>OZ007586.1:13856171-18656171 GCA_963931845.1 Maratus michaelseni
AAGCTATACTAAAATTTTATTTTATAAATATGTACTATCTACAATTTAAAATAAAATATAACCATAGGTAAATTAATATAGTGAAATTTTTTAAATAAGTTTCCATGAAAACTATTTCAATTACAGATATAATTTTTCATAAGTAATATTCTACAGCTTATTTTAATAAAATGTTGCAGATATTCTAAATTTTATGTGTTTTACATTTTTCATTATTTTTTTTCTAAACCTGTGTCCTTTATACTTTAGATATGTAAACGAATCATATATTGTTAGAGAAAATCTAAAAGAAAATCTAAATACCAGAAACTTGTTCGAAACTTACTTTCCTGATAAAATTTTCATTAATCAATTTATTGTGGAAGTGTAACTTCAAGAAGAGGAGAAACTCAATGACTAACATGGAGATAATTATGCAGAAAGCAAATAACATGAGAACGAGTTGCCATGAATAAGATTAATTATATTTGAAGCTTATATTAGCGAGACAACGAGTGATTTAGTATGACATGAATAAATATTTCGCCGTATTTTGATAATTATGAATCGGTTTTTATTGACTACAACTTGTCAATTAATTGATAAATGTATGATGTATCACTTATTCAGTATCTGTCGCATGAACACAGAAAAGACTTCTAAAATTATATCGCTATACAAGGGTTTTCAATTCATTATCAGAAAGGGATTGCTTTTAAGCAATCTATACTTCCAGTATTTTAAAGTGAGTTCTAATAATAATATAAATTACTTACGTCAGTTAAATTATTAATCACTTTACGACAAGTGATTATTTCTAATCTCGAATTCTATAAAATGTCGCAGCACTTTACGTAAAAGATTTAATTATTCTTTAACATACCAGGCATATCAAACATATTTTTCAGAAATTTATTAACGTTTATATACCGTTATCTCAAAAGGTTTATCCTTTAAAACGCATAGCCCTTCTGGAAATACTTTTTAATTCATGCTTCTCCAAATCGCAATTTAAAATTTTGTCTTATACATACCTAGCAGTCTTTAAGCGATATGCATTTTTTGTTACTGCAGTATAATTATTTATAATTTGAAATACATATTAAATTATTTCGTGATTTTCAAAAGCATCTAAAAACTTTGCGTGTGTTGTTATGGAAAACAAGATGGTTATTTTCTTTAAAAATATTCATTTGTTCAGTTCTATGAAGGATACACTGGGAACACTGCATTGCTAATGGTTCCGTGTGGCTACCATATACCTGCACGTAAAATCAGTGGTATAGAGAGTCTTCTCGTTAAGATGGTGGGGAGGAGGTGAATGTACTGAGATGGAAGATCCCCCTCATTCTAGTAAAGACCAAATTGTGGGAAAGAATTCGAATCACTCTTTCACTCCAGTGGTACTAGTTAAATGGAAGCTCCAACTCCATAGAATTAAGAGGAACTTCTTTCTTCTATGCCCAGCGCCGTCAGGACCTGGTCGGCGTCTTGCCTGCTACAACTTGGTCGGTGTGTTTGCCTGTCTCAGTTGGTAAGTTCAATAGAACAACATCAGCAACAATCAAGTAGCGTAACTAAAATAAAATTATTAACTTGAAATACTCCAGGAAATAGAAAATGGACTCTAGTAAATGTTAAAAATCTACCCCTTCTAAAGCTAAACAGGATAGAGCGAGGGAATTGGATGATATATTTTTAAAAATATGTTATATCAGGCCTATTTATTAAAAATAATAAAATTTGAGTATAAACCAGCATTTGTCATCCACATACCATATTCTTGTTTTCTTTTTCCAGCATGCACGTGGGCCGGTGTGTGTGTGTGTGACCCTACAACTGATAAGTATAATCATAATTCTGTTGATGTACCAAGCTTTTCTCTGTAATCTACATTTCGAAATTGCTTTTAATAATTTTTTTAACAATTCTCTTTGCATAGTCAGAACAGTTAGAAGAATTTTACGTTTTTTTGTTGTTGTTTTTGTAATATTAAGTAAAGTTAATTCCTACAGTTACCAACTCCCAATTGTGTCTTTGTAAATGTACATGAATAAATGTATACTTTGCAGTCGTGGACAGTAAATACTGGGTTTGATTAAAAGAAAGAATACCAACGTTATAAATGCACAAATAACACAAAAAAGCAGCAAATAGCTATTTCTAAATTTGCTGCTTTTTTCTGTATTATTTGTGCATTTCTAACGTTGGTATTCTTCCTTTTAATATTATTGCACAAAGCTATTATTTGTGCTTTTATTTTTTTGTGTGTATTATTTGCTATTTTTATACTAGGTATGATGATTTTGAAAATAGAAAGTTCAGTTAAAATGTATTGTGAACAAAGTATTGAAAGCCTCACTTGCTCTGAAACAGACAGCATTTGGGTATTAGTTTTATTATTTGTACCCTTCATGTTCTTGAAGAAGCTGAAGCTGAAAATTTTCATCCATGTACTGTACATCCATTCAACATTTAAATTATCAGATTGTGTATGTGTATGCAATAAGTACCCGTCATACCAACATATAAATAATTGTTTCCCTGTGAGTGCCGACTGGTATGGAGAAATCCGCCCACGAAGATGGTTCTAAAACTCAAATGCGTTACTACTAAGAAGGCTGGTAATTGATGGTGATGGCCTTCACATGTGCTTCTGGTGATTTTGGATTCTTCAAATTATTTACGAAGTCATTTGACCCTCTCACCCATTTTAACAGAACCGTGTGTGTGTGCTAAGTATTCATAAAATACAACTCTTAACTCGTTTGCTTAAAACCACGTCATTCAACACTCGGTACAGCATAGTGTTCGAAACGATCAACCTATTTTCAAGACATTAGTTGAGATTTTAACATAATCGTTTTTACGGGGCGATGAACATATTTCACATTAAACAAAATGACTTAAATATTTTTGCAAGACTTTAAATTTGAAAAAACGCAAAATCCGTAAATTGCATTTCAAATAAGCGCCATTCTGTTTTCTGTGGGTCAATTACACTGAAAATGGGTCCATGGTGCCGCAAATTTAATTGGCTTTCATAAACGGTATCTTTTTGTGTTTCATATGAATCTACAAAGCACAATCCTGCAACGCGTAAAGTCATGCACGCATTTTTAAAACGCTACTATCTACATTTTTTACTGACCAAAACATACTTGTTTAGTGGGCAAAAATCTGGTTTCGTTTTATTAATTTTTCATCAAGAAAAATATTCTCAAAAAAACTGCCTGCTTCTTGGCCTTACAAAAGTGGAAATTCCATTTAACCCTTTAACGGATAAAGCATTTCAATTGCTAAAATGTTGAAATAAATGATTGACACCGGAAATTATGAGCAAAGTTATTTCTATATATAAAAAAAGCGATATTTCACATATATAATAAATGGAAAACATTTCTATTAAAATTCTGCTGTCAGTGTTGAATTTCGTAATTAAAGTTTTGTGGTTTCCTAGGGAAACCAATGAACGTTAAAGGGTTAAAGAGTCAGTGGACTTTGATAACAGCAAAGATACAAAAAGAAAATCGTGTTAAAATTTTAAGTTTTTCAATATATTGCCCTGTACTTCGCAGAAAGTGTATTTTATATTTTCTATAAAGACTAGTAATGAAAATAACATAGCATAATATATTTCAAATGCATTTTTATCAAAACATATTTTCCGCAATCTTTAAAATGTTACATCCGTTTTACTTAAAAATTGTACATCCATTTTATAATCCGAAAAAGGATTATTTAAGACAAAGACAAAAAAAAACTGGCACGAAACTGATTTTTCCTTAAAAATTCACATGCTAAGTTGAGAAACTTGATAACTAACATTCCGAAACGGCTGCATAGATTTCTTGTAGTATCTATCAAGATTGTCCTTTGCGTTTTTGGAATATCGAATAAAAATTAAAACGCATAAAACATTTCAAAGATTAAAAATATAGAAAATTCCATATATTAAACATCAAAATCACCTTCTTTAACTTGAAATAAAACAACGGAAATACATTGATATAATTTAATTGTTACTGTAATAGGTGTAAATACAAAAACACAGTTTTAAAACATTAAAACTATTTATGATGTAAAATCAGATGTCAAAATTCCTTAGCGCTTTCCGCTAAACATTAGCCATCATCAGAGGATAAAACGAGTCGAACATAGCAGTTCTGAAGAAGTACACTGGACACGTAGCAAACGGGCGAAACCAACGAACTATGAAATGGAGGAAGTGAAGGAAAATGAGGCTATTATATATATACATTGAAAGCTTGTTGGTAGGGGGGTGGGGTATCAGTCAAAACCAAAAACACCAGTGATACTAAGTAACTTATACCAAATATGCGAAACCTTATAAGATAACATATCATTACATGTATTATTGCCTCTTTTCAAGATTTCAAGTGACTCTCTGATTATGCAATTGTTATATTGTGAACTGTGTGCAATTATTTTAGCATTATTATATTTCAATAATGTATTATCTTATCAGGTCCCACATGTTTGGTATAATTTACTTAGTATCACTGACGTTTTTGGTTTTGACTGACATCCCCACCTCCACCACTACCACCAACAGGTTTCAATGGTATCTCCTCATTTTCCTTCACTCCCTCCATTTCAGCCCGTTTGCAGTGTACTTCTTCAGAACTGTGATTTTCGACTCGTTTTATCCTCTGATGATGGCTAATATTTAGCCGAAAGCGCTAAAGAATTTTGACATCTGATTTTACATCATAAATAGTTTTAATGTTTTAAAACTGTGTTTTTGTATTTGCACATATTACAGTAACAATTAAATTATATCAATGTATTTACGTTGTTTTATTTAAAAGATGTTTTGAGAAAAATTTGTTTTGGGAAAAATGCATTTAAATTACATTATACGATTCAGAAATTCATTGCTAACATTTATTAGAAGTACTAAAATAAACTTTCTGCCAAATATATAGCAATATATTCATTTTTTTAACACAAAAAAGTAAATTAGTATTTTTGCTCTTTTCAAATTTCATCGTCCACTTAAAACTATTCAAATAAATTGCCGTTAGTCTAGGCTTTTCTGCACAAACCTCAATAACTATTTCAAAAATGCTTAGGCAGAACACTATCATAGTTATTGTAAGAAAATAGTGCACCGTTACCATTTTTTTAATTAATGTTGGGTGTTTTTAAATAGAAATAACATTTCATTCGGTAATTTCAAGAGTGTTTTTAGTTTAACGTTCATTTTAGAATAATATAATTTTTTTTTTAATCTACTTAAGTCTGAATAGAAATCCTTTTTAAAAGGATTACATGAAGCAAGGTCCCGATGAGATCTTCAAAAGAGAAAACAGCACATTGTCATTTTATAATTAAATAAAATAATTAGTTTTATTTTAGCGACTTCAACATTTTCTTGTGACTCGCTTGATTTTTAATTAAAACTCCCATTGCTGTATGCCAGTCAGTCACTACTGAAGAAAAGATTGAGCTTAATCCTTTGTTAAGTATGAATATTTCTAATTTGCGTTATTGTAGGCTTCTGTGATTTTTAAAGTCGTGTATATTCATAAAATTTGCATTTAATATTCAGCGAACAGTGAAATGAAACGCTTAAGAGCAAAATTAAAGAATGTGTTGATAGTAAATTATCGTGTATTTAATTCATTGACTTTTAAAACACAATAAAATAAAAGCATTCAGATTAAATACGTATAATGAATAGGAAATTCCAAAATAACTTAGGGAGCGACAATAATTGCAAAATCATGTGTAAAAGGTCTGAAATAGATGTACCTTTTTATCGGAAACTACTAAAGCGATTTCAATATATTTTTAAGTAGCTTTCATTACAAAAAGCTACCTATTGCAGCCGTTCGGAGGAAAGCAATTCCAAAAAATGTTGGTATATTTTCACCGATCATGACCCCCAGACCCCCAAACCACCCTCCTTTCAAATATTGATTTATATATATATATATATGTATTACGGATTTTTGGATAATTATTGTGAGTAAAATATTTTATCTATTATTTACAAGTTTTTTATTTCCAATTTTGTTATTTCCAATTGTTTTCTGGTAATAATTCAGTATACCTGGATGATTATACTGATCTTAGCATATATGGCAGTATAATTATGAAATACTGAATTATTTTTTAAAACACATGTGGATACATCCAGGCTGAAGATTATACCTACACGTGTTTTTTCATATCCAATTATAATTTAAATCTCTTGTTATCCAATTTTCCATTATATTTAGTTCATATTTCATTTCTTAATACATTTGTATTCACTTGATATCAACTCCAAATTATTAACATTTTACGGTTTAGTATAATTTTTCTTTTTCTCTCTCTCTCTTTTTAAATAATCTTCATATTTTCAGTATTTTTGGACAATTACCATTGAAGCACAAGCTATGGTAAAATTATGATTGCACTTGTTAATTTATTAACTATGTGGTATTCTGTCTACACATTATTATTAATTATCTCTTTGGAGATTTAATTAGAATGTTACAAGAACTTGATATGTTTTTTGAAATTCAAAGATATTATATATATATATATATATATATATATATGACATATGTCATGCTGTAACTCTCTTATTTATGAACTGATTTGTATGTCAAGTATGTTTGTATTTGACCAAGGTCTCGACCGAGTTAGTTGGTCAGCTTCATCCGCCATCTTGTTTCAAAATGGTGGCCATTTTTAAATTTTTAAAAGTTCAAAAAGATGTACAAAAAAATTATAAATTGAAAATAATGTTTGTGTTAAGTGTTAGAACGTGATACAAGGATTCTGGAACATTTTTAATTTTGGCTATATCTTACAAAATGGCTGAGATATGGTAGTTTGAAATTTTAGGGTGGCTGAGATTTTGAAACAATCTGATATTTGTTATGCTGTAACTCTCGTATTTATGAACCGATATAAATGTGACTGATCATGTGTACAAAACATACCAAGGTCTCGACTGAGTTCGTTGGCCAGCTTCATGCGCCATCTTGTTTCAAAATGGCGGCAAGTTAAATTTAAAAAAAATTCAAAATTCAAAACAATGTATAAAAAATTATAAATTGAAAAAGTTATTTCTGTTAAGTGTTAAATCGTGATATAAGGATTCCGGAACATTTTTTGTTTTGGTTTTATCTTAAAAAATGGCTGAGATATGGCAGTTTGAAATTCTAGGGTGGGTGACTTTTTGAAAAAATCTGATTTTTGTTAAGCTGTAACTCTCATGCTGAAATTTGCATTCAAATTCAGTGTTAACGAAAACCGGGATTGAATTTACTATAATCGGGTTCCAAGCATCTTAACTTCGGGTGTTTGAGTAAAATGAGTTGAATTTTTAAAAACATGGACTATGAAAGCTACCTCTTAAGCTATGTCTTAACTCCCGGTACAGGCCGGAAGGACTTTTTATATATTTGGCAGACTATAAATTGCTCGTTCGATATGAAATAGAAAATGCAGTAGCTTTTCTTAGAAACGAAATTTCTTAGAAATTTCAGAAACGATAATTTACATGTATCATTTAAAAACAACCCGGATTTCGTTTTTTTTTTTTTTTTTTTTTTTTTTTTTTTTTTTTTTTTTTATTGCGTAGCTATTATACATTTTTCTATATTTTGGCGACGTTTTGTAGTTTGAATTTATAGTTATAGTTATATTTATAGATAAATTTTTAGAACTAGATATATGGAAATTACAATTAGTATAGATTTAGTTTTAGAATTTATAGTTTGAATTCTGCCAAATATATTTTTAAAAAGTATTGAATTCGCCGCAGTAGTTTCCAAGAAAGATATACATCAGTGTTAGCTATTTTACATGTGATTTCGCTACTGTTGTCTTGTCTTAAGAGAAAAATGAAATAATGTGTTTAGTAGTAAACTATCGTGTCTTTCAATCATTCGGTTTTTATAAACATTGAAAAAAAACATTCAGATTAAATGTGTGTATTAAATATTAAATTAAAAAATAACTTAGTTTTTAACTTTTTGTTATATTTGAGTGCAATAATTTGAAAATTATTTTTACATCAGTTAGCTGTCAAATAACACGAATAACCAATTCAGTCCACTGACATGGTGCGTTAGTACGTGTGACTGCTATTTTGTAAAATAAAGCAAAAATGAGTGTAATACTGATGTAATAAATTATCTTTTAAACTAATCTATTTGAAACAATCAGTATTCTACTCATATTTGCTTTATTATTTTTTTAATGGGATATCAAATGTAGTGTGGCACCTTAAAATGGTAATTGGCTTTAATAATAGTCGTTAACGAAAATAAAACTTAATCAAAAGTATTTTGGGTGAGGAAAACAAAAATTCTTTATCCCTCTCTCTCGCTCTGGTATAAACTTACGCACACTCGTTTACTTTTTCCGCCCAATTTTGAAAATTTTCTGAATAAAATACATTATTCTAAGAAAGAAATTTTAGGAAAAGTACAAAATATTGAATAATATATATATATATATATATATATATATATATATATATATATATATATATATATATATATATATATATATTTCTTTTTCAGTATTCAGTTATTGAGCTGAAATGATTGTGTGTGTAGATAGTGTTTATTTCGAATTAAAAAAAAAAAAATCAACACTATGAATTCTTTAGACAATTTTTCCAGCGACAGAAATACTTTTACGCAGATGTTTTCCCATAATGATTTTTTTTTACACGTCTCTGCTAAATTCACATTGTATTGCTTTTAATTTGACATTTTGTATGCACTTTATTCTGTAGTAACCGCCTACACAAATGTCTCGTGGCAGACATCACACGACCATACTTAGATTCCTGTCCTTTTACAGTATTGATATTTACAATATTGATATTTGCATACTTTTTAAATATGCTTTGCTTTTTAAAAAGTATTTGATAATATTGCACTCTAAATATTAATCACATTTTATCGTATTTAAATAAGTATTTTATTTTATTAATAGAAATAAATCTAATTGTTGTTAGTATCAAAATTAACTTTTATTAAAATAATCCATCCATAACATTTTAAAATCATAAAGTAGAAAAAAATATATTTAGGAAAGTATTTTATTTTTTAAGTAAAAATAAATCTTTAATTGATATTAACATCAAAATTTACTCTTATTAAAAATATTTCATTTATCGTGAAAAATATAAAGCAACCGATAAAATATTTTTAAATAAAAAAGTTGACAGTAAAACTGAAATAGATTATTTCACCGATAAAATATTTATAAAAAAAAAAGTAAAAAAAAAAAAAAAAAAAAAAAAAAAAAAAAGACCTGAAGTAGAATATTTTTACCGATAAAATATTTTTAAGTAAAGATGTAGAAGAAAAATTGGGAATGAAAAGAAGACGTGGAATTCGAACTCGTGCTATCTAGATTCAAATGCATTGATCTAACCATTCAACCACCAAGCGAATAGCCGTTCGGCAACAAAACATTAAGATAAGTAGGCAAATCTGTGATCTGGAGGCTGGAATCTAAGTATGGTCACGTGATGTCAGCCTGGAAACACCAGTACCTCACACCCGCGGACAGGCCTGCAACGCTCAGTTTAATAAATTATTCATTGCTACGTAGATTTTCTTTTTTGTGAAATAGTCGTCACGTTAAAAATATTTTTTATGGATAACACCTGGGCCCTAAATTCAGAAAAGTTAAACGTATCAGTACAAAAGAACGTCAGTACAAAAGAACGTATCAGTACAAAAGAACGTCATAAAGATACATTTCCATTCCTAAAACAGAAAATTGAGTCAAAATGACAAAATTTTTCACTGACTTTTTGTTTTGCCAATTAAGATTTTTTGAACCTTAATCTCAGTACTGCTAAAATGAAAAAGGAGTGAAAATTTGTCATTTTGACTCAATTATTGCACCTTTTTTCCTATTTAGCAATAAAAATATATGTTTATCACTGGTGGTGAGTTTAAGGTCCTAGATGTCAAAAAGAAGAAATGGTTCTACTGATGAAAATGATGTTGCATTCTCAGAAATCGTTACATTTTAATCCATGATATATTCTTTTACGATTGTGAGAAATCGATATCATTTTTAATGGTGTTTCATTCCACAGGTTCATTTTACCAGTACTGAAATTAAGTCCTTGTAAAACTATAAAAAAGATTAGCGTGAGTGAATAAAAATGACGAAATGTTACTGACACTTTGTTTGAAATAAGGGATATTCTTACTTGAATAAAAGATTTTAGTCGTGAAAAATGATGTCACGTTTAAAAGAAAACGTTTATTTTAATTCAAAAAATTTAAACATTAAATAACATTTGCTAATGTGATATTTCATCTCTTCTATTCCGAGATAAAAAATAAATAAATAAATAAATAAATAAAAGGTGTGATCTAGTTTTAGCTGTTACCCTTGAGTTTGTTCTTAGGATTTAAAGGAGAATCAATTCGTTATGGAAAGAAAATTCTCAACCTCTGCCACATAGTTAAAACCTATATAATCAACTACTATTTATAGCATTTTTGAGGATTGTTTCTGTAATCCGGTACAAACCCAGTTGGCATAGTTTAGCGTGCGTAGTTTGGCGCAAAATTAATTTAATTGTTGTAACAATTTTATGTATTTCAAATCATATTCTCTCAGCATCGTTATTGTTTGACTCCAACCATGGCTGTGGACCCGATTACGGTAGAATAGCTGCATTTTCTTGTAGATAACGATTCGTGTTTGTTGTTATGATGATAAAGAAGCCTCCGTTTAGTTTTACAGGGTTGTTCAGCGTTTGGAGCTAAAGTTCCGACTGATAAAATAAGTCGTGTTTCATTTCATAAAATCTACTATTACCTATCATTCTGGTAACTATTTTAACACCAATCTCAATAATAAGATAAAAAATGCATTTTTTCGTCATACAGTATAGAAGTTGTAAACTATATCCATTTAGCACAATAATTATACATTTAATTTGTGTTCATTTCAATCACATTTCGTTTCAACTTTTAAAAAATTGTTCGGGAATTCTAAATTCATGTATTTTGGAATAAAAAACTAAGATAAAATGCAAATATAGAATATACGTTTTATAAATGAAACGACATATACTCTTTCTAAAGAAAGTCGCGTTTGCATCATGCAAAAACTGTGCATTAAAAGTTCAAGGCTGTTGTCAGAATAATTTTATTTTTGCACCTTTTTCTTTACGGTGTGGTAACAGGGAATTTAGAAAAAGCCACTTTTAAATGAAATTAAAACTACGTGTTTAACAATGAGAAAAGAAACAGCCTATGCCTTTTCTTCCGTTATAACGTAACTATATACAAAATTTATAAGAAATAAATTCGGCCATTATGAAGATTTCTGGTCATCTAGGTTTCGATGACGTTATTGGCTGTCCTAGAACCCATTACATTTTATCCCATACAGTTTTATTTATAAGATTTCTGTCTTTAAAATATTGCAAAATATTTGTAAAAAATTGATAAAAAATTAATTATTCGTAAAGACAAAATTCATTAAAACTTCAAAGTGTAGTTTTTAGCACAGTAAAAAACTATATGGGAAAGTTGAATAAATATAATAAGATAAAACTTCAAAAAGAATAGATGGTATTTTATCAGAACAGTCAGTACGTGCAATAAAAAATAAATAATATAAAAATGGGCTTCAAATTCGCAACAGGAATCCTGCAAATAACATTGTAAAGAGAAAATATTTTACTAATGTATCTTACAGTAATCATTGGCGAGATTGCTGATTACAATTCGTATTTTCTTTTGAATGCTCTTACTGTCCTACAGATGCCCTTCTAACTTCGATTTCATTTTACACAACTCCTGTTAAAACTTAGAAGATAAATTGTACGTTATCCGCTTATTATTACGTGTACTTTTACGTGTATTTTGGTGTCAATTGGGTTTTAAACATTCGAATATTCTGTTGGTAGTTATTGTGAATTTATTGCTAGCTATTGTATAGAGTGTCCTTCTAAACAAAACTAGTGAAATTTCGAAAAAAATATGAAGAAATTCTTAAAAGTATTTATTTATTCTAAACTACAATAGATGTTTTAATTGCCGTCTTTCAACTTCTATACATGTGTATGCTTAATCATGTACACGAAACTTCATTTAAATCTTTCAGCTTTGTACTATCATTGTGAAATTACTACTTTACGTGGCTAATTGTTCAATTGGATAGAAATAGAATAGTTATGACAAAACATATTTCTTACACTAGATTAATTTTAACACAATTATTCAAATTGGTAAAGAAATCTTCGAAAGAAAGCTTCAGCCAAGAGACCCCAGGTTCGAATCCTGGCCCGGACACTTTTCGTCCAGTTGCAAAATTACAACTCGTATATTTCTTACTCCTTTAAATGATTTCTTGTTTTAAAACTAGATTCCACTAATGTAACAAACACTCTTCCGAGAAAAACATCATGTTGACGTACACACGCCTGTGCGTTTCTCAACATTAAACTGAAATCTGTTCGCTACGCCAATTTAGCTGCTAACATAAGACGGTGTTGCAGCTGGTGGTTTTCAAAAGTCAAATGTGCTTGTCTTACTAACATATGGGTTATTTAAATTCTCACTGATACGTCTTCGGACACCCTGTATATCTACCAGCTAGCATATCTAACTTTCTCTCGCTAACAATACGCTGTTACATTACTTTTTAATTTTCTTAAATTATAATTCAATTTAAAATTATCTTTAAAGCATCACCTTCAATCTAGATAAATTGTCTGGCAATATTCCTTTTAACACTGCTTCAATGCTTCTACGTCGTTTCAACGCTGGAAATTTTATCTTTAATAATTGAATAAATGTAATACACTTTTCTTTTTCACTTTAATTTTATTCCTCGTCGTCCGTAAGCTTTCCATTGACTCAGCAAGTATATCATTCGAGCTGTACCGGATTTTATTGAAAATAATTTAAAGTGGCGTGAGAATAATCAATTACCTTGGTAGTAGAAATTTAATTTCACGTGTATTTTCTAAGTTTTCTACAGTTATTCACATCTATAGTAGCTGTTAGAGGAATTTTATCGGGAAATGAACTAAATAATTTATGAGTGGTTCGGAGACTAAATTTCTAGTATATTTAATTAAATTATTTTACATGTAGAAATATCAAGCACGCTAGCAATTAATATCTTTTACAGTCTTAAATAATTTAAATACTAAAATAAAATTCACTTTTTTTAGACTTACCACAAAATATTTGTTATAATTTATTAAAGGATGAGTCTATACGAAGACATTTGTGTTTCACGAAATATCTATGACATGAATTGTAAGTGTTTTACTGGGTTTTTTTTCTTCTAAATCGAATCATTTTAAAAAGCTCTTTTTTTTTAAAGAAGTTAAGGTTTGTTATTCACAATGTTTGATTTAACTACAAGAAATTGTTAAAGATACTATCTTAAAATGCGTTTATAACGTATGAGAATGTTAAAACTATCTATATATTTAAAACAGATAGCTGTTTTTTTTTAGTCATCTTTCTACTGAATTAATTTTGATGATTATTTTTTTAAATGAAAGCTGTTCATTTGTAGATGTGCCCGCATTAGCTATTCTTTAAAATATTCACATTTTTAAATTTTTATTTTAATTTTAAATGTTTTTTAGGAATTTCTTTCAAAATGGTGACAATTGGGTTAAGATTTTCTCTCTAACATAAAATTAATTTGCCTTATTACATTCCACCAATCAGAAGTGGGATTCCATCAGTGTAAATGTCGTCTTATTTAAAAGAAAAATCTCAATTATTTTCATAAAATTGAAACAAATTCAAATGATTGCGTTTAATTATGCAGTAATCACGCAAGAGCATAATACAGATTATTTATTGAGAAATAATATTAAGTAATCTGTGTAAATAAAATAACAGTAAATAATCTATCATAAGAAGTAATATCCCAACAAACACGTCATATGTGGCCGCTTGCTGTGAGCATTATGGCCAAATATTTTTGCTGCAATTTGTATCCAGCCACCATTGTATATTAACTGATGCGCCGCTACATCCGGTAGCAGTCGACTAACGGATAACGGGCGAGCGCAGAGAAAACTACTGCATTTTCCGCGCTCAGTAGCCACTAAAGTTAAACTTTAGGCCAGCATGTAAAAGCCTGTCATCACCTAGAAAACAGAAGGCCAGTGTCGTCTACTTGATATAATGTTGATAATAAGACAGAGAGAAATCTTTTTTCCTCACTTTTTCAGCATAATTTTCGTTATTTAAAATTTGTTTTTCTATGAAAGCATATTAAGTAAGATGCGAGTAAGTTAAGTTTCCAGCCAGCGTATAAAAGTCCTTCATAATCTAGAAAATAGAAGGCCAGTGCTAAGTAGTTGATATTTTGTTTATAGGAGATAAAAAAAAATATTTTTTCAAAATAATTTTCACTGTTTAAAGAACATTGTTTAATTAGATGAACGTATTAAAATAATAATAATAATAATAATAATAATAATAATAATAATAATTTCGATTTTATGCACTAAAATATACATTTGAAAATTTTTCTTTCTCTTTGCTTTTACCTATTTTTGTAAATTACAAATAAAATTAACTTGTTTGCAAAGTATTTCTCAGGGGGTTCTCAAATTCCCTACTCAACAAACGCGAAACTTCCTGACACTCTTTTGATTCATTTTGAAACGTGAAGTCATAAAATTGACAGGGGTCACTGTTGAAGTGATTTGGAATCAAATGGCGTTTTTCATTTTTGATAAATAATTTATTGCGTTATAAGCGATTTTTGTAACGTGACCACAGATTTTTCTCTTTTCCCACACTGTCGCGCCAGAAATTTGGTTCAAAACGTCACATTTGACAATATTTTCTGAAAGATCTTTCGTCATTACTAAAAAATCGAAAACTCTGTTCGATTACATAGCTTCTGAATAAGAACACCTGCCAATTTCAGGCATTTTCGAACAAAACTGAATTCAGAAATGTGTCAGAAACTAGCTGATTTCGATTTGAGAACAGTCTTAATACATTGAATTTTCTTATAAATACACTGGAATAAAAATGAATATCCTTAAAATTTTAAACAAATTCAGACCTACACAATATACTACTAATATATAATTCACTTTTTACAATTCGGTGTTGCAACTAATTTTTAATATCGTATGAAATTTGTTTAAAAAAGTATTTTTTTTTTCAGATGATCAAAATTAAATAATATTTTAAAGAAAAATTATGTATATAATTGAAAGCAAGACAAAAAGACAGTGATTTATTTTATAAGGCATATGCTGCTTTATAAAATACATTAAAATATTTTGTCCCTCCCCCGCCCCTCTTCTTCAAAAAGGCTTCTATGTACAGTCAAACCCCGCTATAATGAACCCGGGATATAGTGAACACTCGGATATAGTGAACATTTTTGCTGGTCCCGTCCGAACTCCCATTTAACTAATGTTATTTTATACGCTTATAGTGGGCAGCTGATATATTGGTAGTTCGTTTATAGTGGACTCAAAATTTATTTCCCCAGAATTCTTTTTTCAGTTCTCCAACTTAAACTTGCACTAGTTGTGACTGCAAATGATGACATGGCTTTATATTGTGTCAAATTCCCCTCTTTCACGCTCATCGCCTAAACAGCACATGCTTCTTCTTCCCCTACTCTCCCTATTACAGGAACAAACATATCTTCTTCGTTTCTCCCTAATTCTAGGACTAAGCTCTGGTGTTCACTTGCTAACTTCGTCCCCCGCCCCTCGTTATAATCGAAACAATCCAAGAATGTCCCTCGTTTTACAGTGTCTCTCTTCATTATACTTTTGATTGATTTGAGATAAGAAGACGGTTTTTCAAGAGCAGTTAAAAATTTTGTAAAAATGGCGAATTCTTTGAAAAGAAAAACATTTTCGATTGATAAGGTTAAAATAATTAAACGTATTGAAGATGGAACAAATCAGTTGGCATTTTCCAAGGAATTTTCCTTGTCAAAATCTACAGTTTCGAACATTTGGGAAAATCGCAGTGCGACTCGTACTGCACACAATCAAAATTTGGATTCTTCGAAGAAACTACGTCGGGCTGAAAGAGAAAATGTGGACGAAGCTCTATTAAAATGGTTCACCATTCAGCGAGATAGAAATCTTCCTGTGACCGGAACCATGCTTCAAATTAAAGCGAACGAGTTTGCTGAAAAATTCGGAGAAAACAGTTTTGTGTGTTCTAATGTATGGCTGGATAGGTTAAAAAAACGGAACAATATTTCTTGTGGAAAGATTGTGGGTGAAGCAGCGAGTGTTTGTGCATCGGATGTGGAGAAGTGGAAAGCTCAAGTGTGGCCAGATGTAATCCAGGGTTATGAAGAGAAGGATATTTTTAATGCTGACGAAGCTGGATTATTTAACAAAATGACTCCTGATCCGACGTTAAAATTTAATTGAGAAAAGTGCTTTAACGGGAAGCTCTCAAAAGTGAGAATAACTGTTCTTGTATCTGCAAATATGAACGGATCAGAAAAGCGAAAATTAACTGTCGTGGGTAAATCCCAAAAACCAAGGTGTTTTAAAAATGTTAAAAAACTGCCAGTCAATTACAAAGCTAATCAAAAATCCTGGATGACTTCCAGTTTTTTAAGAAGAACTTCGACAATGGGACAATGATTTGTTGAAACAAAAACGTAAAATTGTTCTCCTTGTCGACAATTGCACAGCTCATCCCCACTTAGAAAATCTGAAATGCATTAAGCTCGTTTTTTTTGCTTCCAAACACGACTTCTGTGCTACAGCCCATGGACCAGGGCGTTATTCGCAGCCTGAAGTCCCACTGTAGGAAACAGCTAGTGATGCGTATTTTGGAGAACTGTGAAGCGAACAATACGGAATGCAACATCTCACTTTTGGAAGCAGTCGTTTTGTTGGAAAAGGCATGGAGACAGGTGACATCAGCAACAATCCTCAAGTACTTCCGATGCGCAGTTCATTCGAAAAATGTGTTGTTGGAAGGAAAAAATGCCAACGTGGATAACGAAGATGAAGAAATCTTGCCAATAGCTCTGTGGCTGGAAAAGCATAATGTAAACATTTTTCCAAGGGACGTTACCGAGCACTTCGAATCTTGCGATAATGAAGTGTATACTTCTGGTACCCCCACAGTTGATGACATTGTATCTGAAGTTAAACAAATGAACGATGTTGAAGAAAACTTAGAAGACGATATTGAAGAAGAATTTGAAATTTTGGCACCTTCTATCTTGGAAGTGAAATTGGCAACGAATATCCTAAACTATTTTTTTTTCTACAGAAAATTCGGATAAAAAAATATTAGATTCTTTACTAATTGTTGATAAGAAAATTGATGAAATCTACTTAAAATCGAACTGCATTCAATCAAATATCACAAATTTCTTCCATAGAATGTAAAAATAAAATCAGGTTTTAGTAAGTAACTTTTTCTTTTTCTTTTTTGATTTATTGTCAATTTAATTAGTTAATAATTTGTAAGTAAATAACGTACTATAGCAATCATTATTTTTAACAATACATCATATACTAAAAAATCAATAATAACTATCATATGCAAAAAAATATTTTCTTTTTAAAGTATTTGGATATAGTGAACCCTCGGTTGTAGTGGACATATTTCTGGGTCCGTAGACAGTTCACTATAGCGGGGTTCGACTGTATTAGTAAATTAGAGTTTCGGTTGAAGGACGCATTGGAAGAGACGCGGGGGATCAAGGTCAAGATAGGGGAGACTGAAAATTCTCGGAAGACACACGCCCGAGGCTCAAATCTGGCTTTTTTTGACTAGTCATTCTCATTTAGTTAGAGAGAGCGCTTAAGAGATGTTGCCTGTTTATATCTTGTATGAAGTATGAGAGAAGCGAACCAGTAATTTCTTAAACATTGGTAAGGTTTTATCAGTTTGTCTATTCATTAAATATATATGTTGTGATAATCTTTTTTGCATCATTTGATTCACGATAGAATTATTTTTTATAAAACCGCACGAAATTTTTAACGTGCTTTTCTTTTCAAAATGTAGAATGATATTTATTTTACAATTGCTTATTTCATGAGATTCACTGATACTGTACTTTATTGCTTAAGGACGTTCTCAAACCCTGACCCATTTCTCAATTAATTTTTGTTTAGAAACACATAAAACGTGCAGGTGTTGTCATTCAGAAACTATGTAATTGAAAGACGTTTTTCATTTTTTGTTAAAGGCAGAAGATATTTCGTAAAATACTGTCAAAGTCGGCATTTTGAACCGAATTCCCAAAGCGGCTGCTTGAGAAAGGGAATAAAATTGTCGTCAAAAATCCTTATAATTCGATAAGCATTTTATTTATCAGAAAATGGAAAACTCATTTCGATTTCAAATCACTTCAATAGTCAGGCATTTCAATTTTATTCCTTTACGTTTTAAGATGTTTCAGAAAGTTCCGTGTTGTCGAGCAGGCAATTTGAGAACCACCTTAAAATAGAAAATATTGAGATTTAATTTTCTGTCAATTTTTTTTTCTTTAACGCTTTTTAAATCTATTAAATAATATTTTCCAATAATGCATATGATTTAAAAATAATCTATAATAATAAACTATAAAAATAATCTATAAAAATAAACTATAATAATAAACTACAATATATAATAAACTGTAATTTATTTAAAATAATTATTTTATCATTATATAATAATTTTTTAAGAAGTTTTTTCCTCTCTTTTTCTGAGTGTGGAAAATAATTGTTCTCAAAGAAAATTGTAATTTTTAATACAATTTAGAAAAATAGAATAAGAAAAAAACATTAAAAATTTCATGACAATTTCAAATTACTGAATTTTCATGTGAAAAGATTAGAATATTATTATTATTATTTTAATATTTGGCTTTTAAACTTTAAAAGATAAATAATCATAAAAAACTGGTCATTCATGGACTATATAAAATAAAAATGTATTGCAATTTTCTTTTATTTATTTATTTTATTTCTTAGGTGAAAATTAATATTCATAAAATTAAAATGATGCAAAAATGTTTTTTTTTTATTATCAATAATGATTTAATGAATAGACATCTTATACTGGTAACATACTTAACAATAATTTATTTTAAAACCATTGTGAAAAAAAAGAAAGAAAAAAACTAACATTAGACATACATACACATAAAAGATTATTTAAGCACCAATTCAAATTTTATTCTGTTAAAAAAATGCTTTTTAGAAAATTATTTAAATTATAAAGTTTTTTTGCGTGAAAGTAAGTGCTAATTAATAATCATTTAGGTTCACTTTTCAAGAAAACTATAAGTTCAAATTACCTTTTTTTTTTTCTTTTTTTTTTTTTTTTTTTTTTTTTTTTTTTTTCAAAACAAAATACTTGACACAGTGAATTAATTAGTTTTTTTTAATCATGTACTTTTAAAATTTACATGAAATATGATTATTTAAAAATGGCATTGGATAAAAATTTTAAATATATATAATTGAAAAAATAAAATTAATTCACTATGTCAAACATTGTGTTTCTCAAATTTTTGACAAAAAAAATCAAGGTAATTGAATTTATAATTTTCTTGAAAAGTGTACATAAATGATTATTAGTACTTTATTGCACGCAAAAACACTTTATCATTTAAATAAACTCCTAAAAAATATTTTCTTTTATAGAATAAATTTTGATTTATGCCTAAATAATCTTTATTGGGCGACAATGGCTGGGTTTTGGCTAGCTTACATTTATAATACCCAAAAAAGGCATTTTTGTGGGCAGTTTTGGGCTGGATTTAATTCTTGAAAACCACAAATGGCGTTGCTACGGCAAGTTTCTGGCTAGCTTTTATTCATTATGATTTTTAATGCCCTAGCTATGGCTAGTTTCCATTAATAATTGCCATTTAAAGTATAATTGTGGCCAGTTTTAGGCAATCTATCATTTATGATTAACCGTTAGTGGCCTAATTATGGGGATCTTATTGTATTTCTGGCCAATTCTGTTGCGGCCGCATTATGGCCAACGTGACAGTTTTTTTAAGTTGCCATTACGGCCAATGATAGCGGCCCTCCATCTGACAGTTTGGGCCAAAGCTAACGTAGCCATCAGTGGCCCGAAAGTTCTGTGTTCGTTGGGATGTAAAACGAAATGCTTCCGATGAGGAAAATGACGACATTCGAAAAATAAAAGAGGAATTTTCTTACATGAATGTAAAGTATTTTGCTAACACTGTGTCAGTATGACGTCCTATTCACTTACCCTTATCCCTGCATCTAAATAGACAGAACTTCTACTATTTATTTAAATATCCTTGGTATGCACAAAATAAAATGTTTCTGAAAATCACATCATTTTCACTTAATTATAAGTATTTATTGAAACTCAGGAATTTTTAAAAAAATGCTAAAATGACTCTTACGGTAATATTTTCTTATATATTTTCGTGAAAATGATTTTATTTTCCAAGTTTTTTATTCCATCAACTCTAATATTAAAAGCTAAATCGTCAGCTTATGAAAATTATATCATTTTTAAAACATGCATTTTCAGACACAAAATTTCAATTTTTACAAAGTTAAATGACGTAATTTTCTAGATTTTACTGAGATCAGGACTACAATGGAATGTGTTGTTCATGTGATAAATTTTGAGAATATTTGTGTGAAATTTATGAGTAGGTTTTCCCGTGTCAATTTTTTTAGTACATTATTATTTTTTTCATAAGCTTAAATTGTAACATACTTATTTATAATTGTCTCTCTTGCGTCAAATTTCGACGAGTGCAACTATTTTTCATATAAACAAGCAGAATCTTGAAGATTCCTTAGTTATTTTGGTTTTTTTAGAAAACGGTGATTCAGAAACGTTTCCCTTCAGCTGTGTGCGCAGAAAAAGGTACTCTCTTTAAAAATGCAAGCTTAATTTCCTCTGGCCTACAATACGATGCGTCACCCATCTGGATTCTGTTATTTGACTTGTTCAGCAAGCATCAATTAAAAATAATTACAATATGCGAAAAGTTTCGAGGGTTGTTGGAGTAGCACATTAGGGTAGTACAATTTCTGTTAGAAGAGTCCATTCCACACAATCAGATCAACCGATCAAAAGACAAACAAATCGGACCAAACATTTCATAATTTTGATTTAACACGACGTAATTTTTTGTATTCTTCATCTTACCCTATTTGTAAAGCTGAAACTATCATATGCTTACGCTTAGCAAAAGCTCTCTGGTTCAAATGTAGTTTTTTTATATACTTTAGCGTACCTGCTATCGTTATTGTTATTACAAGGGGGAAGGAAATATAAACGAGACTTTTTTATATTTATTCTCATGATAATCATGGCAAGTTGGGCACGGTTTAAAAAAGATTTTGCCATTGCTTTAGTCTCCATACGTTCATTTATTTAGTCGCAGCATTATGAGTAAACACAAAGAACCTAATGCGGCTGAAGTATGTAAACGGCATCAGTTGTTTTAAAATGGCCATGACGAAGGTGAAACAAAGTGATGCAGTATATAATGCCCCAAAAAAGGTGAAACAGCTCCACTGAAGCAAAAACTAACTTAGTTCTCATTAATAATATACTGGGTATTTCGTACGTCAATTTTCATCATGAATGATTTTCATATAATTAATAGGCCCAAACTTTATCCCAACGTGATTCTCTACATTTTAAAATAATGAACACTTGCATAAACATATCTAAAAAATAGTGGTGATGAAAACAGAGTATAAATTATTAAACTGTCACTTCAAACGCTAAATTAATTATTCTAACAAAAACGATGTTAAATTTAAAAAGTACTAAAAAATAATTTGACTAGTTTCACAAAAGAATCTTAAACCGAAGGTAGCAATTTTTCTGAAATACTACAGAGCAAACGTCAAAACAGACGTCTGCTTAAATACAATATCAAACATTTGAAAGTCTTTCCATTCACAATAATCCATCAAACAAAAATTAGCCGTGACAAGTTCTTGCATAGCGTGCAGAGATCGTATCCAGCAATTGGGAGTCCGCATTGATACGTGACGAGAGCTGGATGTTGTCGAATAGCTGATGAGACCAAAACTTGCTCACCTGAACCGCAGGTAGAGTGCTTTTATACTCTAATTATGAGTAGCCACAGATACTCCAAAACTGTCTAACAGAGTCCACAGGTAGAGAGCCCTTATGCTCGAATTAATGAGCAGCCACAATATAAATCTTACAGAAAAGTTTTCACTGCTAAAAAAATTCAGAAAAAGAACCTGTTTGAGAAAATTATTTACATAGACTTTACAATCTAGTAAACGATAAAGGAATATAAATTGAGTGTTTTGGAGACAACAAAATCATACCCAAAATAACATAAATGATGTCAGATTTTAAAACAAGAAAGTACAATCATGCACCACGCATTGATTATGAATCACTTTTCAACACTACCAGAATCTTGTTGTGAAACTTCATCTGATCATACGGTGAAAGGAAATATCGAAATAAACAATTTAGGAAACACATAATACAGGGTGATTCTAAAGTCACTATACATTTCAGCGATATACATACTAACTTTTTTTTCTTGCAGGTAATATGACAGAATGCTTACCAAAGAAGAACGAACCGCTGTTGTTTCTGCTCGTCTTCGTGGAATGAAGTATGAACACTTGGGGGCAGACTTCGTCCATAGATTTAGGAAACCAGGCCCCACCAGGCTTGCTATAAAGATCCCTAGTCAATAAATTCCAGCGTACTGGTAGTGTTACAAATGAAGAACGTCCAGGGAGGCCAGGAGTAACGCCAAATACCGTGCAAAGTGTGCAGGATGTGATCACACTTAACCCTTCTGCATCTACCAGGAGACTAAATAGGGAGCTTGGTATTTTTCAAACCACTATGTGAAGAACTCTCCGTTGCAAGTTGCAGAAACGTGCATATCACATCCAGGTCGTACATAAGCTGACCTGACGCCCTTAGATATTTTGCCTGGTGGTTTATCAAGTCTAAGGTGTACTAGGTGCAGATCTGCAGCACTGAACACTTCACGCAGTGGATTCTAACCGCAGCTGTTGAGATTACACCAGCTCTGCTTCAGAAATTTTTCCGATCTACAGTGGAGCTCCGGGGGTTGTGTCTAGCCATGCAAAGTGGTCACATTGAAATGTTTTGAAACTATGTTCTATTGTGACATAAGTTTCAGTACCATTTCATATTGTATAATAAAATCTGTTTAATCACAAAATGTATAGTGACTTTCAAATCACCCAGAATAAAATATCAATTTTTAGTCATTAACGTCCTTAGACGGTGATATATTCAAAATAGTTTGCGTATCTCTGTATATGTTCATAGATTTGTATACACAGCACACAACTATGCTGAAACTTTAATAAACTAGAAACACATAATACAACTGAAAACGCACATCTGGCATTCACCATCCATTCACGTGAAATGTATTCAATTTTTTTGTGCTACCTTTTATATGAAGTTACTCATAATACATACAAAACCCCCAATAATGTACTAAAATTTAGTGTGTACTAAATAGTGTGTAATTTTAGTGATGTCTTAAAATTTGTGATTCTTGCTAAAACTTAATTTGAAAAAATCACCAGATATGATTGAAAAGCAATGAAAAAAACCAACAATAGTGCACTACATTTTTACAAAACTGTAGCTACACGAAAAGGGGGTTGACTTACCAGATCAAAGTAACAGCGCCCATACTGGAACCCAAGCAAATACAGATAATCTGCTCTACAGAAAATCTCCTTTTAAAAATGTGCTTGGCACGTGGCAGTAGTTTCTTTCTAGCTTCTTTTTTAAAGTAGTTGAGCCATTTGTTGGCTAATGCTGAATCCAACAAATGGTCATATTAGAAGCATTGGCTATATTACCCTAAGTTAGCTTATTTCTAAATTTCTAGGAAAATAAATTAATGTTGTATAAGATTAATTTTAAGTTAAATAGATTTACAATGAAGCATCTACACTAATAAAAGACAAAATTGCTCTGTGTGTGTGTTTCTGTGTGTCTGTCTGTCTGCGATGGCTAGCAAAATCTGGTGCACCTAGAAGTCTGAAAATTTAAATGAGGATACCCCAAAGTCTCTCCTGATGCACCTGAGTCTTAGAATATATTTTGTTTTTAAATTAGCCAAAATATCAATTAAAACTCATTAATCATCGCATCGAAATGCCTTCTTTTCTATCAAAATGGCTACAGAAAAGTACACCTGCTCTCGATTTGCAATAGGAAATGAGCGAATTTGAAATTTATTTAATAATTAGCGTATTTTAAGAAAACTAAGATATCGATTTGAAACTTTCAGAGCGTATGTAGAACATTTTCTGCATCCGACAGTCCAATTTTTGTAAAATTCGGCTGGTAATTTTTCTTAATTTTTGCAAAAAACTGCAAAAATGTGGCGGCGCTAGTCCAAAAAATCCGAGAAAGGGCCAGACAGGAGTCAGCTTTCATTAAAAACTGAAATAGAAAGAGATTTGTTCCTCTAGCCGATCTCTCCATTTAATTTGCGAAAATGAAAGTAAATAATTGCCAATTTTTACAAATGAGCAAAAATTAAGATAACTAATTAAGATATAGATTTGAATTTGAGGATGGGAAGGGGAGCCATCTGGCGGCTATTTCAGCATATTGTCTTCGTTATGTTCTAATTATCAGAAAAATATAATTCTTTTTTTAATGATCACGTTAATGTAGGGGAAGGGGTTTTCTTGAACAAATTATTCGTTATATTTGCAAGTATGGGGAGAGGGTTAACGCCTTTTTATTTAATATCGTATTTACTGTATTTCCCTGCGCGCCCCCTGTCGGCGGGTTTTTTATTAATTGAGAACTCTTATTAATAAAATCAATTGTATTGCTCTGATTTACACAAAACAAATTCTATTAAAGAAATTTACAGCCTTGGATCGCATACCTATGATTTCCGTTTATTTAACTAGTTGAATTTTTTAATTTAATGTTTAAATTTATGTTAAAATTTCTTCATCTAAACAGAATGATGAACTTTTAAATTTATCAACTATTTTATGGCCATATCCCTTACACTCTTAGAATTGAAATGCTTCAACAGATGTAAATTACTTCAATGATTAAAAAAATGCTTTATTTATCCAAAACACCTGAAAGAATTTTAGGTATAACAATCCTAATTATAGGAATGTTTTATATATTTTTTAAATATTCTAGAAAAATTTGCTGTTTCATATTTTATTTAATTGAATTTTTTTAAAGATTTAACTTTTAAACATCTGTTGTATATCATGAACTACGTTCTACGTCTATGCATTCCCTGAAAGGAAATTTAAATCTCTTATTAACGTTAAAGAGAGCCCTTTTATCGTTTGAAATGTTAAAGAGAGAAAAGAAAGCACTTCATCGAAACTCATTAAACGCTCTACGGGTAGAAAAATGAGAACTTTATTTTCATAAAGTGAAAACTACGCTTCAACACATTTAAACACTTTGTTATTTTTCTAGGACATACCAACAAAATGAATTATTTCAAAACTTTATTCAGGTTTGAATAAATTTATATAGTTATCTTTTCTGTTCTATTTTCGACAACGTCAATTTTAATTTCTGCTGCTATTTATTCACATAAAAGAAGTTAAATAAATGAAGCATAAATTAAATATTATGTCTTAATAGTACTTTGTTTTTGTTTTTGTTTTTTTAATAGCGCTGCTTTTATGACTTTTTAAAGGATCTTTTAGACGCTTAAAACTGTAATAAAAAACATTCTCTGTTGAAATTTTGGATAAATAAGTACAATTTCAAAAATTCTACAGAAATATAATGTTTATGTGTAAATTTTTATATTATATTTGCTCCCCTGATATCTTTGACAGAAACTAAACAAAATAACAATTTAACAATTAATATTCATGATTTTTAGTGACTTTTATTGGTGTATTTAAAAATAGATTTTTTCTTTTTAAATCAAAAATCCGGAAATCAAAAGAAAAGACTCAAAAGCGTGACACGCTGATAAAAAATAATCTGAGTAAATAGAAATTTTGATCATATTCATAATATATTCATTTTTATTGAATATTTAGAACTTTTCTTTTTTATGATTTTAATTGTGCCTTTATTTACTTATAGCATTGTTCCCATCAGTGGTTGAGAGATTCTGCTCTCTAAACTGGCAGACGGAATGTTCTGGGTTCAAGGCCATGTCGCGCTCGTCGGTCTAACCGTGTTTCGTTTTCTTCGAACCTTGCTTAGCTTGCGTAAATGTGGGTTAGGTTCCTTTAGAAGAACCCTCACAGAGGCCTTTCCCCCATTCGTCTTATATCCCTCACACAGATAATCGGTCAAAGTAACAACACCAAACAACCTTATAATATTGTTTTCACCGCCTCACACTTTTACAATTCTTGTTTTATGATAAAAGTGGGTATTTTTAAATTATACTTTTACTTTTATTTCATTTTCTACTTTTAGTATTTAATACACACAGTGGGCCAAAATTTCTTGAGACAATTTAAAATTCAATGAAAAATAGAGTAATTGGCGTACAAGAATGCGTTTTTGACGGAAATATTTCTCACGATCGAAAGTTATTTTTAAGCATGTTAAAAGCACTTCTAAAAATGTTACATAGATAGCACTATATTTGTAAATCTACTAACCATTATTTCTGTTTGAAAGAAAACACAATTCGTAATCGAATGGCTCTTTTCCTTTTTCTGTGACAATTTGGCAATTGAAATGTGTGTCTCTTTCTTTTCAGGGGCGGCTGTGCAATGTACTACCCTATTTTAAAGCGTAGAATCAAATTGAGTACGTTTCTAGAAATTTATACTTGCGAAATCGTGAAACTATAGCATTTTTTACTTTGATTTCTTACCCATTTAACTTAGCTACTTCCAAAACTAGGAAATAAATTATTCAAGTAGTTCTCGAGAAAAGGGTGTTTTAATATTAATTGTTTCCGAAAGTATTTTCAAGTTTGTTGCTCCTTAAAGTGGCTATGCTTATGCCAATTCAATTTTCAATTACTTATGAAAGTAAAACAGATCCATATACGGAAAATGTGTGTGAAAGCAGAAAGCCAATAAACAATAAACAAATTTCAAAATGTTTTTTTTTTTTTTTTTTTTTTTTACCGATGTGAGAAACTCTTGCGGTTTTTCCCGCAGAAGCTTTCCGTAGAAGCACGTACATTATTCATGTACGCAAGAGTAAAATTTGAAATGCTTTACGGGTACCATTTACCTTTTCTTCTGGTATCAAGGTTTCAGTTCTTCTGACGTCACTGAGGATACTAAGGAGGATTTTTCCAACGAGAAAGAACGTATTTTTTCATTTAAATAGTATTTCTGCTAAAATAAAATAATTTCTTTGGTCATAGGAGAGCATGTTTGTTCAAAATAAAACATTTTCATTAGCGAAAGTAATTTTCTTTCATTGGAATAAAGCGATTTAGAAGGGATTTTTTTTCCTTCGAATGAAATAATCGTGTATTTTTTGCTAAGATAGGGAGTTTTTATTGCTTGGTATCTTTGGTCGATCTTTGAAAGGGACGGTAGTGTTAAGTAACCGTTTATTGTCATTTTCTTTGACAGCCAGGCAGTTTTCCCTCACACAAAGCTTTAATTGCTTCTCAGAAAGAAAGATTTCCTGTGACTTTTCCTAAATACATGGCAAAATTTCCCAGTTTTTGTTAATGCAACATCTCTTGGTCATTAATCTAATAAGGCACCTCTTTAAAATAACGCATTCTTTGCATTGATTTTCCTAAAAAGGCCCCGAACCTGTACTAATCGTTCGGATAAAACACAAAATTTTCTATATCATACATTTCCGAAGAAATCTGATATATAAAAAAAAGATGGATCATTGCATGCAAAAGAGCAGATAATAGCTTTAATATTGAAAATTCCCGAATTTGTTCGAATCAGTTTCAAACGAGTGATTACTCGAGAAATTTGAAAACAGGACTTTTGGGAACAGAACTCCTGCTAAAAGAATATTGCATGAAAGTGCTGTTGCCAACTTTAACATTGATTGAAACATGTGCTGTGAATTTAAAAAAAGAAACTTTACTTGGAATTAATTCTTCTTATAGCAGTTCATCTCCAAGCTTACAAGAAACACCTGGACATACTAGGTTTTATAAGAGAGTTGTTAGAAAACGTGCCCTGAGACATTCCAAGATATTCCTCCCAGAAAAAAAAAAATTTGATGCCTCTACTAACACAGAAAGTTTGAAAAAATTTAATGTCAGTAAATTGTTGCTAGATTAAAGTGTATTAAACGTCAATTACAAATTATGAAGAGTAAGCTTAAAAGGCTGAAAAAATAAAATACAGAATTAAAAAGAAAAGTATTTTAGATAATTTTATCATCATACAGCATTAAAATATAATTTTATATAACACTTTTGGAAGATATTTATAAAAGTATATTATTCTGAATTTCAAATTTAATTTTTCTATATCGCATAAATCTTTCAATTTTAAAAATTCGGCAATTTAAAAATAAAAGTATATATTTTTATTTGTATTTTAAATCTCCTTCATAAATACTACTGTCGTCCTTTTTATTCTATAAAAAATACATCAATTTGATATTCAATCACTTCAACTACGTGAATGGAATTAAAAAAAACAACAGTAAGTTTTAAAATTAAGTTCTAAAACGCTGAAAAGAGATGTAATTTTAAATTTGAAACACTATTTAGAAATAAAAAAAATTTGCTTAAACGTAAAACTCTTTTTCACACAATAATTTACATTATTTTTTTTCAATTATGTATGTGTATTTTTATGTTTATTATGTAGCATTAAAATAGTATTTTAAAGCCATGTACGCTAATGACGCCTTGTGCATGTAAAATCCGTCGTGGGTGCTAAGTCCTCCAAGTTCCCTATGAATTATACTTTTGGAGGGGCCTAGTCAGGTGAAGGTCTCGTCACCTGATAAATGTTCTAAATTACGAGAATAATTCCTTTCTCTTTTTTAATTTTTGCTTTTCTCTTTAAATCTGCCAATTCAATAAACTTAAATAGAAACCACGAACCAGCAAACAAAGAAAGCTGTAGCATACCACTAGAGAGCACTGCAGCGATGTCAAAAAGGCTCTTGTCAGGTGGATCACAGCCATGCTGTGATCAGGCGAATACCACATCGCGTACTAACTCGTCAATCTAGGCACTCATGCCCAGCAGGTAGGGGCCTGGTTAGCGGTTTAAATAAATATTATTTTAAATAAACTTTTCATAGTGTGTTTATAAAGTATATTACAATGTTAAAACTAGAGGTGACAAATCGGTGCCGTTTGGAACCTCGAGGTGAAAAGCCGGAGCCATTTGGTACTCTAGAGTGCCATCAAGGCTTGAAAATGCATTTGGGGTGCCAATTCACCTCTCACTGTGTTTTTGAAGCGAATTAAGACGCCTTGCACTTCGTATTGGCACCCGACACAGTGACTGACACTTGCACATGCATTGTGACGTGCTTCCCCTTCTTCTCTGCGGCGTCAGTGAGATTGTAAAGAATAGTAAAGTAATGGCTGCATTTGAGCATCGTAGCGTACACAAACACGTGCCACGCAATATTTATATCTGATTAATATTAAATAACGCCATTTATGGCGAATAAATAAAGAGATCACTAACACGTTTCAAGTATTGGACGCAGTTAGCATTAACAAGGAGAATACACGGGAATATCACTCACTATAAATACAGGTATTTGAAATGTTTCAGTGTTTTTGTATATTATGTTTTATTATTGTTATATATAATTTAGATATGTTTTATATTTTATCATAAACTAGATGGAACCCGTGAAAATTTGACGGCAAACAACTTGATAGTACCATAAAAATAAAATTTATAGTTGCTTTAACTTGACAAATTTCATAGTGGGAGCATAATATGATTAAGCGGTCACAGACCTTTCCATCGATATATCACATGAGGGGTGTGTGCAAAATTTAGAAAAGAACCCCCTTGAGGGGTCAAAGTGGGGGGATGGACATGGGAGATGCATAATATGATTAAGTGGTCACAGACCTTTCCAATAATATATAACATGAGGTTGTGTGCAAAATTTAGAAAGTACCCCTTGGGGGGGCAAAGTGGGGAGATGAACATTGGAGATGCATAATATGATTAATTGGTCACAGACCTTTCCAATGATATATAACATGAGGGTTGTGTGCAAAATTTAGAAAGTACCCCTTGTGGGGCGCAAAGTGGGGCGATGGACACCGGAGATTCAAAATATGATTAAGTGGTCACAGACCTTTCCAATGATATATAACATGAGGGTTGTGTGCAAAATTTAGAAAGTACCCTTGGGGAAGGCAAAGTGGGGAGATGGACATCGGAGATGTATAATATGATTAAGCGGCCACAGACCTTTCCAACAATATATGACATGAGGGATGTCAACAAAATTTAGAAAGTATCCCTTGGGGGGGGGGGCAAAGTGGGAGATGGACATTGGATATGCATAATAGGATTAAGTGATCATAGACCTTTCTAATGATATATAACATGAGGGTTGTGTGCAAAATTTAGAAAGTACCCTTTGGGGGGAGGGGCAAAATGGGGAGATGGACATCGGAGATGCATAATATGAATTATCAGTCACAGACCTTTCAAACAATATTTGACATGAGGGGTGTCAACAAAATTTAGAAAAGTATCCCTTGGGGGTGGGGGGGCAAAGTGGGGAGATGGACATTGCAGATGCATAATATGATTAAGTGGTCACAGACCTTTCCAATGATATATAACATGAGGGTTGTGTGCAAAATTTAGAAAGTACCCCTTGGGGGGCATAGTGGGGAGATGAACATTGGAGATGAATAATATGATTAATTGGTCACAGAACTTTCCAATGATATATAACAGGAGGGTTGTGTGCAAAATTTAGAAAGTACCCCTTGGAGGGGGGCAAAGTGGGGAGATGAACATTGGAGATGCATAATATGATTAATTGGTCACAGACCTTTCCAATGATATATAACATGAGGGTTGTGTGCAAAATTTAGAAAGTACCTCTAGGGTGGCAAAGAGGGGAGATGGACATCGGAGATGCATAATATGATTAATCAGTCACAGACGTTTCAAACAATATATGACATGAGGGGTGTCAACAAAATTTAGAAAAGTACCCCTTGGGGGGTCGGGGGGGGGGGAAATGTGGGGAGATGGACATTGGAGATGCATAATATGATTAAGTGGTCACAGACCTTCCAATGATATATAACATGAGGGTTGTGTGGAAAATTTAGAAAGTACCCTTTGGGGAGGAGGGGGAAAAGTGGGGTGATGGACATCGGAGATGTATAATATGATTAAGCAGTTACAGACCCTTCCAACAATACATGACGTGAGGGGTGTCAACAAAATTTGGAAAAGTATCCCTTGGGGGGGTGGGGGGGAAAAGTCGGGAGATGGACATTGGAGATGCATAGTATGATTAAGTGGTCACAGATCTTTCCAATGATATATAACATGAGGTTGTGTGCAAAATTTTGAAAGTACCCCTTGGGGGGGGGCAAACTGGGGAGATGAACATTGGAGATGCATAATATGATTAAGCGGTCACAGACTTTTCCAACAACATATGACATGAGGGGTGTCAACAAAATTTAGAAAGTATCCCTTGGCGAGGGCTGGGGAGGGCAAAGTGGGGAGATGGACATTGGAGATGCATAATATGATTAAGTGGTCACAGACCTTTCTAATTATATATAACTTGAGGGTTGTGTGCAAAATTTAGAAAGTACCCTTCGGGGGGGGGGGGAGAGGCCAAAGTGGGGAGATGGACATCGGTGATGCATAATATGATTAAGTGGTCACAGACCTTTCCAGTGATATATAACATGAGGGTTGTGTGCAAAATTTAGAGAGTACCCTTGGGGGGGCAAATTGTGGAAATGGGTATCGGAGATGCATAATATGATTAAGTGGTCACAGACCTTTCCAACAATATATGACATGAGGGGTGTCAACAAAGTTTAGAAAATATTCCTTGGGGGGGTGGGGGGGCAAAGTTGGGAGATGGACATTGGAGATGCATAATATGATTAAGTGGTCACAGACGTTTATAATGATAGATAACATGAGGGTTGTGTGCAAAATTTAGAAAGTACCCTTTGGGGGGAGGTGCAAAGTGGGGAGATGGACATCGGAGATGCATAATATCATTAATCAGTCACAGACCTTTCAAACAATATATGACATGAGGGGTGTCAACAAAATTTAAAAAAGTATCCTTTGGGGGTGGGGGGGAAAATTGGGGAGATGGACATTGGAGATACATAATATGATTAAGTGGTCACAGACCTTTCCAATGATATATAACATGAGGGTTGTGTGCAAAATTTAGAAAGTACCCTTTGGGGGGGGAGAGGGCAAAGTGGGGAGATGGACATCGGTGATGCATAATATGATTAAGTGGTCACAGACCTTTCCAGTGATATATAACATGAGGGTTGTGTGCAAAATTTAGAGAGTACCCTTGGGGGGGAAAATTGTGGAAATGGGTATCGGAGATGCATAATATGATTAAGTGGTCACAGACCTTTCAATGATATATAACATGAGGGTTGTGTGCAAAATTTAGAAAGTACCCATTGGGGGGGCAAAGTGGGGAGATGGACATCGGAGATGTATAATATGATTAAGCGGTCACAGACCTTTCCAACAATATATGACATGAGGGGTGTCAACAAAATTTAAAAAGTATCCCTTTGGGGGGGGGGGGGAAAAGTGGGGAGATGGACATCGGAGATGCATAAAATGATTAAGTGGTCCCAGACCTTTCCAATGATAGATAACATGAGGGTTGTGTGCAAAATTTAGAAAGTACCCTTTGGGGGGAGGTGCAAAGTGGGGAGATGGACATCGGAGATGCATAATATCATTAATCAGTCACAGACATTTCAAACAATATATGACATGAGGGGTGTCAACAAAATTAAAAAAAGTATCCTTTGGGGGTGGGGGGGCAAAGTGGGGAGATGGACATTGGAGATACATAATATGATTAAGTGGTCACAGACCTTTCCAATGATATATAACATGAGGGTTGTGTGCAAAATTTCGAAAGTACCCTTTGGGGGGGGTAAAGTGGGGAGATGGACATCGGAGGTGCATAATATGATTAAGCAGTTACACACCTTTCCAACAATATATGACATGAGGGGTGTCAACAAAATTTAGAAAAGTATCCCTTGGGGGGGTGGGGGGGGCAAAGTGGGGAGATGGACATTGGAGATGCATAATATGATTAAGTGGTCACAGACCTTTCCAATGATATATAACATGAGGGTTGTGTGCAAAATTTAGAAAGAACCCTTTGGGGGGGAGGGGGGCAAAGTGGGGAGATGGACATCGGAGATGCATAAAATGATTAAGTGGTCCCAGACCTTTCCAATGATAGATAACATGAGGGTTATGTGCAAAATTTAGAAAGTACTCTTTTGGGGGAGGGGCAAATTGGGGAGATGGACATTGGAGTTGCATAATATGATTAATCAGTCACAGACATTTCAAACAATATATGACATGAAGGGTGTCAACAAAATTTAGAAAAGTATGCCTTGGGGGTGGGGGAGGGCCAAAGTGGGAGATGGACATTGGAGATGCATAATATGATTAAGTGGTCACAGACCTTTCCAATGATATATAACATGAGGGTTGTGTGCAAAATTTAGAAAGTACCATTTGGGGGGGAGGGGGCAAAGTGGGGAGATGGACATCGGAGATGCATAAAATGATTAAGTGGTCCCAGACCTTTCCAATGATAGATAACATGAGGGTTGTGTGCAAAATTTAGAAAGTACCCTTTGGGGGGAGGTGCAAAGTGGGGAGATGGACATCGGAGATGCATAATATCATTAATCAGTCACAGACCTTTCAAACAATATATGACATGAGGGGTGTCAACAAAATTTAAAAAAGTATCCTTTGGGGGTGGGGGGGGGCAAAGTGGGGAGATGGACATTGGAGATGCATAACATGATTAAGTGGTCACAGACGTTTATAATGATATATAACATGAGGTTTGTGTGCAAAATTTAGAAAGCACCCTTTGGGGGGGAGGGGGGAAAAGTGGGGAGATGGACATCGGAGATGCATAAAATGATTAAGTGGTCCCAGACCTTTCCAATGATAGATAACATGAGGGTTGTGTGCAAAATTTAGAAAGTACCCTTTGGGGGGAGGTGCAAAGTGGGGAGATGGACATCGGAGATGCATAATATCATTAATCAGTCACAGACATTTCAAACAATATATGACATGAGGGGTGTCAACAAAATTTAAAAAAGTATCCTTTGGGGGTGGGGGGGCAAAGTGGGGAGATGGACATTGGAGATACATAATATGATTAAGTGGTCACAGACCTTTCCAATGATATATAACATGAGGGTTGTGTGCAAAATTTAGAAAGTACCCTTTGGGAGGGAGGGGGGAAAAGTGGGGAGATGGACATCGGAGATGCATAATATGATTCATCAGTTACAGACCTTTCAAACAATATATGACATGAGGGGTGTCAACAAAATTTAGAAAAGTATCCCTTGGGGGGTGGGGGGCAAAGTGGGGAGATGGACATTGGAGATGCATAATATGATTAAGTGGTCACAGAACTTTCCAATGATATATAACATGAGGGTTGTGTGCAAAATTTCGAAAGTACCCTTTGGGGGGGTAAAGTGGGGAGATGGACATCGGAGGTGCATAATATGATTAAGCAGTTACACACCTTTCCAACAATATATGACATGAGGGGTGTCAACAAAATTTAGAAAAGTATCCCTTGGGGGGTGGGGGGGGGCAAAGTGGGGAGATGGACATTGGAGATGCATAATATGATTAAGTGGTCACAGACCTTTCCAATGATATATAACATGAGGGTTGTGTGCAAAATTTAGAAAGTACCCTTTGGGGGAGAGGGGGGCAAAGTGGGGAGATGGACATCGGAGATGCATAAAATGATTAAGTGTTCCCAGACCTTTCCAATGATAGATAACATGAGGGTTATGTGCAAAATTTAGAAAGTACTCTTTGGGGGGAGGGGCAAATTGGGGAGATGGACATTGGAGTTGCATAATATGATTAATCAGTCACAGACATTTCAAACAATATATGACATGAAGGGTGTCAACAAAATTTAGAAAAGTATGCCTTGGGGGTGGGGGGGGGCAAAGTGGGAGATGGACATTGGAGATGCATAATATGATTAAGTGGTCACAGACCTTTCCAATGATATATAACATGAGGGTTGTGTGCAAAATTTAGAAAGTACCCTTTGGGGGGGGAGGGGGCAAAGTGGGGAGATGGACATCGGAGATGCATAAAATGATTAAGTGGTCCCAGACCTTTCCAATGATAGATAACATGAGGGTTGTGTGCAAAATTTAGAAAGTACCCTTTGGGGGGAGGTGCAAAGTGGGGAGATGGACATCGGAGATGCATAATATCATTAATCAGTCACAGACCTTTCAAACAATATATGACATGAGGGGTGTCAACAAAATTTAAAAAAGTATCCTTTGGGGGTGGGGGGGCAAAGTGGGGAGATGGACATTGGAGATACCTAATATGATTAAGTGGTCACAGACCTTTCCAATGACATATAACATGAGGGTTGTGTGCAAAATTTACAAAGTACCCTTTGAGAGGGAGGGGGGAAAAGTGGGGAGATGGACATCGGAGATGCATAATATGATTAATCAGTCACAGACCTTTCAAACAATATATGACATGAGGGGTGTCAACAAAATTTAGAAAAGTATCCTTTGGGGGTGGGGGGGCAAAGTAGGGAGATAGACATTGGAGATGCATAATATGATTAAGTGGTCACAGACCTTTCTAATGGTATATAACTTGATGGTTGTGTGCAAAATTTAGAAAGTACCCTTTGGGGGGGGAGAGGGCAAAGTGGGGAGATGGACATCGGTGATGCATAATATGATTAAGTGGTCACAGACCTTTCCAGTGATATATAACATGAGGGTTGTGTGCAAAATTTAGAGAGTACCCTTGGGGGGGCAAATTGTAGAAATGGGTATCGGAGATGCATAATATGATTAAGTGGTCACAGACTTTTCCAATGATATATAACATGAGGGTTGTGTGCAAAATTTAGAAAGTACCCATTGGGGGGGGCAAAGTGGGGAGATGTATAATATGATTAAGCGGTCACAGACCTTTCCTACAATATATGACATGAGGGATGTCAACAAAATTTAGAAAGTACCCTTTGGGAGGGAGGGGTTAAAAGTGGGGAGATGGACATCGGAGATGCATAATATGATTAATCAGTCACAGACTTTTCAAACAATATATGACATGAGGGGTGTCAACAAAATTTAAAAAAGTATCCTTTGGGGGTGGGGGGGCAAAGTGGGGAGATAGACATTGGAGATGCATAATATGATTAAGTGGTCACAGACCTTTCTAATGATATATAACTTGATGGTTGTGTGCAAAATTTAGAAAGTACCCTTTGGGGGGGAGAGGGCAAAGTGGGGAGATGGACATCGGTGATGCATAATATGATTAAGTGGTCACACACCTTTCCAGTGATATATAACATGAGGGTTGTGTGCAAAATTTAGAGAGTACCCTTGGGGGGGCAAATTGTGGAAATGGGTATCGGAGATTCATAATATGATTAAGTGGTCACAGACATTTCCAATGATATATAACATGAGGGTTGTGTGCAAAATTTAGAAAGTACCCATTGGGGGGAGCAAAGTGGGGAGATGGACATCGGAGATGTATAATGTGATTAAGCGGTCACAGACCTTTCCTACAATATATGACATGAGGGGTGTCAACAAAATTTAGAAAGTATCCCTTGGGGGGTGGGGGGGCAAAGTGGGGAGATGGACATTGGAGATGCATAACATGATTAAGTGGTCACAGACGTTTATAATGATATATAACATGAGGTTTGTGTGCAAAATTTAGAAAGCACCCTTTGGGGGGAGGGGGGAAAAGTGGGGAGATGGACATCGGAGATGCATAAAATGATTAAGTGGTCCCAGACCTTTCCAATGATAGATAACATGAGGGTTGTGTGCAAAATTTAGAAAGTACCCTTTGGGGGAGGTGCAAAGTGGGGAGATGGACATCGGAGATGCATAATATCATTAATCAGTCACAGACATTTCAAACAATATATGACATGAGGGGTGTCAACAAAATTTAAAAAAGTATCCTTTGGGGGTGGGGGGGCAAAGTGGGGAGATGGACATTGGAGATACATAATATGATTAAGTGGTCACAGACCTTTCCAATGATATATAACATGAGGGTTGTGTGCAAAATTTAGAAAGTACCCTTTGGGAGGGAGGGGGGAAAAGTGGGGAGATGGACATCGGAGATGCATAATATGATTCATCAGTTACAGACCTTTCAAACAATATATGACATGAGGGGTGTCAACAAAATTTAGAAAAGTATGCCTTGGGGGTGGGGGGTGGCAAAGTGGGAGATGGACATTGGAGATGCATAATATGATTAAGTGGTCACAGACCTTTCCAATGATATATAACATGAGGGTTGTGTGCAAAATTTAGAAAGTACCCTTTGGGGGGGGAGGGGGCAAAGTGGGGAGATGGACATCGGAGATGCATAATATGATTAACAGTTACAGACCTTTCCAATGATATATGACATGAGGGTTGTGTGCAAAATTTAGAAAGTACCCATTGGGGGGGGCAAAGTGGGGAGATGTATAATATGATTAAGCGGTCACAGACCTTTCCTACAATATATGACATGAGGGGTGTCAACAAAATTTAGAAAGTACCCTTTGGGAGGGAGGGGTTAAAAGTGGGGAGATGGACATCGGAGATGCATAATATGATTAATCAGTCACAGACTTTTCAAACAATATATGACATGAGGGGTGTCAACAAAATTTAAAAAAGTATCCTTTGGGGGTGGGGGGGCAAAGTGGGGAGATAGACATTGGAGATGCATAATATGATTAAGTGGTCACAGACCTTTCTAATGATATATAACTTGATGGTTGTGTGCAAAATTTAGAAAGTACCCTTTGGGGGGGGAGAGGGCAAAGTGGGGAGATGGACATCGGTGATGCATAATATGATTAAGTGGTCACAGACCTTTCCAGTGATATATAACATGAGGGTTGTGTGCAAAATTTAGAGAGTACCCTTGGGGGGCAAATTGTGGAAATGGGTATCGGAGATTACTAATATGATTAAGTGGTCACAGACCTTTCCAATGATATATAACATGAGGGTTGTGTGCAAAATTTAGAAAGTACCCATTGGGGGGGGGGCAAAGTGGGGAGATGGACATCGGAGATGTATAATATGATTAAGCGGTCACAGACCTTTCCTACAATATATGACATGAGGGGTGTCAACAAAATTTAGAAAGTATCCCTTGGGGGGTGGGGGGGCAAAGTGGGGAGATGGACATTGGAGATGCATAACATGATTAAGTGGTCACAGACGTTTATAATGATATATAACATGAGGTTTGTGTGCAAAATTTAGAAAGCACCCTTTGGGGGGGAGGGGGGAAAAGTGGGGAGATGGACATCGGAGATGCATAAAAAGATTAAGTGGTCCCAGACCTTTCCAATGATAGATAACATGAGGGTTGTGTGCAAAATTTAGAAAGTACCCTTTGGGGGGAGGTGCAAAGTGGGGAGATGGACATCGGAGATGCATAATATCATTAATCAGTCACAGACATTTCAAACAATATATGACATGAGGGGTGTCAACAAAATTTAAAAAAGTATCCTTTGGGGGTGGGGGGCAAAGTGGGGAGATGGACATTGGAGATACATAATATGATTAAGTGGTCACAGACCTTTCCAATGATATATAACATGAGGGTTGTGTGCAAAATTTAGAAAGTACCCTTTGGGAGGGAGGGGGGAAAAGTGGGGAGATGGACATCGGAGATGCATAATATGATTCATCAGTTACAGACCTTTCAAACAATATATGACATGAGGGGTGTCAACAAAATTTAGAAAAGTATCCCTTGGGGGTGGGGGGCAAAGTGGGGAGATGGACATTGGAGATGCATAATATGATTAAGTGGTCACAGACCTTTCCAATGATATATAACATGAGAGTTGTGTGCAAAATTTCGAAAGTACCCTTTGGGGGGGGGGGTAAAGTGGGGAGATGGACATCGGAGGTGCATAATATGATTAAGCAGTTACACACCTTTCCAACAATATATGACATGAGGGGTGTCAACAAAATTTAGAAAAGTATCCCTTGGGGGGTGGGGGGGCAAAGTGGGGAGATGGACACTGGAGATGCATAATATGATTAAGTGGTCACAGACCTTTCCAATGATAGATAACATGAGGGTTATGTGCAAAATTTAGAAAGTACTCTTTGGGGGGAGGGGCAAATTTGGCAGATGGACATTGGAGTTGCATAATATGATTAATCAGTCACAGACATTTCAAACAATATATGACATGAAGGTTGTCAGCAAAATTTAGAAAAGTATCCCTTGGGGGTGGAGGGGGGCAAAGTGGGAGATGGACATTGGAGATGCATAATATGATTAAGTGGTCGCAGACCTTTCCAATGATATATAACATGAGGGTTGTGTGCAAAATTTAGAAAGTACCCTTTGGGAGGGAGGGGGGAAAAGTGGGGAGATGGACATCGGAGATGCATAATATGATTCATCAGTTACAGACCTTTCAAACAATATATGACATGAGGGGTGTCAACAAAATTTAGAAAAGTATCCCTTGGGGGTGGGGGGCAAAGTGGGGAGATGGACATTGGAGATGCATAATATGATTAAGTGGTCACAGACCTTTCCAATGATATATAACATGAGAGTTGTGTGCAAAATTTCGAAAGTACCCTTTGGGGGGGGGGGGTAAAGTGGGGAGATGGACATCGGAGGTGCATAATATGATTAAGCAGTTACACACCTTTCCAACAATATATGACATGAGGGGTGTCAACAAAATTTAGAAAAGTATCCCTTGGGGGGTGGGGGGGCAAAGTGGGGAGATGGACATTGGAGATGCATAATATGATTAAGTGGTCACAGACCTTTCCAATGATATATAACATGAGGGTTGTGTGCAAAATTTAGAAAGTACCCTTTGGGGGGGAGGGGGGCAAAGTGGGGAGATGGACATCGGAGATGCATAAAATGATTAAGTGGTCCCAGACCTTTCCAATGATAGATAACATGAGGGTTATGTGCAAAATTTAGAAAGTACTCTTTGGGGGGAGGGGCAAATTTGGCAGATGGACATTGGAGTTGCATAATATGATTAATCAGTCACAGACATTTCAAACAATATATGACATGAAGGTTGACAGCAAAATTTAGAAAAGTATCCCTTGGGGGTGGAGGGGGGCAAAGTGGGAGATGGACATTGGAGATGCATAATATGATTAAGTGGTCACAGACCTTTCCAATGATATATAACATGAGGGTTGTGTGCAAAATTTAGAAAGTACCCTTTGGGGGGGAGGGGGCAAAGTGGGGAGATGGACATCGGAGATGCATAATATGATTAACAGTTACAGACCTTTCCAATGATATATGACATGAGGGGTGTCAACAAAATTTAGAAAAGTACCCCTTGGGGGGGCAAAGTGGGGAGATACACATTGGAGATGCATAATATGATTAAGTGGTCACAGACCTTTCCAATGATATATAACATGATGGTTGTGTGCAAAATTTATAAAGTACCCTTTGGGGGGGGGGGGGGGGGTTAAGTAGGGAGATGGACATCGGAGGTGCATAATATGATTAAGCAGTCACAGACCTTTCCAACAATATATGACGAGAGGGGTGTCAACAAAATTTAGAAAAGTATCCCTTGGGGGGGACAAAGTGGGGAGATGGACATTGGAGATGCATAATATGATTAAGTGGTCACAGACCTTTCCAATGGTATATAACATGAGGGTTGTGTGCAAAATTTAGAAAGTACCCTTTGGGGTGAGGGGGCAAAGTGGGGAGATGGACATTGGAGTTGCATAATATGATTAAGTGGTCACAGACCTTTCCAATGATATATAACATGAGGGTTGTGTGCAAAATTTAGAAAGTACCCTTTGGGGGGGTAAAGTGGGGAGATGGACATCGGAGGTGCATAATATGATTAAGCAGTTACAGACCTTTCCAACAATATATGACATGAGGGGTGTCAACAAAATTTAGAAAAGTATCCCTTTGGGGGGGGGGCAAAGTGGGGAGATGGACATTGGAGATGCATAATATGATTAAGTGGTCACAGACCTTTCCAATAATATATAACATGAGGGTTGTGTGCTAAATTTAGAAAGTAACCTTTGGGGGGGAGGGGCGCAAAGTGGGGAGATGGACATCGGAGATGCATAATATGATTAAGTGGTCACAGACTTTTCCAATGATATATAACATGAAGGTTGTGTGCAAAATTTAGAAAGTACCCTTTGGAGGGGGTTAAGTAGGGAGATGGACATCGGAGGTGCATAATATGATTAAGCAGTCACAGACCTTTCCAACAATATATGACATGAGGGGTGTCAAAAAAATTTAGAAAAGTGCCCCGCTTATTGGGGGGAGTGGCAGGATGGACCCCGGAGCTGCATAACATGAATAAGCGGTCAAAGACTTTTCCAGCGATATATCACATGAGGGGTGTGTGCAAAATTTAGAAAAGTGTCCCACTTGGGGGGAGGGGGGGACCCCAGAGTTGCATAACATGAAAAAGAGGTCACAGGCGTTTCAACTTGCAACTTTTTTCTCGAAGGCATTTGACAATATTAATTTTTTTTTTTTTTTTTACTCAAGACAATTTAACGATATTCTTATTTTTTTTTGCTTAATTCGTCAAACGTTCATGGAAAAAATCATGAAATTCACTAATCAATAGTTGATAAATTATAAAATTCAACAATCGATAGCAGTAAAATTGGTCAATCGATAATGGAAAAATCACGAAATTCATCAAATGGTCTCCCGTAAAAAAATTGTCCTGCACACTGATGTGATGATCAAAAGGGTTTTGAAGTATAGGACAAAATTAGCACTTGCGAAACAGCGAGTAATACTGAAAATTTGGCAATGGACTTTATTGCCACCACTGGTCAAACATAAGAGTCACACTCACCAATTGCGATGATTGAATGGAAAAAGATTTTTTTCTCTGCTGTTGCTCGACAAATTTGGAAACCATTTGGCGAGATTTTTTCCCCGAAATTGACGGATTATGATTTTTTTCCTCGAAGCCATTCGACGATATTCGAAAACTTTTTCCCCCGAAACCAGTTGATGAATTTTGCGATTTTTCCACTGTCGATTAATGAATTTTGCGATTTTTCCGCTATCGATTGACGAATTTCGCAATTTATCGACTATCGATTAACGAATTTCACGATTTTTTCCATGAACGAACAAATTGCGCACTTTCTTTCCGCTAATGTTTGACACATTTCGCCCTTTACAACTCAGCCAATGAGTTGAACGTTGTTTCTTTCCAGAAATGTCAGGAATGAAACAATGATTCTTTAGGATGAATTTCCTTCGTTCGATGCCCCATGGAAGAATGTGTGCGATGCAGCAACGGGCGTCACAGGCTTTTTAGAGCACCTGCAGACTAAAAACATCTAACCAATCTTCGCGGGGGAAAAAATCACAGATTTCGTCAAATGATTGAGGAAAAAACACTAATTTCATCAAAGGATCATGGGGAAACATGACTTTCGTTAAAAGACCACAGAAAAAACGTGAATTATGCAAAAGGATCGTGAAAGATAAGCAAATTTTCTCAAAGAAGTGCAAAAAAGGAAATTTCACCAAAAGATCACGTTGTTTTACTGAATTTCGTCTAAAAATGGTGGAATAATATGTATTTTATCAAAGAATCGCTGGAAAATGCGAATTTCGTTAAGGATCGCGAGAAAAATGTGAAATTCTTCAAAGGATCGCTGAAAAAACACGAATTTCGTCAAAGAATTGCTGAAAAAACATGAATCTCGCCCAATAACAGAAAAATCATGGTTCATAATCATTATATCTAGTAGTATATGTAAATACAGTTTGTGATATAAGACAAAATTATCACTCATCAATCAGCGAGTAATACTGCAAATTGGTGATTGATGTTATTGCCACCACTGACTAAACTTAATAGTCACACTCGCCAATTGCGATGATTGAATGTAAAATGAATTTTTTTCCCGCTGTCACTCAAAGAATTTTGAAACCATTTGGTGAAGTTTTTCCCGAAACCATTTTGTGAATTTCCAGATTTTCTCTTCAAAATCATTTGACGAAGAGACTTTTTTCTCGAAGGCATTTGACAATATTCAAAAATTTTTTACCCGAGACAATTTGACGATATTCTCAAAAAAATCTTCCGGTAGGATCGGCCAATGAGGTGAGGGTCTATTACTGTCTCTAGAAACGTGTTTGGGATCATCTCCTGTTTTTTTTTCTTGCACGTTGCGTTAAACCTAGGAAGGTATGTATATAGAACTCACTGTGGAGTGTTTAGAAGGTATTTATTTTATTTATTTATTTTATTTATTATAATTTGTATGAATACTTAGGTGTCCATTTCGGATTTACTGTTTAAAAATGAAATTAGGCTCATTTAACATTCACGAAATCAATCCCGATGGAAATTGTCTTTTTAGATCTCTATCATTTTGTTTATATAGTACAGAAAATAATTATTCAAATGTACGTAAAAATATCGTAGAACACGTAATACAAAATTGGACCACTTATAGTCCGTTTATTATCGGGGATGAATCTTATGGTGTTCCGATTGCTAATGAAAACGATTATGTAAATATATGGTTCTTCATAGAAGTATATGGTTCTTCACACTTCAATAAAAGCATTGTTTAAATTAATATAATTCTACAAATATGATGCAGTTTTAAAATATCGAGTAATGATTAATACTGTCAAGGAATATACTCATATACGTAATGGGGAAATTTCACACGGGAGGAATACGTTTTCTTTTGTGTGTAACTGATAAAGTTTATCTTGAAATCCTCAAAAATTCACTCAGAATCGTTAAAATAATAGAAAATAACTTTGAAATACTGTTTTTAATAATGCAAAAACATAAACAAAACCACGTGATACAAAAACGCGACGTGATTGGTTGTGACGTCATTTGCCGCTAAACTGAAATGTTCACGCTTTGCGCGTATACTTTTTCCCATTGCTTTTCCTATTTGCAATCTTGTTTCATCTGTTTCTTAAAATTTATTTAACGTTATCAACTTCAAATTTGTGAAAAAGTAAGATCTAACTTATCTTAATATAAAATATATCGTTTTTTTTTATTTTCATTAAAATTTTGATTAGAAAATGTCGATTTCGGCCGGATATCTTAAAGAGCAATCAGACAATCTCCCAAAAATAGATGCTCTTTCCATGTTTGCCTTTTTAGGAAAGAATTCTGATTTCATGGGTGCAGAAATACGAGGAGTTAAATCTAAAAGGTATATATTTCTGTTCTAGATATACTTTGATTTATTAAATAATAATAATGATTAAAAGCTAAAATAATAGTACGCGATTCTTGATTGTTGTTCTTGAAATGAATTATTTTCTTATTTCATCATATTTCAGTTTAAGTGAAGGTTTAATTATTTTACAATACTGATAAAGTATATTTGTTATAAAATAAAATATTGAGAAATAAGAAAGGCCTTTTATTTAGTTAGTACTTAACTTAGTATATATTTTCTGAGCAAAAAAATTCTCTGTAAACTTTAAAATATTGCATTCATTCTTTGACATTCCTTTTTGCTCTATTTTTCAAAAGTTTCCATGAAATTAAAGTTTTTTTGTCACGGCCTTCCTTTTTTTTATCCTAAAGCATTTATATGTTTACTTATTCATATTTTTCACCCCCCGAAAGTTCGATTTTTTTTTTTTTTTTTTTTTTTTTTTTTTAAAGCCACCAATTTTTGCTTTATATATATATTTTTAAAAAAAAAACTATTTTTACTTTCTTCTATCTTACAAGAAGAAAGTATTGGATTCATGAAAATTTCCAACTTCCGGTTTTCGACGGATTTATACGTTTTAGAAGGACCTGAACACGATTTGACTGTTCTTAGAAAATGTCTGTCTGTGAGTCTGCGATTCTTTCTGTCTCTATGTGACAAAAATTTTGTGGGCGCTCTATCTCAAGAACTAATGTACGAAATTTAATAAAACTTTATATTCAGTTAGTACCTGATATAATTTGGTGCTGATTAGTATTTGGTGAAAATCGCCCAACAGGTGGCGCTGCTATGCTGCATTTGTAGAGATTTCCGCAATAGCTCTATCTCAAGAACTAATGCACTTATTTTCATCAAACTTCACATTCAGTTAGACGTTGACATAAATGGACGCTGATTACGTTTTGGTGTAGATATCCCGATAGGTGGCGCTGCTATACTACTTTTTTCATTACTTTTACGATAGCTATATCTCAAGAACTAATGCACGGAATTTCATCAAACTTCAGATTCTGTTAGACCTTGACATAAATAGATGCTGCTTACGTTTTTGTGTAAATAGCCCAACAGGTGTCGCTGCTATGGTACTTGTTTAATTATTATCACGATAACTATATCTCAATCACTAATGCATGGATTTTCATCAAACTTCACATTAAGTTAGACGTTGACATAAGTTGTTGTTGATTAGGTTTGGGAGTAAATCTCCTAACAGGGGGCTTACTATTCTGCATTTTCCAGGATTTACATGATTTTAGGAAGTCATATCTCAAGAACTAATGCATGGAACTTAATAAAACTTTAGATTCAGTTAAAACTTGATATAAATTGGTGCTGATTCTTTTTAGTGTATGCGAAGCCAGTGTGAGATAGAAGAAAGTTTTGGGATTGACACATCCGACTAGTTTTGTTTTATAGTCAGTTGCTGAAACACTAGGGAATATTTCAGTATCTGCTACATGCGCAGTAGTTAGTGCTTTATCATTTATGGTCAGCAAATTCATTACAAAATCTTCTGTTAAAGATTCTGAGACCTTATTCTTCTCATTTTTGGCATACTCCGCTTAAATTTCTTGTGCTGTTTGATGCAACAGAGGCAAGTTATTAGAAAGTCCTCATTTTTAATTACATATATTTTTTATTGGTACATATTTTGAAGATTCATTCTTTGCTTAAGAATTTGTTTGCCTGTTTGTTTAACAATTTATATTTATTAAGTCCTGCAAATTTTAGAAATTTATTAGTTATTTAAAGATTATCAAACCTTCACTATATTATTGCTTAATATTTAATAATATCACACAACATAAACATAACATTGAACAATATTCTTTTTCAAAACAGTTCTATAGCCAAGGGTGTTTAGGAGAATTTTAAGGAAGGTTCTAACTCCCTAAACTATGAATTCTCCAATGTATTTAAATTTCTGTATATTAATATAGAGCAAACATTTTCCTACCCCCCCCCCCCCCCCCCATTTTTTTTCTGGCTATGCTACTATTGTAAAAATTCTTATTAAAAATTCTGAACATGCTTCGCTCAGAATGTATGATTTCAGTTAAAATTTGTTTTCATAAGTGATTGCATTTTTTTTCATTGATAAAATTATACATTAAGGATGGATATCAAAATTAGAGGTTTCCAAAAAATTGCATTATTATTACTGAATAATGAATATATACATTTCCAATATGAACTATCGATTACTTGAAGACACTTCTTAATATGCATAAATAAAAGGAATGACTATATGTATGATACATAAATATTTCTTTCTGTTTCATATGTGATTATTCTCATTCCTATATTCCAAAAAAGAAAAAAAAATGCATTTATTAAAATTTTATTTAGATTCAATCAATAAATAAACCACGGATCTATTTAGGAAGAAATTGGGTCCTTTAAAAGACCCTTCACAATTTTTTTCATTTCAAAACAGGACCCTTCACAAAACTTTTCACCTTAAAACAAGGCCCTTCACAAAATTCTTTGTCTTAAAAATGGGCTTATCACAAAACTTTTCTCTCTTCAAACTGAATCTTTCACAAATTTAATCATTTATAAGTAAAATCTGACTGTCACTTTACATATATAAGGAAAACATCTGTATTTTACATGCATATATCTTCTTAAAAATGTATAAACAAGAACCTGAATATAACGCTAATTTCAAATTCACAAAATTATGTCTAGATTTTTCACAAATGTAAAAAGCTGTTCACAATTTCACAAAAACAGGACCCTGGGAGAAAAGTCTGAACTGATCCCTGTAAACATACAAATGAAGAATAGCAGATTATAAGTTTACAAAAACATTTCTTTCGTGTTAACATCATAATAAAATAAATTCGCAAACGCTCACAATTTAATATATGCTAAAAGTTGGATACTATATTCAGGAAGATTAATCATTTCAGAAAAAGTTAACAGTTATTTTTTTTTCCGGAAACAATGAATGCAAAAATTTATTATTCAAGAAAACAATACAAAACAAATAAAAAAATACATGTAAGCTTTCAGATTACAATGAACTTAAAAAAAGACAAATTCAATTTTTTAAGATCTGATAAATACGTAGCACCTTTGCATTGAAATATTGTGCAAAAAAAAAAAAAAAAGTATACCTTATTCTATGAAATACAATATTGTAGTGCGAGTATTAACTTGTTACCGATACTTTATTTCTACATCGAGATCTGGAAATGAATTTCTTAAAAACACGATGGAATTCACAGTATTATTTATTCATTACAATACTTTTACAATACTTTTAATTTGTTATACTAATCATTTCTAAGAAAAGAAAAAAGCGTAAAGCAAGCCATCCCCCATAGAAAATAACAGGGAGAAATACACCGAGGGTTTGTTTACATGGCTAGTGACGTCAGAACAGCTTTTATCACGTGACGTGGCTTTTTTCCGCGACGACAAAAACTGCGTTTTAAAAGTTAATTTAACGAATTATACAAGTTTCAAATATATGTAAAAATGGTATCAAAATGTTCGTATTTTTATACTCTATCAGATGCAAGTTAAATTGAAAAACGTGAAATTTCCCCATTAAGTTTTGGTACTGCTCTATTATCTCGTCGACCACTTTTCATAACAAAAAAACTATCGCCAAACTGTAACGCCAAATAAACGGGAGAACGTTGTCATTGGAATATCAAAATAAATAAATAAAATATAAGAATTTAAGATACAATTGTTATTTTAATTAATAACTAATAAATCACATAAACATAATGAAAAATACACGCAAATGTTGAATTAAAAACCACTGGATGACATAACAAACACGTATAATGCTTCCGACATCAAGTAAATGGGACTGCATTTTTGACATTTAATCATACAGTTTGGCGATAGTATTTTGTTATGAAAAGTGGTCGATGGGATAATAGAGAAGTACCTAAGTTTTTTATACCAAGTTTGAAAATTTATCTTTTTTTGACATTTAAAAAAAATAACAGAAAAAACATTACAAATTTGCCCATTTGCTCAGCGGTCAAAGGATTAAGTAAATATTAATGATTAGCGGAACTGGTTCTAGCTATGAAGTATATTATTTTGCCCAAAAACCCCCAACAAAAAAATAATTACAAAGAATAAGTAATCGTATTTAAATATACAAAAAACAATGTGATTAATGGCCAGGTTTTTTTTACATATAACATTTTTTATATACAAAAGAAAAACCGAAATAACCTCATTCATTTCGCCTGACGTCAAAAATAGTTTTTTTTTCACATTCTTGGGCAAAGCACGAAATTAATAAAATCACCAATTTGTGACAAATTATGAGTTTCATATGAATCGCCCAAGAACGGACATGCAAACTGGTAAAAAATGAATGTAATAAATTAAAACATTCAAGATTTGTATGCATACAAACAATACAATGTAAATATTAATATTGTTACATGATAAATTATACATTGTTTGTATATATACTTCTTTGTACACATAGGTATATTGTTTGTATACATACAAACAAATATAATGTAAACATTATTCAAATATTAAGAGTTTGCAAATCGAAACATTCTAAAGATTTGTATACATACAAACAATATAATGCATATATACTCTTTACAAATAAAATAGCACACTTATGTAATGACAAAACTTTTAAATCGAATAGAGATAATATATTTCTGTTAAAAAATAATGCTAAAGTTCAGAAACTCTTTTAACTTATATATATTATACATTCACATAAAGCTAGTCACATTCCTGCATATTTATTAAATATTTAGTTGCTAAATACAGAAATAATATTTTATAATTTATATTCAAACGCTCAGATTCTGCTTTTTTCGAACACATAATAGTAAAAATATTACTACCGTGCGTACTGTCTTTTGACATTATATTTACATAATCGTTTTCATTATCAATCGGAACACCATAAGAGTCATCCCCGATAATAAACGGACTATAAGTGGTCCAATTTTGTATCACGTGTTCTACACGTTTGAATAATTATTTTCTGTACTGTATAAACAAAATGATAGAGATTTAAAAAGACAATTTCCATCGGGATTGATTTCGCCAACGTTAAATGAGCCTAAATTCATTTTTAAACAGTAAATCCGAAATGGACACCTAAGTATTCATACAAATTACAATAAAAATAAATAAATAAATAAAATAAATACCTTCTAAACACTCCACAGTGAGTTCTATATAAATACCTTCCTAGGTTTAACGCAACGTGCAAAAAACAAAAACAACCGGAGATGATCCTAAATACGTTTCTAGAGACAGCAATAGACCCTCACCTCATTGGCCGGTCCTACCGGAAGATTTTTTTACGCATGAGTATTGGGTCGAATATTTGTGGAAAATTTGACATAAAAAGCAAACTGCTTTAAATATATGGATGGCTCCATACATTATTTTCAAGCTAAGGCATTTTAAATCATTAGAATCTTGATGCCGAAAGTTGAGATTTTTATCTCGTGAAAGTGAAATTATGTCGCAGCACTTGTTTGCTTGTTTTTTAAATTATTTTTGCTACAGCTTATAATAATTTCGTATTATTCATTTTTTTATCTAATTAATTTTCTCGCATCAGTTTTTGTTACTAATCAACCATAAATAGATTTAATGAGCATTATAATAAAAAAAAAGTTGAAACAAAAGTTGCTATACTTAAAAAATGAGTTTCATTTCTTATTTTTCTGAAGTCTAAACAAACTATTTGTAAGCTACTGAAGAATTTACAAGTTTTATCGAGAATTGATTTTTGCTAACTTGTAACTTGAGTATTTGGCAATTTTAAATTCATAGATTGATAATATGTATAAACAAGAAATAGTAAACTTGTAAAATATAAATTTCTTGGGATATTTTTATTAATCAAATACTTTTTATTATCGAGGTTTCCTTTTTAGAGTTTATGTTTGATCATGAAATGAAGAACTAAAAATATACCTCATTACATATTATGAATTATTAACAAAATAAATAAATAGCAATTCCTGAAATGATATTTTGAGATTTATAAATGTGTCTTACCTTGAAAAATGTTTTGCGAGTCTCCTGTATTATAACATAATAATAATAATAAAACACTAAAACATTTCAAGGTGTTACTGGATGAGTGTATGATGCAAGAATGTTGTAGATGATTGAGTAGTGAGTTTTGTAAATATATTTAACCCTTTAACGTTCATTGGTTTCCCTAGGAAACCACAAACCTTTAATTACGAAATTCCACAATGACAGCAGAATTTTAATAGAAATGTTTTCCATTTATTATATAAGTGAAATATCGCTTTTTTATATATAAAAATAAATTTGTTCATAATTTCCGGTGTCAAACATTTATTTCAACATTTTAGCAATTGAAATGCTTTATCCGTTAAAGGGTTAACTCGCATTACTCAAAGAATTTTTTTTTTCATTTAAAAATAATAATGATAAATAAATATCTCTGCACTACATATAACAATATAAATAAATGAATAAATAAATAGCAATAACAAAATAAATAACAAAATAAATAAATAGCAATAACAAAATAAATAACAAAATAAATAAATAGCAATTCCTGAAATGATATTTTGAGATTTATAAATGTGTCTTACCTTGAAAAATGTTTTGTGAGTCTCCTGTATTGTAACATAATAATAATAATAAAACACTGAAACATTTCAAAGTGTGACTGGATGAGTGTATGATGCAAGAATGTTTTAGATGATTGAGTATTGAGTTTTGTAAATATATTTAACTCGCATTGCTCAAAGAAATTTTTTTTCATCTTAAAATAATAATGATAAATAAATATCTCTGCACTACATCTAACAATATAAATAAATAAATAGCAATAACAAAATAAATAACAAAATAAATAAATAGCAATTCCTGAAATGATATTTTGAGATTTATAAATGTGTCTTATCTTGAAAAATGTTTTGTGAGTCTCCTGTATTGTAACATAATAATAATAATAATAAAACACTGAAACATTTCAAAGTGTGACTGGATGAGTGTATGATGCAAGATCGTTTTAGATAATTGAGTATTGAGTTTTGTAAATATATTTAACTCGCATTGCTCAAAGAAATTATTTTTCATCTTAAAATAATAATGATAAATAAATATCTCTGCACTACATCTAACAAAAAATAACAATAACAGAAAAATGATAATAAATACTAACCAGTTTGAAGGTAACAAAACTCTGTATTGTTTTCAAGCTGGAAATATCTATTTACAATTTAGGCTGGGAGTTAAAGTTAAAAACGTTTATTAAAAAAATTACTTGTAAGTAAAATGACTTCTAAATCTTAAACAAAACCCAACATCTTAATTGGCATTTATTTATCTAGTGTATATTGACTATTTTTTAACACCTGGTGTATAATACATTTTTCATATGTATTAACCTACATATGATATGATCAACTTTCAACTTTGTATAAATTTCAAAAGAGAGAATGAATTATTGATTAGTTTATTGCAGCTAAGTTAAACATTGCATATGAGTTATATCAGGGGTCGATGCAGGGTTATTTTTTCTTGGGGCTCATTTTGTGAAAAGTAAGAGTTATTTTTGTGAAATTTATCTTATTTTTGTGAAATTAATTATATTTTTGTGAAAAATAACATTTTATTACAAAAGATGAAATCCAGCTACTCAAATTCAAACAAAGCATTTAATAATAATAACTTCTTTAAATCCTTCTGTTAAAGTTTTCCTTCCTGGTGAATTTATTTTCTTTACAAATTACACATTTTAAAACCTAAAAAAATAAAAATAATTAATGGAGAGTATGTTTTTATGGAATGGAATTTTATGAAAGGGCCTGTTTTATCAAGAGGATTTTTTTTGTGAAGTGTTCCTAAATAGGACCCTTTGTTTTTCCTGAATCAACCCCTGTATATGTTTTTTAAGTATCAGAAATGATTTTCTACTCTTCCACTCACATAAGCAGTTTGTTTAAAGCTCAGAGCTTTTTAAGCTAACTAAATAGACTGAAAAAAACACTAATTAAGAAACTAATAAGTATATCATAAAATTTAATGCTTAAAAATTCTACTCATTATGGCAAAATAGCACGCTTTTTGCCCAATGTTTTCCTTTATTTGAATAAGTTGATTAAAATTAATGTGAAATGAAATTGTTTAACATAAATAAAAATAGCAGTTTCAATAGTTTGATACATTATAAAAATTGCACAAAAGCTAAAAAATAAATATGTAAAAGTTTTTTGAACAAACGTGAAAATCAACACCTGAGTTGAAATTTATTTTTTCAATGTGCATAGGTAGTCAGCACAGCTACTTGTTAATAAGTAATTTTTGAAAGTGACAAAGAGATAACTATAAGAGATAGATAAATAATGTAAATTGAAAAATTTTCATAAGAAGGTAGATAATTCGAATTGTATATTTTCTTCTCTATGGGGACAGAAAATTTCAAAATTAAAATTTTTATACTATATACAGAAATAAACCATGTTACCACTTTTCTTGGACATCTGGTATTTTTACTTAAACTGAGTTTAAAAGTCTGATATTACATCTATCATAAAAAAAAGACCCTAACGGGGTCAAATGCCTTAAATTACAAAACTTATTAGTGATCCTGAAGTTTTTATAATTTTCCTTACTGAATTCAATGTGAAAATGAATCAACACCTTGTATTTCATGATTCAAAACAATAAATACAATTGCTAGACAAGGGGTGTCACTCTGCACCATGGATTGGGAATGCTTTTCCTTGTGGTGTGCCGCTGGGCACCTTGGAGTAGGGGTGCCATTATTTCACCCCCTGGAGCATCCTGGATTAGGGGTGCCATCCTTTCACCCTAGTTAAAGGTGCCATTCTGGCTCCCTAGAGGTGTCACCAGTGAGACAAGACTTTCACCCCTAGGGGGTGCCAAGTGTCACCTGTAGTTTTAACAGTGTACTCTAAATTTCATTTTTCCCCCATTAAATCATATAATTATATCGTATGAATATTTGAGTTTAAAAATATTAAATATTCAGCTATTCACTAATTAAAATTTCTATTTTATTTATCTTTTACATATAATTACACAAAACTCAATCTTGTGTATCTGTGAAGTGAGGTTGAAATCTAAGTGATTATTTTTTTTAACTTTTTTTATAGGTTTTTATGAAAGACATAACAACATTATAATAATATTAGAATTATTATAGATTTCAACTTGAATACTCCTTCAAATATTATAAATATACTATATTAAAAATTATTAACATAATATTAACTGCAGTCATATAAAGATTAAATTTGCTGCTATTGTAAGTCTTTAAGATTGTATTTATAAAAATTACAATTTTGCATTTTTTTTCATGAAGATGAACTTTTCATATTAAGGCGCAAATGAAATTTAATGATAAAGATATCAAAATTAAAAATCAAATTTTGGAGAATTGAAAAGAGATAATAGTTTAACTTTTAGATGTGATGTTTGTTCTATGTATAAAGAATATTTTTTAATTTTTAAACTTCTTTTCACACGGAAATTTATATTGATATTTTTCAATTAAAAATAGCGCGTTTCTAATCCAAATCAATTGGAAAAGTCAATCAAGCACACTAAGTGACGTCAAACAGTGAGTTGCTCCCTATTGGCCGCAGGGTGAAATGGCGAACCTTATGATATAATAACCTTGCTTTAACCCATCTGTTTATTATATTTATTTGCTCTTAAGTTATCCACACACCTTCAAAGGTGATTTAAAAAAAATAAATATTCTCTTTATACCAATTTTTATAATGACATTTAAGTTAATTTAAGTTAAAACATTGAAAAAAAATATAAAAAATTTAGCAAGGACATAGGCATTATAATAGCATCTTTATCTCAGATATGCTGTGGCACGTAAAGTACTAATGTAAAGAAAAAACCGTAAAATGTGTTTCCATTTTTTAACTTATACCAGTATAAATATAAAACTAATTAATATATTACCATGATTGTAGTCTATTCCTTCAATAAACATTTGTAAAATAAGTGACAAATTTTACAAGGCATTTTATGTATAATTTTTTTCTGTAGGATGTTTTGCGTATAGTAAAAATCTGAAAAGCTTCATTTTGAGAAAAAGCTAAAACTAACTTTTTAACTCAATTCTTACTATAAAAATAATTATTATTGTTTAAAGGTTTAATTATTAACTCGATGTATTTTCTTGAAAATGTAATCCAATTTAAATGCTAAATGTCGAAAATGAAGAATGTAAACATACATTTTAGCTTACTTCCCGTTTGCAGAACGATACTTCCGGTTGTAAAATTCTTCATCCAGCTGCAACAGATGTAAATTTAAGCGGTTTTATCTCGGGTTCTAATTAAGATACAGACACAATTAAAGCAGAAATCAATAGATAAAAGATCGGATTTTAATAGTATTGCAAAATTGAAAATCGAAATTTTTATCGAAAATGGATATATCTTAACACATGTATCAAACTATAAATTGGTATTCAAAATTTTATAAACTAATTAATTTGGACATTTCCTTTTGTACCGAATTTTTTAAATAATATTCTAAATTTTAAAAAAAAGTTCAAACGTTAGGAACTAAATCCATAAAAGTTTATTTTGGGTCAATAGTAATTTAATAAACTTACGATTTCTATTTTAAAATCGTACAAAAAATAACAAAACCAAAGGTTAAAGCAAAAAAACATAAATAAATATAAATTGAAATAAAGTAATGCTGCATATTTAACTCCATCTCATAAGTTTGATATAAGTTTGACTTCAAATACGTACAGTCAAAGTGATTCAAGTAAGGAATCATGCTTCACAAATGTTTCAAAGATGTATTCAATAATTCATGATGACTGAAAGTATTATAGAATCTATTATTGAAAACATTCATAATTTCTGAGTTCCTTTGAAATTTTGAAAAGTATGGGGATCGTTAAAGAAAAGAAATAGTACTTTTCTAATGATTACGTTGTGGCATTAAACTGAAGTATCTGATATATGTTTTACGTTGATTGTAATTCAAAGGAATTTGTTAAATATATTTAATCTCAAGCAAAAACAAAGGTTGTAATTATCACGATTTAATACTTTATTAAGTTAATTCGTCTGTTTTACATTCAATTTTAAAGAATGATTCTCTGAAAATAATTTTGTATATCTCAAACTGAGTCAAATATTTAGAAAACTCAATTGTAATTTTGTTTCTGAGAAAATGTAAAAATCGCAACTGTTAAGTTAAACTGTTTTTTTTATAAATTCGAAGAACGAAAAATGAAATGTTACTTTATTTGACAGTACAAAATATTACGTTCATGAAGTGATTTCCAACATTTATGATGTTATGAATGAGAAAGAAGTCTATTTCTACGGTGCTCTTATAAAAATTTAAAAAGTGTAACTCTTTGTAAATAAATGGCAGGATTATTTCTTTAGCATAATCATATCTCTTACGTTGTTTAGCACTTTTGCAATTTATATTGCCTACTTATATCCAAAAGGTAAAAAATTAAAGCGCGTTTCATCCTTTTTGGTACAATCTGTATAATATATTTAAGCTTTTTGAAATAATAACCATAAAAACATATTCTAAGAATTTTAAAATTAAATTAAACATGCACATTATACAAAGGTAAACAAAGAATGCAAAATATACTATTGTAAGCTATAGTACAAATGATAATGTTAAAGAAAAGTTCTTCAATTATTTTCATTAAATTCACTTAGCGTAAAATAAATTAACAAGCACAACAAACGTATAATTGTTCAACTGAATCTTCTGAAAAATAATTTAATTACGTGTGAAAACTTCAAACGTTCAATACAACATGCCAAATTTTCTTCCAATTTATGCGAAATAATTAACATTCGAAATGGTATATAATTCATTTTGACCGGATTCGAATGATCTATGTATATACATATATATATATATATATATATATATATATATATATATATATATATATATATATATACATATACAGTGTGATTCATAAATATCGAAACAATAGGCTATCTCTTTAAATATTTCTCCTAGACACATACTTCCAATTGCAAAGTTTCACAAAAAAAGGTGCAAAATTTGATGAGATAAGTTGCAACTCCATGGGAGGTCTATTTGAGAAAATGCAAAAATTAAATTTTTATACGGCCCCCGTAGGATAAAATTTCCAATTAGGATATTTTTCCTTATCCATTCCTGAATTAAACAAAAAAAAATCCCTCTTGATATCTGCAAAACTCAGGGAGATATGTCCGTTTTAATAATTCGTGAGGTTTCAAGGGATCAGACACAAATTGAAATGCGAGTAATTCAAGAAACAATGTTACTGTAAGGTGTCCGGGAAACATTTTATTTATTTATTTATAGAGTTAGAATTTTGAATTTATTGTAATGATTAGCCATATAATTTGTAAACAGAATCACATCATAAGACTTGTTAAGAAAAAAAAAAAATGCAGAGTAATTTAAAATTGTTATAACTCAAAATATTATTTGTCGAATTGAATTTTTTTCCTTTAATTAAACAGAAATATATGTTTTAATTTTCATTCAGCATTTTGAAAAATATTAATTAAAAAAATAATTAAAATAGCAATTAAAAAAAAAGAAAGAAAGAAAGATGCAATTTATTTTAAACAAATCATATTTTCAAAAGTGAATATTTTTTTTTCAAAATTGCCGAATTAAAATTTAAGTAAAATATTTGAAAAAGATATATTACAAGTTTGAACCATTTATAAAAGTTATTGACTTATATAAATTTAAAGATGAGAAATGCTGAAAAAAACTTATGATGCCGAAAAATGCATTTAAAGTTGTAAACAAAGATTGGGTCCTAATAGAACGTTTAAATGCTTTTTAAAAGCTTCCAGGAGAATAAGTAACTCCTTCCTGTAGCTTCAATTTCTGATTACGATAGTTTGGCTCTCGGGTACAGATATTAAATTTGTTTAACGAATACCCTAGTCTCTCATACAAATCTGGTATACAGCGAAATTTACAAAATTTAAGTTTATTAGAGATATAAATTTATTTTATAAACTTTATTTTTCAGGTCGAATTTATTGATATGATGCGAAAGAAAACCATTTTCATGGGCGTTGCACTTAATTTTATTTAATTCATTATCTAGACAGGTGTCTGTGCATATTTTAGATTTCTGCACAAGCCGAGATTTGTACAAAAAATTCCCATTTATCTTAAGATACAATTAAGATTATTTTAAAGAATACTACAGACATATTTATAAGAAAATTTTACAGTATAATTTAGATTACTATGTTTTCGCATGAGAAAAACATAGCTGCCAAACCTCCCACTAATCCTCCGTAATATGTAGATTAATTTGAACCAGTTAACCCCTTTAAAACTAGAAATTGTTTAATGAATCTTTGACTTATTTAATTTAAATGTTTTAAGTCGAATAATTACTACATTTAATTGAATTTCTTAAAAGAGTTTCTGGTTCGAACGTATTGAACCTGGGTCAAATAAACACACTTATAACTGAAGATTAGTGAGAGCTTGGCATCTATTAAAAAATACGCAATAGCAACGTTAATGATTATTATTTATAACTATTAGACTGTTATATTCGAATAAAGATTTATTTTAAAAAACAATGTCGTTTGGAATAAATGAAAAATAGGTTTAAAAACTTTTGAAACTGTATAACAAAAAAAAAAAGATTTTTGAAAATATTTCTGTGTAATTTATAAAATATTATTTCCAATAAATTCATATTTTAATATTTGGAAAATTTTCCAGAGAAAATTTCTCACGCCTTGCATTCATAATATTCAAATTTTACTTGCTTAATAGGCGTATAGCCAACCCAGTGAAAAAGTACCCAAGCCGGGACTCGAACCCAGAACGGTAGAACGTCAGTGCGCTAATCTGATGACCCGGGATCGAGTCCCGGCTTGGGTACTTTTTCACTGGGTTGGCTATACGCCTATTAAGCAAGTAAAATTTTAATATTATTTCCAATGATTCCGTTAACAGAAGTTTCATTATCACTATTACTATTTTTATAAAACTTATTGCCTTCCCGACACGTTCTAAGAACAATAAAGACACGGTCCGGCACAGTCCAGCCAGCGGGCCGTGCCAATTACGACCCTGGGACCAATCTCGGCCTCATGCAGACCTCTAGCATACTTCTCAAGCAAGTTTAACGTAAAAATCTATACGCTAATATTTTATATCTAAAAGTTAAGGCATTGTCTTAGATCGACTTTTAATAATGTGTAAATGTATGGTCGATCTCTAACTTGAATTGCAAATTAACTGATATCGCGTCTCTCAGAGGTATGCTTAAGTGGTGTAAGTCACGAATTTTGGATTTTAATATCTCTGTGAATTTTGCAGATATAAAGATGGCTATTTTTTTGTTTAATTCAGGACTGGATAAGGAATAATTTCCTAATTAGAAATTTTATCCTACGGGGGCCGTATAAAAATTTAATTTTTGTATTTTCTCAAATAGACCCCCCATGGAGTTGCAACTTATCTCATCAAATTGTGCACCTTTTTTTTATGAAAATTTGCAATTGGAAGTATGTGCCTAGGAGCAATATTTAAGGAGATAGCCTATTGTTTCGATATTTATGAATCACACTGTATATACAGTATAAATAGACGTGTGTCCCCCCTCTATTTCACTTTGCAGTCACATCTACCCAGCTCAGATCACTGGTGTTTGTGTGTGAAAGTAGCCTCGAGTCTCCCATCGTGCACTATGGTGGTTGCATGTCGGTAGCTTTGGTTGAAAGGGGTCGACCTAGGGCATTTTCATATTTCGACCAAAGTATTCTAAATATGTTTGTAACCTTCTTCTACAAGAATGGGTTCATTCAACTTAACATGAACTCATTACGATAGAGATGACTAAGTAAGATGACTTTGTGCCCCCTAGCGGTGGAAATTTAAACTGAACTATGTCGAAGCTATACAATGCCGTAGGCAGTGGGGACGAGTGCCGGAGTTTCATTCGGAAAGAGGTTTATTTAGATCAGAATGCGCGCCGAAAATGACTATTTTTGTCAAAATCGCAAAAGAAAGTTACTGATTTTCGGGCAACGCCGTACGGATCCAAATAAATTCTGAATAAAAGAAATCAAATATATACACCACAGAGATAAATAAATAGTTAAGGTAAATAATATTAAATAAAAATTCTGGTTTAAAGTTTTTTTTCACTTTAGTTTAATTTGTCCATGAGGTCGTTCGAGTGTTAAAGGCTCTTACCTAAATACAAAGGGTGTGAATTATCCCTTTACTTAACAGCGCACAACCAACAGAGTGAAAAAATGTCCAGACCGGGGTTCGATCCCGGATCCCTTGGTATAGCGCACCAAGTGCTTTACCAATTAAGCGATCCAGACGACATCCGGTCTAGCATTCTTTCACTCTTATAGGGCTAGGCTACAACCTTGCAGCACAAGATGGAACGTCAATCATGAGCACAACTCCTAGTGGAATGAGACAAATCAAACCCAGTATCGGTGAATATTTAAATACTAATTAATTATTCAGCAAAGCTGAAAATTCGCTGTAAATTACTGAAATACAAAGGATGTGAATTATCACTTTACTTAACAGCACACAATTAACAAATTTGGTATAATTGGTAAAAATTTGGTTTAATTGGTAAAGCACTTGGTGCGTCAAGGGATCCGGGATCGAACACCGGTCTTAACATTTTTTCGCTCTGTTGGTTGTGCGCTGTTAAGTAAAGTGATAATTTACATCCGTTGTATTTCAGTAATTTACAGCGAATTTTCAGCTTTGCTGAATAATTAATTAGGCTCTTACCTATTTGAAATGCGCTAATAAAAATCTCTTTTCAGCATCAGATCGTTCACATTTCAAATATTCATTAAAAATAACAAATTGTCGTATCAGAGTGCACTTTTCAACATTAGATTTATCAAAGTGTCTGAATGTTTCTGGGAAAAGAAAAAAGTAGTTAAAATTTTATTTGAAATATTTTTAACTCTTTCCAACATAGTTGAAAAGCTCTAAGTCGCGTAAATACAATCGGAATGCCATGCAATTGATATACGTTATTGAGGTTTACCATGGCATGTTCGGTATTGAAAATGAAGTATGTAGCACTTTTACTTTTTTTAAAGGGACACTCAAAAGAATTCCGTTACATAACTGTCTATGGGGGAAAATCATTTGCCGTTTAATTCACTATTTCAAACATACTGAAATTGATATATATCACTAAGGTGCATTACAAGAGGCTTACTATAAAAATTGTGTCTAGCATTCATCGTTCATTTACAGGGACACACAAAAGAATTCGGTACTGTATGTCAACAATAATTGCTGGAAGTACATTTTCAGTTGCTGAACGCGTTTTTAAATTTAACTCTTTTTTTTGTCTATTACTTTGTCTGCATAAATTCTATAGATCACATACAGGGCAGTACAAAAGTTCTCGAGTACATTTCCGTTTATTGACGGAAATTCCAGAAGGTGAATTTTAAACTGCGCTACGCGGTTTGTAACTGAAATAAAATTTAGCATTCTATGTAGTGTATATAGAAATCTATAGATCATGTACAGGGCAGCACAAAAGAATTCGATTATTTTTCCGACTATTGTTGGTAATTCCTGAAATTGGGTTTTTAACTATGCTATGCATTTTCAAAACAGTTTATTTAGATAGGGCTAGTTGAGCTTAAGCCGAAAGGTAGGTCTCCCTGCCCGGTTTGACCTTGTTTATTTAGATATCATATTTCTCCTTATTAAACGGTAAAGATTTTTAAAGTGTTGCATAATCTATGCTTAACGCATGATTTTTCGTTCTTGTTTTCTGCGAAAATTCAGGTTATTTTCCAAGTTACACAGTGCAAAAAGCATTCCAATACGACAATTTGTTAATAGTTTTATGAGTTTTGAAATGGAAAAGAACTTATGAAACTCTTTGAACTATTTTTATTCTTTTGAAATGACAGATCTAATCAATACAAAGCGCAACAAACCTGATCCTGAACGAAAGTTATTTCAAGTTCAATAGCAAAATATATAAGCAAATTAAAGGGGTACCTATGGGATCCCCAATTTCTAATGTAGTCGCAGAATGGAAATTAAGAAATCTAGAAACAATAATAATAAATGAACACAAAACTGAATTTAGGCTATGACTTAGATACGTAGACGACATATTCCTTATCACAAATGAACGTATTAATCTAGATAACCTCCTTGACGAAGTAAATTCGTATGACAAGAATATCCAGTTTACAATAGAAAAAGAAATAAATCATTCGATCAACTACTTAGATGTAAAAATAACTCATGAAACAACTAAAATAAATACTACAGTGTATAGAAAACCCACAGCAAAGTTAAACATAATCTCCTACAAATCTGATACTCCATACCGTACAGATTAGCAGCCATGAATACATATATAAATAGAGCTCTACATGTTTGTTCAACAGAAAAATCTCTGAAAGATGAATTAAAAATCATAGAAAACATAGGTTTAAAGGCAGGACATCCGAGAAAAACTATACTTAAACTAATTGAAAGAAAGAATTGACCAGATACAACATATGAATGGTGTATCTTTGAAAATAAAACGTAAATTAGAATAATTAAGAAAAATAGTCCCAATAACCCCCAGTCCATCCCTCTTCAAATCAATAAGAAATGAAATGGAAAAATATGAGGAAATACAGTCAGCAGGAATATACAAAATCAACTGTTTAAATAGCAGAAATGAAAAAGCTTACCTACATAGGAATGAAAAAGAGAAAAAAATGAAAGAACACATAAGATATATAAAACTAAATAAACAGTCAACAGCGCTTGCAAGATTAAACATTAAAACCCCAATCAAACTTGAAACTCTAAAAATACAAAAAATAGCGAACTATGAAAATCTACATAATGCTCTAATAAGAGAAGCAATAGAAATTAATACGTTCCAAAGACGTTTGCAATGATATGGTTCATGCAATCATTGATTGCCGCTGGAAAAAGACGTTAGAAGAGTGGGAGAAAAAGAGGGAATTGAATGCCGATAGAGGGAATTCTTCAACCGCCAGTCGTATATATGCTGAAGAATCAGATGCTTGAGAGTTAACAACTGATGATGCTCTAGACAGATTGAAAGCACTATTGTGCAATGGTGACAGTTTTTATTTGAAATTTTTTTGCATTTTTGATAATGTGGGACGTTTTTAATGGAACTTTTAACCATATTTTTAGATAATGTCTGAGTGTAGATTGGTAATATGGAAAATAAACACAATCATTAATTTACAATTATACAAATTTGATATGCAAATAAAAGGTATTAGACCTTAATTTTTGTTCTATATATTTTTCTGAGACTATAACATTTGCCCTGTTATTTATAATTAATTTAAAACATCGTAAATTCCATTTGCTTAGTCAAAAGTTGTGTTTTTTTTCTTTTCTTTCTTTCTTTTTCCTTTTCTTTCTTTTTTTTAAATCAACCTAATACTAATCAACCATACTAATCAAACATTATTTAAAATTAATTAAATTTTCACTGTATACTTTTACATTAAAAAAAGTTTTTGATTGAATAAAATTCTGATACATTAAAGAAATCTGTATTTTATCTTTAGAGCTTGGAAATTCTACATTATTATATTATTACTTTTTATACTTTTTATATAGATAATACTGATTCCATTAATTTTGTTTTATTGCTTTGATATGCTACTTTTGTTATCTTACTATTTTAATATTTCAAATTTTAATTGCTTAAAAGGCGTATAGCCAACAGAGTGGAAAAATATCCAAGCCGGGACTCGAATCCGGGTGATCAGTATTATCTGACATTCTACTAACTTAACCACTTAGAACGACACCCAGCCTGGAACTTCTCACTATCCCATGTTGGCAAGGATAGAATCACAGCACAAGATGGAATATTTTTTCCGTGAGCCACCCACCCTGGAGCAAACACGAAACTAAAGAGAATCCAGCATCGATGAAATAGTGAATAAATCAATTTAATAATTGTAAATTTTCCCATAGAAAATTTCTCATGCCTTGCATTCATAATATTTCAAATTTTAATTGCTTAAAAGGCGTATAGCCAACAGAGTGAAAAAGTATCCAAGCCTTTTAAAATCCAAGCCTTTTAAAAAGTATCCAAGCAATTAAAATTTGAACTATTATGAATGCAAGGCGTGAGAAATTTTCTATGGAAAAATTTACAAGTATTAAATTGATTTATTTACTATTTTAATTACTTTAAAAAAAAAAACTTTATTATATAAGTATACTATGTAACTGTATACCCACCTAACGTAGCAAACATATGTTTGCGACCCGCACGAAAACAAGTTTCGGCATGGTTGGTCTAATGGATCCAGTGTGTGTATATTAAGTTTTTCTGTATTTGTTAAAACTTAAAGATGAGTAGATGCCGCCTATAGGATTCGCGTTTGTAAACTAGAATTTCATTCAATTAAGGGGATGATTTGATTAACTATTTCTTGAATCAATGGTACCTAACATTGTAACTTATAAAGAAATACGCATTTCAATCTTATGTTCCTATTTCCGTAACAGAAAAACACACTTCTTGTACAACAATTTTTTTTTCATCACATTGCAGTTATTTAACTTAACTAACATTTATGAAACACTTTTAGATTAGTAAACTAAATATTGCTATTCTTTGAAATGATGAACCCTTTACAGACCAAATTAGGATCCAGGTATACATTTTTTAAAATTGTTTTGCATGTTACGCCTTCTAATGCATTTATTTCAATAGGTCAATTATAAAAATGAGTTGATTGTTTACGGACATCTTCGCACATGAGGGTTAAACAGGCCGGGATCTACTACAATCATCCATACCCGAACTGGAATTCGGACCTGGCACCTTTTGTCCAGTTATTTAACGCCATCAACACTAGAAAATCAGGTGGGCCAATAAAGAAGATAGAAAAAGAAAATATTATTTTTATGGTGTCCCTTAATGGGGATATTGGCTACTTCTAACTATTTTCTCTACAGTGTATTCAAAAATAGAATTTAATGATGAGTAAATTAAATAATAAGCAAAGTAATACCACAATTTGAAAGCTTTAGTTTTTAATTTAAATATATGTTAACTAAAGTTGGAAATTTGTAAATTTAAGTGCAAATAAATTTTTGAACGAAAAATTTTGTGTTACAGTCTGTGCTCTTTGTAATTAACATACATCCTTAAACAAGTTCGAAATTGTACGTCAAACGTGACAAATGAGGTGCGTTCATACTGTTATTAATTCAGTGAAATGAATTATATCGTCTGTTATTATGATACGATTAATTTCCGTAATAAAAAAAGTACATTTAAAATTGCAAACATTTGATCTTTTGTTGACATTCACTGAAATTTCCAATGGGAAACTTAAGCCTAGCTTTGAAATTTTCAGAACTTGAAATCCATATTTATACTATTTTTCCATTTAATATATATTTCTCCGGAAACATCTATCCAAAAAACTGTCGGTAGATCATTGGATTGTTATAATTAAACAATTTTACTGTACAAATTCGGTTTTTAAATTCAGTAATACGGAAATAATAGGACGTAATCATCATGCCTATCATGGGATATCATTGAATTAAATACGTATAATAGGATTTAATAAAATAAAGAATGTGACTATAACTTTGTCATAGAGGTTATAAAATGTCATATACGTCCTAATATGACTATAATGTTATTCGTGTCAGATAACTTGGTGGTACGCTTAACACTCGGAAGTGGCTAAAACAAGGAAGTACCGATTTTTAAAAAAATCAAATTACTTAATAAATATTTTTATTAATATCTTTTTAGGTTTTGATTCCATTTTCTTAAAATTTGAAATGACTCGATGAAATTCTGCAACGATTCTATATATTAAATACCAAACTATTCGGTTGGGCAGTTTTTGCGCTGTTATATATGCGGACGGACGGACGGACCAGACGACAACTCTAGGTGCTACGTATTATATAATTGCGAACGCACCTAAAAATGCAGTTTAGGTAGAACCATCTTTGTTTCTTTCGGGAGACATCGAAAATGAGGGATATATTCGAACGAGCGATACAGCGAGGCGCGATATAATGAAGGGTTACATTTTGTTTGGTCAGTGCAAGATACAAGTATGAAACTACTTCAACACCGCGAACTTTTTGACACATTTTCTGACTACGTAAAGGCAAAACATTGGCAGGCCTGAATAATGAAGCTATCTGGAATCGAATAAATTCAATTTAAGAAAATTGAGAGACCTTCAAAACTATTTCGATGTTTAGGTAGAACCATCTTTGTTTCTTTCGGGAGACATCGAAAATGAGGGATATATTCGAACGAGCGATACAGCGAGGCGCGATATAATGAAGGGTTACATTTTGTTTGGTCAGTGCAAGATACAAGTATGAAACTACTTCAACACCGCGAACTTTTTGACACATTTTCTGACTACGTAAAGGCAAAACATTGGCAGGCCTGAATAATGAAGCTATCTGGAATCGAATAAATTCAATTTAAGAAAATTGAGAGACCTTCAAAACTATTTCGATGTTTAGGTAGAACCATCTTTGTTTCTTTCGGGAGACATCGAAAATGAGGGATATATTCGAACGAGCGATACAGCGAGGCGCGATATAATGAAGGGTTACATTTTGTTTGGTCAGTGCAAGATACAAGTATGAAACTACTTCAACACCGCGAACTTTTTGACACATTTTCTGACTACGTAAAGGCAAAACATTGGCAGGCCTGAATAATGAAGCTATCTGGAATCGAATAAATTCAATTTAAGAAAATTGAGAGACCTTCAAAACTATTTCGATGTTTAGGTAGAACCATCTTTGTTTCTTTCGGGAGACATCGAAAATGAGGGATATATTCGAACGAGCGATACAGCGAGGCGCGATATAATGAAGGGTTACATTTTGTTTGGTCAGTGCAAGATACAAGTATGAAACTACTTCAACACCGCGAACTTTTTGACACATTTTCTGACTACGTAAAGGCAAAACATTGGCAGGCCTGAATAATGAAGCTATCTGGAATCGAATAAATTCAATTTAAGAAAATTGAGAGACCTTCAAAACTATTTCGATGTTTAGGTAGAACCATCTTTGTTTCTTTCGGGAGACATCGAAAATGAGGGATATATTCGAACGAGCGATACAGCGAGGCGCGATATAATGAAGGGTTACATTTTGTTTGGTCAGTGCAAGATACAAGTATGAAACTACTTCAACACCGCGAACTTTTTGACACATTTTCTGACTACGTAAAGGCAAAACATTGGCAGGCCTGAATAATGAAGCTATCTGGAATCGAATAAATTCAATTTAAGAAAATTGAGAGACCTTCAAAACTATTTCGATGTTTAGGTAGAACCATCTTTGTTTCTTTCGGGAGACATCGAAAATGAGGGATATATTCGAACGAGCGATACAGCGAGGCGCGATATAATGAAGGGTTACATTTTGTTTGGTCAGTGCAAGATACAAGTATGAAACTACTTCAACACCGCGAACTTTTTGACACATTTTCTGACTACGTAAAGGCAAAACATTGGCAGGCCTGAATAATGAAGCTATCTGGAATCGAATAAATTCAATTTAAGAAAATTGAGAGACCTTCAAAACTATTTCGATGTTTAGGTAGAACCATCTTTGTTTCTTTCGGGAGACATCGAAAATGAGGGATATATTCGAACGAGCGATACAGCGAGGCGCGATATAATGAAGGGTTACATTTTGTTTGGTCAGTGCAAGATACAAGTATGAAACTACTTCAACACCGCGAACTTTTTGACACATTTTCTGACTACGTAAAGGCAAAACATTGGCAGGCCTGAATAATGAAGCTATCTGGAATCGAATAAATTCAATTTAAGAAAATTGAGAGACCTTCAAAACTATTTCGATTTTTAATATTCTTACACATTTTCTTCTTATGTTCACATGAATGTCCTTCATAACTTTAAGGATAGTATTTTTCAGGGTTCCGTACTTAAAAAGTAAAAACGGAACCATTACAAGATCTCTCCTGTGTCTGTCTGAGCCCTTTTACTAGTAAAATATGGGACGTGGAAAGTTTTCCAACTTGGTAATGTTATAAAGCCTATTAACCCCCATATTTTCATATTATTATCCATTCACAAATATGTTTAGGTTAAGTTACTTGAAAAAACAAATTTCTTTTTGTCTATCTCGTAATATCAAACTCAAAAATACATTTGTTTTCATTTTAGGTATTCTATTTTCAGAGAGATCTCGAAAATACACTATTATCCCCTCTATTTCCGAATCTACCGAAACTAAAATTATGAAAAAGTGAAGGGTAGTAGGAGTTCATTTGAACTTTGCAGAAAAACAATAGCGATTTTAATCGGTCACATAGTTTTTGAGAAAAACGCATCTTTCCGTTACACAGGAACTTTACTTTACGAGGGGTCAGCGAGGAAGTGGACGTTCGCTCGAAGTATCTATGGACGCAGAATCATCCAAGGATAATTAAAAAAGGTTTTCGCAAACAATTGTTGGTTATTAGCCGAGATATTAATTAAGTTACTTGGAAGAAAAATATTTTTATCTATCGTGTCGGGTATCGTTCGAAAGATCTCGTAACACCGAACTCAAAAATATATTTGTTTTAATTTTGGTATAATATTTTCAGAGATATCGTCGAAAGTGTACTGCAAAAATATGTCCCTCCTCTGTTATTTCCGAATTTACTGAAATCAAAATTATGAAAAAAATTAGGGGTAGTAGACGTTTGTTAATTAATAAATAGTAATTGATAAATTTAACGTACGGAACCGTTTCATCGCGAGTTATACTCGCACTTGACTGATTTATTTTTTTTTTCTAAATGAAACGTTTTTATCTATGCTAAACTTGCTTCAAAAATACAAAATGTCTTCCTATTTACATTTTTAAAGAATTGTAATCATTCTATTGTAAAATCCATCCCTAGTTCACTTGAATATACCTTTCCAATTATGTAAGGAAAAATATATGTCATTTCTTGCCTATCTGTATCAGTTTAGGCATTTTAAAAGTAACACAATTTCATAAAAACTCAACTCAGAAAAATGAATTTACGTTCAATGGGAAATGGATGCAGTAAAAAGTCATTTTTACATATTTCTAATCTTTACTTAGCTTTGGCAGAATATACTAAAAATGTGTAAATACATTTTATAAAAAAAAAAAAAAACAGAAAAAAATTCTATTTTAATCCTTTTTCGCAAAGAGTTCCGTTCATCAGAAGAAACAATGAGGGCAGAACTTTAAGAACAGCCTATACGTAATACCAATTATATTTCTTCTTGAAATAGACCACATTCACGTTTAAAAGGCGTATTTCAAATACCTAGAAAGGTTTCCCCTATAGAGATTTATGAAAACAGCCGAGTTCTATGAGAAATATTTTCACTTGTGACGTATTTTTTTGCGAAAGAGAATCCACAAACAGGTGTATTTTGGTTCGCTGAATTCAGGGCCCACTAGGGAATACAATGTCGGAAATGTTGAGATTGAAAAAGGAGCGATTCTATGCAGAAAGTTATCAAACCGCATGGAAATAAGTTGCTCTAGATTTCTTACAAAATAAAAAAAATCACATATTTAGATATCTAGTCACACCGGTCGGGGTCACAAGCAGTAGTCCTCTTGAATTGTTTTAGAAAGAAGTATACAGTAAGTGTAATAATTTATTTATATATAATTGATCTGAAATATTTTTTTCATTTAATCCATACCTTACCGGTATTAAAGCTTAGAATCTTTATTATTGTTTACATTATAACTAGAGGTTAGATTATTATGTTACTGTGACAGGTGTGTTGCAATATCAAATAAGAATCTAAAAAAAATGCCAGGAGGTGTGAACCCGCGTGCCAGCGAGCGAATTGCCACCCTTTCGGAAAAGTTGTTTTCGCCTTGCAGAATTTTTTACATTAAATAAGGTGTAGATGAATTCGGCTTATGAATGTTTATGAATTCGGTTTGTCTGGCCATGCTCTATAACTCACGGAAATAGACTCTGATTTTCATGAAATCGATATATGTTAACAATATAATAAATTATAACACCTTGTAAAAATATATTTCTTTTAAATAATATAAAAATAAACAACCCAGTAAAAATAAAAGATAACGTGCGTAATTTTTAAAAAAGTACATGAACATTAAATGATAGCATTTTAAATAATAACTTCAAAGACCGTGCCATTATGGAATAGTCTCACTTGTTTTTGAAAATGGCTCGGAGTGAGCCGAAACATGTCAAACAACCTAATAAAAGTTATTTTACTGTGTATTATGTTGTTAATTTGCACCTTTTAGCATTTAAAAGAAATATATCGATATATGTTATTGAGATTTACTGTGGTATGTTCGGTATTGAAAATACCATTTCTAGTCCGTTTACAGGGATAACAAAAAAACAATCCGATCCATTACAGTCTGCGGGAAAAGTGATTTGCGGTGTATTTTAAGGATGCCACACTATTTCAAACATACTGAAATGGATATAGATCATTGAAGTGTTACTATAGCATTCATCGTTCATTGACGGGGACACAAAAAAGAGTACTGTCATTTCTGAAAGTGCATTTGCAGTTGTGGTACGCGTTTTTAAATTGAACAAATATTTTTGCGATGTGTAGAAATTCTATAGATCCTACACAGGGCTGCCCAAAACATCACGAGTATATTTCCATTTATTGACGGAAATACTTTTTAAATGCGTTATACGTATCGTAACTAAACTAAATTTCACCATGCTATGAAGTATATATACAAATCTATACATCCTATACAGGGATGGATAACGGTTATTTTTCAGACTATTGGTGTTAATTGCTGAAATTAGGTTTTCAAATGCGTTATTTATTTTACAATTTTTCAGCTTATTAAACAATGAAATTTGATTATAGTTTTCTGAATGTGTTGGAAAGTGTTTCATAATCTATACTTAATGCATGATTTTAGGTAGATTTGGTAAGAAATACTATCTATTACATTCTCCCCTATGTTGGAATGTCTGGAAATTTTTGCAGATCTACGCCGATTATGACTCCCAGAACCCAAAACTACCCCCAGTTCAAAACTTTATAGATCTATCTATCTTATCTATATCACTTTTTATGGACACGATAACTTCTCTAATTCTGCATAAATCTCTTCCAAACGGATACATAAAATCAAGAGGTATAAAATCTCGGTCAAGTTCGTGAATGGGCAAAATCGAACCAGGTGGGGATAGGGGGGGGGGGGCTTTTGTGAAAACAGGAAAAATAAACCATAACTTCTTAATTATGATACGTATCGAATCTGTTTAAAGTTATTATTACTTCTAGGAAAGGGGCCAAAAATGAGGTGTGACAGATTTTTGATATCATTAAAAATGGCCTCAAGAGGGGGGGGGATGGGGGTTTAAGAAGAAAAAAATTCATAACTTCGTCCATTCACAAGATATCAAATTCGCTTAAATTTATTACAAATCCTCTTAATATTATCTACAACTTTTATACTGACAAGTTTTTGATTGCACCAACCCTTACATAAAAATAAATAAATAAATAAATAAATAAAAAACAAATCCCTGTTGGCTCCGCCTACAGACACAAGTAGATTTTGAAGAGGGTGGTCCCAACTGCCGCATCATGGCAAAAAGGTCATATCTTCTGCAGTTCCCAATAAACAGGTGCCCCACGGTCTGCGTCTTCGAAATCTATCTGTGCATGTAGGTTGAGCTGTCAGGGAATTTTTCTTTCTTGTTCTTTATTATGCCATGAAAACTTTCACTTTTTGACAAGTCTTACGCTGCCAAGGCTACTATTTTTTAATTTAGATTGTTTCATTATTACCATTTTTTAAAAAATAATGTAATTGTCCTTATTCTCGCATTATTTAAGCTGTTATTAAATACGGCAATTTGTTAAAGCTCAGTGACTCAACAACTCCGATTTGAAAAATATTTACTCAGCTGCTAGATTACATCATTTTAAGCATTTAAAAAATACTTAAAACATTTAGAAGATTAAAAAAAAAAAAAATCAATCAAGTGCGAGTATAACTTGCGCTCAAAGGGTTCCGTACATTATACTTATTAATTACTATTTATTAATTAACAAACCCCTAAATTTTCAGAATGTTAGTTTCAGTAGATTCGTCAATAGGAGGGGAGGGACATATTTTTCCAGTATACATTGGATGATATCTCTGAAAATATAATACCTAAAATTAAAACAAATAAATTTCTGGGTTTGAAGCTACAAGATCTTTCGAACGATACCCTACACGATATATCAAAGGAAAATTTATTTTTCATGTAACTTAATTAATATCTCGGCTAATTACCGAAATTTTTTTTCGAAAATCCTTATGAAATACCGTTGTATGATTCTGCGTCGATAGACACCTCGAACGCCCGTCAACTCCCCCTCTGACCACCCGAATAGTAAAGTTTCTGCGTAACAGAAAAATGCGTTTTTCTCAAAAACTATCTTACCTAGAAAAATCGCTGAAGTTTTCCTGAAAGTTTTAAATAAACTCCTACTGTTCCTATTTTTTCATAATTTTAGTTTCAATAGATTCGAAAATTGAGGGGAGGGGATTCGGCGATATCTCTGAAAATATAATACCTAAAATTAAAACAAATATATGTTTGAATTCGATATTATGAATTCTTTCACACGATACCCTACATGATATAAAAAAAGAAAACTTTTTCTTCAAGTAACTTAATTAGCCCCCTAAATTTTTCCTAAACATATTTGTGAATGGCTAATAATTTGAAAATAGGTGGGTAAAAAGGCTTTATAACTTTCCCAAGTTTGAACTTTCCATGTTCCATTGTTTATGAGAAAAAGGGCTCTGACAGACGGACAGGCAGACACAGGAGTGATCTTATAATGGTTCGGTTTTTACTTTTTTAAGTACGAAACCCAAAAAATATATTGACTAAAAAGTACTTTTTTCATATCTGCATTAAACAGAAAATTACATAAATATTGTCAATTTTCTAATAAAAAATTGTAAAGCATACGAACTTACCTTCGTTAAAAAATTATTATTGGACGTCTCCAGCCTTTTCAATTTTACAAAATTTACGAAGTTCATTTTATCAATAATGATCTGAAACTTCTCAAATGATTAATAAATATTTGGTATGAAAAATGACATCTGTATCGCCGTCTATTGAGAATTAGACGAACAATTTATTTTGACAGCTGTGTTGGAAGCAATAAATAAAATATTCTTTTAAAATCCACTTGTATAAGTAACATTGACTTTTGGGTATGTAGCAGATATGCAACACGGGTTGAATTTGTATAACAAATAGGGTTAAATTTCTCCCGCCAGCTCCATTGCACACACTTTGTGGAGCTCCCGGATGTAACTCTTGGTGTTGTAAAATTTCCTTGTACTTTCTCGTCAAGATTTATGTAATTGTTGAAGTCATGTATGTGTTTCTGTGATAAAAAATAAATGTATATGAATCATTCGAGACGACAGCCTTTGTAGCTATAGGTCTCAAAGCCCACCTCCGTTCAAAGAAAAAAAAGAAAGAAGGGTTAAATTTGTATAACATTTTAAAATCTGAATCTCTTTGAATTATTCGTTTTTTATTGCTATAAAATATCCGATACTTTGGCAAGTCTTATAATGCAAACCGCACTTCGACAAGTCAGTTAATCTATATATATGTTACTAGTTTTTTGTATTTTGGAATTCAAAGTTTTATATATAGAGTGTGATTCTTAAATATCAAAACAATAGGCTACCTCCTTAAATATTTCTTATTGGCACATACTTCCAATTACAAAACTTCATAAAAAAACGGTGCAAAAATTGATGTGATAAGTTGCAACTCCATGAGGGGTGGGGGGGGGGGTCTGCTTGAGTAAATACTAAAATTAAATTTTACTCGGTCCCCGTAGGATAAAATTTCCAATTAGGAAATTTTTCCTTATCCATTCATGAATTAAACAAAAAAGAATTTCATCTTGATATCTGCAAAATTCACAGAGATATTAAAATCAAAATTCATGACTTACATCACTTAAGCATGCTTCTGAGCGACGTGATATCACTTCATTTAAAATGTAAGTTAAGGATCGACCAGAAATTTACACATTATTAAAAGTCGATCTAAGACAATGCCTTAACTTTTAGATATAAAATAACAGCGTATAGATTTTTGCGTTAAGCTTACTTGAGAAATATGCTAGAGGTCTGCATGAGGCCGAGTTTAGCGCCAGGCCCGTAACCAGCATGGCCCGCTGGCCGGGCCATCCCGTGTCTTTATTGTTCTTAGGACGTATCGAGCAGACAATAAGTTTTGTAAAAATAGTAATAGCGATAATGAAACTTCTGTTAACAGAATCATTTGAAATATATTTTAAAAAATTACGCAGAAATATGATCAAAAATCTACTTTTTGTTATACAGTTTCAAAAGGTATGATGTTTTTAAACCTATTTTTTATTTATTCCAAACGACATATAAATATTTATTCGAATGTAATTGTCTAAGAGTATAAATAACCATTAACATTTCTATTGTGTATTTTTTTAATAGATGCCAAGCTCCCACTAATCTTCCGTTACACTAATCTTCCGTGTGTTTATTTGACCCAGGTTTAATACGTTCGAACCAAAAACTCTTTTAAGAAATTCGATTGAATAAATTCGACATAAAACCTTAAAATTAAATAATTCAAAGATTCATTAAATAAATTTTCTGCTTTTTAAGTGGTTAACTGGTTCAAATTAATCTACATATTACGGAGGATTAGTGGGTGGTTTGGCAGCTATATTTTTGTCATGCGAACACATAGTAATCTAAAATATACTGTAAAATTATCTTATAAATATGTATATAGTATTCTTTAAAATAATCTTAATTGTATACTAAAAAAAAATGGGAATTTTTTGTACAAATTTCGGCTTGTGCAGAAATCTAAAATATGCACAGACACCTGTCTAGATAATGAATGATATAAAATTAAGTGCACCGCCCATCAAAATGGTTTTCTTTCGCATCATATAATTAACCCATCTATGACCTGAAACATAAAGTACATAAAAGAAATTTATATCTCGAATAAACTTAAATTTTGTAACTTTGGCTGTATACCAGATTTGTATGAGAGACTAGGGTATGCGTTAAACAAATTTAATATCTGTACCCGAGAGCCAAACTATCGAAAGTCACATTTCACTTATTTTTCATGAGAAGGAAAATAAAGAAGATAACTGTGCAAGACAATATGTGATTTACAATGTTATAAAACAGAATATCTCTGAAATAACTTATGATACAAGTATAGCGATAGTTTGGCTCGAAAGAGAACAGTTTCTTTAGTGTTAAAAGCTGATAACATAACATGTGTCATTTTTGGACACGATAGTTTGGTTCTCAGGTACAGATATTAATGTTGTGGCTTAAACAACAGGAAAGCTAAAATACTTAATCCATAACAACACTTCCCTATTCCAAAAGAAATGAATTACACGCATTTCAATTTGTGTCTGATCCCTTGAAACCTCACGAATTATTAAAACGGACATATCTCTCTGAGTTTTGCAGCTATCAAGATGGAATTTTTTAGTTTAATTCACGAATGGATAAGGAAAAAATTCCTAATTGGAAATTTTATCCTACGGGGACTGTGTGAAATTTAATTTTTGTATTTTCTCAAATAGACCCCCCCCCCCATGGAGTTGCAACCTATCTTATCAAATTTTGCACCTTGTTTTATGAAACTTTTCAATTGGAAGTATGTGCCATGGGGCAATATTTAACGAGATAGCCTATTGTTTCGATATTTATGAATCACACTGTATATACCGGGTGATTATAAAATAAGTATCTCTATTCGGAGCTGTCTGTAGCTTGAAGGAATAACCCGAATGAAACCAAAATCGGTACACTTACTATTCAAGAAGGGGGAAGAAGAATGGAACAATAAAAAAATATAATTGCAATAATCACCGACAGATGGCGCTATTGAGTGTGAAATGTAATGCGTAATACAAGAACAAAAAATTAAGGCGTCAAACCAGATGGAATACCTAATTTGTTGGAAAATGTCACAGTGAATGTGACTACGCTTTCGCATTGCGGTGCCGATCATGTTCAGGTTCCACATGGCCATTTTGTTGGAGGACACAATCCAGGCGGTACATGACGTGCTCAACTGCGGAATGTAATGCATCAGGAGTGATGTTTCGCACATGTTGTGATATGCGGTAAAGTAATTGACGTTTATGACACCTCCAAAGTACACAATATTACACATTACATGCCACACTCAAAAGCGCCATCTGTAGGCGATCATTGCAATTATTTTTTTTTTATTGTTCCATTTTTCTTCCCCCTTCTCGAGTAGTAAGTGTACTGACTTTGGTTTCATTCCGGTTATTCTTTTAAGCTACAGGCAGCTCCAAATAGAGATACTTATTTTATAACCACCCTGTATACGTGTGAGTCCCTCTATTTCACTTTGCAGCCCCAACTACCCAGCGCAGACTACTGGTGTTTGTGTGTGGTAGTAGCCTCGAGTCTCCCATCGTGCACTATGGTGGTTGCATGTCGGTATCTGGGGGGGGGGGGGGGGGTCAATTGAATGTTTCGACGAAAGTGTTCTAAAAAATGTTTGGAATCTTCTTCAACGGGAATTGGTTCATTCATCTTAACATGAACTCATTAAGAAATAGATAACTAAGTAAGATGACTTCGCGCCCCCTAACGCTGGAAATTAAAACTAAACGATGTTGTAGCGCGTGCATAGCACGCTTGCTATACAATGCCGTAGGCAGAGGGGACGAGTGCTGGAGTTTCGTTCGGAAAGAGGTTTGTTTAGAGCAGAATGCGCTCCAAAAATGACTATTTTTATCGAAACCGCAAAAGAAAATTACTGATTTCCGGGCACCGCCGCACAGTGGATCAAAGTATAGCAGATGTCGAACATAGGATTATCACAATAGTATAAGCCTATATATATGACTTTTGTTGTTATATTCAGGATTAAATAAGTAAAATAAATTATATTCAATAGATCTGCATGGTTTTTATGAGCAATTTAATCTTTTTTTTGTTTAAAACATGACTTTTAGAGACATACTGGATAACTAAATTAAACTTGAAAAACAAAGTAAAAGAAAAAGCTTAGCAGACGATGATTTTATTACCTATCTTGTTTTTACTTATATCCTAATGACAGTGGCAAAATATTCAAAACATTTGTTTAATTTTTAATTAGCAACATATGCAATATTTACATAACTCTTCCAAATCGTTCTACAAAATCACAACATTCTTCTGCAACATTTTAGAGTCTATTTCAGTGCATATTTTTTATCATCGGTATTGAGTTTTATAAAATTATTTTGTAGTAATATTAATTTTTTAGTATATTTATTTTTTATTTGAAGCAAGATTATTTCATTTTGATTTTTTTTTTTAATTCTTTTGAAAGATGATAACAAACAGAAATTTGTTTCTGTATCTAAAGAACTTAAATTATGGTTTTAGTTATGAAAAAGCAATGCTTAGTTTTGTAAGTGAAAACTGTGAGCTAAATGCTTCAGAAATTGATGAAGAAAATTTAAAGGAGCGTTTACGTAAGTTTTGTGTAGCTGTAAAAGATCGATAACAGAAATCTCAACGAAAATTAGATCGTTTCAATACCAAAAACGATTCTTGGCTTCAGTGTTCCTTCAAAGTTGGTAATGAATTTAAGCAATCTGAAGTTAAAAATTCGCAGAAATCAACATCTCGGAAATATTTTTCAGATGTAACCGAAACTCATAAAAAAAGACTAACTCAAAGTTTAAGAGAGGATACTTCTGGAGAAGCTCTTTTGCATGCAGCAAAACAAAAATTAGCATCTGAGGGTTTTAAGGATCTTGCAAAAGTGATTGATCATCTTATAAAAAAATCCGAATGAAGTTTCACAAATAAAAAACTTTTGTGAGAAAAAGATTGAAGCTAATTTATTTTCAAATCAATTTTCAGTCATTTTTAAACTTAACTGTAATTAGACCTTTTAGATGCATCTAAAATACAATTTGAATCCAAAATGAACTTGAAATTGATATGTAAATGGGGTTTTGACGGTGCTAAAAACCAAAGCATGTATAAACAAAAATTTGATGAAGGATGCTCATTACAATCAAATAGTTCAATTTTTATGACTAGTTTTGTTCCTATTAGGTTATTATGTGGAGCCGAAAATATTTGGCAAAATCAAACTCCATCATCCACCAGATATTGTCGCCCTGTTAGATTTGAATTTGTCAACGAGAATACTGAAATATCAAAAAAGAATATCAGCGAATGGAAGAAGAAATAAAAAATCTATAGCCTACAGCACATAAAAATATAACCATTGATCACGAAATGAATTTAACAATGATTGATGGAAAATTTATTACGGCAATTTCAAATACATCCTCCTAATTCAACATGTTATATTTGTTGTGCAAAGCTTTCGGAAATGAATAACATTTATAAAATTGTTAAATGAAGTGTAAACGCATCCTCATACAGCTTTGATGTATCTAGTCTCCATGTAAAGATACGGTCTATGGAATATTTGCTCCATATTTCTTACACTTTATCATTCAAAGATTGGAGTGCTAGAACTGAGGACCAAAAGAAGCAAAAAGAAGAATCAAAGAGAAAAATTCACCGCGATTTTAGAAAAGAAGTAGGTTTGCTAATTGATGTTGTTAAACAGGAGAGTGGTTTGACACACGATGAAAACACTGCAAGGGCATTTTTTGCTGAGTTTGAAAAGACAACTGAGATCACTAGATTGGATAAAGAACTTATTAAACGTTTTGCAATTATAATGCAAGTTATCTCCTGTGACGAAGTAATTAATACCGAAAAATTTGGCGAATTTGCACTGGAAACAGCTAAAGAATGTGTTTCGAAGTACGGTTGGTATTATATGCCAGCTTCTATTCACAAGTTATTAATTCATGAAAAAGATATAATTACAAATTTTGCTGTTTCAATTGGCCAATTATCGGAAAAAGCTGGCGAAGCTTGAAATAAAGAGTTTCGGAGGTACCGGGAGTCTCATCCTCGAAAAATAAGTTGAAGAGCATGTAACGAAGACTTGTTGCACCATTTACTTATAACATCTGACCCGTTGTTTTCCAGTATTAGACACACCGTAAAAAACGTTCAAAGGAACAAAAAATTTCCAGAATCATTATAAATTTTACTTTAAATAACACTTTAGCACTCACACATCATGCATCCAATTATTAGAGTAGATTTAACCCTCAGAAAGTCTTCCTGCGTTTCAGCATTTTCATGTAAATACTTATATAACCCAAGATACGTATATATTGAATTTAATTTTATAGTTTAATTTTAAATTATTTTTTTACATTATTTCATCTTATAAAATTCTTACAGTATAATATTTATTAAAAAATATTTTTGTCTACAGACAATTTACTATGCTTTCCGGAAACAGAAAATTATATGATAGCCACTTAGAGTGTTTCAAATCCATTTATTTCAAAAATGCGCAGGTTTGCGCAAAGATTGCCCTATACCACATTAAAATACAGGCCTTTAGGAACAAAAACATGTCTTTGAAACTTCACGCAACTTCATGCAATTTAAGTTACACAATTTTTAAGTTTATGATACCGATAATTTTATATGGGCTGTTCATAATGTAAAATGATACATAAAATTCAATCAAAATATAATCAGTAGGGGTTTAAAATGTGTTTCAGGAAATGAATAATGATATTTTAAACGAGTTATTATTAGTGGTTACCTTGGGTTCATTTCTGAGCACATTTAAAAATCACTAAAATTCGCAGAAAAATTCCTCTGCTGAAAGGTGTATATTCCGAGCTATACAAATAAGACATAATTTTGTATAATTTAAAAAATAAACACATATTCGTATTTTGTAGATATTCTTTTAAAATATTTCATTGCAAAAAATTAATTATTTAATGATTATTTTTTGGCCCTATGTTCGCATTTTCTTAAGGATTGACCCACTGTGCGCCGGACGGATCAACTAGTTTTTTTTTTTTTTTTTTTTTTTTTTTTTTAATGTGAATGGATGGAATACCCTGTATATCTACAATAAATTCGTGTATCAAAAATCTTCTAATTTACATTTTTACGGAAAAAGGAATTTTTACCGAATATCTTTCACAAAATTAAATGACTACTAGACATTTTTTCTTTTTATCAATCTGAACGTTTTCGCACATTTCGTAATTATAATAGTTTTGAAATCTTAAGACAGCTTACAGAGATTTCCACATTTCAATCAATTGTGAAATCAGTTTTAAAGATTTTATCCATTGCTACGAATCATGAAATTGGAAATATTAAAAAAATTTAATTAAATTAATACGGCCTTGTAATGAAGTTATTACGTAAGTTTCTTGTATAGTAAGTCTCGTGAATCTCAGCATGTTTTACTCACTGGATTGCGTTATAGGAGAAAAGTATTAACATGAATAGTTTATTGAAAATTTATACTTTTTATTGATAAATATATTTTATTCACTTATTTCTTGAAATGTGTATTTATATACAGGAAGTTTCTTCTTATCGTTTACCGGTAGCTAAGTGCCAAATCTTTAATTTTAGAATACTTCCAATTGCAAAAATGTTTCAAAAGCCATTTACGTCAAAATAGTTATTTTGTAAAACGAAATTTTTATTTTTATATGGTCCGTGCGTGCAATATGTTATATTCAGATAAACTTTCTCCATTTTCTAATATGTAAAACAATAAAAATGTCATTCTACTACGATCAAAACTTGCCGAATTATGATACTTTGAATTTTATAAATTTTTGGCGGTTATTGGCACTGAAAACAGAAAAACAAATTTTTAGTGCCAGAAAACGCTGAAAATTCACGAAATTCAAAATATCATAACTCAGTAACTTTTGGTCCTACAAAAATAGAATTTTTACTAGTTAGAGCATAGAAAAAAATTTCGTAAATATATATATACATTTACTAATTAACACATGCAAATAAGATTTAGTTTATTTTAATAAGAAAACCATTTTAAGTAAGCTTAATGTATATGCCATCGCCAGCATGCTCGTTTATTGCTGCCAATGGTGGATAATATGAGCATACTTAATTTAGTTTTATTATGAAAATAAATTGTACCTTGCTTAAATGTGTTAGTTTTATTAGTAAATGTGCATCTGCCTTATAATGCTATACATTTGAACACGATTAGTGCGCACTTAAGCCGGTGATTGGATATCGAAAAACTTTACGAAATTATTTTTATATGTAAGATAATCATTTCATACTAAATCGAGGACTCTCTACCTTTTTGTAATTGACTTTATTTCGCTGCCTCCCATTAATTTCGATATACGGTCGATAACGTCCAAATTTTGTCATTCAAAATCACTCACACACTGAAAAAAAAAAAAATACGGTATAATACTGGCATTCCAGCTGCCAGTGTTGTACCATAAAATCAACAATTTTTTTTTTTTTTTTTTTTTTTTTTTTTGCAATGTATGATAGCGTATAATCGTATTACTGTAGGTAGACACTCGTTCCAGAACTCTAGATTTATCTGTTGAAAAGCGGTTCCTGACTTTCGTTTGCTGCATGTTTTCAATTCATAATTTTCTTGAATGGCAAACATTTTGAAAAAATCATGTGTAATTTGCTTTATTTTTATATATAGATTCTGAGATTTTTAATTAATTATTATTTTTTACATCCGTAGTTTTTTTTTTCATTATTGATACTATGTGAAGCACTAGTCAATTAGAATTGACAATAGTTCTCTTTTAGAATTGTGGAAATTCAAACAACTAGCTATAATTCTAATGAAATGTTTTTGTATTTTAAAATATTTTTTTACATATCTCCCTAACAAGATTAAGACATGGAATACTGATCTCGTTGAATTAGATTTTCATTAAAGAAAGGGTGTAGTTTTACATTTTTCCGTGTTCATTTTCAGTCAATTCATTCTGTTTAATTTCTTTAACCTTTAACTGGTTTTGTGGTGCCATTGAGTCCCCACGTATTTTTCTACTCGGGTTATTTCTTAATCCATCGGTAAGATTCAGATATAAATAATATAGAAGTTATATACTTACTTATTTATTCAAATGGCAAATACAGCCATATAAAAATGCCACTGTTTTTTTTATCATTTTATTTGTTTTATTTTTAAAAGTTATAATACTAGCTAGATGAGAAATGGCACCATAATGCTAGATGCGCAGAAAAATTTCATGACGCCATTTAAGGGTTACCATACAGCCTTTCAGCTGCGTAAGTTCTCTAGAATACAAGCACTCTTTTTTTGAAAATTTCGACTTCGTTCAATTATAACTATAACAGATTTGTTTTTCTATAGCTTGAAGTTTATAAAAGATTTTCTAAAAATCCACTCGCCCCATCGGTAAATACAGTCGCCAATGGCGAATAGATTGATGTAATTCCACACTTCTCTACATAAGTCATTCGAGAAAATACTGAAGTTGATTAAACACTTCTTCTCATTTATTCTTCATTATGCTTATTTTTTTTAAACGATCAATTATTTCCACCTCAGTTTCGAATTCGCCCACTTTTTTCGCCCTTCAGGGGCAAAGTACTCTTGTAGCTAAAATATTGAAATGATTGATTGACACCAGGATTCCCGAACGAATTTATTTTTAAATAAGTAAAAGCTTTTCCTCATGTACCTTATAAATTCAAAATTTGATTATAAAATTCTGGTGTCATTGTGGCAAAACTCTATATCTATGAGACCAGCTACAAAATATTTTGTACCTATAGCCTGATTAAACCACAGGCCAGTTGGTACTTAAAGCCTCTAATTTTTGCGAGCCCCGATATTTTATATATTTTTGCAATTTTCATAAAGCCTATATTTCAAGCCAATTTTGAACCTGTACTGATTATAACACAACAATGGTTCTGTACCAGAACTGAAATTAATGGATCCCAAATCAGTTTCTTACGCTGATTCCGAATATACTTTCCGTTTTTCTCTGGGTCGTCCAATTTTTGAGAAATTTGCATATTTAATGTTTATGCAAATTTATGCTTTTTTGAGCCATTTTATGGAAATTTTAAGTATAATCAACGTCAGAATAAATTGTCTTTTTTAGATTATGATTACTGGACCATTTGCTTCAGATACACTCTCAGAAATAAAACACTCAATTTTGACGATTCGGCAATCTTTAAGCTTCATTTCGTTATTTTTGACAATCATTTCGTCACAGAGTTACGTGGTTTTTGACGAAACGCGAAACCTCAAATATCTGACGAAACTGTTTCCTCACTGTCAAAAATAAAACTCTCACTTTTGACGATTCAGCAACTCTTGAGCTATATTTCATCATTTTTAATAATCATTTCGTCTCAAAATTAAGTGATTTTTAATGAAATGGAAAATCTCAAATATTTGACGAAACTCTTTCCTCATTCACGGCCAGGTTATTTTTGTTGTTACAAAATCTTTCAAAAAAATTTAAATTTCAGGAGCTTTTTTATTTAAGAAATATACTCATATAACAATCAAATTTAAAATATGCATAACTGATCCCTTTCCCTTCTATAAACAGTAAAGTGTTAAAATCTTAACCCCCAGGACCTGATTACCGCACAGGCCAACTAGGAGCTCATTGGAGACGGGGCCGCAAAATGAATAAAATGATGCAGGAAAAATTCTTCTACAAAAATTTTTATTTCAATCATCGATATCTAAGAAACATACTTCTATAAATGTCTTGCCTGTACTTTTCTGTTCTCTAAAATCAGCTTAAATTAGAAACGCTCTAGACAAAATATTTTTTCTGATATATTATTTAAAAGAAATATTTAACATTAAAGTATTATAGTATCAAACAGCAAAAGAAAATTTATGTTAACCTAACCTGAGTTTCATGAGCATTTTTATAAAATGAGGGAAAATTTCCGAATACTTTCCAAAAAACATTTCTAGGTTTTTCTAAAACATATTTTGATTTCGTGTGTGCGTGGGGGGGGGAGCGGGGTTTGAAAAGCTGCTAGGCCTTGGGCCCTGGACAATCTTAATTGGGCTCTGTTAACCCCCATCATCTTTATAATTTCTGGCCAACAAATTAACTAGACCATATTCTAATCATTCATTGAACAAAGGAAATTTCTCTAATAAATTTTATTAATCAAGCCATATTCTAATTATTTATTAACCAGATAAACCATAATAACAATCTAGCCTTATTAATTAAAACATGCAGAAATTATAACAGCATCGATAAAAATACAATTTACTTTCTAAAAATATAAACACACATCCACATGCGGTAGATACATTTAAAATCAAATTCAAGCAACGTTCCGCTGGCGAGGGAAGTAAGACAGTGGTCTCCCACACCGAAGATCACGCGTTCGAATCCCATTGAAGACTTGCGTCGTTATTTTTCCCCCTGTCAATTACAAATTCTTCTAAAATTGTCGATAGATGGCGCCACCTGCCTTTTTTTATACTTTCGAACAAGCAATTTGACGAAATTAATTTCCTCACTTTTTTGAGGATACAAATTTACTCAATTTGACGAAATATTCGCTCAGAGCATTTCCCAGGAAATAGTTTCGTCAAAAGCAAAGAAAATTTCGTCGAATTTGAGTATTCATTTCTGACATTTCCATAAATGCCGCAGTCTGCACATAACATTATGACACTATGACATTTTGTAACGTCTATGACCAAGTTATAGTCACATTCTTCATTCCATGAAACCCTCTCATCGGTAAGTAATTCTATGATAGGTAATGATTCTACGTTGCTTTGGTGATTACGTGCTATTTAAGATGGAGTCATATTATTTCCGTATTACTGAATTTGAAAACGGAATTTGTATATCAAAATTGTTTAATTATAGCAATCCTATAATCTACCGACAGTTTTTTTGGATAGATGTTTCCGGAGAAATAGATATTAAATGGGAAAAGAGTTTAAATATGGATTTAAAGTTCAGAAATTTTCAAAGCTAGGCTTAAGTTTCTCATTAGAATTTTCCGTAACTGTGAACAAAAGATAGTGTTGCCAACTTAAAATGTAATTATTTTGTTACGGAAATTAATCATATCATAATAACAGACGATATAATCCATCTGGAATTGGTTCAAAATTGAGAGACCAGCTCTAGAAGTCCAACCTCTCTTGAGGCTCTGGTACCCCTTCTTTCAGAGAAGTGCCTGGGCACTTTCTCTGACACGCCAACAACAACAACAAAAGACGATATAATTCATTTCACTGAAATAATAACAGTACGAACACACCTCATTTGTCATGTTTGACGTACAATTTCCAACTTGTTAGAGTTTTGCTGTGATATTTTGGACATTAGTAAACGGAATCCGGTTTCAATCTTTTAGCCCAATATAGTAAATTTTGTTCTCTTATAAAGTTTATTGGGTATTCGGACAGTGATTTTTTAATGTTCTGACAAAAGTTTTATGCGATTTTTTGCGTGCCGTGGCGATTTTTTTATATTCATAAAGGAAATCCGGTTTCAATATTTTAGCCCTATATAGAAACTCGTTAAGCTGGGCATAATGCCCGGCATGTAGGGTCCTGGTCTGCGGTTTAATAATAATAATAATAATAGCCCTATATAGTAAATTTTTTTCACTTCAATTTTTGAATTTTTAGAGGTAAAAGAAATACTGTTTCAATTATTTAGATCAATATAGTAAATTTCGTCCTGTTTTCAATAAAATTTATTCGGAATTCGTACAGCGATATTTAGCGTTAATTCGCGTTTCGCGGCCTTTTTTTAACATTCGTAAAAAAAATCCGGTTTCAGTCTTTTAGTCCAATGTGGTAAATTTTGTCCATTTATGAATTTTTAGCGATATTTTATAAGTTTTTCTAGCGTTTTTTCGCATTCTGCGGCGATTTTTTGAATTTCGTAAAAGTAATCCGGTTTTAAATTTTGACCCCTTTTCAATAAAATTTATTCGGAATTCGTACAACGATTTCTGAAGTATTCACGAAATTTTTATTCGATTTTAGAGTTTTTTTTATGTTCCGCCACTATTTATTAACATTCGTAAAAGGAATCCGGTTTTAATCTTTTAGCCCAATATAGTAAACTCTGACCTCTTTACAATGAAGTTTATTCGGAATTCATGCAGCGTTTTTTTTTTTGTTGTTGTTGTTGTTTTTTTCCTCGAATTTTTTTATGCGATTTTAAGAGTTTCTTCACGTTCCGCTGCGATTTTTTGACATTCGAAAATAATCCGGTTTTAATATTTTAGCCCAATATAGTAAACTCTGTCCTCTTTACAATAAAGTTTATTCGGAATTCGTGCAGCGTTTTTTTTTCCTCGAATTTTTTTATGCGATTTTAAGAGTTTCTTCACGTTCTGCTGCGATTTTTTGACATTCGAAAATAATCCGGTTTCAATCTTTTAGCCCTATATAGTAAATTTCGTCATTTGTGGGTTTTGAATATTTAGCGATTTTTTAGCGTTTTAAATTTTTTTATACGTTTTGAGACGATCTTTTGACATCCAGTTTCAGTCTTTTAACTCAATATAGTAAATTTTGTTCTTGCAATTTTTGATTTTTCCCAGAATCTTCTATACGATTTTAAGTGGATTTTTTTTTCTTTCCACTGCGATTTTTTAACAATTTTATTTCTGAAACGGGCTTCGGTAAATTTTGCTACTTTCATGATTAAATTAAAGTTTTAAAAAATGCCAAATCGGTTCCTGTAACAACGTAAACGATGATGCTGAAAATTTGAATTTAATATGGGTTGAAAGAAAAAAAATCTGAATAATTCAAGATACGTTTGGTTCGAGACCAGAGCAGGCCGTAGAATATTCGGATGTGAGCTACCGAAGGCCAGTTTCGTTTCATTCCGAGTTCATTTGGAGAAATCCGACTAGCTAAGCGGACGAAGCTCCGCTAGTAAAAGATATCATTTTTGTTAGAGATGTAATTGTAGACTACTTTTAATTAATTGTATTAAAATAGGAATTAATTTTCTTTCATTTCGGATTCGAATCGGGTTCAGTTTAAATATTTCGGGTTCGGATCAGTGTCGAGTTGATGTGTATGGGATCGGGTCGGGTTTTGGGTTGACAAATTTTTTTCTTGGAATCGGATCGGATTTGGGGTTGATTTTAAATCAAAGTTGCTCAGGACTCTACCTTGATCACTTGCGAGTTCGACAATTAATATTAACTAGGCTATCTTGATGACGTGACAGCTGAGAGGGGTGGAAGTGTCGTGCCTCCTGCGTTGGCTGCATTTTAGAGATGTGTCATTTGTCAAGGAACGATTCCAAAGGAACGACTCCGGCAGTGAAATTGAAGGAACGATTCCAGTCGTTAAAAAGGAATCGGTCCTTTTTGGAACGATTCCTCGGATTCGGTCCAAAATATATTGAATCCAAAAGGGCCGATTCCTCGGAACCGGTGCAGAATGTACCGACTCCGAAAAGGACCGAATCCTCGGAATCGATTCCGAAAAGGACCGATTCCTCGGAATTAGTCCAAAATGTAGCGATTCCGAAAAGGAACGATTTCTAGGAATTGGCCCAAAATGTACCGACTCCGAAAAGGACCGAATCCTCGGAATCGATTCCGAAAAGGGACGATTCCTAAGAATCGGTCTTGAATGTACAGACTAGAGGTCTGCACGTGCCGAAATTTCTAGGCCCGGGCCCGGCCCGACTCATACAAAAAAAATCGGCCCGAACCCGGCTCGAGTGAATTTCTACAAAACATTGATTTTTACGTCGATTTGGTTAAAAATTTGCCTCGTAGGAGGAGATCTAACGAAAAATTTCTATCTTAGCCCTTTTTTTTTCACGTTTATAATCTTCATTTTTATAGAGGTGCCGCAACCTGGGATATTTATTTTTTTAATAAATCTCTATTTGTTGTATCTATGTGTTTAAGTTATCATTAATATTGTTAATCCATATTCCATTAAAAATCAGAAAAATGCTATACAGTAAAATCTTCTAAGATGGAATTGCATAGGGAAGAAAAAAAAAAATCTGTTATAGACAATTTACCTACTTAGCAGGTGTAAATGTATTATATATTATTTTCTTACGTATTAGTATATTCATTTTTCATGGATCAACATATTTTTCAGTTTAAGACAGGATTCCGTCATAAGCAGGTTCTTTTTTACACGTTTTACTATCTGTTAATTCAGCCATATTTTAATAAGTGTATAAATCTACTATTCTTTAAAAATAATAAATTTTAACGTTTAATTGTAGAATAATGGCGATTTAAAAATGTATGCCTGTTTTGCAAAGATTTTTGTGCCAGGTCTTATTTTACTGACCTCGAACGGACCAGGTTACGCCGAGACAATGATTTTCATACGGGTCAAAAACAGGACTGAAAATTTTGGGGCGTGAAGACTAGGAAGAATGAAACCAGTCCCGGCTCTGTACGGAAAAAATAATTTAAGGCATGGCCTTATCCTTCAGGAAAAAAGAAAAGCCCGGCCCGGTCCGTAAAGAGTAATCACTATGCCCGGCCCGGCCCGAGCCTTCAGAAAAAAGTATGGCCCGGGCCCGAGTGCCGTGAAGGAAAATAGGCCCGAGCCCAGCCCGTGCAGATCTCTAGTACAGACTCCGACAAGATCGAATCACCGGAATCGGTCCTTGTTCTTGTATGTAGACTGGCCAGTTTTAATAAGTTAAAATACGCTATTTTATTTTAAAATAGCAGATTTTGATTCTTTTAAAGCTGAGTCTCTGGCTAAAAAATTCTTCTAATGTGTACGTGATAAAAAAAATAATAAAAGAGAGAGAGAGAGAAGTGCGAGGGGGGAGGAGGGCGATTGATTAATAAACTACAACTGTGTATTACTTTCTCTTAAATTTATCTTAAGATAAATAGAAGTATATTATTGTACTTCAGTTAAAATATTGTCTATTATTTAGCTATGTACTTATCACTTGCGACTTAATTACATTGCTATTGAAACTTTTTGTGCTAAATTGATCAGAAAGAAAAAAATTAAAACAAAAAATTAATGTAAAGTAAATGCTTATTTAAATAATAGTGGGGAAATATATATTTTTTTTAAATTTGATTTGAAACAGTTATGAATAATATAAGAAATACATCGCTATGCCCTGAACAATTGCATTTTAAATCAGTTAATAATAACTGATTTTTTTATCAGAAAGAACTGATTTTCGATCAATTTTAATAATTGCATGGTTGCGCACTTTCGTGTATATTTCACTGTTTCATATGTTTTCATCAAGCATAATTTTAATTTGAGGATCCTCTCTGTCAAAAGAAAAATAAAAAATCCTTGACGGCTCGGCCAGCAGACACAGGTAGATTTCGAAGACGCAGACCGTGGGACGCCTGTTTGTTGGGAATTGCAGAAGAAATCACCTTTACGCGATGATGCTGCAGTTGGGACCGCCCACTTCGAAATTTAACTTGTCTGCAAGGGGCGCAGGCAGTGATTTTTTTTTTTTTTTTTTTTTTTTTTTTTTTTTTTTTTGCTAAAAGGGTTGGTGATATAAAAAACTTGTCAATATAAAAGTTTTAGAAAATATTAAGAGGATTTATCATAAATCTAAGCGGATTCGATATCTTGTGAATTGGTGAAGTTATGAATTTTTTTCTTCTGAAACCCCCCTTTTTCCCCCTTTGGGGCCATTTTTAATGATATCAAAAATCTGTCATACATAAATTTTCGGCCCTTTACCTAGAATTAATAATAACTTTAAATGGATTCAATACGTATCATAATAAGAAGTTATGGGTTTTTTTCTGTTTTCACAAAAAGCCTCCCCATTCCCCCCCCCCTCCCCCCCTGGTTCGATTTTGCCCATTAACGTACTTGACCGACATTTTATGCCCCTTGATTTTATGTATCAATTTGGAAGAAATTTGGAATAGTTATGAGGATTGTATCAATGAAATGTATAAAGAAAGCCAAAAATTATAAGCGCAAAATCAAAATTTTAAGATAGAAAAAATAAGCCAAAAATAGCGGTCCTCGCAAAATTGTATTGATTAAGTGAAATGCAATACAAGCGTTTTTCGCAGCTGGAGGGTTAAACTATAAAGTTGACGAAAGTTAGTTAACTTATTGAAACGTATTGAACTATATAGTTATGATTTTGTTTCTTATCTCAATATCTACAGTTCTAATTATGTGCAATTTCTAAATTTAAATATACTGGTATACCTTTTCAAAAACTTTCAATCACCTAACAGTTGAATTTCAGAAAACACATTTTTAATGGATTTTTATGTCATAACAGGAAGTAAGAACTAAAATTTTACGATTTCAGGTGCAGGCATTTCAGTTTCAGCTGTGCATTGATAATGCAGTCAGAAAGGACATTGTTATATATTAAGACTCTCAAATATACTTCGTTTAATGAATTGTGTTTTCCCAAATCGACAGGTATCCGAATTTGATTATATAAAAGATTCTATTCACGCATGAACTTAATACTAAAAAAAGATAGTTCTGGGAATTGTTTAAAAATGGACAGACTGAGAAAATGACCGATTTCCAAATAATCTTACCGAAATGGAGTGACTTTGACAACGGCTGGTTCCGAGGACTGACATGTAAATGAATGGTTGGTTATCTTGAGGTGGAGTTTGAAGAGGGATCTAATTATAAGGCTTAAAATTGCGTAGACCCTGGTGCCAAACATCAGAACTAGAATAAAGATTCCTGCATAAAATAATTAATAGTATAAATGGAGGGTCATTCAACGATATATTTTCAAGAGGAAACCCGATTACACTAAAAATCGAATGGGTCGCTACCCTGGTGGGCAAAACAAACAGCTACAATAAAATTTCTTTGATAAACTATAGCAATAAATGAAAGGTCATCCAGGGGTAAATTTTCAAGAGGAATTGAGTTTAATGCCATAAACCATAAAGTCAGAGAGTGTACTTGTATTATGGTAATTAGAAATAATTGCTAGTTAATTGCACACACTCATCAATGAAATTAACTCTTGAAAACTAAATCATCTGTCCAAAAAATTTAAAAATAAGGCGAATGGATGCGTAAGAAAATGGACGAATACGTAAGAAAATAAATTAGTATTATTAATATTATGGATTTCATGTTCATTCTAATACTTCCGGATTTGTTCCTTTTTTCTCAAAAGTATCCCTTTTATCTTGAAATCGTTATTTTTATCTCGAAAGCGTTTCTTTTTCTCGAAAACCTTTTTCTTTTCGGAATCGTTCCTTTTATTTAGGAATCGTTCCTTCTTTTCGGAATCGTTCCTTTTTTGGAACGATTCCAAAAGGAACGACTCCAAAGAACTCGTTCCTTTCGGTGAACGATTCCCTAAAAGGAACGATGTTGCCCATCTCTACTGCATTTGTTGCTTTTGGACTGCTGAATGTCAACCACTATCAACTCGAAAAAGAAATTCATTATTGCACTAAAAATCAACGATTTTAGAATCTTTCCCTAAAAAACTTTTAGATAGTTTAGTTGCAAATTTTTTGTGTATGATAGAGATTTTCAAATAAATTTTGTAATTCTTAATTATAAATTTAAAGTTTCATCGTTGTACACAAAATTACTTCTATTGAATCTGTATTTGTGTTATCACCAAATATTTTTATATTAATCTTTACATAGACGAAAATATTTAAAAAGTGTATTTGGCTTGTAACTTTTGGACGCAATTGTATAATACCGTAAAGAAATGCAATTTTTTCTGACACTTGGATCATTAAAAGAACTGAAAATGAAATTAAACACATTTTTGTTTATCTTTCTGTTTTTCATTTCAACTTTCAACATCAACATTTTACTTATTAATTTATGGCTCCTATAAATCTATTACAAGAAGAAAAAAAGCTTGTGCATAAGAAGGAAATTCAACATACATTCTTCAAAATTTAAGACGTTTTTAATTTGCAGATTTTATAAATGCAAAATGACAGAAATTTTAGCTTATTCAAGGAATATTACCTTTAAAGCGAGACAATTTTTTTAAGGTGACGAAAAACCTGCATATATTTTTCTTTAACTTGACATTCGCCTTCTTAAAAGCTATTTAATTTAAATCATGGAATATTTTAGTAAGCTTAAGTACTAACGCAAATTAATTTGTCAAAAGTGACACAAAAGAAGGAAATAAAAAAAAAAGGAATTAAATTTGAATTTTTCCAAGATTTTCCTTTTAAAATTTTTCGTATATATATTTTTATGATTGATGTGATTTAAAATCTTTTTAGTCCTTTGAATAATGCATAAGAAAAAAATTATGAATGAAATATTAATAATAACTGATGCATTATTAATTGTTATAAAACTTTCGTTTAAATTAAGTGCCGCATTAAATCTATCAGGATGACTTTGATTTCATTTGTGACGACAGCTTCAAAAATAATCTACCTCATTTTTTACGATGCGTCTAACAAGTTCGTTTTTATCATTATGACATTTAATAACAGTTTTCAGCGTTGTTTCTCTAAAAAAACTTAAGAAAAATAAATAAGATTAGACTTTTCAATAATTAATATATATAAAGAAAACATAGGTCTTTTGTTAAATGTTTTAAAATTAAAGACAAATATATTTTACGCAAAATGTATTTTGTCCATTAATAAATTAATCCATTTTATCAGCTACTTAATCTGATTTAACTTACAACGCTAGGAAAATAAACGCGATCAAAAATAATTAGATACGATAAAATATGATAAAAACAATCAAGCATGATTAAACAATTAATTAAAATAGAAAGATAAATGCAATTAATAAAGATTTTCTTCAAGAAACACTAGAAAAATGCTTTTAATTGTAATTGTTTTGTATAAGTTTAAGTAATACGTGTGTAATATGTTTCGTGAAAAAGTTTTCTAAATTTCTTTTATGGAATAAATAAAATTATTTATTAAAGAGTATTTTAATACGCTTCTACTATTTATACAGGCTATTTAGACAAGCATTTTTAAAAGCTACTGTTTCATATTTCTAATAAATACAAGGGGCGTCGGAAAAATGTATACACACTTTGAACTGTCATTTTCCAACCTACAAGGTTAAATTTCTGGGAAAAGAAAAGCTATAGTCCAATTCGAAAAGTAAGTGTACTTTCTGGTCAAACTGAATGTTCTAAATGGTGTTTGAAATAAATGTTCAAAAGGGTGGCCTTCAACATCCATACATTTCTGAGTACGAGTCACGACTGATTCCGTACAGCAAAGTGTCCAATGGGATTTCTACGCACACCGCTTGAATCTCATCCCAAAGTGTCTCCAGTTTACGTGGTTTACGACGGTACACCTCATCTTTTTCTGTGCCCCATAAGCCCCTTTTACTGGGTTGCGCAGCTAGATCGTCGACTCTGCTGCCACCTGTTGAGGAAATATAACATTACTGTTTTCTTAGAAATTTTACTTGTAGATAGGAAACTAATATTTCTATGATAGTTCTAAGTGTATATACATTTTTCTGACACAGCCTGTAGATGCAATGTGGACATAAGTCCTAAGCTTGATCTGTAGTAACTGCGAGAAATGCGCCAAATTTTGTACAATGATTAAACAAGACGGGGGACGAAGGAAAAAATAAGTTCCAAAAGGCACCGCTAGGGTGATAAGTGTAATAGAAAAGAGTGTTTTAAAAATGCAGAATCAATACTGAAATAAAATTAGCTTTTATTTAGAACATTCAATTCAATTCTAATGTGGCCGCCGTATTTGTGGACCACATATTGCGTTCCGTGCAGAGCATTCATAATAGCAGAAAGTAACATATCAGCCCGTGATATGGTATCCTTCAACGCAGCTAGGTCTGAGACATCTCCGAGATAGGCATTGGACTTAAAGTAACCCCATAGTCAAAAGTCACATGGAGTAAGATCAGGGGACCAAAGCGGCCATACAATTGGAAAGCAGCGACTAGTGACTCTTTCTGTTGTAAACTTATGCCGTAGCAGCTGCTGTAATCGCAAAGCAATGTGTGAAGGGGCTCCATCTTGCATGAAAGTGATTTTATGCGGGCACTTTCTTTGCTGAAGTGACGGAATGACAAAGTTGTTTAACATGTGGCGATATTTGTCTCCGGTAACGGAACAGCTTAGCGGTTTTTTCGTGGTAATATTCTCATATAACTATGGACTTATAATCATTTCAGCTGTGAAACCACACCAAACAGTTATCTTTGGAGATTGTAAGGAAAATTCTTTGAATGCAATTGGTGAATTGGAATCTCAAATACGGCAGTCCTGGGTATTTACACATCTATTTAGGTAAAAGTAGGTCTCGTCTCCACATAAAATTTTTCTACGGCCAAACATCATCCACCTCCATTCTGTCACGAAATGTGAGACCAAAAGTTAATCGTTTATCAAGGTCGGTGTAACGTAACTCTTTCACACGCCTGATCTTGAGCAGAAACAGAAACAGAAACCTCCCACTCGTGGACAGCCAACCTCTCGGCATAGGACCTATGAGTCTACGAGGGGAAAACCTATATCTACCAGGAACCCCCAGCAAGTTAAAACAATCACATGAGCTACCCAATATTGCTTATTTCTGGGTGAACCCAAAGTTATTACATGTATATAAGTTCTATATGAATATACTGATAAGATTACATAATATTAAAGATAAATATTTACAGATATTTACAATAATAATATTGTACTTAAAATTTTCAATTGTATTATGCACTAGTCTATTAAGTCTTTTAAAACATAGTTTTTAAAATCTATAGATCCAGAATTTTATATAGGTTATAATAATTCTTTGATATATGAAAAGTTTTTATTTAGGACATTATAGTTTTTATCTAACTTTTCGTAATTGGAAGCGTCTAATAGCACACGTTGTAGGTTTCTCTTTAATGTTTTATTTTTATTGAAGTTAAAATGGTATTCCATAAGAGGGCAGTTACCGAAGATGTAGTATATAGGAGTTCCAGGGTTTTTGTCACAAGGACATCTATCCGTGGTTCTTTTTCCAATTTTATATAAAAAGCTTGGGAAGCTTCCATGGCCGCTAAGGTAATATGCTGCTGATTTCTGAACACATAAAAATTTAACATCTACCTTATTAAGAATTTTATACGTTTCTCTTCCTTTCGTTGAGTTGGTCCAATCATTTTGCCAATCTGTGATGATTTTGTTTTTAAAATATCTCTTTAGAATGGATTCTGGAAATGGTAAGACAGAGATGTCATCATAATGGTCTTCTGTAATTGCATTTTTTGCGAGAAGGTCTGCTCTCTCGTTACCAGTGGTGCCTACATGTGCTCTAATCCACGCTATTTTGATGAATTTATCGGGGTTTTGTAGTAAACTATTGTAGATATTTAAAATTATGGAGTTTCGAGGGAAAATTATCTTGAGTGCAGCTAAGGATGAGCGACTATCTATCAAAATAAGGGCGGATGTAAATTGTGATTGTGTTAACCAAACTATTGTTTCCTGAATCGCATATAATTCGGCTTGGTAAATTGAGTTAATTGGGTGTAGTCTTACTGCATGATCATGGATGAAGTTAAGACAGACTGTATATGCACTTGCCACTCCATTTCCCATAGATGATCCATCTGTAAAAATTTGTAGATGATTTTCCAATATTATGTTTTCTGTCAGGTTATCTATAATTTCTATATTTTTCAACTTGTAATATTCTGGAAATTTATAAGTTGCTTCCCGTTGCATAAGATTATTGTATATTATTGTATTGTTGATGTTAAGTAATCTGTTTCCTTGCTTTATCTCATAGACTTGGAATTCGTTTGGTATTTTGATGGTAATTGGAGGCACTCCAGTTAAAATATTTAATGTGTCATTTGAAATACTTCGGTAAGTTCTTATGATGTTTAACAATGCTATTCTCTGAATTGATCTAAGGATTCTGATGCCGTGGCAATTCAAGTTTGGATACCAGAATTCGGAGCCATAAAGAATCTGTCTTTCAATAACTGTTTGATACCAGATCTTCTTGAGGAAGGGACTGATTCCCTTGTTGTAATTGTGGAAACTTTTAAAGCCCGAAACAAATTGGGCGATCTTAGCTTTTAAAATACTTAGGTGCGATTGAAATTTTAATTTTTGGTCTAGTATAATTCCTAAATATTGTAGATTTTTAACAATTTTTATAGATTTCTGGTTTTTTTTTAAATTGGCTTTCGATTATTAAGGAGTTTCCTTCCAAATAGGAGTGCTTGGGTTTTTTCTTCTGAGATAGTTAGATTAAGCTCTGAGCATATATTGACGAATGTTTCTATACGACTGTTAGCAGTTTGTTCCAATGATGATCTGGTATTGCCTTCAGTGAGTACGACGAAGTCATCTGCATAAACGATAATTCCAAGAGCCTTTAATTTGTATCTTGTAATTATGTAATTGGCTATTAGTAACCACAATAGTGGTCCTAAACACGAGCCCTGCGGTCAACCTTCATGTGTCCTGAACCACTCTATGAATGTCTAATTATTTAAACCGATTAATCTCTCACTGATATAATTTTTAGGAGCTTCTTTATGTAAGTTGGAAGTGGAGAATCATCTATTATTTCAGTAATTTTGTGCCAATCAATGGAGTCAAATGCTCCCTGGATATCAATTGAGATCATTCCACAGTATTTATATTTATCTAAGTTTTCCATGATTAGTGATTTTAGTTGTTGTAAAGCTGTTAATGTACTTTTTTTTCTCTCTAAAACAATGTTGTTCTGGTTGAAGAATGGATTTACTTTCTAGAAATGTCATCGTTCTTATTTTTATCAGCCTTTCTAAAACTTTTCCCAACATGGGAAGAAGAGTTATTGGTCGGTAATATTTATGTAGAGATGGGTCTTTGTTCTTTTTTCTAAAATAAATTATAATTCCTTTTTTCCAAGCTTCAGGGAAATGGCATAATTTTAAACATTTATTATAAATTTGTAACACTAGATCTGGGAATTCCTTTAGCATGTTTCTTATAGTTATCGCGTCTACCCTATCATAACCTGGGGCCTTTTTAATGTTCTGTTGTTTTATTGCAAATTTCAGTTCTCTTAGGGTAAATTTGATGTCTTGAAATTCTTCTTCTGGAATTGGAGACATATTTATATATGAGTGAATTTCATTTGTATTTTGTACACCAATTTGGTGTTGTAATAGATCTTGCTGTACAGTTATATATGTATCTTCTATTGTTGATGTTTCCAAAACTGTATGGATTAGGTCTGTATTTTTAAGAAACTTTTGTTTTAGAATTTTAAAAGCCATGCCATATTTACTTGTGGTCTCATTGCAGAAAGTTAACCATGATTCCTTCTTGGCTTTCACTATTTTTAATTTGTATTCTGCTCTTGCCTCTTTAAAATCAATTAAATATTTCTCATTTTCTGGATTTCGTTTGTGTCTTTTACCTGGAGCATTTAAACGATTTCTGAGTATTTTTAAGCTATCTGAATACCAGTTAAGTTGACGATCTTGTGTAATTTTCTTCTTTTTAAGAGTCTTGTCCATAGTTTGAGTTAGTAAATCATGAAAAGAGTTCATCCACTCATCTAGCCCTTGTGGTGTTTGTACATTTCTTAAAGAGTCCATTAACCTTTCTTTATGATTTTTTAATTATCTATTGAACTTTTTGAAGGTTTCAAATTTAGTTTTATAACGGAATAAATTTCTTATTAATGGATCCGCCTTTAAATTGAATTGGATGTATCTATGATCGCTTAGTGATGGGAAACTTGTGTCTACTTTCCATGAATTGATCAGGTCTCTTGATATATGTCCACATGTCAGGTCTGGATTTCCCTTCTTATTATTTGCGGCAAAGGTATTGTCAGCTGCTGGATCGTTTATAATTTGTAATCCTTTATTCGATATGCATTCTAGGATGACATCTCCTCTGTTATTATTTCGAGCATCCCCATGCCTGAAGGTGGGCATTAAAGTCCCCCCCCCCGAATGAGATTGGAACTATCTTGTATAATATCACTCCATTCCTTAAGTCTGATGAAAGATTTCCTTTTGGTTTTGAATACTGAGATCCCAATTTGAAAGTACGAAGTTTTGTAATTAAATTTATAAATATGCTATTAGTTGTTTGAAGTATTTTAACGTGAACGAATAATGGGTTTGCTATTAGGATGCCGGCTGTTAGGTTATTGGAGTGATAAAAGGCCCATGATATTGGGAGGCCTGTGTAGGAATTTTTAGTTTTATGGAAGTCTTGTATCAGGGCTATGTCTATCTTGTATTGGTGCATATATTTAAGTAATTGTAAATTTGCAGCTCTGCAATTATTAAGATTAATTTGAACAACTTTTATATCATTTTCTTTTGGGCCATTTGTAGTGTTGCCAAAGTATTAAGTAGTTGAGGAAGAGTTTAATTTATTTAATGAAACGATATCTTCTGTTATGTTTATAGACGCGAACGTGATGAATTTTTATTTATTGTGAGATCTCTCTGGTAATATATATTTTGAAAAACTTGACAATATGAGGAGTTAGCTGCGTGATTGTTCTCATAAGGGCGGCCATTTTGATGGTAAGAATTTAAGCAATTAATACAAGTGTGTTTAGCAATTTCATCTTTTAATTGGCAAACCTCCGATGCATGTTTCTTTGCACAGTATGCGCAAATAGTATTTTTTCTGCATGTATCTGTAGAGTGTCCATAATATTGGCAATTATTACAGCGTATGATAAGCGTATGATACAGCGTATGATACAGCGTATGATACAGCGTATGGCTTAATTGGGCAAGAAATAAAGCCCACTAGTAGCCTTCCCTGTCTTAGGAGCTTTATCGCCAATGAATCTTCTAGGTCTAGCATTAGCTGGTATGATTGTAATTTATCCCTCTTTAATTCCTTATGTTGGTTATCTGTTATATCTTCGTTAAGGTTTTCACTTATTTTTTGTTTGACTTCCAATATTGTGACTGATTTTGGAATACCTAATATTATGATATTTTTCCTTTTCTCTGCTGCATATTTTAGTGTAACTAACGATGTTATTTTCTCATTTGCTTGAAGGAGATCCGATAAGGTGTCTATATCTTCCTCTGTTTCGGATTTTACTATTATTGTGTTTTTGTCTTTTGACAATGTACTGAATATTTTTATCTTATTTGTTTTTGTATTTGCGGCTTTGTTAAGCTCTTCCCTGATCCCAAACATTGTGAGCTTTGTATTTAATTTTCGGGTCATTAGAAGAGCTGATTTGGAGTAAAGCGGTGCAGGTGCTGAGACTACCGATGCATATGTAAAATTATTTGGGAGATATTTCTCTCTTCCTAATTTCGGTTCATTTTGAGTGGTCATTTCAAATTGTTCTTGATTTCTGCATAGTAATCCTAATCTTTTATTTAAATCTTCATATAAGTTTGTCATTGTGTTTAGTGTTTGGTTGTTTTGTTCCAATATTTTATTTTTAATTTCTATTTCCATTTGAAGTTTTTGATTAGATAGTCTTAGCTAGTGGCATTGAGTTTTCATTTCTTCCATGCTCATATCTTCTAGATCCTTTTCTTGATGAGCCTTAGAATTAAATTGTAATTTGCTGTCTTTGTCTTGCACCAGGCGCTTTAAGTTTTCATTTTCTGTAATTAAATTGTTCATTTCATCATTAATTGCTTTCAAAATCTCTTCATGAATTTGTTTTTGGTTCTCTATTTGAATTTGTAGATTCTCATGATCTTGAGCAGGTAGAAGTGGATAATCTTTCGTAAGATTTTCCATATCAGAAACCATATAATATTCCACAAGGCATATCCAGATTCCGAGTTCCTCCACCAGCGCTAGAGGTGCCAGAAATATTGTCCTGTGTTCCGTCGACAATCGCCGTTGCCACTTCTTCGATTCTGTACTGTGGTACAAGTCTAGGTCGTCTGCCTGATTGAACTTTTAGAGTACCTGTTTTCTCAAACCTCTCAATCATTACTTTTAAGCCATTAACAAAGGACCGTTGTTTTTACATACTTTTTGTGCGTTATAAAAGCATGGAGAGCTGCTGACGCATTGCTCTGGTCGAGGTAAAAAAAATGAGAAGTACCGCACGCTCAGCTAAAGAAGGAGACATGTTGCACATAAACTTTCAATCTCGTATTTCTAAAAATAGCACATTGCATTTTAAATCCCACAACCTAGCACTGTGCCAAAAACTGTTAAAAATTGAATTTTAGATATCAAATATTATGCAGATTATGTTAAAAAATTCTGAGATTAATGAACAATGAGTTGTAGAGCTGACGGCTGACATTGAGACCTCCGATCTGTAGATTTACTGGTTATGGTCACCTTGTATATTTTTGCGCATTAATGGAGTGCAAGGCCAATTTTTTTTATTATTATTATTCTGCTAGGTCATATATAATTTATTTCGGTGGTGGTGTTTTTCTTCTTCCTTTTTTACGCTGTTGGCACCACAGTAGGAGTAGTTTGTTGTTACACTGTTTTCACCACAGCAACACCAGCCCTGAAGAGAGTTTTTTGTGCTATGCATTATTGTGGTTACTTGATTATTGTTTTCTAACAGAATTTTCTTTTTAACCCGCTTGTGAATTATTTATATGTGAATGAAAAAATATGATGCTATGAAAATGGAAATCGCTATTCGATTATCCCATTTACTTAAGTTGTAATGTCTGAAAGTTTCGTGCATTTATGTGCCAAAAGGAACTCGTGAATGTACCAGAAAATTTTCGTTCTGAGCGGTAAAAAAAATATTGAGACATTGAATATTCGGCAAACAAGCAAACAAAAAAGTCTAATGTCGATCCGGTATTTATGATATATTTTATACCGGTATATTATTCTTCCATAAGCGCATATTAATACGAAAGATATTTTTTTTCTGCTTGATTCTTTAAAATCCGTTTTAAGATACTTAGAGAGCATGTTTATTTAAAATGAATAAGGTCTTATAGAATTAATTATTTAAAAAATATATTAATGCGTAAAGAACAAAATAATTAAGATGGTTCTCAAATGATCTGCTCAACAACGCGAAAATTTCTGACACAATTTCAAACTCATTGTTAAACGCTAAGGCTGACTATGGAAGCGATTTGGAATAGAAATGAGTTTTCCCTTTTTAGGTTTCCGTACTTAAAAAGTAAAAACGGAGCCATTATAAGACCACTTCTGTGTCTTTTTGTCCGCTTGTCGGTGCCCTCTTCCTCGTAAACTATGGGACGTGAAAAGTTCAGACTTGGGAAAGTTATAAAACCTTTTTACCCACATATTTTCAGATTTAGGGAGCTAATTAAGTTACTTGAAAATAAAAAGTTTTCTTTTTGTCTATCGTGTGGGGTATCGTGGGAAAAGTATAGTAATACCGAACTGAAAAAAAATATATTTTTTTAATTTTAGGTACTATATTTTCTTTCAGAGATAACGCACTGCAAAAATGCCCCTCCCCCTCTATTTCCGAAACTACTAAAACTAAAAATATGAAAAAAATTAGGTGTAATAGAAGTTTATTTAAACCTTCCAGGAAAACTATAGCGAATTTCCTAACTAACATAGTTTTTGAGAGAAACGCATTTTTCCGATAAACACAAACTTTACTTTTCGGGTGGCCAGCGGGAGAGTTGAGAGGCGCGCTTAGGTATCTATCAACGCAGAATCATTCGAGGGTATTTGATAATGATTTTCGAAAAAAATTGTCGGTCATTAGCCGAGATATTAATTAAGTTACTTGAAAAGATAAATTTTCCTTTTATATATTGTGTAGCGTATCTTTCGAAAGATCTCGTAACTTCAAACTCAAAAATATATTTGTTTTAATTTTAGATATTATATTGTAAGAGATATCGTCGGAAGTACTAGAAAAATATGCCCCCTTCCTATTTCCGAATCTACTAAAACTAAATTATGAAAGAATTAGGGGTAGTAGGAGTTTATTAATTAATAAATATTAATTTATAAATTTAATGTACGGAACCCTTTGAGCGCAAGTTATACTCGCACTTAACCGATTTATTTAATACATAAATTACTTAACGAGTTATAAGCAATTCGTGTCACGTGAAGGCACGTTTTTCGCCGTTTTCGTGCTGTGGCGTCGGAAATTCGGTTCAAAACGCCGACTTTGACAGTATTTTCTGAAAGATCTTCTGCCTTTACCAAACAATGGAAAACGTGTTTCGATTACATAGTTTCTGAATAACAACATCTGCCCATTTCCTGCGTTTCCGAACAAAAATGAATTAAAAAATATATCATAAAGTAGTATAGCAAAGTTTGGATTTGAGAACATCCGTATGTCATATATATTACAAAAGTGTATACATCATATAAAGTAGTATAGTAAAGTGTGGATTTGAGAACAGCCGTATGTCATATATATTACAAAAGTGTATGCATCATATAAAGTGGTATAGTAAAATTTGGATTTGAGAACAGCCGTATGTCATATATATTATATAGTAAAGTTTGGATTTGAGAACAGCCGCATGTCATATATATTACAAAAGTGTATACGTCATATAAAGTAGTATTGCAAAGTTTGGATTTGAGAACAGCCGTATGTCATATATATTACAAAAGTGTATGCATCATATAAAGTGGTGTAGTAAAATTTGGATTTGAGAACAGCCGTATGTCATATATATTACAAAAGTGTATACATCATTTAAAGAGTATTGCAAAGTTCGGATTTGAGAACAGCCGTATGTCATATATATTATAAAAGTGTATACATCATATAAAGTAGTATAGTAAAGTTTGGATTTGAGAACAGCCGTATGTCATACATATTACAAACGTGTATACATCCTTTAAAGGTTTATTTATTAATTTTTGCAAACTTATAAAAAACCTTATAATACACTGACCCAGTTCCGGCGCAACCATCAGGCAAACTCGTCCGCGCCCATTGGGGTCCCCGAATCTCATAAACATTTCCTCTGTATAAAATAATGAGATTTTTTTTTTTTTTTTTTTTTTTTTTGCTGTACATTTGTTTTTAAATGTTCGTACAGGTAAAGTTAATATGTATATAGTTGTATAGATTGGATGATCCTAAAAGTAATCGTGAACGGAAAAATTAAATATTTTAAATATTGTAAATGATAGAAGATTTTGCGAAATAATTATACACATTAAATGTGAAAGCAGTGGTGGTTTTCATGCATTTTATTATCTGTATTATATATTAATATATGATATGTACAATGATCTTTATGGTATATTCTATGATATATATTTTATTAGTCCTGTATTTTGTATTGCAGTTCATTTCATTTCATTCTAATGACTGAAAACGAATATATTTTTATGTAGAAAGAAAATCCTTTGACATGCGTCATTTTGATAATTGAGATTTAACACTTTATTCAGTATTTTAATTTTGTGTTTGTTATTTTGAAAGGAATTTTATTTTATTGAAGCTTTTAACTTGACCTTACGTTAAATTTTGCTATATCAGAGTATTTAAATTTTAGTTACAAGATGAACGAAGAGTTTATTTTTGAGAGAGTAATTTCCTTTTAAATTGAAAGGTGCTGCCATCTATCGATGTTAAAACACATTAGACATTTTAGAAAGATGCTCATTTTTCGAAATTATTCCGCATCCTAAATTGAAAAATTAAAAGCCAAATTGATTTTTCCATACTTTTAACGAGTAAGGCATATGAAACAAATTGTGAAATTCTGAAGATTCATTTTTGTAACATTTTAATAAAAAGTGAGTCGTATAATTTTGAAGAATATAAATAATAATTACTATTAAAAGTATATCGTAGATGAAATGTTTAAGTGATTTAGATAAGAAATAAAGTTTTAATAATGTAAATGTTAATGAAAATGTTTTATAAATATTTAAATTTTTTTATCAATGAAAATCATTTTTTATTGTAATTTAAAATAGGACGTTCAAAAATCATTATTGTTTTCATTGCGAAAATATAATAAAAAAAATATATAAGTGACAAATACAGTAAAACTAGGAAACATTCAGTAATATTCTCGAAAATAAGCAAAAAGCCATTGGAATGACGACCCTATTTCAAGGCTGGATGTCGGTGATATCTCAAATTTCCCTGGCTAATGTTAAACCTAGAGGAGTGGAATGCACTTGTAATTTTAAAATATCTCCACGGGAAATTAATGTTTTTAACTTCTTTTTTCTGTGTACTGTTCTTAAACGATGTCTTTTTTTTAACGTCAAATTATTCCTAAAATGTATACTTAATTTATAACTTTGTGTATCCATATCTTGACGAGCTGTGATTTAGCACTTGAAATAAAATTAAGTATGTATTTTCGAAATATTTTGCCAGCTAAAAATAAGAGAGAGATCCTTTAAGAACAGTACACAGGAAAATAATTTCCAAATATTTATTTCCTGTGGAGATATTTTAAAATGACGAATGTATTACACGCTTCTAGGTTTAACATTTGCGAGGGGGATTTGAGATTTCACTGAGCAACAGCCTTAAGTTCTTCCTTTCAAATTTGAATAAAAAATCTGGAGGATCTGAGCCTGTGGGCTAGGCCCGACTATAGCACGGGCACATGGGAAAAAAGTTTACCCTAATATCATCCTATTTATGAAATTACTTTGCTATAAAAATGTAATATGTCGAAACTTTTACTTTTTACAAATGAAATGTCCCAAATCTGATAATGCATTCTTTTATTTACCTTCTTCATTCCAGGTAAAGTGCAGGAAATTGAATTGGATATTGGCAAAATGACGTGATGAATTCGAAATATTCCTCCTAGTTTTTCATAGAAATAACTTTCGAAATACTTCATGAATCATTAAAAGATATTTTTCGATAATTTCATCAACAGGAAAAAAGACGTTAGAATAGAAATAAGGTTTACAATTTTTGACCTCAATCAGTACTAGTCTGATATTAATACAGAAAAGCAAAATCCAATTAATTTTCAATTTTGTATTTCTACTTAGCATCTGTTCTTTTGTTTTTACACACTTGTTAATGTAAACAACTCAATCAGTGCTTTCCAAAAATTTCGTGTTGAAAGGTTGGTTGGTTGATTTATGACGGCCGATTATCTACACGAGGGATATAGGCCCTAGGGGGTCTTTATAAGTGATCCTAACCCGTATTTACGGCAAGGTTCGAAGAAAACCACGGAAAACTCCGAACGGTTAGGTCGACGGGTGCGACAGGGGTTTGAACCCAGCACCTCCTGGCAACCAGTTTAGGGAGCAGAACCTCTCAGCCACTGGTGGGGCTTCGCGTTGAAAGACCTTCCTTGTTAGCACCATGAAGATGTTTAGGATAATAAAGGCTTTATTATCCGTGATTCATACACCAATTAATGCAATGAAATGAGGGTACTAAAAAACTAGTTAAAATCAGCCATCATCTTTTACAGCATAACCAATGAAATCATCTGTAAAAAATGATTTCATTTCGAATAACTGCAAATAAAATTTACACTGTACAATAAATATGCTTTGATGAGTTCTTAAAAAAAATTGCCCGTTATGCAAACTAGTATTTTACGAAACATAATCTTCCACTTTGATTAATGGCTACTAGGTCTTTACAACTGGCTGGTAGAAAATCTGTCCTGGTAGAATATTTTCACATTAGCAAGTCCTATTTCCAAAAGAGCATTTTTTGTTAATTAATCCAATTATTCTTGTAAATATTGTACAAAGAATCTGTAACTACCTATTTATTAAATCGGTTTTAATGAAAAAAGTTATATCAATTTCATATTATTATTATATAATTTTTCTAAAATATCTTCCAGACATTAAGGATGATAATTGTTGAAGTGGAGCAAGTTCTTAATTTATAATTTAAAGCATAAAGGGTTAAAATATGAAAAAAAAATTTATTTGAATGTTTAAAACTAGTAAACCTGCAGATCAGGAGCTTCAACGTCAGTTCTAAAAGTCGTTGTTTTTTAATCTCACTTTTCATATTATTGTGCATCTTATAATCCGATTTTTTTTTATTACATACATATTTACAAGCATATCAAATACTTCGAAGGTTTCAAAAATTAGAATCGTTAAATTAAACACGGTTTATGCAATGATATTCCGAAATTCTTATAAACTTCTTATTCATGTAACTTTTTAGATAAAAAAAAAATAAACTTGTATTAAAATAAATTCTTCATTTATGTCAATAGAATACAAAAATAATTTATTTTGATAATAAAATATTGCAGCAAAATAGTGCGAGTTACTTGAATTTTATTATTTTGATATTCTTTGAAATAGGGTTGCTAAGCAACTGGTAAATTAAAGAGCAAAGTAAAAAGAAATGCATTTTAAAATTTGTAAAAAATGGGAAAATGAAATGTTTTATATTTCTCGAACAGATGCAAAAAATGTTCCAATAATTTAAACAATTAATTTCTAAATTCTAATGAATGTATCAGAAAATTTTCAAAGCTCTTGGATATATTTAAAACATCCCTATCGAAAATTTAGCATTAATATTTTTACGTTTAAATCCATTATTCAAATAGGCGATTTTCATTTCAGTTAAATATGAAATTTGAAAATCGTCTGCATTCCCATAGGAAAGCATTATGTCCTAAAAAGAAATGTTCTCTGTTTTTCGAACGAATGAACCCAATGTAACTAAACAATAGACAGCTCATTCCGGGTACTTCACCAACATACCCACCAAAAATCAACTTAATAGGTCGATTTTTACGGCAGTTATCACGGAACAGACAGGCAGACAGACAGAAATGCAAAACTTTTCGCGTCTCCACACTGAGCCTCAACTGACGATTCGGCAATAATGGAAATATTGTAAATGTTATTACCAATACTTGGGTCATTACAAAGTGTATTACTACTGTAATACATATTTAATAATTTAACTTTGCTTAATGAATATTAAACAAGAACGAAAAATCATGCGTCAAGCATAGATTATCTAACACTTTCCAACGTTTCCAAAATAATTTTACAAATCATACCGTTTAATAAGCTAAAAGATAACATCTAAGTAAACAATTTGGAAAACGCATAACCTATTTAAAAACATAATTTCAGGAATTTCCATCATATACAATATTCGGAAAAATATACGAATACTTTTATTCAGCCCTGTATAGGATCTATAGATTTGTATATATACTACATAGGATGCTAAATTTTAGTTCAGTTAGGAAACGCGTAGCACAGCTTAAAATTCTCCGGCTGGAGTTTCTGTCAAAAAACGTAAATGTGTTCGCGAACTTTTGTGCTTCCCTGCATAGGATCTACAGAATTTATACACACCACGTAATAGATAAAAAGCGAGTTAAATTTAAAATCGCGTTCAGTAACTTAAAACGCACTTCCAGGAATTATTGTTAACAGGCAGTAGAGAATTCTTTTGTGTGTCCCTGTAAATGAACGATGACTGCTATACACACGCTATTCTGTAGTAAGCCTCTTGTAATGCACATTAGTGATATATATAAATTTCAATGCGTTTAAAATAGTGAAACATTATTTAATTAAATCGCAGACGATGTTTCTCCATAGACGTAATGTAACGGAATTCTTTTGAGTGTCCCTGTAAAAAAACTATAAGTGCTACACGCTTCCATTGAAATACGGAACATCCTATTGATAACGACAATAACATATAAAAATTGCAGAGCAATCTGAGCATATTTACGGGAGTTAGAGCACGGACAGACGGCCATACGGCAGACAAACCGAAGTCATAAACACTTTTCAATTAGGTTGGAAAGTGTTAAAAAGGTTTGGGAGTGCTTTCAGAATAATTACCCCATAAGCTTTCAAATGTTATTTTTTAGCTCTAAAATAGGCTAAATGTTAAAAATGCCATTAACCGGTTACTTTCAAAACTTTTTGAAGTTATCGTTAAGGAGACATAGTAATGACAATTCTAGACATTCTTAAAAAATCATTGCTATTCCTTAGCAAAAATTGTCATATTTTTTATTATATGGAATAATTTAAATCTCAGAATTTAAGCAGTAAAATTTAATATTTTTTAAAAGCTAAAAATTACTATTATCTGAGAATGACGGCGGTTTTTTAACTCTTTCCAACCTAGTTGAGAAGTGTTTATGACTTCGGTTTATTAGGCCGTCTGTCCGTGCTCTAACTCGCGTAAATAGACTCGGATTGCCCTGAAATTTTTATATGTTATTGTCGTTTACTGTAGCATGTTCCCTATTTCAACTGAAGGGTGTAGCACTTATAGTTTTTTTTACAGAGACAGTCAAAAGTATACCGTTACATTACAGTCAATGCGAAATAATCATTTCAAGTACATTTTGATCATGCTACGTCATTTGAAACATGATGAAATTGAAATATAATTATGAAGGGCGTTAAAGCATGTATTTTGCAGAATATGGGGTGCAAAGCATTAATTATTTATTTACAAGGTCAAACAAAAGAATTCTGTTACACGTTGTTCTATGGGGAAAAATCGTTTGCAGTGTAATTTAGTGATATTTCACTATTCATAATGAAAACTATATGTATTACTGAGGTTCACTATAAATAGCTCTCTTGAAAGTGTGGTGTACATTGCGTTTATTGACAGGGACACACAAAATATATCTATTACAGTACATGTGCGATATTTACAGTCTGGGTGTGATAAGTGCGTTTTCAACTTTGGTTTGCGTTTTTAAGTTTAACTAAATTTTTTCATAGTAAGTAATGTGTTTATAAACTCGGTTTTTCATATACAGGGCTACACAAGGGAATCCGTAAATATTACAAACTATGGGAGTACATTGCTTAAGGGTAGTTTTTAATTGTGTTACGCATTTTCTTGGTGAACTATAATATATTTAGTATAGTAATATAAGTTTGTGGAATATAAATAAATTCATATGCAGGGCTACGCATAGAAAAAGACAAATTGTCATTTACGGTTGGTACTTGCTGCGAGTGAGTTTTAAGTTGCTTTTTATCTTAATACTAGTATATAACTCCCGTCAAAAATGACGGAATGTTGATCTGCGTTTCATTTTCATAAGACTTCATACAAACAAACAGCATGAAGATTTTGTTACTGAAAGGTTCGTTTTGTAGAAAAGTACATTTTAAGAATGGCAAATGATTTCTACAAATACAAATGAAGAAGATTTTTTTTTTTTTACTCAATATTCAATTTCTGAAATAGTTCAAAGATTGGACAAAACATTCAAAAATATTTAAAAAATAATCCATGTGCGAAAGTTTTTGAAAAAAAAAAAAAAAAAAAAAAAAATATATATATATATATATATATATATATATATATATATATATATATATATATATATATATATATATATATATATATATATATATATATATATATATATATATATATATATATTTTTTTTTTTTTTTTTAATGAGTTTCTAAAGAGCTCATTGTTTGGTTACATAACAAAAATTAAATGCAAATTCTGAAATGGTTTAACAATTGTACGAAACATTAAAATTTTGTTCGTTTTAAATTGTCTAAATTAATAGTATGTTGAATTTTAATATTTCTTGAAGAACAAAGTTTTCCAGTCATGAAGAAACAAATACATAGCAGAAAAACTTAAAAATGACAGAAAAATGCATTTTTATGGATATTAGCTTCTTAATTCACAGTAGGAAAATATCCCATTTAAAATGACAGAGAAAGCGAAGTTTTCCAGCAATGAAGAAATATGTACTTAAAATAAATACAACGACGAAAGTAGATAATATAACTTTAACTTTTAAAAGTATTCATCAAATTAAAACCTGATTTTGTCTTATTTTAAAAATATGCCTGAAAAAAAAAAAAATTTTTGATCATTAAAAATCATCTTATTTTATTTCTTAAGTAAATTGAAATTATTAAATGTATTAGTATGACTGAAAAATATATTTTCACATTCTCTTATTAAATTACAATTTTTTTTCACTACAGAGTTAGGTTTAAACGTTACTATGTTAAAAATCAAAATTTGATCTGCATTGATATAATTAACATATGTGATATGCGGTACTATATATTCCTTATATTTTAACTGTGTTTCATAAAAAATATTCATTTTACAATGCAAGCAAAATTTCATAATTTAATTGGATATAAGCTAGGCGATTAAAATTTGATTTAACCAAGTTAGATTTTTAAGAACGAAATGATATTAAGCTGAAGCTTTTAAAAGTTGATCTTGAAATAAATCAATGCACCCTGAATTTTTCTTAGTTTAAAAATATGCTTATATGCATTTTATATTATTTTACAACTTTATTATTACGTTATATAATATTTTTTCCAACAGAAAGATCTTAGTTTATATTAATTGTCCATAGATGGTGCTAAAATATGCTTATATACATTTTATATTATACATATATATACATATATATTTTACAACTTTATTAATATTTTATATAAAATATGTTTTTCAACAAAAACTTCCTTCGTTTATATTTATTGCCAATAGATGACGCCAGAACAGTACTTAGGAACAAATGTAAAATATACTGATGGATCATCGCAAAGCCTCTGTATGAAAGCTATCAATCATCGCTATTTCTGAAAAAGTGCTTACAGAAAAAAATGCTTACAGAAATAAATTAAAGAAATCCTTTAAATTATTTAAAGACTTTAATGTGATTTTACAAATATTTTAAAAGCATAATCGGATATTTTAACGAAACGTTCAAAGAGTCATTCATTTTTTTCTAGATATGGGATTTGTGTTTCTGAATGGCAACAGTATTCGTTTGTTTACATCAGGTAATCGGGTGTTTAATCTGTTATTTTTAATTTAAAACTTAAAACATTATAACTGGATATGATATACATGTGTTATACGAAAATATACTGAACAGACATTATTTCAAGTAGAAGAAATTATCATTTGGTGGTCATGTGTTAGCATATGTTTTTCAGTAAGCCTAACATGGCGTTTAACTACGGTCGACTCGCAGACCAGAGTGGTCCAGCCCGGATTGGTTACAGACACTTTCTTGCCTTCGGATTTTATTATAAGTAGATAGATGTGTTGCGTATAAAAGCAGTTTTCAGATAATATACAGGGCTGTACAATTGATTTCGAGTGCATGTATTCGAGTGCACGATTCGAGAAAATTGCTAAATGTGATTATTCTAAATGAACTAAATTTTATCAATCTATGTAATATATCTCCAAATCTATAGATCATATACAGGCTGCAGAAAATAATACGACTATTTTTTTGACACTGGAAGGTAATTTTGAAAACTATATTTTTCAATGTGGTATATGTTTTCTAAACTGTTTACTTACATATCTTCTTTCATCTTATTTAAAGATGAAGTTTCGTTAGTTTTCTGGATGTGCTGGAAAGTGTTTCATAATCTATGCTTGACGCATGATTTTTCGTTCTTGTTTTTCTTCAATTCAGTTTTATTCATTTAAACATCACTCATTTCAAAGATTCCGCAGTTTTTTTCTTTCTCTGGATCCCTTAATCTGTAAATTCTGTTTTTCATACGATTTCCTAAAAATTTGTTGCCTTGCCTCCGTAACGAATGACTTTGTGTCTCTTCGAATTTTACTTGAACGAAGTCACAGTTAACATCTTGTAATATGGATTTAAGAGATGATTTCAATCACAGTATTTAATTTTGAACAAGCAGCCTCATAGAAATAGCAAGCCTGTATAGTATTAACCAAAACGGGCAATAGGGTACAATTGCCTTCAATAATATCAAAGAAATATATCTTCTAATTTATCTATTTTACTTTGATGTTGTACATATTCTATGACCCCCACTTTGCTCTATAGTTTGGAAAAGTTGTTGCAAAATTATTTTGTGACTAATAGGTTTCTTTATTGAGCCGTAGTTCTACTCCTTTACATTTTATTGCATAAATTCAACAATTTTTTATGAAATTTTTCAAAAGTAAATATTTTATCAGACGTACTCGTTCACACGTACCTCTTAAAACAACAACAAAACAAGTTTATGACGAAGACTAAAGAAGACATCTAATCGCTAGTTTGGTTAGAGTACGGGTACTTAAATTATAAGTTTTGATATTAACATGTAATAAATACAATAAGGATCTTCTTTTTTTCTCCATATAATGATAAGCTAATACAACTGTTGTTTCGAGAGCAAATAATGATCGGCTCTCTTCGTCAGGTGATTAGTAGCAGAAAGTTGTTAACCCGACAAAAGGAAAACAGGTTCTGGAAGAAATTTTTAATTTTTTGTTTCAAAGATGCAAACGGGAATGGAACAGTTAATGCAAAGAGTTAATAAAGATGTCAATAAAAAGAAGGTTGAGAAAGGAATACGCAAGAAGGGGGGGGGGGTATAACCACCACAGATAAACATAAGAAGTAGGAGAAGTGCCGATACAATTTTTAGAACATTGACCAAAATTTGAATATCAAAGAATGAGTATAAAGCGGCCAAAAGTTAAAATTATTTTAAGCTAATAAAGATTATGATAATAATAATAATTACAGAAAGATTATTAATTACTTATCTAAGAAGAATATAGCAATAAAAAGATAAACATGTTTTGTTTTAACAATAAAATCGGAATACAAAAAAAAAAAAAAAAAAAAAAAAAAAAAAAAAAGTCCTGAAATGTCAGTGAAATAAAAACACCAGTTATTATTTCATTATTAGATAAAAATGTTTTGTTTAACGATGAAATCAGAAATATCAGTGAATTTCTGAAGTGAATTTTGATTTTTCTGAAATATCAGTGAAATAAAAACACCTTAAATAAATAATGAGTATAATAATAAAAATTTATAATTTCCTTTTCTTTTTAGTTTAGTTATTTTCTGATCGAGGAAATATTCATAATTGACAAGAAGACAAGAATTCTAATGAATAAGGGTTTTTTATTAACAAGATTTTTGAAGCTATTTTTAATCACCTGACGAAAATAGCCTATAGCTATTTGTTCTCGAAAGTATAGTTGTATTCTTTAAATACTATATATAAAAAAAAAATCTGATTCAATATATTTTTCATTTCTGGTTGATTAGTTGGATGCGCTACGGTCATCGTTTGTATACACGAGGATAAAACTGGGTGGGACTTTTGTTTAAAATGAAATCTGACCCACTACAATAATCCATGCCCGAGTCTGGATTCAAACCCAGAACCTTCTGTCCAGTAACCAGCGTTCTAACCACTGACACACAGCTAGGAAATAACATTTCTGAATATTATGGAAGTCAAAAGTTTCTGATAAAGCATCCTGGAAGATTACACAAAATTAGAAAAGAATAGTTTAGTTGTGAATCAGTTTTAGCTTAATTATGCTATCAGCTACTGTGCTAGTATATCTTACAAAAATCCTTAATAGCGTGCACGTTGAACAATCGGATTTAAAATTTTGAATTAAAATTATAAAAACACATAAAATAATAAATTGCACCCAAAGCACTATTAAAGAAATCAAAGCAAATAATTAGTTGGAACAATCCCTGATGGAAATATACGCAAAATATTATTAGTTTTATACAAAAACATTTTCTTAAGGGGACTCCCTACCTTTTATTTGGCGAAAATATCATTTTTATAATTTTTTGTTTAGTAATGTATTTAGACATACATCCCTAGTATATTCTGGCAAAATTAAGTATAGATCCGATAATTATAAATATCTGAAAAAGACTTTTTACTGCATCCATTTCCCTTTAAATGATTCAGAATTACAAGCTTTAAATTAATTTTCCTCAGTTTATGTTTTCTCAATATATCACTAAGTTTAATGCTAAAAATTTAATACATGTTTCTAAGTTTTCCTGATTTTTCAATTGGTGTTCCTTATGGTGCGTTTTACGAAATTAAGATGGGATTTAGAATAATATAAATAGTTTATTTATTATAAAAATAAAAATGTTTAATAAATAATCATTTTTACTATATTTTTATTATATATGTCATGATATTTCATTTAAATTTTGATTAAACTAAGAAACATTTTTGAAATCGGGTCCTTACAGTTATAGAGTACATTTTTTAAAAAAAGTATGAAATTTTTTTTTCAAAAAGTTCAGAATTGTAGAAGTGTTGTTTTAAAATTTTCTTAAATTTGTTTTTAAAAAGTTTTTTTTTTCAAATATTACCATAAAAATTGCACTTTTTCTTGATTAAATCATTTTTCTTTATAAAACTATTTAATAATTATAAAGTACTGAAATTTAAAAAAAAACTTCAAAAAGTATAAAAACGATATGCCTTATTGAACGAATTTTTACAGATGTAAATTTTCCAGACTTGAGAGACGTTTGTTAAAATTGCTTAAGATTTGCTTTATGGTTGTCATTTTTAGACAATTTTTTCTTTCCAAGCTGTCACTGAGTGCGTTTTGAAAGTACGAAACGAAAAGCATCCTTTTGAAATCGATATTCATATCTGAAGTGGAATGATCTACTGTAGATAAATAGCTTCTAGTTTCAAAAGAAAGTTGTTTGCTATATGATAAATTGCAGTTAAGAGATGGCAGAGTCAATTCATTAGTTTCAAATAACTTGTTCGGCTTTTATGCGCACTTCGAAGTTATTAATCAATAATTTCTTTTTTGTCATGTTCTCTTTTTAAGTTCGTATAGAATCGATTGGGCACAGACCTAAGCTGTTTCTTTTAAGAAGATACTTTCAGAAAATTTATTGAGTCAATAATAGATTTAAGTTAAATTTATATCATTTGGCAGTTTTCAAACTCATTTTTTCGTTAAGAAACGGTCAATTATATATTCAACAATTCAAAATTGAAAGTGTATGACTGAATAAAGCTTAAAACACATCCTAAATGAGATTCATTGAAGTAGAAGTGAAAAAGGTATGATTCTTTCAAAGATTAAAGATGTAGAATGTCTATCAAAACTATAAATAAAAACAGTTATTCAAAAAAGGGTCCTAAAAATATTTCACGGGATATTGTTTTAAAAGAGGATCGCAAAAACTCTATCTTGCAATGACTCTTGAAATAGAAGCAATTCAAATTTTATTTTTCATTTCATGTCATGCATAAGAAAGTTTGAAAAGTTTCATTTGTTATGTTAAGGACGTTAAAGTTTCAAAAAATTCCTTTATTTTCTTTATCTTAAAAGATTGTAAGCATTTCCAAGGCCACTTTGCTCAGTGCTCCATTAAAACGGCTGCACTTCTTGCGTCCGTACTTCTTCGAAAACTTTGAAATGCAATTTTTAAAAATGGGTGCTTTTTAACTGATAATCATTGAAGGAATGTTGATAATTAAGTTATCGACTTTTAATATGGGATGAACCTACATGAGACTTGCACTTATCTGGCGTAGAATTGAATTAATCTTTAGAATTCATACTTTTTTTTCCTTCTGTAATTAAATATTTTGTCTTTTGTTTTCAAAATTGAACTTTAAACTAAAAAATAGAAATAATTTTTTTTTCTGAAATTGAATGGTTTGCCAGATTATACATTCAATTTGAAATTCTTAAACCCTTGTTTGTTTGTATCATCGTTACCAAGCAGTAAGAAAAACTACGAACCATTTTCTTGTTCTGAAGTTTCTGATGATCAGACTCATTTTATATTTTTGCAATTTGCTGTTAAATGTTTGTCTAACCTAATGGTGTTTTTCGTTCGAAAATAACTCAATTTTTTCCTAAAAAACCACAAAAACAATCTTAGTTTAACGATCGTGAGACAGTTTAGGTTCGTGAACCCCTTTATCAACCAAAACAATGAAAATCTCATTTGTCATTTTTGTCACGTCCGGTGGGGAGAACAACTTTCCCTTTCTTTGAAATAATGGATTTGCCTACAGATGATTCTGTGATTCTTAAGGCATCCATTTTGTTTTTATCAGCAAAGCTTAAATTGCGCAGGAAATGAATGAATAGAAAGAATGTGAATAATCACTTACTACACAGCGTACAACCAACAGAGTGAAAAAATACCCAGACCGGGGATCGAACCTGGAGCCTACAGAGCGTTGGTTGTAAGTGATTATTCACATCCTTTGTATTCATCCATTTTGTTGCTGGGAAGCGGGTTTTCTGAGGATATTTTGTACACCTGAACCCCTGTTTTTAGATAAATATTAGGGGTCCTTTAACCCCTTAAAGGGTGGTAGGCTATCTTTTATACCGCTTAATTTTAATCAAGATTTGTACCAGATTTTTAGAACAAAATTTTACTTTTATAATTTTGTTGAAATAGCTGTAAAGATACACTTATATATTTTCAAATAAAATATTTTGATGTGAATTCAACATTATAGAAACACAATGACTTGCCCGTGAAACAAGGTGCAAAAGTTAGAACTCGTGGTTGTGTAGTCAATAAATATACAAATTATACGTTACTTCGATTTTTATTTTTTGTTTTTTTTAATAGACATATTTTAAATTTTTCGTTAAAGTTCACTTTTCAAAAAATATTTTGAAAGTTTTTGTTTTAAAAATTTTTTGGGGCACGGAATTCATAAAAATGAAAAAAATGACAAATAATAATATAATAAATGATTTCTGTACTTTTAGAATCTGCGTAAGAAGAGATAAAAATAATTCCTAAATTATTATGTAAAAGCGTGCCCTCGAGTTTTAAGAAAAACAGAGAAAAAGGAAGTGGTACTGCGCCTTATCCATTAGACACATTAGGCGCGGTGTCTAGGGCCTACGATATTAAAAATTCAAAAAATTAAAATTATAAAAATTAAACCATTAAATATTTGATCTATCAGTTTATTTTATGTAGACTTTTTATACTTTTTGTATGTAAAAAAAATTATAATCTCCTCAGCTAATAAATGTTGTAATACTTTATTTTCAATAGTAAGTACAGAAAACTAAGGTAAATTTATTTGAGAGAATGTAAATCTTAAAACGACTTTTTATTCGATTTAATGTTGAAAAAGATAATTCTTTTTGTAATTTGATCTTAAGATTGACAAGTAAGTTTGTAGAACAGTATCCCAATTAGGCCCCTCTTAAGCAACAGTAATTGTTATGTTAATTTGTAACCCAGAAAAAGAAAATAGCAAACATTTATCTGCAAATAACTTTTAAATTGTATTATATGTGTACTTCTTAGGTGCGTTCGTAATTATATAAATACATAGCACCTCTAGTCTTCATCTGATCCGTCCGTCTGTCCGCATACAACAGCGCAAAAACTGCCCAACTGAATGGTGTGAAATTTAATATATATAATTGTTGCAGAGTTTTGTAAAGTCATTTCAAATTTTAGGAAAATAGAATCAAAAATTAAAAAGATATTAACAAAATTTTCTTCATTCTATTAAATCCTATCAGACGTAATGAATTGAATGATATCTCGTGATAGGTAATGATTCTAGGTTGTCATGGTGATGACGTCCTATTTAAGATGGAGTCCTATTATTTCCGTATTACGGAATTTAAAAACTGAATTTGTGTACTAAAATTGTTTCATTACAGCAATCCTATAACCAACCGATAGTTTATTGGATAGATGTTTCCGGAGAAAAATAGATATTTAATGGAAAAGAGTCTAAATATGGATTTCATGTTCTGAAATTTTCCAAGTTAGGCTTAAGTTTCCCATTGGAAGTTTCAGTCAATGTCAACAAAAGTTAAAATAATGCCAACTTTAAATGTACTTATTTTATTAAGGAAATTAATCGTATCATAATAACAGACGATATAATTCATTCATAATGAACAGAGGAAAAAAAAATTTCAGCTAGGTAAATCATATTCAGTGGTTGGTGTATGATAGTTGAGATTAATTCCAACAGAGCGAAAAATGCTGGGACCACACTGTAAAATAAAAATTCAGAGGTTACTAAAACTTTTTTTAGTAGATTTGTATTCCACAGGATTTTTTAGTAATCGGTATTATAAACCGGAATCGTTGCTAGCTGTTTTCTAGTAATTCTTACAGATTTCTTGTAACTTAGTAAGAATACAACAAATGTTTTAGTAATTGCAAGGATCAATGAGAAAAACTAAACTTTTTTAGTAGATCGACCCATTTTTTTCTACAGTGCAGGACTAAATCTCAACTATTATACTCCAACCACTGAATTAGGATATAATTGATTTGAGTGAAATAATAACGAGGATATCTTTCCATTGTCTTGTATGGGATATTGGCGCATAGTATCATTTGAATGGAACAGACTTGTAATGAATTGTTTGTAAAAGTGTATAGAAACTTAATTTCATAAAATAACATTAATGTCTGTAATATGAAAATCCGCACGTAAAATAAATTTTGTATTCATGCATTTTTGCATAAGAGTGCAGCAGCTATTGCACCATGATCTGAATATTTATAAAACTAGTTATAGTACGAACGCACCTCATTTGTCACATTTGACGTACAATTTCCAACTTGTTATACTTATCACTGCACGTATTGGCAGTTCTGTTAGTAAAAAAGTGAAAAGCCGTCAAGCGCATAATTATATAACAGGCAGGTCCCGATCGAACTCGGGGTCGGTAGCAATTTTTTTAAGGTCAGGTGTATTGTTTTCCTATGTGCACCCAACTAATTCTTATTAGTCCATAAATATGCAAATATTTTGCCCGTCCGCATTCCTTAATAACAGCACTAATTTCTATAAGCAGTATTTAAAAGTTCAGCATCGTTATCTTCAGTTAATTAATTAATTAATCTAAGTTAGCCTTAGTTTTCAAAGTACATTCATGACAAAATTTTCTAAAAACTCAAAACTTTAAAACAAACATTGCAGTATCTCCACCTAAACGTTGGATAATTTTAGAATAATGTACTCAAAACACGTTAAGTTCGCCATCAATGCTTAGAACAATTTTCTAACCGTTTAGAAAATCACCCATAATATCGGAAAGATTGAACTTCATTGTTGCGAAAATTACATTAAATTTTATTATTTTTACTTACTTTTAAATATAAAGCACTGTTTTAAGATTGAATGTATTATACAAAATATGTGTAACTCGATTTTGCTTTTAAATAAAAAAAATTAAATTATTCCAAGATAATTCAGCACAAAATGACTAATATTAGAAATTTAATATTTTCGTAAGGGAAAAAAAAGAGTGTTTGAAGCTCAACGATGATAATAAACGAAGGAGAAAATTTGTAATCTTAAATTTCTAACTTTAGCAAAGCGTTAAAAAAAATCATAAAAGAGAAAAACTAAATTGTGATGTAAAAAACAATAGCTGAAGATATCGCTTAAGGTTTTAACATGAAGGGAGGTTTGCATAATTTGATCTGGTGTCCCGCAATGGCGAAATTTTCTAAAACGCTGGCCAAAATCTTGAAATAAAAATAGCATTCTTTCTATGCACAACTTTGCATAATTAAACATTAATGTCCTTAAAATATGTTTAGCTCACCTATGAAATATATATATATATATATATATATATATATATATGTTAACTCTAATTTTCAACTGACACAGTAGATACATGTGCTATTTACAACGTTTTGCTAAAACATTGAAAGGTGTTATTGAAAGGGTACGTTTTGATTATTTATATTTTATTTTGCTTCATCACTTTTCCATAAATCTATTTATGTAATATTCATAATGTTCCCTTATAATTGTTTTTACACCTATTATCTTTAGATATTTAATATTTGTTCATTTTTATTCAATTTTCTTTAATTGTTGAATCCTAATGGATCGGGCAATTTGGATGAATAAAATTTGCATAGGCTTATTTATTCAAACAGAAATCAATTCCATTTTACTTATGTTTGTGGAATATTGCCCTTGATAAAGTGTTCCACGATATAAGTTTCAATTTGCTTCTTGTCATTTTTTCACCGTATGCATATTGGAATTTTTCTTCGCAGAACTTTATTTTTTCTATTTATTTCATTTTGAGAGTCTCACATTTTTGGATATATTTGTTTGTATTTTATTATAATTATCGGTTCTTATATTGTTGATTATTTATGTGATTTGATGGTTATTATTAACAAAAATTTAATTTTATATATATATATATATATATATATATATATAATATGAGATTTAATTTACGCAAAAGTTTTATTATATATATATATATATATATATATAATTATAATATCTATGAATTTCAAAAAACATATCAAGTTCTATTCTACTTAAATATATATATATATATATATATACATATATATAACATTTATAAAAATATATGTCATAAATAGCATAAATAAAATATATATTATATTATTAAAAAATCATATATATATATGATTATGTTATAATGCCCACTAAAGTCCCTTGCCACCCTCTTAACTTCGGAACGGCTGCTGCTATATTCATAAAAGTAGTATCTAGGTATAGTAAAGTAACCATGCGCTACTCACTGAAACCGCCTACGGCTCCACCTAGTGGAATGCTGCGGAGTTAGCATTCCTATCTCGAAAACGGAAAGAGATAGAGAATAAAAGTGATTTACAAATTTGTAGAGCATAATCGATTTAGTACGAAAAGACACCTTGTGGACATTAATGCGAAGAATAGAACGGTTAAAACGCGCATTTGTTTTCCGTGATTTCCTACACTGTGACGTGACAAGCGATCTTAGAAAGAAAAAAACAACTAGTTATAATAATATACCGTTATTTTAGATGTTCAAACTTCTCACCGTCAGCTGCAATGCATATTTGAATCCTTGTTTGAATTTCACGTTGCACACGTTGGAGCATAGAAGGTGACACGTTGGCACAAGCGTCTGTAATGCGCCGTTTAATGTCCTGTAAAGTTTGTGGAGGGATCGCATACACCTTCTGTTTCATAACTGGTTGTTTCTTTCTTTCTAAGATCGTTTTGTCACGTCACAGTGTAGGAAATCACGAAAAAACAAATGCGCGTTTTAACCGTTCTATTCTTCGCATTAATATCCACAAGGTGTTTTTTATATAAATTGATGATGCTCTACAACTTTGTAAATCATTTGTTTTCCTTATCTCATTCCGTTTTCGAGATAGGAATACTAACTCCGCAGTTTTCCACCATATATATATATATATATATATATATATATATATATATATATATCAGATATAAATGCACAGTGTGATTTTAGAAGACCGATTTCTCCGAGAGAGACAAAAAAGACAATTGAAAACGTTTCTATTTACTCGGAATTTCAAGGTAGTTATATCGGAGAAGATACTTCATTTGGCGTTTGGATCCAGCGTTTAGATTTCGAATGAATCTGGATCTCACTAATTACACTATATTGCCAAAGGTGATTGGTCACTTGCGATTTTAGACGTTTTGTTAACTATCTAGAAAAATACATGAGGAATTAACCTGAAACTGCAGGTGTGTAAACAGTATAGTATAGCTTATATATTTCCGTGAATATTTTTCCCGAAACCCCATAGGGGACTGTCAACAAATTGAAAAAAACGAATATCTTTTGGATTACCCTGTAAAAACTAATGTAGCAAAATTGTTCAAACTCGAGATTATTAATAAGTGGATTATTGTAATATTCTGTGTTCATTTTTATGAGGATAGCATGAATATTCGAAGAGAAATTACGGTTTTTATAAAAACCGACTCAAATTTCGCAGGGTTTTTTGCTTATAATTTGCAGAGTTCTTAATATAAAAAAAAGTTATTTAGAGAAAATATGTCAAACAACATTGTACATAATACTCTGCAATCGGAATTAAAAAATAATAAAAATTGGATGAAAAATGAGCAGGTTTACTAAAAAATGTTTCACTGCGCATGCGCGAATGCAATCAAAATATAATATGCATAATGTATTAGCTAAGTATATAGAGCAACTTTTGTGAAAGTCTCAAAATCATAGCTTGAAAATTCTGAAAATTATTGTCGATAGAAGAAGCTCGAAATCCGTTGTTACCAAAAGGAAGCAAAAAGATGAGGGGTTGTATCCAAATATAGTAGTACGTGCAATATTGTGTACGCTATCTTGGCACTAATCAACAGATACACTATACTGCCAATGATAATTGGTCACTTGCGATTTTAGACGTTTTGTTAAATATTTTAAAGATACATGAGGAATTATCCTGAAACTTCCGGAGTGTAAACAACATGATTGACGTCATATATTTCCGCGAAGATTTTTTCCCGAAACCCCATAAGGGGCCGTCAACAAATCGAAGAAAAACGAATATATTTTGGATAATCCTGTAAAAACTAATATTGCAAAAGCATTCAAACTGAAGATTATGATTAAGTGGATTATTGTAATAATTTGGGTTCATTTTTATGAAGATAGCATGTATAGTCGAAGAGAAATTTAGGTTTTTATAAAAACAGTCCCAAATTTTATCAAGTTTTTTGCTTATAATTTGCAGAGTTTTTAATATAAAAACAAGTTATTTTTAGAAAATATGTATGACAAACAAAATTGTACACAACACCCTGCAATCAGAATTAAAAAATAATAAAAATTGCATGAAAAATGAGCAGGTTTACTAAATATTGTTTTACTGCACATGCGCGAATTCAATCAAAATATACTGTGCATAATATATTAGCTAAATATATAGACCAACTTTTATGAAAGTCTCAAAAACATAGCTTAAAAATTCTGATAGTAATCGTCGATAGAATAAGCTAGAAATTCGCTGTTCCCAAAAGGAAACAAAAAGATTAGGGGTTGTATCAAATATAGAATGAGAGACACTTCATTCTTATTATGTCAACTTTCATAAGCTAGTATATTTGGATACAACCCCTCATCTTTTTGCTTCGTTTTGGGAACACCGAAATTCGAGCTCATTCTATCGACGATTACTATCAGAATTTTCAAGCTATGTTTTTGAGACTTTCATAAAAGTTGGTCTATACATTTAACTGATATATTATGCACAGTATATTTTGATTGAATTCGCGCATGCGCAGTGAAACAATATTTAGTAAACCTGCTCATTTTTCATACAATTATTATTATTTTTTAATTCTGATTGCAAGGTATTGTGTACAATTGTGTTTGTGATATTTTCTGAAAATAACTTGTTTTTATATTAAAAACTGTGCAAATTATAAGCAAAAAACTTGGTAAAATTTGGGACTGTTTTTATAAAAACGTGAATTTCTCTTCGAGTATACATGCTATCTTCATAAAAATGAACCCAAATTATTACAATAAGCCACTTAATAATAATCTACAGTTTGAATGCTTTTTGCAATATTAGTTTTTACACGGTTATCCAAAAGATATTCGTTTTTCTTCAATTTGTTGACGGCCCCTTATGGGGTTTCGGGAAAAAATCTTCGCGGAAATATATGACGTCAATCATGTTGTTTACACTCCGGAAGTTTCAGGATAATTCCTTATGTATCTTTCCAGATATTTAACAAAACGTCTAAAATCGCAAGTGACCAATCATCATTGGCAATATTTGATACAATCCCTCATATTTTTGCTTCTTTTTGGGAACAACGGATTTCGAACTTATTCTATCGACGATAATTTTCAGAATTTTCAAGCTATGATTTTGAGACTTTCACAAAAGTTGCTCTATATACTTAGTTAATATATTATGCATATTATATTTTGATTGCATTCGCGCATGCGCAGTGAAACATTTTTTAGTAAACCTGCTCATTTTTCATCCAATTTTTATTATTTTTTAATTCCAGTTGCAGAGTATTATGAACAATGTTGTTTGACATATTTTCTCAAAATAACTTTTTTTTATATTAAGAACTCTGCAAATTATAAGCAAAAAACCCTGCGAAATTTGAGTCGGTTTTTTATAAAAACAGTAATTTGTCTTCGAGTATACATGCTATCTTCATAAAAAGTAACACAGTATATTACAATGAACCACTTATTAATAATTTCGAGTTTGAACACTTTTGCTACATTAGGTTTTACAGAGTAATCCCAAAGATATTCGTTCTTTTTCAATTTGTTGACAGTCCCCTATGGGGTTTCGGAAAAAAATATTCACGGAAATATATAAGCTATACTATACTGTTTACACACCTGCAGTTTTAGGTTAATTCTTCATGTATTTTTCTAGATAGTTAATAAAACGTCTAAAATCGCAAGTGACCGATCACCTTTGGCAATATAGTGTATTTAGGAATATCACCTAAAGATCTGAAATACAGTTCCAAGCCATTGAACTCGTCAGAGGCTTTCGCACTTCACTATTTGAGATTACTTGCTGAGACATTTCTTTCATTCATTTTTAATGAACTGCGATTTCAATCAAACAGCGTGTTTTAACGAAATGGGAGTGTAATATGTCAAAAACCTTTCATTCATCGGTGTGTGCTTTTCATGTACATAGAAAAAGGGATGTTGAGATCAGAAATAATATATGTAATTGTTACAGTGTTTTGCTGATAATAAAAAAATCGATGAATGATCAAAATCAGTTTTGACTAGTGTTACCAGACGTCCCAATGACGTGGGACGTGCCGATATTCACTGGCTGCATAGCCTCTCCAATGTCCCGATTTTTCATGATGCACATAATTTCTTTTCGTACCAAGCTATTCGCGAGTCTGCATCGAGTGGAACTGAATACAGTAGACCCTGTGACGGTAGAACCCGTCTATAAGGGAAATTTATATATTCCTTATGAAAGGAATACCTTACAAATCTAACTTCCTAAGCGGAAACCTGTTTAAAGCTGCATTTTTTGCTGTTCCTAGCGATTCCTGTTTTCACAGATTTTACTGTACTTTGCTCAGTATATCCTGTAAAAACGGAACCTTTTTATAACGGAATTCTGTTATAGTAGTAAAAATTTCATTGTTCCTACAATAGGAATACTATGAAATTATACCTGCTAAATGGGAATTTTGTTTCGGCATCTATAGAGTCCACTTTTACATTTTTTTGTGTTTATTTAGTATAAGATTTTGTGTTTATTTAGTATAAGATTTTGTGTTTATTTAGTATAGTAAAACTTGATAAGCCGACTGGAAAATTTCCGTTTTAAACAGAATTTTGTCTTAGCAGGTATAATTGTATGGTATTCTACCGTAGGGACAGTGAAATTTTTGCGTTTAACCCTTTCAAGAGTTGTGGTACGTTTATGAAACCACTTAATTTTATATCCAAATGCCATAATGGCACCAAAATTTTCGTATAAAATTTTCTCTTTATTATGTATTTGAAATATAGTTTTACTTACCCATCATACGTAGTATAGGGTAAGTCTTGTAATCGTTTTGAAAATCGATTTTTTTTTTTTGACGGATTTACACGTTTCAGACACTGGAGATTCCGAAAAACATATTTTTAGAAAAAAAAATTTGCCGTCCGTCTGTGTGTCTGTAAACGCACTATCTCCCGAAAAAATTGAGATAGAGACTTGCAATTTGGTATGTACTTAGTATGTAATAATGGAAAGAAGCCTATTTCATTTCAATAACCTCGATTAACCGGAACAATTTTTTTCGGACTCTCGAAATATTCGTTCTGATGAAAGGTATATAAAAATTTTCGAAATTGTTTATTTTAAGAAATGAATATAAAAGACAATAAAAAAACATAAATTTTGCATAAAGCATGAAGTCGATCGGATAATGAGTTGCCGAGATATTTGGAATCCTATTTCCCACACTCTTCGATTTTTCATGACCTGTATTTCATCCAAATTTCACTTCAAAGATATATTTTAATTGGAAATGTGACGTTTAATCAGATGCAATAAACCGCTAGTTAATAGGATTATTATTTTTGGAGTTATAAGGATGTTTCTTTCAAGCCATTCAGTAATCGAGCTTTTAAAGTTTGTGACGTCATCAAGCCACGATTTTATTTGAATTGCAATGCACTTTATAAGTAGTTTACACATTTTTATTTTAATATTTTATATTATGCATATCCATGATGGGTAAGTATTACGGTGGCCCCCAACGACTAGTTTTCTTATGTGCAAATAAATTTTTCGTAAATCCCGGTGTCATTCATTCATTTCAACATTTTAGCAATGGAAGTGCTTTGCCCTAAAAGGGTTAAGACAGGATCCCGTTATAGTTAAGTTCTATTTTAAACGTTTTTATGTCCCGATTTAAAATCCGTTGGCCCACTTTTTTTTGTTTTCCTGTCCTGCTTTTTAGGGGCATTAGTTATTATATAAATATAGCACCTATAGTCGTCGTCTAGTCCGTCCATCTGTCCGCATATAACAGCGCATAAACTACCCAACCGAATGGTTTGAAATGTAATATACATAATCGTTTCGGACTTTTGTCGAGTCATTTCAAATTTTCTGAAAATCGAATCAAAACTTCAAAAGATATTCATAAAAGTTTTCTTCATTCTATTAAATCCTATCATACGTGCCTCATTGATTGATATCCCATGCTAGGTAAGGATTCTAGGTTGCCAAGATGATGACGTCCTATTTAAGATGGAATCCTATTATTTCCGTATTATTGAATTTGAAAACCGAATTTGTATACTAAAATTGTCTAATTATAGCAATCCTATAACCTACCGACAATTTTTTGGATGGATGTTTCCGGAGAAATAGATATTCAATGGAAAAGAGTCTCAATATGGATTTCAAGTTCTGAAATTTTGAAAGCTGGGCTTAAGTTTCCCATTGGAATTTTTAGTCAATGTCAACAAAAGATAAAATTCAAATGTACTTATTTTGAATCCTATCCTAATAACAGACGATAATTCATTTTTTCAGTGAAATAATAACGATGCTTTTTTTGACATTATATTGGCGCATAGTATCATTTGAATGGAACAGATTTGTAATGAATTGTTTGGAAAAGTGGATTGAAACTTAATTTCATAAAATCAAATGAATATCTAGAATATGAAAATCTGCACGTAAAATAAATTTTGTATTCATGCATTTTTTCAAAAGAGTGCAACAGCTATTGCACCATGATCTGAATAGTTATAAAACTAGCTATAGTACGAACGCATCCCATTTGTCACATTTGACGTACAATTTCCAACTTGTAAAATTGAGCCTGGTAACCCATTTTCACCCCCATCTAGCGTACCACTCATTTCGCCGTTTTTTCGTTCTTTCTTTTGCCGCATATTCTGCTTAAAATATTCACATGAGACTAAATTTCTATTCAAAATATTATGACAGGTTTTCAAAAACATGTTCAGAGTTATGCGTTTAGTTTCTAGTAAATGGCACATCATTAAAAATGATGCATTCGTCTCCAAGTATCTGTAAAATGTTCAACCCGTTAAAAGATATGTTAATTAGAAAATTCTTATCCCAAAAAAGGTTCTAAAACGACCATAAAAAAATATGATAAATGCAGAGTAACCGAATGCTTATGAATGCTTTTAAATGCCTTTTATTGCTCCTTAACTTAAAATAACAATAGTAAGTTAAAATGGCAAAAGCTTCTCCTCCAATAAAATTAAATGTTGCAAAGTTAATGCGATTGCATGTGGTAAATACATTAATATACTTGAAACAACCCATTGAATACGTGGAATATTTTCTTTCCTTTGTTCTACGCTTTGAAGTACATAATGAGTTGTTTAGCTAAAAGCGGTGTTTAGAAAAAAAGAAACTGTTAAAAAGTAAATGACTTACACTCATTCATCTTTCTTCGACAAACACTGCTTTACATCAAAATCAAAGCACGCAATTGGCCTTAACACAATAATAAAAAATGTATTAGCTTAAATGTTATGCTAATAATTATACTCACCTTTAAATTGCCTTTTATTTTATACTTAATATACGTTTGGTTTTAGAAAATGCAATATGAAAACAAAGTTATTGGTTTTAACTCTTACTGAATTGTACCGAGCGATGTGAGGAATAAATTACTCTAAACGTAAAACTTTATTGAGAAGTATAATTGTTGTTCTTCTTCGGGACTTGATACATTATGAGAACAGAGGATAATAAGAGAAATAAGAGAAATCGATTTTTATTTAAACAATTTTATCCTCATTTATTTGGTACAGCAGTTTATTTATTTAAAATATGCTTCTAAGAAGACTTTTCAAATAGATTTCGTATTACTTTTTGAAAGGATAATAATTGAGGCGTTGACATGGGAAGGGGAGTAAGTGCCAAAAATGAAACTACCTTTTGATTACTTACCTTTTCCATGCCAAAGGCATTGGAGTTACTACCTGAGCCATCTTTCGGCCATCATAAGAAATAAAATAAACGGGATATGGACTTACTCTCTTTCCCATGCTATTGGCCTTGGTATTTACTATTTTATCAACGAAAACACGGATTTTTTGTCGCTGATTCCCCTTCCCATGTCAACGCCTCAATTATAAAGTTTTTTATGTGGATAATTTGAAACAGTGAATCTCTTATATTATTTTGAGATGAAATATGTCAAAAAAATGCTATTCAGGATTGTGTAAAAATATATATTTATCTCATATAATGTTTAAGAAATACTATTGAAGATAAAACTTAGTCAAAAATCGATTTCAAAACATCGCTTTTTATCATTTAAGTTAGGACAGGAGCCTCATATGAGGTTAAGATGAGAAATAGAGTTAACTCAATAAGTAAGTCTCTAAAAATTGAAGTGAACGGTTTTCTTATTATGTTGGACGGATGTAAAATTTATTTTGCATTGAAGATTGTACAGTCCAGAAAACTCCGATTGATGACTAAAACAAAGATTCTAAAAGACCCCCCCCCCCCAAAAAAAAAAAATAAATAAATAAATAAATAAATAAATAAATAAAAAATAAATAAATAAATAAAATAAATAATTAAATAAATAAATACATAAATAAATAAATAAATAAATAAATAAATAATAATAATAATAATACAGTTTTAATTCGTATACAGTTCTTTATAATTTCGCATGCTTTATTTTGTCATAAGGGATCGTCTACATATTAAAAAATGCATCAACTTTCATTTTTCAAATCTTAACACCCACTTTTGATACTTTATTTGAGTTTCTTGGATCAGAGCAGCTTAGAAAATTACATAGTTTATGCGTTTTTAATTTTTAAAGCGTCAGAAGAAACTTAAGCTTGAGGGTGCCAATGTTAAATCCAAGAGACAACTTCAGATGAAATTGTCCACAAGACTCCTCCGCCCGAAATGCTTCTTTTGTAATGAGGAATACATTGAACGAACCAAATTACAATCTAGGCATTTTTTGATTTATTCAAAAACATTTTTTAATTGTGATAACTATTAATAAACTCATATTAAAAAAATTATGAGTTATGGCCTAATTTAATTTAGCATAAAAAATAATCAGCGTCGCCTAAAAAATAGCTATGTGTTTTTACAGCTCGTTTATATAATTAGTTTTCGAAGTATACATAATATGTTGCAAAAGTTTGCATTTTGAACCAAATTTCCGGACGCGACAGCGCGAAAAAAGAAAAAAAACTGTCGTCATCAGCTATCGCTTATAATCCTAGATGTAATCAATTAATCGAAAAATGAAAAAAACTGTTCGAGTGAAAATTATTTCAGTTTCCATGCCTCCAGCTGTCATTCTTGTGTTTAGAAATGAGTCCGTTAATGTGTTCATAAACCATATAAAATTATAAACAAGAACGAAAAATCATGCATCTGGCATAGATTATGAAACTTTCCAACACATCCAGAAAACTGTAAGAAACACCACCGTTAAATAAGTTTAGAAAATATGTAAGTAAACAGTATAGGAAACAGATAACACATTTAAAAGTCCAGTTTTAGTAATTACCTTCCATTGCAAAAAAAGTAGTCGAATTATTTTATGTAGGCATGTTTATGTTCTGCAGATTTGGATATATGATACATAGCATGATAAAATTTAGTTCTGTTTCAAAAATCACATTTAACAATTTTCGCCAGTCGATGTAAATGCATTCGAAATCTTTTGTATATTATTTAAACACATTTGTTCACATCACATATTAAGCTAAAATTTAATTCAGGTAAAAAACGCCTAAAGCAACTTAAAACTCACTTCCAGCAATTACCAACCATAAACGACAATGTATTTTGTTCTTTGCGTAGTCCTGTATATTAATTTATTTATATACCACAAGCTTCTATTAGTCTACTAAATATAGCTCAGCAGGAAAATGCTAAATACAGTTAAAAACTACCCTTAAGCAATTCACTCCCATAGTCTGTAATACTTACGAATTCCCTTGTGTTGCCCTGTATAGGATCAACCGAATTTATACACACCGCGTAGTATTAAAACATTTAGTTAAACTTAAAAATGCAAGCCAAACTTGAAAACTCACTTATCACGCATAGACATTAATTATCGCACGTATACTGTAACCGAACTATTTTGTGTGTCCCAGTAAATGAACGATAAACTCAATGCACACCATAGTTTTAAGCGAGCCATTTATAGTGCACCTCAGTAATGCGTATAATTTTCATTATCTTTGAAATAGTGAAACATCATTAAATTACTCTGCAGACGAGTTTTCCCTGCAGCACAATGTGTAACAGAATTCTTTTATTTGACCCTGTAACTGAATAATAAATGTTTTCTACCCCATATTCTAAAAAAAGCATGTTTTAAACCGCTTCCTAAATATATATCCATTTCATCATGCTTCAAATTGCGTAGCATCATCAAAATGCACTTGAAACGATTATTTCCCATTGACTGTAATGTAACGGAATACTTTTGACTGTCCCTGTAAAAAAACTATAAGTGCTACACCCTTCAGTTGAAATAGGGAACATGCTGTAGTAGACGACAATAACATACAAAAATTTCAGGGCAATCGAAGCATATTTACGCGAGTTAGAGCACGGACAGACGGCAGACAAACCGAAATCATAAGCACTTTTCAACTAGGTTGGAAAGTGTTAAAAAGGCTTACGAATTAAAATGGCACTTTTATTTATTGACTTATTTATTTTGCATTAATTCAAGCTGAAATTTTAACCATCTTTTTTTTTATATATACTGTACATTTGTCCTGAAATTCTTGTAATATCTATCATTAACATAAAATTAATCGTGATTGTTCAAATGTCCGTATAGTATTACATTACGTACATACAAAGACATAATGTACATTATTCATTATGCATTTTATCCAAATGGCATTTATCCGCTTGTGGTTTAAGAGAACACTCATTTTAAATTTTAAAAAAATCGATTTTTTTTTTCGTTAAAACAACAAAAATGTTAAACGTGTACTGTAAACTTGGTAAAATCAAAAATTAATGAAAGTACGTAGGAAATTTATTACTCATTATGCCTTTTTTCATATTAAATATTCTTATATAAATCATTAAATGATTTTTTTTTCTTTAAACCGATATATATTCCATAGTGATGAAAAGTGTTTCTTTCACAATTTTCCCCCGATTGGTTTAAAATTTTCGGCAAATCTTTTTAATCTAAAATTATCTGAAGAGATATGTAAATTTATTTTAAGACTTTTAACGATTGCAATTTCTGTATCAAAATTTTTCTGTCGAAAATGAGTTCTTCTATTGAATGACTCGATACTTAAAATTTAACATATATATATATATATATATATATATATATATATATATATATATATATATATAAACTTTAAGTAAAATTTAACCATTGAAACATAAGAAACTGACCACATACACTGAAATCCCGATACCAAAGAGCCCTGTCAATTTACAAATTAAAATTGTAGTCCTAATAAAAGTAACATTATTAATTCAAATTAAGAAGAAGAAAAAAAAAATTAAATAAATAGAAAATAAGGAATGAAATATAAACCACACGAGTATATACACAAATAAAAGCTTATAAAGTAATTTACTTTTTCAAGGGCAAGAAAATCACATTTATAAGCAAAGAACGATTGTTTTCTGTATATGACACCAGCTTTTGCTAAATATAGTGCCATATCTTGCCCGAACAATCGCTGAAACAATATTGAATAACAAGACCTTTACAATGGAATATTATAAATTATACATACAATTTGAAAAGGAGTGTGAAAAAGAATTAAAAAAATTAAAAAATATATATATTACTTATATTGATAATATCCCAAGATATTTAGTATATTGTGAGCACATGTACAAAGTTGTATCCAAAAGAAGAGGTTAAATTCACAGTTAAATAGAGAATCCTTCAGATCATAAATTGTAACCTACAGTTACAGTTATTTTTATTTAACTAAATAGATTACAACATTTAAAAAAATGTAGAAAAAAAATTATGATATACATATAAATAAAAACCATTAATTATTTTATTTTAATTTTAATTTAATAAATTAATATATAAAATATTACTTGATAATTTGAAAGTATTTCATAGATATTATTACCTCCATACTAAGTTTCCAAGTTTTAATATTTTAAATAAGCTATACTACTGCTATCTATTGTAAAAATATTAGACTATTTTAGCATACTATCAAATACATTGCTGCTGACATCTGGTGTACAGATATTCTACTAAAACTTTAATATTGTATGTATAATTACTTATATGCAGCTGTAATGTAGTGTAAATATATTAATTTTACTAGTTAATATTAATGATATATATAGAGAATAAGAGTTACTAGTATAATATAATTTATATTTTAACTAACCCATTTAAAATATATCTTAATTTAACCCAAACATTAATGTAGAATCCATATGATGCTTTCATTTTATAAATTAGTATTATACTTAGAAATAACATAGATTATTCAATATGGTAATGCACTTATTATAATTTAAATCCAGCTATTTAAATAATATCTACCATGAAAAAAAAATATATAAAAAACATAAATATTAATTAAATTAAATGATCTAATAATAAAATAAAATAAATACTATAAAACTAAGAGATATGTTTATTAGTGTACTATATTTAATAAATATTTAATATTTACTAAAATTAAATATGTTTAACATATTAATATTATATTGTATTGATTAACCCATTGTAACATCCTTGATAATTTTAACTTTTGTTACAACCCCAATAATATTAACTCCATATAATCATAACAACAATTATAGAATTTGCCCGCATATATATATATATATATATTATAGAAAATAAGTCATTTATTTGATTTGTTTCCGGAGCAGCTGTTCTGTGCACCAAACTGTCCTTTGTAATTCAGGGATCCTTTTTAATTATGTCATATTTTAAAAACTATTTATAAACGTTCTTATGTATTTGAAAATGTGTAATAATTAAGCATTTTGTACATATTTATTTCATTATTATTATTCAGATATTTTTATTCATGTTAAAGTGTGCATTTAAGTATATGTACTCTGATATATTTGTTTTATTTATTCACTTCACATTTATATATATATTATATTATTTTCTCATTGTCATATTAATTCTATTTAATCCACATTATGATTAATTATTCTTTTTAGTTCCGTATTTTTATTATTGTTCATATTTCTTACCTACATACATATCTTCACATGGTTGCTATCAATAAATTCTTAGAGACTAATAAATTATGCTGAATCAATTCAAAGCACACATGAAAGCTGTACAAGGCAAGTTATAATAGAGCTGATCGTCCTGTTCTCTATCATACTCTCCTTACCAAAATTATTATTTTGTCGCTGCTGCTCTTCAGGATGACCACTAGGGAAAATGTCCCAAATTGTGAAAGACTAGATTCAATTTGCACTCTTCTCATACCCTTTGGTAAGGCGTATAATGTTATTTAAAAAATTCAATCTTAATTGTTGCCCCTTCAATACGTTGGAGAAACTTGCAATCCTTAAGAATTAATGATCACAAGTCAAAAATTAAAGAATATAAGTTTTAACCCACCAATGGCAACATTCAAGTAGAAATCATTAGTTTTCAATACATGATCTTAAATATAAATATTACTACGGATATCTTATCGATCCAAAAACTCACGAACGAACGTAAGTTTTTAGAATCAAACCATTTTAATACTAAATGTCCATTTAGTAAGTTAACATATAAAATATCGCACAATGTTTACTTTTCTACATAAGATAATTATTCTCTCATTTACACTACATTTAACCACCTTTATAAACTAAAAAAAAAAAGATTAACAGAACTAAAAGAGTAAAACATTCTACTTCACATAATGTCACTAAGAGGTAGATAAAAACGACATTAAATAAATTACGCAATTCATTCAACACACATACCAATTGGATAATCCGTAGAGTAAGTAGCTTCAGTAAAATAAAAGCAGACCATTGAACATTAAAATATATTTTCTATCTCCTAATTTTAGTAGTCATTTCAATGATGCGTTTGTTTTCATATCCTTTCATTAAGAAACTCAGCTTATCAGCTTAAACATTAATCTGCTCAAAAAAAAAAATAATAATAATAATAATAAAGAAAAAAAGAGAAAAGAAAACAGCATCTAATAAGTCTTACAAACCCAATATCTAATAAATACCCTTACAAAAATTCTTTATCGAATTCTATAAAAAATATTTATAGAATATGCATTATAGAATCCTATAGAATTATGGCCCGTTTTTCTATAAGCTTGTTTAACCGAAAGCTGTAGAAATATCTGTAGAAGTTCAGTAGAAATGTCTATAGAGCTTCTATAAAAATATTTATAGAAAAAATATACAGCTTCTATAAAAAATATCTATAGAAAAGATATACGGCTTCTATAAAAATGTGTATAGAATTTTATATAGAACCCAGGTGGTCACCCTCCCAAGAAGTAACCATTATCGATGCTGCTTGACTTCAATGATCGGACTAAGAATGAGTACTTTCAGTATGACACAGACATTAACAGTCTCTGAACTCTTATTACATTATTTCAACTTTATTTCTTTTGTGATTTGCATTTCCAATCATAACAGCCTTTTAAATATATTTAAAGTCCAATAAATTATTATTTGTTAAAACTAAAACAATTGTTTAAATATTTATATTTCAGATTAAAATATTTGAATAAAAATTACAATATTAATAGTGAATAAAATTTATTAAATGAGATGGATGGTTTTATAAATTTAACAGCAAATTAATAAATGATTATAAAATTAACCAACAAAGTAATGAATTATAAACAAATTAATTAATCATAATTTAAATCAGTAGTTTGACTAATATAATAGTACATTGACAATTTAATCACAATGTATTAGAATTGAATTAAACTATATATATATATATATATATAATCAATATTAAATCTATGGAGTACACTTATATACTAAACTGATGTATTACAAAATTAATTATTATTTTTAAATTTTAGTATATAATTAAAAAATAAATTACTACGCACATAAATTTTAAAAGACCAAGAAATATTTTTTTAATAATAAAAAACAAAATCTATAGAATTATTAGCCTATAAAATTTAATTCTATAAGATGTATAGTACCCTATAGAAAAACTGTTCTATTAAAAAAAATTCTACAGAACTTCTAAAAATTCTATAGAGTCATTTTCTTTAGAAAAAGTATTCTATAGAGCTCTTTAAAACTCTATAGAAATGGTATTCTATAGAATGGCTATTCTATAGAACTTGTGAAGAATTCTATAGAGTTCTATACAGCTCTATGAACTATTTTCGTAAGGGTAAACTTCAACCATATAATTAAAAATAAAAATTGTAGTTTCCCTCTGAAACTGTTGTTATGAGAAAATCTTCCAAATACTGTACACATTTAAGTGATAGAATTTTTAATTACAATAAATTTCCAAAAATGTTCTCTCCTGACGCATTAACTAAATGCAAGTACAATAATACCTCGTTAAAAAAATATGAACAAGGGCACATTATTTCAGGTGATTAAAATATTGTTAAAAATCTATTTATGTGTATGTTTATAAAGCTTTGCACTAAATAACGTTTACCATCTAAACACAGTATACATGAAATTGTTGATACGTTTATATATGACCTAACAATAAATTCAGATCACCTAACAACTATGAAATCAAACAACATTTGTAAATCCTATTACCACCAACTAATAAAAGACTTCATTAAAAATTATCACATTCTTATGCAAACAACAAAAACAACCAGAACCAACTAGAATAATCACATTTTACAATATTATAATATTTTGAAAATTAAAAATCGCAATTATCCATATCTTGTACTATTGCAAAATTTCATAAAACTCCTATCAAATGTATATCAGCAACTATAGATTATATTACATATAATAATAAAGAAAACAATTATTAAATATTCTAAATCAAATATATAACAGTACAATTAAAAAAGGTAATACAGATTGCATAAAGAACAGCTTCCAACTTGTTGAAAAATTAAAAAATATCAACAATATAAACACATGAAAACTTATGACTTCAAAGATCTTTTTAACAAAATTAACCTCACAGACATACACAAAATTATGAATCCATTATTCTCTAAATCTCAAAATGATCTTACAACATCAATTATTTAGATGCTGACTACTTCTATACGTTACCAACTTTGTTTTACTAAATAATTATCTATTACACAACAATATTCTATACAAACAAACTCAAAGAACTCCATAAGGTTGAGCTGCTTCCAGTTTATTTTCTGATCTTTATCATTATATTATTATGAAAGAAAATTCATTAATAACAGCGTACATTTATATAGATATTTAAATGACATTACATTAACTAACTGGTGCTGCTCAATCATATTGTTTACCCGTTACATTCCCTAATAATTTGGAACTAACTGACATTTCTCTTATAAACAAGTCTATAAACTTCTTGGATCTCAAAATTTTTCTAAAAGGCAATGATTCATTTTTTATAGACATTTATGACAAAAGAACAGATTATAAATTTCATGTGGATTATTTTACATGTTTTCACTCCTGTATGCATATATCTGTTTTTCGAAATATTTTATAACCCTCTGAGCGTTTTGAAAAAGGGTAAAATTGTAATGTTGTTTTCTCTGCATTTTGTTTTAAATGCTAAAAAAATATGATTCTTTCAGCATTATAAATAAAACTTAATTACAAATATGAATGTAACCCTTGAGAGTATTAATCATTCTTCAATGTTTTGAAAATTCATTAAATCTATAGAATTATATTATATTAAACATTGCATATATTGCAGTGAAACCTGGAGCTTAGTGAACGGAATATTACGTTCTAAACGCTTAGAGGGTTAAATCATTTATTCATGATTATGCAGTTCAAATTTTAAAAATAAACAACTTTTGTTGATAACACTCTCAAACAGCATCCTCAAAATGTCATCAATTCGATTATCCACAAACATTAAATAGCATTATTTGGTATTTATATTACAAAAAGATGGACGGTAGGGCAAGTAAATGCTAGATTAAGGAGGTTGGATGATGTTATGTGGCTTCATAAAAATTTATGATATGGAAGGTAGATTCTAGATTAATGAGGTTGGGTGTTGTTTGGATTCGTAAAAATGGATGGTAAAGCAAGTATATGCAACATTAATGACGTTGGGTGTTGTTGTTTGGGTTTATAAAATGAATGGTTTTGGGCGTAGATGCTGGATTAAGGAGATTGGGTAGTGTTATTAGGCTTCACAAAATGGATTATATGGTGCATAAATGCTATATTAAGGAGGTTGGGTAGTGTTGTTTATGATTATACAAAAACAATGGGATCTTGTACACATTATTCTACTCTTCAATTGCTACTTTCTTTCTTAACCCTGCTATTCTGTTCGTATTTACTACACGTATGTAGTGTTCGGGTCAATATGACCTGATTAAGCATTTTATCATTTCTATCAGTAAATGAAAGGTGCCATTTTAGAAATGGTTTAAACATCAGTAAAGCAGTTTATTTACAAATGAAATAATATAAAATTTCTAAAAAATAACACAAAATATTTTAAATTGGCAATTTGGACAGTAATATTTTATGTGATTTGTAAATGTGTTTCTTACAATTTCCCCAATTCTTTCAAAAGTAGCCTTCGTTTGATCATTTTTTTTTTCATTCTATTAGCTGTGTATTGAAGTCCATGGAATAAATGCATTGTAAGCAGAAGTACCAAGCATGTTATAGAATACTAACTATCATGTGCTAGCAATTTTTTTTACGTATATATGTTCAAAAATTGATCAAGAGTATCCACTGCCCGTTTAGCTGCAATATAATCTAATATCATTTGAGGTTTTTATCAGGTCTGTTGCTAAATTATTTGTCATGATGCCAAGTGCTCATAAGAATAACATTCTTGTTTTTTTTAGGATGTAGTTTACTAATCTCGTGTCTTCTGTAAAATAAAATGATAAGTTGTGCATTGTTTGGAATTTCTTCAGGAATTTCTGTTTTTTTATGATGCCAAGTATAGTCATTTTCCGTTTAGAAAAAGTTGTCACAAGTTGCAGGATGTGAAAAAATTATCACATGTAACATTGTGCTCCGAATACTCATAAGTAAGATCACTCACTACTCGCATACTCTGATTTTTCTCTGGTCATGATCGTTGTTATTTGTGTTTTTAGTGCATACGAAGTTTTACTGTCACATAAAGTCTATATTTTTACAATACACTTAGATGGTTTACCTCGCATGGGCTATTGAATGGACATCGGCCGCAAAACCCTACTAATTGTTCATCTAGAGTAACATTTTCATTCGTATAATACAACTTTGGTAGAATTTTTACTCACGTTTCCAGATATCTCGCACTTCAGCTATTTTATCCACAAACCTTCTTTCTCGACGAGTGAATTTATTATCAAATCGAATAACTCTCGATATGGTGCAAAAGGTTTCGAGGGACATTGTCGCACGAAATATGTTTCTGCCAGTTTCTTTATACCACAAGCTTTTTGTTGATTCTCATTATCATTTGTAAACACCATCTAATAATAATTATCCAATATATCCTTGAAAAGTTTCACTTTCGGTATTTTTCCACTTTTTTCCATATAGTTATCCTCTTTCAATGTTTGTCATTTTTATGATTTCGAATTCAATTGTGGAATTGAATACTATCTCAAATGCACTTTTTACATCTATTATCCTTTGCCGTTGCATATCTTGTGACACCTGGAGTAGTTTTTATAATATTAGCAGAAGTTAATCAATCAGAATGTGGAAGAGGATACTATTTCCACTTTATTTTACTATTCTTGGACTGAATAGTCTCTATATTGTGAATTGGTTGAATATCAATATCAAAATCATTGTCAAAACTTTCAGTTTCACTCCCATCACTTGTATGGTTTTCAGTCTTAGATACATCTTCACCTTCGCTGTCAGCTTCCATTAGCTTAGCTATATCAGCCTCACTCAAATGTCTACGATTCGCCATTTTTTGTAATTAACACATTGTTGCCGTAAACTCACAGGCACAACTGCTTTATAGAATGTTTGCAACTGAAATATAACTTGCAACAGGCGCGAATACATTGACCCCGTGCAAACTGTATCTTTTGATTCAACTGCGTGCCTTTTGACCTTGCACGCGCTTTCCTGTCATGTGACCAAACATACAGGTAAACGAATTTTAAACAAGTTTCCGAAAGGAATAACTTAGAGCAGTTATTGGTATTCTTTTCTGTTGAATTATTCCAAACAAATATGAATGTGCATAAGTAAAAGTAAATACTTTTTTTGAATTGGGTCATATTGACCCGAACAATGCATTAAGAATAATATTAAAAATCTTCCTTGGAAATACAAATAAAAGTAAATCCTTTAAGGAGTACTTATTTATATTATTTACCAACAAAGTCATGAAATGTCATGAAAATATCTCCGTGCTATACTTTTTTATAAACAAATGAAAATTGTTTTGGGTCAAATAGATCCGAACAGACCAGAAGGGGTAATACTTCTGAGATTGTTGATATATTAGGAGATGCATTGTGATATGGATCCAGTTTTAACTATTATTTCCTTATTCCATTTGAGGGCCTATATCCCTCGTGTTGATAATTGGCCGTCATAAATCAACCCAACCCTTATTCCATTTGTCCAATGGTTCTGGCAATATTTACTTGTTTCATGACAATTTATGCGTGGAGTTGGAGTGGAATGAGATGGAAATTAAGCTAAAAAAGTTAGTCTCATGACTGCAACTTTACAGTCTTAGCTTATATTATGAAAATCAGCCAATGACGTTTTTCGTGATGTAACTCATAGTACTTCGTTTCCTTTATCAGTTCCTTTTTGTCTTTTTTTTTTTCACTTTCTTCATGCTTTGTGTTGATGCTAGAATTATTATATACTATATATACATGATCTTTTGTGGAATTTTATTAGTACTTATGATTTTTTTCAAAACAAATTCCTAAAAAATAGATTTTTTTTTCCTTTTGCGCGTTAAGTGAGTTATATTTTAACACCACTTTGACGAAAGAAACCTTAACCGAACTAAAATGAGTTTTAACTTTTAACAGGCTGAAAAATATTTGAAGACAGAAGTCCCAAATGAAGAACTAACGATCTATTTTGTCTACATTAAAAATGCATTTGTTTCGAGGTCGTTGAATGAAAACAATGAAGAGCAAAAATAAAGAATGAATGATTTCATTCTATAGTGAGTGAAATGAGTCTCATTTCTACTTTGATTTAGAAAATAGTATTCTATATATTTTTATATAGAAACATTTCCACATAAATATTTTCTGTAAAATCATATATATTATTTCTTATTCAACACCCTTTTTTCTATGCACATACAAAACGAACACCGATGAATGAGGCGAAATGTGAAAGGCTTTTAACAGGATTTTCACCACAATCCCATTTCTTTAAAACACGTCGTTTGATTAAAGCTGCAGTTAATTAAAAAATAATGAAAAACATCAGAAAATAGCCTTAACCGTTGCGGTACAAAAGCCTCGCGCAGGTCCACAGACCTATAGGTATTTCTATAGAAAATTTTCATATAAGAAATAAATCAACTATAAAAATAAATTGCTAAACTACCGAAATTGTACTGGCAATCGGGACGCCAGTAATATCTCCGTATTTTAATGGGATTTTGTTTTCGTAAATTCCAGGAAAATGTCCGTTTTTTTTTTTTTTTTTTTTTTTTTTTTTAATTTTCTATATTTCCATATTTAAAATTTTTCGTAGGAAAGACCTTTAAAGGACAAAACATATTTTTTCAAGGACAAGTTTACATTTCTATTAATTGCGATCATCACTTTTCAAACACATTTTCATCAAGGGGAGAAATTCTCTATTTAATTCAGTGTATAGCAAACAAGCAATACTCCCCCGAAACGGGATACGCACTAGGGAACTGTGACTTTCCAGAGAACAGCTTTGACCATTCAGTTATGATTACTATTGAAGCCCCGGTTTCAAATATCGCTACTTATTTTAGATTATTATTATTTTTTAAGCACAGGCAAGTTGTCAAAAAATACTGAAAGTATCATTGATAGACATAGATATTTTAAACTGAGTATAATTCTGTACGTTTTCCATATTTTCTTTCCTTAATTTAAAATATTTGATTTTTGTATTTCTTGCTTTTTAAAAGATAAAATTTATCTTTGTATGTATTAAATTCGTAAAAAAATGTAGTAAGAGTGTGATTGCTTCTTTTTGGAAGATTTTTTTTTTTTTTTTTGAAGAGTATCAACATTTTTTTTTCAAACATGTACTTTTGAAAAGTTTTCAAATTATGATTTGATGATCTATTATAAACTCCAATAACGATAATAAATATATTAATCAGAAGTATTTACTACATGATGTTAAAATTTATTTTATTTGTTACTTATTATGACTTAGATCGATAAACAGTAATTTTATAACAAATTAAATCACTGTCTTTGAGATAATCTGAATGTTTTGTGCACGATACTATTAAACCATAATGTTTAAAAAATATTAAAATAAAAAATAGACTTTTATTTTAAAGCATCATACAGAGGAAGTGTTTTTAAAGCTTGGGATAGATAAGTTAAACTTTAGTTTAAAAAATAAGCTGTAATATTTAATTTTCAAGATTTAACAAGAAGTAATAGGATTTTAATTTTTTTAAATATCGTAAAAGTAATTTAGCTTTTTTTAAAAAAAAGAAAAATATTATTGCGTGTCTTTTAAATGTACATACTACAGATGGCGCCATAAACTTTATCGTATTTTCTTTAAATATTTCCAAAGTATAAGCAGCATTTAGCCAATATGGGCGATATCATTGGGTATATTTTCAATATAAAGCCACATTTAGCCAATATGATTTTCATTGGAAATAGGTCCAAATTAAAGCTCATATTTGTGTAATTTTCTCGTTTCATTAAAAATATTAGAAATCGAAAACCAATATTTGACAATATTAGGGTTCCGTTGTAAGTATTTCTTGTATAAAGTCAATATTTGTGCAATATTGGCGTTTCATTTGAAATATTTCCACTTTAAAGCAAGTATATACAGCAATCAATGACTTTGTATATACCAAACAAAAGCGACTTCAAAACATCATTTACGAATTTGGAAAACTTTCCGTATACCTACGGATTTGTAATCCCAAAATTCCAATTATGGAAATTGTACTGTTTTTGGAAAAATGAAACTTTTTGTACAATTTTACGGAAAATGCATTGTATTTTTACGTATTTTTTACAGTGTAGAAAATGGCAGTTGGAAAATTAGGGTTTTCTATAGAATTTTACATAGAATGCCCAATGGAAATTCTCCAACCGAGTTTATAGAAAAGAATCTTGATTGTATAGAGATTAGTAGAACAGAGAGATTCTATAGTTTTACTTTAGAATTATACTATAGAAGGGTATGTAACAGTTTAGTTTTACTTGCCTTGATAAACAGTTTTGTATTGTGAATTAAATCATTTTTGATACTTTTAAATTTGAACTAAATAAAAAGAATATTTTCTAAATGTCAGTCATATAAAAGCGATGATCATAATATCAAAAGTTTTCATTTTCAAGAAGAAATTTCTTTTTGTTTTAACTTGAAGTCATGGCTCTTCAATTATTTCTCTCGCGTAAGACAAAGTGTCAAAGAAAGTGTCAGCCGTCTTGCGTAACATCATTAAAATAAAAATAAAAAACGTGTTTCCATTCTCATAAATTTTTATGCGTCTTTCTCTTGAAGTATGTTTAATTAAAGTATCTGACGTAAGGAAATTGTATCTTCATGCACGACTTTACAAAAAATCGATACAACCTTATGGGTTCACTATAAAAACATTGATTCAAAAGCGCAGGTGATGGCAATATTGCATGGGTAGTAGAAGTTAAGGAACTGCAAATTTGTTTATTCTTAAAATGAACTTCAAACCCACAAACAAATCTTGTTATTTCAACATCTGACAAAAAAGAAGAAATTTTTTGAAAAGTCGAATGTTAATGTTTTTAGAGTGTAAAATCATTAAAATTTGTAAGAATGAAGGATAAACTATCTAAATACATTTTTACAAAAGTCATCTTCGAAAATGCAAAAAACAAAAAATTAACATACACTAAACGTATTTTTTTATGTGATTGCATACTTAGAAATTACAGAAGTAGGAGAAATGTGTTATTGTATTTTGGCATTTCTTCCAAAGCAATTCTAAAACAATTGATTAAAATTGATTTTTAAAACATGAGTTTTTTATTCACTTTCCCTTTCGTGTTTTTTGCAAGCAAAGTTCTGTGCAATTGTTAGTTTATTTTGAAACAAAAGTTTGATTTATTCATATACGTCATATTAACTCTTTTTACATGTTCGCTTTAGTAGTTGCTACCGCTGATGCTGCACGATGGAGCTCCTAGGGGTTTTTTTTTTTTTTAAATAAATTTTGTGCATTTTTGCTCAATTTTCATCCATTGAATATGATATATTGCTTGATTCCTTGGTTTAGTAAAAATAGCGAAAATAAGCGACTAAAACAATTGATTAAGTGCCTAAAAAGATATAGCCAATAGAAACACTGTTGACTCAATATTGTTTTGCTACTAATATATTTATTCTAATTCACAACAGTTATTTTATATGTAGTTTATTTTGCCTAATTTTAATGTATTTTTAATGAAGAAATTTTCTTAATTTCCAAATTTCATGAATTTATATCTATTTGAACTGTTGCTAATATATGCAAAGTATTTGTAATTCACAAACGCGTATAGTAATTCAAGGATTTAATGGCATGCCCATCGATGCATTATTTTTATGTCAAAATGATGATTGAAAATGTATATTTCACAAAAAAGTTATCGGTAATGTTATTTCAATTTTAGTATCTCTCCCCAGACCATATTATTTTCACCTTCCTTGAGAAAGATAAATTGTAAAATACTGCCAGAAGAGCGGCTTCAAGAGAACGCTTCAATCGTTCTCACCTATTGCATAATCCTGTGAAAAACCTGTGTAAATACTGAACTACTCACTATCTAAACTGCAAAACTTTGTTTTCACCATCAAAAAGTAGCATTCTTTCGATGTCGACGTATTGAGTTTTAAAAATTTGTCTCTTTACATTCCAAGTATTTTTAAAAAGACGATCCATTTTTTTTTTTTTTTTTTTTTTGAGTAAAATTTTCAATGTTTGTTGCATTTTTAAAAATACCCCTTCATTTCGTGTTTGCCACGCCTTACCTTAACAATTGCACCCAAATTTTTAATACCCCATTTGGAGGAAAATATCTGATAAAATATAAGATAAAAATATTTCGAACAGATTTTATTCTATTAAAATCTAACAGTTAGTAATAAATTTGCTCTGTATATATTCGGGTAAAACAAGATATCACAGTTTTGACATAGTTTGAGCAGCCCTCTAGCTGGTAATGGTTGAAATACTTACCTTTAAGCGGCCATTACGATATCTCCATACTGAAAATTATGTCGTTTCTGTGTTTAAAAGTTTATTTTATCTATTGTTTTAAGTTTTTCTCGTTTTCAAAATTCTTAAATGGGAACACAATTTAAGTTACTGAAACCTTTTAGGTCGTTATCTGTAGCATATTTAATAAGAATTTATTTCCCCAATGAAAATGTGGCTACCATTTAAAGGGGCATTTTTACGGCTTCCTTTCGATCCCCCATTCTCTTGAGATAAAACCGGATATCCTACATAGAATAAAAAAAGGATATTGGAAACAATAATTGAAGATCCCGTAAACAATGTTTAACGAAAAGGCGATGAAAACTACGTGGACAAGAGTGATTATGATGTTTATAAACCTGATAAAGAGGTGAAGTTCTTTTATGCAATTTCTCAAATTTTAATGAAGGTAATTATCCATTTGTTTTTAAATATTAAATCACTAGATAAGATGTTTTTAGTTTAGTTCTTTAGTCAAAGTTGTAAATAAAATATATCATTCCTTTTAAAAACAAAGTCTATAACTTTACATTATCTTTAAGATTAACATTAATATTCATGTGTTTTGCCCCACCGGTTGGGTAAGACAGAATGATTTGACTTTTTATAAATATTCATTTGTTAATAAAAATGCTACAAAGTAATCGTATATTTAAAATGACATTATGGTACAAAGGACAAGTGCGGAGTACACTCTAAAAACGACATTTTGAAAACTGAGCAAAAAATACTCAAATTTGAGTATGTCGCATAGTCAAAATGGCTCCGAATCAAAATGACTCAAGTTTGAAACATGTATATACTTATTTCTGAAAACATGCACCCACTCAAGAATAAAACATCATGTGCTCCTATTTGAGTATGTCCATGTTTTCAAAATGAGTATGAACTGACCTCTATATGCTCAGTTTTGAGTATGTCCATGTTTCAATATTCTGAGTATTTCTGGTATTTCAGAAAGTATTGGGTCGTCCTTTACCTACGGTTTATTCTGTCAAGCTGTTTCAAATAACATACCATATTTACTCACCAAATCGTTTTCTAGGTGAATTGTGTTGGCTGGGGTGTCATCCAGATAGCTCAATTGGAAGAGTATTGGTGGTTAAAACAAAAGGTTCTGGGTTCGAGTCCCATCCTGGACGCATTTTCATTCAGTTGGTAAAACTAATATTCATAAGCTCATGTTATTGTAATATTGTATGCATTTTTTGACAGACTTTATGCTGAAACCGAAATATTTGAAAAAAGTTTTGATTATTTTTTCTAAAATTGCACACTTTTTTTCTTTTTTTTTAAATCTCAAACAATTTTGCATATTTTTGAAATTTATTTAATTTATTTATTTTTCTTTTCTTTTGGCTTCAAAATTCCAATTTATTTTTGATTTTAACATGTAGACTGTCGAAAAAGTCATACATGTTTACGATTTCTTGAACTCATTTAAAACGATTTCGGAACAAGTGTGCGCATAACATAGACTTCATCATTTAAAAAAAAAGAAACATATCAACTATCATATCATATATTCTAATACGAGCAAATCTTGTGGGTGGTTATATATATATATATATATATATATATATATATATATATATGCAAAAATTATCTTAAAAACGGCTCTAACGATTTTGACGAAATTTCGTATCCTACCGTTTTGGGGCACCAGAAAACCATAGGGCTAGGTCACATGCTCGAGAAAATTCGATTAGTGTGTCATTTTGGGTCCTTTTGGGTCATGGTCTAGCTAATTGTATCTAAAAAACGGTTCAAACGATTTTGACGAAATTTTGTATCCGACCATTTTCGAGCATGAGAAGTTAATTGGGCTGGGTCACATGTTCGAGAACTTTCGATTAGTGGGTCATTTTTGGGTCAACGCGGGTCAAATTAATTTTATCTAAAAAACGGCTCTAACGATTTTGATTAAATTTTGTGTCCTACGAGTTTCGAGCACGATAAAAGCATTGGGCTAGGTCGCATGTCCGAGAAAATTCGATTAGTGGGTCATTTCTGGGTCATTGTGGGTCAAGATCTAAAAAGCGGTTCAATTTACACTAAATTTTGCATCCAATGGTTTTCGGGCACGAGAAGACTGTTGGGCTAGGTGACATGTTCGAGAAAATTCAATTAGTGGGTCATTTTGGGTCATTTTGGGTCATGGTCAAGCTAATTGTATCTAAAAAACGGTTCAAACGATTTTGACGAAATTTTGTATCAGACCATTTTTGGGCATGAGAAGTCAATTCGGCTGGGTCACATGTTCGAGAACTTTCGATTAGTGGGTCATTTTTGGGTCAACGCGGGTCAAATTAATTTTATCTAAAAAACGGCTCTAACAATTTTGATTAAATTTTGTGTCCTACGAGTTTCGAGCACGATAAAAGCATTGGGCTAGGTCGCATGTCCGAGAAAATTCGATTAGTGGGTCATTGTGGGTCAAGATCTAAAAAGCGGCTCAATTTACACTAAATTTTGCATCCAATGGTTTCCGGGCACGAGAAGACTGTTGGGCTAGGTCACATGTTCGAGAAAATTTAATTAGTGGGTCATTTTGGGTCATTTTGGGTCATGGTCAAGCTAATTGTATCTAAAAAACGGTCCAAACGATTTTGACGAAATTTTGTATCCGACTATTTTCGGGCACGAGAAAACTATTGGGCTGGGTCACATGTTCGAGAACTTTCGATTAGGGGGTCATTTTTGGGTCAAAGCGGGTCAAATTAATTTTATCTAAAAAACGGCTCTAACGATTTTGATTAAATTTTGTATTTTACGAGTTTGGGTCAATATCTAAAAAGCGGCTCAATTTACACTAAATTTTGCATCCTATGGTTTTCCGGCACGAGAAGACTGTTGGGCTAAGTCACATGTTCGAGAAAATTCAATTAGTGGGTCATTTTGGTCATGGGTCATGATATTTGAACTCAAATTTAATTTTGACCGAGCATAGCTCGATCTTCCCTGCTCGTCATATCATAATCTTATTAAATAACAGTAATATAGTTCAATAGTAGTCTTGTTTAAAGAATGGGTTTAAACCGATTGTTGGCATGTTTAATTGTAGTTTAGCGTCTTTTCTTAGGGCATAAGTTAATTTTTCAAAAACATGTGCAATTGAATCCTATTTATTTCAGTGAAATTTGTTGAAACTACTCTATAACAAACGCTAAAACACAAATTTAAGCGAATACTTATTTTAAAAGTACTTTTCAAAAAACTATGTTTGTAATTTTGAATTTTATTGATATAACCTCTGCAAAATTGCAAAATTGAATGTGAATAAATTACTGATTCGTATTAAAGTGAAATATTAATTTAATAATAAGTATATAAGTATAAAATAATATAAGTTATTTCAGTAAAATTCGTTAAAACTACCGTGCAAAAAATGCTGAAAGACAAATTTAAGCGAATACTTAATTAATAAGCACTTTTCAAAAAACAATGTATGTTACTTTGAATGTTATTTAAATAACCTCTACAGAATTGGATATGAATATATTGCTGATTCGTATTAAAATACAATTGGGTACATCTCTCTAAACGTGAAACCGCCAATAATGCTGTGGTTAAACTGAATTAATATAATTATCATTAAATGACCGTATTTACTCGTGTATAAAGTCAGTGAACACAACACGTAGATAGTCTGAATATAGTAAATAGTGAGTAAAATTGAGTGAGATTATTGCTCCTTTCTGTACCATAGTTTGTATATTACGGGAAAATATAGTTTGGAAGAGATTTGTGGAGAATTATGGAAGTTATCGTATCTATAGAAAAGTGATATATATATATATAGATAGATAGATAGATAAAGTGTTGAACGTGGTGGTTTTGCGTTCTAGGATCGGCGTAGATCTGCACAAATTTTTTCAGAAAATCCAACATAGGGGAGAATGCAATAGGTAGTATTTCTTACAAAATCTACCTAAAAACACTTTTCGGAATCATGGGTAACTCGGAAGAGGTTATTGTATATTTTTCTTCGTAGTTACATTCTATTTTCCTGGATTACGAAAATCTGTCGTTTTTTACAGTGCATATTTATTCCCTTTTTGCCGTTCAAAAACCGTTGTGCACATTATATATATAAGAAGTTTGATTTCTTTCATTCTTCCCCTATCAAAAACAGCATGCTTATTCGACACAAGTGAATACGTTATATAACTTAGAGGACATAGTACGTTTCGAGTCCAAAATTATTCACTAGCATGCTTTTTGTGACTCGACAGAAATCAGTAGAAGTTTCTCTCCTTTAAAAGTGAACTTTTTACAGTGCTTATAATAAAGTAATCTATACTAATATTATAAAGGAGTAAAGATTGTTTGTTTGTTTGTTTGTTTGTTTGTTTGTAGGGGGTAATCTCTGGAATCTATAATATATTATAAAGGAGTAAAGATTGTTTGTTTGTTTGTAGGGGGTAATCTCTGGAACTACCGAACCGATTTCAAAAGTGATGGTGGCAAATTGAGGGTGACAACCCCTGCTCCAACATAGGCTATATTTTATGTCGGTGCCACTAACCCCAGGGGGTGCAGGAGCAAAAAACGTTCTAAAATTGCGATTTTTTAGCTATCAAACTGGCTATCAAGCCCTGAGAGCTTGCCAGCCGGTTCTGTATGTATGTATATACGTACGTAATGCGATAACTCTTCATAGAAATATCCGTTTTCCTTCAAATTTTGTTTATAGGTTCACTGTGTTAAAGCGCTTCCCTGATTAGTTTTTCGGGATTGATTGGTTAAGTATAAAGGGGGGAACGGGGGGATAATCCCCCCTTAATTTATATAAATGGGTTTTTCATGCAGAATTATTCTATTTGCTTCAAAATTTGTTTATAGGTTCATTGGGTTAAGACACTTCCCTGATTAGTTTTCGGGATTGATTGGTTAAGTATAAAGGGGGGGACGGGGGGGCTATTCCTCCCCCTTAATTTATATAAATGGGTTTTTCATGCAGAATTATCCCATTTGCTTCAAAATTTGTTTATAGGTTCATTGGGTTAAGACGCTTCCCTGATTAGTTTTCGGGATTGATTGGTTAAGTATAAAGGGGGGGGGACGGGGGGCTAATCTCCCCCCTTAATTTATATAAATGGGTTTTTCATGCAGAATTATCCCATTTGCTTCAAAATTTGTTTATAGGTTCATTGGGTTAAGAAGCTTCCCTGATTAGTTTTCGGGATTGATTGGTTAAGTATAAAGGGGGGGAACGGAGGGGGCTAATCCCGCCTTAATTTATATAAATGGGTTTTTCATGCAGAATTATCCGATTTTCTTCAAATTTTGTATATATATTCATTGTAATTAGAGATTTACCTGATTAGTTTAAGGGTTTCATTAGTTAACTATGGGGGGGGGGGGGTAACGGGGCTTTGATCCCCCTTAATATATTGTTTATTTCTTTATTTTTCAATGGGCTTATTTCAAATTCTTTGAAATAAGAGTATAATATACAATTAGTGTGAATAGCCTGTGAACTCAATGCCCTCAGTTTAACTGGGCAGTTTTATTTTTATTTTTTATACTGAAGGAGCTAGAAATTTGAAATTTGTCTTTGTAGTTACTTATAAGATGTAAATGCTCTCTAAGAACAAAATAAAAAAGAAATTTAAATTTAAAAGGGTGAAATGAGCGAAAAGCGTTCTAAAAACAGTCTAAATTACAATTTCTATGAAATCTCTGGAACTACAGAACCGATTTCAAAAGTAATGGTGGCAAATTGATGGGAACAATCCCTACCAACATAGGCTATATTTTATGTCGGTGCCACTTACATCAATGGGGTGCAGGATCGAAAAATGTTCGAAAATTGCGACTTTTTTATACTGAAGGGGCAAGAAATTTGAAATTTAGCATTGTAGTTACTTATAAGATGTAAATGCTCTCTAAGAATAAATTTAAAAAAAAATCGAAATTTAAATTGGTGAAATGAGCGAAAAGCGTTCTGAAGTCATTCTAAATTACAATTTCTATGGAATCTCTGGAACCACGGAACCGATTTCAAAAGTGATGGTGGCAAATTGGTGGTGACAATCCCTGCTCCAACAGCCTCTTTAATAAGAAACTATGCGTTGCTGACGACTGGGTTTTTCGCTAATTGTTGCACCAGATTAATCTCGGAAAATGAAACATTTGAAGTTACTGAAAAAAATGATAGCTCAAAAAGTATTTGTCAGAAAATTGTTAGACAAACTGCGTTTGAAAGGTAAAAAATTGTATTTTTCTTGATTTTCTTGAATTTCAAAAATTACCAAATTTTCCAATGGAGTACCATAGCGAAACCTTCATGCGTAAAAAGATAATGATAAGGGCGACGTGTCCTGACGTGTATATTGGCTATAGCACGAGTCACAAATTATAGTAGCCTTATTATTCTGTTAAAATATAAAAGTTATTTATGAAATGTCAATATTTTGTTTGATTAAAGGTTCGTTAAAAGAAATTGACCAGCGTAGCGGGCGTAGCTTGCTAGTAACATAATAAATTTTATTCAAATTTTTCAATGTAATTAACAGATAGTTAAAAGTTACATAAAATGTATGCATAAAAGATTTTTAATGACTTTTACTTACCCACAAAGTAACTCTTGAAAAAGAAATACAGTACAATCCTAATTCTAGTCTCAAATTGTATCTTAATATTGATTTTATTAACTGAACCCAAATTGTCCAAATCTTTAATAATTATTAAACAAGAACGAAAAATCATGCGTCAAGCATAGATTATGTAACACTTTCCAACGTTCCAAAATAATTTTACAAATCATACTGTTTAATAAGCTGAAAGATAACATCTAAGTAAACAATTTGGAAAACGCATAACCTATTTAAAAACATAATTTCAGGAATTTCCAACATATACAATATTCGGAAAAATATCCGAATACTTTTATTCAGCCCTGTATAGGATCTACAGATTTGTATATAGACTACATAGGATGCTAAATTTTAGTTCAGTTAGGAAACGCGTAGCACAGTTTAAAATTCTCCTTCTGGAGTTTCTGTCAATAAACGGAAATGTGTTCGCGAACTTTTGTGCTGCCCTGTATAGGATCTACAGAATTTATACACACCACGTAATAGACAAAAAGTGAGTTAAATTTAAAATCGCGTTTAGTAACTTGAAACGCACTTTCAGGAATTATTGTTAACAGACAGTAGAGAATTCTTTTGTGTGTCCCTGTAAATGAACGATGACTGCTATACACACACTATTCTGTAGTAAGCCTCTTGTAATGCACCTTAGTGATATATATAAATTTCAATGCGTTTAAAATAGTGAAGCATTATTTAAATAAACCGCAGACGATTTTTCTCCATATACGTAATGTAACGGAATTCTTTTGACTCGCCCTGTAAAGTAACTATAAGTGCTATGCACACCCTATTCCATATTAAGCTTCTTGTAATGCACCTTAGTGATATATACCAATTACAATGTGCTTGAAATTGTGTAACATCATTAAAATAAACCGCAAATGATTTTCCCCATTGACCGTAATGTAACGGAATTATTTTGAGTGTCCCTGTAAAAAAACTACAAGTGCTACACACTTCAGTTGAAATAGGGAACATGCTATAAATAACGACAATAACATATAAAAATTGCAGAGCAATCCGAGCATATTTACGGGAGTTAGAGCACGGCCATACGGCAGACGGCAGACAAACCGAAGTCATAAACACTTTTGAACTAGGTTGGAAAGTGTTTAAAATTGCAAGAAATTGCAATTTGATACTAGAATTCGGATTCTACTGTATTTTTTCAAGAGTTATCTTGCGGGTAAGCAAAAGTCATTAAATTTCTTTTATGCATACATTTTATGTACTAATTTTTTAAAATCTGTAACATTTATCATGTTATACATCAAAATATATTGATGTTTTTCACTTAACTGAGGTTCGGTAAATTAAGACACTATTAAGATACAATTTGATACTAGAATTCGGATTCTACTGTATTTTTTCAAGAGTTATCTTGCGGGTAAGCAAAAGTCATTAAATTTCTTTTATGCATACATTTTATGTACTAATTTTTTAAAATCTGTAACATTTATCATGTTATACATCAAAATATATTGATGTTTTTCACTTAACTGAGGTTCGGTAAATTAAGACACTATTAAGATACAATTTGATACTAGAATTCGGATTCTACTGTATTTTTTCAAGAGTTATCTTGCGGGTAAGCAAAAGTCATTAAATTTCTTTTATGCCTACATTTTATGTACTAATTTTTAAATATCTGTTAATTACATTAAAACAATTGAATTAAATTTATTATGTTATTACTTTATTATAAACACTGTAAAAATTCCACTGTAAAATGAGACAAAAATTACTGATTTATGTGGAGTCGCAAAAAGCATCTTATAATGAAAATTTTGGACTGGAAAGGTACTATGTCCCCTAAATTAAGGTATAATCAAAGAAATCTGCTTGAATTTTTTTTAAACATTATGGAAATAAAATAATTGTTTTTATTCTTATGCATTATTCTAAATACTGGTATTGTGAGTCATGTCCCATTAACTCAGATTAACTTACATTTCAAAATCAATTTATTAATGTTGTAAAAAAATCGTTTATAACGTTAGTCCGTGTTAAACCAATATTTTTTACACTCTCTTCAGATTCGTTGTAATAAATTTCTTCTATAATTAAATGAAGGAAATGGTTTAATTTTGAATGATTCCTCCTTTTACTGTATTAAATTATTCATGTATTCGTTTTGGAGAGTACATCACTTTTCTTATACATTATGAAATGCAACTAACATTAACGTAATTTTTTTATCCCGTTCATGCTTCTACGATTGATTATAATCCGTGGTATTAATTTTTGCTACTATGTATTGTCTACTAAAAAACGAATCGACATGTCGTTAAATTGATAAATAACTATTTTGTACAAAAATTTGCCTTCTAAAATGCATGCTTCTCTTTCAGTATCCAGTTTTTTTTCGTAGTTTCCATAGTTACAATATTAATAAACCAATCAAATGCTCGCAGTAACGAGGAAGGAGTGAGCTTGACTTTCTTAAATCTGTTTGAAGCAACTTTCTCATAATGTCTCAGTGACAAACAGTATCTATGATTTTTTGAAAGATCAAGAGTTGGAAATATAATCGGGACTCGCTTAGACGTATCTGGAGGGCATGTAAGTTCTATTATTCAGCTACGTTCTATCCGGTAAAACTTAACATTTTTATTTATTGTGATTTTCTTTTTGTTCTCGGATCCATTTAAAATATAATAAAGAGCAAAAAATATTAATATGTCTTCAGGATTTACTAAAAAATTTATTTTTAAAAAATTAAGACTTTTTAAATGAAAAAAGTCATTTTTAAAAAGTATTTATTCTCTGAGATTTTACTTTACTTTACGGCGAGAAACATTATATTTAAAATTTTCTCTCAAAGCGAAAAAAATTTTCGAACTTCAAAACAGTGTACAAAGTTGAATATCTTTATCTTTGGTAGAAATTTAGATATATCGATTAAAATGACACACACCTTGAAAGAATATATTTTGAGATTTTTAAGTACTTTCTAAGTTTTAAGTACTCGCCTCTTAAAGAATTAGCACCCTAGGTAACCGCTGACAAAACAACATGAAAGGTAAAACAACATTCTCTTTTGATCTAATCATCGTGTTTACATGCCGTACTGAAAAAGACACATGTTTTATAATCTACAAAAAGATAATATAATCACGAACGAAAATATACAGTAGTGCTTCCGAGTTACCCGTGATTCCGAAAAATGTTCTTTATCATAAGAAATCTAGGAAACCAATATATTTTAGATATTTAAAAGAATCATGTATAAATACAAAGTGTCTTTTGCTATCGTTCATTTTCGGAAACGTTTCCGAGTAGCTTTTATCGAAGTTTCCGAAAAGCATTCTTTATCTTTAGAAACCTCAAAAATCAATATATTACTTGCCCATCATACGTAGTATAGGGTAAGTCTTGTAATCGTTATGAAAATCGAAAAAAAAATTTTGACGGATTTACACGTTTCAGATACCAGATATTCCGAAAAACATATTTTTAGAAAAAATAAATTGCCGTCCGTCTGTGTGTGTGTGTCTATAAACGCTCTATCTCCGGAACAAATTGAGATAGAGACTTGAAATTTAGTATATACGTAGTATGTAATAATGGGAAGAAACTTATTGAATTTCAGTAACCTCGATGATCCGGAACTATTTTTTTCGGACTCTCGAAATGTTCGTTCTGATAAAAGGTGCATAAAAATTTTCGAAATTGTTTATTTTAAGGAGTGAATATAAAAGACAATAAAAAAAACATAAATTTTGTATAAAGAATGAAGTTGATCCGATAATGAGTTGCCGAGATATTTGGAATCCTATTATCCACACTCTTCTTTTTTTTCATGACGCTGTATTTCATTCAAATTTCAATTCAAAGATATATTGTAATTGGGAATGAGACGTTTCATCGGACGCAGTAAACCATTAGTTAATAGGATTATCCATTTTGGAGTTATAAGGATGTTTCTTTTACGCAATTCAGTCATAGACCATTTAAAGTTTAGGACGTCATCAAGCCACGATTTTATTGGAATTGCAATGCATTTTATAAATAGTTTCCACATGTTTTATTTTCCTATTTTATATTATGCATATCCATGATGGGTAAGTAACGACTAGTTTTTACACTTAGTGAATATAGAGTTTTTATAGAGTAAGCCGTTTTCTCAAGTAAACATTTTCAGCTAGATAATAAAATTGATGCATGCAAAAATAACAAAATATTATTCATTTTAAAGTTAATATCTGTAAAACATATTTGTTGAACATGAAAATATTAGCTTGAGAAAGGAAAGGGTCTGAAAAACCTATCTTTCGAGTTGTGTAAACGGATGAATACCCTATAAAAACTACTCGGAAACGTTTGCGAAAATCAGTAGCAGCAAAAGAAACTTTGTTTTTATAAATGCTTCTTTAAATCTCGAAAATAGATTGATTTCTGATGTTTCTAAATATAAAGAACGCTTTTCGGAATCTTTAGTAACTCGGAAAAAGTTATTGTAATGTTTCTTCTAATGGTACTATCTGTCGTTTTTACAGTGTATTTTCGTCCTTTTATTTTTAAATTTATGGCGTATTTTTCAAGTAAAATTGTCATTTTTAAAAAAAACATGTGTGTCTCGAATCTCTCTTTCCAGTATAAATAGTATTTCAAAAGATGAAAATATAAATAAACGTAAGAAGACTTAATACATACATATTATTCGATTATTTAATTTTTCTATAGTATTCGAATCTATTTACAAAATAAAACAGAATACGCCAACCTTAATATTTTTAATATTGAAACTAAAAGTTAAGGGATTTTAGGCAACATATTCTTATTAAAATTTAAAGACAATATTAAAATTATTATTCAAACATTTTAGCCGTTTTTAACTGGAAAATTTGTTTATAAAAAATCATCCATGAAACGCTTGGATTAATATTTTTGTGGAATAGCTGCATTCATGATCCTATTTCGTAGTTATTTAAAAAATACCTTTCTTTTTCACGTTAATTTTACAAGCCCAAATATTATTTTACAGTCTTGTTTAAATTTTTGCCATTTATTCTGCCGTGCTCATACAACGCACGGTTCCAAAAATATGTGCATTCTTAATCTAATATTTTATAATTAGATGATATAGGAATCCTATAGTTCTTTTTTCTTTTTATTTCATTTCATTTCCTTTTTTATACATTGCACAAATAATGAAACATCTTATTATTTTCTGTATCTTTCGATATTATAAAGGACAAACGTGTCCGTGCATAACGCTGACGTCATTTTGATGTTGGCAACACCAGACGATAAAATTTCGCTTTTACTGCAATTTTTTAAACTTCTAAACGTTGCACATTTTAAATTTTTACACCGTCGAATAGGGGGGAAAATGTATTTTCAAACGCAATTTGTTTCAAAACACTATCGCAATTTTTTTTTTTTTTTTAAATAATTTTCAAGCATGATTTAAAAAAAAAATCTATCTTTATCGCAATACAGACTATTAAGAAAGATAAATCCGTTTGTATACTTAAAATAATATAAATTCATCAACATTTGTTTCCGGCTTATACACCACGAAAGTATCGCTTTGAATAAATTTCAAAATTTTATTTGAATACATAATCGCTATTTTTCATGTAAAAATGATTTTTGGTGTTAATCTAAAAAAATATTAAATGTAAAAAATCTATAAGAGTTTTAAATAATAATAAAAGGTTTTTACCTATATTCTGTAACCCGGGAAGCTCGGGTTGGTTTCCCTAGTTTTCATAATTATCAAAAAATATTAGACACATTCCGTTCTTCAAATATACTTTGTTTTCTTTTACAAAGCTTTATGAAACAATAAAATTGTTTATTATTCTATCATTATATTGTTGTCGTTACTGATAGCTATTTAAAAATAATATTATTGCGAGAAATAAAATTTGACACCTTATGGATTTTTTGCATAAATAAATGCTTTTTTTTAATAATTATTATATTTTTAATAATTAATATTTAGTGTTAGTAATATACAATTTTGTTAGAATTTGGAGATTATGCTTGTCACTTTACCTTCCGAAAATCTAGGCATGGTTGTTTTTCAACAGTTACTGTTTCCCGTAGTTTAAGGTGTAACACCACTTCGATCGGTTCGAAATTTCAATTTCATTTTTTTACCGCCTAAAATACTCTTTATCCGCCTTAAAAAAATAAAAAATAATAAAAAACATATTTTATTAGTTAGAAAGTTGAAGGACAATTTCAGAGCCATACAAGTAGAGCGCGCCACAGTGAAAGCAGTTGCGAAAACCTTTAAGCAACATTTTCAAAATCAATGGATACTCTACCACTCATCGTCACATATTTTTCTAATGAAATACGTAAAATGTTTTTTTTCTAATATTGATATCTCGTTTTCTGTGTAACGAAATATTGAAAATGTAGAAAGTGAAAGGACAATTTTGGAGCCATACAAGTAGAGCGCGCCACAGCGAAAGCAGTTGCGAAAACCTTTAAGCAACATTTTCAAAATCAATGGATACTCTACCACTCATCGTCACATATTTTTCTACTGAAATACGTAAAATGTTTTTTTTCTAATATTGATATCTCGTTTTCTGTGTAACGAAATATTGAAAATGTAGAAAGTGAAAGGACAATTTTGGAGCCATACAAGTAGAGCGCGCCACAGCGAAAGCAGTTGCGAAAACCTTTAAGCAACATTTTCAAAATCAATGGATACTCTACCACTCATTGTCACATACTTTTCTAATGAAATATGTAAGATGTTTTTCCCAATATTGATATCTCGTTTTCTGTGTGACGAAATATTGAAAATGTACAATCGGAGTCTAAAAAAAATGAAGCACCCGATAAAATTGAATCGCCAAATTGATGGAAAGAAAAACAAAATATCCATTCTATTAAAAATTAAGTCTTCTTTCAATTTATGAAACAAAAATAAACTTAGTGATACTGAAATTGCACCCATCTCTGACATTTTCAATACGAACACCCAATTTTGGCACCCTATTTCGATATTTCAGTACATTTTACCTCTAGATGCCAAACTAGAAGTCATTCGATCAAATAGTTTAGGAATGATGAAAGTTTATAGTTTGTATCTCGTCATCTTCAATTCTTTTTTAATCGTTGCAAAACAAATTGCATTGCGAGTATAGTTGAGCTGTCATTTTGAATTCGCCTATTTGAAGCTTCTAGAAATCTATTTCTATTAAAAAATTCATACGTTTCAATTAATATTTTTTTCTAAAATTAATTTCGAAACTTTTTTAACTTTGAAAGTGATTTTCGTGATTTAAAATGTATGGGGTGTATCCTTTTTTATTTTCTTTATTTTTTTGCACAGACTGTACATTTTACTTTTAATGGATGCCATTTCACTGAAAATACATGATTTTTTTTTTTAAACTGAGAAATTACTGTTTGGTGTCGTTGTTCTAGTTTATGTCTACGATAAACTATCGTGTTCACTTTTCTCGCAGCGCTCCAGCCCAACAACTATGAAGCCGCCCTTTTTTAATACAGTTGGACCCGGTTAAGACGCTCAAAGGTTAATCTGCGATCCCGCTTAATACGCGGATTTTGCCCGGTCACTTGATAATACCCATAAGACTAATGTAAAAATACCACGTTTAATACGCGAACTGTTATGACGCGATCCCGCTTCATAGGCGACAGAGTTTTGGCACCCTGAGGCAAAAAATCTCGCTTAATGACGCGAATTCATAGACCAAGATGAGAATTTTCCTCTCTTTGCAAATTGAGTGGGATTTTTTTTTTAATAAATATCTACCACTACTTCCGAATAGTAACATTGGCATTATGTAATAACAGATGAAGTAAAGCGAATGTGACTCATCGGAAAGAGTGGTAGATAAATCAATACATGACTCATTATCACAACTACAACATACATAGTTTTAATATGGGTTGTTCTGCAAAGATTTCCTATTTTTGGTATATGTTAAATAAAAAGGCTAGCAGTCAAATTACTTTTGTTTTATTTTTGGCTGCAACTTTATTCATCGAGAATAGTCATATTTGAATCTATTTCTTCAGTTATTTCAGTCATTTAATAAAAACAAACAATGAGTTAAGTTTGAATACGGTTAAATTTTAATGTAAATAAGCATGAAATACGCAATTTTCAACCGTAAACATATAAACGAAAGCTTTAAAGTTCATTGAGGTGGATTCGATGTGTCAATAAGCTCCGTTCCTGCAACAGTATGGAAATCGCGTTTCATACGCGATCCCGCTTAATAGGCGACTTTTGTCCAGTCCCTTGAAACTTGTATTACCTGGGTTCGAATGCATATGTATTAAAAATATACATACAGTTTTCTGCTTTAACGCAAGTGGAATAAATTGGTATAAATGGATTTTTATAAACCCGTAATTAAAGCTTTAAATTTCCGGACGTCAAAGTGGCGTGACCCATTGAGAGTAAACCATTTTTAGGTGTGTTCGTAATTCTATAAATACGTAGCATCTAGAGTCGTTGTCTGGTCCGTTCGTCAGCAGGGCAAAAACTACCCAACCGAATGGTTTGAAATTTAACATAATTTAATATAATTTAATAATTCGTTTCAGAATTGGGTCGAGTCATTTCAAATTTTATGAAAATCGAATCAAAACTTTAAAAGATATTAATAAAAGATTTTTGCATTCTATTAAATCCTACACCGTGTCCCAAAAGTTTAGACAATCAATAAAATTTGCATTAACATAAAAAGTAATAAGGTACAATTAAAATTCGTGAGATAGGTAATAAATGAAAGCCGTTTTGCTGATACACACATATAAATTATGATCAAAGGTTTGAAATTATAAAATATACATTAAATTATATAACAATGTGCTGTCCCCAAAGTATAGACAACTGTAATTTTTTGGTTCTACATTTATAAAAGTCACTGAAAACTTACTTTTAATATTTAATTGTATTGCCACGACACTTTATAACATCAAATACACGTTGTTCCATAGAATTAACTAAGCATTGCATTACAGAAGGAGGTATTTCATACCACGTTTTGTCAATCGTAATTTTTAAGTCATTTACAAATGTATATTGCTTTCCATTTTCACATATTTTACGAGATACGATCCCTCATATGTTCTCCATGGGATTCAAATCTGGACTAAGTGCTGGACAGTCTAATACTGTGATATTGTTTTGCCTAAACCATGTTTTCGATGATGTGGAGGTATGGATGGATGCCTCATCTTGTTGGAAAACACAGTCCGGTCTTGCTAGCAAATCCATAATTGGCAGTAAATTGGTACGTAAAATATCCTGATAATCCTCTGATTTCATTTTCTGTCCATAAATCCTAGAAATGTTTGGCCGTTGAAAGAAAACACTCCCCAAGTCATTACGGATCCTTCGCCTTGTTGCATGCTGAAACAGTTCTTGGGTTCTTTTCTTAGGTAAAATTTATGACAATCAGGGCCGTCTAAATTCCATTTCTTTTCATCATTGAAGATATTTTCACCGTATGACGTATGCTTTCCAGCCCACTTTAGACGTGTATCTTTATGTCTCTGCTTTAAGCAAGTTTTTGCTTTCATTCTCCTAGAAACAATATTTGTTGAAAAATTGATGCAATTTCACGTACAGATAAATTATCAACTGAAGCCATTTTTAATAACATTCTATCATCACGTAACATTGTTTTCTTTGGTCTTCCGACTCGCTTTCTAGTATTCCACATGTTCCACTTGATCTCAAAACTCCATAAATATTGCTCAAGGATCTATTTATTCTTCTCTATATTTGCACAGCATTTTGTCCTTGCTCTTTTAAATGTAAAATCTTAATAATTTCATCTTTAGAAATTTCTTTAGAACGTGGCATTTTTATCAGAATACGCAGAAAATGTCTTTTCCGAATCACAAACAAAAAATTACATTGAACTCATTTGATTCTACAAAATTTCAATAAATTATTATGCTAAAAATACAGCAGACGATATTGCAATTAAAGGGGAAAATTATTCTGCATTTATAGAAGCAGACAAAAATGAAAATATTTTATTTTGTGAACAAAAATGTAAAAGAAAACGTAAGAGAAAAGAAATGTAAAAGAAAGAGATTCGTTCATCGTGAGTCATAAAAATATTAAAACACGGAGGTAATCATACGCAAAGCAAGAAATCCATGGTCAATTTTGCAGCGCTGTCTGGTGTTGAAAAAATTCGCATCTGTAAACGCGGCATAAGAAATAAGAGAAAAGGAATGCTCATTTCGCTTCGTTCATAACAGACGTTATAATTCATTTCACTGAAATAATAACCATGATTTTTTTACATTGTAAAATTAGTTACAGTACGAACACCTCATTTGTCACGATTAACGTACATTTTCTAACTTGTCTAATTGAAAAAACCACTACTGGAGGAGCATAAACACACTGTTATAAGCGTCAATAACTTTTATCCTTTCGCAGACAACCCCAATTTTTCTGATAGAAATAGTTTATAGGGACTTTTAAAATTATATAGAAGAAATAAGCTGACGAGTAGTGCAAAAGTCTAAAAGAAGGAATTAGTTATCACGCTATTCTCTACTTTTTACGAGATACGTTCGCCAAGTTCCGTCCACACGCTGAAGGTTCTAAAAACAGGCTAATTTGTTCTGCTCTAGAAAAGATTATCCGATTACGAAAATTTGAATGATATTACCACGATCAGTGGCGATCTTCTGTAATCGGGTTGTCATTCATTACATTTTGACCAGGGGATTTTTCATTTCCCAAGGCCGCATTCATTGCTCTCGCGATATCTGGCGGCTGTTTTTGTGATTGATTAAGTGCGATTCTATCTCACATTTGAAAATCAGCTTGTACAAAATAGTTAAGTAAAAAATGTCTCTACCTCTCGGACTTTTATACTAACGTCTAGAATTTTTTTTTTGTTTCAAACGCTTTAAAAATATTTTCTGTTAAATATGAAGTAATTTTCTCCATTTAATGCTTTTTGCACATAAGAAATTAATTATTTGAAAGTTTTCTTTCTCTTTCAATATTCACGTATAAATATCTTTCAATTGAGAAGTTTTTGGAAATATATGATCATTTCGGCTTTTTAAATATGACGTAATTTTCATCATTAAATGCTTTTCGTACGAAATATATTTTTCATTTGAGAAATGTTTGGAAATATTATTTGCGCTTTTTGAAAGCTGGCAGTAACAGGTAAAAAGTGACTTTTTCGAAATATAAAATAAATCGCTATTGAGATAATGCCATTTTGAAATATTTTTTTTAAAAAAAGCTCAAAAAATTAGACAAATTTAAAAAATAATTGAAAACTGCACCCGCAAACTATAGTTAGTTATGTGCTTGCAAAAGATGGTTAGATTTCTATGCAGATTTTTTTGATAGATCATAATTTAATGGATTTCTTTTGTGTGTCCCTGTAAACGAACTATAAATGCGACTCATTCTATACTCCTGATAAAGCATGTTGCAGTTCTCCTCAGTTCTTCTCCATCTCATTATGTTTGAAATATTGTAACATCAAAAAATGCACCGAAAGCTATTTTTCCCCATAGATCATAACATAACGGAATTTTTTTTGTGTGTTCTGACTATAAATGCTATATAACTTCATTTTCAATACCGAACGTTCTAGACTAAACTTCAATCAAATATAAAAATTACATGGCAATCCGAGTATATTTACGAGAGTTAGAGTACGGAGAGACAGACAGTCAAACCGAATTCATAAACTTTTCAACTATGCTGGAAAGTGTTAAAAAGCTCAATTTCTGAGCAGTAGATGTAGATCAGAGGTAGTCTACTTGCGCGCGCTTAATACCAGTAATTTCTTACAAAAATCTTTGCCTTATTATCTTCGAAAATCTTCGAATAAAAAAGGCGAAGTATTTCTGTAAGAAATGACTGGTATTCTGCAGCCGCAGACTGGCAACCTCTGATGTAGGGCGTGCCACAGTGAGTCAACAGTAATGAAGTGCCGTTTTTAAGTAGATTTCGTAAGAAATACTACCTATTACATTCTCTCCTATGTTGGAATTTCTGAAAAATATTTGCAGGGCTAGGCCGATCATAACCCCTAGAACTCAAAACCACCCCCTGTTCAAAACTTTATATATATATATATACAGTGGCGGTCAAAAGTTTCCGGCCAGTTAGTTTCTTTAATTTGTTTGCCAGAACGTTTCAACGAAGAAAAAGCGCGATTGCTCCAAAAAGTAGGAATATGCAAATGACCTCTGACCAATATGATGAATCATTTTGATTGGATGCTGAAGACACTTGATGTAAAGGGTAGGAATTCGAAATTCGCGTGTGCAAAAGTTTCCGGCCGTTCGTTATTCGTATAGTTCGTTAAATTTTTGCTATGGGTAAACTGTTGTTTTGATCATGTTTGTTAATTAATCAACGTGAATAACGTAGTTGAAATGAAAATTTCAACAATTATTGTTCGTAAACGAGTGATTTGTTTGTCGCTAAAGGGCCAATCCTCTCGTGAGATTGCGGCAAAGTTATCAATCGGAAAATCTACTGTGAACGATATTTTTAAAAATATATAAAGATGGCCATGGCCTTCAAGACTTGCCAAGGTCCAGGATACCCCGGAAAACGACTATTCGTGTGGACAGAATTATCAGGAGAGAAGCAGTGGATGACACGCATAAAAATGCCGCTGCAATATCCCGCGATTTACGGAGCGCAAATATTGCTGAAATAAGTCGATCTACCATGTGAAGACGCTTATATAACATAGGACTTTATGAAAGAGTCGGTGTTAAAAGACCTTTAATAAGTAAAAAAAAATCAGCGGTCCCGACTGGCGTTTGCGAAGGAACACAAAGACTGGTCAAGTGTAAACTGGAAAAAGAACTATTTTCCGATGAATCGAAGTCAACTTTTTAGGAAGTGATGGCAGACACTACGTCCGACGACCTAAACACAAAATATATGATTTGAGACACGTTAATGAAGCTACAATGAAGCATGGCGGATGACACGTTATGCTGTGGGAAGCATTTTCTATAAAAAAGTGTCGGTCCATTAGTTGAAATCCGTGGCAAGATGAATGATGCAATGTATAAGGATATCTTGCAAGATTATTTGCTGCCTTATTGGAGGAAAAATTGTGTGTCGAAACTACTTGTTCAACATAATAATGACCCAAAGCGTACATGCAATCTCGTCATGCAGTGGTTTTTCGCACAAAAAATTCCGCTTTTGAAATGGCCAGCCCAATTACTCGATCTGAATTAGTACTACCTATTAAACGTTTATACGAGTATACGTATAATACGTATTATACGGGGTGCAGATTTTGGATACGTATGATACGACCAAGTCGGTTATACGTATTATACGAAACAGCATATACGGTACATAGTATATACGGATCTTACACCAGCGGTTAAACGTAGAACGTTTAAACGGTTTTCGTTCATTCCTTAAAAAATTATGCCTTTCTCCTGCTGGTCTGCGGATCAGAAACTTTGAGAAACACCCGCTGTGTCCTGTGCAGTCGGTACTTGCATTTTTAAAAAAATACATAGCTTTTTTTTTTTTTAGACCGCTGACCAGGTCTCTACCTGCTAGACTTTTGCCTAGCTTAACGAGTTGATACCTGGCAACGGGGCGAAGATTCGCCTGCTTTCCGCCTGGCGAAGATGAGTTTGTTAAATCTATAGGCCGACGTGGCTTCAGTGCGTCTTGTTGCTTTAATTGCTTTTTCTTAGTTGGTCGGTTGCTAATTGATTTTTGATGAGGCGATTCAGCACTGCGCAGTGTAGCGAATTCATACCGGACGGATGTGAGATGCTGGGATATTTACTATTTCCTCGCTGCATCGCTCATCCATACGTCCTGCCATCGCTACTCGAGTTGGTCTCGTAATTTAGAACCTTGATCTGGTGACGAGACCTTCACCAGATTAGGCACCCCCAGAGGTGTAACATAGCTTATTTTAAATTATGGCGTGGACATTTCGCCCGAAACATTGGTATTGCAGAAAACAAACTTACATTGACTTCATATTTTATACTGACACTGATCAATCCAATTGCTGGAAAGTTCCATAATCTTATTTTTATTTTAAAGACCCCCACGGTGGGCACTCCCCCCACAGGCCGATATCCCTTGTGCAGATAATTGGCCGTAACAAATAACTAACTAAACATATTTTTATTTTATTTATAAGAATACTTTTTTCTATATTAAAAATATTTTGAAAATACGTTTTCCATCAAAAAAGAAAAGAGAAGGCAAGCCATTTTAAGCTTCTGTGATTGCGTTCTGAAACCTGCAGTGACGATTATTTATCAGGCTATAAGTAATCAAAATTTATAGGTATTAACACAAAAAAAATGAAATTTGTCAAGATTAACAACGATTCTTAAAACGTAATATCTTGTAATGCACATGCACTTTGCATAAAAAATACCTCGAGTGTCATGGTTAAAAAAAATGAAATTGCGTTATACATTAACACAGAGTAGAAAACATTAGCACTGTGTAAAGAACAGCATTTGACCCCCCCCCCCCCCCCGGGCGCAATTTGAGTATACGCACACAAAAATAACTAAATATATTTTTTTAATTAAAAAAAAGAATACACTTAATAAGGATTAACAATATATCTGAAACGTGTGTATTCTCCTTATTTGCTCAAAAAGTCTTTTTACTTTCGTTATATATTTACGATAATCGTTTATATGGAAAAGTAACAAGATTCTATGTATGAAACATATTATACAGACTGCTAAAGTAACGCAACAGATTTCCAGCTTGTTTTCCGTTCAGTGACGTAACACTGGTGAGATCCACTGGCATTAAAAGTAAATACGATACTTGTATAATTGAATTAAACGTATACTATAATTATACGTTTAACCGATATACGCTTATACGTATCCGGATACGTTTAAAAGTATAGTTTAAGGTATACGTATTCCTTAAATACGTATTATACGTATATACGTATATCGGTTAAACGTATAACTGAAATACGTATCGCATCGGGAGCACTAATCTGAATATAATAGAACAACTTTTGAACGAACTTGGCAAACGTGTGTGGAATTATAAATATTCCAATTCAGCAGAATTTCCCCAAAAATTACAAGAACAGTGGAAAAAACTTACCATAGACGATCTTCAAATGTTCATTGAATCGATGCCGCATCGCTGAGCCACAGTACTTATTTCTAAAGGTATGACGACAAAATACTAATTGTAAATGTTGTTGATCACTGTTATTTTCTATTATAACACCATTTTTTTCCAAACTTGCCAAGATGGCCGGAAACTTTTGAGAACATGCGTTTTCCTTTGCAATTAATTTTGTCAATTAAATTTATTGATATTTATTTGTTATTCCATAAATAAGTTCCTAACTATTATGTCAATAAAATGTATAAGTATCACTTTGAGATTGCTCTTCATATGGGTATACTTACAAATTAACCAAAAATGTTATGCTGGCCGGAAACTTTTGAACGCCACTGTATATATATATATATAATAACTTATAACAGATGCATAGGAAGCATGGATCTTTTATACAGGAAAATTGGATTTTAGAAAATTACAACGAGGTAAAATGAACCTGGTGCTTTCGTTTATTTCATCATCTCCTGAATGCTTGGATACTGTGCAGAAATAGAAGTAAAGATGAAGGAATCAAACACAAGCCTATGAAATTATTTCAGTTAAGAGTCAATTGGCTGACAGTTTCTGCTCTTATTGCAGAATGAAAACTTTGCAGCGTAGAAAACCATCCAACACAATCATACCAGAGCTTAAACAAAGAGCAAAAGTAAGTTATAAAACCACTTCCCCTCATAAATGCTGTTATGTCTGACACACTGTCTTGAACGTTGAGACAAACCAAAGGTGCAACGTATGATCTTGTAAATGTTGAATAAGGGTGAAATGCTTAAAGTGGGATTTTCCATTGTGTCCAAACAAAAATAATTATTATTTTGTGAAACACCACTTACCATAATTTATGTGTGTAAGTTTGTGTAATAAGTAATAATTCTTCAGAACATTTATTTTTTAATAACTAAAACACGCATACAATTGTTTACTATGTTCTTTCTGGTAACAAAAATGTTTCTAGATATAAAATCAAATATAACTTTGCCTAGTTGCATGATGTTGCCATTTGGCGCACTTAATTTTTAAAATAGGGGGATTGAACTTTGTGTCGTTATGTTAAAATAAATGATCAGCGTAAAAATAGCACAAATAAAAATATATAAAATCGCAAACAGCTGTTTCGAAGCCTCTAAATCTCCATCATTAGTGCCAAATTTAAAATCTCTGTTGTTTTTAAAAATTCACCGCCATTCTATCTTGGTCGCGTACTTACATGGCTTAAACTTTTAAATCAGTTTTTATTGATTTTTTAATTTGGCACTGATGATGGAGCTTTAGAGACTCCGAAACAGCTCTTTGTTATTTTATATATTTTAATTTGTGTTACTTTTACGCGTTGATCATTTATTTTAACACTTAATTTTTTTCTTAAATTTCGGATAACAGTTGGCAAGGGAATTTTTTTTAAATATTTTTCATGTTATATAAGCAGTTTTTAAAATTACATAAATATTTTTATTAAAAAATAAAACACTGATGCATCGTAGGATTAAACAATTCAATGCTAATTTCGACATCGTATTTGAATTATTCGATAAGTTTTACCTGAAAATACCAACCGGGAAAATATTGGGTCAAGCAGTTTATGAATTATGCAGATGTAAAATTTTGAACTCCTAATGTTAATATTATTTTTATTAGTTTCAAAACATATTGCAATGGTTATAGTTTTTTGAGCATAACTGAAAAAATATTTGGTGCAATGCGTTGTACTTTTGGATTCGCATATTTGAAGCTTTTAGAAATGGACTTCAGTTAAAAAGTTTATAGATTCTATATTTATTTTTGAATATTAAATTTTAAAAAACTATATGTATCTTGAAATTAATATTCGGAAAAAAAAATAGGAACTGTAACATTTGGTTTTTTAACAGAAATCAATTTTAATAGCTTTAAGTTGTTTTATGCCAAGAATTAGTTTTTTAGTTATGCTTAAAAAACTACCCACAGTGCAGTGTGTTTTGCATTCATTGAAAAGCAATATAATATTAGGAGTTCAAAACTGTAAATACGAAACCAAAACTTCTTAACCGAATGACTCAAGGTAAACTTTATTGACAAATCCAAATAGGATGTCAAAATTAAGTGTTAGTATTCAAGTTTTTTAAAGATTGTTAACATTTCGATCTGTAAACGAGCTCTTAATCAAAATTTACGTAAAGCATCAATTAGTAGCCATTATTACTGATCAGCTGGTTCCCGCCACACTCTTATAGGATTACCCCAGAGTGAGCATAGCATATCCTTTCTCCTTCTACGACTTCTCTTTTCCGATTGAGACATGGCTTAGAAAATTTATATTTAAAATAATCACAGATTTTCCAAACGGGATTCTTTAAAATGAAACAGACGATTTTTTTTTCTTTTAAGTGCAGTTTAGCCATGCATGCTTCAAATATTTATAGCAAAATACAGAGTGGCCAAGATAAAAAAGGCCCGGTATACAGAAATACAAATACTTACTAATTTTTATTTAAAAGTAGTAAATACAGAATATTATTAATAACAACACCTCCTGTGAACTATTGAATGTTCAGTATGTTGTTATTCATAATATTTTGTATTTACTAATTTTAAATAAAAATTAGTATTTGTACTTCTGTATACCGGGCCTCTTTTATCTTGGCCACTCTGTACTTTTAAAAATTGAATAATGAACTGCAAAAATTTTAGTTACGTATTTATTTTCAGCATTATTTCATTCCATGCTACTCACCCAAACATTTTTAACCCTCCAGCCACGGGAAACGCTCCTATCGCGTTTCACTTATTCTGTACAATTCCGCGGGGCACGCTATTTTGGCGTTGCCTACAATTTTTATAGTACTTAAGCATCGGGAGACTCTATTTCTTCGTTGAATCTATCTTCTTTTATTTAGAAATAGAGAGATTCGTTTACAAATTATAATACATATATCATTTCATATATAAGGTCATTCTGAAAGCTCTGCGGTTTTTGAAATATGTTGCATCCATAAATGCCACATTCCCACCGGAATATTTAAATAAAACTTTGTTTTTATAATGTACATGAAGAAACTGCTTTTACTTATTTGGAAATAAATTTGTTTGTAAATTCCGGTGACATTCAATCCTTATAACTATTATAAGTGACGAATAAAAATAGGCCGCGGTTTTATATAAGAAAATGGAAACATCGCCCGCGGCTAGAGGGTTAATATGCCAAAAAAAAAAGAAGAAGAAGAATCACAGTGAAAACTAAGCATGTGTAGTTTTAAAATGATAAATTAAGAACACGTAACTGTTTTGCGAAATTTTTAACAAATGGCGAGCTTTTTAAATTAACAATAGTTTATATTTTATAAATAAATAATGCGTAAATTGCTCGTGAATTTTAACAGCAACATCCAAACTGGAATTTCTCATACATCGGATGGTGAGATGATCAGTTCATCCCTGACGTATCTCTGGAAGAAATCTCTTGTATGCAGTCATTATCGTATTTTGCTTCTGTCAACCTACGAACAAACACTTGAGCATCAAACAAAGCTTAGGACTATCTAGGATGGCATCTATTAGGGTTGATCAAAGGAAAACGGAACAGAAGCCGCAGAATGAAATTACATATTTTATTTTAAACAAAATCTCCACAGCTACAGAAGAACTTGTCCCAATGTAATAAATACCTTGCTTGTAGAAGTCCTTTGGCTGAAATAGGAACCAGTTTCGAAAATTGTCCGTGACTTCGCTGTCTGAGTAAAAACAGCAATCCTTCAATGCCTTTTTCAGCGGACCAAAGATGGGAATGTCATATGGCGAAAGATCTATGTTATACGGCTGGTATTCCAACACTATCCACCGACACGTCACCAGATTCCCTTGTAGAAGTGCTTGTATCCGTCTTGCCCACGAGTCAATGACAGTTCTCCATACACTACCTTTAATCGCCGATGCACTTCGCAAAATTGAACTCGTTCTGCCACTAAATAAGAATTACACTGTATTGCTCTTTTGTACTCGGAAATATTCCAGGCATGTTGATAAATAACAACAACCGATTGCGTGCCGAACAGTACTGTTGGCTGACCGCCAGCGCATATCACGTGGTTCTGCATGACTATCAAGTCTATTTCCGCAGTAGGGATTATCTTGCTTACTTCCCGGTTTGCTTATACACAAAGTTTCACCACACTCATACAAAAATAAACTAAATTATAACCATTGTTCCGTTTTCATTTGATCCACCCTTATACAGTATTTGACAAATATAATTGTCATCCATTCTGTATTCACGGACTTCAAGCCCTTCACCCCTTTGACTTTGTCCGACGTGTAGCATTTTACAATTGGTTGTTCAAACTTTGTTAATTCACTGGACTGATTAATTTTTGCTTAGGGAACAGGGGCCAATCAATACCCAAAACGATCATTACTAGAATAAAACGTTTCTTGTTTTGCTCGTGAAATGCCTCAAGAGGGGGGTTTTCTAAACGGTGTGGTATTTGGAATGGAAAACGCTTTGGCCTATTTATGAAGATACTCTTACAGTTATAAATTATATGCAACGTATTTTAAACAGTTCTGTAACTGATTGTCTGAAAACGACGCTATTATGATTTTAAAAAAATATATATTATTAGCAAGATGACTGTAAATGTAAGAAACTGGGTCAAGGAAAATTTCGATAAGCTGTGGGTTGGTTTGAAAGGAGCCATACAATGACTAAGGAAGTGGTAAGAAAACAAACAATATTACCCTAAATGTACGTGAATGAACGAATATTTTTGAAGATATTGTGTAAATAATCTATTCAAGTTGAGTTTTTTCTTTCTAGCTCGGAACCCATGTCATCCAAACGGTCACTGGATTTAAATGTAAAAGATCTTTGTAAAGAGTACGCGGAACAAGCAACGACCCATGGCTTAAGAAGAATTGCCGAGACTAAAACATCTTTTGGAAGAGTCTTTTGGTCGTTTGTATTTCTATCTGCTCTAGCGGGTTGCTTTTACCACAGTTCGTTTCTAATACAAAAGTATTTAAATTTCTCCAAAGTGACCACTACGGAAGAAATTCACGCAAAGCAACTTCAGTTTCCAGCGCTTACAGTCTGCAACATGAATATTCTTAAGAATTCTTTTTTCACAGAGCAGTTAGCAAAAAATGAAAACACGACTCATGAAAGAAAAAAAGGTATGTACAAATCTTTTGTGCAAAGATTTTCATTCTTGCCTTTTAAAAAAAAACTCGTTGATGAACTTTGAAAAGCGACTACAGTTTATAAACAGCCATTCAGTTCATAGTTCCACACTTTCCTTTCTACGTAAAATCTTCAAATCAAAGTAATATTTGTATAAAATAATTTAAAAATGAGATATATTTATTAAATAAAAAGCATTAAAGATGGACATTAAATATAAACAGTACATAATTCTACTTGTACTTTGTTAAAACAGTGTAGCATGGAACAATAAAACTTATTAAAAAGTCAAATTCTTCCAACAGTTTCGACTAAAACTCTATAAGGGATAGTTAAAGACATAACTCGTGATGTTTGCAGCTTGATTATAGGAAGGTGAGAAGGGGAGGGAATCCTAAGGGAAAACCAAGAATGAAAAGAAGGACATAATATTTATGTATGGAGAGAGATATTTATATAATTTTATATTAGGCAACCTATATTAATAATATTTGTTAACATATTTTCATCCGAGAATTTACAAATGAGAGTAAAATTTTTTCCCAAAGATTTAAACAGACACATTTTAACTTCCAGCTCGTAATAAAATAAATAACCCCAAAAAAGTCGTTCATACCACTGTAATAAAGAGCCTTTAGTATTTTCCTGACTGTTACTTATGACATGATAGTCATTTGCACTGATGTCTATGTCTCACTGATGTTTGAAATTCGGTACTGTCGAAGCTAGTTAATGTATTATAATAAAGCTAATGTATTATAATAAAGTTAATGTATTATAATAAAGCTATATAGCGGGAAAGCTACGCCCGCTACGCTGGTCAATTTTTATAACGAACTTTTAATCAAACAAAATATTGACATTTCATAATTCACTTTTATATTTTAACAGAATAATAAGGCTACTATAATTTGTGACTCGTGCTATATCCAATATACACGCCAGGCCACTTCGCCCTTATCATTATCTTTTTACGCATGAAGGTTTTGCTATGGTACTCCATTGTGAAATTTGGTAATTTTTCAAATTCAATGTTTGAAAAATGGCATAATCATTAGATTTGAAATTTATATCAAGAAAAATACAATTTTTTACCTTTCTAACGCAGTTTGCCTAGAAATTTTCTGACAAATACTTTTTGAGCTATTATTTTTTTTCAGTAACTTCAAATGTTTCATTTTTCGAGATTAATCAGTGGCAACAATTAGCGGAAAAACCAATCGTCAGAAACGCATAGTTTTTTATTAAAGAGGCTGTGGAGCAGGGATTGACACCACCAATTTGCCACCATCACTTTTGAAATCGGTTCGGTAGTTCCAGAGATTCCATAGAAATAGTAATTTAGAATGAATTTAGAACGCCTTTCGCTTATTTCACCCTTTTAAATTTCGAATTTTTTTAAAAATTTGTTCTTAAAGAGCATTTTCATCTTATAAGTAACTACAATGCCAAATTTCAAATTTCTAGCTCATTCAGTAAAAACAAAATCGCAATTTTAGAACGTTTTTCACTCCTGCACCCCCCTAGAGTTAGTGGCACCGACATAAAATATAGCCTATGTTGGAGCAGGGGTTGTCACCATCAATTTGCCACCATCACTTTTGAAATCGGTTCGGTAGTTCTAGAGATTCCATAGAAATTGTAATTTGGAATGTTTTTAGAACGCTTTCGCTCAGTTCACCCTTTTAAATTTCAATTTTTTTTTATTTTGTTCTTAGAGAGCATTTACATCTTATAAGTAACTACAATGCCAAATTTAAAATTTCTGGCTCCTTCAGTATGAAAAAAATCGCAATTTTAGAACGTTTTTCGCTCCTGCACCCCCCTGGGGTTAGTGACACCGACATAAAATATAGCCTATGTTGGAGCAGGGGTGTCACCATCACTGTTGAAATCGGTTCGGTAGTTCCAGAGATTCCATAGAAATTGTAATTTAGAATGTTTTTAGAACGCTTTTCGCTCATTTCACCCTTTTAAATTTCGAATTTTTTTTATTTTGTTTTTAGAGAGCATTTACATCTTATAAGTAACTACAACGCCAAATTTCAAATTTCTAGCTCCTTCAGTATAGAAAATATCGCAATTTTAGAACGTTTTTCGCTCCTGCACCCCCATGGGGTTAGTGACACCGACATAAAATACAGCCTATGTTGGAGCAGTGGTTGTCACCATCAATTTGCCACCATCACTTTTGAAATCGGTTCGGTAGTTCCAGAGATTACCCCCTACAAACAAACAAACAAACTGAATCCTTTATAATATTAGTATAGATTACTCGTAATGCAATAAATTCTCGATAACTTACATGCATCCTTAATGTGCTTACATTAAATGAAAATTATAATCTTGTCATTATAATTGTCATTCAATATAATAGTCAAAATAGTCAAAATTGTCTCCGGTTTTTCATTGTTTCACTTGTTTAAATTCATGACGCACGATTTCAGAGTATCTGCAATAAAGGATTTGAAATCTTCCATTCGAAATATTTTATTTATCATTTATTAACTGACTTTTGACTAGCCAACATAATAAAGAAAAAATCATTCAAAGTTACAGGTAACTGGACATACAAAACTATTTTTTTAAATCACCTTTCTACGCTCGTCATTCAATAAATAATCATTAACGCAATCATTTAGCATCATGCTCAATATTATTAGAAAGTGATTCGTGTTCTTAGTTTCATAGCACATTTCATTTTAGCCTTTTTTTTTAGAGTGTTTTATTTTTTAATCAATAGCTGTGTATATGGACACCTTTCCAGATGCACCACTTGGGTGCGTTCCTCTTCAAACATTAAAACCTTCACAAATTATCTGTTATTTTTATCACAGAATTAAAAAAAACATTTTCTTCTTTACTTTTTGTTTGACACATAGCATGAAATATTGTACCCAGGTCAAAATTCATGCTAGTAACAGCAACAAAAATAGGCTAGTTATTGCTATGTATTGCTTTGTCTGCTAGATTTTCATGCTATTATATGCTTTATAATGCTATCCAGCATCAGATACGGTTAGCTTACACAACAACAGCATGACAAGCTATATACAAGCATTTTATGCTTGTTTGCTGTTTAAGCTTCTTCCAAAGCATGGAGATTTAGGTACCTTAACAAGATTTTTTATACTTTTTCAAGCAGGTGGTGGTCTTGATTGCTGCTAGGCCAGCAATATATTCAAGCATTACAAGCTGGATTATGTATGCTGGCCAAACAGTAAAGTGGGTCAATACATACCATGACTTGCTTGTAATTCTAGTGGAACAAGCAAATATGTATGGTTTTTTATGCTATTTTACTTGCTGGGATACAGCATTTAATGCTAGTCTAGCAAACAAATACCAGCATGAATTTCGACTTGGGTAGAATCTTCATAAAACAACACAAAGTAAGCACAGCGAAAACTATTTCATTTTTCGGCTCGGCAAAGGTTTTTCTCTAAAAAATACAAGTATTTATTTTAAATTCTTCATCATCTTCGCACACACACAGAAAAAGAATTCATGAACCCTCGGCCTGATTAAAGCACATATCGGTGCACACTGAACAGATTCCATATTTCTGTGTTCATTTTTAGATCTCTGAATAGAAAATTGTGATAGCGTAAAAAAGGAATTGCGCTAAATCAATATTACTCTTTATATAGATTTCTTCAGTTATTCTATTATTAACTCTCAAAGTTCACTATTATTTTCGCATTGTAATAAAACATAAGATTTGCACCTTTTGAGTTGATATCCTATTGAACTGTTGTACAAGAATAAAATAAATAATAATAAATTTGCTATGCGTTAATCAATAAATTTTTAAATGGTGAATTAGGATGATAGTTTGCTTAAATAATATTGTTTTTATAGATAACCTGAATATATAAAATTATGTATTTCTCAAATTTGTCAAGGATTTAGAAAAAAAGTAATCCTCAAAATTATTGAAACATCTGGAAGTGGCATAGCGTTCTACTGTTGTATTGTTGTTTTAAACCGAATTATTTTGTGTATCCCTTTAAATGAAGGATACATGCTACATATTCTTTATTTTTGCAGAATGTATGTTGTACTGCACCCTCAGTAATGCACAACAATTCCACTACCGTTAAAATAGTCTAACATCATTGAAACGTCCCGCAAATGATTTTGCCTACAGAACGTCGTGTAATGGAATTCTTATGAGTGTCACTGTAAACATGTTTTGCATAATGTACATATATATGTATGTATATAATGCCCCCTCCCTATGTATATAATGTAACCCTCCGCCTACCAGACGGGTCCAATGGACCCATCTGGTAGTCGGAGGACTAAACAATTTAATTTTTTTCTAAATTATATAATAAGTGGGTTAAACTTCAGTAAATCAAAAAAGTTACATATTTGTCAAAATTAAAGTTTTAAAAATATATTTATTTAAGTTAACCTTATTGAAAACGTTTCAGCGTGTAACGTATGTTGTAAACATACATCTGTTTGACGTTTCTGTAAACATACGTCTGTTTGACGTACAACTATCTCTTTGGTACACTTTACCCAACTCATGAAATTGAAGATCAATGATCATAAAAGAGTATTTTTTTATATTTCAATGAGTCGCTAGTCAGCGATAAATCGTCAAGTAAAAGAAAATTATTATTGTTTTACGGGCGTATATTTGAGTTTCCGCAGAAATATTTTTCATAAACCGGTAGACTCACATGAGAATTACATTTCTAATTGTTTTCAAAATTTTGAAAGTAAGCGCTTATGAAGAACTATTTTTTGTCAGACAAAAATTGATGCATATATGTTGCAGTCTGATCTCAAAAAAAGTCTCTCTCACTATTTTCAGTCTAATCTCTCACTCGTTTTTGAGTTCAGCCTGCAACATGTATGGAAACAGATATTTTATGAAGGATGGTATACTAAATTAGAGAAATGAAGTTTTCGTCGTTCCAGAGGAATATGCAGTTTTGATCGATGTGTAACTTTAATTTGAACTCTGAATGACTGATCCTTTTGCAATTATCCTATCGGATAATTATTAATGTCCGTGAACGTCTGTGTGTGTGTGAGTGTGTGCGTCTGTGCATTCCCGGTCTGTACATGCAAAGGCTCCGGGACGAATCGACGCACTGAAGGCGAACGCGGACCGAAAAATTGGGAAAAAAGGCGCGGATGTCAAGTTCGGGTCGGGTCGGGAGTCCGACCCGGACCCGGGGATTTATTAACCGACGAAACTGTTTTAATTACGGACCGAAACCGAACTTGAAATAGAATCGAAAACCACAAATTTTCGCCTCCGAAAGGGGTTGCCGGTCTCTCTCGGGGCAGGGAAGGAAAAGGCAGCGGGTTCCCTGGGAGCAATTTAAACCCCAAACCGCAGTGCAGGTCCGACCCGTATCTCCGGAAGTCGGGGGGCCAGAAATTCGGAAATCGTACGGACGGAAGCAGGACTGCGTCCGGTTTCATAAATTCCAAAAATCATTTCCGTACTACAATTAGAACCGAAAAAATCCTTTAAAAATCGATCGATAAAAAATTATTTTTCATTTCTTTCCGTGCCGGGAATGCGAGAAAGCAGACACGCGCCTAGACGATCGTCTGGATCGATTTTCCAGATGCGAGGAGCATTTTTTAGATGAAGGTCACGTGACGTTCAAGTGGGCTTTTTCAGAGGGAGGGCCCAATCTCAGAATCTAGGGGGCGCAGTAATTCCTAACTTTTACAGGACGACGCAAAATCGATTCTGCTTTCAGAATATCTAAAAATTATTCTCATATCTCCATTACGAGCCGATATATTATTTAATTGTATAATTAATCAACATTCGTATAATTAACGCAAAAGAAAGATTTCCATCACAGCGCCCGCTATATATTACGATCTTAAGAAGTAGGCCGCGTCCAAAAACTGCATGACGAGTATTTTACGTTTTTCTTTTAGAGTCGCAACCAGATATTATGATAAGGAAAAGCGGGCTTCGCCCGTTATCGAAGCGGGACGGTTGCTGTAATTAAGACATATTTGTACATTTGTATTATTTTTGAGGAAACCAATTCCATTTCAACAAATTTAACATTTTTAAACGTTTGATTGTTTATATGTATAGAAAAATAACCACTATTTTCGATTAGTAAAAAGCGGGCTTCGCCCGTTATCCGGACGGTTTATGTAATTAAGACATCAGATTTTTTTTTCCGGCAGTCTAATTCAGTTGTTTAAGGAAAAGCAGTGTCCTCGCCCCCCCCCCCCTTCAAATTTTTTGATCTTAACTGTGGTCCGTTTCTATAACTCAGAAACTATGTTACGAATTTCCTCCAAACTGATTCCAAACATCAGAATTAAAGTAATAAGGACCCTCTATAACATTCGTATAGAACACATTCGCCCCCTGGTGGTGGAAGGTGTAATCAAAGGATTTTTCAGCCAACTCGGGTTCTATGGGTCACATCACGACGCGGTTTGGCTCAATCGACTCGACGTCGATAGAGGATACTAGAGCTTATCGGTTTTAGTTCGTTTTTCACCACCAGGGGGCGTTTTATTATCTCTGTTTCTATGGCCCGGATTACGACGGGGTATGGCTCATTTGACTCGACATCGAAAGCCTCAACGATTTCAGTTATGATCGTATAAACAGTTTGCGCCACCTGGTGGTGGAAGGTGGAACTAACGTATACTGCAGCGCGTGCGCAGCACGAATGCTATACGGTGCCGCAAACAGCGGGGACCCGAACCGGAGGTTCGTTCAGTTAGAGGTTTATACTATTCGACTAGAGCTCATCGGTTTTAGTTCGTTTTTCACCACCAGGGGTGTTTTCTTATCTCTGTTTCTATGGCCCGGATCACGACGGGGTATAGCTTATTCGACTCAACGTCGATAGAGGATACTACAGCTTATCGATTTTTGCTCCGACTCTCACCACCAGGGGGCGCTTTCCTATCTCTGTTTCTATGGGAAGGATCACGACGGGGTATGGCTCATTCGACTCGACATCGATAGAGCTTACCGATTTTATTTCGTTTTTTCACCACCAGGGGGCGCTTTCCTATCTTCGTTTCTACGGGCATGAAAACGACGGGGTATGGCTCATTCGACTCGACATCGAAAGTCTTAACGATTTCAGTTATGATCATATAAACGGATTGCGCCACCTGGTGGCGGAAGGTGGAACTAACGTATAGTGCAGAGCGTGCGCAGCACGACTGCTATACGATGCCGCAGGCAGCGGGGACGCGAGTCAGAGGTTCGTTCAGTTAGAGGTTTATACTATTCGATGTGCAATTTAAGGGATTATCCGGTGCGTGCGTAGCACGACCGGTATACGGTGCCGAAGGCAGCGGGGACCAGGGTCGGAGGTTCGTTCAGTTAGAGGTTTATACTTTTCGATGTGCAAATTAAGGGATTATCCAGTGTGCGCGTAGCACGACCGATATACGGTGCCGAAGGCAGCGGGGACCAGGGTCGGAGGTTCGTTCGGTTACAGGTTTGTACTATTCAATGTGCAAATTAAGGGAATATCCGGTGCCGAAGGCAGCGGGGACCCGGGTCGGCGGTTTGTCTGGTTTGAGGTTTTACAAGATTCGAGATTTTCTACATTTCGAGGCACCGATGTAAATTAGGGGCCCGCTGGCGGGCGAAGCCAGCTAGTCGGATAATTATTAATGTCCGTAGACGTCTGTGCTTCTTTCTTTCTGTCTGACTGTGCACTCCCCTCTGTACACGCTAAGGCTCCGGGACAAATCGACGCACGGACGGCGGACGCGGACCGAAAAATTCGGAAAAAAGGCGCGGTGCTCAAGTTCGGCCGGGTCGGGTGTCCGACCCGGACCCGGAGAGTTATTAATGTACAAAACTGTTTTAATTACGGACCGAAACCGAACTTGAAAAAGAATCGAAAACCACAAACTTTCGCCTCCGAAAGGGGTTGCCGGTCCCTCGGTCGGGGAGAATGCAGGGTGGCCGCGGAGCAAATTAAGCCCCAAACCGCAGTAGGGGTTTTTAAACCGGACCCGCATCTACGGAAGTCGGGGGGCCAGAAATTCGGAAATCATACAGACAGATTCAGGAGAGCATTTGCTTTCATAAATTCTAAAAATCATTTCAGTACGACAGTTAGAACTGAAAAAATTCTTTAAAAATCGATGGATAAAAAATAATTTTTCATTTCTTTCCGTGCTGCGAGTGCCAGAAGGCAGACACGTGGCCAGACGAATGTCTGGATTGATTTTCCAGAGACGAGGAGCATTTCCTTTGACGGAGGTCACGTGTCGTTCAAGTGGGTTTTTTCAGAGGGGGGCCCAATCTCAGAATCTAAGGGGCGCAGTAATTCCGAACTTTTACAGGACGACGCAAAATCGATTCTGCTTTCAGAATATCTAAAAATTATTCTCATATCTCAATTACGAGCCGATATATTATTTAATTGTATAATTAATCAACATTCGTATAATTAACGCAAAAGAAAGATTTCCATCACAGCGCCCGCTATATATTACGATTTTAAGAAGTAGGCCGCGTCCAAAAACTGCACGACGAGTATTTTACGTTTTTCTTTTAGAGTCGCAACCAGATATTATGTTAAGGAAAAGCGGGCTTCGCCCGTTATCGAATCGGGACGGTTGCTGTAATTAAGACATATTTGTACATTTGTATTATTTTTGAGGAAACCAATTCCATTTCAACAAATTTAACATTTTTAAACGTTTGATTGTATAGAAAAATAACCACTATTTTCGATTAGTAAAAAGCGGGCTTCGCCCGTTATCGAATCCGGACGGTTTATGTAATTAAGACATCAGATTTTTTTTTTCCGGCAGTCTAATTCAGGTGTTTAAGGAAAAGCAGTGTCCTCGCCCACCCCCCTTCATGTTTTTTTTATCTTAACTGTGGTCCGTTTCTATAACCCAGAAACTATGTTACGAATTTCCCCCAAACTGATTCCAAACATCAGAATTAAAGTAATAAGGACCCTCTATAACATTCGTATAGAACACATTGCGCCCCCTGGTGGTGGAAGGTGTAATCAAAGGATTTTTCAGGCAACTCGGGTTCTATGGGTCACATCACGACGCGGTTTGGCTCAATCGACTCGACATCGATAGAGGATACTAGAGCTTATCGGTTTTAGTTCGTTTTTCACCACCAGGGGGCGTTTTATTATCTCTGTTTCTATGGCCCGGATTACGACGGGGTATGGCTCATTTCACTCGACATCGAAAGCCTCAACGATTTCAGTTATGATCGTATAAACAGTTTGCGCCACCTGGTGGTGGAAGGTGGAACTAACGTATACTGCAGCGCGTGCGCAGCACGAATGCTATACGGTGCCGCAGGCAGCGGGGATCCGAACCGGAGGTTCGTTCATTTAGAGGTTTATACTATTCGACTAGAGCTTATCGGTTTTAGTTCGTTTTTCACCATCAGGGTTGTTTTCTTATCTCTGTTTCTATGGCCCGGATCGCGACGGGGTATAGCTCATTCGACTCAACGTCGATAGAGGATACTACAGCTTATCGATTTTTGCTCCGACTCTCACCACCAGGGGGCGCTTTCCTATCTCTGTTTCTATGGGAAGGATCACGACGGGGTATGGCTCATTCGACTCGACATCGATAGAGCTTACCGATTTTATTTCGTTTTTCACCACCAGGGGGCGCTTTCCTATCTTCGGTTCTACGGGCATGAAAACTACGGAATATGGCTCATTCGACTCGACATCGAAAATCTTAACGATTTCAGTTATGATCATATAAACGGATTGCGCCACCTGGTGACAGAAGGTGGAACTAACGTATACTGCAGCGCGTGCGCAGCACGACTGCTATACGGTGCCGCAGTCTGCGGGGACCCGAGCCGGAGGTTCGTTCAGTTAGAGGTTTATACTATTCTATGTGCAATTTAAGGGATTATCCGGTGCGTGCGTAGTACGACCGGTGTACGGTGCCGTAGGCAGCGGGGACCAGGGTCGGAGATTCGTTCAGTTAGAGGTTTATACTATTCGATGTGAAAATCCTTTAAGGGATTATCCGATGCGTGCGTAGCACGACCGGTATACGGTGCCGAAGATAGCAGGGACCCGGGTCGGAGGTTCGTTCGGATCGAGGGGGATGCGAGCCGGAGAATACAAAAGTTTCGAGGCACCGATGTAAATTCGAGGCCCGCTAGCGGGCGCAGCCAGCTAGTTTATGATATTGACGTTTTTACTGATGAGGTGCTTATGGAACGTCTATTTTAATTTTAATGTTACTTAATGTTGTTTGTGTTTTTAAATTAAAGTTTGATTGTTTATTTTTTATAGTGATATTTAGGAATTCAGACATAGAATGGTTATATATTTAATATATATAAGTGTATATTTAATACACTATTGTATCTATATATCAGTGTAGATTTAATCATTCATTTTATCAATTCAAATGGCAAAATTTATCTTATATCGCATAATGAAAAATAAATGAGCATTGTTTATTATTTTTATTCAAAATCTGGGTTGATGGAAACTTTTTAATGTATTATTTTTTAACTTTTCATCCGTATTCCTTTTTAGCATCTCCTTAAATATAACAAGAATGAAAAATCATGCGTCAAGCATAGATTATGTAACACTTTCCAACGCTTCAAAAATAATTTTACAAATCATACCGTTTAATAAGCTGAAAGATAACATCTAAGTAAACAATTTGGAAAACGCATAACCTATTTAAAAACATAATTTCAGGAATTTCCGACATTATACAATAATCGGAAAAATATACGAATACTTTTATTCAGCCCTGTATAGGATCTATAGATTTGTATATATACTACATAGGATGCTAAATTTTAGTTCAGTTAGGAAACGCGTAGCACAGTTTAAAATTCTCTGTCTGGAGTTTCTGTCAGAAAACGGAAATGTGTTCGCGAACTTTTGTGCTTCCCTGTATAGGATCTACAGAATTTATACACACCACGTAATAGACAAAAAGGGAGTTAAAATTAAAATCGCGTTAATATCGTAATTAACAGACAGTAGAGAATTCTTTTGTGTGTCCCTGTAAATGAACGATGACTGTTATATACACACTATTCTGTAGTAAGCCTCTTGTAATGCACCTTAGTGATATACAGTGGTGGCCAAAAGTGTGGACATTTTTTTAAAGTTTCATGTTTTTCAACTTTGTGTGCTTGTAGAATATATTAATTTTCACTTAAACACACACGTTTATATATCAAATTGAAGGTAATTTAATTTAAAATTTAATAATAAAAACAGTATTAAAATATCTGTATTACAAAAAACGTTATGCAACTAATAGTAAGATCTATCTTAGATTTGCATTTTTTTAAAGTGATACTTACACAATCAATACTTAGTAGGATAACCCTTATTTTTTAAGACAGCTTCACAGCATCTTTTCATCGAGTGAACGAGTGTTTGGAGTTCATCTTTCGTAATCACATGGTGCCAAGAATCAATTATAGCTTCAATAAGTTGTCTTTTATTGGATGGACTTTTTTTCGTACAAGAATTTTCAAACGTCGCCACAAATTTTCAATTGGATTGAGATCAGGGCTGTTTCCTGGCCATGGTATTATATCTATGCCTTTATTTTGAAACCATGCTTTGCATACTTTTGCTGTATGGCATGGAGCTGAATCCTGCTGAAAAATAAATGGTGCGTTGTTGGGAAAGAGATCCTTGATGGAAGGTATCAATTTTGGTTCCAGTACAGTTTCGATGTATTTTTTGGCATTCAGGATGCCATCAATCACTTGAATTCGGCCCACACCATCTGCAGACATACATACCCAAATCATGACATTTGTTGGGTTTTTTGTAGTTGCTTCAATGCAATCAGGATGAAGTTTTTGTCCTACTCTACGTCTCACGTATTTTCTACCATCACTACCAAAGAGCGATATTTTATTCTCATCGCTCCATATTACTTGCTTCCATTGGTTTTCTGACCATTTAATGTGTTCTTTTTCCCACTTAACTCGTTTTTCGCGTTGCTTTTGATTTAAATATGGTTTTTTCCTTGGAATTCTAGCTTGTAGTCCAAATCCTGATAACCTTTTTCTTATTGTTCTTGAACTTACTGCAATACCCGCTGCATTCATTTCACATCTAATGGCATCTGATGAAATTTTTCTATCTTGAAGGCATAGCCGTTTAATTTTTCTATCGGTAGTAGCACTTGTGCATTTTTTCGGCCTGATTTGGCCTTATTTTCCACTGATTTCGTTTTTTCATAACGTAAACAGAACTTTCGTACACCAGAACAAGTCACTGAACCACCAACTTGTCTTGCAATTTCAGCATAAGGGAGGCCATTTTCTCTCAATATGACAATTCGGCTTCTTTTTGTAGCTGTCCAATTAGTTCTTCTTGTTGATGACATTGTTTAAAATTAGTTTAATTGAAAAAAAAGGACTTTAAATATTCAAAAACAGCAATACTCTATTTAATTGTACTAGTATGCATCATTCCGCAAAATATTTCTACAACAATAACTCTTTTACCATCCAAATAACCTAAACTATAGTTACAGACATTTGATTGGTCCTCAGAACAGTGTTTGTGATTGGCTAGTACGCTTTTATTACAAAACACGTCCTTATTCAAAACATTTTGTGTTTGTTTGTTCTACTAAAATGAGCATAACTTTTTTTATAATACAGATATTGTAATACTGTTTTTAGTATTAAATTTTACCTTAAATTACCTTCAATTTGATATATAAACATTTGTATTTAAGTGAAAATTAATATATTCTACAAGCACATAAAGTTGAAAAACATGAAACTTTCAAAAAATGTCCAAACTTTTGGCCACCACTGTATATAAATTTCAATGCGTTTAAAATAGTGAAACATTATTTAAATAAACCGCAGACGATTTTTCTCCATAGACGTAATGTAACGGAATTCTTTTGACTGTCCCTGTAAAGTAACTATAAGTGCTATGCACACCCTATTCCGTATTAAGCTTCTTCTAATGCACCTTAGTGATATATATAAATTTCAATGCGTTTAAAATAGTGAAACATTATATAAATAAACCGCAAATGATTTTTCCCCATAGACCGCAATATAACGGAATTCTTTTGAGTGTCCCTGTAAAAAAACTATAAGTGCTACACACTTCCGTTGAAATAGGGAACATGCTATAGATAACGACAATAACATATAAAAATTGCAGAGCAATCCGAGCATATTTACGGGAGTTAGAGCACGGACAGACGGCCATACGGCCAGACAAACCGAAGTTATAAACACTTTTCAACTAGGTTGGAAAGTGTTACAAATGACCACTGCCTTTGTGAGGAACAGATATCTTGTTCAACGGTGTTACCGTTAAATAAGATGCTAGTTTAATATTTTAAATAAAAAATGTTTTAAATGAAAATTTACCTGTCCTACTGAGATTTATTTTTGTGTTCTTTCAGCCTTTCTTTCTTCAAGCTTCTTTAAAGTAGAGCTGATATTATTATTTTTTAATCTATGAACAGGATTTTGTTATTCATCGGAAGAAAGTTTCTTGAGAGCAAGTGAAGCGAAGGATTTGAGTGATGTTTGGTCTAATTTGGGAGTCACGCTGGATCATCTCAGGACTTACGGTCACAAAGTATACGATCTGATCGTTCAATGTACCTACAATGCTAAAGATTGTTTTAACCAAAGGTTTGTAGCCATTTCTATTGTTAGTTCTATAATTTAGAACAGAATTTGATTTATTTTCTCAGTTCTGCATTTATAAATGTGGATCTCGCTTATGAAACAGGATAACTGTCATTTTTGAATTTTCTAATTTTCATGTAAAAGGATTCAAATGTATCCTGTCATATTTTTAAAAGTACGAAGTTTATTTATGACTCAACAGATGTCATCATAATCAAAGATTAATTTTAAGTAAGTGCAATGGATTTTGGTTATTAAAATTTAATAACTTCAATAAAATAAATTTATCACGCTAAAAGGGTTGCACATATTAAACTGTAGACAAATAAAAGACAGGCCTGTAAGACAAATAAAATAAACATTAATTGAAATCTTGTGAAATGTGTCATAGGACACATTTTAAAAGATCTCTACACATTTTAAAAGATCTCTACTCATCGATGATTAGATTCATCTTTCGCTGAAAAGATGTCGATGACATAGGTACTTAATTCTACAATATCATATATACAAGTCTTGCATACAACCTTCAGAAACACTATATTAATTTTGCTTATAGTCAAGTGCACTCGCAAATCCAGATTCCATCGAACTTTATCCTATAACACCGGTAGATACAGTGTTTCTAAATTTTGCGATTCTTATACTTAACTCGTTACATTTAATACGTTACTTACATTTAATTAACTTTTACAAACACTTCACGTCGTTTTTAGAAGTAATCCTGGAGGGTATCTATTTCTAAGCAAATTGAACAAAATATTCATTTAAAAGTATTAGCTGAATATAGAATCCTGGGGACATGCAGTGGAAAGCAAGGCATACTTATGAACATGATAATTTCGAGTGGATACACAATATATATTTTTACTGTGTAGAAATATGTAGAAAAGGAGCTGTAGCTAAATCGCTTCACAGAACAAATTCGATGAGCCATTTAAGAACATTCATTCGGAATATTTCTCTAAATTTTCAAGATTAAACATACTGCTTTGTTCTTCCATAATCTATTTGATGTAATGCGCACACAAATAATTGATTACATTAGTTGAGTAAGCATAACCTCTTGACGATGGGTCGATCAGACATTCACTTAATTCTAAAATATCATCTATACAAGTCTTGCCTACAACCTTCAAAAACACTACATTTGATTTGCTTATAGTCAAGTGCACTGGCAAATTTAGATTTCCTCGAACTTTATCCCCCACTCAAACGATCCACGTGAGAAAACACTATCGGGACTATCATCAAAACACCAGCATTCGAGACTGAATCAACAGCTCTTTTACGGATTTCGAAGAGATTCGTAAGCATTGGCCAGTTTTTTGCCATATTGCTATAGGACAGATGCCTTCTTGGAGGACTTTTGAAGATAAAGCGAACTAAATTATCGTTCTCCTACAAGGGAAGATATGAAAACATTGTACAGTCAGACCACGATGGTTTTGAACGAACCCACAGACATCGGCTTAAACTTATCATTTTGTCACCAGCATGTTAACCACTGGGCTATGAAATCCCTAAGGATTTAGGAAATCTTATGTTCAGTCGTGGAAAAAAATTACATCCCTACTAACACTGTCAAAAATCATCATATAAAAATGTGAGTGATACCAAATGATTACTAATAACGTTTACTAATTAATGCTATACTTAAATTTGGCTTAGAAGTCATCTACATATAGAAATTGTAACAAACTTTAAAATTTTCAGTACTAACAACTAATTTTGACCGCGTATTTGGATTCCTTAGTATATTTAATTTCGGATACAAAACGGAAAGGCATTCGATTAAGTAATTTAGAAATTATGCAGATTTAAGGTTTAGAACTTAAATTCATTTTTAATCTTTCCAAATCAGATTGCAGTGCGTATAGTTTTTTAAGCATAACTCAAAATTTACTTGGTGGAATCAGCTGTCATTTTGTATTCGTATATTTGAAGCTTCCACAAATCTATTTCTGTTAAAAACTTCATAGGTTGCAATTCATAATTTTTTCGAATCTTAATTTCAAATAATATATATCTTTAAATTATGTTTTTCAACGATTAAAAATGAATTTAACATTGGGAGTACAAAACTTTAATCCTCAATAATTTCTAAACCAATGACTTCCCGTTTTGTAGTACCCGAATGTAAAATCTACCGAAGAATCCAAAAAATGTCTATGTCAAAATTAGATGTTAGTAAATTTTGAAGTGTGTTACAATTTGTATATGTAGACAACCCCCAATATAAATCATGAATTAGTGGACGTTATTACGAATTGATTGGTTTCCAGTTACATTTTTATACGATGATTTGCGGAAGAGTTATTAGCGAGGCATATTTTTTCCCATGACTGTATCTACTTATTTCGCATATGCATAATAAATAACCCGCCACTGATCGACCTAAATAAACTAAATCATCTTAGTCGGCTGATTCCGGTCACATTTCGAATACTACGTGATGATTTATAGGAAATAAAACCGGTAGATTATGGACAGTGCTGAACGAACTCCCGATTGATAGTCCTTGTATGCTGCTGCATCACTTGTATCAGGTACAGTCTCTGTTCCCTTAACAATGCCCCAGGCATTTTTGTCCAATAGAAGGAACTTTATGTCAGCTGACCAGTTTCCATAATTATGGAAATTTAGCTTGTTTATGCTCACCTGTATGTTAGCCATTGCCAAGGAAGAATTTTTTTTTTCAAAAAAAATGTACAAAAATGTACCAAAAAGAAATTTAAAATTTTTCAACAAAATTTCATAAAAAATAAATATCTTAATTTTTAACTGTCATACTGAAATTTATGAAATTTTTATGTAAATGCGCCCCCCCCCCCCCCCCACTAAAATTCACTAGTGGGTCTAACTGCCGCCATCTACTAACACTTGTCAGCTAATCCTTGCCAAAGATTTCGGCCCTTAAAGGATTAATATGGCTTAAATAAGCCTGGGCCCATAACCGTGATCACGGTCCGGATACAGGTACCGGTCTAAAAATAGAATTAAATTGAAAAAACAGAGTACGTGGAAGATTAATGGCTGAAATTAGCAAGGTAGTGACTAAAAGTGTTGAATGTAGATAATACACATTGATAACACAGTTTTTAGGTTTAAATTAAACTAACGTTTATTTGACATATCACAAAATAAAATAAAGATGAAAAGCATGACAGACAATTTAATTAAATAAAAATATAATGGCATATGGCAACAAAAAAACAAGGTGGCAAAAATAATATAGCATGAAATAACTTTAAACTTTCCAAAACAAAACCATGTCCTACTCACATGCTGGTAGGTTACTTCATACGAGTATTTAACATTGTTCATTTATTATCACAGTTCAGTATAAAAAGAGACTCAATTTTAATCCACATAATTATAGAAGCACTGCTGAAAAGATGTAAAATATATTAGCGTAAGCCTTCCTCTCTATTCATATTTGACGAAACCAAAAGTAGATAAGTTGACATCACAGTAGAGAAAACACAAAACTGAATATGGGTGCACATGTCACTTTAAAAAAAACCACTTTCATATTAACAAAACACAATATCAAATGGATTTCGGAAGAATAAATATTACTGCAGCATTAAAACATTTGTTTAAAATTTATTGTATAACCTAGCTGCTGCTATCATTCGCTCGCCCACCTCCCAACGGCCTTCTCATTCTCTTTTAAAAAGCATCAACATACCGCTTTCCGATAACGCCCCCTTTCTAATGTGCAAAGTTGAGAAGTTCTTAAACTGCCTATTGGCAAAGTAATTTAGAGTGTCTTTGTAAACTGTGGCACGGCCTCTGGGCGCATGCTCCCCTATAGCGTTACGAATGAAATAATTTCGCAGCTAGCGGTCGCAAATGAATCCGGAAAAAGGCTGAGAAAACGATGGTCGATGTGAGAAACGATATCGAAACGAACAGTTTGGAAAGTATCTATAGATCGGCGAGTTGAAAAACGAAAAGAAAGATTTGAACGATACTAGAAATGGAAAACGATAGCGACTGAAGAAAATGAATACAGGATTGAGTGGGAAAATTAGACAAATACGAAAAGGTGACATTATGTATAAGTTTTAAGGCCCAAAATATATATATATATATATATAGGGCTAACATGAACCATTTTTAACATAAAATTTTTTTTGTAAGCTCCGCTTTGTCATCGTCTGACTTCAACCTAATTGGTGGTATTCCAGTACAATAAAAACACGTTGCTTCAAGGAATACGACATGATGTTCTTCAATTTCCGTATAATAACTAATTCGATACAACTCCCTTACACGTGTCAGCAATGAAACAGACTCACGAATGAACTTTCTGTCCTTCTGAGTACTATTTAAAGCTTCGTGTGCTTGTGCTGTCACCTATTAGCCAACATTGGAATTATTTCTGCAAACCGGAGTATAACAAATTTCAGACCTGTCCGTCCAACATACCACTTGTTTCACCTTTCTGTCTCTTACTGTTTCGCAATTATGTCGTTTCAAAGTTGGAAAGTCCTTTCTGATACACCCTGTATATGCGGTCACTTGCTCTTTTGAAACCAGTTCTGAAAATTATAGTATCCTCATATAAGAAAACTGCAACCAAAATCGAAAAAGTAAAAACTCACAACGTTATATACAATCTCACAACCTCAGGTATCCTATCAAAAAAAAAATCATTTAAAAATATCAAAATGCATGCGAGATATTTTAAAAGAGCTCTCCCATAGGATTAACAGTAGCTTGTGAGTGTTTTCGCGTGACTAGTGTAGGCTCTTAAGGCTGTTGGTCAGTGAGATCTGAAATTCTCCTCGCTAATGTTAAACCTACGCATTCGTATTTTTAAAATATCTCTTCGGGAGATTAATTTTTTAATTTCTTTTTTCTGTGTACTGTTCTTAAAAGATGTCTCTTTTTAAGAACAGTTTACAAAAATAAGAAGTTTAAAACATTAATTTACTGGGGAGATATTTTTAAAATACCAGTGCATTACACGCCCGTAGGTTTAACATTAGCGAGGGAAATTTCAGACCTCGCTGATCAACACTCTTAAATTACTGGGCTGTAACCAGGTAGGGTCAGGGTGGTCTGAGTCTTCCCATAACAACGTCTTGAGCTCCCTCTAGAATTAATAATATTTGAATAATTACATTTAAAATTTTTAAAACTTTGTTATCATAAGTTTTAAGACAGTGGATACTTGCTTTCTACTTCTGTCTATATTTATTTATCATGAAAATAGAAAAAAAAATGAAGATCCTACGCGAATGAGCCCCCAAAAATTTCGGTTTTTGTGTATATAGCCCAATCATGCTGCATTTTTGATTATTTCGAAAATAGCTATATCTGAATAACTAATACATGCAATTTTATCAAACTTCATATTTATTAGACATTGACATAAATAGATGCTGATAATGTTCTGGTGTATATCTCCCAATAGGTGGCGCTACTAGGCCCCATTTTTCACTATTTCCAAAATAGCAAGTTTTGTTTTTGCAAGGACAGTTAATACACACTGAAAAATCAAAATAAACGCTTACAAGACTTGAAAAAAATATAAAAATATTATTTAGAAATTCTTAAATGCTTGGTAACGAAATTACAAGAAATGGATTTCATGTAATTCCATTTCCGAGCATTTAAAAATTTCCAAATAATAGCCTTATACATTTTTTTAATTGTTGTAAGTGTTTATTTTTATTTCTCAGTGAATACTAATTGTGCTTGCAGAAAAGCAAACTTTAAAAAAAATTAACTTTATGTAATTCCAATAAAATTTTACAAATTTGCTCTGAACCGTAATTCCGTTACCAAATAATTTCCCTCTTTGTATCTTGTATCTTGTTGGTGGAATTTTCGTCCATGCTTTCTTACTGTGAATATGGCTCCTATGGATGCTCTCTACTTACCCTTTACTAGTAGTTTGTGCGCGGCGTTTGCAGGCTCACTGTATACTGTATACGTGTGTTAAAATAAGGCATTTTTTATTGACATTCTACCAATCAATTCTCAATTTCTCACAGTTTTGAAGAATAAATCTGTTAGAGAAATAAAATGTCCTTCCAGCCTATACCGGGAGGAAAATGTACCTTTCGTATAGCTTCGTTTTAAAATTTTAGTTAATGTTACTCCAAAACAACAAGCTAAAATGCAAAGAAACCGATTACTGAAGTTTCGTTAATACTGAATTTGAATAAGAAATTTGCCAAATTTGTCAACTATAGCCAAGCTTGGCAAGAATTTGACGCTAATGGATATGAATAGATAGTTTTATGTGTATGATTGAGAAAATAATTGCAACAATGAAAGATAATAATTTGCGAAGAATCACATTCACAACATTTGAACGGAGGGTGGTTTTGGAGTCTGGGGGGACATGATCGGTGAAAATATACCGATTTTTTCCGGAATTGCTTTCCTCCGAACGGCTGCAATAGGTAGCTTTTTACTTTTTGTAATAAAAGCTACCTAAATGTGTGGAGGCATAGTAAACTGTTTCAGAAATAGTAATATACCAAAAGAAAACTCTTTTCAACTCGAGTCAACTGTTATCAAATAAATTGATAAGGTGAAATATTCGATTTATACGTTTCTCATTATAAAAATCATTTAAATGCTTTCAAGCAATATTGAATATTCTACCTCAAAACATTTTACCTCTTTCTCATTATGCAGTTTAACTAGATACATGAAGCGAAAAAACGAACAAAAATACTTTAACCAGGCTAGAAAAGTGTATCGTAAAATAATTGTAATTGTTTTTATTCCATTTCCGCCGTTTTCTTTAATACTTTCTTTATGAATAAAAATATACATTCAGTATTATCCCTCTAATTTATAGACTCACTAAAAGGTATTGATTTTTTAACACGTCGAAGGAAAATTTTGTAGACCGGAAATTTATTATTTTCTTTGGGAAATCTGCTAGAACATATAAAGAGTCTCTTCTACTCTACGTCAAAGATCAATTGATTTTTCTCCTTTAATGAAGTAAGTTACACTAATCATGACTCTTTAATGTCTCGTTTACATGCCCATTTTCAGTCGGCTTACACGTATACAAGCTAATAATTGCTTTAGTGCCACTTTTAAATGAGTGCTTTTCACAAATTGAAAAAGGAAAATTCAATTATTTTCTCGTTTAGCAATCATTTTCGAATCTTATCTCTCCTAAATATTGCTTTCAGTTTCCTCTAGAGAGATACATTTTCTTGAATTAACGCATTCGAAGAAAATCTCCCAGTATATCCAATTACGTATCTAAAAGTGCTTGTGATCGTGTTTTATTGTTAAACGTTCACGCAATGAAGAAAAAATACAGAGTGCTTCCAAAAAAATGTATACCCAATTTATTTAATCGTAACTGGCATGTTCTTATTTTCCATTTAGGTTTAATTAACTTGAAATAATAATTGAAACCAGACTAAGCTTTGGGCGAAAGAAATTTATTCTAAAATTTTAATGGAAGATAGAAAACGTAGCAGAGACTTATACATAGATACAGTTTATATACAGAGACAGTTTAACAGATCCCCTTACACGACTTACAGTCTCTAGAATGAAACATAAGTTTGAGGCAGATGGAACTGTTCAAATGTTCACAAGCAACGTTCGGGAAGACAGCGGTTATCAACAAACCCCGCAAATGAAAAGAGGCTGGTAGATCGCTTCGGCAAGAGATTGGGAGTTTCAAAATCAAATGCCCATTGCATTTTAAAGTCCACGCTCTCAACGAAGAGCATCCGGACCATTATAATTAGTAGAGGAGAAGGTCTAAATATAGGCTAAGGTCTAAAAATGGGCTAGCTGTTAAGTAAGATACTAGAAGGTTCGGTCATCGGGCGGCGAGGGCATGAAACTGTCACTTTTTGGTAAGGAAGAAAATTGGAGAAAGATGAAACAACTGATTCATCGCTGCCGTTCGCAGTCGCTATTTGTTTTGAAAATAACATATTTTCAGATCTCTGTGACCTTGTGCAATCAGGTCAATGAATTCGAATTTCTGTTAATTTTAATCGAGAACTATTGCATGTTTTGTTGTTACCACATCACTAGTAAGATAATAAGCTATGTTTTGATATCCTTAATCAAAGGATATCTTTAACTGATAATGGCTGCCTTTCAGTAAACGTTGAACATATTGTTGTTCAAAAAATGGGCTAGGAGAGTCAGCCTAAAAATGGGCTAGCCTCCAACAAGTTAGCCTTAAACCTCCAATCAATCTGGTGTGTCATATTCACAACTGAGCCCATTGTTTGGCCATCTTCACAACTGAACCCATATTATAAATTATATTACATAATAGAATTTAAATTTAGAATTTTCACGATTATTGATTGCTTTTATTACTTTTTTTATGTTTTTGTACAAATGTTATGGGTGGCCTATATTATATTAGGGTGGATCAAATAAAACGGAACAGAAACCACAGAATGAAATGGTATTGTTTATTTCAAACTTAATCTCCAACGTTACAGAGGCACTTGATTGACAGTTTCACCAAATTATGAATACTCTGATCCTAGAAGTATTATGTGATGACGATGTGATCTTGACCAGGTCGTGTATCATCCTTCACAGATTTGCATCCCTTGAAAAAATCTTTGAGCCAGTCCTTCAAACAAGTCAATTGCAGTGCATATTCTCCGTACACTACCTTCCTTCGCCGATGAACTTTACAAACCCTCACTCCTTCTGTTACTAATAAACGAATGACAAACACTACGTGCTCTTTATTCTGCAGTCGCTGATGAGTACTGCCTACAGGACGATACTGTTGGTCGAAACCCAACGCATATCGCATGCCCCAGCAAAACCAAATCCATTTCGCAGTAGGGGTTATCTTCCTTCCATCCCGCTCTACTTCTAGAAATAGTTATCTCCCTACTCATACAAAATGAAACCAAATTCTAACCACTGTTCCGTTTTCATTTGATCCTATCTAATACTAATTTCGTCACTGTTGCAGTTCAATTGATTGTAAAATACACAGAATATTTCTACATTTTTTACCTGCCTCTCTTGATCCTTACATGTTTGAAGTTGCCTTGAAAATAATGAACATGACATCAAAATCAAACATGTATTTAGACCTTTTCCTCCTCTTAGGAATCGTTTAAACATTTTTGACACATTCAAAACTCTTCAATCTCTAAAACTTATTTTTATTATTCAACAAATATTTAGTTTCTTCTTTTCATTTTCGATTCCTATTACCATGGGAATTATTTTATTTAGAAATACTTAAAAATAAATGATCGTTTAGAAAATATATTTTATTCAACATAGAAATTTCCTGTGCTAATTTTCGTATGCGATAGTTTGCGACCCACGTATTCTAAAATAAATTTTCAAAACCAAATATATGAGGAACGAGAACCAAAATTAGGACCCACTACCTGATAAAGGTGCCCTGTGCATGTAAAATCCGTCGTGGGTGCAAAGACCTCAGAGTTTCCTGTCAATTATACCTCTGGAGGTGCCTAGTCAGGTGAAGGTCTCGTCACCTGATCAAGGTTCTAAATTACGAGACCAACTCGAGTAACAATGGCACGACGCATGGGTGTGAGATGCAGCGTGAAATTAGTAAATACTCCAGCATCTCACATACGTCTGGAATGACTTCGCTACACTGTGCAGTGCTGAACAGTCTCATCCAACATCAATTAGCAACCGGCCAACTAAGAAAAGGCAACTTAGGCAACAAGATGCACTGAAGCCACGTCGGCCTAGAGATTTATCAAACAGATCTTCGCTATGCGTAGATCAGGCGATTGCTAGCCCCGTTGCTAGGCATCAGGGGCCTGGTCAGCGGTCTAAAAAAAGGCTACTCGTCAGTAAACTTCCCCATTCCCCTCGCTAATGTTAATTTTATGGGTGTAGGATGCAATCGTATATCTAAAAAATCTCCTCGGGAAATTAATATTTTGAACTTATGTTTTCTGTGTACTGTTCTTAAAGCATGTCTCTTATTTTCTTAGTTGTCAAAATATTTTTTTAAAATATCTGCGTAATTTATAATTTTATGTTTTAAAATCCTAGCAAAACTCAATAAGATTTTAACACTTCACATAAAATTAGATATATATTTTAGAAAAATTTTGACAACTAAGAAAAAAAGAGACATCTTTTAAGAAGTGTACACAGAAAACAGAAGTCAAAAATATTAATTTCCTGAGGAAATATTTTAAATATACGAATGCATCCTACGCCCGTAGAATTAACATTAGTTAGGGGAATCGGAAAGTTCAATGAAGATCAGCTTTAATTTAGATTTTCGAAATTTATATATAAACACCTAACACGTTTTTTCTGTGTATTGTGAAATAATTCTGTCAAGATTTAAGAAAAATTATAAAAAATATGCCTTTTCCTGGCTGCTTTGATAGGATGCAATAAAATCAACTAGGGTGATCAAAAGTAGGTGTTACTATTTCAAAATTCAAAGTTCAATGTTTAATATGTGGACCTTGTTGTGTAGCTCTGGGGATAATTGGGGCGTATTTCAAAAATTGCATTTATATTATGAAAGAAGACTTTATTTCGAGTCTAATGACACTTTTGTTTTGTTTTTATTGTAAATGATCTGAGAATAAAGACAGATATGTCTTTTTTTTCACACGGATTCTACGTGGCGCATAACTTTTGTAGCTTTGTTTGTTACAAAAATAATTGGTTTATTCTTATTTAAAAGTTTTGTATCTGCCTCCTGTATGTTTTATGTATAAAGTGTCATAGTAAACATGTGTTTAAATGCCGCAAGACTAATTACCCTCACATCTTGCAATATAATATCGTTATACGAGCGTCCTAATTCAGATTTTGCTCAAGTCTGAGAACGAATTAGTTTCTTGAAGATATCTATATATTTAAAAGCAAAGGCTTTTTTCCGTCAACTCACTTAAAATTGTGTCCAATACGCATGCGTAAACTTAAATCTAGAACCTAACCAGTTTTAGAGCACACTCAAATGCGAAAACAGTGGCTTAGTGGTAAAAGACGCCTTTCTTCTCTGTGCTGATTTTCCTGTGGGTTCGATCCCTGCTATGGACAGAATACTTATTCTTATTTTACTGGCAATAATTCACTTTAATAATGCCATATTTAATTCAAGAGGAAAAGTCATATAATTTGTATTTTTTTTTTATTAGAATGCTTTATAATTAAGCAAACTTTAACACCCATGAATATTTTGTTTTAATTACTCAATAAAAAATATGTATTATTAATCGTTAGCTGCAAACAGCAAATTTTACATTTGGGGTTTTAGAATCAGACTAATAAAAAATAATTTAATGAAAATTTTTAAAAGTCGTGTAGGTAAAAAAAAAAAAAAAATATTCATACAATGAATTATTTAAAAAAAAAATCAAACTGGATATACTTATAAAGAGTTTAATATGTTTCAAATTGTTCTTTTAAGTAATGGCCTTTTCATTTCCTTAGCATATTCTCTTTTTAGCTCTACAATTGCAATTTTTTAATATTCAATTAAAATTTCATTGTTTTAAAATAGCTGTTTAAAATGTGAGGAACTATTTACAAATTCCTTTAATTTTTCCAACGTATATATGAAAATAAGACTTTTGCTTTGGAATTTCCAAAAGTAAGCTGGATATTGTAGATTTCCTTACAGTTTTGCATTTTCTAATTATTACAGACTAGGGCTCTCTGTTCATGTGTTTGATTCTCTTATCTTAAAACCAGATGGCACCATTAACGCTATCGGCAGTAATAACATACTAAGCATAATCTTATATATTACAAGGAAAATGGATTTCTTTTTCACATGAATTTGGCCAATATGCATGCGTAAACTTAAATCTAGAACCTAACCAGTTTTAGAGCGCGAAAACGGTTGCTGAATAGTATAAAGCGCGTTTCTTCTCTGTTCCGATTATCGCGTGGGTTCGATCGCCGCTATGGACAGAATGATTTTTCGTTTTTTATTTCAATTATTCTTCAAAAATTTCGGTAGTAAAAAGTTGTTTGCCATCAAGTTTTGACGGGTTCCATCTAGTTAATTATTAAAACTGTCGATTACACTTTTCCTTTTTATACCAGCTGCACCAATTTTAATAAGATTGTCACACATACTTTGTAGTAGTATTAAATAAATCGTGTCAAAAAATGTATCAAAATTTTTCTATGAAGAGAAAATGAAATTAAAATATTTTAAATGAAATATTTTCGGCTAAATTTCTGGGTGACATAAAAGAATATTATTTCTAGCTTCCTTTTATCATGTCAGAAATCAGCGGCCATTATACCTTTTTATTCTAGATGGCCCATTTAACTTTTTCTATTATCTTCAATTCTCAAACATCCACACACAAATACATACAAATATCTTTCACTTGAGAGAAGAATGCCACAATACTAAAAACTGGAATTTGACAAAAGAAGCGTTTGAAGATGGCCTATAAAATATAACGTTGGCTGCACGGCAAATCTTACACGACTACTCTCCAGCGGTCAATATTGAAATTGAAAAATTATTTCTTGAAGAAATATACGTAATTTGGAAGTCTTCCAAGCAAAAAAACAAAAAACAACTCTTCCAAATAAACGATATGTTTGTGTGTAGAGTGGGCATATCGATAGAACTAATGAATTTTTTTTACGACTGCCGAAAAGATAAAGAATAAAAGAATACGAACATCTTTGTCTTTTTCAGTGCCAATGAGAATCTTATTTTATTTTATTTTCCATCCAAAGTTATTCTTACATTTTTATGAGTGTTCACACTATTTATTTATACTTCTTAAGACTGTTCTCAAATCCAAACAGGCCTCTTTTCTGACACATTTTTTAATTCATTTTTGTTCGTAAATGCATGAAGCTGACAGGTGTTCTTATTCAGAAACTATGTAATCGAGATACGTTTTCCTTTTGCATGATAAAGGCAAAAAATCTTTCAAAAAATACTATCAAAGTCGGCGTTTTGAACGGAATTTCTGAAGCGGCACTGCAAGAAGCACGAAAAACGGGGTGTCGCGTGACCAGAATCGCTTATAACTCGACAAGTAATTTATTTATGAAAAAAAGTCATTTCGATTCCATCGAGTCATTTCGATTATGAAAAGTCATTTCGATTCCAAATCGCTTCCCTAGTCATGCCTGCCCATTTGATGCCTTTGCGTTTAAAAATGAATCAGAAAATGTGTCAGAATGTTTCGCGTCGTTGAGCGGGTCATTTACCACCTTAAGGGGTCAGGTACCTTTGAAACTGACAACATGCCTGTGAATGGGAGCCTAATATGAATTGCAATAACGCCCTATCTAATTAACTTTTGGGTATGAAAATTTTTAAACACACATTAAAACAGATATTTGCTAACGGTTAGTGTTCAGAGAAAGAGTCTAGATGCATATAAAGTTTTTTTAATTTGAAATTTAATGCTTTTTTAATAAATGAATTCACTTTATATGCCAGTATTTCGCATAATTGAATTGTCACAGTGAGCCAAAAATATTTTGTTGAGTAGAGATAGAATATGTATTTAAAATGACCTACCTACACTGGACAAAAAAATAATAATTTGTTCCTATGAAAAAAAAAATCTCAAAATTTTGATTTTTTTTTAAGTAAAAATAGTGATTCTTTTTAAATTTCTTTCTTGATGAACATAATAGTAGATCATTTTGTGCCTCTACAAGGTTTACTCCTATACCTTCAGTCAAAATTTCATGAAATTATTTCTATCCAGCTATCTTTTGGAAACCATGCGTGCAATGGACAAAATCGCTGTTTTGAGAAAATTGACATTAAAGATCAGATGACCCCTTGATCCTATAAAGAGAACTCAAATAAAAACAGTTTGTCTAACGACCAACACTCACTACGGACCAAAAAGGTGGTCTAAGCTCATAAAAACAGTTGTATCTAAACTCTTCCCTTCTAAAGTGAGTTTTTGCATAGGGTTTCTTTTAAAATGTTTTTAAAGAATCCAATGTTAATGTAAGCTATTAAATAAGAAAAATGATTTTGGGCACTTTCAAAGGTACCTAACCCCTTAATTTATAAATAATTCGCAGGCGCAAAGAAAAGGGATGAGCACTCGGCCGCGTGTGGTCGATGAATTTTGTTCTAAAACATACGTATGTATGTTTTCTTTTTATCATTTTTGTTAACTGTTTCTAAAACAATTAAACAGTTTAATAGAAGAAGATAGTATGTTAGATTTTTCTCAAATTTCTTTTATTATGTGGATGAGAATGTTATGACATGGAAAAGCTAAAATACTGAGATTGAATGAGTCTTGGAGATAGGAGACATTAGTTTTTAATATTTAATAAGTTTAATATTTCTAATAATTCAAAATTAAATGTCAATAAGTTCTTACTAACATGTGAAACGTATGCTACCAAGAAGAAAATAAATAAAAACAATTGACAACAGAAAGCTTTCACTTCATTTTTCTCGAAATTTAAACTTCTTCCTCTAAACTCTTCAATTAAAAATACTCATGTGAGAGGATTGGAGCTGTATAGAATCTACTTACCATAAATAATATTTAAAAATAAAGATAAATGTTTCTAGTAAAAAAATCTAGTGCAAAAATCTTTCAATACAATATATTTATAGTTCTCTTAAAAGAGAGCTTGAAGCGACAAAATGAACATTTTTTCAGAGTTTTCTCTGTGAAAATTGGCTCTTTTGTTAAAAACATTTTAGAGATTTTCATGAGCGAGGGATTTAATTATTGAGAAATTATATAAAAATGTTTGGAAATCTCTGCCTTCAAATAAATGTTTTAAATAAAATATAAACAAACGAGTAATCCATACTGTAATAATCCATAGTGTAATTTCTTGTACCATTCGTTTTGGTAACTCTCTCAATTACTTCAACTGTTTAAATATTAAAGAATATTCATGACAGAAAAAAAGATGTAAAATGTTTACGTCTAATTAATATATTCAAGAACAATAATCAAGTAAATCTATTTTAACTTCCTAAACGTATCGAACCAAAAAAAATCATATATTGAATGCTTTATTGAATAATATTTTACAAAAAAAATAACTGGAGTTTCCTGCAATAACCTTTATAATAAGATAATAATTTTTGTTTAACGTCTTGCCATTTTGGTCGAGATAATCATGTTCTTTATTCTTAAAGAGTGTTGAACGTCAACACGAAATTGCTTGCGATCAAGCAGGTGGTATGCCAGAAAATATCAATAAAGAGTTCGTGACAAAATGCCCTTGTGTTGACATGAAAACTTTTTTACTCTGCCGAATCGCTGGAAAAACTCTAAATCAAACCAAACATGCAAATTTTCAGTAGTCAATTACCGAAATTTTCTCGCTAATTTTGATTAAATAACCTCCTTGAATTTAAAATTCTTATTTTATATAGCGGTAGCTTTATTCACGAAATTCCCTATTTCAAGTAATTAAGCTTTCATTGCATTCCGTATCGTATACGATAATGACAATAAATATCATATTTTTTTGTTGTATATTTGTAAAAATTGAGCCTTTTTACACATCTGAAACTATCACATGTATAAAATGATAGCAATCTAGTCTATTTCTTAGCAATAGAGTTTTGCAAAATACTGTACAGTAGGAGGGAAACTGAACGAGGGCTACAAATTTAGTTCTTATTAATGTGGGAGAAAACAAAAAATAAACATTTTAATTCTTAGAAAACTATTTATAATTGTATATTTATTTATTTATTTTTACATAAGAGTTGATGAATAAGAAATGAATAAGCTCGAAGCCGCGTTGGTCGTCGGTTTATACACTGTAAAAAAAAAAAAAACTCCGAAATTTTACTCTATCTGGTGGGGCAGCAATGTGGCCCATCGGTTCTGTTATGTTTCCGCATATTACGGAAAATATTTACTAACGTTTCTGCATATTTCGGAAAAGTATTTAGTAATGTTTCTACATATTTCGGAAAAGTATTTAGTCGTTTCCGTATATTTCAGAAAAGTATTTAGTAACATTTCCGTATATTTCGGTAATGTTTGTGTATATATCAGAAATATTTCTGGGTGTTTCGGAAATGTTTCTGTGTATTTCTGTATCATAATTTCTTTTATTTAGCAGAACAATGCGCTTTTTTAAAAGAGTTAATATTATCCTATTCAATTTTATTGCATATTAATATTAAATTTGCAGTTAATCTTTTGTTGTACATACATTATATAATTCGTTCGATAGTTTCTTTATACTCTTGTTCCATGAATCTGTCATACATATTAGATATTTGATTGATGAATAATATTATCGTACTGGTATTAATAAAGTACAGATAGCACCGTTTATACGTCTTTATCATCTTTTCGTTTTGAGATTGGTTCCGATTCATAACTTTTCTAATGATGAGATGTATCGTTTATATGACAGAACAAATTCCTAATTTGACTTATACTATACGATTTTCACTCAGTTTTTATGAATCAGATATTTGTGAATAAATAACGTTGAAAATTTGATTTATAGATCTATAAATAATTCTTTTTTTAAATGCAGCCTCATGAGTTCCATCCTCTAATGGATACATAATGAAAATGTTTAATTTCCTTATACTTATAAATATTTAGATTTTAGAAATACCTTTCAACATTTTTTTAAAAATCTTGTAAATAGATATACTATTCGAAAATATTTTATATCTGTGGTAATTATTTTATTTTCACGAATTGTATAGTTATAAATAGATTAAAAATGTTTTGTCTATTTGTAGATATTTTTAATATAGTGTTTTACAATTATCATGCTTCTAAATATATTCATTTAATGGTATTATTTTATTCGTATAACTTGAGAAGTGCCGAGATAACCTGAGAAAATACATATATTTTTATAAGTATACAGTTCATGAAATAAAATAAATATTTACAGATACAAAATCTTTTGACATAATATCTCTACTTACAAGATTAAAAAATATATTTATTTAAAGGTATTAAAAGTAATACATCTATTTTGGGAAATAAAGCATTTTCATAAGGTACATGTATCTATTTACAGAATGGAATTCACGAGACCGGATTTTAAAAAAGAATTATTTATATATTTAAAAAATCAAATTTTCAATTATATTTATTTATAAATATCTGATTCATAAAAATTGAAGGAAAAACGTATAGTATAAGTGAAATTAGGAATTTGTTCTGTCATATAAACGATACATCTCATCATTAGAAAAGCTATGAATCGGAACCAATCTCAAAACGAAAAGATGTTAAAGACCTATAAACGGTGCTATTTGTACTTCATTAATACTAGTACTACATTATTATTCATCAATCAAATATCTAATATTTATTATAGATTCATGGAACAAGAGTATAAAAAAAACTATCGAACGAGTTATTTAACTTTGTATGTACAACAAAAGATTAACTGCAAATTTAATATTAATATGCAATAAAATAGAATCTGATAATATTAATTCTTTACAAAAAAACATATATCTTCTCTCAAATAAAAGAAATTATAAAACAGAATACTTACTGCTCTTCCAAATACGTTGCATCTTCATTTATTTTAAGCTATGTCTTTCCTCTCAAGAACAATACAATTCACGTGATAATGACATGTGCAGTAGGTTGGAGTGGATGAGCATGCGCAAATATTACTTCATTTCGAATTTCATTTTTAAACTTTACACGGAATGAGTGTTCAGTAACCGACATTTTACCCTACCTATTCGGAAACTTTTCCGCTATGGAATGTAACGTTTCTGACTTCTTCAGAGTATTCACCGCTTTGAATATTTTTCCGAAAATACGTGTAACGATTCCGAAATAACAAGTAACTGAGGAGAACACAAAGTTTACTATAAATTTCCGGAAACCTTTCCGCCTTGTGCCGAAACGCTTCTTAGCTTTTTTTTTACAGTGTAGGGGTAATTATTAAACGTTCAACCCCCCGGTGGGATCTACTGTGATTGGGCTACCTCCCAACATTTTTGAAATTTCGGGGTTCAGCCTGTTCCACGAGTAACGGCTGCTACAATTTATACGGGCTACGGAAACTTTATATTGACTGCAGTGTTGCAAGATAGCAGCAATCAATAAAACCCTCTTTTAAAGCTCGCTGTGCAAATAATGTTGACTTTTGGGACAACACGGTGATACGAAGGGCTAAATATATACATAATATATATTCACATATTTTTAAGAATAGAATAAAGTTTGAAAGACGCCATCAGATATAAATTTTACTAATGTTAAGAAACTAAATGAAATTCTATTATAATGTTTTTGTTAAAGTGCAATTAATATGAATCCACATTATTTTGTTCTGATCGTTGAATGATACGCAATTTCTTTCAGCATTACAGCTGATCTTCCCTTAGAGTCGGAAAATCTCACGATAACAGACTACCCTTCTACGAGACTAGGTTTGTGCCATACAATCAAACTGAATGAGAGTACTCTTGGTGTTGTGAAGCGCACGGGACAGATGTTTGGTAAGTCAGAACTGAGCTAAATTTTAGTACTGTATATTAACCCTATTAAAATCCGTGCGCGTATCTATCTATGTCACCTAAAAAACTCGGAAACCACAGGACGCAAGGTTACGAAATTTGTCACACGGGTTGCTGGTAGGGGGCCCATGAACGATTGGGGCAAAAAATTTGAAAATTCTAAATAGATTTTTTTTATTTCATGTTTTTGACGAATGTTTGCCTTTTTCATGTTCAACCCGTAATCGCCCGTAATCGAGTTCTAACCAGTTCTAAATGTTTACTGCAATGTTAGATATACATATGACATACGCCACGCTGCAATACTAAAAAGCTGTAGCGGGTATTACGATAATTATTTTACCTCGCATGCAAATAATTAGAGATTATTTAATTGCGCTTAATTACTACTTTTTTTTAAAAATAAAGAAAAACATTTTATCACAAACATCAAGAAAACTTTTTATTCTATTTATTCCTTTATTCCAAAGATATCGTTTTATCGTCTGCTTCCATAACACCATGATAATTTAAATTTCATTTAAAAAAAATGCACAGTAGTAGAAAAATATTTTTCTAAATCGAATAGTTGAACAACTCAACACTTTAACAGGGGAATTCTTATTTCTTATTTAGCTATTTTAAAGTTGTTTGTTGTCATTTTTATTTTCAATTTTGGTTTTAGAATTAAATTCATGAACTCCCGTGCGTAGAACGAGTTAAACAGCTAGTTTGTTTTATTATAAGTTGACTGCACCAGTAGTTGATCATTTAAGAATATTTCCGGTTTCCAGAACTCCTCCTCGCCGTAAAATGATGTCCATGTACTGATTTTCTCCATTTTCATGCTATGCACAGCACACTTGTCTACGTTGTGGCATTAAATCGGTATTCTAATCTACGTGTAAACAAGTACGAAAAATCATGCATTCGGCATAGTATATGAAACACTTTTCAGCAGTAACAGAATATTGTTCAGAAATTTCATTTTTTCATACAATGAAATGAGATCTAAATGAACAATTCAAAAATCTCATAACGCTGTAAAAGTTCATTTTCTGCAATTGCTGTGCGTATCCGGTAATGTGTTCGAAATATTTCGTGCAGCCCTTTTTGTGATCTACCCACCAAGTAATATACACTAAAAATTAGTCACGTGTAAAAATACATTCTACAGTTAAAAACTCACTTCCAGCAATGATCAATCATAGTCCGTCCTGTAACCGAATTTATTTTGAGTTTCTCTGTAAATGAACGATAAGTACTATGCACTCTATTATCTGTAGAAAACTTGTTGTAGTACACATCAGTGACCCATATCAATTCCAATCAATTATAGGGCGATTCGAGTATATTTACGAGAATTAGTATTTGGACAGACTGACAGAGAAACCGAATTCATAAACACTTTTCAAATGTGTTGGAAAGTGTTAAAAATCAAGTTTCACTAATAGTTGGGCACTCTTTATTATTAGTTAACCGTGTTCTAGAAGTTGATCGTACGTCTCACGGTGTGTGTAACTCGTACTGCGAAGCAGTAAAAAATCATACGTAAAGAAAAAATACTTTATTGGTTAGGATATATCAACGACAAATAGAGCCCTCCTGTAAGAATCCAATTACTCCTCTCTTTAAATACTGGTAGCTATAGGTGTAGAAAACATTTGTGATACAATAATTTTTTACATTATTTGCCACCAGATCGCAATCTAGAACAGAATTCATTCATTCATTCATACCGATGACCAGGTCCCTACCTGCCCGGTTTCTCTAGCTGAACGGGTTATTTGCCTGGCATCGATTCTACAGGGGCCCATTATAAAAATACATATAGAGTGCTTCACGATAAAATTTTATGAAATAAACAGCACTTTGTAAGATTATTGAGAATAATGAAGGGCTTCTACGAGGGGCAGTCGGAAAATAAGGTTCCCCTAGCGACTGTGGACAGAGGTGTGTATAAAAGACAAAAAATGTAATGAGACATTAAAGATAAAACATAACTTTATTTTTCCACATAAGTACCAAGTACACTGAGACATTTGTCATCCCGCTTTATAAGCTTCAAAAAGCCCTTCAGGAAAAAATCAGGGTTTTGCATACGGACGAAGCGTTGAACGGCTATGGGCAAAAGACGACACAGCAGGTGAACGCGAACGTACAAGACACCGATACACCATTGGGTAGAAGTCGACCACGATCAAGCAGATGGCGCTGTTGCAGCGCCTGCGCAGATGACGCTGTTGCACCGATACAGCATTGGGTAGAGGTCGACCGCAGTCAAACAGATGGCGCTGTTGCAGTGACTGCGCAGATGGCGCTGTTGCAGTCAACCTCTACCCAATAGTGTATCGGTGTCTTGCACGTTCGCGTTCACCTGCTGTGTCGTCTTTTGCCCATAGCCGTTCAACGCTTCGTCCGTATGCAAAGCCCTGATTTTTTCCTGGAGGGCTTTTTGAAGCTTATAAAGCGGTATGACAAATGCCTCAATGTACTTGGTACTTATGTGTTAAAATAAAGTTATGTTTTATCTTTAATGTCTCATTGCATTTTTTGTCTTTCATACACACCTCTGTCCACAGTCGCCAGGGGAAACTTATTTTCCGACTGGCCCTCGTTCATCCTTAATGGGAACTGCTTTTATTTGCACAGCAAGAAGCTGGAATCTTGTTTTAATTTGCTGGGATTTACGTTCTTTTCTTTCCAGCACCCGTGTGGTAGCAAAATACACTGTTCTTAGTGAAAAGTAAATTTTTTAATGAGAACGGTGATTTCGTAGATCTAAATTTTCAAAACTGCTGGAAATTGTTCTAATGGATGTCCTTGCTATTGGGCTATCCAGAATTACCACCTTTTATAACAAAATATTCCAAACAGAATGATACTCTACTAAATCATTCAGCTATATTGCCCAAAGTTTAATTTAAAATGTATATTTGACATGGAGATTGCATGATCTTTGTTACTAGAAGTCCGGCGAATAATCACTTTCTTATTCGGCAATTATTGTATAAAACTTTTTCAACAGCGAATTACACCAGGCGATATCGCACTTGAATTTCATTGTTCATATTAAACCTGATTATTACAGGAAGTCCTTATATGGACACTGACGCGATATATCGGATGTCTCAAAACAGACATACCGCTGCAACTACGTGCAAAAATCTGATTCGATTTCAAAATGAACGTTTTACTAATTTTTTCCAACAAATATTTTATAATGTTTTCGCGAATTGCATCTAATTTTCTGAAACACCTAGGTAGTTAGTTATTCCTGCATTTTCTTTCTTCTTTAGGTTTGACCCTTACTCTCAACATTGAAAGGGATTTATACTGGGATCTCCTTTCGCCAGAATTTGGAGTGCGAATTCTTATCCACCCTCGAGAAGCATACCCTACCATTGACAGAGGAGGGATTGTTCTTCACCCAGGAACTAAAACTTATCTCAGCATTAGAGTAGTGAGTTATATTTGTAGAATTAATTGAATTTCTAAAAAATCACTGGGACTCACTGGCCCACTAGCTTACTCGTTGTACAAGGCAAAAATATTAAGTAGTTTCCATTTCAAAAAGTCCCGGCCTGTACTTGAAGGAAAAGGTAGCTCCCTATTTCTGGGTTTTAAGATGTTAGCTAATTTTGCTGGAAAACACGAAGGTAAAATTCTATGAACCCGATTAGGGAAGTTTTCACCAATAGTGAATTTGAATGAGAATTTCGCCAAATTGTGGCCAAACTTGCCGAGAATTCGACGCTGGCGGATATGAATATATAGTTTTAAGCGTATGAGAGTTAGAAAAATGGTTTTAACATTGAAAAATAATTGAAAGAAACGTCTTGTTTCAAAACGTCAGCCACCTTAGAATTTCTACTTGTTATATCTCAGCCATTTTTTTAAGATAGTGGCAAAACAAACAAGTTGGAAATTGCACGTCAAACGTGACAAATGAGGTGCGTCCGTGCTCTTATTATTTCAGTGAAATGAATTATATTGTATATTATTATGATATGATTAATTTCCGTAATAAAATAAGTACATTTTAAGTTGGTAACATTTTATCTTTTGTTGACATTTACTGAAAATTCCAATGGGGGAACTTAGGCCTAGCTTTGAAAAATTCAGAACTTGGAATCCATATTTAGACTATTTTTCCATTTAATATCTATTTCTCTGGAAACATCTATCCAAAAAACTGTCGGTAGATTATAGGATTGCTATAATTAACAATTTTAGTATACAAATTTGGTTTTTAAATTCTGTAATACGGAAATAATAGGACTCCATCTTCAATAGGACGTAATGACCATGGCAATATAGAATGGCAACCTATCATGGGATATCACTGAATTAATTACGTATGATAGGATTTAATAGAATGAAGAATGTGGCTATAATTTGGTCATAGAGGTTATAAAATGTCATATACGTCATACATGACTATAACGTCATACATGTCAGATAACTTGGCGATACATCTCGGTCGCTTGATGATTAATTCTCGGAAGCTGCTATAACAAGGAGGTACCAATTTTTTTTTAAATCAAACTACTCAATAAATATTTTTATATTTATTAATTATTTATTTATATTTCTTTTTAAATTTTGATTCGATTTTCATAACATTTGAAATGACTCGACAAAATTCTGCAATTCTTAAATTTCTAACCATTCTGTTCGGTAGTTTTTGCGCTGTTATATGCGAATGTACGGACGGATGGACCAGACGACGACTATAGGCGCTACGCATTTATATAATTACGAACGCACCTAAAAATTCCCCGGAATCCTTGTAGCAAAGCCTAACACTTAAGGAAAAATAAATTTGGATTTCTAATTTTGTTGTATATTTGTTTGAGTTCAAAATCTTTTACTGGCCTCAATTTTGAAAGAAGCTGGTGGAACAACCCGGCCAACGAACTCTGTCGAGATCTTGGATAGCAGAATACACATGCTCAGTTACATCCAAATCGGTTTATAAATACAAGTGCTATCGCATGACAAATATCCGATATATCTCAATATTATAACGGAGGGTGATTTTCAGATCTGGAGGGAGGTCATGATCGATGAAAATATACCAAAATTGTCCGGGATTGCTTTCCTCCAGATGGCTGCAATATGTTAGTTTCTTACTTCTTGTAATAGAAGCTACCTAAAAGTAAAACGCTAGCAGACGTCCGGATAAAAGTGATTCCGGAAATTTTCAGTATATTTTCTCCGATCATGACTGCCAGACCTCCCCCCCCCCCTCGTTCAAATGTTGATTTATATATCCAGCTATCAGATTTTTGTCATGCTGTAACATTCTTATTTGAATTCAATTTGGATGTAACGAAGCATGTGTACAGGACTTACTAAGGTCTCGGTCTAGGTCTTCGAACAGCTTCATCCGCTATCTTTTTTCAAAATGGCATCCACTTCAAATTTTCAAATTCTAAAAGATAGGCAAAATATTAAAAATTAAAAAAGTTTTCTTGTTCCCTTGTTACAAGGATTCCAAAACATTTTTTGTTTCGTCTTATCTTGAAAAGTGGCTGAAATATAGCAGTTTGAAATTCTAGGGAGGCTGATTTTTCCATAATCAGATTTCATTTATGAGCTTTAGAAAACGTGCTTTCCCGAAAATTTACTTTATCTTTTGTAACCATTGTTTCTACTCTCATACGCTTAAAACTACATAGTCATATCCGTCAGTGTCAAATTCTCGCAAATCCCGTCAATACTTGGCGACCAAAAATAAATCACCATAAATGAAGGCAACTTGGATTAGCTCACTAATTTGGCGATATTCTCATTCATATTCAGTATTGACAAAAACTAGGATTGAATCTTCGGGTTCCACGCATTTTAGCTTCGTGTGTTTGAGTAAAATTAGCTGATTTTTTTAAACAGTAAATAGGGAAGCTACATTTTCAGGCATTCAAAGATTCAGGCTTTATGAATGTTAAAAGGCATAGAGCAGAACATTTCAGTTCTCAAAAATGTCTATATTTATATTGTAACGCCATCATATCGATACATTTTCTAATTCTATATAAAATTCAAAAAGTAATATTTAAAGGAAATTATTTAAATAGATGCAAATATTCCACAAAACATCTATACCGCTTTAGTTTATTAATTTTAATTTTTTTTTTCTCAAATTTATTTAATGATTTCACAATTCTTTTGATCTAATTCAAAAGAAATACTTTGGACGGTTTCATTTTTTTTTTATTCTTACTCACAGATGTGCATTTGACAGGCAGATTTTTTTTTCGGATTGAAAAGGCGAAATAATTTGAATATATTGTAAATATTATTTTCATTGGATAAAAAATAACTATGTATTGTATTTTTTTCAGAGAGAAATTGAAAGATTACCAGCACCTTATGGAGATTGTACAGAAACATTTCGGGATTCGCCCCTCTCTGCTATACTCAAAGAATGGGACGATGAATACTTAACAGATCGCGAATATTATACTTATGAAGTACGAAAAAATATTTCTTCTTTTTTCCCTTTTCGTTATTCGTAAAAGTTAGTTTTCGTCTAGAATGAAAACGTGACACGTAGGAAACACGCGTTTCTTAATCTTCCGCCTGGCACGCTGTTGTAAAATATAACACTCCTTTTTTTTCTTCTTTAATATTAACAAAAGATATACAAGTATATTGTAAAATGTTTTTATAAATTGTTACGAGAGACAAAAAAAAATGAATTTATATGCATTTTTATGTAAACTTTCTTGTAATATTAAAATCAGCAGTAGTAGAAATTTCTTTATGTATTGTACAATTTACAACGTGGGTCCGCTCACGGGATGAAAATGGAAGCGCTTGCCGAAAGGTTAATTATTTTAATAAACGAATAAAAAGAGGAAATTTTTAGCAGAATCGTACTATCAGGTACTTCATGAACTTTGTTTAGTTTAGCTTACTAAAAACTGAAACATGAATGCTTCATAAAAGAAATATGCAAATGTGAGCTGGCTAAAAATTTGAGGCTAAACATTGAGGCTAAAAATTTTTAAAGAAATAATACATTATTTCATTTAAAGCTCTAAAACATTAAAAACTAGTTGCAAACAAGAACGTAAAATTACACATCAGGCATAGATTATGAAACATTTTCAGAACATTATTCAAAATTTTTCATTTTTTTTTTAATACAATGAAATCGATTATATTCCTGTAACCGAATGCTTTCGTTCGTTTCTGTAAATAACGATAAATGCTACATACTCCTGCACTGAGAAAAGAAGTATACTAATCGAAAACTTATGATACAATACTAGTAATTGGTCATTGAACTGGTACAGTCCTGGAAAGAAAAGATATCACCCCTTACTAACTCTAACCCGCAAATCATCAGATAAAAATATGATTGGTACCAATCTATTTAGTTATAACGTCTACTAATTAATGATATACTTAAAGTTTGCTTAAGGGGCCGTTCACGTAGAGAAATTGTTTCAAACTGGAACATCTTCAATACAAAAACGTAATTTTGACATCCTATTTGAATTTTTCCGTAAATTTTACCTTCGGATACCAAATTTTAAGTCCTTCAGTCAAGTAGTTTAGGATTCATGCATGTTTAAAATTAGGAACTCTTAATGTTAAATTCGTTTTTAATCGTTGCAAATCAGATTGGAATGCGGATAGTTGTTTTAAGCATAACTCTAACAACTAGATTTATTATAACGTAATTATTGGTAAAGAAATCATATGAGTTGTAATTTTCCAACTGGACGAAAATTGCAACTGGATGAATTATGTCCTCCAGATTCGACCGGGATAGCTCAGTTGGTAGAGCATGGCAGCTTCAGCCAAGAGATCCCAGGTTCGAATCCTGGCCCGGACATTTTTCGTCCAGTTGGAAAATTACAACTCATATAACTCTAACAACTTGTCGTAATCAGCTGTACTTTCGGATTCACATATTTAAAGCTTCTAAAAATTGATTTCTTTTAAAAAATGCATAGGTTACAATTCATAATATTTTTTAATAATTTCAAAGTCACATTTTCGAAATATCTAAATCCAAATAAAATATTTCGAACTATTTTTCCCGGGACTGTACCTTTGAATTAATATTTCGCAAATTCTTCATTTGTGTTTACCCTGTATAATTAAAGGGTAGAAATGCTCGCTAATTCTGAAATTACTTTTTCAGTTCTGTCAGTCTCTCTGTCGAGAAAGTCATCTTTTTAGAAAATGCAATTGTGTGGAAGAACAAGTCAATAGTACACATACATTTTGTAATCCATGTAATAGTGAACACGGTAAGCAGTTTAAGAAATTTGAAATTCCATTTCATATAAATATAATTTATAGCTTAAGACATATATAGCTCACAAAATACAGATGAAATGAAAAACAAAAAAATTACTTTAAGTAATGAAATCTTTGTTTGAAATTGATAATCGTTCCGTTGTCCTATGGTTAAAGAAATGTTTCAATAATTTAGGCTTAAATTGATAATAAAGAATAGTCAAATATTTTATTCATTTATTTTTAAAACAATACTCAAACTCTTACGAATTAAATAGCGAAAAGAAAAAAGAAGAAACGTGCAAAGAGTTTATTATTACGAAAATATAAAAAAATACTGAAAATAAGTTACGTAGGTCATCCAGAAAGTAAAGAACGTTTACCAATTAATAAGTCGCACTCAGTGTTAACAAAAAACCTTAGTACTGCTATGTCGAGCTCTAAAAACTGCTCACGTGAGTAACAGGTAATATTAGTCTATTCCTGATAATAAGGAAGTAGGTAATGAAAGGGATGTTTTCCCGTAGTTTTGCTTTTGTGGGGGATGAATAGGATAATTCCGCTAGTTTTGTATTTACTAGTACAAGAACAGCCAGTGAAGAAATGACACGCGATCAGACGGGTTAAGCGAAACTTTGTTTCCTCCTAATCCAATCCTTCCTACCCTTCAGAACGGTCTATTTTTTGGCAGCATGCCAAGAGCTGTCTTTTAAGACTGGTCAAACAGTAGCTCCACTCCCTGCCTCATTCTCAGCCGAGTGTCGTTACTGTGCTTCGATTGTTTTAAAACTGTCGTATAGGCGATAATAGAACATCTCGCCAAGTACAAAATCCTCACAATTAAGCTGCGTTTAGAAGCAATCCTGAGCAAGTCGTTCTGAGATGGGTATAAATCAAATCTCTTCCCATTCTTCTCGAATCATTTCGTGGTCATCGACAAAAGAAAGGTGAGTTTCAACAAAAGAAAGGTATGTTTCCCGAGCTGTCAACGGCTCCCGCTCTTGACCTCTGACCTTCACACATGCTAAGAAAGTCATAAAAGATAAAAGGGAGCGCTTCACCAGATAAGAAACGCCGTACACTTAGACCTTAGTCTGATCAGTCCTTTATTCAGTTTTTGAATTTGCAAAATGATTGGTTTATTGAGATTTATGGGCTAATTAAACAAGTTTGTGGGGGAAATGCAAAGAATTAGCCTTTTGTAAGGGAATGGTATACCATGTTTAATGAAGGAAGAATAAAGCGGGCAAGAAGTTCATGGCTACAGTCGTTGGTGGCAGATGAGCACAAATAGCGAAATTGGAAACGTGTGTCTCGTTATGATAAATATTTGAGTAACAATGGTAATTACGTCGAACACTAGGATTAGATCTAGTTTTAATGAAAATTAAGTTTGTGTTTGATATATATTGTGTTTAATGAGTTACACACAGACGTTCTTTACTTTATGCAAGACCTTACGTATTTTTAAGTGTAAATAGTTGTCTTTGCTGCATGTTTTTCAAACTACACATATTTCTGTTTTTTAAACAATGAAAAGAATGCAACCTTGAACCATGTGTATATCATATACAGGGGGTAACTGAATTGATGGTCAGAAATATAAAGGGTGGTAATACATGTCAAGACAAGACAATTTTGTATAGGAAACCATAGTCGCAATCCACTTATTAAGTCACTAATACTGGATGCCTCACACTAAACCCAATCCACATTTTCGTTCATAACTGTAACAATAATGAAAATATTTTAGCGATATCTTTAACATAGTTACTTTGCTTGCTATGAAACAGGATAAAAACACATAAAGTAATAGAAATGGCAATCCTCTATCTCCAAGTAACATTAAGTAAGACGCTTCAAAACTCGAAAGGTAACTGACAATGCATACGATGTCACTGGCCGAAATACAATGAAATTCCAACAATTCTCTTGATGTCACGTCCTTTCACAGAAGACAACGTTATTGCGTTGAAGATTTCGCTAAAATATTTTCATTATTGTTACAGTTATGATCGAAAATGTGGATTGGGCTTGGTGTGAGGCAACCTGTATTATTGCTTTAATAAATGGATTGCGACCCTGGTTTCCTATACAAAATTGGCTTGTCTTGACATGTATTACCACCCCTTACATTTCTGACCATCAATCCAATTACACCCTGTAGAGTGAGCCTGAATACTGAAATGGTATCTCATGATAAATTATTTATATAGGGAGTACGTCTGTAAAAGTTATTCAGAAAAAGTGGAATTTAATATTTGCAAACTAATCGGCGAAAGAAGGTACTACAAAAAATGTCATTATTTTTAGATATTTCTTTCAACTTCGAAATAATTTTTTTGCACGTTATTGACTCAGTCAAACTTGTTTCGACGTCTGCTATACTATATGTAATTTCAATTGACTTCTCAAGGTCAATTTACTTGTCCTTATCGTAGGTAAGTAACTATGGCAACAACACATTTAGCTAACTAACTGCTCTACTTTTCCATAGGACAATGAAGAGATGAAGTGCGGAGGGCAGATATCCCTCAGAAGCCAATTTAAATTACATAAATGACCCCGAATGGGCATTAGGGATGGACTCTATGACCACAAACTTTTCGAAGACAATCGTACCCATTTCTCTTCTACTTTCTAGGTAACGCGCGCATCGGGCATACAAACCATTTATCAGTGATAACCATTTTGTGTAGGCCTATTTTTATTATTATTGGAAACACATTTTTTAATACGTAAAACATATGGGGATTATTCTTCTGTGATTAATCGTTTCGTCGTTTATCGATATGTATACACGGTGTCCTGAAAAGCACAAAACATTTTTTTTTTAAATTCAGTCAGAAATAAACAGTGTGACATATTTTGTAGTTATTCTTCCAAGAAAGTCATGTGTCAAGTCAAAAATTTCAACACTACGCTTTCATGTTTTATGTCTTTCATTATGACAAAATTATGAATTGATTTTATGATAAATTAAAAAATTATTTTCGTAAAACTTTCTGTAAAATGTCTTTATTTACCAACTTTCTATTATGAATGCTGGCACCTATGATGGGCAAATGATAATATCCGTGCACTTTTGACCCATGCACATAGAAAGGTTCATCATAACTGTGCTACGAGCTGTTTCACTCTTGAGAAAGGCATTCTTCAAAAACATCGCTAACAAGAAAGATCAGCCTTAAAGCATATTCTCAAAAAATTATTAAAAAAATTCCTGAAGACTATGTACAGTCCTAAGGGAAAAAAGTGATTGCCTCACACTAGCTTGAAATCCTTGTATAAAAATATAACTGGTACAGATCGATTAGTAATAACGTCTACGAATGAAGGTCTGTACTAATTTCTGTACAATTAATAAGTACTCGTTTGAAAGTTATTCAGAGACTACATAGGAAAAAACTGGGACAGATGAATTTACAGAAGAACAAATTAAATAATCAATTCCCTTAATTATTATGAATAATAATTGTGTCGTCTAGATGCAATATCGGTCATCTCCAAAAAGTAAAGTTTTGGGGAAAAGCTGATTGTTTGCCACACTTAGCCAAAATAAGATTGGAACCAAAACTCTTTAGTTTTATAGTCATTAGGACAGTATATTTGAAAACACGAAATAAGGTGGCAGGGAAACATGAAATGAGGGGGTTATTTAAGTCTCTGTTTTGCAACAAAGCCGAAATTAATTTTTGTTTAATTTAATCTGACATTGGATTTTTAAGGGTAACAAATACACAAAAATGTTTGAGGAGACATTGAGGAGCATTGGTAAGCTTTTGAAGAGTGCCCACAGCTTGGATTTCTTGGATTACCAGTAGGGAAGTACCTGAAAAAAATAATGCCAGAAATTATGAAAATGTAATCACAAATGTATTCTCTCAGATTTTAAATGTAACAAAAGCCCGTTCATTTTCCATCTACAATCCTCAGAATACTAAAATTTATAAAAATTTTAAATGGAAGAATACTTTATTAAAAAATTAAATAGATTAAAAAATTCTTAAATTTATCAGAGAAAATTCCCTTACTGTTTTATGAAAGCGAAGGGGGAAGGCGCAGAAAAGTATTTTCGCGTAGAGCATAAAAACATGTTAACCCCTTAAGCACCCTATTCAATTTAGTGATAGTATGCAGAATACCAACTATGTTAAATTTCGTCAAAAGTAGAAAAAAATTTCAAAAATACAAAATTCATACCGTAAATTCTAAAAGAATAATCTTAATTTATGCAATCACGAAAAGTCTGTCATTATATAAAATACAAATTACTACTATATTTTTCTGGCATGAATTCAAAATTTTGAATTTTGAAAAAAGGCCAAACTGGCAACCTGGACGTACGTCCTGGTATTACAATAGAGGTTTTCATGACGTACGCAGGTACGTCGTGGTGCTGAAGGGGTTAAACCGCCCCTGGCTATCACAAGCTGTACATTACATTTGAACTTTGGCTTTGTTCCTTTTCCAAAATCGTTGGGTCACTTTTGCTATTCCTTGATTGATTAGGAAATACTCCTTCCACAAACTTTTCCATAGTCGGAGAAAACACGAAACTAAATTATTAGAAACTTTGTATGCACCAAGTTGGGGCAGTCACAGGCGAGAGAAAACACTGTAACGTTAATCTAATCAGCAAGTAAGAGGTTATTGTGGGGAGAAGCAGAAGCGCCATCTAGCGGATATGGAGATGGCCGCTTTTGAATCTCACCGTTCGATGGATTTGGCCGGTTTTGCAGCACATTGTGATATTCAAACGCATATAACACAGAGATTTGACTGGCTTAGGCTTGTTTATTCTTTCCAGATGGTAGAAACGTTTACTTAGAACTTAAAAAGCTGAAAAAACACATTTTCAAATTTTGAGGAGTTGGCCGGTTTTGCAACTAGACGACACAATTAAAGCATGAATATCAAAAACATATTAATATATATGAATAATATAAGAAAGCTTTTGATGGGTTGGTTAGTGAAAAATGTTCAAATAATTCGTTTTTTATTATTATTATGAATAATAATTAAAGCATGAATATCAAAAACATATTAATATATATGAATAATATGAGAAAGCTCCTGATGGGTTGGTTAGTGAAAAATGTCCCAATAATTCGATTGTTTTGGGGAGATTTTTGTTTGTTTGTTTATTTTTACTTATCCTAATATGTGTTACACATTTATTCTTTCGTATACTGACACTCGAGCGAAAATATTTGCAATGAATAAACATGGTTTCAGAAAAAGCTTTTCTCTTCCGAAATTTCTCTTTTTTCTTTTTATGTTTCCAAATTGTTATTTTCCTACGCTTTTATATTGAAATGAAATGTCATTTTAAATACGGTTAAATAAAATATTTTATTTTAGTAAAAAAAATTAAATATCTTTCTGATCTGGCTAATAATTTACCACATTTTACCACATTAAACATAGGAAACAGATTTTTTTCAATTCTTTGCGTCGTATTAATACGTTGCAAACAGACGGATGTTTCTCCACATAACGAAATTTGTGTCCTTTTTTAATTAATGTAAAATCGCTATTCCACTCAAAATATGTTTTTTAATTATGTAGTATATTCACATGAGTAGTATCTTTAGTATTTTTTTTTCAAAATATTTACAGCATCCGCTTATGGAGACCTTCCTTGTTAGAGTAGTCAAATTTCACACTGTCAAACTTTGTTGCATTCCGTTCGAACACAACAAAGGTCTGAAATTCGAGTGTGCTGAATAGTTGACTTTATATTTTCTTAAGACGACGCTTTACCGATATGTGTTTACTTCTAATCGATTGCCAAATCCTATTTTAACCTATGCGAAAAGTAATTAGGTGATTACTCATTACCTGATATAATGATAACCCTTTGATGCTGACGTATTGTGTTTTAAAAGTATCCTTAAATTGGTGATTTTTTTTAAGAATCCTTATTTTTCCCCACTCAACAACGTGAAATTTTCTGGCACATTTTTAAACATAAAAGTATGATACTTTCAGATATGAAGATTGAATTAATTTGTAATCAGTTTTTTATTTTCCGATAAATTAATTACATCTTGAGTTATAAAAAGATTGTGGCCTTAGGACTGCAGTTTTTTTTTTTCCTTTTCCTGCGCTACCGTATCGGGAAATTCGGTTAAAAAATGTCTACTTTGACAGCATTTTTTGAAAAATCTTCTGTCTTTACCAAAAAACGTAAAAACTGTTAGATTGCACAGTTTCTTAAGAGCACCTGCTAATTTGATACGTTTGCGAATAAAAAAGAATTTAAAAAATGTGTTAGAAAGTAGCCAGTATGTATTTTAGAACAGTAGAAATTTCAAAGTGTATAGGCTTTTTAAGAATTCTTAAAATTTAAGGAACCCTTTTTAAAAGGCACTACGTCGACATCAAACGCCTAATTTCTCATGATGACAACCGGATTGTTAGAATTGAATCGGTGATTTCAAAAACTACATAAGTCTACTATTTTTCGAAATGATTTTTTTATTTGTTGTTATTGAAAACGTATTTTTGAAGGTTGACCCATATGTATAGACAAAAATTACATATGCTTATTTATTCGTCGAGACTCAAAATTGTCGTTTGTTGAAAAAGCAACAACAGTTATGACAGTACCAAAATACATTACAATGGCCAACAGCCGAATAACAAAATGGGATCGAACACGATGGTGAATAGAACTATGTACCATAATGAATAGCTGAAAATGATAACAGATTTTAAATACCACTATTTTTGAATAGTAATCTTTCATTATTTATTCATAGATTTCTGCGGTGTAATAGGGTTACTATTAGGAAAAAGTGGTACTCAAATTAAGTAATATCTCGCACTTATACACTTAATGTCAATTTTTAAACCTTAATGATTCGCGCTGATGTATTTTGTACACAATTGGATGTTATAAATTTAAATGCGCATTGTTCGAAAAAATTGTTACACGTGCTTTTGTTAAGAGGTTTTTATAATATTGTACTCTAAGGTTTTTTCTATCGGACTTAATATAAAACAGGAATTTATTTTCCTAGAAATTTAGAAATATAGGATGTACAAAATACATCCCACGGGAAGTCTTGCTAGGTGAATTTTCGCGAGTATTGAACAGTTAAGATTCAGACGTAAATGATTTATGTCTATTTTGCCAAATATCTAATAAAAAAAATTTCTGTATCATTCGCAGGGCACTCAATCACATTGCCTGCTAAAACATCCAACAAATCCAAATATATTTTTCTATTTTTAATTTTAATTCTTATAAACTAACTAACTGATAATCGACAAACCTATTTTAAGATTTGAGAAATAGAGTGAGCAGAGAAAAGTTCTTTAAATAAATAGCATTTGTGTTATTATTGATTCCTGGAAATGTTTAAAACTTATATAGTTTTTGAAATTACTGATACGAGTATATTATGTAATGAGTAATCCTCTAATTAAATTTTCCGATAGGTTAACATGGGATTCTGGGATTGAGAAGGATCTGTGAAGCGTATTAGGGACCTCTCACGTTCCTATGCGTTACTGATACAAGAAATACGACTATTTTCTTTCCAGCAATCAATTAAGTCGCAAACCTAACCCTCAAAAAACAAAATGTTATACATTTTTTTCGATTAATGTTTCCTTTCTTTTTGCAAAAATATAATTTAGATTCTTGAAATACAATTTCGAAAACAGCATGATATGGAACATAAGAATTCTAAACTGCTATTTATTGAAGATAATAAAAATTTTCTATTTCAGAAAAATGCAGAGAAAGTTTCAAAGACACGTTTGATTCTTCTGAAAATAATCCTTGTACAGATCTTTGCAAACCAGCTTGTGAGTAAGTCGCATTCTTTAGTGGCACTATCGTTTTAGTCATTATCATTAATAGATTAGTTGAATGCACCCTCTGCTTCTTTTAATTAAATCAGAAGAAAATCCTCTATCTAGTCTGTTACTCAGATATTCAATAAAACAATGCATGCACAATCGTGAGGGAAAAACGAAACTGATAGAATTTTTATAGTGATGAAATATGCCCGAAATATTGAATTTTTACATTACTAACTATGCGTAAAACCAACAGAGTGAAAAAGTGTCCAGACCAAGACTCGAACCCGGGGCATTGGTATAGCGTGCAAATACTCTACCAACTGAGCTATCAGGACGAAATCCTGTGACAAACATGAGACGAAATTAATCCAGCATCGGTGAAATGCCATATAGATATAATTTTTGTAGTAATGATATACGCTCGAAATATTGAATTTTTAATTGCATTAATTTTTACATTGCTAACTAGGCATGAAACCAACTTTCCTGTACCAGTAGCTATTTCCTAAAGGCTTATAAAGACTATAGCATTGTAGTTTCTAGCTGTAACAAATATGATAAAATAAATCTGCCGTAAATATTATATTCCTGTTTCTTATATTTTTTCCTTATGTTTTTAGGGATACGCGTTACGATGTTACATTATCAACGTCAGAGTGGCCAAATCTCGACTTCCAAGAATTTGTTCTCAAACGTTGGCCCGACTTAAGATCTGATTTTACGGAAAGAAATTCAACTAAGTTGAATGAAACATTCCTCAAGTATGTTATTGCGTATATCTATTATTTCGTCTCTATCTTGTTTGTACTTTTGCGTATATGTTTTTAAATTTATTGCATAGATCGTATGAAATACTAATTAAAAGTATATTATTTGAATTTTTGTGAAATTCATTTAAAACATACTTTTGGGAAAAAAATCTAAGTTCATTGTACATGCAGAAAATGTACATCTAATTCACAGTTGGACCATTAACACGAATTTACTTTTTTTAACTTTCATTGAATAAGAATGTAATTAAAGCGAACGAAGTCGTTAAATGTTTCAGTGAAATGATGCGAAATAAAATTTTTATTTAAAAAAATACTCGAATAAATAAAGAAAAGAAAAGAGAAAGAGAAGGGGAATTTATGAGAAAAAGAAATCGAAGTTCATTTATTTAGTTTTTCTAAATATTTTTTTCTAATGGGAATAAGTTAATTATTTTAACATTCCCAAAAAAATTAAGGCTGTTGAAGTAAGGAAGTTTTTTTTCAGACTCATTTTTTGTATTTATTATCTATAGCATAACCGTAGCGAGACCAAATATTTTTGGGGTACGTATAATTAGGGAGGGGCACAAATATTTATTGAACTTATTTTATTATATTTTTTGACAATCTATAGCTGCGTAGGAGTAGGCCATTGCCACCACTAAATTTTAATATTTTTCGCCTTATTAAATTTCAGAAATTCTGTCATTAAATAAGGAGAAGAATATTATTAAGTGCGTAATAATATTCTTTTCGCCTGTATATGTCCGTCTGTCCGCATATAACAACGCAAAAACTACTCAACCAAATAGTTTGAAAATTAATATATATAACCGTTGCAGAATTTTGTCGAGTCATTTCAAATTTTATGAAAATCGAATCAAAACTTCAAAAGATATTAATAAACGTTTTGTCATTCTATTAAATCCTATCATACATAATTCATTCAATGATATCCCATGATAGGTAATGATTCTGTATGACATGGCGATGACGTCCTATTTAAGATGGAGTCACATTATTTCCGTATGACTGAATTTAAAAACTGAATTTCTATACTAAAATTGTTTAATTATAGAAATCCTATAATCTACCGACAGTTTTTTGGATAGATATGGAAAAAGAGTCTAAATATGGATTTCAAGTTCAGAAAATTTCAAAGCTAGGCTTAAGTTTCCCATTGGAATTTTTAGTGAATGTCAACAAAAGATAAAATTCAAATGTACTTATTTTGAATCCTATCCTATACAATTCCATTTTTCTGTGAAATAATACCGATAATTTTTTCCATTGTGAATGCAACAGATTTGTAATGAATTGTTTGTAAAAGTGTATAGAAACTTAATTTCATAAAATCAAATGAATATCTAGAATATGAAAATCTTCACATAAAATAGATTTTGTATTCATGCATTTTTGCATAAGAGTGCAACAAGGTCTGAATATTTATCGAACTAGTTATAGCACCTCATTTGTCCCGTTTGACGCACACTTTCCAAGCAAGTGGTGGCGATTGACTCAATGGCGAGGATCTGTTCTATTGTTGCATTCTAGCATCTAATTCAATAATGCTCATACCTTGAAAATAAGATCAGCATCATCCTTGAAAAAAAAGTAGCAAACTTCGGGCTTCTTATTTCGAAGAAAGTGAACATACTATATCTCCAGAGCTGGGGTGGCGCAGAAAAAATACAGAAATATAAAAGGAAAATAAAAATACTTCATTTTCCTTTCAATTTCAGACCAATGGAGAAGCTCCCCCCAACAATGCTTCGCCTAATCTAGAATAGTAGTATTTCATAACTTCGTTTTCGATAGATATATTCATGAACCCTTTAAATGGCGGTAGTATATTATTTATACCACCTAACTTCAGAGGTACCACGCTCTCACTCATCTTCCGTAATACGTGGGTTAATTTATACGTTTCGCAGCAGAAAATTTTTTTAACAAATGAAATTAAATATATTCCATGTAGAAGTCTGAAATTTACTAAATAAAGATTCATCCAATAATTTTTCTGGTTTTTAAACTGGGTCCAATGAATCCACATATTACGAAAGATGAGTGAGAGCTTGGCACCTCTGCCTCACTTTAAATCCAAACTGCCAAATGCCACCCGGAATTTTTTAATAAAACTTTGCTTTTATATCTACAATCGGCCAAAAAAATAAATAAAAGATTGTCAGAGGAAAAAAACTAGCCATTTGACTGATAATTGTCTCTTTTCACTTTATGTTAAAAAAATAAGGTTAGGGAGTCTTCATATTAAAAATGCACAAATCTCTGAAATTTTCAATACCAATACGTAATTTTGTCACATTTGGCTTTTTCGGTCAATTTTAACTTAAGAAACTATAGTTTAGGAATGATAAAAGTTTCAACTTTGGAACTTCTCATGTCAAATTCATTGCAAAACAGATTTTAATGCCGGTAGTTTTTAAGCATAACTCAAATTACTTGGCGGAATGAGCTGTCATTTTGGATTTGGATAGTTGAAGCTTCTAGATATAAATTTACCTATGCATTTTTTAATAGAAATCGATATTTTTTTCGAAAAATAATTTATATATATAAATTACTATTTAAGTTGAATAATTGTTTATTTATCTAATTCCTATTTCAGTTGCATATTTATTTATTTTGTTATTTGAACCTCATGTCGGTTATTAATTTTCTTGTTTCATTTATATATGTTATTAGAGGCTTAATAGGGTCGATTTTAGGCATAATGCTAACACTATTTGATGAAATAACATATATATACTATGAATATTCTTATTTTTCCTTCTGAAGATTCTATAAGATATTCATTGTTTTCCAATTTTGCTTTTTCAATTTTTACTTTTTCATCCTTTTAAGTATAATTCCTTCAGTGTCCATTCCATAGCTTTTTATAATGTCTTTTATTTCGTTTTCCCCATATGTTTTCATATATATATATATATATATAATTGGTATCCTAAGGTAAAATGTACCAAACAAAAGCCAAAAATGAAGTCAAAATTAGATGTCCGTATTGAAAATTTTAAAATTTTGTACGATTTCAGCAGGAAGAGCTTATTTTATGAATGTAAATTGAAAAAGACATAATTTCTACTCGAATGTCTATTTCCGCTCTCTTCTTGAACAATTGGGTGGTTAAAATGTATGAGGTTCTTTTTTTGGACGACTGTATGCGAAGAAATGAATTTATTTATTCTCAAATCAATATGTTCGTAAATTCTGATGACATTCATTGTTTCCAATATTTTAACAAAAACCCTTCAAAAGGTTAAGTCAAAAAAAAAATGATTGTTATTATTTGTTTCTTCTTTCTTTTCAACTTAAACTTTAAAGGGTAGTGCAGCACATGCAAACAAACTTTAATTATTATAAAATTTGTGCACGGAACTGAGGCATTAAGATAGAATAGAGCATTTTCTGGTCGCAGTAAAAGACGTGTTTACGTCAAAAATTCCTGTAAATGATTAGTTAAATTCGCTTTGTGTAATATTGCAAAGAAAAGCTAAAATTACAAAATAAGTGATAAAAAAAGCTTTTTTCAGGACTTATTCAAAGAGGAACAAGCATAATACTCTGAAAAAATTTACACAAAATTGACATTTTACTAATTATCATTTCGAAGAGCTTCCCTTAATGATAAGGGAAAGTAGGGTAAAATCATATAGACGGGTGAAACCGGATATCCCAGTTTTGACTCAATTTAAGCAGCGCTCTAACGGGTAATGCTTGAAATGCTTAGTAGAAAAGAAGAAGCCGCCATTACGGTATCTCTTTACTGTCATTTGTAATGTATGTGTTGAAACCTTTATAATTCTTTTTTTTTTAAATGTTTGCTAGTTTTCAAAAATCGTAAATAGGAACACATTTAAAGTTTCTTTCATATTATTGTGTATAGCATATTTTAAAAGATTTCATTCCCATTATGAAAATGTTTGGGATATACATCACTATATGTGAATTTTTATGGCTTGCTTTCCAATCACCATTCTCTTGAGGTAAGACAGGATATCCTACGTAAAATAACACTGTATATCGTAAAGCATTGCGTGAAGAACCAGTAAACAATGCTTGAAGAAAAGACAGTCAAATCACCTGATTAAGAGCGATTATAATTTTTCAAAAGCTGATGAATAGATGATGAATAGATGATGAATAGATGATGAAAAGCTGATGAATAGTCAAACTTGTAAAATAAAATATTTTGTTCCTTTTCAAAAAAAAAAGTATAAACTCTTTCATTTCCTATAAAATTGGCAAATCCATGTGATTTTACCCCTCTGGCAGGTAAAATCATGTATGGATGATTTGAATTTTTCTATAAAAGCATTTATTAATAAAAATGTGATGAACAAACTATATATTTATGATGATATTATTGTACAAGGATAAGTGCAGAGTATGTACGCAAAATTACATTGTTGAAAATTCTGGCTTCAAGAAGCAACTAATAATAATATGTGGGATTTTGCCGTACTTTCCTCTACTCTTGGAGTAATTTCTCTGAAAGAAATAGGGTCCACACAGTTGGATGAGTAATTGAATACACCCGTCTTAAACACATTTGGTCCATAAATAAAGTAACAGCCTAATATATTATTCCTTATTGTCATTTTCATCTTTATAATTACTAGCTGACCCTCGCCCAGCGTTGCGCGGGTACGTTTTTATTATTTTATATCGTTAACTCGATTTTGTATGAAATTATATTTTTAAATAAAAACTTCGCGAAAACATATTGATATTAAGTGATAAAAGCGCTCTTTTTCTTGCTTTTTACCCAGTGTCGTTTCATAGTTTTAAAATAAAAAGTTATTTTTGTCCGAACTCTTTGAAACCTTTATTGGTGATAAATAAAACGGTTTTACCGGTAAAAATTTCGTGAAAAAATATTGTTATCTAGATGTAAACGAAATGTTTTCTTCTCGCTTTTTTGTTTGTTTGTTTGTTTTTGCGTCAGCTCCTTTAACATTTCAATAAAAAAAATAATTCTCTCTGACATTTCAATCGGTTATAAATATAACTGTATCCAAGCTTCCTCTAAAATTTTGCAAAAAAATAGGCATATTTAGTCGTGAAAACATGAGTTCTTTAAAAAAAAAAGCTTCAGCTTTCAACCTCAGAGCAAAAATAAATTAGAAGGTCTATGCTTTCAATGCAATGAATGGTACGGCTTCATCCGCTTTCAATCAACCTTTTTCAATCCCCATCCCCCTAAGCTAAACAGGTGCGGGTTGGGTGAATCAATCAGGTTTCCCGTTTCTAAGGGTAGGAGCCTTCAGAAAAACGTTGGCTCATGTGAAAAGAGACGATTTTCATGTGGATTTGACAGAATGCGTTTTTCGTTTGAAATATATAGATTCTAATATCAAAGGATGCACTCTATAAACAAAACTAGCAATTGTTGACTCGATACTGTGAAGTAAACTGGTCTCTTTCCACAACCAGAAAGCAAACGCTAGCATTTCATCGTCTGACTAACGTTATAGACCATCCATTATATGTGTTATAGCCATACTTGTCAACCTTCCAGGAAACTGTGTCCATTTGACCAAGTCAAATAAACACGTTTCGAATCGATAAAATGAGTTAATAAAATTTTCTTGATTCAGCGTAGAAAATATTTCATTTATTAAGTAAAACTTCTGGTTAAAACATATTTGATTTGATATGGGTCAAATCGACACAGTTCTACGGGAGGTTGGGTATGTATATTTATGTTTAAGTGTGTTATGTTCTATTACTCCTTAAAATTTGTATCAAAGATTTTGAATAATAGACGATCTGGTAAATTTTATACATGAATTCCGCCAATAACATACATGAAACGAAAAAAAAAAGAAAGAAAACGCCTTAAAATTTACCATTTGTCCCGTGTGTCGATTTTTTCTACCAATATATCATTGGGTGACTATGTGCGTCTCTCCATACTTTCAAGCTTAGAAAGGAAAATTCACAATAAGGCAAATACTTTTTTTAAATAATTATTAATAAAAAATTATAAGGATAAAACAATTACCCTTTGGTAAGTGTAGGAAGCTGCTGTTGTTCGCTTAAAAAAGAAAAATCTTGCGTCAAGCATAGATTATGAAACACTTTCCAACGCATTTAGATTACTAGAACAAAACTTCACCGTTTAATAAGGTGAAAGATGATCTCAGTAAACAAGGTCAAGGTCAAACCGGACGGGGAGGCCTAGCTTTCGGCTTAAGCTGAACTAGCCCCGCCCAGCAGGTTTGTTTACCTCATTATACTGAGCATTATCTCAGTAAACAATTTGGAAAACGTATAACACATTTGAAAACCCAATTTCAACAACTGTCATCTATAATAGTATCCAAATTCTTTTGTGTAGCCCTGTATAGGATCTATAGATTTCATATACATAGTGTACTACAATTTAGTTCATTTAGAAATCGTTGAAAATTTCCCTTCAGCAATTTCCGCCAATAAACGGAAATGTATTCGAATTATTTGTACAGCCCTGTATAGGATCCATAGAATTTCCACACGCCATGTAATGTTCAAAAAATTAGTTAAATTTAAAAACGCATCCACAACCGAAAACGCACTTCCAGCAATTATCACTCACAGACAATACTGTAACCGAATTATTTGTGTATCCCTGTAAATGAACGATAAATGCTATGCACACCCTATTTTAGAGTAATCATCTTGTAGTGCCCCTCATCGATGTATATCAATTGCAATATGTTTGAAATAGTTTAACATCACTAAAATACATTGCAAACGATTTTGCCCCATAGACCATAATGTAACTGAATTCTTTTGAGATTCCCCTTAAATGAACTATAAATACTACACACTTTATTTTTAATAGCAAACATGCCACAGTAAACCTCAATAACATATATCAATCACGGGAATCTGAGCATGCTTACACGAGTTAGAGCACGGCCTGACATAGCGAAATCACAAAAACTTTAAAAATATGTTGGAAAGTGTTAAAAATGCAATAATTAATTGCTTTGATTCAGCTTCATAAAACACTATAAATTGTACTAATTACGTTTCATTAAAGTTATGAAAATCATTAAAAAAAAAATATATATATATATATTACGCTATCATACGTGGCACAGAAATCACGATTATTTGTTAATTGTTTAATGACAACGCTCGAATGAAACGCATCTCATTGGTTGGTGCTGCCATCTAGCAATATAAAATTAAAAAAGGATTTTTAGTAAAAAGGGAAATGTAAGTGTAATAATTTTCCCTGACCGTTTCATTTTTGAAACGAACTGTTATACTTTTGAAATTTTAGCTCTTATTTAATTTTTTTAGTATAAATAAATATTATTCAGTCTTTTTTATGAAATCCACTCTCAATGACAGTCTGCCCGGTCAGCTAGTAATTAGATAAAAGGAAAGTTAATCTCTTTGCACAACGATACTTTCATATTGCATGATTTATGTTCATAAGAACTTAAAATAAATAAATAAATAAATACCTGTTCAATTCTTAATTAGGATAATATTAATCAAAGTTTCTTTCATTTTTAGCAAGAATTTTCTTCGAGTCCATGTTTTCATTCAAGAAATGAATTACTTAAGGTTTAAAGACGTTGAAGCTTACACTGTAAGTACTTTCTGATCTATTTTGAAAAGTCCTATAATAATGTTCTATTTCAGAAAGAGGGTGCAAAATAGGCCATTTTATTATTACAATAGAAGTCCTTAATATCGTTATTAAGCGCATAGGTGCCAACCTCTCATTAATATTCGGGTTAATTTGACCCAGTTTAACACCGCTTCAAACCAGAAGAATTATTGGATGAATCTTTATTTATTCGATTTCTGGTTTCAATTTATTTCATTTCATTTCTTTAAAAAAATTCTGGTGCGAAACGTGTTAAACCGGGGTCAAATTAGCCCGCATATTACGGAATATTAATGAGAGGTTGGCACCTATGTAAGCGTATAGTATTATAACTTTCCGAAAAAAAAATTATTTTTTCTGAAATTAAATAAAATTTAAAAGTAAACAAAGTAACTGAGGGTAATACAGCCAGCCCTGTTAATGTGGCCACTTGTTGGTTTTAGAGCAGGGATGATATTTTTCCGACTTTTTGCATACCAGTATGATCGTAGAGTAAATGTTGTTCGGTTAAATCGCAGAATGTTCTGATTCAATAAAAAAACATTTTCTCTAAGACTGTACTGGTATGCAAAAAGTCGGAGAAATCTCATCCCTGCAGAGTTACTTTCAACGTGTGCACCAACAAATGTCTCCACTACCTTGAAAAGGATGCTAAAAGGAAGGTACCGTCGCGTGCCGAGCGGGATTCTTTCTTTATACGACTTTTCCTGTGGCAGAGGTTATCTTTTTTTTCTTGGGTTCCTGGACGATCGTGATTTTGATCTAGTGTTTGTTTTTTACCTCTATTTCTTGTAGCTACTGAATTCAAAAAAATGTAATGCAGTATTCAGTATGTTGGGTGTTTTATTGCTCAATAATCTGTGGCGATTTTTTTTAATCATTTATAGTTCATGCACAAATCACTTGAGTTTTGATAAACCTGACTGGAGATAAAAATGGCCATCACCCACAAAACAAAAAATAAACCATTTTCAAATGACCAGCTTGCGAAATATTAAGCAGATTTCAAACTTATTAATTGTTTTAATTTGAATTTTTAGAATTCTTTTGTTTACATTCAATTGATTATCGAAATAAAATAAACTTCTGCTCATGAAACTAATCAACTTGTGTCTTTTTTAGAAGCTTTTATATAACTTGATTTGTATGTTCGTTCGGCTCAAATCTTGCAATACAAGTTTAACACACTTTCCTGTGCTACAATGGACCTTATTTTTGGTAGTGTGATGTATTTCCGGTGACAATACAATGTTCTGTAAAACAAATATTTGAAATTTGCTTCCGCAACCCCTCAATAAGGTTACTTAATGTGATCACCTAAATGTCATTGATTGCTTCAGAAATAAGTTGATGCTCTTCGATGGATGGCATGGTTGGTAAATTCGCCATCTTTCAATTCCGCGCAGGGACTGAATGGATGGGGATTCGATCAGCACGAAAATGTTGAGCAATTTTTTTCTTGCCAAAAAGTTTATTTCTTTTAAAAGGTTATTTTGCAGCTAATTGTCCTTCGACTTTTTTTTTCATTTTACCACATTCTTATAAAAGCTTCTCTTTATATTATTTTATTTTTTACTTCAAATTTAGTCCGTTGAGATGGTTAGCTTAAATGAAGTAAAACTTGGTAGAAATGCATTTATTGAGAAAAATAGGAAAGTGGCCAAATTACGTTCATTATGCGCCCTACCTTCAAAAAAAGATGTTTTGCAAAATTTTAAAGTTGGAAATGAAAATCAAAAGTAAAAAAAAAAATATTCTATAACTTAAAGAAGAAATATATGAAACCACGCTTTTTTTTTCTAACTTTGCCACAACCATCAGAATTTTAGTTTTAAATAAAAATGGCCGCATGACCCTCACTGACCTTACAATGCCACTGGTTAAATGAAATATCTTTATATTTTATTACATTTTAAAGATGTAATTCAATGCATGAAAAGTACTATTTAAGAATACAGCTTTACAAGTTTTAACTAATGGAGATAAATTCGAGGAAAAATAAATGAATGTTAGTGAAGATTTTGATGGATTTATTGGGCCAAGGAGCCCTTGGACCAAGGATTATAGCCCTTGGACCCAAGGAGCCCTTGGACCAAGGATTATAGCCCTTGGACCCAAGGAGCCTTGGGCCAAGGATTCTGCCAAGGAGCCAAACAAGAATAATTTAAATTATTTAATTTGTTAAATTGCGCTAAATAAAAAAAACTATTGTTTATTTTATCTTAATATCTTGAATAGTATTACAGTTACTTTGATAAGATGGGAAAATGTACCACAATGTAAACAATGCATAATCTCTCTCCGCATTATATTTCCCTTGGTGTTACAAAATGCTTGTATTAACCAGCGGTTCAGTAATAACGTAATAACCCCCCCCCCCCCCCCGATAACAACTTTATATTGGCGGTCAAGGTCTAACAGAAGCTGAAATTTGATGAAATTCCGTGCATTAGTTCTTGAGATATAGCTGTCGTACAGACTGAAATGAAAAGTATACCCAATAATAACTCTGCCGCAAATTATCGTATAAAAATGTGATTGGTACTAACTAATTAGTAATAACTTCTACTATTTAAAGCAATACTTAAAATATTCTTCAGGCATTCTAATAACATAATTTTGAAATTAATGTTCGTAAAAAAATATGAATTGTAACCTATGAAATTTTTAACAGAAATAGATTTCTAGAAGCTTCAAATAATGAGAATCCAAAATTACTCGTACATCTCTTTCTGTCATGTAATTTTTGAGTTTTGCTTTAAAAACTACCCGTATTGCAACGATTAACTATTCGGATGTGCCAATCCCAAAACTTTCTTCTATCTCACACAGGTTTCGCATACACTAAAAACAATCAGCACCCATTTATATCAAGGTCTAACTGAATCTGAAGTTTTGTTAAATTCCATGCATTAGTTCTTGAGATACGACTATTGCTAAAATCGTGTAAATTCTGAAAAATGTAGCATAGCAGCTCCCCATGTTGCGAGATTTAGACCAAAACCTAATCAACAACAACTTATGTCAACGTCTAACTGAATCTGAAGTTTGATGAAAATCCGTGCATTAGTTCTTGAGATATTGTTATCGTGATAATAATGAAAAAGTAGCATATCAACCCCACTTGTTGGGCTATATACACCAAAACGTAAACAGCATCTATTTATGTCAACGTCTAACAGAATCTGAAATTGGATGAAATTCCGTGCATTAGTTCTTAAAATATAGCTATCGTAAAAATCATGAAAAAAGTGGTATAGCAGCGCCGCCTGTCGGGATAGCTACACCAAAACGTAATCAGCGTCTGTTTATGGCAAAGTCTAAATGAATCTGAGTGTTTGATTAAAATAAGGGCATTAGTTCTTGAGATAGAGCTATTGCGAAAATCACGAAAAATGCAGCCTAGCAGCGCCACCTATTGGGCGATTTTCACCAAAAACTAATCAGCACCCATTTATATCAGGGACTAACTGAATATAAAGTTTTATTGAATTTTGTGCATTAGTACTTGAGATAGAGCGCCCACAAAATTTTTGTCACAGACAGACATTTTCTAAAAACAGTCAAATCGTGTTCAGGACCTTCTAAAATGTATAAATCCGTCGAAAACCGGAAGTTAGTTTCAATTTCCTGAATCCAATACTTTTTTCTTGTAAAGATACAAGAAAGTAAAAATGAATTAAACATTAGAAATTCCAAATTTTAAACCTGTATCATTCCTAAAGTACTTGACCAAATGACTTCCCGTTTGGTATCCGATGGTGAAATTTGCGGAAAAATCCAATTATTGTGCCAAAATTGTGAGTTAGTATTGAAAATTTGAATGTTCCAATTGTTACAATTTCAATATACAGATGACACCCTAACCATTATTTATGTACTGTTAATTAAAAATCGGATGGTAACCATCCCATTTTTGTTGCGATGATTTGATGCTTGGTTTCTTCAACCATTGCAAAGAAAAGTATAGATACACAAGTTAGTTGTTCAAAAGAGATGGACAAAACTTTTCGACAAGAAAGCTTTTCAATCTACAGTACGGAGCCATAAGTGATTTACTTATTTATTCTTACTATTTTTAGACAGCGGAAAAAATAACTTTTTCTTCTCATTGCATGCAACTACACTATAAAAAAAGAGAAATGTTTCTTGATTTAGAAAGAAAGTTTACGAAACTATAATATTATTTCATCCGAGATACCCACAATTCCGAAGAGTGTTCCTTTATCTTTGGAAGCCTCACAAACCAACAGATCTTTGAAATTAAAAAAAAAATTCTGAGACAAAAGCTTCTTTTGCTACCAGTAATTTTCGGAGTCGTTTCAGAGTTGTTTTCACAGTTGACTGTCTCTGCACTTCAAACACGTGTTTGAACTTCCAGTAACGCTTTAGGATAAATTTATTTTGCTTAAAGCTTTTTCTGGTTTCAGCTATAATTTCAATTTAATTAAACCTGAAAGGAAAAGAACATTATGCGGTTATTCGCGAATAAATTGTGTATACATTTTTTTGTGAAACACCATGTACATTTTGATTTATTTTTCATGAAAATGGAACGTTAAGTTTACTTTCAGGAAACTCATTTGTCTTTTTTCTAGCTTCCAGAACTATTTGCTGACCTTGGTGGCTGCTTAGGTTTATACATCGGTGTCTCACTGATGTCGATTATAGAATTCCAAGAATTGGTCCTACACATACTTGCGTTAGTTTACAGGAAGTTGATGAATCCCATGGATCATTCTGATGAAGTGGAAAGAAAATCCGGAAACATTCCCAGAAGCAGATCTGTTGATGGACTTGCTGGAATACAGAAAAAGACGCAGGATTATCTGCATTCCAGACCCGAAGATCCCACTCTTCCCGTTTTTTATATCCGAAGTATAAAGAGAAGACCAAGTCATAGAAGCTCATACAGAAAGACTGACGTACAATCACTGTAAGTTAATGTTTTTCTTACAAATAACTAATATGCATTCTTCAAATATCAATATTCGTAGTCAAACGGAATCGAAAGGCCTCTAAAGAGTAAATAACTATACAAATGTAGTAGGCTTGAAGAGTATGCGAAAAGGCTTGTTCTAAAAAAGCGGATAATCAAATGTTCAAAATCATGCGAATAGTTTATAACTAACAAAAATATCTATTTGCAATATACACAGACAGTTGACACAATAGTATTTAGTTGCTAACCATGTTACAACCCCTTCGAGATTGTTAGGTTGGAACTAGACCATAACACAGATTTTAACAAACACAAATTTATTTTTAACAATAAGCAGGTAAGATCAGCAGAGGAGTGGATAGACTTATTTCAGACTGTTCAAAACTAAACTCAATTGAGAAAACTAAGAGGGGGGTAGACTTGATAAATTATAATTTTCCCAAACTTGTTAAATTATGAAGCACACAATTCAGCTCACAATGTCCTGACCGTTCATTTTATTAAAACATAAAAATACACCTAGATGATAATCTAAACCCTAAATGGAATCCCGTAGATTCCGGTATTTCTTTATTCGAAGTATAGAAATGTTCACCTTACCAAATAGGCGAAATTCACAGCCGCTGGCTATATCGGAAACTTCAAGTCGGAATCTCCACTTCAAATCAATCTTCACGTGGAGTAGACAGCACGAGGGAACTTTATTATCGTTAGACTATATCTGCTCCAAATCCGCTGATTGACCTATCACCTGACTACACAACCACAGTTCCCTAATTAACATATCATTGCACAATAACCATGACAACTAGGTGCGGAGGTGCATACGCACTTTGCGAAACTTAAAGAGATACAGAATAGATTTCTTATTTACGCCCAAATGTTAACGATTCAGGGCAACACTATCAATCACGCACAAAATCACAAAATCTCACTCGTCCACTAGAGTACCCTTATAAAAGAGTAGCTAGGCACTCTGGAACAACCCTCCTCGGGAATCGGGAAGTAAATTCTCTGGCTGAACATGTCCGAGGATTTTAACATGATCTGTTTTTAATTCAGAGCAAAAAAAAAACAATAAAGCACATATGAGGGGCCATTACTTTAAAATTTTGTCCAAAATTCATTTTTTCAATTTTTTTCAATATCACGCATCTATGTTGTAGTTGTATAGACATTCACTTTAAAAGTTTACTGCCTTACAAATTTTAAATATTAAATTCTTAAACTTTAATAGCGCACCGCTTGGAAAGCAAATATATATATATATATTTGCGGAAACTACTTTACCACGTTCTAAGGCTGTGAAAAATTAACACTACAATATCTATAACTTCAAAAATAACTTTCCTAAAACTCAGCATAAATGCAAGTTTTATCTCAAACTCACAAGCTAAAAAGCTCACTTCCATTATAACTTCAAACTTTTACATTGCGAGTTCTCCAATCCCAAGTGCAAGATCTAAGACAAAATTTCGTTACTCCTGCTTGCCTAATTAAGAGAAACTCCACTGCTATTTCCAAGGAATTGCAGACTAACACCAACTTTTGCTGCCTAAATCAAAATTTGTAAAATAAAGTTAAATTTCGAAATTTTTACATTAATACTTCCATCAGACATGAAAAAGCTTTTCTTTTATATTAAACTGAAATATTATAAACAAACCCTTTTATATTACAATATAAAAGGGTCAATTTCCCTAAAATAAAAAAAATATTAACACATAAATGCACGTTTTTAAAAACAAACCCTTCAAAATCTCATTCGTATTCAATTGCAACAACATTTCTTGAAAAATACAAAACTCCTTGAATATCTAAACCCATACTTAGGCTAACGAAAAACACTAGCGGAAACAGAAGAAGGAAGATTTAGTTGATTTGAAAGATGCTTTAGATTTATCCTGTGGTTTCATTAGAATTTGAAAATCCTTTAAGCTTAAATCTATGATGGACATAAAATTAGTATTCGTGAATCTTGCCAATATTTCATCTATTACAGATATTTCAAATAGGGGATGCAAATCTCCATACCACGGGATCATCAGAATTTTTTCCGTTATTCTTTTGACGCACACTACTGGTCACACAAAAGGGGAATCAATAGCTATTATAATATCATCGCCTAACATCTTGATATGATAATCTATGATACTTCCTTGTTTAATCTTGCCGTACCTATGCGGTTTGCTAGCCACAGGCGCAGCATCACGCGTATCAATCCCATGCCACGTAACAGGAGTGAGCCTCGGCTTATCTGAAAAAACTTCACTAAACATCATCTTTAAACTTCTTTTTCTTACTCTCAGTAAGACCAGTCTCCTCTAAATTAACAGAAACGGATGATTATTCAACTTTACGAGTATTCTCATCCCGATTAACTATAAAAAATTTCGTTAAAAAATCAATTTGTATACCTCTATCCCTTATAAAATCGACGACAACTATACAGTGTGTAATTAAACCCTCAATCCTTACAGTTTTAACAGAACGAATTTCAACATATAAATCTAATACTTCTCTATTTATGCATGCTGAACCTTGAACTGACTGAAACATAAGATTAGAAGATTTAAATTTTTGATATCTAAAATATTTATTATAAACCGAATAAGACATAAAACGGCGATCAGCGACCATAACAAAAAAAAAATTTCACAAAATGCCATCAAACACTATTACAACTAACAGGCTATTTTTATATTCTATTCGCACCACTATTTTTTTAATAAATTTTGTAGTATATTTCTCTTGCACATGTCGTCAAAATGTATGTGAAAAAATTTTGTTTTGAGAAAGTGGTGCGAGATAGAATTGAAAAATAGTCGCCCATGGCAGCCCTCAATTAAAGAAGACCAACTGGATTTACAGTAATAGCATTTAAAAAATCTGCAGAAAGCTTTTTCTGTTTATTCTGCGACTATTCTGACTTCTGTTTATTCTGCGACCTTCTAAACTACAGCCACTTACCAGTCTAACTTTTCAGAATTTCTGCCATTTGTCTCCATACCTGAGATCTACCTTCATTACATTAAACTACACCCCGCTGTCTTACACGAGTTTGGGTGCAGTTCCTACCTTGACCTCCAACTCTATTTCTACCACATGAGTTGAAAATGACTGTCTGTTCCTATCCTCGCATCTATGATCATTTTCAAGATTTCGTCTAAAATTACCACCATTACCTCTCGAATTATCATCATTATTACAACCATACTAAAAATTACTTCCACCATTCCTATACCCATTTCCGTTGCCGCTTCCAAACTCTCTACTACACCCTCGAAAACCACTTCCATTACTCTTATTTCTAAAATCTCGTAAGGTATTAGAATTAAATTCCTTACTGCGAGTCCCTTTCTGTCCTAGGTTACCAGACACTTCACTACGATCAGTTTCATGCCTACTCTCATATTTTAGTAATAATTCACAAAGTTCAGCAGAATTTTTAGGTGCGCGCATTTCAACATATAGTCCTGTCACCACATAAAATAACGACAACAAGATGTCCAAGAATTCATCAAAAGTTAAATCATTATATATATATAGATAGATAGATAGATATAGCCACAGTTTGTTTCTAAGCTATAATTTACGCAAGAAAACTTTAGACGCTTTCTGAAACACATTCTACTGATTACATTCTACTGAATTTTTTACCTAAACTACTTTTGTCCCATGCAGATGGAAATGCTTTTTTTTTAACTCAGTAACTGTTTCATCATAACGTTTAGATTAATCCATGACAAAAATTTTACCGATGTTTTCAAGCCACAGAAGTGCATCCCCTTTCAATGAACATTTTAACAAGAGGTGTTTAGTTTTGTTAAGGACATTGTTATATAGTATATTATATTCTTCAAGGAGTAAGATCAATTCATTCACATGTTCTACACCACTAAAATAAGTTCTAGGAACCATGCCCAACGGCTTGAATTCAATATTTGTTCGGGCGCCATTTGAGGTTGTCAACTTTAAAATAGGCCATAACACAGATTTTAGAAAACACAACAAATTTATTTTCAAAAATAAGCACAGAAGCTGTGGAGTTTATAAATTGTTAATAATCGTGATAACCATATTCCGGAGATACGTACAAACTTTGCGAAACTTAAAGAGAGACAGAATAGATTTCTCATTCACGCAAAAATGTTAATTACTCAGGACAACACGATCACACGCAAAATCCCAAAAACAATTACTACAACCTAAAAAATACACATAAAATATAATTTAAACTCTAGCTAGAATCTAGTGAATCCCGGTACTACTTTATTTGAAGACAACACAGAAGAATGGTTCACCTTAACAAATAAACGAAAGTATATCGGAAACTGCATGACGGAATAAAAAAAGTAGCTAAGCACTCTGCTACAATCACATAGCAAAATAATTAATCTGTGCATCATACCTGTTCATCATATCTGCGATAGTCGCATCTGTATCTCTGTGATACATGCCACCATTTTCTTCTTGTAAGTTTTGAACCAAGAAGATTCGAAACCTGCGGCTCCCTCTACCTTCCTCCTACCGGTATCAATTTTTCATCTGCAACAGTTGCTCTCGAACCGGCTAATGCATTCAAAACTTACGAGAGGAAAAAGGTTGCTTGTATCACAGAAATACACATGAAACTAACGCATTGTTAAAAGACAAACGAAATATATACTTGAAATAATTACTATTGTTTAATGACACTTGCCCAACATTAGCTAATGATTTAATTTCAGTAATAATGGTGGACTACACCATGCAAAATTCTATATTACTTGAACAACGATCAAAACTAAACTCAGTTTTGCCAAATGGCAAAATTAAAGTTTCACTCGAGTGCTCCAAGTTGGCGCGTTTCAACCACCAAGGCAATCCGTAACAGTTCTTCAGGTAACAGTTTATGAGACAGTGTTAAATGGTTTATAAAGTACAAAAGAAGTCATCTTCGCTTTCAAGTTTGAATTTAGCAGGCGGAGTCACTAGAAAGTTCTAATAAATATAGAAAATATCGCATTTAGATTAGTGAATCCAATAATCTTTTTAACATTCAAGGTGAAAAATCCCATTGTGCATCTACATAATTTGTCGTTTCACATAATTACCGGAATGTGAACGGCAGCATTTGTACCATACACTAATGTATGGTAAGACAGATTCAAGACTAGTCTTGAAATCGGCCATCATGCATTCTAAATTACTAAACGAATTCACACCAAAACTCGTATTTAGATTATCCAAAGGATGTCATGTCATTCGAATATCTAAAGAAAAATGGTTCAAAAATTTTCACTAGAGGTCACTTTATCACGCCACTTCGCAACACTAATTTTGACTGACACATTCACGAAGGCATTTTTATAAAGAAATGCATGAAATTCACATCATTACTCTTTAAGTGATAAATAATCGAGCAACATGTTTCTTTTCCTATGAATGCAGTATATCCTGATTTATAGCCAATTGCTACCTCATGAAAACCTTTTCGTCACTGTCGAGTCTTGAAAATCTGCTTAAAACACCAACTTTGGCAACATTTACTGAAAAATTCTTTGCCTATATAAGAAAATAGAAAACGCGGTTCGATTTCTTGGTATCTGAATAGCACTTGCAAATTTTATACGTTTACGAATACTTATGCAAATTGTATGCATTTAAGAATAAAAATAACTTTGTGTCAAAAAATAGCAAGTTTGAATTTGAGAATAGCCTTCAAATATAAAAATCACTCATGAAGAAATGACCCCACATACACACACACACTAAATGGAGAGCTAGATCCGTTCCTGAGTTAAATACAGGAAGTAGTTTCTGTAAAATTTAAATTAGTACCAATTTTCTTTTGAGATTACCTTATCAAAAGAATAATTTTAAAAGAGCTTTAATAACTTTTTTTTGAATAACTTTAAAATTTAATTTCTAGATTAACTACTGACAAGGCAGGTCTCCATAAGCGCATACTCAAAAAGTTTTTTGAAAAATTCGGAATATGTGGGTAGACCTGTTTATAAAAAATATTTTTGCAAATCTCAAAATTGCGCCCGCAAAAAAATAAATTTCGTTATTTGTCGATTTATCACTGATTGGCGACACAATGAAAATTTAAGAGTTGCAGAAGCAACATGTCATTTCAACATAATCTAAATAATTTTACTTATATATATTTGTAATCTAGTATATATATATTTGTAATCTTGTTTGAATATTTGGATCTTTCTTTTCAGGACTGATGAGGAAACACATTTGTGATTGTTGAGCTTCCATTCCAAGTTTAGGTAAAATGTACGCAAGGTGTTTTCTACTCTACACACTGAACCAATTTTAAAGCCATTTTTTAACTAAATAAATTAACTAAATAAGTTAAATAAAGACCTTTTGAAAACTTCACTTTTAACAAATATATTACAGCAGGGCTGCCCAAAGCGGCGCCCTTTTGAAAGTTTCCTGTTACTAGCATTTTTTTGTAAATAAAATTCCCTATTAAAGGATAATTTATGTAACATTCTCAATATTTGAGTGAGAGCAACTTTTTCTCTAAAAATGTATTTCACGCATCAAGGACCAAAAATGCACTTATAAAAATTTAATCTTGTTTGCGTTTCTTCACTAATTTCTAGTTATTCTTTATAAAAAAATTTATAGAAATTATGAAAATGGAAATTGGTAATAGTTAGTATTAACTGTTTAAATATGTTAAGAAGTGAAGTTTAGAAAAATAAGTGGTTCTAACTCTGTTCCACCTCTTTAGTGCATTGAAAGTTCAGTTTTTTTGTTGTGGTTACACTGGCCCATTGGCTTTTTTATAAGAGGGAAAAAGAGGTGTAATTTTCTCTCCTAGACCTTTCAAATTTCAGGTAATTTTTTCCCATTTTGTATAATATATATATATATATATATAATCCTGCGAAATTATTTCCGTTAATGGAAGCTCTTCCATGCCATCTCTATGGAATAATCCATGGATTGGTCACTATCATGCCTGTCGTTCAATTCACGTCTCCAAAATAAGTCAAGGAGCATTTTTACGTCCTAAAAAAACTTAACAATATCTCTGATTTTCATTTTATTTTATTATAGTGAGATTAAAGTTTCTGGCTCCTTCCCCTACAAATATTTTTGAGATAGGCCCCTCAAAGAAAAATGTATAATGCGAAATTTACTAGTACGATTTATACTTTTTTCTGATTTTTTTTTATACGGTGCTCTTGAATCATAGGGGCCTTGTATCTTCCACCGTGAGAGTATCTTCCACCGGGCTGCGGAGTCGGTGGGAAAAATGACCGACTCCGACTCCGACTCTGACTCCTGAAATTTTAAAGGAACCGACTCCGACTCCGACTCTGACTCCGACTCCGGGATGGCTAAAGTACTAGTTTTGCCTGTTGATTCCTATTATTCAGATTGCTTCATTGCTGTCATTTGTTTTGAAACAGCAATAGTCGCTTTATTAAATGTCATTAAATAAAGAAAATATTACTATTTAAAAAAGTGGCAGCAATCAAGCAATCTGAATTTAAAAAAATAACCGCAACACTGCAACCTGCTGTTACATTCCTGTTTGACTTTGAAACATATATAATGTACATATCAACTGATAATTTTTTTTTCACGTTTCATTTTTTGGATGAATTATGGGTGTAAGCTGTGATAGGTAGTCAAGACTAGGACTCATTTACTGCAGCGGGAAACTTCTGACAGTATTTTAGTATAAAAAGTTTCACCTTTTTTTAAATGTAGAATTTTTTTTTTTTAAATAAGGCAAAAATATTCTTATAAAATGTCTGTGGAACTTTCCCCCTACATTAATTGGCTCTGGTCAAGACTGAAGATATTTTGAACATCCCCCCCCCCTCCTCCTCTCAGATACTCTATGCACATGCACTCACACAAAAACACAATATGCATTAAATTTTATATGCGGTAAAATTTAATTATGTCAAAACTCTGCAAAAACTGCATGTAAAATATTTATATGCATGTAAATTGCAATCGAAAAGTTAAACTTGAAGCTATTAGATAGAAACAACAGTTGAAATCTAATAAATCTCCAAAATTTACTTTGAACAACACACATAAAGATCTATCAGATGAATCCAAACTACATATAATATGTTGGTATATCATTTTAAGACGATAACCAAAATATTTTATGCCAAATCAAACATGTATTATATTAAAATATGGATGAAAGGATGTTTAATTTTGGTTTTATATCTATTCCTGCAGACCCAAAAAATAGGAGACAAAAATTTTACAATTTAAGCATCATTTGGAGTCTCCAGTACCCGGAAAATTCTAAGAGAATGCAAGAAAAATAAAGATGAAACTTTTATATTTATTGCATTAATTTTATAATTTTGGCTTTATTTCGGGTCTGCAAGACCTGAATATCAAAAGGAGAAAGATAACAGAAATTTCACTATTTCATCATTATTTTGAGTACTGCTGACTCAAGAAAAAAAAATTACAATTTAACTTTTTTTTTCTTTGGGGAGGAGGGGGGTTGTCCTAGGCACACGAAAAAATGGGGAGAAAATTTACAATTTCAGCATTACTCCTGGTCCCACAGACCTGAAAAATCTGAGGAAAACAAGAAAAAAAAGGGAAAAAATTTCAAATTTTCGCATTACCTCGGGTTTCGCAAACCCCAAAAAAACCTAGAAAAAGGACTATATACTAAATATAAACTAGAGATTTCAATTCAAAACAGTTTTCAAATATGCTGTATACTGGACAGTATATTAGGCCTGTTTAACCTGAGTTTCCTTGTATATATAGTCCAAATATGAAAATAATAATTCAGTTTATAAATTTAAAATTACATAAAATTGGTTTAATTTCACTTCAAACTGTCTAAAAAACAAGCTGGAGTCGGAGTCGGAGTCGGCCTGTTTTTTAGTGACTCCGACTCCGACTCTTTTGCCCCAAAATAGGCCCGACTCCGACTCCACGACACCGACTCCGACTCCGACTCCGCAGCCCTGTTTGCATCGCATAAGATGCGCGTGTATTACTAATACTGTGAAAAAATTTTGTTGCATATTTTGAGCCATTTTAATAATGGCGCCCTTCATTGTTTACAAAGACATGAAGTGCGCCCCTGCTTACTTAAAGGTTGGACAGGCCTGTATTACAGGATGTCCTTTCTTATCGTTGATCAATAACTAAATCCTAAATCGTTAGTTTTAGAAGTATAGTTCTAATTTCAAAAGTATTTTAAATGTTGTTCATCGTATGAAAATATACGCAACGGAAAATTGTTAATTCATATTTAACCTTTTGCCTACTAATTTATTTTTCATTTAAAATTCGCGCAAAAGACAAAGCATGTCTATTTCTCCGGATATTCGTCCTTTGAATTGTTCGCATAACCTAGCTGAACTTCTTCCTTCTTACATTTTATTCGCTGTCACCGACAGTTTTTGCATTAGAAAACTGTGGTTGGCCAGAGGGACATATTTGTCCCGTTAGTAGTCAAAGGGTTAAACTACCATTCAACATGTCATTTCAATATAATCTAAATATTTTTGCTTATATATATATTTGTAATCTTGTTTGTATACTTGGATCTTTCTTTTCAGGATGGGTGAGGAAACATACAGCAGCAGAATTTGTTGCAAGTGTCTATCCGAGGTTAAAAATACTTTGCACAGAAGGAAAGCTCCCAAAGTTGCTATGAAATCTGTACCAAATGTAAATCATTCATCGATGTATGGGAATGAATGAGTAACTTGTATCAAGATAACTATTTAACAATTAAATAAAATATTTACCTTTTTGAAACTATTATTTAAAATATCATCGTTATTTATATGAAGATTTTTGTGTTTTAAAAAAATCCCTATATTCAATACCGATTTCGAAATTCCGATGAATTCGTTGTTACATCATTAACCTTTGTCGGCTACTAACTACACCAACACATTGCATAAAATAAAATAAGAAAAATACGGAATAAACTTATCCAGATTGTCAATAATTTGTTTCAAATGTGCTGATAAACTGGGTTAAAAGCGACAAATTAATATTATGGTATTTCAATGCTACTGAAAAAGCGCAGTTAACGAGACAGACCGGCTATGGTACTTAAATGTCAAGTGAACAAGGTAGGTTTAAAATCAGTTCAACTGTGGGCGGAAGCCAGCTTATATTGATCACATGACAGCCGAGATGGCTGAAAGTAACGCGGCCTGTCTCTTTCGTTCACCGTGAGTGAAAGCCACGTTGAAAATACCCACTCTAACACAAATATTTCATCCATTTTATTACACATATTTTGAGAAATTTTCTATAATAATTTAGATGTTTCACCAATGTTTTAAATATACAAATTAAATTTACAATTTCCTGCAGTCTATAAAATAATTTTATTTACATTTAGAAAGATGAACGTTTTTAATAAAAGTAGGTTTTGCAATGATTGGAAATAGATACACATTCTAAAACAAAAACATTTTAAAATTCTTTTTAAAAAAATTGCGTTATCGCTATTATAGTAAGAGATAAAACAATTGAAAATAAGATAAACATTTTTATTTAAGAAAATAAAAACTTCTTATAAAAAGCATATACATAACTCTATAGATAATAACTATAACTATATATAACTATATAGATAATTTGCGCAATACTGGGGTTTTGAAATAGAATCCAACTACAGTAAAGAGCGAAAAAAATTGGCGTTTCTAAATAAAAGCCACTTGATCCAGAGAAAACATTTACTTTCTTAAATGTTACATGATTTTGTTTAAGAAACTCTAATTCACAAAATATATAATGTTTTAATTTTTAGTCTTTTTTGCCATTTTGGGCAGTGCAGTCTTATAGTATTATTGGCATACCAATGAAAAGAGTATCCTAAAGGTCATGAGACATATTGCCGCATAAATACATACAGAGTTGGGCAAATTTGTTATTGCAATTATCTGCAATGGAATTACAATTTAATTGTATGTAATTAATTATTGTCACAATTACATGGCGTTAAAAAATTCTTGCAGCACTGTAGCCGGAATCCCATTATTTGACGAAATTTCTGTGCTTGAATGTATGTCACTATAATGAATTCTATACAAGTAAAGTGTAATTACATTGTAGATAATTGCAATTACAAATATGCCCAACTCTGATCCACAATAATGCGTTTCCACTCCATAATATTGCTTTGATCCTGTTTCTAAAGAGTTTTTTACTGTTACTGTTGCGATTATCGCTACTCCCATTTAAGGGTCCTCTTCACTCACTTGAAAATACCCGCTCGCTAATGTTAATCCTATGGGGCATTATCTTTGTAGTATCTCGTTTGCATTTCAATATTTTTAAACGATTTTGTTTTCTTTCTTTTTTTTTTTTTTTTTTTTTGCATTGGATAGCTGAGATCAATTTCTATTTCCGCCGTTGATTACTTTTTCGATTTTTTTTTTTTTTTTTTTTTTTTTTGCGGATTTCTTTTACGAAGATACTTTTACTTTCGAAACCGGTTACGAAAGTAAAAGTATCTTCGTAAAAAAAATCCGCAAAGAAAATCGAAAAAGTAATCAGCGGCGGAAACAGAACTCAATTAATCTCTGCTAATCAATGCAAAAAAAAATCGTTTAAAAATATTGAAATGCAAATGAGATATTAGAAAAATAATGCCCCATAGGATTGACATTAGCGAGCGGGTGTTCTTAATGTTAGAATTAAAGTTTAGAATTAAATAAACAAATAATAAAAGAAAGTCATAATTTTAAAGCTCTACAAAGAAAAAAGTACATTTTTACTTTCTTCTATATATAACAGAAGACAATATTGTAATTGAAAGTTTTTTCGACTTCCAGTTTTCGAAGGATTTACACCGAAAAACATGTTTTTACAAAATGAATGTCTGTCCGTGTGTGCGTCCTCTTTGCATCATCGAAAGTATATGAAGTTATGCATAGAATTAAACTAAATTTCATTTACAGGTTTCTGACTATGGCTAGCTGGTCGTGCTAAAATTTGGGGATATTCCGCTAGAAGGGGGCGCTGTGATAGCGATGTTTGTGGAACATTTCGTATTTTAACATCAGCTGTTCATGCAGCGAAGGTAACCCGGCGCTTCGCAAGGAGTTGACGTAAAACAGAATTCTGTGATAGGGAATTTTGAAGGATTAACATGTATGAGATAGAAGAAAGTTTTGGAATTGGCACATCCGACTAGTTAAAAATATATCTCTTTGACTTATTAAACCAAATTAAATTTCTAAAAATTATGCTACAAAAATGCACAACATCATTACAATTTTTAAGAAAACAAATTACTACTAGTAAATGGTGACGATCACAAAACTTTCTTCTATACTAGTAAATCTACAGGATCAGAGGCCTCAACGTCAGCTCTACAAATCATTGTTCATTACTCTCACTCATTTTTAACATTATCTTCATAATATTTGATACCCTAAAATTCAATCTTTTTAAGTTATTTATACATTTATAAGAATATAAAGTTTATCGAAAATTTAGAAGTATCGCATTAAACATAATGTTATGCAATGATAGGATAAACTACTTATTACTATATTTTTTCAGAATAACAATACATTACTTCAGGGGGGCTTTAATATTCTATTCTCTATTTAAAGTAATTGCGCTATTTCATTTCTTGAGTATATGTCTGAATGTATTTGCTATTTTAATTTCATTAGAATAACCATCTCTTTGTACAAGAAATTTTATCCTATCCTTAAAAGAATACTTATATTTCAACTACTAAACATCATATATTGCTGAAATTGAATAAAATTTCGTGTATAAAATATACTTATACAAATGTAAATTCCTCTTATGTGACCTATATTTAATTTACGTATTCAACGTTTTTATTATTTTCATTTGGAAAACCGATTTGGTAATCGTTTTTAGTAGTTAAAATAAATTCTCATCTATTTCGTTAAAAAAAAAAAAAGTATATTAAAAACTTACTTAACCCGAAAATTAGCTATTTTTAATCAAATTTCGCGTCAAAATAATGCGATTCAATTGAATTTTCCTTTGTTAATATTCTTTGAAATAGAGTTGCTTAGCAACCATTTAATTAAAGAGAGAAAAAAAATGCATTGGAAATTTTTGTAAAAAATGAGAAATTAAAATGTTTTATATATTTTAAATGAATGCATAAAATTTCCGAATAATTTCTGCAATTAATTTCGAATTTCTAATAAATATATTGGCAAATTTTCAAAGCGATAGGATTCAATTAAGATCTCCATTTCCTAAATTTAGAATCATTAATTTAGCATTTACAACTATCCCAATGCGACATTTTCTTTTGGGTGAATGTTCAAATTTTTAAAAAATTCCCATTCAAAGCATTATGACCTAAAAATAATTGTTCTATATTTTTCGAACGAATTAACCAAGTGTAACTAAAAACTATACAGCTAATTCCGGGTACCTCACCAACATACTCACCAAAAATCAACCTAATCCAACGTTTTTTACGGCAATTATCACGGAACAGACAGACAGACAGAAACCAAAAACTTTTCGCGTCTCCACAGTGATCCTTCACTGACGTTTCGGCAATAAATCAAATCGTCTGCAATAAAAATTAAATGACAATCTATTCGTTCTTGAGATATAGCTAACGCGGAAATCGTGAAAAACAGATCATAGTGGCGACATCTGTTGGGCGGTATACACCCGATTCTAATAGAGATCTGATTATGCCAAGGTCAAACATAATCTAAAGTTTAATGAAATTCGTGCATTAATTCTTGAGATATAGCTATCGCGGAAATCGCAAAAAAATGCAGCATAGCAGCACCCCCCTGTTGAGTAATTTAAACCAAAACATCATCAGCACCAATTTATGTCAAGATCTAACTGAATACGAATTTTCATTAAATTCCGCATTAGTTCTTGGGATAGAGCGCCCACAAAATTTGTATCACATATTATAGACAGACAGACATTTTCTAAGAACAGTCAATTCGTATTCAGGACCACCTAAAATGTAGAAATGCGTCGAAAATTTTTACCAATCCAATACTTTGTTCTTGTAAAAATAGAAGAAAGGCCGAAAATAGGCTCGGCGGGGGGGAGAATTTAGAGGTATGCACGAGGCAATAACGGTTTTCATACGGGTTCAGTCAGACAGGGGCTGAACTCTTAGCTTTTATACCGGGTCGGTCCCGGGTCTGGAAATTTCGGCTCGCGCTGATCTCTAGGAAGAATGGATTCCATACCAAACTCGTCCTGGAAAAAATAAGTCTAGCCCGGCCCGGCTCGAGTCTACAGAAAAAAGGAATACCCGGCCAGGAAAGACTGGAGAACAGGCAAGGTCCGAGTTTCGTGAATGAAAATTGGCTCGAGATTTTTCTTTGGGCCAGACCCTTTCCCGCACAGACCACTGATGTCGATTTTCAGACCTTTTATTAGCGTAAGGGGGGAGGGACGATCTATCCGCCATTGGTCTCACCCGGGCCGAATTTTCTGCTTTTATGACGGGCCCAGGTCTGAAATTTTCGCCTCGTGCAGACCTTTAGACAGAATAAAATATAAGCCAGGCTCGACCCGAAAAGAAAAGAAGTCTGGTCCAGCTCCAGTCTCCAGAAAATGCGAGGCCCGGTCCAAGACTGAGTCTCCAGAAAAAAGTAAGGCCCGGTCGCGACATGACCCGCGGGTCGGTCCGGGCTTCGCAAGAGGCCTTTTCCCGTGGAGGCTTCTAATATCGGTTTACCTAATCTTTTTTAGCTCAAGGGGGGGGCGATCGCCTCATCGCCCCCCCTTAGATCCGCCATTGCGGCCAGGCTTAGTGTTATCATAAAGCCCCAGACATCAATCAAGAGCTAATTGACAAATAAAGTGAAATTACCCTCCCAGTTTGACGCTTTCACCCTCTGCTGGAAAATAAACAAAACCCTTCCTCCCAAAGTTCAGATTTTGCAGATTTGAGAAGCCTGTAAAAGCTACGACCATGTAGATCTTGGACAGTAACATAAATGGTTCGCGGGGCCTCTGATCGAACTCACTATTACAACTGTATGATGGAATGGGGAAATTTCACGATTTTCATTTTCACTTTTATATTGAAGAACACAAAAAATCAAGAAAATTGATATCATTTTTTATGTATATTTGAAGCTTTAATAATTCACTAAATTAATTTTAAAATTGCATTTTTGGTTTTGGCGGGAAAACGCTGCATCTCTGACGAAAGCGGCTGAGACGTCATTCGCCATGTAAAACCGTCGTGCTACGTTGCTGGCTGATGTGTTTGACATATTTCTTATATATGTTTTTTTTAGTTTTCTGTGTTAAAAATGATTAGCAACATGTGCTATAAATATTGCATAGTGCCATGTTGTACGAACAGTACAATTAATTCGCCTCAGAAGCACTTTTTTAGTGTTCCAAAAGACAATAATAAAAGAAAAAATTGGACAAATGCAATCAAACGAGATGACAAGTTTTCTGGAAAACTAGCCTCTACATCATCGTTATATTGCTGTGAAGATCATTTTTCAGTAAGTAAATACTTTTTCTGTTCTGATGTTTGTTTGTTTTATAAATAAAGTTAATATTTGTAATATTTAAATAATAGTTAGTGTTTACGAAATACCATACCGATTAGCAAAATAAAGTAATTTCAGCCTTTTCTCGCGCTAAAAAATTCATGATTCTAAAAACTTTATAATTTTTCTATGAAAAAAGGATCTTTTCATATTATGGCTTCAGCACACCTCTTTTAATTCAAAGATATGATTTTTCCAACTCTTCATTATGTTCTTTCTTGTATAGTATAACTTTAAATTTTCTTGTTAATACCTTGATTTAAATAACAGTAAAAAGAAATAAAAAACTATAAATTTTTGATACCTATGATCTCGCATTCACACCACTAAAGTTTTGTTTGCCAGGTTTAAACCAATTCCTTAACCTTTTTAATCAAGATATTTTTAAATATTTAAGTGCTTGTTTAGATTTATATACTACTCATTTCTATTGAGAGGCATTTTAAGTATTTAAACCAAGAAAAGAGACTTAATAAGGTTCCTTCAAACACACATTTTTATTTCTAATCAGAGTCTGCATACTTACACAAACATATATTGGTTTCTTGAGATACTTGGATATTAGAGAGATTTTGTTTCAGAAGTAATTGGATTCAATGTATATGTGTAATGTACATGATTATATAAAAAAAATAGATCCTATCATTTTCCCAGAAATTTTATGGTCGTATTTGAAACAGGTTCAACATTCTGTGTTTTAAAATTTCAAAATTTGTGTTTTAACCATTACTAAAAATTTAATTAACTTGCATGAGTCATTTGAATAATGAGTTTTTGATAAATAAAAAAACATATATTTTATTAGCAATGACAATTGTTTGTGTTTTGAAAATACAGTGAAACCTCCATTTTACATTCCTAGAATTTACGACAAAATTTTTATGTTCATTAAATTTTCTGACATCTAAATTTTCCCACAATTTTCTTTGCCTGCTATTTATGTTTTATTTTTTGGTTCCATCGTAAATGTAAAGACAATCTTTTACTGCATTTTAATGTCAACTTCTTGTTATTGTTTCAGTTTTAATTTTTCTACTTATAGATGTTGAAATTTTGTGTTTAATATTGAGAGTAAGTAATTAAGTAATTTCATGTTTATGACCAACTTGATATTTAAGCTTTTAATTTGTTTTATGAGATTTATTTACATTCAATGTCTAAGCTAAAATAATTCTCATTTTATGAATTCACACACATGTAAATTACCTTAAAGCAAGGCTGTAGCCAAAAAGGTAACTCATGAACTTTAAGATATACCAAAAGGTTCTGACTGATAAATACAGACCTTTAACGGATATCGAAACAATTTAAAACTATTCATAGTTGAGAGATTGACACATATATGAGAGGTTCTAATGTTTATTCTTTAAATACAAACTTTTTTTTGTTCATTTCCTTTTCAAGTGTAAAAAAATTCGGTTGAATCCTCAAACAAGGGCGATGCTTGGCTGCGTCGAATTTGGCAAAGCGATAAATGAGTTTTTCTTGCTACCGGTTTGTTCCTTGCATTTCTTCCCCGCCTACTACGGTTTGATCTAGAAATTTGATTGGTTTATGAGTGAATTACGTTCGTTTGGTTGGGTTGGTTGGTTTATTGTGTGCCGTATTGTTGGATTCAGAGAGTGATGAGTTAGATAGAGGTGCACTATACCGTAAAAATGTCTTTTTTTTGAGAATGAAACCGATCATTTCGGAATTTAATGAGAACGCCAAGGGCGTTCATGTAGCATTCTCATTGGTCAGAAAATAGAGAGCCTTTATAAACAGAGGTAATTTTTCAGGATATTTTTAACAGTGTATGGAAGAAGGGCTGAATTTATTGGACAGTGAGAGGTTTTCAAATCAAGTCCCAAGTTGTTTGGGCCGACTTTAGTGTTGCATCACGGCACATCGCATGTTTATTTTTGTTTGAACTCTGGGATTTGCGAAGTGAAGTGAATTTAATCTTTTGACGTGTTGTTTTTTTATGAAGAATTCGGCGAAGCGGCAAGTGTGAATTTGAAATAGTGTGTGTAGTGTGTTGTTAATGAAAATTTAGGATATTTTAGGTGTTTTTGATAGATTATTTAGAGGTAAATTTGAATTTTGTCCTCTTGAGTGAGCAGTTTAAGGGTTTTTTTGTTTGTTTGTTTGTTTCTTGAGAAGATACATTTGACTTGTGTGCTTGACATCAAGTGCCTGCTTATATCGTCAATATACATCAGTTTAAGGGTTATTTTTGTATAAATACTGCTGCCTCATCAGAAGTGATCGGCGATAGCGATTATGACAAACCGAAGCCTTAAAAAAAAGGGTAAATTTGAAAAATAAAAGTAAGTGAATTTTTATTGATTTTATTTGATAAGTGTGTGTCTTGCATTTTAGATATTACTGTAGAGGTAGTTTCGTGCATCGAGTGTTGTTTTTTTGTTTTTGATAATGTGTACAGGATACATACATAAGTTATTGATTGCTGTGTGAACGAATTTCGTACATTCTAGAGATTGCTGTACAGCGAGTTTCATGCATCCAGTGATGGTTTTTTTTTTCGGTTAATGTACGCGAAGCGTACATACATAAGTTATTGATCGCTGCGTGAATGAGTTTCATGCATTCAAGAGATTGCTGTACAGCGAGTTTCATGCATCCAGTGATGTTTTTTTTCGGTTAATGTACGCGAAGCGTACATACATAAGTTATTGATCGCTGCGTGAATGAGTTTCATGCATTCTAGAGATTGCTGTACAGCGAGTTTCATGCATCCAGTGATGTTTTTTTTCGGTTAATGTACGCGAAGCGTACATACATAAGTTATTGATCGCTGCGTGAATGAGTTTCATGCATTCTAGAGATTGCTGTACAGCGAGTTTCATGCATCCAGTGATGTTTTTTTTCGGTTAATGTACGCGAAGCGTACATACATAAGTTATTGATCGCTACGTGAATGAGTTTCATGCATTCTAGAGATTGCTGTACAGCGAGTTTCATGCATCCAGTGATGTTTTTTTTCGGTTAATGTACGCGAAGCGTACATACATAAGTTATTGATCGCTGCGTGAATGAGTTTCATGCATTCTAGAGATTGCTGTACAGCGAGTTTCATGCATCCAGTGATGTTTTTTTCGGTTAATGTACGCGAAGCGTACATACATAAGTTGCTGAATGAATTTTATGTATTTAAAAAATTAGGAATTTAGAGATTTTCTCCAATTATAATATCTGTACTTTGTGGCAAAGAAGTGATTATTTACACAATTTCTATGAGAGTTTCTTTCACGACGTAAACGTTGCTTTTATTTCGTTTTGTTGCAATTTACAAAGTTTAAGGGGTATTTTCTTAGAGATTTTTTATTTGTTAGGAAAAAATTGATTGTTAAATTTGCGAATTCTTTGTAAAAATCGGGAGGAAAGAATAGTTAAAAATTTGTAAAAATGGAAAAATCTGGGGGAAAAAATAGCTAAAAATTTGTAAAAATGGAAAAATCTGGAGGAAAAAATAGCTAAAAATTTGTAAAAATGGAAAAATCTGGAGGAAAAAATAGCTAAAAATTTGTAAAAATGGAAAAATCTGGAGGAAAAAATAGCTAAAAATTTGTAAAAATGGAAAAATCTGGAGGAAAAAATAGCTAAAAATTTGTAAAAATGGAAAAATCTGGGGGAAAAAATAGCTAAAAATTTGTAAAAATGGAAAAATCTGGAGGAAAAAATAGCTAAAAATTTGTAAAAATGGAAAAATGTGGAGGAAAAAATAGCTAAAAATTTGTAAAAATGGAAAAATGTGGAGGAAAAAATAGCTAAAAATTTGTAAAAATGGAAAAATCTGGGGAAAAAATAGCTAAAAATTTGTAAAAATGGAAAAATCTGGGGGAAAAAATAGCTAAAAATTTGTAAAAATGGAAAAATCTGGAGGAAAAAATAGCTAAAAATTTGTAAAAATGGAAAAATCTGGAGGATAAAATAGCTAAAAATTTGTAAAAATAGAAAAATCCGGAGGAAAAATAGCTAAAAATTTGTAAAAAATGAGAAAATCCGGAAGAAAAAGTAGCTAAAAGTTGTAAAAATTAAAAAATCTGAATGAAAATATTGCTAAAAGTATGTAAAAATGGAGAAATCTCGTAAAAAAACTTTTAAAAACTTTGTAAATAGCAGTAAAACGAAATAAAATCAGTGTTTACTTTGTGAAAGAAATTGGCCTAGGAACTGTGTAAGTAGTGACTTGTCTGCTGAAAAGTACGTGTTCTGATTGGGTGGAATTTGGAGGTTGCCGTTTTTTAGGTTGGCGTGCGTCCGTGCTTGGCGCGCGTCAAAAAAATCGCCAAATCGGGGGTCGCCCTTGTTTGAGGATTTTGCCAAAAATTCACTGTGCATATTTAAAAAATAAATATGATTCATGTCCTTTAAAACTTTTTTCATATAGTATATCTTTTTGCAACTGAACCTCTTGTACTAAATTCATTTTGAACTCTCTTGTATCGTTTTCTAGTACATGAATTATTTTTAATTTTATTGAGATTATTCCTTCTCCCCATCGCTCTTCCTTTTCATCATGGAAAATCACAGGTATGCTTTAAAAGTGAAAATAATTAATTTGAGAGCTGAGAAAGAAAGAAAACAAAGCATTTGTAACAACTGCAGAACCATATGAAAAAATTACACACTTCCCACCCCAAATGTTTTCTCTAGGTGCCTTATCTGAAGAAGATGAAATAGTCTTTTTTTAATTTAGAATTTCTGAAATCAATGTCTTTTAAACATTAATAAATATTTAAGAACAGTGACCACTGCTTAAGGGGGGGGGGGGGAGTATATCGTATATAGAAAAGCGTGCCAAAAAGAAATCTCGTGAAACTGGTAGAATTTCCGTTTCAGACAAGTTTTATCTTTGACAGTATAATTCTGTGGTATTTCTTTTAAAAACAGCCTAAACGCATTTTTTTTTTGGGGGGGGGGGGGGGCTGATGGTAGATGGGAAGGGGTTCAATGTTAAATTTAATGGTTAAAAAAAAAAGGTATATTAATCTGTACACAGAATATTTTGTAATGAATTTGCTGACCATAAATGATAAAGCACGAACTACTGCACATATAACAGATGCTGAAAATATTCCCTAGTGCTACTGACTATTACACAAAAAAGTAGCCTTTCTTTCTTTTTTTTTTCTAAGGGGCAAAAATTGGTAACTAAAAAATAAAAATACGATCTTAAATTTTTGACTTTGTAGGGGGGGGGGGTGAAAAATATGAATAATTAAACATATAAATGCTTTAGGATAAACAAAAAAAAAGGCCATGACAGGAAAACTTTAATTTCATGGAAACTTTTGAAAGATAGAGCAAAAAGAAATGTCAAAGAATGAATGTATTATTTTAAAGTTTTGTGAATAAATTTGTTACTTTTAAATGTGGAAATTACCCATTAAACATTTATGTCAAAAGGATAATTTTGTTCCATGTTTCTTTTAGGAACTTTTAAATATTAAAATGTTGATATCTAAAATGCAGATTTTATTTAAAAATATTTTAGAAGGTATTCTGATTATAAATATGATTATTTATAATATTTTAAATTATTTTTTAACTCATTAACAAAAGGAAAACTAACAATTCAAATTTTAGTGGCCAAAAAAAAAAAAAAAAAAAAAAAAAAAACCTGCCTCGACTACAAGATACACTTGTTGTTTGTTATATCGAAAACAAGAATAAATCTGAAAATTTAGATTGATTTCCTGTTCATTATTTAATGTTATAATAAATATGATATTAAAAAGTTGTGTAGTAGTTTTAAGAAAATGATCCATAGTTTGCAATATTGTATGCCACAACCTTTTGTCCCAACTTGAGCTCATTTAAATTTTTTCCTTGTAGTATGTTTTTAATAAAAGTTTTGAGTAATATTTTATGAAATATAAACAAACCATCAATTACTCCCATATAATTATTATGAACTTTTTTTATTGTGTGTATGTGAGGGGGGGGGGGCTAAATATATATATATATATATATATATATATATATATATATACAGGGTGTCTCAAAAGGTCGTTTACAAACTTAACATGAGCCCCACCAGTGGCTGAGAGGTTGTGCTCTCGAAGCTGGTAGACGGGAGGTGCTGGGTTCGATCCCAATCGCGCCCGTCGGCCTAATCGTTCGGAGTTTTCGTGGTTTTCTTCGAGCCGTGGATTTATCCATGCGTAAATACGGATTAGGTTCCCTTAGAAAGACCCCCACGAAGGGCACTCCCCCCGGGCCTATATCCCTAGTGTAGATAATTGGCCGTCAATAATCAACCCAACCCAAACTTAACATGCTGATCTGTCATATCATGATAAACGAGATTTACACAGGAACATGTGTTCGAAAATGCAAACTGCGACCGCTAGAGGGCGATGAGCGCAGACTTACAGGAGAGTGGAAAGCGCAATCATTTCAGGCGAAGACGTTGTAGAAGGATGAATCGGTTTAGTAACGCAGAATTGGCCGAAATGCATTACGTATATGGCGCCGCGGATGGAAATGCCCGAGCCGCGGTACGGATGTACCTTCAGCGCTTCCCAAGCAGACGTCAGCCAAGTCATGTTTTGTTTGGACAATTGCACCGCAGATTGCGTGAAGCAGGAGCTTTCCAAGCTACGGGAATTTGACAGGAACCCGCAAACAAGTCTCCGAGCAAGCGAACGCGTCTTGGGTGTATGTCGTTCCAGCATTATGCGCATACTGCATGAGGACACGAACAAAGAGTACAGGCATTGTGCGTTGACGATTATCCCCACCGCGTTGCATTCGCACGCTGGTATTTGCAACAACGGGTCGCACAGCCGGATTTTCCCATTTTAAACGGGTCCGTGAATTCATGCGTCGACGTTGTGAAGACATTGCGGCGAATGGAATGAATTTTGAACATCTTGTGTAAATTAAACAATGTTCTTTAATAAAAGTCATATTAATACCTCTTTCGATATACTTTCTTTCTTCCCCTCCACACCTGCGATCATCGCCCTCTAGGGGTCGCAGTTTGCATTTTCGAACACAAGTTCCTATGTAAATCTTGTTCATCATGATATGACAGACCTGCATGTTAAGTTTGTAAACGACCTTTTGAGACACCCTGTATATATTTTAAGCTCTCTACAGTGAATATATAAAATTCTCTGTAGGACACATTTAACTGTAACAGTCTTAAGTTTCCTCGGGTATTGTTATAGTCTTCTCGTTTCTGCTTAGATACAAAGGTTTTTTTTTTTTCGATTATTAATTTACAGAGAAAGTTTTTACTCAGAAAATATATATTAAGCACTAACTAAATAAAAGGACTTTAGTATTTCTCAATATTTTATTTTATAACAAACATGCTTTTTCATTATTGTAAAATAATTAAAATTTCATTTAAACTGAAATATGATGATATAAGAAAATAATTAATTTCAAGAACAATAATCAAGAATCGCGTACTATTATTTTAGCTTTTAATCTTTGTTTCATTTTAATCATTATTATTTAATAAATCAAAGTAAATGTAGAACAGAAATATATACCTTTTCAGATTTAACTCCTCGTATTTCTGCACCCATGAAATCAGAGTTCTTTCCTAAAAAAGCAAACATTCTCAAATCCGGCCGAAATCGACATTTTCAAATCAAAACTTTAATGAAAATAAAAAATAAATGATATATTTTATATTAAGATAAGTTAGATCTTACTTTCCACAAATTTAAAGTTGATAGCGTTATATAAATTTTAAGGAACAGATGCAACAAGGTTGCAAATAGGAAAAGCAATGGGAAAAAGTATACGCGCAAAACATTTCAGTTTAGTCACCGCCCCCTGAATACTAGGCCTGAGCGCTGCAACAATGGCGGCTGTCGCAGGCCGTTTTTTTTTTTTTTTTTTTTTTTTCAGCGTTTGAACGGTCCCTCGAAATTCCACACCAATAATTTCTAAAAGTTTTCTTCGCCTTGTTTTTCGGAGATCAAATAAGTTAAAGATAACTTTTAGATATTATTGGTGTTGAAGTTCGAGGGACTGTACAAACGATTCCGCCTTCGGCAGCCGCCATTTTTTTCAGCGCGCAGGCCTAGTATTCAGGGGGCGGTGGTTTAGTGGCAAATGACGTCACAACCAATCCCGTCGCGTTTTTGTATCACGTGGTTTTACTTATAACAGTAATTAAATTATCCACACACACATATATACATATATATATAGCCACACACACATATACACAGGGTGTCCACGTATAACCTGACCGACCTGTATTTTCGCAACCGTTGGTCCTAGATGCATACTTCCAATTACAAAAATAGTTTAAATAAGGTAAGGAATTATTTTTAAAGCGATTTGGGTAAAGAAAAACATTTATTAAAAAATTACGAAATTTAAATTTTTATACGGTCCCCCGGGTCCCCCTTTGTATATTAAACTAAAGAGGCTGAAATTTTTTTTTTAACACAAGCTGTTAAATTTGGAACCTATTCTATAGCTAAGTTCGAAATGTCTGTATAATATAAAATCCAAACATCTGTATTCACGTGCGGGGCCCTTAGAAATATTTGTCATTGTCACTCATAAAACTTCAAGATTTCACAGGTAATTTTTCCGTATCAAAATAGGGATATAGTAGAATCTCGTTACAACGAATGTCACTTTAACGATTTTTTCAATTTAACGAATATTTTTTGAATTATTCAAAAACGTCCTATGCTTTCAAATTATAAAAATATTCACTTTAATGAATTTTTCAAATTAACAAATTTATTGAAGGCTTAAAAAGAATGCTCATTTAAATTTTACGAAAGTTGAGTTGGCAAGAAAAAAATATCTTGATTGAAAAAGTAGAATTTAAAAGAAAACTTTCGTCGGAAACTCAGAAGGGGAGGCAGACGACAATGAACATGAGGATGATGATGATTGTCCACTAAGTACCGAAGATTGTGTTGTACGATCAAAAGGAGTTTATAGAACATTGAAACTATTAAAAAGTAATTAATTATCCCAGCAAAATAATATTCCGAAAATTATTTTATACAATTTGTTTTGAAAAATGCATTGTCAACAGTAGTGCAGAAAAAAACTTGTGATTTTTTTTTGTAAAGAAATAAAGTTATACATGAACGGCAGATGCCAGTGAATCAGTCATTTATGTAAAGATAAATTCTAATCCCTTTATAATATTTACAATTAAAATCTTCAATCTTAATGAACGTAATAATTATCTTATTTTTCACTAGTAAGTTCACAATAGTAATATACTGCATATTTATTATTTACCGTCATGTTTGCATGTTGACCGAAATAAGTGTAGTAGTAATATATATTTTTATCCAATGTGTACGCAAATTTCTTTTTTAAAAAACGCCCTATTGGAATTTCACATGAACGAATTTTTCAGTATAATGAATTTCATCGGTGGTCTCCAGAAATCCGTTATAACGAAATTTTACTGTACTGCGTCATTCGAGGAAATGGAATAAGACTCAAAATTGAAATAAAACTAGTCGACCGTAATACTTACCCATCATGGATATGCATAATAGAAAATAGGAAAAATTCGAGGCTTAATGACGTTCGAAACTTTAAATGCTCTATGACTGAATTGCGTAAAAGAAACATCCTTACAACTCCAAAATTGATAATCTTATTAACTAACGGTTTACTGCCTCTCATTTCCAATTAAAATATATCTTTGAATCGAAATTTGAATTCTACAGGGTCATGAAAAAGCGAAGAGTGTGAAAAATAGGATTACCAATATCTCGGCCACTCATGATCCGATCGACTTCATTCGTTATGCAAAATTTATGTTTTTTTTATTGTCTTTTATATTCACTCCTTAAAATAAACAATTTCGAAACTTTTTATATACTTTTTATCAGAACGAATATTTCGAGAGTCCGAAAAAAATAGTTCCGGATAATCGAGGTTACTGAAATTCAATAAGCTTCTTCCTATTATTACATACTAAGTGCATACCAAATTTCAAGTCTCTATCTCAATTTGTTCGGGAGATAGAGCATTTACAGACACACAGACAGGCGGACGGCAAATTTGTTTTCCTAAAAGTATGTTTTTCGGAATCTGCAGTGTCTGAAACGTCAAAAATTGTTTTTTGATTTTCAAAACGATTACAAGACTGTAGTATAGTGAATCTGCGTATGATGTTTAAGTAATAGGTGTTTACGAAGCTTATGATGAACATGGACTCATTAGACAAGTAAGTAGTTAGCGTTGAAAAGCGTCATGCTGAATCTTCTTTAAAAAAAAAAAAAAACGCAAAAAAATCAATCTACTTGACTCGGAACCCGTCATTTTTCTAAAATATTAATTTTCAAATTTTTACTTAAAAGGAATTTAAACATAGGTAGTATATTTTCGTGAAGTGCCGTAAATATCCGATAATTTTAAAAAGGCGATAAATTATTTCTGCTATTTCATTTTAAATTATTCAGAATTGCAAACTTTAAATACATTTTTTAAATATATTTAATCAGTATTTAGTATTAGTAATTAGTATTATCAAAATTCCTAAAACATTACTTTTGAAACCATTAATTCGGTATTTTTTATGGACGATCCCTAAAGATCATTTCATAAAATTATGGATCGTATTTTCAGTAATATAAATAGCTTTAAAAATATTAAATGTTAAGTTTAGTCATTTTTACTGAATTTTTACATATGTCATAACATTTTATTTATTTTTTCTTAAACTAATTAAATTTTTCAAAGTATGGTGTTTGCAATAAAGGAGCACGCACGTAAAAAAGGTATGCAAAACAGTGTTTCAAAAATGGTAGAGGTGTGGTTTTAAAATTTTCTTGATTTTTTTTTTTTTTTTAATTAAAATTTTCAAATTTTATCTGAAGAGATGCACTTTTCTTAATTAAATCATTTTCCTCCATAGAACGATTTAATAATAAGTCATAAAGATAAAACATATTCAAATAAAAAGATATTTTAATGGGTACCGGGTCCCCTAAATGAAGGCTTTAAAATTTCAATATTCTGTAATTAAAAAAGAGAAAACAATTGTACGTTACCTAATGCGAAAAAGAATCTATTTCTCACACCTAGCACTAGATGGCAGCAGCATACAAAATTCAACGAGAGACCGGGAGGAGCGTAATACATTTCAAAGGAATTCAAAATCAGGTCCTGATTATTCAAAAGGCATGAAGTTTCTCCTCTATAATTGAAGTGGGTCCCCAAAATGACAGTAAAATGGAGTCTCAAATTCCCTTTATATACATTGTTTTTTTATTTATTTATTTTGTGAGAAAGTTTGCCTAATGAAATAGAAATTCCACATTAATTCAGGAAACTTATCTACCAGGGAAACCTGAATGTGATCATGCTTGCATGCTGATCTGCTGGTTAGAAATAACTTTGTATCTCAACATACAACAACTATATATTCCAAAAATATACTCTATCTATATTACATACAGGGAACATAAAAAAATCTGATTGATAAAATATCTGTACTCGGCTAAGCGCTAAGCCCCTCCTGGGAATAATATTTGTTGCATTAAATAGTTTCCGCAAATGTAGAATTTAGAAAACTTTTCCCGGATTAAAGGGGGCCCCAAAATTATGTGTGCTTCCCCTAGAATCAGAGGTTAACTGTTCAAAATACATTCATTGGGGATTGGAAAAGGATTTTATTAAAAATTTCACGGTCCCAACAGAAAATACACTTATACCTGCTAGGTTGGAAACCTGTTTAAAACGTAATTGTTCTCCAGTCGCTGGCGATTCCGTTTTCTAAGTTATACTGTCCTATAACATCTATAATTGCAATACAAAATCGTAATAAATAATTGGAATACTTTACCATTTTCATCGAAATGCATTTATTGATGTTACGCGTTTTTAAATTGAATAAAAATTCCTTATACAGTAAAATCTGCTAAGACACAATTGCAAGGGACCGGTAAACATTCTGTTTTAACAGGTATTATAACTATTATATTTTTTTCACTGCGACACCTCTAAAATTTTCCATTATAGACAGGTTTAGTTTTCACAGGATTTACTGTGTTGCGAAATGTCAAAAATGGCCTCTCTGCATGGGCGTAATCTGGCGGGGGCAAGGGGGGGGGGGGGGGGCATGTGCCCCCCTAGTTTTTCAGGAGCAGGGGCAGGACTTACCTTTTGCCCCTCCAGTTTTTTGTATTGTTTTGTGGTTAAAGCCTAGTTTTGTATTTCATTTTTTTTTTTTTTAATTTAACCATTTATATGCTATCTTGAAGGCGAACTAGAATAAATAGGGGATAAATCAAAATGCCCAGAATTTATGTTTTTTTATGTTCATAGCAGTAATGTCTATCTTTCTTCTTAACAAAATTTTTAATGCCGTAGTCAAAGTTCAAGTAAAAATATTTTCCCTGCTCTTTTTTTTTTTTTTTTTTTTTTTTTTTCAGAAAAGTTAATCTTATTTTCTCTTTTCCATTATTGAGTTGTTTATATGCACGTGTGGGATACGATGGGATACTGTGTCAACTGTGACCATTGTCATTTTCTTTAGGATAAAGTAACCTTGGAATAATATGAATACAACTCTCTGACCCTCCCAGCTCTATCGTCCCCTATTTCAAGGTGCCAATCACAGATTGGTAATTAACGGTGCTCATAGAACTTTACATGATTTCACTGGTGAGATTCATCGTAACAGAAATATGAGGAACAAGTTCTGTTTATTGAACGATTCCTTGTTTAATAAGTATTTTCAGAAAAGTTGCAATGAGGCAGTCATCGAGCAGTTAGATTCAAAAGAATAGAAAAATATGCGGTCTAATAAAGTTTTAGTATTCGCTCATTTTTGTGACGTTTCCAAATTCATAAACCTAAAAACATATTGATAAATATATTTCGTATTTTATCTTATGAACAATTGAAGAATACGGTAAAAAAGAAATAATCTTTAGAGAAATCGAGATTGAAGTACCGGAAACTTGAATTTTTTTTCTTCATTCTTTCATCAAAATACTATAAATTTTATAAAAAATTCTAGTTAATATTTTCAAAATAAAAGCAATTTTAAAAATTGAATATTTTCATTTGGGTCTTTAAGGTTAATACACTTTGAAAATGTGTAAAATTAAAAACATTTCAATTAAAATAAACAAATTAAAATCAGTGTGATTTAAATTTTTGTACTGATAAATTATCTGGATTAATCTGAAACCAGTACGAATGGGACTTAAATCCTATAAAATTATCAACTAAATGTTACTAATTTTACAAAGTTCTGAAATCTCACCAATGATTAAAGTACAACATACAAGTTCTTTCAACCTCTTTTAAATTTCTCAAGTATGTTAACTTAAAAAAATAAATAAATGAGTATCCATATAAAAAACAAGGAATAATTATAGCAGTTATAATTATCAAGTGCAAATTAAGGGAAAATGATAATAATGAAAAAAACTCTCCCAATTTGTAGAAAATATATTTATAATACATTTATAAAATATATTTATAATAATTTATATACATTAAAACGAATACATATGTGTACTTTTAGGAGCATGGTTTTTATTGAAACTGTCCTCAAATCCATACTGACTTCTTTCGAAGGGATTTTTTCATTATTTTTTGTTCTGAAACGTATCCCATTGACAGGTGCTCTTATTAAGAAACTATGTAATCTAACTGTTTTTCAAATTTTCTATAACAGGCAAAAGATTTTTCAGAAAATTCTATCAAAGTGGGCGTTTTGAACTGAATTTCGGGTTGCGATAGAGCATGAAAGGGAAAAAAATTGCCATACTGAGACAATAATCGCTTATAACTGAAGATGTCATTCATTAATGGGAAAAAGAAACAAAAAAGTTTGAATACAAATCACTTCAACAAACTTCAACAATGATTTTATATTAAAAATCAGTTACATAACTGTCATAACTTTCAGTAAGCTTTTCTTTTTCTTTAACCACATTTATTTCAATTCTAAGAAATTTATCAGATTAATACTTTTACATAGTGCAAATGGCGACCATACACTGTTCCCAAGGTGGCCACCTTAGAAAACGAATGTGAAAATCAGTGTAGTAAGGGCGATTTTCGAAATTTCTACATAAATATCTAAAAACAAAAAACGTATTACCATTTAATTTTAACCTCAGCGCTCACTCAAAGGAAGTCGGTAACTCCCAGAAGAAAATCCGTGAACTACCGTGCACAAAAAGTGCTTTAAGGTCTTTTCGTGTCATAAGATAAGGAGATTTAGACGAAAAACTCGAAAGATATCAAAAGAAAGAAAGGATCATCAGAGTATATTAATATGCAAAATAGTTTGCCGAGTATTTTTTCACATTTTAAGAGTGATTTTAATACATGGGCCACCTTTGGAACACTATGGCGTCAAAGGTGGCTCACAAGCTACAATTTTTAAATTGTACTACAAAAGTAATTAAATTTTATTAAGAAAAGTACACTTGATATGTGTTAAAGATAAGTGTAAAATTTTACAAGCAAAAATTCGGCCACACACACCCAACCAGAAAATTATAAAATAATCCTCAAAGCTTAACTATGACCACGACTCACCTACCTTGTGCATTATAGTACTTATACGACTGAATTTCTTGAAAACATGCCGATGTTTTTGAAGCAAGATTCAAAAAGCACTTTTACTCATGCAAACATTTTATTTTCAGATTATGCTCGAAATGCATGGAATGCAAAATATCAACAATAATAATGACCACTTAGACAATTACGTACATAAACACTGATTAAGGAAAATGACTTAGACAATGGCATTCAAATGAAGATTCAGCAAGAAAAATCAACATAGTTTAAAATGAAAGAAAAAGATTATAAAAGAAAATCATAATTTCAAAGTCCTTCCGGCCTGTACCGGGAGGGAAAGGTAGCTTTTATAGACTAAGTTTTTAAAAATTCAACTCAATTTATTCGAACACCCGAAGCTAAAATGCTTAAAACCCGATTATAGAAGATTCAATCCCGGTGTTCATTAATACTTAATTTGAATGCGAATTTCAGAATGAGAGTTACAGTATAACAAAAATCAGATTGTTTAAAAGTGTCAGCCATTCTAGAATTTCAAACTGCCATATCTTAGCAATTTTTTAAGATAAAGCCAAAACAAAAAATGTTCCAGAGTCCTTATATCACGATCTAACACTTAACTGAAACAACTTTTTACTTTTATAATCTTTTATACATATTTTTGAATTTTTAAAAAAATTAAAAAAATTAACTGGCTGTCATTTTGAAATAAGATGGCGCATGAAGCTGACCAACGAACTCGGTCGAGACCTTCGTATGTTCTGTACACATGATCCGTCACATTCATATCGGTTCATAAATACGAGAGTTACAGCATAACAAATATCAGATTGTTTCAAAATCTCAGTCACCCTACTATTTCAAACTGCTATATCTCAGCCATTTTTTACGATATAGCCAAAACAAAAAATGTTCCAGAATCCTTGTATCACGTTCTAACACTTAACGGAAATTTAGTATTTTTTCAATTTATAATTTCTTTGTATATCTTTTTAAATTTTAAAAATTGTAACTGGCCACCATTTTGAAACAAGATGGCTGATGCAGCTGGCCAACGAACTCGGTCGAGAACTTTGTATGTCCTATGCACATACTCAGTCACATCCATATCGGTTCATAAGTAAGAGAGTTACAGCATGACAAATGTCAGATCAACATAAATCAACATTTGAACTGAGGGTGGTTTTGGGGTCTGGTGGTCATGATTGGTGAAAATATACCAAATTTTTTTGGAATTGCTTTCCTCCGAAGGGCTGCAATAGTATTTACAATAGCTTTTTGTAATGTAATTTTCTACCTATAAGATAGATTTATAAAAATATCTCTCTAATTTATTAAACCAAATTAATTTTCAAAAGATTTCGCTAAACAAATGTACAACATCACTATAATTTTTACAAAAATAAATAAACAAAATGCGAGCCCAACATGACCTCGGGGAGAGAATTTAGAGGTATACAGGGGACTGAGCCTGGCCTGAAACCAGCGACTTATTTAATTGGACCTGAGCCAAGCCAGGCCGGGTCCGAGTTTTAGTTTTGTCTGAAGACATGGGCCGGGTCTAGACTTCATTGTTCCTGGGTCGGGTAAGATGTCAGTCAGTGGCTATGCCGTAAAAATAGAAGTTAAAAATTTGTGATATTCTATATTTCTTTAAAGAAACTTTTAAATAACAGTATTATTGTGTTATAAGTACATTTAATTTGGTTTAATAAATTACAGGGACACGTGTTAATTTACTTTATCTTTGTAGAGTTTAAGATTGTAATATTTTGAAATCATCTACAAAAAATAAAATAAAAATAAAATGTAAACTACTATATGTACCGGCGGGAAGGGTGGGGTAGCAGGATAATCAAATTTCATTTACCTCTGATGATTTGGAAAAAAAAAAAAAAAAAAAAGTAAAATTTATTGTTCATAAGTGATTAAGAATCTTTCGGCATGGGGCTCTGCATCCAGAATCCTAGTGGAAGACTAATTTTCATTATGCTTTTCTTTTGCGTTTATGTGTTTCAAATTTATCTGAAACAGGGGCTCCAGGCGGTCAAACTCCCTGGAGCCCTCTGGAGCCCCTAAAGGGACCAGGTCTTCTTAATTGTTCTGTATAGGTCTTTACGCTGATATGTTTAAAAATTGTCTTGTACGAGGAGTTCTGAAAAAAAAATTATCTTTTTTTTTTCATGTTTATATTTTTTATTTTTTAAAAAGCGCCCTGAACTGCGAAGTACAGGCACATCCGTAACAAAATACTGACCCTCCCTTAGTTTTCTTTCTGCTTGTCCCCATGTAAACTATATTGATTTTTTAATGAATCTCTATTTGTATGTAAATATCTGAGTTATCATTAATTATCGTTAATCCAGATTTCAAGGATTGGAGACTTAAAAATCTGAAAAATGCTATGCATTTTCTAAGATATAATCGCATGGGAGTGAAGAAATATCCATTATAGACAGGTTCCATTCTTAGCAGGTCTGTTATAAAAGTATTATATTCTTTTCGCACGGATATTCATTTTGCACGCATCAACACATTTTCCCGTTTAAGACAAGATTCCGTCATAGACAGTTTCCTTTTCAGAAGTTTCACTGTACCTTATTATTATCCTTTTTTTTTTTTTTTTTAATGTATGTATTATATTATGTATATCGTTAAAAATAATTTTGTAGCATAAGAGCGATTTAAAGGGGGATTGTAGCATAAGGGCATTTAAAAATATATGCTTTTTTTGCAAAAATGTTCGGCCTGACCTCATTTTACTGATTTTTGCAAGGGCCATGCGGGCCTATGATTTTCATACAGGCTGGGTCGGGTCGGGTCGAGATAGGGCCTAAAAATTTCGGCCCGTGTTGGATTCTTGGAGGAATGAATTCTAGACCCGGCTCGGCCCAGAAAAAGTAAGTCTGTCCTGGATTTCCCGAATTTTCAGAAAAGAGTAAGGCCTGTGGGTCCGGCCTGGAAAGAGTCGAGATCAGGTTCGGCCCAGACCGAGTCTCATAGCCCGAGCCTGTGCAAACCTCTAACGTAGATATATGCTATCGAGGCTTCCTACAACGTATTCTCTATTGAAGATGAAGGATAATAGCTGTTATAGCTAATTTATAGTGACACAAAATAGTTTTTCGTTACATTATGGTCTATAGGGGGGAAATCGTTTGCGGTGCATTTTACTTAGTGATATTATGATGAAATTTATATGTGCCACTGAGGCGGTCTACAACATTCTTTCTATGGAGTGTGAAGTAACTAGCATGTAATGTACTTAGTATATAGGACTGACTATGAACCATAATTGCTAGAAGAGCGTTTTCAGCTGTGGTGTGCATTTTTAAAATTAACTAAATTTTAGTTCATTTCGTTGTGAGTATAAATTCTAAATATCGTATACAGAGCTGCACGAATAAAATGGAGGAGTATTTCAGTTTATGGACGTGAATTCCTAACGTATGTTTTTAACTGTGTTAAGCATTTTCCAGTTTAATTATATTTTATTATTCAAAGGTACTTATAGAATATAAATAAATTCATATGGCAGAGCAAAAGAAATTAAATATATTGCCGCCTATGGATGTTAATTGTTGCTTGTGCATTTGTGTTAACATTAATCAAGTCAAATTTTACTGTATTATTCATGTAATATATGGTTGCACAAAAGGATATTGATACATGTTCATCTATAAATAGTAATTCATTAGAAAAACCTTTTTAGTTGTTTTATGCGTTTTCCAGTGATATAAGTTTTAGTTTCACTATGTAGTGTGTTTAAAGCTCTATAGATCACTAGCAAGCTACGCCCGCTACGCTAGTCAATTTCTCTTAATGAACTCTTAATCAAGCAAAATATTGACATTTCATAATTCTCTTTTATATTTTAACAGAATAATAAGACTACTATAATTTGAGACTCGTGCTATAGCCAATATACACGTCAGGACACGTCACCCTTATCATTATCTTTTTACGCATGAAGGTTTCGCTATGGTACTCCAGTGTAAAGTTTGGTAATTTTTGAAATTTAATGTTAAAAAAACGGCATAATCATTAGATTTAAATTTATATCAAGAAAAATTCAATTTTTTACCTTTCAAACGCAGTTTGTCTAACGAATTTCTGACAAATGCTTTTCGAGCTATTATTTTTTTCAGTAACTTCAAATGTTTCATTTTCCGAGATTTATCTGTGGCAACAATTAGAGAAAAAACAGTCGTCAGCAACGCATAGATTTTTATTAAAGAGGCTGTTGGAGCAGGGATTGTCACCATCATTTGCCACAATCACTTTTGAAATCGGTTCTGTAGTTCCAGAGATTCCATAGGAATTGTAATTTAGAATGTTTTAAGAACGCTTTTCGCTCATTTCACCCTTTTAAATTTCGAATTTTTTTTTATTTTGTTCTTACTGAGCATTTTCATCTTATAAGTAACTACAATGTCAAATTTCAAATTTCTAGCTTCTTCAGTATAAAAAAAAATCTCAATTTTAGAAATTTTTCGCTCCTGCACCCCCCTGGGGTTAGTGGCACCGACATAAAATATAGCTTATGTTGGAGCAGGGGTTGTCACCATCACTTTTTAAATCTGTTCTGTAGTTCCAGAGATTCCATAGGAATTGCAATTTAGAATGTTTTTAGAACGCTTTTCGCTCATTTCACCCTTTTAAATTTCATTTTTTTTTTTTTTTGTTCTTAGAGAGCATTTACATCTTATAAGTAGCTACAATGCCAAATTTCCAATTTCTAGCTTCTGCAGTATAAAAAAAATCGCAATTTTAGAAATTTTTCGCCCCTCCAACCCCCTAGGGTTAGTGGCACCGACATAAAATACAGCTGTAAAGATTTCCTACTTAGTGTTATAAAATTTTTATGGTAGCGAAACACAAACGTTGAATATTTAATCCAGAGAAATATATTTATTTCTTTTGATTATTTACACTGAAATCTTTTTGTTTTACAGAAAATATATAGTTGATTCGTTGTCTATTTCATTAACTAATTGCCAAATATCGCTCCAGGAATGCAAGTCCCAGTTACGAAGAAAAGTTCGATTATTTAGTGGTGACAAGGTGTCCCACCAGTTGCAAACACGCTGACGGTGAACTACAACTATTTCAGAATCGAGACGTGATGTCTCTGGTCTTTTCTTCCTTTTTGCTGGTGTTCAGCAATGTTCAAACCTCCGGACGTGGTGTCCGGCCGATAAAATCCTATCTCTTTTCCGGGAGATGATTCTCCACCTTTGGCAGGTCTGATAATCTCCGACCTCCTCTCTTGATTCCCAACTTTCAACTCCCTTCCCCAGAGTCCTCTTTTTTCGCTGCTCGCTGAAGGAGAGGGGGGTGGGGGGTTATTGGGCGTTTACCGGTTTCTCAAAGCCCAATAAAGTCCGTTCACCCTCTCTGATTGGGAAATCAGCGTTCATACCTGGCGCCTTGTTGCCAATTTCTGTCTTCTCGTAAAATCAGGGAAATACCCTCGTTTCTTTGTCTATGTAGAAAAATCATATCGATTACCTTCCCACTGAACCAAATTCTGCACGTCAATTTTCCTTTGAGCACCCCAGACACCGCGGCGTTGACTTGGTCGTGGGAAAATACCTTTCCCAGGCGTGAGAAAATAGTCTAGGATGGAAAGCTTCATTCAATGTTCCCACATAATTTAATGAAGTCTTTACAGCACCCTCTCACACAGATGGGATTTTTCACATGGCTGAAAAATCTTAGTCGCGATCCAGTCAGACTCTTACTTCATTCAAATCAGAGGTCTTAACCCTGGTCGCACATTTTATATAAAAATACATTTACTAAAACAAATTCAAACTAAAACTAAATTATACTCAAATTACAATGTTAAGAATTTTAAAATATATACACTTCTTCTCCTTAACTTCCTTAGTCAATTCTACTTAAACAATCAACCTGAGGTATTTGGGTCCCTGGTTTGTATTTGATTGAATAATGATAATTTTGCAGAATCAAATTCCAACGTAACAATCGAGGAATATACCTAGCATTATTTTTCAGCCAACTCAAAGGATCGTGGTCATCCAAATGATGCCTTAATTTCATTATAACATAAATTATCGCGGCACATCTATTTTCGCTCGTAATAAAATTTAACTTAGGTAGTGTAAATATCCTGCTCGAAAATTTTGCCTGATGCCCTTCACTATTTATTTTCCCTTTTCGGACGGACCTCGAGTGATTTAAGCAACAGAAGGGGTCCCACCCCGCGTTCTCTATCAAAAACAACAGAGAATAAGCATTGGACGCGCCTTCAACTCCCTCGCCTAAATCTGACTCACCTATTATCCCGCCTCTAAGAATCTCGGCTTGTCTCGGTGAAGTTCCATAGAAGAGAATCTTCACTGGTAACTCGCTTGCTAACTCCATCTTATGGGCGATTAAATCCAGCCTGTAATCGGTCACTAGTTTTTCTGAATATTCGTCTCCTTTCCATTTTTCAAACACTATTCTGAGAGCTGTCACTAAATATTTATTTCTGCTTTCAAAAAGGGGTACGGTTCTCTCCGTGTCCGTGTACCAACGCGTCATAATACTCGCAACATATCCACTGGACAAAAGAATTTCTTTCCCTTCAGCATTTTCCTTTCTTAAACCTAAGCAGGGGTCGCTAGATTCGGTGTATGTTTCATTTCCCTCCAAAACATTCGGCCAAAAATAATCCTTATACATTTCGTCTCTAGACCTTTTCATGCCTAACTGCCCCGCTACACTGTCCTGACCCAGCGATAAAATCCCCCTTTTCGAACTTAACGGAACAAAAAATTTATCTCTTCCTAAACAAACATTATCCGTTATTGTTCTGACTACTGACTCCTTTTCCATGTCAAAATGGGAAGCCTTATCCGCAATTCCTTCGCTAATAGGGTCCACCGTGACTTCCGCCTTTTCAGCTGTTTGCAAGTCTAGATTACTAATCTGAGATAAATTCACCCCTGAATCTTCCTTTTCAAATGGGGTTGGAAGAATTTCTTTATCTTCCTCACCTCCCGATTCCCCTCTCTTTATCCCGCTGGGTTGGAGTCCGAAATTCTCCGTTACTTCTTCTATCTGCGTCGCCCGTTTCTCGCTTGTCAAACGACCTTTATCTGCCCCCTTCCCCGCTAACGGCATACCTTTAGTTTCGGTTTTCAGACGCGCGCTTTGTCTTGTGAGCATTGCTCTAAAAGAATGGGGTTTAGATTTCTGTTTCTGAATTAATTCATGAGTTCTATTTCCTAACAAGTAATAATTCATATCTATATCTTTGTCGACAACTGCTGCCTTCGCCCTCATTCTCTCACCGGAATTTAATAATATTTCAACTTCCGCAATAGGTAATCGGCGACACCTATTATCCATTATTTGTTTAACCCAAACATTTTCTCCTGTATATTGATCCGCTGTTACATCATGAGCACTAAGGACATCAATATTAGTACCTGAGTCACGTAATATGGTCATTTCCTTCCCATTAATTAACCCTTGACTTAAATAAGGTTTGAAAGACTCTTCTAAATGGTCTAAGCCCGCTACATGATGAATCAACTCTGTTTTTTCTAACTGTTCTAATTCGGGACATGAATGCCTGTAGTGACCTTGTTTTTTGCAAAGATAACAGGTAATCTCTCTTCTTTTATCGAATACTTCATTTTTATTTCTAACAACCTCTTTATTCCTCCAATTCGAATTAATTTCTGCCGCCCTACCATCAGATTTCGGTTTTCCTGTCACCTTATTTCGCTCCAACGATTTCTCATTACTTTGGAATTTAGGAAGCCCTGGCGGTCTTAAATTTTTTCAAGCTGAGTCATAAGCGTCTAACTTCTTAGTCAACTCAAAAGGAGTGTTCATCGAACTCCACGAATCGACAAAATGATGTTTAATTTCAGGATTCACTTTACGTTTCAATTGATCTGTAATAATTAGATCTCTGAGTTGATCATAAGTCGTTATTTCAAGCCCGCTTAACCATTGGTCAAAATAATTAGAAATATCGAAAACAAAATCTCGCCAATTTTTATTTTCAGGTTTTTTCGACATAACAAATTTAAGTCTGAAATCCTCTGCCGATAACTGATACCTTTCTAGCAATATCCTTTTCACATATTCAAAATCGTCCGTTTGCTCTGCGTCTTCTTTCAAAATTAATTCGCTTAATTCAGCAGGAAGTAGTCCCAATAATTTTGTCACCCAATGATTTTTGCTTATCTGGGCCTTCTGCACCTGTCTTTCAAATAAATTGAGATAAACAGAAATTTCGGATTTTTCTGGGTCGAATTTTGGAAGAATTGATTTCAACGCAATTTTTGATTCGCCCTCGTTTTGACTCGAAGTTAAACTAGCTTCATCTAATCCTCTTTCTACCCTCAATTTAGCCAATTCATGTTCGCGTTCTAACGCTTTTGATTTCTCATCCCTCTCAAATGCCCTCAATTTTTCTCTTTCCGCTTTTTCCTCAGATTCATTTTGCAATCTCTCTTTCTCTATGATCGCGAATTGTCCCAGCGCTAGCGATTCTTCGTAACCTGGAGATTCAGTCAGTTTATGAATGATATGGAAAACTTTATCCGATTCGTCAATCGTTGCGCCAAATTCAATTGCTAATTCTTTCAAGTCGCACTTTTTTTCCCCTGACCACACAGACATTTTCACTGATAGATCAATCTACAATTATTATTCAAAATAACTCTTAACTTAAACTCTAACGTTTGAAAATTTTCCCATATAGCACTTTTAATCAATATATAAATTCACAATAGCATTACAATAAATACAATATCAATAATAACATAAAAAACCTTTATCATTATTCAACCAAATGCAAATGTATTTTCTCATATACATTCCCAGAACTATTTCCAATCAAACACTCTAAATTAGAAATAAATTCACAATAAAATATACCTGAAAGTAACCTTTTTTTTCGTTAACTTAATTAACAAGGCTGCCCCACTTAAAACACTGCCAAAATCCCTTTTGCATTTAGTAATATTAACTCACCCAGAATTTCAATTACTCCAAAACGAATTATTTGCAAAATTCTACAGAATTATACCCCTACACTTGATTTGCCTAATAATTAATGTTAATTATTTTTTCATTTTGAGAAACTAAAGAAAAAAATATGTTCCATAGCCTCAATCCAAATGTACTAAACAAAATCATTACCAAATTTTACATAAACAATATAATATACTACCGACCAAGATTTTAACAAAACCCACAAAAAGACCTCTGAAATGAATAAAATAAAAATTCTAACCTGGAATCTCCTGAGTTCAGATCACCTCCTTGGTTACTTTCACACTCCTCTGTAGGGTCTGAGATCCGGCACTCTGTTTCTGTTTCACTTCTATAAGCTCTCAGGGTTCTAAAAACTCCGGCTGACTGTTCTGGGCTTTCCGGTAACTTCTCGTCGATGCACTCTCGCTTCTCATCCTGCCTGGTTGCGGCTAATCCACTCTCCTTGCACTTGCTTCTTATCTGGCCTGGTTGCGGCTAATTCCACACTCGTTGGACTTGCTTCTAATTCAGCCTGGTTACAGCCAGTTAATCTTAAGACAAAATCCCACCGCTGCCACCACTGTAAAGATTTCCTATTTAGTGTTATAAAATTTTTATGGTAGCAAAACACAAACGTTGAATATTTAATCCAGATAAATATATTTATTTCTTTTGATTATTTACACTGAAATCTTTTTGTTTTACAGAAAAAAAATAGTTGATTCGTTGTCTATTTCATTAACAAATTGCCAAATATCGCTCCAGGAATGCAAGTCCCAGTTCCGAAGAAAAGTTCGATTATTTAGTGGTGACAGGGTGTCCCACCAGTTGCAAACACGCTGACGGTGAACTACAACTATTTCAGAATCGAGACGTGATGTCTCTGGTCTTTTCTTCCTTTTTGCTGGTGTTCAGCAATGTTCAAACCTCCGGACGTGGTGTCCGGCCGATAAAATCCTATCTCTTTTCCGGGAGATGATTCTCCACCTTTGGTAGGTCTGATAATCTCCGACCTCCTCTCTTGATTCCCAACTTTCAACTCCCTTCCCCAGAGTCCTCTTTTTTCGCTGCTCGCTGAAGGAGAGGGGGGTGGGGGGTTATTGGGCGTTTACCGGTTTCTCAAAGCCCAATAAAGTCCGTTCACCCTTTCTGATTGGGAAATCAGCGTTCATACCTGGCGCCTTGTTGCCAATTTCTGTCTTCTCGTAAAATCAGGGAAATACCCTCGTTTCTTTGTCTATGTAGAAAAATCATATCGATCACCTTCCCACTGAACCAAATTCTGCACGTCAATTTTCCTTTGAGCACCCCAGACACCGCGGCGTTGACTTGGTCGTGGGAAAATACCTTTCCCAGGCGTGAGAAAATAGTCTAGGATGGAAAGCTTCATTCAATGTTCCCACATAATTTAATGAAGTCTTTACACAGCCTATGTTGGAACAGGGACTGTCACCATGAATTTGCCACGACCACTTTTGAAAACGGTTCTGTAGTTCCAGAGATTCCATAGAAATTGTAATTTAGAATGTTTTTAGAACGCTTTTCGCTCATCTCACCCTTTTTAAATTTCGAATTTTTTTAGAATTTGTTCAAAGAGAGCATTTACATCTTATAAGTAACTACCATGCCAAACTTCATGTTTCAAACACCTTCAGTATAAAAAAAATTGCAATTTTAAAAGGTTTTTCGCCCCTCCATCCCCCTGGGGTTAGTGGCACCGACATTAAATATAGCCTATGTTGGAACAGGGACTGTCACCATCAATTTGCCACCATCACTTTTGAAAACGGTTCTGTAGTTCCAGAGATTCCATAGAATTTGTAATTTAGAATGTTTTTAGAACGCTTTTCGCCCATCTCACCCTTTTAAATTTCGAATTTTTTTAGAATTTGTTCTTAGAGAGCATTTACATCCTATAAATAACTACCATGCCAAATTTCCTCTTTCTAACACCTTCAGTATAAAAAAATTCGAAATTTTAGAACGTTTTTCGCTCCTGCACCCCCCTGGGGTAGTGGCACCGACATAAAATATAGCCTATGTTGGAGCAGGGGTTGTCACCATCACTTTTGAAATCGGTTCGGTAGTTCCAGAGATTACCCCCTACAAACAAACAAACAAACAATCTTTACTCCTTTATAATATTAGTATAGATATACAACGTTGCACAGAAGAATCCGCATTCATTATCTGCCATGGAGAGTAATATTTGGAAATGGATATTTAACTGCATTCTATATATTTTAAATTGTTTATATAGATATCTCATTTCATTGTATAAAAGAATGAACTTTTTTAACAGTATTCAAATAGTGCTGGAAAATAATTCCTAACCTATAACTGGTGCACCTGCTTTCATTCTGGTTTTTCTTTACTTGAAACGTTGTGAAGAGGTAGAGATCGAAATTTAAGGACAACATTAATTTTTAAATTCTTAATCTAAAATTCTTCCATGTACCTTAAAAAGCCGCACAGCAAAATTTCTGAGTCATTCCAATCAGAACACTAGCTAGTGTTTTCATTATAAATTTCCATCAGTTGTTGCGACACTGAATAAAGGTTTTGAGCACATTTATCTCAACCTCATCATTTAAAAAAATCATTGAAAGCCCAAGGCTTTGGAAAATGTTTATTAAGTTTGTTTGAACTATTTCCTAATTGAACATTGCATCAGACATAAGAGATATAACGGTCGCACATTCAATATTTTAAAATATTCCTTTAAAAACATAAAATGTATAACTTAGTATTTTTTCGGTTTTTGCGGGAAATTTTTTCCCCGCATTTAAATTTTAAACATTTAAATTTAAATTTTTTTATTTTTTTATTTTAATTTATTTTAAACATTTAAATTTTGTTTAAATATTAAAAATTTTAAGTATTTGATTTAAGTGTGTGTGTACTAGAGATGAGTTCGGGCTCTCTTTTCGGAGCCCGGCCCGAGCCCGCCCGGCCCCACCAGTGGCTGAGAGGTTGTGCTCTCGAAGCTGGTAGACGGGAGGTGCTGGGTTCGATCCCAATCGCGCCCGTCGGCCTAATCGTTCGGAGTTTTCTTGGTTTTCTTCGAGCCGTGGATTTATCCATGCGTAAATACGGGTTAGGTTCCCTTAGAAAGACCCCCACGAAGGGCACTCCCCCCGGGCCTATATCCCAAGTGTAGATAATTGGCCGTCAATAATCAACCCAACCCAACCCGAGCCCGCCCGAGCCCGATATCGAAAAAAAATGCATAATATTAAATTCTTTTTAAAGAAAAATCTCATATTTAAAAAACTTCTTACATGAAAATAACTGTTAATCTGCAGCACATAATTAAATTTTATGGTAATTTACATTTAATCTTTTCAAAAAAAAAGTTTGGTATGAAATAAAAATATACTTCCTTAAAAGATTCTCATAACTTTCTCACCCAAGAAGCAAACCTGATGGACCCATTAATGTAGTCCGTTTTATGAATAAATTAATGAAATTTGCAGAAATTACTATTCCTACGCAGTTTTTCTTTTTCCTATAATATGTGTAGTTTGTAAATTATAATTGATTCCTTAATTAAAACAATATTTCGTGTTCCTGAAAATCAGCTTAAATTAAAAATTTGGCACCGTTATCTGAAAGATCCTATGCTTTTATAGATAAAGTGGAAACACTTTTCGATTTCTTTCTTATCGGAATAACAATACATGACAATTATTATGACTTACGAATGTGAGTGGCTTCGTAAATGTTCAGAGCAGAGCTTTAACTTGAGCAGAGTTCATGATGAAAAATAGAATCTCTAACGTTATTTTCATATGAAGAGCCATTATGACTCGCACACAATAGAAGACTACAAATTTCCAAAACTTAAGCTAGTGCTGATTCACTACAAACAAAAGAAAGTATTCACTTCGCTTTAGATACCTAAAAATAAATAAATAAACATTCCAATTGAAAAAATATTGTACCTTTACAAACGAAAATCGAAATTATTCGCGCCTTTTTCCATTGGCGCCATATGACTCAGTCGTCACGTCAATGCCGCACATAAATCTACAAATATTGCAAATTTTCTCTTAAAGTAGCATTCTAAAACTGGAAAAGGAAAATATGATTTCTGCTTCCCCTTTTATTCATTCTGATCAAAATAGCATTAAAATGACTTAAAATGGAATACGTAATTTTTTAGGGGAAAAAAGTTATTTTTATTTTTTCTATAGGAGAATAAATAAAATTGTCAGTTTCAGAAAGAATGAGCCCGAGCCCGCCCGGGCCCGAAGACTGATATAAAAATTGAGCCCAAGCCCGTGTCTGGCCCGAGCCTGGGCTCGAGCTGAGCCCGTCTCATCTCTAGTGTGTACGCGGTGATGGGATGAAGGGGGGGGGGGTTATAAATTTTTACAAAAGGGCTTGGAGACTTTTGCCCCCCCCCCCCCAGTCTTAGAGCCCAAGTTACGCCTATGCTTCTCTGTATACAAGTCAGTTACTGTAAAAGTAGTTTTACGTGCATTTATTGTACAGTAATTGTACAGTAAAACAGTGGTATAGTCGAAGTGGTTTTATTTTAATCTAAAGCGTCCCGCCAGCCTTTTATTTTCAAGGTGAACTTGTAGGGACGCAGGCATTCCACTCTTATTAAATGTTCAAAGGAATAAACAATTAATTGCCGAAACGTCAGTGAAGGCTCACTGTTGAGTCCCGAAAAGTTTTTGGTTTCTGTCTGTTTGTCTGTCTGTTCCGCGATAACTGCCGTAAAAATGATCCAATTAGGTTGATTTTAAGAGGGTATGTTGGTGAGATACCCGGAATGAGCTGTATAGTTTTTGGTTAAATTTGGTTCATTTGTTCGAAAAATATAGAACATTTCTTTTTATGTCATAATGCTTTCCTATGGGAATGCAGGCGATTTTCAAATTTTATGTTTAACTGAAATGAAAATTGCATATTTGAATAATGAATTTTAACGCAAAATCATGGATGCTAAATTTTCGATATGGAGGTTTTATTTTTGGAAAATTTGCCGATACATTTATTAGAATTTAGAAATTGTTTAAATTATTGGAAATTTTTTTGCATCGGTTCTGGGAATATAAAACTTTTAATTACCATATTTTTTACAAATTTTAAAATGCATTTCTTTTTACTTTGCTCTTTCATTTATCAGTTGCTTAGCAACCCTATTTCAAAGAATATAAAAATATTAAAATTCAAGTAACTCTCACTGTTTTGATGCAATATTTTATTTGTAAAATAAATTATTTTCGGGTGATTTTTAACATTTATTGATATAAAAGAGAATTTATTTTGATACAAGTTACCGTTTAACTGCTATAGAATGTTTGCCGAAATAATCTAAAGAAATTAGAGAAGTAAAACGAGCCTGAAATATTACAATTATTGGAAATTGAGAACATAAAAGCTATCGCAAAAAAATACTTTTATAGCGCCAAATCATGTTTGCTATTTAGTGAAATGGCTGTTGGCACGATTACGAATGAACCCAATAGGTTTAAAAGTTTCTAAATATGCCAATTCTGGGGAGATTTTAGTATGCCATTGCCATCGAGTTAAATCAAGATGTACTTAGATAAAATAAATATTATAGAATGACCATCCGAATTGTTTTTTCGAAACAAAAATTGTAATAACGCTTGATTTCTAAAATAGATATAAGTGAAAATAGTAGATTCAGTTTACATTTCCATAAGTTGCTTTTGTACCTGATATATTATTCAACTTATCCATCAGATACAGGTGTTTAGTGGTTGGCATGTAAGTAAATATTGCTATTTGAGTATTTAGGATAACATGAAATTATTTTCGAAATTGTTGCTTATCCTAATAAAACCACTGTATAGGCCGAAATGCAAGATATACTAGAATCATTCACACAATCAATAGGAAACCACGGATAAAATTTTAATAAGATTACGTGGGGTTCGAGTGGGCTCCGCCCCGCTGAAGAAAGGATTTTTTTTTATCTAAAAAATTACAAGAATAAGAAATTCATAAGAATTTCAGAATATCATTGCGTAAACCGTGTTTAATTTAACGCTTTAATTTCTGCAACCAACGAAGTATTTTATATGCCTATAAATATGTATGCAATATAAAAAAAACATTAAATTGCGGATTGTAAATGCTAAGTAATATGAAAAGTGAGATTAAAAAAACAATGATTTTCAGAGCTGACGTTGAGGCTCCTGATCTGCAGATTTACCAGTTAATAATAATTTTAAAATATGAAACAAGGCATTGCGTTTTAGAACAGTCTGATTCCTCTATGAATTAGGAGAAAAAAAGAAAACAAAATTGAAATGATCAAGGAAAAAATGTTATGTTTATTTCAGTTTGAAATATTTTTCTGGCTACGGAAGTAACACAAAGGGGATTTGTAAGCTCGGAGACCGCTGACCAGGCCCCTACCTACCGGGATTCGACCCAGTTTTACGGGTTTGAGTGCCTGGAGAGTGGGGCGAAATTCGCCTAATCGCCTCATGGGGCGATCCACAATGACAAGTACCCAGGTCGGCTGACCAATAAAGTCCGGATTTTACTGGGTTGATCACTCCTAGGTTTTAGTATTCTGAGATCTGTTGCCGCACGCCACATACTTGTCATGATAGTTGAACTGGGGCTGGACAATTTAGTGCCGAAACTTTGGTACTCAGCTTAGCTTGAAAAGGGGGGAGAATTTTGAGGGAAGACAATTAAAACCACTGAAATTATTTTTTCATTTTTATTTTTTATTTATTTTTTATTTTTTGCCAATAGCTAAGTCGTACCAGCAAGGAAAATTTTGGGGCCGAATAGCAAGGCAGACGAAAACGCTGCGGGGGCTGACGGGACTGCGCCTTTCTACCGTACCCCACCTGGTAAAAACTGGCTCCGTGGGCTGTCCCATTGGAGCGGGTCCGGTAGCTTGTGCGGACAATGTTCATTTGCACCTAATAAAGAGGCGAACAGTCAAAAATAAAATGAATAAAAAAAACTGCTGCTAAAAAAAACCTTTGTGCTACCAGTTGGGGCCGGTCATTGGCCCGTCCCAACCGGCAGCACGAGGAACTGCAAGGGGTACCTGGAAGAGAAGAATGTTAGTAACATTTTAGACTGAACTTATTCTGAATTACACTTTAACTACATTATTGAAATTAATTTACTTATATTGTGCTAATTGACTTGACTACCCGTCCATTGGGCCCATGAAAGGTTGTTAAATAATTAACAATTTGCAATTTAAAATAAGTACTATTGTCGTTAACTGACTAAACCATAAGCCCAATGGGTTGTTGTTGTTGTTGGTTTGACCCAAGGGCCCGGTTTTGCAGCTTTTTATTTCTATATAGCTGACATGATCCATATAACTGTGAAACTAGTCTCCTAATTTTGAACCAATTCCAGATGAGGGACCTGCAACTGGATTGGCACCCCCAGAGGTAACGCTTATATAGAACTTGGAGGACATTAGAGCCAAGAACAGATTTAACGTGCATCAGCTCCCATTAACGTACACGGTCTACTTTCCATACTTATCCTTTATACTTATCACCTCTTTCCTTCCAGTTCTTCTTCTTCTTCTTCTTTCTCATCTGTCTTCTTCCCCTTCTTTTTATTATTATTTTTTAACACAAGGACGGACAAACAGTGCCGAGGGCTATTATAAGCTTCTTACAGTGTCATGGTGCACAACTTGCTGGACCGTTGATGACATGCGTCGTGCTGGTAATACTGTGATTACAGGGCTCTTGTTTCGGGCCGTGGTGCCAACTGATATTGTGCGACTACCGCACACTGCTACTAGGACAAAACACATAGACATTTTATAATTTTTTTGGTGGCTTTGGATTGCTCCTGGGCCTTTTTTTTAAAACATATAATACATAAATAAATACTTTTTCCCCTTTTACACTAGGACGGCCAGACAGTGCCGGGGCTATTATAAGCTTCTTACTGTGTCATAATGCACAACTTGCTGATCCGTTGGTGACGTACGTCGTGCTGGTAATTCTGTGATTACGGGGCTCCTTTTTCGGGCTTTGGAAGCAGCTGATGTTGTGCGACTACCGCACACTGCCATTGGACAATACCCATGGACAATTTTTTAATTTTTTGGTGGCTTTGGATTGCTCCTAGGCGTCCTGAGCGTCATGTTGTATTCTAGCTTCAATGTCTTGTCTGGTCATTTTGACCAGCTGTGATTTGCCGCCTGTGAAATTTAGTGACACCCTCCCCTCCATGACTACTTCTGCTGAGGCTAGTGCTGTGCCCCTGTTCGAATGTAGTTGGCGGACCTTTAGTAGCTGATGACGCACCCAGCATGCACCCGAGTTGGCTTGGTGATCCGTCTTCTTCTGTAATCTTAGCCATAGTCTGTTTACTTCGTTGTACTTATTGCACGCATAACAGGGGGGGGGGGTTTGTCGATTACAGTCAGCCCGTGCAGTTAGAGCATCGCTGTGTCCCCCTGCAATTTGCTGCCACATGATCATATTCAAGACATTTGTGGCAGCGCGTCACACTGATGAAAGGCTTCATTGGACAATCCCTCAGCCCCAGGCAGATCGTCCTCGCCCTTAGCAAGTGATCTGCCAGAGGCTCAGGGAGTAGGATAGGTTGGTGCTTGCTTCCCTCCCGGGCGACCCCTGCCTGTGCAAACTGATGACATCCTCCTTTGTTTGCGGCCCCAGTCCTAAAGTCTTCTTTATCTTCTCAGTTATTTGGTCTTCTTTCACGAAGTCTGGGACATGGAATATCATTATCTTCTTCTTTCTAATGTTTCCTGATCTTACCCTTATTGTCTCTTTGGCGTCTTCGCTGTTCGTGATGCTGTGTTTGATCTTTATGGCTTCTTTCTCGTCCTCGCAGATTAGCTTCACCCCATTCTTTATTCGTCTTATCTTCTTAACTCATCCATGGTGTCCCGTCGTTGTTCTTGCTATCTGTTTTTCTAGGTCTTCCGCGTCACTTTCTGTTGTCCCTTGGATGATGAGGGTGGATGTAGCCGCTTTGACTGCTTCCGCATATCCTCTTGGAGGCCTGGTTTGAGTCTCGGCGACCACCTCCTCCCTGTTCACGTTACCTGTGCTTTCTTCTGTGTCTTTGTTTTCCGTTGGTCTCCAATTTTTTTCTAGAATTTCGACTTTTGCACTTGCTGCTTGCATTTTCACCTCTAAGTCCATTATGTTCTTCGTGATGATTTCTACTATCTTATCTATTTTGTTGCCTGTCGCCACTGGTATCTTTGTGCATCTGTGTTGTATTACCTGTAAGTAGTTGAGGGCTTTCATTACTTTTTCCGCCTCCGCGCTTCTTCTTATACCTATGTCTGTTTCTGCACAATATTCTATGATTTCTTGCTTGAGCCTTTTCTCGTATTCTGTTGCTTTTCCTGCGTTGTTTTCTTCTGTTATTTCGCCATCCGCCTCTTCGTCTGGGTCGCTGTCGCTGCTATTCAATGTGATCGTGAGATGTGCGTCAATTTTCTCTTCTACTTCTTCCATTGTTGCTGTCTTCTTCTATTGTTTTTTCCTTTCTATATTTTCTTTGTCCAATGCGCTGGTCGTCGTCGAGCTTGATGAGCCCGCCCGGTATTGTCTGTTTGTGATCCCTTGTTTGGTAGGTTGTAATCCCTGTTTCGTCACCTTGGGCTTGACAGGGAGCACAGTTGGGGAACTACTGAATTTGGACATTCTTTAGTTCCGCGTATAGGTGTGTGATATAATTGCTTTACAATTTGATAAGTTTCAATCTAACAGTCGCAGTAGACTTTGGATCCGGGGACCCCTGATGTACTTTGTGGGTGTGTCAGAGTGTCATGTTGAACCATATATATTTAAGATGAGCAAACATAGCTATGATACAATTTTAAGTAAAAGCTTACACCGTTAGAATTTGAGGGGGCACCGGCCTCTGCAGTACAATTGGGTGACCCATTGACTTAACTTTTATTTAACTGAAACTCTTATAGCATAATTATCAAAATATTTATTAAATATATATTAAGCAGTACAACTGGAATTTGAGATTTGAAATCAAATTTTTCTGGAAGGCCGTATTGCCCTCCGTTAGGGGATATATTGAGTTTTAGCTAAGTATAACATCTGTAATTAGTTATATAGTTGGATAATTGCATTAATTAGTATATGAACAATGACTGGGTTAAGAAATAGCTTGAGATATTGTGGAGAATCGAGATCTGCTGAGTAAGCGAAGAAGATTGACACCAAGCACTGGCCTATAAACCCCCCTTAGTAATTTAGCTTCATTAATTAGCAATGTTATTAATTAGACAGAACAGTTATAGTGAGATAAAAATAGATGGTGCCAATCGAATCCCCGCATCTAAAAACCCCCAGAGCATTTATGCAAATTTTACTGGAAGGCCGTGGGCCCTCCGTTTAGGAGATATATTGAGTTTTAGCAAAACATAACAGCTGTAATTAGTTATATAGATGGAAAATTGCATTAATTAGTATATAAACAAGGACTGAGTTAAGATAATGCTTGGGATATTGTGGAGAATCGAAATCTGTAGAGTGATCAAAGAAGTTTGACACCGAAGACGGGCCTGAAGACCCCCTAAGTAATCTAGTAATTAAATTATTTAGCCATATCATTAGACTGAACAGATATAGATAGACAATAATAAGTGGTGCCAAACGATTCTCCACATCTTAAGACCCCCAGGTCATTTCATCACATTTTACTGGAAGGCCGTTGAGCCTGCCGTTTAGGAGATATATTGAGTTTTGCCAAATTATTACAACTGGAATTAATTATACATAGGTAATTGCAGTAATTAGTGTATTAACTGTGACATAATTGATACAGCTTGGGGATATGTGGGGAATAGAGATCTGCAGATTGAGCTGAGAAGTGGGATTTGTAAGCTCAAAATGTTACTAGAAAAATTTTATATTTTTCTCAGTCTAATTTATTTTAATTTGTTTTATTACTAATTTAATACAGGTATATGTTTATAATTTTTATTCTGTTTTATTTTAAATTCAAATAATTCAATAAGATAATTCCAAACAAAAATTTATCCTCTGTATTTATCTCCATCTGTACTGATACTGCTTTGCCGATTCATTAACTAAGTCAAAAATGGCTTTTCAGAAGCATGCGTGAGTACAGTTAAGTTTCTAAACTTTTTGAAAGCTTATGAATATTTGGAAATAAAACTTTCACTGCATTTTTCAAGAATTTCAGTTAACCCCTTCATGGGCAAAGTACTCTTGGAGCTAAAATATTGAAATGATTGATTGACACCAAGATTCACGAACGAATTTAATTTAAAATAAGTAAAACTTTTCCTTCATGTAACATATACATTCAAAATTTGATTGTAAAATTGTGGTGTTATTGTGGCATTTTCGGATTAAAATTAAGTGGTATATATAATATACCGGCGCCCTTCAAGGAGTTAAATAAGCTGGGTGATCTATATGTGGCTATTGTTGCAATCTTATTTGACAGCATTGAAATTCAGCTTTTAGAATTTCCTTCCGAAAAATTGTTATGAACTTTGTAGATTTAATTTTGCTCGATTCTGATAATAGTACCAAGATTTCTATAGCATAGTATTTTGATTTTTCAATGGAATATTTGGAGACCACTGACCAGGCCCCTACCTACCGGGATTCGACCCAGTTTGACGGGTTTGAGTGCCTGGTCATTGGGGCGAAATTCGCCTGATCGCCCTATTGGGGCGGTCCACAAAGACAAGTACCCAGTTCGGCCAATCAACTGAGTCCGGATTTTTCTGTGTTGTTCACTCCTAAATTTAAATGTTCTGAGATCTGACGCCGCACACCACGTACTCGTCATGACAGTTGAAATGGGGCTGGACAATTTAGTGCCGAAACGTTGGTACTGAACTTAGCTTGAAAAAGGGGAGAGAATTTTGAGGGAAACTAAATAAAGAAATTAACTAGATAATGAAACCACTGAAATGAAAATATAATCAGCCAATAGCTAAGTCGTACCATCGGTGAAAATTTTTGGGCCGAGTTGCAAGGCAGACGAAAACGCTGCGGGGGCTGACGGGACTGCGCCTTTCTACCGTACCCCACCTGGTAAAAACTGGCTCCGTGGGCTGTCCCATTAGAGCGGGTCCGGTAGCTTTTGCGGACAATGTCCAATTGCACCTAATAAAGAGGCGAACAGTCAAAAATAAAATGAATAAAAAAACTGCTGCTAAAAAAAAACCCCTTGTGCTACCAGTTGGGGCCGGCCATTGGCTCGTCCCAACCGGCAGCACGAGGAACTGCAAGGGGAACCTGGAAGAGAAGAATGTTACATTTTAAACTGAACTTATTCTGAATTACACTTTAACTACATTATTGAAATTAATTTACTTTTATTGTGCTAATTGACTTGGCTACCCGTCCATTGGGCCCATGAAAGGTTGTTAAATAATTAACAATTTGTAATTTAAAATATGTACTATTGCCGTTAACTGACTAAACCATAATTGGTTGTTGTTGTTGTTGTTGGTTTGGCCCAAGAGCCCGGTTTTGCAGCTTTTTATTTCTATATAGCTGACATGATCCATATAACTGTGAAACTAGTCTCCTAATTTTGAACCAATTCCAGATGAGAGACCTGCATCTGGATTGGCACCCCCAGAGGTAGCGCTTATATAGAACTTGGAGGACATTAGAGCCACGAACAGATTTAACGTGCACCAGCTCCCATTAACGTACACGGTCTACTTTCCATACTTATCCTTTATACTTATCACCTCTTTCCTTCCAGTTCTTCTTCTTCTTCTTCTTTCTCATCTGTCTTCTTCCCCTTCTTTTTATAACATTTTTTAACACAAGGACGGACAAACAGTGCCGGGGGCTATTATAAGCTTCTTACTGTGTCATGGTGCACAACTTGCTGGACCGTTGATGACATGCGTCGTGCTGGTAATACTGTGATTACGGGGCTCTTGTTTCGGGCCGTGGTGCCAGCTGATATTGTGAGACTACCGCACACTGCTACTAGGACAAAACACATAGACATTCAATGGAATATTTATAGCCCCACTGGCAGATATTTCGGAGGGGGATGAAACCCTAGTGATCCCCCACTGGCTACGGCCTGTGGGGGTTTATTTAGGCATTAGTATTATTTAGACAATATTTCGCCATTAGCAGGGCCTGTTTACCGAATAGGCCCGTGAAGTCACAAAGGGGCCCCCAAATTTACTTTTCAAAACTAATTTTTAGGGAAAAAGTCATGGTAAAAAATGTATTTTTTCCCCTTAATTATAGCTACTAAATTTTCCCTCAGGCTAATACTGACACATTTATTTATACTCTATTTTTTTCTGTTGATATAATGAATGGAATAAAAGCCGTGATTAAATGCAACTTTTTTTCATTTTTCTTATGTTTTACATTTTAATTTCAAACTTGTTAAAAATAACATAAAATTTAATCTGTATAATTATATTTTATTTATATTCATAAAGAGTGGAGAAATTATATAAAATATGGAGAATAAGTTATTTAAATAAAGGGGAAAGTAATTAGCATTCAGGTGATACCAAATTTCTGTTTATAAAATTGTGTTGCAGCCAAGCATAAATTTACGTCAAATGTTTGTTGTCCCTGCATTGTTCTTAGCACTGGCAAATCCTGCAATTTGTAAAGCATAAAATATATTTTGAAGTTCAGATATTCGCACCTGTTCCATATTTGTAAATTCATTTAAAGAATTAATTATGTATAATTATGTATAGAATAAAATATTTTTTATATGTATAAAAGTAGTTTTAGTTTAATATTAAAAGTGTTGTTTACTCGAAATTTTGATTGTAAAAATTCAAATTGTTGAAGCATAATTGGCAGATTAAAAGGGGGGGCCCTGTGTGACGTCGGGCTTCCCCTACTTCTAAGTCTTAAGGGGGCCCTGACCATTAGCGAAATATTGCACCCGACATCGCGTTTTAGAGACTTGTAATATATTTCTGTTGCAAGTAATTTCTAAGGAATTTAAGTCTAATGTATGATACATTGTGTAAAATTGCAGATCTGTCGCTATAATCGGAAGCACGATCAGATCGGATTTCAATATTATGCATCCATGGATTCTTGCCGATTTCAGTATCTGGCAAGAAGTTTTCTACCACCTTAGAACGGATTTCATGACGTCAGGTCACGTAATCAGTGGCCCACACTAAGGCTCCTATTTCCTATATACCGGGCTGGCTCACGCCTCCATTTAGTTGCTCAAGCGGACGCCTGACTTGGCTTCTTAATCGCTTAGATGGCGAGTGAATTTAGTTACTTAATCACAGGCAAAAATATAAGAATAAATAGCTAAGATATTTAATAGCGCTATAAAAAAAAAAAAAAACGTAATTATGCTTTTGTATAATAATATATTAAAATTAAAAATTCATTTTCATCAATTAATATTTATTGCTTTGCTTTACACGAATAATTAAGAATGACAATATAAATGTAACTAATTCTAAGTTTGATTTAATGTGAAAATATATATTCACATGCATTGGACTCTTATATTTTTATTACTTTCAGTATGAAGTTAAGTTGTGATATAATTTGTTATTAATAAAAGAGTCTTAAAATGCTGATATTCTAGGGAATAAATTTCGTATGTTAGATATTCAGTTTTACAATTTAATAGCATGTAACATAATCCTTATTAAAAAAAAAATAATGATGAAGAATGAGAACCTTCCGCGTTTCGAATAATAATTTCTTTTTTCTTTTAATGTTATCTCAATCTCTACCCCCCCCCCCCCCCACCCCACATCCCTGCAATCCAAAAAATTTCAACCAACCCAGTACGTAAAAGTTTTAAATTTGTAAAACTTATTTTTTTTTTTTGGTCTACTCATTTATTATTTTATTGCAACAATAAATGACCAATTATTTAAATTCCCCTTTTCGAAATTACCGATCTCGCCTTCTTCCCTCTGTTTTCAAATCCAAAGAAACTACTTTCTAACATATTTCTGAATTCATTTTTGTTCAAAAACACATAAAATGAGCAGGTCTCCTTAAGATCTTTCAGAAAATACTGTCAAAGTGGACGGTTTGAATCAAATTCCCGACGCGGCAGCCCGACGCGAAAGGGAGAAGCTTGTCGTCAAATGACAATGATCGCTTATTACTCGATAAATAATTTATTTGTCGAAAAATAGAAAACGCTATTCGATTCCAAATTGCTTCAATAGTCAGTTCTGCCAATTTTATTCCTTTTTGTTTAAAAATGCGTCAGAAAATATGTCAAAAAGTTTTGCGCTCTTGATCAGGGAATTTGAAAACCACATTAAACAAAACTCTTCCAATTAAAAATATATAGAAAATTCCATATAGTAAAAACGTCAAATTCACCTTCTTAAACTTGAAAAAACACAATGAAAACACATTGATAAAAATTTATTTGTTACTATATAAAAACAAGGTATAGTTTTTCGACTGTTTTTTTATCCTCTGATGATGGCTAATGTTTAGCCAAAAGCGCTTAAATATGTTGGCATCTGATTTTACATCAAAAATTGTTTTAATGCTTTAAAAGAGGCGCCTGATTTATGTCCCCATGTAAAGTTCCTCCATACGTCATTATGACGTCACAGCAGATGGGGGCAGATTTCCAGTCCTAGAGAACTTTACTTTCGTCGAAAATTGGAAAACTTCCCCCATGAAAAGTTCCCCCAAACCAGAAGGGGAAAGTTTTCCAGTGCCAGAGAATATCATTTTCGCTGAGATCTGGAAAACTTCCCCCATGAAAAGTGTCCCCATTTTGACGTCACAGCAGATGGGGGAAGATTTCCAGTCTAGAGAATTTTACTTTCGTCGAAAATTGGAAAACTTCCCCCATGAAAAGTTCCCCCAAACCAGAAGGGGGAAGTTTTCCCGTGCCAGAGAATTTTATTTTCGCTGAGATCTTGAAAACTTCCCCCATAAAAAGTGTCCCCATACGTCATTTTGACGTCACAGCAGATGGGGGAAGATTTCCAGTCCTAGAGAATTTTACTTTCGTCGAAAATTGGAAAACTTCCCCCTTGAAAAGTGTCCCCATACGTTATTCTGATGTCATAGCAGATGGGGATACATATCAGGGGGGAACTTTTCCAGTGCTAGAGAATTTTCTTTACTGAGAGCTTGAAATTCCTCCCCATGAAAAATGTCCCCATACGTCATTTTGACGTTACAATATAGGGTCTCATATCCAATGCTAGAATATTTTACTTGTTTCGAGAGCTGAATATCTGGCACTCGGAATGTGTTTCTCTTTTATGTCTAGTTATTATTGTGTGAATTATTATTATACGACCTTGAAGAAATGCGCAGACGAGATTTAGTGCGTAATGTAAAAGTATCTTGCTTACTTTTCATATTCGGTTATCAAACACATACTAGGCGGACAAAAAATATTTAAGTATTAATGTGATATAATATTGCTCAAAGCATAATATGTTAAAGGTTCATGGAAACTCATCGAAAACAAAGATTTTTGTTATATTAGCGGAAAGTGTGTGCATATGATATAGTTGTCATTGAGTAGAGCATCAAATGTCAATCTTTAATGAAAAATTCACATGTTTATTTTTTTTTTTTTTGGAAATATAGTTTTGGCTGTGTTTTTAGCATTTGCGCCTATTATAGTAACAAATAAATTTTGATCAATGTGTTTGCATTGTGTTTTTTCAAAACTCTGTAATTAAAAAAAAAAAATCTGCCCTATTTGTAATTTTACCATAACAGTAAATAATGAATCGTCAAAATTTCCCCTTCCCATCAAAAAAATAATAAAAAATCTGTCCCCCTCCCCCTCTCTGCAGCTGATGAAATTAAAAATCTCTCATTTTTTTTTCTTATGTGTTTGTTGCTTTTTTCAAACAAGAAATATATAATCATTTCAATCACGCTCCCCCCCCCCACACACCCTACTCTCAACTTTATTTTTTTTCCTTTTGAACCCCCCCCCCCCCCCTCTCTCTCTCTGCGCGCAAAATTCAAAGTGTAAAGTGTAAAATCTTTAAATTTCGATTAAAGAAAGTCCCTTTTCTACACTTTTTAACAACAGTAAATAAATTTAACTATCTAACAACCCCCCCCCCCATACACACACACACACACACACTCCACCCATCCAAAAAATAAATAAGGTGGAGTTTCTAGACGATTCGGTATCGCCTGGCATGGGTCACTCCTAACAATAGAATCCCCATCTCAATTTTACCCCAACTCGGATTCTTGATGGATTACAACTCTGTGAGAAGCTGCATATTAGGCAGTTTATCGCACCTTTGGCTAAGTACTTTCTCCTGATAAGTAGTTAGTTCATCCTTAATAACGCAGACATATACTGAGCAAGAACATTCTTTAGATGTAGTCATCTTAGTTGGAATTGCAGATATAGAATTGTATGCAACAAGTAAAATACTATTGATTATCATATTATTAAAACTGAATGTTACAGTTTTCTGTTTTACTAATTTAATACATCCCAAATTTATAATATATATATCTATATGTATTTACAATTGATAAGAAAGTAAAAATGAGATTTAAATAATTTATAAAACGAAATAATTTTGTATCAGTTTTGTTTTCGAGAAAAAATTTCAATGTATGAATTTTATGACCTATAGTTATATAATTTTTTTATATACAGTGGAACTTCCCTTTAACGAAGTCCCTATTTAACGAAGTTTTCTACTTAACGAAATTTTTTGCAGAACCTTGACTTTGAACATCATTAATATGTAAATTAATCTCCATATTACGAAAAACTTATTCTATATAACAAAGTTTTTTCCACTTTCGTGCGTGTACAGCATTCAAACGGAGAGCTTGCTGTTGCGATGGGTGTATGAATTTATTTCAGCGGACTGTATGAAAATGAACACATTTGAATCATTTAATCAAAACACACATTTAATCACAAAAAGAAAAGGAACGTCTCTTTGTTATGTGTTTTTTTAAATAATATTTTAATTAAATTATTCTAATATCTACATTGCATAAAAAAGGACTGCTCGAATTAAAATATATTTTTCAAATGTTTCTATTTTATGTGTACTTTCTATTTTATGTGGGTTATGTGTTTACAAATGATTATGTGTATACAACTAATTGTTGTTTTCGTGCTAGATCTCTTCCTGCTTGGGTCGGCAATATCGAAGATCGAACTTTGACATATCACAAGACAAAACTTCCAAGCTAATGTTAACGCTCCTTGGGGCGTTTCTTTTCAAATTTCATCATTTTATGTGGGTTGTGTGTATAAAAGTTTCATAAATTTAAGCTGTTTTCTATTTAACGAATTTTCTTCATAACGAAGTGTTTAAGTGTAACGATGAGACTTCGTTAAATGGAAGTTTCACTGTATATATAATTGATAAGAGAATGATATATGAAAGAGATTGATGAAGAAATGCATAAAAACTGAATATGTTAAATAATTTACAAATTGTAATAATTTTTTAACAATTTTGTTTGTGAAAATTTCATTTAACTCAATTCAATTTTCAAGTACAATATGTTATATGGATCCATTTTTTCCCCACATTTAATATGAGAATAAGTAAAAACTAAGTACGCTAAATAATTTTGAAATTTCAAGAATTCTTTAATGTTTCCAGTGTTGAAATCAGGCATTTTTCTCAAAGGAGTATTTTGAAAGCTCCGGTGATTTCGGAGAGGATTTGTACTTAAACAATATTAATAAGCATTAAATTCAAAATCTTCCAGCGGGGTTGTCCCCCCTCCGCACACACACACACACACATGCACCAAGGCTACCTCCTAAATTTGTCAATGAGGATTTTTGTTTTGAAATATTTTTAAAATATGCTTTACGTTAAGGAGACAAATGAAATCTTAAGCTCTACAATAAGACAAGTAAAAGGAAAAGATTGAAAAGAAGATTGCAGTAATGTAGGTTTTAATGTGGATGTGAAGAGGACTTTTATATTTTTAACATATTAGGGATGGATTAGAGAATTAAAAAAAAATTAATCTGACGTCATATTGGAAGTTTTCAAATGTTTCAGAATAATACAAAGAGAGTATCAATATGAGTAATAGAGAAAACAAGTAGATAAGACGTCAGCAAGTGATTAGAACGTCATATGAGTTTGAGGAACGTATTGAATCATGATAAAAACCCGATTATGGAAAAATTGGCATATTTTAACATTTTGAAAGTCTCTATACAAACATGTTTAAATTTGAAATTGATTTTTTTTTTTTAACATCGCATTTAGTCCACATGACAGATATTATTATGACAGAGTATAATAGCGGGATTCACCCGCTATCGGGCCGGTTCAGATATTCGAAAAAACGAGAAAAAACACAGGTAAATTTTTACTTTATAAAAAACATGACTTCTTTTTTTTTAAATGAAATTTATTTTGCTTTATTAAAGAAAGGATAAAGTGTTTTGAAAGGAATATTAAACGAAACCCTTTATGCGATCTTCAATCCCCTTACTCACTTTTTTTTTAACCTGGCATATTTTATGTCAATACAAAAATATTGATTATTAAAAAAAATGGGGGGGGGGAGGGAGAAAAGGTGGCAGTAAATTTTGCATGTACTGTATTATGTCTGTTTGTGCCGTATTATTGATTGTGTATTATTTCAGTTTATATAAATATATTCTTTTTATCAGATATATTGTGATATATTTTATAAGGGCTTTTTTTTAGATTTTAGATATGCAGGCAGAGTATAATTTTTAAAACTTTCCAACACAGTTGAAAAATGTTTATAAATTCGGTTTGTCTGTCTGTCCGTGCTCTAACTCACATAAATATATTAGGATTATCATGCAATTGATATATGTTATTAAGGTTTCCTATGGCATGTTCGGTATTGAAAATTAAGTGTGTAGCACTTGTAGTTTTTTATAGGGACACACAAAATAATTCTTTTACATTACGCTGTATGGGGGGAAAATCATTTGCGGATTATTTTACTAATGTTTCACAATTTCAAACGTATTGAAATTGATATATATCACTATAGTACACTACAAGAGGCTTACAATACAATATTGTGTGTACAGCATTCATCGTTCAGTTACATGGACACACAAAAGAATTCGGTACTGTCTGTTAACAATAATTGCTGGAAGTGCGTTTTTAGTTGCAGAACAAGGTTTTAAATATAACTCATTTTTTTGTCTATTACTTGGTGTGTATTAATTGTATATATCATATACAGGGCAGCAGAAAAGTTCTCGTGTACATTTCCGTTTATTGTGGAAATTCCAAAGGGAAATTTTAAACTGTGTTAAATGTTTTTTAACTGAAATAAAATTTTGCATTCTATGTAGTACATATACATAATCTATAGATCCTATACAGGGCTGCAGAAAAGAATTCGGATTATTTTTGACGATATTGCTGGTAACTTCTGAAATTGCGTTTTAAATATGTTATGGGTTTTCCAATCTTTCTCCTTATTAGAAGATGTAATGGAAAATTATTTTGGAAGTGTTGGAAAGTGTTACTTAATCTATGCTTGACGCATGATTTTTCGTTCTTGTTATTTTTTTCATCAGGTTAAAAAGTAACAATTGTTACTGAAATAAACTATTGCAGTTTTAAACAAATTATAAATTATTTATCCTGATAATTTTATTGAGGTTGCAAGGAATCTTCAAAAAATTCTGACAAAATGGATGCTTAAAACTAATTTTTGAGACATGTTTGTCATGAAGAGGCAGTTTTACTCTATGCAATGGGCCTTACACTATTTAATAAGGCCTTATTCTAGGTGTATGTAATACTAATTTTTCCTAATTTCCCTATGAAATGATAAAAATGGTTCTTGGCTTGAAAGCTTCATGAAAACTTTTGCTCATAAAAAATATTCAGAAATTAAAATAATACTTGTTTGAGCAAAATTGCACTGATTTGTACTTTATCATATAAGATATTCACCTTCATTTAATTTTGTTATTTTATCGTTAAAAAAAAAGGTAACTTTTATTTGCTTTAAAATTAGATTAATTTCAGATTATTAAGTAAAAAACAAACAAATAAATTAAACAAGCACCCAGCCTTTTGAAAGATCAGCGGCTTTGGCGAAGCCTGTTCGCTCATGGTTCGCCAAAGAAATAGATTCACTCCCACACTGCTCGGGTCACGCCCCACAATAGAACCCTATTAGAGTACCCTTTCTTATCTCCCGGCAGATCTTAACTTCGGTGGGGAGAAAACTAGTTTGTTCCTTTCTAGTCGAATTTCTTACCAGTTGAAAGTAATTAAGATGGTAAAATATAGGGGGTCGTGTTTGACTCTCATATTTTCATCTTCCAGGTCTTATTTGGACTAAGGTTCAGCATTGTTTGATGTTTCATGTACCATTTGACCAATAAAATGGTATTAAGGAAAAAAGAACTAGAAAATTCTGTGAAAACTGTCTTCTAACCTCAGAGAAATAATCTATTGTAAGGTCTATGCTTCTAACAGATTTTCTTTCTTTATTTCGCTTTTTTTTTTTTTTGTAAAATTTTTACAAGATTTGAAATTAGAATTTGAATTTATGACTATTTTTTATGGCAAGCATAGCAATAATCACCAAACGTATTTTACTAAGTCGATGGCTGAAACAAAAAATTCCCGTGTTTTTAAAATATTACTCATAGACATTTCTTTGTTTTGTTTTTTAGTATATATTCATAGGTGAATGAATTTTTCTATACATATTTATTACATATATACATAAACACATATGTGAATATATTTCCAATAAATATTTAAATGTGATATATGTAGTAATTAAGTGTGTGAAAATTCAACTATTTTTCGACGTATGCGCATCTGCATATATTTTCATCATATATTTTATTGTATCAGTTTTTAACACTTACCAACATAGTTGAAAAGTGTTTAGGAATTCGGTTGGTCTCTCTGTCTTTCTGTGCTGTAACGCGCGTAAATATACTCGTATTGCCATGCAATTAATACATTTTAATTAGAGAACACGTTCGGCACTGAAAATGAAGTATATAGCGTTTATTGTTCACTTACAGGGACACTCAAAAGAATTATGTTAAATTACGGTCTATGGGGGAAATCGTTTGCAGTGAATTTTGATTATGTTATACCATTTCAAACATGTTTAAATTGATATATGTCATTGATATGCACCAAAAGAGGCGTACTAAAGAAGACAGTGTGCACAGATTTCATCGTTCATTTACAAAGACACACAAAAGAATTCGATTAGAGCACGGTGTAAGAACAATAATTAACGTAAGTGCGTTTTATGTTGTGGTACATTTTTAAATTAAACTACTTTTTTGCCAATTACTTGGTGTGTATAAATTCTACAGAAGGAGTCGCTTTCGGACACATTTCTGGATTCATTTTTGTTTGGAAACGAATGAAATTGGCAGCTGCTTTTATTATGATACTATACAAACGAATGCTGTTTTTTGATAAAGACAGAAGATGTTTTACAAAATACTGTCGATGTTTGTGATTAGAATCGACATTCAGGACGTAACAACGCGGGAAAGAAGAAAACCTTTGTTCACGTGACAACAATCACTTATAGCGATAGACAATATTCATTTATCAAAAGATGGCAAACACCATTCGATTCCAAATCACTTCAATAATCAGGCATGCAATTTTCCGTTTAAAAATGAGTCCATGAATGTGTCAGAAAGATTCAAGTTGTCTTATTGATTGACAGATTAGTTCGGATGGTGATATTGACATCATTCTCAAAGAAAAAGATCATTTTCATTTACGAGAATGAAATAATTTAGTATGAACTCATATGCCATCAATTTTCCGTTTAAAAATGAGTCCATGAATGTGTCAGAAAGATTCAAGTTGTCTTATTGATTGACAGATTAGTTCGGATGGTGATATTGACATCATTCTCAAAGAAAAAGATCATTTTCATTTACGAGAATGAAATAATTTAGTATGAACTCATATTCAATAACTTTTAGTTCTGCAAATAAAGTTCCTACTTATATTTTCCCTTTTTTTTTTAATAAAATTTATATGCACCAAATAAAAAGTTTCCGAAAATTACATTATTTCCTTGAAATAAAAATAAGTAAATCTATAAAACTGAGACATTTAAAAATGATTGAAGTAATTAATATACTTAACTCAGGTAATAATTTAGGTAGTGATAATGAAGTCATTCTAAAAAGAAGAAAAATGACTTTTGACATATAAGAATAAAATACTTTATTATTATTGTGTCAATAGTCAATGGATTTTATTCTGCACGTACAGATACTGAAACTTTACCATTTATTAAAAGATCTTCATAATGCATATATCTGGTAAGTAAATCAGAAGAAAAGTGAATTAAGAAATGGAAATATCAGGTTTTAAAAACATTCTATGAAAACACCTTTTTAAACTTCTTATAAGTAATGTTTTATAAGTGCGTTTTGATGAATTTGAAAAGTTCAACGTTTTTACACAAGTAATAATAGTTTTTTATTCTTAATTTGTAAAATAATCAAGAATAATATTTTCAATAAACAATTGCAGCCTTTCACTACAATACATTTCTGAATTCTTCAATACCATCATACACATATATGTCAAAATTTATTCCTCAGTTAAATGCAACATTTTATGCGATTAAGCTCAGCGGAGGGAAAGCACCAAGTGGTATGCAAAAAAGAAAAAAAACCCTTAAATGTTAAAATGCGTACCACAACTGAAAACGCACTTCCAGCAATTACTTTTCATAGACAGTACTCAAGCCAAATTGTTTTGTGTGTATTTGTGAAAAAACGACAAATTCTATGCATACCATAATTCTACAGTAAGTGCGTCTTGCAGCACACCTCAGTGATGTATATTTTAAATGTGTTTAAAATAATGAAATAATCATTGAAATACACTGCAAACGATTTTTCCTGATACTACACCAAAATGTAACGGAATTCTTTTGTGTGTCCCTGTAAATGAACCGTAAGTGCTACACACTTAATTTTCAATACCGAACATGCCATAATAAACTTCAATAACGTCATTTACATGAAAATCCGAGTATATTTACGTGAGTTAGAGCACTGTCAGATGGACAGACAAACCAAATTCATAAGAAAAACGAATATATATATTTAAAACAATTAAAACGTTTTATATTCTTTTGCCAATAATTAGTCATTAGCCCAGTTTAATAAAGAAATAATTATTATAATTTCTAAAGTTGTCCCTCCCCTTAAAAAAAAAAGATTTATTTATAGATGTACATAACTTTTATTTTGGATAGAAAACAAATACTATCGATGGGAATTGAAATCTCAGAAATACTCTTTTGATTCGCTTCGATGTCGGAAAATATTTAAGTTCAATGGAAATGTCTTAACGTTAAAAATTACTAATTGGGAGTTAAAAATCATTGATATTATTACATTTTAAAACATTCATGAAGGCTTCAAATCAGGGTACGCAAAAATCATGATTTTGTTTTAAAAAAAATTGGGATTTATTTAATTTAAATCATATATTTCTTTGTTATTTAAATCGGATTTTTTTTAATTTTAAATTATTATGTTAGAAAGTTAACTTTTCTACACATTATACATATAAATTTAGCAAGAATGCTTGATGATTTTTTAAATTTTAAATGCAAGTACCATATGAAAACAAATAATTATAAATTAATTCATTTTTAAATTGATGAAAATATTTGAAGAAAAGAAAAACAGATTTTTTTTTCCTTTTTGCAATATTAGATAGTATTTGTCAGCATATAAGATATGTCCTATTTTTAAAAAATATTTAAATGTGTAAGTGTAAAATATATAAGATATCTAAAATCTTTTGAAATTGCATTTCTCATAAAAATATGCATATATACACATTGGTTAATACAATTTATTTTAAATATATGACATAAATGTTCAAGGTTTTTCTCAAAAGATTAAAGTTAAAAAATATAACAATTAATAGTATTTTAGAGTCACCTCCATTTTCATTTCTAATTTTATTAATACCTGATATTGAAAATCAATGGAAAAAATTACTTTGGAACTGCCTTGGGGACTTTTAATAAGTAGATATATTGAAATGAAAAATAGACGAATACTTTAGAAAATATGAAAAATGTATTATTTTTTCAAAACACTCAAGGGTTTGGAATGCTAGGCTTTGTATAATAAAAACAATTTTCCTGCTTTTTTATTCTCCACTTTATTTCTAAGTTTTGAATGTACTAAACCGTAAGTAGAAAATAGTCCTTTCTACAGAGTTGCTTTAATGCTTTTTCACCTGACATTTCACAAAAACTTGACTTGAAATGGGCTCTCCACCTCTCCGAAGGAGGCATTTCGAATACAGTATTTTGCTCAAAAATAAAATCATAAAAAGGATCTGCCTTAGCTGGGAATCTCATGATTAAAATTATAAAACTACTAGTAAATTTATTCTTCTTAGCAAAAAAAAAAAAAATAATAATAATAATTCTTTCCGATCTTAGTCAAATCGTATCTTTTTGAATTCATCATGCATGCTCTTGACATTTGCTGCAATATCTGTGACAAGGCTACCAATAAAACAGTTACATCTAGCTTTGCACTTTAATATTACTTCATGAGCAATTTTTATAAGGTATATTAGGTTCTGTTTGAATTTTCTTATGTGTCAATAGAATCCACAAGATACCAATCCTTGCTGCATTTGGTGACAATTACACAAACAATAGGCTCATTGTGGACATTTTACCACCCATCTAAACCCAAGCAGGCTGTCTGGCCTTTAAGAACTTTACAATTTTTTTTATTCCTTGTCCTTCTTATAAACATGAGCTAAAAGCATACACCAATTTCTCTGCAGGTAAATTGAATGTAACCAGGACGTACTAGAATAATCATATTTTAAATTCAGGATGAATAAAATTAATTACATAGAAAATATTGTCTATTTATTACCACAACAATTAACAAGCTATTGTTAGAAAGAAAACATTCAAAATTCATTCAAAAATTGTTCAGCTATAAACATCTGTAGATTGACAGTATTCATCTTCTTTATTTTGCCTTTCTGTGCTGTTACAGAGTGTGACACAGCCATGGATAAAACAATTGCAAGATATTTAAAAATAAATATTAATATTGATTTATCAAACAAATTACAACAATATCATGTTAAATAGCATCTGAGTGAAATATATAAGGTAGTCGAGTAAATTTAGACCAAAAAAAGCTTCTGCCTGGAAAGTTTTGGAGAAGTTTTTTTTCTTTCTTCCTTTATGTTTTTGGGGGTGCTGAACACAAATTTCAACTTTGCCACCTCGTAACTGGTCTGCTTAAAAAATTATAAGCGAAAAACCATGAAAAAATTGGAGTTTTTTAGGTTTATCCCTTGTATTCCGGAAAGGGTTAAATATTTAAAAAAAACTTATTGCACCAAATTAAACTAGAGAAAATTTCCTACATTTTTCATATACAGTTTTTTTTTCTATGGTTAATAGTTAAGGCATACGAGTAAAATGAATTTTAACGATAAAATTGAAATTCCATCATAGCAGGGCGAAAACGCTGAATGTAATGTTTTTGTGAAGGCAAAACGCGTGGGAGGGTGCCCTTGAAACACCCCCATGGCACCAAGCACATGATATCACTCGAACAGTAAGGCCCTACAGCAAAACTGTGGATCCAATACTTTGATATGGTGACTATTGTCAAACAATTCATTGAATCTGAAAGAAACGGTGATTGGGATTTGCATCTTCAAACTATATACATAATGTTGCCCTACTTCCACGCCAGTGGTCACTATTTGTATACCAAGTGCTCTTACCTATATCTTCAAGATATGCATCATTTGAAGGAAAAAATGACTGCTGATGACTTTGAAAAATTCACAACTGATGGGGGATTTACCATTCGCCGTGCAGATAAATTCTGATCAGGAACATGGACTGACATGATGATAGAGCAATCTTTAATGAAGACCATGAAAACAGCAGGTGGACTCACTCATGAGCGTGGGGTCAGTGAAGGAGTTTTGGCAAGATAGACTATGGGTATGACGCCACTGCAACGGATATGGGAAGAAAATGAGGAAGCGGGACAGCTTTTACAACTTCTGAACAACATGTAGAGATGAGAAACTCCAGTGTTGCCCGGGACAACGCTGATATGAATAAATTATTGGAATGGATTCACCAACACATTCCTTTCTGAGAAACAAATGATCTCATTTTAATCTCTACTGGGGTTGTTGGAGATGAGAGAATAAACTGTCATATGGCACAGGAAGTTTGCACTGCTGTCATATCAAGAATCATTAACATTAACAGCAATTTTAATTCCGTTACATTCAAGCGTAATGAAAGAGTGCAGCCATTAGCTGTGTTGAATAGCGCTGTCAAGATAGGTGAAGAAAAAATGCACATCAACTCGACAGCACTCTTCCAAAGAATGAGTGTAACAAAGCAATCTAACCAAGAACTTGAGAAATATTTGACTTACGAGCTCTCTGCCTATCCATTGTCTCTTTTTGACGAATCCGGAATGCGAAAAACTGCCAATTCCTCTTTGTACAAGGAATTCACTCCACTCTCACCAGACATCACTTCTGGGAGCAGATGTATATATGTCATAGATGGCTGGTATTTACTGCACAGAGTTTTATGGCAGGGTGGTCAATCATTTGGATCAATTTGTGACAGCTATGTGGACTTGTTACGTCGAAATACGCAGCAAACGCTCTAGTAATCTTCGATGGATACCCATAAAACATTACTGAAATGAGCACTAAATTTGTTGAGCGTGATAGACGATCTCGTAAAACGATATCTAATAAGGTTGTTTTGAATGAGACTCGGTTGCCAAAGGTTTCTCAGGGGTTTTCTAGCAAACGACAAGAACAAAAACCGTTTAATTGCCCTGCTGGTGTGTAGATTTGGCTCTGAAAATATGATTTGCAAGCTGGCAAAAGAAGACGCCAACACATTCATTATCAACACTGCTCTCACGATGGCGCCTAACCATGAGAACGTGATAGTCATTGGTGAAGATGTAGACCTTCTGGTAATCTTAATTGGACTTTGCAACTTTCCCAATGTTTATTTCCTGAAACCAGGAAAAGGGAAGAGTCCCCAGAAGATCTATTCACCTTTGGGTGCAGTCGACAAATTAATTTCCAAGCACATCCTATTTCTACATGCCATGAGTGGATGAGATACCTCTTCTGCATTGTACAGTCAAGGAAAAACAAAATACCTTCAAATTTTGAAGAAATTTGCCGACCTGCAACATGTGGTCGATATATTTAAAAACCTAGTGCTGTAGCCGACGATGTTATTAAAGCTGGGCAGTTGTTTCTGGTACACCTGTACGGATTCAGAGGGAAAGCAGCACCTTCCCTAAACAGCCTGAGGTACAGGTGCTATATAAAATCTGCTTTTAAGACTGCTGCAAATATTGCATTGCTCCCTCCAATAGCAGATGCTGCTCGATATCACTCTCTGCGAATTTACCACCAAGTACAGCTATGGCTAGGTAACTGTAAAAATGCTGAGGAATGGGGCTGGAATAAAACCAAGATAGGCATCATACCCATAACAACTATCAAACCTCCCGCACCAGAAACTATTTTGCGAAAAATATCCTGCAAATGCAAAACAAACTGTAGTGGAATGTGTGGCTGTAAGAAAGCAGGTTTATTTTGTTCGCTCCTCTGCCTGAACTGCGATGACCATTGTGACAATGTCAGCTCCTTCATCGCCGAAGATGACTTGGAAGCAAAAGTTGACGACCCAATACAGGATATTTTAAGTCAACTGGAGACACAACCTGAGCCATCAAGTGATGATGATGAAGAAGACACTGATGAACCTCCTGTTGAAGAACATCAACCAGGCCCTTCAAAACTTTCTCTTTTCCTGTTTATAATCTTCCACGTATGTTATTATTATATTAAACTGACAATACTTATAATTGTACTTAAATCAGATTACTAGAAAAATAAAAATTGGTTCTCTCATCTATGCAGAGTGATTGTGTTTTTAAATCTTTCCTAATCACCTGATTTCAATTTATTTTCTTAGTGCTATAAAAGGTTTAAAACTTGGTAAGAAAATGTAAACATATTTGAAATTCAACCAGAAATAACTGAAAATCTTCAAATTGGTGTTTAAAATGGATGCATAGTGATTGGATCACGTTTTCGCCCTCCAATGATGGAATTTCAATTATATCACTAAAATTCCTTTTACTCGTATGCCAAAACTATTCATCTTAGAAAAAAAAATTGTATATGAAAAATGTAGGAAATGTTCTCTAGTTTAATTTGGTGCAATAATTTTTTCAAACAAATTTAACCCTTTCTGGAACATAAGGGAAAAACCGAAAAAACTCCGATTTTTTCATGGTTTTTCGCTTATAATTTTTTAAGCAGACCAGATACGAGGTGGCAAAGTTGAAATTCGTGTTCAGCATACCCAAAAACATAACGGAAGAAAGAGAAAAAAACTTCTCCAAAACTTTCCAGGCAGAAGTCCAGATTGACTGGACTAAGGGTAATAATGGCCTTTTTAATAATGCCATATTAATGACCAAATGAATTTTGGGCCACTTTTGTTCTGGAAATGCCATCAGGATAACCTTTTTATAATAAATACTGTTCTATCATTAGTTAGAAGAAAAAAAAACAATATGTACAGATTGCAAATATAAAATTTAAAATTGAGAATTTTAAAGAGAGATTTCAGAGAGGCGGAGATTTTTTTTTTTTTTTAATCCAAATAAATAACATGTGGGTTGCTTAAATTTTATTATAATTTAAATCAAAGCAAAAATACATATTCCAGCAGAATAAAATTTTAATATTGATTTAAATCAATGATTAAAAAAAATCAGAGTGATTTAAATCGTGATTTTAATCAACCTGATTTAAATCGGCGTACCGTGTTCAAAAAAAAAAAAAAAAAAAAAAAAAAAATTGTAACTGGAAGATTAACTATTTCCCGTGTGTGTAATCTAATCTTTTTTAGTCATTTCTATCGCTGGGCTTCCACAGGCAACAAAATGGGTTCTTCTAGAAATCAAGTGCAGTTTCGAAAAAAAAAAAAAAAAAACTACCTGCTCTATCCTAATTTTGAAATGTAAAGGTTTTTAATAAATGAGAAAAAAAATAGCCTTTTGCATGTGTATTACAGAACGTTTTCTTGTTTTATTTACATGAGTTGGGTGCTCTGCCCCCTATGAGTATGCTCGCAAAGACCCATCCACACTTGGTAGACTCTAAAAACACGCTAATTTGCCCTGTTAATTTTCCTAAATACCAATAAATGTAAGAAGATCCTATTTTCTTTTCTAGAGTATTTATATTCCGCGAAGAGAGTGAATCTCGTTTCCGTATTTTGATTTGTAAAAGATCCCTCATATTATTTCCAGGTAGAAAATTTTCGGGTAAAAAGGAAGACATGTTACCCCAATCATTTACGGAGTTCGAATTCAGGCTATCTTCCTTTTATAATCTATGTCTTTCTCCCTTCCTTGACCTTAGGGAGGAGTAAGCGAGCTACTTGGGAAGTGACCAAAGAAATAGGGCACGTATATCAATAAGACTGTCACCACCCCCCTTGACCTTTGGGAAGATAAAATCAATTAAAGCGTGCCTCGTGAAACTCCACGTTTCTAGACATGGGGGGTGTATAAGATTTTTTTTCTCTCCCTTGTCCCTTTAACAATTAGACTTTTCTCACCCGTCCTGCGATATACCATATCGGACTCGAAGAACCGGTTTATTCTATACAAGTGATCTGGTTGGCGTGGCATTTGGCGAAATTCTTCAATCCTGATCTATTCTTCTAGTATTTATAGACAAATTATTCCGCCTTTCTTCATTTATATGGGTTTTAAATATTCTAAATCCACTCCTTGACAGATTAGAACAATTTTATGCGAAACAACCGTCCATTTTAAGCGATTTTGTAACTCGATAATCGTTCAAACATTTCTCGCCTCATAGGGAACAAACAGTAAGTGGGCATCAAAATGCTTGATGATTCAGCCTATATTATATGAGCCCTAGCCCACCCCATCGGTCGAGAAAGCTCGTATTTGTTTCCTACCTCCCGAGAACGGCTTTCTTGGCCAATTGTGCCGGACAGAGATCACGTAATTTGACGTCCTGAACTCCGTCCTAACAAACAAGATTCTTCGGCCAGTACTGAAGTCGGCCGTTCATGGACAAAGTGCACCTTGCCATCCAAATCCATTTATCTGATTTTCTCTTTTCAAGGCTTACAAAGGTAGTACAGAATATTAATAAAGAAACACACTAGATTCGAAAAAATTAATTTGGACAGGACATGAATTGTAGATTAAAAATAAATGGACAATGTGAAAATAGCACAAATGTAAATATATGTGTAGAAAATCGCAGACAGCTGTTTCAAAGCTTCTAAAGCTTCATCATCAGTGCAAGGGTTACAATTACCAGAGGTAAGTGTTTAAAGCCTGGAAGTACGGCAGCTCACGGCCAAAGCAAAATGGCACTGTGTGGGGAAAAACAAACAGCAGAGTTAAGAGTTCCCACGTGACCAATTTAATTTCAGCTTTTGCAATGATGATGATGATAGAGCTTTAGAAACAACAAAACCGCTATCTGCCATTTTCTACACACATATTTACATTTGTGCTATTTTCACGTTGTCCATTTATTTTCAGTATAACGGCACAAGTTCAATCCTCTCATTTTAGCTATGAATTTTAGAATTTGGATGAAAATTACAAAAGATAAAAAAGCATATGCCTGCACATCATTACAAAGAACTATTATCTGCTTCATTATATTTGCATTGTAACTATGATACTTTTAAAGAAATTTTTTTTTCATGTACAAATTGTATGTCTTGCAATTAATAAAAATAATTGGGGTGATTTCTTTAAATCTTCTTTACGAACCTAAGTAGCTACCAAACATGCGCTATCTAGTCAAAACTATCTGGCACTTTCTATTTTACTTCACAAGTTCTCCTGGAACTTCAGAATTGTAAAGAACATTCATATTTTTCAGCAAAGTTTTAGTCACGAGAGCAATTATGGAACCAATAACAAATTGGATAAAAAATTATATTTGCGATCACCCAGTAAAATAAAAATTCTCAAAATGATTTTTAACTGCAGCAGATGACTGTGGGACCTGTATTTCATCAAACACAAGTAAGAATATTGCATATATATACATATGAAGATATAAAAGTGATTTAATTTTTTTTTTAAATATCTGCATGTGTTTTGTTTATAGCATACAGCATATCAAATTTAATGCCACTTCATTTTCAGGGAACTTCATAAACTGCAGTAGAATTAAAATACTGCAATTAGAATATAAATATGTATATTAAATATCTGATGAAATAGGAGCATTTGTATGCGAAACAATTTTTAACTGTGCATGCACAAACAATAAAATTTTTTCTCATAATTTAGTAGTTAACTGCAACGCATGTGAAAAGACGAATTGAATAATCATGAAAGGTCAGAAAAATATCGCTGATACAGTGAGCTGAATAGCAGTTGATTTCTAAAAGTAGTTGGATGATAAGGCATTTTCCACAAGTCGCAATTTTTTATTAACCAACACAAAAAGTGCTTAAAAACCTGGACAAAATGCAGTTACATGTCAGAAATTAATTTATTATGTATAAAAAAAAATTATCAAAGAATTTACACAAAAAATTGACAGTTACAGAGTATTTACAGATCAAAAACATGGAATTGAAGGTGTAGGGTTCTGTCACCAAATTTCGTGCAGCCAATTTACATTTGTTATTAATCTCATGAGCACTAAAGAACTTTGTAAAATATTTGTGTCACAGTGAAAGGAGTTTGGACTTTTGCTGTTTGGAGCTATCACAGCCCCATTTGTAGAAGAGTCTAAATTATTCATTTCTAATTCACTTGCCTGTATAAATTGGAAAGAAATGAATGAAACATTTTATGTATTTGCACAATCTTTGTATTGTATGGTCTACACCAGCCATACTCAACCTTTTTTTCTCGCGGGCTGCAAACATATGTTTGTGATGTTAGGCGGGCCGCAACACACTTATAAAATGGCAAAAAAAGAGTAATGCAACATATGCAGCAAAGCACAATATAACAAAGAATATTATTAGTAGGACTGAACGTTTGTCGCAGAAGAAATGTTACCAAAAGTTTTAAAACCACTATTTACAAACAATAAACTTCGTGGTAGATTTATATTGCAAATGTTGTAGAAATATGCTACAAAATTTGTTGTTTGAAAATAGTGGTATAAAAAATTATTAGTGGCAATTTTTTTCTGCGACAAACGTTCAGCCCTAAAAGGCAATATTAGCCGTATAATAAGTATAAAACGTAATTATATGACAATGCAAAATTTCCAAGTTCTGAAAAAAAAAGTCAGTAGATTTTTTCTAATAAATTAGTTTTTTGCTATGAATGCAAAACTTTTTTATTATTTTTTTAATGGTAGAACTACATAGTGGAAATTTATTCAATTTGGAATAATGTTTGATTAGTATTGAAGATTAAGAAAATATTTACACAGCTGTAACACAAATAAGACTACATGTACAAAGAACTTTCAATTAAGAAAACGGCATTTAAAATGCTTTAACATGATTTTAAATTAATTATAAACAATAGGGCAGATTTTGTCTGAAAATATGTAAAACAAATATATAAAACAACAGTGAATGTCTTAAATACTTTTTATGCAATCTCAATTAATTTATAAATATGGATTTATGATTATGTGTCTCGGGCCACATATAAAAGATCGCCGGACCACATGCGGCCCGCAGGCTGCTGGTTGAGTATGGCTGATCTACACTATCTTGAAATGATATTTACACCATTCTTTCAGTAACTATAATACCAGGTGTCCAAAAAATGTTGGACTGATTTGAAAGAATCATAACTCTAAAAATAATTGAGTAAATGCAATTTTTTTTAAAAGTACTCGTCAAATATCCAAGATTTGTTAGATGTAGCTGTTTTAAAATCGTGACATTCAAATGATCTGCTGAATCTATAATCGGAAAATGCAAATTGCACCACACATTCGCAATTTTAACTTTTTGCTTAGGTTATTTGTGTACATAGTGGATCCTTTCCTACTAAATGGAAGATGCTGAAGAACTTTCTAATTGACATTTTTCCAATTACACCAATAGTTTTAGACTTATACGCTTTCCACTCCAGAATCATTGAAGAAATTGTGAATGTGTGGTGTAATTTGCATTTACATATCATCAATTCTGCACATTGTCTGAATGTTACGACTTTAAAACAGCTACATCTAACAAATCATGGATATTTGATGAGTACTTTGAAAAGAAAATAATTGCTTTTACTCAATTATTTTTAGAGTTATGATTCTTTCATATCAGTCCAACCTTTTTTGGACACCCGGTATATCTTGGATAGCATTCTCTTTTAGCTCACTCCAAAAGTGAACAGTAGTCATGCACATTTTTAACCAGTTCATAGCTTGTACAGGAGGTCTGCAGCAACGAACAAATCCAAAGCCTCAATGGGTGATAACTTCAAAGTATTTTGGTTATTTTTCTGAACCAAAGTTATAATTTTTCAATATTTTGTAGCTCTAGAATGAGCTGACTGTGCAGCCTTTAATAACTTTTGAGGCATCTGCATGTTCAAGAGCCCTTTCGTCCATTTCAGCAGCATATAGTGATTTTTGTCATGTATTTCTGACAAATTGTTTGGTTTGGTGCCCTTGTAGTCTATTACAAGAATCCTGAAATACCTTTGTTTGGCCACACAGCTTCCGTATTGTCCAGGTAGGTAAAGATATTATTCATTTTTGCCATTCCTCTTTGTTTTTTTTTTCTAAAACTATGTTTAGTGGACCTTTCACATACCCATTTCTATTTATTATGATATTTAAAAGCCTTTAATCTGTTCTGAAATTAAAAATAATAAGTTCTATGATTTCTGAAATCAGACCTGTAATTTAATCAAATTGTTTTTCACCATGTAAGGAGTTTTAAGAATTTGTTTGAACATTTGCTGTTTCAAGCTATCACAGCCCCATTTGTAGAAGAATGAATAAATTAGAAGAATGTCAATAGAAGAATGTTTAATAAATGAATAGAAGAATAGAAGAACGTTGAATAAATTTCCTTTTCAATTTTAATGTGAAAATGACATCAATAATAATAAAAATAGTAATCCCTATCATTAACCATTTTCTCATTTTTATCCACAACAATGGAGCAATTTAGTTTCAACCATTACAGAAATGTTATTAAGCATTACAAAGAATAATATCTGAAACTAATTTAAATTTCAAGAGTTTGTATGGCATCCTTAGATCCTTTTGAATATTTGGTGTAATTTTTAACCTCTAATTTATCCTGTTTATAGAGAAGTAGTTATGAAATACGACAACATGGTCAGATTTTAAAATGACAGATAATGAACTAATAAATGACTCTTGAAAGATATTTAAAATTTTGTTAAAATGCATTACAATATTTGCTTCTTTCTGACTCTGCTTAAAAGATGATTGTTCTCTCTGATTACTATTTTTGTGTCCCAAATAGCATCCATTCAGTTTTAAATTTTAGAAATTATTAGACAGCACAATAATCCTTGTCAGTATGTGTCATTTCTTCCATTTTTAGCAACAGCATTTTGTATTTATATAGTTGTAAATTTGCTACTTCTATTAAAAATGGCAGTGATTTTTATTGCATTTTATTGTCATTTCAAAATAAAGGAAGCATGGAAAAGCATTTTTATATTTGTGTCATTGAAGAATATTTTTGCACAGTCAACAAAAGAGACAGGCTGCAGTTGCATTATTCTACTGATCCCGGCTACTTTCTAGCCTACCTTGATCACATGACACTTTGACAATTAAGGGAAACTGGTAGTTTTTAACCAATATGTTATAAAATGTTTCAGGTTTGTCTCTTTCATTGACTGTGATTTTTGCATTGAAATATGATTTCATTTTTTTTTAAGTAATTTGAAAACAAAAGTTTGCTATTCAAATTTAAGATTTGATCTCTGATCTAAAATACATGTGATAAAAAAATATGACAAAATTACAATTAATCTTTCTTTTTAAATTTTCACTTTGTCCCTACCCTATATATTTCAGTGATTAATGTTATTTTTGTTTCCATATTGTATCGTTATTTCCCGATTATTTTTAATTTGTGCCTTTTGTACAAAAAGTTTTAATTTCTAGAATATATAAAATGTCAGTAATCAAGGATTGTTAAGTTACTATGCAAGTTCATCAAGCCATTCAGTTACAGTGTGTCTATTCAATTAATAAAGAAGCTAGATATGAAAAAGTCAAAATTTTTATTAAACATCTGTACTTTATAAAGCTATATCTTACATAAAACAGGTGAACAGAATTTTATGTACAGTAACTTACATCATATAATACAAATTTTTAATGAAAATAAATGATGAAAAAGAATGTTTAAAAAAATTGCTTTCATATTTACAAAATGCAAAAATGTTTGAAAATTGATTAAACAAAAATATTGCAACATAATATTACATTTCTTTTCTATGTTGATTATAATGCCTGCTACTTATGCTATATTATAATCGATGGACAATAAAACATTACATTTGATTGCATTTCACAAAAGAATTATACTTGATTTTGAATTACTGATTTTTTTTTAAACTTTTAAATGAAATTTATGAGATGTTTAGAATTCAAGAACACTATAGAATCCTTTGTAAAACATTCAGTAGAATAAAATTTCCTTAGCTTTAAATATAGGCTGATATTTTGGTTTAGTGATGATATTAATAACAATTATTTTTTAGGAAAATATTTGAAAAAATTAAACCTATTTTTAATTTATTAACATGATTATGCTAATTATAATGGGGGAAAATCATATTTTTGGGATCCTTTACCATCATGTATATTTCACCTTTGAAACAAATACATTCTTTAGTAAAAATTTTTCCAAGAAAGGAAATAACTTACTAATTCCATCAAAAATTAAATATGGCACAAGTAGACAAACTGTTTTTTTTATATATATCTCAGAAAAACAGATATCAATTCCATCTATAATCAAGATAACAATATAAATATCTTAATTTTTAAAGCAAATTCAATGACTTAGTCCATGCATCTTTTCTGTCATTTTTAAATAAGTTTTATTCATGTGAAAAATAGTTCAAAATGATACAAAAATATATAAAATGTGGGAACCAGCAAGAATGAATTAATTTTCAATGAGTGATTTCTCTGAAAAAACAAACATCACAGCTAAGATAATGAAATATTTTTCCATATCCACACACACATAAATGATGTATACAAAACTTTGGTATACCAAGTATTAACTTGATTTTTTTAGCTAAAGTCATAAAAACAGTCAATAAACAAAATACCAATAGAATAAAATTCAAAAACAATACAGAGATAATAATTTTGTACTTTTATCTATTTGAATTTTATAAAATTTCCAAATAACTGCTTCACTTTAGTGAAAACTCCAGTCTTGGTAAATTACCAATTAAATTCCTTTTATTATATTCATTATAAAACATAAATTTCTTTATAATTTGAAAAGAAAGTTATACCGTGCACACAATAATAATTCAGATTACAGAAACATAAAGAGCATAAAATTCCAAATTAAAGCATAACAGAACAGCCTATTATGATGAATGTGAATTGATTATTATATAACTGTGCAGCACACATATATAAACTTCCTTATACTGTAAAAAAATAAATTTGCTTACAGAAATCATTTCAATAGAAAAGCAGTAATCAATTTTATGAATCTGTATTATTTCTGAAACTGCTCAGAATTCATAGTTTATATATCATTGAAGAGATTTGAAATTTGGAATACTACTGATATATATTTGTATTTTTTTTACCACAAATTACCCCATTATATCATTGCAAAATATAAATATTTAAAGAAACAAAACTTTACTGATACAAAAATCGTTAATATAATTAATAACTGAAATGAAAGGATAAATCACGTTTGAATCAAAGTTAATTTTGACAACATGTTCAGGGATTTTATTATATATATATATATAACTTATTAATCATGTCTTAACTCTTTTACAATTCTTTGATTTCAGTCAATAAGCCAAATATATTTTACGTAATCTTTCATTTCACCTAACTGTTTATTAATGCTCACAATCCTTTAAATTGCATCCAATCAGCTAAAATCATCAATTCGTCAGCCAGCATTATCACCCAACTAATCAAAATTGACAAAAATCAGTCTGCAAACAAAATCACCAGGTTGTTAAGTTGGTTACTAAGGTGTAACGTTAGTTGAAACTGAGCTTATTGGTATAATTACAAAATTTTTAATGAAGTTTAACTCTCCAGTTCCCAATTCCCCCTTCAGGATGCACTTTTTTTTGCTCTGTAATTCTTCAAAAATCACCAGAGGCAAGTTCAGGCCCATCTGTTGGCTATATGGGAGTGTTGATATGATACCCAAATGCATTTTGAAACTTTCCAAACTTTCTTGCGTCCTTTTGATTTGTCACACTTTGACATTGCCTAAGTTTTGTGTTTATCATAAGCTGTAAAATGTGAGACATTTTTTCATGATTTTTTGTTGATATAATAGTTTTAGAAGTTTTGTGCATGAAAATTGTCAAATAATTGTTGCTCCAGTGTAGTGCACATTGCAGTGTGCAGTACCATAACAACCAAATAAAAAAGGAAAACATTAAATTTGCATACCCATTTGTTTAATTTAGAGGCTCTAAAACAATTGAAAAAATGAAAAATTGTCTGGTAGATCCTATGTGAGAACTGAAGACTTAAAAAAAACACTGAAATGTAAATCAACAAAAAAGATAGAATCAATAATAACTATCAAATACTTTGAGGCACATCAGAAGTAACAAACTCTTTATTTTCTATGCATAACTGTAATGTTATGTTACATATTCTAAAATGAAAAATTCCTTCATTTAAACAAAAAAATATTAAAAATTTATTTCCTGGATATATAATACTTAATTTTGCAATAAATTTAGTGTTGCACTCATTAACGTGGCATAGCCAAAATTTTTATCTACAGAAGCTTTTGAATCATTATTACTCATACACAGCACCATAAAGAAATAGGCTCATTGTTTCATATGTATATAAAAATGAATTCTGGCATGTAAGAACCAATATAAGAATACAGAAACAATCATGCTTGAACATGTATGCCATAGCTACTTTCTCTCACTTACTTTTTGTCATTTTAAAACTTGGAATAACATGCTAAATTTATTGAGGATTTTTTCATGCTGATTTTTCCCCATCATGTTTTCACCATTGATTAGTGATTTTTGTTGTTATATTTGTTGTGTTCCTGATGGGTTCTGGACCACTAAATCTGCTACCCTTTCATTTTGCAATCATACAGCTAAATTTCAAAGTTCCTCGCAAAATGAAATAATTAAATGAGGTATGAAAACTATTTGGTTGCTAATATAATCTAATACTGAAAAAAATGTCCAGAATGAATACAAATGCTTCTAATTCTGGAAACAACTTATATATCTCTCTGTGTATTGTATTTCTTAACTGCAAACATAAATGATTATTTTATATAAACCATTAGTAATGTCAATGGGCAGAATCATGTTTCCAAGTAGGTCATCCAAGCCAAGACTGAAATATTTCTGGTGTAGTGGGAGCCCTCCAGTGTCTTGACAATGACTAAAATTTATCTTTTAAAATAAAAGTGAATTATTGTGAAATTGTTATTATTTTAAAAGATTCTTATTTGTTTTCAATATATCATCAATATGTACATTAAACATACATGTATGTAATTATGGTACAATGGCATTTATATGCTGACCAAAAAATACAGACTATTCAACTTCCAGTAAATGGTGAAGTGAGCTTTTCTTTATAAGATGATGCAGCAAATAAACACAAGACTTATACAGAGTTGATTAAATTCTTATTTAAAAAATTTTAGAATTTGATTTTCTGAAACAAAATTTAATGTTCTCTACTTTTTCGGTGTCAAGTGGCATGGAAATGAATGAAACTTGCAAATAACATTTCTGCGGGAATAACTAATTTGATAATGAATCATTTTGAGAAAATTTCAGTATCGTTTTTGTTTGATTATGTAAGAAATGAAATTAATGAAGTACATGAAACATTGAGAATGGAAGGAAACCCTTGAAAAACTAAAGGACAATGATACTAAAAATTCTTACATGGTGCATGACAACATTTTATATTAAAAATAAAAGTTCCATTTTTTGTACAATTACACATATACACATTCTAAAAATATTTTAAACTCTCAACTTATCTGTACTTTGGCATCTTATCACACATTAATAAAGTTCATGAAGATGATTCACAGATCACATTATTTGTATAAGCTGCTAATTATTTAAAAATAAGCCAACTGAAGATTATTAATCTGATCAGGCAAAATAAAATTCTTGTTTTAGATCACTAAATAGACTGCATGTTAATTCTTCCATAATTTCAGTAAATGAATATTTTTAATAGCAATTTAAAAAGTGGAAAGTAATATTTATAAAAATATTGTGGATGCATCAAATGAAAATAATACAGCACATCTTGTTGAAAATGTGTAAAAGTTATCATAAAGAATTGAAATACGGGCAAAAATTCTGCTCTTGAATAAAGAAGAGTTCTTATATTTGAAATGACAGCATTGAAAACTATGCTTATTCCTCTAAAAAGGTCTAGTCTTATGTGGTACAATTTTAAGCATTACTTTATAGCATTCATAGTTCATATGTCAGAAGAATAAATCCATAAAATTAAATCTTCAGTTGGCCTTGCTTAAATACAAAACAAATATGTTTACTTATATAATAACAACATAGTCACCTCCAAAATTAATTTCATTTTAAAATTGATCACATGCAAAAATTAACATTCTTGAATAATCATTCGAACAAAAAATAATTATACTCTTACATTTTAAAAGTTTTTTTGTATGGAGGTTTAAAAAATAATTTTTATTAATTTAAATTATTGGTATTTTGTCTTGTTAAAGTTTATGAGAAAAAATTAGAATGAAAAAAATCTATGTGTTGTCTTCTAGCAGCTTGATTCTAAAAAATCAACAGCAACAAAATTTTGAGGATAGCTGCCTTTGGGCCTCAAGCTGGATGCTTGTTTAGACTAGGTAATTTATATGTAAAAGCAGTTTTCATATGTATTGAAAGTATCATCACTTTCAGTCAGAGAATGAAGTCCTATACTGCTTCTCCTGTACATCCATTCCAGATTGGTTTTCCCAGATGAGTCAGGACTTCGCAGCCAAGGAAGCTAAATAAGAAAGAGAATAAAATGGAAAATTAAAATAAATATATATAAAAAATAAATTTATATATAAAATAAATTTTATATGTATATGAAATGAGTGAGTGAAAGAATAGATTGTATCTCAAAATCTGTAAGAAATGGAACAAAAGTTCAATGACAAAGTTGTAGAACATCACCGATTTAGAAGAAAAGAGCCCCATTTATTTCATGTTACCACTGTATACTAATGTGTAGATTTTTTTTCTATCACAAACAATAATCTGATGTTCTTGTTGGCAATTTATTATTAAATAATCCCAAATTCTTATTTAGCAGAATTTGATTTTTCAAAGATTGATTATCAAGATGTTGAACAAATTGTCTGCCCATTTTGATTTGTGTTCTTAATTTTACCAGTTTCCCTGAAAACACGTGGTTGTTGTAAAGAGTTTTCAAATTTCAAATATCAATAAGTGAGCTGAAAGAAGTTTCATTTTACTCTGAGCTTTGTTTTCCAATAAATTCAGATTTACAATATGATTGCAGGAACAACAAAAGATCCTTTAAAATAATCCTTCTTTTATCATTTTCTGCAATCGATGGACTATTAAGAAAAATTTTAATTATTAATTAGAAAATTCAGAGTATGCCAAAGAAATACTAGATTCATAAAATTAGTTTAAAATATACTTTTAAAAAGTGGTACCTTTATAGTAATTTACTAGTTAATGTATTTTATACTTATTTAGCTTTTTAGACTATATATATATACAGGGCTCGGAAGTAGCGTGCTACAAGTAGCGAAACTACAGTAGCCGCTACTTTTTCTAGTAATTTGTAGTGTAGTGCGCTACATTAAAAAAGTGTTGTGTAGCGAGTAGCGCGATACAAAATATCAGTAGTTTGTAGCGAGCATCGACGCTACTTTTGGAGAAAGGAAAAGTGCCAATCTTCAAATCACCTGATCATAATTCATTTCTTTTGTGCGAAATATGTTATGATATAGAATCATATATATTTTATGTTTTATTCTAAAATTTAATTTTTCTATCTTAAAGTTTCTCTATGTGAATTAATGTCTGCATTCAAAATCTTTTTATTCTTTAATCTCGAAAGTAATCATTTCTTCCTAGCTAAAAATTTTCCCAGACTTTTCATTGTAACAGTAAAAGTACGTTACTCCTCTGTGGTTTCAATTCGTTATTTTAATGTACTGCAGATGACCTTAACATATGCTGTTTTGTCTTTCTTCGTATCCTGTGTTTAATGCAGGTGCCGTTTTCATAAATTGATTCCTGCATGAGATATGCAATATCAACATTTTTGTGTTCGCTGCTAACACATGTCTGGCTTTCTCAAAAAAAAAACAAAAAAAAAACAAAAAAAAAAAACAACCTCGAGTGCCTGGTGAAAAAATGTAGAGTTTGGCATATTTTCTTTTATGTGTTGGTGAAAATGTATCTGAAAAATTAGATCAGATCTTCTCTAACTGTTGAACAAGAAGGCCGATTATTTAGAGGCGTAAAGAGGACCACCCTCGCCCTTTCCAGATCTGTCGATTTGTCCGGAAATAAAGAAAAGTTTTCACGTGATTATGCGTCTTTGATTGCACTGGTTTTTTGTTTTCTGTGGACTGTTTCATATCAGGAGGGGAAGCTAGGGTTATTTCGATGAACGTAAATGTACTAAAATTTACGATCACTTTCATCTTCGATTTTGACAGCTAAATCCTCCATATATGTTCTCTGCAACAATTTGCGAATGTCAACAACAAATCTCAGTTGCAGTGTCATAGATTTCTCCATAGATGACGGGAACGGTCACAAATTAACTGTCATTTGCATAGTTTGGGTGTCGGAAACTTCGTGTATTGTTATTTAAATCCATAGAAATCTTCTCAATATAATATATTTTTATATGACTACGATTGTTTTTACCAAAATATAGTCGTCTGGCTATGTTAAGTCTTTATCTGACTAATTTCTTCTCCCTTTTGCCTCCCACCCCCAGCAAGCAAAGGAATGTAAAATCTTTATTATTATTTTTTTTTTTAAGAAAAAGAAACAAAACGGATTCATCTAAACATAAATCATCTAAATTATCCCTAACCTCTCAAATTCACGCTTCCCCCAAGTAGCATACAAAGGAGTTTAAACTTTTATTTTTATACAAAAGTCTTTATACAAAAATAAAATCTTTCACTCCATTTATTGCTCTCTAATGACAATAAATAAAAATTATTTCCTTGTCCCCAAAATGTACGCTTCCCTTTTTGCACCTCCTCCAGCAGACAGTTTTAAATATTTAAAACTCTTTATTTTAAAAAATGGCCACATTCGTTTCTACCTAATAATAATACATATGTAATCATCTAAATTGTCCTTTAACCTCCCATAATTTACTCTTCTCCCTCCCCCCAGCATACAAATAAATCTAAAATCTTAAAGTTATTTATATTTTTATATTTAAAAAATCTTCTGTCCTAAATAGTGCTCTGTAGTGACGATAAATAATCAGTAATATACAGAGCCGTCCTTAGGGGTGTGCGACAGGTGCAGCCGCACAGGGCCTCGCTCCTAGAAAGGCCTCGCGCCCAAGGGGAAAAAAAACAAAATAGCTAAATATTTGTTATTTATTTTGTTGTGAGGTTTTTTTTTTCATAATAAAATTTATATGTGTAAACGCTTATTTATAAAATGTAAAATTTTTTATCAATAAAATGTTCGGTTCAAATTGTGGACGCTCGAGAAGAGAATAGATTTCTTGCATTTTTTATTCAATCTGTAGACATTGTTATACTGTAGCCTAGGCTGCACCAGGCGCATAAAAAAATCTGGTCAGGCTCATAAACTGAATGTTAATTGTTAAGACTAATGATGCTGATAAACTGCTCACTATTATTTTAATGACTATTTGAAATACACAACATAGATTTGCTTTCCTTCTTGTGTAATCAAGTTTCTCTTTCTATTATACGAATATCGATGTTCCTGCCCGCATGCATACGTATGTTCTATCTCATAAACATGACGGGAAGGCCAAGGAGCTGAAACCCTGTCCCCCCAGACATCGAGGCTAAACTAAAAATTTAAAGTCTCCAAAAATTCTGAAAGGTTAAGTTTTTAAAGGTTCTTAAGGAAAAAGAAAATTTTGGGAAATATTGATAACTCAATTTTTTTTTTTATATTTAAATTCTCTAATTAAATTAAAAATATCAACATGTTTAATATTTGCTAATTAAATCAAAAGTTTAAATAGGTTACAATTAAAGAAAGAATAGAGTTTGCAGGTCAAAAGTTGCATTCGTTACTGCCATAATATAAAGTGTTCTGATAAAGTAATTTAATTGATTAATTCTTTGACTACGAATTTATTTTTTATTAGAAATTGCTGCAAGTGGCGACTATTTTCTTTTTTATTTCATTCGTAGTGCTTTTTCAAAAAACTAATCTTTGCCTTACTATGACAATTTAAAAAAGAATCTACCACAAAGAAATTTTTTTGTAAATAGTAGTACAAAACAAATATAAAAATATTTGATAGTGGCAGCCCTGCTATCAGTCCGTGGAACGTATATGTTTCACCGTAGTCCAATACATAAATATTTTAGCCTTTATCTTTGATTTATTTTTCTGTTTAAAACATCAGAAAGGTTTTCCACCAAATTGTTTTAAAAATTGTTTGATTTTGAATCATTTTTATTTACTTTTGGCTGATCATTGATGGTCTGCTCACGAATGTCAAGCGGTCTGAATGAGTCATAATTTTTAGGCTTATATTGCCCGCTCCAGAAAAAACTATCCTGAACTGGTGTAGAAGCTAAAATCTCCTTTCCGGTCTCAGCCGACAAAATATCATTAAAATCAGATCCCACTCAACTCAATTCCTACAAAAATTTCCGATATTTGTTAACCAGTATTATCCTGCAATTAAAATTCTTTAAAATAATATTGCACACAGATTTAAGCAAATATTTTTTAAAGTACAACATTTTCTGATTCAGCCGCAAGCCATGGTATACGGAATTACATGGGGTTATAGAGTTAAAAAAGAAAATGTGTTAGGAGTTCCGTAAATTTAGGAAAATAAACATATTTTACAACGAGATGTATCGAGAACATTCAATTAGTTACCAGAAAAATTATACACATTCTTTTAGTGTAAAATAAACTCACTTTATATGTAAGTAAATACCATAATTTTTTTTTGGTTAATGTGTAACATTTTATATTCTGTGGATGCTTTGATAACAGGACACGGACCCTTTATTTTGCCATCGCAAAATAAAATTTATCTGTATCTCAAAAACTAATGATTGGAATGAGATGTGCACTTACATATCCACGTTTTTTACAACTGTGTTTCGTTTTAAGTGAAATTAATGTCGATCATAATTCATAATTTTTTTAATATGATTTTATTAATAATTTTTATAATTAATTTTTTTTCTTGAATTAAAAAAAATACATGAAATATCTTTGCGTCTATAAAATTTCCTGGCCTGTCCCAAATCTGCATAAAAAAGAATAGTCCAAGTATTATGAAAAGCCGGAATCTATATAAACCTCCACTAAAACATACTAACCCCCCCCCCTTAAAAAAAGCTTCATTCATGGTGCGCCACTATGTATATGATGTACAATTTTTCAATAGGCGATTGCGTTGTGGGGAAGTAGTATTGCCAATTTAGCGGATTTTTTTAATTCAAAATATCAACCAGAATTTCCGAATAGTTACCTTCACTTTATTTAATCACAGAATGTCTGTCATTAAATAAAGCAAAAATTACTATTGGAAATTTCTGGTAGATGAATAAAAATCAGCTAAACTGGCAACATTGGTACGAATGGGAGGGTCTTAAGTTTGGAAGTGAAGGGCCTCGCAAAAGTTCTTGCACTCGGCCTCGCTTTCGCTAAGGACGGCTCTGGTAATATAAATTATTCCCCTTCTTCTAAAATCTTCCCCACCTCTACATATACAAAATTTAAAACTCTTCTTTTTTTTTTTTTAAGTTCCGTATTCTTTGCTGTCTAGTAACATTAAATAAATAATCAATCATCGAAAATATTCCCCTTCGAACAAAATTTCTGCTCGCTTCCTGCTAGTTTAAAATCGTTTAAACTCTAATTAAATATATATATATATTCAAAAAAGAACAAGTATACTATATTATTATTAGAGAAAAGTGCACTAGGAAGGAATGATTTCTGCCTTCAAAGAAACTAGCAGCTGAAATGTAAAGCGTCAGCAGTAAAACGTCCAGCTATTATTTACTGGATTTGCTGATAAAACCACAAAGTACTCACTCATCAAAAAAATTAATTTTCTTACTGACAACCCTTTGTCTTCTTACTCATTATTAGATCTAGTGTTTTAATGTGGAGATTATTCTTTTGAGATTGGTGTAATAGAATGACAGACAAAAATAATATAGATCTGCCCGGGTCGGCATATAATGAATATTTTGTATTTTGAAGTTATAGAACAACAAGAAAGTGGTAATTACTCTGTAACATGTAAACTTTGTCCAATTAATAAGAAGTTATCAGTATCAAAATCATCTGCTTACAACCTGAAGTTTCACATAGAGGTGAGTTAGCATTTTCTTTATTAATAATAATTACTGTATCGCATCTGGCACCGAATATCTAAATCATTAATCATTAAAATTTTTAATCATTAAAAAGAGTATTTTCGAATTAAGATACCTGGTTCAGAAAATATTCTTATCGAACTGTTTATTATCACAAAAAAATATTTTATTAATACGTCTTTTGATCGTTGTGAAATATTTGTCCAATGTATGCATACAAATTAATTTACTGCATATTTCCCTTTGAAGATTCCAATAGATAAAACAAAGGTGGTTGGAAATTAAAATATATTATTTAAAAAAATGCCTAACAATGCTTAATTTCATATTTATGGCTATATTTATTTTTACTTTAGCCAGCCGCACAGATTTTTTATCGCTAAAATAATTAATTTGTAATGTTTTATATTTGATTTGATATTGGTTAGCTTGGTGTTTGAATGAAATATCTGGATCTTTGTCTCCAAAATGAACCTAAAGTCCAATATGTTGATATATGGGTTTTCAAAGGGAAACAAACAAAAAGAGATAGAAAGGAAAACAAAAGCTAGGATTTAACTTATGCAAGTATGTATGATCTTGTTCAATTTTTAAATTGCTTTCAGGAACTATATTTAAATTGTGAAGAAATAGGACTATTTAGCTCTATTTAAAAAAAATAATGTATATTCAAATTTACCAAGGGCTATCCACTCTTAAGGTTGTTCTCAAATCCAAACTGGCTACTTTATGGCATATTCTTTAATTCATTTTTGTTCGGAAACGCATGAAAATGCAGGTGTTCTTATTCAGAAACTTTGTAACCAAAAGACGTTTTCCATTATTCTTTATTTTATTTTTTTGGTAAAGACAGAAGACTTTTCAGAAAACACTGTCAAAGTCGTCATTTTCAACTGAATTTCCGACGCCACAGCAGGGGAAATGGGAAAAAACGTGACACGAATCGCTTATAACCCGATAAGTAGTTTATTTATCAAAAAATGGAAAACTGATTTCGATTCCAAATAGCTTCCATAGTCAGGCATGCCAATTTTATGCCTTTGTGTTTAAAAATGAGTCAGATAATGTGTCAGAAAGTTCCGCGTTGTTGAGCAAGGAATTTGAGAACCACCTTAAGCGCTACTGTGCTATATCACTCTCATAAATTTGTAAAATTATTACAATTTTTGTTTTCATATTTCCTCTTTTTAACACTTTCCAACATAATTAAAAAGTGTCGATTAATTCGCTTTGTTTGTCTGTCTGTGCTCTAACTCTCGTAAATATACTCGGATTGCAATGAAAATTTTATATGTTATTGAAGTTTACCATAGAATGTTCGGTATTGAAAATGAAGTGTGTAGCATTTATATCTCGCTTACAGGGACATTCAAAAGAATTCTGTTACATTATGGTCTATGGGGAAAAATCGTTTGTGGTGCATTTAATTAGCGATGATAACTAAAGTAGCGAAAAGTAGCGAAGTAGTGACTACTTTTGAAAAGTAGTTTGTAGTCGCTACTTTTTAAAACAAGTAGTTGTAGTTGTAGTTAACTACATTTTTCATAAAGTAGTTGTAGTTGTAGTTCGCTACAAATAAAAAGTAGTTTTTCCGACCCCTGTATATATATATATATATATATATATATGCAGTAACTACTGACACACAAGCATAGTATAGATATGTGCTTTAAAAATTGATTTTGATAAAAGATCTTAAGATTTTTTCCCCTTCCTTACCCGTCTCTGGACACCTTCAACATTTCTTCTCAGTTGAAAAGCAAAATGTTCATTGTTAGGCCACTCCAGCTGAATTTGAAGAGGAAATTCACTAGGATGCAGTCGCCTCTCATCTGAAAACACAAGTATCATTTAAAAAAATAATTATGGAAAAGAAAACAATGTTTTATACAATTATTCACATACAACTTAGAAATGATTTCAGTGCAAATTTAATATTATTTTTTACTCAGTGTTTTGAAATTTGGATTACTTTTCTAGAGTTAGCATCAAATTATATATGATATGCAGTTGGAAAATGAAGTATTTATTTAGCCAATAATTTTGTAGTTGGTTGATTTGTTTATGACAAACTTGCATGAGAGGCATATGCCAATGAGGGAGAGAGAGAGTCCTGCATCATGTCAGGTAACAAAATTTTACCTGGGAATTAATTTCTAATTTCTTTCATTTCAGCTTAGGTTTGGATCAGGTTGACTTTAAATATTTTAGATTTATATTTGGGTTTTCACTCTTTAGGATAAGGTTTGGGTTGACCTGTTTTTTCAAAAGAAAATCTCAAATATTTTTTTAATGAAAAAACTATTATTTGAATATTAATAAGTGTATGTGTGTTCATTTTTATACAAACAAATGAAATTGATATTAGAGATGTAATTATAGACTACTTCAACAATTGTATTAAAATATGAATTTATTTTCTTTTACTTCATGTTCAGGTTTGAATATTTCAGTTCAGATCCAATTTCTGGTTGACTTTCGAAGAAATTTCGGTTACTCATGCAGGACTCTAGGGAGAGATACCCTCTGTGAGGAGATTTTGTAAAGGAGTCTAAACCGTATTTGTACATTTAGTTCAAAACCACATAGACACTTTTAATAGTTAGATCAATGGATCCAATTGGAAATCAAACCCAGCAGCTCTACATAATTGTTTGTAGACAGAAACAAACTGACTATATGGTGTAATTATTAAATGTGGTGATATTCGATCATTGAATATTTAATTGAATGATAATTTTATAAAATCACTACATACAGGACATAAGAAAATACTTCTTTAAGAAAGAATAGTGTCACATTTAGTTATTGGACACAGCTAGCAGTGACACATAAGGTATAACAAAGTAAATCAGACTCATTTTAATGCTAATTATGAAGGAGCTCACTAACACTGTGTAAAGTTCTAGACCAAAGATTCAATTAGCAGGGCCCGACTTAGAGCATCTAGGGCCCCAAAGCAAGCATTATTCCAGAAGGCCCATTTCTATCTATCCATAAAAAAATTTCTTGAAATATGCTGAAGTAACTGAACTGCATGCATAAATTTAGTACTAGGTACTATTCATATTTGTATACAGGGTATCATAAGAAAAAAAGATGATAGAATATACTTTTTTTTTTTTAATAGAAATATAAGAGCTGATGTGAGCCGTTGAAATGTAAATATAGGTATTTCTGTAATTCTTGGCTATTTGTCATAATATCATATGTATGTCATAAGATGTCTAAAAGCAAAAATGTCCCCAATTGGTCATCATTAAAAGTTTTAATTTGCCTTGTTAGGAGGATAATGTCAATAATGAATTTATCTTGAAAACAATGGATTACTTAGTTGTTACAATAAAATTTTAATTATCAGGTTTCTGATGATTATTTTTTAGAGGAGGGAGGCATAGGGTACAGAAGCTGGGGAGGAGGGCCACCACCCACATAAATCTCTGCAAAAGTAAGAATTTTGTTCACTTTTGGCCAATTTTTTAACATTTGGCTCCCTTTTAACAAAAATACCACTTACTCCCATGGGGGCCCCCTCAACTGGGAGACCCAGGGCAGCTGCCCCACATGCCCTTGCATTAGTCAGGCCCTGCAGTTAAGGGCCTCCCTTTATACCCACCATTTGTACTAATTTTTAGGAAAAATTATTTGATTTTTATCTTTGGGGCTCCATTAGAAGTTGGAACCCTTGGCAGTTTCCCTCTTGCTATAATCAGGCCCTGTAATTATGTTTGATACAGATACCTTTAATTACTTAAATAAGCATATTTTATCTTCCAACCATAAATTATTTACTCTAAATATGTTTACAACAGATAATACATATTATGTTTTAAATCATATTAACATGTATTTATTGCATATATTATATAACAGGTCACTGTGATACAAATTATCAAAAATGTATGTGAAATCAATACAGAGAAAAAATAAAATAAAAAGCAGCCTTTAGGAAGAATATAAATTTATATTTTAGGGGTTATTTATATTTGCACAGAATAAAAACTTTCATGCAATTAAATCATTCATGATTAGTAGAAAAAAAAAACTGTTACTTACATTCTTTAATACAGCACACTTCATAAAGAGAGAATTTTTCATGAGACTCTGTTGAATTGTAACAGTGAAGAACTAACTGTATAAGTTCTGCAACACTTGTCTTCTCTGATACTAGTAGACTTTTATATAAAGACTGGAAGATTAAAAGTGAGATATTTTTAAAAATTACCTGACAAAATATCATTAAAATAATACTTTCAACTTAGGGAATAGCAGATAGGATAAGATTATGAATCATTTATTTTTATATTAATACATATCAAAACTCAAATAGGGTAAATCATTCTCTAGTACATTAGGAGCTTTCTGGAAATTTATACAGTGAGTAATACTGCTTCTATGTTTTTTAGTTCCCATATCTCATCATAGATATCATCAAAACTATCAATTCTCTATGCTATGCATTCTACTAATATTTTTTTTTCATTTATACAAGTGTCACAACATCCTATTATATTATCTCTACCATTGCACAATCATTATTCCCAAATAATAATTTTCGTGGTATATCTTTAATATCTGCAATAAAAATCTACCATGAAAATTATTGTTTGGAAACAGTGATAGCAAAGGTAGAGAAAATATAGCAACTTCTATTTATATAACATAAGCAATTTCTCTTGCATGTTACCTCTTCCAATCATAAAAAAAATGTCATTTAAATTCCTTTTCAATAAATTCTCTTCCTTATTCAAGACTTCTAATCCATAATGATCATTGTTTGCCATTACTAACATAGACTATTTTATACTTTTAGAATAATTTTCACTCATTTAGAAAATGTGAAGGGAATCAATGAATTTTTTTGTAATATTTCATCACATTAAAGATGGAACCAAAACATTCAATAAAATACTTTCATGAATACCAAATTAAAGCAAACCATTATAAATATTACTAATATAAATGTTTGTTAACGATAGCATTTTACAAATTTCTTTCTGAAAGTAAACACATTGCTTCATTTACATTTCTAAAACATAAGAAACATATCATTTGATTGACATTCCCTTGTTCTACAATGCAACATTATGTCACATGATGTGAAAAATGCTTTTCAACTCAAAATAGAACAAACTAAGAAAACAAAAAAAAAGATGGCATGGACGTACTTCTAACTAAGGAACATATTCAACTGTTAGTTCTGGATTTCATCAAGTGTAGTATCATTAGAAAGATCTTGCCATGAGAGTAAAAAAAATATATATATAGGAACACCCTCTTGAATACAACCGTTCATGAGATATGGACTAATTTCTTCTGTGACATCATACATAAAGAAAAATGAAAATATGTACCAGATTTTGTCAAAGGCAGTATCATTGAATACGCTTTGCCATGAGGATCAAGAAAAGTATAAAAACTACCCATCTGCATCCAACTGTTCATGGGATACACACCAACATCTTCTGTGACGTCATACAATTACTTAACATTTAGAGAAAAAAAGAAACCCACTTTCATCAAAAGTGGTATAATTGGAAATGACATGGTTATTAACTAACAAGACCCTAGCTTCAAATAAAGATACTGTTATACACTAGCACTATTAAAATAAGACCCTGTCTTCTTGCCTTTTTCCTACTTTATGCTTTATGTATGACGTCATGGAAGATATTGTCTCGTATCTAGTGAATGGCTGAATTTGAACAGGTAGTTCCAATATTCTACTTGACCCTCATGGGAAGACCTTTTCAATGATACCACTCTTGACAAAATTCAGAACTAACAGTTGAATATGTTCCCTAATAAGACTTTCTTTAGATAATCTTAATGATAATTATAAATTCTGATATGGATTTTAGAGTTAGTAGAAATATGGAAAAAGCAAAAGGTTGAAGAGAGTGTCATTTTGTACTTAAATTATTACTTTCATTGTGACCGATGTTTTTTTCAAATTAGGTTATATATATATATCCTTTTTAATCTTGTTGTATTTTGAACTTTATGATTATATTTCACAATTTTTTTCTCTTTTTTATGGGTAAGGATTCTTTCCTTTTTAATATTGTTTTATTTTTTGAACTTTATGATTTTTTCACAGTTTATTTCTCTATTTTGGTGTGGTAGTCCCAAAATAATATTTTTTAGCAATGTTATGGCTAATATGAAAGTGAAACCACACATTTTATTTGTGGTATTTAGGCATTTGGGACCTGAAGATTCTGTCTAAATTCCACAAATTTCATTTTTTCAATTTTTAATTTAATTTCTTTTTTTTTTTAACTATGTATATGGAATCTATATTCAGAGTGTTAGGGAAGACTATTGTTGTCCATTAATTATTACATTCTAATTCATAATTTCATAGTTTTTTTTGGTGTTTTGATAATGTTTCATTAATGGTTTATATATATATATACACACACACACATATTAAAAATGACTTCAAAAAGCTTTGAAAGGGAGAGAAATTATTATTTGATTTCATTAAAATCACTCACCCCAGCCATTAAACAGCTACCACCGAATACTTTGACGAGACCTCCCCTCCTCATCTTCATTGAGAACCTATTCAATAGAAAAGAAACATATGAAACAAACAGTATTTGAAACAAAATATATACAAATGTGAAGACCAATGCAATCAATTTTGAATTTTTATTTTGGCTAGCACTTCAAAATTTATTTAGAAATACTTAATGCTATTCAAAAGTAGTAAACTAAGAATTGTACATCTACTTTCTGACGGTGAAAATCGAATTTTGATAATTCTAATAATAGGTGAAGAATCATCTTGTGTTTCAATTTTTCCGTAGGTTAACATACGATTTCAAGGGTTTCCGTAGCCATTTCGCGAGCAACGTCGAATAGAGTGCGTACATGCTTATTTTTTCCTACCAGTATTCTTGAATAGTAATCTTTGCTATATTGCATCACAGACTTTCTGCGATTAAATTAAGCAAATATTTGTGTTTAAAAATATTGGTGTTGATAGATCCAATTGAGGGGTTAGAATGACAGTGGAGTAAGTCGATATTTAGTAATTTGAGAAATAAAGGGTTTTGGGAAACTTGTCGCATTAAGTGGTCCAAATTGTTTTGCCCTCTAGCGACTCCTTAAGTGACCTATGACTTATTTGACTGTCGCACTGAATAGAAATTAATATATATTCAGTAAAAATACAGTTGTCTAGATTTTTCAAATTTTTGACTGACTCCACTGTCATTCTAACCTCTTCAATGCGTACTAGACACTCGTCGCGTTCAAGTCTAAACTATCTACTTTCTTACATATTTACGAAAGTATATTTATTGGTAAAAGCATAAAATTTGCAGGTTCTGTTATTCAGATTCTAATCGAACAGTGTTTTTATTTTTTTATAAAAATAACTGATTTTCCAAAAAAATTCCAACAAAATGAATGTTTTGAACCAATTTTCGGCATATGACAATGACATAGCCAGTGGGAGCTCAATCAGATATACCGTTTGGAAGCTATCGTGTTCAATTCCAATATTTTCCTACCATTATGTTTTCAGAAAGTAAAAAGATACAAACAGTGGTGTAGTCGTAAAAAAAACCCAGAGGGCATACCCAGAAAGTATAGTCTATAGTTTCTGAAAAATCCAGGAGATATATGGCGTATAACTCCGTATACCCTCCACGACTACAATCCTGGATACAAACGAATTATATGACCCCTTTTGTTGGAACATTTTGAAGAAGTAGTTCTTTTAATCGATTTACTTACGACCAATCCATAAGTTTATTTTATTCGTGTTATGTTACGTGTGGGCAAGTATTATGATTTTACTGATTTTTGCAGAGAATGCTTGAAAAAACACTTGTGTACCTTGTACTTTTATACAACTTTGATAAAACTAATACACTTACTTGGATTCACCTCTTGGATGACAAGCTTGTAATTCTGCTGGATGAGCATCGTCTTCTAACACCACAACAGAACGGATAGGAATACCTTTCAGAAAAAACAATACCCATTACAAACACATTCGGGGAGAATTAGTTTGAATTATGATAGATAATAAGTATTCAACACCTCCCAAAAGACACTATTTTCATTTCGGTATAGGGGTCAAGTAAATTTCGTGGGTTTTTTACTCCCCCCATTGTGATGTCCCATTTTAAGTAGGCGCTCATTTTTATTAAAACAACATTGCAATTGTTATTTTTTATTTTTAAAAACTTGTTCGGACTAATAAAAATCAAGCTTAAAAAAAGCTGTTGCTATTCAAAAGAAACGGAGGGAAGGGGGATTTCTACCTAAACATGCAAATTTTTTATTCACTTTATCATTCTGCTTGTAAATAATGCCTAACTAAATGTTTTCTATTTTATATGGAATGTCACAGCGCGTTAACTCCCTGTCACACTGTGTTACATTTTACGGACTTCCTCGTGCCCCTTGAAGTGTGACTTAATGAACACATGATTCCATAGAAGTTGAATGGGGGGTTTCCTGATTTGCTGTCGTCTTTACTTTTTTAGGGAGAGGGAGAAGGTGAATTTTATTTTTTTAAATACAGCACTTCTATTGAATTAGGATTTGTAATTAAAATTTATATCCTCGATATAGTCTGGAGTGATATGTGAAATTCTATAAAACCTCAAAGTAATAAACATAGAATCCCTCTCTAATCACTGAACGTCATTCTCTTTCCAGATTTTGATACCTGCCAATGAATTGCTGTTGTTGTAAAAGCCTAAGACGATTGATGATAGATTTCTATAGGAATTAGATCTATAACGGTATTGATTTAAAAAATAACTACCTTAATAAATAACCGACGTCGTGCAATCTGTGTGCGAAACTGGCGTCAGGGTGCAATTACGTTCCCAGATAGTATTAGAGCTTTAAGAAATAGAATAAACTAAACTAAAATATTTTTTTCTAAAAACAATGTTGTTTTTACGTTACCATTTTTGTCAGTTGAATCAATCAGTGAGTATACCAGTTTTATACTTAACTATTTTTTCTGAATCTTACTGATGGATAAAGAAAGGAACCGAGTATTAAAGTAGACTCAATGGCATCCTATTTCTAGTTAAGAGAGTGATATATGGGTGAAGTTTTGATCTCTTTCTAAATAAGTAAGAACCGAAAGGTTGCTGTGACGAACACAATACAGAAATGACAAAATAACAATAAGCAGTACCTGTTTTTCTCATCCACACTTCCATAGTGAGGTAGAAGAGATTTGGGTCTCTATGTTTCATCTTGAACTTGGACAACAACATTCGGACAATATCTTTACTAGTAGTCTGTTGGGAGATGCATAAGGTTTTGTACTCCATGTCAGCACACAGTACTTTTGTATACACTTTAATTGTGCACTGAAAAAAAATTCAAAATCAGTTAGATTTTTGGATGCGCAGTTTTTAAGCTATTAAATAGATTGCTTACACTGCTTTATAATGAGTACTAGCTTTGCAATCATCTCAGTATTATGACTGCAAATGCAAAGTGCTGAAATCTCAATGCATACAAACTTAACCCATTTAATTCACTTTGCAGGATATTTTCAGGGTTCGTACCACTATTTTCTCAAAGCAACATTTATCATACTGAATCACAGAAATTTACGATTAAGTAAGGCGAAGATCATTATTTTAAAATCAAAAGGTAAAACAGCACGAATGCTTTTTTTTAACCAATGCTAAGTACATAAAATGTAAAAGCAGCAGCAATTAATTTATTGATTTGGTGTTTCCCATGAACTTTCATTTCATTTCAATGTACTGTTTTCCTGCCTAGCAAAAAAAAAAAAAAAAAAAAAAACAAACATTTATAATTCACCAATAAATGCCAATTAAGTTCTCAGGCATTAACCCCTAACTAATGTCACATAAATTGTTGCATAGCTATTGTGAGCGGCCTCTGAGACCGTTTGATATAAAGATAAATAAAAGGCTTAATTAAGTTTCTACTTCAATATTCATGTACAGGATTGTTTTAATTAAAATCCACCTATTCAACACTTTCTAGCGACAGTACTAAGGCTCAAAACCAAATAACATTTCACAAGTATCTATAGTTAAATTGAAACTTAAACTGTGAAGATTAATAAAAGACACTAGAACGCCCAGCAGGAGTCGATTTGACTCCTACCAAATGATTAAACGTCGATTCGAACCAGAAATTTCTTCATAAAATAAGTTAATATGAATCACATAAAAATAAGTTAAATAGTTTTAAATAAAAATTCTGGTGTAAAATATCTTTTTAAAGCCTGAGTAAAATTTTCCGTTTGCATTCCAATATTTTCAAACGATTTGTTTTTCATGGGATATCTGAGGTCAATCTCTAACCAGGCACTTTTTACTATTTCTATTTTGGTTGCAGTTTTTTTTTTTTTTTTATGAAGATACTTTTATTATTGAAACCGGTTCCGAAATAGATTTATATGATTTATATTTGCACTGAAAACTGAAGCATAGAAAGTATATTTTTACAGGGTTTGTTTTAATTTATAAAATAATTTATGAATTAAAAGGGTGTGTAGAAATTATTTAAATGATAAAATTTGTATATGTACTTTCATATAAATGAAGAAAAGGATGAACATCTTTGTAGCTAAAATCCACTATTAATTACTTAATTAAAAAGAAAAAAATAAATTATTTTTCTGACATTTCAGACACTAAAATGTATTTATGGTATATATTTTTCTCAATTAAATAAAAAAAATTGTGAATTTAAGGATTAATATTTTTCGGCGGAGGTAGGGCATGATTGTCCCACCCGCTGGACCAGCCGGGCTGGCTCCCGCGGAGTACCCGTAATTTCTTACAGAAATCTTCGCTTTATTTAATGTGGTTCTCAAAAAATATTTTTCTCACATTTAACGGACTCATTCTTAAACGTACACTGTAAAAAAAAATTCCTGAAGTTACTAAAATATTTTTAGTAAATTTGTATTCCACAGAATTTTTTAGTAACCGGTATTATAAACCTAAATCGTTGCTATATGTTTTCTAGTAATTCTTATATATTTTCTTGTAACTGAGTAAGAATATAAAAAAAAATTTAGTAATTGCAAGGATTAATGAGAAAGACTAAAATTTTTTTTAGTAGACCAGCCCAATTTTTTTTACAGTGTAACACATACAGGCATGATTATAAAAGTAATTTGTAATTGAACAATTTTTCATTTTTCGATAAATGAATTACATATTGAGATGTAAACGATTGTTGCCTCATGACAGCAGCATTTTTTCTTACCCTCGTTGTCGCGTGTTGACATTCGATTCAAAACGCACGTTTCAACAGCATTTTCTGAAAAATCTTCGGTTTTTACAGATAATTTGAAAACTGTTCTATTTCATAGTTTTAGAATAATCAATACCTTCGAATTTCATGCGTTTACGAAGAAAAATGAGTTGAGGAATGTCTCCCACTATAGCCAGTTTGGATTTGAGAACAGATTTCACAGCAGAAATTCGCGGATTCGGTTAGAAAATATTGGTATTCCGCTCGCGTCAGGTTGGGCAGCCCTGAAATAGGGTAGTACGCAGTGAATGCTAAAAGCCTCCATGCTAAAAGCTCCATCTGTATATGTTTGTTGGGCCAGTGGGCCAAACAATAGCCAGGTTGGTAAGAATTGTCCCGCGATCCAACCAACTAGCCAAGCGTGAAGATCGCGAGTTAGATGGAGAAGGGTCAGTGCCAGTGAAATAACGATGGTCGAAGGGGCTGCAAATGAGACATCTTCGGAGGGATGGGATAGTTCTTCATTCCGACGCCTTTAACAGCATTGTTTCAAGAGTATGAAACTTCAAGGACAGAAACGAGAGATTCCATCTGCAATCGTGCGTGCAAGATGAAAATATTAGACCCTTGTAGAAGAGACGGTTTCCTTAAAAATACTTAACTTATTTAAACAGAATATTTCAGGGGTGGCACTGTCCATCATGGAGGTCGCCGAAGTCAATCGAAGAGGTGATAGGACAGAGGTCCCATTATTTATTTTATGTTTTCAAGGGGGGCAAGCCCCTTTCTAAACTCCCAGATGTGGTCCGTGCCCCTTTTCCCCCTCCGTAGTCGGCACCTATGTGTATGCAACATGACAGTTAGGCGTCCTCTCCCCTCAAGCGAAAACACCCGCTCGCTAATGTGAATCCTATGGGGCAGTTATTTTCTAATATCTCGTTTGCATTTTAATAAAGTATCTTCGGTAAAAAAAAAAAAAAAAAAGATCCACAAAGAAATTCAAAAAAGTAATCAACGGTGATAGAGTGATCGATCTCAGCTATCTAATGAAAAAAAAAATTGTTTAAAATATTGAAATGCAAACGAGATATTAGAAAATAACTGTCCCAGGGTCCTCTCCCCTCAAGCGGGTTTCGGAAGTGAAAGTACCTTCGTAAAAAAAAAAAAAAATCCGCAAAAAAAAATTGAAAAAGTAATCAACGGCGGTTATAGAGATCGGTCTCAGCTATCCAATGCAAAAAAAAAAATTGTTTAAAAATATTGAAATGCAAACGAGATATTAAAAAATAACTGCCCCATAGGATTAAAATTACCGAGCGTGTGTTTTCAATAAACGGCAATCACTTTTTAAATGCAGAGTGTTTCAAAATGGATGGGACAAAAGTGGAGAGGTGTAGGGAACTCTACAACAAAAAAATTTAATGCAGGAAACATAGTAGGAATCAAATTATTCACTCCAAGCCAAACCTGATTTTCATGCTTAAATTAAACAATAACGATGATATTTTCAACGGACATATTTTTCTCTCGGCGAAATTAGATCATGATATGTAAAATGCTGTGAATGGCCACCACTCTCTTTCAAACAACACAGTATTACACAGTCCATAATTCGGAATGTGACTGACTATACATACGGTGTCATTCGATGTCACAGAATGCAATATTGCTTTTTGTGAATGTTCTTAACTATCTTCATTATTGCTAATGTTATTAACATTACTTTCTACAGATTCGACTTCGAGTGAGACACTCTGCATACATCATTGGAAAAGTGGATTACGCGTAGAGTCCTGTATTAGGTCGGGTAATCGCACCCGGATTGTAATAATTTTTTTTTTTCGTTGCGTGTCGGGTTGATTCTAATTGTTTAGGGTTCGTATTCAAGTTAAGATAGGATTCTTGTTCTGGTGAACCCGACTTTTCAAAAGAAAATCCAAAATATTGTTTTAGATGAAAAACTATATATTTGAATATGAATCGCCCTTTACACGTTCATTTTTCAATAGAAAAGATAAAGTTTATATTAGAGATAAGGTTATAGACTATTTTTCCAAAATTACAGAAAATTGTGGATGAATTTCCTTTGATTGCGGGTTTCGGGTGGGCTTCGTGTCGATTTTTTAAATTGGGTTTAGGGGTTCAGGCACTGCAAGTCGGTTTGCGGATTGATTTTAAATAGAATTTTCGGGTTCGGGTCGGCTATAATCCGATCCACACAAGACTCTAATTGTGATCCAGGTTTCTTATTACAAAAAATGTTTGTTGCGGTGTGATGTCCCACCTCTTAAAGTTCGTCCGATCGCTTTTTGAAAAACCTTGTTCTCTTTTCAAATGTTTTCAGAACTTCCATGCTATTTCATCTCCGATGTAAACATACGAAATAAAATCCATTTTATTGTCATAAATATAACGATGTTGTATTGGCAGTTGAAAATAGAAAGCTAGGATGCTCGTCCACGAATTATAATGCTGAAAACGCAATAGCCGCTGAAGCGTTAATACCACTATTTCCGTATTTAGCTAAACCTGAAAGCAGTTCCTGGCTATAATACAAAGCAATTCCGGCCGAATCAACAATCCATTATTGCGTGAGCAGGAGATTTTCCAAAAATAAGGACCTTGTCACAAATAGAAACTCAAGTTCGTTTTATTACGCTTCCAGACGCAATGTTTGACTGCCTTTAAGTAATGTTTAATATAACCGTGAAATTTTCTTTTTGTAAAAAAAATTACGAGACACTAGGTGTACAGAGGGTCTAAAAAAGATGGAATACCCATACTATTTTATCGCCAAACTATGACAGACACATGCGAGAGGTATCATTCGAATAAGAATTGTCTTCCTTCTGAATATGAATGCATATTTTGAAATAGAGGTCATCTTACACAATAAAAATTGTATCAACTTTGATTTTTCAAATGGTAGCACCCACTTTTAACACTCCATTTCAGGTCCCCAGATCACTCCAGACTCGAAAAAGGTATAGCTTATATGCTTTTTCTTAAATATTCACAAAGTTTTAAATGAAAATATTATAAAAGGAGTTTATTCCTAAATTTTGGAAAATAAATTTTGGATCTTGCAAGAAAGAGTACCAAAAACACTCAACTAATTACCAGAAAAATTATACAGATATTCTAAATATAAACTCATTTTATATGAAAGAAAATGCTACAAAAATTTTCCGGAAAGTTTCTAAGATTTTTTTTTTTCTGTGAATCCCGTTATCTCGTATCTCATAATATGTATCATGAAAATATGAATAGCATGAACATAAAAATTATTTTGATTTTAACCCATACAATCAGCATGGCAGGATTTCCTCGCAATATATATTTTCCGAATTCGTACAACTCATTTCGAAAATTAATATTTGCCTTATTAAATAGACAGAATTTTGCGAATAAATAAGAAGAAGATTGAGATAGTCAAGTAGCGGTATTCAGTACGAGTCCGGTTATACATTGAATGTAAAAGCAACAGCAATTAATTTAGCTACTTATTTGTTTTTGTAACTCTCAACTATTACATTTAGTTTTTGTTTACTGCATAAAGCCTTATTACTACATTCGGTATTGTTCCATGGAGTTTCACTTTATTTGACAATGTTGTTTCACAATGCCAAATTTATCCAAAGACAGCCAATAATTCAACGAAAAATGCAAAATATATCCTCAGGCATAAATAATAGATGATGAAGGAAAGTGTTGTGTGTTTAAATTGTAGACACTTTATGAATATTTAAGAAAAAGTACATAAACTACACCTTTTTCGAGTCTGGAGTGATCCGAAGAACTCAAATGGGGTGTTAAAAATGCGTGCTACCATTTGAAATTTGATATTGTAAAAGCAACAGCAATTCATTTGGCTACTTATTTGTAACTCTAAACTATGACATTTAGTTTATGTTTAGTGCATAAAACCTTATTCCTATATTTAGTTTATCTTATGGAGTTTCACTTCATTTGACAGTGCTGTTTCACAATGGCAAGTTTATCTAAAAACAGCCAATAATTCAACGATAAATGCCAAATAATTCATTCAGTCATTAATAATAGAGGATGAAAGAAAGTCTTGTGGGTTTAAATTGTAGAGAATTTCAAGAAATAATTTAACAATAAATGTCAAATATATCCTCAGGCATTAATAATAGAGGATGAAGGAAAGTGTTTTGGGTTTAAATTATAGACAATTTCAAGAAATAATTCTCGGAACAAATGGGTTAAAGACAGAAATGCTAAACGGGACAGGTGATAGATAAGATTGTCATTTCAATTCATGTCAAACAATGCCAGGGAAGGGAAAAAAGAACGGTCAAGTCTAATTACGTTTATTACCTAACACTCTTCCACGTACTATGCGTACAACGGGCATTCCGGCAAGTAAGTTACGTTGTTTTCATTGCGAGAAATAAAAGATTGAACGTTTCTAAGAATGTGAGAGAAAAACGTTCTGAGAAATCGTGATGTCGTCTCAGGCGACTTAGAGAGAAAAAAAAGACTATGGATGCATCAGTTTGGAACGATCCTTTTCAAAAGGATTCCATCACATAACAAATTCCTCAAAGGTCAGTGGTCACATTCTCTTGAATATAGGATCTGTCAAAGATGTAAGAAACATATACATGTAAATAAAAAAATGTTAATATACAGGGTGATCCCGAATTCCTAAACTTTATATGTTAGTACAGAACACTGTAACAATCATTTATTGTTTAGGAAACCAGGCTCAGAAATCCATTTATTGAGTCCAAATGACACTGTAATCCGAAGCCGCGTTTTCGTTCATAACTTTAATAATAGTGAAGATATTTTAACAAAATTCGCAAGACTCATCATTGTATGAATTGTAAGGATTTTATTTAAGTATATTCACTACTATTAAAGTTCTGAACGAAAACGCGACTTCGGATTGCAGTGTCATTTGGACTCAATAAATGGATTTCTGAGCCTGGTTTCCTAAACAATAAATGATTGTTACAGTGTTCTGTACTAACATATAAAGTTTGTACCATGAATTCGGGATCACTAATGAAAAAGTTATTTGAATGAAACTGTAATTTTCAAAGTTCACCCTATCTATCGCTCTGTATATGCATATTATAAGTGCAGTTACACACAAACGTTCGTTCACATGCATCCTATAAAATATGGATATAATTCAGGATTGAGTTTTCATACGTTAATGTTCACAAGTAATGCTTATAAAATCGGGATTTTTATTATGATAGATAACAGTTAACCTACTCCCAGCCGCAATATTTTTTTTATTAAAACTTTTGCTTCATACAATTATTTGATGGAACAAAAAGAAAAAAAAAAAGCTTTATTGGTTAAAGAATTATAAAACGATGCAAACAGCAGGAATGATCAAAAAATTGTAATCAGATATTGATAAAATGAAAAAACAAAAATTATGCATTCTTTCTAAAATGAAAAAAATAAAACCACGAAAATTCCGATTTTAATTATTTGTGAAATATTTCAAAGCACTTAGCAGGGACAATCACGTTTGATTTTTTTCTTTTAAGAGTCAAAAACTATAATTTCACATTTTTTAATATAAATAATTGCGACTGACAACCAAAACTTAATTAATTAAAACAAACATTCTATTTAAAGAAAAATAGTGTTGTCAATCCAGACATTTATTTTCATAAGGGAAAAAAGATGTATTTTCGCGCACCATCGGCAGGGAAAGGGTTAAATGTGTGCATACAGAAACACGCGCATCCACGTATCGGAACCCATCACCGTCTATGGTAAAACATTAATTGTAGGCATACAACATTTATTTGGTAATAGTGGCTTGGCTCTATGGTTTGGATTGTGAATTTTTCTTACCTGCACCCACAGAAAAACAATAAATTCTTGTTTATTCTATGCCTGCACCCCTACCGTCTGCCTCTAATGCCTAAGGTTGCTCGCTACAAACAATTTTAGAGTTTAAAACAGTCACATTTGTGCAAAATTCCTAAAATTGATAGCAAAAAAAGTTAAAATAAATATTGTTGGCTATTTTAAAAACCGTTTAAGCTTTTGCATAGCTGCCAACCTTTTGGATTTTTTATTTTCAAGCCAAATAAAACCAGGAAATTTAAGTAAAAGCAGTTAATATCCCGGGTGTTTCAAAAGTTCGGTGCGAAAGTAAAACGGGATTAAAAAAGATCTATGTGTCGGACAGACATGCGGTTTGCAGATAAATATTCAGCGTGGCACGGGATTTTGTATGACATAAAAAAGATCAAAATCCCGACAATAGAGGGTGCTGCTGCAGATAATTCCATATTGCTTACAAGCTTTTATCAATGCATTCTTGTATTCGCATCAGACGTCAGATGATACATTTGCATATGATATGAGTAGGTTATGTGCAATTTTCAATCACAATAACATCACGCACCATGATTATTTTTGCGTATTAAAAGTATACATGCAGTATTCTCTAATGTTTTTGTATCAAATCTTGCGTTGCGTGAGGAATATGGAATTATTCCATGGAATTATCTGCAGCAGCGCACTCTAAAGTCGGGGTTTTAAACTCCTCTTTTTTTTTTTTTTTTTTTTTTTTTTTGTGTGTGTGTGTGTCATACAAAATCCCGTACCACGCTGAATATTTCTCTGCAAACTACATGTCTCTCCAACGCATAGATTTATTTATCGCGTTTTACTTTCGCACCGAACCTTTGAAGCATCCGGTATATAACTCCATAGAAAAAAACCAATTTCTTTAAATAGTGTTTCTGGTTCCAATTATGTTTATTTGATTTGAAAAACAAAACAGGTATGTTCTCTTCGAGTGTTTAGTTGTTAATGAGTTCGCATTTTAAATCCTTGCTGTCCCTTACTCAAGTAAAAACTAACTGTGCTCCCTTTCCCAATTACTTTTCTATTTAATAGGATTCCATTCGTCAATCTTAAATATCGAAAAGTGACTATTGTTATTTCAGTATATCCATTTCCCAATACTCATGTCGTTATCCATTTAATATATTTTCATTATTCCAGAACAAAAGCGATTCCTCATGGATTAGTTAAGTACAAGTGAAGTGCTACTTATACTTTACATAATGACGTGTTTAGCGAATTGCAAAACGCAAAACAATGATTGGAGTTTCTTGCAAATGAGCAGGGTTTTGATGAAACGTTTCTGAAACTGGAACAATTGAAAAGAGGTAAAGGGCTCAAATAAGAGACACAAGTCAAAATGATCATGATACAAATATGTCTATATAAAGCTGATTTCTAATCATCACTGAAGCTTTGAGGAATCTAAGAGACTAACGTAATTAAGAAGTGTTAGCCTAAAGAGATTACAAGAACATTAAAAAAAATGAAAAACTATCTTTTCATTGACAGATTTTAGTTTAGCGCAAAAGTGCGGTATCTTATGGTTCATCTGATCTGCTCTTTTTTTCTCTTTAATTTTGCTCTGGGCAATCATGTACCAATTGAAGTAACAGCTTACTTTACATTATTGTAGCAAACGACGTTGAGGATATTGTTGAGATACATTTTTAAAATAAAACCTTCCTTCAAAAATGTTTTAAGTCATAAAATGTAGCTCAATTGAATTTCAATTTTCAAACAAATGTTATTCCAAAATACATTTTGTTGCGATGGTGTTGTGTTTAAAAGTGCTGTATAAGCGATAAAAAAGGGAAATGGAAAGAAATCGGTTCTGGGGGTTACTAAGTGGACTGTAGATTTCTGTAAGAAAAGACCATAGTAAAAGATAGCCGATAATAAAACTGTATTTTTAACCATTTCCAACATAGTTGAAAAGTGTTTATGATTTCGGTTTGTCTGTTTGTCTGTTCGTGCTCTAATACTACTCGCTTAGACTCGGATTGTCATGCAATTGATATATGTTATTGAGGTTTACTATGGCATGTTTGGTATTGAAAATGAAGTGTGTACATTGATAGTTCATATACAGGGACACTCAAAAGAATTCCGTTACATTACGGTCTATGGGGAAAAATCGTTTGCGGTGTTTTTTAATGATGTTACCAAACTTATCGAAATTAATATATATCAATGAAATGCACTACAAGATGCTTACTATAAAATAGTGTGTGCATAGCATTTATCGTTCATTTACTCTGTAGGTTATCACGTCCTACGAGTTCTGGTAGAGCAAGTGCGGGTCGGGAAAACCTGACTTAAGGCATAGGACCTGGCTCCCTCTTGGGTGTCCAGCCCCGAAGTTGTTGGGGGACCCCGGCTCGTCCCCAAGTGTAACGTGGTGGTTTCTCAAGAGGGTGAGAATAACCACAATAGCAACGGCCTATGTCGTCATTCACTTGGGTCTAATGGGAATGATGCGCAGGTGGCGGTGCTCCCCCCAGCCGCATCGCTTACAGGAGGACCCTCCTGATCGAGCGCGATATAAGTACCCCAGGACGGGTGCGGTGGTTGATGTGCCTGACGGGCGGCGCAGCTCAGTTTTTATCGTTCATTTACCGGGACACACAAAAGTATTCGGTAACAGTACTGTGAATGAGCAATAATTATTGGAAGTGCGTTTTCAGTAGTGGTACGTCTTTTTTAAATTTAACAAATTTTTTACATATTACTTAGTGTGTATAAATAAAGAATAGTGCAAAAGATATCGAATACATTCTGGTTTATTGACGGAAATTGCTGAATAGGAATTTTTAGCTGTGCTATGCGTTTCCTAACTGAACTAAATTGTACCATACTAAGTAGTATATATACAAATCTATAGATCCTATACAAGGTTGCACAAAAGAATTTGGATATTTTTCCGACTATTGGTGGTAATTGCTGAAATTGGGTTTTCAAATGTGTTACGCGTTTTCTAAATTGTTTACTTAAACATCCACTTTCATCTTATTAATCCGTAAAGTTTCTTTAAAGTATTCTGGAAGTGTTCAAAGTGTTTTATAATCTATGCTTGACGCATGATTTTTCATTCTTGTTAAAATTTATAAATAAAATTCAGCAAAGAGACCAAAATGGTCAGTATATCTTATTGAAAATTTTAAGCGGAAATTTGGTTATCTCTTTCCTTGCTAAGCGTTGGAATTTTGCGTTCTTGATTTTGGGCTTGGGCAGCGGGGCGTATCGAGAAGCCGAGGTCGTGGAGTTCCGTTCTCCCTCTTTGATTGTTATTACGTCTTTTCAAATGTTGCGTCGCATTTGATTCGTTTGTTCGCATTGGATCCTTTCACCTATGAAAGCCGCGATAAATTTCGCACTTTAAGTTGGTAACATCCCTTTGGCAGGTTCAAAAATTTCGATTTTTTTGTTTGTTTGTTTGTCACGTAAAGTACTTTTTAAACACATGAAAATCATATTTATTTGTTAGAAACACTGAGCTCCACATATAACAGGCGTTCTGAGTCGGCGGTCAGAAGATTGCAAGGCAAATGAAGTATGCTAGGCAAAGGTAAAAAATAGTCCGCGTGGTCAATGTTAGATATTCGTGTTCTCATTTACTATTATCCTCATTTATTCTTTTCTAATTAAGATATGCTTATCTAATTACTAAATGATTCTCTAATCATGTAAGGAAATGCGATAAATAGCATGTTTTGTCAAGAATGCGAACTAAAACTATCGTCACTATATCCTTCCGCGATGACCGCTGGAAATCATGTTGAGGAATACAAAGACAGATTTCTCAGTGGTGAGATATAAATATTGAAAGTGAAGGGATAACTTGGAAATATATAGAAGAAGTACGCGCCACAGCGTGTAAACAGTAAAGAAAACTTTAAGCATTTTTTTTTGTGTGTTTTTTCTTGTTTCAGAACAGCATTTTCAAAATGGGTGGACACTCTAGCTCCACCAACTTTTTGAAAATGAATCTTATATTTTTCTATTATATCGTATATCATCCTACATTTTCTAGTGAAGTACGTAGGATTTTTCGAAATATTGATGTCTGCCTTGTTTGAAAAGTTTCAGTTTACTTTGAATGGGTGTCATTTAACTAAAAAGCACATTTTTTTAAAACGATTACGTACTTCACTAGGTTTTGCACTAGTAAAACTACCTATTTTGCCTCATTGTTATATGTTAAGTCTACGATGATTTATCGTGTCCACCGCTTGACCCCCTGTTTAGGAAGCGCTCTCGCCCATCAGCTGTCAAGCCACCATTTTTTAATATATCGAGTAAAAAAACCACTTTTCTAATTTAATATATGTATAATTGTTTAGTGTAAATGAATTTTCAGAAACATTTGTCATTTCTTTGAAAAAATTCCCGGAAAAGGACTTAAATTTCCAAGCGTCAAAGTAATGTCCTTTTTTGGTAGATACAGTGTACCAGCGAGTTTCCCATGACACAGTTGCGTACGTAATTTTATTTCCGTCTCTAATTCATTTACCTGCTTTATTAAACATAAAATAAATTTGAAGGTGAAGAGTCTATTCAATATTAAAGTAACTTATGGAATAATATATTTGATATTAAAGTACATAGGGAAATTATAAGGGAAGTTTCAAATATCTTTTAGTTGTTTTATTTACGGATGTTACATTTCGGCCAAATTTCGTTAGCGTTAGCACAATGATTTGGTAGTATTTATCCCTCAATATATATACAGTCATTCATGTATACATAATTTTTTCTAATAGTTTAAATGTCTTTTTGAGATATTAGAAGATTCCAATAAAATTTAGTCAGAATGGATAAGTATCGCAAAATAGAATTTGACAAATATCAAAAGACTAAAGCGAGTTCTAGAAACAATGTGCTTTTTTAAATCTTCCAAAATCTGTGAAGTATCGTACTTGAACTAAAAGAAAAAGAAAACATGTGTTAAATCAATCCCGGGTCTACCGTGTTGAGAATATTGACGCCATTCAAGTAACAGCACTAACTAATAACACAGACATAGTAGAAACCTAGAACTCTATGTTTGGGTCCAAGTAGCATCCAACAGGATCCGAGTAATCCCAAGTTACGAAAACCAAAACTAAAGTGTTTACAATTTACAAGAACACAAAAGACTTTAAGCATTACTGGAGGAAACGGAATCTGATAATTGACTCTCGTCAACTTCGTGAATTAGGCACATAATAGATCGCACACCATTTACAATCGCACTTAGCAACGACGAAGATTTAAACAATGTGTCTCCAGCATTCTGATACGTTCGATGAATTCATAAACGATCAAAGGAAAGAATCAAAAGGATACGGGAAAATGATAGGAATTAAAAGAATACAAGTCCGGAAAAGAATAGTATGTTTACCGCTTGAAAAATGGCTCTTTTAGAGAGCTACAAGACTTTGTGTTTATTGAATGATAAGATTTAACTATCAAAGAGAATGGGAAGATTTTTCTAATAGGACAATTCTTCAGGCATTGTTTTCATTCTTACGTAAGAGATAATTGGTAAACAATGTCATCTATTAATACAGTTTACATGCGGAAAAATTTCTTCATTACGAAAAATGATGGTCTTTAGAATAGTATATAACTGTTGAATATAGAACATTATTTAACCCGGTGGGTCACGAGCATCAGGTTGCACATTAATACACACCAATATTCTTTAGGATGGCTATTATTTGGTCAATATTGGCATGAAATATTTCCTCAATATTGGCAAAAAATATTTCGACATTTTGCCAATGTAACGCCAAGATTTATGTAATAGTGATGTTTTACTGCAAATATTTTCAATATAAAGTCAGTATCTCTCATATAGTGGCAGTTCATAGCAAATATTTCCACTCTTAAAACAATTATTTAAACAATATTGACATTTCATTGGAATTATTTTTCATGAGTGTGATATTAGTAAAAATTTAGATCCTAATTTAACGATTCTGCCCAGATTGGGCTAAAATCTCCCGTGGTGTAAATCTCTCCATCATTATCAATCAAGTATTTAATCTGTCCCTAAGGAAGTATTTTCCTTCGATGTATTTTAGTATTAAAAAACCAAACCGCCATTTTTATGCTAGAAATTTAACTCTGAAACCGGTGATCATTGAAATCGCCCCCCCCCCCCCCCCGTAATCATAACCCATTAGGGAAAGCAAACAGGACGTGAACAGCCATTAAATAGGTGAGCGTTTCAAATCAACAATCAATCTTTTCTCCTCTTTTTGTTCTTCCTGTAAAAAGGACTTCGAATTTCTCTAACTATTTGTATAAAGAATTAAAAAAAAAGGCTGAAACTGGTTTGTTTTGTTTTTGAAGTAAAATGCAGTTAAGAATTTTTAACATAAATATAGTCAATTACATAAAATAAAATAACGTTTTATTTATTACAAATATTTTTCCCTCTCAACAATGCTAAATTTTCTGATATGTTCACTGTTTTTGTTTTTACAAGTAAAAGCATGAAATTTGCGACATAACTATGCACGTGATTTGGAATCAAATAGCTATTTTCAGTTACCGATAAATTTATTCCATCTTGAGTTATAATCGATCAAAAATTTACTTTCATGCTATTTTGTGAAAGGAAATTTGTCTTTATAAAAAAAAAAGAAAAAAACGGTATTGGCATAATATAACTGAGCTTTAAAACTTGGGGGGAGTCTCGAGACCTTTTTGCAAAAAATTATAGCCCTCTCCTTAAATAAAAATTTGTCAAAGCCCTAGGCTTTCGAGGAATTTTTTTAAATGGTGGGGGTTATGGAAGTGATTGAGATAAATATGTTCAAAGCCTTCAGTCAGGATGGCAAAAAATGACAGAAGTTTGTAAAAAATAAACTCTTGCTAGGGTACTGATTAGAAATGTCTCAGAAATTTTGCTGTGATGATTTTAGGATACACGGTATAATTTTAGCTTAAGAATTAAAAAAATTATAATGTCCTTTAATTTCAAAAGTTTTGAACTGTACCTCTTTACACCATTTCAAGGGAAAAAAAACTGGAACGAAAACTCGTACATCGGTTATAGATTATGAAACATTTTCCAACATTATTTGAATACTGTTAAGAAATTTCCTTCTTTCATACAATGCGATGAGATGTCTAAATAAACAATTTAAAACACAGAACGCAGTTAAAAATCCATTTTTAAGAATTGCTACCCATAGCAGATAATGTATGAGAATCCTTTTGTGCAACCCAGTATATGATCTATAGAGCTTTAAACATATTACATAATGAAACTAAAATTTCAATGAGCTGGAAAACGTATAAAACAACTAAAAAAGTTTTTTCTAGGGATATGCTACTTATAGTACATGATGACACTACATTGATGTATCAGTATCCTTTAGAGCAACAATGTATATGAATAATGCAGCAAAATTTGGTTGAGCTAAACAACGTGTGAACCGGTTAAAAGTGCATTTTTAGGAAACCCTTCCATAGACGTTAATGTTTTTTTCTTTTCTTTTTTTTTTTTTTTTTGGGGGGGGGGGAGGAGATGGGGCGTTGGTGGAGTAAACCTGTATCTTATACGCTTTATACACATTACGTAGTATACTAACATTAAATTCAGCTTGAAAACTCAAAACTAAAAATGCACTTATAGCACTTACAGCAATTACCATTCATAAGTGGCAATATATCTAATTTCTTTTACGCAGCCATATGAATTTATTTCTATTCTACAAGCATCTTTTAGAATAATAAAATCTATTTAAGCTGGAAATTCCTAACACAGTTAAAAACACGCTTTAGGAATTCACTCTCATAAGTGAAATGCTTATGTTTTCTTTCGTGCAACTCTGTATATGATCTATAGAATTCATACTCATCATCACGTAATACGTTAAAATTTAGTTACATTTAAAAACACGTACCACAACTGAAAACGCAATTCCAGCAATTATTGTTCATAGTTTTATAAATGAACTGCATATAATATTACTTACTTCATACTCTATAAAAAGTATACTGTAGCCCACCTCATGACACATACCAATTCCATCATATTTTTTGTTTCATAACATCACTAAAATGTACTGCAAATTATTTTTTCCCACTGACCATAATGTAAACGAAAACTTTTGTCTATCCCTGTAAACGAGCTATAACTACCTACTTCCTTTTGAATATAGTAGGGAATATATAACGTACATCTAAATCTTGGAAATTCAAGTCGAGAGTCAGAGCGGGGACAAACTGCCAAAGAGACGGAGGGACAAAGATCAGGCACAAATACTTTAAAACTATGTTAGAAAATGATAAAAACTATATGGATTATATTTCTTTTTAAAATTTTATATTATTAAACATTACCTATAATGGTTCTTGAAATACAATATTATGAGTTTTATTAACAAGATAAGCTATTTTTTCATAAAACAGCTTAATTTGGTTTCCAAAAACAGTTACATCATTATCATAAGCTTCAAGTCTAGACAGTTTCAAATATCATTTGCTTAAGCAACATAAAAAAATACATACTACACCAAGACTTTCATGATTTAACAAGTTAAATTACATTTAAATAATAGTAACAAAAATAATAGTAATAATAATAAATTAATTTTTTACAATTTTTCCATGAAATTTCTAAATAATTAAAAATTAATTATTATTATAAGGCGGTTCTCAAAAAAAATATTTTCCCCGCTCAACAACGAGAAACTTCAGACACATCTAATGACTTATTTTACATACTTGCATAATGATATTTGCAAGTATGATTATTAAAGTGGTTTGTAATCAAACAGTTTTTTAATTTTCTGTTAAATGAATTACATCTTGAGTTTGAAGCTATTATTGTCTTAGGACGGCAGATTTATTTTTCATTCCTGCGCTGTCGCGTCCCGATATTCGGTTCAAAATGACAACTTTGACAGCATTTTCTGAAAAATCTTCTGCTTTTATCGAAAAATGAAAAAAAAATACAGTTCGATTACATAGTTTTTTAATAAGAGGACTTGCCAATTTGATATGTTTGCGAACAAGAACGAAAAATCATGCGTCAAGCATAGATTATGTAACACTTTCCAACGCTTCCAAAATAATTTTACCAATCATACCGTTTAATAAGCTGAAAGATAACATCTAAGTAAACAATTTGGAAAACGCATAGCATATTTAAAAACATAAATTCAAGAATTTCCAGCGTATACAATATTCGGAAAAATATTCGAATACTTTTATTCAGCCCTGTATATGATCTATAGATTTGTATATATACTACATAGGATGCTAAATTTTAGTTCAGTTAAGAAACGCGTAGCACAGTTTAAAATTCTCCTTCTGGAGTTTCTGTCAATAAACGGAAATGTGTTCGCGAACTTTTGTGCTTCTCTGTACATTATCTACAGAATTTATACACACCACGTAATAAACAAAAAGTGAGTTAAATTTAAAATTGCGTTCAGTAACTTAAAACGCACTTGCAGGAATTATTGTTAACAGACAGTAGAGAATTCTTTTGTGTGTCCCTGTAAATGAACGATGACTGCTATACACACAATATTCTGTAGTAAGCCTCTTGTAATGCACCCTAGTGATATATATAAATTTCAATGCGATTAAAATAGGGAATCATTATTTAAATAAACCGCAGACGATTTTTCTCCAGAGACGTAATGTAACGGAATTCTTTTGACTGTCCCTGTAAATTAACTGTAAGTGTTATGCATACTCAATTCCATATTAAGCGTCTTGTAATACACCTTAGTGATATATATCAATTACAATGTTTTTGCAATTGTGTAACATCATTAATATAAACCGCAAATGATTTTTCCCCATAGACCGTAATGTAACGGAAATCTTTTGAGTGGCCTTGTAAAAAAACTATAAGTGCTACACACTTCAGTTGAAATAGGGAACGTGCTATAGATAGCGATAATAACATATAAAAATTGGAAGGCAATTCGATCATATTTACGGGAGTTAGAGCACGGGCAGACGGCAGACGGCCATACAAACCGAAGTCATAAACACTTTTCAACTAGGTTGGAAAGTGTTAAAAATGCTTCCGAAAGAATCTCATTTGGATTTGAGAGCAGCCTTAATAAAAACGTTTCTCCTAAAAGTACACATGCATATATGTATTCATTTTCATCTATATCAATTATTACTTAGAATTATGGATAAGTTTTCCGTAAATTGGACAACATTTATTGATATTTGCCCTTAATTTTGCATTTGATAATTATTCCTTGTGTTTCATATGGATACCTATTTATTTAAAAAAAATAATAAAAAAGTTAACATATTTGAGAAATATGGAAGGGGTTGAGGGAAAAATAATCCATAAGAAACACTTTGCCTATTGTTGATATTTTATAACTATATAAAATTAGTAACATTTAGTTGATAATTGGATCGGATTTAAATCCTACTCATACAGATTAAGATGAATCCAGATAATTTATCAATACAAAAAATTTAAATCAAACACTGATTTTAATTTGTTTATTTTAATTTTACGTATTTTCAAGGTTGTTTCCCCTTTAAAGACCCAATAAAAACATTATTAATACTTTTTAAATAATAAATGCAGATTTTTATACTATTTGTATAGTATCTTGATGAAAGAATGAAGAAAAAATTGTCATGTCAGGTACATCTGTCTCGATTTCTCTAATATTATCGGATTCTATATAAATAATAAAACTTCATCTGAAATTAATTTAAAGTAAATAATTACAGTTCGTCCTGTAGAAAATTTAAATTATTTATAATTTAAGCATCATTAGTAACAGCTATGTCTTATGTTCTGTTAAAAACAAACACTTATACTTTAAAAAAGGCAGAATACAATGAAAATTTTCATGCCATTTTTGCTTTTTATTAAAATAATTTTTTTAATTCCTTTTCACAGAAACAGTTATTAATAAACAATAAATCTATTGTATATATGAATAAATATATTTCGTAAAAGATTGAACATTAAAATCAGACAATGGCAAAATGTTGCAACTAAAGAACAAGAAAAAAAATTAATGCTTCATGCATAGATGAAACTTTTCCAACACATCCAGAATATTTAAACGCAATTTCCTCTTTTGATACGATGAAAAAAGAAAACGCACAATACAGTTGAAGACCAAATTTGAAGTATTACCACCCATAGGCGGTTTTGTATTTAAATTTATTTGTGCAACCCTTATATTTTTATACAGGACCCCAATGCTACAATTTAATTCAGAGAAAATGCATAATACTGTTTAAAATTAAATTTCAGTAATTTCTGTCCATAGACTGTAATACATTCGTATTGTTTTCTGCAGCCCTGTGTATGATCTATAAGTATTTATATATACCAGACAATATGCTAAAATTCATTTCAGCTTGTAAGACGCATAGCATATAGCTAAAAACGCACTTCCGACAATCACCATCCATAGACGGTAATACGTCCAATTTATTTAGAGCAAGCATATATACATATATATGAGTTTATTTAGATTTTACAAACATTTCTTAGAACAATCTAATATAGTTTAGCTGAAAAGTAAATAACACAGTTCAAAACACCATTTAAGCAACGCACGTCCATAAACGACAGTATCTACAATTTTTTTTGAACAGCCTATATAAGCTGCAGATTTTTTTTTCCAACTACGTAATATATACTATAATTTAGTTAAATTAAAAAAAGCATAACACAGCTGAAAACCTATTTTCAGCAATTACCGCTTTTCGATAGTACTGTAATCGAATTATTTTGTGTCCTTGTAAATGATCGATAAATCTTATGCATATCATGTTCTTTAGAAAGCATGTTGTAATACGCAAATCAAATTTATTATGTTTGAAGTAGAGTAATATCATTAAGGTATATACTGCAAACATTCCATAATGTAACGGAATTTGTTTGCGTGTCCCTGTTTACGAACTGTACAAACTGCATTTTCAATTGAAAATGTCCAATATTAGACCCCAATATCATGTACCAACTACACGAAAATACAAATAAAGTATATTTACGAATATTAGAGAACGGACAGATAATAGACAGAAATTAACTGAAATGACTGTAAAAAAATGCCCCTTGCAGTCGTTTCTTTTCCCTTAAAAATTATTTGTTTAGAACAATTTCCAGATTCAGTTTTCAGTTTATCTTTCTTTCTTTTTCTTTCTCTCTCTTTTGTACTAGCTTGAACTTGAAGGTAGTTTAAATAACTTTTTTTTTTCTTTTTCCTGCTGCTCTATCTTAAAAAAGAAACAGAGCAAAAATTATAATTTTTTTAAATAAATTCACTAGCTTGCGCTTTCTACCATGCTTTAAAAAGCTGTGAGTTTTCCATAATCGGGTTCGGTGCTCACGGCAAAGTAACGTATTGTATAGGATTTCTTTTGGAAAAATCATGAATTGCAGTCATGAAAACTTCTTTATAGAAAATGTAGCTAACTGCAACTACAACTACTTTATTTAAAAAGTAGCGCCTACAAACTACTTTTCAAAAGTAGTCACTACTTCGTTACTTTCGGATTTGGCCAAAAGATTCTATTTATACAAGAAATTAAAGGCACGGATTAAATAATACAGTGACCTTTTGTTATATCGCGTCTGCCCGGTACAATTAAATAAGTGCGATATAATTTGGTCAATTAAAATTTTAAGAAAGATAACATGCAAAAAAAGTTTTGTGTTTGCCTCCAAAATGTTAGCTTATACACACACCTTTTATAAAATTCTAAGCGAAATTTTGAGAGATGCATAATACAATTAATACTTAAATATAGTTACTTAAAAAAAATCCGGAGTGGCTCCACTCGACTTTTCGAATATTTTACAGAATACTGTGAGTTCAAATAAATAGTAATATAACAATAAATTAAAAAAAAAATGTTCCTAATTTTACAAAGGTAAGAGCTCTGGGGACCAGAAAACGCGAGAAAAATTTAATATACACGCAATCATCCACACATGCATATGAAATTTTGTGGGAAAACTTCACTTATGTTTTAGTAAAGTATCTTATTTTTTAAAAGGAGCTTGTAACACTTGTTTGCTAAAAAAAGTACAATTTCCGGGAATATTAATAGTTTGGGAGCCATAATTAACTGATAAGAAACAGTTTCTCTTTGATCACTTAATGGTTTTAAAAATGTCAACCGGACATCGTTAAATTTAATTACCGGTCACATCCTTTTTCAGGGGAGAATCTTTTTTTTTTTTTTATAAACAGCTCAAGGAGTATTTTTGGAGATCAGCTTTTGGGATCAATGTTTAACTTTGACCGTACTTGTCAACCTTGTAACATCGATTATCTACCGTTGGTTAGTAGGGGTCACGACGGGAGATTTTAGCTGAATCAGGATTTCCCCGTCTATGACCAGTAGAAGTCATCCATACTTTCGTTTATTTTACCTTTCTTTCCCGTATGGTTCCCACACTCGAATGATACCCTCTTCCCCCTCTCTTGTTAAGGTGTCAAGCATTTTGCAACTATTAATTTGTGACTGATGCAAAAATACGAGTATACACTATATTTCCAATGATGACCGGTCACTTGCGATTTTAGACGTTTTGTTAAATATCTGTAAAGATACATGAGGAATTATCCTTAAACTTCAGGAGTGTAAACAACATGATTGACGTCATATATTACCGCGAAGATTTTTTCTCGAAACCCCATAAGGGGCCGTCAACAAATTGAAGAAAAACGAATATCTTTTGGATAACCCTGTAAAAACTAATATTGCAAAAAGCATTCAAACTGTAGATTATGATTAAGTGGCTTATTGTAATAATTTGGGTTCATTTGTATGAAGATATCGTGTATACTCGAAGAGAAATTCAGGTTTTTATAAAAACAGTCCCAAATTTTACCAAGTTTTTTGCTTATAATTTGCAGATTTTTTAATATAAAAACAAGTTATTTTCAGAAAATATGACAAACAAAATTGTACACAATTCCCTGCAATCAGAATTAAAAAATAATTAAAATTGTATGAAATATGAGCAGGTTTACTAAATATTGTTTCATTGCGCATGCGCGAATTTAATCAAAATATACTGTGCATAATATATTAGCGAAATGTATAGACCAACTTTTATGAAAGTCTCAAAAACATAGCTTGAAAATTCTGATAGTAATCGTCGATAGAATAAGCTCGAAATTCGCTGTTCCCAATAGGAAGCAAAAAGATGAGGGGTTGTATCAAATATACTAGCTTATGAAAGTTGACATAATAAGAATGAAGTGTTTCTCATTCTATATTTGATACAACCCCTCATCTTTTTGCTTCCTTTTGGGAACAGCGAATTTCGAGCTTATTCTATCGACGATTACTATCAGAATTTTCAAGCTATGTTTTTGAGACTTTCATAAAAGTTGGTCTATACATTTCGCTAATATATTATGCACAGTATATTTTGATTAAATTCGCGCATGCGCAATGAAACAATATTTAGTAAACCTGCTCATATTTCATACAATTTTAATTATTTTTTAATTCTGATTGCAGGGAATTGTGTACAATTTTGTTTGTCATATTTTCTGAAAATAACTTGTTTTTATATTAAAAAATCTGCAAATTATAAGCAAAAAACTTGGTAAAATTTGGGACTGTTTTTATAAAAACCTGAATTTCTCTTCGAGTATACACGATATCTTCATACAAATGAACCCAAATTATTACAATAAGCCACTTAATCATAATCTACAGTTTGAATGCTTTTGCAATATTACTTTTTACAGGGTTATCTAAAAGATATTCGTTTTTCTTCAATTTGTTGACGGCCCCTTATAGGGTTTCGGGAAAAAATCTTCGCGGAAATATATGACGTCTATCATGTTGTTTACACTCCTGAAGTTTCAGGATAATTCCTCATGTATCTTTCCAGATATTTAACAAAACGTCTAAAATCGCAAGTGACCGGTCATCATTGGAAATATAGTGTATAAATAATATTTACGATAATCACCCTACTGATATAAATACCATAAAATCATTACACGTTGTTACAATTCATCAAAGAAAAAGCAGCTTATTTCCTGAATACCTTTATGTCCAATAATACCTGAATAAAAATCGAATGGATAATTGGATATTTAACATCAATATATAAGAAAGGAGATCGACAAAAAATGTTAAAAATATCGTGGCATTACTGTAACAGCAATGTTTAGTAGACTGTATGGATGAATCTTAAAAGATTTCATTGAAAAAGAAATTAAAGCGAAGGAAAGGGAATTTAGAGCAGGGAGATCATGTAATGGATAATATATTTTGTCTTAAAAAAAATGTTGAAAAAGAAATGGCGGTGGGAAATCAAACTCATCTACTATTTATTGATCTTATACGAAGGCATATGATAACGTTCCAATCTCAAAATTATGGAATGTATTAAATGAAATGAAATGAATATAAATCAAAATATTGTTAGAGCAATTCAAGAACTTTACAGACAATCAAAAGCAAAGATTAAAATAGGACAAAGATTGGCAAAAGATTTTAAACCAGATAAAGGACATAAACAAGGATGTTGTGACTCCCCAACACTTTTTTAAATTTATGTTGAAGAAGCATTAAAAATTTGGAAAGAAAATTGCAGTGGAATGGGACTTAATGTGATTGGAACGTCAATTTTTACTCTGCAATTCGCAGATGACCAAGTTATAATTGCAAAAAGTAAAAATGATTTAGAGAAAATGTCGATAAAAATTAAGGAAGAATATGAGAAATGGGAACTTTACATGAACGTTAGTAAGACCAAATACATATGTATAGAAGGAAATGACAGACCTAAATCTAAATAATAATATAAAAATAGGAAGCTGTGAGTATTAGAGATACCATGGTGTAGACATTAATAGAGAAGGTAGAGACTCACAGGAAACTATATATAGAATCTGTCAAGGAAGAAAGGCTGTAAAAACTATTAAATTCTATTTGGTAGAGTGAGGAGATTTCCAGAAAAAGAAAGTATAATATATACAATTCCATTGTAAATAGCATATTGTTATATGGAGCAGAGGAATGGAGAATCAGGGAGGCAGACAGAAAGAAAGAAATTATCGGAAGTAGAAATGGATGTCCTAAGAAGATCATGCAGGATATCAAGAATAGAAAGAATAAGAAATGAAATAATCAAGGAAATGATGAAAATAAAGGGAACCATATTAGATGATCTTCAAAAGAAGCAATTAATCTGGTATGGTCTTGTTAAAAGAATGAGTGATGACAGACTACCCGAAGTCGCATTTAATTATAAAACAAATCAAAAGAGGAAACGAGGAAGACCACGAAAGAACCGGATGGACGATATTAAAAAAGCGATGAGGGAGAAAAGTCTGGAGGAGGAATGGACCCTTGACCGGAAGAAAGCGAAAGTAGATTTTTTGTAGATTTTTCGAATGGCGACACCTGACGCCAAAAACCGAGTTTATATATATATATTCTTAGTTTTATATTATTTATTTTATTTTATTATTAGATCATTTAATTTAATTAATATTTATGTTTTTTATATATTTTTTTTTTCATGGTAGATATTATTTAAATAGCTGGATTTAAATTATAATAAGTGCATTACCATATTGAATAATCTATGTTATTTCTAAGTATAATACTAATTTATAAAATGAAAGCATCATATGGATTCTACATTAATGTTTGGGTTAAATTAAGATATATTTTAAATGGGTTAGTTAAAATATAAATTATATTATACTAGTAACTCTTATTCTCTATATATATCATTAATATTAACAAGTAAAATTAATATATTTACACTACATTACAGCTGCATATAAGTAATTATACATACAATATTAAAGTTTTAGTAGAATATCTGTACACCAGATGTCAGCAGCAATGTATTTGATAGTATGCTAAAATAGTCTAATATTTTTACAATAGATAGCAGTAGTATAGCTTATTTAAAATATTAAAACTTGGAAATTTAGTATGGAGGTAATAATATCTATGAAATACTTTCAAATTATCAAGTAATATTATATATTTTAATTTATTAAATTAAAATTAAAATAAAATAATTAATGGTTTTTATTTATATGTATATCATAATTTTTTTTTCTACATTTTTAAAAATGTTGTAATCTATTTAGTTAAATAAAAATAACTGTAACTGTAGGTTACAATTTATGATCTGAAGGATTCTCTATTTAACTGTGAATTTAACCTCTTCTTTTGGATACAACTTTGTACATGTGCTCACAATATACTAAATATCTTGGGATATTATTAATATAAGTAATATATATATTTTTTAATTTTTTTAATTCTTTTTCACACTCCTTTTCAAATTGTATGTATAATTTATAATATTCCATTGTAAAGGTCTTGTTATTCAATATTGTTTCAGCGATTGTTCGGGCAAGATATGGCACTATATTTAGCAAAAGCTGGTGTCATATACAGAAAACAATCGTTCTTTGCTTATAAATGTGATTTTCTTGCCCTTGAAAAAGTAAATTACTTTATAAGCTTTTATTTGTGTATATACTCGTGTGGTTTATATTTCATTCCTTATTTTCTATTTATTTAATTTTTTTTTTTCTTCTTCTTAATTTGAATTAATAATGTTACTTTTATTAGGACTACAATTTTAATTTGTAAATTGACAGGGCTCTTTGGTATCGGGATTTCAGTGTATGTGGTCAGTTTCTTATGTTTCAATGGTTAAATTTTACTTAAAGTTTTATATATATATATATATATATATATATATATATCATCATCATCATCATCATCATCAACCGTTTTCAATCCACTGCTGGATGTAGGTCTCCCCCAGATTTTTCCATTGTTGCCTGTCTAGTGCTTTAGTCATCCAATTAACACCGGCCACTTTTCTGATTTCGTCACTCCATCTTACTTGAGGTCGTCTTCTTGGTCGTTTTACATCTCTGGGATACCACTGTAGGGTGTTTGTGCTCCATCTATTGTCTTGTCTTCTTGCAATGTGCCCAGCCCATTTCCATTTTAGCCGTTTAATTCTCTCGATGATGTCAAAAACTTTCGTCTGACTTCTTATCCACGTTATTCTCTTTCGGTCTCTTCTGGTTATGCCTAGCATACATCTTTCCATACTTCGCTGTGTTGTTTGTAATCTTTGTACCATCCGTTTTGTTAGTGTCCAAGTTTCTGCTCCATAAGTTAGTGCAGGCAAAACACATTGGTTAAACACCTTTCTTTTCAAACAAAGAGGCATGTTACTCTTCAGAATAATATTGTTCTTCCCAAAAGCACTCCATCCATTTCTTATTCTTCTATTGATTTCATTCATGATACTGTTGTCTGATGATATTTCTTGTCCAAGGTACACATAACTTTCAACATCTTTAATCTCAGTGTTGTTGTAGACGATTTTCTTTTTTGATGCAAATGAATTGAACATCACCTTAGTCTTTTCCAAATTTATTTTTAATCCCACATTAATGCTAGCTTCTGCCAAATCTTTTAGCATATTTTGCAATTCTTCAGGGCTATTACTGAAAATTAAAATGTCATCAGCAAACCGGAGATGGCTTAAATATTCCCCATTTATTCTAATCCCTTTGTTTTCCCAATCCAGCTTCTTGAAAATACTTTCTAAGACAGCAGTAAAAAGCTTAGGCGAAATGGTGTCTCCCTGTCTTACTCCTCTTCCAAGCTTGATCTTCGCTTTTCCTTTGTCTAAACGGATGGTGGCTGTTGCTTTCTTGTAGATCTTCTTTATGATATTGATATAAGGTTTGTCTATACCAATGTCCTCCAGAGAAGTAATTACTGCAGATGTGTAGACCGAATCAAATGCTTTTTCATAATCAATAAAGGCAAGGCAGAGAGGTAAATTATATTCTTTATGTTTTTCTATAACTTCCCTTACTGTTTGAATATGATCCATTGTGCTAAATCCACTTCGAAATCCTGCTTGTTCTCTAGGTTGAGCTGAGTCCAGAGCTGATTCAAGTCTTGTCGTTAAAACTTTGGTGAAAATTTTATAAATCACTGACAGTAAGCTGATTGGACGGTAGTTTTTAATGTTTTCCTTTTCTCCTTTCTTATAAAGTAACACCATCACAGCATTATTCCAATCTTCTGGTACATCTGATTTCTCGAGACATTTGAAAAAAATTTTTGCAAATTCTTCTCCTGCTTCTTTGATAAGGTCAATTGTAATTCCATCTTCGCCAGGGCATTTACCTTTTTTCATGCCTCTAATGGCTTGTACAACTTCATCTGTCATCACTGGGATAATCTCTTCAGTTTCTGTTATGTTTACTAGTGGATCACATAGGTTGATTTCCCTTTGATCTTCACATTTATATAGATCGTTATAGAATTTTTCGACAATGTGTACTATTTCATTATTGATTTTGGTGATTGTTCCATCTGCTCTCTTCAGTGCAAAAATACCTTTTCTTCCAACACACAGTTTGCGCTTAGCTGATTTTAAACTTTTGTTATCTTCTAGAACTTTTTTGACAAGATCACAGTTAAATTTTCTGATATCTTCTGTAACACATTTTCTTACCGTTTTACATAATTCTGCATATTCAACTCTTGATTTAGGATAGTTTTTCTTCATTTTAAATTCTCTGCGTTTCTTCATCAATCTTCTTGTTTCTTCTGTTATTTTCTTTGTTTGCTTTACTTGTACTTCACCAGCTATCGTCCTTGCAATTTCTTGTAGAGTATTTGTTATTTTCTTGTTCATTACTGTAACATCTTGTTCTTCTTCTAAGATTGATTGAAGTACTTGAAAACGATTTTTAAGTTCTAAATTAAATTCTTCTTTATGTTTCTGGAGATTTATAATATCGACTGATTTCTTTGAGCATTGCAAAAGCTTCATTCTTTCCACTTTAGTATTTAAAAGCAGTTTGCATCTAACTAACCTGTGATCGCTTCCTGTATTGAAGTTATTGAGAACGCTGCAATCCTGAATAAGATGCTTTTTGTTTGTCAAGATGTAGTCGATTTCACTTGTTGAGCCATTTGCACTACGCCATGTCCATTTTCTTTGTGGCTTTTTCTTGAAAAATGAATTCATGATATACATCTGTTCACATTCTGCAAATTCAATCAATCTGTTTCCTCTTTCATTACGCACCCCATATCCATGATTTCCTACTGAGAATTCACCTTTCTTTTTTTCCCCAATTCTAGCATTCCAGTCTCCCATTATTAATTTTATGTAGCATTTTCCTTTTTGATGCATTGAAGCTACTTCTTCATAGAAATCCTCAATTTCTTCATCAGTATAGCTAATTGTTGGTGCATAAACTTGGGTAATTTGCAGCTTGTATCTTTTTGACACTTGTATAACTAACCTTGCAACTCTATCTGATGCACTATCATATTCTACGATTTGATTCTTCCACCTTTTATGAATCAGAAATCCTACACCACTTGTTTTTCCATCTTCTGTACCTCTGTAGTACAATACATGTCCACTGGCAAGATCAATCTTCTCTTCACCTTTTCTTCTTACTTCGCATAATCCTAGAATGTCCCAGTTGATTCTTTCTAATTCTTCTTCAAGTTCCTGTAAACGACTTTCAGAAGATAAGGATCGTCCATTATACGTAGCCAAGGTCATCAACTTATGGCAGCCAAGCCGAGCATATATATATATATATATATATATATATATTTAATGAACTTTATTATACTACTTGTAAATAATGCCTACCTAATTGTTAGATGTACTACCCTATTTTAGATCTGACGTCACGCGGTCGTGTTTAAGTCCTCGTGACTGTAGAGTCGAAAAAGTTTTTGCGTGGAATGTGAAGGTTGGCAATGGACATCATCCTTTCTCGAAATGCTAAAAAGCAGAACGCGATAGAGCAATGGTCTCGCATATTGCGTGAGCTGTTGCACCATCCTGTTGAAATGTCCGATTCCATCGAGTTCAGGAAAGAAAAGTTCTCATTCAACATCTTTGAATAACGTTCAACATTAGTTGTGACACAGTTTAACATCGTTGGACTCTTTTCTTTCGGTTATCTTAATTGCCATCAAAAATAATGATAATCAAAATTAAATACAATAAGAAATTCCAAAGTATTAACATCTCAAATGTACTTTTGAGATTTCAATGGAAGAGGGGAGGGTTTTACTCGGATAATTATTATTTTTTCCCTCGTCTTTCTTTTGCCGATACTTAAATAAGAAATAAGTGCACAATAGCTTTAAAATTCCATTCTATCCCAAAAAGTTTGTAGTTGTAAGCCAGGGGTGTCAAACTGTGGCTCGTTTGATACCACTATTTTTTAACAGTAATCATCGCATAAGTTCTGCGATTAAATAAGACGAAGATTACTATTAAAGTAGAGTGGTAAAGCAGGCCACAGTTTGACAGCCCTGGTGTAAGAAATTGCCCAAAGTTTAAAAATGTTCGTGCGTAAAAGGTCTTCCAGTAATTAAAAGCAGTTTTCAAGTGTTCTTTTATCTTTATGAAATTGTAAATACGTATACACTGCTGACCTGTGAAATGGCTACATGAATACGAAATTGGCAGGAAAGGTACAATGCATAGGCGTCGATGCCTGTATAAACCGCGGCAATATCCCGTCCATATACCCGATTACGGAAGTTTCATCGGAAAAATTTAAAAGCAATTTTCGTTAAGTGGAAAACCCCAAAGAACAGATTTAGGAGGGCAGGGACGTTTAACGAACGAAATGGCTTCTGGCTCACTCATTTCTCAGACTTCTTACTGCACTTTTCTCACGATTATCTAAATTTTTTATCCTTGAATAAGCACAATTGTCAGTTCTTGTCTGATTTTGAGAGCTACCTTTTATTTGAAGCTTCTTACTGATTTTCTTCATTTGCTGATTATTTTAGAAAGCTACAGTGTTATGATTCGAACTTTCAGCATTATGCCAGAAAACGCTGAAATTTCATAAAATACAGTCTCATGACTCGGAAAGTTTTTGTCGTAGAAGAATGGAATCTTTACTGTTTTAACTGTTAGAACACGGAGAATATGTTTTAAATATAACTTCTAGGATCGATGGACCGTATTAAAATTAAAAATTTTTAACTTTAAGCAAAAATAACTTATTTGGCTTTGGATTTGAAGAACAAAATTTGTAGCAATTTTGGAACTTTAAAATTAAAGGTTTAAGAATTGGCTAAGAATGTGACCATGTCTATAGCACTGCTTTAGAACCGGGGGAAAAACGACGTATAAAGAAAAAACATTAAAAAATGTTTTACTACAATTTCATTTCCATCCTCTAACTACTTCGCGCATTTTTTTCCTTTTACACCTCCTTTACGCCACAGCTCTTGAGTTATGTTGTGAAGTCCCATTTTCTTCAACTATTAATTTCGAGGTAATTTTAAACTATTAATTTCGAGGTAATTTTAAACTATTAATTTCGAGGTAATTTTATGCAAGAAAATGTTCCATAAGGTCTATTAACATTTACCAACTGATATAACCCTTAACCTCCTGAGACCTGAACCTAAAATAATACTACAAATACTCATTCATAGCTTTTGCAGAAACAAAATGACATCATAGATGACAGAAAAAGATTTTTCTGAAATTGATACTTTAGGGGAATGGTAATTTAGGTTCACAAATAGGGATCTACAATTATTAGCCAACTAAAATATCAATATAATTACCAATAACCTAAATTGTTTTTGCAGAAACAAAATGACATCATAGATTACAGAAAAAGACCTTTTTGAAATTGATACTTTAAAGGAATGGTAATTTAGGTTCACAAACAGGGATCTAAAATTATTAGTCAACTAAAATATCAATTTAATTCTCAATAACCTAAATTCCCACAATCACAAATTGAAGGGCTTTAAACAAGTGAATGGTCTACAAATCTCTAAATTTTTTATTGTTAAGTATTGAAGTTAAATAATTATTAGAAATACTTACTTTCATGGCTACACTGTCTTAAAGGCATTTTGCAAACTCAGATGACAATAACATTTATTTTATGAGGAAATCAGCATCGATGCTGCCATTTATTGGTTTGGTTTTAAAGCAAAAAATATTCAGCTATATAGAAATGGAGTAAAAAAAAAAATTAAACAATTCAGTTTTTATGAGGAAAAGAATAGAGGTCTACATTTCTTTCTGTAGAGGTTGAGATCTGTTGCAATTCAAAGTAAAAGGGAAAAAATACCTCATTTTACCTCAATCAAAATACATATTTTTTTAATGAAAATAATGTTTACCTACTTTCATATTTTACATGTGACATCACAATGTATAACCCACCCCTTCCTCGTGTCACGCCTTGTGGGACCCCCTCCCCCTCTTGAAGTGTGACGAGACGTAATGAATGAAATGGAAATAAAATTGCAGTAAATCATCTTTGATATGTTTTCTTTCCCCTGGCTCTGAAGCGTTCCTACAGACATTGTTATCGTTGACCAATAACTAATTCCTAATCCCTAAGCTTCTGTAGCCGATAAACACCTACTTTCTCTTCTCCGAGTACTGTTCATTGCCACTTTCATAAAATCTATTAGATAATAGTGAAAAAGGAAAGAGTTGCAATGACGCATCACCTGCTGAAAGTGGAGCGCTCTTTAAGTTCAGCCTTGAGAGTGGCAAGGGAAAGACCTCAACCTTGAGAAGGAATGGGATAATTCTCAAACGACGGAAACAAAACAAAAGAGAAAACGGTCATTGAATGAAGAGGTCACGCGAAAGGAAAAGAAGGTGTCGTTTATTTGGATGCTGCACTTTTAGTTTGCTTCATTTTGGCGAGAGGATGGGAAAGTTGGGATGCATTATTAATTATTCGGGTGCCGCAGAAAAAGATCTTTCTCAGGCTGAAAAGATTCTCACAGATGTCAAGAAAGAGAAGATTCGGATACATTCAAGGATTCTTGATACAGGAAATACACTAGAACACGTAGAATAAGTAACAGGGACAACGATCACGTGTTGTACATTGTTAGCGATAAAGTCTTATTTCTTTTACAACGGACTTTTCTAGCTCAGAAATTTGTAGTACACTGTTGGTCGGCTGCCAAAAAACCGTTTGCTATTTTTATCGCTTATACATCACTTTTAAAATCGCATTATTTCAATTTTTACATCACCGAATAGGAAATTAAATGTCGTTTCGAAAGAAATTTGTTGGAAGTGACTTTTTGATTTTCGAGCATGATTTTTAAAAAGTTATATCTCAACAATGAGAACTTGTTTGCTACAATAATGTGAAGTAACTAGCGGCAAAATGAACACAATTGGCAATGGCGATTGCCCTGAGCAAATAAAAAAGAAGATAAGCGCACTTTGGCGCTAAACGAAGGCCTGTTAACAGCAAAGACAAATTTTCATTTTACGTATGTTGGAAAATTTAATATCAAGTTAAGTTAAATTCGTTAAATAGAACATATAGAGCAGAAGAGGCTTGGAATTGGATTTTATTTTTTTCCCTTTGATATTTAACTGTACGATTATCGACTGACGACGATAATCGTAGTTTTAAAGAATGAGTTTTTAGAATGAGTATTTTAACAGCATTTTAATTTTTACTTTTGATTTCTTAATTTCTAACTGTACGATTTTTAGACGAATTAATACGGTTTCTGGCGAGTTTAAAAAAATGAGTTATAACGTGCATTATTTTTATTTTTGACAAACTGTACGATTATCATACGAGTTGTAATTTTCCAACTGGATGAAAAAAGTCCGGGCCAGTTCATCCAGTTGGAAAAATACAACTCGTATGATTTTTTTTTCCAATTTGATTAATTGTGTTAAAATTAATCTAGTGTACGATTATCGTCTGATGAGTTTTGAAAAAACGAGTATAAGTAACTGTATTTTTTTTATTTTTGACAAACTGTACGATTATCTTCTGTTGAGTTTTTAAAGAATGACTTATAAATGCATTATTTTATTTTTGACAAACTGTACGATTATCGCCTGTTAAGTTTTTAAAGAACGAATTATAAACTGCATTTTAATATGTTAAAGATCCCCCCCCCCCCCCCCCCCCATTGATTTGGATTCTCTTAGCCTCTTTTTTTTTTTTTTTTTTTGTTATTTTGGTGTTTTCGAAAAAAATATTTTTTTTTTAGATTGAAAAGAATCTCACAGATGTCAAGAAAGAGACGTTTGAGATAGATTCAAGGATTTTTGATACAGGAAATAAGCACGTAGAATAAGTATCAAAACAACGATCACGTGTTTTGCATTGTTTGCAGAAGAATGGGTGTAACAAGTAGCAAGACAGTAAAACATTTATAGGATCAAAAATACACTGCGATAACTCAACACGATGGTAAGATAATAATAATAATGAAATTTTAAACTTTTCCACCTATATATTAACTTAAAGGGGGGTTTACCATATTTGGCTAAAATAAAAAGTATTTTGGGAGAATTTTTCTTAAACTAGGATGAAAATATTAACTCAAGGGTTTTGAACTATATTTATTGAAGTTTAGAAAAGCTCTGCAAATTTTTTAAATCGGAAATATCTGAAATTTTGCTGCATATAACTGTGAGTATAAAACACTTTTTCACGCGCGGTTTACTTTCTACGGAATTACTTGGCCTATCATTTTATTTTCATTTAGATTTAAAAGAATACTGTTCGCTGCAGCTTATACCAATAATATGTGTCACACTAATAATGTGGTATGGTATATGGTATGTATGGTATATAAAATGTAATTACTAAAAATAAATCCTAAAAAAGTTTTTTTTTTTCAAATGACCGCCATGCTAATAATTCTGAACTTATAAATATTGGTCTAAGCTGCAGAGAATATCAAAAATTGTTTGAGGGGAATGAATGATGAGAATAAGGACCACCTGATAGACAGCTTTGTTATATGAAGCAAAGTTTCAAATATTTCCGATTGAGAAAAATCATGAAGCTTGTCTAAAGTTCAAAAAATATAATGCAAAACCTCCCGTTAGTTATCTTTATCCTTTTTTAAAGAAAAAAGAATTTCGGAAGTATTTATATAGCAATATGTATAAGCAATATTTTAACATAGTTTTAAATTAATTCTAAATAACACTGCAGATTTTGTCTTCATATAAAACAACAATGAAGTTCTTAAATTATCTGAATGTTTTATGCCGCAGGTTGAGTATGGTTAGTTTAAACACTTTCATTAAAGTAATATTTCATAGAACTCGGCATAAGTCATCAATTGTTCGGAGAATATTTTTCAAGACAACTCTTTCCTTTGTCATCTAATATCCTATTTGGCATTTAGTGTTGAATGACGGGTTATTTTTTTCTTCGCAGGCAAATTGGCCCACAGTCCAATGACGTGAAAGTTCGTGGGAAAACACACAATCTAGTAATTAGACTTTATCCAGAAAAAAAAGGCTCAATTTACATTTAATTTAGTGGAGAGTTACTAATAAGTAACAACTTGAATTGCTGTTGCTTTTACATTTAATGTGCAGGGATAATTACGAGTTCATGAAAATATACCGGAAATTTTAGCGAGAAAACGTTTCCGTATGGAGAGAAGGTGGAGGGAACATATAATTTATTACAGGGAGGTCAAATTATGAAAAATATTAATTTTAATTAGGTTTAGCAATCATTTGAAATTGATATTTTACTCTTATTTTATGAATTTAACTATCATAAAAACTGGAATGTTGGCACTGAAAATGACAAAAATACCTGAATTCAGATATATAACCTGAACACGTGTCTGACATAGGTACAAACAACAGGATTCGTACTGTTTTAACTTTAGAATAAAACAATTTTATAAAGCAATCTTCTCTTTCTTTAATCGCTCATTTCTGTATTAAATTAGACAAATATTACTTTTTTCAAATGATTGTTACGAATCCTGAAAATATAGGATGGCAGGAAATCCTGTCAAGCAGAATAAATTAGTTAATTTGACACTACTCAAAGTCCAACAACTGGAGTATGACAAATTTGATAGGGCAACTAATAAAAATATGGGAATAAGGCATTCGCGAAAATAGTTTAGTTTGGTGTGAAGTTTTGATAGCAGTCATTGTGTTCCCTCCACCTTCTCTCCATATGGCACTAAAGGTTCTTGAGGTCATCCCTTCAAAAAAGGGGGTGTTAACAGGTTGTGCTGTTACACATAAAATATGAAATCGTATAGATAGGTATTATTTGTAAGCAATATAATAAAGTTCATAAAAAATATGTAGTTTTATTCAGGTAGTATGAGGTATATGTTTCCTTCTTTTTTTAATTGCAACAGCTTGACGTATAATACCATACAAGATCTTAACGGTTTTAATGCATTTATATCAGTAAGTAATAGATTGTGTGTAACTTTTTCTCATAAAATGAGCTTTAAATGAGTAGTTTAAAAAAATGTGACGTCACAACAGGGGTTGGGGGTATCACTCGAGTGTGACAGTCTGCGACATAAGGCACTGGCTCCTCTACAATGTCAATTCAGGGGCAGTGCATAGGGCGGATGGAAATGTTAAAAAAATCACAAAATTACCCTTAGCTGAGATTTGTGATTTTTTTTTTTTTTTTTTTTTTAGCAGTTTTGGCTATAAAAGTACCATGATAAATAAAGAGATAAACAATAATTTACAGATTTAAAAATGTATATCAGATTAATATTTCTGTTATTAATTTTATAGTTAGAACTATTTTTAAGCATTTTAAAAACTTATTCTAGCCAAGAAATAGCTTAACCTTTTACTGGCTGAATTCGGATCCAAGTCCATTTTATATTCCTTTTTTTTTTTTTTTGCCTTTGAATCAGTCATTTAAATTGTGAGAAAAAAATACTATAGAATTTTTCTGGTGTTCCTATTTGAGAACAAAGTTCTATTATTTTACGTTTGTTTCAAAAATAGAATAGAGTGATGGGTAGATTTAAATGAAAAGCAAAGTATTAAAAATTTGTGAAAGATTACTTTTTTTAATTTAAGAACTGATATAAATTAAATTGAAAATTTATAAATTTAACTGAAAACATTTTCAATCAAAAAAGATGAAAATGGTATTTTTATGATTGTCTGCACATTTCCCTTTCTAAGATTCAAATGTCGTTTCTATTTTTTTTAAAAACTAGCCATCTTTCTATTATAGCTGCTCATTTTTTAAAGTCAATATTGAATAAATTTAATTTTTAGAGATAAGGTGAAAAAAGTCTGTAAAAAGTAAACCAAATGAAAAAATTTTTGTTAAGAAGTAACTCATTTTTAGAATACAAAAATGAGAGAAATTAAAGTTTACAATTTGAAAAAGTTATTGAAACAAATTAAAAATAATATTGCAATGAGCAAGCAACAATCTTTATTTTGAAACGAGCAAGAAACGACTTTTACAATTTTACGTTAGCATCAATCAGTGTTCAGGAACAATACTATAAACTTTCTAAATGCTTTTCCACTTTATAAACACAGCGATTCCTTTTCCCCAGTTTCTAAATTCCGATCCAAACGATAAAAGAAGAATCTTTTGTGTCCAGAGTGAGATATGTTATTCCCAGACATTGACTGACTAGTCATGGATGAACGGCTAGCTGGAAAAATATTTTCCTCATTTTAATATTCTAAGTGTATTTGTCTGATAAGCAATCATTTGGACACTCGTGTCCATATCCGGAAGATAGCCTCAAACCTAGATTCTGGGTTTTGCCTGTGGGCCATTGACGGAACAATCGATGTCACTACTACTGCTGCTATTTTGCCTGGGAGGGCTGCCGCCATTAAATACCTCCTGCTCGCTAACTTCCTGTCACCTACCTTCACACTTCCTGCCTTCAGGCAACCTGCAGTTTTCAATGTGGAGTTTTGTCTTAGTTCCCAAATGAGAAATTGATCCTAATGAACAGTGATGAATTCAGGGGGTGGCCCGGGCGGGGGATATTCCCGGAACATCAAAATGTCTCCCGGAATATTTGGATATCTCCCCCCCCCCCCTCTCTCTGAGCTTCAGATATCGCTCCCGGAGAAACATATTTCAATTCTTTACACTTATGGCAGTGAGAATGAGTTAACACTATCGCCGATATCTAGAAATGTTTTAATTTAAAACAGAAAACATGTCAACAGACTAATAAAAGTTATTTTACCATTTATAATGTTTTTATTTTACACCTTTCAGCAATTAAAATAAGTATATTATTACAAGGTGTTATAATTTGTTTTAAAACAGACACTTTACAAACACAGATATTCCAATTCGATAAAATTATAACTTATGTTAAAAGAAAAGGTATATAATTATAGGAATGTAATAAATTGCGGTTTGTGCTATTAATTCTAACACGTTTATCCAAAGCTTGGATCATGACAATTTTCGGCCCTGGGCAAAGAAAATGGTTTTGGCCCTCATCCTAGATTATCATGTTTTTAAAAAGAACATATGTACAAGACATGCATAAATATGCTACTATGTATTACTGAAGTGAAAAAATATAAAGGAAAAAGTTATATTATTGTGCACACAAGTTCCAATATTATTGGCATTTACTTTCATTTATAAAAAGACAGCTCGTACAAAATATTAAAACACATCTCTACAGAAAAAATAGAAATAATTGTAATTCAAAATTTTAAAAGTCATAAACTTCATTTATATAAATATTAAATCATTCTTTTAAGTGTCCGTTGTAACAGTTTTATTTTAATCATTTTATAATGTATTTTTAATTCGCGTAATTAGTATATTGAATCAAATCAATTTTAATTTTTTAATACATTAAGAGTTTTTTCTAATAAACTTTTTAATGAAGACCAAAAAATGTATAGGCCTCGAGGCAAGTGCCCCACGTGGTACAGTAATATGGCACTATTTTTATCGAAACATTATCTAAAGATATTTTTTATTTAAGAACATAATTTTTTTTTATGAACATAATCATTTTTGTTAAAAATTCGAGACTATCTAAACATTTAAAAATCTTAATCTAACTGAAGATTCAATAGGGGGGGGGGGGATGTAGTTCTTATTGTTTAGTATGGAATTTCTAAACAACTCACAACTGATTCAATCGAATCCTATTATTGTACAAATGATTTAAATAAACAGGCAAAATAGTACTACGTTGATAAACAAATGAAATAAAAATAAATTCTTAAAAATAGCGGTCAAAAACTTTAACAAAATTCTGTATTATATCATGGCGATGGTTCAAAGATTATACTTGGGAAATTACATTTACTGTATAACTGCTCATTTATACAATCAAATATTACATAGGAAATAATTATTAATAGTAGTTTTAAATGACCAAGTGAATATAACACGAACGAGGAATTACGTTGAAAAGAAAATACTCAGATATAAATGATAGTAGCAAAATTCGCAATTAGTATAGCAAAGGGAACAAGAGGTGTTATATATATTGATGATCATAAACATAGTGTTATTGAAGGCGTAAGCAAACTACCACCACTTCTTCCGAATAGAATTTTTCGCGTTAGTTAAGACAGAAATTTTGCGTTTATAAGTATAGAGACCATTACTATTCAGAAAAGTGGTGGAAGTTTGCTTGTGCCTCTCCTGACGCTACACCTACATTGATAGCTCATTCCTATATAAGTTATAGGTAGGTGAAAGTCCAAAACAGTTTTATCTATCCCGAGTCAAACGAATGAGAAAAATAAGCACTTATTGAACTACCGATAGTATAGAAACGATAAAGCACTTTAGAAGAACTGATTGTGTCCGATTTGGCAACATGGCTGTTTACGATACCTAGAATACGTGCAATGTTAATTTTGAAAACATCCAATTCTAATATTACTCCGTTGAAAATTGCAACCGTAAACTTAAAACACAAACAAATATAGTGTGTTTATTTATTTTTTTTCACAACTTGAAATTTTCCATAATATAAATTAAGAAATCGATATTTTTTTTAAATAAGATAAATAACTAAGCAATCAGAAATTATAGTATAAAATGAGGATGTAAAACTAGATATTCTTTTTTTCTCCATACACAGTACAAAAAGAGAAATGTTTCTGGATGAAGCAAAACTTTACGAAAATAGAACGTAACCTCTTCCGAGTTCGCCACAATTTTGAGAAGCGTTCCTTTATCTCCAAAAACTCCAGAAACCAACTGAGATTTAAAGAAGCTTTTCTGAACCAAAAAGTTCCAAAACAACAGAAATAAGTTTTCGAATAGTTTTTACGGTGTATCTAATCGTTCTAATTGGTATAATATCATTTTTTCGAATGCTATCCATTTTGAAATAACCATTTTCAGCTGCGTAACCAAATTTCTATTAGAGGCTAGAATTGTTAATTTTAATATTATTGTTTAAGCTATTAATTTAGCTGTTGAAGATGAAAATGTTTACCTGAGAATGGATAGCATCCGAAAAACCAATATTTCGCGTTGAGAAAAATAAAAGTTGTAAAAACTATCAGGAAACGTTTTTCTTTTGAAACGGGCAGCAAAAGAAACATTTGTTTCACAAATGCTACTTTAAATTTCGGGTATCTATTGGTTTCTGGAGATAAAGGTATACTCTTTTTCGGAATCGTAGATAACTATTTTATATTTTCATAAAGTTTTGCTAGATCCTGGAACATTTACCTTTCTTTACAGTGTATAATAAGTAAAGAACACAAACGAAAATGTTCGCACAAAATGTTCTTTACTCGTTATATAGAGAAAAAAGACAAGTTTTTGTTTTCTACAAGTACAATTAGCGCACACAAAAAATCAGAATAAACACTTACAACAATTAAAAAAATATATAAATATTATTTTTAAAATTTTAAATGCTTGGTAACGTAAGTACAAGAAATGGATTTCATGTAATTCCGCTACCGAGCATTTAAAAGTTTCCAAATAATATGCTTATATATGTTTTGTTTTTAATTGTTGTAAGTGTTTATTTTGATTTCTTAGTGTTTACTAATTGTGCTGGCAGAAAACAAAACTTGAAAGAAATAATTTACAAAATTTGCTCTGAACCGTAATTCCGTTATCCAATAATTGCCCAATTATTCTATCGAGAACCGCCTTAATCTAGTAAACATGCCAAATACAATTTTAAATTATTTATTTATATAGTTAAAGAAAAAATTATTTTGATTTTTTAGCGTTTACTAATTGTGCTGGCAGAAAACAAAACTTGAAAGAAATAATTAACTTTATGTTATTCCAACTAAGCAAAACACGCGGCTTTGCTCGCGTAATTCATGAAAAATGCCAAGTGGTATTCGTTGGCCTTTTTTCATTAAAGAAAATTTTACTGCCACAGATAATTCAGAAATTACTAATTAAGCCACACTAATGTCGAAAAAAATCGAAAATTTAGAACGTTTTTCGCTTTTTCAACCCCCCCTGTAGTAATGTCACCTATATAAAATATAGCCTATGTTATAAAATATAGCCTATGTTAGCCTATATCACTTTTGAAAATGGTCCTGTAGTTCCAGCGATTCCATAGAAATTCTAATTTAGAATGCTTTGCGCTCAACTCACCCTTTTTAAATTTCGATTTTTTTTAGAATTTGTTCTTAGAGAGCATTTACATCTTATAAGTAACTACCATGCCAAATTTCATGTTGCTAACACCTTCAGTATAAAAAAAAATCGAAATTTTAGAACGATTTTCGCTTCTACACACCCCTGGGGATAGTGGTACCGACATAAAATATAGCCTATGTTGGAGCAGGGACTGTCGCCATCAATTTGCCACCATAACTTTTGAAAACTGTTCTGTAGTTCCAGAGATTCCATAGAAATTGTAATTTAGAATGTTTTTCGAACGCTTTTCGCTTATCTCACCCTTTTAAATTTCGAATTTTTAGATAATTTGTTCTTAGAGAGCATTTACATCTTATAAGTAACTACCATGCCAAATTTCATGTTTCTAGTTCCTTCAGTATAAAAAAAATCGAAATTTTAGAACGTTTTTCGAGCTTGCACCCCTCCCACCTGTAGTAGTGGCACCGATATAAAACATACCCTTTGTTACAGCAGGGACTGTTACCATCACTTTTGAAAATGGTTCTGTAGTTCCAGAGATTCCATAGAAATTGTAATTTAGAATGTTTTTAGACCGCTTTTCGCTCATCTCATCCTTTTTAAATTTCGAATTTTTTTTTTAATTTTTTCTTAGAGAGCATTTACATCTTATAAGTAACTACCATGCCAAATTTCATGTTTCTAGTTCCTTCAGTATACAAAAAAATCGAAATTTTAGAACGTTTTTCGCTCTTGCACCCCTCCCCCCTGTAGTAGTGGCACCGATATAAAACATAGCCTATGTTACAGCAAGGACTGTTACCATCAATTTTGAAAATGGTTCTGTAGTTCCAGAGATTCCATAGAAATTGTAATTTAGAATGTTTTTAGACCGCTTTTCGCTCATCTCACCCTTTTAAATTTCGAATTTTTTTAGAATTTGTTCTTAGAGAGCATTTACATCTTATAAGTAACTACCATGCCAAATTTCATGTTGCTAACACCTTCAGTATAAAAAAAAATCGAAATTTTAGAACGATTTTCGCTTCTACACCCCCCTGGGGATAGTGGTACCGACATAAAATATAGCCTATGTTGGAGCAGGGACTGTCGCCATCAATTTGCCACCATAACTTTTGAAAACTGTTCTGTAGTTCCAGAGATTCCATAGAAATTGTAATTTAGAATGTTTTTCGAACGCTTTTCGCTCATCTCACCCTTTTAAATTTCAAATTTTTAGATAATTTGTTCTTAGAGAGCATTTACATCTTATAAGTAACTACCATGCCAAATTTCATGTTTCTAGTTCCTTCAGTATAAAAAAAATCGAAATTTTAGAACGTTTTTCGAACTTGCACCCCTCCCACCTGTGGTAGTGGCACCGATATAAAACATACCCTTTGTTACAGCAGGGACTGTTACCATCACTTTTGAAAATGGTTCTGTAGTTCCAGAGATTCCAAAGAAATTGTAATTTAGAATGTTTTTAGACCACTTTTCGCTCATCTCATCCTTTTTAAATTTCGAATTTTTTCTTAGAGAGCATTTACATCTTATAAGTAACTACCATGCCAAATTTCATGTTTCTAGTTCCTTCAGTATACAAAAAAATCGAAATTTTAGAACGTTTTTCGCTCTTGCACCCCTCCCCCCTGTAGTAGTGGCACCGATATAAAACATAGCCTATGTTACAGCAAGGACTGTTACCATCAATTTTGAAAATGGTTCTGTAGTTCCAGAGATTCCATAGAAATTGTAATTTAGAATGTTTTTAGACCGCTTTTCGCTCATCTCACCCTTTTAAATTTCGAATTTTTTTAGAATTTGTTCTTAGAGAGCATTTACATCTTATAAGTAACTACCATGCCAAATTTCATGTTTCTAACACCTTCAGTATAAAAAAATCGAAATTTTAGAACGTTTTTCGCTCTTGCACCCCTCCCCCCTGTAGTAGTGGCACCGAAATAAAGCATAGCCTATGTTACAGCAGGGACTGTTACCATCAATTTGCAACCATCACTTTTGAAAACGGTTCTGTAGTTCCAGTGATTCCATAGAAATTGTAATGTAGAATGTTTTTAGAACGCTTTTCGCTCATCTCATCCTTTTAAATTTCGATTTTTTTTTAGAATTTGTTCTTAGAGAGCATTTACATCTTATAAGTAACTACCATGCCGAATTTTATGTTTCTAGCTCCTTCAGTATAAACAAAATCGAAATTTTAGAACGTTTTTCGCTCCTACACCACCCCTGGGGATAGTGGCACCGACATAAAATATAGCCTATGTTGGAGCAGAGATTGTCACCATCAATTTGCTACCATCACTTTTGAAATCGCTTTAGTAGTTCCAGAGATTACCCCCTACAAACAAACAAACAAACAAAAAAACAATCTTTACTGGTTTATAATATTCGTATAGATAACATTTTACAAATTTGCTCTGAACCGTAATTCCGTTACCAAATAATTGCCCAATTTATTATATCGAGAACCGCCTTAATCTAGTAAACATGCCAAATAAAATTTTAAATTATTTATTTATATAGTTAAAGAAAACTTGCTTAGTTTGTCCCTGGTGCGAAGCCTAGTTGATTCACCCTTAATTGCGACCCTCGGGACAAAGATTCTTGAATGCAGTTTAAAGGAAATTTACAAAGTCAGATGATTTGAGCATCTTCTAAAAACCCAAAAAAAAAAAAAAAAAAACAGTCTTCTTTCTTCCCGTAGTACCGGTGATCCGCACTAGCAAGCAAGCTTTTAAGAACTTCCCATCACTGATATTAAGAGTCTTAATCCGATTACCTATGGAGCATTCTTTCGAAAAGGGATGCTAAATGATTCGCATATGTTCACATTTAAGTATACACATCCTCTAGAGCTCTTAAAAAAAAAAAAAAATATATATATATATATATATATATATTGCTAATGATAATGATTATTTTACAAAAAAAATATTGTTTTTCGAATGTATATTATAACAAATTGAGAATTCCCAGCGTGACTAACAAAACATGGAATATACATATAAAACAAAACACTCATTATTATAATTATTATTATTTTAAACAGTCTAAAAACAAAACATCCTGTTTGCATAATGCCCGTAATATATTTAAATATTATTTTTAGTTTTACCAATCTTCAGGCATTAGTATGTATTTTTGAACAGCAGTAGTAGTATAAATGTGCCTTATTTACAATACTATTATCGTTAAATAACATTATATTTCTCTTAAACCAATTTATTTGTATTGTCAATGAAATATATACATTAACAGTTATCATTAAAAACGCAGTTATTTATTTTCTTAAAAACACATATAATATAGTTCGACGTTTTAAAAAATATAATCCATACCCAGTTCTCCTGCACACATTTCTTTTAACATGTCTTCATTTTTTATCTTTCCTATCTTTCATTTCACGTTTCCCTTATTTCTATTCATTCGAAAAATACACTCATTATTTCTCGAATAATTGCTAAAATCCATTTCACAAATAATACTAGAAACAACAACACTGGATATTTGAATGTTTTCCTATATAAAAATGTTATTTTTTGAATATTTATATAACGAATTGGAAATTTCACAGCATGACTGACAAAACATTGAATGTGTATAAAAAATAAAACAAAACGCTCATTATTTCTTAAATAATTGCTAAAATCCGTTTCACAAATAATACTAGAAACAACAACACGGGTCTGCAGCATTTAGGAAGAGAAAACGCCTACAACGGGGAAAGAAATATCTGAATCAACAATGATTTCGGAAATAGGAAAAACGTCTCCTATAAGAAATAGTATTGTTGATGTAGTTAGAAATAATTCCTCCAAAAGCTACCAGAAAAAAAAAAAAAAAAAAAAAAAAAAATCTAGAACTTTAAATGAGAAATGCAATTCCATGTTTTAGCGATTTCAAAACAATAAAGTTCAGTCTTGTATGCCATTACATTATGACATTTTTGATGGCTGTTTAATGGTGTTTTTCCCCCTTGGAATTTTTTTTCAGAAATGAATGATTGAATTGTTTTCATTATGTTTCTAAACCCTTTTTCCAATAAAATGTTCTTTTGGGGCAATACATTACATTTGAAAATCTTTGAGTGTGTTTCACCACAGTCAAAATAATAATTTCTAAACCCCAATTACAGCCATCAATACATTTCGAATTCACCACTACAAAATAAATAGGTATATGGAGGGGGGGGGGGTGAAGAGAGCCGTCAAAACAGTTAATTCGCTTCACAGAAAAAAATCAGCCATCAACTTGTTACGCAAGGGATCTAAGTTCATTTTCAGGCATTTTTACCGTTCATTTAACAAATATCGACTTAAAATTATTCTTGCGTTTACAAAATTGCGTTCCAAAATCTATAAAGGCAAAGACAATCTTCAAAAACTTGATACAGGTAAAAACCAGTTTCTTAAGAAAAAGCTATCGATTTTTCCCAGCCAAAAAATAGAAAATAATAAAATAAAAGGCAGGGAAAACAATAGGAAAATGATCGTATATGTCTTCTTCAATTTAGGTTCTCTCAGGCATAGTACAAATATTTCTTCAGAAATATTTCGTGCTTTTTCGAGGTAAGAGGAGGTTAAACTTTACAAAAAAAAAAAAAAAAGATTGGCATTTCAGAAAAATATCACTGTTCAGTATCGTTATCAGTCAGAACTGAATTTTTTTCTGTCGAATGTTAAACGCGTGGCCATGGGACGCATTTGCATTTTTCAAATTTCTGATCAAATATATTTTTCCAGTTTTCCTATCTGTATATTCTCTTCTTAGAGAATCTTTTCTTGCTGTTTAATTGGGAAATACTTACTTGGGATACTTAATACTTTTTAAAGACTTAAAATCTTAGAAAAGCTGACAAGCTGTAAGGCTGTTCTCAAAATGTCACAATTAGACTATAAATAAACATTTAAAATGAATGCGATGAGAAAACAATTGAAAATTTTTCCATTTTCTGAAGAAAAATGTTAAAATTCAAATACGCTCCATGGCCATGGGTGTCATAATATCTTCATTTTTTTACGAGGAGTGTACATCTAATGTTACAGCTTATACGCCGTATTGCCAAATTAGCCCCTTTTTTATTTAAAAAAAAATCGCATCCTACCAGAATTTCTGTATAGTAATTTTTCATTTATTTAATCACGGAATGTCTGTCATTACATAAAACGTACAGAAATTCTGGCTGGATGGTATTTTTTTTAATTAAAAAAAGGGGGGAAAGTTGGCACTGAGCATATACATTTCCACATGGGCATCCAACACTGAGCCTACATTTCCACGTCAGAGCCAGTTCATCCTGCGGGACACGTTTGAACATTAAATACTTTCTGCAAGTAGTAATTTCTAACAGTAGTAATATCTTCCAAAGAGCGCTTTAGAACGTTATAAAAATAACAAGTCGAATTTAAAACATGAAACTGATCAATTTCGGTTGTATCCTGTCATTTCTACTTACTTTAATTTTATTATATTTAGTAATTAAATATGCACGCCAATAACATAATATGCAATATTCGGGATGAAAAAAAAACGCGTACACCTTGTTTAATTGAATTTTTAAGGCTGTTCTCAAATCCAAACTGCCTACTTTCTGACACATTTTTGAATTTATTTTTATTCGCAAACGCATGGAATTGGAAGTGTTCTTACTCAGAAACTATGAAATCGATCCGCTTTTTTCCCTTTTTAGGGGATGGCAAAGGATCTTTCAAAAAATGCTGTCAAATTTGGCGCTTTGAACCTAATTGCCGGACGCGACAGCGTGGGAAAAGAAAAAGTAACTGTTGTCATAAGACAACAATAGCTTATAACTTAAGATGTCATTCATTTATCAAAAAAAGAAAAACTGCTCAAATCACTTTCATAATCATATGCCTGGAATTGCCATGATTTTACGTCAGAAAGGTTTGAGTTGTTGAGCGGGGATTTTTTATTTTTGAAAACCCACCGCTTTCAGGTGGTTCCAAATTCCCTGCTCAACAACGGAAAACTTTTTGACACATTTCTGACTCATTTTTAAACGCAAAAGCATAAAATTGGCATGCCTGGCTATTGAAGCGATTTGGAATCGAAATGAGTTTTCCATTTTTCGATAAATAAATTACTTATCCAGTCACGATGGCTGTCACGTAACGACACGTTTTTCCCCTTTTACGTGCTGCGGCGTCAGAAATTCGATTCAAAACGCCGACTTTGAGAATATTTTCTGAAAGATCTTCTGCCTTTACCAAAATAAATGGAAAACATCCTTCGATTACATAGTTTCTTAATAAGAACACATGCCCATTTCATGCGTTTCCGAAAAAAAATAGGGTTCAAACCCCTGTCGACCTAACCGTTCGGAGTTATATTTGAGAACCAACAGCCTTTAATAAAAAGAAAGAGATAACACGAAAAAAAAAATTTATAAACCTCAGTCAATAAAAAAAAATACTTATCTGCCATCCAAATCTAATTACGAAAATACTGTTATTTGGCAATTCCCTTTTAACCTTTGAACGAACAAAAGAATCGAAGCAAAGGCTATTTTGATTTTAAAAGCCAGAATCAGTAGCCCATTATTTTACCCGCATCGTTAAGCACGAGTGTTGTTTTTCGTGGAATTCCCAAATTTCAACGAATCCGTGTTTGAGAAAAACCAAAGGGGTGTTTTTGAGGACCGGATTTCTCATTAAAACGGAGCACCCACAGTTGTCTATAGCTGGATGAACACAGTCAAATCGAAGCGTATGACTGCTCAACCGTGCTTCCAGAGTTCCAGGCACAAAAAAAGCCGCAAAATATTATTTTGTGTAAAAAGTGTGCAGGCCCTGTGAGAGTGGAAGGCCGGAAGTACTCCCACCACGAGATTGGGTCTTAATAAATCCCCTTAACAGCTCTCTTGATGAAAATAAATTGCCGAGAAGTTTAATAAGTTGCCGGAAGTCCATTTCCGACACTCGAGGAAATGTTGAATTAAGGCTAGAATTATTCACTTAATGGGATATTAACATGGGAAAACGACATTCGTCAAAAGGAGGACTATTTTCGTTTACTTTTCAGAGATGAAAACAGCAAACCTTCAAAAAAGTAAGGTTGTTTTCAAATCCAAATGGGTTACTTTCTGACGCATTCCCTTTTTTGTTCACAAACGCAAGTGCTTTTTATTCAGCATTTATGTAATGGCACAGTTTTTCCATTTTTCCGTAAAGGCAGAAGATCTTTCACAAAGTGCTGTCAAAATTGACGTTTTGAACCGAATTTCCGGGTGCGACATGCGACAACACTGGAATGAAAAAAAAAAAAAAATGCTGTGTTGAAATGAATCAATCAATGAAACATGCAATTCATTTATAGAAAAATATAAAAACGTTTTGATTACAAATCACTTCCATAACCAAGCCTGTAAGTGTCATAATTTTGTGTTTAAAAATGAGTGCTTAAATATGTCAGAAAATTTCGCGTTGTTGAGAAGGGAAAGCTATTTTTTCGAGAACCGCTTTAAAGTTGATCTTAATAAAATAGCTTTCCCCGTGAAACTTTCTGACACATTTACGGGCTCATTTTTAAACGTAAACGCATGGTTATGGAAAAGATTGGAAAACGATCAGTCGTATTTTTCGATAAATAAATTACAACGTGATTAAAAAGCAAATGTTGTCTCGTTATGACAGTTTTTTCTCTTTCCCGTGGTGCTGCGTACGGTAATTTAGTTCAAAACCCCAACTTTGACAGCATTTTCTGAGAGATCTTCAGCCTTTACCGAAAAATGGAAAACTGTTCTGCCAATTGGATGCGTTTGGGAACAAAAATGAATCCAGAAATGTGTCAGAAAGTAGTCGATTTGGAAGCAACGTTTATGAGCAGTGCACTTTTTTTTTTGTCACTAGACAACTTTTTGCTTCCTATTTGTCTCCTATTTATACATTATCGTATAAAATATCAAAATTGATATTTTAAGGGGGTCCAATTGTCAAAATTTTCAAAAACATTCTTTTTTTTTTCTTGCTAATAAAATACTACAAAGTTAAATAAATGAAATAAAGCAAACCGCGTATTTCTACGATTATTACGTCAGCAGATATAAGAATTTTTGTGTTGTACTATCCAAATTTCTCCGATCGTAACTATCTCAAAATGGACTTTTTCATAATTTGTCATGTTTCAAAGGATATATCTAAACTTTCTTGGAAAATATGTATGTGAAATTTTGTACGGAGTTTTTATGTTATGTTTTTAATACATTTAATTACAGGATTTGTAATTAAATTGTGAAAATATATACATGTGAAAATAATAAAAATATAGTCCTCGAAGTAAAAATCACTCTAAAAATATCTCTCTCCTTTTTTTTTTTTTTTTTTTTTTTTGGTTTACTTTTAACCACTTAACAGTTTTGCCCGAACACCACTCGGGCAAAAATAGTTTTCTTGCTTCGTTACTAAAAGCTTTTGAACACCACTAATTTTTAACAGTAATCTTCACTTTATTAATTGGCAAAAATTTTTCGATTATATTTATATAATCGAAGCAAATATTTAGCAAATATTTTAGTGCGGAAAAAGTGGTGTTCGTCCCTATATTTAGTTTATTGCCAAAAAAACGAAACTGTTAAAGGGTTAAATTCATTATAAATTTGTAAGCAATATTTTTTTTATAAATATACCATTTCTACACGCAATATTGAAAAAAGTAATGCAATCGGGAAAGTAGTTCATAAATTATATCAAAAATTAAATAAGTCTAAATTTTTTTTTTAAATTCTGAATTAAATTTTTTTTAAAGTTTTTAAAAACTTTATATCTGAAAAGTAATCTTTATAGAAAACACATTTCAGGAAAAAATAATTAAAAAATGCCTATAAATAAAGAAAATAATATCCCCCCCCCCCCGAAATCCCGTAAAAATAAGATTCAAATAGCCTTGTAAATAGGTCACAAAACCTCTATAAATTAGCTTATTAATTTTAATCGATAAAATCTTTCTAAAACTTATTGAAATTTTCTAACGCAGTTTGCTTTGGAACGTGTCGTTTTCTTTAATTCATAATCTAGAACATAAAGGGTTAAATGACAAATCCGCGGAAGATTTTGATACCGAATTTTTTTCATATCAAAACGGGTGTACCCTAAGCAAAAACAATGAACATCATGACTGTTAAGTTGTTCAAGATTAGAAAAATACACGAACAAAAATATCATCAATAAGACATTGTTAGTGAAGAAAGCCGATCTATGAATAAAGAAAGTATTGTTCGTTGACATTAAGTCTCTAGATGCAGACACAAAAGATCTCATTAAGTATCTATTTATAGCAAAAATAAACTTGTAAATACTTTTCAACTATCGTAGTAGTTATTTTTGCATCGTCGAAATATAAAAATAGGAAAGAATATAGCAGCCAAAAGAAAAGGAAAATAAATAAAAATATTTTATATCCAATATTTTTGTTTTAGAATCGGAAAATATTTTTACTCGCAGATATCGCTTAACATCACACACACATATATATATATATATATATATATATAAATTAAAAGCGAAATAAATTTCCGAAAATCCAAATATAAAATATAATCTTATTTAAAATCTGCTTTCTTTTTTCTGATGTATGTAATATTAAAAAGGACAAACGTGTCCGTACGTAACGCTGACGTCATTTTGATGTTGGCAACACCAGTCGATTAAATTTCGCTTTTACTGTAATTTTTTTAACTTCTAAACATCGCATATTTTCAATGTTTACACCGTCGAATAAGGGGGAAAATGTACAGTAAACTCCCGACTATCCGGCCCTCGACTATCTGGTCCTCCGTACTATCCGGCCTAGTAAAAAAAATTAGGAATGTTGCAAGTGACCGATACAGGCAGGTTCCCGTCCGTGGGAAGTGCTGACTCACGACAGGGAGGAGCAAGCGATCATCTATCAAAGACTTTTTCAAAAACTAAAAACTGTAAGTTTTGACTCTTTTATCTTATGCATAACTTTTCATATTTGTGCAATCATTTATCAATAAACAGTAAAATAAGATTTACTCATTTTTTTTCGAATTAGGTTTACGTTGTACTTTAATGTTTTGCTTATTTTGAATCTGTATGTACTGTATATATAATATGTATCTTAAAATGTGTAACATGTGTTTTTAATAGTATGGAGGGGGGAAAGCAGGAAGTAAGTAAATATTTATGGAACTTCGGCCTATCCGGCTTTTTTGTTATCCGGCCTACCCTTCCGCCACATTAGGCCGGATAGTCGGGAGTTTACTGTACTTTCAAACGCAATTTGTTTGAAAACTGTATCGCAATTTACTCTTTTATTATAGCATTAAAATTAAATTTCAATCATGATTTTTTTAAAAATCTATCTGTATCGCATGCAGACGATTACGACAGATATATCCATTTGTACTTAAAATAATATAAATTGTTAAGCATTTGTTTCCGGCTTATAAACCACGAAAGTACCCCTTTTAATAAATTTCATCTATATTATAAAGGACAAACGTGTCCGTGCATAACGCTGACGTCATTTTGATGTTGGCAACACCAGACTATTAAATTTCACCTTTACTGCAATTTTTTAAACTTCTAAACATCGCATATTTTTAATTTTTACACCGTCGAATAGAGGGGGATAATGTACTTTCAAACGCAATTTGTTTGAAAACTGTGTAGCCATTTGCTTGAAAACTGTATCGTAATTTACTCTCTTTTTAGTTTTTAAAATAATTTTCAAGCATTATTATTTTTTTAAAATTATCTTTATCGCATGCAGACGATTACGAAAGATAAATCCGTTTGTACTTAAAATAATATAAATTGTTCAGCGTTTGTTTCCGGCGAAAGTATAAGAAAGTATCACTTTGAATAAATTTCAAAATTTTATTTGAATACATAATCGCTATTTTTCATGTAAAAATGATTTTTGGTGTTAATCTAAAAAAATATTAAATGTAAAAAATCTATAAGAGTTTTCAATAATAATAATAATAATTAGTAAATATGCAGATCAGGAAGGCTCCTGATCTGCAGGAGCCTTCAACGTCAGCTCTAAAAGTCATTGTTTTTTAATCTCACCTTTCATATTATTTAGCTTCTTACAATACGCAATTACTTTTTTTTTTTATTATTATTATATACATCTTTATAGGCATACAAAATACTTCGGAGGTTTCAGAAATGAGAAGCGTTCAATTAAACACGATTTATGCAATGATATTCTGAAATTCTTATGAAATCCTTATTTTTGTAATTTTTTAGATAAAAAATGTATTTCTTATTTTGATATTCTTTGAAATAGGGTTGCTAAGAAACTAACAAAATAAAGAGGAAAGAAAAAGAAATGCATTTTAAAATTTGTAAAAAATAGGAAAATAAAATGTTTTATATTTCCCGAACACTTGCAGACAAATTTCCAATAATTTAAACAATTTCTAAATTCTAATGGATGTATCGGCAAATTTTCAAAGCAATTGCATATATTTAAGACCTCCCTATCGAAAATTTAGTATCCGTCATTTTACGTTTAAATCCATTATTCAAATAGGCAACTTTCATTTGAGTTAAAAATGAAATTAGAAAATCGTCTGCACTCTCATAGGAAAGCATTCTGACCTAAAAAGAAATGTTCTCTATTTTTCGAACGAATGAACCCAATGTAACCAAAAAGTATACAGATAATTCCGGGTACCTCACCAAAAATCAACCTAATCGAATGTTTTTAAAACTTTTCAGATCTCCACAGTGAGCCTCAACTGAATAAAAGATATTCTGTATATTGGATCCTTTAGATTCTAATAAAATACAAATTAATTGAAGATCTTTGAGATTCCATTTTGATCTGGATTTTCATTTTCACTAGTATTTCCCATTGTTTCGAAAAAAAAAAAACAATTTTACTTTGGAATATTGTTTGATATTATAACATACTGATGGATTTTTTAACCCTTTCGCCACTAAAGGTACTTAAACGATTTAATTTTTTTTTGTTAACATTTACTTTTGTAATTATCTATATGTGGTAATGATAGTACATGTCTATATACACTCAATACTATCACTTCATTTAGGTTTCAGCATTCAGAAATAAAACGTTTGTTTAAATCTCTTTGCACCGGTAGTGATTTTTAGGTGCGTTCTTTATTATAAAAATACATCGTCGTCCGGTCCGTCCATCTGTTTGCACATAACAGCACAAAAACTACCCAACCGAATGGTTTGAAATTGAATATATAGAATCGTTGCAGAATATTGGCGAGTCATTTCAAATTTATGAACATCGAATCAAAACTTCAAAAGATATTAATAACAGTTTTCTTCACTCTGTTAAATCTTATCATACGTAATGCATTCAATGATACCCCATGATGGGTAAGGATTCTAGGTTGCCATGGTGGTTACGTTCTGTTTAAGATGGAGTCCTATTATTTCCGTATGACTGAATTAAAAAACTGAATTTGTATATTAAAATTGTTTAATTATAGTAATCCTATAATCTACCGACAGTTTTTTTGGATAGATGTTTCCGAAGATATAGATATTAAGTGGAAAATTAGTCTCAATATGGATTTCAAGCTCTGAAATTTTTAAAGCTAGGCTTAAGTTGAATTTAAATTAAGTTGAATACTGGAATTTTCAGTCAATGTCAACAAAAGATAAAATCTTGCCAACTTAAAATGTACTTATTTTATTAGGGAAAGTAATCGTATCATAATAACAGACGATATAATTCATTTTTTTCAGTGAAATAATAACGATGATTTTTTTTACATTGTCTTGTATTGGATATTTGCGCATAGTATAATTTTAAAATAACACAATTGTAATGAATTGTTTGTAAAAATGTAGTGAAACTTAATTTCATAAAATAAAATGAATATCTATAATATGAAAATCTGCACATAAAATAAAGTTTGTATTCACGCTTTTTTGCGTAAAAGTGCAACAGCTATTGCATCAAGATCTGAATATTTGTAAATATCTGAAATATAATCACACTCTAAAATTGGGAGGAGTGAGAAGTTGACTCTTTGGAAGAGTGAGAGGCATTTTCACTCTTTTTGGAGTGAATTTTATAAGAATACACTCTTTAAAGAGTGGGATTTTCCACTCTCTAGAAAGGAGTGAAATATCTCACTCCGTTGTCGAGAGTGACTGTCTCACTCCTTTGACAAGAGTGAAATATTTCACTCCGTTGAAGAGTGAAAGCCTGGCATTATATAATTTTGTCCATATTTATTTATTGAGAGAAACGAAATGATCATTTTTCCTTTTTCTTTTTAGGTAGATTTCGTAAGAAATGTTACCTATTACATTCTCCCCTATGTTGGAATTTCTGAAAATTTTTGCAGATCTACGCCGATTATAACCCCTAAAACCCCAAACCATCCCCCAGTTCAAAACTTTATCTATCTGTCTATATAGCTATATCATTTTTTATGGACACGATAACTTCAATAATTCTGCACAAATCTCTTCCAAACTGATAACATATAATCAAAGGACATAAAATCTCGGTCAAGTTCGTTAATGGGCAAAATCGAAATAGGGGGGGGGGGTGAAAACAGAAAAAAACCCATAACTTCTTAATTATGATACGTATCAAATCCGTTTAAAGTTATTAATATTTCTAGGAAAAGGGCCGAAAATTTATGTATGACAGATTTTTGATATCATTAAAAATGGCCTCAAGGAAGGGGGGGGGGATAGGATTTTAGGAAGAAAAAAATTCATAACTTCGTCAATTCACAAGATATCCATCCGCTTCTTGGAAAACATGAAAAAAAAATTGAATGCACTTAAAATAAAATTTAATATAACAAAGCATACCTTTTATTATACACGTGAAATACCACTGCTTCGACCGATCGATGGTGTCTTTATTTTCTTTTAAACATTTCAATATCAATTTTGCTTTTTAACCATAAATATAAAGTAAACCTATGTGGCGAATTGACATTTTATCTTTTTTGTACTACTATTTATTTTTTTTTTTTAATCATTGTTCTGCACTATATAATGCGGTTATTTTATTTTTGTGGCAACACTAATTTGAGGGAAAATCTCGCATTTCATTTATAAAAACAATGCCGATTTAATTTTTAATTAATAGCAATATTTAATCAAAAACCATGTTTTAACGAAATGTGGTGGTGGTACTAATGTCAGAAGCTGCTTCAAAAACCTTTCGAAGGAGGTTACCTCATTTATTGTTGTGTGTTTTGTAAATTCATGGAAAAAGGGATGTTGACAACAGAAATATGTATGATTTTAGAATAATAAACTAAAATACAGGATAAATAAAATTAAAAATTGACTTATACGGTGGATTCAGGGGGACAGAGCCCCACACCCCATCTCTGACGAAAAAAATCTTAGTCCCTTATTTTCGTGGTGTTTAAATATTATAAATTCACCGGGGAATAATATGTATTATCCTTTTTAAAAACAATTTAATATTATATTTTTTAAATAATAATTTTTAGCTGACATTTTAAACAGAAACGTCTTTTTAAACTTTCCATAAACGATCGCAAAATTCCAATTACGATGCGACACTGATTGGTCTCTATAAAGTTTAACAACAGTGATTTCAAAGTTGTATATACAAATAGTGACCACTCTAGTTTTAATAACGTATGGAAATTCAGATTAAGTTATAAAGTCTTTCAAAAGTTAATGGATGAATAATGTTTTGGATTTTCATATCTAAAGCAAAAATCTGAAATATGAAAATTGCTTTTAAATTCTTTAAAATTCGATATATTATATGCAAGTGTTACGTCAAAATCTTTTTTTTTAAGCTATTTTCCCTTTGTCTGAAAATATAACAACTGTAGTAATTATATTTTGATAATTGATAAATTTAACGCCAGAAAATAAAAAGTTTCTGCCCGCTGCGCTGATAAAAAAAAAAGTTTAATGAGTCAATTGGGTCAGAGATCACACCATTAGCAATGCTGACGTAAATATTGTCTTTTTTTTTTTTTAACAGACCGCTGACGAGGACCATTTTCATTCTTGGCAGACGTCTATGACGATTGGCTGACGCGTTAATACTTCGATTTAAAATGTTAGTTCAACGGTTTAGTAGTTTGAAGAGATGTTCGTAACTTTGATACTGAAAAATTATGTGCTTATAATTTTGTGTCAGTCCTTATGTGTGGATGTGGATTACAAGTAATTTACAGTAATCATGAAACGATACATAGAAATAATATACGCTGAAGAAAATGCTTGTAATTTATAAAATGTTATAATTGTTAGAACATTGGTGTGTATTTTATTAATTTTTTTTCCGTTCATCACGAAGATTGTGCTTTTTGAATATTTATAAAATCCGACTGGTGAGTTTTTTTTTGCAGTCGGATGTGTTTTTTTTTTTCCTTTTTGAAAGGAAAATATGTGATTTATTTTCAATGAATATTTTTAACAAATCGGTTTGCAAAACAGTGCTTTTTTTTTATGTTTTGCCAAAAGTGTGCAACTGCCTTAATTGAGGGAGTACGCTCTATGACTATTCCATTGACAAGTTACAAATATTATAAAATCAACATTTAATCTGAGAATTATCTATTTTCGTATTGTACTTTTTGAATATTATTTTTATAAAATCCGACTGGTGAGTTTGTTTTTTGTTTTTTTTTTTGCAGTCGGATGTGTTTTTTTTTTCCCCTTTTCGAAAGGAAAATATGTGCGATTTATTTTCAATGAATATTTTTAACAAATCGGTTTGCAAAACAGTGCTTTTTTTTATGTTTTGCCAAAAGTGTGCCTTAATTAGGGAGTACGCTCTATGACTATTCCATTGACAAGTTATAAATATTATAAAATCAACATTTAATCTGAGAATTATCTATTTTCGTATTGTATTTTTTGAATATTATTTTTATAAAATCCGACTGGTGAGTTTTTTTTTGCAGTCTGATGTGTTTTTTTTTTTCCCTTTTCAGAAGAAAAATATGTGTGATTTATTTTCAATGAATATTTTTAACAAATCGGTTTGCAAAACAGTGCTTTTTTTTATGTTTTGCCAAAAGTGTGCAACTGCCTTAATTGAGGGAGTACGCTCTATGACTATTCCATTGACAAGTTATAAATATTATAAAATCAACATTTAATCTGAGAATTATCTATTTTCGTATTGTACTTTTTGAATATTATTTTTATAAAATCCGACTGGTGAGTTTTTTTTTGCAGTCGGATGTGTTTTTTTTTTCCCCTTTTCGAAAGGAAAATATGTGCGATTTATTTTCAATGAATATTTTTAACAAATCTGTTTGCAAAACAGTGCTTTTTTTTATGTTTTGCCAGAAGTGTGCAACTACCTTAATTGAGCGAGTACGCTTAACAACTTGTTATAATATTCATTCAGTTCTGACTATTCCATTGACAAGTTATAAATATTATAAAATCAACATTTAATCTCATAATTATTTATTTTCGTGTTATATTTGTTTAAAATAATTTACTATTATGGTTATGACTAACTCATCAAAGGTAGGTAGGATTATAAACAACTACTAATTTTCGTTTTCAAATAAAGCTTTTGTTGGAATATAATTGCTTATATAACATTATTTAATTACTATTTAAATTAATTTGATAAGAATAATATGTATTTGTTATATTTGTATCTTTTTAAATCCAAATAAATATATTTTAATGTTAAAATATTTGTGTATTTTTTATGATTTTCAAATAAATTCATATCAATTTCAAAATTAGCAAATTTGTTTAATATATCTTTAGATCTCCACTTTATCAATAAAAGTTTTTTATTGTAAAGAATCTGGATTATAACTCACAGCATTGATTTTATTGAAGTTCAGAAATATATATACATATATATTATGCAATTATATGTTATTACTATGACTGTAAAATATCAGTAATATATATATTTTTTTTAAATGCGTACTTTAAAATATGTCTTTTTAAAAAAGCAATAACAGAAAGTTATCAAACCTTATGCTGAAAAAAAAAAAATGCTGTGTTTATAATTTTTTTTAACACTTTGATATGTAAAGGAATTTTTAATGTTGCTTTGATGAATATGCGGAATACTTATAACATTTTCTTTCGCGGTCAAACTCCTGTGGTGACCTATTTTTTATATTTTATAATTAGAGATGTACAATTTTCTTCGAGAAATCTTTTTACATTTTTTCTGGGGGGGGGGGGGGTGAATTTATTTTTGTCAAATCTGATTTGTTAAACCTAAAAAACTTATTGGCAAACTGGCAGAACATTTTTTTTTTTTTCAATTTGGGAATGTGAATTTAAAAAAATCTTCTAAGTTACACATAATATTACTTGGTTTTAAAGCAAATTTTATATGTAAAACAAATATATCATTACTTACTTTGATTTATTGCTCAAAACTTTAGCTTTCGGTTTTGCAAAACTTGAGATATTGAAAACAAATTTTAATATTTAAAAAAAAATATTTTTAGTAAAAAGGTTAAAAATAGAAAATGGAAAATAAAAAAAGCTAGACATTTACATTTTTGCATAATTTTGGTCCAAATATTTTTCTAAATGGTTTTCATTGTTGTAATAAAATTCGAGATCTAAATTTACTGGTTCTATTATTTTTCTTTCTTTATTTTTTATTTTTTTAAAACTCTAGATTGTTTAACTGTGTTGTATAAGATCTAAAATATAGGGTTTTCAGTAAATTTTAATATGTTTTTACGTTAAAAAGAAAAAATATATTTCTTCACACATATTATATATATATAAAGTTTCCCATAGCATAAACCTGGTTTTTATATATGTTAGTATTTTAAAAAATATATAAAACATTCAGAGAATGAAAAAACTATAGTTGCCATTATTATTTTTTTATTATCATTATTGAACTGTTCTATTCAAGTCTTAAAACAATTCAAAGCATACTTCATGGAAATAAACTTGTACTTTCTTCTAAGAAAACGAACTATATGGTACACTCAGAAAACGAACTATATGGTACACTCAGAAAACGAACTATATGGTACAAAATTATTTTATATCAATTTTAATTTGATGATCCTTTAAAACAATTAATCAGAAGTATTTTTCTAAAAGAAGTATTTTCTATCTAAAATAAATAGTCAATTTTGATGAAAAGTTGCATTGTTCTTCTAAAACAACATTACAGTTTTAATCTAATATTGCAGTGTTAAATTTTCATTCTAAAATGATTTTTTTTTTTTTTTTTTTTTTAATGGCCATTTTAATGTGCGCCGCTAATGAAGTCGTTGCCGACAACAGTATTCAATGACTTCATTCGTGTAATCGGGCGGTGCAGAAAAGTTGTAATCAATATTGTACATGCTTTTAGCATAGAATGAAGTTGAATATAAAAAATATTATATAAAAACATATTTTTTATATGCTCAGTAATCGAATGAATTTAATTTTTTGCGATAGTATGTAAAGAGGGTGGGAAGGGGGGGGGGAGTAGTCATTGTCCCTCGAATTGTTTTAGTGCACATCTTCTATACTATGACAAAAAATTAAACACTTTCATGCTTTAGAATACATATTTGGCCATAAAGCAAGATTCGATTTCTTCCATAAGAGCATGGGCAAACTGGGCCGTTAGCCATTGACACTATGATTTTAGGGTTCTCAAATTTAGTATGCAATTTTCATAAAGCTGATATTTTATATCTATTTCGACGTTGCACTGACTATAATCAATATTTTGAACATTTAGAGTAGGATAAGTTTAAAAACCAAAAATATATTTATCTAAGTACAGTAAAACTTTTCAATAGCGGACACCCCAGGACGACGGAATTTGTCTGTTATTCGGAAGAGTCCGCTTTCTCCGAATAGCAGACAATTTCTACGATGATGCGGTGTCCACTATTGAAAGATTTTATTGTATTTAGATAAATATTTTTTTAGTTTTTAAACGTATCCTACTCTAAAAGTTCAAAATATTGATTATAATCAGTACAAAGTCGAAAGAGATTTAAAATATCAGCTTTACAAAAATTTCATACCAAACTTGGGGCCCCCTCAAATCGGGGGAGGGGGGATGACCCAGTTTGCCCCTGCTTTAATCAGGTTCTGCTTCCGGAACAAACCCCAGCCCTGCTTTATGGTCAAATATTTTCCAATTTATTCAGGATTCACTGTGGTCAAACATGGCTGTATTTAATGCTAAAAAAAGTGTGGTCAGAAATATCTGCATATTGCTCACAAATCAGAGCACAAAAACGGCCACAATTCAGACATTTCAAGTGTCTGAAATTCAGACACATTTAAGTGTCTTAAATTTTTAAGACACTTTAAAGTGTCTCTTTTTTTAACCATCCGTCTCAGACACTTAAGTGTCTGAATTTCAGACATTTCAGTTTACAGTGTAAGTAAAACTTAATGGGTATTTGAAAAGGAAAGAAATAATATACACTGATTAAGATTTTGGTTAATTACTTGCCCTTATGGGCATTTTAAAACTATCATATCTTTATAAGGCATGCAATGAAAGAAAACACAATAGTGATAAGCTTGGAATAAAATATTTTAGTTTTTTGTCAGTAATCTAATTTAATTCATTATGTAACTCTAATTGAATTTTTCCTTAAGAGTTCAATTACTGTTACAAACTGAATTAAATAAATATTGCCAATAAAGTATTTTAGTCCAATCTTTACCACGCTTGTGTCTATTTTCATTGCATGCTCTAAAATATATGATTCTTTTAAAATGCCCAAAAAAGAAACATAAATTTTTTTTTATTCACTCCATAAAAACTGAACATTCACTCCTATGAAAGAGTGGCTATACACTCCTGTTAGGAGTGAGAAATCCACTCCTTTTGCCAGAGTGAATAGTCACTCCTATGAAAGAGTGGATAGCCACTCCTATGAAAGAGTGACTATTCACTCCTATCAGGGTGAAAAAACCCACTCTTTTTGCAAGAGTGGATAGTCACTCCTCTGAAAGAGTGAGTATCCACCCCTGTTTAGAGTGACTATTCACTTCTCGGGAGTGAGTATTCACTCTTTCAGAGAGTGAATAATTTCACTTTTGCCTAGAGTGAATAGTCACTCTAAAGAGGTTGGGCAAATTTTGACTCTGCGATAGAGTGAATATCCACTCCTCCGGAGTGAATAGTCACTCTTTCTTATTTAGAGTGCACAATCAAATATAAATAAATATGAACAAAATCTGAATATTTTGTATAGTACGGACGCACCTCATTTGTCCCGTTTGACGTACAATTCCTAACTTGTTTACTTTAAACATACGTTTCATTTTTCGAATTTAAAAGAGAGGTTACTTTTCCGAAACAATTAGTTCTAATTAAAAAAAATAAATAAATAAATAAAAAAGATGTTAAGCCTATTGAATCCTGATGTAATACGAAATTTTCCGAATGCCATCAAAAATTTTCCTTAGCCTATTGTCTCACGAATGATAGGCAAAATAACTCTAATAGCTAAATTTCAGTAAATGACCTATTCGTTATTCTTAACTTTTGTGATTTGGATAGCTATTTTGAATTTTTTTTTTAATCTAAAAGTACCCCCTCCCCTTCTTCAAGAACCAAAATAATCGGTCCCGAAAAGGTTAACAGCACATTTCGGCTAACTAAAAAGATTTAAACTGAGAAAGTAATCATTCTAAATATGTGTGACGAATAGAAATGATTAAAATAAAATCCCGATAAGTAAATACGAAGAACGAAAAATCACCAACCACTCATAGATTTTGAAACACTTTCCGAGACTTATATTATTATGAAAATTCATTCTTTTCTAATTAAATCTATCATAGTCCGTCCTGTAACCAAATAATTTTGTACGTCTCTGTAAAGGAAGAGAAATGATACGCATTCCTTAACAACATCTTGTAAGACATCTCAGGGATTTTTTTTTATTTCATTATGTTTGAAGTATCACAACATCATTAAAATGCATCGCTAACGATATTTTCCTATAGATTCTAATGCTTTTGTGCGTCCCTGTAAACGAATTATAAATGCTACTTATTCTATACTCCTGAGAAAGCTTTTTTAGTCCACCTCAGTGATGCATATTAATTTCATCCTATTTGATGAACATCATTAAAATACATTGGAAACGATTTTCCCCCGTAGACCCTAATGTAATGGAATTATTTTGTGTATCCCTGTAAACGAGCTATAAATGCTAGACACTTTATTTTCAGTACCGAACATGCCATAGTCAATCTCAATAACATTTAATATATCAATTGCATAGCAATCCGAGTCTATTTGCAGACGGCAGACCGAATTGAACACATTTTAAGTACGTTGGAAATGGCAGGTATTGTAAGGCAGTGTTTTGCATGGACTTCTGAGTCACTTGTCCAAGCGAGGTCGTGATCGGGGATGGAGTCAATTTTGTGTGAAACCTTAATGGGGCTTTTGTGACAGTTTCTGATTCCTATTCACGCGATACACTATCTGACACGGAAACCGATTCAGGTTCAACAACACTCGCCACTATGGAACCAAAATAGACAACTTGAAGATAGAGAAGATGAAAAAAGCGAATCTTTTTTGATTGGAAGCTTTTTGTTTGCTTCCTTTCTTCACAGAATGATTTCTTAATATAGAAGAAAACAAAATAACTATAGGACAGTGCTTCCCAAACTGTAGAACCCGTTCGGTGCCAGCAAAAAGTTCTACTTTCTGTAAAAGCATAATAATAATTCTAAATAAGCGTTGAATTTTTTAATAAATTATTGTCTACAATATTATTTTCAAACTTCTCATACTGTTATATATATGTGTGTAGGTAAAAGAGGATTGCCAATGCGAAACGAGTATACTCGTGTTGGGAATCCTTTACACCCTGACAACCACGAGTATACTCGTGGTTGGCAGCGAATGCGTTAAATTCTTTTCGTGACTCTACCATTAACCTAAGAGGTAGGTATATAGAGCATTTTGTATATAGTGTCTATATTTTTGGTCTATTCAAAGCTTTAATTCTCCGCATACGGATCCCGCGATTCCGCAGGTTATCAATAGGCTCGCTCGTTTGGCCTCCTTTTCTTAATTCAGAAATTCCGAAAGAAGAAATTTTATTTTGAATAATCACTAAATGTCTGCCATTAAATAAAGCAAAAATTACTATTCGGAATTTTTGGTATGATTTCGAAATTTCTAAGTAAAAATGGATGCCAAACTGGAAACCCTAACTCGTTCGCCTACTACGGTTCATGAGAAAATCGCGGGCGAAGGTTTTCCATAGGTGTCTTTTTTTTTTTTTTTTTTTTTTTTTCGTCGATTACTATTTCCAAATTATAATATCCGCAGTAGATGTTTAAGAAATCCATGTATGTAGATAGGGACAAAGGGATTCCTAGGGTATGGTTATTCATTCACCCTACGCTCTTTTAGTATTGTCACAAAAAAAAAATAAGATAAATATATTTTTAAATAATATTTTAATTTATATTTATATTTTATAGAATATGATTTTATATATTTTTTTAGATAAATACTCATATATTTTTTTTCTTTTTAATGTTATCCTACTCTAAAAGTTATTAAGATAACCAATAGAAGAACAAAATAAATTTTAAATCCCAATTTTACGAAGCATTCGCTATTAAGGTGCCCAAAAATTAGGAGCCACGGGACCATGGCCCATGTTTTTATCAGGCCCTGTATGTAGATAGAGAAAATATTTAAAAAAAAAACATCGTACCGTGTTCAGGAAAGTGTCAAAATCGAGCCATACGCGGAGGTTTAATGGAACTCTGAAGTGCCTAAACAAAAGAGTAATATATCTCTCTTTTTATCATTGTGAAGCTGTCTATTAATTTTAATTGTTTCAGGTCGGAGAACCTTCTACTGACGTGTTCTAGAAAAGTATATCACGAGGAAGTATACTTTGTTAAAACTTAGCGTGACAATTAATAGTTCGCTTTTAGAACGCGAGAAGAACTTATTCCGACTCGATCTTCATTACCATTTGTTTTTATGGCGAGTTATTTAAAATGTGTCATCCACTCTGACAGACAATAACTGAGGGTTTGGAATTTCTTTCTTTTTATTTTGAAAACAACCACGATTCGAAATAACCTAAGCAGAGAAACAAACGGCAGAGTGCTATTTAAGAAAATAGCTTTTCTACAAATTAGAAGAGATGAAAAATTAAGAATACAAGTCCTTTTTACGGAAAATTAAAACAGACTTTAAGGGATTATTTCTTACCTTCGTGTTTTTTTATTGGTAAACACACTAGAGATCTGCTTGGGCCGGTTTATACCTCACCCGAATCTGAAAGTCAATTTAAAGTTAATTCGAAACTGGACCCGCAACCATAAAAATGAGGGCTAACCCAACTCAAACCGGGTCCAGTTGAGTTCGGGTAAAATCAGGTTACACAAAACTTTAATCTACATTCATTTGAAATAGTTTGTTGCGTAGTAGGAGACAATCTAAAATTTTGTTTTCATGGATTCCTATACACGATACGGCGACTATTTTAAAAACGCAAAGTACTATTGTGTACCTTAACACCTATTCAAAGACTGCTCAATTTTGATGAAAATTAAAGAAAGTCAAGAAAACAGACAGACAGACAATCCTATCATCTTAAGATGATAATAAAATTGAAACGGAACCAAGAAAAATAATATATATATATATATATATATATATATATATATATATATATATATATATACGAAAAATAGCTAAGAATTTTGTGTGGACATATATATACAAGCGAATTGCATAGCCATCGTTGGAAGTCGGCTAAAAACGAAAATGATTAATTAATTTTAAAAACTCGAATGCAACAATGTTTACTGGAAAGACATTATTGTTTCACAAAGAAGATTTAGACTCTTTTGAACCGGGATATGGATCCCGGTTAAATTCCAGTAACTTCAAATAATCAGATTAACTTAAATTAAGTGATGGAGCAATTCAATTTTATCTTACTTGCAAGTTAAGAAAAATAACTTAAGTTATTCCTTAAGTTAAGTAAAACTAGGAAATAGGTTTCAAAATTGAAAATTCGAAAGCGAATTTTAAATATAAATGTCCTATTCAAAAGTAATAACTTTATTAACAGTTGCAACAAAATGTCAGTAAAAACTATAGAATTATTTGAAAAAAGAGAATTTTTCGAATTTTTTTTGTTTTTGAATTCGTCTTACGTTCAAATAAAATAGACTTTGTATATCAAAATAAAGTTTTTTATATAAATTTTAAAGAATTAAAAACTTTTGTTCCTCAGGAAGTGTTTCTAATTAAAAATTTCTCCTTCTTTTCTCAAATACATTTTTCTCTTGACAAAATATTTAGCAATGTAACATTTTTTTTATATCAAGAAAATCAAGTGTTTTACTATGGGCAGGTTTCATTATTAGCATTATAATGATTAATATTGTTGTTAATGTTTTAGCGATTTTCAACAACATCTACAATCAAGCAGATAAAAATCATCTCTACAATGCATTTCTTAACTTAAAGCGGTCATCAAATCCAAATCGGCTAGTTTTTGACATATGCACGAATATCTTTTAATTCGCAAATGCTGAACTTTTGAAACGATTCGGATACCGAGAAAACGAACAGCGTTTTCCATTTTTCGATAAAGGCAAATAATTTATAAATTATTGTCAAGCTGTGTGAAGCCAATTTTCAGGATGCGACAATCCGGAATCATCAAGGAACAATTTACTATAATGCAAGATGAATAATTATTTACTTGAAAATAGAAACACTATTCGATTCTTGGACATTTAAATTGTAAAGTCTGCAAATTTCGTCAGGAAAAAATATGTCAGAAAGTTTCGCGTTGTGAGCAGGAAAAATATAAAAAAGGTTCGATAGGGTCAGGAAACTTTTCTTTTTTGTGAATTGTTTTGATCTATATTTGAATTTGGACCAATATTTAGTTCCTCTCTGATTTCTTGTCGGAAGATTCTTTAAATGTGCATCGAAAACACAGGTTTGTTTAGAAAATTTCAGTGTATTTAATTATATTTATATGATTGTTTTCGATATGAATATACCACATAACATAACACCATTGTGGATTTTTAAAACTTTCCAAAAATACTTGACCATGCTCTAACTCTTGTAAATATACTGGAATTGCCATATTATTAAGGCTTGCTGCGGCATGTTCTCCATTAAACATAAAGTGTGTAGTATTTATAGTTCGTTTACTGGAAGTCTCAAAATAATTCTTTTCCATTATAAGCTATAGAGAAAAATCTTTTGCGGTGTATTTTAATGTCCGTACACTATTTCAAACATAATGAAACTGATATGCATTTCTGGGGTGGATTAAAACATGCTTTTTTTTTAATATAGAGTGCAGAATATTTATTATTCATTTACACAAAATATTCGGCTACATAATGGAAAGTGTATTTTAATGACAATATTCTATGTCAAAGCATAATGGAATTTATATTACATTACTGATGTTCATTACAAGATGCTTGCTGTAGAATATCACTTATTGGAGCATTTTATGACAGGGGCACACAAAATATTTCGGTTAAAGCATTGTATATCAGCCATATATTGCTGGAAGTGCGTTTTCAGTTATTCTATGCGTTTTTAAGTTTCACTAAATTTTTTCATACTACTTGGTGTGTATAAATTCCATAGATACACAAAATAATTCGTAAGCATTACTGTGCGTGGGCGTTACTTTTTCCAGCTGAACTACATTTAGTATATCTCATGAGATGTTTGTAGACTATAAATAAATTCATTTACAGAATTGGATACATTGCCTTCTATGGTAATTAATTTCTGGAAGTGTGTTTTTAGCAGTGTTAAGCATTTTTTGCCTCTTTTAAATTTTAGCTTAATCTGTGGAGTGTATAAAAAGTTGTAGGTAATATTCAGGATTTTAGAAAAGAATTCGAGTACATTTCCGCCTAATAGCTGAAAGTGAATTTTTAACTGTGTTATGCGTTTTCTAACTAAACTAAATTTTAGCACACCATGTAGAATACATACAAATCTTTAGATCATATACAGGGTTGCACAAAAAAATGCGAGTACCTTTCAGGCTATGGACAGTCATTGGTGAAAACTAGTTTGCAAATGTGTTATGCGTTTTCTAAATTGTTTACTTAGATACTATTTTGGAAAGTGGGAGTTCTGTTTTAGTTTAAATGTTCTTCTGTATGTTAGTTTAAATGTTCTTCTTATGTAGTTCTTTTTAAATATATACTAGGCAATGACCTTGACCTTTTTTACTTAGACATCTTCTTTTATCTTATTAAACGGTAAAGTTTGGGTAAAGTATGCTTGAATTGTTGGAAAGTGTTTCATAATCTTTGCTTGATGATTTTTCTTTATTGTTTTGTACGTTTAAATCATACATATTTATTAGCATGCAAAAAAAAAAAAAAAACCTGCGATAGTGTTATGAGTCGAAAAACGTGAAATTGTTATAATTGAAATACATATTAAACTTTCTTATAAATAAATCTATTTTTATAGCTATATTTTTCTTCATCACATTTAAACAATCTTAAAACAAAAAACATCAACGAGGCAGCAAATACACACCCTAAATTAAATTGAAAAAAATATTGAAAACAATTACAATATTGGTGGGACAGGCAAAAATCAATGCTTATCCACTACTTTCTTAACATTTTGAAAGCAAAGAAAACGGCTTTTTTTTTTTTTTAACTTCCCACATCTTTTCTAGTCTGATGATAAATATTTTGAATCGTCGAGACCGTAGCCAGTGGGGACATCACCAGCGTTTGATTCCTTTCCGAATTTCTATAAATTTGCCATTAAGCATCTGTCAAGATTATCAAGATTCAAAAATTTAAATTTATATGCAAATATTTGTTTACTTTTACTTACCCATCATACGTAGTATAGGGTGTCTTGTAATCGTTTTGAAAAAAAAAAAAAAAAAAAAAAAAAAATGACGGATCACAGACACTGGAGATTCCGAAAAACATATTTTTAGAAAAAAAAATTTGCCGTCCGTCTGTCTGTAAACGCTCTATCTCCCGAATAAATTGAGATAGAGACTTGAAATTTGGTATGTACTTAGTATATAATAATGGGAAGAAGCTTATTGAATTTCAGTAACCTCGATGATCCGGAACAATTTTTTTCGGACTCTCGAAATATTCGTTCTGATAAAAGGTATATACAAATTTCCGAAATTGTTTATTTTAAGGAGTGAATATAAAAGACAATAAAAAAGCATAAATTTTGTATAAAGAATGAAGTCGATCGGATAATGAGTTGCCGAGCTATTTGTAATCCTATTTTCAACACTCTTCGATTTTTCATGACCCTGTATTTCATCCAAATTTCAATTCAAAGATATGTTTTAATTGGAAATGAGACGCTGAATCCGACGCAATAAACCGTTAGTTAATATGATTAACATTTTTGGAGCTATAAGGATGTTTCCTTTACGCAATTCAGTAATAGAACATTTAAAGTTTATGACGTCATCAAGCCACGATTATATTTGATTCGCATGTTGCAAAAATGTATGCAATTTCTGGTAATCTGATTCCTCTGTAAAAGTGGAATTTTCATACTATGAGATAACATGGAGCACAGTCAGATTGAGATCGTCCAGCTTGCTTAACTGAAAATCTTGAAAAATGGAGACTCGTATTTCTAAATATCCACAAATTAAAAAAAGAAATCGACAAATTTAGCTGTACCGACATGTGCTCCTAGTAGGCATTTTTGACAGTAAAACATTTCAAAACATATGTACAGAAACTCTAGAAAACAGTACTTTGGTTGACACTACTGTCAATAGATCGGAAAAGCAGCCATCAACACGAATGAGAATATAAATTTCTTTGCAATGGAGAAGGCTCAAAGTTTAAATTTTCTTTTACACCACTAACACTAGCTTCTATTAAATGAGTGTAAAACGATTTTAAAATAAGAATAAAATTTTGAGCCCTCTAAAAGAATCGTGGAATGTTATTAGGTAATACGCAAATTAGACTGTACCCACACAATAGCGAGCCTACGCAATTATTGAAAAAACTTTTCGTCTTTAAGATTGTCCTTTGAGGAGCGTCTCCATTTTGCTCCAGGACATTCCCACAGTCAAGCAGATTAAAAAAAGGAAGACGAACGAACGTGCTTAGCTCTACGTGGGAACCGGTTGCATAGGAGAACCAAAGGAATGAAAGACAAAAATTAACTGGCCTTGTGCACAAATGCTGTACCACCTATTAAGTATTCATAGGCTATGCATGATTTGAAAGATATTTCAAATTTATTTACTGCATATTTCTTTTCAAATTTTACGAATCAAAACAACCCTTTATCCCTATACTAAACTTCTACTATTTCGAACATTCCTCTACAAACTTTTGCATTGGAATTTAAATAAAAAGGACTCTAAATAATAGTATTTGTAACAGCTGTTTATGTATTTGAAAGAGGGCTGTCACTTTATGTCGTTTTAAAAAGTAATTATTTACAAATTGGTTGCTAGTATCGTAAAAGTTCAAGGCATTCACTTTGATAATATGATTTTTAAGTGAATTTTGAACTAAGACCTAAAAAATGTAGCACATTCAACACACGATCTCAGAAAATATCTCATCCATCAAGCAAGTATCAAAATAAATAATAAGTATTGATTCTAACTACATAATTTATAAGCAAAATGCTTTTGCAAAGTTTTGTATAAAATTAAAAAAGCATAATTTTTGGTGCATTCTAAAACTTACCTATGTTTTATGGAAGTATTAAAAATTTTAATTTGTAACACTGAATAATTGAGACATTAAAAAGGAAATTTCGTACAAGAAAAGAACATTATGCAACATCATTTGAACCATTAATGAAGGAATTAAATAACTAAGTTTAAAATAATCTTAAAATTGCTTTTGAATTAATGGTTTAATTTTTGTTTTAAATTAAATATATATAAAATATTCATGGGAAGGAAAAACATCTAAAATTTGATCACTGATAAAAACATATTTAAAAAATATATATATCCAATAGCAATACTTTTTTTTTCTGGATGAATCGATACAATTACACAGCTTAAGTGTTTGAATACAATGATATAAGTGACCAGCGGCCTTTGAAAATAAGTTTCTGATAAAAATGAATCCATTTCTCACGTATGTGAGTGTGCATATTTCTCACGTATGTGTGTGTAGCTTTGTCGGAATAAAACATCATCACGTCTTTGTTGTTAGTAGTGTTATTTTAGGGTTTTCTCGTGATATCATTTGTTTGGCAATGACTCTTTCCAAAAATTGCTTTATATCAAGTATGCAGACCTCAGAATCTACAGCAATAATACATAATTTTGGAGAAACCTTAAAAAATAATAATGGTATTAGACAAAGCTTAATGTTACTACAATTAAAGTTTGGTAACTAAAAGTTGACATTCAGTCCCTGTCCGATCTAAGCTAAACCTTTTCTATAGGCCCTGTTAAAGTAAATCTGAATGCATAATATAATGTAGAAAGGAAATTTCTGAGACCTTTTCAAACCCTTATATGAAAATATGGACTTTATTCTGAAGACCATTACGATATGAGTTTGGCCATTATGCTTTTTATTTAAAATCTCATTAAAACTGGGAATTTTTTAAGAATTCTTAGTGCTTTTGAAGAATTTGAGCAATCTTTTACATTCTTTTAGGCTGATTCTAATCAAACTTTTTTTTTTAAATTCTATTTCTTTTAAAGCTACTATTTGATTTGATTTGTGTGAATTATTTTAACATTATAATTTGATAACTTGATAGTTTCTTTTCTGAATATTGATCTTTCTACAAGACTATACTTGTATTGTTTACCTATTTGCTACATTTCTTATACACGAATGCATTCAATTTCCGATTTAAAAACTGACCTTCACATCAGATGCAAACCAAACTATTCAAATGATAGAGATTACAATGTAGTAAAAAAAAAGCTGTAGATTTCAAACCTTCGCCATTCAGTTTTGTGAGCATTGAGCTTGATCTGGCGATTCGATATTATTAATGAGTTTGAGAACGCATACTCCGTGTCTGTGACAAGAGAAAAAGGTTGACATTTAACTCCAGCTGTACAAATAGCTATTGTTCTTTTAGTCGATATATTATTCGGACTTGGACTCTCAGGAATCTCATTCTCTTTGTATGGCTTATGGATAAAAATAAAGGACGATCTCGTCACACATTTGTCGGAACAAAAAGTTTTATCGACAATTTTCCTACATTTGAACAACTTCAAAGAAAGAAGAACAGCAGATAAGGGTCTTTATTCGCACATAGGCTATAACACATGACACTGTTTTTCCCAAGTGCATACACCTTAACAAGCAATAAAAATATCGATCGACTCCACTCAAATTTAGCAGTACTGGTGTATGTGTCCAAAAAGTTGGAAAAAAAGAGATTTTCTTATAAATTTCGGACTCAATGAAATCGGATGAATTTGAACGCTGGACCTCCCTTTTAGAAATTGAAGACGTTACCTCTGCGCTACTCATGCTGGATGACATCGCCGCACTATTTATTGTTTATACTCTGACGCATTTCCTTGGTTATTTTCTTATAGAATGGGTCGAAAAAGGGTATGAAAATAATCTAAAAATGGATTCGATATCAAATCCGCCGGCCGATTTTTATGAAAATCTACACTGTTCTTGCGACAGGGGTCTATGACCTATTTGCTGAATGGGAGGTGAATCAGCAGTGCCGTTTGAGAGTTATCGTGTTCACTCCAACACACACACACACACACAAATCATGATAACAATACTTTCCTTACACTATGCTTTCGGAAAGTAAAAATATAATTATTTGGAAAAATATTTTTATAGATAATTAAATGACTTTAAATTATAATCCAAGATGCTCCATTGGGAGATAATGGAACTCCCTCAAAGATCCTTCAAAAATGTAATTTCGCATTGAAGGACTCGATAAATCAAAAGATAAATGGCATTATTTAAAAGCTCAATGCCAATATTAAAAGCTTGCTATGAAATATAATATTGATATAATGCATGTTTGGTTCATGGAGTTCTTTTAATCAAAATATGAGATTAAAGTCTAACCTAAATGTGTAAAATAAAAAGGTCGAAATATACATAAAAAAGACAGACACGTTCACCTTAAAAAGTTGTTATCACAACTTACTCAGACTTAAAACTTACAGAGACTTGACGAATAAATGTTAATTGACGAAAAAAAAAGTTTACTGATTTTAATGAGAACATTTATTTTTTTATGAAATGACAGGATGAAAGTATTCCTTTGTCCTTTAGATTCCTAATAAAGGAAAAAAGTAAAAATTATGTTAAAAATGAATCAAATTTTTTAAATTGTTTGTCGCAGTTTTAATTCTTTGCCGTGTATTAAAAACAGATCAAAATCAATTGATATAAATTTAGCAGGAAAATACGAAAAATATCTTTTATATATATATAATTTTGAGTTGCATTAATTAAATCCAAGTACTGTATTCCTTAACCCTTTCACGACGAGCGTCTTCTACAAAATTTTTAATCTTTTGTCACCAGTTTTTCAAAAAAGAAGTTTTTACTCATTTTAATCGTCCATTTAAAGTTTGAATAAATAAGGCAAAATTTTCAAAATTTGCCGGTAGAAATAAGCAAGGATTCAGGACACTTTATGCGTCATGCATACGTAACGCTCGTCACAAAGGGGTTAAACCCCCATGCATTCCTATCATAATTCTTATAAACGTACTACATACAGGAGAAAAATTGAACCAAAAAGATGGAAACACGCTTTTTTTTTCTCTGTTGGAGATAAGCAAGCAATGTAAAATACAAAAGGTTCAAAATGAGATAGGAAATAAGATTACATTAATTAAATAGTCCTGCCTTTAATTTTTATAAAAGTTACACTTTTTAAATTTTTATAAGACAAAATTGGTCAATTAGAAAGTTTTTACTTTTACTGCAACAGAAACATTTACGAAAAAGCTGATCTTTAAAATTATCTTAATACTAGAACTACCGGAAATTTTATTCAAGTTTTTTAAAACTATTTCACACCAGACATTTTATTTAAAACTACTTAACTTATTCAGTTAACATATTTCTGTGAGTTTTATATTTAATTTATTTTAAAAAGAAATTTCTGGTTCAAATCAGAATATATTCATTTGGTAACCGTCAAAATGACGGCTCATGGTAGTTCTAGTGTTAATCTATATTATGAAAAGAAAAAGTTTTGTTTGTGTGTGTGTTTGCTGGCGATGGCTAAAGGAATTTTTCGCACCTAGGTCTGAAAATTTGGATGAGGATAGACGAATACAGGTCCGAATGCCCCTAGGCACAGATTCTTCATTTTTTTTATAATTAGCCGCGATATTAATTAAAAACCATAATGAAAGAGCTTCAATTTTTGATAGTTCTACGACGCTAAGATTGCTTCCATGCATATCCGGATAATCTTCGGTTTTTTAAGCAAACGAAGGGGTAAAAGTTCCGTTTTTCCTGCATTTTGAAATTGCCACCCCCGTTTCCTGGATGAAAGTACAAAAAACAAAAAATACCTGCTTATCAGAGTATCTTCCTGGTTTCAACAATATCTTTTGTTTGAAAAATAATATTTAGTATTTCAAAAAAACATTTTCTGGGGGCCAATTTTATTTAAAAAAAACCTTATCGAACGCATATGAACGAGCTTGTTATTGTCCCGGCGATCGCTAAAGAGCATGTCCGGGGATTCCTATACATTTTCAGAATTCAAAGATGATCCTTTCCCGTTTTAAAATACGCAATTGTAATTGTGTCGATGATTGCTTCTGCGCATGTTCGAGAAATCCTCTACAAAGAGAGATGTCATTTCACGTTTTAGAAAAGGGCGAAGGATTGAGTGGGGGAGTTGTGGTGTTAAAAATGTCATAATTTAATAACTCCAAATCTAATTGACCGATTTTAATGGGGGGGGGGGTATCAATTTTCTTTAATTAAAAAGACGATAAGAATTATATAGGTTACATTGATGTTTTATATGATTTAGGTTTTTTGTGGAATTTTTTGTCAGAATTGAAAGTGTAATACATCCAAATATAGAAATTAAATCGGTAATTATTGTAACGTGAGTCCCTTTGTTCTATTGGGAAGATTTTCGTTTAAAAATCATACAAATTCAAGGTTCGTTTGCAAAAATATACCGAAGTGTGCACCCCCGAGTATGCGCTGCCAAAGGCAGTGATGCTCTGAACTCTGGGTTCGTTTGGGTAGATTTTCATTCAAAATATAAAACCATGAAAATTCGAGGATATACAGTGCCAAAGGCAGTACGGTTCCCAATATTTAATCGTTCCCGGAGAGAAATGTCTGAATTCAACATTGATTTTAGGTATATTATGGTTATTATACCGGGACCAGGAACACCGGGCAAGTCAGCTAGTTATATAATAAATGGTGTTAGGTAGAAATCTACCCATCCACATTTACAAAAAATGCGCAGTACACAGATAAGTAGTTTTCCAACAGCTTTCCTTGACAATTTTCTTTAAACATATGCTCAAAATTTATTAATCGAAGATTGGTGCATTTTTTTTAAATGAAAAACTCATATTTTAAAGTTTTTGTACGGATTTTTATGAATTTACTTTTTAAAAATTTTAAGTCCAACTGTTGGAAACAAATGGAAATAGTTTGTTATTTGTGTGTAACATTTGAATATATGCCCTTAATCTAAGGGAGATTTCTTTCTTCCGTTATCGTCATGAATATATTTTTTTTTTGATAGGTCATAGCCATCATGTACAAGTGAAAGACGTCATAAACATTACAGAAATAACAATTCTAATTGACCATTAACCCTAAAATGGCCAGTAAAAGAAATGGACACATGTTTCAACAGAAAATTTCTGAATGTGCCGAAAAAATGACTGCTAGCGGGCCTATCCAGTTTCACTGCATTGAGGAAATAGAATAAATAATATTCCCCACGATTCTTCAAAATGATATCATTTCATCCTTTCTAAATTATGAGTTGCCTGGAATTCGACTGGCCCTAGCTTGACAAACCTAAACAACACATTATTCTTTTAAATGAGGAGCCTCCTTCTTGGAGACCAACTTTGTTTGCCCAATCATCCATTAATTGCGTCACGCACATTTTGTTGTTTTATTTACCCCCCATGTCACACTCGTGTGCTACCCCCTTTCCTTTTGTGACATCACACTTTTGAAACTATTATTTAGAGTGAATTTGAATTTTAACAAAATTGCAATTATTACATTTTTACATGCTATCTATAAAATCATCAAAATCTTAAGTGCAAGCTGTTGAAGTTCAAAGGAAAACTATATCTAACGAACCAGTGTTGAATTCAGGGGGTGGACCGGGAGGAAATCCCCCCCCTCCCGGAGCATTGACCCCCCCCCCCCCCCAGAAGATTTGAAGTTTTATTCTTTTAGTGGTTAAAAAGCGTAATTTCTCTCCCAGAATTCTTCAATGTCCCTCCCCCCTCACCCCCAGAGCCACAGAAATCCCTCCTAGAGAAATGTGCCTGAATTCAACACTGTAATGAACAAAAGAAAACTGATAATTCCTCGGTAAAAAATACATAATTTTTATGACTTTTATTTATGCTGCTTGCAAACATTGCCTACATAAATGTTTCCATATTTTAGATGTAACATCACATGTTCAACACTGTGTGGATCCCTACCCCCATCTTGAAACGTGAGGAAATTAATAGATGATCCCCCAAATATTTGACTGTGGGATCTAGTGACGTCATTGCAAAATCTCTTCTATTTATGGCATTTATTAGTTTTTCCCTTCTCCCGAGGAGATTGGAGATTTCCCGTCTTTACAACCACCACAAGGCGGTCGGGTTTCAGATGTGGAGGTTAGTCCCAGAATAGGAAGCTTGGCAACATTTTAGATACTTTCAAAATGGCCTTTATGAAACCGAAAATAGAGGATGTCATGCTAAGTTATTTGATCGAGTCATTGCGAGCATCCTGTCTTCTTATACCGCTATCGCGTTATTAAGAAGGAACTGGAAAGATTGGGGGACGAGTACATTTAAAGAAAAAAATAACAAGCAAAGCATTTCGGGTACTTTGAAAGTCAACATTTCGAAAGAATTTATAAAGAATAAGCTGTCTAATTAAAAATCGAATTATTGGAATTTTCGACTCTTAAATTCGCCTCTCATCTACGAGATGGAAGGCGGTTCTTTTTTCGGCGTCTTTGGTGTGGGGATTATTTTGTCGCGCTGCAAGAACAGGTTCGTCACCTCCACTGGGGAGAATTTTTTTTTGTTCATTTTGTCCACTTTACTTCCAAAGCTTTGAAGAGCAATAAAAGAAGGTCACAACTGACCACAAAGCATTTGGAAAAGAAAACAGAGAAATAATTTAGGACTCTCGTCGCAGAATCTGATCTGAACGAACTCTTAAGGTTATCCCAGACTACGTTTCCCTTAGCGGTCTCTTTCTTGGGGCAAGACGGTCTGTTTCGTGGTGTATGACTTTTCTAGCATGTCTAAAGGTCACAGCTCAGCAGGGGACGTCGCCTATCACCGCCTCTTTCTTTTGTTGAGACTCCCCTTTCCTTCGTCGTTGATGATCACAGAACGTTTGGAAAAGAATGGCCAGTCGAAATATTGATGACTGTCTTAGCAAGCATATAAACAGAGCCTTAAGCTTCGAACAGACCGAATTGCACGACAAAAGCCATAAATTATTTCTTTGACCTTTCATTTTCAAAGACTAACCTTTTTTCAATGGTGCCGGAGTAAATCGCACAAAATAAAAAAAAGAGACGACGGTTCTTAGCTCATCACAGGTCAAGCCAATAAAGATACCACACTCTGTCACGCTGGTGTGATCTAAACTTTTTTTGCTCTACGACTTATCAAAAGAAGATGAGATATCTTACAGGACTCAATAAACCTTATTATTATATTTTTCTTAATCATATTGATGGCTAAAGATATCATACGAATTGAATTTTTGTTTGATATCTTTACATAATAGGAATGAGAAAAGAAAAGACCGTTTCAAACCATTACTTGTGGAGCTATCTACACTGCTGTCCCCGGACGCTTTCACTTTTTACCTACTGAAATTCTTGACAAATTGTTTCACTTCAGAAACAGTATACTGCAATTGAAAAATTAATATATTGGATGAGATACCGGCATTTGTATGAAATAATTTAGAACTGCGCATGCGCGAACTGTAGCAAAGATTTTTTTCATGATTTGATAGTCAATTCTATGGAGTAACTCCTATAAAAAGACCAGTCAAATATCGTGAAAACTCAGAAAGATGCCAGCAATGTAGTGACAAATGGAGTCCATTGAAATCTAAGGTATTTCCTTCCCAATTTGTCAATTAGCTTTCTGTATTGCTCGTATCTCTTTCAGTTTTCACGATATTTGACTAACCTTTTTATATGAGTTACTCTATACAACTGACTGCCATTACATGAACAAAAATCTTTTGGTACAGTTTGCGCGTGCGCAGTTCTGAATTATTTCATACAAATGCCCCTCTCATCCAATATTCAACATATTAATTTTGTAATTTCAGCATACTGTTTCTACTGTTCTTGAAGTGAAACATGTGCTTTACATCCTCGAGTTTCAAGGACAATTTATCAAGAATTTCAGTAGATAACCAGTCGACAAACCTTGTAAAAAGCAAAAGCGTCCGGTCACTGCCCCTTCATTTTTGGACAGCAGTGTACATGGCAGACCAGATGCTATTCCTAATAAGGTTATCTGAGCGAAATAGACCGCCAGGTATCTCAGTCGGTAGAGCATTGGCAATGTGCATCAAAAGGTTCTGGGTTCGAATTCCGTATGGGCATTTTTTCACTCCGTTGGAAAAATTTAATTCGTATAATAAACTTTAATTGAATTTAACCTTCCTAAAAGAAGGTTTTTACCCTCATTTCATCAACATAACTTTAAACAAGATTAGATTGCCATAAAACTCTGAAATTGAAATGTGCACCTCCCACAAGTAACATTGCTACGTCAGAGTTCGTTTGGCCAACCTACTAAATTCTAAACGCATATAGATAAGCTCAAGCTATTTTTTAGATACGCAAGAATCGTATTGCATTGAAATATTATGTAACGTTTCTACTCCTGATAAAAAATACATTTATAAATACATCAAATTCTATTTTTACACGATCATACGTTGAAAGATTTACAGACATTGAGTACCATTATTTTTAATAGTATTTTTAACCTTATTTAATCGCAGAAATCTGCGCTTAAATAATCCTATGGCTGTTTAAATACCGAATTGGGTGTACTCTTAATTATAGCACACATTACTAAAGAAGCATGTAGAATTTTAACTAAATCTCAATTAAAATAGCCGTAATAAGCTAACTTTTTTCATTCAAGCGCGTGGACCCTTGAAATCTCTCCACGGACTCCAGTCATTTTAGTGATTTAGCACTAAAAGGGCCCAATGTCATTTGTCTAGAAAATAAAACCTTTTACTCTACAGAACTACATTTTTCTGGTTTGGTTAACCCTTTCACGCTCAAGGGAAATATTTTTCCCTTCTACAAAAATCATTATCGATTGTTCAATTATTATTGAATCGATATTTTTTTTACTGAATGTCAAAATAAAACGTATGTCCAAGGCGGCAAATGTGTTTCTGAACGAATTAAAAAAAAGAACTGTCAAACTTTATTGCACCAAACCCAAAACATTCGCGGGCTGAACTAATAATATCCTGAAAGTGTTTTGGACTTGAAAAAATTAGAATACCATAACTAACTATTTATTTTACTTTTCTGATAATTTTTATTATGTTTTTTGTATTACAAACCAATAAATAAAATACCGATATAATAAACCTAACTCTTCGTTTATTTACTTATATGGTCCATAGGGAAAAATATTTCCCATGAAATTATAGGAAACCTATACACACTGCTATGTTTTTCTGGTGATATTATCTTACTTTACACCCACAATAGCTAAAATATTGTGTTGTATTGGCGTATTTAGTCGTGGACATCTTATGGTCCTGTAAGGGTTAAAAGAAAGAAAACACTGCCACATCCTTAAAAATGCTACAGTCATTAGAACGAATGTAGATATTTATATACTTTATTTCCTAGAAAAAGTTTTTTATGTTTTAATTAACGATCGGGCACTGTAATCTATACAAGGTGTGCCAAAAAGATTGAAACAGTGTTAACTTTTTACCTGTTGCAGATAAGCACAGGCAATGTAAATTGCAAAAGAAAATGCCTTTTCTAAGAATTTTTCACTAAAGTGAAAATGCACTTATATTTTTTTTCTGAAAGATTCTCTGAAGGTATAGAAAACGAATTTTCTATGATTTTAAGATAATTATAAGTGTTAGACGCTGGTGAAAATATATTGCGTGCAACAGCGATCCATCTGTTTTTGAACAAAAATAGCGGACATTTAAGACAATGTCCAATCTCTCTATTATGTATTAGGATGTCTATTATAAGTAGAATGAGATACCTTGCAGCGTCCCCTAGCGGCATACTGCGGAGTTAGCGTTCATTGAGACGGGGAAAATGTCAATTACACAGTTTTAGAGCACCTTCGATTTAGTATGAAATGATGTCTTTTACATATAAAAACAACTGTATTAAAAACCTTAAAATAGAGTATTTTTATATCCAATCTCCAACTTACATACACTATTCATTCCATGCAGATATGTGGCATTGAACACATTGAACATACTTAACTTTATTCTCGTATTAAAATAAACTGTACCTTGCTTACATGTGTTAATTTTTTTAGTCAATGTACATTCGCCTTATAATATCCCATTTCTCCATGCAATAAATGGCGTAATGAGTGATTGGATACAAAAAAACATATTCCAGGGATTCTAATACAGTTATTTTTGCATGTAAGACATCATTTTACACTAAATCGAGGAAGCTCTGCAATTTTGTATTTGACTTACTTCCCTTATCTCGCACACTTTTTGAGTTGGGAATGCTAACTCCACAGTTTGCCACAAGGAGACGCTGCAGGTACCTCATCGTAAGGTGCCGAACCATTTTACTATACTTTGACATCCCGTTAGCAGGAATCACCCTGAAATATCACATTTAAACATCTAAAAATAATGCAGTTGCACACATTATAGATTCCAGTTAACTTTATGTTCATAAAGCTTAACATTCTCATCTCCATAGCGTATTTTTATATGTGTGTGGTCAGTTATGAAAACATTATCTTTCTTGGAGGATTTTCAAATTCTGTGGGTGTCATGTTGTCATCTTCTGAAAGATTGCACATGTTTCCCGCAACGATTTCAGCCATTTCATAAGCTACGTAGTTGCCTCATCTATTAACATTCAAGCACGATCTCACTAGTGGCCACGATATTTATTATTTGTATCTTTCCGAACACAGCATTGTAATCCTGATTTGAGGTTACATTGGGCGAATAGGTTATAGACCCCCGTCGCAAGAAGAGTATAGATTTTCGTACGACGGATCAGGTATTGAATCTATTTTTTGCAACCGATTCTATAGAGAAAATCACCAAGGAATGTGACAAACAGCGTGGAGATAACGTCTCCAGATTTAGAACATGAGGTCCAATGTTCGAATCCAACCGATTCCATTGAAAATCGAGTAAAGTCTTTTTTTTTTTTTTTTTTTTTTTTTTTTTTTTTAAATTGGTTATTTTAAGAAGTAAGAGTCATTCAATCCTATTTTTCGTTGATCAGAAGTTATAAATGCTCCCAAAATTTGCTGTCAACTTGATATAATATGATTAGCTTCAAGATGATAACAATAAGAAGTTAAATTAAGGCTTTAAAAGGCTACTTCACTCACACGAAAACACACACTTGCTAACGTTAATCCTATGGGGGAAATATTTTAAGATATCTCGTTCGCATTTCAATATTTTTAAACTATTTTTTTTTCTTGCATTGGATAGCTGAGGTCGATCTCTATGCCAGGCCCTTTTGTACGTTTTCGATTTTCATTTCAAGTTTTTTTATTGAGATACTTTCACTTTCAGAACCGGTTTCGATAAGTGAAAGTATCCTTAAAAAAAAAGTATGCAACCAAAATCGAAAAAGTAGAAAAGGGCCTGCATCAGGGGCGGCCCGTCATATAGGGCACTTGGGGCACGGCCCCACCTATACTTCGCTATTAAATTTTTTTAAATTTAACATTATTTTTTAATAAAATATCAGCAATGTCAGATAGTTTCAACTCCAGACTTTTCCAACCCAGTCCAAAATTTTCTCTCGCTCGCTCGCTTCCATCTCCGAAGAACGTTATCATTCCCTTCCACCGGATGTCGTAAATCACCCTTTTGACAACTGACCGCTCACTGTTCTAGTAGTATTCAGGAGGGCCCCAGAAAGCTGTGCCCGTCTCACGATAGAGCTCTATGGCATTTTGCACAACCGCGCATCTTTGCGTCTTCCTCGTATTTATCGCCAAACAGCGTGAAGGAACAGCTTGAATAGGACACTTTTGGGGCAAAATCTGTCTGGCCCCATATAGAAAAAGACTATATTTGTTTCGGAAGATATCAGCGTTTAAGAATTATCGACATAATTGGCGACTTTTACTGATGGGAATCAGTCATTTTTTTTTAATTATCCGATTCTTTTTTTTTTTCAATACCAATAAAAAATTCTACATTTATTTATGGTGCATTTAATACTTTTTGAATAATAATAAAAATATTTTTTAATTATATTTTTGAGTTTATGTAGTTGGTATTTTTCTTCAATGATGAATGTTTTTTTATTTTATTTAACTAGGTTTTATAGACAAGTTTCAGTCATCTAATTGTTAACTTGGTGTTAAATAATATAGCAGTGCAATTGGATATATGAGTTTAAAACTACATATTTTTAATTTATATAGAATCTGTTAAGACTCTTTCATTTACAAAATAATTATTGCCAAAATCGACAGAATAAATGGATATAAATAATTGAATTACTATATACATTACATTTAATCTGTGTTTTAAATAAAAATAAATAATGTTTATGGTAATTAATAATTTTTAATTAAACAAAGATAAACTTATTTTTCAGTAATTTTCTTACGTGTGTTGCGTGATTTTTTCCCTCTAAAATTTACTTTAAACAATCGAAATTTAGTTTATACATGAAGATTTTGGATTTGACATCTTAATTGGTATCTGTAAAAATTACCATTGGCCTTTAAAATTCTGAACGGATCGCGTTGTGCCCGAACCGAAACTGAAAATTCTGCTTAGTCTTTTCGAAATACGACAAATAAAATTTAGTAAACCCGAGACCAGTTCACTTCAACGTGAACCCGGGCCGAAAACAAATTATTCAAACCCGAACAAGAAAAAAAATTAAAAAAATCATATTTTAATTTGATTATAGAAAAATAGTGTACAATTATGTATCTTCTCAATTTGATATATTTTTTTTTCTATGAAAATGAACACATTTTTCGTTCACTCGTTAATATTCAACTATAAAGTTTTGTTCAATTGAAAAATATTCAGGATTTTCTTTTGAAAAATTGGGTCAATCCAAACCTGACCCGAAAGCTTCAAAACCTAACCCAAAACCGACCTGTACCCGAAACATTTAAAGACAACGCGATCCCCAACAAAAAATAGCGTCAGCCCTACTCAACCCCATCCGCTGGTCCTGTCGGATTCGGGTTAAATCATTTTACCCAATCGGATGGAGGATTATATTGGTCATTTCACATTTAAATTTCCGCAACAATGAAGGAATTATTTGTGACTATTCTGTAACTTTAAAAATGACTTTTACATTTTAACAGAATAAATTTTAAATGTTTTCTCTTAATTTTTTTTTAATTTTCTCCCGAAATGTATTAAAAATTAGGGTGCACGTTTTACTTGAGAGGACGGCAGACACAGGAAAAAATAGTAATGTTTATTTAGATTTTAAACCTTAAAATAAAATAATACTTTAATTAAACATCTATTAAGAATAGTTGTTTTGTTGGAATAATAGCTTTACGTTAAACATGAGTAATATACATCTTTGGTAAGTTATATAGTGGCATATTAGCAGTAATAATTCTAAGAAGTAAAAAACAAAGAGTGTTTTATTAAGTGTGGCAGTGACAACTTTACTGCATGACTGAAGATCTCATCTCAAACTTCAACTTTTTCTATATTTTCAAAATCATCAAAACTTTATAAATTTTCACAGTATGAGAAATGTCGGTATCTAGATTTTTTCAATTATATAATACGTAAAATAAACGCCCGCAATAATTTTAATAAAATGCAAAGTGTATTTTTTTTTTTTTTTCAAAATTTAGTTGCTTTCTTGTTGTGTAAATCTTGTTTTCGGTACACACAGTACTATTTGCATTATAGTAAAAAATATAGTATATATGACTCCAGTTTACTGATATCTACTACACTGTCACACTTATCATATAGGTGCCCCACCTGTGAAATAGGGCACCAGCCGCCACTGTAGAGATCGACCTCAGCTATCCAACGCAAATAATAATAATAATAAAAATTCATTTAAATTTTTTCAAATGCTAACGAGATATCTTAAAATATTCTGGTGAGCGTATCGAAAACTCCATTTATTAATCTGGTAAAAATATCCAAAAAATTTAAATCATTATTTATATATCTTTAAAAAATACCTTGAAAAGAATAGTTGATTAACCAATATAGGATTCTGTAACATAGTCCTATTCTATCTTTGATCTGAGCCCTCTGGAGGTCTTCAAGGGCGAAAATTTCCAGGTCAGGCCCGAACGAAAGCTATCTTGGCCCGGCTCAACCCTTTGGAAAAGCTAAATGTCCTGCCCGTTTATGTTTTTTTGCATTTGGCCTGGTCCGGGCCTTTCGAAAAATGGTGAAAACAGGCCCGGCCTGGCCTGACCCGATTCAATTGCTACAAAAATTCCGATTTTTCTTAACATACAATTAAAATTCTTTAATGAGTACTGCATACATATTTATGGGAAAATTGTACGGTATGTTTTAGATTACTATATGTTTGCCAGCCATAGAATATAGAAGAGCAACATTAATGATCATTTAGACTCTTGGACGCTTAGCTCATTTAAATAAAGACATTAAAAATGAATGTAGTTTAGAAAAAAAAAGAAAAAGATGATTAAAACATCGTAACTTTTGTTGCTGTATAATAAAAAATATATTTTTTGAATGGCCTGGCTCGTTTGAAAATTTGCCTTCCCGGCCCGTGCAGACCTCTTGAGCCGAACAGGTCTCATCTGTGTGAAACACTCCGGTCGCAAACTCTTTTTTCTTTCGAATTGGGCTAGGTAGGGAATTTTCGTATCGTTTTCCCTTTCTAGTAAAGGGGCACGGGGATCAGAGGTCAATTCCTTCCCCTTCCCATAGATCTCCCAATGGTTAACTGTTCTTTCCCAACCCAGAAAAGGAATGAGGACTTCAAGGCCATTTTGGTACTCTGATGAGACAGTACGATAACCTTACGAATAGGATGGAGAGAGAGTTTAGCTTCAGCGTACATCTGGAATTAAATGACAATTAGAAAGATTTTTATAACCCATATTTTACTACATGGAAATATATATATTCGGGACCAATGAGACAATAAAGAAAAATATATACAGTAAAATCTCGTTAAAACGAATTGAATTCGTTAATGTGAAATTCCAATAGGGCGTTTAAAAAAGGAAATTTGCATGTACATTGAATTTCGGTTAATGTCAGTAAATAATAAATATTACTATTGTGAAGTCAAAAGTAAAATAATTATTAAGTTTATTAAATTTCAATATTTTAATCGTAACTATTATAATTTATCTTACATTCTTGACGTATTAAAAAACCTCACTGACATCAGCCGTTAATGTAACTTTATTTCTTTACAAAAAAAAAAAAGTTTTTTTTCTGCATTGAAATTGACAGTGCGTTTTTCAAAACAAATTGTATAACACGTTTTCGAAAGCTAGGATAATTACTTTTTAAGAGTTTCAATGTTCGATAGAGCCCCTTTTGATCGTACAACACAATCTTCGATACTTGATGGACAATCATAATCAGCTTCATTTTCACGGTCATTGAGTTTCCAACGAACGTTTTCTTCCAAATTCTACTTTTTCAATAGAGAGATTTTTTCTTGCCAACTCAACATTCGTAAAACTGAAATGACTATTCTTTTTTTAAGTCTTCAATAAATTCATTAATCAGAAAAATTCGTTGATATGAAATTCGTTAAAGTGAATATTTTTATAATGTGAAAGCATAGGACGTTTTTTAACAATTCAAAAAATATCCGTTATATTGAAAATTTCGTTAAAGTGACAGTCGTTGTAACGAGATTCTACTGTAATTCAAAATTGGATGGCTTTCCTTTTTGAATCAGTCCTATACTGTTTTGCAATGACTCAGTTGTCTCAGTTTTACTCAACAGTATTATATATGACTTGTTCTGATTCCATTTGAAGAGAATCTTGATATTTTTTACACAATTATTTGCATTAAAAAAAAAAAAAATCCAGTTCAGATAAAACATCAAAAATGAAGCAATTTTCAAAAATTTAGAAATAAAACAAAAATGATCAAATTTAAACTTAAAAAAGTGGAAAGTAACACATGATCTATTTTTGTAGCGAAAAAGAAGTTAAAAAAAAATATATATACAACATTCCTTGTAAAAATTCGATAAATCTGAGATGTCCTGTATATAATTCGATGGTAAAATATAGGTTAAGAACAGTTTTATTTCGAGAAAATTCAGATAAAGTAGAAAGGAGCACCTGCTCTCCCAGTCTGAAGAATATTTAGTTCTCAAACTATAGAATGATCGAGATCTCCAAAAATAGAGTATAAATCTTATCTACTTTTAAAATAAATCGAATGCAATATGTTAATCTTTAAAGAAAAATAGTTAATCTATTTTGTGAAATGACAGTGTTTAATTAAATTTTGTGTTGAGAGCGGATGATGTAAACAATTTAATGGGTGCAAACAATGACTTATTATTTTTTTTATCAGACAGTTATTAATAAACGCATTTTTTCACGCTTTGTAAAAGAAGGTTATGCTTTATTACTGTACCGCATTACTTATTATTGTGTATGTCCACAATAGAAGTACCTATTATTATATATGAAAGTTCGTTTTACTCCTAGGGAGATTATACAAAAGCCTCCCTATACTTACATATTAAGTGGGTGGCATAACAATAAAGGTTTGAAACCAAACGTTTTAGAGCAATACTCATTCTCTTTTTTAATATTTTAATTTATTATTTTAATATATTATTTTATTTATTTTTCAATGTTCTGTAAATAAAAGAAAAGTACCAGTTTTGTTCCTTCAATGAAAGTATAAGAAAGTTCTCCGACGTAATACAAAATCTTTTCTTCGTTTGTTACAACATTTCTGCAACAAGAAATATCAAAAGTTGACCCTTTATGTCCCAATGGTACTTTAAACTTCCATTAAACGATTCCTTATGCATCTATTGGATAATACAATTTAGGATGGTATCCACAGATATTTTATTTTATAATGTTTACAAAACATTATTCGTTGTACAAAGCAAAATTTTTGTTAAATATACATAATTTCTTTACCATTCATAACGGACCCGCTTTCTTGATGTTGAAATATATTGATTCCGAAATATTTCTAACTATCTATGTAAGGGATATTTGCATATTTTCTAATTCTATAAAATACTAAAAGCATTGTTTTAAAGAAATGGTTCGGGTAGAGTTATAAATATGAAACAAAGCCTTCCCCCCTCCCCCTTATAAATAGCGATTTAGTTTATTAATTTTCTTCTAATGTACTTTCAAAAATTCCCAAAAAATGCTTTGGAATTAATCATATTTTTGGACATAAAGTGTTCAATTCGGCCGTATTCGAAAAATGTATTAATTTTCACTTCTGGTGTTGCACAGAGTGAAATCTACAAATCTTTGGTTCACATGGAAAAGAATAAAGTTTCTAACTAAAAGCATACAATTGTTTGAGTAATTCCTGAAGTTTGAGGCCCATTTAAGGCATTTCGGAGCCCTAGTCACAGAAGGGGGTCTGCACGGGCCGAAATTTTCAGGCCCGTGCCAAGCCCGAACAAAATCCATATTGGCCCCAGTGTAAAAGCTAACAATTAACATCCATAAAGCCTCCATTCTTTCCAAATTCTCATGATAACAATCAAAAGCTAGCAAAGCAAAATAATTAACTCATTTGTAGATAGACGATCAAAGTATCTGAAAATAGCGTTCAATAAATTCCTTTATTTTGGAGTTATTGCTGTTATGAACGCTTGGAGATGAATTTCTATTCTTTGATTATAGAAGAACGCAAACTACAGTGTTACTTTTCTCTCTCGTAAGACAATGAAAAAAGAAATCCTATCCAATGGTGTGGATATTGAAAGCAAGAATATACAGAGTGTCCATCCTTATCCTTGACCATTAGCTCGTTCTGAAATCGTTACTTCTGGAGGTAAAATGCAACAAACGTTGTTGTTCGTCGTATGGAGATCCATTTATTCCAAAACAATCGTCGCCTTTTAAAAGTTAAAAAGTTTAACTGTTTACACGGCCCCGGAGTCCTATAATTTATAGTTAGAAAACTTTATCCGTTCTCTAACAAGAAAAACAATGAACATTTTATTCTTGTAAGACTAAAACTTACCGAGTGATGATAATTTGATCATTATTGAAATTATATAGCTGTCTTTGTTATTATACGGGGTGTCCTTCCTATCGTTGACCCATTGCTAATTCGTAAACCGTTAGTTTTACAGATATAGTTCAATTGCAAAAATATTTCAAATCTTGTTCATCCTCTTGCATCGAAATTAGTTATTTTTTAAAAAGATAAGAACTGTAAATTTTTATGCGGTCCATTGGGTCCTATATGTTATAGTTAGAAAACTTTCCCCATACAAGTAAAACAGCAAAAATTCCATGGTTCTACAATAAAACGTACAGAGTTATGATACTTTGAATTTTATGAATTTGTGTTTTTAGTGCCAGAAAACGTGCAAGAACTTATACGACCCAAGAGCGTATAAAAAAATAAATTTCGTATCTTAAGAACAACATTTGAAATATTTTTTCAATTGAAACTATACCTCTAAAAGCAACGATTTAGGAATTTGCTGCTGGTCAACGATAAGAAGATGCGCCCTGAGTATATACATATATATATAATATATATCGAAGAAATCTTATTAAAAAACGAGAAGGAGAAATAAAGAGAAAAATAAACGAAAAGACTGTTTAAAACCTCAATTATAGGTTAAAGGGATTGTGTATTAAAAAAATATTAATTTTGAAATATCAACTTTTTGCAAGTGTACAGTAGAATAATTTAAAGAAATTACAATAACGCATTGAGCAATCATTTTCAAACAAATTTAAACATTATTTTTGTTTTACATTTTTATAGTAAAATAAATATATATAAATTACCCCGAAATGTACATTAAAAAAAAAAAAACAATTTTTTACGCTTTGATTTTGTTGTTAAATTTTAATAACAAACTCTCCAAAATCCCTGGACTTGTTTTTTTCACTTTCCCACATAGTCGAAAAGTGTTTATGAATTCTGTTTTCCTGTTCGCCTGTTTGTCCACGCTCTAACTCGCATAAATACAATCGGATTGCCACGTAATTGGTATATGTTACTGAGGTTAACCATAATATGCTTGGTATTGGAAATGAAGTGTATAGCATTTAAGGTTGGATGACAGGGGCAATCAAAAGTATTCCGATACATTACGGCGAGTGGGGAAAAACCATTTTCAGTGTATTTTAATAATGTTGCACTATTTCAATCATAACAAAATGGATACGCGTCACTGAGGTAGACGACCACATGTTTTCTATAGAGTATAGAATGGGTAGCGATTATAATTTCTTTACAGGGGCACTCAAAAGTATCCTGTTACATGACGGTCAATGAAGACAAATTGTCTATTTTAACGATGTTAAACTGTTTCACATATAAGGAAATTTATATGCAGCTCTGAGATGGCTGGAAACAGGATTTATATTGAGTATAGAGTAAGTAGCATTTATAGTTCGTTTACAGGAACGCACAAAAGTATATTTCATTACATTACGGGGGAAATCGTTTACAGTGTATTTTAATGAAATTGATATACATTACTGGGAAAATCGTTTATAATGTATTTTAATGAAATGGATATACATTACTGAGAGGAAGTAGAGCACGTTTTCTGTAGATTTATTGAGTGCGTAGAATATTTCGGTTATTGACAGAGACACTCAAAAGATTTCGTTACAGAACTGACTATGAGCCATAACTGCTGGATTTAAGTTTTAAGCTGTGATATACGTTTAAAATGTTTATTTTTAGAGTACTGAGAGGTGTGTATTTCATATACAAGGTTGCACGATACAGAATTCGCTCATGTTACTGGCTATGAACAGTCATTCCTGAAAATGAATGTTTACTGTGTTGTGGTTATTTTTTAATGTTTATTTAGATATCTAATTTCGTTGTATGCACGAAAATGACATTTCTTAACACTATTCCGATAGTGTTGGAAAGTGTTTCATCACTATGAAAAATCATCGGCATGAAAAATCATGCCGTGGTGCATGATTTTTCGTTCTTGTTTTAATTATATCCGGAAAACGCACATTTTGAGGGACAAAGAATTTTTAGAATAATATGCTTATATTTTTCTTAACTTAGTGTTTGAATACTAATTTGCAACAGTCATTCATATTTCTAAATCACTTAAATTCTGCCCTGTTAAACTGAGGGCATTAAGTACACAGGCTATTCACCCTAATTGTATATTATACTCTTATTTCAAAGAATTTGAAATAAGCCCCTCGAAAAATAAAGAAATCGACACTATATTAATGGGGGATCATTCCCCGTTCGCCCCTTATAATTAACCAATGAACCTCCAAAACTAATCGGGAAAGCGCCTTATTTCAATGAACGTATATACAAAATTTGAAGCAAATCGGAGAATTCTGCATGAAAAACCCATTTATCTAAATTAAGGGCGGATTAGTCACCGTATCCCGCTTTATACTTAACCAATGAACACCCAAAACTAGTCAGGAAAGCACCCTACCACAATGTATGTATATACAAAATTTGAAGAATATCGGATAATTCTGCATGAAAAACCCATTTCTCTAAATTAAGGGGGGGGGGGGGGTTAGTCACCGTATCCTCCTTTATACTTAACCAATGAACACCCAAAACTAGTCAGAGAAGCACCTTACCACAATGTATATATTATACAAAGTTTGAAGAAAATCGGATAATTCTGCATGAAAAACCCATTTCTCTAAATTAAGGGGGGGGGGGATTACCCCCCCCCTTCCCCCTTTATACTTGACCAATGAAACCTCAAAACTAATCAGAGAAGCGCCTTATCACAATGAACCTATAAACAAAATCCGTATCCCCCTTTATACTTAACCAATGAACACCCAAAACTAGTCAGAGAAGCACCTTACCACAATGTATATATTATACAAAGTTTGAAGAAAATCGGATAATTCTGCATGAAAAACCCATTTCTCTAAATTAAGGGGGGTACCCCCTTCCCCCTTTATACTTGACCAATGAAACCTCAAAACTAATCAGAGAAGCGCCTTATCACAATGAACGTATAAACAAAATTTGAAGCCAAACGGTTATTTCTATCATGAGTTATCGCGATACGTACATACATACGTACGTACATACAGAACCGGCTCTCAGGCTTTGATAGCCTGTGAGCTAAAAACTTGAAGATGCCCATCTAAAGAATCTCAGTATAAAAGCTGAAAAACTGGAATTATAAATTTTAACAGTAATTTTTTCTTTCATTATAACGAGACTTTAAATTCCCATTGAAGAAAATTCCTATGAAAGGAGATCAGTAGATTATAATTGTCAAAAAATTGTTCCTTTTTTTATATTAAAATTAAAATTGTGTTAAAATTATATATTATAATTCTATTGAAAAAGGAAAACACAAGTTTTGCTTTGTATTTACTATCTCTCTGATTCATTTTTGTCTAAAAATTGTTTAAATGCATTATACATAGGAGTTGGGGGTCTTATTTAGTAAATTTTAATGAATTTCGATATTTTCTACATTTTTTCCTCTCGTAACATCAGACTGATTTTTTTTATGTGCTTTAATTTATTATTCAAATATTAACGTATGTAAAAACTATGATAATGATATGAACAAAAGCAAATTGATTTAAAAAATTTTAACAAACCCATGTTTCAGATCCTGTATAACATATTTAAAGAATATTCTGACTAAACTCCATGATAGAACCGGTAAATGTAGATTCTATATATGTATGTAGATAGCCTTTATGCTGTTGAAAAATATGCAGTGGATAAATTTACACTCAAAGTAATATTTATATTTCCAGACAAAATCGTAATATATTTATTTTTATTGGTTTTCACGAATAGAGAGATTTGAAATAAACAATATTATTTGTTAATGAATGCAGGTATTGTAGTCCATATTTTACGAAAAAGCCTACAATGACCGATTTAATAACTTGATTTAAGTGGACGTATTTTGCGTTAACAATCTTTGTATTTATTTTTCAGTTTGTGTTTTCATTTTATTCTAAAACTTCAGCATATATTTTTCCAATTGATCTGATTTTTTAACAGGCCCTTAGGGTGCATTTCATAAAATTAAGGATCGGATTTCTAGTAATATAAATAGTTAGTTTTTTAAAAAATAAAACTTTTAACCAGTCATTTTTACTGTAGTTTTACATACGCCATATCATTTTACTTATTTTTTCTTAAGTTTTTGGCAATCTGACTCTTATAGTTACAGAGTACACCTGTAAAAAATATATAAAAAATAAATGGTTTCAAAATTGTGAGACGTTTTAATTTTATTATTATTATTATTATTATTATTTTCAAATTTATCGTAAGAATTGCATTTTGCTTGATTGAATCATTTTCTTTCATAAAACCATTTAATAATATATATATATATATAAATACAATAAAAAAAATACAATAAAATACAGAAAATTTAACAGGTCAAAAGATACTTAATGAACTAATCTTTCCTAATTTTCATATTATTATTATTATTATTATTATATGTATATATATAACTTTAACTAATAAAACTTTTGTAAATAATAACCATTAAACCACATAAATAATCGACAATAGATAAACCGATAATTACATTACAATACATAAATATAGCCAAAAATTTAAGATTCTCAAAATTAAAATAAGTGGGAAAAATACTTAAAGATATGTAGAGAAAAAATCCAATATGCAGAAAGTGAAAATTATTACTTATAAAGTGGAACACTTTTTCAAGGCCAATATTCCACTAATATAAGCATAATTTGGGACACATAAAGAATTATTTCCCGATTGTACCAAGAGAAAGCAACATGCAAGTTTTAGCAAAATTAAAAATGACATCAGAAAGTGCTAATCAAGAATTAGGGCATTCCAACCGGACAGTCTCGTATTGCACGAGAAAGAGAAATACAGCGAAGAAAAATATGCCAAAAAGGAAACTTTTCACTTAAAGTGTGTTTTCCCGCTGAAGAAATCAGTCGGACGCTACTAAAAGCAAAAGCAAACCGACTGGCTTCGAGCCAATAAATGGTCAGCGAACTTCCATTTCAAAAATGACTGAATAAAATATTAATTCAGAGCTTAATTCTTAATTTTGCTTACATTCGTTCGGCTCTGGCGTCCTAATAATAGAACATGTCTTTATATTGGGTATTACTCATTTTGCCTTAGCAATTAGTTTTGTTTTAGGTAGACTACCTATTACATTCTCACCTAAGTTGGAATTTTTGAAAATTTTTTGCAGGTCTACTTAATAAAGATTATGACTCCTAGAACCCAAAACCACCCCCAGTTCAAAACTTTATATATCTATCTATCTATCTATCTATCTATGTCACTTTTTTATGGACACGATAAATGGAAAAATTCTGCATAAATCTCTTCCAAACTGATACATAAAATCAAGGGGCATAAAATCTCGGTCAAGTTCGTTAATAAGCAAAATCGAACCAAGGGGGGGGGGGGGGAAATGGGGGGCTTTTTGTGAAAACAGAAATACCCATAACGTCTTAATTATGATACATATCGAATCCGTTTAAAGTTATTATTACTTCTAGGAAAAGGGCTGAAAATTTATGTAGGACAGATTTTTTATATCATTAAAAATGGTCCCAAGGGGGAGAAAAGGGGGGGGGGGGTAGAAGAAAACAAATCACAACTTCGTCAATTCCCAAGATATCAAATCCGCTTAAATTTATTATTAATACTCTTAATATTATCTAAAACTTTTATATTGACAAGTTTTTTATAGGATCAACCCTTATAGCAAAAAAAAAAAAAAATTAAAAAAAAATTAAAAAAAAAAAAATCCTTGCCGGCTCCGCCTGCAAACAATTTAGATTTCGAAGTGGGCGGTTCCCATCTGCCGTATCATGGCAAAAAGGTCATTTCTTCCGCAATTCCCAACAAACAGGTGCCCCACGGTCTGCATCTTCGAAATCTACCTGTGCCTGTAGGGCGAGGCCAGGGATTTTTATATAATGAATAGTATATGTCTATACATTTACTATGATCCATTCATTTATGTTTCCGAATTTAGTTTTTTTTTTTTTTTTTTTTTTTTTTTTTTTAAGTTCACTTAAATCTTTTTAAACAGTTGGTGATTCTTTTATTCCAAGCATGTGTTTCATTATTTAAATGTAAAGATAGGGCTGGTACGAACCAATAATTTATGATACGAAAGGGAAAATATTGAAAGGTGGTTACGTCTATTGAATCCTGTTGTAATACGACATTTTTCCAAGCGTTTTCAAAATTTCTTCCTTAGCCTATTGTCATATTAATAGTTACTCAAAATTATTATATTCGTTAAATTTCAGTAACCTTTGTTATTTCGATAGCTACTTTTTATTTTTTAAACCTAAAAGTAATTTTAAGCCAAAAAAATCGATACAAAAGTGTTAATATAATATTTTTTTCATTAATCAAGCTGCAAAGCAATAGTACAGAAATTTCCGCTAGGAACTGTGAGTGAGACAGCTAGATAGAAAAATGAATAGAAGACTTGATTAACTGACAGGATACTGTTTCTGTACCAATATTTACGCTCAGAACTATTAGAATTAAAATCCATCTACTCTTAGGAGGCGGTGTCCCGGAGATCAAATGTCCCCCCCCCCCCGGGGCCTGTTTACCGAATAGGCCCATGAAACCCGAACTTACCCACTGAAATACAAAGGGGCCCCCAAATTTACTTTTCAGAATTAATTTTTAGGGGAATAAATTTCAGCCAGGGTAAAAAATGTATTTTTTTTTTTCTTAATTATAGTTACTAAATTTTCCCTCGGACTATTACTGACACATTTATACTCTTTTTTTTTCTGTTGATATAATAAATGATATAAAAACTGTGATTAAATGCAACTTATTTTCATTTTTCTTATGTTTTACATTTTAATTTCGAATGTTTAAGACTGTAATGGGCTAAAAAGAACAGAAAATTTAATCTCTATAATTATATTTTGTTTAAATTCATAAAGAGTGGAGAAATGATATAAAATATGGAGAATAGATTATTTAAATAAAGGCTAAAGTAATTAGAATTCAGGTGATATCAGATTTCAGTTTATAAAATAGAAGCAAAATTGTGTTGCAGCTAAGCATAAATTTATGTAAAATACTTGTTGTCCCTGCACTGTTCTTAGCACTGGCAAATCTTGCAATTTGTAAAACATAAAATATATTTTGAAGTTCAAATATTCGCACCTGTTCCATATTTGTAATTTATTGTGTATAATTATGTATATATAATAAATATTTTTTCATATGTATATAGGTAGTTAGTTTTAATTTAATATTAAAAGTGTTGTTTACTCGAAATTTTGATGGTAAAATTTCAAATTGTTGAAGCATGATTGGTAGAGGGAGGCCCCCTGTGTGATGTCAGGCTTCCCTTCTTAGTCTTAAGCCCCCCCCCCCCCTCGTCGGTGTCAAAATTCAAATGTTATCGGGGAAAATGTTTTGACTTTTTGATTTCGACTTTTTTTCTTTTTTTTTTCAAATTGGATTAATAGAACTAAGTGTTTAGGCTCTGAGTTTCGATTCCTGCGGGTCGGGTTCGGGTTAACCGATTTTTCTAAATATAATGTCCAAAATATTGTTTCAGATAAAAATCTACATATCTGATTGTGGATCACACTTTACCTGTGTATTTTTTCAACATAAAGGATAAAATTGATATTTGAAGCCATGATTATATACTATTTTTCCATAACTACATTAAATTGTGGATCCATTTTGACTGGGGGTTCGGATCGGATTGAGTTGAAGTATTTTGGGTTCGGGTCGGAATGCGGAGAAAGCAAAAAGTTTTTGTTGGTCTCGGGTCGGGTTGCACGAGTAAAGTTCTACATCAGGTCAGGCAAACTAAAACCGACGAGACTCACGGTTTGGTTGGATCGGTTCGGCGATACGTTTTCGTCGGGTTGATTTCTATAACTTTTTCACTGCGGGTCAGGTTCAAGTTGGGTACTATAGTATCAATAGTCGTTAATTATAAACTATAGTTTAACTGAAAGTTACAAGTTAAACTGTGAAAATGGAATAAAGCATCGGTCTGTGAGACCGCTATCAGCAGTTAAGGTTTCATGATAGATTTTCATAACTAGCAGAGCTAAGACCACCTGGATCCTACATAACATATTGCCGAATTTCATTTTGTTTTGCTTTTTAGGGTTATAGAAAAACCATGGTCAGACTCAAAAATTTAAGAAAACAAAATGTAAGAAAAGTAATAAAAAATATCTTTTGAATGTTACTCTTTCCTACTCACTATTTTAGATTGTTAAGTTTTTTGTTAGGATTTTTATTCGAAAAATATTTTCTCTTAACCATCAAAATACGAGGCTTCGGTGAAAACGTCTTTCTCTAAACAAACGTTGATAATAAGCGAAGTACTCTTTGTACGTCACGGGTTGTTGAATATCAATATTTTTTTTCCTTTGAGAAAAAACATTCTTTTCTTAAGTTTTTCTTGCAATGATTTTGTGAACATGATGTAATGGAGTTCTGCTTCGCTGATTTTTCGACCCATTGCTTCCATCGAACTCTTAGGTGAAATGTCGTAAAACGATGCTTTTTATTAACAAACCATTTATTGAATAAAAGCGATCATTTGAATGAATAAGCGAATTATGACGAGGATGCGTCTATGCATATCTTGATTTCAGGGATGTAGAAGTTATTTTTGAAGTAAAATACTATAAAAGTTATTTTCAAGTAAAAGTAACAATGAACAGGGGTGAATAAACTGAATTATAGTACATTTTTTAAAAGATATTTTTGATTTTTTTTTCATACTATTTTCAGGGGGGGATCATGAAGTGATACACAGTTTAACACCGATAAAATTTAATATGAACCATTTTTCCACCGTTTCTTCATAACAGAGAAAAGAAGTCAGTCATTTTCTTTTGTTTTTACAGCAAAATAATTTAATATATTTTTTAAAGCATATAGCTAATTTTAACCATGACGAGGTAGAAACCTACTTTTACCATGCGAAACATGAACGAATTATAATATACTTTTGAAAACTAAAATTCTGTACGAGGCTAATGGACAAGCATGTCACATCAGCTGCGGGTATATAGAAATAAAAAGCGTTGATACTATTTCATTACTGTTTCCTCGTTGTCCAATAAACACTCTTTTTCGGAAGTATTATACACGCAAACGTGTGATTTTTGCCAGTAGTACTGTTCCTAATGTACTGAATTTACTGATCCTAAAATCTGAATCTACTGTAGTGTGTAGTATTCAATTGTGTTTCAACATTATTTGCAAGCTTCGTGACAATTTTTTTTTTCAGATTACTGTGGAGTACGGTAATACAGTCTTTTAGCTCAACTTAGAAACCCACAAAAATTCCAAATGTCATGGGCATAGTTTCTATAAAACACTGCTTTTCAATTTTTTTTAATCTCATGTCACACTTGAACTCATAGTTAAACTTTCCTGCCATACTTGTACTCCTAATTAAACCTCCACGGCACACTTAAATTATGATGATGAAAGTGAAAGAAAATCTTTCACTAACAGAGTTTCTAAAATCTCTTCAATTAGATGTGTACACCTTCTTCACTAGTTCAAATGTTTCTATTGAATTTTTCATTTTAAACCTTCCTTTTCAGAGCAATAATTTTTTATCTGAAAAACATAACATAATCTGAAGATATGAGAAAATTTTCATGATGTTCTCACGTACTCATTAAAAGTTGTCAACAGGGTTGGCAAGATTCGGCCGGGGTGGTTAAAGCCAGTGGTTGTAATCGGTTAAAACCGGCATGGCAGAAACTAGTTTCTGCCAGTAAGTGGCAAAAACTGGCAGAAACTAAGAAATAATACTAATAAGAACTTTAATCTGCAATGATTCATAATTCACACATGTATTTGATGTGTAAACAATTAAGTTAAAAATTAAAACTAAAGATTGTGAATGTTATTCAGAGAAGCAAAAAGTTTCAAATTGATCAGATAAATATACTTTGTTTATATAATACTAATTTTCTGTATAAGTTTAACTATGCTGTATAAGTTTAACTATTAATATTATTGTTTACAGTTGAATTTCTATTTAAAAGTAAAAAAAAGAAAAAAAAATTACAAAAAATATATGATATTTTATCAAATCACTTTTCAGAGTATTTAAAAAAAAAATAATACAATGCAATAACTTAAAGATTATCTACTATATAATTGGATATAGTTTTCTATTTTGATTTTTAAACTGAGACTTTAAATACTCTAATAATTGTTTACACATAAAATTACACAACCATATTATAACAAAAATTTTATCTGTTACATTACTCATTTTTTTAATACAAATTTATTTTTTAATTAAAACTATCCACAATATTTTATTTGTTATTTATCCAGAATAAAATGTACTTAAGAAATTTAATACTACTAAAAAAGTCTCAGATTATGTCACGAAATGTGTTTATGCCAGTTGTTGCCGGTTAAAGCCGGTTATAACCACTATGTGCCACTGGCACGGCAGAAACCACTTTCTGGCGGCAAAAGCCCAGCCCTGGTTATCAAACATTGAAATGAATTTGAACGAGAACAACTTTTTTACAGTAAACTTCATCACAAAATAAATAGCCTAATTTGAAATGTAGCTCTCGTAAATTTGTAAAATCGTTACAGAAACTGGTCGAAAATTTTCGCGGCTCACCACATACCCTCTCAGGGCACACTGGTTGAAAATCTCTGCTCTAAAATGAAATGAATTCCTTTTTTAGGAAAGAAAATAGTTTTGGCACTTACCTTTGGAGGTCTTTGGGCAAGTATATCATGTAGACTACTTGTACTGGACGAACGACTAGATAAAGGTTCTTGAGCCCCTGAACTACCAAAACTGAGGCTACTTGAGAGACTGACCGTGTCCCTGGCCAGGCACCGTTGTACCTTATAAGGGGACAAATTGGACGAGGACACGTGCTTCAGCATAGCCTTACGCACGCATTCTAAGGATCACAACATCCTTCACTCCGGATGCCTACAAAAAAAAAGTTTCAAATATTAATCGCGAATTTTCTATGCATTCACTTAATATACAATTGGTGAATAATTAATAATGGGTGAAGCAGTTTTTAAGAAAAATATTTGGCCTTTAGGTTTCGATTGATACTTTGTGTATAAAACAAAAGTTGTCGGGCACTCCTTTTTTGTTTCCAAGTAATATGGAATGTGCCAAAAATAATTTCGGTTTCCGTTTTCATCTTTTCAACCCATTTCTTTTAGGTGATTAGAGACTTTTTTAAAGCATGTTCTAAGATCAGAAGCAAACTCTTGTGGATTAGCTTCAATGGATGCTGTTGATTTTTTATTGTATTTTTGCAGCAACACTATAATACTAAATAAGTAGTCAAAGCGTCTTTCCTTCAAAATAATACACAATAACTTAATATTCCATTAAAAATTTGTTTAAAATCTCCAGCTGAAATGCTCAACAGAAACCGCCATTATTTTTTAAACGACTTGATTAAAAATCTCTCCCCTTTGCTTATCCAATAAACTGGAATCAGGAGAAAATGCATAAAAAGATTATTTTGATATACAGTCAAACTCATTTAATACGAGTACGGCTGAAACGAGGACACGGTTAAAACGAACCATTTGCACGTTTAGAAGGATTCATCATTTAAACTATATTAATATATTTAAGTACTACAAAATCAGGAGCAAAACATCTGTACATTTCAATGTGATTTCGGCGAAAAGTAGGATAGAATTAGGAAAGAAATCATCTTCTTATCGAGCATTGTTCTCTCTCAGCGATAACATTTGTATATTACAACTGTCTATCAAAATGTAATAATTTCCCAGTTTTACCAGGCAAAATTTCAAGCTCTCTCTTCAAGAAAATCCGAAGGAATGTTCTGAGGTCTTAAAAGAATAACAGACAAATGGATAAGGATTTATAAGGATTTTTAAAGATTTTTAAAATGCCAGCCCTTTTTACGATTTATAACTTAAGAATCGAAAGGAAGGAATATTGAAGAAAACCCTTATTTGTTTCTTTTATTAAATCCGAACTCTAGACCCTATTAACCAGCCTTTTCATGTCTCTTATTGAAAAGGATATGTGAAACCATTCGCTCCTAAAGGAAGTGGTCAGTTGCACTACTGTACGTCGTTGATGTTCTCTGGAATGACTAGTTCTTTAGAAGCTTCGCTATTTGATCGGTTTTTAAATGAAAATTAAATTACAATCATCCCATAAGGGCTTACACAATAAATAAACTATACATTATTGACTACAGTTTGAATGCAGACCCTTACTCTAATTACGTACTCAATACATTTGTGTAGTAAAGTGGCACAAACTCAGGGATGCCTGCGGCTATTGAAATATCACTTTGCGGCCACTCCTTGAATTTTTTTAAAAAATGCACCCCATATGCTTTAAAACACATGATTTCTATTCTTTGTCATATTGTTTCCCACTGACTCTTGAATACCCAAATGCCCGCGTATTAACCTTTTAACTTGATACTGCTTACTAAAAGAGAGTAAAATTTTCCTGCATGGCATACATGATTTCACTCTTGGTCTTGACGAATGCAATATATTAATATTAATATATTTTGGGTTTAATTTTAGATTAATACAAACAGAAATTTTAACAAAAGTGTATTGTTTAGCACATTTAAATTTTAAAAATGGTCACCAGTTTTCAAAAAAGTAGCCACTAATGAAATTGCTATTACTGGCCACACAGGCTGCTAATGAAAATTTCCTTTTACTGTGTAGTAGAAACTTGAAGACAGAAAATATTTGTTGAGAAGCAATATGGATGTTTTGCTTCCTAAATCTGTTCCAGCCCTTTCAAAAAGATTAAACTTTTCAAAAAATTTCGCCACTGGAAGTCACTTCACGCCTCCCGTAGACACTTTTTTTTCTACGCAAAAAATAACTGAAAGTCGATATTTCAACGCAATCTTTTTACACAGTCTTTGTACACTTGATTTTACATCACGTACAAAAATCTCAAAGCATTCAGACTATTACAAGTATAAAAAAAATATACAGTAATAAAAATAAAAAAAATCTGCAAAATTTTTGCTCAGTGTCAGAACGTGAATACGCGGGTGGCTTTTGTTCATATTTTTACAACTAAATATCTATGTTTTTCAAAGAAAATTATACGCAGGCTTCAGAAACATTCTATTTCTAACTCCTAAAAATTTCAAAGCGTTCGGATGATAAGAACTATTTTGTTTTTAATATTAAACGACTCGACGCGAAAAAAGGCGAGAAGGAAACATAGCCCTTTTACAACTAGGAATATCATTTTTTTTTTTTTTCACACACACTTCAAAACCATTATATTTATAACTGATAACAATTTCAAAGAGTTAGGCCAATAAGACATTTTTTTTTACCTATTAAATGACCTTATGTGAAAAAAAATCTATCTCTCTCTCTCGTCGAAATACGGAAAAACATATAACACGCACTCAAAGAGCGTGCATTTTTCTTTCTTTAATTTTGAATCAGCTCCCCCCTCTCTCTCTCTCTCTCTTGTCGAAATACGGAAAAACATATAACACGCACTCAAAGAGCGCGCATTTCTCTTTCTTTAATTTTGAATCAGCCCCCCCCCCTCTCTCTCTCTCTTGTCGAAATACAGAAAAACATATAACACGCACACAAAGAGCGTGCATTTTTCTTTCTTTAATTTTGAATCAGCTCCCCCCCTCTCTCTCTCTCTCTCTTGTCGAAATACGGAAAAACATATAACACGCACTCAAAGAGCGTGCATTTCTCTTTCTTTAATTTTGAATCAGCCACCCCCCCCCCCCCTCTCTCTCTCTCTCTTGTCGAAATACAGAAAAACATATAACACGCACACAAAGAGCGTGCATTTTTCTTTCTTTAATTTTGAATCAGCTCCCCCCCTCTCTCTCTCTCTCTCTTGTCGAAATACGGAAAAACATATAACACGCACTCAAAGAGCGTGCATTTCTCTTTCTTTAATTTTGAATCAGCCACCCCCCCCCCTCTCTCTCTCTCTCTTGTCGAAATACAGAAAAACATATAACACGCACTCAAAGAGCGTGCATTTTTCTTTCTTTAATTTTGAATCAGCTCCCCCCCCCCCCTCTCTCTCTCTCTTGTCGAAATACGGAAAAACATATAACACGCACTCAAAGAGCGTGCATTTTTCTTTCTTTAATTTTGAATCAGCTCCCCTCTCTCTCTCTCTCTCTCTTGTCGAAATACGGAAAAACATATAACACGCACTCAAAGAGCGTGCATTTTTCTTTAAAAATTTCTGTTTAAAAAAACGTAAAAATTGCAGGGCTTCCGATACGAGGTTCATTCGAAAAGATTTGCATTTAAAAGTATAAATTCTTAGAAAATCGGGTTAAAGCTATAAAGTCATACAAATTTTAGGTTTATTTAAGGTTATTATCACGTGTCCGGCCGACGCCGGGTGGGTCAGCTAGTATACTAATAAATGAAAGGTGTTTGTGTGTGTGTCGGTGATGGCTAGGAAAATCTAACGCACGTAGAGATATGAAAATTTGGGTAAAGCTAGTCCAAGGCACCTGAGGCTAATTAGCCAAGATAGTAATTAAACCCCGCCATTAAAAATGTTTACCGAAAACACATTGCTCTGGTGCGTGCCAGAAACCCTGTTCTGAAAATAAAATCAAATAGTAACAATGAAAGTGTCTAAGAACTTTTTAATAGCATGTATGGATCTTTGAGCTTATTAGCGTTACCCAAGAGATTCCACGAGAAGTTTGAGCTCAATACCCCCTCCCCCCATATTTTTTTCTTTTGAATTTTTTATTTAGTTTAACCTTTTGAATAGTATTTATATTATATGAATTACAATATTACAAATTACATTATATTTTATGGATTACAATATTTCAAATTCCCTTTACATTACATGAAAAATAACATTATGTGTTACAATAGTTAGAATACAATTAAATTACATAAATTACAATATTTTAGATTACATTAACATTGCACGAATAACAACGTTCTAGATTACGAAATTAAGAATATAATTAAATTACATAAGTTGCAATATTTAGTGTTGTACTTACAATACTTTTAATTAAAATTATACATCATTTAAATGTCAGTATTTCAATTTTCTTCTTAATGATACGAAGCTAATTTTAATAAATGTACTCTAGAAATTGTATCCAAAAGTTGGGCACATGTAGTTCTTAAATACAATGCCAAATTTGAAGAGGTGTATAAAAATTTACTTACCAAATACTATAAAAATACTTACTTTTTATTATTATTATTTTAATAAACAATTTAGCAGAACAAAATATTTTTTTTTATATTAATTGCGGAAAAAGCAACACAATGAACAACAGTAAGTGACTAACTGAATGACACGTCGGATACCATATGTTTAAATTTAATATTATTTCAAGAAAAAGTGTCTATATTATGATGTTTGATAATGAAAAAAAAAACTAAATACTAACTAGAAAAAATAATGCGAAAAAAAAATCACGCTAAATATTAAAACCAGTGTACGACGTTTGAAGAAAATTTTGCAGCGGATAAATAATACTTTCCTATTAATATAAATACATTGCAAAAAAAAAAGTGTTGATTTTACAGTATAATACTATACTGTAAAATCAACACTTTTTTTTTTTCAGTGTAGGAATAAATGGAGATCCTAATAAAAAGCCGCATGTATGTAAACTTCGTATGTATGAGAAATACATTAACGATGTTCTGCTGTATTTTATTGGACTACGGGTAGTGTTGCCAAGTGTCCCGATTTTCAGGGATTCCAAGACCTGTCCCGCATAACCATTGCGCGGGACGCCAAAAGTCCCGATTTTTCATGATGTACAAAATTTTTTTAATTTCTTTTAGTACAATGCCATGCGTTAGTCCGCATCGAGTGGTGCTAAATACAGTAAAACCTGTGAAGGCAAAACCTATCTATAATAGAAAATATTTATACTCCCTTTTAAACTTACAAATCTACCAGCCTAGACGGAAACCTGTGTTAAACGGAATTTTTTGTAGTTCTTTCCAAAGGAGTAACTAGCCTAGACGGAAACCTGTCTTAAACGGATTTTTTTGTAGTTCTTTCCAAAGGACTACCTTACAAATCAACCATCCTAGACGGAAACCTGTCTTAAACGAAATTTTTCGTAGTTGTTATCGGTTCTGTTTTCACACGCTTTACCGTACTTTGTTCAGAAAACTTTGTGTAAACAGAACCTGTTTACAACGGAATTCTGTTTTAAAAGTACAAATTTCATTGTCCCTACGATAGGAAATCTTGGCAATACCTGCTAAATTGGAATCTTGTTTCAATCAATAAGGTTTTACTTTATAAGATTGTTGTGTTAATTTAGTATAATAAAACCTGCTAAGTCCGAATAACAAGGAGCATGAGAAAATTCCGTTTTAATCAGGCTTACGTCTTAGTAGATAGAAATTGTATGGTATTCCTTCCGGAGGGACAATGACATTTTTACGTTTAAGACAAGATTGCGTTATAGAGTGGTTCCGTTTTCATAGGATTTACTGTATTTTTATGTCCCGCTTTCTGAGACACTGGACCTGGCAATACGAACTACGCGAGATCACCGAAAGACGATGACAGCTGCAGTCAAAGGTGTTGGCAGTGAACTGAAAAGCTAAAAATTATTAAAAGAAGGCCTAATTAGCCTTAAGACAATATACGCGAGCTAATTTAGGTCTCTCGAAGCAAAATATAGAAAATTTAATAATTTTACATAACAATTCAAATTTGCTTAGCATTTTGAAAACGAGAACGAAACTAATCGTATTCTAGTATATAAAAGTGGCCAGGCGTTCGTCGCATGTGTCATGTGCCATCGTAAAGGAAGATGGGCGGTTGCCGTGTGTCTTTTGAGAGCTAGAATAGAGCAGAAGAATCGAAACGGATGTGGAAAAACCTTCAAGACAAAAGAGACAACGGAAATGGTTAAGCCCCTTGAGCTATAGAGGCATTCCCCTTTTCAAATTATTTCGTTACTTTTGTTTACCTTATGTCTTTCGTATCATTTTAATATTGATTAAGGAGAGGTTTACTCTCCTTTGCGAAAAATGGATGATTTTGGGGACTATTTTTACTCAGATGTTTTTCCTTTACATTTAATGAAGTTTATAGAAGTTCCACGATTTTTTTCAATCGGAATTCTTTCAAACTTTGCTTCATAGGACGGAGAGGTTTTCAAACAGGGCTGTTACTTTTCTACGGGGATTTCTACTCATAGGATCGCTGCTTTTTTTTTTTTTTAATGAAAAAGGGTACTTTTTTCTGGAGTTTATACCAACAACATGTATCAATTTTAATAATAAGTATTTTTATAACGTACTAAACTTTAAAAAACACCCTAAAAATACCCCCCCCCCTCCCGCATATCTTTCCAATGACCGCCATTTATTAGTTCTGAACTTTTAAAATTAAATATTAGTAATATATCGAGAGAACATCATAATCTTTCATAATCGAATAAAAAAAATAGTATCCGATGACTGAGACGTGAGAAAAATAATCGCCCGATTAGAGGAAACTTGAACCTATACTCTGTCCTATGAAGCCAAGTTTCAAATATTTCCGATTAAAAAAAATTCATGAAGCTTGTCCAAGATTCAATAAACAGGGTGAAAACCTCTGAGAAAATATCTTTTATTCCAATTCCATAAAATAATTCTCTGAAAACATATTTTTTTAAAGGTATTCAACCACCTTCGGAGATGCTCCCTTTTTTCTTTTTGTATGTAAAAAATTAGTTTTATGCATTAGGTTTTGGAATATAGGTGAATTCTTTATATATGTATATATATATATATATATATATATATATAAGCTGTATATATTATTTAAATATTTCGAATTTTCTGGCTCAAAATGTACGTAAAAAAGTTATGAAATTGCATTTTTATTCAGTAAATTTCATTCTGAAGACAAAATCCCCTTCAGAAAATGAGCCAGCCTCATAAATATAACGGTTCAATTGAAAGATTTCCACAAGTTAAGCACTTAAGAAAGAGAAAATATGAGTTTTTAAGTTACTATGAGTGAATAATGCTAAGTATTCTCAGGTCATAGGTAGTGTTATTAGTGTGACACCATCTGAGTGTCTCGTGAGCATCCTCCATGAACCTGCTATTGCACCTGGCGTATGAGGACCTTTAAATGATGCCACCTTAAAGGGACCCCTCGGAGCAGATGGAGCACAGATGTACACTTTTTCTAAACAGCCTGAAAGTGACACTTTTCAAAGGATCATCCAGGAGCATTATTGCTCCTCTTTTTTTTTTCAAAACCAGCTTATTTCACACATATTTTTTTTAATAAAGAAAATATAGGTATAATATTGATTGTTTCAAATAAATTAGTTTATAAAAATACATTTTCATTAGTTAATGGAATTATTAGGACGCAATTTCATTTCAGTTTTTAAAATTTAAAGAAAACACTGTGCAGTATTTATATTTACCAAAATATCCTAAAATACAAGAATAGCGATATTTTACTTTTTTTCCCCATAATCTACTGTAATCTAGTGTAAAATCACTTTGACTTTACTAAGAACGTAATGAACTACAATCTATACCGTGAAATAAAAACTTCCGTAGAAACTTTATACTGAACAAAACTTTCCAAAAGACATTCAAATGATTATACTCTGTTGATTTGTCATATATGCCAATGTGTAAAATAGAGGTAAAATGTCAGGGAATTCTCAGGTATTTAAACAGCTGGTTCTAAAATTTCAGAAACACTTCTGACACTCCAAAATAAAATATTTACATACATGGAAACGAACACGTTTACCATGAATCGCATTTTTAAAAAAAAACAGTTAAAAATTCATAAATTGGTTTAAACAAAAAATAGCTGAAATGGGAAAAAATATTCGACAAGAATAGAATGGAATTTTATCAAATTTTAAAACACAAGGCTAACCTAAAATCTGTTTTCTGAGTAAAATAAATGTAACTCTAATTAAATAAATGGGAAATAATGCCTCCAAACAAAATTACTTATTAAAAAGAGAAACAATACCCGATTGATATAGTTTTAATCGCGGGATAAATAATTAACCGGGGATGAAGGTGTTCAACGCACCAACCATTACAGATTTACATTTACCCCTTTATGTTCTAAATTATAAATTATGACAAATTCCACCTCAGTGATTTACCTTTTTCATATCTTAAGATAATATATTTTTAAACGGTAATGGTAATGATATGAAATTGACAGGATTCGTTAAAAAAAAAAAAAAAAAAAAAACAGGGGTTAATAAATAAATAAGTTATAGTTTTTTTTTTATTAAATATTTACAACAATACTTAAATAAAATAATTTTGAACTACAGACTTTTAATGTTAAAAACGTACATATAAACAAATAAAATACAAATTGTTAGACGTTTCGTGTACTTACGTACACCTCATCAGTATTACGATCACAACTACAAAACCACTAGAACCAAAACAAGAAAAAATAGTTATCACAGTTTCTTGTTTTGGTTCTAGTGGTTTTGTAGTTGTGATCGTAATACTGATGAGGTTTAGGTAAGTACACCAAACGTCTAACCATTTGTATTTTATTTGTTTATATGTATGTTTTTAACATTAAAAGTCTGTAGTTCAAAATTATTTTAGTTTAGTTTAGTTTAGTTTTATCCAGACGTAATTATGTATGTGTTTTTGAATACTTACATTAATTAGCAATACTAATATTTATTAGAAAACTTTCAATTCTTATAAAATAATAAGAGTAAATTATACACTGCGTTTTCTGTCAATGAGATATGTTTTTGTGAGAAATTTTCGTCTGCGTATCTTTCAACACCATAAAAGCTGTCGTGGGTAAATGGTTAAGATAATAACAATTAAAAAAATATTTAGCTTTGTAAAATTGGCTAGGTGCTGGACTTTCTAAACTGGGCAAAGCGCAGTATTTTGCACGATATATGAAATCTGATGTTATTTTAATTTAGACATATTAAATAAATTTTATATAATGAAACTTCAGGATGGCTTTTGGGCATAAATACTCAGGATATTTTTCAAAAAAGTTAATAATATCAGCAAATGTACAATCCTGAAAAAAAAAAAGATCATCGTGTACAAATGTGACTGGTGCCAATCTATTAATAATAACGCTTACTAATTAATACTATACTTGAATTTTTCTTTGGGGGTCGTCTAGATACAGAAATTACACTAAACTTTAAAAGATTGAATACTAATTTTCTTGACGTCCTATTTGGATTCTTCGGTAAATTTTACGGAATATCAAACGGAAAGTCATTCTGTCAAGTAATTTAGGAATTATGCATGTTTAAGGTATGGAACTCCTAATGATTAGTTATTAATTGCTTCAAAGTAGATTGTAACGTGGGTGTTTTTTTAAGTATAGCTCAAGAACTACTTGACGTAATGAGTTAATAATGGCGTAAAGAGCTTTAATTCTGGTTTATCATATTTGAAGCTTCTAAAAATCGATTTCTGTTTTAAATAAATTATGCGTTACAATTCATATTTTTCAAAATCAATTTCGAAAATATATATTTTTTGAAGTTATTAAAATATATAGAGAGATATTCTAACCTATGAATTTGTCAACAGAAATAAAATTATAACTCATTCCGAAAAAGTAGTTTTTAAATTATGCTTAAAAAAAACATCCTCGTTGCAATCTGTTTTGCAACGATTAATAATAAATTTAACATTAGAAGTCCCAAACTTTGAACCTGCATAATTCCTAAACTACTTGACCGAATGACCGTGAGTAAACTTTACCATAAAATCCAAATGAGATGTCAAAATTAGGTGTTAGTATTGAAAATTTTTAAGTTCCATACAATTTCTATGTGTAGATAACCCCTAAACAAAATTTAAGTATAGCACTAATTGAGGGGGTCGGGGCAAGAAAGTGGCAAGCCACATTTTTGTTGAAATAAATCTAACACTGTTATCTGTTACTTAATATTGTAAATTATAATATCCAACATATAATTTGTTTCTAATGTCACTTATTGGCAGCCTATGTCCCAGGTTTCGTTTATGCCCCCCATGAAGAGTGTTAATTTACAAAGAACGTAATAGTAATGCTCATCATTAAAGTAATTCCATATTGTTACTCAGAATGTCTCAGATGTTACTAAGACATTGGCGAAAAAACTTTAGGTTATAAAACTTGATTTGAATATTGGATCAAATTTTCAAATTGAAATATCTCAGAAGTTCAAAAATGTGGTTTGGCACTTTCTTGCCCCAACCCCCTCAATTAGTAGACGTTATTACTAATAGATTGGTATCAATCACATTTTTATAGAATAATTTGTGACTGAGTTAACAGGGGATGATTTTTGTTTTTCTTCAAGACTGTACAATAATAAATAATATATGTAACACTTAGGTTTTAAATTATATACAAATTATTAAATAATCCATATATTTAACCATTATAATAATTTGTAGTAATATTTTAATGTGATTTGGAATGTCGTCTATAATAAATCATTTATAGGTATGCGTAAGGGGGTGGGGGTGTGTCACAGTAAGCTTTTATGTGAAGTAGTACTCAATGGTATAGTCATTGGAAAAAAGAAAAACCACATTCATCTCTTATGTTGCAGCTAATTCCGCATTACATTAAAGATTTAAACAGAACAACAGAAACAGCGTGTCAATTGTTCTAAAAAGAAATTTAGTAATACAGGGATATCAGCTAACACTCATTCGAAAGTTATTGTTTCTTTTCCTTTATCGCTTTAATGTCTGATTATCCTGAACATGGAATAGTTGGATGAATAAACTCTTCTGTTTCATTTTAAAGTGCAATGAATGCTAGCAAAGTTTGAATTTTTTAAATGTAAAACAAAAGGGCGGTGGGATACTTTTAGAAATTTGTGACACAATGAAATCGACTGAATTCGAACAATGGATCTCCCGTTTTTAAACTGGAGACGTTACATCTGTATCACTCATGCTGGATGATATCGCCGCAATCTTGATCACACTTATACTCTATGACATTTCCTGGGTGATTTTTCCTATAGAATCGGTCGTAAAAGGGTTTAAAAATGGATTCAATATTTAATCCCTCGGCCGATTTTTACGAAAATATATAGTTTTTGCGACAGGGGTCTATAACCTATTCGCCCAATGAAAACTCAATCGAAAGTACCGTTTCAAAGTTACTCTGTTCACACACATTCAAATAAATTATGATTACAATTCTTTCCTTATACACTATGTGTTCAGAAAATAAAAAGAAGGTGGGTAGATAAACTTGAGTTTTGGCCTCCAGATAGGATGTTTTTCATTCCTCTAAGATGATTTAATTGTTTTAATATAACTTAATATGTTTAGTTACTATCCCTTAATTAATTTTTGCCTGAAGGTTGTTTAAATGTATTATACAAGATCAGAAAGCAAATTTTGATGCATTTTTTTCAAATATATCAATTGGATTATTTTTTTAATATGAAGCACTCCTGACACCATTCTAGTTTTTTTTAATGTTAATGTGTGTCCGATAGAGTAAAACATATAAATAACTATGATGTGCTTCATATAATTCAAATTGATAGAATTGAATTTAAACAATCTTCGTACAAAAATCAATCAATGAACAGTCAGTATTGATCTTGAGTTATGATCAAGCAATCAAAACATCTTAGAAAATAAAATAATTTAATCTATAGGGAAGGGGGGGGGGGGATTTCATGCTTAAATCTCTCCCAACTCCTTTTTTAACGAAACCTTTCTCTCTTTCATCATAGAAAGCGACAAAATCTCCCATATCTATATTTTTGTATTCAGCCGCTTATGTAAAGTGTTTTGTTAATGTGAATTTTGTTATTAATCCATTTCTTAAAAAATATATTTAATTTTTAATTCGTGCAATTTCTAATATATCAAACATCAAAACTAAAAAAAATAAAGACTATAGCCATTAAACAATTAGCAGAAAAAAAGTCATAAAGGAAAATATACGACTGCTTGTTTAAATTATTTTTTTCGTATTTGATCTTGCGGGGAGACAAACCTGCTGGCGGGCTAAAGGTCCCTCAGGACCTGGGTTCGGTGGTTGCCTATGCGCCCTTCATGGCTTACTTTTCCCTCTAGGATTTTTAAAGGCAGTAGAGTAGTTATCAAATTTAAACTGGCTACTTTATGACATTTTTAAATTAATTTTTGTTCGGACATTGGCAGGTGTTCTTATTCAGAAACTTTGTAATCGAAAGACGTTTACCTTGGTAAAGACAGAAACTGTCAAGTCGGCGTTTTGAACTGAATTTCCGACACCGCAGCACGAGAATGGGGAAAAAATAAGGTTCGTCGTCACATGATACGAATCGCTTATAACTCGAGAAATAATTTATTAAAAAAAAATGGAAAACTCATTTCGATTCCAAATCGCTTTTATTGTCAGGCCTGCCAATTTTATGCCTTTGCGTTAAAATTTCGCGTTGTTGAGCATTTGAGAAAAACCTTAAATAACCTGTCACATAGTTATTTTTGTTTTAAATGCTGCAAATTTTTCAAAATAACGTGTGAGATGAGTGGTTGAAAGTTGCAAGTAAAATCTCCATCTAATAGAACGGACGGTTAGAATATTTTTATTATTAAAATATTTCGTTAGTTGAAACAACAAAATAAATGCTCATTCATTTTTTGTTCATTTAACTTGCTTTTAATGTTATATCATGAATAAGAAACTCTCTTAAATGGTCACTCCACAAATCCTCCCCGATTGCAAAATCCCACGTTAATTTATGGGAAAATTTAACTAGTTGATGATTCATTATCTAATATAATTATCGAAAAACAAATCACCAAAGGAAACTAGACGTTTTCATCGCCAGAAAGTAGACGTCCAATGTGCGTTTTTAAGGAATATTTCCTTAAATTTTAAATATTTTCTTTTTGTTTGTTTTCTTATTGTTTGGATCAACAGCAATATTTTTATTGATAACTAGAATTTGTTTTAGCTAATTGAATCTTGTTTTGTTTCCAGTCGCAATTTTTTGTATTTAAAAAAATAAATTGTAGTTTTTGACTCATTGCAAAAAATACAACTGACTATACACGTTATGTGATTTAGACTATTTCATAAATAATTAAGACTTGAATCTCCATGATTTCTTTTCATTTTAGAAAGACTTTTACCAATAGCTGACGGTTTTATCTAATATTTTGATAATTCTTAATCTAAAAAAGCTATTTTTTTCTCTTCAGTTTTGTCAAAGATCACCTATGTGTCATAAAATAATAAGATGAAGCTAAACTTTGAATAAAAAGTTATTAGGGAGATAATGGGTTAACCGCGGACTAATTATTCCGGATTTACTCGGCCATCTGATCACGGAGGGAATTTGTCTTCATTCATTTTATACATTCTATATATTTATATTTTCATATTTATTTTATTTAAGGGAGTTGAAAAGTTTATAAAATAGTTCATAACAAATGACATTGTTTGTTGTTTCGAATGAATGAATAGGGGTATAATAGAGATTTGGTTATATCATTCTTTGTAAGAGTGCAAAAATTTCTCCTTTAATAAAATAAATATCTCCTTAATAGAGAGGAGACATAATTGTCTCCTTATATAATAAGATGATTAATATTCTACTTATACATAAGTAGATAATAAATTTCCATTCATTTTCTGTAGAAAGAAAAACATTCAACAATTTGGGAAGAATATATTTTAATCCTAGATTGTTTATTTTATTCATTAGATTTTATTTAAGACAGTTCAACAGTTTATAAACTATTTCTTTACAAATGACATTTTTGGTTCAAAATGAATGATTAGGTTTCACCTTAATAAGATAAATATTTCCTTAATTCAGATGAGATATAAGGGCATAATTATCTTCTTATATAATGAGATAATTAATATTATACTTATATATGAGGCTATAATTAATTGTCATTTATTTTATGTACAAATGACACCTTCAAATCTGAGTAAATCGATGTTTTCATTTTGTTATGAATTTTTTTGTTTCAACAATGCTTTCAATTCTCAAATATTAGAAATACTCAGAATATTGAAACATGGACGTAACGTACTCAAAACTGAGCACATAGAAATCAGTTCATACATACTCAAAAATGATTAGAAACAGTTCAAACTCATTTTTGAAACATGGAAATACTCAAAAATGAGCACATAGAAGTCAGTTCATACTCATTTTTGAAACATGGACATACTCAAATAGGATGTTTTATTCTTGAGTGTGTGCATGTTTAAGAAAATGAGTCTATACATGTTTCAAACTTGATTAATTTTGATTCGGAGCCATTTTGACTATGCGACATACTCAGATTTGAGTATTTTTTGCTCAGTTTTGAAAATGTCGTTTTTAGAGTGTAAGAAGAAAAAAATGGCTTATTAAAACTACAGAATAAAAAAATGGATAAACTAAAGAAAAAACTTAGTTGAGCAGTTAACCCATATTTTACATTCATTGCTCAGATTTATTGCATTTCATAAGGTAAAGTCACATTCTTTATTTTTGTTCCACTACTAATGTGTTTCATTTTTTTTACAAGGTTATTAATAACATGATTGATTGCACGATATACTTAATTCTATTAACTTCAATGTACCGAACAGATCCCTCAGATGTAATAAATTTTTTAAATTACCATTTCTTAAATATAATTATGTTGGTAATTTATCTTTATATAAATTTTACAAAATATTTAATGAAATCTCTGTGCATATTGATATTTTTGATATGTCATTTTCTGCATTCAAGGATAAATGTTCTGAACTTTTAATCTCTTAATGTGTTTGTATTTGTGTTGTATGTGATGTATTTGTGTATATGATATGTGTTTATACAGGGTGTCCCAGGATTATTGGGACAAACTTTAGGCAGAGGTAGGGGGCATCACAAGGATTCAGATTTGCATAGCAACCCGTGATCGGAAACGGCTTCGTTGTAGTGTTGTTCACAAGACCATTGGAGGATTAGCATCTACAGATTATCGCATATTTTTGCAAGAAGTGCAACCAAGCTTACTTGACACTATGCCACAACCTGTCAGACGCCATATGTGCTTTCAACATGATGGGGCACCTCCCTATTACGACAGATGTGTTCGTGAACATTTGAATCAGGTGTTTGGTCACCGATGGATTGGCCGTGGTGGACCGGTTACATGGCCACCATGCTCTCCTGATTTAAGCAGCATAGATTTCTTTCTTTGGGGTGCACTGAAAAGTGCTGTGTACTCAACGCCTGTGGATTCCGATATGTATCTGGTTGCATGACTTGTCTTGCTGCTGCGGATATCCAACAAAATCCAGGTGTATTTGAGCGAGTCTGCCAATCCATGGTCCGACTGTTTAATGCATGCATCGTTAGCAATGGTGGAAACTTTGAACATCTTTTGTGTCATTTTCGCCTATCATCTACCACAGCACATGTAATATCTTTGACCAATAAATTATTTCAGATAATCTCAGTCTTGTGTCTCTTTGTTTCTTGTACCTGTCATACTACTTTCCCATGACGTTTCCGACCATGGGTTGCTATGCAGATCTGAATCTTTGTGATGTCCCTTACGTCCCCTTAAAGTTTGTCCACCCTGTATATATATATATATATATATGTTTTTTTTTCCCTTATGATGTTCTTGCAACACTGTAAATGGGTTCGTCTGTAGTGTGCATTTCAATAAATAAATAAATAAATAATGTATTTTAAATGTGATGTGTGTTATTTGTAATCATTTTAAGTTTAATTCTTCATTTTTTTAGATTTTTTTTTTATTATTTGGCTTATTTTTATTATTTTATCTGACATGACTTTTTCTTGTTTTTCGTTTAAATAATTGTGCGAAAAAATGCAAAAATTCTCTTCAAATTGAATCGCGTGAATTCATCGATTATTGCTCAGCAAATTTGAGTATTGCTGAGTCATGGCAAAATAGATAGATGTACACAATTAATTGTAGTTTATTGTAGTATCGTCCTATGTATAGGACAGTTTGTAAAAAAGAGACCAATAAAATTTTGGTAAGTTTTCGAATATTATATTTATGTTTGTTTTCTCATTAGTCTGTAATATATAATTTTTTTTTTTGCGATAATATTATTTTTCCATATAGGGTTAAAATGTGAGTAAAAATTACAGAAAAAAAATGGATAATTTTTAGAAGGAAACTAAAATAAGACAATGCAAAGAAAACAAAAACTTAGTTAAGCGGTTAAAACATAAATGTAACAAGTTGAAAATTTCCTGTGTAAGAAACTTATCTAGAATGATAAATACCATCCAGGTCTTAAAAAAGTGGCAATTGCGTCAGGATGAGTTCCATGCAGAATAAATAGTGGCCGTAATGCGGCAAAGACGGAAATTAATTTGAAACGGATCCGAGTTCGGAGTCTGCGTGACTACAATTGCAATAAACTTTCGCTTCAAGAACTTTTTTTCTTTGTTCTTTCTTTGGATGAGCCCAACTCCTTGTTTTTTCCCAAGGGATAAACCGTAGTTTGAAGCATGACGTAATGGATGAAGACATAAGTTAGAGAAAATTTTCATGCTACGTGAAAGTTGAAAATTTTGTTACTTTGGAATATAGAAAGTTTGTGCAATCAAAAAATTTATAACATCTGAGAGATGCAGAACTTCAGAGAGGTATAATTGGGTTGAATTTGTTCAATTAATTATTCTTTGCACCTAATTATTCTTTCCCTCATAAAAATTAATTAGTCTATTTTTAAATATATTAATTGCAGTTTTTATTTATCCGATGAATAGCTGCACCCTTTATCTGTCTTAGCAATGCAAAATTTCCAAACAATTCTTTATATATTCGCTGTATGTTGAATACATTTTTTTCAACAGAGTGGACAGTATCTAGGCCAGGATTGGAACCTGGAACCTTGGCTATACGCGGGAATACTATTAGATCTTCAGCAGAGATGGTGCCAACATGTGAGTGAAGGGTGTCAGGCTGGATATCGTCCGGGTAGCTCAGTGGTTAGAGCAGTCATACTCAACCTGCGGCCCGCGGGCCGCATGTGGCCCGGAGACCTTTTATGTGCGGTCCGAGATACATAATCAATAACCTCTATTTATTGCATTAATTGATATGTGTATAAAAGTTTTTAAGACCTTCAATGACCTTTTATATATTTCCATGGGAAGACAAAAACTTTCCTGTTATTTAAAATTACTAATTTAAAATTATCTTAAATACCGTTTCCTTAGTCAAAAGTTCTTTTTACATGTAATTCTATTTGTGCTATAGTGGTACATTTCTTAATCTTCAACACTAAACCAATATTATTCCAAATCTATTACATTTTCACTATACATTTCTACACTTTACAAAAAAGTTTGGTATTGAGAAAACGATTAATTTATTAAAGCAAATCACCTTATTCTTTTCTTTAGAACTTGGAAATGCTACATTGTTATATTATTACGTTTAACTATGTTTATTAGGGTTGAACTTCTACCGCGGAAAAAAAAATGGCAGCAAAATGTTTTATACCACTATTTCTACATCATTTGCAATTGAAATCTACCACAAAATTTATTGTTTGAAAATAGTGGTGTTAAAAGTTTTGGTAATATTTCTTTTTCGACAAACGTTCAATCCTACTTATTATATTAACTTTATTATATAGGTTTGTTATATGCTATTTTTGTTTAATCTTACTATTTAAATTACCCCTTTTTTGCATTATAATATAATTATGTTGTGGCCCGCCGAATGTTCCAAACATACGTTTGCGGCCCGCGAGAAAAAAAGGTTGAGTATGGCTGGGTTAGAGCATTAACGCGTATACCCAAGGTTCTAGTTTCGAATCCTAGCCTAGATACTTTTCATTCTGTTGAAGAAAATTTATTCAACTTTGACATCCACCTATAACGAATTTAGTATTTAAGATTGAAATTTCATATGTATATATAAAATACAATTCCTATATGTTTTTTTTTTCATGGCAATGTACACTGCAAAAATAATTATAAATTCGCGAGTATTTTACCGTGAATTTCTGCAGTCATTTTTCGAGAAATGCCACTTTTTCCAGCTAAACAGTCAAATCCCGTAAATTTTATGTTTTTACGGACAAAACTCGTTTATCTAAGAAAAAGCCCGTTTCTGGGCGCAAAGAACGAACTTTGGTGCAAATTGACCGAAATGGTAATTTCAAGTGTGCCCGTGAAAGAATCTTAGTTGCGCCGTAAACATTTATAACGATATTTAAGTAAATTGTCTTTTGATTCTTTCAAAGGATCCGTTTCTAAATAATGTAAAACAGTAACACGAAATATAGGTTTCATTCATAAAATCGTATTAATGTGAAAGAGAGAAATCAGCATTTTTGCAATGACCGACTTGAAAAATTTAATGTATTTATCCCAAATGCAGACCAAGTAATAATGATCAAGTAAATAATTATGAAGTTAAGCTACTGTATTCAATGATAAAATATCGAACACAGAAAAATAAATAAGAAGAAATAATTGCTTTGTTTTAATATTCGATCGGGATATGACATTTTGGATAGGAAAAGAAACTATTTCTTTAGCAACGTAATTTAAGTAGGACGCGGCAGTTGAACTGTAACACAAGTGCACCACGAAATAAACGAGTCGGATGTGTCAATCCCAAAACTTATGCAGGTTTCAAATACACTAAAAACGAATCAGCACCCATTTATATCAAGGTCTTACTGAATCTGAAGTTGGATGTGCATTAGTTCTTGAGATGTAGCTATCATGAAAATCATGAAAAAAAGTAGTATAGAAGTGCCACCTGTTGGGCTATTGACATCAAAACGTAATCAGCATCTATTTATGTCAATGTCCAACAGAATCTGAAGTTTGATGAATTCTGTGCATTAGTTCTTGAGATATCGTTAAAATCGTGAAAAATGTAGCCACCTGTTGGACGACTTATACCAACAACTAATCAGCGCCCATTTCTATCCAGGTCTAACTGAATCTATTCAATTCCATGCATTAGTTCTTGAGATAGATCGCCCACAAAATGTTTGTCACATTACAGACATTTTCTAAAAAATGTCAAATCATATTGAGTACCTTCTAAAACGTAGAAATCCGTCGAAAACCGGAAGTTGAAAATTTTCATGAAACCTATATTTTCTTCTTGTAAAGATAGAAGAAAGTAAAAGAGTTGAAAAACAATGCCTCCACTTATGTACTCGCTATCTTTATCAGATTTAGATTGAACGTCCCAAGATTTTTTTTTTTTTTCACTTCATTCAATTCGTAAAGATTTTCAATTCTTTTGTATCAAAGTGTGGTTGTCAAATTAGACACAAATGAACGTATTTCTTTACGAATATTTGCCTCACTCTTATTTTCAGGGATAATATAGGATTTTTCGGTCATGAAACTGGATGAAGACGATCTTGTCTTAGAAACAAAATTACCAAAGTAAAATTTCTTTCTACTCTTTTTTTACATATCTATTGAAGTAACAAGTCAAAATATGCGTTTATTAAATAAACGCAATTAAAACGATTATGCAATGTTAGTATAATCACAAATGCTTATAGAGTCCAAAAATTCTGCTTTATCAATATACTTCAGGCATTCTAGCAATTTTGAACCTAAATTTGTACATATTTTAAGAAAATATATATTTAATTCTTTTTAAGTATTGCATATTTTTCTCAAGAAATTTGGTTTTTACTTTCAGAAAGTTGATGTCCAATATCGACGTACTGTGTTTATTTTTGTTATATATATATTTTTTTTTTCTTAATGTTAAGTATTTTTTTAATAAGGAAATGAAGTAATTGCAAAATTTTTCACATGGATCGTCTTCTTTAAAAATCTAGTACGTCAGTATCGGACTTCTTATTTCTGATGGTGAAGACAGAATTTTGATAATTATACTACATGATTAGACATCCTGTTTAAATGACCCTATTGGTTAACATAGGATTTCGAGATCAGCAAGGATCTCTGAAGCGACCCCTTAAAAAACTTGAGAGTGTGAGCACTGTGAAGAACAAGGCTGTATGTATCACAATTTGTCTATGCTTTCAAATAATTTTGTGAGGTATTCCGGTTGAAATATTTAGATTATTTCTAAAATCTCTCTTCGCATGTACATGAAGTGCATGGGAAACTGAGGACGAGCGCCTCAATTTACCGATGGGTGCATCAGTTTGTTAGCCCTTGCGGATCCAATATTTTTATTCAATTTTGAAGAAAAATCACTTTTATTTAAAAAAAAATTAAAAGTAGATATTCAAAAACTAAAGCTTAATGAAATTTAACGAATATGCCATTTACTGAAATCTAACGAATACGTTTATTTTGACGTACTTTTATTATGACAATAGGCTTTGGAAGAATTTTTGTAGACGTTCGGACATGATTACAACTGGATTCAATAGACATAACAACGTCACAGTATTTTTATATTTTTTTTATCATAAATTATAGGCTCCGAAAAGTAGTCCCTATTTTTGAATTTAAAGAATAAAACAAATATTTGAAATAAGACTCAGCAACTGTGTATAGAGCTTTAAGTGTAATTTGTTTTTGTTTTATTATTCAATGCTGAAACATAAATAAAGCCATAATAGTAAATGCAAAGGCATATATTATCATTACTGCACGCAGAATGCATATAATAAAAAAACTGTAAAGACATATTAATAGAAAATGTAAGGCAATGTTTATAAAACATTTTTACTTTACGGCACAGTTAAACCCAAAATGGTCCAATTTCCGCGTCACACTGACAATTCTAACAATGAAAAAACATAACATAAATCTAAAGTATGTAAAATTGATTCAATAATATTTTTATCTAGATTACGCCCTATCAGTAGAATAAATATTTCTATTGCATTTTATACTGTTATCATTTTTACTATAATTTTCTCTGAAGGACTAGCTAAAGATGTCCTGATTTCGCTACATATTCTTATAAAGCTCTCCCAAAAATCTTCCAAGAAATCTATCTTTATGACTGCAAAATAAATGATATGCAGGGGTGTAGTGGATGAATTTTTTTTAACAATCTCCGTATGTTTCTGAAATAAAACTATAGTGTACAATCTTTAGGTATACCCTGCCTATATAGCGTATAGCCTCTGGTTCGGTTACGACTACAGTAAAGTAACGATTCTTCTTCTAAATCAGAGCTTAATTGAAAAAATTTTGAGGCACATCTAAAGTTCTATCGCGGAACACCGGTTCAGAAGCACTGATGTAAAGATATGTTCTATTTTTAGTACGCTATAGACCCGAAAGGTTTAAAGTGCACGAAAGAAACTGCACGATGAGAAATTCAAAAGTAGTTGACTGTCAATTTAGCATTTGCCGTTAAAGAAGATTCAGAGAAAACGATGTTGTCCTTTGCAGACATTTTTCCAAGGCTTTGCAGTGGTTACTTCCCGATCGCAGCTGCGACAAATTGTGTCTGACAAAGTGACATTTCGGAGGCATTGTTCTTGATAAAGTATTCAAAACCGTTACGTCAAGTGTCGCAAGAATCATACCAAATAAATGCGATATATATGCATCACATTACAATAAAGCGATGTTTCGCTGTATATTGCGGTTTTCCTTTATGCTTATGTCTATGTGCTCAGCAACTAAATTTTACGTACGTTAACAGGTTTAAATAAATACACATAACATATGTGTGTAAAAAAGATGAAATGCAAAATTATTTAGTGAAAATAAATCTTCTTAAAAGGTTTAGAAAAAGTTTAAACTGAATTATTTACTTTATATCAGTCGTGAATACGTTGAGTACAACAAATAGGAAGCGTTAAATTGCTAGTGAATTTATGTTGCACCCTTTTTTCAAACGTGTTTGTCAGAAAAAGTGAAAGATGCCTGAAAATAGATTAATCACATGGATTTAAAAATAACATTTTTTTTCCTTAAATCCAGGTTCAAAACTGTATTATTTAGATTATATTAGTCAAGTTTCAGTTTGTTAATTGACGATTCCTAGTTTTGGCAACACCAGAAGTGAAAAATGATACAATCGCTGTATACAAATCGGCCATTTTTATATAATAGTAAATGTGTTATTTATGGCATGACCAATGTACGTTTCTGATTAATTTCTCACACTTCATGCTTTTTCTTTGAAATGCGTTTTTATGAAAAGCGTAGGCTATATTTCTACAAAATATAATTCAACAAGCATTAAGCATTATTATGAAAATGAATCAATTTATATTAGATAAAATGATGAATAAAACAGCTCGCAACATCCTTACTAATAAGACTCATACGAACAATCCAACTAGTCAATTTTTTTAAATAAATAATTACAAAAATAAGCAATATTTAATGTAGCTAACCAAATTTTGAGCAATATATATATATATATATATATATATATATATATATAATGATCATATAAATCAGTGGTACTCAACTGGTGTGCCGCGACACACTTGTGCACCGTGAGGGGACCTCAGGTGTGCCTCAAATATCTTCTGTAAAGTTCCATCAAGATTCTAGAAACTAACAAAAGTACTTTTAAATGCATTGATCTAAATTCTGCAATTTATTATGTAATGCTATTTAGTGTCATATAGTTGCATTTTGTTCCAAATTCGTTGCAGTGTTTAAATATTCTCAATAAGAATTTAAGAAAAATTTCGTAATCTGTTGGTTTTCCCTCAATTTAAAATTGACACCTATTCCACGAAAAATTACACTTTTGGCAAAGTTATGATAAATTCCACTCCGATACGAAAATTTTGTGAAATTTTCATGATTTTTTTTTAAATTATTATTTGAACTTTGTAGTCTCTTAGATCTATTTTTTTTTTTTTATTGACAAATCTTATGGTACAAACCGCACTCCGATACGACAATTTGTAATTTTTTTGTGAATTTTTGAGATGTGAAAGAATTTATGGCCCACCCTGTATATTCATAACAATGCAAAGATGCGCATTGCACAGTGACAGTAAAATTCTCGCATTCATGGAACTTTAGGCAGAGCAAAGTAATACGTTTCTCTTTCATATGCTTCTACATTAATAAGGATGTGTCAATTAAATGCTTGCATAAATAACTACATCATGCTACTGGAAAATATTTGTAGAAAAAAGTACGGCATCTGAGAAAAATGAACATACCAATACAAAATTACAATACTTAAAAGAAAAGTTATCTACATTTTATTCGTGAAAATAGCTCATTTCCTGTAGCTTTACTGGATGCACCCGAAATTTCTATCCATCCATAAACTGTTTTTACATTTTTATGAACAAAAACCACTTACTGTTTTTCAGAAGGTTAAAGTGGATAGGAGCTCACTCTAGAAAGAAAAAAGGCAGGGTGGTACTCACTACTGAAGCAGAAAAGGGGCAAAAAAAAGGCAGTAATTGAAGAGAAATGCATTATGTTTACTAACGATAAAGCAGGGCTCTCAAACGGTCCGCTTTGTAAGAAATATTACATTATCCCCTATGTTGGAATTTCTGAAAAATTTTTGACTCCCAGAACCCAAAACTTTATCTATTTATTTACCTATCTATATCACTTTTTTATGGACACGATAACTTCCATAATTCTGCACAAATCTCTTCCAAACGGATACATGAAATCAAGGGGCATAAAATCTCGGTCAAGTTCGTTCATGGGCAAAATCGGACCAAGGGGGGCGAAATGGGGGGCTTTTTGTGAAAACAGAAAAAAAGCCATAACTTCTTAATTAGGATACGTATCGAATCCGTTTAAAGTTATTATTACTTCTAGGAAAAGGGCCGAAAATCTATGTAGGACAGATTTTTGTCATCATTAAAAATGGCCTCAAGGGGAGGGGGGGGGATAGGGGTTTATGAAGAAAAAAAATTCATAACTTCGTTAATTCACAAGATATCAAATCCGCTTAAATTTATTATAAATCCTCTTAATATTATCTACAGCTTTTATATCGACAAGTTTTTTATAGGACCAATCCTTATAGCAAAAAAAAATAATAATAATTAATTAAAATAAAAAATAAACACAAAAAAATCCCTACCGGCTCCGCCTCAGGTAGATTTCGAAGTGGGCGGTCCAAATTGCCGCATCGTGGTAAACAAGTCATTTCTTCTGCAATTCCTAATAAACAGACGCCCCACAATCTGCGTCTTCGAAATCTACCTATGTGCCTGTAGGTGTGTGAGATTTTTTTTTTTTTTAATACCAGTATTCGCTAAGAAAAAATTCCTTTTTAGATTTTTCTTTCTAATTTTGTAGAAACATTCTCCAAAGATTATTTCTACTACAAATGTTGTAGAAACTTACCACGAAAAGTTTTCTTTCCAAAAAAGCTGATATTCAAAACGCTGACCATTTGAGAGGCCTGATAAAGTCCTGTTAATTTTGAATGGTTTTATGAATAATTTTAAATTAAAAAATACAATTCAATGACAACATGATTGAATTAAAAATCATCTGCTTCGAAAGCAATGAGGAAGTTTTTCTTAATTTAGCAAGCTCTCGGCCATAGATTTAAAAATGCTATATGGTATAGGCGGGATTTTAGAAATCTTAGGGTACAATTAAGAGTGCATTTCAATGCTTTTAAAAACGGCAGGGTACACTTTGCCGATTTTAAAAAAGGACAGGGGGATGCGCCCTTAAAAAAGGAATAGAATAGCTATCTCTAAAACACATGGGTATCCAACATACTTATGTATCAATCATTTTTATTTGTTTTTGTTTTTGTGTGTGTTCATGAAATGATAATTTATGTCATTTATGTAATCGAATAATATCAAGGAATTGTGCATTTTTTATTTTGAAAAAAATTTATCGAAATGCAATTTAAACCCTATTTAACTATTGTCCTATATACAGGACGGTTCAGATTGATCGAATTGTCATTCTGCTCTGCGACTAAAATAATATATATATATATATATATATATATATATATATATATATATATATAAGGTGTAAAAAATCATTTTTTTTTTTTTAATTAAAATCAATTTTTTTATTTAAATCGGATTTTTGTGATTTTTTCCCCCCTGCATTAAAACACAGAATAGCTACCAAGAATTTCAGCTTTCCAAAACAATTAATCATCTGATTAGAAAATCAGCTATGTTTTTATGCTTTACTTAATAAAATTATAATTATTAGTAATTACAGAAATTATAAAAACCGCAAATTAGTAATTTCATTAGTAAGTAGCATACAATGTTATGTACATTAATACTTTGTAATAATTATGTAAAACTATTAAATACTATTTATATTTATTAAAATTATTAATAACTGCTTTAATATTAAATTGTTAATACTGGTTATAATTATTAAATAATTAACTCTCTAATTGGGAAAATAATATACATTTTTATGCTTTAATTACTAAAATGATAATTAATAATTTAGTATTCATTCTAGAAAGAAAAAGAGGTAGGATGCAAGTTTTCAAAAAGGGCGCAAGTTCTGTAGAAAAGGGCGTTATTTCATGAGGAAATATATTAGTAATGTGTTTAATAACAATATAAGGGGGGGAAAAGTACATAATTTTATAATATGATGAATAAAATGACATTAATTTTTAAAGATTTTATGAATTAGAAATTGAAAAATATAATTAAATTACAAGATTATTTAATAAACTCCTGTTTTTCTCTTAAATAAGTAAAGTGGATTTTTTTTTTTTTTTTTTTTTTTTTTTTTTTTTTTTTGCAAGGTCTTGGGCACAGGGATTTAGGAATACTGTGGTATGAGAAAATTTTTTACAAAAACTCTCTGGGTACAACTGGAGGTGAATTTTACTATTTAAAAAAAGTTGTATTTTTTCAATTTAAAAAAGGGCAGGGTGCTGCACCCTTAAAAAAATGGCTTAGAGGTAACAGTAAGTAATTAAAAAATTAATAAGAACTGCTAATAAATAATAATTTCATTAGTTAGTAGCACAAATAACAAAACAAACAAATATTATTTGCAGCTTGTTTTGCATTTATACTTAGAAAACTTACTGTTAATCACCTAAATCTGAACTTCCACACATGTATGCGTATTAGAGATCTGCACGGGCCGGGCCGGGCTCGGGGCTATTTTTCTTCACGGCACTCGGGTCGGGCCGGGCCCGGGCCATATTTTTTTCTGAAGGCTCGGGCCGGGCCGGGCCTAGTGATTACTCTTTACGGGCCGGGCCGGGCCGGGCCTTACTTTTTTCCTGAAGGATAAGGCCGTGCCTTAAATTATTTTTTCCGTACAGAGCCGGGACTGGTTTCATTCTTCCTAGTCGTCACGCCTCAAAATTTTTAGTCCTGGTTTTGACCCGTATGGAAATCATTGTCTCGGCGTGCCTGGTCCGTTCGAAGGTCAGTAAAATAAGATCTGGCATAAAAATCTTTTCAAAACATGCATACATTTTTAAATCGCCATTATTTTATAATTAAACATTAAAATTTATTCTTTTTAAAGAATAGTAGATTTATACACTTATTAAAATATGGCCAAATTAAAATATAGTAAAACGTGTGAAAAAGAACCTGCTTATGATGGAATCCTGTCTTAAATTGAAAAATGTGTTGATCCATTAAAAATGAATATACTAATATGTAAGAAAAGAATATATAATACATTTACACCTGCTGAGAAGGCAAATTGTCTATAAGTCATTTTTTTTCTTCCCAATGCAATTCCATCTTAGAAGATTTTACTGTATAGCATTTTTCTGATTTTTAACACTTCAATAAATGGAATATGGATTAACAATATTGATGATAACTTAAACACATACATACAACAAATAGAGATTTATTAAAAAAATAAATATTCCAGCTTGCTCTATAGAAATGAAGATTATAAACATGAAAAAAAAAGGCTAAGATAGGAATTTTTGGTTAGATCTCCTACGAGGCAAATTTTTGACCAACTCGACGGAAAAATTATGTTTTTTAGAAATTCACTCGGGCCGGGCCGGGCTCGGGCCGAGATTTTAACTTTTTTACGGGCCGGGCCGGGCTCGGGCCGAACTTTTAACTTTTAAATCGGGCCGGGCCGGCCCAATATTTTTTTTGTTCGGGCCGGGCCGGGCTCGGGCCGAACTTTTAATTTTTGTATCGGGCCGGGCCGGGCCAAATTATTTTTTGTATGGGTCGGGCCGGGCCCGGGCCTCGAAATTTCGGCCCGTGCAGACCTCTAAAGCGTATAGTGAAAAAAATATATAAAAATGAGTTACACCCATTCATGCACACATACAGAGTAAATATAAATATAAGAATAGCCAGTTATATGTGAAATTTTCAAAATATTAAATAGCAGCACTATTACCATTCAGTGGGGGTTTATTAGCATTCAGTGTTAAAAAAGAATCACTAATTTCTTTATTTGGTGTATGAGAGTATAAAAGTTAATTAAAAAAATAAAAATAAATTCAACCTCTACTGAGAAAACTCTTGCTAAGCTTATAATATTTTTATACAAATTAGTTATTTTTCTCTTAAATACATCCTTCTACAATAGCTGTTGAAAAGATGTCATTCTTTCATTCTTCTTTGCTCCAATTTGCTATAAATTTTTTATTGTGAAAATCAGGTTACTGTCTATTTATTCTTTCACTAGCAGAAATGTGTTATACTTGATATTCTTATTTTATATAAAAGAAGAATAATTTGATTACTTAAAAGGAAATGATTACATTACAAATTATATTAGGTTTATCATTTTTTAATTAAATGCTTTTTATACCCGATAAATCTTGCTTTTTACAAACTCACTTAAGTTTTTACAATTTTTAAAATTTTTTAAGGATATAAGCTTAGAAACAATTATTTAAAACTTTATTTATTTATTCATAAGGCAAAATACCCATAGAAACTTTCCAAATTATGTTCATCTTATGTTTATCATCTTATGTATATATGTTCATCTTATTACATTTTCTGTCATTTTAAACATTTAGAAAATTTATGATTTTAATCAATCGTTTTTTTTTAAAAAAATCATTTGATTTAAATCATGATTTCTATCGCTGATTTAAATCATCTGATTAAAATTGTTGACACTCTAACACACACACACACACACACACACACACACACACACATATATACATATGTATGTATGTATATGTGTGTGTGGTAGATTTCGGAATTTGGCTATTTTTTTCTACTATTTTATCTGCGTGATTTGTTATTATTATTATTTAAATAAATGTGTGAAAAAAATGACAAAGTTTTCTTCAGCTTTAATCATGACAAATTATATATATTATTGCTAAATAAAATTAAATATTGCTTCACTCTTAAAAAAATCCGCGATTTGAATATTTTCAGTGATTATATTTTGTTGAAACACCAAAAGTTTCTCTTTAATTTGTTCCCCAATCTAACATAAAAATGATCCAGTCTAAAGCTGCATTTTCGTCAAATCACAGGGGCGTTCCATCAAGTGTGATGCGTAGTACTTTTTCGTATTAGAGATTTTTACGTATGTCCTTTCCCCCTTAAAACACGAAAAATTCGCGGTCAAAAGTTCCTGAAATTCTCCCATAAAAATATGGAAATTTCTTCAAATAACAGAAAAATCTCTTTCAATTATGGGTGTTCCGGCAACTTGCTGCCTCTTACTTTGTGCGTTTTTTTTTTGACGAAAATGTTTTTGAGAGTGTGAGTAATTGCGAAATATATGTACCAATTTACAATAGTTTATTGTAACTTAAAAATTAGACAGTTTGTAAAAAAGAAACCATTAAAGTTTTGGCAAGTTTTTGAATTAAATATTTTTATTGGTTATCTCATTAATCTGTAGTAGCAATTTTTTGCGAAAACGGGAATGTTTTTATTCATAGAGGTTGAATCATAAAAATTGGCAAAGTCTACGAGTTAATGGTATTTAGAGAGAAAAGTTTTTAAAAATCATGAAAAAAAAATCTTTTAGAATGAACAAAAGAATTAGTAAAAAGAAAAGTTAAATATATTTTATAAATTGAAATTCAATTATGCATACTTTTTATAGAAAAATTGTTTTCAACTTTTTTTACGTATTTTTTCTTTTAACCCGAAACCGACAAATTTAAATCCAAACCCGAAACCAACCTGTATCGTGGGTCGGGTCCGTGTCTATTAAAATCGGATTTTCCGACCCGATACAGGAGTCTGGTCAGAATGGCAGTTATTAATCGTCTGTGAAAATGAAATAAACATCATATTTTTGTGAACAATAAAATTAAAACACTACGAAAAAAAATCAAGTTCCCTTTTTCAAACTCCAAGCACAGCTGTCATTTTCTTATCCCAGAATATCAAAAGTGGCATTTCATTGTTTACCCAACTTCCCCATAAATTTCCCACTCCCTGGTTTGTGGAATTCCAGGGAAACTCGGCAAACATCCGAGTACGATGGGTCTGAGATGGGCACACAATCTTTTTCTTTTCTTTTTATATCTGGCGGTTTTGAAGAAATGGTTTACCACGATTAGGGCTCCATTTTAATGCTTTTTACTAATAAATTTTACCAAGTTCAAAAGGTCACATATCTGATTTATTTATTTATTTATGATTTTTATTATACAGTGCAGGGGTATTTTTTACAATTTTTTTTAAACATACATTATACAAATTTACCTCCATCTTAAATAAAATTAATTCCTTATTGAAAATTAATAAAAATAATAAGAGTAATAATAAACAATTTTACTCAAACTGTTACTCAAGAGTTGTCATGCCTCATTTACTCTCAATAGAAATTTTCATACTCTTGAGATCTATTCTTGTTTTTCAATTCTTTATTTCTTTCTTTTTTTTTTTTTTTTTTTTTTTTTTTTTGTATGGGGGGGTGTCGGGCTTCAGGATGACGCAAATTATTTTGTTGGGTTCAGGTTAACAAAATGTTTTGGCGCGGGTTGACTTCCAATAGAATTTTCTGGTGCAAAACTGTGTGACTGTGGTCGATGCTCCTTCACCACACAACGAAGACCTCGAGGTATAGTCTGTTAATTCCGTAGAAAGAGGAACTAATGAGCGAGACAAGTGCCCGAAGCGTTACGCTACCTCCAACAGTTCAGAAGGTTCCACCGATTCATTAAGCCGCTCATCAGAATTCAAACAAACAAGTGTGAAAATAATCAAGTTTTTTCACCGACGATACGCTAAAAAAAAGACTCATTCAGACATTCGTTACATACTATTTAGCGATGAAGCCTTTCGACGGAGACAACCGCTTGAGGCGCCTACACAAAATATTTGCTTAATATTTAAGCTTCTTTAGAAGCAACAGCAACCCTTCGTAGGGCCACTGAAACTCAAACTACCTTGTCCAGGGTACCACAGTTGCTTAAGTCGTTTCGGCCATTTAGAATAGTTTATTAGATAGGCCCATTTTATGATTAGTACAAAACTAAAGAAAATCATCTCATAAGGCATTAAAATTATAAAATGGCACATGAATACCAAAGTAAGGATTTTTTTAACCCATTGTGACCCGAAGGAACTAAAGACCCATGAATCCTTTATGTCCCAAATTAGGAATGAATGAAAATTTCACCTTCCAAATCATTTTCCCTTAATTTCTGAAAATGTGTTAGATTTATGCAATCGTTAAATACAGTTTAGAAACATTTCATCTATTCCAATGAATAGGCTGAATTCGTATTTATAAGGGCATTGTAGAATATTTACAACTCTACCGAAATCATTTTTCTGGAACCATTAGAGATATTTCACTGTTTTCTATAAATTTTCTAATACATATATACAGATATTAAGGGGGAAATAAAGTGAGGGGAATTTTTTCTTAATTTTTATTTTGGGGCAGAATGGATGAACGTTAAGTTGATGATGATCATTTCTCCAATTCAGTTCTCACTCTTCAAATGAATATCAGACAAACACCTAATTTTTTAGTTTAGAATGTGTTTTTAGGAAAGGGAATGGCTATTCGAATAAATTTGAAAGTTAAGGAAGCAGGTCGGATTAGGGTTCATTTCTTAGTTATCAGCACAGAGCACTTGTCCACAGATTTCAGGAGTCGAAAAATGCTCGTCTCCAGTAGTATTTAATCTTATTGCAATAAAAATTTTAATTCTTCATTAACGATACGAATTACATTAATCAAAAATACACAAGATAGTAACTAAGAAAACTACTTCAATCAACATTTAAAAGAACGATTTACTTTATATAGAAATGGCACTTATGCCATTTCAAATTTTGAATTACAATTATTCACAATAATAATAATTCGCATTCATTTTAACATGCATATTGGAATTTTCAGATTTTCCATAATAATTCAATATAATTTCTGCTTTCTTTATATTTATATAGTGTTTGAAATTTGGATGAGTGTTTAATTTTAAGACTATTTTATCTGTAGAGTTCATATATACATACATACAGGGGTTCTTCAAGATTAAAGAATTAATTCGTGTTTATTTTACTACATCATGCAGTTTGTAAAAGAATGATTTACGATTATAATATTTTCCAAAATATTTTTTTTTTAGGGCCGAAAAATGGTCATGATCGGACACTGTTTATTGGGCCAACTTTGACTCAATCACAATAGGTACTTCTAGTAGGGAATTATTTCGCTAGGAAAACTTCAAGAGTTTTACGAAGCCACCCGGCTCAAACCAAGCCGGATCGAATAGGCGATCTACGGCTCTGAGTTTCCTGAGTGATTACGCCGTAAGAAGGCTCTCAGTGGCCGAAGAATTTTTTATAAAGTATTTAAAGCAATAAAAAAATGAACAAAAGAAGATACAAATATTTCAAAAGCAGCCATTATAAGGCAATACTTACGCGATATGCATTTGAAATATACATAGATTTAATTTGGCGTAAACTTAGTTTATTTTAATTTATTTATTCAGTTTTCTTTTCTTTTTTCTTAAACTAAGTGAAAGCATGTTAAGTGTAGCAGTCATCATGTTACATTACATAAAGTTAAAACTTGTTTAGAATACGATCACCTTTTTTCCCATTCTCTAACTAAATAACAGTGCATATTTTCTTAATTTTTAAGACAAGTGAGGAGTTAGAGTATTATTTCCTTTAACAGTTCTATGGGACGTTACTCTTGCCTGTTGCTTTATTCGACAAAAATATTTTCTGTATTCGTGTTTATATTGCAAATGGATATATTATAATAATGACACTATTTCTAACCGATACGCATAGCACACTAACCGAATAAATGGGAATAGTGTGCATATTTTTGGGAAATAAGTAAGATGCAAAAGTAACGCCCGTGGAAGGAGTTAAATATGTATTCAAAAGAGTAAATTTATGTCAACCGTCGCGAATATTTTCAAATATTAGAATATTGATTTTCATAAAGAGCAAATTTTGGGATTCCTTCAAAATTGTTATTGCTTATTCTGATCTGACGTCCAAAACTGTCATTTACTCATTTTTCAATACTTTTCGGTTCATCGGTTCGGTGTTAAGGGATTCTGCTAGATTACTCTTAGTCTTCTCTCATCACTTCTTAGACCTTTCCTAATAGCTTAATTAATAATATGTGAGTTTTATTTAAAATATTCAAATGTTGTCTCACATTTCATAGCTCTTAATAATTTTTCTCTGTTTTAAGCTTAGTTATGATTATTATTATTATTACAAGATATCAGATAATTATAGATTAAAGATGCCTGTGTCATTATTTAAAGAAAGGGCATTCCATTCAGGTTCTTACCCTTGCATTTTGAAGCCAAAATTCAAGATACTAAGAGATCTTAAAATAAAAAGTTGCTGAGATAATTCTTTTCACTTAATTATGATTTCCCTGCATACAGCCGGGGGTTAATATTATAATTATTTTAAAAATATTTTATGAATACCAACTGTTTTTGGTCCATTTCTTCAGGACTGGCTCTAGACTTAGACACATAAGGCACAATCTAGGGGCATTTTAGGAGCGCTTCTATATTTTTACATATTTCATCTATGCGGTTATAATATTTTTCAGTGTAATTATGTAAATATCTTTTTTTTTTTTTTTTTTTAAATCAAATATAATAAAAAAAACCTCACCTTCCCAGGGCTTCCAATGGAAATTCCACCAGAAAATACTCTATTTTTCTATTATTCCAGAACACTTCCTAACAGGCGTCATTTTATCCCAGGGATTTGACAATCCATAATCCTGAAAATTAGACAAATGCACTCCAAATATATTTCAGTTGAAGTAGATGCAGACCCAAGTAAAATCCACACAGCACTCTTGGTCAGAAAGTCAAACCAGGTGAATACACATGGTGATTTCTCTTGTCGCCGGCACAAAACCTCTCTCACTCACAGCCGCTATGCATCTGAAAGCAAATCTCGCCGGCTTTGAATATTCCCCCACTTGCGAGTTAGTGGGACGTTTTTTCCCTCAGAGGGAAATTTAGGGGGGAAATAAGGGAATCGTTCCGCTACTGTTTCCTTTCCTGCGTAAAAGTGTTGAATGGTTTTGGAGAAGGGAACTCGGATGAAATAAGAAGCAAAGAAGATACATAGAATTTTGGATCTTCTTTGTAAAGAGGCATCCACATTTAAGACGAGTGCAGTATGGTAACAAGGATGGCCAGGCCCATACTCATACATAGGATGGGCATGAGACTTTACCCAGGGCCTCCTTCTATCAAATTTTTTTATTCCAGTTATAAGAAATAGAAATTTAGTCTGAAAAAAAAAAATGACTCCACACCGTAAAAAAAGACAATTTTTTCTTAATCTACGAAAATATAATATATCCCCGAACGAAAATGTACAAATAACCTCTTCCGAGTTACTCATGATTAAATAAAAGCATTTTTTATCATTAGAAACCTCAGAAAACAAAATATATTTTCGAGATTTTAAAAATCATTTATTAAAACAAAGTTTCTTTGGCTAACAGTAATTTTCGGAAACGTTTCCGAATAGTTTTTAGAGTAATAATCCGTTTTCTCAAACTAAATTATCTGTTTTGCGAATGCTATGTATTCTTAATGAAACATTTTCTGTTGCGTCATTGAATTTCTACATGCAAAATTATGTTAATTTTAAATTTAATGTTAATGATGTTAATTTGCCATGTTTATCTGTAAACACGAAAATGTTTGCTTGAGAATGGATAGTATCCAAAAAACCGATATTCGATTTGAGAAAAGTAATAAATATCTTATAAAAGCCACAGGGAAACGTTTCCGAAAATCAGTAACAGCAAAAAAAAAAAAAGTTTTTTTAAATCTCGAAAATATACTTGTTTCTGATGTTTCTAAAGATAAAAAAAAAAAAAAAATGCTTTAGTAACTCGGTAGAGGTTATTGTATGTTTTCCCACGCCGTTATATTATATTCTTTTTAATTAAGAAACTTTTGTTTTTTACAGTGAACTTTGTTGTAAATAAATTTCATTTTTTCGAGTTACTGGTGGAAATAAAAGTTTTATCGAACGACTACTCATTTTAATATCCCTGATAATGAAATGACTATTTCTGATGGGTGAAGTTGATTCAGTCTAACCGAGGGAAGTTTCTGTTAACATCGCATTTCTAAGACATCCAGAAGCCAATAATATCTTGCTATTATGGTAGGCATATGCATGGTGAATTCGTCAATAGTATATTGGAAAAGGTGCGAAATTGCCTACACGAAGAGTGGGAAGGGAAATGGTACTTTTCCAAACATTGCCTACATTGCCTATGTAGATCTGTACAGAGTTGGGCAAATTTGTAATTGCAACTATCTGCAATGTAATTACAATTTAATTATATGTAATTGATTTTAATGACACCCATTCAGGCACAGAAATTTCGTCCAATAATGGGAGGGTGGGTGGTTCTGGCAAGAATTTTTTACGGCATGTCATTGTAACTACAATCAATTAAATTGTAACTACATTGCCGATAATTGCAATTACAAAAAAAAAAAGTAAACCAGAAATTCCAAAAACTATTTTGTTCTAAACCTTCCAGCGAAAATAAAATATTTCCACTGTCATTAGCAATGGTGCAAGAGCTTGTCGTGATCGGAGCCTGAAAATGGCACAATTATAAAATATATTATAGTAAAAGTTTTAGGACCTATACATTAAAAAGATAAGTGTTTCTTGATATACAATTGAGGTACATGAAAACCTCTTCCAAGTTAAGAGCCTACGCTAGTCATCCTAAGAAACTCGAACGCTAATGTTAAGTCTATGGGGAGGTTCTTGACAGATTTCTCGCTCGCATTTTAATATTTTTAAATGATTTTTTGCATAGGATAGCTGAGACCATCCCTTAACGTTGTTAGTTTTAACTTTTTCGATTTTGGTATCAGTTTTTTTATGTAAGGATAATTTCTTTTTCAGAACCAGTTTCAACCGGTTCCAAAATTGAAAATGTCAGCTTATAAAAAAAACTGTAACCAAAATCAAAAAAGTAAAAACTAATAACGTTAGAGATTGACCTCAGCTAACCTATGCAAAAATCATCATTTAAAAATATTAAAATGCGAGCGAGAAATCTGTCAAGAATCTTCCCATAGACTTAACATTAGCTTGCGTGTTTTTTCGCATGACTGATGTAGGCTCTTCATCATAGAGATTTTAAATTCCCCTTGCTCATGTTAAATCTATGGGCGTGTGCTGCATTTGTATTTTTAAAATATATCCTTACAAAATTCATATGTTTAACTTCTTTTTTCTGTGTACTCTTCTTAAAGGATGGCTCTTTCTTTCTTAGTTGAAAAAATATTTTAAAAATGTATAAATTTATAATTTTATGCGTTAAAATCTTAGCGGAACTTAGTAAAATGTTAACACTTCACGTAAAATTAAGTGGATTTTAGAAATATTTTGACAACTAAAAAAAGAAGGATTACATTCTTAAAAAAGAGTTACACAGAAGAAAAAGTTTAAAATATTAAATGACTGAGGAGATATATTATAAATACGAATGCATCACACGTCCATATTTTTAACATGTGAGCGAAAGTAATTTGAAATCTCACTGATGAAGAGCCTTAACCACGATTCCAGAAAGTTTTCCATTATCTTCAGAAACCACTAGAATTCCTAGATTTAAAGAAGCATTGCTGAAACAAAAGTATCTTTCGATGCCCGTCATTTTCGGTAACATTTCCAAGTAGTTTTTATAATGTAATAATTAGTTTTCTCAAAACGAAATATTGTTTTTTCGGATGTTATCCATTCTAAAGACAACATTTCCATGTTCAACAGACAAACATACTAAATTAATGTAAAATGAACAGCATTTGGTTCCAACTTGCATGTATGAATTCTGAAAATGTTGACCTGGGAATGGATAGTATCCGAAGAACCGATATTTTGTATTGAAAACAGATTAACTTGGAAGGGTTGGGTGATGGGATATGTTTTATCCCACCTAATTTTAATCAAGACTCGTAGAAAAAAAGTTTCAAACAAAATCTAACTTTTAAAACTTCGGTGAAAAAAGCTGCAAAATTGCATCTTCTTATTTTCAAATAAAATTTTTGGAGTAAATTCAACATTACAGAAACACAATTATGCCTCAAAAAGTTAATACACAGTAATAATTATACTTCATAACGTTTTTGAAAATTACGTGCAGCAAAAGAAACTTTTATTTAAAAAATTCTTTAAATCTCGGAAATCAATTGGTTTCTGAGGTTTTTCAAAATAAAGGAACGCTTTTCGGAATCGTAGGTAACTCGAAAAACGTATTATATTTTCGTAAACCTTCTTGCTAGATCAAGAACCTTTTTTTTTACAGAGCAGGATGCTCAAAAAAAGTTTGAAACGTACTTTATTTTTATCTGTTGGAGAAAAGTATGCAATAAAAATTACAAAAAATGTTCAACATAAGGTAGGGAATTATGTTAATGAAATTAATTTTTATACGACTCCCATAAACAAAATTGGACATACAGAAAACTTTTCCTTTTGCTACAGCAAGAGCATTACAAAAAAACTGCATACATTTATCTTTTCACTAAGCTGACCCGCTCAGCGTAGCCCGGCCCATGAATAATAACCTTAAATGTACCTAAAATCAGTGTTAACCGATTTTATATTTTTAAACGAACCTAATGTTGAGGGTACTGCCTTCGGCAACATAACCCTCTAATTTGTATGATTCTATATTTTAAACGAAAATCTATCCAAAAGAACCTAGAATTGGGTGCTCCACTGCCTTTTTAGCAGCTTACACTGGGCGTGTTACGCGCACCCTGGTCTGTAATCATTTTATATTATTAAAAGAAAACCTTTCAAATCTGACATAATGTTTGGACTTCACTGCCTACGACAGCGTAAAACCTTGAGTTTGTAATTATTTTATATTTTTAAACGAAAATCTATACAAACGAACCTTATGTTGTAGACACCACTGCCTTCGGTTAGCGTAATAGCCTCAAATTCCTATTATTTTATATTTTTAAACGAAAATCTATCCAAACAAGCCTACAATTTAGGACACCTCTGACTTCGGCAGCGTACACCTTCCAATTTGTATATTTTTATATTTTTAAACGAAAATCTATCAAAACGAACCTAGAATTGGGTGCCCCATTGCCTTTGGCAGCGTACACCGGGCATGCTACGTACACCCCGGTCTGTTACCATTTTATATTATTAAACGAAAACCTTTCATAATCTAACATAATGGTTTGACTTCACTGCCTACGACAGCGTAAAACCTTGAGTTTGTATGATTTTATATTTTTAAATGAAACGAACTTTATGTTGTAGATACCACTGACATAGCCTCGAAATTGTATGATTTTATATTTTAAAAAGAAAATCTATCCAAACAAACCTACAATTTAGGACACCAATGCCTTCGGCAGCGTACACCCTCTATGTATGATTTTATTTTTTTAAACAACAATCTGTCGAAACGAACAGAGGGTTTTGGAAGGATGGGATCGAACATCGTAAATGCTACACACTGGTGCTACACACAATGCTACACAGGTCTGTTTTTGCTAACAAACCTCGAAACTGTATGATTTTGTATTTTTTCGAAAATCATACCAAAAGAACCTAGAGTTTGGGGACCCCACTAACTTCGGCAGCGTACACCAAGCGTACTATCGGTCAGTTTTTGCAAATGAACCTTGAATTTGTAGAATTTTACATTTTATTAAATGAAAGTCTTTCCAAACAAATAAAGGTACCTCCGTTACAGTTATTACTGATTTAAATTCTGACATTTAGATATATTAAACATTCAATTCTCACTAAAATTTCTTGAAAAAACCTAAAAAATATACATATATAACGCACATCTTCCCCTCACTCTTTTAAAACACGAAATGATATCTAAAGCACGCAATTCTCTTAAACGGGAAACGATATCTTCAAAGGTACCGAGAGAGAAAACAATCACAGGCGAATCTGCGAAACGACAGGAAGAAAATATTTTTTTTAAATAGCAAATATTAATATAAAAACCAAAGATATCGATACAACAGGAAAAGTACGAAATAAATAAGGGCTCTTTTTTTTTCTTTTTTCTTTCTTTCTTTTTTTTTCTATTTATTTATTTATTTTATTTTATTTTATTTTTTGTATTTTTGTCGGTAAAAAAGGAGTGTATTTTAATACTGGAGAGAAATGGAAAAGATGGAAAGAAACACGAATCAACTTCCAAGATTTTTTTTTTTTAAATAAATATTAAAATTTGTCAAAATCAAACGCTCTACCAAAACCGGAAAAAATGCGTTGAAATATCTTTTATTTTTTTATGTGCGTTCGTAACTATATAAATACTTAGGATCTAGTCGTCGTCTGGTCCGTCCGTCTGTCTGTTTGTCTGTCCGTCCGAATGGTTTGAAATTTAATGTATATAATCGTTGCATAATTTTGTCGAGTCATTTCAAATTTTGTGAAAATCGAATCAAAACTTAAAATGTACTTATTTTATTACGGAAATTAATCATATCATAATAACAGACGATATAATTCATTTTTCTGTGAAATAATAATGATGATTTTTTTACATTGTCTTGTATTGGATATTTGCGCATAGTATAATTTTAATGTAACAGAATCTTAATTAATTGTTTGTAAAAGTGTATTTCATAAAATAAGATTAATATCTATAATACTAAAATCTGCTTATAAAATAAATTTTGTATTCATGCATTTTTGCATAAGAGTGCAACAGCTATTGCAACAAGATCTGAATATTTATAAAACTAGTTATAGTACTAAGTAAAAGGAATGATACTTCAAATAAGTGGTTAATTTTTTGGTATTTCCGTCTTGGAAGCGGATACAACAGTTTCAATTCGAAGAAAATCGGAAAACTTGAAAACTGACACGAATCGAAGTCTAGTAGAAATGTTTTTGGAAATAGTTAAAGGAAAGATATCGTTGAGACCATTTTTTTTTTTTTTTTTTTTTTTGCGATTGCGATTTTAAAGTTAAGTATAAAAACCGAACGCTTCGCTATCGTCTGTGTGAAGGACTGGGAACGTCCAGGCACAATCGCCGGGAAGACGGAAGCTCGACATTTTGCACTATTCATTATGGTTTTTATTAGCTCACAGGCTATCAAAGCCTGAGAGCTTATGTGCCCGCCGGTTCCGTATGTACGTACGTATGTACATAACGCGATAACTCTTGATAGAACTACCCGTTTTGCTTTAAATTTTGTTTATAGGTTCCTTGTGATAAGGCGCTTCACTGATTAGTTTTGGTGGCTCATTGGTTAAGTATAAAGGGGGGGGGGGTGACTAACCCCCCTTAATTTAGAGAAATGGTTTTTTCATGCAGAATTATCCGATTTTCTACAAATTTTGTATATAGGTGCATTGTGATAAGGTGCTTCCCTGATTAGTCTTGGGGGTTCATTGGTTAAGTATAAAGGGGGTAAGGGGGACTAACCCCCCCCCCCTTAATTTAGAGAAATGGGTTTTTCATGCAGAATTATCCGATTTTCTTCAAATTTTGTATATAGGTTCAGTGTGATAATGTGCTTTCCTGATTGGTTTTGGGGGTTCATTGGTTAAGTATAAAGGAGGAAAGGGGGGCTAACCCCCTCTTAATTTATATAAATGGGTTTTTCATGAAGAATTATCTGATTTGCTTCAAATTTTATATATATGTTCATTGTAATAAGGCGCTTCCTTGATTAGTTTGGGGATCTCACTAGTTAATTATAAGGGGGGATCGGGGGGGGGTGATACCCCCGTTAATATCCTGTTAATTTTTTTATTTTTCGAGGGCTTATTTCAAATTCTTTGAAATAAGAGTTTAATATACAATTAGTGTGAATAGCCTGTGAGCTTAATGCCCTCAGTTTAACTGGGCAGTTTTCTCTTTTTATTTAATATCTCGACCAATTATCAAAAAATGAAAAATCTATATCTCAGGTGCATTCGGACTTGTGTTCGTCTATCCTTATCCAAATTTTCAGATCTATACGTAGGGTAGATTTCCCTAGCCATCGCACACAGACGGACAGACAGACAGACATCCTCATTTATTCTTAATTGAATTCTACTTAGTTGAATACTGATTATAATGAATGGGGACTTTATATCAAATTAAAAATATAAATCTGTGAGATATTGTAAAAAAGTGGAAACACGCACGATAACGCAGTTGACTTTTGGCCGGGACCGTGATAATAATCTAAAATATACCTAAAATCAATGTTGAATGATTTTATATATGAAAACGAAAATCTTTCTAAACTATTCTAATGCTGCGAGACACTTATTTTACACCTTCGATTTTGTATGATTTTTCTATTTTCAAATGAAAATCTATCCAAGCAAACTTACAGTTGTCTTTGCTAGCGTACACTGGCCGTGCTGAGCACGCTCCGGTCTGTTTTGATTTTATATTTTTAAACAAAACACCTAAATGTACCTAAAATCAATGTAGAATGAATTTATTTATTTAAACAAAAATCATTCCAAACGAAACCAATAAGGGTCTTCAGCAGCTAAAAAGTGTTTTCTTTTCACTTTTCTTTTTTCAACATCGAGTCAATTAATATTAAAAAAAAAACTTTTCCGAACGCTTTGAAATGTTTATGAGTTATAAATATAATATTACCGAATCCTGTGAATTTTCGTGATGCTAAAATACTGATAATTATTTGTAAAAGCAAGGTTTTTCTTATCACTTTATTATTATTATTTTTTTTTTTTCAGATCGAAATCTGATGGAAATTTTTTTGTTTTCAAACTGATTATTTTACCCCTAAATCTCATTATTTCTAAACCAAAATTTTACAAAAACAACAGCTAAAAGGTTAGTTTAATGTATAAAATTTTTAGAGAAATATTACAAAAATTAATTTACGTTATAAGTGTAAATAAGAGTGCGCAATGTTAACCCTATGAGATTTATATAGATTTTTTTTTTTTTTCAAACTGATTATTTTCCCGTAATCTTATAATTTACGAACCAAATTTATACTCGATCATTAAGAATTATTATCATTAACTATATTGTATTAAAATTCATCATCATTAAGTATATTGTATTAAAATTCATCATCATTAAGTATATTGTATTAAAATTTAAGTGCGACAGTAGAAAAATTAAGTGAATATTTTTAAATCAAAATGTGCGTAGTTACTCCTATGGGCAAATCTGCGGAAAAAAAAAATTCGACAAAAGCGACTTTTGAAAATGATTTTTTTCTAAATGGTTAATATTCGTATTTTTTGCAACCAAAGACATCTTTTTAAATATGAATGTACGTTCGTTAAGCTTTTGTGATTTGTTTTTTCGTATTTTGATTTAAAAATCCTAGGGCAAAAAGTTAAACATTGAAGAAAAAAAAAAGGAAAAGCGAAAGTGACATATGGAAACGAGCGTCTTTGAAAGGGTTAATGTTGATATATTATTTAGAACCGAATGCAACGTTTTAATGAAAATGAACGTAGATATGGTTTGGTATCTTTGGTTTGTTCGTATTTTGTGCACATTTTGTTCGCATTTTGATTTTCGAAGCCGATGCCGATTTTTAAACATGGCACAAAAAACGAAATTCGCGTATGACTTTTGAAAACGAAATTTTTTCAAAGAATTAATATTAATGTTTTTCAAAACAGATTACAGATTTATAAATGAAAATGAACGTATAGATATGGTCTGGTATTTTTAGTTTTTTCGTATCTTGATCAAAAACGCTGGTACAGATTTTAAAGATAGCAGAAATCGCGAATATCGTATGAAAGTGACTTCCAGAAACGAACGTTTTTGAAAGGGTTATTATTATTTTTTCAAATCGAAGGCTTTGTAGTAAACTAAAATCAACGTAGATGTGGTTAGGTGTGTTTCGTTTGCGTGTATTTTTATTTACGAGGCCTATGCACAATTTAAAAAAATGTAGAAAAAAGGATTTCAAAAAAGTGAGTTTTGCAAACGAATGTGTCTCTCCGACTTCTCGATTATTCGTAGTTTGTAAAACGGACTATAGATTTCAAAATTTGAATGAACGTAGATGGTCTGGTATTTTTGCTTTTTTCGTATCTTGATCAGAAACGCTGATATCCCGATTTTTAAAGATTGCGGAAATGGAGAAAATCGAGCAATGGTTTACGGAAAATAATTTCTTTCAAAGGGTTAATATTAATGTTTAAAAAAAATCAGCATCTTGAAGAATGAAGTACGGTCTTTAATTTGACGTAATCGTTTTTTTTCTCATTATGGTTATTTCGCAGATGCGATGTTCGCAAAACAGGGGTGAACACATGAATTCGAGGTTTCGTAAGCAATTTTTTTGAAAGGGATAATGTTAGTAGTTTTTCGAACAAATTGCGTCGTTTAAAACGTAAAAGTGCGACATTTAGGAATATGTTATCTGTTTTTACGTATTTTGTAGGGTTCGGCCGTAACGTGTTAAAAAAAAGGCAAAATAAAAAAACTGATCTCGCACTTTGCTTCTTCTCCACGTGGCCACATGGGAAAGCTCGGAACTGAGCATGCGCGTACGCGTTTGCCGATTTGCTAATAAAATAATGCTTTTTTGATAAGTTTTTAATTAATATCTCGGCTAATTATCAAAAAATGAAAAATATGAGAGTCAGGTGCACCAACACATGGACTATCCTCTCCGATATATTCAGATATATTCAGACTACGGTAGATTTTCCTAGCCCTCGGACAGACAGACAGACAGACACACACACACACACAGGAGAGAGCTAAACTTTCTTTTATTAGTACTGATGACACGCAAATGTGGTAGAAGTTAGCCTTTTATTTTATTATAATTTAGTTAATTTTAAAGGTACAGGTTTGTAGTTTTTTTGTATTGAATATGTTGCAGCAAAAGGAAAAATGTTCTAATTGACTAATTTTTTGTCTAGGAGTGGTATAAAAATTTAAAAGTCATACCTTTTGAAAACGAATGGTACGACTAATTCATTACAAAAAATTATTTTCTATCCGATTTAATGCATTTTTGTAATTTTCATTGTTTATTTATCTCCAACATATAACGAATTAAAGCGTGTTGAACCTATTCGAGACACCCTGTATAAAGGCATTTAAGTTTTAAAATTTTACATTTTTTAAAATTCTTTAATTCAAATACAATAGGGTTATAAAATGTCTGAATAATCTAGCTTTCTTTTTAATTTCAGGTGGCCGTACAGATCTATCAGTTTCACTTAAGAGTGATCTTAAAAATAAAATCCATGCGAAACTTTCCGTCACAATTGCAGACATGATTAAAGAAGTGATTTGTAATCGAACAGTTTTTGTATTTTTCGATAAATTAATTACATATTGAGTTAGGATTTGACAACGGTAGCGAAATCCCATGTAAAACAACTGACTTGGGTGTATCTCTTTCTCGGGAACCACTGAAGGAATTTGTACACTTTTTTATAATTTTATCAGTAGCTAAAATAAAAATTGATCGTTCGGAAAGGAATAAAAATTTAAATACAATAGATATACAACTTTGCGAACTAATAATATTTTGTCTTTAATTAAAGTAATTGTAGCATTTTTTATTTTTATTTCTTACTGGACTGTCAAAACGATTGCGGCCGTTAAAAAAATGTTTGAAGTTTAAAGTTTGTTTTAGCGGCAATTAGTTATAGCAGCCTATGGGTCGCTGTAAAATTTGTAATAATTAGAATTCAATAAACCGTTTTGGGGCTATATTCTAGACAGACACTATATGCTGTCAGAATATAATTAAGGGTGCTCGTCAGTGAACTTCCCGATTCTCCTCGCGAATGTTAATCCTATGGGCGTATATTTAAAATCTACAAAAACAACTTTTCAAAAGTAAAAAAAAAGCCAAGCGTAAAAAAAAAAAAAAGTTGTGGCTAAAAAATGGTGTGATATCAAATTTCCAAGCTATTATATTACTTTTTTAACTTTTTTCCATTAAATAAGTTATCATATATATATAAGTCGAGTGCCTACGTATATGTTAATAGAAATCGTTTTCTCCTGTACTAAATACATCCTAACGAGTTTCTGAAAATTCAATTTTTTTCAAATTATGCATGATGGGCTTGGCGGCCATCTTTGCATATTATTCACAAAATTCTACGCATCCAAATCCGTAGTTAAAATCCGAAGTTCAAAATTGTTATTTAAGCAAATATTTTAAGCGTTTCATTTATAGATTTGTATGATCTGAAAATTGTGTCTTAAGATAATGATGACTTATCTTAAAGATTCATCTTATGATTTATTTTTTACAGTAATTAATAATTTCAAACTAGTAAAAATCAATTTCTCAAAATATCAGTCTTATCTAATTTATCTGTCCGTAGTTAAAATCTGAAGTTCGAAATTGTTATAAACATATTACATTGCAAACATATTACGCTTTTACTTTAGAAATTTGGGTGCTTAGAAATATGAAAAGATGGCCGCCAAGCCCATCATGCATAATTTGAAAAAAATTGAATTTTCAGAAACTCGTTAGGATGTATTTAGTACAGGAGAAAACGATTTCTATTAACATATACGTAGGCACTCGACTTATATATATATGATAACTTATTTAATGGAAAAAAGTTAAAAAAGTAATATAATAGCTTGGAAATTTGATATCACACCATTTTTTAGCCACAACTTTTTTTTTTTTTTTTACGCTTGGCTTTTTTTTTACTTTTGAAAAGTTGTTTTTGTAGATATCATTTCTTTTTTTTAAAACAGAATAAACATAATTTAAATAATCTAAACATGAGAAATAATTTAAAATTACATTTTACTTTCAGTCATTGTTTAAAAGGTTAACTAGAAATACCAGTAGATTTTTAAATTAAACTAATAACAACATACTAAATGTGGCTTGTTATAATACTTGTTATCCCCCGTTAAAAAATATCACTGACTTATCGATGAAATGAATAAAAATGCAATACGTACATAGCGTGTCAGCGCTGCATTTGAAATCAAACGTGATATCACGCTCTTTTATTATTAGCACTAGCTGGCTTCGCCCGCTAGCGGACCCCTAATTTATATCGGGGCCTCGAATCTTGTAAAACCTCGAATAAGATAAACCTCGAACCGAACGAACCTCCGACCTGGTTCTCCGCTGCCTTCGGCACCGGATAATCCCTTAATTTGCACATCGAATAGTATAAACCTCTAACCAAACTAACTTCCGACACGGGTCCCCGCTGCCTTCGGCACCGTATAGCAGTCGTGCTGCGCACGCTCAAGTTCCATCTTCCACCACCAGGAAGCGCAATCTGTTCTGTATGAACCTCGGACACTGAAATCGTTAAGGCTATAGATGTCGAGTCGAATGAACTGTACCTCGTCGTGATCTAGCCCATAGAACCAGAGATAGAAAAGTGCCCCCTGGTGGTGAAAAAACGAACTAAAATCGGAAAGCTCTATTGATGTCGAGTCGAATGAGCCATACCCCGTCGTGATCCGACTCGTAGGAACAGATATAGGAAAGCGTCCCCTGGTGGTGAAAGCTAATCGCGCTTGGGGGGCAAAAGGGGGGATGAACACCGGAGATGCATAATAGGATTAAGCGGTCACAGACCTTTCCAACGATGTATCACATGAGGGGTATGTGCAAAATTTATAAAATACCCCTCCCCCCCTGCATATTATGATTAAGCGTTCACAGACTTTTCCAACAATATATCACATGAGAGGTGTCGGCAAAATTTAGAAAAGTGCCCCCTTTGGGTGGGAGGGCTGAAAGTGGGAGGATGGACCCCGAAGATACATAATATGAATAGCGGAACAATTTTTAGAATTTCTGAAAGCTGATTTTTATTTATTTATTTATTTATTTATCTATTTTTTATTTTTTGTTTATTATTATTTTATTTTTTTTTGCGTTGCCCTGTTCATGTTTGGAATTTCTTAGCAATTTCTTAGATTTACCTTATTTTATTCATTTAAACATTGTACTGTTACAATAAATTTAAATGGAAACTTCACTTCTAAAACAAAAATAATTTAACAACTGGATTTCATTAATTTATAGGAAAACTAGCAAGCTACGCCCGCTGCGCCCGCTGCGCTGGTCGGTTTCTACAAATGAACCCTGAATCAAACGAAATATATCGTTTAATTTGACCTTGTATTTGAAAGCAATCTGTATATTTACGTGGAATATCCTTCCACATTACTGAAAAATGACGCAATTGCGCTATTATATTTTCTAATGTGCAGTCAAAATTTTAGCTGTTAAGGACCAACTCTTTTATTTGGTCATTTACAGTTAGGGTTTGCTAAAGAATGATAAAACTATATGCAATATACTAAAACCATCACTAAAAATTATCGAAATAACAATGCAAACAAATTAACTAACAAAATCCATTCAGAAGAAGTTTTTACAAAGGCTCATCTTTGATAATCTGATTATTGAACTTTTCCACATAATTCTAAAACAACAAAACGATATAAAATATACTAAAACAATCCTTACAAATTATCTACTTAACAATGCAAGTCGCAAAAAATACGCCCAGTAAAAACTATCAAAAAGGTTAATATTTCGGAATCCGGTTCACTTGAATATATAACCTTCACACATAACTGTTGGACTAAGCAACGTAGGACAATATATAGTACATTAACACCATTTCTGAAATAGCATCTAACTAACAATACAATTCTCATCAAAATCCGTTCAGTAGAACGGAAGAAGGCTTTTAGAAGGCTTTTTTTAGAAGGCTAATCTTTCATAATCGGAATCAAATATTGAAAAGGCTAATATTTGATAAAAAAAATGGTCACCCGATTTTCGAATTTCCCCCTATAATTCTAGAACTAAGCAACGTTACATAATAAAACCTTCCCTAGAAAATTATTTAACAGTATAGGTTCCATCGAAATACATTCGACAAAATCTTTTAAAAAGGCTAATCTTTCATAATCGGATTGATCTGATTATAGAACTTCCCAGAATAATTATATAACTAAGCTACGTAGAACGATATGTTATACATTAAAACCTTCCCTTAAAAATTATCTTAGTTTAAGTTCTACGAAAATGCATTCAGCAGAACTCGAGTTATAAGCAGCCGGAACGAAATTTCATATATGTAGAAGTAAATAGAAGTATATTGCCATTAATATAGTTTGCATTTGAATAAAAAAAGGTACTTTTCGGTTAGCCGGGCACCAGTGATATATGAACACACACACACACACACACATATATATATATATATATATATATGTATGTATATACATGTATTTGTGTAGATATATGTGTATATATGTGTGTGTATATATATATATATATATATCACTGGCGCCCGGCTAACCAAAAAGTACCAAAAAAAAATACTGGGAAAATGCAGTCGTACACTTGAAAAAAAAAACACCTTTTGGCCTAAAATCTCTCATCAAAACTGTTTTTCTTTTTTTTCTTTTCTTTCTTTTTAAAAAAAATAAAATTAGTAAAAGTTTTTTCTTTTATTTTTCCAGATGTATAGCCATTTCAATTCTTTCTGCAACAAAAAAAGACACTTTTTGGCTTAAAATCAAATTGTTTGGGGTCAAAAGTAAAATCAAAATCGCCAAAAACAAAAGATAAATCGCCAAATTTGTTTCAATAGAAATCTTGCCCCTTGAATAATGTTTTAAGCATTATGAACATTTCTAATCATGTTTAAATTAAATATTTTCGTTTTATAATATTCTCTCATCAAAACTCTTTTTTGTTTCTTTCTTTCTTTCTTTTTTTTTTTTTTTTTTTTTTTTTGATAAAATTAGTAACAGTTTTTCTTTTATTTTTCGAGATGTATAGCCTTTTCATTTCTTTCTGCAACAGTAATGATCGCCAAAAAATTAGCAATGGTAACCTTTTCGGCCAAAATAACAGAACTTTCTATCATAATTCGATAGCTATTATACGTAGAACGTTGTGTTACATACTAAAACCTTCCCTGAAAAATTATCTCTCGAACAGTGCAAGTTCCATCAAATTCCATTCAGCAGATCTCGAGTTATAAAGGAACGGAACGAAATTTCCGTTTGTGTTTTATATATACCGCGGTGCGTTCCACTTATCTTTTTTTACAGACCGCTAGAGTGACGTGATGCTCTTTTCGTACACCTGCATCGGTGGATTCGAGCCTCACGTGATTCCCTCGGTCTGTAAAAAAAGATGCGCGTAAAGCACCGCGGTAACCTTTCTTTTTCGCTAGCCTCGTATATATAGTAGATGACGTGAAAGGTATTCCTGCGAACGAAATGCCTGTCCTTTACCGTGTTTTTTTATTTTTAGAAATAAATGAATCACATTTAATTCATTTCAAAATTTTTGTTTACGTTTGGAAAGAAATTTTAAATGGCGATAACTCTTAATGTATACATTTTAGAAGGTACATCTTCCCTCAAAAACTAATTTATTTTTAAAGATCTTTCTAAAAACGTAAATTATATATTTAAAAAGCATAAACACTACGTCTAATTACTTTATTTTACAATATTTATAAGAACACGCATTTTATCAGACAATTAAATACACTAAACAAACATGAGTGAAAAATTGACCTGGGCCTGGACTCGAACCTGGGACCTTATGCGTACCATGCCGACGCTCTGCGACTGAGCTACCCAGATCCATATCCATAACCGGCAATTTCTCATACTTATTCATGTTAGAAACAATCATCTGCCACAGTTTGCAGTCATATTTAATTATTTGATAAAATATGTGTGGGAAGAGTTCCGTATCCTGTGCTGCTTGGCGAACTTGGCGAAATTTTTTTCGCCAAAATGCCGTTTTGGCGACATGAAATTTTTTCCAAGACAGCAGAAAAACATCATTTTTAAATATTTGTGTTATTTATAAATCAATGATTTTGCACCATTTTTAAAAACAGAAAATGATGTAAAAACATGGATTTATAAATAACATAAAGATTTAACGAAGTTTTCCCGCCATCTTAAAAAAAATGTATCTGGGTAAGCCTCTTGCTTTGCCGTTTATACTTATCGGCAGAAAAACATCATTTTTAAATATTTGTTATTTATAAATCAATGATTTTGCACCATTTTTAAAAACAGAAAATGATGTAGAAACATGGATTTATAAATAACATAAAGATTTAATGAAGTTTTTCCGCCATCTTAAAAAAATTGTTACGATGCAATTACACTAATTTTAGCAGCATTCTAAATAAACTAATGAGTAAAAAACAAAACAAATATGCTTTTTTTTAAATAAATATTTATTATTGTCAGGGGGGCTCTGCCCCCCTGAACCCCCCCGTTCCTAAATAATTTTGGACATTGAAAAAAAAAAAAAAAAAAAAAAACTTAATAGAAACTTTTAATGCAGCTAAAATCTAGCTTACAACTGCCAAAAAAAAAATTATTAAATATTAAGTAAAAGGATAAATATAAATAAATAACAATAAATGAGACGGCGATTCAGAGAAAATGTAAAATTTGTAATGGTATTATTTGCCGGAATCTGTATAGACAATGCGGCAAAACGTGCAACATAAGGCCATTTTTTTAAAATATCTACCCTAAAAAACAACCCCTCTTTAATAAAGGGTGCATTTTAAACAGCTAATCCTAAAAATCAGCAAAAATCCTAAGAAAAAAGAAAGAAAAAAAAAAGCCGTGCGTATCTGTACGTACATAAGGCCAAATATCACTTTTGATTTGCTATCTAACCTAATAATACCTTTAATAAAGGAAGAATTATAAACAGCTAATGCAAAAATCCTAATAAAATACAAAAAAAAAAGTAAAAAAAATAATAATAATAATAATAATAATAATAATAAATAAACGGCAAGAGGCTTACCCAGTTACCTTACCTTACCAGCAGCACAGACACTAATGCGATCTAACATCTATCAGATTTTCAAAATTTAGCTGAGTAACTACTACTCACGTGGTACTAATTAACAAATAAGCTTCAAGATCTCCCTTATAACGCGATTTACGAACTAAAGCAACCCCAGAGTCCGTTAAGCCGTCGAAAGTCAAGGAGAAAACGTAAACAAGAACGAAACATCTATCGCCCAGTAAACCGCGCCAAATTTGGCGACAAAATCTCCAGCACAGGATATGGGACTCTTCCCATATGTGTTCTTATAATTGTGAAGTTTTATTTAAAAAAAAAATATCTTCAGAAGAAAATGGCTGACTTGCAGATGAAATTTGATGTGGTTATATTATAACCTGTAACTGATTTGTGATATTTTAATACAGATGGTACATGGTCGTTGGCGGGTTTTATCTCTGTTTTGGCATAATTTTTTAATCGCCAAGTTAATTAACAGTTTTTTGCTAATTAAGGATAGAAAATATTTTTTTTTACACTGAATTTTATAAAAGCACGTAGATTACGTAATTACTTGTCCAAAAATGCAATCCTTTTTTTATTCTGTCCAATATTAAGGCCTGTAGCTTGTTTGAAAAAAAAAGTTTGACGAAGAAAATAGTGATCATTTTAAGTAACTCGACGTTTTTTAAAAAAAGCTATATCTCTGTTTATAAATCACTTATGAAGATGAGTTTGGTCTTAAATTGAAGAAATTCTTCCTTAGATTCTTCTAGTTTTCGTTTTTTTTTCTATGACGCTTGGTTTGTTTGATATCTGATATTTTAATCTGGCATGTTTTGTCGATTTAACATTGCGAAGTTGCTTTCTGTATATAAGCATTAGCGGTCTTTATTCCAGTTCTTGGCGTTGTTTGTGTGGCGTTTTTTTTTTTTTTTTTAAGCTTGGCTTGGCAGAGCGACCGCCCTGCTTGATATCTCTTCGAAAAATTAATATTTTTAACTTCTGTTTTCTTTGTACTCTTCTTAAAGGATGTCTCATTTTTTCTTAGTTATCAAAATATTTCTAAAATAGGTGCTTAATTTATAATTTTATGCGTTAAAAACAGCGAAACTGAATAAGATTTTAACACTTCACATAAAGTTTAGTATCTATTTTAGAAAAAATTTGACAACTAAGAGAAAAAGAAACATCCTTTAAAAAGTGTACACAGAAAACAGAAGTTAAAAATATTAATTTTCCTAGGAGATATTTTAAATATACGAATGCATCCTACGCCCATAGGATTGACATTAGCGAGGGGAATTGGGAAGTTCGCTAATAATTTTTTTAAAGTTTCAAACTAGTATCGTCGCTTAAGTGATTAATAGGAATCTGAAACAAAGAAATATATCGGGCCTTTTGTTCAATTTGAAACAAATGAGGACAATAGTAAAGGGTGTTTTTTCTTTCCAAATCCTCAGGCCCCCCGATCTCATGTCACGTTCCACATGAACTCAACAATTTGACGTCTCCGGCTGTTTCACCATGTGGAGAGGAGCTGACATTTGTACGGAAACAACAGAAGGATCGCGAAGTTTTTTGGGGGAGATACCACATTCGCTAATGAATGATTCTTTTTCGAAAAGGATGTTGTCGCCAATTTAACAAAAAGTTCGCATCCTAATACATCCTGTAGATCTCGTGAAAGGAGATCTTTCGAACGGGACTTGATGAATGGATGGGCCAATTGGTCCTTTAGTGTTGCCCGGTCCAGTGTCGCACTGAGCGCGATGGAGGTGTGAAATAAGCGGGACAACTGTATCTAAATCGGGTAAAGCCGTTTTCTTTCCCTGTATTAAATGCATTTCATATATATTATTGCTGTTGTCAACATCCCTTTTCTATGCATTCATCAAACACACAACAATGTATGATGTATCATTCGAAAGGTTTTTGAACGGCTTCTGGTTCTGACATAGTATACTCACATTTCGTTAAAACATATTTTTTGATTGAAAAATTGCAGTTAATAATTAAATCAGCAATGTTTTCATAAATGAAATGTATTTCTCAAATCAATGTTGTCACAAAAATAAAATACCGCATTCTATCATGCTCATCAATGATTATAAAAAATAAATAGTGCAAAAAAGATAAAGTGGGACGTCCTTGCACGGGCTTATTTATATTTATGATTAAAAAGCAAAATTCAAATTCGAATGTTTAGAAGGATAAAGCATCATCGCTCGATAGATGCAGTGGTATTTCACGTGAAGCCTAAAATGTATGCTTTGTTATATTAAATTAAATTTTATTTCCTATACATTAAATTTATTTTCCTTTGTCCCTCGTTTTTCTCAAAGCGGATGACGTCCTCCTCTAATACACTTAAAATACGATTGTTATTTTTTTTTTCGTGCGTGCCTTTTACTATCTTCGAACTGTTTGTATTGTAACTTTGATTGAATAAATGACATGATATTCTGGCTTGACTCATGTTGTTTGCAGATATCTTTACTCCTTAACTTTTCTTTAGATGTTTAAACACGCATCTAAAAATATTAGACTGTAGTGCGAAATCCTCGCACGGGTTCACTGGTTAATGAAATAAACCGTAATATCTTGAGAAGTTGTATTAACGGAGAAGTATATTAAACGTAAGAAGTCCTTAAGTGGTGAATAAGATTGTATGCCAACATTCAACGTTCACAAATGAAACTTAATCAATGTTATGTTTAAGAAACTATCACACTTGTGACTGTCATACACTATTCTTTAGAAAATAGAATCTTGATGAAAGGTCAAGCAAAAAAATCCTACACTAAAATATACGGACTCTTTAGAAATTAAAGTTTCAATTCTAATTTTCTAAGTTCGAATTGTCTAAATTAAAATTTAAATACATATTTGCTTTAGATTTTGCAATCTTTTGAGAAAACAAATGAATATAGGATGAAAGTAAATATTTAAAAATATTTGTGTATTATGAAAAAACAGGGGTTAGTCGGGACGGGTCTTTGGACCTCTAAAAATTGGGACGTCCCATGTAAATCGGGACACTTGGCAACACTATAGGGATCCCTGATTTTTGGAGAAGCCAAATTTAGTACTCAACTTTCTGAAAGTTGATATTTTAAATAAGTTTTGATTTTTTTTACTGATTATAATCAATAATTTTTTTTTACTTTTAGAGTAAGGTATATACAATAATTTCTTAACATTCGCGAGGGTTGCGTTCGAGGAAAACATCGCGAATGTTGAGTCTATCTTTCTGCACTAAAAAAGGAGTTACGTTCTATAAAGTTTTAATTAGAGTGACACATCATTTCACAGAACAAAAGAATATATGCATAAACAATATGTTATGCCTATAACATATATGTAGAAATCAAATGCACGCACATATTCATAAATATGAAATTTATTTATTGAAGATAATTCAAATTAATTGACTGGAAAAATAATGACAGCTAAAAAAGCATAGGTTTTTGTATAAAGTAATTTTGACTCTCTCTATTATTGCAAAGAGATGATAACGTATTAGTGGTTCAGTACGCGATACAATATTAAAATACGCTATTTAAATAGAGTTAAATCTTCAGAAACGCTTTTGTTTCTCATCTAAATGCAGATTCAGCTCCATCTCTACGAAAACCTGAACATGTTAAATGAATAGATTGAAGATACCGTTACCTTATCACTTCTAATATCCCCATTGCAACGAGTATTCTGCTGTCATTATTTTGCTTTCCTTACAACACTCGCTCCTTTTTCAGTTGACAACTGAAAATGGATTTATAAATAGATACTAAGAAAACACAGCGGAAATAATCTTTAACTACTATAAATTTCGAAAAAGAAAGAGATAATTTAAAAAATCGCGAATAATCAAGTCAGATTCTCGCGAATGTAATGTTACGTAATTTTTTGCGCATTTTCATATTTGCGAATAATAGAAACTCGCGAATGTTAAAACCACAATTGTTGAGGGAATACTGTATGTATATATATATATATATATATATATATATATATATACACATAAAACACACATATTCCTAGATATATATAATATGTATACGTTAATGAATGTAATATGAATATGTAAAATTAATATTATAGTCTATATATAATATGAATATGTAAATACAGACTTGGATATATATATATATATATATATATATATATCCAAGTCTGTATTTACATATTCATATTATATATAGACTATAATATTAATTTTACATATTCATATTACATTCATTAACGTATACATATTATATATATCTAGGAATATGTGTGTTTTATGTGACAATATAGAAAGGGGACTTTGAATGAATGTCAGACTCTGAGCTCCTCTTTAGCTTGATCCGGCCCTTCTTGAGGAAGGGGGGGGGGATCATTCAGAAAAACTAAAATCTGCATGTGGTGTTATAAAGAAAGAAAAACAATCCACGCTAAACATTCTTACACATTTACGGACTCATTTTCAAACGTAAAAGCATGACACTTGCAGGCATGACCAGTGAAAAGATTTTAAATCGAATAGGTTTTTCATTTTTCGATAAATGAATAACATCTTGCGTTATAAGCGATAGTTGTCTCATAACGAGTTTCATCAGCCAGTCGCGTCCGGAAATGAGGTTGAAATAGCCAAGTTTGACAGCATTTTTTGAAAATGCTTCGCTTTTATCGAAAAGTGGAAAAACGATTGAAATTCATAATGTCTGAATAGGCGCATCTGTAAATCTCATGTGAAATGAATTGAAGAGTGTTAGACTGGATGCGAGAACAGCCTAAAAAGTTTTCTTCAAGTAAATCTCGGCTAATATTTATATGCTTCTTTTACAGAAATTTTTAACATATTATTACTGATATAAAAAAATTATATTTCATAAGGGAATGAAAGACATAAATTAATGCCATCGGGTAAGAACCAAAAGTTAAAAAATAAATTTAAATAAAAGAAGATCGACTTATGATACCCGCCTTAAACTTTCTCATATCCAGTATTTAAACTCATAATTCTTAGGGTTCATTGCTCAACCTAACAATTATGCTGCATAAAATGCAATGCCAGTTACAATGTGTATAATTAAAGCAGTAATTGACTTTATACAACAATAAACTTGAATCGTTTAATGTGTGGTCCGTTAAAAAGACTCTTGTAAATTATGGCGGCTATTTTCAAAGAGAAATTGCTGAAGAAAAAATCAGCCTGTTAAAAGTCTCAAGTTTTTCATAAGTCAAAATCATTTCTTATTTTTTGCTTTTATATACGGTTTGCAATTTTTTATGAGTGTTTAAATTTTAGAACTACTTTCCCTGTAGAAGGCATACCTTATTTGGCATTTACAGGTGTTTCAAGTAAAATTAATTCATGTTTATTTTACATTATATTAGATTTTTCCAAAATCAATTTTATTTAAAAAAATAATAATAATTCAACTAGTGTTAACCATTACGTAATTTTTTTCACTAATATTTTAGTAATGCATTATAGTATATTCAGTTATATATAAATATTTTGCAAAAACATCATAATCTAAGATTAGCTCCCAAAATATTTTATTTGCACAGGGCCCAAAAAGATAATGATTGTTTCTTGCATAGGTGGGAGGCATTATTAAACACACGTGCATTATATATATACTAGCTGAGAGCTGACCCGCCCGCGTTGCCCGGGCTCGTGAATAAATTAAAACAAACTTCAAGTTTGTATGATTTTATTAGGATGGATAAAATGAAAACGAAACAGTAGCCACGAAATGAAATGAACTGCGGAACCGTTTTCTGCGGATCAAAAATGGGAAAGTCATATGGCGAAAGATCCGGGCTATACGGCGAGTATTCCAATGCTGTCCAAAGAAACTTCACCAGATTCCCTCGAGGAAGTGTTTGTGTCCGTCTTGCACAGGAGTCAATGAGAGTGCATGTTCTCCGTACACTGCCTTCGTTCGCCGATGCACTTAGCGGAATCAAACTCCTTCTGTCACTAATAGCGAATAACACTAGGTCGCTCTTTTTTACTTGCAACTATTTCGCAGACACAGATGAAAAACAGCAACAAATGATTGCCTGCCGGACGATACTGCTGGCCGACCACCGGCGTATATCAGGTACTGCTGCGTGACTACCTAAGGCATGGCCAGTCCCGCAGTAGGGGTTGCCTTCCTTATCTCCCGGCCTCCCGTTTTAACTTTACACGAAGTTTCATCGCACACTCATACAAAATTACGACGGAATTATAATTACTGTTCCGTTTTCATTTGATCCACCCCTACATTCTTTAACCCACATTTGTATGAAAAGAAATTTTTTAAAGTTCTGCGCACGCATCGGAAAATCCTTTATTTCCATCTTCCGCCGACTGGGGGCGCATTCTGATCTAAACCAACCTCCGACACGTGTCCCCGCTGCTTGCGGTACCGTATAGCAGACGTGCTGCTCACGCGCTGCAAAATCTTTTAGTTCCACCTTCCGCCGCCAGGACGCACACTCTGTTCTAAGCAAAATACCTTCCGAACGGCACTCCGACACGTGTCCCCGATATTTCCGGCACCGTATAGCTGGCGTGCTACTACAAAATCCTTTAATTCCACCTTCCACCGCCAAAGGGCGCAACCTGTTCTGTAAGAACATCCGACACGGTTACGCGTTGTATCAAGGGAGTTGAATAAACAAATTCTCGTCGAAATCTCGCTCATCGAATCCGAGAAAAAAATGCGCCCCCTGGTGGTGGAAAGTGAAATTAAAATCTGTAGCACAATCGAAAACCTAGTTGAATGAGCCAAATCCCGTTGTGATCGGGTTCATAAAACCCCAGATAAGAATGCGCCCCCTGGCGGTGGAAAGAGGAACTAAAGTTTGTAAGGCCATCAAAAACCAAGTCGAATGAGCCAAACCCTGTTTTTATCAGGCCCTTAGAACCGGATATAGAATGCGTCCCCTGCTGGTGGAAAGTGGAATTAAAATCTTTATGGCTTTCAAAAATCAAGTTGAATGAGCGATGAGCTAAACCCCGTTGTGATCAGGCCCATAGCACCCGAGAAAGTACCCCCCCCCCTCCCCGGAGATTAATATTCTTGGTAACCAAGCGCTGAAGAGCTGAAAATTAAAATGACAAATTGCTTCCCCTCCCGCCTCCCCTTCTAAGGTCTCTGGATTCAAGATAGTTTAAAAGCACAATAATTTTCTTTTACCATAAAAAAATCAGGTTTTTTGATAAAAAAAATTACCGGTTGAATTTTTTGATTTTTCGAATTTCTTAAATAAAATATGATTTTGCGTATATATACCAATTTTCAAATCCCTATCATATATTTTTCTAAAATTTGAACATTCGTTAATATTTGCGAGTGCGGTTTTTAATTATTCAAAGCATTATTTATTTATTTTTAATCTTTTGTGTCTGAAAGTAAGTGAAATATATATATATATTTGATAAAATAAAAACTTACCAGCCGATTTTTTATTTTTTGAAATGTTTAATCGGCATAATATTTTTCGAAAATCTACCAATTTTCAAATCTTATATATTTTTAATAATTTTATAGAGCTCGAAAACTCTGTAGTTCTCCATTTTATTTTGTGGTTTGTTTCACTTTGAGTGTGAAAATGATAGCCTTCAAAATGAAAGCAGTTGGTTTTGCAAGATTGAATCATTTTAATTTCAAAAGGAAAATTAATTATCTTAAATAATATCTGGAGAAGTTACCGATGGATTTTTTTAAATTTGGGTTCTTCGGAAAAGGATTTTTTTTTTAAATCTAGATCTGCAAATTTTTGTGTCGATAGACCTAATAGTCTGTGTTATTTCGACGTGTTTCGAAAGGCGTAGTTAAAAGTCAGTCTGGTAGCTCGGTCTTTCTAGTGTAAACCCAAAATCTCTCTTGATCCTCGCAACACAGACCCCAAATCAAAATAAAAGTACACACAAAAACATGTGGTTCTATTACCTAAAATATGACTAAAACTTTAAATAGATTTTACAACATTAAATTACCTTAAAATATATCGAGCACTTTCGGCTGCGAACCCAGCCTTCATCAGGATTTATAATTAAAACTGGTGTTACAACAATCGTCCAGATCACATTCTTGTAAACAGTATGTTTCTGTAATGCGAGCCTACAAGAAGGAAAGAGTTGGGAAAATCACATTTTACTATTTCTTGATTAAATTAAGCCACATATTCGGAATATTGTAAGACAATACATCATTGCATACTTTTCCATGCTTTTTTCCCTTCTTTCCTCACCTTTGTTTGCTAAGCAATGGTACCAGCCGTTGAACGAATGCGGATGATTTGAACTCTCCTGTAGGCTCGCAGTACAGAAACATACTAATATTTCGGCTGATTATCAAAATATTAAAATTCTGATTCTCAGGTGCAGCAGGACAGGTTTTGGACTATCCTCACCTAAATTTGCAGATTTCTTGGTGCGCTAGATTTTCCTAGCCATCGCACACACACACACACAGAGAGAGAGAGAGAGAGAGAGAGAGAGAGAAACTTTCTTTTATTAGTATAGATAATATAAAATAACATTTAAATAACAATATTATTCGGTGTCATTATAGTTCCGCACATCAGATTTTCCCATACACTGAGAAAACTGACACTTTCAAATCTGAATAAATCGTTGCTTTCATTTTGTTATGAAACTTTTTGTTTCAAATAGGACGACTCAATACTTTCTATTCTTAAATACCAGAAACACCCAGAATATTTAAACATGGACATACTCAAAACTGAGTACATAAAGGTCAGTTCATACTCATTTTTGAAACATAGACATGCTCAAAAATGATTAGAATCAGTTGAAACTCATTTTTGAAACATAGAAATACTCAAAATGAGCACATAAGAAGTCAGTTCATACTCATTTTTGAAACATGGACCTACTCAAATAGGAGCACATGATGTTTTATTCTTGAATGTATGCATGGTTCCAGAAATGAGTCTATGCATGTTTCAAACTTGAGTCTTTTTGATTCGGAGCCATTTTGACTATGCGACCTACTCAGATTTGAGTATTTTTTCTTAGTTTTGAAAATGTCGTTTTTAGAATGTAGCATGATATTCATAAAATTTACACACAAAAATAAATAAATAAATAAAAATACTGCATGTTGTTTATTCTATATTTTCCTTTAAATTGTTGCAGCAGATGATGAATGAATCACTTATAACAACTGCTCGCCATCTTTGTTTTGTCTATAAAAAATATTTGTTTGCTATCATAAAATGTGTTCTCCTATACAGATATATATACTATAGAGCGATTTATTCTTTTTAATTGGTTTTGCTTCTTTACTTTGGAAATTTAAAATTTCAAAATGTTTAATCAGTTTTGCAAATGCACTTTGCATTTCCGTTGTGCAATTTAATGCATGATCATTTTCAAATGTATTTTGTGGTTTGAAAGTATTTTCAAAATAAATGTGTTTTATATTTGGAATTTTTTTAATTTGTAAAGTATTTTCCATTTTGTAATTTAGGTTCTAAAACCAATGTATTTTGTATTTTGTATCTGAAGTATTTTGCCCAACTTTATCGAATATTTATAATTTTTTCCTATTTGGTATGTTCTTTATCACTTCAGAAAATGCCAAGATATCCAATAATTGTCTAATACAGGACAATCTTGGTATAAACCTATAACATATAACTATATCGATTTGAAAATATGCAAACACTGCGTTAAGAGAAGACTGATATGTAAAATTCTTTATTTTCGAACATTTCAATATCAAGTGAATGAAACAAACGAATATTGGTTATATGCATTTATTGGATATACGTATTTCCAAAACTTACAGCAGAACCTCGGTTATTGAAAGCCGCAGTTGTCGAACAAGAAATTCCAGCGAAATTTTATTCGGCTCTCGAACAGTGAAGAGAGTCGTTGCTAAATCGACTGAATGAAAGAAACGTTAAAAAGTCACCGAAAGGGTTTTTTTCTTTTTTGACGTAAAGTGCACGAACATGAGGTATAGCGATTGCCCCTGAATATACGTATAGCTTTTTTTGTTTCAATACTCAAATCAGAGATGTTTAAAAAAAGAAAAGATCTTCTAATATCGAGATTAAAGGAGACTTTTAAGAACTTAGGGTGAATATTTCTAATAGGTTTTCGGAAATAACAATATTTAATTAACAATTTAAATGCATTTTCTGAAGAAAATGATTTTTATAGATAATTAGTTACGAAAAACATCCTAGATAATTAGTTACGAAAAACATCCTATCTCCAAAAATTATGGTTATATTTATGTAACACCGATCGCCTACAGTTTATATGATGTTGTTAGTGTCAAACTATCGGTGAAAATAACTGAATATTTCTTAAAATTTCACAGCTAATTATATACGTTAACACACAGAAAATATATGAAAACTTACCACTGTGAAAATCTGAATAGCTATATTTCGGGAAGTATTTATTTAATGGCATTCTTAGTAACTCAAATTATGTATTTATAGAAAAATGTGAGTCAATTAACATTATTTTTGTCATGCGGACACGTGTGGTAAGATTCAAATGTATTATTTTTCCTTAAAACTGTAAAAATTAAATTTGGATGAAAATACTTTCTTTAGAAAAAGAAATTGTCATTTTGTAAACTAATTTCTCTGAAACGATCAGTATTATACTCATTTTTGCTTAAAAAATCGGTATCAATAGTGTTACCACGTCCAGTGTCACAAAAATCAAGACATGGAGACGAAAGAAAGCGGGACAACGGCTTCTTATTCGGGACTTAAAAATACAGTAAACCCTATCAAAACGGTATCTGTCTATAACGGAAGCCTGTCTTAAATGTTAAAAGTTCATTGTCCCTGCGGTCGGAAATACCATACAATTATACCTGCTAAGACGAAAGCCTGTTCAAAGCGGAATCGCTAGGATATGAAACAAAATTCCAATTTAGCAGGTATAGTTGTTTAGTATTCTTATCGTAGAGACAATGAAACTTTTATTTTTCAAGCAGAATTACCATGTAAACAGGTTCCGATTACAAACGGTTAACGCGACAAAGTACAGTAAAATTTTAAAAACAGAATCGCTAGGAACCGCAAAAAAATCCCGCTTTGGGTCTAGGCAGGTAGATTTTTAAGACAATCCTTTGCAAGGGACTCATAACAATTCCGTTCTAGACAGGTTCAATCTTCACCGGTTTTAATGTATTAAGTTCCACTCGATGCACACTTACGAATAGCATGGTACTAAAAGAGATGGAAAAGAATTCTTGCATCATGAAAAATCTTTCGGCATCCCGCGGGACAGGTCTTGAAGCATCTAAAACTCGGGACATCCCGCACAAATCGCGACACCTGGCAACATTATTAGTATGAAACGTAGTGAACGACAAACGTGCAGAAGGAAGGCGCTAATAAAGAGCAACGGTGAACTTTGCTCCTTGGGCAGGGTGCGATGACGACGTGACTTGAATGACGAATTTCCGATTTTTTCCTTTTTCTATCTCAGCTCATTCTACACAAAACCTTACTTTTTTGGTACAGGGTACTTAATTTTTGGAAAACATATCATTTTTTTAAAAATACTTTAGAAGTTTTACAAAAAACACGTTAAAAAAATATATATATTTAGTGAAGATGGATGATTTGTGATTTTTTTTAATGTATTTTCAATTATTTTGTGAATGTGATAAATGCACACTCAATAATGCGTTACAATAATATAATTAGATATAATAATTATTTATAATAAATATTTATAAATTTAAAAATATTTATATTTAATAAACATAAATAATAATAAAATATTTTTATTTATATTTAATAAACATAAATATTAATAACTATTTTTATAAATAGTTATATTTAATAAACATAAATATTAATAAACTATTTTTATAAATATTTATATTTAATAAACATAAATATTAATAAAATATTTTTATAAATATTTATATTAATAAACATAAATATTAATAAACTATTTTTTATAAATATTTATATTTAATAAACATAAATATTAATAAACTATTTTTATAAATATTTATATTTAATAAACATAAATATTACTAAAATATTTTTATAAATATTTAAATTTATAAATTTATAATAATTATAATAATATAATCAGATAATACCTCTCAATAATGCAAAAATTCATTTTTTTTCTCGGAAAATCCCTTTATATATATATAAATTTTATTATGAAAGGAATAATATCGTTTTTATGTTTGAACTGCTATTACTGACTTTTTTGTATCATTCAATTAGAATTGTAATAAAGTTAAAATTAAATTAGAATTGTAATAATTTCCAAAATATTATTTGTCGCCTAAATAAAAATATTCAACGACCATTTTAAATGTCAGTTGTTAGCCGTGAATGTGCACATTGTTATTTGCCATTCATTTTGAAATAGTCTCACTAAACTAGAAAAGGTCTTGAAATTTTTGTAATCAAAAAATAAATTTTTAATTCATATAGTTAAAGATTACTTTTTGAGATATTTACTTGAAGTTTCATATCTTAGCCAAAATAAGCATGACATTACAAAATAAAACATTGTATATTTGTATCCCCCATAGATGTATTCCCAGTTACAATATTTTCACGGAAATGACCCCCTAAATTTTTAGAAAATAAATTAAGCACCAAGTTATGAGAAAACTATACGACCCCCTATACAAATATTAAAATAAAATATAAATAAATATTTAATAAAAATAAGTTTTTACTTCATATAGTTAAAGAGTTTTTAGATATTCACTTGAAAATGGCCTTTTTAGTAAGTTGGTTTTTGTAAGGTATATTTCGAAAATTTTCTCCAAGATACTTTGATAAAAAAGGTGAAAGATGAAGTATGAATATCATATAAAATATTTTGGTTTACATTTTTTAAATTATTTTTTTTGCTTTCAGAAAGTAAAGTCTTCCGTCTAATGGCCCTTGTATTTGTAGAATTATAACGTCATTTTCAGGAGAACATGCATTATTTATTTATTTTTTTCAATCACGTCTCTTATTGGAAAATGTTAAATTATGACCGTGGTTATTGAAAATAGGGATTAATTCAAATGTATTTTAAACCATTAATGATAGAAACATACTTTCAATTAGAAAAAGTATACAAATCAATTACAGCTTTAAGAAAAGACATTTAGTTTGCAAGGGATTGTATATGTATTGAAAACAAAACTAAATTTTTAGTAAGTTGAGTCTATAAGTTATATTTAGAAAATCCCCCCCCCCCTCCCCTGAAACTTTGATTGAGAAGATATGATATATTTTGATTTTATGCAATTTCGGAATTTTCCGTCACTTATAAATTGTCTGTCCGTTTTTATTGACACAAAGCTCATACATTTTATAAAATTCAAAGTATCATAACTCAGTGTGTTTTAGTCGTAGAAGAAATTTTTACTCTTTCACTTGTCAAGGCATAGATAAATTTTCTCTAAAGGACCGTATAAAAATTAAACAGTATAAAAATTGTATTAATATGTACACAGCACTTTGTAAAAAGAAATTCCATATTTAAAAGCTGTATGCTTTTTGTCAATGGAAGTATGTTTCTATCATCAGTTGTTTAAGAGATAATCGGAATAAACTATTTTGAAACACATGGTATGGATTCCGGACCCAAGACGTGGAGGCTGCCGAGGGAAAAGGGGCCTCCAACTCTAGGTTCGGTTGGATACATTTTCATTTCAAAATATAAAATCATACAAATTTGGAGCGGGGGGGGGGGGGTAGCAGTTGTGCCCCAACTTTATGTTCGTATGGAAAGATTTTCGTTTTAAAATATAAAATCATGCAAATTCGAAAGTGTAGGCTGGCGAAGGCAATGGAACCCCCAACATTAGGTTCGTTTAGAAAGATTTTTTGTTTACAAATATGAAATCAAAACTGAGCGTGCTTAGCATACCCGGTATATGCTGCCGAAGACGGGGCCCCAGGTCTAGGTGCGTTTGGATTGATTTCCATTTAAAAATACAAATTAAAGGGTGTGCGCTGCTGAAGTCATTGGGCCCCCAAAATTAGGTTCGTTTGGAAAGATTTTAGCTTAAAAATATAAAATCATTCAACCCTGATTTTATGTATATTTAATGTTATTATCACCAGACGATTCAACTTGTAATAATAATAATAATACATTCGGGATCTTGTACAAATTATTTTAAGCTTCAATTATTACCTTCTTTTCTTCAAACTTCTGATCTTGTTAATATAGAGATATGTATTCTGTTTTCAGTTTTGATGCGTTATCTCCTGATTCCATTTGTTCAATAGTTCATGAACTATTTTTTTTGTTATATAAAAAAATTGTGTGAAGTGGAAGTAGAATGAGACTGAACTTGAGATAAAATAGTTAATATCTTGACCAGAAACTTCACATTTTTGCCTAACATTATGGGAATCTTCCCCTGATGATGCTTCTCATTATGTAGCCAATATTACTTCGTTTCTTTTATCTGCTTATACTTGACTTTTTATTCTGCTCATGTTTTGCGTTGATGTTGGAATTATATATATATAACTGTAACTATTGTATTCACAGTAGAAGTTGTTAGCACAATAAATCATAGTATTCCATTGTTGCAGGCGTAAATTTCATTAATTAGAAGAAATCCGGCGATCACTAATAAGAGTTAGTTCGTGGCTGGAAACAAGACAAATGAAGTGAGGAGAATAAACAGTCAGGTTCACTAGAGCGAACAGCTTTAAACTAGTTCAGGTTAGAATGGACAATAACTGAGAGGCTGTACTTTCTTTAACAGAATTCCGAAACCTTTTTAAATTAGAAGGCAGTTTCGATGATAATCGAATCTATTATTAACTTATTAGTAATGCAGAGCAAGAAGTTTGGGATTCCAATAATAACTGAAGCTATTTAATTAAAAAGCTAATAACTGAAGCGACAAGATGAATTGTAGTAACTTTTTAGGTGCGTTCGTAATTATATAAATACGTAGCACCTATTGTCGTCGTCTGGTCCGTCCGTCCGTCTGTCCGTCCGTCTGTCTGTCTGTCCGTCTGTCCGTCCGTCCGCATATAACAACGCAAAAACTACCCAACCGAATGGTTTGGAATTTAAGATATATTATCTTTGCAGAATTTTGTCGAGACATTTCAATTTTTTTAAAAATCGAATCAAAACTTTAGAAAATATTAATAAAAATATTTATTAAGAAATTTGATTTTTTTTTTTTTTTTAAATCGGTGCTTTTCTTTTATAGGAGCTTTCGAAGTTTAATCGTCAAGCAACCGAGATACTTATTTTATGACAGAAATTAATCCGCAGACGATATCATTCATTTCACAGAATTAAAAATCATCAAGATCTGAATATTTATATAACTAGCTATAGTACGAACGCACCTCGTTTGTAACGTTTGACGTACAATTTCCAACTTGTTAGAGTTAGGAAGAGAAGACGTTAAGTGTAAATGATATACTGTTTTGTTTACATTATACAAGAAGTGCGCTGTCTACCTCTGTACAGCCGAAGTTATTTTAAAACATTTAAATACAAACTGATTAAACAAAACTGATTTAAATTAAAATGAGCCATATAGATATATATTAATATTATATAAATATTTATCTATTCGAAGATGAGTTCTTAACAAAATTTCGGCGTTATAATAGTGATCTGTTTCAGGAAACCTACAAACGTATTGACAATAATTTCATCCCTCACTTCCGGCGAATTGAAGATATCTTAAGATACTTTCGGATTGCGATTTTCAACGTACAATATACACTGTTTTTTAACTATTAAAAATAGAGTCAAAATTTGAAATCTTTAAAATATCTAAGAATTTAAAAAAGTAGTGGGAGAATGTGAATCAAAAACCTGTTTGTGATTGAATGATTGTAATTTCATTGAACGATAATTTTGTTTTAAAGTTTTTCGTTATATTTCATTAAAACTGTAAACTTAAATTTTATTTTTGATTGAAACTTTTCAAAATTTTCTTCGCATAATGAACGCGCGAATAATTCCGCATTATAAAATTAAGCAATAATAGGTTAAGGAATCTAACATTTTATTGATTTTAAGGTTTCCTTGTAACTAAAATATGTCTAACGGTTGAGAGAGTCTAGATTATTTATTTAATAGAAGAGCAATAATGAATTAATTTCTTTAAGAATGGTTTATTTTCTATGCGGCATTAGTGTATTATAAGAGTGGTCAAATATTTAAATAATATTCACGATATACACTTGAACTCTAATGATAGAGGAATAAACTAAAATCAACAAAGAAAATATTCCCTTTTTCATAAAAACATGTATTTTTTTTACCTCGCACTTTTAATGGAAGAGCACTTGCTGCATATTTCCTAGAACGACAGCAGCTGCTTAAAAACCCGTATGCGTATGTATATGGAAAAAAATGTTCAGACTTATTTTTTCCTGGTGCGAGCTCTAAACTGAATGCTAGCGTACTTTTACACGTACGTTATATTACTAAAATTCAACTACATTTAAGCATTATTTACTGAATCAGAAGTCAGTTGAAATACAATAAATTTGGAAAGAAGTCGTTCAAAATCCATAAAATTTGCAAGAGAAGAAAAATGTGCATTGATTAACATTATACAAATGGGTTGTAGATAAATTTAAAGTAGGGTCGTTTAATTGTGTAAAATTAGGTAATTGGTTGTTAAACTCTTATTATTGCATGGGAAAATCAATTAATTCGGTAAAAATCATTCACATTTCACTGTATTACAGGCCAAAAACAAAATATAAGTGTATTTTTCCTCTTGCAGCAAAAATTAAATCAAGTATACGCAATAAAATTAGGTAATTGGTTGCTAAACTCCTATTATTGCATGGAAAAATCAATTAATTTGGTAAAAATCATTTAAATTTTGAATATTATTTTCAAGTATTTCGCTTCAAAAACTAAAATATAAGTGTAGTTTTCTTCTTACAGCATCAATGCCTAATCTTATAGTTGAAAAATTCTCATGAAATCAGCATTTTTTCTTGAAAATTGATATTTTCTTTTGCTTAATTATTATACTCATTAAGGTGTTCATTGTTCAGAAACTATAATATAAGTTTAAATTTCCACTTATAAGTTGATATCCTCATCTTATAGTTGAATGATTCTTAAGAAATCAGCATTTTGCATTAAAAATCAATATTTTCCTTTGTTTAATTATTAATACTCGTTAAGGTGTTTGTCATTCAAAATTAATATATATGTTTAATCTTCAGCTAATGGTTTGATAGCCTCATCTTATAGTTGAAAAATTCTTAAGAAATCGGCTTTTTTCCTTAAAATGGATATTTTGCATTGTTTTGTCGAATTATTAGTACTCATTAATGTGTTCCTTATTCAAAATTCAAATATATTATTTAATCTTCAGTTTACGGTTTGATATCCTCGTCTTATATAGTTGTAAAAGCTTAAAAAATCAGCTTTTTTCCGTAAAATTTGATATTTTTCCATTGTTTCGCTTAATTAGTAATACTCATTAAGATGTTCGTCATTCAAAATTAATGTATCCTCTTTAATAAAAAGGTACGTGTTGCTGACGACTGGGATTTTCGATAACCGTTGCCACAGATTAATCTCGGAAAATGAAAAGTTTGAAGTTACTGAAAAAATTAATTGCTCGAAAAGTATTTGTCAGAAAATTGTTAGACAAACTGCGTTAGAAAGGTAAAAAATTGTATTTTTCTTGATATAAATTTCAAATCCACTGATTATGCACTTTTTCAAATATTGAATTTCAAAAATTACCAAATTTCACAATGGAGTACCATTGCGAAAACTTCACGCGTAAAAAATAATAACAGCAATGTGTCAGCACGAGTCACAAATTATAGTAGCCGTATTATTCTGTTAAAATATAAAAGTGAATTATGATGTCATGAGTGCATGATTTTTATTTGTTTTTGACAAATACTAGATGTGCCATTTCTTTTTAGTTGTGAATAATAAGGTTAATTCACGTTATTAAAAAATGTAGCTAAAAAACATATAAATCAATGGAAAACAGTATGTAATAAATTGTAAATGTAATAGTAAACCGTATTAAAAAAAACACAACTTAGTGAAATAAGTATCCGTTTTTATGTTATTTTAGGATATTCCAGGTAAAGGTACAGATTACTTAAAAATACAAGGTTAAATTCACCGATCTATTTCGTTTGATTCAAGGTTCTTTTGGGGAAACCGACCAGCGCAGCGGGCGTAGTCTGCTAGTAAATTTAATATTTATCTTATAGTATGATAATCTAGTCCATTTAACCTCATCTTAGATTTCTTACGTTCAGCCCTCATCTTACAGTACAAATTTAACCCTTTTTATTTTTTCCCGCTAGGGAGTGTTGGAATCGGTTTCGGAGGGTACACGGGCAGAGGGACCGTCGGAGGCGGCACCGTGCCGCCTCCGGCTGTCCCCATTCTCTCATTTTTCTACTACTATTTATTATTAATTCATAGTAAATACAAATGTAGAAAACTTTTTAAAAAATTAAAAATTTAATATTTTATATGCTAGAGGGGCAAATGGAAGAAGGAGACATTTTGCATGTGTGTGTGGTGGTGGGGGAAATTTATCTGATTGATTATTTATGTATTTATTGATTATTTATATTCTTTATTGTGTCCTTTATCTGCAGTAACAGTAAAAGGAGAAAACATATAAAATTTTTAATTATTTTAAACTATATATTTTGACGGGGGGGGGGGGGGACTAGGAATGCCAATTTACGGGAGTGACGGAATTAGATGATCTGTTTTAAAAAAGAGTAAGTAGTCACCAGAATAAAAAGAGGGAAATTCTCATCCCTGTAAAAAGAAAATAATGTGGAAAAAGTTATAATTTAATAAAAACTCACCCCTTCTTTTCCGCAGCAGTTCCTTCCCCTGCACCCCCCCCCCTCCAATCACATTTCATTTGAATTCACAATGTAACATCATTTAAATTATTGTAACATGAAAAATTATTCACATACAATCGCTAGGAAAGTTAAAAATGATTTTTGGCCACATGATCGCGATTTGGGACCACTGAGCAACGTTTCAACTAATCACTAGTCATATCAACTATACTCAAAGTCAGTGAAAGTATGTACTTTTCACGAATGGGTATCGATTTCCTTTACAGCATGATTTCGGCATGTAATATATGTAGAGAAACCTGTAATCGATATTTTCAGACTAGTACTTATGTAATACTCATTATATCTAGTACTTTAGGTCCCCTTAGGTCAATTTTCATCACTTTTTCAACCCCTTACAATGCAGCTGGCTAAGCAGGGCCATGCCAAGATTATTATCCTGCTAACAGGAGAGAGGAGGGGAAGCAGAGAGAGCGCCAATATTAGGAAATCTTGTTATTTGCCCTTTTTAATTATTGAAATTATACTGGCATTGCATTTTTAACAAAGGAGAACTTTATTCCGCAGACGAAGAAAGTCAACTTTCTTAATTCTTGATTCTCATGGGTCATTTTCCCACGCTTATTGTTCGAATGTTAGTAGTTCTCTATAGAATGGGAAGATTCAGATCGATGTAACCAAATACCCACTATTCTGTATTATTTTTTTTCTCTACTGAAAGTAGATGCAGATTGTATCAAAGTGTTAGCAGTCTCCGTCTTTTCTTTTTACTTTTTATGTTCTGGGGATCTCGAGAATATGATTTTACTTAGATAAATAATCAGAAATATTGATTTAATAATCGGAAAATAATCTAAGAATTTGACTTAAAAAAATACCCAAAATAATAAAAGAATGTTAAAAAAAAGTTTTAAATATAAAAAACCTATACAAGTCCCAAAGAAAAATAAAAGATCTAAAATACTTAAAAAAATGAATCAGCTAAAGCTTTTTCCATGCATATCAGTCCTAAATTTATAAGGATTTTTGTATGCCGGTAGGATCTTCCAACTAGAGTCCTGCACGGTCAGGTTGTACAAGACCCGAACCAGACATATTTCAACCCGGCCCGAACCCGAAATGAACGGAAAGTAAATCGTGTTTTAATGCAATTTTGAAGAGTAATCTAACAATTATATATCTCTAATACCAATTTTATCTTTTATATAGAAAAACGGGCAGATCTATATTCTTTAACATTCAAATATAGTAAAATCTCTGAATAGCGGACATCTTGGTATCGTTGAATAGAGTTCTGCATCGGATCGGGTTGTCCCTAATTTTCTTTCTTTGGGCCGGGTTCACTCTGGAATAAGTCTTGTGGGTCAGATTTAGGTTTCTTGCAGGTCGGGTTGTTGGGATCTTAACAAAAAGTTTCAGCAGAACTATGTTTCAGATGAAACGTGCGTATATGAATGAGTATATATATTCAATTTACTGGATGAGAAATAAAATGTATATAAGAAATGTGATAATAGATTATTCTTTCTTTACGTTACAGTTAAGAACCTTTTATTCCTCTTTCGGAATATAAAATACATTACCGACATTTCGTTTTAATATACACAAAACCGCATGTATCGTATTTGCGATAGTTTATGCACGCATACACATGTTACGTGTGTGTAGATTGGGAGGTGTCCATTATTCTGAAAATTAAAAGCGTAAAAATATATAAGTATTACAAATTTTAAAAGTGTTCTCTAAATAGAGGTGCACGCTTTTCGAGAGTGTCCGTTATGGAGTTTTTATTCTGTATAGAATTTTAACCTGAAAAAATATTTTAGACATTCTTTTGAAAAATCGGGTCAATCCGAACCCAACCCACAAGAGTTAAAACATAACCCGAAACCGACCCGAACAAAAAACAATGAAAGTCAACCCGACCCGCAATGAAAATATACATAGCGCCAACCCAACCCGATATGAAATGAAAATATGTAGCGCCAACCGGACCCGAACTGCGTGTTGGTTTGGGTACGGGTAAAAGCGCATAACCCGACCCGATGCAGAATTCTACAGCGTAATTAGGTCAGCAAATAGGGTAAACAGCGTAATTTCCAGTCACCAAAGTTTGAAAAAGATCGGGGTGTGCCACTTTCCTAACTCTCCTTGTAAGCAAGCACCGTGAGAATTGTTTAAAGAAAGAAAAAATATTTTAGACATTCTTTTGAAAAGTCGGGTCAACCCAAACTCGACCCGCAAGAGTCAAAACATAACCCCAAACCGACCCGAACCCGAAACAATAAAAATCAACCCGACCCGCAATGAAAATATATAGCGCTAACCCGACCCGTTATGAAATGAAAATATGTAGTGCCGACCCGAACCGCGGGTTGGGTTAGGTACGGGTAAAAGCGGGTAACGCGACCCGATGCAGGACTCTACTTTCAATCACAAAAGTTTGAAAAAGATCGGGGTGTGCCACTTTCCCAACTCTCCTTGTAAGCAAGCACCGTGACAATTGTTTAAAGAAAGAAAAAATATTATAGACATTCTTTTGAAAAGTCGGGTCAACCCAAATTAAACTCGCAAAAGTCAAAATATAACCCGAAACTGAAACAATAAAAGTCAACCCGACCCGATATGAAATGAAAATATATAGCGCCAACTCGACCGGACCCGAACCGCGGGTTAGGTTGGGTACGGGTAAAAGCGGGTAACCCGACCCGATGCAGGACTCTACTTCCAACCACCAAAATTTGAAAAAGATCGAGTGTGCCACTTTCCTAACTCTCCTTATAAGCAAGCACCGTGACAATTGTTTAAAGAAAGAAAAAAATATTTTAGACATTCTTTTGAAAATTCAGTCAGCCCGAACCCAAGCCCGGCCCGCAAGAATCAAAACATAACCCGAAACCGACCCGAACTCGAAACAATGAAAGTCAACCCGACCCGCAATCGATATGAAATGAAAATATATAGCGCCAACCCGACCGGACCCGAACCGCAGTTTGGATTGGGTACGGTTAAAAGCGAGTAACCCTATCCGATGCAGGACTCTACTTGCAACCACTAAAGTTTGGAAAAGATCAGGGTGTGCCACTTTCCTAACTCTGCTTCAAAGCAAGCACCATGGCAATATTGTTTAAAGAAAGAAAAAGAAGACTTTCTTGAATCGTTGAACATTACTCCAAGAATTCATCAAATCTTTCTTTCTATATAGGACAATTTATTAGGAATGTTTAGATTAGAGCATTTATACACCCATTTCCTGTGGAAGAGTACTTGGAAACATTTGTAAGGAAAACAAAATACAGTAGAAACAGTTTAGAAAGAAGATGGAAGGAGAGTTAAAATAATTTGTTATACACGAATGATTAATTTTAATGATGTTGATATAACTGATTTTAAAACTATTAAGTACGTATATTTTGTTACCGGTTTGTTTATAGCAAATAAACCTTTAGAATAATATATACAGGATGTCCTTTCTTATCGGTTGACTAAGCTAATTGCTAAACTGTTAGTTTTAGAGGTAGCGTTCCAATTGCAAAAAAGGTTTCAAATATTATTTTTTATCATATAAAAACTATTTATTTTAAAATAATTATTATTTAAAGCGTTACGAAATTTTCATTTTGATACTGTCTCTGGCCCTATAAGTTATATTTAGAAAAACTTTCTCCATTCTCTTAAAATTAAAACAGTATAAACATTAAAACAGTATCAACAGTATAAACCCATTCTTCTATGACTAAAACTTAATGAATTTAACCGTACCCAACATATTTCCAATTTTATGAATTTTTGGTGTTTTTTTGTTTTTAGTGCTGTAAAACACTGACATTTCATAAAATTAAAAGTATTATAACTCGATACGTTTTGGTCGCAGCAGAATGGAATTTTTACTTGTTAGAGCCTAGGGAAAGTTTTTCTAAATATAGCTTATATTAGAGCACAGGAAAGGTATAAAAATTGTAATTTTGTAATTCTTTTGACTTAATTGAATTTTCATGTGATGTAAATTACCATTTGAAACATTTAGCCATTAGGGATCTACTTCTAAAATGGAAATCTTTAACATTTTGTCCGAAAGTAGTTGGCTATGAAAAATTCCAAAAGATAACTTTCGCCTTATGCCAAAGTTTCTGCAATAAATAAGACAATATTTTGTATACTAAAATAATGGTAGTTTGGTGGGTCACAGGTTGAAGACCCCTATGCTAAAACTAATGGTTTAGGAATTAGCTATTAGTCAACGGTAAGAAGGCTACCCTGTTTAATAACAAAAACAGTCATTTTAAAAAGCTTACAATATAATAATGGTTTGAATATTGAATAGGGTCGTTCGACCAGTAAATGAACATTTAAGTACATTTTTTTTTTAAAAAAAAGATCGATAATATTTTAAAAAACAGTACCTTTTGGTGTCTGACAGTGCAAATACATGTGTTGGTATGCAAATGATTAAAAAATAATAAAAAGAAGTTTATTTCATTTGTTCGGGATGTTAGTAGTGTCTTAATAAAAAGGTATACAAAAACCAAGTAAATGAACAGTTCTTACCAGTGAACGAACGCCAATTTTTCTAGTAAATGAACAGGCAGCAATTTAAAACACTTAAATTTCACACTATGTTATTTATTTTACAATTTGTACAAATAACTTATAACACGTTTTGACTGAAATACGGGTTTTTTAAACCCAGCATGATAATTAAATAGTAGGGAGTTTTTCCAACCTTATCTATTAAAATATTTACTAATTGTTCATTCACAGGGGGCTGTTCAATTAGTGGTCGGACTACCCTACCACTCCAATAATGATTTTTAAAAATAGATTGGATTATTTAAGTAAATTTGTTTAAAGCTAAATATTTTAATTCAATGTTCTATAACGGTTTTCTCGTTAATGGATTAGTACCGCATTTTCCATAATACATGCGCATGAAATTTTAGAGAGGTTATTTAATTAACATTAAAAGGTCATACCCTTTATTTCTTTGGAAAACCAAATTTTATGGCTATAAATCTATAAATTAAGGACTCGAAGGAAAAACAAGGTAACGAACGAAATGCAAGTTTTGAAATATTCAATTTTCCTACAACAAAAAATAATGGGATTATTTCCTATAAAACAACTGATTGGTTTAAGACTGAAACTTCACTCAACATTTTTCGACTGATATATTTTATTTTATTGGATTTTAATACAAAAAACGCTTTGTATTTACCAAAAATTTATCTTTCATTAGGATGGCATGTCGCCAGTAAAGATAAACCTTATATATCAAGATCAAACCGGGTGGGGAGGTCTGCCTTTCGGCTTAAGCTCAACTAGCCCCGCCCAACCTTATATATGAAAGAGGATGTCAGGATGCAGTTAAATAATTTTACATGAATATCAGAAACAATTCAAAAAATCCCCGACGGCTCGGTCTACAGGCACAGGTAGATTTTGAAGACGCAGAACGTGGGTCGCTTGTTTATTCGGAATTGCAGAAGAAATGACCTTTTTGCCATGATACGACAGTTGGGACCGCCCACTTCGAAATCTACATGTGTCTGTAGGTGGAGCTGGCAGGGCTTTCTTATTTATTTATTTATTTATTTTATTTTATTTATTTATTTATTGCAGTAAGGGTTGGTCCTATAAAAAACTTATCAATATAAAAGTTATAGATTAAGCAGATTTATAATAAATTTAAGCGGATTTGATATCTTGTGAATGGACAAAGTTATGTTTTTTTTTCTTAAACCCCTATCTCCCCCCCCCCTTATCGTTGGGTCCATTTTTAATTATATCAAAAATGTGTTATACATAAATTTTCGGCGCTTTTCCTAGAAGTAATAATAACTTTAAACGGATTCGATACGTATCATAATTAAGAAGTTACGGGGTTTTTCTGTTTTCACAAAAAACCTCCCCCCCCCCCCTTGGTTAGATTTTGCCTATTAACGAACTTGACTGAGATTTTATGTATCAGTTTGGAAGAGATTTCTGCAGAATTATTGAAGTTATCGTGTTCATAAAAAAGTGATATGGATAGATACATAGATAGATAAAGTTTTGAACTGGGGGTGGTTTTGGGTTCTGGGAGTCATGATAGGTGTAGATCTGCAAAAATTTTCCAGAAATTCCAATATAGGAGAGATTTTAATAGGTAGTATTTCTTACGAAATCTACCTAAAATGTAAGTTATCTTTTTTTAGACCCGAACCCTTCAAATCTTAAGTAGTTTAGGAATCATATAACTTTTAAATTGAAAAAAAAAAAAAGAAAAAAAATGACTATTTCCAAAATTTAATATCTTAAAATATATATAATTTAAAAACATAATTTCATGAGGAATGAAAGATATAACCATGATATTTCATTACATATATTTAAAAAATACAATATCAAGAATTAATATTTATAGGGGGCTTCAAACTGTCAGACATTTGTCGAGCAGGAAATTGGCACGAGAGCTTACGCGCAGGATTAAAAAAGAATAAAAATCTAGAATAAAAATTTTGGAGCTTAATTATAGTTTAGATTATAATAATTATCCTGAACCTAATTAACTTTGTATTTAAAGAATTGTTATATTTTTAATACAAAGTTGTATTTAGATTATACAAAATTTTGAAATTTTCAACAGTATAACCACCCGAAACAATATATTTTTGAATAATAAGAATAAAATTTTAGGTTCACTTTATGCAGACTAACATAAAATATATTTTCTGAAAATTTAATGAAACTAATATATTAAAAATTTTTGAGACATCCTGCGCGTCATGTCCAAAAACCTTATTTTGAGAAAATTGTGATACTTTTAAACTTGTTTCCATTTGGGACTTCGTACGTTTTTGGCTATAACTCGATTAACTAATAGGAATTTTTTAATGTGGTATGTCTTATAATGTTCAGAAAATATTATCCTTTAATATATATATATATATTTAAAAATCGAATTTTTGAATGTTTAAAAGTTCTAAGACCCCTTAAAGTGAGCATCCATTTAAATTTGATTTTTAAAATTTGTTATATAGCAGTTTCGACGTTATCAGTTGATCAGTTATCAGAACGATTTTTCGATGTAAAATATATTTTGTCTATGTTCAAACTTAAAATCATGATACCATTCAAAAATTTTCATTGCACAGTCATTTCTTTGTTGTCAGTTGATTCAGCTACATTTTCAGCTTTTGCTCCATCGATTATTTCGATACCGGTGCATTTGTCTCATTTTACGATATTCAGTTTTTACAGTGTTCCTTATTCCTTTCCACTGAAGAATTCTTTACTATACCCAGGCTCCAAAAGCACGGTACGCCATAATTATATATATACACACACACACACACACTTTGAGTAATTATTTTATAGTCTTGTCGTACAATTCAGATCAATAACAGAAATACGCTGTAGTCCGAGGCTGTCGTATTAAAAAATAATAATCGGTTAATCGCAAAGTTCCAACGCCGTCTTGGTTTTTCTAGATAGGTTTTTAATTAATATATCGGCTAATTACAGACGACTTTTTCCGAAAATCATGATCAACAATCCTTGAATGATTCTGCGAGGATAGGTACCTCGATCGCCCCACAACTCCCCCTCTGCGCCACCGCAAAGTAAAGTTTGTGTGTAGCGGATAAATGCTATTTTCTCAACAACTATGTGACCTAGGATAATTGTGATAGTTTTCCTGCATGGCTTAAATAAACTCTTACTACCCCTAATTTTTTCATAATTTTAGTTTCAGTAGATTTGGAAAAAGGGGGGAGGGGCATATTTTTGAAGCTTATTCCTAACGATATCTCTGAAAATATATCTAAAATTAAGACAAACATGTTTTTGAGTTCAGTGTTACGAAAACTTTTGAACGATACCCTACATGATATGTATATTTAAAAAAATCAAGTAACATAATTAGTCCCCTTAAATATTTTCTAAAAATATTTGTGAATGGCTAATAATCTATAAATATGTGGGTTAATAGCCTTTATAACTCTGCCAAGTTTGAAGTTTCCACGTTGCATAGTTTTTGAGAAAAACGGCGCACGTGACAAACGGACAGACAGATACACGAGTGATCTTATAATGGTTCCGTTTTTACTTTTTAAGTACGGGGCCTTAAAAATAATATTGAAATTCATCAAAAAAGTTAATCTGTAATTGTCCAAATGTCGGTTAAGGTTCAGATTGGAGAAACAAAAAATTTTTGGTGAATGTCCCGCTATAATTATTGTAACAAACATCCGATTAGCTTGAATTTGGGTAGAGATGATGGGAATTAGCTGTATAGTTTCTGATTTAATTTAGTTGATTCGTCCGAAAAATATGGATATTTTTTTCAGGTCAAAAATTGTTTTACGTGAATACAGACGATTTGAAAATTTTATCATTCACTGAAAATAAAAAGGACACATTTGAATAATTCATTTAAATGTTAAATTATGTATGCTAAATTTTTGCCTTGTCAGTCTTAAATGAATCCAATCGATTTGAAATTTTGTCAAAACGTTCCTCAGAAACATTAGAGATTGGCTGTATAACTTTTCGTGGAGTTTTATGCATCTGTTTGAAAAATATAAAACATTTTACTTTTTCACTTTTACAAATTTGCCATCAAATATCCTTTTTTTTTTTTTTTTTTTTCATTTAACAGTTTCCTAGAAATTTTTTTATAGTGTAAAAAAGAAATTTGATAAAAATCTCGCTATTTTGATTTAACTAAATTTTATTTTTTAATAATTTATTCGCAAAAAGTGGCTTGTTTTCTGAGTGATATGCTTTTTTTATTGGAATAGATTAGGGTTTTTTTTTTAAGTAATAATTTTCTTTTAAATACTACTAGGGCATCCAACCCGGGCTTCCCGGGATAGAGAATATATGTGAAAACACTTTTTGTTATTGAAAACTCTAATAGATTTTTTACATTTAATAAATATATATATATATATATTATATATATATATATATATATATATATTAGATTGCCAGCTAACAACACCAAAGAACATTTTTGTATGAAATATGTCAATTGAAATAAAATTGAAATTTATTAAAACCGGTAATTTCGTATTGGCCTCCAGCGATAAGTTAATAGCCGAAGAAATCGCTTAAAATTTCGTTATCTACAGAAGTTTTATTATTATTATTATTCTGATAATTTGAGCAGTTTTAAACGCTTATTTGTCTGTTAATCTGTGTTTTATTTCTACTATTACATTTATTGTCTAATGAAGTTTTAATTTCGTTATTGAATATTAGCGGGAAACAAATGCTGCACTTTTTATAATGTTTAAACTGCAAACGGATTAATATTTTGTAATAGTCTGCAAGCGATAGAGATATTTTTAAAAAAATCATGCTTATTAAAAATGTGCGATGTTTACAAATAAAAAAAATTGCAGTAACAAAAATTGAAAAACCGAAATTTCATCGTCAACTGTTGCCATTCGCAAAATGACGTCAGCGTTACGCACGGACACGTTTGTCCTTTATAATATAGATAGTATGATTACCAAAACTGTTTTCTGAATTAGATATAAGTCTCATAAGAGGAATTTATATTTCCATAAGCATCTTTGTTAACCGAGATTTTCATTCAACTTCTGCAACACATGCGTATGTTTCTTGGTTAAAAGTAAATAAGCATATTGTTGGAAAGGATAAAATCGCCTTTATATTGAAATGCTTTTACACTGTAATATAAATCACGCATAGATATAGTGAAATTCTGAAATGACACAATTATTGAAAATTGCGACCGTAACATTAATGAGACAACGTGGGTCCAGGGGACTCTAAAGATATAAATTTTGTATCGTAAAAAAATTGTAAGAATATGCAATTCCACAACATCATTAATGTAGCAGCTCTTAAGAGTTCTATTTTCTGAATGGTGTGGAAATCTTATGTGATCCTATAACCTGAAAAGTTTTGTAGAATATTAAAGGTTATCTAAAGAGAGATCGAAATAAAAATGATTTGTCGAGTCCATGATCTGCACATTTACTAGTCTTCTATGATTTCTTGATTCTATGATTTCTTGAATGGGATTTTTTTTCTTCTTAAACAAGATGAATAGGAAAATCTAGCACTTTAAATCCGAATTTATCTAGTCTGACAGAACCTGACATGTCCCTATTGAACAGCTTCAATTAAAAATTCTACCAAGATCCTTTTTCTTTGCGTAGAAATGTAGAGACATGTTGTAAAGTCACTGGCTATCATATTATATTTACTAAATAATTTTGAAGAGAAGGCTGAATGTAACACTTATTTAAATTATAATGAAACATTTTCTCTTAAATTATTCATAAATATATTACTGAGATTGAATTGAATCATATGGAATCTGCAGTTCGTTTTTTTTTTTGGGCTACATGTTATATGTACAATATTTTTAAAGCTGCTCTTAAATCCTACCTGGCTACATTCTGACACATTTCTGAATTCATTTTTGCTCGAAAATGCATGACATTGGCAGTTGCTCTTATTCAGAAACTATATCAAACGAACAGTTTTTTCCATTTTATGGTAAATGCAGAAAATCTTTCAGAAAATTCTCTCATAGTGGGCGTTGTAAGGACGCGACAGCACGGGAAATATTAAAACAAAACTGAAGTCACGAGCTAAACAATCGCTGATATAACTCAAGATGCAATTGGAAAGATAAAAGACTGTTCGAAAAATAAAAAAGGCTGTTTGATTCCAAATCAGTTCCATAATCATGTCTACATGTCAAGACTGTAACAAGGAAACGTAAGGGAGGACAAGGTCCGTAACGTGGAAAGACCGGCTATGTCTCTCCCAGTTAAGCCCCCTCTAGCCGTCATTATATTGTATTATATGTAGCAATAGCATACCTATTACATTTAAAAAATAAATAAACTTTTGATTCCAAACACACTTTAAAATTGTCTACATACAGAAACACACGAAAAAATCCTTAAAACTAACATAAAAACATATTTTAAGTACATGACAAAAGCATGACAAAAGCATTCAGAATTAGTTCCACCAAAAAATTGTGAAGCCCACACCGTCGTCACCGTCCTGTTCCGGCTCTGCTGCAAGTGTCATGCATTAAATAATATTTTTACAAGCTTTTATTTAACTTGCTTTGTATGTGCATTCGACTCAAATCTTGCAATCCAATTTCAACACTCTTGTGCTACAATGGACCTCATTTTTGGTTGTGTGACGTATTTCCGGTGACAGTACAATATTATGAAAAAATGAATATTTGAAATTTGCCCTCTTAGCACTCCTTAGGGGGCAAAAACATTTGCCCAATAAGGGTACGTAAATGTCATGACATAAGTGATCTCGTAAATGTCATTGATTAGTTCAGAAATAAGCTGATGTTCTTCGATTGAACCGCAGGATGGCTGGTAAATCCGCCATCTTTCAGTTCCGAGCAGGGGCTGAATGGATGTGGGTTCGATACTCAGGAAGAAGTTAATCGATTTTTTCTTTCCATGCAGCTGGATTTAAAATTGTATATCCCTTTTATTTAAAACAAAAAACTGGTTAAAAAAATCAATCGCAATTTAGTTTGTTTCTTTTAAAAAAGGTCATTTCATTATAACAAAGTACATAAAAAAGTACATCATATATAAAGTACATTATATATAGTAATATATATAGTGCATTATAAAAAAAAGATTGTCTTATTTTTTTTTTTTTTTTTACTTATAAATTTATTTTAGGATGATCCTTAAAGGCGCACGTGCTTTTTACCTTCTTTTGAAATATGGCAGCAGCTCTCTTAGTAAAACACCGTGCTCCCTAACACGTGACATTGAGTTGCACGTTGCAAACACCAGATGCGTGGTCATAGAAAACAGGTTGCCTTCCAGCTTTGTTGCAGTCATCTCGAGTACGAAAATCACAGGGAGTAGAATTTCATTTTCATAAGACAGATGAGACTCAATTGATCTATTTTCCGAAGAACTCTGTTCTTTCATTCTATACACGGAATTTTGGAAACTAACTTAAGACACCAGATGCTCTCATAACAAATAAAAGATTTCATTTTTAATAGAAAGGAAAGGTTTTGTAAATGCAATAAACCGTATGTTGTTGGATTGTATCATTTTAATGCTAGCTCTCGATGTAAAAGTATGTCTAGTATGAAAAATTGTGATTTTAAGTGAAATATCAAACAACATAAACTATTTATTTAAAAAAGTAAAAACATCAAATTACTTAGGGATTTTTTTTCTTAACTTTACATGTAATTAATAATTTATGAACATTATCAAAACATTAACCTTATATCATCTCATCTTCATTTTCGCTTGCCTTTGTGTTCAGTTTCAGGAGAATCTCTACTCAAGTTCTAATAGTAGTCCGCTAACATTGGCGAAATCTTTATCTGCCCAACATAATATGAATTGAATGTATATGTCACTGAATACTTTGAAGTCTCGAAAAAAGAGGATATCGCTGCTATGCTATATCTATATCCATATCGCAAATAGGGTGTAACTGAACGTCAAGAGCTAACTATTAGGGGAATGTGGCCTAAAATGATCCTAACGGGTAAAACGATTCACATATATGTTTTCTTCCAGACAGGTCGCGATATCTACAGGGTAACACATAAACTAGTTGTGATAAGTAAAGAAGAAGCAATGGCGGTATTCAAGCGATCGCAGTATGACGCATCTGAATATAATTCTTTGAAAAGTTGGTTTTTAAAACATTTTTCATAAGGTAGGCACTAACTTTCATATTTATTTAGATAGACAGTCTTTCATGTACAGAAATAGGACTTGGTTTACTTAATGGAGTATGTTTTTAGATGTGAATTACACTTATGTATTGTCATAATTACTTTTATATCCTTTATTTTGCCGATAAAAAAACAATTTACAGTTATTTTTAAATGAAGGATCCTTTTGCCATTGGGTGAGGGTAAAATAATCCTTTGGACACTTTTTAAAAAAATCTATTTTTTTCATTACTTACTTTGGGTTAAAAATATTATTAAAATATGTTTATAATGCAAAACATAGTGTAAAACATGCTAGCAAAGGGCCAAAGTATTATTTAAACAGTTATGTTATTTTACACAAATTTTTCCCTTAAGGGGATCATTTTAGGTCACCTATTCCCATACTTTTAAAGTTCCATAATCGGTTCAGCGTGTTGAAAACTATAGGTATAGAACATTTTTATGTAAAAGGCAATTTTGATAGAGACCAGTGTAATTTGTATAATTGAATGCTCAATAAATCTAAATATGTATTTTTCTTTTCTCTGCGTTTTGATCGGATATCGGATTTCACATTATCTAATGTTTTCAACGGTCCAATTTTATGCAGTTTATTTTTCCATTTAAAACATGCTTCATTTTTACTAAAGTTAAGGCAGGGTATCCCAAAAAGATTCATTTTTTTATCTCTTGCATATACGTAGGCGATGAAGGTGTTAAAAATACGGTACGAGTTTATTAAATTTTTAAATTTTTCTAAGTTTCCTGTGTCCTATAAGTTAAAACTCCTCCATAATCTCACAAATACAGTAAAAATTCCTCGTTATGATACTTTGAATTTTATGAAATTTTGGAACATCACAAATTCGTTTGTCTGTTTTTAGTGCCGGAAAGCTCCAAAATTTCATGAAATTTGAAGTATTATAACCCGGTGAGTTTTAGACGTAAGCGATGTAAATTACAAAGGTGTTAAAAATTAAGATTATGTGGATAAAATACTCCTGCCATTCATTTTCACAAAGTGACACTTTTTAAATTTTTATACGTTTCCTGTGTCTTATAACTTATATTTAGGAAAAAACTTCTCCATAATCTCACAAATACAACTGTAAAAATCCCGCGAGTTATGATACTTTGAATTTTATGAAATTTTGGAACTTTCCGGCATTAAAAATTCGTTTGTCTGTTTTTAGTGCTGCAACGCTCCGAAATTTCATAAAATTTGAAGTATTATAACCCGGTGAGTTTTAGACATACAAGAACGGAATTTTTACTTTTGTACGTACCAGATCATGTTGAAAATTCTTCTAAATATAACTTATAGACACAGGGGCCGTATAAAATTAAAAAAGTTTAACTTTTTCAAAATGAACCAGGACTGTTTAATTAACATTTAACATAATTTTAAATCCAGCCGTTTTTTGAACACTTTTGTAATTTACATTGCCCAGGTAAAAATTAAAAGCGCGTTTCACTCTTTTTGGGGCACCCTGTATATTGATTCAGAAAAAAAAAAACGTATATAAAAGAATTTTACAAGTTGATAAAGATTATCTTTCCTGTATTCAGTATTTAAGAACATTTTACTGATATAACTTGTTTCTTTTTTTAAATATTTTAGTCCCTGTAAACGAAACACAAATATAAAGTGAACATATTTGAAAGTTATGGTCAACCCCAGTAATATATCCAATTTTGTGGCCATAAGATATTGCAGTAAATTCGAATTTACAATAGGAAACGTGCTTGTGTTCATAGGAGCATATTTATTAAAGATAAAACATAAACAAGTTGGAAATTGTACGTTAAACGTAACATAGTAAAACTAGTTTCACAATGTAAAAAAAATCATCCTCCTTATTTCCGTGAAATGAATTCTGTCGTTTGCTAGGAGCGAAAAGAGCATGCTTTTCTTTATTATTCTTACGTTTACAAATGCAAATTTTTTTTCACCATGGAGATCTTGCTTTGCGAATGATGACCTCCATGGTTTAATATTTTTCTGACTCATAATGACCGGATCTCCTGTGTTTATTGACTCTAATGGATTTAGATATTCAGTTAACCTAATTTCCACTGAACTTATCTCAGAATGTATACATTGTTGAATGGAACTCATCTCTCAAACAAACAATTTTTTGAACGATCTTTCTAAAAATGCAATTTTATTCGAAAAAATAATTTTGAATAAAAATGGGCGCTTGGCCTATGAAAAAAGATGGGGTTTGTTTACCTCACTCACATGCCTTATACATTACGTAGGATAGGATTTAACAGAAAACTTTCATTAATAACTTTTTAACTTTTGATTCGAAAATGACTCGACAAAATTCTGCAACGATTCTATATTTTAAATTTCAAATCATTCGGTTGGGTAGTGTTTGCGCGCTGTTATATGCGGGCAGACGAACGGACCGACCAGACAACGACTATAAGTGCTACGTATTTACATAATTACGCACCTAGAAAGGATAACACAAACAATCGGATTAATAAATTGAACTTAATATCCACTTTTCCAGAAGTATAATAAAAATTCAGAGAGTTTGAAACTGTATAACATCATTAAAGTATATTTCACATAGTAAACATCCGTGATAAGCTGTAACGTATTGGATATCTTTAGCGCGACCCTGTAAAATAACTGTAAAAGCCAGAAAGGCAATTTTCAGTAGGGGACATAATGCAGTGCACTTCGGTAAGATGTATAAATTTTGTGTCGATATGTGAAAATTTTAAACGATAGCCAATTTTCTTTTTCTTGCTGTTCAGTAAGTAGGAAATAAACAGGTTAATAATTATATATAAAACTGTAAAGGTTTAAACTATTCATCAATACACGTGAAATGAAACAGAACTCCATAAAACCCGATAATTACACAATACCCCAGGTCCGACACTATTTTTTGAATGAATATGAAGTAGATGAGGGGGGGGGGGGGGGGGGTATAAATAAAAGAGTGGGAAAAAAGTTACTTTTTGTAGTCAAATTTACTGTTTCTGATCCAATTTCGGTTCTTTTATCATTTGGCGTGCGCCATTCAAAGTAAAAATCTTTTCAAATAGAATATGAGGTATAAGGGGAAAGGCGGTGGGCGGGGAGGTCAAAACTCTATTTTGTTCAGTGGCAGAGTGCCATTTGACAGATTTAATCCCATAGGGAGGACTCCCTGCCGATATATATTTTCATGGTACGTACCATTATTTTCGTAAACTAATAAATAATAGTTGCCTTATTTAATGACAGAAATTTGTACGTAAATAAGTCGAATATTACTTCGATAAAAAATTCTAATCATTCGAATCATCAGAAAACTTCGAAAATTGTGATTACTTAAAAGTTAAAACCATTTGAAACCTGTTTTTTGCACTTATGTCAGATACATAGAATGTAAAATCAACAACAATACTTTTTGCCGTTTGTCACTATCCAATGTTACACCTCATTTTTGTTTTCTGCTTAAAGTCTAATTACTAGATTTGCTATTCTCCAATGACCTTTCACGTTATTTCACTGAGCTGTTTCCCACCAGCACATTTTCCTGCCTGGCAAAAAAACAAAACAATAATATGTTCTCAGGAATTAAAGTATATATATATGGCAAAGGAAAAAAGTTATACGTTTCTAAAGTACAAGGAATCTCAAGAAATAATTCTTGGAACAAATAGATTAATTCTTGAAAAGCAAAAACAGGCATTTGCGTAGCGGAAATTAATTTCTCGCATTATTTCATTGCATAGTTGTTCTATTTGTTTGGAACAAAATTTTGCCCAGTTCCTATGATGATAAACAAGTCCATGGTTAGTCATTGTTTAAGAGATCTTTTTATCGTATAAATATTTGAAAGAATTTTTTGTCAAAAATTAGCTTTATTTTTCATTTATTTTTAGCTTTCCATTTATTTTTAGCTTTCCATAAATTTGATTGCGCAAAACTTTTACAAATATTTACTGTAAATAAATGAATAAAGAAATCCGTTGATTGTCTGATTTTCAGGGGATTTTTCGTCGATGAAAGGGATTTCGTTGATTAAGGAATCCGTTGATTGCCATACAATTTCCGGATTTTTTTTTTCTTCATTTTTTTCTTAAATAAATGTATTAGACAAGTTAGCCCTTCACTTCTTATAAAAGATGAAATGCATGGAATGGAACACTTGGCTTTTAATGGTTTCTTGCTAAATGTTGTTCATTTCAAAATTTGAAATGATTAAAACGAACATTTAGAAAGTTCCTGATTCGAAAATTTCTTTACACGTCTTTTTAAATATGTGTAATATTATTTTCGGAAAAGAAAGAACTTTTGCTTGAAAAATAAGATAGGTGTCTCAGGGTAATGGTAAAAATCACCGCCAAGTCACCTTTAGCTTCTTATTTTAAGAGTGTAGCGGAATTTAACTAGTGCTTTATTTATTTATTTATTTATTTCGGATGATCAAGTGCATTTCTTAAAATCAAGAATAGGATTTTCTGTATTATAGTTTTTTTTTTTTTTAAATAAAAAAATTAAATAAATAGTAGTTTTTTACTGTATACACACTAGACTGTGTACATAAGGCATGACATTTTATTTTATTTTTCTTAAATTAATAACCTTTTTGAAAATCGTGTTCTTAAAGTTATAGAAAACACTCGTAAGAAAAGTATGCAAAAAAAGTTTTAAAAAGTTCAAAATTGTAAGAGAAATGTGGTTTTAAAATGTCCATTTTCTTTTTAACACTTTCCAACCTAGTTGCAAAAGTGTTTATGACTTCGGTTTGTCTGCCGTCTGGCCGTGTTCCAAGTCGCGTAAATAGACTCGGATTACCCTAAAATTTTTGTATGTTATTGTCGTTTACCACAGCATGTTCCCTATTGCAAATGAAGTGTGTAGCACTTATACTTTTATTACAGGGACAGTCAAAAGTATTCCGTTACATTTCAATCAATGGGAAATAATCGTTTCAAGTGCATTTTAATGATTCTACGCCATTTCAAACAGGATGAAATGGATCTATAATTATGAAGCGCATTAAAACATGCTTTTTGTAGGATATGGGGTGCAAAGCATTTATTATTCATTTACAGGGTCAAACAAAAGAATTCTGTTACACATTGTTCTACGGGGAAAAATCGTTTGCAGTGTAATTGAATGATGTTTCACTATTTCAAACAAAATGAAAATTATATGCATTATTGAGGTACACTATAAATTGCTCGCTTAAAAGTATGGTGTGCATTGCGTTTATCGCTCGTTTATAGGGTCAGACAAAATAATTCTGTTGCACATTGTTCTACGGAGAAAAATCATTTGCAGTGTAATTTAATGATTTTTCACAATTTGAAACATAATGAAATTTATATGCATTACTATAAATTTCTCACTTAAAATTATGGTGTGTACTGCGTTTATCGTTCATTTACATGGGCACACAAAAGAATTCTGTTACAGTATACGTGCGATAATTACAGTCTATGTGTGATAAGTGAGTTTTAAAGTTTGGTTTACGTTTTTAAGTTTAACTAAATTTTTTCATATTACGTGGTGTGTATAAATTCGGTTGATCCTATACAGGGCTACACAGGGGAATTCGTGAATATTACAGACTATGGGAGTGAATTTCTTAAGGGTAGTTTTTAATTGTGTTACGCATTTTCTATCTGAACTATATTTAGTAGACTGATATAAGTTTGTGAAATATAAATAAATTCATATACAGTGCTATGCAAAGAACAAAATACACTATCGTTTACGGTTGGTAATTGCTGGAAGGGAGTTTTAAGTTGCCTTTTGTGTTTTTTACCGGAATTGAATTTTAGCTTACCATGTGGTGTGTACAAAAGTGTTTAGATAATATACAGGGCTGCACAAAAGATTTCGAGTGCATTTCCATCGATTGGCAAAAATTGCTAAATGTGAATTTTCTAACTGAACTAAATTTTATCATGCTATGTATTATATATCTAAATCTACAGATCCTATACAGGGCAGCACGAAATAATTGGACTACTTTTTTACAATGGAAGGTAATTTCGAAAACTTTATTTTTCAGTGTGGTATATGTTTTCTATAAACTGTTTACTTACATATCTTCTTTCACTCTTTTTAACGGTGAATTTTCGTTACAGTTTTCCGGATGTGTTCGAAAGTATTTCATAATCTATGCTTGACGCATAATTTTTCGTTCTTTTTTTTAAGTTCAATTTTGTAAAGTTTACCTCAATAATTAAATTTTTTCCTCATTAAATCCTTCATAAAACCACTTCATAATTTATCAAAAATATATATTATAAAATACTGAAATTGAAAAAAAAAAATAGTTCAAAGAGTACCGATTCCGAAATAAAATTCGGCATCTTGTTTGTTTCTAAAATCCGTAATAAAAAAATATTACCCTGTTTGAAGTTATTAACATGTATAAAATAGAAGAAAGCTTTGGGATTGGATCTATAAAAGAAGAGGTATTGTAATCGAAATTTTTTTCGCCAGGGGTCACAGTTCCAGAAATGAAGTATGAAGTTATGCATATAGAAAAAAAAAAACGTGAAAGTTGACAGTACAGAATATACTGTGAACATTATACCTCCGCGAGAAGAAGTAGTACGCTGCCTATTTTAATAAAATATCTCTCTGTATCTGTTTTTTTTTTTTAATCTTTAAATAAAGAAACAATTGACCGCTTAAATGAAACCGATTTAAATTAAAATGTGCCACTGTTATGATATATATATATGATAAAAATGTATCTATTCGTTTGGGCGAAATACGGGGACAGGTTGAAGAGAAACTGCAAACCTACTGATGATAATTTCACCCCACTTCCGTCAAGTTTCAGATAATTACATTAAGATAGTGGTTTTAAATGCACAATATATGTTTTTTATTTTTGAAACTATTAAAAAAAAGTAAAAATGTTTGTGAATATGAACTTTTCGGGAAATTTTATCTGAAATACATACCAAGCATGCCAATAATATATTTAAAATAACAACAACAAAAAAAATTTTTTTTGAAAATTAAATGAATGGAAATGTGGATTGAAACCAAATTACATATAATATGTTTCTGGCTATGGCCAGCTTGTCCCAGTTGAATCTCGTAAAGTGCTGTGATAGCGAATTTTGTGCCCTTTTCATTATTGTAGCATCGAAAAGTGTATGCAGTTATGCATAGAATTGAACCCAAATTTCATATACCTATTTTTGGTTATGGCCAGCAGGTCTCAGTTGAATTTGTTGATATTCCGCCGGAAGGGGGAGTTGTGATAGCGATTTTGGTGCCGCTTCCTTCATTGTATCATCGAAAACGGTAAGAAATTATGCAAAGAATTCAACCAAACTTCATATACAGTAGAACCTCCATAAGTTGACCACCCAAGGGACTGTAACTAAATGGTCAACATACGGAGGTGGTCAACTTAGGGAATTTTTAGAAAATATTTAGTACAATATTAGAAAAAATTAGTAAACGTTTTTAGTATTTTTTAAGGAAAAATTTAGAAAAAAATTAGCACTTACTAATTTTTATTTTTACTGAAGGTACAGCACATTTTTACAATTTTTGAAAGAATAATTCAATTTTTGTTTGAGACCTCTTTTTGTTCATTATGTAACTAACTACAAAAAACACCTTCACAGTTTACAAGTCAATTAAGCATGCTTGGGCATTTTTATGCAGCGAAATCTTTAAGTTGCTCCATCATGCGCTTTACATCGTCTTCCTTCAGAGTTGGTTATTTTTCAGTTTCGTCGTCACTTGGATCATCATCCTCTTCGCCATCCATTTCTTGTACCTTAGAGTCCTCGCTGTGCTTAGTTGCAGAGAATATCTCATTGAAGATTGCCTCTGGGTCTGGTTCAACACATGTTACTAACTCGTCGTCCATGGTAACATAATCTTCAAAATCAACTTCATCAAAAACTGGCAAGGGAGATAGAGGAAGCCCATCCTCTTGCACCGATGTCGTAGCTGTAACAAATCGAGCTTTCTTGAAGCAGTTTTTAATTGTGGTTTCCGTACCTTTATTCTAAGCAGAATTAATCCAATGAACAGCATTCAAAGCATTTACTGACGTAGCTGTTGACGATGCCAATGCAGAAGGACCACAGGTTTGTGCTTTCATGATCACCCATTCCAGAAGTTGAGCTCTGTAGTGCACTTTGAAGTACTGAATAATGCCTTGATCTAATGGTTGGGTTGGTGAAGTTGTGTGTGGAGGTAAAGATTTTAGCTTCACATTTGTGAGATTACTCACTTTCGGGGGGGCTGGGGCAGTTGTCCACGGTAAGTAGAATAGACCGCTTCTTTTTCCTCATTTCTGCGTCAATTCCTCTAACCCACTCTTCGAACAAAGCACTGGTCATCCAAGCGGATCTATTCGCTCTCCAAAAAATAGGAAGGTCTTCAGGTTTTACATTTTTAAATGCACGAGGTTTTGCGGATGTGCCGATCACCGTAGGCTTCAATTTTTCTCCAGTCATTCTAGCACATTAGAAGAACAGTAAAACGCTGTTTTGAAAGTTTTCCTCTTTTGCAAGTGTCACCCTTCATTACTAGACTTCTATCAGGCATTGCTTTAAAGTCGAGACCGCACTCCTCAGCATTAAAGATGTCCTCGTCTTTAAAACCTTTATCAAATTCTGGGAATTTTCAATAAACTTCTCCACTACTTCAACTGAAACCTCATTTGATTCCCCACACAATACCTTTTGAGAAATCTCGTATCATAGTTTGAATTTTTCAAGCCAACCTACTGACGCTTGCAAGTCCTCTATTTCAAATTCTTTTGCTACTTCCTGAAGCATAGGGAAAGGGCACCTGACGTCACTGTTGGTTAGTAAGAAAAACCTGTTCGTTCGTTACGACCCTTACTGTGTACATGAGATGGGGAGATTTGATTGGTCCACGTTAAACTGGTCTATAATATGATTGGCCTACTTCGCCATGATGATTCCTGCAAATGATAGCTACGACAAAAATGTAGTAGTAGATTGGTTGATGGAACTGTTTGTAAACATGCCATTTCCTCATAAGTTCCGATATTCTTGCATTGATTGATCTCATCTCTTTAAACCAACGAAATGTTGCTTCGTTCTCAGCGTCGAGACACGTTTTACTGCGTTTTCTTTGGAGTCCCCCGTTTTCGGAGGAATATCTTTCCAGATATTCTTCCTTGCATTTTAAAATGTTGCTCACAGTTGGCCTGCACACACTAAATTTTTCTGCCGTCTTTTTTTGGCTGCTACTTTCCAGAAAATTAAGAAGATCCACTTTCTCCTTTAATTTAAGTTCTTTAAGAGCTTTTCTTTGTGTCATTTTTAAGGAAAATTCGCAAATAAACAATCGGTCCCGTCATGACGCGACATCCAGAGAAAAAGAACGGAATGTGTTTCACATGTGAGCGATACACGTTGTTTTCCAATTCTGCGTATAACTACACCACTACTCACATCACCCACTCCCCTGACATTTTTCAACAGATTCCAGGAATTCTGACATTCCACTCCCATTGTATCATACTGGAAGTGAACAATGAATGGAGCACCACAACGGGGGCAAGTGTTGCTCAAATAAGCCAAATGACTGATAAAGAAATTCCTGGAAACCAGATGGAGAACAAACGGAGGAAAAATCAAATTCGAGAAAACATCAGTGGTCAAGTTACAGAGAGTAAAACCTACTAAAAAGTGGCCAACATACAACTTACGGAGGTGGTCAACATAGAGAGGTAAATCTCCATTGAAAATGTGTTGTGACCATTCAAACTAATAAATTTCGGTCAACATAGAGAGGTGGTCAACTTTGGAGGTTTTACTGTATATGTTTTTCACTATAGACGTCAGGTCCCAATTGAAAATGGGAGTATTCCCGCGGAAAGGGGCGCTGTGATGGCAATTATTGTGCGGTTTTCTCGATTTTTTTCAGTTTCAGTTAAGAATGTATGAATATTTTTCGACGAAATTTTATATTTTGATGTAATGTACTAGGCCGAGGTTTGTGTAAAATTAAGGAGAAAATCAGCCTGAGGGAGGCGCTGTGATAGCCAATTTTGTTCGATTTTCGCGTTAGAAGAAAAATTGTATTAAATCATCTAATTGTCCAATCTAGATTTAATTTGCATATTTGTAATAAACAAAAATTTTCATATTTTTTGATATATTACCCATTGATTAGACTTCATTTCGAATCCCCCTCGCCCTCACAGTTTAAAAAACTATATTGACAAAAAACTTGAAGTGTAATCAAAAAATAAATAACAGATATCCTATCTACTCATTTTTAGCCTCTAAAATGCATAATTAAAACAAGAACGAAAAATCATGCGTCAAGCATAGATTATGTAACACTTTCCAACGCTTCCAAAATAATTTTACAAATCATTACCGTTTAATAAGCTAAAAGATAACATCTAAGTAAACAATTTGGAAAACGCATAACATATTTAAAAACATAATTTCAGGAATTTCCAACATATACAATATTTGGAAAAATATCCGAATACTTTTATTCAGCCCTGTATAGGATCTATAGATTTGTATATATACTACATAGGATGCTAAATTTTAGTTCAGTTACGAAACGCGTAGCACAGTTTAAAATTCTCCGTCTGGAGTTAAATAATACGGAAATGTGTTCGCGAACTTTTGTGCTTCCCTGTATAGGATCTACAGAATTTATACACACCACGTAATTAATAAAAAGTGAGTTAATTTTAAAATCGCGTTCAGTAATTTAAAACGTACTTCCAGGAATTATTGTTAACAGACAGTAGAGAATTCTTTTGTGTGTCCCTGTAAATGAACGATGACTGCTATACACACAATATTCTGTAGTAAGCCTCTTGTAATGCACCTTAGTGATATATATAAATTTCAATGCGTTTAAAATAGCGAAACATTATTTAGATAAACCGCAGACGATTTTTCTCCATAGACGTAATGTAACGGAATTCTTTTGACTGTCCCTGTAAATTAACTATAAGTGCTATGCACACCTTATTCCATTTTAAGCTTCTTCTGATACACCTTAATGATATATATCAATTACAATGTGTTTGCAATTGTGTAACATCATTAAAATAAACCGCAAATGACTTTTCCCCATAGACCGTAATGTAACAGAATTCTTTTGAGTGTCCCTGTAAAAAAACTATAAGTGCTACACACTTCAGTTGAAATAGGGAACTTGCTATAGATAACGACAATAACATATACAAATTGCAAGGCAATCCGACCATATTTACGGGAGTTAGAGCACGGACAGACGGCAGACGGCCATACGGCCAGACAAACCGAAGTCATAAACACTTTTCAACTATGTTGGAAAGTGTTAAAAATTACGCTTTGTGAACTATTAACATGTATTAGATAGAACAATGTTTTGAAATTGGTACATTCGACTGGTAATTATTTTAAGTCAAATGGGAAAAAATAAAAAATACTACTTTTCTTATATCAAAGAAAATTGTGGTAAAATTTCAAAATATAGACTCGCGTATATATATATTTTTCAGAGTGGTTTTGTTAAAACAGCTCTTTTTGTAAGTTTGAATTTTTAAAAGGGATATTTTTAAATTTGAAAATTTTTTGAGTTAAAAAAACATTCATTTAACCATTGTTTGTGATAACCATGGTAATAGAATACCTCTATTAATATATATAATTATATAGTTAATTAATATAGTAATTATATAGTTATATAAATTATATAATCTATTAATATCTCCCTGGTGATAACATTAGTTTTTATGTATGTCTACATGTTTACATGGCCAGCATCCACTTTTTATTGTCCTTTAGGGCACTTATATATAACTATGAAGCACAAACTTTTCAGCGGACATTTTTTGTGGAAATTTGAACATGAAATCGCAATTATTTGAATGCAGATACACTTTTGGCTATTGAAAATAAGGTAAGTAGTAGTAGTATTGAAGCATGTCAGGCTTATTACTTTTAATGGGTAACAGACTTCATAAATTAACATTATTATTATTATTATTTTGCTACCATTTTTAAGCTTAGGATATTGCTCAGGATTCAGCTACTTATCACAGTGTACTAAGCAGAGAATAATGCTACACGCATTCAATTGAACAAAGATGGAAAAATACTCACCTTATGAAAAGCCAAAACTAATATTATCCTTTAGATTCAGCATAGGATTTCAAAATGGCTTTTACTACTTACTGAATCATCAAAATAATGTTTAAAGCCCTATACAGAGCAATTTTGACAACTATTTTTATTGGTAACAGACAAGACAGTAACGGACCTGACGTTTCTCTCGGACGAAACAAAACAACTGATATTCACAAAAAAAGAACATAAATTTGAAATATATTTCTAGATTTATTACATCACATTACGTATTTTTAAATACATAGGTTTTTGAAAGTTATTTTTAATTTGAAACAGGTTAAATTGGATCCAGAAATTTGACTTTGTCATTTCGGTTCTAGGTTTATTCTTAGATAAAATTTTATTTCAAAAAATTATTCCTACAGTAACATACATGAATAACTCTTAACACACGCACATTTTGGAAAAACCAACATTGAATTCCTCAGGATTATTTTATTTGAAAATAAAAAATAAAAAATGCCTCAACTTTGAAAATCACCCAAATGCTATTCAAGATTTAGAAAAAATAAATAAATAAGAAATGTGTTGGACACCATTCTTAGATGGACCTCGGCCAAAATCTGAATCTTGGAGTTTCGAGATAAATGGATCGATTTCTCTGCCAAAAATGTTGTTTCTGAAACGGGTGACTTTTAGGAAGCGTTGCCAGGTCCAGTGTCACAGAAAGCGGGACAAGGAGACAAAAAAAGCGGGACAATGGCTTCTAAATCTGGACATAAAAATACAGTCAACTTTATTAAAACGGAACCTGTCTATAACGTAAAAATTTTACTGTCCCTATGGTAAGAATACTAAATGATTCTGCTTGACAAAACGGAAACCTGTTTTAAACGGAAATTTTCACTGGTCACTTGCGATTCCGTCTTAGCACTTTTTACTATACTAAATTAACACAACAATTTTAAACTGTAAAACCTGGGAAAGTGTTGGTTGTAATGAAAATGACTGGGGTAATGAAATTTTTACTTTTAAAACAGAATTCCGTTATAAACAGATCCGTTTTCGCAGGATTGACTGAACAAAGTATAAAACCTGTAAAAGCAGAATCGCTATGAGCAGCAAAAAATTCAATTTTAGATAGGCTGCCGTCTAGGCAGCTAGATTTGTAAGGTATTCCTTTCGAAGGGATTATAAAAACATTTATAGACATAGGTTCTGTCTTTACAGGTTTTAGTGTATTCAGTTCCACTCGATGCAGACTAACAAATAGTATGGTACGAAAAGTAATGTAAACAATTTTCACATAATGAAAAATCGGGACTTTTGGTGTCCCGCACAGGTAGTTACACAGGACAGGTGTTGGAGCTCCTGAAAATCGGGACACCTGGCAACATCCCTTTCAAACTCTGTAAAAAATATCTATCTGGAAGAAGATCTGAAAAGGGGAGTATGAGTTAATAGAAAAATTAGAGTTCTTTTGAAGAGACAATCCAGTAATTGTTTGTGTCAAAGACGAGTTGAGTATTTTTTCTTCTCAAAATACTGAAATAATTAATTCAAAATTTTATTTGGCATGCTTACTAGATTAATAAATGAAGTTTTAGATGTGCTTACCAACAGTGCATGTTTTTTTTTTGTTGCTAAGATCATTTTTCGCTTCATTAAAGTCTGTTACGTTACCGTCCACGGACATTTTTGTATTGATATGCTACGTTATCACTGAAAAACAAAGATATTAATATTTCGATTTTTTTTACAGCTCAATCATTATGATATTCTTCGGGTGAATAAAAAATATAATTAATAGGTTTAAGATATAATTATAAAATTTTTGGATAAGGGTCAGGAATAGGTGCCGATCGGTCCAAATAAGGTAACTGATCCATAGTCGGCTCCTCTACAATCAGATAAAATTCTTCAGAAATAAATAATTGTTATTTCCAAATTAAATGGAAAAATTAGGATCGTGGTTATCCAGTTGAAATCGTCGATTCAATCATTCAACGTACCCATTCCAACGATAACACTGTTTGGAATGAAAATTTAATTATACTTCCATATATTTTCCGACTATAAACCACCCAATATTCAAAATCTTGAGAAAATTCAATTTTAAAGTAATTTATACTCCATTTAATAAAATCAGATTTAGAAATCTGAAACATAAATTAGACAGATTTTCCGATTGGGAGATTTACAAGATATCTTGCGAATGGGATAAAATGTAAGGTCCACTTATATAGGAAAGCATAAAACCAATGTTAAAAAGGGTGACCTTAAACGTTACGCTATTACTAACCATTGTTGGTCTAACAATCACAATTTTTACTTTTTCGAATAATTCAGAAATGCTCATCCATTTACGATCTTTAATTTTGAGAAGCTTATGATGTATGGAAGAATTCTAACAACTTGGTCAATGGTATGTCCAGTACACCGAATTCAGAAATGCTCATCAATTTACGATCTTGAATTTTGGGAAGCTTATGATATATGGAAGAATTCTAACAGCTTGGTCAATGGTATGTCCAGTACACCGAATTCAGAAATGCTCATCAATTTACGATCTTGAATTTTGGGAAGCTTATGATATATTTCTAACAGCTTGGTCAATGGTATGTCCAGTACACCGAATTTTCTAAAGTCTGGCTTCCATTTCTTTAATTCACTCTCTTTCCCTCTCCCCTTCCCTCTTCCAGACTGGCTAACGCTTCTCATTGGCACCCTCAGTCACGCGGGATCTCTTGATTCCACTGTTTGTTTTATCACTACTTACCGCCATTTCGGCTTTAGCCGCGAGCTCTGACACTTGCATTACTTCATGTTGTAAACACTTACCTCTGGTAATTTTAACCTTTGCACTGATGATGGAGCTTTAAAAGCTCCAAAACAGCTGTCGGCACCTTTCGTTATGATTCCCCATGCTCAGAATCGCGACAATTCTCGATCCACTAGACTTCTGTTCTAGCGTACTTCTGAGGTTCAGCAGAACTATCTGATTGGCTTGTCGTATTGTCAATCAAACTAATAAGTAACAACCCACACACGCGGTCACATTTGCTGACGGACTTGAGCAAGACCCCTGTTCTGTTGAAGTAGAAAAGAAAGCAGCACGTTTTTTTCTTTTGCGTTTGAACTTAACGTTTTTATTTCTTTTAGGACTTTTTTTTGCACTCAGTATCAGTTTGGTTTTATCATTTAATATCAATAAATCATTAATAAGTATGCTTCTTATTATTTTCTAGTAATTGATGCGCTGTATTTATCAAATAATTTAATTTTATCATATTGCACATTGAAAAAATGTGATATTTGAGGTATTAATACGATAAAATGAGAAAACTATATTTCAATCTGTGGTTAAAATCACATTTCAATAAATAATAGATAACAATATTTTATTTTTATTCCTGGAACTGTTTTTCAGTTTTCTGGAAAACGTAATTTTTTGAGTTGACACTCTTCAAATAAGCGTGCAATATGTAAAAAAAAAAAAAAAAAAAAAAAACTATTATCAGTAAATCAACCAATCTAAGGGGGCACGAAAAATTGAAAGTGCTCTGGGCACAAAAACTTGGCCCTGATCCCAATGTAATGCTAAATGACCTCAAACTGATTTTGCCTTTGAATTACACTGTTTTGCTTTAATTTTTATAAATTTGCTTGGGTCAAGGTAACATTTTTATGCTACGGAGATGTATTATACTGCAATCCATGTTTGCCCTGGATGGAAAAAAAAAGATAGTTTCAGCCCTGTATGAAAGGAAAGGCAGAAACTATACATGATAGAATCCTTAATTAGCAATAAGGAAGTATTATGTAATCATAAGCATAAAATTATAGAAGCAAGTTTTGGTGTTTTTATGTTAGCCTGCACACATTTCACCAACAGCAGCTTTTATTTTTTGCATATGAAAATATTAAATTTGAAATAATGCTTTGATGTAGAAATAAAATCGTTTTGTTTGTGATATTATCCTTTTTGTGTGTGTGTATTTTAAATGAAATGAATGAAAAGCTTATGTTTTAAATGAAATGAATAGAATACAAATGATGGTGATGGGAACAATATTTAGCAATTTATTATCTGTGCCTGGCTAACATAAAAGTACCCAAGTTTCTTTTAAAATGAGGTAACATTCAGCATACAAAACATATATTTCAAAAGAATTTTATTTGTTATCTAAATAGAATTATTTATCAGTCATTTTCAAATTAACTACCATTTTAGGATTACTATCACACAGATAATTTGGTTTAAATTCCAAAAATGGTTACGTGTTATTGATTTCTGATAAGTTAACACTCAGTAGGAAAGTGATATTTTATAAGTTTCTCAAAGTTACATTAAAAAAAAAAGGCTAATAACTGGTGATTTTAATTGATATTATTTTTAAAAAATGATGTTTAATGTTTTTTCAAAATAATTTTGACCAAGAAAAATGTTATTCTAAGGAAGATAGTGTAAGGCCTAATGATCCTCTAGTAAAAAGTATCTAATTGACAAAAAGTTATTAACTGAATTCATAATTAAAAATATAGCTAATACCCCTGAGAGGTAATAAAAATACTTACCATTTTAATAAGAGCTTTTCAATAAATAAAAATTAAAGTAGTAATTTAGTTTACTTTAATATTACTATTTTGCCACACTTTGTTTACATTAAATAAGGAACAATAAAGTTTTCTCTACCTTTATTTTCAACTACAGATATAAAAAGTTATGTAAAATAATTATAATAATACTCATGAGATGTATAAAGACTAAAGAGCAGACATTAATATTAAATTTTAAACTATTATATAAATATATATTACAAGAAATTTTTGTATTCTTATATATTTAAACTAGTCTAGTTAAAAATATTTATAACTTTGTTAAATCAGGATGTTAAATTTCTGTAATTTGGTAACTACAATAATCTAACACTCAATCACTTACGTACATATAAACACATAAATGAACACATTTTATAATACATATACATGTTATGTTATACCCATGTCAAAAGGTTTTTTTTTTTTTTTTTTTTTTTTTTTATGTAATTATGTGTTTTAAGGTTAAAGTATTAAACAGGCAGTTATTTTGGAAATCTCCCATTACTAAAATAGATTGAAATTACTTTTATTCTTTGAAATTTTACATGAAAACAGGCATGTTAAATCACTGTTTAATGTTATTAAATAATATGCAAATAATACACAGGTGCTTAGAATTATTTATTAGAAATAAATATAATGGACATAAAACTCAATGCTTATTAAACCTGAAATTGCTTTATTCAGCTCTCTGCCCTTTCTTTAAATGTGGTAATCCATTCATAAAGTTTCACAATCAATTTATTAAATCGAGTTCGGCTAGCAGATGTACACTTTCAAAGAATCACTTCAATTCGCGAAACACATGGCAGCTATGTAACTGAAAAATAACTGCAAATGATGACTCTTCTGTTAATCAACTGATAATAGTAAATGATGATTCTTCTTTTATTCAGCTTATAATATTAAATATTCCTCTTTAATAGCGCAACGAAATAATTGAAAACAGAGCTTAAATCTACTTTTTTAAATATCCATATCGTCACAAAACAAACTTGTCATTCCCCTCAGAGCGAGACTTGTAAACAAGTAGGAGGCTCTATTTCCATCCAGCGATAGCCGTGATTGGCTCAGAAGTACGCTAGAACAGAAGTCTAGTGGATCGAGAATTGTCGCCTCAGAATCGTTTCACCCATCATCAAACAAAGCAGAGAATTGTGGGTAATTTTCTTGAATTTGTAATCAGTCATTTTTACTTTCTTCTATGTATACAAGAAGGAAGTATTGGATTCGTGAAAAATTTCGTGTTCCGGTTTTCGACGGATTTATACGTTTTAGAAAATCCTGAACACGATTTGACTATTTTCAGAAAATGTCTGTGTATGGCACTGTATGTGATACAAATTTTGTAGACGCTCTAACTCACAAACTACTGCGTAGAATAGGATTAAATTCCATATGAAGTTTTATCCTGGTGCTAAATAGTTTTTGGGAAAATCTCCCAAGAGAGTGTGATTTGTTCGATTTATGGGAGATTTCTATCTCCAGTTTATCAGCGCAGAATTCAACGAAACATCCAATTTAGAATCCGCATGATAGGAATAGAATTTCATTCAATTTTGGTGATGGTCATCTGCCAAAATTCAATGATTTTTGAATGATTTGAAAATCGTCTGCTCCACATTTTCTCCTTCCATTGTTTTAAAAGTATATAATTCAAATATCGTCTGCACAACTTCGAATGACTCATTTTTGCTGGAAAAATCACCTGCTGCTTGGATGCATGTGAATATAACTCATAGAAATAAAATAGAAAAGAAAATTATACAGAAGAAAGTTTTGTGATGGCCACAATTTACTGTTTTTTTTTTTTTTCTGGTATATATGACTAAAATTTAAGTGGTCTTTTACCCTATATGTATAGATAATATAAAATTTGCGAAAGTTAACATTTCAAAATTTCCCAGGTGTCTTATAGGTTTCGAGACTTTAACGAATATTTGAGCAATATGCCTCGGGATATTAGATGAGTACAGTAACTATTTTAAAATGCCGATGTGTTTGTAAAATGAAATTGAATATCATTTTGTGTATCATAATTTCAAATAAAATATATTATCCCTTCTTCTGTACCGAAGGTAGGAGTGGACACCTGGCGTTTTAAAGCCCGGTCACGAAGGCCAGCTGTCGGAGTAAGAAAGAGAAAAAAAGAATCGTGACCGAAATGTTTCTTCCCTACGTCACCTGTTTCGTTTACCGTTCGTACACTACGAATCTAGGTGCAGATTGTGCAGATGAAGTTCTTTCAAGTGAACTTTCACTTGTACCTTTTATACCGACTCTTTCTGAAACTAGAAAAAGGCGTTTTAAATATTTTTTTCTTCTTTTGTAAACAGAACGACTAAGAGATAGATAACGCAGTTCATTGAATTAAATAAAGTAGACAAAAAATAACGTTAAGATATACGAGGGAGGGGAAAAAAATGACAAAAATTCTTTTCATACAAAAATAAAATTAAAAAAAATTTCCTTTATACTTTGCTTTTAATATTGGAACCTTTAATGAGAGAGTAATTTTATTTTCGTAAAGGTAGAATTTTTGTTATAAAAAAATAATGATACTCAAAATATGACTAAAACAGAAATCCGAAATAGACTCCAATTTCTAAGGAAATGTGGTGTTAGGCTTGTACTAAAGGAGGAAACAAGTTAGAAATTGTACGTTATACGTGAGATAGGACGTGCGTTCGTTTTATTAGTTTCACAATGTAAAAAAATCATCCTTATTATTTCAGTGAAAAGAATTATATCGCCTGCTATGAGCGAAATGAGCATGCCTTTTAGATAGCAAAAAGCTACCTATTGCAGCCAATTAAAAAAAAAATTTGCTATATTTTTACCGATCATGACCCCTAGACCCCCAGACCACACTCCGTTCAAATGCTGATATATCTGACATATGTCATGATTTAACTGTTTTATTTATGAATCGATTTGGATGTGACTAAGTATGTGTGTAGGACATACCAAGGTCTCGACCGAGTTCGTTGGCCAACTTCATCCGCCATCTAGTTTAAAAATGGCGGCCAGTTTAAAAATTTTCAATTTTTTAAAAATTCAAAAAGGTGTACAAAAAAAATATAAATTGAAAAACTTGTTTCCATTAAGTATTAGATCGTGATACAAGGATTCCAGGACATTTTTTCTTTTGGCTTTATCTTAAAAAATGGCTGAGATATGGCAGTTTGAAATTCTAGGGTGGCTGACATTTTGAAACAATCTGATTTTTGTTATGCTGTAACTCTCATGCTGAAAATCGCATTCAAATTCAGTATTAACGAAAACCGGGATTGAATCTTCTATAATCGGGTTTCATGCATTTTTAGTTTCGGGTGTTTGAGTAAAATGAGTTGAATTTATAAAAACATGGACTATGAAAGCTACCTTTCCCTCCTGGTACATCCTGGTATTTCCCTCCTGGAAGGACTTTTTTTTTCTTATTACGTATGCCACGTTTACAAATGCGAATTTTGTTTTTCTACACCAGACAGTACTGTACAATTCATCATGGAGATCTTGCTTTGCGAATGATCACCTCCATGGTTTAAAATTTTTAGGACTCATAATGAACGAATCGCCTGTGTTTATGGAGATATTCGGCTATTTCCACTGAAGTTATCGCAGAATCTTATCATTTTTGAATGTAATTCATCTCTCAAGCAAACCAACGATCTTTCTAAAAATGTAACTTTTAAGCAATTTTATTCGAAAAAATAATTTTGAATAAACCTATGGAAAAAGAAAGGGTTTGCCCGTATTTGTTTTTCTCACTCACATGATTATTATGTAGATTACGTACGATAAGATTGAATAGAATAAAGAAAATTTTTCTTAATATCTTTTTAAGTTTGGATTCGATTTTCATAAAATTGAAAATTCTACAACGATAATATATGATTAAATTTCAAACTATGCGGACCAGACGACGACTCTAGGTGCTATGTATTTCTATAATCACGAACGCACCTAAAAAGGGGCTAGATCGGGGTTCATCAACGGAGTGCATTGTACACACGACATCATTTGAAGTTTGGATGTGCATTTTGCATTCACTTATATATATATATCAGAAAGAAAATACAAGAAGAAGACGTTTTCACCTGTTCCACACTCTTGTCATATTCTAGTTCATGCATGCACTGATGTCATTCAAAACGGTATTTCTGCAAAGTAAGTACATATAATAAACATGAAAGAAAAATCATGCGTTATGCATAGCTTATGAAACACTTTCCAACGCATTTAGAATGCTGTAATAAAATTTCCCCGTTTAATAAACTGAAAGATGATATTTAAATAAACACTTTGAAAAAAGCATAACACGTTTAACAAGTTGGAAATTGTACGTTTAAACGTGACAAATGAGGTGCGTTCGTTTCGTGCCATAACTAGTTTTACAATGTAAAAAAATCATCGTTATTATTTCAGTGAAATGAATTATATCGTCTGCTATGAACGAAATGAGGATGCCTTTTTAACACTTCCCACCATAGTTAAAAAGTGTTTATGAATTCGGTTTGTCTGTCCGTGCTTCAACTCGCGTAAATATATTGCAATGGATAGAAGTTATTGAAGTTTACTATGGCATGTTTGGTATTGAATATGAAGTGTGGAGCTCTTATAGTTTATTTACAGGGACAATCAAAAGAATTCCGTTACATGACGGTCTATGGGCAAAAATCATTTGCGGTTTATTTAAATGATGTTATACAATTTCAAACATATTGAAATTGATATCTATCACTGAGGTGCACTACCAGAGGCTTACTATAGAATAGGGTGTGTATAGCACTAAAATTTGTTTTACAGAGACACTCAAAAGAATTCCGTTGCATTACGGTCTATGGAGAAAAATCGTTTGCGGTTTTTTAAAGAATGTTTAAATATTTCAAACAAATTGAAATTTTTATATGTGACTAAGGTGCATTACAAGAGGCCTACTGTAGAATATTTAGAGTATATCATTTATCGTTCATATACCGGGACACACAAAAGAATTGGGTACTGTCTGTTAACAATAATTGTTAGAAATGATACTTTTTCAGTTGCTTAACGCGTTTTCAAATTTAACTCATTTTTTTTTATTACTTGGTGTGTATAAATTCTATAAATCATATACAGGGCAGCACAAAAGTTCTGGAGTACATTTACGTTTATTGAGGGAAATTTTAAACTGTGCTGCGCGTTTCCTATCTGAACTAAAATTTAGCGTTCTATGTAACATATATACAAATCTATAGATCCTATACAGGGCTGCACAAAAGAATTCGAATATTTTTCCGAATATTGTTAATAATTCCTGAAATTGGGTTTTTAAATATGTTATGCGTTTTCCAAGTTGTTTACTTAGATATGGGCGGGGCTAAATGAGCTTAAGCCGAAAAGTAGGCCACCCCACCCGGTTTGACCTTGACCTTGTTTACTTATATATTATCTTTCACCTTATTAAACGATGATGATTTGTAAAATTATTTTGGAAGAGTTGGAAAGTGTTATATAATCTATGCTTGACGCATGATTTTTCGTTCTTGTTTTTCTTATTACGTATGTCATGTGTTTACAGATGCGAATTTTTTTTTTCGACACCAGACAGTGCTGTAAATTCCCCATGAGATCTTGCTTTGCAAATGATTACCTCCATGGTTAATATTTCTATGACTCACGATGAATGAATATTTTGTTTATTTACTTTAATGGATTGAGATATTCGGTTGTTAACCTGATTTTCACTGAAGTTATCTCAGAATCTATAAATTATTTAATGTAACTTATCTCTCAAGCAAACCATTTTTGTGGACGATCTTTCTGAAAATGTAACTTTTATGCAATTTTATTCGAAAAAATAATTTTGAATAAAAATGGTTGCTTGGCATATGTCTAAAAAGATGTGGTTAGCCTGTATTTGTTTTCCTCAGTCGCATGACTTGCGCATTTATTATACATATTACGTATGTTAGGATTTAATAGAAACTTTCATTAATATCTGTTTAAGTTTTGATTCGATTTTCATAAAATGTGAAATGAGTCGACAAAATTCCGCAACGATTCTATAGATATTAAATTTCAAACCATTCAGTTGGGTAGTTTTTGCGCTCTTGTATGCGGACAGATGAAATAGGGACTATAGGTGCTACGTATTTATAGAATTACGAATTCACCTAAAATCTCGATTTCAGCAATTACGATCTATAGGAAGAAAATATTAAATATAAGTCCTGTATGGGATTTATAGATTGGTATATATATATCGCACAGTTTAGTTGAATGAGGAGAGGCATCACTTGAAAATTCTTCTTCAGCAAATTCCGTCATGCAAAAAATTAAGTTACATTAAAACCGTATCCTACAACTGAAACGCAGTTCCAGCAATTATCGCTCATAGCCAGTACTGTAAGAGAATTATTTTGAGTGTCCCTGTGAACGAACGACAAAAGATCCACTGGAAAATTTTCTACAGATTTCAGAACACTTTTTAGAACACTTATTTTGTCACTTTTTTTTAGAACACTTTGAAGCGCACTTTTAGGAACAGTTTTTAGAATACTTCTGAGGACACTTCTTTTGTTCAGCACACTTTCTGGCGAACTTTTTGAAAGCGATGATTTCACAAGTGTGCCCAAATGTGCTCCCAATCCGTTCTCAAATGTATTCCCAAGTTTAGATTTAACAGATATCCTGAGCAGAACATTTTCGGTACTCTTTCAGAACGCTTTCTTTATAGCGGAACCTATTCGGAACACATTAAGGAAACACATCCAGTACACATTAAAGGAACACATTCAGTACACATAAATTCCACTGGAACACTTTTTTTTAATCAAAGTGTTCCAAATGTGTATACCCAATGTGTGCTATGAATTTGCAGAGTATCCACGCGCCATTCAACAGTAATCATCATTTAGTGTTCCTCAGTGATGTATATGAATTTCAAAAGGGTCAAAATAGTGTAACATTATTAAAATACATTGCAAACGACTTTTCCTCATAGACCATAATGAAATAGAATTTCCTTGAGAGTCCATGTAAATAACTATAAATGCTACACACGTCCTTTTAATACCGAACATGTCATAGTGATCCTCAATAACCTGGCAATCCCATCATATTGACACGAATTAAACCGAATCCATAAACACTTTTCAACGATGTTGAAAAGTATTCAAAATGAATACTTGTGATTATTAAATTTTTGATGGAAACAATTTGAGGACGGATTATAGTGATTTCAAATGCTCCATTATTACTTTTATGTAAAAATCAGTTATTTTATTTTGTTTAAAACAGTGTCAATTTCCAAATGATTTCCTCTAGCATGCATGCACTGAGAAAAATGACACTTTCAAATCTGAGTAAATCGATCTTTTCATTTTGTTTTATTTCAAATAGGATGTCCCAATGCTTTCAATTCGGAAATAACAGAAATACTCGGAATATTGAAACATAGAACTACTCAAAACTGAGCACATAGAGGTCAGTTCATACTCATTTTTGAAACATGGACGTACTCAAAAATGATTAGAATTGGTTCAAACTCATATTTGAAACATGGACATACTCAAAACTGAGCACATAGAGGTCAGTTTATACTCCATTTTGAAACATGGACGTACTCAAAAATGATTAGAATTGGTTCAAACTCATATTTGAAACATGGACATACTCAAAACTGAGCACATAGAGGTCAGTTCATACTCCATTTTGAAACATGGACATACTCAAAAATGATTAGAATTGGTTCAAACTCATATTTGAAACATGGACATACTCAAAACTGAGCACATAGAGGTTTGTTTATACTCCATTTTGAAACATGGACATACTCAAAAATGATTAGAATTGGTTCAAACTCATATTTGAAACATGGACATACTCAAAACTGAGCACATAGAGGTCAGTTTATACTCCATTTTGAAACATGGACGTACTCAAAAATGATTAGAATTGGTTCAAACTCATATTTGAAACATGGACATACTCAAAACTGAGCACATAGAGGTCAGTTCATACTCCATTTTGAAACATGGACATACTCAAAAATGATTAGAATCAGCTCAAACTCATTTTTAAAACATGAAAATACTCAAAAATGAGCACATGATACTTTATTCTTGAGTGTGTGTAAGTTTTCAGAAATGAGTATATATATGTTTCAAACTTGAGTCATTTTGATTCGGAGCCATTTTGACTATGCGACCTACTCAGATTTGATTATTTTTTGTTCAGTTTTGAAAATGTCGTTTTTAGAGTGTGATAGTTTGAAAAATTGTGGACATTTATCTTATTTAAAGCTTGTGCTAAACAAAAAAAATATATATTTGCTTTGGTTCCACCTCTTTATGTGATTCAGCTTACCTTAAAAATAAATAGAAGTCTGATGTTAAAGTTAAATAATTGGTTAAGGGGACGGTTTAAAAATTAAAAAAAAAATTAAAATACAAATCAATTAAAAAGTGAGCCCACAAAAATCAGTGTTTGATATTAATTTTCCTTCGATAAATTATCTATATTCGCCTTAAATCATGATTTCTATCCAATCAAGTTTTTCGCTCATTTTACGCAGTTTTATAATCTGACCTGTTATCGATGGTAAACATATTTCCAGACTTAATAATTTTACTCCAATCCTTTTCCTATCCCTCAAGCACTTGAATGGCTTTATTTTTCAAATAATTGGGAATTCAAAGACACCAAAATTCTAGTCATCCAATGTAATATTCAGTGCAAATATCTAAACAACTTACCCAATTATGCGTTAAACAAACGGTTGTAATTTTAGTAATAATGGTTGTACAAGATAGCCACAATTAAACTGGCAGTACTCAACGTGCTCTGTAGCGCCATCTAATTGCGACACATTTTGTAGAATGATTAAACAAGACGGGGGACGAAGAACAGCGCCACATATCCCCAAGGGGTGACTTTTGGAACTAATTTTCCTTCGTCCCCCGTCTAATTAGATCATGCTACAGAACACGTTGAGTACTGTCAGCTTAAGTATAGCCACCTTGTATATCAAAACGAATGCGTAGATTTGTATATTTTTGAATCTGAGCCTATGTAAAAGTAATCATTGGTTTGGAATCATTTAGAAAAAGTCGGGAGCATTTTTAAAAATGAATTAATTATGCTTAATTTTCTTTAATAAAAACTTTTTCGTGCAAAAAAGTTATGTTTTATTTCAAAACATGCTATATGTACGTAGGAAATACATGTTTCATGTCAGTCATAATTTAGAGAGCTTTTAAATAAAAAGAGTAAATTCTTAATTTCAACGTCTGCCATCCCTTTCAGGGGGGCAGAAATTTTTAAATGACGAAAAATTGTATATTTTATTGTTATAATTTTTATAATGTTTGAACCTTTAACTCATTGAAGGTTCGGTGGGATAAATTTTATACCACTTAATTTTAATCAAGATTGGGACCAAATTTTTTGAATAAAATTTTACTTTTATAAGTTTCGTGGAAAAGAAAAACTGTAAAATAGCATTTCCTTAGTTTCAAATGAAATTTATCGAAACTGCTGTTGTGAATTCGAGTACAGAAACATGCAAGAGTTTAATAATATCGTACAGTTTAAATAGATGAGAAAATTCCTAAAATTACGGTCGTACGAGCTGTAACCATTGAGCCGTGCAGATTGGCGATACCCTCCATTATCTCGAAACACTGTTTTTCAGCGGTTTTACCACGATCACTTTTGAACAATGAAAAGTTTTGAACCAATTTTTTTTTTACATGTTTCCTTTTTTCTTTTTCTTTTTTTTTAAATAAAGGAAATTCTTTGCAAACAAAATATTTTTTTTCAAGTTATCCTTTTGATTCCAATGATCCTTTTACATGAATTTTGAATTTTCTATTATATTTTTTTTTAATTAAGAAAATGTTTCAGGGAAACAACTTAATAAACAGTATAAAGAAGGAAGGATGACTCCAAAAATTTGGAACCTGTCCTTCAAAGTCGTGGCAAAACTAGTTTTGCAAGATTAATTTTGTTTAGAAAACTTTGTTATTGTTTTCTTACAATTTAACATTTCTTTTCTATAAAAATCAGACACAAGTGAAACTGGGTCAACTCTAATAAATAATTGCAAAAAGAACTAATAGTCTAAATTAATGAATGGTTTCCTAATCCACAATAAAACTTCAGTCATTTTTCGTCATTTCAAACTTTTTGCATTATCAAACTACGAAACTGGTTTTCCAAAATTTATTTCAGCTAAGCAATTCCAGTCATATTAACTGAAACTTTTATTAATTTCTTCTATACGCATAAGAAGGTATTAAAAGGAAAATTTTCGGCTTCCATTTTTTGATGGAATGATACGTTTTGGGATGTCCTGAACACGAATTGGCTGTTTTTTGGAAAATGTCTGTGTGTGACACGAATTTTGTGGCCTCTATCTCAAGAACTAACCGACGGAATTTAACTAAACTTCATATTCAGTTAGACCTTGACAGAAATGGATGCTGATTAGGTTTGGGAACATATCACTCAACAGATGCTGTATTTCTATGCTGTATTTTTCGCGATTTCCGTAATAGCTATATCTCAAGAACTAATGCACGAAATTTCAGCAAACTTTACATTCTGTTAAAAGTTAGACCTTGACATAAATAAATGCTGATTAGGTTTGGGTTTATACCGCCCAAAAAGTGACAATGCTATGCTGTGTTTTTCATGATTTCCACGATAGCTGTGTCTCCAGAACTAATGCACAGAAATTCATCAAACTGCATATTCTGTTAATCCTTCACATAAATAGATGGGGATTAGGTTTCGGTTATAGAGACTTACAGGTGGCACTGCTATGCTGCATTTTTCACGATTTCCTTGATAGCTATACCTCAAGAACTAATGTACGGAGTTTCGTGAAACCATATTCTGTAAGTCCTTGAAATAAGTAGATGCTGATTAGGTTTGGGTGTATACCGCCCAACTGGTGGACTATGTTGAGTTTTTCAGGATTTCCACGATCGCTGTATCTTCAGAACTAATGCACGGAAATTCATCAAACTACATATTCTATTAGACCTTCACATAAATAGATGTGGATTAGATTTGGGTTGCATAACATTGCAGGTGGCACTGCTGTGCTGCGTTTTTCACCATTTCCATGATAGCTATACTTCAAGAACTAATGTACGGAATTTCAACGAATTTCATATTCTGTTACACCTTGACATAAGTACATGCTGATTAGGTTTGAGTGTATACCGCCAAACAGGCAGCATTACTATGCTGTATTTTCACGATTTGCACTGTAGCTATATTTGAAAAAATAATGCACGAAATTTCATCAAAATGCGTATTCTGTTAGACCTTGACATGAATAGATGCTGATAAAATTGTGACTTTGATGCCATCTTTCCATGATAGCTATACCTCAAGAATTAATGTACGGAATTTCAACGAATTTCGTATTCTGTTACACCTTGACATAAGTACATGCTGATTAGGTTTGAGTGTATACCGCCAAACAGGCGGCATTACTATGCTGTATTTTCACGATTTCCACTATAGCTATATCTGAAAAAACAGTGCACGAAATTTCATCAAAATGCGTATTCTGTTAGACCTTGACATGAATAGATGCTGATACAATTGGGACTTTGATGCCATCTTTCCTTAAGAAAATTAGGGAAAGATTCCTAATCGGGTCCACTATCGATGCAATTTTGCGAGCGTGGTTTGCAGTATTATTAACTCAATTCTTGTAACTCTCATACATTTTAACCCCATTTTTGCTAGAATAGCTCCTTTTTTATGTCAACTTTTGACTGTGGACCCGATTACGAAATACGCCTATGCTTTTTGCAATGAACATTATAGCTGTATCTTATTTTCTATTGCACCAAATTTTCTATTTGAATTTAACCCATTCACGACGAGAATATTTTACATTTTTTAAATTCTTCAACACCAGTTGACACCAGTTTTTCCATGCTGTAATTTTCAATCATTTAAACTGTAAATATTTCAGATTAGATGAGGGGAAAATTTCCGTGCTAAAATACTAGTTTACAAATTTAAATGTTTCGTGCTTCCTCAGTGGCAAGTTTTCTTGCTAATCGGCGTTAATGAGTTAATGATCAAAAATAGATATGTTAGACCAATTTTAAATTTTAATACCAAACAGGAGACTCTGTTTTTCATTTCAGTCACTGATCACTATAACTCCGAGTTAAATTCGAAGAAACGCACTATGCTTTTTATTCATAATTGTTGATGCTATTGTAAATAATGGGATGGCCACAGTAAACTAATTTTTAAACGGGTGTTTGATTTCAAAGTCTTTTAATTATTTTTCATATCTTTAAATTTTTTATGTGGATATTAAATAGTTTTGTGTATGTGTGTTAAACTGACTGTCACAACGACTACAATGTAGTAAGTACAAATTATGTATCACACTTATTTTTTTGCTTATGTTTTCTTATGTGATTTTTGTAAATATACATTTTAGAATCGATGTATGTTGGATTATATGCATCGAACAAACATACAGGCAATGGGTGAGCCCATGTAGCTTGTTAAAAATATCCAATGTGCCCGCGACAGTAAAAAGGTTGGCGACTCCAGAGTTAGACTAAGAACAGGATCATGTAACAGAGTGATGAAAAGTTTTGAATAGATAAAAATCTAGCCTGAGTAGGTCATGACGGAAAAACATTTGAGTGCTAATGATGGACGTCCTATGACGCAATTTGCAGATTTCATCCAAAATATAGCCTGAAATTTATGGCAAAGCTTGCAAGTGTAAACATAATGCTTTACTCTTTCGATGGACTATTGGTAGATGCTTGAAAGACGCGGGTTACTTTTAAATCCCCCCCTCCCCCCAAAAAAGGTACCAAACAGTACATTTTTCTGGAATTCGCGGAATTCAAGACCTTAATGACCCTATATTTCTCAGACTTCTGACCTATAGTGAATTATCATTAAAATAAACTCTTTCTAAGAAGGATTTAAACAGTATTATGGAATGGAAACTTACTGTAGTGATTTTATTGGACAATATGTCCCATTACCTATGTTGGAGTCTTTTTTTTTTTCTTTTTCATTAGTGTGTAAAGACAAGAGCCAAAATTTAAACATAAAAAATCCTATATTTTTTAAATTAGAGAGTTACAAAATAATGTAAGTTTTATATAAATAGATGCTTTTCTATGACAGTTGTGTTTATTCTTATGTTTACCAATTTTTCTGCACCCTATACTATAAAAGTTTATATCTGATGTACAGTTGTCAAAGAAAAGAAAAAACATACCCCATACTAACTCTGCCACAAATCATCGTATAACAAATGTAATGGGTACCAATCGATTAGTAATAACGTCTAGTAATTAATGCTATACTTAAATTTTGCTTAAGGAGTCGTCTACATATAGAAATTGCGACAAATTTTTAAAATTTCAATATTGAGACGTAATTTTGACATCCCATTTGGATTCGTCGTCAAAATTTTACCTTCGGATACAAAGCTGGAAATCATTCGGTCGAGTAGTTTAGAAATTATGAAGGTTTAAAATTTGGAACTTTTAATGGCAAATTCATTTTTGAATGTTTTAAAAAAGATTGCAGTGCGGATAGTTTTTAAATCCCAACACAAAAACAACTTGTCGGAATGAGCTATAATTTTAAATTTGTATATTGGAAATTTCTTGAAATGGATTTCCCTCAAAAAAAATCATAGGTTACAAATACTTTTTTTGAAATTTAATTTCAAAAAATAAATATGTCGAAATTAATTAATGAATTAATTATGTAACACTACCATTTACCGAAAAAGTAACGTTTTTATAGAATGACCCAAAGTATTCGGGCTCATTTTCGATTTCTTATTCAACAGAGACTAGCCGGGCTTCGTCCGTCTGGACTGTCATTTCGGGGGCTTTACCAGCTTATATCTGGGCTTCTCCCGTCTACGACTCATAAAATTTTTAACAAGCATCATTTTAGCCGTGGCTATGTTAAAAAATATCCTTTTTAACAGACTGTACCTTACTTTATCAAACTGTTTGGAGACTTGGGTGAAGCCGCTTCTTAAAAATCTATCTTGCACTTTTCAATCAAAATCCAAATCCAATTTGAGCCGACAATTTCAATTTTATACTATCAGAAAGCCAAGCAAACTAAAAAACAATAACAACAAAAAATGATTGATCGTTTCATCCAACTTTCTATTATTGGCAGGATCCGTCTTAAAATATTTGCATAGGCAGTCGAAAAAAATATTGCATTAATAAAGCCATGTCTTAAAAAAAAGTTATTGCACTTTCAATAAATAAAATAATTTGCAAAAAATGAAACTTTAATTTCTGACCAAAACATAAAAAAACTAAAAATAATTTTTTTATCTCTCTTTACATGAAAAATCCCTGACGGCTCGGACTACAGGCAAAGGTAGATTTCTAAGACGCAGACCATGGGGCGCCTATTTATTGGAAATTGCAGAAGAAATGTCCTTCTTGCCATGATGCAGCAGTTGGGACCACCCACTTCGGAATCTGTCCTATAAAAAACTTGTCAGTATAAAAGTTGTAGATAATATTAAGGGGATTTATAATAAATTTAATCGAATTTATATCTTGTGAATGGACAAAGTTATGAATTTTTTTCTTCTAAAACCCCTATCCCCCCCCCCCTTAAGGCCAATTTTAATGATATCAAAAATCTATTCTACATAAATTTTCGGCCCTTTTCCTAGAAGTAATAATAACTTTAAACGGATTTGATACGTATCATAATTAAGAAGTTATGGTTTTTTTTTTCTGTTTTCACAGAAAGCCCTCCCTCCCTCATTTCCCCCCTTTTGGTTCGATTTTGCCCATTAACGAACTTGGCCGAGATTTTATGCCGGTTGATTTTATGTATCAGTTTGGAAGAGATTTGTGCAGAATTATGAAAGTTATCGTGTCCATAAAAAAGTGATATAGATACAGATAGATCGATATAAAGTTTTGAACTGGGGTGGTTTTGAGTTCTAGGAGTCATGATCGGCGTCGATCTGCAAAAATTTTCCAGAAATTCCAACGTACGGGAGAATGTTTTATTTCTTACGTTATTATTTATGTTACTTCTTACATATATGTAAGAAGTAACATATGTACATATTATGTTACTATTTATGTTACTTCTTCTTTTAGTAAGTATTTCTTACGAAATCTACCTAAAAGCTCATGTTTGCTTTTTGCTACTTTTTTTTTTCTTTTTTTAAAGAAAGAAATAGACAAGGCACTTTAAGAGAATCGGGGCCGGTAATTTATACCGGCTCCATCTCTGCCCCTAGGTAGATGAAAACAAGTTTGCTTATTAACACCTAGGCACACTTCCCACCACTATTTTTTTTAAAGTAATTTTCATCCTATTTAATCACACAATTCTGCTATTAAATAAGGCGAAAATGTCTTCTCTCCCTGGAGCCCGAAAAAGTTTTGTTTTGGATTGAGAATAACCTTGATTTCTCTTACGTGTATTTGTCCCCAAACAATTGTTGCGTGTGAGAATTGTTTAATCATTTTAAGAAAGTCTGTATTGAGTCGTCAGATAAGGGATGAATTGGTAGTTTTTGTTCACTCAATTCAGTTTCCTCTTCTTCTTGTTTTATTATTTCAATTTCTGCTCTTGTTTTATTCTTTTCAAATTCTTGTACATGTTTTATTTTTTCAATTCTTCTACTTGTTTTATTATTATTTAAAAAAATATTTTATTTATTTGTTTTACTTTAATTATTATTTACTTAATTTTTATTTAATTTTTGTTATTTAATTTTTATTATTTAATGTTAATTATTATTCATTTATTTTATTAGTGTTTATTTTATTTATTACTATTATTGTCAGTTACTATTTTTATTATATTATTATTTTAATTCTATTTTATGATTTGTTTTTTATTTTACTGTTATCTTATTTATTATTTATTTTATCATTATTTATTTATTTACGTTATTGTTTAATTTAATTTAATTATTTAAAATTTAATATTTTTTAATTCTTGTTCTTGTTTTTAACTCTTTATTTAATTCTTTTCTAATCCTTGTACTTGTTTTTAGTTTTTTATTTAATTCTTTTTAAATTCTTGTTCTTGTTTTATTATTTGAACAAATCTCACATCGCTGAACAGCGTTCATATAAAAATAAAACGTATAAAAGTATATTCATAGAAGAAAAAAAAAGTACAATTTGCATAAGCTGAATTTTAAAATTCAAACCGAAGAGCAATAATCGTATAAAACAATTCCGAAACTAAAACATACTGTCATATGTCTTCAAACTTATCTGAAAGACCTTTATTTAGCCAAATTTCTCAGCTAGAAAAGGCATTTTTGACGTTATATATCTCGGAAACATATAATATTAGTAAAGATAAATAACCCCCCCCCCCACACACACACACATACACACTTAAAAAAAGTCTTCGCATGCTGATTCAAAATTGCTAAAGAAAACCACCTATTCTAAGAGTAAGCCGTTGCGTAATTAATAAAGATCAAAATAAGTTGGGTGCCAATTGAAATAAGAAATATGGTATGTTTCAATACTTTATTATCTTAATTAAACCATACGAGTTGAAACTTTTCCAACTGAGTGAAAAAGTACCCAGTCCAGTAGTCGTCTGACTTAAATTGTCAATGCTCTACCTACAGAGCTACTTGGACGACACGATTGTTCACTCAGTTGGGAGAAATATAACTCGTATGATTTCTTTAGCAATCAGTGATTTGAGTTAAAATTCTAACGTATCCATAGTTTATTGAAGTTCTTTTACCTACATTTTATTTTGTCTCATATGGCACACCAAATGTTCTTGCCAAACCAGTTGTCAGAGTCATACAGGTAACTCAGTTGGTAAAACATTAGCAATTTAAGACTGGACACTTTTCATACTCGCAAGGGAATCACTTTTGGTGCAGCTCACACCTAGCATTGAGAAAGCCCTATATTAGTAAGTTTGAGAATCGATAAAAATTTTCTGTTCAAATCTTATTTTTAACTTTCCAACATAGTTGAAAAGTATTTATGAATTCTGTTTGTCTGTCTGTCTGTCTGCCGTCTGTCTGTCTGTCTGTCCGTGCTCTAACTCGCGTAAAAATACTCGGAGCGTCATGCAATTGATATATGTTATTGAGATTTACTGTGGCATGTTTGGTACTGAAAATGAAGTGTGTAGCACTTATAGTTTTTTTTTACAGGACACTCAAAAGGATTCCGTTACATGACGGTCTATGAAGAAAAATCGTTTGCAGTTTATTTTAATAATATTTCACAATTTCAAACATATTGAAATGGATATATATCACTAACTCGGATTACAAAAGGCTTACTATAGAAAATTGTGTGTATAGCTTTCATCGTTCATGTACAGGACACACAAAAGAATTCGGTTAAAGCACTGCTTATTAATAATAATTGCTGGAAATGCTTTTTCAGTTGGTGAACGCGTTTTTAAATTGAACTCATTTTTTAGCTCACAGGCTATCAAAGCCTGAGAGCTTATGTGCCCGCCCGTTCTGTATGTATGTATGTATGTATGTATGTATGTACGTATGTAACGCGATAACTCTTGACAGAAATAACCGTTTTGCTTCCAATTTTGTTTATAGGTTCCTTGTGATAAGGCGCTTCCCTGATTAGTTTTGGGGATTGATTGTTTAACTATAAAGGGGGGAACGGGGGGGCTAACCCCCCTTAATTAAGATAAATGGTTTTTTCATGTAGAATTGTCCAATTTTCTTCAAATTTTGTATATAGGTTCATTGTGATAAGGTTCTTTCCGGATTAGTTTTGGGGGTTCATAGGTTAAGTATAAAGGGGCTAACGGGGGGGGGGATCCTCCCCCTTAATTCAGATAAATGAATTTTTCATGCAGAGTTATCCGATTTTCTTCCAATTTTGTTTATAGGTTCCTTGTGATAAGGCGCTTCCCTGATTAGTTTTGGGGATTGATTGGTTAACTATAAAAGGGGGGGGAACGGGGGGCTAACCCCCCTTAATTTGGATAAATGGTTTTTTCATGCAGAATTATCCAATTTTCTTCAAATTTTGTATATAGGTTCATTGTGATAAGGTTCTTTCCTGATTAGTTTTGGGGGTTCATAGGTTAAGCATAAAGGGGGTAACGGGGGGGGTTAATCCTCCCCCCTTATTTTAGATAAATTATTTTTTTCATGCAGAGTTATCCGATTTTCTTCAAATTTTGTATATAGGTTCATTGTGATAAGGTTCTTTCCTGATTAGTTTTGGGGGTTCATTGGTGAAGTGTAAAGGAGGGAAACGGGGGCTCCCCCCCCCTTAATTTTGATAAATGGGTTTTTCATGCAGAATTATCCAATTTACTCCAAATTTTGTATATAGGCTCATTGTGGTAAGGCACTTCCCTGATTAGTTTTGGGGGTTCACTGGTAAAGTATAAAGGGGGGAACGGGGGGGGACTAACCCCCCTTGATATAGATAAATGGGTTTTTTAAGCAGAATTATCCGATTTTCTTCAAATTTTATATATATGTTCATTGTGATAAGGCGCTTCTCTGATTAGTTTTGGGGGTTCTTTGGTTAAGTATAAAGGGGGTACGGGGGGCTAACCCCCCCCCCCTTAATTTAGATAAATGGATTTTTCATGCAGAATTATCCGATTTTTTCAAATTTTGTATATAGGTTCATTGTGGTAAGGCGCTTCTCTGATTAGTTTTATGGGTTCATTGGTTAATTATAAGAAGGAGAAACGGGGGATGGTTCCCCCCCTCTTAATATATTGTCGATTTCTTCATTTTTCGAGGGTTATTTCAAATTCTTTGAAATAAGAATATAATTTACAGTTAGTGTGAATAGCCTGTGAGCTCAATGCCGTCAGTTTAACTGGGCAGTTTTCTTTTATTGTCTATTACCTGGTGTGTATAAATTGTATAGATTGTATACAGGGCAGCACAAAATTTCTCGAGTCCATTTCCGTTTATTGTCGGAAATTGCACAAGGGAAATTAAAAACTGTTCTACGCGTTTCCTAACTGAACTAAAATTTAGCATTCTTTTTAGTACAGACACAAATCTGTAGATCCTATACAGGACTGCACAAAAGTGCTTGGATATTTAAACGAATATTGTTAGTCATTCCTGAAATTGGATTTTAAAATAGGTTATGCGTTTTCAAAATGGTTTAGTTAGATATCCTCTTAACCTTACGGTAAAGATTTGCAAAATTATTTGGAAGTATTGGAAAGTGTTACATAATCAATGTTTGACGCATGATTTTTCGTTCTTGTTTTGATTTTACAGCAGCATAACTTTCTGAAAATGTAATTTTCGAGACCACTTATCGGACTATTAACATAGAAGTTTTTTTTTTTTAAGCAGTTAAAAATACAAATTAGTCAATAATAATTAATCTCGGTTCTTACCCGTTAATGTACACATTGTCAAATCGCATTATTTTTTAAACTCGCTGAACTAGAAATGGGCATGAACGTTATGTATCCTCCGTCCTTGATTTGGAAAGTAAGCATCATTTATTTAATGAAAATATGTTTTTAAATTCATATATATACAGCTTTTTAAAAAAAGATTTCCTATTCTACTCCAAATAAGCATGGTATTATGAAACAAAACATTGTGTATTTGTATGCTCCGTTATAATTTTATTAAGTAAATTACTTCCTAAATCTTAAGAAACTGAATTAAGCACCAAGCAAATGAGAAGATGACCTATATAAATTTTTAAAGAACTGAAAGATAAACTATGAATATTAGTATAAAAAATTTTGGTTTCTATTTTTTCTTGACATTTTTACGCTCAGAAAGTAAACAATGAGCCACTTAATTTCCAAATATGAAAACAATTTTATGCAGAACAAAAACCAAAACCAAACCAAAACTATGGGGGAAGGCGAGAGTAGGAAACTTTTAATGAAAATGGAATTTATGAAGAAATGGGTCGCCGACAGAAGAAATAATATTTCTCCGTGTATTGTTATTTCAGAATTTTAATGAGATTTCAACCGTTTCAACGGATGACGAAATGTTTGGAAAAAAAAATTAATTAATAAGAAAAGTCTGAAAGAAAAAACTAATTTCAACAAACTACAGAAATTTTGATTTAGAATTGAATCAGCATTAGACTTTTTCATAATCTACGTCTTTACAGGATGGAATTCCTTTTCAAATATAATTGACAATTTATTTTTACATGTCGCATGCGTATTTTATCTTTTACACTCGCCAACCAAAATTGTAAAGACTTTTGATTCATTTCTCCTCAAAATGATTTCTCTATAATGTAAATCCAAATTGGTTTTTCTATTCTTACAGCATGTGTATTATAAATTGAAAGTTTTTTTTTTTTTTCGCTTGATTTCTCAAATTTATTTACTTTTTGTGCTAGATTAATTTTTTATTTAAATAATTGTATAAAATAATGCCAAAATTCTTTTCAAATTGAATCGTGGCAAATTTTATATATTATTGCAGAGTCATTGCAAAATACGTATGTTGTATTTTGCAATGTACGTATTTTTCTAAAATGTTGAAATTATTGAATAGCACCAGAATTTACGAACAAATTTATTTGAAAATTAGTAAAATTTTGACTTCCTGTACATAACAAAAGAAAATAAATTCCAACATTCTGGTGCCATTATGGCATTTGCGGATTAATATTAGGTGGAACAGAATTTAACCCACCATGCTGGAAAGGGTTATAGAAGTTTATTGTACCATCGTCCTACATATAGGATCAAGTACGGTTGGACAAATTGAACTGGCCCGGAAGATCAGAGGTAAATCTACCTCATCCACAATTATAACTAGACTGAGTATTTAGCTTTATATTTTATTTGTAATTTATCTATTAAAAAACTTTTATCATATTTTTTTAATCTCAAATGATGATTAACTTTAATTGAGAAAACACTTGAGAAAAAAAAAAATATTTCAAAAATCTTATTCCAAGGTAAGATATTACGTTGAAAGAATCATTTTCTACAAACCATAGTTTGATGTTCTTAAAATTTGAATTAAATTATGTAACCTGATTATTTAAGTAACGATTTAAAGAAGAAAAAAATTATAAAAATATTTTCTACTGATTTTAACATTTTATTTATTTTAGTTAATAAAACAAGTGCTAAGAATGAGCACAAAACATACCAGTTAAAATGTTACGTGAAACAAAAATAAAACATATAGAAATAATATGTGAGTGTGTGTGTTCTATGCTTACCAAAATAGGGTCTTACAAATCACCCTTATTTTTTTGTGTTCCTCAGTCGAGTTTTTATTATTTTAAGGCGTTACACTTACCTGCAAGGTTGAAAAAAATTTGTATTTTGCGGGATTTTTTTTTCAGGAAAATCAAACAAGATATTTAAAAAACTCTTTTGTATTGTGTTAAAGAAAAAAATTGATTTTTGTAATGACGAAATAAAGTTAAGTGTCTTCATCATACCCGTTCCCCTTAGGGTGACGTTCTGGTAATCGTCCACGGTTATCACCGTTACTCTGTCAAATGTTATCGGAAATTATAAAAAAGCATAATGCCTTTACTCCGAACACTTAAAACTAGAAAGAAATATTTCAGTTTGTGGAAAAATTCTTTTTGAACAAAATGTAGGTCGTTCAAAATTAAGGTACCAATTTTCACAAAAAAAAAATTGAGCTTTGATTGTTTATAAAAAAAATCATCAGATCGCCAAAAGGAACGATTACACTCTAGATAATACTGTTGCTAAAAATGGGTCAAAATTCGAAGGAGATTGGTTGAGATTTGTTCAAGTTATCCTGATCACAGACTTTAAAAACATCGTTTCGAGATAATCCCGTTTAAAGATTCAAATTATGATTTTTGCATGATAGAACAAAGTAAATTAAATCGGCGCAACTTTCTTAATTTTTATCAGATCGACTAGAAAATGTAAGTGAATATTCTTGACTCATTGTACTTTCAGAAAATGTAATAAAAAATTCCTTTTTTGAAATTTTGTAGGTAGATTAGGTATAACCCCTTAAGCTTTGTAGAGGTCCTTTCACACTCGACATATGTAATTTAAAGTGTTAATACCTATACAATGTGTAGATGTTGAGATATGCCTCGGTGTATGCAGAACATCTATACAAAACTTTCAGGTTATTTCCTGTTAGTGTTGCCAGACCCAAAATAGAACACTTCTTAATCGGGACATAGGCAATGCAAGCGTCACTCAGCTTTCTTATTTCCTATTAAATCTATAAAGGATACAGTAAGAAATTAGTTAAATATAGATATGGGAATCATCATTTATGGGAATAATTTTTCAGAAATACTTAACAAACATATAAGAACATAACACAATATTAGATGCAATGCATAGCAAAAACTCAAATTAAAGCACTGAGAAGTCCCGCAGAGGTGCGGACGAATAAACTCGGTTACCGTAAGATCACCGAAAGCGAAGCAGCATCGACCGCGGTTAGTGCTTGGAAGAGTGATTACCTCTCTCGACTGCTGCTGCTGCTGTGGGACCGTGTACGTTAATGGGAGCTGGTGCACGTAAAATCTGTTCGTGGCTCCAATGTCCTCCAAGTTTAGAATAAGCGTTACCTCTGAGGGTGCCAATCCAGGTGCAGGTCTCTCATCTGAAATTGGTTCAAAATTAGGAGACCAGCTTTAGAAGTCCAACCTCTCTTGAGGCTCTGGCACCCCTTCTTTCAGAGAAGTGCCATGGCACTTTCTCTGTCACGCCAACAACAACAAAGCACTGAGAAGAAGTATTCTAATTCATTAAAAGTATTACAATAAATGAAACTTATCATTCTTTTTTTTTTTTTTTTTTTTTTGGTAAACTGTGCAAAAAAAATTATTTTAGATATGTTAAATGTTCAAATGCTTTTATTAACGATGGATTTATGCGATTTTGTTAAAAATATACACGGCTACTATAAAAGATTCATTCATTTTCAAAATTCTATGTATTCAAAAGTATTAGACGGAGAAATATGAGCGATATGTGAAAATAACCACAAACTCACCAATTTTGTATTGTGTGCACCAGGTGGCAACACGAGTTCAGTGAAGATGACCTCTCTTTTATTCCTTGCCCCCCATGACGTATTTGTGACTTCTTTCTTTGGGGCACATTAAGGATCTTATTTATGTACCCTCACTACCAAAAACATTAGAAAGAGTTCAAGGAACGGATCAATGCTCTAGTGATAACCACTACCAGGATGACGGTACAAAATGTGTGGAATGAGTTCAACTAACGCCTGGACGTGTGTCGTATGACCCAGGGGGCGCACATAGAACATTTGTAGGATGTGCAGAAAACTTTGAGTTTGCGGTTACTTTCATTACTTTTGAATATATAGCTTTCTGAAAACGAATGAATCTTTTATAGTCGCCCTGTATATAAAATAAAATACCTGTTTGTGAATGAGAAACAACCTGTCACCAAAATTCCATACTAAAACTTATGAAAATCAAATCTTTAAAAATGGAATGTTTTTACTCTAATTTCTTAAAACTTTTAGTATTTTAAGAACTTAACACAGAGACGGAATAGGGAAAATTTAAACAATGTTGTACACTCTGAAAAATCTGTACATTGGATGTCCTGGGCTATGGTTCCGCAGGACGTATCTTCTAACCCCTAAAAATCGAAGCGTCCCACGTAAATCGGGACGCCTGACAACATTAGCTCTTGCAGTGTTCTTCTGTACAAGGTTTTTTATCTGCCACTGCATCTTCCATTTCAAGACAATCTTGGTCTTCTTCGTAAAATTCATTGTCAGCTGTTATTCAATGCGAATTCCGTGCCCTGATTTTATTTCACTTTAGAAGTAAAATCAACCTCTTTATTTTCAACCCATCTTTATTTGTTTTTAGTTTTAAAACAGAATTTTTTTTAACTAAATTATTGTAAGAAAAAAAAATCCGGAAGCTATGTTTCAGCAGAGAACAATTTCGGGTCAAGAAAACTAGTTTTAAAATTTATCTTTATTTTGGGTAGGGCCCGAATAAACATTCTTGGGAACAGAAGTAAACAGTCACCACTATTTCCAAACAGTAATATTTGTCTAATTTATGACAGAAGTTCTGTGTTTAAATAAAGGAGGATTACTATTTGGAAATAGTGGTCTTCCATGACCGGGTCAACTGACCCGTATGTCCTTGCGGTAAACAGTCTCTGATGGCTGGGATAAAAAACTTATTTCCATTGTACGGACTGTTGTATCCAAAATACATTAACCCTTTATGTCCCAAATTAGGATCCTGCGCGGGTCGGATTTTGACCTACACGACCCGAAAATTCTGCCTAAAGTCAACCCAAAATACGACACGAAAACGAAAATTATTCCTAATTAATAGTTATAATTATTATATACCAGTTGTTTTAATATTATATTAATCTATCAACAATATCTAACGAATCTCATAGTCACATTTCCCACTGTGAATCAAAATTTAATTCTAATAACAGAAACAAATTAAAACACCTAAAATTCCAGTAATGGACATTTACGATTCCAGTCATGGACACCCTCCAAAAGTACTAGATAATTATTTCTATGATTGTATTTAAAATCAGAACTTAATGAAAGCATACTAATAAAACAAATTAGTCATTTTCAAATAAATTTAACAATCAAGATATCAATAAATATTAAAATATTTTTAAGAATAATTAATTGTTAAAATTAATAATTGTCATTATCACAAGATCAATATTTTACCTGTACTAATTATTAATAAAAATATGAAAGAAATGAAACTGTGGGTTGAATGTTTTAAATGCTAAATAAAATAATTTCAAAATAAAACTGCATAACTGACGTTTCAGGCCTCTAGATTTACCAGTCTCTGTAGGTTTGCTAGTTTCATTACTAGTGTAAATGGAATTAATATTTAGTATAGTATTTTTTTATGTACAGAGTTGTTTTGTCAGAGATGAATAATCAAACACTGAAGATAGTAAATAATAGATTTTAACTCGTGTGACTTAAAAAAATTTCTTTATTTGGTTGGGGAGGGCTTGAGTCCCTCCTTTTCCTATGCCCTTGAGCATTATTGTCTGCTTCCCGATTGGTTTGTTTGATTATCAAATTTAAAATATGCAAATCAGAGTTAAAAATTAATTTGGTTTAATGTTAAACATTTTATTAACCACATGAAATTACTTAAAAGCAGCTATTCATAAAAATGTTCTTATTACATTCTGGTAAGTGCAATTTAAAAATTAAACTAGCTGACCCGCCCGGCATTGCCCGGGCCCGTGATAATAAATTTTACAAAAAATCAAGTTTTTATTATTTTATATCTTTAACCCGCACTGTTAAAAATTTGCAGCAAACTGTCCAGTCATTTGACCGTTTTTATAGAAAACGGCTACATAGCCTTAATTTAACTCCATTCTGGCCATATTATTGCCAATATTATGGTCAGAAGAGAATTAAATTACGGTTATGTAACCATTTTCTATAAAAACGGTCAAATGACTGGACAGTTTGCTGCAAATTTTTAACAGTGCGATTTTGTATGAAATTATATTTTAAAATGACAAATTTGCAAAAAAAATATGGATGTTTCGTGACAAAAGCGATCATTTTCTTGTTCTTTTTATCCGAACTCTTTGAAATCTTTATTGGTTTAAAAAAAAAAAAAAAAAAAAAAAAAAAAAACGGTTTTACAACCCGTGTAAAAATTTCGGGAAACAATATTGTTATCTAGTTGTAAAAGAAATGTTTTTTTCTCGCTTTTTTTGTTTGTTTGTTTGTTTTCGCGTCGGCTCCTTTAACATAGCAATAAAACATAGTTTTCATCTTCCTAACTGTTTGAAATTTCAATCAGTTATAAATATAACTGTATCCAAGCTCTCTTTAAAATTTTACGAAAAAATATGCATATTTAGTAGTGAAAACATGAGTTCTTGAAAAAAAGGTTTCAACACAATGGCCATTATTACGCCATCCGTTTTCAATCAACCTTTTTCAATCCCCCTAGGCTAAACAGGTAAGGGCTAAACACGTTTCCCGTTTCAGAAGGCAGAAGTCTTAAAAAAAAGTTGAAGCAAGCGCAAAGAGACGATTTTCGCGTGGAAAAGAGAGTGTGAATTTGACAGAATGCACTTTTCGCTTTAAAAATATAGATTTGCTGTTTTCTGATAAATCAAAAGATTTTATGCAATTTGATCATTACTGAAATTGCATTTGTAGTGCAATCCACATGGGTGTCCATTACCGGATATTGACTAATTAAGCATTCCAGTAATGGACACCGTTCCTAAAACTTTAAAAATGAATGAAATTTTATAAATGGCCATTAGTATAGAGCTTCAAATTTCTCTATTGCTATGAAAACAAAAACATGTCATTTTTGCAATTAAATAAAGGAGATATAAATTAGTTAAGCAAAACCAGCTCTTAGCTTGCTCAGTAAAATTTTCATTCAAAGACATTGGAACTGCGAAGCTTTATTTTCTGCTTCCTGACTAAATGCAAGAGAATGTTAAGAAACAAATAATAAAAGCTGAATTTTATTAGTTATTTTTTTAGAAACCGAAAACTTTGGAGTATGTCCATGAGTGTCAGATGTACCTTATATAGTTTTTTCTTCTTTTTTTTCCAATTAAAAAAATATCCAAGACCTTCTTTTGAAAAATCGGGTGGACTCGAATCCGACGCGAAAGAATCAAAATTCAACCCGAACCAGAAATATTTAAAGTCAACCGGACCCGAACCAGACACGCAACAAAAAAATTAGCGTCAACCTGACCCGATGCAGGTCCATTTCAAATTAGGAAGTACATCTTTCAAAGCATTTGTCCTGAAATTTGAAAATGTGTTACAAGATTTGTGAACTCATTAAATAAATTTTAGAATGATTTCTTCTATTAAAATTGCATTGATACCTTTATAAATACTATTTTCTTTGATTAATTGGTATTTATAAGGGTTTTTTTAAAACTCTATATAAATAATTTTTTATATTGTCTTTAGTATTTCATAGAATTATAAAATGTACAAATATTATCTTACATAATTACCTTAGATAATTACCCTACACACTATGACGTTACATAAAAACATAGAAATTTTTCTGAAGTGAAATTTTCCACTCCAAGTCTTTCAACATTAAAAAGGCTGAACAAATAAAGGGAAAATAAATGGAAAAGTAATTATCTATTTAAAAACCTTTTCGTTTAGGTCAACGAATGGTGCCTTTGGAACACGATAAAGTAAAGTATTAGTATTTCATCCTATACTGTATTAATATCACTCGATGTGTTAAATGATATTTATAACAAAAAAAATGTTCAATGGTTTGGTAAAAGTACCGCCAGGGCATAAAGGGTTAAACACATAGACTTCCATTTTTTTTGTTTTTTCAGAAGGAAAGCTCTATGTCGTCAACAGACTCTTACGTAAAAAATCGTTTTAACGTTTCCCAACATAGTTGAAAAGTGTTTATGTTTTTGGTTTGTCTGCTGGTCTGTCGTCTGTCTGTCCATGCTAACTCTCGCAAATACACTCGGATCACCATGAAATTTTTTTATGTTATTGATATTTGCTATAGAGTGTTCGGTATTGAAAATGAGGTGTGTAGCATTTATAGATTGCTGACAGAGACACACAAAAGAATGTCGTTACATTAGGGTCTATGGAGGGAATTCATTTTAATGATGTTACAATACTTTAAACATAATGGAATTAATATGCATCACGGAAATGGACTAAAAGATGCTTTCTTAGTAGTATAGAATAAGTAGTTTTTATAGTTCGTTTACAGGGATGCACAAAAGAATTCCATAACATTATCACCATTATGTGTCTCTATAGATTAAGGAGAGCGTAGCATTTATCTTCTTTCACAGAAAAACACGGTTACAAGACGGACTATGATCTATTTCATTGGATGAAAAAAAATTCTTAATAATATTCTGTTAATTTTGGAAAAAGTTTCATAATCTATGCCAAATGCATAATTGTACTTTTTTTTTTTACTGTATTGTAAGAAAGTGAACAGTGATTATCAACCCTGCACTTGCTAATCCATCACAAAAACTAGTCGTTGGGGGCCACCGTAATACTTACCATCATGGATATGCATAATATAAAATATGAAAATAAAACATGTGTAAACTATTTATAAATACCATTGCAATTCGAATAAAATCGTGGCTTTATGACGTCTTAAACTGTAAATGCTCTATGACTGAATTGCGTAAAAGAAACATGCTCATAACTCTAAAATTGATAATCCTATAAACTAACGGTTTACTGCGTCGGATGAAGCGTCTCATTTCCAATTACATTATATCTTTGAATTGAAATTTGAATGAAAGACAGGGTCATGAAAAATCGAAGAGTGTAGAAAATACGATAACAAACATCTCGGTAACTCATTATCCGATCGACTTCATTCTTTATGCAGAATTTATGCTTTTTTATTGTCTTTTATATTCACTTCTTAAAATAAACAATTTCGAAAATGTTTATATACCTTTTATCAGAACGAATACTTCGAGAGTGCGAAAAAAGAGTTCCGGACCATCGAGGTGACTGAAATTCAATAAACTTCTTCCCATTATTACATACTAAGTACACACCAAATTTCAAGACTCTATCTCAATTTGCTCGGGAGATAGAGCGTTTACAGACACACAGACAGACGGACGGCAATTTTTTTTTTCTAAAAATATGTTTTTCGGAATCTCTAGTAATTGAAGCGTGTAAATCCGTCAAACATTTTTTCTCGATTTTCAAAACGATTACAAGACTTACCCTATACTACGTATGATGGGTAAGTAATGAAGAAGAAAGTTTTTTCAAATCAGCTACCGTCAGTCAATATTTTCAGCTGCATAACCACATTTATATCTTTAAAATTCTAAAAATGTAAAAGAAATTGCATCAAAATAAATTTCTTTAACAACTGAAATTGTCTTTTTATAAACTAATTTATTTGAAGCAATGAGTATTATACTCATTTTTACTTTATTTTAAACAAATTATGTCAAGCGTAATAGGATACCTTAATGTATACTTGAAATGATTTTTTGTTATTTTCTTGACTGTTACATTTTCGTTTCAAAATACCTGATATGTATATATAAGCCTGTAAGTCTTTGTGCTCCGGCGGGGTAATCAAATCTGAATATCTGGCTGGATATCGCATTGAAGAAAATTTTATACAAAAGAACAGAAGATTTTATATTGCATACAGATTTTTCTTTACCGTGTTTAGAATCCCGAACCCATTTTACGAAGGTAAATATTTTTGAAAATAAATATAGTCTGTCTCAAAAGTTTAAGCACTCTGCAACTCTGGTTTAAAATAATTGAAGAAGAAAATATTTTATGCTAATTTACAATAAATATTCAACATTTAATCAAAATAAAATAAGCCATTTTGGGTGGTTAAAATAAAAAATATATTTATTTTTATTTAATTTTTCTTTTTTCTTGAAGAAACGCTGTCTCAAAAGTTTAAGCACTTTATGCAAATTTTTTTAGAAACACTGGATTGGCCGTGTGTAATGACGTTGTATGACATCATATTGCACTTTTATAAAAGTATAAAAGATGGAGAAATTATTTCCTCTCGTTTTAAAAATGCCAAAGGGTAAAGAATTCACAAAATGTGAGATTTTGAAAGTTTTTAAATTCAAATCGCAAAATAAAACTATTTCTGAAATTGCAAAAGTTTTAATCGATCAAAGCGAGGTATATATCAAGTACTCTCTAGAAATGATAATTTTAAGCGGAAACTAAGATGTGGACGACCACGTATGACGACTGTTCAGACTGATCGGAGAATACGGAGACAAAATATGTCCATACGGCAAATTAAAAATAATCTCAGTGTACAGATGTCCAAAGACACTGTACGTAGACGTATTAAAAAGTGTGATAACATTATACTGAAGAAAATGGCTCGCAAACCGTCTCCCAAATTACGTCACAAACAGGAAAGAATGAACTGGGCTAAAAAATACATGTCCTACAGGGACAAATGTCTTACTGTTTTATTCAGCGATGAGAAGAAGTGAAACTTAGATGGCCCTGATGGTTGGAACGCGTATTGGCATGATTTACGAAAGGAACCAAGGGCATTTTTCAGCAGGCAGCAAGGTGCTAAATCTGTTATGGTTTGGGGGGGGGGGGGATATTTGGATTCAATGGCCAGACCTCTCTAGCTGTTCTAAAAGGAAGACAAGATTAAAAAAAGTATCAAGAGACGCTAAACCAACATTTGCTTCCATTCGGTGACATTTTGGGGGGTCCTGAATGGACTTTTCAACAAGACAATGCCTCAATCCACGTATCACATTCTACAAAACTTTGGCTTTCTCAGAAAAATGTTAAAGTTCTTGACTGGCCAGCTTTAAGTCCAGACTTAAATCCGATTGAGAATGTCTGGGGTATTTTAACCCGCCATGTTTACGGTAATGAAAAGCAGTATGACTCTATTGAAGAACTCCAAGAGGCTATTGAGAAAGCATGGTACTCTTTGCTGCCAGAAACCCTACAAAAACTAATAATTTCAATGGACGCACGTTATGAACTAATCCGAAATCACGAAAAAATAATTTGTAAGTAAAAGTTCTGTTAAAATTATAAATCTGGTTCTTTTTGACATTGTGCATAAACTTTTGAGACAGTTTTTTTTTTAAATTTTTTTATTATATTTTTTTACAATTATGTAATTTATTTTTTTCTACTTTTGATATCATTTATTTAAATAATGTTGCGCAATCTGCAAATAAAAATGTTATTCATTCTAACTTTTTATAATTCTTTGAAAATCGACATTTTATGCTTGTGCTTAAACTTTTGAGACAGACCTTATTTTCTCAAACATTTAAGGGAAGATCGGGTAGCCCCAGACACTTGGATAAATTGCAAATAGAAAACGAATGAAATTTCGCTCTTTATTTTATACTTAAAATAAAATTACAAACTTTTTTAATGATTTTAATTAAACATTGCTAATAATATTAATTATTTAACGAAATATACTGAAAATAGTTTGGCCTTATTTTTTTGGCGTCACAAGAAACGGCGGGTAGCCCTGGACGATGGTGTCCCAACCGTTTTTGGCCTTACAAACATCACAATTATAATAAAAATCTCCGATGTTATATATATAAACACAATCTCCATGGGCCCAGTCTTTGCATTCCTGGCACTGAATCCAGTCTTCTTCAAATGTATAGGATGCATTTTTTTTCGCAAATTTATTGACGAAAACAAAACACTCACTCACGACTCACTTACTCGGCACCCACGTCACAATTAAACTGTATTTGTTTCAATTCGTTCATTTACAATAACTCTTTATTTACGCAACACTTTGAATTTCTTAGAAATTGAAATGTCCGCGGCTACCCGATTTTCCCCTAATACATTTTATGCTCTTGATAGATCCGTAGTGAAATATTTGACACCAAAAAATTCTCTCATGTAGAGATAAAACAAAAATGTTATAAGAATTGGGAGATTCAAAAAACATGTATTGCAGCAAATTGTTTATAACCAAGGTTGTAGTGAAAGGTATACTATCTGGATTTTTTGAAGAAGCTGTTTCTCAGGTAAAACTATTGTGCATATGCGCAATATGAGCCATGATCATATGATCATGAGGTTTATCAACAAACATGTTTTCGATGTTAGGTGGCCCGCAACGCACTTATATATTATTGTAAATACGGATAATTAAAATAAGTAAGCAAATAAAAGTAGTGTAACAAAGCAATATAATAAAGTTAATATAATCAGGCGGATTGAAAATTTGTCGCTGAAGAAATGGGACCAAAAAAAAATTAACACCACTATTTCCAAACAATATATTTCGTGGATGATTTCTATTGAAAATGATATAGAAATATGCCGTGAAGATTCTTGTTTGGAAATAGTGATGGTGATTTTGTGCTGCCAATTTTTTCCGCGCCAAACGTTTAACACTAATAAGCATTATTATCTATCTACGTAATAAGTATAAAACGTAATAATATAACAATCAACATTTCCAAGTTCTAAAGAAAAAAAAAAATCAGGAGATTTTCTTTAATAGATCAGTCATTTGTTCGATACAAAAACCTTTTTTTATGTAGAAATATATAGCGCAAATTAACTTGGAATAATGTTTGATTAGTGTTGAAGATTAAAAATTGTATGCACCACTGTAGAAAAAATAGAACTACAAGTAAAAATAACTTTTGACTAAAGAAACAGCATTTAAGATGTTTTAACATAATTTTAAATTAGTAATTATAAGTAACAGGGAAGATTTTTGTCTTTTCGTGAAAACATATAAAAGAACAGTGAAAGTTTTAAAAATCTTTTCTGCACATCTCAATTATTTTTTTTAAATGGGGATTGATGAATATGTGTCTCGGGCCGCATATAAAAGGTCGCCGGGCCGCCGGATGAGTATGGCTTCTCTAGCATATACCCTCTGTTTTTATTTTTTCAACACTGCCTATAACTACCGATTTGATAAGTAAATTTTAAGTCACGAAATTTCATATTATTGATATATAAAATTTCTAACCTCTCTTCAAATTTTAAGTGGGATATTTTTTCTTAATTTGGTGTATATATATTTTTTTCTTTTTTTTACGATTTTATTTGTTGTTTTAACCTAAATTAAAGTCGTTTAGGTTTAGTTAAAAACCTTTAGTTGTTTGAAGTTGAACCAAAATGAGAATGAATTGTTTACATTTTGGAAGGGCGAGCGTGGTAAATAGCTCGTTCCCTTTAAATGAGGGGAAAGGGAAGGAAGTGCTGAGGGGTAAACGGAAGGAAGAGAGCACAATGCCAACATCCGGAAAAATCGACAGCTGGATCCACTCCACTCCCCTCCCATCCGCATCCCCATGGGAAGATTCACTCCAAAAGATGCCAAAGAGTTTCATCCTCTCCTATTTCAAATCTGGATTACAATCAATTTATTATTTACTCTATCACTATTTCAAATCAAAAATAATCTACCCTAATTATTGTTTGGAAATAGTGGTGGATAAAATAATTTAAAAAAATTGCCCTGAGAGTAGGATAAGAGTTTTAAAAAAATGTAAATACATATTTAGAGATCTGTCTGGGAAGAAATTAGACCTTCACAAAAGAAAAAAAAAAAGAAAATCTTAAAACTTTACAAAACTTTTCATCTTTAAACAAGACCCTTCAAAAAATTATTTCTCTAAAAATTTCCCAAAAATTTTCCATTTCCAAACGGAACATTTCAGAAATTTAATCATTTAATCATTTTAAAGTAAAATCTGACCTGTCACAAAATAGCTGAAGTTCCAAAGAACCTATTATCTATCTTTCAGATAGATAAAGGATCTTGTTAAAAATGTATAAACAAGAACGATAATACGACGATATATAGTATAACATAACATAAGTAGAACGATAATATAGCGGAAAATATATAACAATAATTTCAAATTCACAAAATTATGATTACATTTTTCACAAATATAACAATTTTACAAAAACAGGACCCTGTGAGAAAAATCTGGACAGATCTCTGATATTTATATATTCGTATATGTATTATAATGTTAATTTTCTATAACATTGAACATAGGAAGGGGGCCCCCAAATGAATACGAGGCCCCAGGCTTTTGTTAGGCAAGATTGGGCCCTGGAGGGAGAACAACCGAATGAGCCCGGTTCCCATTCAAAACTGATTTCAAATGGATGGTTAAAGGGGCATACGACTGTTAAATCTTCAAACAAATATACAGGTGTCCCTTCCTATCGTTGACCAGTAATTTCTAAAACGTTAGCTTTAGAGGAAGAGTTCCAATTGAAAACAAAAATTGCAAACGTTGTGTTTCACTATTATAAAAATCCTATTACGTCGAAATATTTATTTTCATAAAAGTTCCATTTCTATACGGTCACTGGTTAAGTATATTTAGAAAACTTTCTGACGAATAAAACTGTGAAAATTATCTTTTATTCCCCTAGTTATTATACTTTCAGTTTCATGACATATACGGTATCTATACCTATCTAGCTTATAAACGGTAAAACACATTTTTAATACTTCCGAAATTTCATAAAATTAAAAGTATAAGTCGGTGAATTTTTCATGGTAGAATGGAAATTTTATAGTTTGTATATGTCAGAACATGGAGAATTTCTCTAAATATAACAGATAAAACCGAGAGACCATATAAAAATTTAAATTTCTTAACTAAATGGATTTTAGTATGATGAAGAACACTATTTGAAATATTTATATGATTGGAACTATACTTTTAAAATGAACAGTTTAGGAATTACCTATTGATCAACGATAAAGAGTGATACCCTTATAAAAATAAAATATTTTGTGAGCATTTTAAAATAAAACGCACCATAAAGTTCTGTATAAACACTAAGTTATGACTAAACAACTAAATGGATTTTAGTATGATGAAGAACACTATTTGAAATATTTATATGATTGGAACTATACTTTTAAAATGAACAGTTTAGGAATTACCTATTGATCAACGATAAAGAGCGATACCCTTATAAAAATAAAATATTTTGTGAGCATTTAAAAATAAAACGCACCATAAAGTTCTGTATAAACACTAAGTTATGACTAAACATGTGTCAGGTGTTCACCATTTTCTGAAATCGCGCCCAAGATTTCTCTTGATGTTTCCGTGCAATCTTCACAGATTTATAGATTATATCAATAGCTTAAGACTGAACATTATTTTATCAAAATAACTATTTTTAAAATTATGTTCTCAGTTTATATTTGTATAATACTTTTCCCTTTTTCCCTGTGGATGGAATAATAAACAAATTTCGATTGCTCTTAAGCTGTAGATACTATCTATAGAGCCATGAAGATTCCATGTCAAAATATTATATAGTTCAAGAAAAATCTTGCGTACAATTTAAAAATGGTACGTTTTGAAATAAACCATTCTAAAATAGGGACTGTACATATATATAACAATATCAACTTTTTGGTAATTTTGGACCCCCCGCCAATGATATCGTTTATCAATGTCTAAAATCTCTTTATTTTTACAATGTTTTCTTTTTTATTCTTTTTATATATTTATAGTGATATACAGATATGGTTTTACATTTATTATTCGCTTACTTTACTAATTCAAATGAAAAGAAGAAGTCAATAAAATATCTCTGCTCTATATGAAATAACTTTATATCATTTAATACTTATTATAAATAGTTACTATTTAAAAGTATTTGTTAATAGCTATTTGTTGCATAATGCATTCAACAGTAATATTGTCTTCTTGCACTTGTCCCCTTCACGGGGAGGGACAAACAGAATTTCTTATAAACAACATTCTTTCCTTTTTCTTTCTAGTAAACACAACCATTATCATTTCAAACATACTTCGCACCTGGTTTCTCAAACAGCGCATTCTATGCGTATAGGGCAGATGAATAAGAATGTCACATGTTGGGGTATTCCCTATTTTGGAATGAAATAATTTTATAATCATTTAACGGTTTTACTAACAACTGTATTTTCATGAACATAAAAGTGTAAAAAAAAAAAACAAAAAAAAAACAGACTATTTTGCTGTAAAAAAAGTTACAAAAAAAAAGAGAAGAAAATGTGGATTAAAAATTGTAACGATATCAAAAGACAACCGCCCCTCCCCCTAGAGACATCTTACGATATCAGGTGCCAGACCCCCTTCCCCCTAAAGTGATAACGTTATATGCACGGCCTCATATCATTTTAATCATTGCTTACATTGACACATCTTTAGTTATAGCTAGCGCGTAATTATAAGATTTTTTTTTACGCGGTTCGTTTTAAAATGCTCAGAAAATATTGCTCTTTCCTCTAGGAGATGATATGAACACTGATCTTTTCACTGGTCCTCCCCGATCACGAAATCCCATGATAACCTATGGGGAAATTTAAATACAGGATTACGTATTAACTGGTTTAATTATCAAAATACTGTTTTCACCATCAGAAAATACACGTCCGATGCCGTTAAAGTGCACTTTTAAAAATGTCTCTTTAACATCTTGAGACCTGACGGTACAACACGACAAATAGACATTCATTGCTTTTACATAAAGAGCCCTTTTCCTGTTAATTAAGATTCATATAAATAGGGATCTAAACTTACTAGAAACCTTAAAATATCCATTTAATTATTAATATCTTAAATTCACTCAATACAAAATTGAAGGGCTTTAAATAAGTGAACGATCTACAAATCTTCATTTTTTTTTATTGTAAAGGCTTTAAGTTAAATAATTCTAAAATTTTCTTACATTCTTGAAGGCATTTTACAAACTCGGATGAAAATAACGTTTATTTTATGAGGAAATAAACACCAGTGTTGCCATTTATTGGTTTTGTACCCATTCAGCTATAGAGAAGTAAAGTAAAAACGTAAAGCAAAAATAACAGTTTAGTTTATATGAGGAAAAAAAATAAATGTCTATATTTGTATACCCCAGGTCTGAAGAGGTTGGGTCGCGTCTTTTTGAACGAAGCCCTAGATCGCGTGTGAGCGTTTCTGTTACATTACTCTCTACCATTCTATCAATAAGTGCACGTAATGAAAATAGTTATAAAATCTTTCTTCAGGTAAAATACAATATAATTTATATTTCAAGAAAAAGAAGGGAATTTGAAGGTCATTTCTAAACTAAATATACGCTTTTAAGCCTAGCAGGAGAGAAGTGCTCATAGCGCGAGCAACGACGGGTTAAAAAAAAAAAAAAAAAAAACTCAAACTTTGAAATTTGTACTTAATGAAAAAATTGAAATTTTATCATCTTCTTAAACATACTTTCAAATAATATTAGGTAATGAGTAATCATCTCATAGGTTGATGCAACTGTCAAGAAATTTGCATTCTAAACTTTGTGTGCAGTTTAAATTTGAAAGCAAGAGTTTTGTTAGAATGACAAGTAAAAAATTTCGAAAATCCTATTTTCACTGAATTTCAGAGTTCACTTAAATACGACAAGTTTCACAAAACCCTTCATTTCTCCTTCATTTAGAGTAAGTGAAACTCGAAACCTAAGAAATTGAATGAAACATGTTTGATGCCATATTCATTCTTCTCGCAATTTCGAACTTTACATACATCACATTTCTCTTACCACCATAATAATTTTCTATTCTTATAAATTGTTATATCACTTTTTATAGTTTCATTTTCATCTTTTGATAATAGTAAAAAGGTTAGTTCAGCTTACATGAAATTTGCCTTCGCGCTAAGATTTATCCACAGTATTATCCTGATACTTATCCTTTCGAATCATTGTCGTATCACTGTTTTGGAATAAGAAACAATATTAGTCGTAAATAACAAATTAGCATGTAGTAAGTAGATATCCATTTGGTTTGAATATAATATTATTCACTTTCTTGGCTGCATATATACATTTATATCGAGTTTGGAGACTGCTTAAAAATGCTCCAATTTTACAGGGTTCTCAATTTCTACTAAATAAAATAACAACAGAAGTGATATATTACTTGCTGAGTGAAATATTACCTGTTTTTGCTTGTCCTGTAGCAGCAAAAGATCTGCCAGAAAATAATGCAAAAGTTGGTATTATTAATAAATATCTGTTTGCATATGAAAGTATAGACACAGTAGTGTACACAAATGCTATTAAAGCCATTAATAATGTTTATGAAAAATGGTAAAGAAACCATTTATATTAAGTGCACGCGCGCGGTATCAGTTAAAGGTTGAAGAAGCAGTCTGGAGTATTTCTTAGTTGATTAGTTTCGACATAAGGTGCATCTGGTTTTATTCAGTTTGGTTCGCAGCTGCGGTCATCACTTGAGGTACTAGAGTTAATTGGGGTCTAGTTTTTAACATTTAGTGTTTTTTGCTGCGATGTTTATAAGTATGTACTGAGTAATATTCGATGCGTTCTTTCCATCGTTCACAACACGTGGCGATTATTAACGGCATAAAAAGGTTTCTCCATCAATTTCTTTGTCGTTAGTGAATAACACTGAGATAGCTTAATTTACACGAATGGAAAAACTATTTTTTCTATAAATTATGAATGGAACTTTGCATTGATTTATATCTTCAGAGAATGGACAAAATGCATTTTGGGGGCGCCTGAAAATGTAGGCCTGGGGCACATTCACCGTGTGCCCCCATTTTTAAGCAGTCTCCAAATGCGATATAAATGTATATATGCAGCCAAGAAAGTGAATAATAATATTATATTCAAACCAAATGGATATCTACTTACTACATGCCAATTTGTGTGCCCCCCTCAGTACATACATATACAGCCCTGTGTGATATGGACATAATGATCGGAGGGGGGGTGGGATCAATGAGACGGCCCCGTAAGAGGCTACTAAGACACATGTTAAACCAATGGCAGCTTCTTTTTCAAATTTCTCGTTTGCATTTCACGATTTTTAAATGACTTTTTTTTTTTCGTGGTAGACATCTGAGGTCGATGTCTAACCAGGTATATTTTTATTTTTTGGATTTTTTGTTCCAGTTTCGCTTCTGAGGATACTTCTAGTTTCGCAATCAGTTCGGGTATCTACCTCAGATAATATCCTATGCAAAACCGTCATTTAAAAATATTGAAATGCAATCGAGAAATTTGAAAAGAAAGCTGTCATTGGTTTAACATTACTTTGCGAGATTAACGTAGGCTTCTAACAGTCGTATGTTCTAACTTAAAGAATGAGACTTTCCAATTGAAAATTTTAGAAATTCTTCAATAGATAAAGACACTGTGAAGTGATTTACTTACGGTACTTACGGTAGACATCCAAGTATCCGACACTCACGTGATCAAAGATATGTCGGAAATTCTAAATCGCCGATAACTGCGAGGACACGCATTAACTAACTATACAACCATTAAACTATAGTTAAAATCACTATATATAAAACGTATATAGCTATAAATATTGCATAAAGTAAAATTAATAAATATTATCATAAAATATAAAATAATTAAAAATGTGGCAAATTAAAGCATCCAATTCCGTAATTACATACCTTTTCTTTCATTTTTTGCTATAAGTAAAAATATAAGATGATTTCAACAACAGAAACATTTTTGTTCCCTCTTTAATTGTGATTTCGGATTAGAATACCTTCTTTGCTGAGTTGAAATACTCATACATTTGGGATAGAAATAGTTTCTTTCAAGTATAGGATTTTAGATATATCAATTTTTAACACTTACCTAGTTGAAAAGTGTTTATGCGACTTCGGTTTGTCTGCCGTCTGACCGTGCTCTAACTCGTGTAAATATACTCAGATTGCCCTGAAATTTTTGTATGTTATTGTCGTCTACGACAGCATGTTGCCTATTTCAAATGAAAGGTGTAGCACTTATAGTTTTTTTTACAGGAACAGTCAAAAGTATTCCGTTACGTTACAGAATGCGAAATATTCGTTTCAAGTGCATTTCGAGGAGGCTACGCCCGCCGTTTGAAACATGATGAAATTGATATATATTTATGAAAACATGCTTTTTGTAGAATTTGGGGTGCAAAACAGTTATTCATTTACAGGGTCAAACAAAAGAATTCTGTTACACATTGTTCGACGGGGAAAAATCGTTTGCAGGGCAATTTAATGATGTTTCATTATTTCAAACATAATGAAAATTATATGCGTTACTGAGGTGAACTATAAATTGCTCGCTTAAAAGTATGGTGTGCATTGCGTTTATCGTTCATTTACAGGGACACACAAAACAATTCGGTTACAGTATACGTGCGATAGGTGCGTTTTCAAGTTTGGTTTGCGTTTTTAAGTTTAACTAAATTATTTCATATTACGTGGTGTGTATAAATTCGGTTGATCCTATACAGGGCTACACAAGGGAATTCATAAGTATTACGCACTATGGTAGTTTTTAATTGTATTACGCAATTTCTTGCTGAACTATATTTAGTAGACTAATATAAGTTTGTGAAATACAAATAAATTCATATACAGGGCTACGCAAAGAACAAAATACATTGTCGTTTACGGTTAGTAATTGCTGGAAGTGAGTTTTGAGTTGCCTTATGCGTTTTTTACCTAAATTAAATTTTAGCTTGTATTGTGTACAAAAGTGTTTAGATAATATACAGGGCTGTACAAATGATTTCGAGTGCATTTCCAGTGATTGGCGAAAATTTCTAAATGTGAATTTTCTAACTGAGCGATTTTATCATGCTATGTATTATATATCCAAATCTACAGATCCTATACAGGGCTGCACAAAATAATTCGACTACTTTTTTTACAACGGAAGGTAATTTCGAAAACTGCATTTTTCAATGTGGTATGTGTTTTCTAAACTGTTTACTTACATATCTTTTTTTACCTTATTTAACGATGAAAATGTAATTTTCGTTACAGTCTTCTGGATGTGTTGGAAGTATTTCATAATCTATGCTCGACGCATGATTTTTCTTTCTTCTTTATTTTTAGCCGACTCCCAACGAAAGAGTTTTTACAATTTGCTTGTTTTTTTCTTTCTTCGTCTTTTTAAAGTTTTTACCTTATTGACTTTAACTTTGGTAAAAATTGACCAGTCGTGAAATTTGAGTGTGATTTTAAAGAACACAATACTACTATACATTTTTAAAATAGCCGTTGTATCGTGTATAGTTTATTTTACAGGGGCACGTCAAAAAATTTTATATATCATCTGCGCGTCAAAATAATGAGAGGTATTTCTCACAATGATATTTAAAATGATTGTGGATGAGAATCCTGGATCACATCGGGAAACAAATTTTTACCCAAACCCGACCAGACACGTGGTTTGGGTTGGCAGTAATATTTTTTGCGGGCCGGTGTCGGATTGGGCTGACTGTAATTGCTGCAAGTTTGGGTCGGTTTAGGTTGGGTTTTTAATCTTTTCGGGTCGGGTTCGGTAATCTGTTTTTTTTTTTTTCCAAAGAAAGTCTCCACTGTTGTTTCGTATGAAAAAAAAAATATATTTGAATATGCATATATTAAAATATAAATGATATATTTGAATATATATATATATACGGAATATATACATATATCCAGTATATACGTATATATTCATGTTTCTACATAAAATATAAAGTTGATATTAGAGATATAATTATAGAGTAATTTTCAGAATTGCATTAAAATTATTTTTTTTTCATTTTGGGTTGAAGGGCGTTGTGTTCAGGTTGGAACCCGAGTCGAACCAGACAAAATAAATTCATCAACCCAAACCCGAAGTGAAAGAATCTAATTCATATTTTAATACAATGACAGAAATGTAGCGTACAATTGCATCTCTAATATCAGTTTTATCTCTTTTTTTTTTCTGTATAAAAATGAACACATATGCACACATTAATATTCAAATATATAGTTTTGCTTCATTAAAAAATATTCAGGACTTTTTTTGAAAAGTCGGGTTAACCCGAAAGAATCAAAACTCAACCCGAAACATTTAACTAAAGTCAACCCCAATCAAACCTAAACCCCACCAAAAAAAATTAGCGTCAACCCGACACGGGTAATACCAGGGCTAGAGAATTCTCTAGCCCTGGGTAATACGAGACGACCTGATGCAGGACTCTAGTTCAGGTGAGGTTTTGGATTGACTTCACATAGAATTTCCATGCAAGACTCGTAGAGAAACAATTCATTGAAATCTGTTTCATTTTTTGTTGTTGTTAAAAATTTCTTATTAACAGTCTTTATTACAGAAAAGCTCACTTAACGGGAATATCACATTGAGATTTTTCTTCTTATATATATATATATAAACCTTTGAATTCAAAATACATATATATATATATATACACTATATTGCGAAAGGTGACCGGTCACTTGCGATGTTAGACGTTTTGTTAACTATATAAAAAAGTACATAAGGAATTAACCTGAAACTGCAGGTGTGTAAACAGTGTAGAATAGGTTATATATTTCCTCGAAGATTTTTTCACGAAACCCCATAGGGGACTGTCAACAAATTGAAAAAGAACGAATATCTTTTGGATGACCCTGTAAAAAATATTGTAGCAAAGGCGTTCAAATTCGAGATTATTAATAAGTGGCTTATTGTAATATACTGTGAGTATTGTAACTGTGAGTATTGTAATATACTATTTTTATGAGGATAGCATGTATACTCGTAGAGAAATTAAGCTTTTTATAAAAACAGTCCCAAATTTCGCCTAGTTTTTTTGCTTATAATTTGCAGAGTTCTTAATATAAAAAAAGTTCTGTTCAGAAAATATGACAAACAAGATTGTACAGAAATACTCTGCAATCAGAATTAAAAAATAATAAAAATTGGATGACAAATGAGCAGGTTTACTAAAAAATGTTTCACTGCGCATGCGCGAATGCAATCAAAATATAATATGCATAATGTATTAGCTAAGTATATAGAGCAACTTTTGTGAAAGTCTCAAAATCATAGCTTGAAAATTCTGAAAATTATCGTCGATAGAATAAGCTCGAAATCCGTTGTTCCCAAAAACAAGCAAAAAGATGAGGAGTTGTATCAAATATCTGTTGATTAGTGCCAAGATAGCGTACACAATATTGCACGTACTACTATAGTTGGATACAACCCCTCATATTTTTGCTTTCTTTTGGGAACAACGGATTTCGAGCTTATTCTATCGACGATAATTTTCAGAATTTTCAAGCTATGATTTTGAGACTTTCACAAAAGTTGCTCTATATACTTAGCTAATACATTATGCATATTATATTTTGATTGCATTCGCGCATGCGCAGTGAAACATTTTTTAGTAAACCTGCTAATTTTCATCCAATTTTTATTATTTTTTAATTATGATTACAGAGTATTCTGTACAATGTTGTTTGTCATATTTTCTGAAAAGAACTTTTTTTTATATTAAGAACTCTGCAAATTATAAGCAAAAAACTAGGCGAAATTTGGGACTGTTTTTATAAAAACCTTAATTTCTCTACGAGTATACATGCTATCCTCATAAAAATGAACACGGTATATTACAATAAGCCACTTATTAATAATCTCGAGTTTGAACGCCTTTGTTAAATTAGTTTTTACAGGGTTATCCAAAATATATTCGTTCTTTTTCAATTTGTTGACAGTCCCCTATGGGGTTTATATATAACCTATAATATATAACCTATACTATACTGTTTACACACCTGCAGTTTCAGGTTAATTCCTCATGTATTTTTCTAGATAGTTAACAAAACGTGTAAAATCGCAAGTGGCAATATAGTATATATATATATATATATATATATATATATATATATATATATATATATATATTACTCTCTTGAATTGTTTGGAAATTTTTCCTTAAAAATAACAATATATATTTAATGAATGGTATTTTAAAATTTTTACGGCACATCTAACTCTTGCGCTACGCCCGTTTGCCGTGGCACAATGCTTTGAATTAATAAATTATCGGAGTCATTAAGCTTAGATTAAACAGTTATTTGCCAAGGTCACCCAAAAAAGTTCTGATTTTCGGAAGTACTTATTCTTTTATTGGACCACTGCACAGAAAGAATAACTAAATCTTCTCCCGGATTTAAAAATGACTTCCTCTTCTTTGGTATATAATATTAGCCTATTTTGCCCTTATTTATTATCCGAGATTTTTCGGAAATGAACTTTTATTTTGAATTTCCCATCTGACAAGGGCATTAGACGCATTCTGACTTTAGTAGTCTTTCCTTTTAAGCCAAAAGTTTTTGTTTCCGTTCATAGAACAATGGAAACGCGTTGAAATCGAAGCGATTTGATCCGAGTTCAATTCGGAGTGCATCCATCTTTCAGCTCTACCATGTTCTGCGCCCCCCCCCCCCTTGCAGCCCCTGGAAATAGGGTTGATTACAGTTCAGATTACGCCTTCAAAGAATCTTCCATACGGAGCTCTCTTTTTTTTTAATCTTTTATTTATTATTATTACTATTATTGTTATTATTTATTAGAAAGTGAATATCAGTGATCTTGCCTCCTAATGACAGGACATGTCTTTACATTGACTCTAATTTTGTCTTTACCATTATTCCGTTATTGTCTGCATGTAGTAATGATAGTAAATGTCTTTACATTTACATTCATCACTTCATTTATGTTTCAGCATTGAGTAATAATAATAATAATAAATCGCTTACACACCGTTGCTAAGACTTTAATTTAAACACGTGTTTCATTCTTTAAACTCTTACATCGGTTCGGATAACCCGATAGGACCGGAACGCTATCCGACCTGCGATTCGGGTCGGGTTAGGTTGACCCGATTTTGCGGATAAAAGTCCTACATATTTTTCAACTGAAAAAACCCATAAATATTAATACGTATATATGTGTTATTTTTTATATAAATATATAAAATTGATATTAGAAATATAATTGTAGACTATTTTTCTATAATTCTACTGAAGTATTGATTCATTTTCTATCACTTCGGTTTCAGGTCAGGTTTCGTGTTGACAAAATGTTTTTGTCGGATTCGGGTCACGTTTCTTCGGGTTTATTTTAAGAAGAATTTTGGGTTTCGGATCGGGTACAGTTAAACTCATGTAGAACTCTTCTTTAGATATAAAAATAAGGGTTCATTGTCCAAACCAATAATTAATGATTACCAAAAATGAAAAAATACTGAAAATGGCTATGAACATATGAAAAAGTCTATGAAAATAATATGTTTATTTAATCCTGTTATAATACGACATTTCCCAAACGTCTTCCAAAATTCTTCAATAGCCTACTGTCATATTAATAGTACACAAAATAACTATATTCGTTAGATTTAAATAAATGACATTCATTAAGTTTAAGTAAATTTTAATGTTTTTCATTTGAACAACTTTTAAATTTTAAAACATAAAAATATTTTTCCTCTAAATAATAATAATAATTAAAAGAACTTGAAAGATGTCGCGTGATTTTTTAAAATTAATTTCTTTAAAATTGAAATCAAACTGTCCTGTAAATTTTTAAATATCACTGTGATGTAATATTTAAAATTTGTGTTTAATTTTTTATGTATTATCAATATAATCAACAACTTTAAGGTCCGATTTTGTTTTTAATGGCATTATTTTCAAAGAAAGACAATTAAGATTACGATTATCGTATTCAATCGCATCATTTAGAACCCTCCCCCTACTTTTGAAAAAAAAAATCGGCAAAAAAGAAAGATTTGCATAATTTTCGTCTTTAAAATATGAGATAACTTGAATGGATGAAATGGAGTTTCATATTCAGGAGATAACACTTGCTACAGAAAACAGCTGATATGGAAATACCCTTTTCCGGGAAATGAATGAAGCGATTTCAATATTTTTTAAAAATAATTTTGGTAGTAGCGGAACTGTAAATCGAACGAAACGAAGCGCAAGAAATAAAAACAAAGAAAATCAATACTTCGCCGATTTAGCAATAAAAATTTCTGAGGCTTTTATTTTATTATTATTTTTTTTAATTGACGTTACTGGTTTTCCAGAAAAACCAAACGATTAAAATATAGCTAATTATCATACCAAATATATATATATATATATATATATATATATATATATATATTGAGATCGCTTTAGCATATTCGGAGAAAAAGGTACGTCAATATCAGATGTTCTTCATAGGATTTCGCAATTGTCGTTGCCTCTTACGAGCCTACACGAGTCATGCGAAGAATTGCGCGAGCTAATGTTAAGTCTATCGGAAGGTTATTTTCAAATTTCTGGCTCGCATTTTAATATTTTTAAATGATTTTCTTCGCATTAGCTGAAGTTGATCTCTAACGTTGTTAGTTTTTACTTTTTCGATTTTGGTTCCACTTTTTTATATAAGGGTACTTTCACTGTCAGAACCGGTTGGAACCGGTCTTAAAGGCACAGATCACAAAAAATGCTTCAATTGTTTTTATTTTGGATTTTTCCTTTAAAAAAAACAGACTCGGACAATTCCGAAAATAGTTAATTTATATATATATCACACGCGTTTGGTATGAACAGTGTGACAGGGCGAGGGATTGAGTTAACACTTTATGAAATGGCATTTAAAATATAAAAGCAATTAGTTAGGTGTTGTTTACTAGCAGCATATGAAGTTCATAAAAAATATGTCATTTTATTCATGTAGTATTACGTAGGTTTTCCTTTCAATTGTACCAGCTTGGTTAAAGCATGCAAACTCTTGACACTTTTATGGTCTTTATAGTAGGTAATAGATAATGTATTTTTTTTTTCACATAAAGTTAAAAAAGCCAACCTGTCAGAAAAGAAGAGAATAAGTATATTTTGAATTATAAAGTACTAATATAGGATGTATTTGTTTTTATCGAAACAAATTTGTCCCTAATTCCATACAAATTCATGTGAATAAAAAGTTCGTGTGCCATTACATTAATTCATTTAATATATTAACAACAACTGAACGTGTATTATAATGAAAATCAGTTCTAAATGAACAGTTGAAAAAAATGTGATATCACAACAGTGGAGGTGATATCACTCGAGTGTGATAACCTGTAGCATATGGCAGGGGTCACAGAACCCCGAAATTTGAGTGACATAATACGTGGATGACCCCATATTGAGAATAGCTAGTCCAGAAACAAATTACGATTTGAATGTGTGATTATTTCAATTATTTATTAGTTTATTGTTCAAAAAATAATAATACACGTATTAAAGTATTTGCTGTATATTAAGTTTTGATAATTTTAAAAAGTATGTTCTCGAATAATCGAATGACAGTGATTCACCTTATCACTTAGGATCACTTATGATTAATGTTGCCAGGTCCATTGTCATAAAAAGCGGGACAGGAGAAAAAAAAAAACGAGACAGCGTCATCTAAATTGGAACATATAAAAATACAGTAACTCTTAGAAAATGGAACCAGTCTATAATGGAATATTGTCTTAAATGTAAAAAATTCATGGTCCCCACGAAAGAAATACCATATAATTATACCTGCTAAGACGAAAACCTGTCTAAAACGGAATCTTTATCCGATCATTAGAGATTCCGTCTTCTTAGTAGGTTTTACTGTACTAAGTAAAGACAAAATCTATGAAAGCGGAATTGCTAGTGGCTGAAATAAAATTCCGTTTTGGTGAGTATTCAGATTGCGTTGTTATAATTGTATATAGTATCCCTTCCGTGTGGAAATATTAATTTATATCCGTTATAAACTGGTTCCGTTTTCACAGGATTTGCTAAATCATGTGCATTAAAACCTGTAAAAACAGAATAGCTAGCAACTGGAAAAATATTCCATTTTGGACAGTTTATCTCCTTAGCAGGTAGATTTGGGAGAGGCAAGACCATACACATTTTCCGTTATAGCCAAGTTCTGTTTTCATAAGTTTTCCTGTACTCGATCCACTCGATGCCTACTAACGGATAGCATGGTATTAAAAGAAATGTAAGAAAAATTAGGACTTTTTATAAAAAATCGGGACTTTTAGTGTCCCGTGCAGTGGTTCCGCAGGACGGGTCTTGAAACCCCTGAAAATCTGGACACCTGACACCACTATATTTATGACAATGATTCATCTTTGGCTACACCAATAAGCAAGATAAACTTAAAAATAACAGCATCTATTTTAAATGAAAAACGAAAAATCTTGAAATCTCGGTAACATTTTCGGTTTTAAAAAGGCACACTACTGTTAAATTTGCAAAATATTGGATTTTTCGAAAAAAAAAAATACCGTCATTCCGTGTATAGGCCGCGAATCAAACAAACATATTTGGAACCAGAAATTTTATTTGAAGATTAAATTTTAAGAGACAGAAAAAAGTTACATTTTATGAAATATTTTTTCTGGTTCTAATCATGTCTGTTTGATTCGCTGATTACACGTCGGAAATGATGGTATATGAAAGAGCAATACTTTCTGAGCTTTTAAAACAACCGCGCAAATAAATTCTTATAATTACGCTAGTTATGACTAAAAATGTGTCAGGTGTTCCCTATGTAAGCAATGAATAAATAAATTTTAAAGTGGTTTACCTCAAAATGTTAAAAATGGGCTTTTTCGTGCAAGATAGCTTCAAAAATACTTAATAATTTTACAGAAAATCATCAGAAATTATAGATTATATCTTGAGGCTGAATCTAAATTGGTTTATTGTTTCACCCACCATAAAAATTATTATTATTAGATATGCAACACTTTCAAACAAATATGCAATACTTTCAGTTTATTATAAAAAATGCATAAATGAATGTTCAGTATTAAGATATATTCTGTGAAGATGACTTGTAAAAATATTAAAGGTATCTAGTTCAAGGGAATTCTTCAGTTTAAAGAAGCACATTTTTAACATTTAGAAATAAACCACTTTAAAATATCCTTTTAATCATAGCTTACATAGAGAAAACCTGACACATTTTCAGTCATAATTAACGTAGTTATAGAATTTCTTTGTGCAGTTAGTTGAGCTTAGAAGCTCTTATGCCTCCACTTCAATGGTTTATTTTTTTGTGTGTGTGTGTGACGCTACGCCTCCTAAACTGTTCAGCCGATGACCATCCAATTCAGCACAGTGATAGATACCATGGAAAAAACGTAAAAAAAATCTGACAAAATTCGTGTCCCTGAGGAATAATTATACATCATAAGTTGCTAAAAAAAATTCTGAAGCAGAACCGTTCCACCCCCACCCCACTCCCAATTGCAGCTACTAACTGTCACTGGATTTCACATACGTAATGCTATTTAATTGTTGTCAGAAGACAAGTTTACAAATACATTTTTATTGTTGTTATGAAAATCGTTTATCGTTAAACAAAAGACGCTATCTTGACAAAGGAATTATTAAACAGATGACAACAATGCATTTAAACAAACAATACAAATTTTGACAACGCCAATCCACTAATGTAAATTATATTATTCAGCTCAATTTTTCGCAGGTCCCGCATGTGTTTCCCAAGTTTTAAAATGATCAGAAAATATTGCTCTTCCATATATAATTTTTTTTTCTAACAATAGAAATTTCTGAAGATCTAACAGTGGTGTGGCTCTTACTGCATTGTTAGATATTTTCAGATTTCAGTGGATTATGAAATTTTTTCGGGGAATAGTAACGTTTCCTGTCAATTACTTGGAAATCTCCCGAGCTTTACAAAATCCTTTATTTTCGTTCATTATTATCGACGAGATAAAAATATCACGCTTGTTTCTGTAGATAGAAATGAGATCCGCTGAACGAAAAATAAGTTGTTTCGAAGAACACACAGAACCAGAGTTTCCTTTCTTTTATGTGCATCCATGTATCTGCGTGTAACTGTATCCCAAAGCATACATAAATCATAGACATTTGACAGCTCTTTTCAAAAAGAACACTCTCGTCAAAATGAAATTATAACTCGCGCTTAGATTTCCAAAGAAAGAAAACATCTGAGGGTTAATCAACTATTCTTTCCACCAAAGACGAGCTAGGTATTTTTTTTCTCATAATATATATGAATAATTCATTCAAAATTTTCTTTGCCATGTTTACTAGATTAATCAATGAAGTTTTAGATACGCGGTGACCTATCAATGGATATATATAACGATATACATCCTATATTTATTTTCAAAATATAAAGATGTTTGATATTTTCGATATTTTCAAAATATCATTGTGTACGATATTTTTGATATTTTCAATTTAAACAAATGTAAATTATTTTTTCAACTGTTATTGACTGTGTTGTTCTGTAGATAAAGAAGTTTTACTGTGTCAGCGACTCTTTTAGCCCCCCCCCCCCCAATAAATAAATAAATAAATGAAAAATAATAATAAAATAAACTAAATAAATATTTTTTAAACTTTACGTTTGAAGCCGAATTTTTAAATATAGAACGAATTAATATGTGGGACAATATTTACTTAGAACAGCCACGGAGAGATAAACTGTCTAATTTTGATATTATTTATAGCTGCATTAGAAATAATCTTTTCTGGATTTGGTTTAGTTTAGTTTAAACTGCGCAACATGTCAGGAAATGAAAAAGCAGACAAGCTTACATTTATGTTCACATTTTTCAATAAAACAAATTATTTTGTATTTAAAATTTTGCTGTATAAAACAAAATATTCTTGATACTTGATCCTGAATCCTATAGTTCGTTTTTTGTGACTGTAAAAAGGCAAATTGTGTCTGTTTTCAATAAGTTGACTATTTTGAAAATATCCTATACATATAAAAAATAATGAGATATATATCAAAATATCGAGTATTTTTTATATTTTCGAACATATTAAAATTTTAGAACCCTGCTCTCATCAGCAGTGCACGTTTTTTTTACCCCTTACTTTGGCTCGATATTCACTCTATCTTGCCCAATAATAAAGATAGTATCGAATAGCACGGAATAGCAGCTAAAATTGGGCTGTTTACATTTGCCTACATTGCACCAGTATTGGTAGGAAATATTTCGCTATTTTTCTGCAAAATTAGCCTTTCACTTAAATACAGCGTGTCCCATAAATCCGTGCACGTTTCAAAATTTTTTTAAAAATAAACATATTGTCGTATTGGAGTGGGACTTGCACTATAAAACATGTCAATTTTCTTTCTTTCTATTTTCTTTTCTTTCTTTCTTTCTTTCTTTTTTTTTTTTTTTTTTGTCAAAAGAAAAAAAAAGTTCAAAAACCCCCATAAGTAATTTCAGTTTTCAAAACTCAATACAAATTTAACAAATTGTAATATCAGAGTGCGGTTACACCCAAGATTTGGCAAATGGTTAGACTTCCCCAAAAATACTTCAAAAGAAAATTTTAACTGTTTTTCTTTTGCCAAAACAATCCTACACTTTCATCTTGTAATGCAAACTGCAATTCAATTATCCAATAAGACAATTTGTTCATTTTTTAGGATTTTTTAAAATGGGAATGGACTTTTACTTTTGAACATCTTCTATTTCAAATTTAATGTTAATATTTAAAGAATATTTGTATTTTATCTCCAACTATAATAAAGAAGGAAGTTTGTGTGTGTGTTTCTCGGTTGTGTTCTGAAGAGACCGGTGCACGCAGAGCTACAAAATTTGGTGGGAAGGTACCTCTATGCATGTACTTTTGCACCTCGAAGCCCGAATTTGGAAATTTTTTTAATTAAATTTTTTATGCGATTTTTAGTGTTTTTTCACGTTTTGCTGCGATTTTTCCACATTAGTAAGCGGAATCCGGTTCCAATCTTTTAGCCCAATATAGTAAATTTTCTCCTCTTTTCAATAAAGTTTATGCGAAATTCGTTCAGCAATTTTTGAATTTTTGGCGAATTTTTTCCTTTGACACTAAGAAATTTTGCCCAGAATGCTTGATTGGTTCGGTGGTTGCTTCCATTTCAGCCTCAGGTACACTTAGAATCGTCATTTTTTTCCTCTTTTTAGTTTGGAGAAAGATGGTAAATCTTTACAGATAAAAAAAATCATGACTTTAAAAGGGAAGAGCGGATTATTTATTATCCTTTTTTTTCATTAAATTTGTCATTTTAATTGCATTTTTTAACCTTTTTTTCATGTTTTGTAGCGTATGACGTCATTTCATGCCGCTAGAAGTCAAACATCGGTGGAGGGCAGTTGTGAATGGTAGCAGATATGATTGTATACACAGCGGGAAGTCAACCGGATAATTGTGATTGGCAGATGAAAAGGTCGTCAGCTGATTGCAATTAGAACAGCGAGTTGTGAATTTTTCGCGATTTGTTTTAGGCGATTTTTAGAGTTTTACATGCACGTGACGTCATTTATGTATTTGATTTCAGAAATTAACAACGATAACTTACTGTTTTTTTATCTCAAAAAAAAAAGAAAAAAAGTTGTTTCTGTTTCAAACGTTAATAATAATTCCTAATATTTTAACGTCGTTGGTTTATTTCTGCGGTTGGGGAGAGGTGAGTATTCGGTTGTAATTTAAATATCGCATTTATGCTCTGATAGAATCTCCCTCCTTCCCCCCTGCCTCCAAAATCAGAACTTTTTTATTATTAGTCCGATTCAAGTGAAACCTTTTCTCAGGTCCCCTAGATACTGGATAAACTTCGGTATAATTTTTTCAGCCCCTGGTTACCACTATTTCTGAACATTAATCACCAGGGAGGAGTATTTTCTCGGGTTCTATGGACCTAATTTCCACGAGAATTAGTTCATTCAACTTAACACGAACTAATTAAGATATAGATAACTAATTAAGATACAGATTTCGCTCCACCTGTCGGTAGAAAATGGAACTAAAAGATTTTGCAGCGCGTGCGCATCACGCCTGCTATACGGTGTCGTAGGCAGCAGGGACACGTGCCGGAGTTTCGGTCGGAAAAAGTTTTATTTAGAACAGAATGCACCCTCTAGCGGTGAGAAGTGGAACTAAAAAATTTTGCATTTAAAAATTTGCCCGATTCAAACAAAGGGCCCGATTTTAACGAGACTTGATTCATTCAACTTTACATGAACTAATTAATATATAGACAACTAATTAAGACATAGATTTGGTGCCCCATAGCAGTGGAAAGTGGAACTAAAAGATTTTCAGCGCGTGCACAGCACGCTTTCTATACGTTGCCATAAGCAGAGGTGCCTGGGTTTCGTTCAGAAAGAGGTTTGTTTAGAACAGAGTGCACCCCTGGTGGTGGAAAATATAAGTAAAAAATTTTGCATTCACTCTTGGTCCGATTCAAACGAAATATTTTATGACATTCTTCCGAGGTCTCTCAGGTACTAAATAAACTGCGGTATCATTTTTTCAGCCCTTGGTTGCCACCATTTATGACTATTAATATCTAAAAAGGGGTGATTTATTTTCTCGGGTTCTATGGGCGCGATTTCAACGAGAATCGGTTCATTCAACTTAACATGAACTAATTAAGACACAGCTAATTAATTAAGACTTAAATTTGGTATCCCTTAGTGGTGGAAAGTGGAACTAAAAGATTTTGCAGCTCGTGCGTAGCATGTCTGCTGTACACGGTATCGTAGGCAGCGGGGACACGTGTCGGAATATTTCGTTAGAACAGAATGCATCCACTGGCGGTGGAACTAAAAGATTTTCCTGCGCGTGCGCCGAAAATGGTTATTTTTGTTTGAAACCGCAAAAGGGAGTTAGCAATTTGATAATACCAGACAACGAAATAGTTTCATTTTCACTCATCCTCGAGTATTAAGAAAATTATTAGTGGTATTGAATCAAAACTCGCAGTCTGTACATAGTTTATTTTTCAGATTCCGAAAATGCAAATTTTGTGAAAATCCGACGGTAACACATTTTTTAATTTTGACCAAAAACTGACCCGCTTTGAATCAAATGATTCAGACATTTGAGGAAGTGGTATTAAATTTACTTCTGTGTGTGTGTGTGTGCTTCGGGGTCCAGCTCTCTATTTAATTTCCGAAAGACAAAGAGTTACCAGAGGAACGGTTTCGTGCAGCGATTTTTAGGGTCATTTCGCGTTTCGTATTATTTTATGACGGGACCGGGCAACGCCGGGCGGATCAGCTAGTTTGTAATATTTCAAGACGTATCCAATATTGGCTAGCTACTAAAGATGTATCTTATCCGACTACCCGTATAAGATAACAATTTAAGAAGACTTAGTGTGTGTCTTTCATTTGCAAAAATGACAAAAATATCAATTTTCTAATGTTTTTTTTTTTTCACTTAAAATGTAATACTTAGACATTCCTAGTATATTCTGGCGAAATTATGAAAAGATTTGATGATTAGAAATACGTGAAAACTGCTTTAAACAAAATTTGGGAATAAACATGATATTCAACCACATTTTCAGCTAAAGTTAACAAACATTAAATTGGACATGAGGTACGTTGAGCTTCGTAAAGCAGGGTCTTTACGCTAACGATTAAAGTTAGTTTTAAAGATAGCGCAAGCTAAATCATAAACGTTGAAATCATCCAGCCCCGCATTCAAAAATTAAATTGTGATATAATATATGTTATTATTAAATAATCACGATTTTTCTTAATTTTTGAATGAAAAAAAAAAGAAAGAAAAGAAAATAATACAAGCAGGAACTGTTTAAAACATGGGGACGCATTGGGGTCCCAAAACTTGCGTTTTTTGTGAAGCTTGCATCTCATTTTAATCTTGTACTGATCATAATCAATATTTTGTACTTTTAGAGTAAAAAAAGATTAAGGACAAGAAATATATATCTTAGTTATGTATCTACACTGGCCTCCAAAACTTAAGGTACAACATGTTTTTCGAAGCTCACCAGACAAAAAAATGGCAGTCTGATTAAACTTCATAGTTTTTATGAATGGCAATAATAAGCTTTAAAAAAACTTACGCAAAAATTACAGCTACCACTTTTATTTTATAGAAAAGAATAGGTATTTGTGAATGAGAGAAAAATATACAATTACGAAGCTTTCTTAATTTCGCGTGTAAGTTTTGTTGTATTCGAACTACTGTTGTCAGTTTTGTTCACAACAGCCAGCAGAGTCTAGAAATGTCTAGAAGAAGTCGTTTGCCCCATTCATTAAGGTGGCGGGCGGTAGGATGGATGGGAATGGGGTTGTCACAGGCCGATACTGCTAGACAGCTCAATGTGTCTCGTAGTGTAGTCCAACGACTCTGGGATCAGTATGAATCCGAAGATTCTGTGTCCAGAAGACATGTTCCAGGCCGCCCACGTGTTACAACACCTGCAGAAGACTGGTTTCTAGCTCTTTCGGCCCGAAGGCGAAGACTCACTACTGTGCCGCAAATCATTGCAGACCACTTTGCAGCATCAGGGAGAAGAATCTCCACTACTACGGTGCGAAGACGTCTTCACAGTGCAGGTCTCTATGCAAGGCGACCAGTTGTGTGTGTCCCCCTCAACAGACGACAGTGAAGGGCCCGCTTATGTTGGGCAAGAGAACATGTTTCTTGGACCAGACAACAGTGGGCCTCTGTACTCTTCACAGACGAGTCCAGATTCACACTGGAGAGCGATTCAGGACGTCTTCTGATCTGGACAGAACAATGCACTCGATACCATCAATCAAACACTGTCGAAACACACAGGTACAAAAACGGTGGAATCATGGTTTGGGCAGGGATCTCACTCGGAGGCCACACTGAGCTGCATGTGTTCCAAGGAGGAACTGTGACTGGTGCGAGATATCGGGATGATATCCTTGATTCATATGTGCGCCCATATGCCGGTGCTATTGGCAATGGTTTCATTCTAATGGATGATAATGCGAGACCACACCGAGCTGTGGTTGTTGAGGATTATCTTGAGGATCACGGTTTGGAGAGAATGGAATGGCCAGCTCACTCTCCAGACTTGAATCCGATAGAACATCTTTGGGACTATCTTGGAAGACAGGTTGCGGCTTTAAGTCCTCCTCTAAGGTCATTAAATGAGCTGGAAGAAGGCTTACTCCAAGTCTGGTCAGTGTTACCTATTTCGGTGTCCGACAATTTAATTGAGAGCATGGAAAGTCGATGCCGCCAATACATTCAAGTCCGGGGTGGACATATTCCGTTTTAGAACCAGTTTTTTAGTGTTTCTGTCACATTTTACTGCATAATACTGCGATGTACTGATTTTTCCAAGAATGGAATTTTCCACCATGAGTGCTTTTTTGTTGTAATTTCATTTATACGTTTAACTTAAGTAAATTTCTATGTCGCATTCAATAAATAGCAGTTTAGCGCACATTTCCTCCAAATTTGTTGCTTCTATATTCATTCATTTGCAAATTAGACGCAAAAAACCGGTTGTACCTTAACTTTTGGAGGCCAGTGTAATATATTCCTGTATATATTCTTAACGTATCGAAAATGTTTAATTTTTGGTTGACATTATAGGAAAGGGGACCCCGGAATATTAGTTCCTGGGTCTCTTTTTGGCTTGATCGGGCCATGAATGTAAATACCATTTTAATATAATTATGCAATTTTAAATGGGGACATTAACTATTTTACTTATGGCGGTACGGGAAAAATGTGAATTTCTATTTAGTGGTACGCCAGTCAAGAAGTTTGGGAATTTATTTTCTAGATGAAAGAATATTTGTGTTTGGAAAACAGTTTCAAAGGAAAATACGTTACTTTAAACCATAATAATGGAATACTATCATACATCTGTACATTCTTAGATGTTCATATTAAAAAAAAAACATCCAATTTTTAAGATTAAATATATCTATGATAAAAAGGCAATTCTTTTAAAATATTCTTAAATTGAAACCACTAAACTCAGATCGAAATGGAATCTAATGAAATACGAATCCCATAGAAATGTGTTACAGGTGTGGAGTGAAAAAATGATATACGGAAAATTTCAGTTCCTCGCATGGGGGAATAGATGGGGTGCTGGGACGTAAAACAGGGTAAATAATAAGTGCAAGTTTCGAAATATTTAATATTCTAGCTTTCTAAAGAAAACTCCAACCGAAATTATTGTGCTTGATTTCTCTAAAACAGCTGATTTGTGAAGACAAACTCCAGTTAACTTTTGCGCAATATTTTATGTCTGACAGATTTTATTGAATTATTGTACTTTAATATTTATATTTCTTATATTTATCACCTATATTTCTTTCATTAGGATGGCATCCAGTGTTAAATTCAGACTTTTTTCCCGAGAGGAAATTTTACAGTTCCGAGGGGGGAGGGCAGTAGGGTATTCCCGTGGGGATTTGCGCTTTTTAAACATTACTAAATACAGAATCTCAAATTTTCCGGGGGGGGGGGGGCACTTTGATGCTCTGGGGGAGGAATGCACTCCCCCGGTTCATCCCCTGAATTAAATAAATAAATTTTGAACTTTTAAAAGGATGTCTGGATGCAGTTGAAACATTTTAACTGAAAATCAGAAAGGTCAATTTCTACTTGGGCCCTTCGTACGAAATTTGATGTATGGATAGATAAAAATTATTTCGCAATAATGGCGAAACATTTTTTTAAAGTGCTTTCTAGCTCAAGAAATGGGTGATTGTTTGCTTTTGATATCTAATATTACTTTGAAATTCGTTTCAAAACGATATTTATTCTAAATTTGAAGAGGTTCTCAAAAAAATATCCCCTCCCCCCCCCCCAATCAACAACGTAAAACTCATTAGCTGATTCATTTTAAACGTAAAATAAATGAACGGGCATAACTATTGAAAATATTTTAAATTGAATATTTTTTTGAGTTTACGCTATTTCTGCTAAAAGAAAGTAGCCACTTTGGATTTGAATACAAGCCTCAAATCCAAATTGGCTACTCTCTATCGCATCTTCTTTTCGCAAATGTATCAAATTGGCTGGTGCTCTTATTAAGAAACTATGTAATCGAACTGTTTTCTCATTTCTCTGTAAAGGTAGAAGATTTTTCAGAAAAGGGCTGTCAAATTGGGCATTTTGAACTGAATCACCAGACGGGACAGCCCAGGACACGAAAAAAAAAACTGTCGCCCTGGAACAACAATTGCTTCTAACTCAAGATGTCATTCAATTATCAGAAAATGAAAAACTGCTCGATTACAAATCACTTCAATAATCATGCCTGCAAGTGTCATGCTTTTAAGTTTCAAAATGAGTCAGAAAGTTTCGGGTTGTTGCGCGGAATTTTTTTTTTTTTTTTAAGAAACGTACACTAGTTATGCGAAAACACTCGCAAGCTAATAATGTTAAGCCAATGGCAGAATTCCTTTCAAATTTCTCGTTTGCACTTAAATACATTTTTTTCATGGCTGTGGTAAATCTATAACTGGGTATTTTTTTACTTTTTCGATTTTGGTTGCAGTTTTTATTCTGAGGAAACTTTCACTGTCGGAACAGGTGCCGAAGTAGAAAGTGGCCTCATAAAAATATCTGCAACCCAAACCAAAAAAGACCCACTTAGATATCCTATGCAAGAAAAAATCATTTAAAAATATTGCAATGTAAACGAGAAATTTGAAAAGAACACTGCGGTTGGTTTAATATTAGCTTTCACGTGTTTTCGCGAGACTAAAGGATGCCCCCCCCCCCCTCAAAAAAAAAGAAACTTTCTGACACGCTTACGAACTTATTTTTAAATGTAATAGCAAGGCACTTGCAGACATACTATTTAAGTGATTTGGAATCGAGTTATTTTCATTTTTCGATAAACGAATTACATTTTGAATTATAAGCGATCGTAGTCCCATACTATCCTTTCTCGAGCTGTCGCGTCCAGAAATTCGGTTCAAATCGCTAACTTTGACAGCATTTTCTGAAAAGTCCTACGCTTTTATCGAAAATTAAGAAAGTATTCGATTTCATAATTTTTGATTAAGAGTACCTGACAATCTCATCTGTTTACGAACAAAAATGACTTCGTGAATGTGTCAGAAAGTAGCCCTTTTCAATTTGAGCACAGCTTAAAGTTGCTTTCATATCTATACGAGCTACTTTCTCACACTTCCTTAATTCATTTTTACTCGTAAACGCATTAAATTGGCAGGTCTTCTTATTCAGAACCTATGAAATCGAATAGTTTTTTTTTCCATTTTTCGATAAAGGCAAAGAATCTTCCCGACAATGCAGTCAAAGTTGGCACTTTGAACCAAATTTCTGGATGCGACAATCCGATAAAGGTCGCTATGAGATAACAATTGCTTATAGTTCAAGATGTAACTCATTTATCCAAAAATGAAAAATTTATCCGATTCCAAATACCTTCAATACTCATGCCAATGCAAGTGGTATGATTTTACGTTTAAAAATGAATCCGTAAATGTGTAAAAAAATTAAGCGAGAAAAAAATATCTCAATGGGAAGGAACCTATGGTGAAATTTACTTAAGTGATGGCTCATTACCGAATATAATTATCGGAAAACGGTTTGCACCATCAGAAAGTAAACGTAAATTGCCACCGTAATGCTCTTTTTAAAAAATGGTCTCCTTCAAATTAAAGCATTTTTTAAAAGATGACAAAATCTGAAAATTTTCCAGAAGTAGAAAATTCTTAGTTTACCAGGTTTTTCTTAAAATACATTTAAATTTAATGTATTTTAAGAAAAATTTGGAACCTGGTAAACTAGGAATTTTCTTAAAGGAAGAGACTTAAAGGGTTAAAAAAAACAAACACTGTCGGTCATTTAAGTCTACTTTCTGATGGTGGAAACCGTTTTCCGATAATTATGATAGGTCATGAGTCATCAGCGAATTAAATTTTCCCATAGGTAAAAATGAGATTACGCTATTAGACAGCGGAAAACCTGTTGTATCATCTTTTTAAAAAAAATAAAATTTAAGGAGAAAATTAAAAAAACGCAATTTTCGTGTATTTTCAGAGGGTGCAAACCGTTAACCGATCATTCTATTAGGTAATGAGTCATCACCTCATTAAATTCCCCATAGGTTAAGATGAGAAAATCTCTTCAGTTTACATTTCATAGTGCCCTTTAAAAAGTGAACAGCTGATGCTTTTTCCAATTCAATGTGATGTGTTAGCGAGCTCTCCCATTTTACATCCGGAGCAGTCGAATCAGCTGATACACACACACACACACACACACACACACCTTGAGCGTGTTTTTTTGTTAACCCCCCCAGCACCTGCTACTTTTCCTTCTCATCCGAGGGGTTGTATGCTTCATGGACAACTGGAGCAGGATGGGGAGTGGAATCAGGGAAGAGACACCCATGCTTTGCAACCTTTTTTGTCCCACGGCAACCACTCTTACATTAGGATGAGTGACAAATAGGACTATTTCTCTTAAAACAAAGGGCTATAGAATGGAAATGGACACACGCAAGGACATTTTTAACGCTTTCCAACATACCTGAAAAGTATTTAGGAATTTGGTTTGTCTGTCTATCCGTCTGTCCGTGCTCTCACTCTCGTCCATAGAGTCGAATTGTCATAAATTTTTATACATTATTGAATTTTACTGTAGAATTCTCGGTATTGAAAATAAAGTGTGTAGCGTTAATAGTTCATTGGCAGGGACACACAAAAGAATTCCATTCCATTAGGGTGTATGGGGGGAAATTGTTTTATGGATGTTACACTATTTCAAACATACAGGAAATGTATAGGCCTTACTGAGGTGGACTACAGCATGCTTTTACGGGAATATAAAATGAATAGTTCAATGACAGGGACGTACAAAATAGTTCCTTTAAATTAGGATGTATGGGGAAAATCGTGTGCACTGCATTTTGTACATGTACTTGAAACATTAGTAAATTGAAAAGGATCACTAAGGTTCAATACAACTTATTGACTAATGATTATGGTATGCGTAGGATTTATCATTCATGTACAGAGACACACAAAAGAATTTGGTTAAAGGACATCATATAAATTGAACAAAAGCACAAATATTTCATTTTTATCAAATCATTTCAATGCAATTCCAGTAGTAATGACCGATCACTTCGAATAGGAGCAGCCATTGCTGAAAATGGATTTTTACTGAGTTATGTATTTTTTAAATTGCTTATTTAGGTATCTCATTTCAGCGTATGAAAAATCAATAATAATCTGTCATTAGAAAGTGTTCATAAAAATCATCAGAAAGTATTTCATAATCTATGCCGGATGCATGATTTTTCGTTCTTGTTTCTTTTTAGCTGCGTTCTGTACCTATTCCCGATACATAAAATAAATTCCTATATTTTCGTCAAAATATCTCACAATACGTTCACCAAATTGTATTTCTCATGACTGCGTGTTACTCGATCCTATAATTGACAGTAGCTCCTAGTAAGTCAAATATTTTACATTTTGAATCTTTTTTATTGCAGCATTGACTCATAATGAAAATAACACGTGGCATTATATAAATTTCTTCTGATTGAATGAAAACAAAGGCACAAATGTTCCATTTTTATCAACTCATTTCAATGTTTAGAGCCATGCAATTTCTCGTATAATTATTCCTATTTTTTTTCCTTATTTTTTGTATAATTGTTACGTTTTCATAACTTCAATAAAATAACCATTCATAAGCATTTTGGAGATATCTGATTATTTCATATAACTGCAGCCTACGAGACACTCACAAGACAAATATTTATTAAAAACAACCCACCCGTTTCCATTTTATAAGGGAATCGATAGTCTTATCGTTATTCATGATCAAAATACTACCTTTCTTTCTGCATGCAGTTGAGTTAAAAAGACAAATGAAACATTTACTTAAGAAACCACTTAACAAACAAAATTTTCGAAAATGTTAACACTGGTTTTCTTATTTTTATTCATAGTGGTTTAGATTGGTGAAAAAAAAAAAACCCAATAAAATAACTGTTTACCCTCCTTCAAGTCGTTTACTGCAGAACCCCCCCCCCCCCAAGCGACCCCACTTAGACGTATTATTTTAGAAGCTTTTAAATTCGTATTTTAGAGAATGCTTCACCTGTTCAGAACAGTTTTCACAAAGCTCATTTTCAACAAGTGTTTCATTCATTTTTCTTCAAATTATGGGGCAATTTTGTAATTCAGATGTATCTGAAAAAATGTTTAACACTTAAATTTACTTTAAACTACCCAACCAATTTTTTAAATTTTAACGATTTTTAGGGAATGAATGCCTGAGAGCTATGAGCCCGATGGATCTGTATGTATGTATGTAAGGCGATAACTCATGATAGAAATATCCGTTTTGCATCATATTTTTTTTTTGTAGGTTCATTGTGATAAGGCTGATTAGTTTTAGGGGTTTATTGGTTAAGTATAAAGGGAGTGAACGGGGGGCTAATCCCCACCCTTAATTTAGATAAATGGTTTTTTTATGCAGAATTATCCGATTTGCTTCAAATTTTGTATATAGGTTCATTGTGATTTCCCTGATTAGTTTTGGGGGTTCACTCGCTAAGTATAAAGTGGGGGAATGGGGGCCTAATCGCCCCCTTGATTTAGATAAATGGTTTTTTTCATGCAGAATTATCCGATTTGCTTCAAATTTTCTATGTGGGTTCATTGTGATTAGGCACTTCTTGATTAGTTTTGGGGGTTCATTGGTTAAGTATAAAGGGGGAACGGGGGGCCTAACCCCCTTAATTTATTGTCAATTTCTTTGTTTTTTGAGGGGCATTATTCTTTGAAATAAGAGTATAATATACACTCTAAAATTGGAAGGAGTGAGAAGTTGACTCTTTGGAAGAGTGAGAGGCATTTTCACTCTTTTAGGAGTGAATTTTATAAATATGCACTCTTTAAAGAGTGAAATATCTCACTCCGTTGTCGAGAGTGACTATCTCACTCCGTTGACAAGAGTGACTATCTCACTCCGTTGAGAGTGAAGAAAAACAGTTTTTTCCAATAAAACCACAAGATGGCGCCAGTTCTCGGATACCCCGTTATCGAAACGAAACGCCTAAAATGAAATCCCTTATATATAATAGCACGATTTTTAAAAAAACTGAAAAAGGCATTGAAATAATAAATGAATCGATAGAATTATGGACAGGAAATATATTTTATGCTTTACAAATTGCAGGATATTTGCCAGTGCTAAGAACGGTGCAGGGAAAACAAATATTTGAAGTAAATTTATGCTTAGCTGCAACACAATTTTGCTTCTATTTTATAAACAGAAATTTAATATCTCTGAATGCTAATTATTTTCCTCTTTATTTAAATAACCTATTCTACATATTTTATATCATTTCTAACCTCTTTATGAATATAAACAAAATATAATTATACAGATTAAATTTTCTGTTATTTTTAGCACGTTTGAAATTAAAATGTAAAACATAAGAGAAATGAAAAACATTGCATTTAATCACTGATTTCATACCATTCATTATAGCCAAAAAAAAAAAAAAAAAAAAAAAGTATAAATGTGTCGGTAATAGTCTTAGGAAAAATTTAACAGGTATAATTTAAGAAAAAAAAAATACGTTTTTTACCCTGACTGAAATTTCCCCCCTAAAAATTAGTTTTGAAAAGTAAATTTGGGGGCTCCTTTGTATTTCAGTGGGTTCAAGTTCACCTTTGTATTTCAATTATGGAAACATTATTAGCAAGAAAAAAATGAATGAATAAATAAATAACTGCTTTCTTGTAACGGAATTTTTGTCATAGCGGAAATGTACAGACGGGTGTTCGCACATTTTTTAGACGATTTCGGCGTTGTTGTTTTTAACGTTTAAAATATGAATAATGCTTTCTGAAATAATCTGTATGGCAATCTTGTTTCTTGAATCTAGTTCTGCGTAATGCTTTCGATGGTAGAAGGTTTTTTGTAAAATTTACAGGGTTATTGCTTCCCATGCCTCTTTAAAAACTTTCCAGATTCGATCAATCCTGGTGGTTTTGCCCTTTGAAAGAGCTCTTTTCAGCAGACCAAATGCACAATAAACTATAAGAGAAACGTCAGGTGACTGGAGGAATATGTTGAAAGGTATAAATACAATACCTGTGTGAGTTTTTAATGTTTTCAACGAATACAGCGGTAGTTTTTGAAGTATGAGCAGTAGCTTTGCTTTGATGCAGTTTCACCCTTTAAAAGTCATTGTAATAAAGAAAATGGCATTTTTTCTGTAAATATCGGATATAACACATTCTCTTAATAATATAATGAATTGATTGTAACATTTTTGTCCAATATTCTTATTTTTATTTTCCCATTGTAAGATAAATTTGCGATAGTCATAAATCCTTACCTGAAACTTCGTTTTCCGCCTTGAAATGGGCTCTTTTTTTCCCTGTTTTTTTTCCATCTGGTATCTTTTTACTATGTATATGTACTGATTTTTGGAATAGCACTTTCCAATCAATTGTTATGTTTATTTCGCACTAAAAAGTTTTTATATTATGCACTTTGAAATCATTTTAGACTGTCGAATTAGCATACTTCTGTTCGGAAGAAAAAAAAAAACTCTTCCCATTCACAGCTTTTTTGCGTGCGCAATCTTGAAATAAGAATAAATTTGAAAGTATCAGACGATAATATAAATTACACATAAGTTGTCAGAATTTTTTCCTCTAAAATAATTCCATTTTTTTAAATCATTTATCAATTTTTTCTAAAAAATGTGCGAACAGTCTCTGTATTATATGATACAAAAAGAAAGTTTCAGTTTTCTTATTTACACCGTTGAGAAACACCGTAAATATTTGTGATTTCTACACAAATTTAATAAGTGTGCTCGAATATCACAAAAGAAACAAAGCTAAAATAACGTAATAAGAGTTTTCTTTATCGTTAGCGGCTGTAGCATGCTGTAGGTACCAGCTCTCGTCCGAGCGCAGAAGTCAGCAGCAACGAGCTCGGTTAGTAGTTGGGAGGGTGACCGCCTACGAACAAGCGTGTTTGTGTTGAAACAAATGAGTTTCTCTTTTTTTTTTATTCAAGAATTTTAGTCACTCCTAAGAGAGTGACTATTCACTCCTATCAGGGGTGAAAAAACTCACTCCTTTTGCAAGAGTGGATAGTCACTCTTCTGAAAGAGTGAGTATCCACTCCTGTTCAGAGTGAATATTCACTTCTCAGGAGTGAGTATTCACTCTTTCAGAGAGTCAAGAATTTCACTTTTTCCTAGAGTGAATAGTCACTCTAAAGAGGTTGGGCAAATTTTGACTCTGCGATAGAGTGAATATCCACTCCTCCGGAGTGAATAGTCACTCTTTCTTATTTAGAGTGACAATTAGTATTAGTGTGAATTTGCCTGTGAGCTCAATGCCATCAGTTTAACTGGGCACATTAACTTTTTTGCGTTCCGTGGCAATCTTTTGACAATCGTAAAAGGAATTCTATGTCAAACTTTAAAAAAAAAATGAACGTTGTTTTAGTGGACCGCATAAGAAATGAATTTGTAATTTGTATTGAAACAGATTCATAAGTAACTTCGACACGACAAATATTAACGTTAAGTGCCAAACGATTTTCTAAATATTTGTAGATTCATAATACAGTAGAACCCAGATTTAGCACGATCCGATATACTGCGGTTTCAGATATAACGAGAGAAAAAACATGTTTGCCAATTTAAAACAAAAAAAATGTGCATTTCAGTACAATTTACTTAAAAAAAATATTCTTTAAAATTTTTATAAATTGCTGCTGTTTACACCCACGGTCGACAATTCACAGTCCCGATAGCAGTTTTTCCTCCATTTAGAAAACCAAACCAATAAAGTAAGAAACCAAAATTGTTCTTGATTTTTCGTATTTTTACTTTCTTCTATCTTTACAAAAAGAAAGTACTGAATTCGTGAAAAATTTCGAGGTATTTATAACGGATTTATACGTTTCAGAAGGTCCTGAACGCGACTGAACTGTTTTTAGAAAATCTCTGTCTGTCTGTCTGTGTCTGAATGTGACACAAATTCTGTGGACGCTCTATCTGAAGAACTAATGCACGAAATTTAATAAAACTTTAAATTCCGTTAGACCTTGATATAAATGTGTGCTGATTAGTTTTTGGCGTAAATTGCCCAACAGGTGGCGTTGTTATTCTGCATTATTCACGATTTCCATAATAGCTCTATCTCAAGAACTAATGCACGGATTTTCCTGAAACTTCAGATTCAGTTAGACGTTGACATAAGTTGTTGCTGATTAGGTTTTGGTGTAAATCTCCCAACAGGCGGCGCTCCCATTCTGCATTTGTCAGGATTTCACGATGTTAGCGATAGTCCTATTTCAAGAATGAATGCACGGAATTTCATCCAAACTTCATATTCAGTTAGACCTTGACATAAGTTAATGCTAATTTGGTTTTCGTGTGAATCATATAACAGTTGACTGTGCTACATTTTTGGATTCTAAAATACATAATTAAAAAAATACGCTTTTTGAAGTATTAACAAATATGAGATAGAAGAAAGTTTTGGGATTGGCACACCCGACTTAGTCTTGCGTTTACCGCTTTATATTTTATTTTTCGTATCCGAATACATTCTTTTAAATAATCAGATACTCTGATTTTAAAGAAAAAAAACATAAAACGTTATAAATTTAATAATAAAAATTTCTTTTCGAAATTTTTAATAATAATTAAAGATTCTTCTTGCTACCAAAATCTCCAGTAACATCAACAGGAACTGTCTGAGCAACTGAACAGAAACTGTCTGAACAACTGAACAGGAACTGTCTGAACAACTGAACAGGAACTGTCTGAACAAATGTCTGAAATAAATTATTTGAAAAAACTTAAAAACCGTCTGTGATTCATGCATCAGTGGTTGAAGTTATGCAACGATATCCCATTTGCATTTTAGAAGATAATTAAAAAAACAAACAGGATTGACCTACATGTTACAATTGTAGATTTATATACGGTCCCTAATTTTTCCAAGATTTTGCTGTTTCAGTTTTGTGAGCTAAGTCACGATTTTTGACTTTCTATAACTCCGTTACTTTTGCAGATATTCAAACGAAACTTTTTGGATTGCAACAGAGATCATTTTTATAATTGGGTATTTTTTTTAAATATAGGAGGCCGTGCAACAAATAAATTTTGGAATTCCGCATGTATATGAAAGTATACTCTTTAGATACTCTTTAGTACCTTCCTATGAGAATTTTTAAATTTTATATTCTTTATCTATCTCTTATACTTAAAGAAATAACCACCTTTTTTGGACACGTATATATATTTACTTTCTGAACATATAGTGTAAGAAAGTATTGTAATCATGATTTGTATGTGTGTGTGTTTGATTCATCTCTCATTTAGCGAATATGTTAAAGACCACTGTCGCGCAAGACCTCTACAGATTTTTGTACAAATCGGTCGGTGGATTACTTATTTAAACCATTTTGCGACAGTTTCTATAGTGAAAATCAAAGACAAAGTACATAGCTCGGAGGTAACATCTCCAGTTTCGAAAGAGGAGGTCTTGTGTTCGAATTCATCTGATTCCATTGTTGCAGAAATTTATCCGAATTTATTGTATACTATAAAATGATCGGTAAGACAAGAAGAGGCACTTTAGGATGGTCCCATTTCAATTTTATTAGGATCTATAAATGGTATGTTTATCTGTTTTGTTTTTGTCTGTTTTTTTATTTTATTTTATTTTATTTTTTACTTTCTATGCTTAGTAAAAATTGACCCATCATCACGAATTTTGAGTACAGTGTTAAGGTACACAGTACTAGATTACATTCTTAAAATAGTTGATGTTTCTTACAGGGACACGTTAAATGTTTTAATTTATCATTGTCTACAGCTCGCTAAAATGAGCTACATTTTAAACAGTTGGATTAAAAATGAATGTGGAGTAAAGTCTTGCATCGTAATTAGGTAAAATTGGTTAACACGATTTTACCTGTACGAGAAATCGAGCCGGGTTGATAGTTGTCCAGATAAATGAGCCGAGTTGAAATTATATGCATAATTTACTAAATTAAGAGAGTTCGCCAGACGGGTCAGCTAGTTTGAATATAAAGGAGTATATCATAACATAACTGTCAGTGCTCCCGTTATTTGAATACTACTATTTCCGAAGAGGAAAATTCGCTTAATTTAATTATAGAAAATATGTGATAAAATAAGACTAAGAATACTTTTTTTTAAAAAGTGATATTCAAAAAACGGCAGGGTTGGCAACTATGGTACATATGTGTGTGTGTGTTGATTTTTAGACATAAAAAATAAGTCTTATATTAGAGATCTAGTAATTTTCCATATTAAAATATGGAATTAAATCTTTTTCTGTCATTTCGGATATCGAGTCGGATTCAGGCTGGGGTTTCAAGTAGACGTCAAAGAAAATTTTTAGGTAGGGTATAACCCGAATCCGACTATACCTGCTTTTTCGGGTAGGGTCAGGTTGACGCTATTTTTTTCGTTGCGGTTCGGATTGACCGTAAACTGTTACGGGTTGGGAATAAACTCTTGCGTGTCGGGCTGCAGAAAAGTATAGAATATTTTTCAGAGGAAAAAAAAAAAAGCTATATATTTAGACATTAATGAGCATCTCCAACATCGTAGAAGTTTGTGTGTGCGTTTCTCCGTTGTGTTCTGAAGAGACCGCTGCACGCAGAGCTACAAAATTTGGTGGAAAAGTACCTCTATGCATGTACTTTTGCACCTCGAAGCCCGAATTTGGAATTTTTGAATAGACTTTTTTTTAAGTACACTTTTTATGCGATTTTTAGTGTTTTTTCACGTTTCACTGCGATTTTCCCACATTAGTAAACGGAATCCGGTTCCAATCTTTTAACCCATGTATAGTAAAATTCGTACAGCAATTTTTGAATTTTTGGCGAATTTTTTTCTTCGACACAAAGAAATTTTGCCCAGTATGCTTGATTGGTTCGGTGGTTGCTTCCATTTCAGCCTTAGCTACGCTCAGAATCGTCATTTATTTTTCTCTTTTTAGCTTGGAGAAAGTTACTAATTCTTTACAGATAAAAAAATCATGATTTTAAAAGGGAACGGCGAATTATTTATTATCCCGATTTTTTTATTAGATTTTTTTAATTCCATTTTTAAGCGTTTTTTAACCTTTTTTCATTTTTTGCAGCGTATAATGTCAATTGATGCCGCTAGAAGTCAAAACCGTTGGAGGGCAGTTATGATTGGTAGCTGATAGGATTGTAGGCACAGCGGGAAGTGAACTGGGCAATTGCGATTGGCAGATGAAAAAAAAAAGTCGTTAGCTGATTGTAATTCGAACAGTGAGTTGTGAGTTTTTCGCGATTTGTTTTATGCGATATTTAGAGTTTTTTCATGTACGTGACGTCATTTCTGTATTTGATTTCCGAAATTAACAACGATAACTGACTGCATTAAAGACGTGAGTATAAAACATCACAAATTTACTGAATGGTGTATTCAAATGTCAAATTTAAAATTTTATACATACATTAAAATTAAAAATATCGACGTTTTGATCACCTTCTATGGTCATCCTCAGGAATCGCGTTAATTCTCTGATAGAAACTCCCTCATTCCCCCCTGCCTCAAAAATCAGAACTTTATTATTAGTCCGATTCAAACGAAACCCTTTCTCAGGTCCCCCAGACATCATTTTTTCAGCCCATGGTTACCACTATTTTTTAAAATTAATCACCAGGGAGGGGTATTTTCTCGGATTCTGTGGGCCCAATTTCAACGAGAATTAGTTCATTCAACTTAATACGAACTAATTAAGATATAGATAACTAATTAAGATACAGATTTGGCGCCACTTGTCGGTAGAAAATGGAACTAAAAGATTTTGCAGCGCATGCACAGCACGCCTGCTATATGGTGTCGTAGGCAGCAGGGACACGTGCCGGAGTGTCGATCAGAAAGAGTTTTATTTAGAACTAAGTGCACCCCCTAGCGGTTTGAAATGGAACTAAAAAATTTTGCATTTAAAATTTGTCAGATTCAAACAAAGGGCCCGATTTCAAGGAGAATTGATTCATTCAACTTTACATGAACTAATCATATAGACATTTATAGACATTTAATTAAGACATAGACTAAGAAATTAAGACAAATTAAGACATAGAATGTAGACATTTAATTAAGACATACAATTGGTACCCTATAGCGATGGAAAGTGGAACTAAAAGATTTTCAGCGCGTGCACGGCACGCTTTCTATACCTTGGCATAAGCAGCGGGGACAATTGCCGGAGTTTCGTTCTGAAAATGGTTTGTTTAAAACAGAGTGCATCTCTGGCGGTGGAAAATATAACCAAAAGATTTTTCATTTAATCTTGGTCAGATTCAAACGAAATACACTGCTCAAAACAATTAAAGGATATTTGAAGTTTTATATAAAATAAAGATATAAACGAAATTTTTTTTGCCGAAAATAGAAGAAGAGAATCACAAATGCAAATTTTTCTGGTTTTCAAACTGTGGAGTATGCAAATTTTGAGTTCGACGTCAAAAACGTCGCTTCAGCGGCAGCGAATGAAATTTGACTTTCAACTGGATAAAAGAGAATGAAGACAAGGATGATCGGTATTCAGTGATTGCTTTGTTTCGATGAGTACGATGTCTCAGCGAAGTCATTTGACAGATTCAGAAGCTTGGAGAATTGTTGGTAGGTTAGAAGGGGGCCAAACTCAAGCCGAAGTAGCGCAAGCCATTGGAGTGTCACAAAGTGTCATTTCCAGGATCTGGAACCGTTTTTTGGAGAGTGGATGTGCAGGCCGAAGACCAGGGCAAGGTCGTAGATGGGCAACAACGCCCAATGAAGATCGGTATTTAGCGTTAACAGCTCGGAAACACCGAAACATGAACGCTACTCTTCTCCAACAACACCTTCGCTCGGCTACAGGCACCACGATTTCAACTCAGACTGTCCGAAACCGGCTCCATGCTGTAGGTCTGTATGCTCGCCGACCGATGGTATGTATTAGATTAACATCGAAGAAGGCATCGTCGCGACCGCAGGGAGTGGGCAACCGAGCATGTCAACTGGAGGAGAAATGAATGGAGCAATATTCTGTTTTCTGACGAGTCCCGTTTTTCTGTAATAGGCGTATTTTCATCTGGAGGGACCGTGGCAGTAGGAATAATCCTGCGTTCGTGCACGAAAGTGTCAGATTTGGCGGTGGAGGAGTGTTGGTGTATGGTGGCATCTCCATTGACGGGCGCACTGACCTCTACACCATTCGAGATGGAGCTCTGACTGGTCGCCGATATAGGGATGAGATCCTCAGACCTATTGTAGTCCCTTACGCTGCAGCAATCGGAGATAACTTCATTTTAATGGACGATAACTGCAGGCCACATCGTGCAAACCTGGTGGAGGATTTCCTTTTCGAGGAAGGAATCGTTCGAATGGAATGGCCAGCGTGTTCTCCAGACATGAATCCAATCGAGCACGTTTGGGACGCTCTAGGAAGACGAGTTTCTGGCCGCCAACAACCCCCACAAACTCTCCAAGAACTGGAAAGAGCTCTTCTGGAAGAGTGGGGCAGAATACCCCAACTCGTCATTAATAGCCTCATTGAGTCCATGCCTCAAAGGTGTTCAACGTTGCTGGCCGCCCGTGGAAACCATACGCCCTACTGAAAATGATTTTCTTTGAAGAAAACACCTTTTCTTATTCTTTTTTTCTCATATGCACAAATTGTTTTTTTTTCCTTTTGTACACAAATGCGCAATAAAATGCATTTTTTTCTGCCAAACATGTGTAATTTATTCTCATATAACCTACTATGTCTGTCGACCATGTATCAATCAGCTAAAAAGTTTCCCAGATACAAAATCCACCTGAAACTGCAATATCCTTTAATTGTTTTGAGCAGTGTATTTTATGACATTCTTCCGAAGTCTCCCAGGTACTAAATAAACATCAGTATCATTTTTTCAGCCCTTCGTTATCACTATTTATGAATTTTAATATAGAGGGGGGTGTGTTCGGTCCATATACAGGGACAGGTCTAAAACAGAATTAAATTAAGTAGCAGAGTATGTGGAAGTTCAATGGCTGATATTGGCAAGGTAGTGACGAAAGTGTTGAATGTAGATATGACACATTAATAAAGCAGTTTTTAGGTTTTAAATTAAACTGACGTTTATTAACATATCACAAAAATAAAATAAAGATGAATAAATATAACAGACAATTTAATTAAATAAAAATATAATTAATGACATATGGCATGGCAACAAAAAACACAGGTGGCAAAAATATGAGTATGAACATCAGATAAATGAAGCTTTCAAAATATACTTGTAAAAAAATTTCATTTTTCAACTCACGTGATAATTAATTGAATGTAACGACACACCAAATTAAAGCAGGCCTTTTTTTTTTATCAATCATTATTGAGTTGGTGTGAAGAAAACAATATGAAAAAAAAGTCCACACATTATTGATCTTTGAAATGAACACACATCACCACAAACAGAAGAAAACCAGAACTTCAGCAGCCGAAATAAAACAAACACTTTAAAAAACGTTTAAATCCAACACTGCACTCAAAAACTTTACAACGCTGCTAACATCTTTTCATTTGGCAGCTACACATATCGTCTAATTTATTGTTGCCTCTTTCTCGCCATCCGAACTGCCTTTTCATCCCTTTTTAAAAAGCATCAACATACCGCTTTCCGAAAACGCCCCCTTCATAATGTGCCAAGTTGAGAAGTTCTTAAACTGCCTATTAGCAAAGTAATTTAGAGTGCCTTTGAAAACTGCGGCACGGCAGCCGAGCACATGCTCCTCTATAGCGTTATGAATGAAATGATGTCGTAACTAGCGATCGCAACTGAATCCGGAAAAAGGGCTGAGAAAACGCTAGTCGATGTGAGAAAACGATATCGAGAATGAAGTTTGGAAAATAAACATTATCGGCGATTTGAAAAACTAAAAGAAAGATATGAACGATACCAGAAATGGAAACGATAGCGACTGAAATTACTTACTGAAGAACACGAATACAGGATTGAATGGAAAATTAGACAAGTACCAAAAGGTGACATTACGTATAAGTTTCAAGGTCCAAAATATATATATAGGGCTAACATTCCCCCCCCCCCTTGACACTTATACTGGAAAATATTTGATAACACAACAATAAGAAACATTCATGGTTAGTTAGTAAAAACTTGGTTAATATATTCACATTCAACAATATTCATAACTACAATTCAACAATAATTACACAATTATAACAAGTATATATATATATATATATATATATATATATATATATATATATATATATATATATATATATATATATATATGCATATATATATATATATATATATATATATATATATATATATATATATATATATATATATATGCATATAAACACTTATATAAAAATACAACACAGATCTCATTACTTTGAGGGAACACACTTGTTTCACAAAAACGGCTGAACCTTTTTAAAAAAGAAATTTTTTTCAAACACACAAATAAAGTTCTTGTTTCTAGCTTGTATCAAAACTTATACATCACCATAACAACATATGGCTACATTTACCGACACATTTTTTCTAAAAAGAAATATTTTACATACATTTTCAAATATTTAAATTTTTAGTGAGCTCACTTAAAAAAAAATATGTGCACAAAAAAAAGAAATTAATTTTATGCAATACTTATAAAATTATTTGATGAACATTTGCATAATAATATTGAAAAATACATATTACAACTCGATTTCCAAAATATATTAAAATACAGCATCATAATTGGAATTTGAAGGATCCTTCTGAAATAAAAATTAAAACAAGGTATAAACACGATGCTATTACAGAAAAGTTTAATGTATAATCACAAGGTTCAAACATTAATATAAAAAGACATATCATGAAACATGCAAGTTTCGGTATACCAAATTTCAAAAAGAGATAAAGTTAAACTTTGTATGTTTAACTAGAAAAAAATTAAAACAAGCTTTTAATGCTTGAAGAAAAGAAAATATTTTTTTTTTTCAACAATTTAAAAGGAGAGGAGAGTATTTTTTTTCTTGAGTTTTAAATGTACATTTTTATTTTTAAGAACCAAAAATAAATATAGCCTCAATGAACTTCATTAGAGCAGCTTTTGTAAGTGGTTTTGTAAAAATGTCAGAAAGATTGGATTTACTTTTAACGTGTTTTACTAAAAATATCTCTTGGTTTAATAAATCGCGAACAAAGAAAAGTTTAACATCAATATGTTTTGTCCTATAGTTTTCTATGGGGGAATTAATGAAATCTATTTCTGCCAGATTGTCTACTAATAAAGTTGGTTTAGTTTGTGGACCTGAAAATATGTGTTTATTATAACATTCTGTGATAATACGGCTGAACCAAAGAAGCTCTTTAGTTGCTTCTGTTAAGGCCACGAACACAGATTCCATAGTAGACAAACATATTGATTTTTGTTTAAAAGCTCTCCATGTTATCGGAGCTTTGACTAGCATAAGTAGTTGACCACCCACAGATGTGATGTCATCACGATTGGCTGCAAAATCTCCGTCTGTATATGTGATCAGGTTAATTTTATGACAAGGTAAATTCAATTTATAGTGCTTTGTATAGTTAACGTAACCCATAAGTTTTTAGAGGCCGACCCAATGAGCTATCCCCGGATTGCTCTGGAACTGGCTGAATATGTTTACTGCATAAGCAATATCAGGGCGTGTTCTGCTTGTTAAAAAGGATAGGCACCCTAACACACTTCTATACGGGTAGTTAAGCATTTCTTGAATTTCTGCATCTGTTTGAGGGCACTGTAATTTCGAATAGACAACCCCTTTACTAATCGGGAGTGAAGAAATTGAAAAGTTATACTCCTCAAAAGTGTGCAAATTTCTTTAATGTATTGCATTTGATGTATAGAGACTACACCTTCCTCATCCTCCTCAAACTCCACCCCAAGCAACTTACGGGTTTTGCCCAAGATTTTTATATCAAAATGCTTAGTTAAAAGAGTTAAAACCTTGTCAATGTATTTTGATGTCTGCTTAAAATGACAAAATCGTCAACATATAATAATAAAACAATGTAATCAGAAAATGTATAAACACAATTGCACCAATCTAACTTTTTAAAACCAAGAGAAATTAAAACTTTATGAAATTCGTAGAACCACACTCTACCGCTCTGATGTAACCCATATAATGCTCTTTGAAGCTTACAAACCAGATGTTCTTTTCCTTTTATTTCAAAACCAGAGGGCTGTTTCATATAGACCTCATCGGTTAGTGAGGCGTATAAGTACGCTCCTTTGACGTCACATTGTAAGTGAGTCCACCCGTGACAGGACACTAAAGCAGCAAAGAAAAAGCGAATTAAGCTAAAATTGACTACTGGCAAGAAGGTTTCATCGTAAGTTTCGCCCTTAATTTGTTTGTAGCCCTGTGCTACTAGTCTCGCTTTGTATCGTGCTATGTGCCCTTTATCATTACGTTTAATGGTGAAAACCAACCTACATCCGAGAGGTTCTTTATTGGGTGGAAGGTTAGTTAAGACCCATACCTTTCTATTGTTGATTTCCGCTAATTCCTCCCCCAATTTCTTGTTTCCACAGCTCCCATTGCGGTGATTTTACGGCTTGTTTTTATGTATTGGGTACAACCTGGTCTAGTCATGCATTAGTGTTATTGGATTCTAAAATGGAGAAATGTGGTGGTGTATTGCCTGGACTAGAACTAGCGCTTGAGCACCGCAAGTGTCCATGTACAATCCCCTCATATTTGTCTGCTCCTCTAAAACAAAAGATAGTTGGATTAAATTTAATTCCATGTTTTAGACAGTAATCAAGGACCTCTCTAATTGACCTTAATCTCTGTGTTCCTCCAAACTCATAATAATAAATGTCTGTCCGCCTTCCATCAGGCCTTGTTACAGGTTTTCAGAACCAAGTAGCTTCCCTCAAAGTTCTTGAAAGCTCTTCGCCCTCCTCCTCACTCTCATCCATAGATGGGTGTCCGGCGGCGGAAGCAGAAAAACTTGAGGTGCTTGGTTCTGTTGTTGGAATTACATACTTATGAAACTTGTCAGGTTGAATTTCTGTTAGTGGGTCTATTTCGGGAGGTTCGGATCATAGTGTGTAAGAGGGTCCCAGATTGCTTCCGTTGTGCTGCTCTAAACTAGCAAAAGGGTCTGTGCCTAAAGAATAAATAGGGTCTTGTTCATTTCCAACGTAGATGTCTTTGGGTACGGTTGCTTCTTCACTGAATTTTACGTTAATTGTTTCTATGATCTTATTTGTGTCTGGCAGCTAAATTCTATACCCTTTTGTAGACATTGCATACCCTACTAAAATCCCCTTTCTAGCCTTAGGTTCAAATTTTGTACTTCGAAGTTGTCTGGCACCCCCACATATGCTACTGTGCCAAAAGGACGCAAGTGTCTTATGGACGGTTTATTTCCACAATAATATTCAAATGGAGTTTTCTTATGTGACTTTTGGCAAACACGGTTCAGAGTGTAAGTAAAATACAAAATGGCTTCTGGCCAAAATTTCAGACTTAGTTTACTTTCGTTTAATATTGAGCGTGCCCCGTCTACAATTGTTTGATTGAGCCGTTCCGAGATGCCATTTTGTTCTGGAGTAAATGTGTTCCTGACCTCGTGTTTTATTCCATTTTCCTCAAAATATCTTTTAAAAGCTTCGTTTGAAAACTCCCGCCCATTGTCACTACGTACGTGTTTAAGTTTCGTGTTCAGGAAACGTTCGACCCTTTTCACATGGTTTGTAAAGAATTTAAAGACTTGTGATTTGCTACATAAGGGGTAAACTGATGCCTTACGAGAAAAATCATCTGTTATTGTTAAAAAGTATTTTTCTCCACCTCTCCCAATTACTGTAGTAGGTCCCCACAAATCTGTATGTAAAAGTTCAAGTGGCTTCTTAGACCGGATTTGATTTAATGGTTTGAAAGATGTGCGTCTATGTTTATTCAATTTGCACGTTTCGCAATGAAAATCCCGGACTTTAATGTGTGGTAAGCCTTTGACGCCATTACACCCCTCTGTATGTTCTATTAGTGTGGGACTGAGGTGACCTAGCCTACGATGCCATAATTTGAGATCATCTTTTTGTACTGTCGAGGCCTCAAAACTGGCCGGACCTGTTTAAATTTTATGTTGCTGCTAGGTTTAGTTTTACTTTTAGAATTGGCATCAGGTTGGATGTAATAAATCCCATTTTTAAGGGTTGCCCTAAATAATGTTTTATCATTTGTGTAGGCCTTAACCCTCCTTTTCCCTCCTTTGAATGTTGCACCTCTACTATCAAGGCGAGAGCCAGAAATAAGATCACGTCTTAAATTTGGACAATACATAACGTCCCCTAGACACAAAGTTGATCCTTTCAATTCAAGATTGACAGTGCCAGTTCCTTAAATAGGGAAAGTTGCTCCATCGACAGCAACGGCCAGTTCATGGTTATGAAGAGGCTCAAAATGCACATAAAGTTCTCGATCCTTGAAAAAATGGTGCGATGCACCGGTGTCTAATACCCAAGCATCGTCTTCCCCTTTAACTTTGCTAAGATTAGATTGTATAAGGAAGTTTACCTGACTATGGGATGTACTTTGATGCTTCCGACTCTGTCTGGATCTAGGAGCTCCAATTCTATTTTGATGTTGGACAGGGCTGGCTCTGGATGTAGAAGACTCTCTGGAACTGGTGCCGACTGAGGACTCGGGACCTGACGTGGCTGGAGAAGGGGCCTTGCATTGATTTTTGAGGTGTCCAATCTTTCCACACTTGTGGCATCTACCTTTAAATTTTCGTCGGTAACTCGTGTTACTCGGTGGGCGACTTCTGGAAAAGTGGGACTGGACGGCCAATTGATTTTTGTCCTCTGACTTCAGCTTCAGACGAGACTCCTCGGCGACTAGTTCAGTCAAGATGTCGGAAAACACAAACTTAGAGTCTGGCCAACGGAGTATGTTTTGGACTAGACTATCGTATTTTTGAGGAAGCCATCTGAGAAGTTGGAACGATAGATAAATTTCCTTAATTGGCTCATTCATTGCCTTCAGTTGGTCAGCGATTCGGTGGAGGCGATCAGCGTACATATCTATTGACTCCTCTGGTGCTATTTTACATGCTAATAATTCTGAGAATAATTGCATGCGGCGAGCTCTGTTATCAGGTTGGAAATGGGATCGGAGTTTTACCCATGCATTCTTAGGATCATCTATATTCTCGATTATCCTCCGAAAATCAGGCTCGACATTTAGGGTTGGGTTGATTATTGACGGCCAATTATCTACACTTGGGATATAGGACCGGGAGGAGTGCCCTTCGTGGGGGTCTTTCTAAGGGAACTTAACCCGTATTTACGAATGGAGAAATCCATGGCTTGAAGAAAACCACGAAAACTCCGAACGATTAGGCCGACGGGCGCGATTGGGATCGAACCCAGCACCTCCCGTCTACCAGCTTCGAGAGCAGAACCTCTCAGCCACTGGTGGGGCGCTCGACATTTAGATAGATTATGGACAATGCTGAACGAACTGTAGATTGATAGTCCTTGTATGCTGTTGTGTCACTCGTATCAGGTGCAGTTTCAGTTCCATTAACAATTCCCCAGGCATTCTTGTCCAATAGGAGGAACTTGATGTCAGCTGACCAATTTCCATAATTATGGAAATTTAATTTGTTTATGCTCACCTGTATGTTAGCCATTGTGAAGGAAGAATTTTTCTTTTCAATAAAATGTACAAAAAGGTACCAAAAAATTTTTTAATTTTCAACAAAATTTCATAAGTTTAAATCAAAAAATAAATAAACATCTTAATTTTAACTGTCATTCTGAACTTTATGAAATTTTTATGTAAATGCGCCCCCCCCCCCCCCCCCACTAAAATTCACTAGTGGGTCTAACTGCCGCCATCTACTAACACTTGTCAGCTAACCCTTGTCAAGGTTACGGCCCTTAAAGGGTTAATATGGCTTAAATGAGCCTGGGCCCATAACCGTATTCGGTCCATATACAGGGACCGATCTAAAACAGAATTAAATTAAGCAGCAGAGTATGTGGAAGTTCAATGGCTGATATTGGCAAGGTAGTGACGAAAGTGTTGAATGTAGATATAACACATTAATAAAGCAGTTTTAGGTTTTAAATTAAACTAACGTTTATTAACATATTGTTAGCCCTATATATATATTTTTGGACCTTGAAACTTATACTCAATGTCGCCTTTTCGTACTTGTCTAATTTTTCCATTCAATCCTGTATTCATTTTCTTCAGTCGCTATCGTTTTCCATTTCTAGTTTCGTTCAAATCTTTCTTTTCGTTTTTCAACTCGCCAATCTATGTTTATCTTCCAAACTGTTCGTTTCGATATCATTTCTCACATCGACCATCGTTTTCTCAGCTTTTTTCCGAATTCAGTTGCAACCGCCAGCTTCGATATCGTTTCAATCGTAATAGTATAGGGGAGCATGCGCCCAGACGCCGTGTAACAGTCTTCAAAGGCACTCTAGATTGCTTTGCCGATGGGCAGTTTGAGAACTTCTCAACTTAACACATCAGAAAGGGGGCGTTTTCGGAAAGCGGTATGTTGATATTGTTTAAAAGGGATGAAAAGGCAGTTTGATGGGCGAGTGAATGATAGCAGCAGCTAGGTTATACGATGATAGTTTTTAAACAAATGTTTTAATGCTGCAATAATGTTTATTCTTCCGAAGTCCATTTAATATTGTGTTCTGTTAATATGAAAGTGGTTTTATTTTAAAGTGACATGTGCACCCATATTCTGCTTTTGTGTTTTCTCTACTGTGATGTCAACTCATCTATTTTTGATTCCATCAAATATGAATAGAGAGGAAGTTTTTACGTTAATATATTTTTACATCTTTTCGGCAGTGCTTCTATAACTATGTGGATTAAAAAAAAATTGGGTCTTTTTTTATACTGAACTTTGATAATAAATGAAGTGTTGAATACTCTTATGAAGTAACTTACCAGTATGTGAGTAGGACTTTGTTTTGTTTTGGAAAGTTTAAAGTATTACATGCTCTAATATTTTGCCACCTTTTTGTTTTTGTTGCCATATGCCATTAAATTTTATTTTATTAAATTGTCTGTCATATTTTTCATCTTTATTTTATTTTTGTGATATGTAAATAAACGTTAGTTTATTTTAAAAACCTAAAACTGTTTTATCAATGTGTATTATCTACATTCAACACTTTTAGTCACTACCTTGCCAATATCAGCCAATAAACTTCCACGTACTCTGCTTTTCAATTTAATTCTATTTTTAGACCGGTCCCTGTATACGGACCGCGAACACGGTTATGGGCCCGGGCTCATTTAAAGCCATATTAACCCTTTAAGGGCCGTAACCTTTGGCAAGGATTAGCTGACAAGTGTTAGTAGATGGCGGCAGTTAGACCCACTAGTGAATTTTAGTGGGGGGGGGGCCGCATTTACATATAAATTTCATAAATTTCAGTATGACAGTTAAATTTAAGATATTTATTTTTATGAAATTTTGTTGAAAAAATTTTAATTTTTTTGGTACCTTTTTGTACATTTTTTTTTTGAAAAAAAAAATTCTTCCTTGGCAATGGCTAACATACAGGTGAGCATAAACAAGCTAAATTTCCATAATTATGGAAACTGGTCAGCTGACATTAAGTTCCTGCTATTGGACAAAAATGCCTGGGGCATTGTTAACGGAACAGAGGCTGTGCCTGATACAAGTGATGCAGCAGCATACAAGGACTATCAATCCAGAGTTCGTTCATAATCTATCTGAATGTCGAGCCTGACTTCCGTCGAATAATTGAGAACATTGACGATCCTAAAGATGCATGGGCAAAGCTCCGATCCCGATAATAGAGCCCGCCACATGCAGTTATTTTCAGAGTTGTTGGCATGCAAGATAGCACCAGAGGAGTCGATAGATATGTACGCTGCTCGCCTCAACCAAATCGCTGACCAACTGAAAGCAATGAATGAGCCCATTAAGGAAATCTATCTGTCGTTCCAACTACTCAGATGGCTCCCTCAAAAATATGACAGTCTAGTCCAGAACATACTTCGTTGGCCAAATTCAAAGTTTGTGTTTTCTGACATCCTGACTGAACTAGTCGCCGAGGAATCTCGTCTTAAGCTCAGGTCAGAGGACAAAAACCAACTTGCCGTCCAGTCCCAATTTTCTAGAAGTCGTCGTCCACCAAGTAACACGAGTTACCGACGAAAATTTAAAGGCAGATGCCACAAGTGCGGAAAAATTGGACACAGCAAAAAGCAGTGTAAGGCCCCTTCTCCAGCCACGTCAGGTCCGGAGTCCTCAGTTGGCACCAGCTCCAGAGAGTCTTCTACATCCAGAGGTAGCCCCGTTCATCATCAGAACAGAAATGGAGCTCCTAGATCCAGACCGAGCCGAAAGCATCAAAGTGTCTCCCATAGTCAGGTAAACTTCCTCATTCAATCTAACCTTAGTAAAGTTAAGGGGGAAGACGATGCCTGGGTGTTTGACACTGGTGCCTCGCACCACTTTTGCAAAGATCGAGGACTTTATGTGTCTTTTCAGCCTCTTCATAACCATGAACTTGCCGTTGCTGTCGATGGAGCAACTTTCCCGATTGAATGGACTGGTACTGTTAATCTTAATTTAAATGGATCAACTTTGTGTCTAGGGGATGTAATGTATTGTCCTAATTTAAGACGTAATCTTATTTCTGGCTCTCGCCTTGATAGTAGAGGCGCAACATTCAAAGGAGGGAAAGGGAGAGTTTAAAGCCTACACAAATGATAAAACACTATTTAGGGCTACCCTTAAAAATGGAATTTATTACATCCACCCCGATGCCAATTCTAAAAGTAAAAGTAAACCTAGCAACAACGTAAAATTTAAACAGGTCCGTTTTGAGGCCTCGACAGTACAAAAAGATGATTTCAGATTATGGCATCGTAGGCTAGGTCACCTCAGTCCCACACTAATAGAACATACACAGAGGTGTAATGGCGTAAAAGGCTTACCACACATTAAAGACCGAGACTTTCATTGCGAAACATGCAAATTGAATAAACATAGACGCACATCTTTTAAACCACTAAATCAAATCCGGTCCAAGAAGCCACTTGAACTTTTACACACAGATTTGTGGGGACCTACTACAGTAACTGGGAGAGGTGGAGAGAAATACTTTTTAACAATAACGGATGATTTTTCCCGTAAGGCATCAGTTTATCCATTATGTAGTAAATCACAAGTCTTTAAAGTTTTCATAAACCATGTCAAAAGGGCCGAACGTTTTCTAAACACGAAACTTAAACATGTACGTAGTGACAATGGGCGGGAGTTTTCAAACGAAGCTTTTAAAAGATATTTTGAGGAAAATGGTATAAAACACGAGTTCACGAACACATATACTCCAGAACCAAATGGCGTCTCGGAACGGCTCAATCAAACCATTGTAGACGGGGCACGTTCTATACTGCATGAAAGTAAACTAAGTTTGAAGTTTTGGCCAGAAGCCATTTTGTATTTTACTTACACTCTGAACCGTGTTTGCCACAAGTCACATAAGAAAACTCCATTTGAATATTATTGTGGAAATAAACCGTCCATAAGACACTTGCGTCCTTTTGGCACAGTTGCATATGTGGGAGTACCCAGACAACTCCGAAGTACAAAATTTGAGCCTAAGGCTAGAAAGGGGATTTTAGTAGGATATGCAATGTCTACAAAAGGGTATAGAATTTGGTTGCCAGACACAAATAAGATCATCGAAACAATTAACGTAAGATTCAGTGAAGAAGCAACCGTACCCAAAGACACCTACGTTGGAACTGAACAAGGCCCTATTTATTCTTTAGGCACAGACCCTTTTGCTAGTTTAGAGCAGCACAACGGAAGCGATCTGGGACCCACTTACACACTATCATCTGAACCTCCCGAAATTGACCCACTAAAAGAAATTCAACCTGACAAATTTCATAAGTCTGTAATTCCAATAACACAAGCAAGCACCTCAGGTTTTTCTGCTTCCGCCGCCGGACACCCATCTACGGATGAGAGTGAGGAGGAGGGCGAGGAGCTTTCAAGAACTTTGAGGGAAGTTACCTGGTTTAGAAAACCTGTAACAAGGCCTGATGGAAGGCGTACAGACATCTATTATTATGAATTTGGAGGGACACAGAGGTTAAGGTCAATTAGAGAGGTCCGTGACTACTGTCTAAAAAAGGGAATTAAATTCAATCCAACTCTCTTTTGTTTTAGAGGAGCAGACAAACATGAAGGTATTGTACATGGACACTCACGATGTTCAAGCGCTAGTTCTAGTCCAGGCAGTACACCACCACATTTCTCCATTTTAGAATCCAACAACTCCGATGCAAGACTAGACCAGGCTGTACCCAATACATACAAACAGGCTTTAAAATCACCTCAATGGGAGCTCTGGAAACAAGCAATGGGGGAGGAGTTGGCAGTAATCAACAATAGAAAAGTATGGGTCTTAACTAACCTTCCACCCAATAAAGAACCTCTCGGTTGTAGGTGGGTTTTCACCATTAAGCGTAATGATAAAGGGCACATAGCAAGATACAAAGCAAGGCTAGTAGCACAGGGCTACAAATAAATAAAGGGCGAGACTTATGATGAAACTTTTTCACCGGTAGTCAATTTTAGTTTAATCCGCTTTTTCTTTGCAGCTTTAGTGTCTTGTCACGGGTGGACTCATTTACAATGTGACGTGAAAGGAGCGTACTTATACGCCCCATTAACCGATGAGGTTTATATGAAACAGCCCCCTGGTTTTGAAATAAAAGGAAAAGAACACCTGGTCTGTAAACTTCAAAGAGCATTATATGGGTTACATCAGAGCGGGAGAGTGTGGTTCTACGAATTGCATAATGTTTTAATTTATCTTGCTTTTAAAAAGTTAGATTGGTGCAATTGTGTGTATACATTTTCTGATTACATTGTTTTATTATTATATGTTGACGATTTTGTCATTTTAAGCAGACATCAAAAATACATTGACAAGGTTTTAACTCTTTTAACTAAGCATTTCGATATAAAAATCTTGGGCAAAACCCGTAAGTTGCTTGGGGTGGAGTTTGAGGAAGATGAGGAAGGTGTAGTCTCTATACATCAAATGCAATACATTAAAGAAATTTGCACACGTTTTGAGGAGTATAACTTTCCCATTTCTTCACTCCCGATTAGTAAAGGGGTCGTCTTTTCGAAATTACAGTGCCCTCAAACAGATGCAGAAATTAAAGAAATGCTTAACTACCCATATAGAAGTGTGTTAGGGTGCCTTTCCTTTTTAACAAGCAGAACACGCCCTGATATTGCTTATGCAGTAAACATATTCAGCCAGTTCCAAAGCAATCCGGGGATAGCTCACTGGGTCGGTCTCTTAAAACTTCTGGGTTACGTTAACCATACAAAGCACTATAAATTAAATTTACCTTGTCATAAAATTAACCTGATCACATATACAGATGCGTATTTTGCAGCCAATCGTGATGACAGGACATCTATGGGTGGTCAATTACTTATGCTAGACAAAGCTCCGATAACATGGAGAGCTTTTAAACAAAAATCAATATGCTTGTCTACTATGGAATCTGAGTTTGTGGCCTTAACAGAAGCAACTAAAGAGCTTCTTTGGTTCAGCCGTATTATCACAGAATGTTATAATAAACACATATTTTCAGGTCCACAAACTAAACCAATTTTATTAGTAGATAATATGGCAGCAATAGATTTCATTAAATCCCTCATAGAAAACTATAGGACAAAACATATAGATGTTAAACTTTTCTTTGTTCGCGATTTATTAAACCAAGAGATACTTTTAGTAAAACATGTTAATAGTAAATCCAATCTCTCTGACATTTTTACAAAACCACTTACAAAAGCTGCTCTACTAAAGTTCATTGAGGCTATATTTATTTTTGGGTCTTAAATTAAAATGTACATTTAAAACTTGAAAAAAAAAACTCTCCTCTCCTTTTGAATTGTTGAAAAGAAAAAATTCTTTTCTTCAAGCGTTAAAAGCTTGTTTAAAATTTTTCTAGTTAAACATTCAAAGTTTAACTCTTTCTCTTTTGAATTTTTGAATATTGAAACTTGCATGTTTCATATGTCTTTTATATATTAATGTTCGAACCTTGTGATTATACATATAAAACTTTTCTGTAATAGCATCGTGTTTATACCTTGTTTTAATTTTTATTTCAGAAGGATCCTTCATAATCAAATTTTTGATGCTATATTTTTGAGTACCCTCATTTCCAATGGCATGGACAATTTAACTCCCGCTGGAACGTGATCAGACCTCATGTTGGTTCATCCTCCGGGGTTACGAGCAGCCTCAAGAAGCGTCTCGCAGAGGTGACAATGTAATTGCCAGAGTGACCTGCAGGGGATAGCGGCCTTCGTGAGTGCTCTGGTCACTGGAAGGCCTGTCGCGGGCATCTTATTTTTCTTTCTGTAAGTCCCTCGTTTTTATTAATGGAACTGCCACTTTTGTCCCGTTCGTGCTATTGGAAATCGAGTTGTAACAAGTATTTTTCAATCCTATTATGCAAATGTTTATCAAATAGCTTTATAAATATTGCATAAAAATTATTTTTTTTTTGTGTGTACACATATATATTTTTTTTAAGTGAGCTCACTGAAAATTTGAATATTTGAAATACATTTATATATTTCTATTCCTTAGCTAAGAAATGTGTGTGTTGGTAAATGTAGCCATATGTTAGTATGGTGAGGTATAAGTTTTGATACAAGCAAGAACTTTCTTTGTGTTTTTGAAAGAAAATTTTCCTTTTTTTTAAAGAAAAAAGGGGTTCAGCTGTATTTGTTCGAGTGTGTTCCCTCAAAGTAATGAGGATCTCTGTTATATTTCTTTTATATAAGCATTTATATGCATATACTTATATATTTACTTGTTATAATTGTGTAATTATTGTTGAATTGTGTTTATAAATGTTATTGAATGTGAATATATTAACAAAGTTTTTACTGATTAACTATGAATGTTTCTTATTGTTATGATATCAGATAATTTCAGTATAAGTGTCAAGGGGGGGGGGCAAATGTTAGCCCTATATATATATTTTTGGACCTTGAAACTTATACTCAATGTCGCCTTTTCGTACTTGTCTAATTTTTCCATTCAATCCTGTATTCATTTTCTTCAGTCGCTATCGTTTTCCATTTCTAGTATCGTTCAAATCTTTCTTTTCGTTTTTCAACTCGCCAATCTATGTTTATCTTCCAAACTGTTCGTTTCGATATCATTTCTCACATCGACCACCGTTTTCTCAGCTTTTTTCCGAATTCAGTTGCAACCGCCAGCTTCGATATCGTTTCAATCGTAATAGTATAGGGGAGCATGCGCCCAGACGCCGTGTAACAGTCTTCAAAGGCACTCTAGATTGCTTTGCCGATGGGCAGTTTGAGAACTTCTCAACTTAACACATCAGAAAGGGGGCGTTTTCGGAAAGCGGTATGTTGATATTGTTTAAAAGGGATGAAAAGGCAGTTTGATGGGCGAGTGAATGATAGCAGCAGCTAGGTTATACGATGATAGTTTTTAAACAAATGTTTTAATGCTGCAATAATGTTTATTCTTCCGAAGTCCATTTAATATTGTGTTCTGTTAATATGAAAGTGGTTTTATTTTAAAGTGACATGTGCACCCATATTCTGCTTTTGTGTTTTCTCTACTGTGATGTCAACTCATCTATTTTTGATTCCATCAAATATGAATAGAGAGGAAGTTTTTACGTTAATATATTTTTACATCTTTTCGGCAGTGCTTCTATAACTATGTGGATTAAAAAAAAATTGGGTCTTTTTTTATACTGAACTTTGATAATAAATGAAGTGTTGAATACTCTTATGAAGTAACTCACCAGTATGTGAGTAGGACTTTGTTTTGTTTTGGAAAGTTTAAAGTATTACATGCTCTAATATTTTGCCACCTTTTTGTTTTTGTTGCCATATGCCATTAAATTTTATTTTATTAAATTGTCTGTCATATTTTTCATCTTTATTTTATTTTTGTGATATGTAAATAAACGTTAGTTTATTTTAAAAACCTAAAACTGTTTTATCAATGTGTATTATCTACATTCAACACTTTTAGTCACTACCTTGCCAATATCAGCCAATAAACTTCCACGTACTCTGCTTTTCAATTTAATTCTATTTTTAGACCGGTCCCTGTATACGGACCGCGAACACATATCACCAAAATTAAATAAACATGAATAAATATAACAGACAATTTAATTAAACAAAAATATAATTAATGACATATGGCATGGCAACAAAAAAAAAACAGGTGGCAAAAATATCAGTATGAACATCAGATAAATGAAGCTTTCAAAATATACTTGTAAAAAAATTTCATTTTTCAACTCACATGATAATTAATTGAATGTAACGACACACCAAATTAAAGCAGGCCTTTTTTTTTATCAATCATTATTAACACTTTCCAACCTAGTTGATTAACACTTTCCAACCTAGTTGAAAAGTGTTTGACTTCGGTTTGTCTGGCCGTATGGCCGTCTGCCGTCTGGCCGTCTGTCCGTGCTCTAACTCCCGTAAATATGCTCGGATTGCTCTGCAATTTTTATATGTTATAGTCGTTATCTATAGCATGTTCCCCATTTCAACGGAAGTGTGTAGCACTTATAGTTTTTTTACAGGGACACTCAAAAGAATTCCGTTACATTGCGGTCTATGGGGAAAAATCATTCACGGTTTATTTAAATAATGTTTCACTATTTTAAACGCATTGAAATTTATATATATCACTAAGGTGTATTTCAAGAGGCTTACTACAGAATAGTGTGTGTACAGCAGTCATCGTTCATTTACAGGGACACACAAAAGAATTCTCTACTGTAAGTTAACAATAATTCCTGGAAGTGCGTTTTAAGTTACTGATCGCGATTTTAACTCTCTTTTTGTTTATTATGTGGTGTGTATAAATTCTGTATATCCTATACAGGGAAGCACAAAAGTTCGCGAACACATTACCGTATTATTTAACTCCAGACGGAGAATTTTAAACTGTGCTACGCGTTTCCTAACTGAACTAAAATTTAACATACTATGTAGTATATATACAAATCTATAGATACTATACAGGGCTGAATAAAAGTATTCGGATTACTTAGATGTTATCTTTTAGCTTATTAAACGGTATGATTTGTAAAATTATTTTGGAAGCGTTGGAAAGTGTTACATAATCTATGCTTGACGCATGATTTTTCGTTCTTGTTGAGTTTGTGTGAAGAAAACAAGATGAAAAAAAAGTCCACACATTATTGATCTTTGAAATGAACACACATCACCACGAACAGAAGAAAACCAGAACTTCAGCAGCCGAAATAAAACATACACTTTAAAAAACGTTTAAATCCAACACTGCACTCAAAAACTTTACAACGCTGCTAACATCTTTTCATTTGGCAGCTACACATATCGTCTAATTTATTGTTGCCTCTTTCTCGCCATCCAAACTGCCTTTGACTTTGAAGGGGGGGGGGGGGCTTTGAGACCTATAGCGGCATGGCTGTCGTCTCGAGTGATCCATCAAAACAAACTTCAAAACAATTGTCAAAATCCATGAAGGGGCACTATTAAAACCGATGTATGCGGTGTAAGAAATTTATAGTTGACGCTCGGAAGTCACCAGATGAAATAAATTTATCCAAAAAGTTCGGAAAGCACCGAAAACAATCACTGTTTAGAATTGTGGCGTTCCAGTATAAAGCGCGCTGTTGCTGATATTTGATACAAGAAAAAAGGATGTGCTCCAACGAGTCTGGGACATGGCATGCACTGCAGTTACCATCTTCCGCTATATTAAAGCGAGCCAACATAGCAGGGGTGCAGGGGCGTAGCTTGAAATTTTTATTGGGGGGGGGGAGGACCTGACTTTGGCGCCCTATATATAATTTTCATTTCCCCCCCCCTACCCCACCCCACCTCCTCTCTCGCCACATTGTCATCAGCCGCACTAGAGGTCTGCAGGTGCTGAAATGCCCAGGCCCGACCCGGCATAAAAGCAAACAGTTCGGCCGGGCCTGGTATAAAAGCAAAAAGTTCGGCCCGAGCCCGGACTGGCCTGCCCCGACTGAATACTGAATTACATACAAAGCATGACGATATTTCTGAAGCAACATTAACCTAAAATTAAAATTGCACTTACTTATTCAGAAAGCACACTTATGCATAGATTTTAGTTTCATATTATGCTCAAAATGCATGGAATGCAAAATATCAACAATATTTATGATCACTTAGACAATTACGTACATAAACACTGATTAAAAAATTGACTTAGATTATTACATTGAAATGAAGATTCAGTAAGAGAAGAAAAATCCGTTATAGGCAGGTTCCATTCTTAGCAGGTATATCGTCTGTTGTATGTATTATATTCTTTTTGCACGGATCAAGACATGTTTCTGTGTAAGAAAAGTTTTCGTCATAGATTGTTTCTATTTCAGAGGTTTTACTGCATTTAAAATTTTTTATTGCTTAGAATAGTATGTACTATTCTTTAAAACGAATTTTAATTGTAGAATAATGGCTATTTAAAAATATATTCATTTTTCGCAAAAATTGTTGTGCCAAGCATAATTTTCTGATTTTTACGCTGGCCTGCAAATTTCGGTCCATGCAGATCTCTAGGAAGAATGACATCCAAACACAGCTTGGCCCAGAAAAAAAAGAAGTCTGGCCCGTCCCGGCCCAAGTCTGCAGAAAAAAGTTATGCCCGAACTGTGCAGATCTCTAACTTAAAAGCGAGTTTAAAATATCAGTTTTAATTTTTACAGAAAAATTACAATACTATTTGATTCTTAGAGACCTGATTAAAAATATATGAAATTTTATATGCAAACAGGTGATAATGATTAACCTTAACTAAAGCAAATATTTGTAACTGCTCTTACATTCTGCTCCATCATTAACAATTTGAAACCACTCGTTCATAAATGAAGTTACATAATCTGCTTTCTTCTTAAATTCATTTGTTTTGATTTTTGTAAAAGGTACCTAGTTTATTACTTTTATTTATTTACTCTAGAGAAATTCGTGCCTGGGATATAAGTTTTCAAAAAAATATACAGTACACTCATTTCAAGAAACACATGCCTCTAATCTTTCAAATGAACGGAATATCAATGTCTGTTGTCTCGTTTTGTACAAGAGGGGATTTCAAACAGTTCAAATATCAGGGTGGGGGAAATTTTTTGTTAGGATTTTTTGTAGAGGATTCTTTCAGGAAAATTGCCATATGACCACCTTATAGAGTAGAGGTCTGCACAAGATCCTACCCGGCCCAGCAAAATGAAGGTCAATTTTCAAATGGACCGGTCTGGCAGAATGAAAACAATTTTTTAAACGAGCCTGGGCGGACCGATGAAGAATAATAAACGGGTCAGGGCAGGCCTATAAAAATATTAAGTGAGCCGACCGGCCTGATATAAGATGCCAGAATATGCCTATGCCAGAATACGTTATAAATGTGTTGCACAATCCGATACTAGTTTGGCAACATCAATACAGAAATTTAATATGCCCAACGTAGATTTTCATCGGACAGTTACATTGTGTATGAGCCTGTGCATAATTTTTCCTGTCAACTCCGACCGTGTTCAGGCGCACATTTTTTCTACTTACGCGAGTCGGGCTGGGCCTGAACTTAATTATTCCTAAGACATGTCGGGCAGACTTTTTTTTTGTTGTTGTTTAATTCAAATATAAAACGGGATAATGGATTTTTGGTAACAAAATCTTTCGAAATAAACTATAAAAAAATATTTCTTCGGAATTCATTAATCTAATTTTTTAATTATAAAGCTTCAAAATTTATGATGTTTTTAAACATTTTTTTATCTTTACTCTAAAGTACATTATTGTTTAACGAGTCTTTGCTTGAATTCAAAAGTCTAGAAGTCTAAATATTCATTAATGTTGATATTCTGTATTCTATGGATTGCCCACATATAGTCCGAATTATACTTTAAAAATTTCTCGAAAAAAAAAGTATGGAGTATTCTTTAAAAGAATCTTAATTATATGTTATGGAAAATATGATTTTCTTTTGTAGAAATTGAACCGTTTTGGGGCGGACCGGGCCGAACTTTTGGTTTTTAAGCCAGACTGGGCAGGACCAAGATAGCTTTCGTTTGTACCCGAGTGCGTCTGATCTCTGATCCTAGAAATTTCATACAGTGGAGACCTCTAGACCACACCCACCCTCTCTGAACTGTTCTGTAACCTCTCTCCAGCCACTTTCATTTCTTTGCACTTTCTTTCGATTACCAAATGTGACCATAGGAAAGAATTGTACTTTTAAAGATTGAATTACATTACTGCCCAGCAATTGATTGCAATTCCTGCTTTCAGAATTTTCTCTTCTGCAGGTATAAATTGTTTTGTTAGGGAGTAGAGGTAGTAAAAGTTCTAAAATTGTCATACACAAATGTTGTATGTTAAATGCAACTTACATTGTAATTTAACATTTAAAATAATGTTCGTGTATAATTACTTGCAACTACTATTTAAACCCTTTCTTTATGAGTGCCTGACGGCGCCCTTAAACCTTCTTTGACCCCTTACATGAACGTATTGTAGAACCGTTCCAACAAATCAGTCCCAAATCTTCACCTTTTCTTGCTACTACAAAGGATGTCCAACAACTACTAAGATAAGAAGGGAATAATTGTACTTCTAAGGATCGAATTACACTTACCGTCCCGCAATTGATTACAATTGCTACTTTCAGAATTTTCCTTTTTCCATATATAATTTTTTTTTGGCGGGGCGTGAAGGGGGGGGGGGGAGAGGATAGAAGTAGTTACAAATTTAAACCCCTTATGTAAATTTTGTATGTTAAAAGTAACTTACTTTCTAATTTAAGATTTAAAATAAAGTGTTTGTATAATTACTTATTACTGCTAATGCACCCTTTCTTTATGGGCGCCTGACGGCGCCCTTAAACCTTCTGTGGCGCCCTACTACTTGAACTTATTGGGGGGGAGGCTCCCCCCCCTCCCCCCCTAAAGCTACGTCCCTGCAGGGGTGATTACCATCTTACATAAAAGCCGAGAAATAAGTACATCCTCACGTCTGTTCAAAGCCCATGAATGGGACTGTGTAATGTTGGGAATATTGCCATGTGACTGTCGGTATTTACTAGCGAAGAAAATCTGATCACATTGCCGCCGTATGTTTGATTTGCACAAGCGAGCCAAGTCCTCTGGAGAAACCCAGTCCAGCAAGGCATCCGCGTCGGTAACACTCCTGGCCAGGCAGTCAGCTTTTTCGTTGAGGGGAATCCCTCGGTGACCCGGGACCCAGTAAAGATTAATGCTTGATACATGTTCAGCCAGTCTCTGAATTTTGTTATGCAACCATATTATTACTTTAGGAGAACGCCAATTGACACACTGAAGAGCCGATAGTACCGAAAGGCTATCTGTAAGAATGATGATGGAAGAAGTCGTGGATGTCCTGCTCATCAAAAGCCGTTCCAATGGCAAGAGCCTCCGTCGTGAAAATAGAATTTGTATCATTGACTCTGTATCTGAATTGGTTGCTTGAGGAGCAGCCGGCAATCGAAGTAGCACCCGTCGACTTTGAGGCGTCTGTAGCTATGATTTCCCAAGGACTCGTGAACTCTTGGATGAAGTCTGCGAAGAGAGAAGATACTGCATAAGCTGCAAGGTCTGTTCTTTGGAAAGGGAAGTCCGATAAGTGATATTGCACTATTCTCCTATTAAAAGGCAATGGACATTGGAATCGTATCAAACAATCTGGCCGGCAATGAAATTCCTCGAACACATTCAAAACGCATGGGTGACAGCTGGCGACAGCTTGAAGCCCGTTGTCCCAGAGCGGGGACCACTTTCTTAAAGCCAGGTGCTTAATCCAGAATCCGCTCGCAAGGCCTTTGAGCCTGTCGCCAATCGGAACAACACCAGCATGTTTCCGGAGTATGATGTTCGGGGTCCACTTTGGAAGCCCCAAAGCTACCCTAATGGCACTTGTTTGCAGGACATCGAGCTTTTTCAGAACAGAGACACTTGCCATGTTAAGTACCGCGGCCCCATACTCAATGCAACTATAAACTGAGGCGGACGCCAGCGTCAGCAGGTGTCTAGATCTTGCTCCATAGCTCTTGCAGGCCAGTGATTTTAACATGCCGATGCGGCCAAATACTTTTCTTCTCAGATAATTGACATGGCTGTTGAAACCTCCCCGGCGAGCCACATGAAAGCCCAGGAATTTAATTTCGTCGCTCCATTCAATAAGGCCCCCGTTGATGCTGAGGTCAAAGTCACATAGTGCATTTCTTCGAGAAAGGTTAATCGCGTGGCACTTATCAGAGCGGATGGACAGTTTCCAATAATTACACCACTGGGTGATGAGACGAAGGGCTTCTTGTAACTTTGCCTGGCAGGTGACTAAGGAAGAGTGTATGCAGTAAATAAATATATCGTCAGCATATATCAGAAACTTGATGCCAAGACCTTCTAGCACCTCGAAAAAGTCATACAGGAAGATAGTGAAAAGAATCGGGCTTAATACTGCACCCTGGGGAACTCCTCGACCAGTAGTGCGAGGGGACGACTGAGAACCCCTCCAGAGCACCTTGATACACCGACTGGACAGGAAACGGTGTAGCCAATGGAGTATTGGGCCCACAATTCCAATCTCAGCACACTTGATTAACAGGCCATCAATATATACAGAGTCGTAGGCTGCTTGGATGTCCAGCGAAATTCCCAACACAAATTTTTTGTCCAGTTTAGCCTGCTTGATGTCAAGGTGGAGTATCATGATTGCAGTTTGGCAGTCACGGAACGATTGAAACCCAAGGTGGCGCGAGTCGAGGATATTATTTTCGAGGAGGTGATTGGAAATTCTGTGAGCGAGCATTCGCTCGCAAATCTTGCACATGACAGATGTAAGAGCAATGGGGCGATACGAAGTGATATCAGATTTAGGTTTGTTTGGTTTGAGTATCGGTATGATCAGGGAGGAGGTCCACTCGAGAGGGATATCTCCGGTAGTCCAGATTGAGTTGTAAATACGAAGTAGGCAGTCCAAGGCGTGGTCGGAGAGTCCCTTAAAGAATGCTGCGCTAATTTTATCCTCACCAGGGGCTGTGATTTTCGTTCGTCGAATGGAGTCCTGGAGTTCTGTCATTGTAAAAAGGCGATTTAGCTTTTCGGATACGTCAGCACCGAAGGTTAGAGGGATCGGGTCATGAGAAGCAGGCTCGCTAAAATGGTCTGCAAAGAGCTCCGCTTGTGTAATCACCTCAGAGCTAATGGAGTCAGCATGTCTCAGGCAGAGGTGGGAATCAGGAGGCGAGGACTGCCGGCTCTTGACTTTTCGGAAGACTTTATAAAGGGTACCCGGGTCTTTAGCGTTACGGCATACAGAATCCCAGTAACATCGTTTGGCATCTCGTGTCGCTTGCCGAAGTTTGGCTGCAGTCTGTTTGAATTTTGTCCAGAACTCCGTGGACACAAGCTGGCGGGCTTTCTTAAGGAAAAACCTCTTCTGTCTTAATAAACCACTGCATTTGGTTGACCACCACACTGGGAGGCCTTTTGTAGGGTACTTCCTTGAAAGACTGTGGTTATGCATAGCCCGGCGGACCAGATTAAGAAAAGAGTTATAATTTAAATCAGGCGAGTGCAATAGGTAGTCATTTACCATCCGGCAGATTAGAGGCCATTTGTAAAGAGTGGATCCTGGGTGTAAAGGTGTCCTAATTACCACCTGAATATTGATAGGAAAGTGGTCGCTATCATACGTGTCCTCTTCAACATGGTAAGTTGTGCCAGCGAACAGATCAGCTGAGGTCAATCAAGGAACATGTCCCACTCGGGGCAACATGTGTTGGGTCGGAAGAGTTAATGAGGCAAAAAGAGCTGTCACAGAGCCAGTCCACGAAGACTTCAGCAGTACGGGACGATACCTGGGAGCCCCAGAGCTGATGATGAAGGTTAAAGTCCCCTAGGATTAGAGTCGGGCCATTAATCTCACGGCAGATCTTGATTATGTCAGTAACAACCAGTCCGGAGCCAGAATAAATATTGATAATGTTTAAGTGAGAAGAGCCAAAGTGACAGCGGACTCCCATCAATTCATTCGCCGAACTATGATCAGAGAGATTGATACGGGCAGAGGACCATTTATTATTTACTGCAATGGCCAGTCCACCACCTGGGCGGCCCAGCCTGTCAGACCTATACAAAATTTTCCCAGGAAGGGAGACATATTTATCCGGGAATAGAAAGGTTTCTTGGATCGCCAAAACATCAGCCTTAAAAAATGGAGGGCAGCTTAGCCAAGGAAGTTTATTCATAAGACTGCGACAGTTCCATTGTACAATACTTATCCCCATATATGAAGAAAGAACCAATAAAAGAAGAATGACAACACAGGCCAAAATATAACAGTTACCCAGGCAAGTTGCAACTCACAATCGCCAGCCAACAAAACGTTAAAAAACCATGTTCGTAATGGTATGTGCTACCTCGTCTGAGAGCCGCTGCCTTGGTTCAGGCGTTTACGTCTCTCAGGTGAAAAGTCATTCCATTTTGCTAAGCAATTGACCAACATATTACTAAGATCAGTGATGGCTTCCGTAACCTTCTCAGACTGTTTGGAGAAAAGATCCACTATAATTTTCAACATAGTATTAGTGCGTACTTCTATAAATTTTTGGAATTCTTCCACTTCCGTTTTTTGTACACTTGCTACTTTAGCATAAGATGTGGCTTCAGTTTTGGGAGAGAATTGCCTACGGGCCTCTATAAAAGACAGAAAGTTTTTACATTTGAATTTTAGTAAATCGATTTCCTTAAGACGGAGAGAGCATTGATTATAGTCAGCCCTGTGCTCTTCTCCACAGTTCGTGCAAGATATTGGGTCTTCGCAAATTCCATTATGATGTTTACCACAAGTAGCGCATAACTGCTCGGATTTGCAGCGAATTGTGCTGTGGTTAAATTTGTAGCATTTTGAGCATTGGCGTGGGCGGTCGATGAATTGTTGAATACGTTGGACGGATCGACAAATATCGATACTTATTTTAGATTATTATTTTTTTTTAAGCACAGGCAAGTTGTCAAAAAATACTGAAAGTATCTTTGATAGACATAGATATTTTAAACTGAGTATAATTCTGTACGTTTTCCATATTTTCTTTCCTTAATTTAGAATATTTGATTTTTGTATTTCTTGCTTTTAAAAGATAAAATTTATCTTTGTATGTATTAAATTCGTAAAAAAATGTAGTAAGAGTGTGATTGCTTCTTTTTGGAAGATTTTTTTTTTTTTTTTTTTTTTTTTTTTTTTTTTTTTTTTGAAGAGTATCAACATTTTTTTTTCAAACATGTACTTTTGAAAAGTTTTCAAATTATGATTTGATGATCTATTATAAACTCCAATAACGATCATAAATATATTAATCAGAAGTATTTACTACATGATGTTAAAATTTATTTTATTTGTTACTTATTATGACTTAGATCGATAAACAGTAATTTTATAACAAATTAAATCACTGTCTTTGAGATAAGCTGAATGTTTTGTGCACGATACTATTAAACCATAATGTTTAAAAAATATTAAAATAAAAAATAGACTTTTATTTTAAAGCATCATACAGAGAAGTGTTTTTAAAGCTTGGGATAGATAAGTTAAACTTTAGTTAAAAAATAAGCTGTAATATTTAATTTTCAAGATTTAACAAGAAGTAATAGGATTTTAATTTTTTTAAATATCGTAAAAGTAATTTAGCTTTTTTTTAAAAAAAGAAAAATATTATTGCGTGTCTTTTAAATGTACATACTACAGATGGCGCCATAAACTTTATCGTATTTTCTTTAAATATTTCCAAAGTATAAGCAGCATTTAGCCAATATGGGCGATATCATTGGGTATATTTTCAATATAAAGCCACATTTAGCCAATATGATTTTCATTGGAAATAGGTCCAAATTAAAGCTCATATTTGTGTAATTTTCTCGTTTCATTAAAAATATTAGAAATCGAAAACCAATATTTGACAATATTAGGGTTCCGTTGTAAGTATTTCTTGTATAAAATCAATATTTGTGCAATATTGGCGTTTCATTTGAAATATTTCCACTTTAAAGCAAGTATATACAGCAATCAATGACTTTGTATATACCAAACAAAAGCGACTTCAAAACATCATTTACGAATTTGGAAAACTTTCCGTATACCTACGGATTTGTAATCCCAAAATTCCAATTATGGAAATTGTACTGTTTTTGGAAAAATGAAACTTTTTGTACAATTTTACGGAAAATGCATTGTATTTTTACGTATTTTTTACAGTGTAGAAAATGGCAGTTGGAAAATTAGGGTTTTCTATAAAATTTTACATAGAATGCCCAATGGAAATTCTCCAATCGAGTTTATAGAAAAGAATCTTGATTGTATAGAGATTAGTAGAACAGAGAGATTCTATAGTTTTACTTTAGAATTATACTATAGAAGGGTATGTAAAAGTTTAGTTTTACTTGCCTTGATAAACAGTTTTGTATTGTGAATTAAATCATTTTTGATACTTTTAAATTTGAACTAAATAAAAAGAATATTTTCTAAATGTCAGTCATATAAAAGCGATGATCATAATATCAAAAGTTTTCATTTTCAAGAAGAAATTTCTTTTTGTTTTAACTTGAAGTCATGGCTCTTCAATTATTTCTCTCGCGTAAGACAAAGTGTCAAAGAAAGTGTCAGCCGTCTTGCGTAACATCATTAAAATAAAAATAAAAAACGTGTTTCCATTCTCATAAATTTTTATGCGTCTTTCTCTTGAAGTATGTTTAATTAAAGTATCTGACTTAAGGAAATTGTATCTTCATGCACGACTTTACAAAAAATCGATACAACCTTATGGGTTCACTATAAAAACATTGATTCAAAAGCGCAGGTGATGGCAATATTGCATGGGTAGTAGAAGTTAAGGAACTGCAAATTTGTTTATTCTTAAAATGAACTTCAAACCCACAAACAAATCTTGTTATTTCAACATCTGACAAAAAAGAAGAAATTTTTTGAAAAGTCGAATGTTAATGTTTTTAGAGTGTAAAATCATTAAAATTTGTAAGAATGAAGGATAAACTATCTAAATACATTTTTACAAAAGTCATCTTCGAAAATGCAAAAAACAAAAAATTAACATACACTAACGTATTTTTTTATGTGATTGCATACTTAGAAATTACAGAAGTAGGAGAAATGTGTTATTGTATTTTGGCATTTCTTCCAAAGCAATTCTAAAACAATTGATTAAAATTGATTTTTAAAACATGAGTTTTTTATTCACTTTCCCTTTCGTGTTTTTTGCAAGCAAAGTTCTGTGCAATTGTTAGTTTATTTTGAAACAAAAGTTTGATTTATTCATATACGTCATATTAACTCTTTTTACATGTTCGCTTTAGTAGTTGCTACCGCTGATGCTGCACGATGGAGCTCCTAGGGGTTTTTTTTTTTTTTTTTTTTTTTTAATAAATTTTGTGCATTTTTGCTCAATTTTCATCCATTGAATATGATATATTGCTTGATTCCTTGGTTTAGTAAAAATAGCGAAAATAAGCGACTAAAACAATTGACTAAGTGCCTAAAAAGATATAGCCAATAGAAACACTATTGACTCAATATTGTTTTGCTACTAATATATTTATTCTAATTCACAACAGTTATTTTATATGTAGTTTATTTTGCGTAATTTTAATGTATTTTTAATGAAGAAATTTTCTTAATTTCCAAATTTCATGAATTTATATCTATTTGAACTGTTGCTAATATATGCAAAGTATTTGTAATTCACAAACGCGTATAGTAATTCAAGGATTTAATGGCATGCCCATCGATGCATTATTTTTATGTCAAAATGATGATTGAAAATGTATATTTCACAAAAAAGTTATCGGTAATGTTATTTCAATTTTAGTATCTCTCCCCAGACCATATTATTTTCACCTTCCTTGAGAAAGATAAATTGTAAAATACTGCCAGAAGAGCGGCTTCAAGAGAACGCTTCAATCGTTCTCACCTATTGCATAATCCTGTGAAAAACCTGTGTAAATACTGAACTACTCACTATCTAAACTGCAAAACTTTGTTTTCACCATCAAAAAGTAGCATTCTTTCGATGTCGACGTATTGAGTTTTAAAAATTTGTCTCTTTACATTCCAAGTATTTTTAAAAAGACGATCCATTTTTTTTATTTTTGAGTAAAATTTTCAATGTTTGTTGCATTTTTAAAAATACCCCTTCATTTCGTGTTTGCCACGCCTTACCTTAACAATTGCACCCAAATTTTTAATACCCCATTTGGAGGAAAATATCTGATAAAATATAAGATAAAAATATTTCGAACAGATTTTATTCTATTAAAATCTAACAGTTAGTAATAAATTTGCTCTGTATATTCGGGTAAAACAAGATATCTCAGTTTTGACATAGTTTGAGCAGCCCTCTAGCTGGTAATGGTTGAAATACTTACCTTTAAACGGCCATTACGATATCTCCATACTGGAAATTATGTCGAAAAAAAAAATGGCTCCGAATCAAAATGACTCAAGTTTGAAACATGTATATACTTATTTCTGAAAACATGCACCCACTCAAGAATAAAACATCATGTGCTCCTATTTGAGTATGTCCATGTTTTCAAAATGAGTATGAACTGACCTCTATATGCTCAGTTTAGAGTATGTCCATGTTTCAATATTCTGAGTATTTCTGGTATTTCAGAAAGTATTGGGTCGGCCTTTACCTACGGTTTATTCTGTCAAGCTGTTTCAAATAACATACCATATTTACTTACCAAATCGTTTTCTAGGTGAATTGTGTTGGCTGGGGTGTCATCCAGATAGCTCAATTGGAAGAGTATTGATGGTTAAAACAAAAGGTTCTGGGTTCGAGTCCCATCCTGGACGCATTTTCATTCAGTTGGTAAAACTAATATTCATAAGTTCATGTTATTGTAATATTGTATGCATTTTTTGACAGACTTTATGCTGAAACCGAAATATTTGAAAAAAAGTTTTGATTATTTTTTCTAAAATTGCACACTTTTTTTCTTTTTTTTTTAAATCTCAAACAATTTTGCATATTTTTGAAATTTATTTAATTTATTTATTTTTCTTTTCTTTTGGCTTCAAAATTCCAATTTATTTTTGATTTTAACATGTAGACTGTCGAAAAAGTCATACATGTTTACGATTTCTTGAACTCATTTAAAACGATTTCGGAACAAGTGTGCGCATAACATAGACTTCATCATTTAAAAAAAAAGAAACATATCAACTATCATATCATATCATAATCTTATTAAATAACAGTAATATAGTTCAATAGTAGTCTTGTTTAAAGAATGGGTTTAAACCGATTGTTGGCATGTTTAATTGTAGTTTAGCGTCATTTCTTAGGGCATAAATTAATTTTTCAAAAACATGTGCAATTGAATCCTATTTATTTCAGAGAAATTTGTTGAAACTACTCTATAACAAACGCTAAAACACAAATTTAAGCGAATACTTATTTTAAAAGTACTTTTCAAAAAACTATGTTTGTAATTTTGAATTTTATTGATATAACCTCTGCAAAATTGCAAAATTGAATGTGAATAAATTACTGATTCGTATTAAAGTGAAATATTAATTTAATAATAAGTATATAAGTATAAAATAATATAAGTTATTTCAGTAAAATTCGTTAAAACTACCGTGCAAAAAATGCTGAAACACAAATTTAAGCGAATACTTAATTAATAAGTACTTTTCAAAAAACAATGTATGTTACTTTGAATGTTATTTAAATAACCTCTACAGAATTGGATATGAATAAATTGCTGATTCGTATTAAAATACAATTGGGTAAATCTCTGTAAACGTGAAACCGCCAATAATGCTGTGGTTAAACTGAATTAATATAATTATCATTAAATGACCGTATTTACTCGTGTATAAAGTCAGTGAACACAACACGTAGATAGTCTGAATATAGTAAATAGTGAGTAAAATTGAGTGAGATTATTGCTCCTTTCTGTACCATAGTTTGTATATTACGGGAAAATATAGTTCGGAAGAGATTTGTGGAGAATTATGGAAGTTATCGTATCAATAGAAAAGTGATATATATATATATATATATATATAGATAGATAGATAGATAAAGTGTTGAACTGGAGGTGGTTTTGCGTTCTAGGATCGGCGTAGATCTGCACAAATTTTTTCAGAAAATCCAACATAGGGGAGAATGCAATAGGTAGTATTTCTTACAAAATCTACCTAAAAACACTTTTCGGAATCATGGGTAACTCGGAAGAGGTTATTGTATATTTTTCTTCGTAGTTACATTCTATTTTCCTGGATTACGAAAATCTGTCGTTTTTTACAGTGCATATTTATTCCCTTTTTGCCGTTCAAAAACCGTTGTGCACATTATATAAGAAGTTTGATTTCTTTCATTCTTCCCCTATCAAAAACAGCATGCTCATTCGACACAAGTGAATACGTTATATAACTTAGGGGACATAGTACGTTTCGAGTCCAAAATTATTCACTAGCATGCTTTTTGTGACTCGACAGAAATCAGTAGAAGTTTCTCTCCTTTAAAAGTGAACTTTTTACAGTGCTTATAATAAAGTAATCTATACTAATATTATAAAGGAGTAAAGATTGTTTGTTTGTTTGTAGGGGGTAATCTCTGGAATCTATACTAATATTATAAAGGAGTAAAGATAGTTTGTTTGTTTGTTTGTTTGTAGGGGGTAATCTCTGGAACTACTGAACCGATTTCAAAAGTGATGGTGGCAAATTGATGGTGACAACCCCTGCTCCAACATAGGCTATATTTTATGTCGGTGCCACTAACCCCAGGGGGTGCAGGAGCAAAAAACGTTCTAAAATTGCGATTTTTTAGCTATCAAACTGGCTATCAAGCCCTGAGAGCTTGCCAGCCGGTTCTGTATGTATGTATGTACGTACGTAATGCGATAACTCTTCATAGAAATATCCGTTTTCCTTCAAATTTTGTTTATAGGTTCACTGTGTTAAAGCGCTTCCCTGATTAGTTTTTCGGGATTGATTGGTTAAGTATAAAGAGGGGAACGGGGGATAATCCCGCCTTAATTTATATAAATGGGTTTTTCATGCAGAATTATTCTATTTGCTTCAAAATTTGTTTATAGGTTCATTGGGTTAAGACGCTTCCCTGAGTAGTTTTCGGGATTCATTGATTAAATATAAAGGGGGGGAACGGGGGGCTAATACCCCCCCTTCATTTATATAAATGGGTTTTTCATGCAGAATTATCCCATTTCCTTCAAATTTTATTTATAGGTTCACTGTGTTAAGGCGCATCCTTGATTAGTTTTCGGGATTGATTGGTTAAGTATAAGGGGGGGAACGGAGGGCTAATCCCCCCTTATTTTATATAAATGGGTTTTTCATGCAGAATTATTCCGTTTTCCTTCAAATTTTGTTTATAGGTTCACTGTGTTAAGGCACTTCCCTGATTAGTTTTCGGGATTGATTAGTTAAGTATAAAGGGGGGGGAACGGGGGGCTAATACCCCCCTTCATTTATATAAATGGGTTTTTCATGCAGAATTATCCCATTTCCTTCAAATATTATTTATAGGTTCACTGTGTTAAGGCGCATCCCTGATTAGTTTTCGGGATTGATTGGTTAAGTATAAAGGGGGGGAACGGAGGGCTAATCCCCCCTTATTTTATATAAATGGGTTTTTCATGCAGAATTATTCCGTTTTCCTTCAAATTTTGTTTATAGGTTCACTGTGTTAAGGCACTTCCCTGATTAGTTTGCGGGATTGATTGGTTAAGTATAAAGGGGGGGGGGATGGGGGGGGCTAATCCCCCCCCCCCCTTAATTTATATAAATGGGTTTTTCATGCAGAATTATCCCATTTGCTTCAAAATTTGTTTATAGGTTCATTGGGTTAAGAAGCTTCCCTGATTAGTTTTCGGGATTGATTGGTTAAGTATAAAGGGGGGGGGAACGGAGGGGGCTAATCCCACCTTAATTTATATAAATGGGTTTTTCATGCAGAATTATCCGATTTTCTTCAAATTTTGTATATATATTCATTGTAATTAGAGATTTACCTGATTAGTTTAAGGGTTTCATTAGTTAACTATGGGGGGGGGGGGTAACGGGGAATGATCCCCCCTTAATATATTGTTCATTTCTTTATTTTTCAATGGGCTTATTTCAAATTCTTTGAAATAAGAGTATAATATACAATTAGTGTGAATAGCCTGTGAACTTAATGCCCTCAGTTTAACTGGGCAGTTTTATTTTTATTTTTTATACTGAAGGAGCTAGAAATTTGAAATTTGTCATTGTAGTTACTTATAAGATGTAAATGCTCTCTAAGAACAAAATAAAAAAGAAATTGAAATTTAAAAGGGTGAAATGAGCGAAAAGCGTTCTAAAAACAGTCTAAATTACAATTTCTATGAAATCTCTGGAACTACAGAACCGATTTCAAAAGTAATGGTGGCAAATTGATGGGGACAATCCCTACTCCAACATAGGCTATATTTTATGTCGGTGCCACTTACATCAATGGGGTGCAGGATCAAAAAATGTTCGAAAATTGCGACTTTTTTATACTGAAGGGGCAAGAAATTTGAAATTTAGCATTGTAGTTACTTATAAGATGTAAATGCTCTCTAAGAATAAGTTAAAAAAAAAATCGAAATTTAAATTGGTGAAATGAGCGAAAAGCGTTCTGAAGTCATTCTAAATTACAATTTCTATGGAATCTCTGGAACCACGGAACCGATTTCAAAAGTGATGGTGGCAAATTGGTGGTGACAATACCTGCTCCAACAGCCTCTTTAATAAAAAACTATGCGTTGCTGACGACTGGGTTTTTCGCTAATTGTTGCACCAGATTAATCTCGGAAAATGAAACATTTGAAGTTATTGAAAAAAATGATAGCTCAAAAAGTATTTGTCAGAAAATTGTTAGACAAACTGCGTTTGAAAGGTAAAAAATTGTATTTTTCTTGATTTTCTTGAATTTCAAAAATTACCAAATTTTCCAATGGAGTACCATAGCGAAACCTTCATGCGTAAAAAGATAATGATAAGGGCGACGTGTCCTGACGTGTATATTGGCTATAGCACGAGTCACACATTATAGTAGCCTTATTATTCTGTTAAAATATAAAAGTTATTTATGAAATGTCAATATTTTGTTTGATTAAAGGTTCGTTAAAAGAAATTGACCAGCGTAGCGGGCGTAGCTTGCTAGTAACATAATAAATTTTATTCAAATTTTTCAATGTAATTAACAGATAGTTAAAAGTTACATAAAATGTATGCATAAAAGATTTTTAATGACTTTTACTTACCCACAAAGTAACTCTTGAAAAAGAAATACAGTACAATCCTAATTCTAGTCTCAAATTTTATCTTAATATTGCTTTTATTAACTGAACCCAAATCGTCCAAATCTTTAATAATTATTAAACAAGAACGAAAAATCATGCGTCAAGCATAGATTATGTAACGCTTTCCAACGTTCCAAAATAATTTTACAAATCATACTGTTTAATAAGCTGAAAGATAACATCTAAGTAAACAATTTGGAAAACGCATAACCTATTTAAAAACATAATTTCAGGAATTTCCAACATATACAATATTCGGAAAAATATCCGAATACTTTTATTCAGCCCTGTATAGGATCTATAGATTTGTATACAGGGTGATTCATAAAAGATGGGCAGAACTTTAAGGGGTTATAGTACACTTAAAGACAAATAATATTAAATAGGAGACTAAGGGTCCCAGACGTATTCCCAAGGAGATAGGGGGCATTAAAGTTTAGGGTCCGAAATTTCAAATGATTATAAAACATGGAAAAATTGGTCGATTCGTTTGCGGTTTTTGCAAAAAATTTTCTTTATGCCAGTATTTTCTTGAAATAAAATTTTAAAGTTCAATTTCAAAAAATGCCGATAGGGGGCGCTTTAGACTTTGGAGTAACAAACAACTATTTTTTAACGTTATTTTTTGTATTTCTTTAAATGATTTCGAAAGCTTAGACTTAAACTTAAATTTTGATCTAAAAATCTGAGTCCTAACGAGTAGTTAAGTAGCGTAAACTGAAATTTGAAATTTGAAACCCTTCTCCCCCCAGAACAAAAATCAGTTATTCCCGATCTTTGTGTCGTAGATTAGGCTCTAACTACTGCCGCGTTTTGCTAAAATTATTCTTTATGTCAGTATTTTCTTGAAAATAAATTTTAAAGAAAATTTTCAAAAAATTCCGATAGAGGGCGCTTTAGACTTTGGAGTAACGAACAACTATTTTATACCGTTATTTTTTGTGTCTCATTAAATGCTTTCTAAAGCTTAGACTTAAACTTAAATTTTCAGCTCAAAATCTGAATCGCTGAGCGTGGTTCAGTAGCGAGGGGAGGGGGTTCAAATTTCAACTTCTGAACATAGTTCAGTTTGCACTACTTAACCATGCCCAACGATTCTGTGCTGTGATACGAGGCAAAAATACAACTTTCGTCAAGGACTGCATAGTCGGAATTCACTCATAAAGGCACTGGCACAGTTGGAAACGTCGCTCATGCAAACGTTAAAGCTCCATTCCTGACGCTAGTCACCGGGTGAAGAAGGAAACAGAAAGTATGCAAATGTCAAATGGGGAAGAAGAAGAACACGTATGCAAAATTTCGACACGATTCAGGCATAAAAACCACTGAACGGTGAGTCAAGTGTAAGTCGCTGTAGTAATGAATCGGAAGATGGTGCCCTTCACGAATAAGGAAAAGGCTGAGATGCATTTAATTTACGGAGCGGCAGATGGAAATGGTGCAGAGGCACAACGAATGTACGGAGAGCGATTTCCTAACAGGCGGTTGCCTAACCGCAAAACTTTCGAGCGCTTGCACAGACAGTTGTGTGAGACGGGATCATTTCTCGCTTCCCGGTCGAATGCAGGTCGTGCAAAAAAGGACGAATCAGTAGTTGTTGCAGAAGCCATTCTGGATGTAGTAGCGGCGCAGCCAAGTACAAGTACACGAACAGTGGCTAGCCAGGTGGATACCTCACAGTCCACGACTTGGAGGGTACTGAAGGATGAACATTTGCTCCCGTTTCATGTGCAACGAGTCCAGAAACTGTCTCCAGGGGATTATCCAAATCGTATTGAATTCGCCCGCTGGTTTCTGCAGCAGAACGCGCTAAATCCACATTTTGGACGAACTGTGCTTTTCACCGATGAATGTACCTTCACACGTGAAGGTACATTTAACACACACAATGCACATGTATGGGCGGATGTCAATCCACATGCTACGTATCCACATGCTCATCAGAGACGCTTTTCCATCAATGTTTGGGCAGGAATCCTCGGAGACCACCTAATCGGACCGTACCTTCTTCCTGAACGCCTCAACGGTAAAACATACCTCACATTTCTGCAACATGTGCTGCCAGACCTGTTAAACGTTGTTCCTCCACGCATCCGGCGGGTCATGTGGTTCCAGCACGATGGAGCGCCAGCCCATTACGTACGAGACGTCCGCAACTATCTGGACATCACATTTCCGAACAGATGGATTGGTCGAGGTGGTCCTGTTGCTTGGCCTGCTCGCTCGCCAGATCTTTCACCCCTCGATTTCTTTTTTTGGGGACGATTGAAGGCTCTTATGTATGAGACACCCATTGAATCCCCCGAGGAACTGGTCGCCAGACTTTCCGCCGCTGTAGGGGAAGTGCTCGAAAAGCCTGATGTTTTCGCGAATGTTCGCCGTTCCATTCGTCGCCGTTGTTCTGCGTGCATAACCTCTGGTGGTCACAATTTTGAACATTTATTGTGATTACATGTTAATAAATATGCTTTGGTAACATAATCCTAATTTGTGTCTTTTTACCTCGTATCACAGCACACAATGTGTGGACATGGTAAACTGAACTGTGCTCAGGAGTAGAAATTTCAAACCCCTCTCCCCAGAAACTTAACCACGTCTAACGATTCAGATTTTGGGCTGAAAATTTAAGTCTAAGCTTTAGAAAGCATTTAATGAGACACAAAAAATAACGGTATAAAATAGTTGTTCGTTACTCCAAAGTCTAAAGCGCCCTCTATCGGAATTTTTTGAAAATTTTCTTTAAAATTTATTTTCAAGAAAATACTGACATAAAGAATAATTTTAGCAAAACGCGGCAGTAGTTAGAGCCTAATCTACGACACAAAGATCGGGAATAACTGATTTTTGTTCTGGGGGGAGAAGGGTTTCAAATTTCAAATTTCAGTTTACGCTACTTAACTACTCGTTAGGACTCAGATTTTTAGATCAAAATTTAAGTTTAAGTCTAAGCTTTCGAAATCATTTAAAGAAATACAAAAAATAACGTTAAAAAATAGTTGTTTGTTACTCCAAAGTCTAAAGCGCCCCCTATCGGCATTTTTTGAAATTGAACTTTAAAATTTTATTTCAAGAAAATACTGGCATAAAGAAAATTTTTTGCAAAAACCGCAAACGAATCGACCAATTTTTCCATGTTTTATAATCATTTGAAATTTCGGACCCTAAACTTTAATGCCCCCTATCTCCTTGGGAATACGTCTGGGACCCTTAGTCTCCTATTTAATATTATTTGTCTTTAAGTGTACTATAACCCCTTAAAGTTCTGCCCATCTTTTATGAATCACCGTGTATAGGGCTAACAGGGTGATTTATTTTCTCGGGTTCTATGGGCCCGATTTCAACGAGAATCGATTCATTCAACTTAACATGAAATATTTATGATATATCTAATTAATTAAGACATAGTTTTGGTACCCCCTGACGGTGGTAAGTGGAACTAACAGATTCTTAGCGCGTGCACGGCATATGTGCCGGAACGAGTGCCTGAGTTTCATTTGGAAAGAGGTTGATTTAGAACAGAATGCTCCACCTGGTGGTGGAAACTGGAACAAAAAGATTTTGGAGCGCGTGCGTAGCACGTCGCAGCGGGGACACGTGTCGCAAAAATTACTTAGAACAGAATGCATCCCCTAAATGCCGTGGAATTAAAAGATTTTCCTACGCGTGCTCCGAAAATGGCTATTTTCATTAAAACCGCAAAAGAAAGTTACTGATTTGATAATCCCAGACAACGAAATAGTTTCATTTTCACTCATCCTCGAGTATTAAGAAAAATATTGGAGGTATTGAATCGAAACTGTACGTGGAACTGTCAGTCTGTACGTAGTTTATTTTTCCGATTCCGAAAATGCAAATTTTGTGAAAATCCGACGGTAATCTTTTTTTAAATTTTGACCGAAAACTGACCCGCTTTGAATCGAATGATTCAGACCTTTGAGGAGATGGTATTAAATTTACTTCCGCTTCGGGATCCATCTCTTTATTTAATTTCCGAAAGACAAAGAGTTACCAGAGGAATGGTTTCGATCAGCGATTTGTAGAGTCATTTCGCGTTTCGTATTATTTTTTGACGGGACCAGGCAACGCCGGGCGGATCAGCTAGTATATATATATATATAAATATATATATATATGTGTGTGTGTGTGTTCATTTTTCAAAATAAAAGATAAAATTGATATTAGAAATATAATTTTAGACATTTTTTCCATAATTGTATCAATATATGAATTAATCTTCTTCCATTTCGGGTTCAAATTGAAGTCGGATCGGGTCGGGTTTCGGGTTGACGAATTTTTTTTCTGGAGTTCGGTTCGGGTATGCGTATAAATCTAATGTGGATAACAATAAAAGGTTGGTATAAAAAAATGCTAAGAAACAATCCCTTGAACTCGCTTTTATTTTGTTCTTAAAAATTAATTGTTGTTAGTATGCGGAGGTCTTTTTGTTTATTTTGAAAGCCTCTGGGTGTCTATTCCTTCGAAAGGTAAATAGCGAAATGAATGGAGGTCGTGGATTCATCGTATTTCACTTCGAAGACGATTCAAGCACAATGAAAAAAAGGCATTAGAGCGTGAGAAACAGGCAATATTTTCTTTCGATTTGTTGTGAGAATAAAAGAAAGTGACCGTTTCACTTTTAGGAAGATTTAATTTTTTTTTAATTGAGTGTCATTTACGCAGTAACCCTTTACCAATCTTCGTCGTCAGGCATGCAACCGAATATTTGTTTTGCAAAATAGACTTTGACGCTGCTTAATATGTTTATTCTTTGCTGTCAATCAGAGTTCCTATAGTATTTACTTTTGTAAGCACTTTACTACCATTATTTCAGAATGCCAATCTTATTGAATCGTATAATTTTCTACGATACTATAAGGCAAAGATTAAATTTCGAAAACAGTGGTAGTAAAGTATGCTTTCAAAAGTAAAGACCGTAAAAACCGTAGCTAATTAAAAGTTTCTAATAAAAAATTGACATTTTTAGTCACTAAAATAGCTTTTAAATGAAACCATTAAATGGTTAAAATGCTGAACTAATCTTCGATTTAAAAAAAATAATAATAATACAAGATTCGTAGTATTAATTCTCTCCTGGAGAAATGAGATTTTTTCAAATTTAAATGAGTGGTTAATAACCTGTAAAATACCATAAAACATACCCATAAGTCCCGTCAATAACTTTTATACATTCGAATTAAATAATACATACCGTATTAATGTGTATGTAATGCAACAATTATTTTATAAGCCGACCCCCCCCCCCTCCTAAAAATTTTGAAAAGATCGCCTTTGTGTAGATACTTGAAACGGGGAATATTATATTTGCAGTTAATCTTTTGTTATACATACTCAAAAGATTTATCTATTTATCTCCCTTTATTAATGTTTAAAAGATCAGAATTATTGAAATATCAATTAAAATTTTGAAAAAGAATGAAAAAATGCTTAGGGTTGCTTATGAATGAGAAGTTTCATGAAAAATAATTTTTGACTCTGAAACAATGATAAAAAGTGATATAGTGATGGTCGTTCAAAAATTAAAATATAAGTTTAACTTTCATCTTATAGTTTGATAACCTTATCTTATAGTTGAAGAATTCTTAAAAAATCTGTTTCCCTTAAAATTCAATATTTTCCTTTGTTTTGCTTAATTATTAATACTAGTAATTAAAGTGTTGGTCTTTAAAATATTAAAACATAAATTTAATCTCCATCTTATAGCTTGATAATCTCATCTTATAGTACAAAAATCATCCTTTTCTCGTTAAAAACGCTATTTTAATCGCTAGAGGGCATTCGTATCGGTCTTGGAGTGTAAACGGGCGGATGGAAAACGGGCGGATGGGGTGCGGGAGGCAGTGGTGCCCGCCTGCTGACCCCTTACCATACCTGCCAACTTTTAACTAAACTTCCGTACAATGTGAGTTAATTTGATCCAGGTTAAAGATGTTTTTAAACAGAAAATATATCTGAAAATATAGTATATATTTACTTTCATGTTCTTACGTGGAACCTATTTGAATGAATTTCTTAAAAAAAAAAAAATCTGGTTTGAAACGTGTTTAACTTCAGTTAAATCAACCTACTTTGTACGGAAGTTTAGTGCGATGTTGGCAGGTATGGGGGAAATCAACCTCCTTATAGAGATGGCCATTGAAAGTGACTAGGGAATTTCAAATAAGACCGGTTAAAATTAAAAATGATACGATTTATGAAAATATAGACAGTGTCAGTGACGATATAGCAACAATACCAGCAATGATGATGAGTAACGTGCTTATTCTAAACAGCTTTGATCCAATGTGAACTGAATGCAACGAATTTTGAAGTGTCTGTACTGTTTTTTATTTTTTTATTTTAGAAATTCAACGCTGTATATAATGTATTTATACTTTAAAAATTTTAAGTTTATTATTAATAGAATTATGAAAATTTAGGATCATGTTGTCTGGTCATTTTGGCAACAAACATAGTGAGAATCGCCTTGTATTTGTTCATAATGCATAAACTACACTACGACAAGTAAAATGCAATTGTTTCTGTCATTTTACTTACTAATTATGTATTTATACAGCGTTTTGCAATATCTATGCGTTATATTCAGTGACTTAAAGAAAGCATGTGTGGATTCATATAGCTATTGAAAATATTCCGCGTATAATGCGCACCCCAATTTTTAGACGTATAACTTTGGGGAGGGGAGTGCGTATTATACGACAAATAAGGTAGCTTTTAAAATCTGATTGATTCAAACAGATATATCTATGTCACACATATTTTAACTGAAAATACTTTGAAAAAGTAATTATTCTATGAAACTAAACAATTGACTTACTTTCCATTTACATTTCAATGGGTAAAAACTACGAAATAGTTAAAAAGAATATTTCTTTTGTTTTCTTTTTCCTTTTACATTCCTTCATTCTTACAACATGGTAGATTTTCATTCTTACAACATGGTAGCTTATTTTAACACTAATCGCGACCTGAGAGTGCTTCGAGTGTATCGAGACGAATTGCTTAAAATATTAAACTTAATTTTAAAATTTTAATATATTCTATTAAAATTTTATCTAGTTTCGCTTCTTTTATTACTCAAAAAGTTAATCTTCCCAATCCCTTCTACTTCGGCTAATTCTTTGCAGCTATTCCTGTACGTTATCAAAAATGTAATACGTCTATTTTAAAGATATTAATTAGCGTTTTCATTTGTCCAAAGAACAGCTAGACCAAGACCAAGAACTCTATGCTTTAGCACTGCAAAATTTCGAAAGAATTGCTTATATCTTAGCTTTTTATGGTAAAGTAGACGACAAAAGAAATATTTTTGAATGCAATAGCATAGGAGACAAATATCGACAATAATAAAGCCGAAAATGGTCTTCAAAACAAAAGAAATGCACTGCTGGTTAGCGCATCCCTTCATTTATTAGTCTAGTAAATATGCCAAATTAAAATAATTTAATTTAAAAAATATAAAATATTTAATTTAAAATATATAAGTATAAAAACTATATTTTAAAAATGCCTAACTTGTCTTTGATGCAAAAAGTAGTTGATTGACCAAATGCCAAACAGAGGCAATTAGTATTTTTTCGACGATAAAACCTTTCAAAATGGATGTTCGGAAACCAATACGAATTTTGTGTTTGAATGACTTAAATGTCAATCCCCAGGAAATCTCAGATGAGTCAATACTAGTGTGTGAAAGAACAGGCATATGTTAAAAAGATAAAATATCCCGGACTGAGTGAAGCGAAACTCCGTGATTCCGGTGATTAAAAGGAAATGATAATTGTTCATGAAATCCCATTAAGGATAAAACTAAACAAAGCTTCATGCAGTCCACAATAGTCTGGATGACATGACACGTTCACAAAACAGGTTTGCTTCGTCACAATAGAGAACATTTTTGAAAGGAGCATATGAAATAAAGGAAAAGAAATACATGCATTAAGTACATACTAATAGTTCAACAGCCAGTGTTTCCTACCCCAAACTATGACCATGTTTTAGTGGGTCGGCTAAGGATCGACGAGGTCATTAAAAAATGGAGAATTAATTTGATCTGCTACAAAAATACAACGAAAACAATATTTTACAACTTTAAAGGAAAACATTTTAAAAATTTATTCATAAAGAACTTTGTGAAAAGTTTTATAAGAGCAGCTTCAACCTAAAAAAGTTCTTCCGGCCTGTACCTGTTCTTCAATTTATAATTTTTTATACATCTCTTTGATTTTTTTTCTTAAATTTAACCGACCGCCATTTTGAAACAAGATGGCGCATGAATCTGGCCAACGAACGTGGTCGAGAACTTGGTATGTTCTGTACACATGATCAGTCACATTCACATTCATATCAGTTCTTAAATACGCAGGGCCGTAACCAGACGCGGGCAGGGTGGTCTGAGCCCCTCCTAGAAACTTCTTGAGCCCTCCCTCGACTTCAAAATCTTTCAATACGAATAACATCATTTATTAGATTTAAGAATTTTAAAACTTTATAATGAAAAATTTTATGACAGTGGGGACTTGCTTTCTACTTCTGTCTATATTTATAAATCCTTAAAATGTAGGGGGAAAAACAAGCTGTAAATTAGCCCCTTCTGACTTCCTGTAAATACGAAAGTTATAGCATAACAAATATCAGATTAATCTCAGCCACCCTAGAATTTCAAACTACCGTACCTCAGCCATTTTTTAAGATAACGCCAAAACAAAAAATGTTAAACGGTTGATGATGATGTTGATATATATATATATATATAATTCAACATTTGAACAGAGTGTAGTCTGGGGGTCATGATCGGTGAAAATATACCAAAATTTTTTGGAATTGTTTAACTCCGAACGGCTGCAATGGGTAAGCTTTTTGTAATGAAAGCTATCTAAGAAAAAGTTTTAATCTTTGTACAGAATTTGTCGTTAGTTCAAAACAATGATATAAATTGAGGCGTTGACATCGGAAGGGGAATAAGTGGCAAAAATGAAACTACCTTTTGATTATTACTTTTTCCATGCCAAAGGCATTGGAGTTACTACCTGAGCCATCTTGCGGCCATCATAAGAAATAAAATACACGGGATATGGACTTACTCTCTTTCCCATGGCTTTATAAACGAAAAAATGGATTTTTTGGCACTTACTCCCGCCTTAATTGATTGAATTTTACACTGTATTTTATAGACTCATTTTGAAACCTAAAGGCTTGACACTGGCAAGCATGACTATTGAAGAAATTTGGAATCTAATAGTATTTTTTTCCTTTTCCTATCAATGAATTATATCTTAAGTTATAAGCGATTGTTGTCTCATGACGATCGTTATCGTGCTATGGCGTCCAGAAATTCAGTTCAAAATTCGCCCTCTTTGACAGAAATTTTTGAAAGATCCTCTGCTTATATCGAGAAATGGAAAACTATTCGATTTATAGTACTTTTTTTTTTAATAATAATTTCATTAATATACTCTCCTAGCGTAGCAAAAAGGTTTTGAACAATCAACTTTTACGTTAGTTCTATCTATTACTGTTTTCGCGTGCATGCTTTATACGAAAGTTTACGGGATAGATAATAAAAAATCTAATGTGTAGATATATATAGTAATATAAGTACAGCTCTAACAGTAAGTATATCTAATATGTAGGTAATTATGTATCTATATGTAGGTATATAAGGACTTACGCATTAGATGTGTCGCGAAAAAAATTTAAAACTTTAAAATTGCTCACCTAATAATAAAGTTTGGGGCCCCCTGTCCTATACTATAACGCTCGTTCACCGTTTTCGATTTTTTCAATAAATTTTCCAAAATGAGCCAACAAAATAAGCACCGAATATTAAAAAAAGAAAAAAGAACCTTGCCTGAACTTAGTTTGAATTCTTTAAAGTATAGTATAGGTTGTATTACAGTTAAAATTAACTATTTTTGACAACTATTGTCTTGTGTAGTCACTGAAAATGTCTATGCAACACAAATCTGTACACTTATATATCATGGTTGTGAGCAGGGCTTGACAAATGCGGTGGACAGGTCGCCACCGGCGACCAAGATTTTTTATCTGGCGCTCGAGTTATTTAATCTTGGCGATTTTCTTTTTCTTGTCCAAAAATTGATTTAAGAAATAAGCACAAGCGGCATTTTTTAACTTCCCCACCTTAATTGTTCGCGGCAAGAAGTGAACTGCCTCTTTTCTCGTACTTTTAATGGAAAAGACAAGTTAAACGCATTTTCCATTTCGTGTAAAGGAAACGCCATTCTTTTCTGTTCTAGCCAGCTAGCGTGTCACATGATTAAAATGTGGGGCAGGAGGAAGGTTTCAATAAAGCTGTAAGAAATAGTGTCAATCCAGCCTCTGTAGCATTTAAAATTAAATATAATGTTAAAAAAAAAATTTTTTTTAGTTTCAAATTAGATTTGTGTGTATAGAGAATTAAGTAATTATATAAGTCAATATTTTAAAACTCTTGCAATCAGGGCTTTACAAATTTGATAAAATCTGGTAGCCAGTAAAAAGTTCTAGTCGCAAGTAAAAAATATTTACCCCCATTAGAAAAAAGTAGCCAGATAAAATGTTTAATACTATTAATATTTTCAGGTTGTATAATTTTTTTTCCTGTGTGTGTGCGTGTGTGACTCATACTCCCTGATCTACCGAAATGGAAGCCAAGTCTAAAAGTGCAAACAGATAGCGCTTTTATGTGTCGCTATCTATGATATGGTATATCGGACTCTTTGATCTTTTATGACTTTCTTAGCATGTCTAAAGGTCAGAGGTAAAGAGCGGGAGCCGTTGACAGGTCGAAAATCATCCATTTATTTTATTGAATCTCCCCTTTCTTTTGTCAATGACCACAAAATGATTCGAGAAGAATGGGAAGGGAAAGGATTTATGGCTATCTCAGTACGACTTGCTTAGGAAACCTCTAAACAGGCCTTAAAAGGCATAGGGCGAAAGGGTGCAGCTTCCATTTGACGAAACGCTACAAGAGCGGAAGTCTGACTTGGCATCAAAGTTTCTCCACATAATTGATCCTGGCCAAAAATAGGAGGATATCCTGGCTCGGTACCTTTCTCCCAGCGAGAGGATATTCCACACCACGAGATTTCATGTGGCTTCGATACTGCGCCAACAGCAGCAGTGCCAGTTCCCTGGAACCATAGACTAACAAAGTTACTTCTTACTTCTATGCCTGGAACCACACTCCAAATCGCTGACCGCGCGCGATGCCGCTTAAACTTCGATTTCCTAATGGCAACTGGTGTTCTACCACATCGTACGCTATATTGGTGCAGTTCTATTTTTGTAATACATGACTAAAATATGCGTCCAGATTTATCATTTAAGAATATGAAATATATCTCGATCAATAGAATATTTCTTTTTTCATCATGCTTAGGTTTTTAGTGGCCCTGAACGAAACATTTTAGAATCCCTGGGCAAAGAATGGCGGCCTGTTCCTGTAATACAGGAACAACCTTCTATGGAGTAACTGGCAAAACCTAAACAAAGGTTTCAGTTAATATTTAACCACGCATAAAATATAATAGAGTAACAGAGATAATTCAATGGTTACGTATCCCATTTGTTTCTTTTTACCCCAACTGAAATTTTGATCATAAAATTAAGGAATATTGTTTTATACGCCGAATATGACAACAAACTTTTCTTACTACTTGATACATGTTTTAAAATAAGGCTGTTTTTTAAAAATGTATATCTATCTAACAAGGTGAGGACCAAAAGCTTGGTAATCACAGATTTTGATTATTTTTATATATGTTGTAGAGTAGAAGCCCCTTAGTCTCAGGTTCAACGGATTTTATACAACGCTCCTTAGTTCTCGAGAAATAGGGGGTCTAATATTTTAACACAACTTAAATACTTATTTTGTAACGAAACTACTGCATTGGTTGTAGCTCAGTTGTTATGGCGTCTGCTCGCGCTCCCGGGTTTGAGACCAAGACGAGCTACGTTTGTTTTTCTCATTTTTTGTTTTATGAATATACTTGTAATTATTATTTGATAATCCTAATTAAAAATTATAATATTATGCATTAATTATAATGTTAACCTATTTATATTTATTTGTAACTAAATCGTTGTATAAAACATCATTAAACAGTTATTTTTTAATCACTTTTAAATGTATTTCATTTATGCTTTATCGATGCAATGATATTGAACAATTGTGTCAATTCGTGATTTTAAAGAACCATCATTTATATATTGCCTTAACAAGGGAAATCAATGCGATGATAATACTACTCTGTTTTAAAGTAAGAAGAATAATTATATTAAAATTTGCATAAGAATAACATATTTGTTTTGTATATTAAAGATTTTTTTTATTTGTAATACGTATGCTTGGGCTTTGAATTAATTTATAATTAATAAAATAAGGTATGATTTTGTAACGATTTTGGAATTTTTACTAGTCAGTAATAGATCCATTTAAAAAGAAATCTCTTTGAATAATGAGAAATTTTTAATAATGGCTTAAAAATCAAATAAATTTAAATTAAAATTAAATGTGTTAACATTATTATTAATGTACGATATTAAAATTTTTAATTGAGATTATTAAATTGTAATTACAAGTATATTTATACAACAAAAAATGAGAAAAACAAACATAGTTCGCCCCGGTCTCGAACCCCGGCCCGAGGATGAACGAGCAGACACCATAACAACTGAGCACAACGCAGTAATTTCATTACAAAGTAAGTATTTAAGTTGTGTTAAAATATTAGACCCCCTATTTCTCGAGAACTAAGAAGCGTTGTATAAAATCCGTTGAACCTGAGACTAAGGGGCTTCTATCCTGCAACATATATAAAAATAATCAAAATCACTGCTCAGTTCTATCTCATATTATCAAATGGCACCATCTACAGTCCTGGTTGAGGAGAGGAGAGGGTGTGCCCATATTTACACCTGTGCCCGTTTTGACACCTTTTCCTCTAATAATTACCTAATCGTAGATATCGCCAATAATAAGAAACCAAGAAAAAAAAGTTGATTCGCAAAAATACAAACTTTATACTCTTCAGTATTATCTAAGCTTTTTGGAAAAATTAAAATACAGCCTTAAACGTTTCAATATCTTCTTAATAGCCAAACCACCTCAGAAATTAAAGAATATCATTTGTAAGTAAAATGGATCCAATGAATTTTGAGAATTATTCAGGAGTATATGAAATACCTTTTATTAAAGAAGACGAATCTAAGAATTACTATATTGGCATGACAAGCAGGAATTTTAGTTACAGAAAAAAGGAGCATTATAGCTGATATTACGTATAATAGAAAACTACAGCCCTAGCAAGATTATATCAAGAAGAAACCATCCAAATAAATTTCAATGAAAGTAAAATAATTTTTCCCTGCAGTCTATATTATCCATCCATAATAAGAGAAACCATAGAGATTCTAACACGCAAAAATACAATATGTAACGATACAGCCTCTTTTAACTTACCGAAATGGTGGCTCGAGTGACTCCATGGTTACAAATATGAAAATAAACAACCCAGTAAAAATAAAAGATAACGTGCGTCATTTTAAAAAAATACATGAAAATTAAATGATAGCATTTCAAATAATAACTTCAAAGACCGTGCCATTATAGAATAGTCTCATTTGTTTTTGAAAATGGCTCGGAGTGAGCCAAAACACGTCAACAACCTAATAAAAATTATTTCACTGTATATTATGGTGTTAATTTACACCTTTTAGCATTTAACCCCTTCGCAACAAGCGTCCTTTACAGAATTTTTAATCTTTTACCACCGGTTTTTCAAAACTGAAATTTTCGCCTAATTGAATCGCAGAAATGCTAAGATTAAAAAGGCAAAGCTTACAATAGAAAATAATTGGTGGGAATAATAATTGAGGATTCTGAGCATCTTATGCGTCACGTATACGTGTCGCTCGTCCCCAAGGGGTTAAAAGAAATGTAGGATGTCTCTCTTCTTCTTAGTTGTCAAAATATAATTTATAATTTTATGTGTTAAAATATTAGCGAATCTGAGTAAGGTTTCACTTCACAAAAATTTTTTAGTAAGAAAAAAAAAGAGAGACATCCTTTTAAAACAGTACACAGAAAAAAGAAGTTAAAAATCTTAATTTCCTGAGGAGATATTTAAAATATACGAATGCATCCTACGACCATAGTTTTTAACCCAGGAGCAGTCGCGCCGGGTTTGACATACCACGGATGCGTACGGTTTTTACATTTCTCCCCACTATTTTTCGTATTCCGCTTACTTTATCGCAGAATTTGTAAAATTTGTCTCCGACTCAATAAGGTGACGATTCTTATCTATATATTTAAAATGAAAAGTGCATTCTGTCAAATCCACATGAAAATCGTCTCTTTGCGCATGCCTCAACGTTTTTTTGAAGGCCTGTACCTCCAGAAACGGGAAACCTGATTGATTAACCCAACCCTCACCTGTTTATCCTAGAGGGACTGAAAAGAGTGATTGAAGCCGTACCATTGCATTGAAAACATAGACCTTCTAATAAGGTTTTGCTCTGAGGTTGAAAGTTGGAGCTTTTTTTTTTTAAACAACTCATGTTTTGACTACAAAATATGCATATTTTTTCGCAAAATTTTAAAGAGAGTTTGGAGGCAGTTATATTTATAACCGATTGAAATGTCAGAGAGTTCGGAAGATGAGAATTATTTTTTTTATTGATATGTTAAAGAAGCCAACGCGAAAACAAACAAACAAAAAAGTGAGATGAAAACATTCCTATTACAACTTGATAACACTATTTTTTAACGAAATTTTTACACGGGCTGTAAAACTGTTTTATTGATCACCCATAAAGATTTCAAAGAGTTTGAACAAAAATAACTTTTTATTTTAAATCTATGAAACAGCCCTAGGTAAAAAAACAAAAACAAAACAAGAAAATGAGTGCTTTTATCACTCAATATAAATATTTTTTCGCGAATTTTTCATTTTAAAATATAATTTCATACAAAATCAGGTTAGAGATATAAAATGATAAAAACTTGATGTTTTTTTAAAATTTATTATCACGGGCTTGGGCAACGAAGGGCGGGGTTCAGCTATAGTTTGTATTAAAAACATTCATACTCTTGTGTATCTGCGCTTTCCCCCAGGTTAACATTAGCAAGGGGAATGAGGGAGTTTACTGACTAACAGCTTTAAGGGTTAAAAAAAATATACTTAACTCGCCGGTGACCTAATTCCCATTAATGATTTCAAATTTGCATATTCGGGCCCGTTTTTGGTTATTTAAATTTCCGACTCACTCTACGCAAGTAGAAATAAAAAAAAATATAATAGGGTTATTTATATACGAACAACAAGATAGATGAAGTATACATTTTAATTAAATATGCGTGCGCGTGTAAGTAGTTTTGTATGCAATCCATTCAATTTCACGAGCCCTCATTTTGAATGGCATTGTATTTAAATCCATTTGTTTCATTGATATCGAAAACTCGAATGAATGGATTCTATTTTATGATGTCAAATGGATAGATAGCAAAACAGTAATTACAAGAATTTTAAACAAATCACTCCATGATGTTGTATATTTCTATTTCCTTTTAGTTGTTTAGTTTTTGTTGTTTATTTGTGTATTTCTATTTGCGTTTCCATTTCTATATAAAATGATGCACTGATGTCCAGAAATAAAGGGGCAGTGACCAATTTCGAACGTTTCGTCGAACATCTACTGAAACTCGTGAGAGAATGCCTTTGAACTTTATGGATGTAAAGAACATGTTTGACGTCATGTTTTTCACTGAAGATTTTGTCACGAGAACAATTAGGGGGGCAATAATAATTTGAATAATAAAATAATATTTTCAATCACCCAAGTAACAAAAGATGCGAGAAATGGTCTGCCAATGACTATGTAGGTCGTGTTCAACATGTGTGTGCATTTGTGTAAGCATATTCGTGAAGATGTTAACGTTTCTGTCAAAAATTCATTATAGCATGTATGCAGCCGAATTTTACATCGCTTTCCAAAAACTTTTGACAAGAAATCGTAGAAATAGTATATTGTGATTAAAATATTGAATATTGGATGAGATATAGGTTTTTTATGAAATAAATTTTAACTGCGCATGCGCGAACTCAGCAAATATTTTTTTGTCATGATTTGATAGTCAATACTATAGAGCAACTCGTATAAAAAGACCAGTAAAATATCGTGAAAACTCAAAAAGTTACAGCAATAATTAAAAGATTGAGGAGGATATCCCATAGGATTATATGGGATGTCCTTCTCAATTTTTCAGTAGTTTCAGTGAGATATTCGACGAAACGTCTGAAATGGGTCACTGTCCCTTAATTTCTGGACACCAGTATATTAACTTCTTGAGACCTGAAACTAAAATAACAGTACAAATACTCATTCATTGCTTTTGCACAAATAAAATGACAGCAAAAGACCTTTTCCTAAATTGATACTTTAGGCAGGGGAATAGTAATTTAGGTTTACAGAAATGGATCTAAAACAAGTTGGAAATTGTACGTCCAACGTGACAAATCAGGTGCGTTGGTACTATAACTTGTTTTATAAATACACTCCTCAAAACAATTAAAGGATATTTGAAGTTTTATATAAAATAAAGATATAAACGAAATTTTTTTTGCCGAAAATAGAAGAAGAGAATCACAAATTCAAATTTTTCTGGTTTTCAAACTGTGGAGTATGCAAATTTTGAGTTCGACGTCAAAAACGTCGCTTCAGCGGCAGCGAATGAAATTTGACTTTCAACTGGATAAAAGAGAATGAAGACAAGGATGATCGGCATTCAGTGATTGCTTTGTTTCGATGAGTACGATGTCTCAGCGAAGTCATTTGACAGATTCAGAAGCTTGGAGAATTGTTGGTAGGTTAGAAGGGGGCCAAACTCAAGCCGAAGTAGCGCAAGCCATTGGAGTGTCACAAAGTGTCATTTCCAGGATCTGGAACCGTTTTTTGGAGAGTGGATGTGCAGGCCGAAGACCAGGGCAAGGTCGTAGACGGGCAACAACGCCCAATGAAGATCGGTATTTAGCGTTAACAGCTCGGAGACACCGAAACATGAACGCTACTCTTCTCCAACAACACCTTCGCTCGGCAACAGGCACCACGATTTCAACTCAGACTGTCCGAAACCGGCTCCATGCTGTAGGTCTGTATGCTCGCCGACCGATGGTATGTGTTAGATTAACATCAAGGCATCGTCGCGACCGCAGGGAGTGGGCAACCGAGCATGTCAACTGGAGGAGAAATGAATGGAGCAATATTCTGTTTTCTGACGAGTCCCGTTTTTCTGTGCATCCGGATAATAGGCGTATTTTCATCTGGAGGGACCGTGGCAGTAGGAATAATCCTGCGTTCGTGCACGAAAGTGTCAGATTTGGCGGTGGAGGAGTGTTGGTGTATGGTGGCATCTCCATTGACGGGCGCACTGACCTCTACATCATTCGAGATGGAGCTCTGACTGGTCGCCGATATAGGGATGAGATCCTCAGACCTATTGTAGTCCCTTACGCTGCAGCAATCGGAGATAACTTCATTTTAATGGACGATAACTGCAGGCCACATCGTGCAAACCTGGTGGAGGATTTCCTTTTCGAGGAAGGAATCGTTCGAATGGAATGGCCAGCGTGTTCTCCAGACATGAATCCAATCGAGCACGTTTGGGACGCTCTAGGAAGACCAGTTTCTGGCCGCCAACAACCCCCACAAACTCTCCAAGAACTGGAAAGAGCTCTTCTGGAAGAGTGGGGCAGAATACCCCAACTCGTCATTAATAGCCTCATTGAGTCCATGCCTCAAAGGTGTTCAACGTTGCTGGCCGCCCGTGGAAACCATACCCCCTACTGAAAATGATTTTCTTTGAAGAAAACACCTTTTCTTATCCTTTTTTTCTCATATGCACAAATTGTGTTTTTTTCCTTTTGTACACAAATGCGCAATAAAATGCATTTTTTTCTGCCAAACATGTGTAATTTATTCTCATATAACCTACTATGTCTGTCGACCATGTATCAATCAGCTAAAAAGTTTCCCAGATACAAAATCCACCTAAAACTGCAATATCCTTTAATTGTTTTGAGCAGTGTATTCAGATCTTGGTGCAATAACTGTTGCACTCTTATGCATGAATACAAATTTATTTTATGTGCAGATTTTCATATTATAGATATTCATTTTATTTTATGAAATTAAGTTTCAATACACTTTTACAAACAATTCATTACAATTGTGTTACATTAAAATTATACTATGCGCAAATATCCAATACAAGGCAATGTAAATAAAATTATCGTTATTATTTCACTGAAAAAAATGAATTATATCGTATGTTATTATGATATAGCCTATAATGCCTAGCTTTGAAAATTTTAGAACTTGAAATCTATACTGAGACTCTTTTTCCATTGAATATCTATTTCTCCGGAAACATCTATCCAAAAAACTGTCGGTAGATTATAGGATTGCTATACAATTAAACAATTTTAGTATACAAATTTGGTTTTTAAATTCAGGAAAACGGAAATAAGAGGACTCCATCTGAAATAGGACGTAGTTACCATGGCAACCTAGAATCATTACCTATCATGGGATATCATTGAATTCATTACGTAAGATAGGGTTTAATAGAATGAAGGAAACTTTTATTAATATCTTTTTAAGTTTTGATTCGATTTTCATAAAATCAAGCAGGGCGGTCGCTCTGCCAAGCTAAGCTATATAAAAACAATCCCTGACGGCTCGGCCTACAGACACAGGTAGATTTCGAAGACGCAGACCATGGAGCACTTGTTTATTGGGAATTGCAGAAGAAAGACCTATTTGCCATGATGTGGCAGTTAGGACCACCCACTTCGAAATATACCTCTGCCTGTAGGCGTATCCAGCAGGGATTTTTTTGTTTTTAATTTTTTTTTACCATAAGAGTTGTTTCTATAAAAAACTTGTCAGTATAAAAATTGTAGATAATATTAAGAAGATTTATAATAAATTTAAGCGGATTTGATATTTTGGGAATGGATGAAGTTATGAATTTTTTTCTTCTGAAACCCCTATCCCCCCCCCCCTCCTTGGGGCATTTTTAATGAAATCAAAAATCTGTCATATATAAATTTTTGGCCCTTTTCCTAGAAGTAATAACAACTTTAAACGGATTCGATATGTATAAAAATTAAGAAGTTATGGGTTTTTTTCTGTTTTCACGTCTGCTTGAAGGCGGAGTCAGCAGAGATTTTTTTTTTTTTTTAATTTTTTTTTTAATTTTTTTTTTTTTTTAATTTTTTTTTTTTTTTTTTTTTTTGCCGTAAGAGTTGGTTCTATAAAAAACTTGTCAGTATAAAAGTTGTAGATAATTTTAAGGAGATTTACAATAAATTTAAGCGGATTTGATATCTTAGGAATTGACGAAGTTATGATTTTTTTTTTCTGAAACCCCTATCCCCCCCCCCCCCCCCCAACCTTGGGTGCTTTTTAACGAAATCAAAATTCTGTCATACATAAATTTAAACCTATATGGGCGTAGAATGCATTCGTATATTTAAAATATCTCCCCGGGAAATTCATATTTGTAACTTCTTAAGGATGTCTATTTTTCTTTACAAGAAGAAAGTATTGGATTCAGGAAAATTTTCGATTGATTTATATACGTATTAGAAGGTCCTGAACACGATTTGATTGTTTTTAGAAAATGTCTCTCTGTGACTTAATAAAACTTTATATTCAGTTAGTCCCTGATATAAATTGGTGCTGATTAGTTTTTGGTGAAAATCGCCCTACAGGTGGCGCAGCTAGGCTGCATTTTTCGCGATTTCCACAATAGCTCTATCTCAGGAACTAATGCACTTATTTTCATCCAACTTCAGATTCAGTTAGACTTTGACATAAGTAGACGCTGATTACATTTTAGTGTACATATCCCAACAGGTGGCGCTGCTATACCACTTTTTTCATGATTTTTACGATAGCAATATCTCAAGAACGAATGCACGAAATTTTATCAAACTTCATATTCTGTTAGACCTTGACATGAATGGATGCTACTTACATTTTGGTGTAAATAGCCCAACAGGTGGCGCTGCTATGCTACTTTTTTGATTATTAACACGATAACTCTATCTCAAGAACTAGTGAACGGATTTTCATCCAACTTTAGATTCAGTTCGACGTTGACATAAGTTGTTGGTTATTAGGTTTTGGTCTATATCCCCCAACAGGTGGTGGGGTATTTTGCAGGGTTTACACGATTTTGGCAATAGTCCTATCTCAAGAAACTTTCAATTCAGTTCGATTTTAATATAAATTGGTGCTGATTCTTTTTAGTGTATGCGAAATCTGTGTGAGAGAGAAGAAAGTTTTGGGATTGGCACATCCAACTAGTTTTCTTAGTTCTCAAAATATTTTAGGCTTAATTTAATATTTTATGTGTTCAAATCTTACGCAATATGAGTAGGATTTTGACACTTTACATATTAAGTATACATTTTAAAAATATTTTGAGAACTCAGAAAAATGGAGGCATCCTTTAAGAAGAGTACACAGAAAAAAGAAATTAAAGATAGGAATTTCCGGAGGGGAATTCAGAAGTTGACTGACTAACAGCCTTAACTATATTTAAAAATGTTTGTAGAATATAAATAAACGCATTTATAGGGCTACGCAAAGACCTGGATATATTGTCATCTGTGGACGGTAATTTCTGAAAGTATACGTTTTTAGTTGTGTTATGCATTATTTTTTCTGAATTAAATTTGAGTTTAATATGAGACGTGTTTCAAAATCTTAAATAATATAGGGATAGATCTTTGGATATACAAGACAGTACAAAATTATTCGAGTGTATTTCCGTCAATTAGCGGAAACTGCTGAAGGGGAATTTTAGACTGTGTTTTGCGTTTTGTAACTAACAAGGAGAGTGCCAAGCTTAGTAATCACAGATTTTGATTATTTTTATATATGTTGTAGGGTAGAAGCCCCTTAGTCTCAGATTAAATGGATTTTATACAACGCTCCTTAGTTCTCGAGAAATGGGGGGTCTAATATTATAACACAACTTAAATACTTACTTTTTAACGACATAGCTGCGTTGATCGTAGCTCAGTAGGTATGGCGTCTGCTTGTTGTTCCGAGGGCCCGGGTTCGATGCCGGAAAGCACCACGTTTGTTTTTCTAATTTTTTTTTTTATAAATATGCTTGTAATTATAATTTAATAATCTCAATATAAAATTTTGTTAACATAATTAAATTTTAATTTAGCATTTTTGACTTTTAAACCATTATTAAACATTTCTCATCATTTAAAGAGCATTATAAAAATTGGATCTATTATTGACTATTAAAAATTTAAAAATCGTTCCAAAATCAGCATATTTACTATCGAATTATAGAATTCTTCTCCCATCGCAATAGAAAACGAGGATAATTCAGATGCTTGATTATTTGGTAAAAATCCATTGTTTTGCAATAAAATTTTACAGTGCTTCAACGCATTTGTGACATCACTTTTCTGATTTTCATCGAATCCTGACACTTCAGATTGATCTTCTTGTGAACTACAGCTTGCTTCTTCTTCATTTTTATACGATTATAAGCTGTTATAGAATAATACGCACTTGTGCGGTAAAGATTGAAAACAAAAACCATTTAATTGCACCAAACTAAAAAAAAAGAAATAACCAAAGTCTGTTGTGGTGCCCTCTAGTTACAATAAAATAAAACATAAATATGTTGTAATTTAATTTTTATGCTAAATTTTAATGTAATTATGCTTCTTATTTTAAAAACAGAGTAGTATTATCATCGCATCGATTTTATGGCGTTTCGTTAAGGCAATTTATAAATGATGTTTCTTTACAATCACGAATTGACACAATTGTTCAATATCGTTGCATTGATAAAGCATATATGGAATACATTTTAAATGTGATTATTAAATAAATCAAAAATGCTAAATTAAAATTTAATTATGTTAACAAAATTTTTTATTGAAATTATTAAATTATAATTACAAGTATAAGTAGTGGGAAAACGAGAGTTCAAGCTCAGCCGGAGGATTTGAGGATCCGCTCCTCCGTCCGGAGGCACCGCTCCTCCGACCGCACCGTCCCTCCGACCGCACCCTAACGGGAAAAAATGGAAATTGTGAGAAAAAAGGGTTAATTTTCTACTGTAACACGAGGGGTGAAAATAAGAACTCTAAGAAAAGGTTAAATGGACAAGATTATCATACTATAAGATGAATATTGATTTTATATACTAATTTTGAATGACAAACACCTTAATGAGTATCACTAATTAAGCGAAACAATAGAAAAATATCAACTTTAACGAAAAAAGCAGATTTCTTAAGAATTTTTCAACTATAAGATGACAATATCAACTTATATGAAGAAATTTCAACTTACATTTTAGTTTTTGAACAATGGACACCTTAATGAGAATAATAATTAAGCAAAATAAAATAACAATTTTAACGAAACTGCTGATTTCTTATGAATTTTTCAACTATAACATGAGAATATCAAACTATAAGATGGATTTTAAACTTATATTATAGTTTCTGAACAATGGACACCTTAATGAGTATAATAATTAAGCAAAAGAAAATATTACTTTTAACGAAAATGATGATTTCCTATGAATTTTTCAACTATAAGATGTGGATATCAAATCATAAGCAGTAGAATAAACATATATAATCATTTTAAATGACGAACATTTCAATGAGTATTACTAATTAGACGAAACAATTGAAAAATATCAATCGAAAGGTATAAAGCTGATTTTTTAAGAATTTTTCAAGTATAAGATGAGAATATCAACTTATAAGAGGAAATTACACTTATATTTTTTTGTTTTTCAACCGTAATACACAGAAAATATTCAAAGTTTGAATGAATTTTATACCTAATCAATTGATTTTCCACACAATAATAGGAGTTTTAACAACTATTATCTAATTTTACTGTGTATACTTGATTTAATTCTGTTTAGACGTACGTAATATAATCTTTTTATATCATTTAGACTTGAAATAAGAACCATATTTAAATAAAAACCAGTTGTTTATTTATTCTTAATACGCAAACTTTTTTTTTCTTTCCTAAAATGTAGCATTTCTGAGGAGGGATAATAATTCCACCCCACATTCTAAGGAAAAGGGGAGCATAACAATGACCGTCTAGGTCACAACTTTTACTATAATATAAATATTATTCACTATCAATGTTTACAAAAAATCCATGTTGGGAGATAGATATGAGTTATATTTTAATAAAGTTTACCCTCCTCCATCTTCTACACGATGCTAACAATTATACAAAACAAAAGAAATACCGATTTTTAACGAAAAAGGGTGAATTTTAATGAATTTTACACAAGTTTTCGGTATTATTGTACACTAACAGGTATGATTTTATTTCTTAGGTGATTACAATACAGAGAAAAGTATTCACCTTTAGATTACTTTTCGTGAAATATTTAACAGTAATTATATAAACTCCTGTTTACATCACTAATTTACATTTGAAAATAAGGATTTATAGGATAAAATAAATAATCTTAACTTATACTTAGTAAATTTTACGCAATTCCAATGATTTTATACCGTGTTTTTCACGAGTTTTACATTAATTAGTAATTTTATATTAATTAACTTTGAATATTTTCTATGATATGGTTAATTCATTTTTATCACAGAAATACCAGTACCTAAAATTTCACTTAAACTCATATTCTAAGTATTAATATTCACTTATAACTTTACTTTTAGTTATACTTTTACTTGAAACCATGTGAACTTGTAGAACCCTGCTTACGCATATGGAGTTTAGTACATCACACTGTTATCTAAATGAATATGAATACCTTATTGTTTTAAATTTTCCAATTTTAACAGAATATGCACGAATATAAACTTTAATTTTATCTAAACATTTTATTTCAAATAGCCTAGTTTATGAAAACGATACATATTACCAAATATTAGACAACATTTTAACATGAACTTAGATACTGATCACATACCTATTTTAGCATAATTTATTAGCATACATAGCATTTCATCCATTTCTTTCAGAAATATACATATAAAATTATGGATTTACCGAGTATATATCCAATTTTAGCTTTCACTTACCAATTTTTTACACCATTTCAATGATTTCAATGATTTCAAGCTATTTTATATCACAGAAACGAAAAAATAATTGAATACAGACGCGAGTAAATAATATTTGTATTGTATTTTCCATTCAAAGATTTGAAACTCAAGTTAAAATTTATGTTATAAGTATTGATATCCACTTTTAGTTATACTTTTACTTGAAACCATATGAACTTGTAGAACCTTGCTTACGCATATGGAGTTTAGTACACACTGTTATCTAAATGAATATGAATATCTTATTGTTTTAAATTTTCCAATTTTAACAGAATATGCACGAATATAAACTTTAAGTTTATCTAAATATTTTATTTCAAATACCCTAGTTTATGAAAACGATACATATTACCAAATATTAGACATTTTAACATAAACTTAGATACTGATCACATACCTATTTTAGCATAACTTATTAACATGCAATAGCATTTTATCCATTCCTTTCAGAAATATACATATAAATATATGGATTTAACGAGTAAATATCCAATTTTCGCTTGCATTTAGTGATTTTTTACACCATTCCAATGATTTCGAGCTATTTTATATCACAGAAACGGAAACATATTTGAACATAAACGCCTGTAAAATAGTATTTGAACTGTGTTTCCTATTCAAAAATTCAAATCTCTAATTAAAATTTATGTTCTATCATTTATCAACTATTTATCCCACATAACTTTTACCATAGAAACATCGTAGAAATTAAATATACGTTAAATGAAAATAATAAATTGTAAGTACCTAAAAATATCAAACACAAAATCTATTAATAAAAACTTGAAAAATTAAAAAAATTAAAAGTTTTTACGAAGTTGAAAAAAAAAATTACAAATGAAAAAAAAAATTTACAAATGAAAAAAAAAAAATCGGTTGTTTAAAGTTCTTATTTTAAAGAAATGTACAATGGTTAGGCAACCATTATACTACTCTTTAAAGTAACACTTTAAACAATCGAAATCGAGAAAAAATGGGATGTTAGATTTAGGCCTGGTCCTACTGTTCAACATCGATGACGTGATCAACTTGGATTTCTGAAACAGTTGAATGGGGTTTCATTTTCTTTCCTTGAAGGTAAATATTTTATTGGTTGTGTAATTTGAAATCAGTCGTTGTAGAATGTCGTGAATTTTTCAAGTCATAAGCAGATACACATGTTTAAGTTATACTCCGATATGAATTCTCGGTTCATTTTCGACTCATCATATAATTTACTTGTATGCATATCTATCCGAAATCAGCAGTATTCATCACTTGAAGTGATAACATAAACTAAAAGTTCGCGATGCCCATTATCTGTATGCTTTGCTGTTATATTAGTCACTTCTGAACCGACGGATATGTTTTCAGTTATCTACACTTCAGTAGGTAAATCTAAAGGAAACTCTGAAGCTTTTTTATTTGATTAAGACTGATATAAATTGTTTCTTGTATCTGTCTGTAATGTCAACACCCTTAAAGCATCTCTATCTGTTAGTCTTTGGTTACTGTTACTGTCGGTAACTTCCAGATTTATAGATTGATATAACATCAGCAAAATGAGTCCCATCAGTTGCTGATACATTAATGGTTTTCTCATGCATATTTAATTTGCCGAAATCACAAATGTTTCTTAATATACCATATATTGGATCCAACATAGATTACCATTTGAAGGTATTATTTTGTATTTTCACAGCGCTAACACTATGATTTTAACAACTGAAGTCGAAAAAATGCTATGTTAGACATAGGTCTGGTTCTGACTTTTAAGTAAATTTTTGTTAATATGTAAATATTTTTAGAAAAACTTGAAATATTTATTTTTTTTTTTGTTAATTTTTTTTTTTTTAGTTTTGTAAACTTTTTTTTATAACTTTTTTTTTTTAGTTTGTAAAAACTTTTTTTTTTTAACTTTGTAGAAACTTTTTAATTTTTTATTTGTAAAAACATTTTTTTAATGAATTTTATATATTTTTCATTAATCTGATGTATAGTATTATCAAAAGTTGATTTTCATATGTATGTGTGTAAACTGGATATTCATTGGGGAAAATGTTGTTTCGTTGAACAAGTTATGATAAATATCAAGTCTTACGTAAAGCAAAATTAGTTATTTACTGTCATGTAGAAATTTCATGTTAAAAATTATACAATGTATTTTAACATTGAAATATGTTTTATAAAAATAAACACAGATGTGTATAGATACATTTTTTATTATTATGGGTATTTAAACAATAGATTGTGAATGTTGTCTACATTTATATCAATTTCTCTTCAATACATTTTATCAATTATATCAATAAAATTCTTTTCAACACTTTGGATTTTTCTTTACAAATTTCACTTTTTGGATATCATATGTCAAATCAATAATGCTGCATGAGTAGTTTGGGTAAATGTTATGTTGGTTTATGTTCTATACAGTCAATTTTTCGAAGTATCCAATCTGATCTTTGTCTGTTAAATTCTTCAAACAACTGGTTAATTTTTGAATATCCATCTTCAGTATGATTTGGGATACTGTCTTCGACAAGTTCAACATAACAGTCATATGTCTATTCAGTTTATTACGAATAACGAATATTTTCTCACACTTTTCACACTGAAACAATTTTTTAACAGGATGTGTTTTCATATGAACTGATGGTCTGTATTTTCTAGTAAAAGATAATTCACGCTTTCTTGTAGATGATTTTTGACGATGATTACAAGTATATGGTTTTTCACTAGTATGGATTTGTATATGTTCTTTTAAATTCCAGTTACTTGAAAAGTATTTGTTACAAGTGGAACACATCTGCAAGAGAAATAAATGCATATATTTAGAATTCCTTCTAACACTATAGACGAAAAAAAAATCACATTTTATAGAACATCTGGTACAATATTTTATTGTAAATTCACTCTAATTATGTTTAATATATGTATTCTAATATATCACATATAAGTACTCACATGTATATTATTCTTTAACTCTATATGTGTTGACGATGAATCATCCGGGGTATCCATTTCTGGTAAAGAGAATTTCTGCTGTTTTGATTCATCTTGGTGTAACATCTATACAATAAAAGAAATATAATTATATACTTAGAAAAGATTTAATAGATAAATAATCATTTATTGATGTTTTACAATGATATAGTACAACTTACTTTATTCGTTAACAGAGAAATTGTTTCCCCAACTGGGTTAAAATCAGGAAATTTACTGGAGCTATACATATACAGTCATCTGCAAGAATTTGACTTGGGAAATGAGAACCTCTGCATCACTTTTCAAAATTTTATATTATCATCAGTTAAAGTGATCATGTGACAAAACTGCGCATGCGTACTAAATAAAAATAATCAGTATAATAAGCTTTATCATGGAATCTTGCTTAAATATGGTCTTATATTAAAATGGTTAGTATGGTCTTAATTCTGAAATATTAATTATAAATATGAAAGTAGCAGATATACACGATTTCAAATGTTAGAGGAAAAAATTACTCTACACGGAAGATGTTAATTGGAAATTCGCTAAATACAGTATAAAATTTGGTTTATGCGAACTTAATAATAGTGTTGGTACAATTGCAGTTGAAATTTTCTTTATAGTATTAAAAATATATAGTGTACAAAAGTCTAGGCTGCTTAATTCTGAGAAGTGATAGTGGTAATAATAGCAATTAAACTTCTAATTTTTAAAAAATTTTGTAATTTTTTTTAAATTTTGTAAAAAATGGGTACTTTTTGTAATATATTAAACCTTTGTTATTTTTTTTTCTTTTTTTTTATGCAAAAAACTTTTTTATTTTTTTATTTTGTAAAATATTTTTTTTTTAACCTTTTTTTTTTTTTGTAAAAACTTTTTTTTTAAATTTTTTTATTTTTTTTTTCATTTGTAATTTTTTTTTTCATTTGTAATTTTTTTTTTTTTTTAACTTCGTAAAAACTTTTTATTTTTTTTTAATTTTTTAAGTTTTTATTAATAGATTTTGTGTTTGATATTTTTAGGTACTTACAATTTATTATTTTCATTTAACGTATATTTAATTTCTACGATGTTTCTATGGTAAAAGTTATGTGGGATAAATAGTTGATAAGTGATAGAACATAAATTTTAATTTGAGATTTGAATTTTTGAATAGGAAACACAGTTCAAATATTATTTTACAGGCGTTTATGTTCAAATATGTTTCCGTTTCTGTGATATAAAATAGCTCGAAATCATTGGAATGGTGTAAAAAATCACTAAATGCAAGCTAAAATTGGATATTTACTCGTTAAATCCATATATTTATATGTATATTTCTGAAAGGAATGGATAAAATGCTATTGCATGTTAATAAGTTATGCTAAAATAGGTATGTGATCAGTATCTAAGTTTATGTTAAAATGTCTAATATTTGGTAATATGTATCGTTTTCATAAACTAGGGTATTTGAAATAAAATGTTTAGATAAACTTAAAGTTTATATTCGTGCATATTCTGTTAAAATTGGAAAATTTAAAACAATAAGATATTCATATTCATTTAGATAACAGTGTGTACTAAACTCCATATGCGTAAGCAAGGTTCTACAAGTTCATATGGTTTCAAGTAAAAGTATAACTAAAAGTGGATATCAATACTTATAACATAAATTTTAACTTGAGTTTCAAATCTTTGAATGGAAAATACAATACAAATATTATTTACTCGCGTTTGTATTCAATTATTTTTTCGTTTCTGTGATATAAAATAGCTTGAAATCATTGAAATCATTGAAATGGTGTAAAAAATTGGTAAGTGAAAGCTAAAATTGGATATATACTCGGTAAATCCATAATTTTATATGTATATTTCTGAAAGAAATGGATGAAATGCTATGTATGCTAATAAATTATGCTAAAATAGGTATGTGATCAGTATCTAAGTTCATGTTAAAATGTTGTCTAATATTTGGTAATATGTATCGTTTTCATAAACTAGGCTATTTGAAATAAAATGTTTAGATAAAATTAAAGTTTATATTCGTGCATATTCTGTTAAAATTGGAAAATTTAAAACAATAAGGTATTCATATTCATTTAGATAACAGTGTGATGTACTAAACTCCATATGCGTAAGCAGGGTTCTACAAGTTCACATGGTTTCAAGTAAAAGTATAACTAAAAGTAAAGTTATAAGTGAATATTAATACTTAGAATATGAGTTTAAGTGAAATTTTAGGTACTGGTATTTCTGTGATAAAAATGGATTAACCATATCATAGAAAATATTCAAAGTTAATTAATATAAAATTACTAATTAATATAAAACTCGTGAAAAACACGGTATAAAATCATTGGAATTGCGTAAAATTTACTAAGTATAAGTTAAGATTATTTATTTTATCCTATAAATCCTTATTTTCAAATGTAAATTAGTGATGTAAACAGGAGTTTATATAATTACTGTTAAATATTTCACGAAAAGTAATCTAAAGGTGAATACTTTTCTCTGTATTGTAATCACCTAAGAAATAAAATCATACCTGTTAGTGTACAATAATACCGAAAACTTGTGTAAAATTCATTAAAATTCACCCTTTTTCGTTAAAAATCGGTATTTCTTTTGTTTTGTATAATTGTTAGCATCGTGTAGAAGATGGAGGAGGGTAAACTTTATTAAAATATAACTCATATCTATCTCCCAACATGGATTTTTTGTAAACATTGATAGTGAATAATATTTATATTATAGTAAAAGTTGTGACCTAGACGGTCATTGTTATGCTCCCCTTTTCCTTAGAATGTGGGGTGGAATTATTATCCCTCCTCAGAAATGCTACATTTTAGGAAAGAAAAAAAAAGTTTGCGTATTAAGAATAAATAAACAACTGGTTTTTATTTAAATATGGTTCTTATTTCAAGTCTAAATGATATAAAAAGATTATATTACGTACGTCTAAACAGAATTAAATCAAGTATACACAGTAAAATTAGATAATAGTTGTTAAAACTCCTATTATTGTGTGGAAAATCAATTGATTAGGTATAAAATTCATTCAAACTTTGAATATTTTCTGTGTATTACGGTTGAAAAACAAAAAAATATAAGTGTAATTTCCTCTTATAAGTTGATATTCTCATCTTATACTTGAAAAATTCTTAAAAAATCAGCTTTATACCTTTCGATTGATATTTTTCAATTGTTTCGTCTAATTAGTAATACTCATTGAAATGTTCGTCATTTAAAATGATTATATATGTTTATTCTACTGCTTATGATTTGATATCCACATCTTATAGTTGAAAAATTCATAGGAAATCATCATTTTCGTTAAAAGTAATATTTTCTTTTGCTTAATTATTATACTCATTAAGGTGTCCATTGTTCAGAAACTATAATATAAGTTTAAAATCCATCTTATAGTTTGATATTCTCATGTTATAGTTGAAAAATTCATAAGAAATCAGCAGTTTCGTTAAAATTGTTATTTTATTTTGCTTAATTATTATTCTCATTAAGGTGTCCATTGTTCAAAAACTAAAATGTAAGTTTAAATTTCTTCATATAAGTTGATATCGTCATCTTATAGTTGAAAAATTCTTAAGAAATCTGCTTTTTTCGTTAAAGTTGATATTTTTCTATTGTTTCGCTTAATTAGTGATACTCATTAAGGTGTTTGTCATTCAAAATTAGTATATAAAATCAATATTCATCTTATAGTATGATAAGCTTGTCCATTTAACCTTTTCTTAGAGTTCTTATTTTCACCCCTCGTATTACAGTAGAAAATTAACCCTTTTTTCTCACAATTTCCATTTTTTCCCGCTAGGGTGCGGTCGGGGGGACGGTGCGGTCGGAGGAGCGGTGCGGTTGGAGGAGCGGTGCCTCCGGACGGAGGAGCGGATCCTCAAATCCTCCGGCTGAGCTTGAACTCTCGTTTTCACACTACTAGTATATTTATAAAAAAAAGAGAGAAAAACAAGCTAAACGCGTTCCGGCATCGAACCCGGGTCCTCGGAACAACGAGCAGACGCCATACCAACTGAGCTACGACCACAACACAGCTATTTCGTTACAAAGTAAGTATTTAAGTTGTGTTATAATATTAGACCCCCCATTTCTCGAGAACTAAGGAGCGTTGTATAAAATCCATTGAACCTGAGATTAAGGGGCTTCTACCCTACAACATATATAAAAATAATCAAAATCTGTGATTACCAAGCTTGGCACTCTCCTTGTAAGCTAAATTTTAGCACACTTTATAATGCCTATACAGATATATGGATGCAAAAAAGAATGGGACTACCTTTTCGGCTATAGACGGTGATTGCCGATATCTGGTTTTCAAATATGTTCTAAATCTTTTACTTAGCTTCTTTCATTTTACTAATCGGTGAAGTTCCGTTAAAATATTCTGGAAGTGTTTCCTAATCTATGATTTTTCTTTCGTATTCTAAGTTTCATTTTAATTTGTTAAAGATTTGAAATATATTATAATAATTGCAGAGTTATTTAATTTAAATGAACTCTAAATTAACGGTTGCAAGAAATGTGACGTCACAACAGGGTAAAGGGTATCACTTCAGTGTGACAGTCTCAACCTGTGGCATGGGAAGGATGTAACTACCGTAGCTTTGACTATGAGATAAAATAGACTTGACGGTTCCAATTGTTCTATGCGTAGGCTGGGAATGAGAAATTGACACAATACTCTGTATTTCAATTATCTTTGTGGTCAAAGTGGGTCAATGCGATGGTCGCGTCCGTTGACCCGCATTTCAAACTTCGATTTGTCATCACTCTATGTGCAAAACGCGTCCTCTCAACGACTAGCTGCAAGCGATATCATTTGTATTTTCGCGTTTCTAGACAAAGAAAAGGCGGTAATATATATAATATATATTGCCAATTCAAGTCACAATTTAAGCGGACAGTACACCTTTTAAGCTGTCAAAAGTTTTGAAGTTTTTAAAAGTTATTCGCCCCATATCTACAAAATATTAAATTCATAAACGTTATAAATAATGGATGGGTACCATTCATATTTTTACTTTCTTCTATCTTTCCAAGAAGAAAGTATTGGATTCATGAAAATTTTCGACTTCCGCTTTTCGACGGATTTATACGTCTGTCTGTCTGTAAGTGACAAAAATTTTGTGGGCACTCTATCGCAAGAACTAATGGACGAGGTGTAATAAAACTTTATATTCAGTTAGTCCCTGATATAAATGGGTGCTGATTAGTTTTTGGAGAAAATCGCCTAAGAGGTGGCGCTGCTATGCTGCATTTTTCGAGACTCCGCAATAGCTCTATCTCAAGAACTAATGCCCTTATTTTAATCAAACACTCAGATTCATTTAGACTTTGCCATAAACAGACGCTGATTACGTTTTGGTGTAGCTATCCCGACAGGCGGCGCTGCTATACCACTTTTTTCATGATTTTTATGATAGATCTATTTCAAGAACTAATGCACTTATTTTCATCAAACTTCAGATTCGTTTAGATCTTGACATAAATAGACGCTGATTACGTTTTGCTGTAGATATCCCAACAGGTGGCGCTACTATACCACTTTTTTTTTTCATTATTATCATGATAACTCTATCTCAAGAAGTAATGCACGGGTTTCATCCAACTTGAGATTCAGTTAGACGTTGACATAAGTTGTTGGTCTAAATCTCCCAACAGGTGTCGCTACTATGCTACGATTTCAGCAATAGTCCTATCTCAAGAACTAATGCACAAATATTTAGACCGTGATATAAATTGGTGGTGATTTTTTTGAGTGTATGTGTGAGATAGAAGAAAGTTTTAGGCTTGGCGCATCCGACTAGTTATACGTTGTTTTCCGGCTGACTTGGAATTGGGTAATCGCTTTTCTTTTACCTAGGATTCTTTTTTCTTTACAGAAATCGATTTTTAGAAGCTTCAAATGCGGGAATAAAAATTGACAGCGCATTCAGCCAAGTAGCTTTTGAGTTAAGCCAAGTAGTTCTGCTTTAAAAACTATTCGCATTGCAATCTATTTTGAAACGATTAAAAATGAATTTAACATTAGGACTTCCAGATTTTAAACCTGCATAATTCCTAAACTACTAGACCGATTAGGTATCTGAAAGTAAAATTTGTCAAAAAATCCAAACAGAATGTCAAAATTAGGTGTTCGTATTGTTACAATTGCTATATGTAGACGACCCCTAACCAAAATTTAAGTGTAGCATTAATTACTAGACGTTAGAAATAATCTATGGGTACCAGTTATATTTGTATACGACGTTTTGTGGTATTGGGTGATCACTTTTTTTTTCAGACTCTACATTTTTCTCGAGAACTACTGAAACGATTTGAATGTATCTTTTTTTTAATAAATAATTTTATATTTTAGCAGTAGCTGAACTATAAATAATCAAATTAAAAAATAATAGTTGCACAATTTCGAAAACAAAATAAATTTAGCGCGGTATTAACATAAGTGTTGAATTTTTAATTTTTTATTCGAACAATTAATTTCTAGTTTAGCGACACATTAAGAAAAAGTATTGAAATAATTTCACGAGTAAAACGTACACCAATCTCAACTTTTATTTGCGAAATCGCGTAACTAGTTTTATTTTTTGCCGAATGATCTATTTCTAATTTAGCTACTGCCAAAATTATTTTTTAAAACTAGGTATTGAAATCACTTTAGTAGTTCCGGAGATAAAGGTACATCTAATCTATTTCATCTGTTTTACACGGGATCTAGTAACACTGCAAGGAATGTCAGTGTATATTTAAAAAATATAGACGAGTTGAATACAATTCTTATAATAATTCAATCAAGTTAGAGCCTGCGCCCAGAATTACTTCCATTTTGTACGTTGAGCGAAGCTTTGTGAATATGTAGGGAGAATCCGGGACACTTGACCAAAGAGGTGACATGAACTACCACAAATAGTTTTTTGAGATATGATTAATTCATATTCATTACATTATCCTAAATTCACCTAGGTAACAAAGCAATGGCGTTTGATATAAATCAACTGAAACATGTTTTGACATGCTCAAATTAAAAATTGTTAATTTTTGTTGTTGTTTTCTTGTTGTTTATTGAAATTATGAGACATTTTTTAGTGTATATTTTATTTATTTTCATGCCTTATTATAGTTTTATATATTTTATTTAAATTTTTGCTCCATAAATCAAAAATCTTGGAGTTGTATCAATTTGCCAGAATTTTTATTAAAAAATTCCGAATTCATACCAGACAATCCAAATTGCCAATTTTTGCTTTATTTAATCCCCAAATGACTAATTTAAGAAAGCAAAAAATGCTATATGGATTTTCTCATATGAATTCTAAATTTAAAATCCGCCAATTTGGAAAGACTGATATTTTCGTTCCCGACACTGCATTGCTATGTGATTCTGATTCGTCTTTGAATAACATATCCCCCTAGAAGTCCCGGCGATTTTAGTGCTACAGGTACCGTTCTAACGCTTTTTATGAATTTTCACTATGAAGATCACATTCCAATAAAAAAAAAGTAGGTGTTGCCGTTTGAAATTATCGAAATTTTGTCACTGTAACCATAACTGTTAGAATTTAATTGTTGTTTTTCATATGATTCTTGAGCTCTACCTCAAAATATTTTAAACCAAAATTTCATTCAGTTTCTGTGAACGGTTTGATAGTTAGGGGCTCATATATCAGGATGGTTTTTTTATAATCACCTTGTACATGTTTTAGAGGACCAAAACCTGATGTTTTATTTACTTTGATGAGAACCGAATTTTTATAACAAAGGTCATTGCCATAGATTTTTCGAAAAATAATTTCGATTATAATATGGAAATTAATTTTGTATCAAAATAATTTTCTAGAATTTCTACATAATTCCCTCAATTGATAAATAATATTTTCTGTTTTGACGATTTCAAACATAATCTGAACCACCGTATACGGGTCAATCAACTATACTTTGCACCTATTCCTGTAACCATTCCCATAAACTTGATTACTAAAAAGACCTTCAAGTTGAAATTCTATAAATTATTCTTTCGTCATTTCGTAATTAAATCCGAGAATGAATAGGGTAAACTTGTCTTGCCTATAAAGGTAGCTCTCGAATTTTAAATTTAATAATGATCTCTAATTGTATGCATACGTCATGGAACGGGTGACACTGATATACGGAAATAAACAGGAAGTAAAAGTTTGAAAGAAAACGGTTGCGTTTCAAGGCAAGCATGTTTTATTAGTTGGCATTTCAACAGTGGAACATGCAACAATACAACTAGTAATCCTAGAAAGATTTCGGTTGCATCATTTGAACATCTTCAATCTTAGATTAACTCTTAACTATGTCACAGAAATTATCGCATAGCTATTTTGAACGGTCTCTGGGACGATTAACTTATCGTATGCTGTATCTATACCGATATTTATGCACAGGATTCATAATTAATAACCCATTCGGAAGTAAAAGGGCTCAAAACGAAACAAAGTTCCATTCTTATCTATAGTTAAACTGTGAACATTGAAAAAAAAAAAACAGCGGTCTGTGAGACAGCAGTTAGGTTATGGCAGTTTGTCTTTAAAAATAAGCATATTTTATGAAGTTGTTTTAACTGAAATGATTGAATGACACCAAAATTTACAAACACATTTATTTGAAAATATCTAAAAGCTTTTTTTTTCATGCGGTTGATAAAAGGAAAATTTCCATTCCAAAATTCTGGTGCCGATGTGGCATATGAAGTGGTCCAAAAATGAACCACCGGCCTTCAAAGGGTGAACGTCTAGGAGAGAGGTAAGAAATAGGTAAATGTTTGCGTAAAAACCGCTTATTTTGAAATTTCAATAACCCTATTTTTATTAATTTTTTATTGAAAAATGAGACTTTCGGACTCGTTTCACCTGCGGATGTTGTGCGGTGTGTAGTACCCAAGATTTCTTCGAGCGGTTTCATATGAAACCAATGAAACGAAAAGCATGTAACAGGCTCTGATGTAAAACAAAGTAACTCACAAAATGCTTCGAGATAGTCAAGATTCAAGTTTTCTGAAGAAAACTACAAATAAAATTATTGTGATTGCATCCTCTAAAAACAGCTGATTTGTTAAAACTGGTCTTCAGTCTTATTGGACTTATGCGCAAAGAGTCGTTGTTATTAAAATTCATATCTAAAATATATCTTTGATTAGGATGGCATCTTGAGTAAAAAATAAACCATGTAACGCCAGGATGCAGTTAAACAGTTTAATATGAAAATCAGAAAAAAATCATTGCTCTGTTTCACACTCGAGCCCTTCATAAAGAGAGACTGGGACAGTTGAATAACTTTTTTATAAAACGGACTGTAGATTCTTTTGCAATTGATAGAGAAATATGGGATCAATATAGGTAAAGAAAGTAGGCTACAAATTATAAAATGCACAGTGTGTCTCAAAATTTGCCGGAATGATTCTATAAACAAAAAGAAAAAAAAATTAAGAACTGCAAGGAATATCTTGATCTATGTTTGTTCTCAATACACTTTTTACAACGAATGTAATAGAGTTGTAATTTTTCAACTGCACGAAAAATGTCCGGGCCAGGATTCAAACCTGGGATCTCTTGGCTGAAGCTGCCATGCTCTACCAACTGAGCCATCCCGGTTGATTCTGGAGGACCTAATTCATCCAGTTAACCTATTGAAGAAACTGCAATTTAAATAATTTTTTGTTTCTACAAGAAGTCGTTGCCCATCGAACCCGAATATTTTGGTACAGGTCAATGTGGTGACAGATTTCCGACGTAATAGGTGACCCAATTTAACAAAGCAAATATTTTAAAATACTTGAAACAATAAAAAACAACGTGAAATTATTAGTTTTTCAATAAATTTTACTCCTCTTCTAAAACAAAAAATTCCAAAATATGTCAATTTTTTGCCACTGAGAACGTATAAGTAAGAAGAACGTATACCCTTTAAGAATTAAGGTTGATCTCAAATTTAAATTGACTATTTTATGTCATATTCCTGAATTCAGTTCTGTTCGTAAACGCATGAGATTGGCTTGTGCTTTTATTAAGAAACTATGAAATCCAATATTTTTTTTCATTTTTCGATAGAGACAGGGATCTTTCAGAAAATAATATTAAAGTGGGCATTTTGAACCGAATTTCTCTGCTGTTACAGCTCGATAAAGGTGAGACAATAATCACTTATAAACCAAAATGTAATTGATTTATCGAAAAATTAAAACCTATTCGATTTCAAATCACTCCAATAGTCATGTTTGCAAGTGAACTTTTAAAAATGAGTTCGTAAATGTATTTCCTGGGGAAAAAATATTTTTTGGTAAAATCGTTAAAGAAGAAAACCTCGAGAAACTGCTTTTTTACAGGCCCAAACGAGGCACATCCCCGGACTCCCGGTTGAAGGGGACCCCTCATATTAACTGGAACAACTACAATTGTAATCTATGTCTTAAAAATTTAATTTGCGCTATCAAAAATTTCTTTACGGGACAACTTGTGGCATATCAATATATTCGTGCGCTGCCTGTTAACAATTAATAATTTTTGATGTTTTTCACTGCATATTAATAAAAGAAAGATATTTGTGTGTGTGTGTGTGTTGGCGATGGTGATGGCTAAGAAAATCTACTGCACGTCTGTAAATTTGGATTCTGTCTGTCTGGAAATTTGGATGAGAATACACGAAGGCAGGTCCAAATGCACCCGAGGCTCAGATTATTCCTTTTTTATAATTAGTCGAAATATTAATTAAAACTCCCAATGAACATCCCAAAATGGAGCACAGTCGCAGTTGTCTGCCTCAAAATGGATTTCCGTGGAACTTCGAGCAGAAAGACGGGAAACATGTAAAAATGTTCCGTGTTTTTTGTATTTTGGAACTGCCACAAAAGAAAGAAGAAAAAACGTTTTCGAATGCCAATTTTGTGTTTTTCAATTTTCTGCAGATTTAAAATTCGCATCCTCTTTCCAGGTTAAAATTAAAAAATTACCCGCTTATTTGGGAAACCTGTTCCGTTCTAACGATGTCTTGAGTTTAAAAAAATATTAATATTTTCTATTTAAAAAAAATTATTTTCTGGAAGTCATTACACGAAATCGACAGACTTTTCCTCAGTGCCTTCCCAGAAATAATGTCGCGTTTTATGAGAACCGTTGGGTCAGAAACACATCTTGCAAATTTATCCAATTTTGCACATCATTAGCTAAAGAAAGCGCTTTTTTGTATTATTTAGATTTTTTTTTTCAGGAACTGTTTGCCAAAATTGAAAGTGTAATGTATTTAAATATCATACATTAAATTTTAGGGTCTCACTGCATTCGGCAGAGTACAGCCGTGCGGCTACTTTCGCTAACAGCAGAGTAATGACGTTGTACAATCTCGGCTCCTAACTGGACGATTTTAAAGTGCTTTATATAGTTGAATACTATCATTTAACATAGGTCTAGACACTGCCACTAGAGGACGCTGTTTTCTATTCCGATTTTCTTCGGGAACTATAGGTCATAATTGAAAGTGTAATACAGACCTGCCAAGTCTCCGGCTTTTTGGATACCGGTAATTTAGTACAGAAAATGTTGTTTTATTTAATCAGAGCATTTTTCAATTTAAAAGAACAACATTTTCTCTAAAAAATTACTGGTGTTCAAAACGCCGGAGAGTTGGCAACGCTGGTAATATCCGAAGTTAATTTTAAAGTTTCCACTGTCTTCGGCAACTTAGAGCTGGCAGCGGGGGTTCGTTCACAACTAGGCTCGTTTGGAAAGATTTTCGTTTAAAAATATAAAAACGTACAAATTAGAGTTTCATTTTGTTCATTACAAAATATAAATTCATACAAATTCGATTTAAAAATATAAAATCATGTAAAGTCAAGGTTCGTTTATAAAAACAAACTGGAGCGCGCATAAGTTCCCTCGGTGTACGCTGCCGAAGGCTGTGAACACCCCCCCCCCTTCCCATTGTGAATACCGTTAGGAAAAACGGTCATATTACGAATATATAGGTGTTTTATTAAAGTGGTACTTATAAGTACCGTCAGGATAAAAAGGGTCAAGCATAACTTAAAACCTACTATTAGGAAAAATGAGCTGTTATTTTCCCTTCTCATATTTGGAGCTTTTAGAAATAGCTTTCTGTTAAAAATTTATAGGTTACAATTATTTTTTTCAAAAATTAAATTCGTAAAAAACATATATTAGAATTATTTTTTGGAGAAAAAAAAATAGGAATTTTAACCTATGAATTTCTTTTAACATGGATCATTTCAAATATGCGAATCTGGAAACACAGCTCATTCTGCCAAGTAGATTTTGAGTTACGCTCAAAAACACTACCCGCATTGCAATCTGTGTTTTGCAGTGATTAAAAATGAATTTATCATGAGGAGTTCCAAATTTTAAATCTTTGTAAGCTACTTAATCGAATGACATCTGAAGGTAAAATGGAACGAAGAATCAAAATAAGATGTCAGAATTTTGTGTCAGTATTGTAAATTTTCAAGTTTGTTGCAATAAATGTAAGTCATGTTTGTTACAGACGAATCAAAGTCATAAGCACTTTTCATCCACATTGGAATGTGTTAAAAAAGGATAGGACTATTTATTTAAGTTTTACAAAAATCTATAAATACAGCGTAGACTAGATCTCTCCCTCACTTTCTCTATCTCTTAATGTTTAATTATTTTAACCTTACGTTAGTCGCATGTGTATCTCTGCGATACAAGTCGTCAATTTTGAATCCGTCAGCCCGTTCGAGAGCAACTGCCACGGGTGAAAAATGGATATAGATGGGAAAATGTAGAGGGAGCAGGGAGCAACAGGTTCCGAATCTTACTATTTCAACATTTACAAGAGGAAAATGGCGGCTTGTATCACAGAGATAGCACATGCGACTTAAGCAGTGTTAAATCATTTGAGAATAATATATATTTTTTTCAAAATCAGGAGAGAAAAAGCAAATGTTGTTAATTAATTGTAAAAATCCAGGGAAATATAATAACTGGCATCCCTTCCGGGCGCCCATGTAAATAAATTTCCCCTCTCATTTCCATCGTGATGAGTTTGGATTGCAAATGCGGAGAAAAATCTTTTATCGAATTCATTTTTTTTTTTGTTTTTGCCAATAAAATTCCAAACATTTTGCGCCTCTTCAGGTGTATTTTAGCGAATAGTAGTTGCAGCACTTGCTTTCTATGATTAGGAATCAAAGTTAGCACGCTCCAACCTTTCTAGATTAGTCGAAGGTACGTAGAGTACACTCCTTAGAATTTCCAAGCAGAATGGCACCACTATTTCCAAATATTTTTGTTCTGATTATAAGTCTTTCTGCGGCTAACTGAAGTGTTTCTAATTTGTTTAAAATTAAATAAGGCGAAAAACTGTATCTGAAATTTCTGGTAGAAATATACGCACCCTGGATTCGTCTTATAAAGTTTGATCTCTCATGTCTCTAAGCAGTTTTTTTCTTCGAAACACCTCCTTGAAGATCTCCCTCATAACAAAATGGCCTAAAGTGGACGATGATGAATGCCTGTTTTCATTACTTTCTTGGTTTCTTTTATGTCAAATTGATCTTAAAAGAAGCAAGATCCTTCCTTTAAAAAAAGAAAACAAATTCCCTTTCAATCCATAGGTTTTCCTTTTGAAAGGCAGTCGTGGGAGGAAAGTTAAAGCATCGTGTTCGTTTGGAAAGGGCGTTTGGGAGAAAGTGTGTAGGTGAAATTTCGAAAAATCCCTCTTAATGAAAGAATCGCTGCTCCCACGTAGGAGGTTGACCATTGTTTTATACCATTGATAGTTATACAGAATGACGCCTCAGTCATCAAAGAATTCATCAAGAAGCGACTGACCAAAATATTGACACTTCAGAAGAAAAAAGATTTCAAATGTTCACTTTTCAGACGTTCTCTTTGACGAAATGCAGAAATCTTGGTGCTTTTTAAGGGGACACAGTACCCTTTGAACTATTTTTTTCTTTCATTATATAACATAGTATTAAATAAATGCAATTTTTGTAGTAAAAATTAGAAATTTTAATTAAAAAAATATTAAAGCGACGCTTTTGTTACAATTCTGAACAGTTTTAAATAAGTATGCTCTACAACTGTGAGGTTAAAGCTGCTATCACACGGACTACCATACGATACGAAGTATATGCTATTGCCTCTCGCTTGCTTGGAGCTACACTTTCACGTTGCAACTTTTCAATATTGAAAGTTATCTGCAAATGTAAAGTAACATTTGGCGAGCAATTGCAGCTAGGTGTTTTAATATTTAGTGTAGAGCTCGATTGATAAACAGTAAGCATTATCACGTGCTAACATTTTATATATTGCAATTTCTTTCGTTTCTCTTCTTATATTAATATATATATATATATATATATATATATATTATGATTATTTTACTTAAACTTCCAAGATTAAAAAAACAATACTCTTGGTAATATAACATTAAATTTCTAAATTATAGAGTCCATAGAAACTGAATCTTCACTTTACATCTTTCATTACCTGTAAATATTAAGAGTTCTCAACTATTAGTATTAAGTGATTTAGAAAAGAATAGTATATTAAAACTAGTTTTTTGTAACATGTATTGGAACCGCACTTTATCGCTAAGGCGAAATCCGTAACGAAAAAAAGATTCTAAATCAAGTTTTAGTTCTTTTGCCAAAATCACTATTATGTCATTTTCAGTTAATATATTTTACATATTTTAAATGTAATTCATGTTAGATATTAAATGTAATGTAAAATTGAAATACGCAATAGAATTTACATATATAGGTCCCCTTCTTTTGCAGTGTTTTCTTCCTTGGTTTTGATGATTTAAATCATTTTTCGAAAGTTTAAAGGAGTTTTTGATATTTTTCGTTTCAAAAACACAAGAATTATTTTTATACATATTGTGTACAGTCCTGGGAGGAAAAGTAATACCCTCTACTAACTCTGCCGCAAATCACTATATAAAAATGTCACAAGTATATGCGTAATTTATTATAATACAAAGTAAAAAAGGGGTACAATTTGCTTAACAAATTGAAAAACATATAAACATTTTAAATTTATACACCGCTAGGAGGCGGAAGACAAAATTTTAGGGTGGTTGAAATTCAATAATTAAAAGGGAAAAATAGACTGAAAGGCGATTCTCACCCCTGGGTCTGAGAGCCCTTAACCCTCAACTACTGTGACAAAAATTGTCGCATAACTACTGTGAATGGTCTATGCGATCACTTTGTTGAAAAGATGAATAAAAGCCTCGATTAACTCATAGGATACTGTTAATGTACTAAACTTTTTGTACAGGACTATTAGAATTAAAATTTACCATTCAACCGATCCTAGGAGTAGTTCGAAAACTCCAAACGAAACAAAGTGTTACTAGTATTTAACCTCTTGAGTCCTGGGTTCCCAAATGGGTACCTAGATTCTTTTGCTCATAAAAACTAAAATGATTGATATTTTTACATTTTAACTTCACTTCTAGAAAGTTGAATGAAAATGAAACCAATAAATGGCAGCACCGATGTCGATTTCCTTAGAAAAGAAATGCTATTTTAACCTGACTTTGCAAAATGCTTTCGGTCATTTTCACAATTCTTTAACTTAAAAACTTTAGAATAAAATAATTTAAGAATTTGCAGATTATTCACTTATTTAAAGCTGTTATTTTTTTTTTATTGTGTAATTTTAGGTTATTGATAATTAAATTGATTTTTTTTTTTTTTGGGGGGGGGGGGGGAAGCTAGTAATTTTATGTTCATATTTGTGAACCTAAATTATAAGCCCCCTAAAACAATAGATTTCAAAAAAATATATTTTTTGTCATCTATGATGTCATTTTGTTTGCTTAAAAGCAAAGAATGAGTATTTGTACTATTATTTTAACTTCTGGTCTTAAGAGGCTTTAGTTAAACTGGAAATTTTTAGTGAATAGTTGTTTTTCTGAAAGGTTAATAAATTATGCTTAACCTTTAACTGCTGTTAGCGGTCTCCCAGACCACTGCTTTTTTCAAATTTCGCAGTTAACTTATAATTTTAAGTCTAATTACAGACACTAGTGAATTTTTGTTTCATTTTGAGTCCATGCACTATCGCTATAGACTTCTGAATAGGTTAATTATGATTATAAAAATCTTGTACATAATGTTTAGTACAGAAACAGTATCTTTTGAGTTAATTTTGCCTTTTATTCATGTTTCAATTAAGCTGTTTCAGAGACCGTTCGCAGTAGTTATGCAACAATTTATGTGACAGTATTTAATAAAATATTGAAATAGAAATATTTGAACTAGTGTAAAACTCTTACTGAAGAAATTTGTGTAAGATGAGATCTATTAGATGTATATTTCTTTCATACGGTTTTCCATCATCTTAATTTAAATATGCTGAGGAAGTTTAATTCTAGATTCAAGTGTGACACACAGGTTTAATTATGGGTTTAATTCTCCTGTGAGTAAAACAAGTTTGCAAAATACTGCCTTAAACAAAGAATCCTATTTTTGTCTTTACTATCATAAGCACGGGCCGCAATACACCGGATATTTTTTTTTTCAAAATCTTACAATTACAAAAAGTATATGTATATTAAGTATCTTTTTTAAAAATTATAGCGGATTATAAAGATTGTTTTAAAAGAAAATTATTAAAAGGGAAAATATTATAATTATTACTATAAATAGCTTCTAAATTAAATTTTTATTTATTAAATTTTATTTTTCTAAAAGTATAAGAAAATTTTCTGTCCCCACCCCCTCTCCTACAAAATTTAAACTCGTATTGCAATAAAATACCTTGTTACATGTTTGCTATAATTTTATCTTTGTCGACATAACTTTGTAACAAGTACTAAATAACGCCAAATTCAGTTGCAGAAAGTAGTTAAACAAGTAAAGTGTGAGAAATAAATAAGCGACTACGACAGTGAAATTAAAACATAACAAATAATATAAGGAATTGAAAATGAAATAAACGCAATAAATAACTTTAAATGAGTAAATAAAGTTCTTATCGGTAGTGGAAAACAGCAAACTCCGAAAGGACAATCGCCGCATACGCAATTCTTTAATATCAAAATAACTGCACATTTTTAAAGTTCTTTTCGTGTTTGATTGGTCCCTGTGTTACCAAAGATATTGCTTTTTTCTTAATTCTTCTGTATTTTTGGTTTCAATATCTGCGACCACGCTAAACGTAACATTTTTTACTCACTGGCGGTAGCAATCTTGGAATTTGTAGAGAGCTCTGATTGGTAGATTTGGAGCTGATATCTATCGTAGGGGATACAAACAGCGGTAAGTTAGCGCTTGACGATGTTACGAGAGGCAATAGACCACACGGAACGTTTTCGAGAGTTTTCTCTTGAAAAACGTGTTTTGGAGAAAATATCGGATATTGACTATGATATGAGAGTACGTGTGATAACAGCTTAAGATTTCAAAAAACGAATTATTTTAAAAAATATTCGGTCAAGAGCGAGTTTTACTCGCGCAGAAAGGGATCCGTACAATACGAAGACCTTGTACAAAGTTTAAACTTGGTATTGTCCCAAGCGCGCTTCGAAAGGAGGTCGCAAAGTTGTAACGCCGCTTTGGTCCAGGCCGCGTTTTTCTAGATAGATTTTTAATTAATATCTCGGCTAATTGCCCAAATCATTTTTTCGAAAACCATTATCAACAATTCTTGGATCTTGGATGATTCCTAGTCGACAGGCACCTCAAGCCACCCTCAACTTTCCTGCTGATCGTCCGCAAAGTAAAGTTTGTGTGTAACGGAAAAATGCGATTTTCTCAAAAACTATGTGACCTAGCATATATAGTTTGTATGAGTAAAACTCGCTCTTGATCGATTATTTCTTAAAATAATTCGCTTTTTGAAATATACCTTTTTGAAATATACCTTGCGCTATAGTTTTATTGCAAACTCCTACTACCCCTAATTTTTTCAGAATTTTAGTTTCAGTAGATTTGGAAATGGGGGAGGGGCATATTTTTGCGGTACATTTCCGACGATACCTCTGAAAATATAATACTTAAAATTAAAACAAATATATTTTTGAGTTCGATGTTACGAGATCTTAAAAAAAAAAAAAAAAAATCAAGTACTTTAATTACCCCCGCAGCCCTCTAAATTTTGCCTTAAAATATTTACGAAAGGCTAATAACACTGAAAAACAAGAAATTTTTTCTTGAAAAATTTTAAGATTTAAGTAACCATACCATTGGGAATTTAGGAAATATTCACTAAAAGGTGAAGTTGGTTTCCATTTCAGAGGTATCTGTTTTGAAATATATCTCATTATTGCCTTTTAAAGTACTTTGTTTCTACAGTCTAATGATCCTGAAAGTGAACAAATATCTGCTACTTATAATACATATAATTCGATTTTTGTTTGTCCTTTGTAAAACCATTTCTCATTGTATCATTTAATTAGCTGACGCTTTTAAAATGTCTCGTAAGTGTGTGATAGGTTTTGCTATATTTGTGGCGAATTTATGACTTCTTTAATTAAAATTGCCTATAAACATTATTTTCGATGCGATCAGGATAAACCATGGGCACCGCACTTTTGTTGTTTGCGCTGTTCTTCGAGAGTAGATTAACTTCAATAATGATCTGGAGATCATTTAGAAGATTGCTATTTTTGTATGAATCCAACAGCAAAAGGAATTAATTTTAAGAAGCAGAAGTATATTCAGTATCCCAACATTGATTGACGTACTCCCTGTGCCATAGCTGCATGTAAACTACAGTGTTTCAGTTGATAAAGAATGCATGCCATTGAAAGTGAAACAGAGATAGATTACATTCCACCACAGATATATTTGAAGCCTCATATGATAACGTAAGTAGAGTTGAATGAGCTTGTGCGTGATTTGGGGCAAGAATAAAGCCGAATTTCTTGGATTAAGCTTCAATAGTGGAACGTATTGGCTAGTAATGTACGTATTTCTATATACCGTGATAGACATAAAGACCTCATACGTTTTTATGTTAAAGATGGTGCAATATGCTTTTGCAACGACATTACAAGCCTTATGGCATTTTTAGATCTGTCTCATAAACCAGAGGAATGGCGACTTTTTATTGATGCGTCTAAGGTGAGTCTAAAAGCAGTACTCCTTCACATTGGAAATAAATATAATTCCATTCCTGTAGGATATGCTACAGGGGGAAAAGAAACATAGGATACCCTGAAGAAACTATTGTTTGTGTTCAAGTACAATGATTTTACGTGGAAAATTTGTGCTGACTTGAAAGTCATTTCTTTTCTACTGGGAATGCAACAAGGTTACACAAAATATTCATGCTTTATCTGCGAATGGGACAGTCGTCCAAAAGGTAAACATAATTGTGTACAAACATGACCTTCTCGGAAGTCTCTAGAACCTGGTGATAAAAATGTAATTAACCAACCTCTTGTAGCATCAGTGGACATATTACTCCCACCACTCCATTTCAAGTTGGGATTGATAAAAATTGTCATGAAAGCTCTTAATCGGGACAGTAAAACATTTGCGTTTATCCGAAACTTGTTCCCATCAATATCGGATGCCAAAATAAAAGAAGGCGTATTTGTAGCTCCATACATTTGGAAAATTGTGAATAATGACCAGTTTGAAAGTATTCTTACGACGGTAGAAAAATACACATGGTTTTCGTTCAAAGACGTTGTGCATAATTTCTTAGGGAATAACAAAGCTACAAATTACAAGTGTATAGTTCAAAATATGGTAAACAATTTTAAAAGCTAAATTGTCACATGTCATTAAAGCTTCATTTCTTGCACTCTCACACTGACATATTCCCAGTAATATGGGAGCAATTAGCGACGGTGAACGATTTCACCAACAAATTTCTGCTATGAGTTCTCGTTATCGATCGCAATGGAATGCAGCAATGCTTGCCGATTACTGTTGGTGTAACAATAGAAAAGATACTGAACATAAATATAAATGCAAAAATAGGCACTAATGTACTCAAATTAATACACTCAGATTGTGTTCAACTGCATAAAATATGTGGAAAATATGTGGAAAATGTGTATAAACAGTGTACAAGTATACTGCTGGTAAATTTAACATTTATGTATTATTATTATGCATTATTGTACGATCTCCTAAATTGTGATATATCGTAATAACCTATAAATACATATCCTTCGTTTAAAAAAAAATAAGAACCAAATAAAAATTTCTAATATCATTTTTATTTACTCAAGAGTGTATATAATTGGAATATTAGCTTTAAATTTAAGAAAAAAATAAAAAGTCAATTTTTGTGTATCAGTGTAATCTGTAAATATGTGGGTCAGTAGGCTATATAACTCTGCCAAGTTTGAACTTTCCACGTTCCATAGTTTTCGAGAAAAAAGGCTGTGACAGACCGACACACGAGTGATCTTACAATGGTTCCGTTTTCACTTTTTAAGTACGCAACCCTAAAAAAATGAATAAAATGGCAATACGAAAACATGAAACAATACTTTATAAATAACGCGCAATATAAATTATACTTGTTAAATTTGAAAGGAATAAAATCTTTTGAAATCCTCTTTTCATTATTAGACTTTTTCTCCAAATGAGGTAGGGGGAGAGTAGAGTAAAACTGGGTACCCTGTTTTCTCGCTGATGGACTTAGCGTCCCCTACCATCGGCTTTCTCTGTGTCCCTGCAGTGCTACTGGAAAAAAATTCAGCTCAGAAATCTTAATTTTTCGCCGTCTTTTCTGCTCTTCAAATAAATCCAACCTGACTGACTGATCGAGCTAGGTAAGTAAGACACTGTTTTCTCTACAGGGCACATAAGAGAACAACGTATACGAGAAGTAAAAACTGAGAAAGTCATTACATGGACAACATTAAAAATTGCTTGAAAACCTGAAAAAAAAAACAAAAGATACTGACCTTAAAAATGTAGGGGAGACTGGGAGGGATGAGACATCTGCAGTATGCTTAAAATAAGCTTTATTTTTTAGGTGCGTTCGTAATTATATAAATACGTAGCACCTATTGTCGTCGTCTGGTCCGTCCGTCCGTTTGTCTGTCCGTCCGTCTGTCCGTCCGTCCGTTTGCATATAACAACGCAAAACCTACCCAATCGAATGGTTTGAAATTTAAGATATATTATCTTTGCAGAATTTTGTCGAGACATTTCAAATTTTGTGAAAATCGAATCAAAACTTTAGAAGGTATTAATAAAAATATTTATTAAGATTTTTGAATTTTTTAAAAAAATTGGTTCTTCCTTGTTATAGGAGCTTCCGAGGTTTAATCGTCAAGCGACCAAGATATTTATTTTATTACAGAAATGAATCTGCAGACGATATAATTCATTTCACAGAATTACAAATCATCAAGATCTGAATATTTATATACCTAGCTACAGTACGAACGCACCTCATTTGTCACGTTTGACGTACAATTTCCAACTTGTTTAATTTATGACTCTTTCACCAGATTTTATCATTGCAACATACTTGTTGCTGTAAATCTTTTTAGTTGCAAGCACTTATGAGTTTGTGAATTAAAAAGACTATTTTACAATATCAAAAAATCCCTGATGGCTCGGCCTACAGGCACAGGTAGATTTCAAAGACGCAGACCATGGGGCGCCTGTTTGTTGGGAATTGAGGAAGAAATTACCTTTATGCCTTAATGCTGCATTTGGAAACGCCCACTTCGAAACCTAACTTCTTTGACGGCACAGCCGGCAGGGATTTTTTTGGTTTTGAATTTTTTTTTTTTTTTTTTTTTTTTTTTTTTTTTTGTTATAAGGGTTAGTCCTATAAAAAACTTGTCAATATAAAAGTTTTAGATAATATTAAGAGGATTTATAATAAATTTAAGCAGATTTGATATCGTCTGAATGGACGAAGTTATGAATTTTTTTCTTCTAAAACCCCCCTTTTTCCCCCCTTGGGGTCATTTTTAATGATATAAAAAATCTGTCCTACATAAATTTTCGGCATCATAATTAAGAAATTATGGGATTTTTTCTGTTTTTGTCCCTCCCCTTGGTTCGATTTTGCCCATTAACAAACTTGACCGATATTTTATGCCCCTTGATTTTATGTATCCGTTTGGAAGAGATTTGTGCAGAATTATGGGAGTTATCGTGTCGATAAAAAAGTGACATAGATAGATAAAGTTTTGAACTGGGGATGGTTTTGGGTTCTGGGAGTCATGATCGGCGTAGATCTGCAAAAATTTTTCAAAAATTCCAACTTAGGGGAGAATGTAATAGGTAGTATTTCTTACGAAATCTACCTAAAAGTATCTAACTACTCGGATTTCTAATGTAAATTTTCAATCTCATTCTTTGTTGCTAAGTTAATTGTTTTTAATGCTTTGTAAACTCAACAATATATCTTTTATGAATGAACAGTTAAGTCTAAAAGTTGTAAAAACCTGTTTTTTGAAAATATTGCTCTAAGGGAGGGATGAGACATGTCCCATCTTCCCAAATGATATTTCTATCCAAATAATTATGTTTAATTACATGCTATTTTTTGTTTTTTTTATATTTATAAGACTATCTTGTTTTGGAATTGAATCGTGTAACAAATAAATCTTATTATTTTCCAAGTTAAAAGGGGATTTTAACTACTTTCATTTCTATACATGACACCTCTGATATCACTGTAAATGAGCATGAAAATATACAAGAAATAGATCGGTGTAAAGATAAACCAAATACAGGTTTAAATGATTTTGTTTTAGTTAGATTTTTAACAAAAACATCTGTTGGAAGAGTTGAAAGCAAAGATGATAGCTTTTAGATACTATTTATGAGGAGAAACGAAAAGGGAAATTTCATGAACACAATTGATGAAGAAGACATGATTGGAAAGCTACATCCACCGAAAAGAATTGGCGGCACAAGTATATTTTTCATTTCATTTGGATTTTACAAAGTATAATAGAAGATAAAATAAATGTTAGGATTCACAATAAACCTTAGGAATGTAAATGCCACTAGTGATGGGAGTATTCGAATTCAAAATGTCTGAGGTCTCGATTCAGCCAAGTTCTCAAGTGATCTCGATTCGGACAAAAGTATTCGAATACAAGCCACCTGGCATTTATGTCAGTAACGAAAACAAAAACTATGGTTTTCATAGTGATGGGAGTATTCGAATACAAAATGTCTGTGTTCTCGTTTCAGCCAAGTTCTCAAGTGGTCACGATTTCAGACAGGAGTATTCGAATACAAGTCACCTGGCATCTATATCGGCGACGAAAACTGCGGTTTTCGACTGTTATTCAGTTCGCATAGCTGGAGTTTTCTATGGTTTCATAATAGTCCAGTCAAATTAGCCCATTTTTGAGCAGATTGCCATAAAAAATGCTAAGGGGATAAAAATTGGTCCAGTTGTTCATTGATGGCTACTGATGACTATGCAAAAAGTCCCCATCGATAGGAGGTGAGCGGGGGGAAAGGGGGGGGGCTAAACAAAGTATTTTTTTTTTAGTTTTTTACAAATATCTCAGAAATTGTTGTTTTTCATGAAAAAAACCACTCCAACATAAATTAAAGAATATAAAATTATCTACAAATGACAGGTATATACAGTGGAACCTCGATTATCCGTCAGCCAGAAGACCGGAGCTTTGACGGATTTCCCCCCAAAAAATCACTTAATTTCAAATTAATTTATTTAATGACGCCATAATAAATTCTAAAGGGATAAAAACTGGTCCAGTTGTTTATTGATGGCTGCTGATGACTATGTAAAAAGTCCCCATGGATATGAGGTGAGCGGGGGGAGAGGAGGCTAAACAAAGTATTTTTTTCGTTTTTTACAAGTATCTCAGAAATTGTTGTTTTTCATGAAAAAACTACTCCAACATAAATTAAAGAACATAAAATTATCTACAAATGACAGGTATATACAGTGGAACCTCGATTATCCGTCAGTCAGAAGACCGGAGCTTTGACGGATTTCCCCCCCCCCCCCCCAAAATCACTTAATTTCAAATTAATTTATTTAATGTCGCCATAATAAATTCTAAAGGGATAAAAATTGGTCCAGTTGTTTATTGATGGCTGCTGATGACTATGTAAAAAGTCCCCATGGATAGGAGGTGAGCGGGGGGAGGGGGGAGGGGGGGGCTAAACAAAGTATTTTTTTTAGTTTTTTACAAATATCTCAGAAATTGTTGTTTTTCATGAAAAAACTACTCCGACATAAGTTAAAGAACATAAAATTATCTACAAAGGACAGGTACATACAGTGGAACCTCGATTATCTGTCAGTCCGAAGACCGGAGCTTTGACGGATTTTCCCCCCAAAAATCACTTAATTTCAAATTAATTTATTTAATGTCGCCGTAATAAATTCTACAGAGATAAAAATTGGTCCAGTTGTTTATTGATTTATTGGCTACTGATGACTATGTAAAAAGACCGGATGGATAGGAGATGAGTGGGGGGAGGGGGACAAAATAAAGTACTTTTTTAGTTTTTTACAAATATCTCAGAAACTGTTGGTTTTCTTGAAAAAATTACTCAGACATAAATTAAGGAACATAAAATTCTCTACAAATGACAGGTATATACAGTGGAACCTCGATTATCCGTTAGTCATGAAACTGGAGCCTTGATAAATTTACCGCAAAAAAAAAAAAAAGAAAAATATCCCTTTAATTTCAAATTTACTTAGTTAATATATATTCAAATTTATTAAATATTGTCGCAAAAAAAAAAAAAAGAATTGACACATTTTTTTCTTTTTTCTTTTTTTTTTTGGAGGGGGGGGGGTGTCTGGTGGTGAGTGTGAAAGGATGGATGACTGCCCCCCGATTCATGATTATTATGAATAATCTAAACATGAAACAGGAATCGGTTCATTATTATCTTGAAGGATTTTCCGAAAACAAAACTTTCTTTTCAAATTTATTTACTTAACCTTCATACGGGGTCTCGACAGCAACTTACCGAGAATACATGCAATGTTAGACAGGGGCTGTCAGAGACCAGTCTATTCAAATTCAGTAAATATTGTCACAAAAAAAAAAAAAAAAAAAAAAAAAAAAAAAGAATTTAACTTCTGTTTGATGATGATCTGTAAAGAAAAAAAGAATATTTTGACTTAGTAAGTATTTGCTTAATGATAAATTAGTACTTTCATTGTTCCCTATTATGTTTTGTCGCATTTACAAAGTTTCACGTGAAATTTTATGTTATTTAATTTATGTGAATTTGACGGACTTTCCGCAAAAAAATCACTTTAATTTCAAATTTATTTACTTAATGTCGCCATAATAAATGCTACAGAGAAAAAAAAATGATACAGTTGTTCATTGATGGCTACTGATGACTATGTAAAAAATCCTGATGGATAGGAGGTGAGCGAGGGTAGGGGTGGGCAAAATAAAGAATTTTTTAGTTTTTTGCAAATATCTCAGAAATTATGTAGTAATTTTTTCATGAAAACCAATAGTTTCTGAGATATTTCTAAAAAACTAAAAAAGTACTTTCTTTTGCCCACCCCCCTTCTCCCCTCGCTCACCTCTTATCAATCAGGACTTTTTACACAGTCATGTCATCAGTAGCCATCAATGAACAACTGTACCAATTTTTATCTCTGTAGCATTTATTATGGCGACATTAGGTAAATAAATTTAAAATTAAAGGGATTTTTTTGCGAAAAATCCGTCAAAACTCCGGTCTTCTGAGTGACGGATAATTGAGATTCCACTGTATATACCTGTCATTTGCAGAGAATTTTACGTTATTTAATTTATGTCAAAGTAATTTTTTCAAGAAAACCAACAATTTCTGAGATATTTGTAAAAAACTAAAAAAATTACTTTATTTTTCCCCCCTCCTCTCCTATCCATGGGGACTTTTTATATAGTCATCAGTAGCCATCAATGAACAACTGGACCAATTTTTATCCCTTTAGAATTTATTATGGCGACATTAAATAAATTAATTTGAAATTAAGTGATTTTTGGGGGGAAAATCCGTCAAAGCTCCGGTCTTCTGACTGACGGATAATCGAGGTTCCACTGTATATACCTGTCATTTGTAGTTAATTTTATGTTCTTTAATTTATGTCGAAGTAGTTTTTTTCATGAAAAACAACAATTTCTGAGATATTTGTAAAAAACTAAAAAAAATACTTTGTTTAGCCCCCTCCCCCCCTCCCCCCGCTCACCTCCTATCCATGGGGACTTTTTACGTAGTCATCAGCAGCCATCAATAAAAAACTGGACCAATTTTTATCCCTTTAGAATTTATTATGGCGACATTAAATAAATTAATTTGAAATTAAGTGATTTTGGGGAGGAAAATCCGTCAAAGCTCCGGTCTTCTGACTGACGGATAATCGAGGTTCCACTGTATATACCTGTCATTTGTAGATAATTTTATATTCTTTAATTTATGTCAGAGTAGTTTTTTCACGAAAAACAACAATTTCTGAGATATTTGTAAAAAAACTAAAAAAATGCTTTGTTTAGCCCCCCCTCCCGCCGCTCACCTCTTATCCATGGGGACTTTTTACATAGTAATCAGTAGCCATCAATGATCAACTGGACCAATTTTCATCTCCTTAGCATTTTTTATGGCAAAAAAACCTAATTTGACTGGACTATAAGGTGCGCCAGCGAATGCTAGACTACTCGGCGCTGTTTGATACTTTTCTCTGGAATTTTGCGGTTAGCAGGATGATCAGCGCTCGTTTAGTTTTGAAATTTTGTTTTATTTTTTTAAGCGTACAATCAATTCAACTAATATACATATATACTTTTAGTTAAATCGATCATATGGATTTTAATTTAAGAAAACGATTATAATGAATAACATTCTGTGAATTTGTATTTAAGAAACGTAAATATAATTCTTTTTTTATTAAATTTTTAAAAATTTTACGATCAAAATAATTACTCATAGTGGAAAATAAAATTGTACGTTCGTAAAAAAAAAAAAAAAAAAAAAAAAAAAAAAAAATGATTTTGCTAATTAAAGGAAAATTGCTTACTTTTACGGGCGTATGCAGGGGAGGGCCGGTTCTTCGCCTTCTAAATCTTAGAAAATAATAAGATATAACTTGCAATACTAAGAGACATGGACGTCGGCAGAATTATACATTGGGACGGGCAAGATTTTGGAACACGTGTGGCAATGGCCCACAGTCTAGTCCAGTGTTGAATCCAGGGGGTGGCCCGGGGGGGAATGTCCCCCCCGGAGCATTGAAATGTCCCCCCCGGAGTATTTGAAATTTTATGCTTTCAGAGGTCAAAAAGTGGAATTTCCCCCCCGGAACTCTATAATGTCCCCCCCGGAGCTACAGAAATCCCTCCCGGAGAAAAGTGTCTGAATTCAACACTGGTCTAGTCTGCTTTTGCAGAATATAAACAGGAAATAATCTAAACTAAGATTTTTTTGTCAGAGTTATCATGCAAGATAATTTTTAAACTTATCAACATAAAAAGCAATACAAGAATTTATCAATTAAGAAATACTAAATATAAATAAGTTTTTTTTTTACCAACATGTTTTTAAAAAGGAAATTGAAGCAGTTCTTTTTTCCGTCAAAGGGCTTTGCCACCCTGAATCCCTTTTTAACACTTTCCAACCTAGTTGAAAAGTGTTTATGACTTCGGTTTGTCTGGCCGTCTGCCGTCTGGCCGTCTGGCCGTCTGCCGTCTGGCCGTCTGGCCGTCTGCCGTCTGCCGTCTGCCGTCTGTCCGTGCTCTAACTCCCGTAAATATGCTCGGATTGCCCTGCAAATTTTATATGTTATAATCGTTATCTATAGCATGTTCCCTATTTCAACGGAAGTGTGTAGCACTTATAGTTTTTTTACAGGGACACTCAAAAGAATTCCGTTACATTGCGGTCTATGGGGAAAAATCATTTGCGGTTTATTTAAATAATGTTTCAATACTTTAAACGCATTGAAATTTATATATATCACTAAGGTGCATTAGAAGAAGCTTAATATGGAATAGGGTGTGCATAGCACTTATACTTACTTTACAGGGACAGTCAAAAGAATTCCGTTACATTACGTCTATGGAGAAAAATCGTCTGCGGTTTATTTAAATAATGTTTCACTATTTTAAACGCATTGAAATTTATATAAGGTTCATTACAAGAGACTTACTACAGAATATTGTGTGTATAGCAGTCATCGTTCATTTACAGGGACACACAAAAGAATTCTCTACTGTATGTTAACAATAATTCCTGGAAGTGCGTTTTAAGTTACTGAATGCGATTTTAATTTTAAATCGCTTTTTGTATATTACGTGGTGTGTATAAATTCTGTAGATCCTATACAGGGAAGTACAAAAGTTCGGGAACACATTTCCGTATTATTTAACTCCAGACGGAGAATTTTAAACTGTGCTACGTGTTTCCTAACTGAACTAAAATTTAGCATCCTATGTAGTATATATACAAATCTATAGATCCTATACAGGGCTGAATAAAGTATTCGGATTACTTAGATGTTATCTTTTAGCTTATAAAAGAGTATGATTCGTAAAATTATTTTGGAAGCGTTGGAAAGTGTTACATAATCTATGCTTGACGCATGATTTTTCGTTCTTGTTTAAGATAAGTTTGAAACACATGAGCATTAACAGGAAAACAAAATTAAAAAATCCCTGACGAATCGGCCTACAGGCACAAGTAGATTTCGAAGGCACAGACCATGAGGCGCCTGTTTGTTAAGAATTGCGGAAGAAATGAACTTTTTGCCATGATGCGGCATTTGGAAACGCCCACTTCAAAACCCGGCAGGGATTGTTTTTGTTTTAATTTTTTTTTTTTTTTTTTGCTATAAGGGTTGGTCTTATAAAAAACTTGTCAATATAAAAGTTTTAGAAAATATTAAGAGGATTTATAATAAATTTAAACGGATTTGATATCTTCAGAATTGACGAAGTCATGAATTTTAACCGCCCCCTTCCCCCCCCCCCCTTTGGGGCCATTTATGATATCAAAAATCTGTCCTACATGAATTTTCGGCCCTTTTCCTAGAAGTAATAATAACTTTAAACGGATTCGATACGTATCATAATTAAGAAATTATGGGTTTTTTTCTGTTTTCACGAAAAGCCCCCTCATCCCCCCCTCCCTTGGTTCGATTTTGCCCATTAACGAACTTGACCGAGATTTTATGTATTAGTTTGGAAGAGATTTGTACAGAATTATGGGAGTTATCGTGTCCATAAAAAAGTGACATAGATAGATAGATAGATAGATAGATAGGTAAAGTTTTCAACTGGGTGTGGTTTTGGGTTCTGGGAGTCATAATCGGCGTAGATCTGCAAAAATTTTTCAAAAATTCCAACTTAGGGGAGAATGTAATAGGTAGTATTTCTTCGAAATCTACCTAAAATTATCTTACCCTGGGAGGGGGTGGTGTAGGGTTCAATGGGATAGAGTCATCCAGACAAAAAATTCTTGCCTTTTTTTTTTCTCTAATGACAATCGTAATATTTATATCAAGACTCAAAAACATTAAAAAGAAAAGAAATTGTTCTGCAGCTGTAAATTATAAAACGTTATCATAAACAAAAGAGAAGCGTTTGTACGAAAAATAAACATTTCATTTGCTGAAAGAGGCGCTACTCATACTTTTCTAATAGACTGATGTGAATCTGACACGTGATCATAAAAAAAAAAGCAAACGATTTTACGTAGAATAAACATTCGAAGAGTGAAACAGACGAAATGTCGTCCCTCATTTATCAGTTTGAATGAAGTCTGGAGTAGTTCTTACAAGGAGACCGCCAAACATGATGCGCGTCCTCCTACATTTGAATACAAAGAATCGATTCTGATTTCGATTCTGAAAAGTTTTTGAAAACTAAGGTATCGATTCTTAAAAGATCTCGAATCGGCCCATCACTAAATGCCACACTGTCTTTGTCATTTTTTCACCACATTTTTGAAAATTAAATAGGAATTTTCATTTTAAAAACATGTCTCATCCCTTCCTCACATGAGGCAGGTCTATTTCTTGTTAATTTAATTGGTTTATTAACCTAAAATTTTAATTATTATGATCAAATTGATATTTTTTTAAATATGTTAAAATTTTGAAAGATGTTAGTCTGAAAATTTTCATTTTGTACAAGCGAAACATTGTAAAAAAGTATTTTTATTAAAATTGTCCCATCCCTCTTTAATCTCCCCTACATATGTTTTAAAGTTTGATCTGAAATTTATTACAGGAAGTGTAATTTCTTATTAGTACCCGGTTTTAATCTACCATCAAAATTCGAAGCTGTTTCAGATGGTCCTAAGAAAACGCCTTTTCTCAAGTAGAGAAAATTTTCCCGTGGCCACACGTGTGGTTTTTCAATAGCCCAGATGTCCCCAAACACTTGTGTGGGGTGTTCCGATTTTCTGCCCTTCTAGAATCAACAAAAGAAAACCATTAGGTACCCGGTTTTACCCTACTAAAAATCTGCGCATGTTACACGAGGGAGCAGAATACACGAAAACATAAGGAATTAAATTAAGATGTTACAATAACTTCGAATGAGCGTAGGCATAATTGTCAACGTACCGCTTTTTACTTTATTTATTTCTATTTTTCAATGCGATTTTTTGATGTTCGTAAAAGGAATTCAGTTTCAAACTTTTCGGTAATATAGTAAATTTTATCCTCCGTGATTTGTGATTTTGATCGATTTTTAACGTTTTTTAGCGTTCCACGGTAATTTTTGACAGTCGTAAAAGTAATTCTGTTTCAAAGTGTTAGTCTAGTAAATTTTGTCCTTCGAGATTTTTGAAGTTTTTGCGATTTTCAATGCAATTTTTAGCGTTTTTCACGTTTTGCGACGATTTTTTTTTTTTTATATTTGTGAAAGGAATTCGGTTTTAAGCTTTTAGCCTAATAGAGTAAATTTTGTCCTTAGCAATTTTCAATGCAATTCTTAGCATTTTTTTCGCGTTCTGCAGCGTTTATTTATTTATTTATTTATTATTTTGTCACTCGTAAAAAGAAATCTGTTTCTTTTAGCCTCATATAGTAAATTTGTCCTCCGCGAGTTTTTAATTTTTGCGATTTTCAATGCAATTTTTAGCGTTTTTTCGTGTTCCGCGTCGATTTTTATGCCGCCCCCAACATGGATGCATGATGCTGCATACAGAGCTTGGATTCACCAAAGATGACGTGAGACGCCATTTCTGCGTCATATACAACATCATGATGCCAGCATCCATGTTTGACGGCATCGTGGAGAACGCACATTGCCAGCTTGCATTCGAATCGTCATACTGTCATATCACCTGGAGTGACGGTATGAAGTGCCATTGGATACACGTCTCGGTAACCTCTTGTTCGCATTGCCGGCAATTTCAACAGCAGCTGTTACATTTCTGATGTGTTACGGCCCGTGATTCTGCTTTATCTTGGATGCCTCCACAACTCTACGTTTTAACAGGACAATACACGACCGCATGTCGCTCGTACTATCCTGACTTTCCTTGATACAGAACATGTTCGACTGTTGCCCTGGCCGGCACGCTCTCCTGATTTCTCACCAATTGAAAATGTCCTGTCAATGGCTTCTGAGCGACTGGCCCGTCACTACGGTTGATGAACTGTGGCATAGTGTTGAAGCTGCATGGACTGATGTACCCGTACATGACATCCAATCTCTGTTCGACTCCATGGCTAGGCAGATAAATGCTGTTATTGCGGCCAGAGGTGGCTGCTTTGGGTAGTGTTTTCTCAGGATACAGAGCCGTAACTAGCCATTCTTGGGCCCTGTGCAAGAATTCGCATCTGGGCCCCTTAATTAATTAGGTTTGGAAAAATGAAAAAAAAAATACGTCACAATAAAAATTTTTATTAAGTTTTATTTTAACTGCACTTTTCTGGCTTTCATTTCGGCAAATTCGTTAATAACATCATCATAATTAATATTTTTAACTATATTGTATTCTATCGAAATAACAGACAGATTGGATAAACGTTCTTGTCCGATAGTTGATCGTAAATATTTTTTTATTAATTTCAGCTTGCTAAAACTTCGCTCGCACGAAGCAATAGAAATGGGAAGAGTTAAAAATATTCGAAGGGCGACACTGACATTTGGGTAAGATTCAATTAAACCAAAATCATGAAGAGTCTGTAGAATATCAAGCGGAGATGCAGTTTGTATGTTTTGTATAAGAGCCGTTACTTCAAACTTAAAACTTTCAATTTCACATGTGAAGTTGTACTTTTTTAAATCTTTGCTGTACTTAATAGCGAGATCTGCAGCCGATATTTTTAAGTCAGCGACACTCATATGTTTTAAAGACGAGCCATACAGAAAGCAAAAATAATCACAGATGGTTCTCATTTTTTCATAACGCAAATCTATCTGAGACAACAGATTGTCAAGAACACTATACATTTGTATTTTAAATAACTCTTCAGCTGTTAATTTACTTCCTTCATCTGATGTTTCATCTATTTCCATTTTCTTCACTCTTCTTTTCCTTTTATTAAGAAATTCCTTCTCTATATCCATTTTTTCAGCCAAACTTTGTGCTTCCTGGATATTTTGTTCAAAACCTGTATCTCGAAGCCCTTGTAATGTACTACTTAAACCAGCAATTAGTTTTGTTCCAATATCTATTGACAAATCTTTCTGTTGTAATGCTTTGTTTGTTCGATCGATGCATTGTAGAATTTTATTCCATATAGAAAGTGTACAGATAAACCTATAATTAATTTGCAGAATCAAACTTTGTGCATCCGATACAGCTTCCGGATTCGAAAAATCGTTTGTAATCATTTGAAGTCCTTCCATTACTTCAGGTAATTGTAAATACAGCGCTTTTATTGCTCTGGCCTTTGATGGCAATCTTGTATCAGAAAAACTTTTAAGTGATATTTTTAAGCACTTCATTAAAGTTTCCCGACGAATTGTTGAGGACGAGAAAAAATTAAACAACCTCTGCTCAGTACCAAAAAAGGCAATCATTTTTGGAGTTGTAGATGCACCGTGGGCACCGGCTAAATTTAGATTATGAGCTGCACAAGGTACAAATATTTCTAAATCATTAATTTCCAAAATACGTGCACTTACTCCCTTATACTTGCCAGCCATATTGGCACCGTTGTCAAATCCTTGCCCTCTGCAATTCTGAATGTCTAATTTATCAACATTTAGTTTATTCAAAATTTCAGATGATAAACCTTCTCCCGTTTTTTCATGAGACTGAATAAAGTTTATGAAGCTTTCTTCAATCATTACCTTCCCTTCACAGTCAACATGGACATATCTTATAATCTGACTCATTTGCTCTTTTCTTGAAACATCAGGAGTGCAGTCGAATAAAATTGTGTAGTACTTTTCCTTCTTAATTCTGCAGATGATTTCATTTCTAGTTTTGTCCCCAACTAATTTTATTATTTCATTTTGAATAGTGGGTGAGCAATAAGACACTGAACCCTTTTTATGTTTTTCAATATGTTCCTTTAAAGTAGTATTATAATGGCTAGCAAATTCAATCAAATTTTAAAAAATGCCACAATTTGGATCTCCAATAATTTCATTTGAACCTCTAAGAGCAAGATTATATTATACATCCAATATTATTTTCAATATTTCACGCCATATCATTTTTTCCTTGTTAATGGAATTAATTACTTAATCATCAATTGCATTTCCTGATTTTATATTCTTTTCCATTACTTTCCATTTCACATACGAAATTCGATGTTCCGGAGAATTTTCGTGTCGGGGAATAACCGGATGAAGATGCCTCCAATCATAAAAACCTTTTTGTGGGTCTGAAAGATTGTGCGATTTTTGCTCAAAAGCATGCAAGGAAAGCAAAATACTGCATTTTGATTAACGGAATATAAAATCCATTTTCTTTTAACAGTTTCTCCGTTAATTTGTTTAACATAAAACCAGTCTTTTGTAAATTTTCGACCTGAATCGTCTACTTTTAACGTATTAAAGTTAATGTTGTCGCCTTGATCTGTACCATCTGAGACAAGAGAATGTATTAATTTACCAGTAACGGCAGGCCAAGCATGGGGATCGTTGTAATTAAGCAATATTTCTTCTGGAACATATTTTGTTCGGTATTACCAGTTTGTGAAACAGTATGCCAAGATGCTGTAAAAAGATTGTGTCGAAATAGGGACGTTTATTTACTTTTAATGTAGAAAAAATATCACTTCTGAGAGGTAAAGTGACCTGCGGTCGTAAATTTTTTAAAAGAGTTAAAATTTTCCTATTTTTGAAAACCGATTGCAGTGACGATTAGAAGAAAGTATCATTAAATTGCGACCTGGGAGGGGGGGGGGGGGGTGGGGAACGTTGGCTTATTATGGGAAATGTTTACTGCGAAAACGACTCTTTTTTGCAAACATTTTTCAAAGGATACTTTTTCGAACTAATTGCAGAATTTGAGACGTAAAGGTACTAATTTTAAGACTGTATCTTCCATATTTCAAATGGTTTGGTTAAAGGAAGTTAAAAAAAACCCGGCATTTGGTAAAAACATACACTGTAAAAAATGGATACTCAAAATTGAGTAAAAAGTACTCAATTTTGAATACGTCACATACTCAAAATAGCTCCGATCCAAATGTAATCAAAATTGAGAAACAAATGTACTCATTTTTGATCCCATGGATGTATTCAAATATGAACTGCTATGTACTCATTTTTGATGCCATGGATGTATTCAAATTTTAAAAATTTTATGTCGTTAAAATAAAACTTATAGGATAAAAAAAAAAAAGCTACTTCGCGAAGACAACCTTATAAGGGATACATACATTTCTGTTAAACTTTTTAATTCTTGCGTGAGTTTTTAGTAATTAACCAACACTTACCCCTGACAAGAATCGAACCCGTGATGTCTTGTGTACTAACCTGATGACTTAGACCAACGCGCCATGAGTGGTTACGCCACCTTCTCAAATGTTAGTTATCTTGCAAAAACTTGAGTGTTCATCTCTGTAGATGGATTTTTTCCGTTTCAATCTTTTTAATATTTTCTTTTAATAATTTTCAATATTTTGCTGTATGATTTGGTGCCTTATAACAGATAAATTTCAATTTATTATGTATTGCATGCGTAAAACATTGCATTAAAAATACTGATTTTGCGTACGGTTCGGTTAAACTAAATAATTTTTAAAAAATGATTTTTAGAGACAAATTTGAAATTAATGACCTTGGGATAGGTAGGTTAAAATCTGGACTTATTGATTTTATTTAAATTAAATTAGTTTAATTTATAAAAATATAAGCTAAAGAAATAAATTGAAAACGTTATAAAATTAAAAACTTTAGTTTTATAAAAGTAAAGAAAAAATATTAACTAATTTTATAAATTTAAGGGAAAAACTATAATCTTTGTAAAATTATAATTTATAAAATAATAAATTTTAGCGTAATTCATACATTTGTAAGCCAAATCAGCTTAGTGTAATACCAATTTGCATAGCTATAATTTGCAAAGATATTATGTTATGAAACTTTTAAATAACACAAAATTGCCTCACGTTAAAAAAGTTAAAATAAATTTTTAAAAAATTAGTGGGAAAAAAAATCATAATTTTGAAATACTATCAAGGAAAAAAAAAAGTAGATGTGTAAAATGTGAGATAAAAAAAAAGAGTAAATGTATTGTAGTGGATCCACTTTGATGAAAATCCCAAACAACCAGATCCAGTTTTCATTTCTCTTATTCTTCGTTTTTCCTTCAAATAATAGCTTTTTAGGCTCCGAAATTTCGTCATTACACATTCTGAAATATACAAGTATGTTGGGTTTGATCATATGTTCATTTTTTATTCAAAGATACTCATTTCGAAATGAGTACATGAACTTACTCATTTTTTAGAATACATATGTTCATTTTTGATCCAAAAATACTCATTTTGATATGAGTACACGAACTTACTCATTTTTGAGAATGCACATGTTCATTTTTGATCCAAAAATACTCATCTCGATATGAGTACATGGACTTACTCATTTTTGAGAATGCACATGTTCATTTTTGATCCAAAAATACTCATTTCGATATGAGTACATGGACTTACTCATTTTTGAGTACTTCATTTTTTACAGTGTAAGCGAAAACACAAGTATACGTTATTGTATTCAAACTATAACCTAGCATAAGTTTGGCAGGTACGTAGGTAAGTTGAAAATATCAGTTCTATATTAATTCGAATGTTCATGTTGATAAGCAGAGACATCTAGGATCTAAATAACACAAAACTTAACCGTCAAATCGCGCAGTAGAAAGCCAGAAATTTCTTTTTCAGTTAAAAAATATAATTTCTTATGCACATTATTTTGCCCCCCCCCCCCTTTCAGATGGGCCCTGTGCGGCTGCACCTGTTGCACCTGCCTAGTTACGGCACTGTCTATACCTCCAAATTTTCTGAAAATGTAATCACTTGTCCTTCCCATTATAATGTATTTTTCCAATAAATATCATTCTGTTATTTGCATTCCTTCATGGTGTTGCATTTTGGATGGCCAGCAGTGTAGTAAATTTTGTCCTTTGCGATTTTTTTAATTTTTAGCCATTTTTAATGTGATTTTCAAAGCGTTTTAAGCATTTTTTCGTGTTTTGCAATAATTTTTTGACGTTCGTAAAAGGCATTAGGTTTCAAACTTTTAGCCTAATATAGTAAATTTTGTCCTGTGCAATTTTTTATTTTTTAGCGATTTTTATCGCAATTATTTTGGTTTCGCTACGAATCTTTGACATTCGTAAAAGGAATTCAGTTTCAAACTATTAGCTAATATAGTAAATTTTGTCCTCTGCGATTTGCGATTTTGGTCGATTTTTGGCGATTTTTTTGTTCGCGTTTCGCAGTGATTTTTTGATATTCGTAAACGGAATTCGGTTTCAATATGGTAAATTTTGTCCACCGTGATTGTTGGAATTTTTTGCAATTTTTAATACGATTTTTGCTGTGAAGTCATAGCGTTTTTTCTCGTTCAAAGGATTTTTTTTTTTTTTACATTTGTCAAAGGAATTTGGTTTCAAACTTTTAGTTCACTATAGTGCATTTTGTTCTCCGCGATGTTTTAATTTTTAGAGATTTTTTTCGCGTTTCGTGGTGATTGTTTTTGACAATCGTAAAAGGAATTCTGTTTCAAACTTTTAGCCTAGTAAATTATGTCCTCCGTGATTTTTAATGCGATTTTTTAACATTCGTAAATATTAATTCAGTTTCAAACTTTTATTCTAATATAGTATATTTTGTCCTCTGAGATTTGTAGTATTTCTTAGTGTTCCGCGGCTGTTTTCTGAAATTCGTAAAAGGAATTTTTAGTGTTTTTTCGCGTTTCGCATCAATTTTTTTTTTTTTATTCGTGAAAGAATTCAAGTTACAATGTTTCAACCCACTATACTAAATTTTGTATTTTGTAATTTTTAGCGACTTTTATTTTTTTAAATTCACGGCGATTTTTCCACACTAGTAAAAGTGTTGGGGAACCGTCGGTAGCGTAATGAATTTTCTTATTTTTATAAATAGTTAAATCAGTCTTCAAATTTAATATACATTTTCATCTTTTGATATGTTAAAGAAGTTTGTTCAGCTTACCTGAAATTTTCCTTTTTGCGCCAAGTGATATCCACAGTAATCCATAGTGTTGTAGCGATATTTATCTGATCCATTGATTCACTTATATTGGAAGAATAATAAATAGTATTAGTAGAAAATGACAATTGTGTGAAATAAACAGAAGATTCATTTTCCTTTGAATATAATATAATTCTTGGCTAGATGTACATGTTTAAAATCGCATTTTGGAGGCTGCGTATAAGTGCTCCAATTTTACATTATATTAAATATATTTACATCATATATATACAAGAGCGTCTTAACTGCTCGGAAACATTTTGGAAACTGAAGGGAGATTGTTATTTGAGTTCTGTGCACACGCGCGGGACAAACAGCTGTAGATTGAAGGAGGGACATCTGCAGTATTTCTCCAATTAGTTAGTTTCGACAGTCTCTGGTTTTGTTCACTATGTTCTTCAGCTGCGGCACTTGAAGTACTTATTGGTAATTGGGGTCTGGTTTTTAACATGTTTTTCAATCGTTCGCTGCACGTGGAGATTAATCAATTGCATAAAAAAGGTTTCTCCGTCACTCCCCCGTAATCTCCTGTGTGGGGAATGGTTGAAGGTTCAGTTTCTTACGGTGTTTTTCATACACAGGTTTGGGAGTGGGCTTCGTGAGAGTGTCGGCTGTCATTTCTTCAGTGGGGCAGTATTGTAAATCGATTTTTTCTTCTTCTTTCATCAGTTTGATGTTGTGGAAACGTATGTCGATATGTTTGGATCGCTTAGTATCTTTATCGTTTTCAGTCATTTTTATACAGGACATATTATCCTCAAAAATCGTGATGGGGAGTTTTTGTGGAATGTTGAGATCGCTAAGCAAGTTTGTTATCCAACTTAATTCTTGTGCTGCGTTGCTAGCTGAAACGTATTCAGCTTCGGCTGACGAAAGTGCAATGCAATTTTGCCTTTTTGTAATCCAGTAAATCGGCGATTTTCCTAGCATGAATAGATTTCCTGACGTTGATTTACGTGTTTTCAAGTCACCTGCCCAGTCTGCATCGGCGTATGCTGTTAGGATGGACTTGCTGTTTGCGCTAAGAGTTAAATTCAAATTTTCTGTAGTTTTAAGGTATGAAATGATTCTTTTTACTGCTGTCCAGTCCTTTTGGCGTGGTGTTTCATTTCTACGACATAATATGTTGACTGCTGCGGATATGTCAGGACGCGTGATTGTTGATATGTAAAGTAATGTGCCTGTGGCTTGTCGATATTTCGTGTTATTAGGTAAAAGATTATCATCGTCCTCAAGTCTGTTGAATCCTGCAATCATTGGTGTGTAATGAGGTTTCATGTCGTTTAAATTCAGTTTTTTCACTAGTTCCTGTATTTTATTGTTTTGATTTAGGTAATATGTATCATTGATTTTATTAATGTTTATTCCTAGGTAATTATTCACTTCTCCTAAGTTTTTCAGTTCATATTCTTTCTCAAGTTGGTTTATTGTTTCTTCGATATCACTGTCCTTTCCTGCTATCAGGATATCGTCTACGTAAATGATGATGTATATCGGATTTTCTTGATTTGATTTAAAGTACAGACATGGATCATTTTTGCTCTGTATGAAATTATTGTTTTTGAGTGTTTCCGATATTTTAGTGTACCAGGCCTTTGCGGCTTGCTTAAGACCGTAGATGGCTTTTTGAAGTTTACAAACTTTTCTTTCATCGCCGGGTTTAATATACCCGTCTGGTTGACTCATATAAACAGTTTCAGTTAATTCACCGTGCAAAAATGCTGTGGTTATGTCAACATGTTTCACGTTCAAATTTTTGTGCAATGCAGAGATGAGAAATGCACGTATTGTAGCGTGCGAAACTACAGGTGCGAAAGTTTGATCATAGTCAATCCCGAATCTTTGACTATATCCTTGTGCTACTAGACGCGCTTTATAGCTTTGAATATTTCCTAAATTGTCCTTTTTTAGTTTAAAGGTCCATTTTGAGCCGATAATTTTTGTTCCGGGTGGTGGATCTGTTAAAGTCCAAGTGTTATTTTTTCTTAGGCATTGTATTTCATTTTGTGTTGCTTTTATCCAATTTTGTTTATCATTAGTATTTTTCATTTTTTCGATATCTTCCCAATTTTCGGGAATGTTTTCAGATGAACTATTTATGAGACAAACATATCTGTCAGGAGGAACGCCTCTATTTGTCCTATTAGACCTTCTTGGTTCAATTGGTTGCTGTTTGGGCACGGATGGTGTCTCTTCACTGTCAAGTTTTATTTCTAGGTGATTTTCATGTCTATCCGGTAATTGTGTATTGTCATCTGATGTTTTTGTGGTGTTTTGTATCTCCTCAATGTTATCTGAGTGTACATTTTCATTCTCAAGAAATTTCACCGTTCTCGCTATTATAATTTGTTTTCCTTGTGTGTGAATTCTATAACCAGTCGATCGTGTATCATAACCTACAAACGTTCCGGTTTGAGCCCTGTTATCGAGTTTTCCTCTATTTACTTTATCGACGTAAAATAGCGCTTTACAACCGAATGTTCTTAAGTGTTTTAAATTCGGTTTAATTCCTTTCCATAATTCGTAAGGTGTTCTGTTGTTGTTTGCTTTGGTTGGGAGTCGGTTTTGTAAGTATGTTGCGGTGTTTATGGCTTCACCCCAAAAATGTTTGCTTAATTTTGCTTGTGATAGCATGCTTCTAGTCATATCTAATAAACTTTTAATTTTTCTCTCCGCAACTCCATTCTGGCTCGGATTATGCGGGACAGTCAATTGGTGTAAAATTCCGTTCTGTTTAAGTATTCATCTATCTCTTGATTTACATATTCACGACCGTTATCCGATCTAATTTCCTTAGGTTTTTTACCGAACTGATTGTATATCATCGTTATATACTCTTTTATCTTTTCAGCAACTTCGCTCTTTTTGGATAATAAATATATCGTAGTATATCGGGAATAGTCATCAATAAGAGTCATAAAATATATTTTTCCGCCTAAGGTCGGTGTATCTAGAGGTCCACACACGTCACTGTGGATCAAATCCGCAATATTAGTATCTCGATTTGTTGCTGATTTAGGATACGGCATGTTAGTTAATTTAGTTTCGATACAAGTTACGCATGTTTTATTTTGATGTTTACATTTTCCTATCTTTATTCCGTCCGCAAGTTGATTTGTTATTATAGATTTAATCGCGTCATAATCTCTGTGACCGAGTCTGCGATGCCAGAGATCTATGCATTGTTTGCTGTCACAGTTATACGTTATGTTTATACAGGGTGATTCATAAAAGATGGGCAGAACTTTAAGGGGTTATAGTACACTTAAAGACAAATAATATTAAATAGGAGACTAAGGGTCCCAGACGTATTCCCAAGGAGATAGGGGGCATTAAAGTTTAGGGTCCGAAATTTCAAATGATTATAAAACATGGAAAAATTGGTCGATTCGTTTGCGGTTTTTGCAAAAAATTTTCTTTATGCCAGTATTTTCTTGAAATAAAATTTTAAAGTTCAATTTCAAAAAATGCCGATAGGGGGCGCTTTAGACTTTGGAGTAACAAACAACTATTTTTTAACGTTATTTTTTGTATTTCTTTAAATGATTTCGAAAGCTTAGACTTAAACTTAAATTTTGATCTAAAAATCTGAGTCCTAACGAGTAGTTAAGTAGCGTAAACTGAAATTTGAAATTTGAAACCCTTCTCCCCCCAGAACAAAAATCAGTTATTCCCGATCTTTGTGTCGTAGATTAGGCTCTAACTACTGCCGCGTTTTGCTAAAATTATTCTTTATGTCAGTATTTTCTTGAAAATAAATTTTAAAGAAAATTTTCAAAAAATTCCGATAGAGGGCGCTTTAGACTTTGGAGTAACGAACAACTATTTTATACCGTTATTTTTTGTGTCTCATTAAATGCTTTCTAAAGCTTAGACTTAAATTTTCAGCCCAAAATCTGAATCGTTAGACGTGGTTAAGTTTCTGGGGAGAGGGGTTTGAAATTTCTACTCCTGAGCACAGTTCAGTTTACCATGTCCACACATTGTGTGCTGTGATACGAGGTAAAAAGACACAAATTAGGATTATGTTACCAAAGCATATTTATTAACATGTAATCACAATAAATGTTCAAAATTGTGACCACCAGAGGTTATGCACGCAGAACAACGGCGACGAATGGAACGGCGAACATTCGCGAAAACATCAGGCTTTTCGAGCACTTCCCCTACAGCGGCGGAAAGTCTGGCGACCAGTTCCTCGGGGGATTCAATGGGTGTCTCGTACATAAGAGCCTTCAATCGTCCCCAAAAAAAGGAATCGAGGGGTGAAAGATCTGGCGAGCGAGCAGGCCAAGCAACAGGACCACCTCGACCAATCCATCTGTTCGGAAATGTGATGTCCAGATAGTTGCGGACGTCTCGTACGTAATGGGCTGGCGCTCCATCGTGCTGGAACCACATGACCCGCCGGATGCGTGGAGGAACAACGTTTAACAGGTCTGGCAGCACATGTTGCAGAAATGTGAGGTATGTTTTACCGTTGAGGCGTTCAGGAAGAAGGTACGGTCCGATTAGGTGGTCTCCGAGGATTCCTGCCCAAACATTGATGGAAAAGCGTCTCTGATGAGCATGTGGATACGTAGCATGTGGATTGACATCCGCCCATACATGTGCATTGTGTGTGTTAAATGTACCTTCACGTGTGAAGGTACATTCATCGGTGAAAAGCACAGTTCGTCCAAAATGTGGATTTAGCGCGTTCTGCTGCAGAAACCAGCGGGCGAATTCAATACGATTTGGATAATCCCCTGGAGACAGTTTCTGGACTCGTTGCACATGAAACGGGAGCAAATGTTCATCCTTCAGTACCCTCCAAGTCGTGGACTGTGAGGTATCCACCTGGCTAGCCACTGTTCGTGTACTTGTACTTGGCTGCGCCGCTACTACATCCAGAATGGCTTCTGCAACAACTACTGATTCGTCCTTTTTTGCACGACCTGCATTCGACCGGGAAGCGAGAAATGATCCCGTCTCACACAACTGTCTGTGCAAGCGCTCGAAAGTTTTGCGGTTAGGCAACCGCCTGTTAGGAAATCTCTCTCCGTACATTCGTTGTGCCTCTGCACCATTTCCATCTGCCGCTCCGTAAATTAAATGCATCTCAGCCTTTTCCTTATTCGTGAAGGGCACCATCTTCCGATTCATTACTACAGCGACTTACACTTGACTCACCGTTCAGTGGTTTTTATGCCTGAATCGTGTCGAAATTTTGCATACGTGTTCTTCTTCTTCCCCATTTGACATTTGCATACTTTCTGTTTCCTTCTTCACCCGGTGACTAGCGTCAGGAATGGAGCTTTAACGTTTGCATGAGCGACGTTTCCAACTGTGCCAGTGCCTTTATGAGTGAATTCCGACTATGCAGTCCTTGACGAAAGTTGTATTTTTGCCTCGTATCACAGCACAGAATCGTTGGGCATGGTTAAGTAGTGCAAACTGAACTATGTTCAGAAGTTGAAATTTGAACCCCCTCCCCTCGCTACTGAACCACGCTCAGCGATTCAGATTTTGAGCTGAAAATTTAAGTTTAAGTCTAAGCTTTAGAAAGCATTTAATGAGACACAAAAAATAACGGTATAAAATAGTTGTTCGTTACTCCAAAGTCTAAAGCGCCCTCTATCGGAATTTTTTGAAAATTTTCTTTAAAATTTATTTTCAAGAAAATACTGACATAAAGAATAATTTTAGCAAAACGCGGCAGTAGTTAGAGCCTAATCTACGACACAAAGATCGGGAATAACTGATTTTTGTTCTGGGGGGAGAAGGGTTTCAAATTTCAAATTTCAGTTTACGCTACTTAACTACTCGTTAGGACTCAGATTTTTAGATCAAAATTTAAGTTTAAGTCTAAGCTTTCGAAATCATTTAAAGAAATACAAAAAATAACGTTAAAAAATAGTTGTTTGTTACTCCAAAGTCTAAAGCGCCCCCTATCGGCATTTTTTGAAATTGAACTTTAAAATTTTATTTCAAGAAAATACTGGCATAAAGAAAATTTTTTGCAAAAACCGCAAACGAATCGACCAATTTTTCCATGTTTTATAATCATTTGAAATTTCGGACCCTAAACTTTAATGCCCCCTATCTCCTTGGGAATACGTCTGGGACCCTTAGTCTCCTATTTAATATTATTTGTCTTTAAGTGTACTATAACCCCTTAAAGTTCTGCCCATCTTTTATGAATCACCCTGTATAATTTTGTGGTTCTTCCACATCGTCCATTTCCTCAATAATGTATAAGTTTTTCTCATTTTTCGCCCTAATATATATTTCTTCATCAAAGATCAAATCGCATTTATTATCGTCGAAGATTAGTTTACACCCGTTTTTAGCGGCTTTACTAACCGAAATTAGGTTTGACTCTAAGTCTGGGACATAAAGCACTTCGCGTAATTTCGTTAGTTTTTCTTTTCCTTCGGGGGTTAATGTTTTTATAAAAACTTCTCCTGAACCTAACGCTGTCAGTTTATTACCATTCGCGATCGTTACTGAAGTTTTATTATAATCAATAAATTTACTAAATAGGCTTTTATCATTACAAATGTGCGAGGTAGATCCTGAATCGAGAATCCAGTTATTTTTGCCTACTTTTTGAGTGATTAATGCTTTATTTTGCGTTTGATCATTTGCGTATTTTCTTTCGTTTGGAACTTTGTTTTCCCTATGAGTTTCGTTTTTTTCATAACATAATGAAGATGAGAAATTCTTTTTATTTTTGAATTGATTGTTACGAGGATTTCCGGATTGTACCGTGTTTCTGCTCTTGTAGTGCCAGCATTCGTAAGTCGAATGATTTTTCATTTTGCAGTTGTTGCAATATTTTTGTTCTCTTCTATTTTCAGTGTGTGTATATCTCCTATTTGTTTTAAATGCTCTCTCGTTGTTGTTATATCCGCTATGTGATTGTTCTGACATTTCATGTCTACGATTATATTCATCCGTTAATTTGTTTTTGATAAAATCAGGGGTGAGCTCATTTTCTGGTCTCGCCTCCAACGCAGTTATCAAAGTATTGTAACTGGGGGGAAGAGAACACAGAAATAGCGCGGAAATATGTGAATCGCTAATATTTTCTCCAATGGCATTAAGTTTATCTATAATTTGCAAGATATTAGTGATATGTGAGATCATGTTTCCGCCCTCCGCTAATTTAGTACTGTATAATTTTCGTAACAGGTAAAGCTTACTAGATAAATTGCTTCTCTCATGTATATTTTTCAGAGCTTCCCATGTTAATTTGGCAGTTTCTAAGTTTTTTACATTTACGATTTGAGAATCAGCAATGCTTAAGTTAATTAAAGCTCTAGTCTTGCGGTCTCTTTTGTGCCATGCGGGGTCGGGTGGAGCTGGTGGATCTTGTACTATAATATCGTCGAGTTCCTCTTTAATCAGGAACATCTGCATCTTGAACTTCCATGTACTATAATTTGTAGAATTGAGTTTTTCAATAAATTGAGTATTTTCTTTTATCGCATTCATTTTTTTCTTTTTTTTTTTCTTTAGCGTTCTTTTATTTATTATTATATTTTAGAAATTTGTTAAATTATCGTTTTTTTTTTTTTTTTTTCAATACTGGGATATTCTTTTTTCAGTCTTTCATAATCTTTGTTGGGGAACCGTCGGTAGCGTAATGAATTTTCTTATTTTTATAAATAGTTAAATCAGTCTTCAAATTTAATATACATTTTCATCTTTTGATATGTTAAAGAAGTTTGTTCAGCTTACCTGAAATTTTCCTTTTTGCGCCAAGTGATATCCACAGTAATCCATAGTGTTGTAGCGATATTTATCTGATCCATTGATTCACTTATATTGGAAGAATAATAAATAGTATTAGTAGAAAATGACAATTGTGTGAAATAAACAGAAGATTCATTTTCCTTTGAATATAATATAATTCTTGGCTAGATGTACATGTTTAAAATCGCATTTTGGAGGCTGCGTATAAGTGCTCCAATTTTACATTATATTAAATATATTTACATCATATATATACAAGAGCGTCTTAACTGCTCGGAAACATTTTGGAAACTGAAGGGAGATTGTTATTTGAGTTCTGTGCACACGCGCGGGACAAACAGCTGTAGATTGAAGGAGGGACATCTGCAGTATTTCTCCAATTAGTTAGTTTCGACAGTCTCTGGTTTTGTTCACTATGTTTTTCAGCTGCGGCACTTGAAGTACTTATTGGTAATTGGGGTCTGGTTTTTAACATGTTTTTCAATCGTTCGCTGCACGTGGAGATTAATCAATTGCATAAAAAAGGTTTCTCCGTCAAAAAGGAATCCGGTTTTAATCTTTTTGCCCAATATAGTCAATTCTATCCTCTTTTTAATAAAATTTAATTCGTACAGTAACTTTTTTTAATTTGTTGCGATTTTTAGAGGGTTTTTTTTCTTCGTTGCGCCGAGATTTTTTGACATTCGTAAAAGAAATCTTGTTTTATTTTTTAGCCCTTTGTCCTTTGCGAGATTTGAAATTTTAGCGATTTTTTACGTTTTGATTTCCCCGATTTGCTGCGGTTTTATAACATTATTAAAATGAGTCCGGTTTCAATCTTCTAGTCCAATATCGTAAATTTTGTTCTCTTTTCAATAAAGTTTATTCGGAATTCGTGAAGTAATTTTTCTATTTTCGCGATTTTTCAAGTTTTGCAATATTTTTTGACAGTCAGCTCGTTATTTCTAAAGGCTCCACTAACATATCGGAACAACATTTTTTAAATACCCATTTTTTCCTAAGTGCTACTTGTCATTTTACAGATGTAATGTTTTTTCCCCTAGAATAAATACTATTGTAGACTGATTACAAAGACATGTGTCAAAACAGACTTCTACGTCGTAGCTAACAAAAGTAAAAAGAGTAAATTGTTATTTTGATATGCTTCAATTTTTTTATATATTTATTTTAATTCTTCTTCCAAACACCTTCTCCCTGTTTTTGGTATTGTGTTAGAAATTCTGGTGTGGAATTAACATAGAAAACAGAATTAAAAAACATGAATGTAAATAATTTCTTTTTCGACCTTTTTTATACGGTGGCTGACTTAAAACAAAACTAGATAGTACCCGTCAAGATTTGACGGTAAACAACTTGCAAATTCTATTAGAAATATGTTTTAATTTTTAATTAGTTGCATTTAACTTCATTAAGTATTGAAAACTTGATGAATTGTTATACTGTGTAAGCGATTCCTATACTTATGAAGCGATAGATGACACCGACAGTCCAACCTACTCAACTAATCAAGTGAAAGAATTTTAAGCTTTTAATTTATAACCTCTTATGCTTGCTTTTTAGCAGAAGTTTAACTAAAAATAATAATTGAATGAGCAATCATTGAAGGCATTTATTTTTATTTACTACAGTCACATTAAATATGTATATATACATACATATATATATATATATATATATATATATATATATATATATATATCAATATTTAGTATTTTCTATTTTTTTTTTATCTTTTAATTACGCGATCTTTAAAATTTTTCATTATTTTTATTTTTATCAGCCTGACTCTAAAATCCTGAACTTAAAATTTGCTGTTTGCAGCTAACAATATATATATATATATATATATATATATTTTAGTATTCTGAATTTCACACTCCTACCTAAAACTGCTATTGAGATATGGCGAAGTGACCTAAAACTTTCGACCCCCCCCCCCCCCCCCAACCTCAATTGAATTTTCAAAAATCCTTTCTTAGTGGCGCACTACAATGTGTAAGGAACATGTCTTCCAAATTCCATTGTCCTAGGAGCAAATGTTGAGGTTCGACGTTGATTATAAGCCATCAGAACATGTTCTTCTATAAATATGGATTTTATCCTCCTCGATTTTTGAATTTTTAGGGAATTTTATTGTGATTCTTAGCGATTTTAACGTCTTGCGGCGATTTTTTGAAATTCGTGTAAGAATTACGGTTACAGTATTTTAGCACACTATAGTAAATTTTGTTCTCAGCTATTTTTTGATTTTTAACGATTTTTAATGCTTTTTGTGTTTTTTACAGCGATGTTTTTACATTTGTGAAAGGAATTCGGATTAAAACTTCTAGCGATTTTTGGACATTTGTAAAAATAATTCGGTTTGAAACTTTTAGCCTAATATAATTAAATTTGCTCTGCACGATTTTTGAAGTTTTTTGCGCTTTTTTATTTGATTTTCAAAGCAATTTTTAGCATTTTTTTCCCGCAGTGAATTTTTGACATTCGTTAAAGGTATGCTGTTTCAAATATTTAATCTGATATAGTGCATTTGTTTTCCACGATTGCCAAGTGATTGTTACCGTTTTTTCGCGTTGACGTTTAACATTCGTGAAAGAATTCCAGTTATAATAGTAGGTAAACTGTAGGTACCATGTAGTAAATGTTTGTCTCCTACGATTTTTGAATTTTTAGCAATTTTTTATGCAAATTTTAGCGAGTTTATTTATTTATTTTTTTTTGTATCACTGTGATTTTCCCACATTAGTAAAATAAACCGGTTTTTACCCTTTAGCACAAAATTGTAAATTTTGTTCTTATTTCAATAAAGTTTATTCGGGATTCGTACAGTGATTTTCGCGATTTTTTTTAATGAGATTTTTAGAGTTTGTCCGTATTTTTCCACAATAGTAAAAGGAATTCGGTTTCAAACTTTTAGCCTAATATAGTGCATTTTGTCTTTCGCGATTTTTAGCGTTTTCTTTTGTATTTCGCGTCGATTTTTGCGTTCGTGAAAGAATTCCGGTTACAATGTTTCCGTCCAGTATAGTACATTTTGTCCTTTGCGATGTTTGTATTTATTTTTAGCAGTATTTTATGAGATTTTTTGCCGTTTTTATTATAGTTTCGTGGCGATTTTTCTTCACGAGTAAAAAGAATACAGTTTTAATATTTTAGAACAATATTGCAAATTTTGTCCTCTTTTCAATAAAATTTATTCCGAATTCATACAGCGATTTTTGAATTTTTTATGCGATTCTTATAGTTTCTTCGTGTTTCGGGGCGACTTTTCGACATTCATAAAAGAAATACTGATTTAATCTTTTAGCCCACTAACACTATAGTAAACCTAGTCCTCTGCGACTTTTGAAATAAATTTTCGTGACTTTTAGCGTTTTCTCGCAATTTTTCCACATTATTAAAAGGAATCCGGTTTCAATCTTCTAGCCCAAAATAGTAATTTTTGTTCTCTTTTCAATAAAGTTTATACGGAATTCTTGCAGCGACTTTCAGAGTTCTTTCGCATTTCGTGTTATTTTTTGACGGGACAGGCAACGCCGTGTGGATCATCCAGTTTTGAATAAAATACGGCAAAAATTACTCTTCGAAAATACTGGTGTTTAATTTCAATCAGCTCGTCGTGAAAGGGTTTAGCAAGTACATTCCCCGTTCTATTCTGTCTATCAAGAGAGACGAAAAATGCACAATGTCACCGAGCGTATTAAAATTTTGAGGAAGATGAGTAAATAAATTGTTTAAACACTTTGTTTATATGCATAATACAACTTTATTAATAAAATTAATTATGCAGAACTGCTTTTATTATAAATTTGTTCATTTTTTTAAAAAACACAAAAAAGAACGGTATATCCAAATGAGCGAAATATATGGCGAAGGGTTACCGTATTAAGTATTAATTTATATTTAAAAACCCAAAAAAGGTCTGCAGAAATTTCCATCATTCATGACCAGCAGTGGATCCGCCCTTGATAAAATTCAAATTGACCATTCATTCTAGAATAATTACTAATACTACCAGGGATTCTGAATAAAATATTTAATACTCAAATACTTCGATCTAAATCCGCTAGATGACGCCACAAACGATCTTAATACTCAAACTCGAATCATCCATCTTGTTTTGCTCACATAAATGAACCTTTCACCGGGGCCCGATCGTAGATTTCTCGTATAAGTTATTTCCTCAATCAAGCCAGCGGGCTTCTTTTCTATACTGCTGCAAAAAATTCGACGTTTTCAGTTTCACACATTTTCACACAGGGGTACGAGGTCGGGCGAACACCTAAAACTAAAGAAAGAAAATACGCAAATTACTTCGTTAATACTTGATGTCCCTCCAAAGACGGTAATTCACGGGACCAGGAAAATATTCTTCATTAGACTGATGTTCTTTTCTATTTGCACGGTATTCCATTTTCATCGAAACTTTGGAACGATATCTTATTTTTGTTTTCTTTGCCGTTATAGACAGATTCCGTTTTACCAAGTTTTACTCTACTTTATGTAGAAAATATCATTTCCAGAGTCGTTTAAAAGTAATCCTACCCAGGGTGCCGAAATTGAATGCACATATGACCAACCGGTGTAAAATCTTAAGTCTCATTTTTTCACGTATAGGAGTTAAGTGCGAGTTCGGGTGCAAGACTTTTCGAGATCCAAATTAATGCAATAAAGGCTAAAAAAATATTTTTTAAATGCCGTTCGGACTCCTCTCTGGTTGGTTGATGTTTATGACGGCTTATTATCTACACGAGGGATATAGGCCCTAGGGGAAGTGCCCTCCGTGGGGGTCTTTCTAAGGGATCCTAACCCATATTTACGGCAAGGTTCGAAGAAAACCACGAAAAACTCCGAACGGTTTGGTCGACGAGCGTGACAGAGGTTTGAACCCAGCACCTTCCGTCTACCAGCTTTGAGAGCAGAACCTCTCAGCCATTGGTGGGGCAGGGACTCCCCTCTGAACGCAAGGCTCGAGTGCATTGCACCCAAAGTCCCTCCTCACATTTTACTTTTTATGGCTGGCTCACAACTGTTACTTAAGCGTTCAAAAATATGTTATTTTAACACCTCAGCTTTCAAAATACTTATAATTCATTCAACGGTAAATATTTCAATTCTACAAAAAATAATCAAGCATTAAAACAATTTTTCTTTTTTCACGTTCCATCTTATCACACATAACGAGAATTAAAGATGAGAGGATAATAAAAAAATAAATAAAACATGGACAATAAATGCAACATCCTTCTACACTGGCCTCCAAAAGTTAAGGTACAACCGGTTTTTTGCGTCTAATTTGCAAATGAATGAATATAGAAACAATAAATTTAGAAGAAATGTGCGCTAAACTGTTATTTATTAAATGCGACATAGAAATTTACTTAAGTTAAACGTATAAATGAAATTACAACAAAAAAACACTCATGGTGGAAAATTCCATTCTTGGAGAAATCAGTACATCGCAGTATTATGCAGTAAAATGTGACAGAAACATTAAAAAAACTGGTTGTGGTTCTAATACGGAATATGTCCACCCCGGACTTGAATGCATTGGCGGCATCGACTTTCCATGCTCTCAATTAAATTGTCGGACACCGAAATAGGTAACGCTGACCAGACTTTGAGAAAGCCTTGTTCCAGCTCATTTAATGACCTTAGAGGAGGACTTAAAGCCGCAATCTGTCTTCCAAGATAATCCCAAAGATGTTCTATCGGATTCAAGTCTGGAGAGTGAGCTGGCCATTCCATTCTCTCCAAACCGTGATCCTCAAGATAATCCTTAACAACCACAGCTCGGTGTGGTCTCGCATTATCATCCATTAGAATGAAACCATTGCCAATAGCACCGGCGTATGGGCGCACATATCAATCAAGGATCTCATCCCGATATCTCGCACCAGTCACAGTTCCTCCATGGAACACATGCAGGTCAGTGTGGCCTCCGAGTGAGATCCCTGCCCAAACCATAACTCCACCGTTCCTGTACCTGTGTGTTTCGACAGTGTTTGATTGATGGTATCGAGTGCATTGTTCTCTCCAGATCAGAAGACATCCTGAATCGCCCTCCAGTGTGAATCTGGACTCGCGTCTGTGAAGAGTACAGAAATCCACTGTTGTCTGGTCCAGGAAACATGTTCTCTTGCCCAACATAAGCGGGCCCTTCTCTGTCGTCTGTTGAGGGGGACACACACAACTGGTCGCCTTGCATAGAGACCTGCATTGTGAAGACGTCTTCGCACCGTAGTAGCGGATATTCTTCTCCTTGATGCTGCAAAGTGGTCTGCAATGAGTTGCGGCACAGTAGTGCGTCTTCTCCTTCGGGCCGAAAGAGCTAGAAACCGGTCTTCTGCAGGTATTGTAACACGTGAGCGGCCTGGAACATCTCTTCTGGACACAGAATCTTCGGATTCATACTGATCCCAGAGTCGTTGGACTACACTGCGAGACACATTCAGCCGTCTAGCAGTATCGGCCTGTGACAACCCCATTTCCATGCAGCCTACCACCCGCCACCTTAATGCATCGGGCAAACGACTTCTTCGAGACATTTCTAGACTCTACTGGCTGTTGTGAACAAAACTGACAACAATAGTTCGAATACAACAAAACTTACACGCGAAATTACGAAAGCATCGTAATTGCATATTTTTCTCTCATTCACAAATACCTATTCTTTTCTATAATCTTTATAATATATATTTTCTATATTTGTCTATAAAATAAAAGTGGTAGCTGTAATTTTTGCGTAAGTTTTTTTAAAGCTTATTATTGTCATTCATATGAACTATGAAGTTTAATCTGACTGCCATTTTTTTGTCTGGTGAGCTTCGAGAAACATGTTGTACCTTAACTTTTGGAGACCAGTGTATCTTCCTCCAATAATCAAAACTTTACATTAAATTAATATAACATCTACATCAGGCATGTCAAACACGTGGCAGTGCACACGTGGTACTCACAGTAGTTGTGGCAGTGTTAGAGGAATTGCCATTTTCTTGTAGGGCAGGAAATGGAAAATAATCATTATTATTAAGTATAGCAGGATTGATGTCAGCAGACACAATGAGATTTTCCATTTGCCCTTGGTAACTTAAATCACTAACATTGGAATAATTGTCCAATTCTCTGTTAGCAGAAGCAGTTGGAGATAAGGCCGGGCAGTGATCATTATTTCTGGCATTCGATAGAATATCCTGTATCTCTTGAGGGCCTGCAAAAGGTTTGATGTCAAGAATTTGTTGGGCAGATGGTTTTTAGGAAGAGAAAGGACGTCTTTGATCCCAGAAGTGACGGCTTCTATAGCCAACTTACACATGCTCATAGAAAATGTCCCTTGAGGAGAAAATTGTTTCAGAAACAATTAACTTCTTCCTAATACTGAGATATTTCTTGGTACAGAGGCAAAGAAGAATGCACAGTGCACACGTGGAACACGTTTTAACCCAAGAGAACTAACAACAATTGCCTCAACGGCAACAGTTTCAAATTGACGACCAAGGACTTCATTTAGTAGTTTGTATTTATTTACTTTTTGTCAATTTGCATCATTGAATTTATCTATTCCGTCATCAAAAGGGCAGGTGATGTTAAAAATTAGAACATGATCCTTTTCTTCAAGCACTAAGTCCACTTTTAAACCAGTTCCCCTCACAGGCTGATTTTCATAAAGAATGTTCCATTGGTGGGAAGAGCCATCTTTGAATCTTTTTACTATTTTATTGCATATTTCTGTTCCACGATGAAACAGGGGACGACAGTGATTAATAACATGTGGGAGTGATTCATAACCAAACTCACAGTGCCTGCAACCATGAAAAACACCTTCACCAGGTGGTTTGTATCCATTTAATCTAACAACTTTTAATCTGGACATGTACACCCACCTCAAGTCCGTAAACCGGAAGTAGTCACCAGTGTGGTCGCAGAGTAACAGGTGAAGGTACAATCTTGCCTTTTTTTTATTTTTGAGGTTAGCTCGTAGGAACGCACGGATACTTTTAAATATGAGCCTTCAATTTGTTACAGTTTCTTTACCAACATATAGAGAAGAGGTGGAGTAAAAAATATTCAGCTGATGTTTAGATGGCCGAAAGTCTCCCTGGCAGCCGACCAGACATTAAGACCATCAGTTGCAGGAGCATCAATATCATATTTGAACATAAATCTTGACATGTCATTGAAGGTAGCAGGACCAACTTGTCTGGATTCAGTCATGCTCTTCAAGTCACTCCAAACAGTTTCAGCAACAAATGGATCAGTGGAGGTGAGTAACTTAAGGGCTGTGTCCACTTTTGCAATGTCTGAATTAGAGTCCTGCATCGGGTCGGGTTGGTGCTATATTTTTTCGCTGCGGTTCGGGTCAGGTTGACTTCTACTTTTTTGCTGCGGGTCGGGTTGACATTCATTTTTCCGGGTTCGGGTCGGTTTCAGGTCGAATTTTCACTCTTGCGGATTAGGTATTTTTTAAAAGAATGTAAAAAATATTTTTTCACGTTATAAGTCTATATAAACCGCAGAAAAAAGTTTCACAAAAGCAAAATGCGTGCCTGTCTGTTTTGTCTAGTCTTAGAATTCGTTACAGGAAGTTAATATAAACATACTTTTTCAACTACTGGTACGATTCGATAACGATTATAGCGATTGCTTCTGCACTGCTGAAGCATTTCTGCTGAATAGTTACAATTCTAATTCTTGATATTATAATTTTGTTATGACAAAAAACTACTGTGTGATCTACAGGAAGACAGGAAGAATCATTTAGTATTTTGCTGCGTATTGTATTTCGTTATAAGTGGAAGTTTTGAAACAGCAAATAATTTTAAAGTATATTTAAAGATTAGATTTTTAGTTTTATACCGTTTAGTGTCCTGCATCGGGTCGGGTTGGCTCTAGATATTTTTTTTGTTGTGGGTCGGATTCAGATCGGGTTGACTTCCACTTTTTTACTGTGGATCAGGTTGAATTTTATTGTTTCGAGTTCGGGTCGATTTCGGGTTGGGTTTTGACTCTAGCGGGTCGGGGTCGGGTTGCCCGAGTTTTAAAAGAATGTCCACAATATTTTTTCAGGTTAAAAATCCATATACAATAAGACCTCCATTCTGGTTTTTCTCCCGAAAGGTGGACACCTCTATTTAGCGGACACTTTTTCAATTCCTAAAATTTATATATTTGAACGCCTTTCTCTGAATAGCTGGCACTTCTCAATCTAGACACACATAACATGTGTATGTGTACATAAACTATCAATAATATGATACCTCTGTTTTTGTGTGTATCAAAAACAAAATGTTGATAACTTTTTTAATATTTCGAAAGAAGAAAAAATGGTTCTTAAAGAAAGAATAATCTATGATCGCATTTCTTATATACATTTTGTGGTACTTCTCGATTATCCCGTCGACCACTTTTCATAACAAAAAACTATCACCAAACTGTAAGATTAAACTCCAAAAATGCAGTCCCATTTACTTGATGTCAGAAGCATTATACATGTTTGTTATGTCATCAAGTGGTTTTTAATTCGACATTTGCGTGTATTTTTCATTATGTTTTACTGATTTATTAGTTATTTCATTAATTAAAATAACAATTGTGTCCTTAAATTCTTATATTTTATTTATTTTGATATTGCAATGGCAACGTTCTCCCTTTTATTTGGCGTTACAGTTTGGCGATAGTTTTTTGTTATGAAAAGTGGTCAACGGGATAATAGAGAAGTACCCATTTTATTTCTCATGCAGTAAATTGAACATATAGTCCTAGATATTCAAATACGTATTTATTTTCCTCTGAAACATAGTTGTGCTTAAACTTTTTGTGAAACTCCCAACAACCTGAGTGGTAAAAAAACCTATTTATGACCCGAAAGAATTCTTCTACCGACCTGCAGAAAGAAAATTAGACTCATTTCAAACCAAAAATATAAAATTCGGGATAACCCGACCCAATGTTTGACTCTATTTAACGATCCCAAGGTGCTCAGAGATTTTACTATATTTGAATATTAAAGAATACAGATTTGTTCATTTTTCTATAGAAAACATAAAAATGGTATTAGAGATGCAATTGCTGATTAATTTTCATAGTGGCATTGAAATGTGATTTACTTTCTTTACATTACGGGTTCAGGTTGGATTACGGATTAAATATTGCGGGTTCGGGTTGAAATTACTCGGGTTTGGGTCAGGTTTCAGGTTCAAGTCGGGTACAAACCGACCCGCGCAGGACTCTAGTCTGAATCATCTGCAGTGAGCGAGAGCCCTTGTGAGGTGTCCTCACAGAGATATCCTGTGGTGGCTTCCTGAGGAAGATTCAGCTCTTTTTTAATGAGTGGGCAGAGCGCAAGATCAAGTTTTCTCTAATCAGTTTTTCAAAATAAATTCATCCACATAGAGAATAGGAATGAAGGATAGTCAAAGGTCTTGAGAGCGTCCAGCTTTTACCAGAGGGCCATACAGGAGTTGAGGATTTCTTTTCCTGTGTTTATGAAATCTTCTAGCTTGTCTGTGTCATGAATTACATAAAAACTGAAAGCTTTGACTAGATATTCGCAGACATTGAGGTCATTTAATATATTAATTTCAGAGTTGTTGATTTTTAGAACTATGAGGCTAGTCAACTGATGGTCATGGTTGATGTGCAGTGAATGGAACTTTTTTGGATTGACTGTGAATCCAATTTTAGCAGCAGTCTTGATGACAATATGGACTCTAGCATGTCAGAGATCCTGTCTTCGACGATGCCCATATCATCAGTGTACGTTAGTGCATAACAGTAAATTCTGCTGCGTTGTATACACTTGATAATAGGATCTATCGCAAGAAAGAAAAGAATTGTACTCAAGGCACAGCCTTGTTTTACACTACAAATGATATCGATCAAGTGCGATAGATCATTCCAGGTGAGCAGGGAAGTTTTAAAATTAGAGTAAATATTTTTGATGAGATCATAGTACTCGTTGCTAATACCAATCGCAGCTATAATTATCTTGTGGAGGATAAACCCAAATGTATTTTTGATGTCAAATAAAAGAATGAATGGCTGCTTCTTTAACTTCTTAGCTATACGATGGCCTAACAGAAAATTATTTTCAAGAGTCCCGTCGAAGGAACAACAACCTTTCTGCTGAGGGAAGAGAAGGTTGTTTCCAACCACTTCGACAGGTGTGCAGCAATTAATAATGTAAAGATCTTGTAAAAAGTGCAGGAAAGGCTGATCGACTCCCAATTTTTTGAAGTAGTTGGATCGCCCCTTTTTAGGATGAGGATATATGTCTCGGTAACCTTTTGTTCGCATTGCCGGCAATTTCAACAGCAGCCGTTACATTTCTGATGTGTTACAGCCCGTGGTTCTGCCTTATCTTCGATGCCTCCGCAACTCTACGATTTAGCAGGACAATGCACGACCGCATGTTGCTCGTACTATCCTTACCTTCCTTGATACAGAACATGTTCGACTGTTGCCCTGGCAGGCACGTTCTCCTGATATCTCACCAATTGAAAATGTCCTGTCAATGGCTTCTGAGCGACTGGCCCGTCACTACGGTTGATGAACTGTGGCATAGTGTTGAAGCTGCATGGAGTGATGTACCCGTACATGACATCCAATCTATGTTCGACTCCATGGATATGCAGATAAATGCTGTTATTGTGGCCAGATGTTGCTGCTTTGGGTAGTGTTTTCTCAGGATCTATACCTCCAAATTTTCTGAAAATGTAATCAATTGTCCTTCCCATTATAATGTATTTGTCCAATAAATATCATTCTTGTATTTGCATTCCTTCATGGTATAGCATTTTTAATGGCCAGTAGTGTAGTTCCGAGTTTCACCACCAGGGGTGCTTTCCTATCTCTGTTTCTATGGGCCGGATCACGACGGGATATGGCTATTCGGCTCGACATCGATAGTGTTTACCAATTTTAGTTCATTTTTTGGATCACGACGGGGTATAGCTCATTCGAATCGACATCTTTGGCCTTAATGATTTCAGTATCCAAGGTTTGTATGAAACAGATTCTGCCACCTGGTGGTGGAAGTTGGAACTTGCAGCGATGGCTGCTATACAGTGCTGCAGGCAGCGGGGACCAGAGATGGAGGTTCGTTCAGTTAGAGGTTTATACTATTCGATGTGCAAATGAAGTGATTATCCGGTGCCGAAGGCAGCGGGGACCCGGATCAGAGGTTCGTTCGGTTAGAGGTTTATACTATTCGATGTGCAAATTAAGGGATTATTCGGTGCCGAAGGCAGCGGGGAGCCTGGACGGAGGTTCGTTTGGTTCGAGGGGGACGCGAGCCGGAGGTTCATTCGTTTCGAGGTTTTATACAAATGGAGAATTCAATTAGATTAGAGGCCCTGACCTGATGTAAATTAGGGGCCCGCTAGCAGGTGAAGCCAGCTAGTTTTCTATGAAGTTCTTAAAATTACCAAGGTTACATGGATTTTATAACTTGACAAACAATAGAAATTTACTTCCAATGCAATGTCTGCAATATAACAGTCAGTTTAGTAAAGTTGCTATCACATTCAACAACTTTTTGGAAAATTCTTAAGGCTCCCGTTGAGCAAGCGCTCGGGAATACGGTGCTAATGTTAAACCAATGGGCATTATTGTGCTAATATCTCGCTTGCATTTGAATATTTTTAAACGATTTTTTTTGCACTGGATTGCAGAGATCAATCTCTATTTCCGCCGTTGATTACTTTTTCGATTTTCTTTACATATTTTTTTTAGGAAGATACTTTCACTTTCGAAACCTGGATTAACATTAGCACCGTATTCCCGAGCGCTTGCTCAATGGGAGCCTTAAGCCAACACTTTGATTTCATGGAAACATTATTTACTTTTGATTTGGTGGGAGAAATACCTCAAACTGACTGACTGACTTTACTATTTAAAAAAAAAATGAAAGAATATATTTTTTCGCTGGCAATGAATCTCATGTTTATGCAATGTTTACTAATTTTTAAGGTGGTATAATTGGGGGTGGGGTCGAACCTTAAAAAAATAACTTCGATTTTAAAATGTCAGAAAATTTTTTACCTGCTTTTCAAAATTAATTTCTTAGCTTCACTGTCTCAGCAACTTATTTCAGTTTTAATATATTTGTCTTATTTTCAAATTAATTGTTGAGCAGTTGATGTCCCATTGGTGGGAATAATTTTTTTTTTTTATGCCTACTCTAAAGAATAGCTTTCACTGCTTAAATATTCAAATGTATGAAACAATTATATGAACTCATGAACATTTAATGTACTATATATACAGTCTTGAAGAGAGAGGGAGGGGCAGTACAAATTACCAGGACCTGGCTGTCTTAAAGGGCTTGCATCTGGTACTTTAAAAAATATATAATAGAAACTATTTTATTTTTAAAAATCAGTCTCTTTTTTTTTTTTTACATGAAAATTTCAAATTAAAATAATTAACAAAGTAAAGAAATTAAAATGTCTGAACTTGAGTCACATAAATTGTGCATGCATGCTACAGAAAAAGCAACTGAAACAAACAAAAAAAAAAAACAAATACTAATAAATCCTCAGCAGTTAGCAGTATTTCAACAATAAAATGGCTCAGCTGGAGAAATGCCAGCCCCCCTATTTTACAAGGGCTCATGGTAGCCAAAAAATGGAATACATTCAAGAGGCTTTGGTCCATTTATGCCTTTTTCATTGTATAACTTTTATTAAAATAGTGATATTTAAATTTCAAGCAAATGTGTATTACTTTATTTTTAAAGTTAATTATTTGAAAAGTTTGTTTTTTAGTACTGAAATTATAGGTCCACAATCTCTCTCTCTGCAGCCCTGTACTAAGATATAAAATGCTATATTATGAGTCTCATCACCTCTGAAACAGCATGCTACACTCAAAAATGGTACAGCATATTTGAAAAAAGACAGGGAGGCTGTGCCAAGGGTAGATCTGGAAAGTCTTCAAGGAGAGAGGGGATTACAAATTTAGGGGTTCCAACACAAGGATGGATGTTACATTTGATTCTACATCCAAGAAGAAACTCCTGAACCAAGAAAAACTACAATACATAGAGCAGATGCTTGATATAGGAACTCTCCCATTGTGAAGAAAATCTGTGTGTACATTCATGCAATATTGTTTCTACATCCAACAGAATGACTAATTAGTGAAAACATTTCAATATAATAACTCCTCCTAGCTTTTCTTCCAATATTTGTTAAGGAAAAAAAAACCTTGAGATTTTAGTCTGTCAAAAAAAAGAGAAGAAAAATCCCCTTAACCCCCCCCCCCCCCCCCCCCCGATTCTTTATACATTTATAAGTATAGCAAATTAAATAAGACTTATTATCGTTACCTATATATGTTATCCAAATTATTGCAACATGTATTAAAAAAAGTTTTGCTGCATGTATAAAGCTGTTTTTTCTTTATTTCTAAAGATATTTGTATCATCAGAAATTTTCTTAGATATCAGCTTTTGAAAAGAAGTGGTATACTTATACCACTTAATTGTAATCAAAATTTGTACCAGAACTTTTGAATAAAATTTTGCATTTATAAATTGAGTAAAAAGTTTAAAATTGCATTAATTTAATTTTTTTTTGTTTCAACATTACAGCAACAGATTTGCTTGCTTCTGAAAGAGTTAGAGACATATTTATTCAGTAGCTATGTATAGCTGGCTGAAAACTTAACCTTTTACAATCCAATTTCTGTCCATCAGACTCTTTTACAGCTGCTAATTTTCATTCATGAAATAACTATAAAAGTTGTTAAAATTACTTTATATATATACAGGGTGATTCATAAAAGATGGGAAGAACTTTAAGGGGTTATAGTACACTTAAAGACAAATAATATTAAATAGGAGACTAAGGGTCCCAGACGTATTCCCAAGGAGATAGGGGGCATTAAAGTTTAGGGTCCGAAATTTCAAATGATTATAAAACATGGAAAAATTGGTCGATTCGTTTGCGGTTTTTGCAAAAAATTTTCTTTATGCCAGTATTTTCTTGAAATAAAATTTTAAAGTTCAATTTCAAAAAATGCCGATAGGGGGCGCTTTAGACTTTGGAGTAACAAACAACTATTTTTTAACGTTATTTTTTGTATTTCTTTAAATGATTTCGAAAGCTTAGACTTAAACTTAAATTTTGATCTAAAAATCTGAGTCCTAACGAGTAGTTAAGTAGCGTAAACTGAAATTTGAAATTTGAAACCCTTCTCCCCCCAGAACAAAAATCAGTTATTCCCGATCTTTGTGTCGTAGATTAGGCTCTAACTACTGCCGCGTTTTGCTAAAATTATTCTTTATGTCAGTATTTTCTTGAAAATAAATTTTAAAGAAAATTTTCAAAAAATTCCGATAGAGGGCGCTTTAGACTTTGGAGTAACGAACAACTATTTTATACCGTTATTTTTTGTGTCTCATTAAATGCTTTCTAAAGCTTAGACTTAAATTTTCAGCCCAAAATCTGAATCGTTAGACGTGGTTAAGTTTCTGGGGAGAGGGGTTTGAAATTTCTACTCCTGAGCACAGTTCAGTTTACCATGTCCACACATTGTGTGCTGTGATACGAGGTAAAAAGACACAAATTAGGATTATGTTACCAAAGCATATTTATTAACATGTAATCACAATAAATGTTCAAAATTGTGACCACCAGAGGTTATGCACGCAGAACAACGGCGACGAATGGAACGGCGAACATTCGCGAAAACATCAGGCTTTTCGAGCACTTCCCCTACAGCGGCGGAAAGTCTGGCGACCAGTTCCTCGGGGGATTCAATGGGTGTCTCATACATAAGAGCCTTCAATCGTCCCCAAAAAAAGAAATCGAGGGGTGAAAGATCTGGCGAGCGAGCAGGCCAAGCAACAGGACCACCTCGACCAATCCATCTGTTCGGAAATGTGATGTCCAGATAGTTGCGGACGTCTCGTACGTAATGGGCTGGCGCTCCATCGTGCTGGAACCACATGACCCGCCGGATGCGTGGAGGAACAATGTTTAACAGGTCTGGCAGCACATGTTGCAGAAATGTGAGGTATGTTTTACCGTTGAGGCGTTCAGGAAGAAGGTACGGTCCGATTAGGTGGTCTCCGAGGATTCCTGCCCAAACATTGATGGAAAAGCGTCTCTGATGAGCATGTGGATACGTAGCATGTGGATTGACATCCGCCCATACATGTGCATTGTGTGTGTTAAATGTACCTTCACGTGTGAAGGTACATTCATCGGTGAAAAGCACAGTTCGTCCAAAATGTGGATTTAGCACGTTCTGCTGCAGAAACCAGCGGGCGAATTCAATACGATTTGGATAATCCCCTGGAGACAGTTTCTGGACTCGTTGCACATGAAACGGGAGCAAATGTTCATCCTTCAGTACCCTCCAAGTCGTGGACTGTGAGGTATCCACCTGGCTAGCCACTGTTCGTGTACTTGTACTTGGCTGCACCGCTACTACATCCAGAATGGCTTCTGCAACAACTACTGATTCGTCCTTTTTTGCACGACCTGCATTCGACCGGGAAGCGAGAAATGATCCCGTCTCACACAACTGTCTGTGCAAGCGCTCGAAAGTTTTGCGGTTAGGCAACCGCCTGTTAGGAAATCGCTCTCCGTACATTCGTTGTGCCTCTGCACCATTTCCATCTGCCGCTCCGTAAATTAAATGCATCTCAGCCTTTTCCTTATTCGTGAAGGACACCATCTTCAGATTCATTACTACAGCGACTTACACTTGACTCACCGTTCAGTGGTTTTTATGCCTGAATCGTGTCGAAATTTTGCATACGTGTTCTTCTTCTTCCCCATTTGACATTTGCATACTTTCTGTTTCCTTCTTCACCCGGTGACTAGCGTCAGGAATGGAGCTTTAACGTTTGCATGAGCGACGTTTCCAACTGTGCCAGTGCCTTTATGAGTGAATTCCGACTATGCAGTCCTTGACGAAAGTTGTATTTTTGCCTCGTATCACAGCACAGAATCGTTGGGCATGGTTAAGTAGTGCAAACTGAACTATGTTCAGAAGTTGAAATTTGAACCCCCTCCCCTCGCTACTGAACCACGCTCAGCGATTCAGATTTTGAGCTGAAAATTTAAGTTTAAGTCTAAGCTTTAGAAAGCATTTAATGAGACACAAAAAATAACGGTATAAAATAGTTGTTCGTTACTCCAAAGTCTAAAGCGCCCTCTATCGGAATTTTTTGAAAATTTTCTTTAAAATTTATTTTCAAGAAAATACTGACATAAAGAATAATTTTAGCAAAACGCGGCAGTAGTTAGAGCCTAATCTACGACACAAAGATCGGGAATAACTGATTTTTGTTCTGGGGGGGAGAAGGGTTTCAAATTTCAAATTTCAGTTTACGCTACTTAACTACTCGTTAGGACTCAGATTTTTAGATCAAAATTTAAGTTTAAGTCTAAGCTTTCGAAATCATTTAAAGAAATACAAAAAATAACATTAAAAAATAGTTGTTTGTTACTCCAAAGTCTAAAGCGCCCCTTATCGGCATTTTTTGAAATTGAACTTTAAAATTTTATTTCAAGAAAATACTGGCATAAAGAAAATTTTTTGCAAAAACCGCAAACGAATCGACCAATTTTTCCATGTTTTATAATCATTTGAAATTTCGGACCCTAAACTTTAATGCCCCCTATCTCCTTGGGAATACGTCTGGGACCCTTAGTCTCCTATTTAATATTATTTGTCTTTAAGTGTACTATAACCCCTTAAAGTTCTGCCCATCTTTTATGAATCACCCTGTATATATTTATAATATATTTTATGCATCTTTCCCAGATAACAGCCATATTTTAGAAATTTTATGCAATAAAGAATATGCAAGATGTGTGTACCTGTCTTAAGCCCTTAATCCCTTTGTGACAAGCATCCCTTACAGAATTTATAATATTTTATCACTAGTTTTTCAAAACAGAAATTTTTGCTTTGATTAAAAAGAAAAAGTTTACAATTAAAAATAACTGGTGGAAATAATCAAGAATTTTTAGCACTTTATACGTCCCATATACATAAAGCTTCTCACAAAGGAGTTATGAAATTAAAAAAAAAAAAAAAAAAAAACATTAAAATTGGCTTTTAGATCCTTTGTTATTGTGGCCATTGCATCTATTTGCCATTGTGATGTACTTTGCTAATGATTAAAATAATTTAAAATTATAAATTACAAAATAAAAATGTAGCATATGTCTAATAACAAAGTGATGCAGAATGATGAGACCAGTGGCATAACTATGGACATCAGCTATGGTGCTAATGCAGTTTGGTTCCTCCACCTTAAGGTGACCAGACGCATAATTTCCCTGTCCACCGCCGATAGACGATTGCGATTATCATGCTTTCTGATTAGTTGTTAAACCGAATGCTTCTTAAGTCATTACTGGTTGAACTTGGTTTCTTATATAATATCTATTAATTTCTATATAGTCTAATTAATTTATAACTGTAATATAATAAATATTATAGTAATATAATCTAATTAATTTCTATATAATCTAATATTTCTATATAATCTAATAATATATATTAATTTCTTATATTATATCTTCGTATATCTTCATAATCCTCTAAAATACCGGAAATGACTTAAAAAGTGTTTGATTTTACAAATAATCAGAAAGCGTAAAAGTCCCAATCGTCGATCGGCGGTGGAGATGGAAATTATGCTGACCAGACAGAGGTCTGCACGTGCCAAAATTTCCAGGGCTAAGAAGCAGCCAGACACAATTTCTACAAAATATTCTGATTTTTCTTAACATACAATTAACATTTAAAAAAAAGAATACTGCATACATAGTTATGTGAAAATTTAACATTATATTTCAGACTGCGTCTGCAAGCCATAGAATACTGAATAGCACCATTAATAATCATTTAGATTCATTGACTATTACATTCAAATGTAGTTTAGAATAAAAGATTGTGAAAAACATCTTAATTTTTGAAGATGTTTAATAAAAAAATAGATTTTTGAAAATACTTCTGGAATTTAAGTATATATCAAAAGATTCTGTCAACAAAAGTTTATTATCACTATTATTTTAAAGAAGGCCTACCCAACACACCCCTACATACTCGGTCCAGGTTTGGCATGCCCAGAGTATGTAGGAACCAATGTAAGTCAGAGTCCAATGCAGATAGGTCTGGGTTCCGATACAATATAACTGTGTGATGCAGATCTCTACAATGGACATGTTAAATTTCCATTGTAGAGATCAATTTATATTGTTAACAATTTACATAGTTATTGAAGTTGCCAAACTAGCATCAGTTTGTGCAGTACATTTATAACTTACTATCAACCCATCTGGGTCTGTTGAAAATTTTTGATATTTTATCGGCTTAGCTAGATCCTTTTAGATTTGTTATATTTTGCCAGGCAAACTGCTTAATTCTTTTATTGGTTCCTATTAAAAAACACTGCCATTTTTCTGTGGACATCCCAGTATTAAACTTAATGTCCCTTATTTCTAAAAATCCCCTTTTTTAACAAAACTTGAAATCTCTACATATTCAACTTTAAAAAAAAATAGATATCCCACAGCTACAATTTTTTGAAAGGAATCATAGGAAGGAACCAAATTGTGTTTCTTGATCAACAAAATGATGATAATTGCCACTCTGATTAGAAAAATAAAACAGAAATAAATGTAACATTTAATCTGAATCTTTGTTTTACTTACAAGGTCTGTATTTTAAGTAATGAGATGATTTCCATGCTTCGAATGCTCCCCAGAAGTCAGTTTCCAACATGTCCTTTAGAGTTTTGGTTACGGTGCTTGTATGGATGCAAATTAGCTAGTAATTAAATGACAGTCTGTGTTGAGGAGATTCTTTACTTTTGTCACATTTTTGTTGGTGGTGACTGTTGAAGGGCGTCCAACTCTCTACAAGTCCTCGACATTCTCCCGTCCCTTCCCAAAATTCACTGTGCCAGCAGAAAACCTGGGGTTTTTCCAAGTAGGCCTTCTTGATCAGGAAAAATGCCTCAGTAGGTGATTTGCCCAAGTGAGCACAAAATTTAATCGAGTAACGCTGCTCGAGCGAATGTTCCATTTTTGTCATTTTTCTCTGTGCCAAAATTAACATAAGCACTCAGCACAACTAGTGATATATACCCCATCACAGCTCGGAGCCAACTGATGTGTGGTGCGTTGCTTAGCTTAGATCCCTCACAATTCCCGTCCATGGAGATTACACTGCAGCAACTGGCGCGCTGCTCAGTGGCCAGTCTCATTACTTACAATACACGTTTTTGTATATAGATTAAAACTAAATAAGTAGAAAATTTAAATACAAAATTATTTGAAATTTCAAAAAAAAGGTTCATTCAAAAACATCATTCAAAAACAGCAAAAAAAAAGTATTAAAACTTTTTTTTAATGGCCAGGGGGAGGGGGGGGGGGTGATATTTACACTTTGTATCAAGTAATTTGTTCCTTGATATCTCACTTTACTTGTAAACTCTTAATAAGGGTTCTCTAATGCAGATTGTTATGGTGAGGACTAGACATATGAATGCTTGGAAAACTTGAAATTCCATTTATAAAATAATGTATTCAAAATCTTATGATAGCTACATTCTGATGGTTTTTTTTTCCTTTTTCATGTTCAGTATTCCACGTGAAACACTAATTTGGAAAACATAACTAAATGTTGCTTCTCCAATTAAAAATGAAAAGTAATATGCAATTTTATATCAATTTACAGAAAATGTAAGTTTAACAGTGTAATATAATATTTGAAAAAATCCTTTCTATTTATTACCATTGAGCAGTTTTTATATAATCTGATAGTAATCACCAGAAATACTTAAATTTTTGAAAAATATTTAAAAATTAACATGCAGTTGAAATGATTTACACTTTTCTGCCTTTAATGTAGATTTTTAGACTTGTTAATTGTGTGTACATATATAATTTCTCTTTTTGTTTAACAATTCTTTATTAAATACATTTTTGTATTTAATAATGCTCCCAGTTCATTGATTTTTGCACATATCATGTTCAGTTATTCAATATTTGCCCATTTTTATTCAATTTTCTTTAAATTTGCCTTTGTAATTGATTGGGCAATTTAAGTTACTAAATTTGATTCATGGCTATTTACTCAAACAGAAATCAATTACATTTTACTTATATTAGTGGAATATTGTCTGTGATAAAGTGTTCCAATATATAAGTTTCCAATTGCTTCTTGTAATAAATTTTTACCTTCTGCACAGTAGAGTTTTTCTCCACATATCTTTAAGTATTTTTTTTTCTTATTTTAATTTTGAGAATCTTAAATTTTTGAATATATATATATGTATTGTATTATATTTATCGGCTTATCTATTGTTGATTATTTATGTGGTTTAACGGTTATTATTAACAAAAGTTTTATTATCTATACGAGGGCGAGTCAATTAAAAGTGAGTGGCCAATGCAAATATATAACAAATGGATTACTTTATTTCAAAGTAGTTTCCATGAGCATTTGTTCTACTGACTAATAATGAGTCTCATGATTCCCTTCTCATAAAACTCCTTGGGTTGCTGCTTCAATATGTCTGCAGATACCTCCTTCACGTCATTGACTGACCCAAATCTGGCTCCTTTGAGCTGTGAGTCATCGAACCGTGACTGATTTTCACCAGCTCTGCCATCGATGCTTATCCTCTGTTGTCTAATCAGCTCATCAACCTGTGCAATTGTGTTGGGGGTGATTGCATGATGGCTTTGGCCAGGTCTTGGATCTTCTTTGCAACATTCACACCATTCCTTGAACCGTTTGCTCCAATGCTTCACAGTGGCCAATGAAATGCAATGTTCACCATACACGGCAGCCATACGGTGACTAATTTCATTTTGGGAAACACCTTCAGCCGTCAAAAACCTGACCACACCATGCTGTTAATTTTTTGGTTAATCTTTGGCTGTTAATCCCATTTTGTCACATAACCATCTTCAACACAGTGTATGAAAGCATTAAAAACTATCCTCACACCTCTGAGTCCGTTTTGTAAATAAGAGATGCCTGTCTGCTATGCACATGCATTGCAGATAATGGACCAAACCATTATTGTGTGGGGTGGGTTGGCTCCCTTTCATTTGACTTGCCCTTGTGTATATATACGAGGGGCAGTCGGAAAATAAGTTTCTCCTGGCAACTGTGGACAGAGCTGTGTATGAAAGACAAAAAATGTAACGAGACATTAAAGATAAAACAATTTTATTTTTCCACATAAGTACCAAGTACATTGAGACATTTGTCATACCGCTTATAAGCTTCAAAAAGCCCTCCATGAAAAAAATCAGGACTTTGTATACGGACAAAACGTTGAACGGCTATGGGCGAAAGACGACACAGCAGGTGAACGCGAACGTGCAAGACACTGATACCATTGGGTAGAGGTCAACCACCATCAAGCAGATGGCGCTGTTGACCCATCTGCGCAGGCACTGCAACAGCACTATCTGCTTGATCGTGGTCAACCTCTACCTAATGGTATCAGTGTCTTGCACGTTTGCGTTCACCTGCTGTGTCGTCTTTTGCCTATAGCCCTGATTTTTTCCTGGAGGGATTTTTAAAGCTTATAAAGCGGTATGACAAATGTCTCAATGTACTTGGTACTTATGTGGAAAAATAAAGTTATGTTTTATCTTTAATGTCTCATTACATTTTTCGTCTTTCATACACACCTCTGTCCACAGTCGCCAGGGAAACTTATTTTCCGACTGCCCCTCGTATATATATTTAAAAATGAAAATACATGTATAAGATTTATTCCTCATTGGCTCAGATTTCTTTTTGTTGTTATTCCTGTGGGTAATTTAGATCTTTTTTTTTTTCAAGATGAAGATAACTATTTGTACATGTATGCCATGTGCCTATTAAATTTACTTTTGAAAAAATAAGATACAAAACAACTTATACAGGATGATCCCGATTTCATGGTACAGCCTTTAAGGGTTGGTACAGGACACTAACAATCATTTATTGTTTAGGAAACCAGGGTCAGACATCCATTATTTAGTCAAAATTACAGGGTGTCTCACCCCAATCCAAAGTCGCTTTTTTGTTCATAACTTTAATAGTAGTGAAGATACTTTAATAATATCCTTACAATTCATACAAAGATGAGTCTGTTGCAAATTTTGTTAAAATATCTTCACTACTGTTAAAGTTATGAAAAAAAAAATGTGATTTCGGATTGGATTGTTTTCAGTTGATAAAAGTAAGTCTTGTGCGTTAACTCAGGTTATGCCAGAGTGTTATGTGACCTAGACCAGGCATATACACTTAATAGGTCTTGACAGTACTTTATTAACATCCAACTTGATTTGTGAAATGCTTTTTTAGGCAGGCCACACACAAAAATGACAAGCACAACATAGGAGACAAATTCTGGAATTCAAACCTGTTTCTTTTTTGCTTCCAACCTGTCAATGAAAAAACAGGCTTGATTTCCAGAATCTGTCTCCTAAGTTACATTTGTCACCTCAGTGCCTTATCCTTTCACTTCCCTGCAATTTTGAAAAAAAGATATGTTATTAATAGAAAAAATATTTGTGGCCAAAATTGACAAAACTGTTTCTGAAAACATACTAGAAAAAAAATATACAGAATAGATTTGCTGAGGAGATGAAAGATTATTTACATACAACAAATTTCAAGAATTTCGAATGGTCAGTATTAACAATAGTTTACATTTCTAAAACTGACATTTAAAACAAAATTTATTATTGTATACTATTTTACAGTAAACAAAAAGAGGGAGGGCATGTCTTGTTTGTATTGCATTCACAAAACTGAATATGAATGAAAAATATATATATAAACTGCATATTTTTCTTTTTTTGAACACTATAGATTGAAAAAAACTTTGATTAATTGTTCATCATGCCTTTTATTTTTAATACTTTTCACATTAGCTGAAAGTGTTTGCCTTGTATATAAGATTTAAAACGTTTTTTCAAAGTCCAATTTTAGTTTTCCAACATGTTTATTTAGCTATAGCTCATGTATTTTTTTTTCAACATGATTTATATTGCATTAAAGTACATCTTTTGCATATCTAGAGCGATTTAAGAGCTTGACTATAACTGATTTTTACAAATTTAATCATTTTATGAAAGATTACACCACTTGTATAAAACTTGTTTTTTCCACATTTAGACAGTGAATCTGACAGTGAGAGCAAGATGACTAAGCTAAGTAACAGATGATATTTTTAAAATGTTGAAAATAAATCTTAAGTTTGAAACAAGTTTCCTTTACACTGATATTTCTTTCTATTTCACTATACTTTAGATTTTACAAGTTTTAACTATCCACCAAGGTAACCATTAACCAAGGTAAATTTTTAACCATCCTCAGAAAAGTCATTTTAAAAAGTTGTAATATTTGTGTTTATAAGGATCTGTTTATGAAAAAATTGGGTCCTTAAAAGGACCCTAAGCAAATTTTTTTCATCTTAAAACAGGACACTACAAAAACTTTTTTTACATTACAACAGGACCCTTCACAAAATCCTTTATCTTAAATATAGACTTTAAATTTGTGAAAAGTTCATTTATGAAATCATAAATAAAATCTTATCTTTGCAAAACAGTTGAAATTGCCACATAACTTAGCTTTTTTATGCATCAAGGATGTTGTTAAAAACAGATAAACAGGAACTTGCATATAATGATAATTCCAAATTCGCAATATTATGACTTGGGTTTTTCAAAAATGTAAAAAATGAAGATTTCAAGAAAGCCCTTTGAGGAAACTCTGAACAGAACCCTGGTTTATGTCTCATCACTTCAAACAAGGTTTTCTTGTCTCACTTTTATTTTTTCCCATTCCATTAGGCAAAAAGAAATGTTTTACAAAATCACACAAAAAAAAATTTACAAACTAGCTATAAAATAATAATCTCATCAAAACTCAAAAGTTGTAAAATAATGCATAAACTTATTTAAATACCAATTCTATGCTTTTATAGAGGACTAACTTTTGAGGGTTTCCCCCCCCCCCCCCCCAAGAAACTGGTAGAAAGTACAACACAGTACACTTTTGTTAAATTAATGAAATTAGAATGTGCTACAAGAAAAAAACTGAGACTGATTTAAAGTTCTAGGAAATTGTTAAAAATGAATTTAAAATGTATAAGCAAAACTAAAACGTGTAATCTTTTCATGTTATTTGAAATGAACTCACAAATCAGTTAACGGGCAATAAGAGTTTAAATATTTCAAATTTTAAAAAAATTTATTTCATATGAATTTACAGAAAAATGATGTTTGGAATTTACAGAGAAAATGTTTTCTTTTACATAATTCAAAACACGAGCTTCACAGAAGCCAGAGATTTTCATGAAATTTTTAAGAGTGAAATGAAAGTTCAGATATTATTATCATTTATAGACAATGAACCAAAAAAAAAAGAATAAAATGTTCATTTATATACGATTAAAAACACTGTCACTTTGGTCTGCAGGAGAATTCTCAGCAGCTTCTTCAGACGTTATGGTTGAAGAGGGTGAATCTTTTCGAAACACAAAGTGTTTCGTTGTTCTGCTTCCATCTTGGAAATCCTCTCCACCTTTCACTTTCTTCAGAACGTTCGATGATGTACTTTCATCTAATGTTAAAAATGAACCTCTGGATATCTAAAGAGTTTTTAAACAGGGAAATCAGCATAGTAAAACATTTTGTTCCCTCATAAAAATTACATTAAAACTATGAGAAATGAAGGATTGCCATGCATACATTGTAACAAAACAAAACTTGCACTGCCGTTATGAGAAGAACAAAAATAAGGATGCTACTACATTTTTTAACCAGCGTCTTTTTTTAATACACAATCAACACATTAATATAAAATATGTATTTGGTAACAAATCATAAGAGATTATGATTAGTTATCAAACTGTTATTCTTTCCAGAAAAAAAAAAGTTATGCATCCTAAAGGACCCATTACAACTTCTTTATACATCCATAATACTAGTGTGACAGGGGTAGTACAGGTACTAAATAAAATTTCAGTAACAAAATTACTTAGCATACAAAACAAAATACAAGCCCTAGATACAAACATCCTTCTTTTAAAGGGGGAGGAGATAAGGGAGAAGAAACTTAAGGAGATCAATTTAAATTTTATGTATTACTGTAAAAAATATAACAGTATTTTTTTTAAATAAAGAATTTTAAAGACAGACTGTGTGTGGTAAAGGGGAGGAGAAGATATTTTGAAGGGAGAAAGTAAGATTTATTATTGACAGATTTATTTTTACTACAAAATACTACATAGGACAGATTTCTTTTAAATTGTTTTTTAGGATTTTTAACAATGTGTGTAGGCAGGGAACAAAAGAAGAAACAGATGCTGTGGGGAGGTGAAAATTACATGATTATTTATCATTACAACAAAGTACAAAATGAAGCAAAAAATTTTAAAACGTTAAAGATCTTAAATTTTGCATTGCTTGATTTAAAATCAATAAAAAGCTTGATTTAAAGCGATTTTTTTTTTTTTTTTTTTTACAAAAAAAGCAGGATTTAAATTAGATAAAATTATTAATGGCTTATATACTTTTAAAATAATAAGAAATATAATAAAGCTAGTTTAAAATATAAAAAAAGGGGAAATTGAAGCTAATTTTGTCTGATGATGTGCATTAGAATAGAATGCTAATGCATTTAACATAACAAGCTAGCCTAGTACAGTCAAGTCTGTCATCTCAAAACCTGCCTTATCTCGAAAACCTATCTAAGTTGAAATTTTCAAATTTCCCTGTATTTTCATTAAAAATTAAACATATTATCCAAACTTATTTCAAATTATTTTTTCTCCAAACCTGTCTATCTTGAATTTTTGGAAGAAACACCATTTTTTTGGTTCAAGATCCGATCATTTTTATCAGTAACAATTCAACCGTAGCAATAATAAACATTTGTAACTCGCAGGTCCTCATTTCTATGAAATTCTTAGGAACCATATGCCCCTCTCTGCACTGCAAGGGTTGGCCAAGGACTTTGTGGGAATTAAGACAGATTCTACGATGGGGTGTGGTGGTTGAAGGTAGGATGTGTAGGCAGCCTATTCTAATTTTTCTCTGGAAAGAGAACCGGTTCTTAGTCTATGGTCATTTAGCCAAATGAGTAATGAGTGAAGAATCATTTCAATGCATTTTGCTGTCAAATTTAGAGCTAAAAATGTCAGGTGCAAAAAGAAAATTATTTATTGATTGAGAAAAAGATGGAGATTTTGACGTTTTTGAAGGAAAATCCTTCTATGATGAAAGTGTGGTTGCTGTTAAATTTAGAATTCCCCCCAGTCTTCTTTTCACCATCATAAAGAATAAAGATTTCATCAAAAAAATTTTGAAAACAGCATTAAAATAATGAAAAAGAACCATGCATTCTCTTTTCTTGATGTGGACAAATGTCTAAAAAAAATGGTTTAAGCAATACTGTAGAGAAGGAGTTTCTATCAATAGGTTAATGCTTTAAAAAAAAAAAGCTGAATATTTTGCAAAAGAACTGGGACTTAATGATTTCAAAGCTATTAATGGCTAGCTTGAAAGCTTCAAAACAACACATGGCATTGTCTTCCAAAAACTTTGTGGAGAAAACATGTCTGTGCCAACAAGTGTTATCGAAGATTAGCTTAACACATTTCCATCTTTGTTGCAAGGATATGATCCAGCTGGTATTTTTAATGCTAATGGAACCAGCCTTTTTTTCTAATGTTTGCCGAACAAAACGGCAATTTTTAAAGGAGATGAATGCAAAGGAGGCAAGCAAAGTAAAGTGAGAGTAACTCTACTTCTAGCTGCTAATCAAAATGGCAGTGGAAAAACTTTAGCCAGTAATGATTGGCTGTTCAGCAAAACCAAGATGTTTTGCAATAAATCAAACAGAAAATCTTGTATCACCAGTGAAATTTTTGGCTAGTGGTTAAAGGAAGTTGATAAATCCTGCTCTTCATTGATAACTGCAGCTCTCATAAGAATCTTCCTTCAACAAAGAACAATAAATGTAAAATTTCTACCCATGAATACAACCTTAAAACTTCCAATCTTTAGATCAAGGGATTATTCAGAGTTTTAAAGTTGAATATAGAAAAGAACTTGTTTGAAAACTCATCAATGTGATTGAAGATGGTGAAAAACTTCCAAGCATAACTGTTTCGGATGATATGAGGATGATAGACTATGCTTGGAGAAGTTTCACAGAAAAAACTATAAAGAATTGTTTTAAAAAGGCTAGATTTAAGCAATCAGGCACTGTCAGAGAACAACAACTAAAAGAAACAGAGGAGAAAGTAGCTGAGGAAACTGATGAAAACTCAAAAGAATGGATTATTGTTATCAGAGATGAACTAAATATTGACTGTAGTTCATTTAAAAATTTTGTAAACGTAGATGAATCATTGGTAACAAGTGGAACATTATTAACTGATCTTAAAAATTTAGAAAACATTCGAAAGTTTCTGATGATGAAGAAAATGATAACGAGGACAACATCGATATAGAAAGAGTTATTATACCAAAAGAAGCAGAAAAAGCTGTTGAAACATTGAGAATTTTTCTTGAATACCAGGACAATATTGATCAGGATTGCTTCTCTGCTGTTGTAAAACTGCAAAAAATTATCCAAATTAAAAATGTTATGCAACAAAAACTGCTAACAGATGATTACTTTTCATAAGGTATGTAAATAAAACTTGCTATTTTAAATCTTCAGTCTTTTGTATTTAGTGCAAAGAAATTTTCTTAGTCTGTTTTTATAAAACCTGTATATCTTGAAACCTGTTTGTCTCAATTTTTTTTTTTTTTTTTTTGTGCCCCAGATTTAAGATAGACAGCTTTGACTGTATATAATGAAAATATCTAGAGGACATAGGGATAAAATTCAGACTATCTTTACTAATAAAGAAGAGAGTTTGTCTCTGGGGTCGATAGCTAGGAAAATCTACCGTGTGTCTGAAATTTTGAATGAGGATAGTTCAACGCAGATTCTAATGCAAGAAACATTTTTTAGGAAAATCTTCGAAAGCCCCTGAAGTTTAAAAAAAAAAAAAGCCCGAAGAGCCCTAAAGTGTTTTATTTTTAAACTGATTATTCCCTTAAATGTTGTTATATCTAAACCAAATTTTTACTGGAACAACAGCTAAAAGGTTAGTTTCAAGTATTGAAATCTCAAAATTCATGAACCATATTTTTACTAGACCATTATCTAAAAGATTAGTAAATGATATTAAACAAATTGTATAAAATAGCTTTTTTTTTTTTAAATCAAAATGTGTACAATATTAATTCTATGGGCAAATGCATTGAAAAAATGAAATTCATCAAAAGTGACTTTTGGAAAAGAATTTTTTTCAAAGAGTTAATGTTTGTATTTTTTTAAACAGAAGACTTTCTTAAAGCTAAATGTACGCTCATTTAACCTGTGCTATTTGGTTTTTCACATTTTGATTAAAAATTTTGGGACAAAACATTAAAAAAGGAAAAGTGAAAGTGACTTATGGAAATGAAAATTTTTGAAAGGGCTAATATTGATATTTTTTTTAATTAAAAGGCAGCATTTTAAAGAAAAATGAACATAAAAATATGGTTTGGTATCTTTGGTTTGTTTGTATTTTGATTTCTGAAGCCAATACTAATTTTCATACATGGCACAAAAAAAAAAAAAAAATGCTTAAGTGACTTTCGGAAATGAATTAGATTTCGAAATAAGAATGAACGTAGATATGTTCTGATATAGATATTTAAAGACTGCTGGAGGTGACTTATGGAAATAAATGGTCTGAATGGGTTAATATTTTCTCAAACAAAAGGCTTTGTCATAAATGTAGATGAACATAGATGTGATGTCTGTGGTTTGTTTGTATTTTTATTTACAATGCTGATGCACAACTTTAAAAATTGCAGAAATGAGGAATTCGCAAAATTGAGTTTTGCAAAAAACAAAGGGTTAATATTTGTATTTTTCTAAACCGATTGTGGATTTTGAAGTGGGAATGAACATAGATATTGTCTGGTAATTTAGTTTTTTCCCATCTTTATCAAAAGTGCTGATACAGTTTTTCAAAAATTGCAGCAATCACGAAAAGGTATACGGAAACTAATTTTTTCCAAAGGGTTCATATTAATATTTTTTTAATGAAGGTGCCATTTTGAAGTGCAAAGTATGGTCTTTAATTTGGTACAATCAATTTTTCTATTCTTTGGTTAGTTTGGTGGATGCAAGGTCAAAATAAGGGAGGAAAAAAACATGAATATAAGGTTTTGTAATTAATTTTTCAAAAGGATTAATATTAATATTTTTTCAAGCAGATTGCGTCATTTAAAATGTAAAAGTACGAAATTTAAGAATATGTTGTCTATTTTTTCATATTTTGTATGGTTCAGCCATAGTGCATTAGGAGAAATGGCAAAGAAATAAAAAAAGCAATCTTGCACTTTGTTTTTTCTCTGCATTGTCAGTTTGTAAAGCTCAGAACTGAGCATGCATAGGTGTGTTTGCAGATTTGTGAAAAAAGAATTCTTTTTTGATGAGTCTTTAATTAACATCATGGCTAATGATAATTAGCCATGAAAAATCTCATAAAATGAATGAAATCATAAAATGAAAAATCTGAGCCCAAGATGCATCAGAATTTCCCTTGGACTATCCTCACCTAAATTTTTAGATTTCTACATGCAATAGTTTGCTAGCCATTGCACACAAACAGACAGACAACTTTCTTTTATTAGTATAGATTTATGTCATAGTTTATTAAAAGTGAAATTTTAAAAATCAGGACACACAATTTTAACCAATTCATATGATTGAATTATACTTTTTCAAGCCTCACTTTTTAATTGTTAAAAAAATTTTGTACGTATGAACTGATTATTGTCTATCAGCTTGATTGCTTTGCATCATGCCGATCTTTTAACTACATGTAAAAATTAACTTACATAGTTGAATTGCATTAACATAAAAAAATCAATTTAAATCTTTTAATCAATAGTTTTATCATCTGTGATTTTTATGTGATGAGCTGGTGGGGGTGAGAAAGCTGAAATTTGGAGACGGAATGTAGATAAGAATTCCAAAAATATGGAACTCTACTGAAAGATGAAGGATTCTTACTCCTGTGATGTTAGTCATTATATGAAATTTATTGTTTTCAGTTCTCAGATAGAATTCCCACACACACATACGCTTCCTCAGGAAATAAGGAAGGGGGAGAAGGGGAGGAAATAGAAATTTCTAAAATTCTGTCTCATTACTTTTTCCAATCCTCCAACTGAAGCACCACCATATAATAGTCTTCTCATCAGCTTTTATAAATTTCAAGATATTGTATTTGGTTACTTTATTACACAATTGAAATGTAACAATAAATATTAAAAAAAAAGGAAATTCGATTTTTAAATACATGTTCAAAGCTACCTGTTGAAATGGAGAATTGAAACAAAATTACTATTTCAGCAATAATTGTCATTCTGGTACAGCATGGGCCGAGAAATGTATTTTGGTGCAGTTTGGAGCAATCTCTGTGGGTTTTAAAAATCCTATGATCACATAATTTGATAATTTTAAAAGCCAATATTTAATGCTATAACACAAATCTTACAAAATTTTATGAATTTCAGGACAAGTGTGGTCTTTCCTGTAAGTTACATAGAATAAAGAGAAAGAGAGAAACTTTCATGCAAAAAAGAAAATTCTCTCCAAAAAATTCTGATAAAATGACATCTTCACTTGCTTTTGAAACTGGATACCTATAAATACCCATTTTTTTTCTTTCTTTTTCTGTTCCTTTAAAAAAAAATTACATAAAAAAGACTATTCAGAGAAATCTTAAAGGTAATTGTGATGTATATCTAAAGCAAAGCATGTAGTGCAGGTATGAAAAGTAACAAATAATATAAAAATCAATATTTGGGATGCTACAACACTTTTTAAATAACACAATATAACCACATTAATACAAAATATGAAGAGTCAGAAAGAAAAATGCTGATAGTTCAATTTTATGAAATTTTAAGTGACAGCTTTAGGTTTCGTAACATTGGATTGAGGAAAAAAATGAAAGCAGTTCTTGAACAAGCATAGATGAAAATAGTTCAGCACAGTTTTAAAGAGGACATCCACACATGTAAAGAGAAAACTCAGAATAACAAGTTTGTGGTTGTCTTTTTTCTTTTTAACACTCCATATATATATATATATATATATATATATATATATATATATATATATATATATATATATATATATATATATATATATATATGGTAACTAATCATAATTCTTTATGACTGTACTTCTTATAATTGGTGAAAAAGCTATTTTAAAAACAAATAAAACTATCCTAGTCATCATTCAAATTTGCATTTTCAATTCATTGTTTGTAATTCATCATTCATTTTTACACCTTATTCAGATTATGCATGTTATTTTTAATTTTTACTTGGATGTTTATTTCCATATTCATAATCATGGAATATGTCTAGCCATAATTTTGTAAGTTAAAGCTGCGTGCATTGAGTGTAAGTCGACCAGGGGTGATTGTGACACAAGGTAAAAACCCTGAAAATTATTGACACACAGGTGAAAAATCCTGAAAATTACAGATGCAAAATACTGATATCCATTTACACTATAACTTATTATATAACTGTGTTTCTCTGTGGCCCTTTGATGAAATTCGCATTTTTTCCACGATCCTTCAACAAAACTCGTGTTTTTTTTTTGTCTTTTGACGAAAATCAAGTTTTTCCGCAGCTCTTTGACAAAATTTGCATTTTTATTGCAATCTGTCAACAAAATTAGCCATTTTCTCAGATCCTTTGATGAATTGAGTTTTTTCTTTGGCCTTTGGACAAAATTTGCAATTTTTCCGCGATCCTTTGACAAAATTTGCTGTTTTTTCGAGATCATTCGACGAAATTTGCCGTTTTTCCACGATCTGTCGGCAGAATTCTCCGTTTTTCGCGATCCGACGATGAAATTTCCCGTTTCTTCAATGAAATTGACCGTTTCTTCCCCACGATCCTTTGACAAAGTTGGCGTTTTCTTCGTAACCCTTCGACAAAATTCGCATTTTTCCGCGATCCTTCGACGAAATTTTCCATTTTTTCGAGATCCTTCGACGAAATTTACAGTTTTTTGGCGATCCTTCGACAAAATTTGCTGTTTTTTCGCGATCTGCCGGCAGAATTCTCCGTTTTTCGTGATCCGACGACGAAATTGACAGTTTTTTCCACGATCCTTTAATGAAGTTCGCATTTTCTCCGTAACCCTTCGGCAAAATTTGCATTTTTCCGCGATCCTTCAACAAAATTCATGTTTTTTTTTACGACCTTTTGACGAAATTCACGTTTTTCCACGGCCTTTTGACTAAATTTGCGTTTTTTTCGCGATCTGTCAACGAAATTAGTCATTTTTCGCAATCTTTAAATGAATTTCACGGTTTTTCGACAAAATTTGCAGTTTTTTTAACGATCCTTCGACGAAGTTTGCCGTTTTTTTTGCATAATTTACGTGCTATAGTGCATCCGCGGCATCGCTGTATTTGTTTGGGAAATACAATGTATATCCCAAGGGGTTAAATAATTAGCAGAGTACATTTAAACAGTGTGAAGCGTATAAGCTGATTTAAACCCCAAGTAAATAAATCTTAAATATATAATAAAGTTAAACCTGAAAAAGAAGTAGCTTAGACTATGATGGTGGATTAAATGAAAAACAACTAATTAAAAACAAATAACATTTATTAAAAAGACTTTAAATAAAACAACAAATAAAAATAAAATAAGAAATATATTAACATTATTGAAACACTTATCTGACTTAATTCGTTATGATAACATATCCATTTATCATGACACAGATACTTTACATAATATAGATGATCAACTGAAAAACTTAAATATCACTTCTGAAACTGATGTAACCGGAACTCAACGTAGTCTTGAATAAAATAAAACAGTTCAAATTTCATTCTGAACCTAACGATCCAATTAGAACTTCAATTGATGCTAAAAGAGAATTCAGATGAACTGTTGACAATTACTTCTTAGACTTTTAGGGAAAACTAATTCAAATGATTTAAGATAAAAAACCACAACGGCTACAAGTTCAAGTCGATTAAACTTCATACTATCTTCGTTGATTCGACAGCTCCAGTCACTAATCTAAAACTGCTCAGGACGTTATGAAGACGGTCTAAATATCAGTCATTCGTCTAACACTATTTCAGTTCACAGGAAAAACATCCAAGAACAGGAAAATTGACGAACTTGATAAATGATGAACTTCATTTCCAAAAGACAACTATAAAACTACTGACCGACTTTCATAACTATTACACACGAGCTATCATTATCAATGACTGAAGTCAAACACTTTAAAAATAACATCGAGCCATCTCTGCAAACAGTTGAAACGAAAAACAACAACTACAATTCCTCCGAAAAACTAAAAGAACAAATGCCTCATAAGCATAGTCAGCGAAGAATATATACCGGTTTCTGACGCATGCTGATTAACTATGCATGACAGAACAACGCCCTCTTCTGGCATCTAGAATGTTCCTAAGAGAGTGGAGTGGAGATGTACGATTACTTATGCAAATCACGACTACCACAATTTGCGACCGCCATCTAGTATCGACAATCGGAAGCGCTCTAGAAGAGGGTGGAAGAAAGATACGAAGTGACGTTCTTCGATAAGCAGAAATGCGATGTAAACAAACCGTAGACTGAAGAGGGAAAACTTTAATAAAAATAAGTACTGTAAGTAAACTTTAGATATTAAATAAATAAGATTTAAAGTATGAAATAAAAATAAAGGAAAAATATTTAAATGAACTATTGTAAATCAAGATGAATGAATATTATTAAATAAAGAGCGTATGGTAGGATATATAAAGATGTGAGTACAGGGACAAGACCAAGGGTTGCAGATTCCTAACAGTATGTTTTTAGTCTGCGGGTGCCCTAAAAAGTCTGCAACGCCCGTCACATACATTCTGCCACAGGGACTGTAAAATTATCCCATAAATATAGAATCGTATATATATAGAATCATAAATATAGACTTGTCTGTTAAGAAAAATCTGATTTTTTTGTAGATATGGAGTCAGGCGTGGTTTAATGGATTTTCCACGGGCCGGGCCTGTTTTCACTGAATTTTGTACGGGCTGGGAAAAGGTAGCTTTCGTTCGGCTCGGCCCCGGAAATTCCGGCCCATGCAGACCCTAATCTACAGTCTACTTATTTTTTTCTTCTTTTCAAATTATGCTCTACCAAGAGCCATTTCGCCATAGAAAAGCGCAAATTTCGAGGGGAAGGGTATTGAATGAAGGCTTACGAAAAATATGCACTCATTGACATCTGGTGCAGCCCATAACAGAATTTGGGGGAGGATCAGCATTGTTAAACGAAAGGGAAGGGGGGGGGGGGGGGGAGGAGATGAAGATTCATACTCAGGTATCTTTTAAAAGACTGTTTTTTGTCTCCTGGTTAGGGGTAGGACAAAGAATATCTTTCAGTATCGGTATTCTCGTTTATATTCTTTGGTTAAAACAAGACAAGGGGTTAGGAAAACGCAGGGCAGAGGGTTTGGTAGTTTCACTCCGATCAGGCTCCGGGTAAGGGTTGCCGTAACTGAAACGTTTGTCGCTAATTTGGCGAATGTTTTGCACTTTTTGCAACATATTTTCAGTTTCGATTCGTTTTTTTTTCCCTAAACAGGATGATTTTATGAACCCGGAAGAGCCGAAAGAAAAACCCGGAAATCCGGGGTACCCCCGGAGCACAATCACCCCTGGTCGACGGACGTACGTCCAAAGCCATAAATTATATTGAGACTGATTGCTATATTGGCGACCAATCGCCGATGTAAGGACAGCAGTCTTTTCTTCTTTTTGTGATTTTATTTTCAAACTTTCTGTAGACACAGTATAAGAAATTATGTCATCAACATCACACAGCGACGAGGAAACAATTATATTATACCTAGGATCCACACCCTATGTAGGACTGCTAAAAATGCAATTTCAATAATATTCATAATGCATAAAATCCTTTGACTTAACTGAAAACCCAAGTAATCAAATTTGATTTTTAAACTGTACTCACCAGTATGTAATAACACCAACAGTTTTTTCGTGTTGTTAACAAAATTTTCAATATTTTAATCAAATTATATATTTTTTATAGCTCTGCCTTGCATATTTTATAATCTGGCAATATTTGTTGAAAATTGGGGGGGGGGGGTATTTTCGGAATTTTATGGTAGTATCAGTAATTAAACCAATCTAAGTGGTGATAAAAAATTGAAAGTGCCCTGGGCATAGAAACTTGCTAGTCGAGGCTGATAATTCTCACAAATATTTTATTAATTATTGGAATCCTGATTGCTAAATTTATTTGAACACAACTATTTTGTTTCATTAATATGCTTTCATTGAATTCTGGTGCTAAATACAGTCGTTATTTCTGACAAATTTTTAAATTCACTTTTGTTTAGAAACGCATGAAATTGGCAGGTGTTCTTATTCAGAAACTATGTAATCGAAGGGTGTTCCCCCCATCTTTTCTGTTGAAGGCAGAAGACATTTTAGAAAATTCTTTCAAAGTTAGCGTTTTGAACTGAGCTTCCGTATACGCGGCTGCGTGTTAAAGGAGAAAAACATGTCGTCACATGACAACAATCGCTTATAACTCCATAAGTAATTCATTTATCGAAAAAGAGAAAGCAACATTCAATTTCAAAACTCTTCTAAAAGCAATCCTGGAAGTGTCGTGCTTTTGCTTTTGCAAATGAGTTCGTAACTGTGTCAGAACTGTTGTTGTGTGGGGGAAAAAAACTAATAATGTATAAAACAATCCTAACATTTATTCTATATTTAAAATAAAAATTAAGGGAATGGACTGAAAACTTTTCTTTAAACTTTTTTTTGCAAATGAGGGTGAGGGTAGGAGGGGGGGATTTATGTTTGACCCGGATGTAAAAAAAAAAACATAATTTTGGCACTGGATATAATTAGAATCGAAATATGATTAAAACATATCATTTATTATAGGTTACTTTTTAAAGTGACTACTTAAAAAGAAAAAAAAAGAACAAAAAACTGCAAAATAACTCATAATAAATTTTTTTATCATAATTTATCTCTTTAGAAAAAAAAAAAAAATTAAATGTGATGCATTCGTATTTTTAAAATATATCTTTAATTAATCAATCACATTAACTTCTGTTAAAATAACTTATTAAGAAAGTTATCAAGTATATGTATAAAAAAAAAAAAAAAATTAGAAATTCCTGTTCTTATTGAGAAACTATGTAATCAAATGGTGTTTCTTTCTTTCTTTTTTTTTTTTTTTTTGTGGTCGAAAGTATAAATTCTTTTAGAATTTCTATACCTCGATAAGTAATTCATTTATCGAAAAAGAGAAAGCAACATCCGATTTCACTGGATATAATTAGAATCGAAATAATTATTGAATGATTAGGATACAACATTTTTTCTTTCTTTGTTTTGTTTTCTTTTTTATTATTTTTTTTACAAATGAAATCTTGAGTTCTAAGTATATATTGAATTACAAATCAAAATGTAGTATCTATATTATTATTATTATTAAAGAAAGAAAGTGTAAAATACTCATATTAAATATAACTCGATTTCCTTTGTCAAAAAATGGAAAAAAAAAAATCTAGATTTCCTAATATACGAAAAACTTTGGCGAAAATTTTAACTCAGAATTTCCCCTCATTAGGCAAAATCTCAGCCAAGCCTAAACAGTAACCTTTTTTTTTATTGCTTTGAGAGAGGCCGCACAAAGGAATTGTACTAGTTATCTCACCTGGTTGCCGTAATAAAACTGTCAACAACCATCCGAGTACATCCGAAGACGCTGGAGGCAGAGTCCGTCCAAAGCAATAAAAGATAAAAAATGCCGTCATAATAATACAATAGGAGGGATGGCGACGTACTCGCTCTGTTCGCAGCTTAAATGATGTGGCATAGTTATATATTAAATTTTTACGTGTTACAATCTTTATGGTTTCTCTTATAATGGATGTATCGTATAGACAGGAGGGAAAAATTATTTTACTTTCAATGGTTTCTTTAATGGCATAATCTTGCTGTGCTGTGGTTTTCCTAATATACTTTATATCAGCTATATACCTTTTTTTCTTTTACTATAAATAAATTTCCTGCTAGTCATGCCAACATAATAATTCTTTGATCCATCTGCTTTAAGAAATGCTATTTCATACACTACAGAATAATTCTCAAAAGTAACTAGGTATTATAATTTATCAGGCATAAAAGTAGGAAATGGGGAAAAGGTGGAAATTTTTTTTCAGCTATACAATGGTGCCAAACTCATAATTTAGATACATTTTAACAATTATTTATACAATAAAAAGAAATATAACTGTACTTTCCTTTTTGTAACTTGGAAAGTTTAAAAAACAAATTTAAATTAACAATAAATGTATAGGTTCATGGAATCAAAAAGAAAATGGAAGACAGTTTTCTAAAGATGTCAAACCAAATATATCTGATGAACTTATGTGAAGTACAGCGGTACATTTTTCAAAAATATTATTCTGGGTGGTTTGGCTGTTTAAGATTTTTCTCTTTCTTTCAAAAGGAAAAAATAATAATTTCCAAGCTAAATATAAGCACGTCAAATTGATCTTTGTTCCAGAAATATAACTTCAAAAATGCATCACTGAAATTACCCAAAAGTGTTGTATAAATAGGACAGAATATTCTATTCCAAAAAGAACTTATGGAAATGTCCTTTCTCTTTTAAAGTCTAAAAAAAATTCACTATATTTACTACATTTACTATCATTACACTACATTTACGCATCACTATATTGACACTACATTTATATGACTTTCAGATGCTTATAATATAAGCTCATCTTTTCATTAACTTAATATGTGCATTTTTACTTTCTAATGTGTTCTGTACATGTGCATGACAATCTTTTGTCAATATTATTATTGAGTTTTTATTACTTGTAGTGTTCCCGCTAGGCTTTTTTTGAAGGGCGCAGCACCCTGCCTTTTTAAAAATCGGCAAAATGCGCCCCGCCCTTTTTGAAATCGGCAAAATGTGCCCTCGAAAAACGGCAAATTTCGTCAACAGATCGCGGGAAAAACGTGACTTTCGTCAGAGAATTGTGTAAAAGCGGCAAATTTCATCAAAAACATTGCGAAAAGCGGCAAATTTCGTCAAAAGATCGCAAAAAAAAACCCCTGTAAATTTTGTCAACAAATCGCAGGAAAAGCATGACTTTCGTTAGAGAATCGCGAAAAAACGACAAATTTTGTCAAAAACATTGCGAAAAACGACAAATTTCGTCAAAAGATTGCAAGAAAATGGCAAATTTCTTCAAAAGCATTGCAGAAAAACGGCAAATTTCGTCAAAATATCTCGAAAAAACGGCAAATTTCGTCAAAAACATTGCGAAAAGCGGCAAATTTCGTCAAAAGATCACGAAAAAACGGAAAATTTTTTAAACAGATCGCGAAAAACGGCAAATTTCGTCAAAAAAAATTGCAAATTTATCAACATATCTCGAAAAAACTGCAAATTTCGTCAAAAGATCGCGATAAAACGCAAATTTCGTCAAAGGGACGCAACCCCCCCCCTAATACCCTGGGGGAAAAAAACTCATCTTTTGCTCTCCCAGCTCACCAAGCTTAAAAGCCTTTTTTTTTTTTTTTTTTTTTTTTAACTTTTTCTGCCCTGTCACTTTATTATAGCAAATAATCGATCAAGTAATTTTCCACACCCTCACCCAAAATTGATGCCAACCCCTTCTTTCCAAGCACACGAAATTTAAAGTTAAAACTCTTTTATTTAAATTTTTTTGTCTTATTTTTAAATCTTTAGTAAGGTAACTAAATCAGTCATCTTAAGTTCAAAATTTCTGCTTCCCCCTTAAAATTCATAGTTTAGAGGCGGCTAATAATTTTATATCCACATATGTTAACCTAATTAGTTACTAGAACCTTAAAATATCAATTTAATAAAAATGTATTTCTATAATTTATGTTACTAAATGTTTGTACAAACATAGATGAGTATATGAGGAACAATAATGAGTTTCTTATATTGGTTCCGAATAAGTATACTTTTTTTATGAAACAATGCCCTTTTTTTTTCTAGAGTGAACACTATACTAGTCTAATATTTTTAAGACTTTTAAATCTGAATGAGAGTTTGTATAATTTTATTCTAGTTTAATTCTAACATTGAACTCTGAATTATTTCTTCTAATTTTGTCTGATTTGATGACTCTTACAGCAATTCAGAAACAAGCTTCAAGGATTTGAGTAGACAAAATGTCAGATTATTAAATTTTCCAGACCCCCCCCCCCCCTCTTGGCTTTTATATATTTCTAATATTAGAAGCATATAATTCCGAGAATGTCAAAAATTGCTTTATAAAAGGTGGAATTTCTCTTTTAGGAGGAACTCTTTAATACCTGATTTATTATATATTTCCTTATGATTAGTTTGTCATAATTCCTCATGATTAGTTACCCAAACTTATTTCTTCCAGGACGATCCTTTAAATTATTCATTTCAATTTCTATTATGTATCCACTTTTGAATATATTATGTTTATTAATTTAATTATTATTATTAATGTATTTATTATTAATAATTTGATTATTTGTAGTGTATATATTGCATCAGTGGCTATAACAAAAATATAAAAAGGAACACTTTCATACAAGCAGAGGTGGGCAAAATACATCGAAAAACCATTTTCGATAGAAAATACAAAATACATTGGTTTTAGGGCCTAAAATACAAAATACTTTTTAAATTTTCAAAATACAAAATACATGTAAATACATTCAAAATACAAAATACATTAATTATAATTTTATTTATCTTGCACTACGCAAAAATGTTTTAATTGCAATGCCATGTTATAAATTTTTATCTACTGTATGGACAGGTCCTTAACCCAAAAAAAGAGGCCTGCCGAAATTTCCAGACCCAAACCGTAAAAAAAAAATTGGGACTCGACCCAGTATAAAAATTAAAAGTTCGACCCAAGGACCGGCCGTATCCGTACAAAAAATTCTTTGGCCTGACCCGGTATAAAAGCTAAAAGTCTGGTACGAGTCTGGACCAGCTCATACAAAAAATGTATTGGCCCGGTTTAAATGCTAAAATTTTGGTCTGAGCCTACCCTACAAAAACTTAATTGGCCTGAGTGAATTTCTACAAAAGATAAATTTTTAAGCTGGTGTCGTTAAAAATTCTCTTGTACGAGGTATTCTGACAATTTTTATTATTTTAGCTATTTTTCATGTTTAGATTCTTCATTTTCTAAAAAGCGCCCAGAGCTGCTAAGTAGAGGCACACCCGTTCCAAAATACTGCCCTCCCTAGATTTATTTCTGCCTATGCCCATCTAAACCATGTTTATTTTTTATGATTATTTATTTGTACACAAATGTTTGAGTTATTATTAATATCATTAAACCATATTCCATGGCTTAGAGACATAAATCTGAAAAATTTTATACATTAAAATCTTCTAAGACGGAATCAAGTAGGAGCTAAAAAAAATCAGTTATAGACAAGTTCCCACCTTAACTGGTACATCGCCTGTTCTAAATGCATTATAATCTTTTTACAAGTATTATTATATTCATTTTGTATGAACTAACACATTTTTCTATTTAAGACAGGATTCCATCATAGACAGGTTTCTTTTCACATGTTTTCATGCACTTTAACTTTATTGCCCAGAAATATACAAGTATGTACTATTCTTCAAAAAGTATAAATTTAAATTTTTTATTGTAGAATAATAACGATTTAAAAATCTATGCGTTTTTTGCAAAAAATGTTAAACCAGGTCAAATTTTACTGATATTGCACGGTCCAGGCCAGACCACGTGAATGACTTTATACAATCTGGGTCGAGACCGGGCCTGAAAATTTCTTCCCGTCTAGAGTTCTAGGAAGAATGTCCAGGTCCGGCTGGGTCTGGAAAAAATAAATCTGCCCCTGCCAGGCTCAAGTCTGCAGGAAAAAGTAAAGCCCAAGCCCGGTCCGGTCCTGATATAGTGATGACCAGACTCAGTCGGTTTTGACCTGAAAATAGTGTTTTGATCTTGCACTAACTGCCATCAAAAAATATTATTTTGAAATATATTGAGTATACATCTATCGTGTAGCATGATGTATCACAAATAATTCATTTCTGTTCATTAGGAGTTCTCAGGTATGTATTATCAATATTGTCACGCATCTATGTAACAACGAAAAATCCTGCATCAAGCATAGATTATGTAACACTTTCCAATTTTTCCAAAATAATTTTACAAATCTTTACCGTTTAATAAGGTGAAAGATAATATCTAAGTAAACAAGATCAAACCGGGCGGGGAGGCTTACATTTTGGCTTAAGCTCAACTAGCCCTATCTAAGTAATCAATTTGGAAAACGCATAACATATTTAAAAACCCAATTTCAGGAATTAACAACAATATTTGGAAAAATATCCGAATTCTTTTGTGCAGCCCTGTATATGATCTATAGATTTGTATATATATTACATAGAATGCTAAATTATAGTTCAGATAGGAAACACGTAGCACAGTTTAAAATTTCCCTTTTGGAATTTCCATCAATAAACGTAAATGTACTACAGAACTTTTGTACCGCCATGTATGGGATCTATAGAATTTATACACATCAAGTAATAGAAAAAAAAAAAAGAGTTAAATTTAGAAACGCATTAAGCAACTGAAAAAAAGTACTTCCAGCAATTATTGTCAAGAGACAGTACCAAATTCTTTTGTGTCCCTGTAAATGAACGATAAATGCTATACTCAAAATATTGTATAGTAAGCCTCTTGTAGTGCACCTTATTCACACATATATAAATTTCAGTATGTTTGAAATATTTAAACATTCTTAAAATAAACCACAAACATTTTTTCTCCATAGACTATATAATGCAATGGAATTCTTTTGAGTGTCCCTGTAAAACAAATTTAAGTGTTATACACACCATAGTCTATAGCAAGCCTTGTAGTGCACCTGTGATATATATCAATTTCAATATGTTTGAAATTGTATAACATCATTAAAATAAACACCGCAAATGATTTTTCCCCATAGACCGTAATGTAACGAATTCTTTTGAGTGTCCCTGTAAAAAAACTAAGTGCTACACACTTCATATTCAATACCGAACATGCCATAGTAAACATCAATAACCTAATCAATTGCATGACTATACATACATATTTACGGGAGTTAGAGCACAGACAGACAGACAGACAAACCGAATCCATAAACACTTTTCAACTATGTTGGAAAGTGTTAAAAATGCAATACTCAGGAAAACTCTGGACAATCCTTACTTGTGTATCACACGACATTTTTTTTTTTTTTTTCGCATAGCAACATTAAGAATTAAAAAGCATTAGCAAAACCATTCAGCAAAAATGTTTCAGCCGAATATAAAAACCCTTATTATGCCAAAATTGAAAAAAAAAATGTTCATATTAACTTCTAGAAAGAATTCAAAGACTGTACAAAACAGACAAGCATGTATTTCCTGTTGTGAATCAGTAATTTGTGGTTAAAACACAACTTGTGGTTTAAACTTTATACCAGCTTCATGTCTGGTACGAAGTTTGAAAAATCGAGAAATGTATTTTGAGTATTTTGAAAATACAAAATACATGGAAAAATCATTTTAAAATACATTACCAAAAATACTTTAGTTTTATCTGTTTAAAATACAAAATACAAATGTATTTTAAAAATGTATTTCAAATACATGTATTTTCGATACTGCCCAGCTCTGCATACAAGGGAAAAAACTTTCCTGAGAACTTTGAAAACATCAGACGCACTTACAATTGAAAAGATTACATTATACTTATAAAGCCTTGTTTTCAGTTTCTTGTCCTTTCAGATAGCATGAAATAACAAGATTTACTTTTCACATTTCTTGCAACAACAATTAACAAAGAAAAACTAAAATCAAAAATACTTAGAGCAAAAAAATTACTTACTTTAGACGAGCTGCTCAGAGGAGAATTCTTTTGGAATCCTGTAATATTAAATACACATAAAATTGATTATATTACAGATATATATATCAACTTTTAAAGTCTTCACTAACTTGAAAACACCCGCTCGCTAATGTTAAACCTATGGCCAGCTTGTTTTCAAATTTCTCGTTTAAATTTGAATATTTTTAAACGATTTCTTTTGCACAAGATAGCTGAGGTCGATCCCTAATATGGCTATTTTTTACTTTTTCGATTTCAGTTGCAGAATTTAATAAAGGCACTTTCACTTTCAGAACCAGTTTTGAAAGTGAACGTACCTTTATTAAAAAAATCTGCAACTGAAATTGAAAAAGTAAAAAATAGCCATATTACGGATTGACCGCAGCTATCTTGTGCTAATTTTTTTTTTTTAAATATTCAAATTTAAATGAGAAATTAAAAAAAAACCTGACCATAGGTTTAACATTAGCGAGCATGTGTTTACAAGTGAGTGAAGACTCCCCTTAAAGTTACTATTTAATAAAGAATTGAATATATTATTTTTTAGGTAATTCTCAGGAAAATGAGATATTTCACTGATTATTAATTACAATTTTGTACAATAGGAAAAATATTATATGTTAATCCTTACAAATCTTTAAAAGGTAATTTTGCATAGGAAATATATCAGTTGGAAGTGATAATTTTTAAAAATACATAGATTTTTAAAATTTCCTTTCAAGAGAACGGATATACAGTCTTCACTAGAAGAACAATGACAGATAAAAATACTCTTCAAAAACATAACTTTGGAGAACTGTGTATTGTTAGACAAAATGGTACAACTTTTTAATTTCTACACAGCCTCCATCTCATTGGTCAGAAGTGAGTCATTACTTGAACTTCAGGCCTATCCAGATAATTTAGTTGCTAAAAAAGTGCATTTATTTTTATTAAATGCATTGTTAAAGCTGTGTAAAATTTGTATTATAATTATAAATTGGCCTTTTTCTTACATTATTTATAATGACCACAGAGTATACACTGACACTGAGAACTTTGCCAACTCCAAATGGAACTAATAAATTGGAAAAGATTCCAGTATTCCATTGAATACTATAGAAAAAAAGTTATATCTAAAAAACAAAATGGCTTTCTTTCTTCCAAACTACCTAATGATACTACATTAATTTTGACAGAATTATTCAAATTGGTAAAGAAATCACATGAGATGTAATCTTCCCATATGAGCGAAAAAGTCTGGGCCAGGTATCCTGGTTTCAAATCCTGGCCCGGACTTCTTTGCTCAGTTAGAAAGATTACATCTCCTATGATTTCTTTGCCAATTTGAATAATTCTGTCAAAATTAATCTAGTGTAATCATGTTTCCAGCGTAAATTGGAGGTCCTGTGCATCATTCTGCTGTGCTGATTCCAGATATCAGACCAGATGCTATGATCATTAAGGTTAACTGGGTGAATTAGTTCAGCCATATTCGTCCGGGATTACTCAGTTGGTAGAGCATTGGCAGCTTCAGCCAAGGGATCCCAGGTTCAAATGCTGGCCTGAACTTTTTTGCTCAGTTGGGAAGACCCTAATGACCATTTGGCATGTACTGCCATCCATGACATTTAAAAAAATTTATTTTCATTGTCTACAGAAAACTATTTTGGCTAGGAACAAAGTTTATAAGTTAATTCCTTAGTAAAAACAAGACCATTTTGAAAAAGTATTCAGTTAGAATTAACTACAGACTAGTTATTATTGAAAAAGAAATTGTAAAAAAAAAATTAATTGTTTAAACAACACTGAAATGAGTCAGTGCAAAATCCACAGAGAAGACTTTTGACTTGTATTCATTAAAAGATTAAAGTTAAATATTAAAATTATTTTGTCAGAAATATATTTATAGCTAATATACAAATCAATATTAAATTTGCTACATTTTCTATTATTTATCCTTTTGAGACTGTTAACTGTACCTTTTCGTAAGAAGGACCCACATATAGCTAATAATTTCATTGCAATATAATATTGCAGGACATGGAGCTGGAGCTAAAATAAAGACAAAATAAATTAAACAGATAAGTTTTCAAACATACCAGTTTTTCCAATATGTACTTTCCATGGACGCTTTTTATAGGTACAAACATCATCTGTTAAGTCCTCATCCTACAATTAAAATTATGGCTGTGAATCAAACAAAGCAAGATCCAGAAAAAATACTCAAATAAACATTTACTTAAAATCTTGTAAATCAAAATTAATTACTCTGATACAGCAAAATATAATCTTTTAATATTATATGTAGAAAATTCTTAAGAATGCATGTAAATTATTGTAAAAATATTTAGTAGGTAATTATATACAATCATCAACAAGCTATACAACTTTAATAATTAAAACAGATTCAATCAATACAAAATAGTTTAGATAATAACAGTGTGATGGACAAGGACAACAAAAAAATAATAAATTTATCATCATTATTACAAATTAGTGAAAATTAAATTCCACAACAGACTTACTAGAAAATGAAACAGTTCAATCTACATGTCATTGAAAATATATCTGAGTGACAAGTTTGGCACGTGTGCTGTAGGTTGCCAACACCTGATCTACCCTGTTAAAGTATTTCAGAGAGAGAAAGATGAAAAATCTTTTGATCTTTTTATTATCTCTGTCATTACACTATTTTGTTGTCCTCTGTAAGGCTGGCTCAAGATTATATGATGCAATAGGAACTTTCTTTCAACATAGCTCCTTTATAAACATTAACCATGAAAAGAAAAAGAATCCTTCATTTAGATCATTATGCAGCAGCATCAAAGGCTCAAAATGTACTGGAGCAAACCGGAACGATGTTCTGGTTTGTGAAATCATGACAAATATTGTTCAGGTTTGTGAAATTATGGTAAATATCGTTCCAGTTCATACAATTGTGATAAATATCATTCCAGTTTGTAGAATGATGATAAATATCATTCTGATTCTTCCAATTATTAAAACATATTGTTATAACTAAAATTCATTAAGATACAACTAAATGTAAATATATTGCTTGAAGATGCGTAAAAACATACATAAAAACATTTAAAAGCACATTAAAGTCCTTTTAAAAATTCCTAAACGTTTTCAACCGAAACCCGGTCATCATCAGTGGAAAAACTAATTCTGTTGAGTTGAGTCATTATCTGTTTGCGTTTTCTTGCTTGCCCGGAATAAACTATTTCACTTCAAGTGTTTGGAACGATCCGGGCAAGCAAGAAAACGCAAACAGATAACGACTCAACTCAACAGAATTAGTTTTTCCACTGATGATGACCGGGTTTCGGTTGAAAACGTTTTGGAATTTTTAAAAGGACTTTAATGTGCTTTTAAATGTTTTTATGTATGTTTTTACGCACCTTCAAGCAATATATTTACATTTAGTTGTATCTTAATGAATTTTAGTTATTAAACAAGGTGAATTTGCACTGAAATTTTAACTTTCATATTGTTATAGTTTGTAAAAAACATTAATATTTCTGTTCTGGTCTAGGTTCATCAAAAAATAAATAAATAAATGGATAGAACTTGCGGTGATGCACTTAACATTACTGTGATAAGCCACCATCCATACCAATGGTTCTGAAGTGATTGCTATAGTATCTTTTGGTGAAAACTGGATTTTTCAAATACTTGGCTAAGTACAATTTTTTAATTTAAATTTTTATATTATTAACTGACCTGCCCAGCATTGCCCTGAACCATAATCATAACCTTAAATATACCTAAAATCAATGTTGAATGATTTTATATATTTAAACGAAAATCTTTCCAAACAGATATAATAATGGGAGCCCCATTGCTATTGGCAGCCAAAAAGAGTTTTTTTTTTTTTTGTTCCACATCGAGTCATTTAATATTAAAGAAAACAGTTCTTAATGTCCAAACACTCTCAAATTTTTGCGAGCTATAAATATAATATTACTGAAGCCTGTGAATAATGTTCATGCTAAAACCGATATTTAGTAGTAAAAAGTTTTTCTTCTAAACTTATTATTTTTTTTGTACATGCTGAAATCCTACAGGATTTTTTTTTTTCAAACTAATTATTTTACCACTAAATGTTATTATATATAAACTAAAATTTTACTGGAATAACAGCTGAAAGGTTAGTTTAAAATAAAAAATTTTAAAGCAGTAGCGCAAAAAGAAAGTTTACATTATTAGTGTAAGTAAAAATGCACAGTGTTTATTATACAATGGAATTTTTTTTTTTAAATTTTCAAACTGATTATCCCTATCCTCCTAAATCTCAAACTTTATACTCTATCATTAGCTAAAAGGTTAGTGTACCATATTAAAATTTCAGAGCTATTGTATATAAGTGGTTGTTTCTTTAATCAAAATGTGTATAATATTAATCCTATGGGCAAATAAAATGAAATTCTCCAAAAGTGACTATTGGGAAAGAGTTTTTTTCAAAGGATTAATATTCGTATTTTTTGAAAATGAAGACTTCTTTTTAAAGCTGAATATACATTCATTAAGCATGTGTGATTTATAATTTTGTCTTTCAATTAAAAATTCCGGAGGCAGAACAAACATTGCACAAAACCCGGAAAAGTGAAAGTGACTTAAACAAAGTTTTTGAAAAGATTAATATTGATATTTTTTTTAACTGAAAGGCAGCATTTTAAAGAAAAATGGATGTAGATATGGTTTGGTATCTTTGGTTTGTTTGTATTTTGATTTTCAAAGCCGATGACGATTTTTAAACATGCCACAAAAATACTAAATTTGTGTAAATGACTTTCGGAAATTATTTTTTTTTAAAGTGTTAATATTTGTATTTTCCAAAACAGATTGCAGATTTAAAAAGGAAATTAACGTAAATATAATCTGGTATTTTTAGTTTTTTTTTTTTTTTTTGTATCTTAAACAGAAGTGTTGATATAGATTTTTAAAGATTGCAGAAATCACAAAACGGCATACGAAAAGAACGATTAAAAAAAAAGCTAACATTAATATTTTTTCAAACTGAAGGCTTTATCATAACCAGAACCAAACATAGATGTAATTGAGTGTCTGTTGTTTGTATCCTTTTTCATTTACAAAGTCAATGAACAATTAAAAAAATCACAGAAAAAAGGAATTCACAAAAGTGAGATTTTCAAACAAATTTCCTTCAAAGGGAATATTTGTATTTTTAAAACAGATTGCCGATTTTGAAACAGAAATTAACGTAAATATGGTGTAGTATTTAAATTTTTGTCCTATCTTGATTGGAAGTGTGGATATGGATTTTTAAAGATAGAAGAAATCTCAAAATGGTGTGCATAAAATAAATTTTTCAAAGGATTAATATGAATATTTCTTTTAAACCAAAGGTGGTGTTTTGATCAGAAAAGTATGGTGTTTAATTTGGTGTAAGACCAGTTGCATATTGCATTCATCCAATACTGGACATGACAAGGCTATTAGCCGATTCTGGACAGTTGTTATAGACCCCACTCAATTCCTCAATCCCTGAGTGTCTATTCCAGATCAGCAACGAATTTCCCTGACATTTCCAGGTTTTCCATGCCAATAAAGAAAAAATTCCAGGTATCGAGACTTTATGATGTTACACATAGAATATCTTAAAAGTTGTGAATTCGAGAGTGAAACTGATTCTGGGGCACAAATTACTGATTTGTCACATAATTTTTTGAAAATTTACAAATTGTTGAATATTTTACATGTTAAACATTTTGCAGATCTTTTAGCATCAGGTCCTATCCATTTTGTCAAATCAGGATGGAATTTTGTATCACATCAGCCACAGTTAAATACAGATTGCTTTGACATATTTTAATATAAATAATAAATATTCAATAAATTAAGCTAACAAAAATTTCCCAAACAAAGATAAGTAAGCAGAGTGAAACACCTATTCAATCCTACAACATTCAGTTGAAAGTTTCAGTGAAGCTGGAACTAAAATTTATGAGTTACAGAGAAAGACTGAAAGAGGGTAGATAGAATGATTTGCATGAGAGGTTGAAATTTTCTTTACAGTACTTATGAAGAGCAAAGTTTGATTTTAATGGCGCTGCAATTTCTAAATCCTTAATTTTATATGAAATATTTTCCTATTTTTTTTCTTAAACATTCAAATTTTTCTACCTTTTTCTCAGAATTTTCAAATTTTCTTGACTTTTCCTCAGAATGGTAAATTTCCCTGAATTTTCCAGGTTATCGAGATGTCTAGACACACTGCGAAAAGAGCCAGAGCAGGTCCAGTCCCCAAAACCTTATACCCACACAAGTTCACAAGCTACACCCAATGCTTCATTGCCTCCAAGTGGCGTGTGGCAGCCCACAAGAACAAACCACACCTTTGAGACTGGCGTATAAAGCAAGTACCTGAGAATTACTCTACCAACAACTCAGTTCATGGAAAGTCCACAGAGACGACCACTTGCTCCTCAATGGCAGACAAAATCAACACAAAAAATTAAATGAAAAGATAAGACATAAAAAAAGAAAATTAGTCTACGCATTCTGCACACCCTGACAGAACTGGTAAAAAGATGAGGCCTGTACTCCATTCGCTGAATTTCAGAACTGGTTGCAACCAATATGAATTCAATATAAATAATTTCAAGATTAATATTCCCCAAGGTGAATGCAATCTTCATAAACATAAATCAGCTATGGATGAAAACTTTGTTTTATTTGTGATGTTTAAACCATAACAGGGGAAATAAAGTAAAATCTAACAGGGGATTTCATACTGTTAGATGAAATTTGATAATTGATGGGACCACATCTGTTTATGGATGCAAGAAAACTTCCTTATTTAAATGTTAGTAGGAAATTTGATAGATGTATTCTTTTAACATTCAACTTATAAGAAGAAAAATATATATATATATATTAAATTTTCAAGGCAATTTTCACACAGAAGTCATTTTTAAAACTTCATCAAAAAATCTCATAAGGCTTAGTCAACACAATGCAGTCTCAGAGACACCTTTCTTGTTATGGGTTAAACTAGTCTTAGCTAATACTCAAGTCAGCAAAGCTTATAATGTTGAAATTGAATGAGTACAGTTTTAAGTTCATGTTTTGGGCTAATATATTTCAGCATTCAGATGGCCAATTTATAAAGGCTTCAATCACCTGGCTCAATTTAATAAATAAACAAGGAAAACATTTTATTTTTAATATTATAACACAAATGATAGCCTAATCACAGCCCGTACAACTGAGTTTCATTTTGTATTGCATAAGTACCGCATACTTTTGAACAAAAGGGAAATTTAAGGAATAAACATTAATATTGATATTTTAATGGTCTCTTATGAATTACTTGATAATTAAAAAGGAAAACACACTGCAAAAATGTCATGACAAAAATATTAATTAAGAGTAATAACTAACTGATTTTTCTTGTCGCCACTTTTCTTTTTCTTTACTGGCTGTCCATGTAGCAGCCTCAGTTTCATCATCAGATTCCGATGAACTATCCTTATCGCCACAAATAGCATCAGTATTATCTAAAGAAATTAATGCATGTTTAATTACACTATGTATTATGAAAATACAATTAAAATATTTCAGAAACTGTCTTAAAGAGATACAGAAGCCTTGCTTACAAATTTTTAGGCCACAGACTCTTACAATTATTAAAAAATTAGCTACTCACACAGTTATTACAAAATTTATATAACAGATTTGCCTGCCTTTCAAAGCTAAGTATCATATTATCAAATTAAAACAAATAACACTCCAGCATTACTTTGCACCAATCTAAGATTACAATTCAACACTACTTAGCAGCTGTTCTAATAAATATTTCCAAACAATTTCAATTCTTCTCAACTTATGGGACTGCTTGTTAACTTGAGTAACTGTATTGCCATACCTGTCAGCCTCCTGGTATTCTGTAAAATGTGGGTTAATTTGACCCAAGTTAAATATATGTTTCAAACCGGAAAACAAAATAAATTAAAAGGTTTAACAAAAAAACAAGAAATTAAATAAAGATGTATCAAATTTTCTGGTTTGAAACGTGTTTACTGTAAAATCCTGTTAATCTGCCCCTCCCCCATATTGTAAACCAATTAGAAAAAATTAAAAAATCCTGAGAAAGTACTCCCTCTCCACCCAAAACAAATTCTACCCTGCATGTCAAAGTCAATACCAAGTATCTCTTTTTCTGAGCTCCGAGTATTTTTGCCGCATCAGAGAAGCACACCAATTCTAAACATATCACCCACCAGAAAGGCTGCTGGTTGACCTAGATTTAGAACCAGTCTTTCTACTCTGAGCTGTAGTGTTAGATATTTTTTTGCACGGTTCATTCACAAAATTATGTAACAAACAAAATGGAACTGTTAACAATCTGAAAATGCAATATAACCAAACATTAAATTCGCTGTTTATTTATCTCCATGGAGATAATAAAAATATTGATAATGAAAGTTTAGCATTAAATAAGTTGATTAAAAAATTTTGCATTGATTATTGCATTGTAAGTTGATTAAAAATATGTGCTGATCAAAAAAAAAAAAAAAAAAAAAGAAAGAAAGAAAAAATTCTTATTTATTGTTTCAAAGAATTTGTAGTTGTATTTAATGTTATTACAAAAACTAATCCCAAAAAATTTTACTGATTGATTAAAACATAGATGATGCCAAAGTCAAATTTTTAGCTTAGTGTTTTGTACTATTTACAACAAACACTGTGCAAAATGTTATTTTCAGAAAATATTTTAAGACATTTTCAATTGAAATTTCCCAAAGTTTAATTATTTTAAATTATCAAGTTTCTTTCATTTCTCTATTATCATAATAATGAGAGAATCTACATAAATACATCCTAGTTAGAAAAATTCTGTAATCCACAATTTTATATAATCTGAAATTGCTGTTAATTGTGAAGTTATATTATAATGACTATACAAAATAGAAAACAGTATATGTTTATGTTTCCTTCAATTTATTCAAAACTGCATATTTTGCGGTGATCAGCAATTACCATACCCTTGGGGGGGGGGGGGGGGATTAACAGGATTTTAATGTAACCTGGGTCAAATTAAACCACATTTTACATAAAACTAGTTGAGAGGTTGATAAGTAGAGTATTACTGATCCATCCTCCATTTCTAACCCTAAAAAGACAGTTTACCCCATTAAAAGTAGCAATGAGTAAATTTTACACAATGGTAAAATAACACAAGTTTATGCTGAACACTTTTGTATTTATATGAAATGGATGCAAATGTATATATATACATATATACAGTCGAACCCCACTATAATGAACCTGGGATATAGAGAACACTCAGATATAGTGAGCTTTTTTGCTGGTCCCGTCCGAACTCCCATTTAACTAATGTTATTTTATATGCTTATAGTGGACAACTGAGATTTTGGTAGTTCGTTTATAGTGTACTCAAATTTTATTTCCCCAGATTTCTTTTTTCAGTTCTCCAACTTTAAACTTGCACTAGTTGTGACTGCAAATGATGACATGACTTTATATTGTGTCAAATTTCACTATTTCACGCTCATCGCCTAAACAGCACATGGTTCTTCTTCCCCTCCTCTCCCTATTACAGGAACAAACCTATCTTCTTCATTTCTCTCTAATTCTAGGAATAAGCTCTGGTGTTCACTTGCTAACTTTGTCCCCCCGCACCTCGGTACAATCGGAAAAGACCATGAATGTCCCTCGTTTTACAGTCTCTCTTCATTAATCTTTTGATTGATTTGAGATAAGAAGACTTTTTTCAAAAGCAGCTAAAACTTTTGTAAAAATGCCAAATTTTTTGAAAAGAAAAGCATTTTCGATTGATGATAAGGTTAAAATAATTAAATTGAAGATGTAACAAATCAATCGGCATTGTGCAAGGAATTTTTCTTGTCAAAATCTACAGTTTCGAACAAATCGCAATGCAACTCTTGCTGCACACAATAAAAATTTGGATTCTTCGAAGAAACTACGTCGGGCTGAAAGAGAAAATGTAGAAGAAGCTCTATTAAAATTGTTCACCATTCAGCGGAATAGAAATCTTCCTGTGACCGGACCCATGCTTCAAATTAAAGCGAATGAGTTTGCCAAAAAATTCGGAGTAAACAGTTTTGTGTGCTCTAATGGATGGCTGGATAGGTTCAAAAACAAAACAATATTTCTTGTGGAAAGATTGTTGGTGAAGCAGCAAGTGTTTCTGCATCGGATGTGGAAAAGTGGAATACTCAAGTGTCGACAGATGCAATCCAGGGTTATGAAGAGAAGGATATTTTTAATGCTGACGAAACTGGATTATTTTACAAAACGACTCACGATCAGACGTTAAAATTTAAAGGAGAAAAGTGCACTAACGGGAAATTCTCGAAAGTGAGAATAACTGTTCTTGCATGTGCAAATATGAATGGATCAGAAAAGCGAAAATTAACTGTCGTGGGTAAATCCCAAAAACCAAGGTGTTTTAAAAATGTTAAAAACTGCCCGTCAATTACAAAGCTAATCAAAAATCCTGGATGACTTCCAGTTTTTTGAAGAAGAACTTCGACAATGGAATGATTTGTTGAAGCAAAAACGTAAAATTGTTCTCTTTGTCGACAATTGCACAGTTCATCCCCACTTAGAAAATCTGAAATGCATTAAGTGCTTTTATCCCCTCCAAACACGACTTCTGTGCTACAGCCCATGGACCAGAACGTTATTCGCAGCCTGAAGTCCCACTATAGGAAACAGCTACTGATGCGTATTTTGGAAAACTATGAAGAGAACAATACGGAATACAACATCTCACTTTTGGAAGCAGTCGTTTTGTAGAAAGTCATGGAGACAGGTGACATCAGCAACAATCCGCAACTGTTTCTGACGCGCAGGTCTTTCGAAAGATGTGGGAAGGAAAAGATGCCAACGTGGAGGAAGAAGATTATGAAGAAGTTTTACCAATAGCTCTATGGCTAGAAAAGCATAATGTGAATATTTTTCCCAAGGGACGTTACTGAGCACTTCAAATCTTGTGATAATGAAGTGTATACTTCTGGTACCCTTACAGATGATGACATTGTATCTGAAGTTAAACAAAAGAGTGATGTTGAAGAAGACTTAGAAGACGATATTGAAAAAGAATTTAAAATTTCGGCACCTTCTATCTTGGAAGTGAAATCGGTAGCGAATATCCTGAACATTTTTTTTTCTGCAGAAAATGTGGACCAAAAAATATTAGATTCTTTACGAATTGTTGATAAGAAAATTGATGAACTCTATTTAAAATCGAACTGCATTCAATCAAAAATCACAAATTTCTTCCATAGAATGTAAAAATAAAATCAAGTTTTAGTAAGTTACTTTTTTCTTTTTATTATTTGATTTATTGTCAATTTAATTAGTTAATAATTTGTAAGGAAATAACATATTATAGCAATCATTATTTTTAACAATACATAATATACTATAAAATCAATAATAACAATCATATGCAAAAAAAAATCTTATTTTTTAAAGAATTTGGATATAGTGAACCATCGGTTATAGTGGACATATTTCTGGGTCCGTAGACGGTTCACTATAGCGGGGTTCGACTGTGTGTGTGTATATATATATATATATATATATATATATATATATATATATATATATATATATATATATATATATATATATATATAAATAACTTTGACATAATCAGTAAATGAAACAATGATTGTGTAAAAATTAATCCTAACCACTTTTCTTGTGTCAGCTAAATATATCTATGCTGCTTGATTTTCCTTGGAACTGCCAGGAACTTTTTCTCTCAAGAAAAAGTTACATTTTACCGTTACAAGATAAGTGCTATTTATGTGCAGAAACCATGGAACAAGGAGCCTACATGGAAGGAGCAACAGAAATTAGTTTCATTCTTATTTCGGCAGGAAATTCTGGGAGAGTAACATTCCAGTAACCCAAAGCCTTTTGTGAATTTTTTGCAGTTTTCCCCCTTACTCTCAGTAGCTTTGCAAAGTCGATCTTTCTCCACATTTCTCTGATAGATGGCTTATCTTTGAGGGCATGGGTGCTTACCAGTCACAATAAACGTTTGTACTCTAATACTTTTGCATTGTTGGGGGTGGGAGATTCTTTTGACATTTTATAAAATGAACTTTTTGCAATTCCAAGTCTAACAGAAAATAATTTCAGCTTCGAAAAATAGATAACTTTCAATAATTTTCACCAATAACAGTACTTATCTCAAAATTATTATTATTTATTTCTTTTTTCAAGTGATTTACATCAGTTTTATTACTTTGAGTTTCTTTAATTTTTATTAAGATAAATAATTTTTTTTAATGTTTTGCAACACGAAATATTATTAATACTTTAAATTGAGAATTTTTCATTACTTTCATAGAATTTTTTTTTAATGTTTAAGTTATGTCATTAAAATATTTCATATTTCAAATAGGAAACAATTTATCGTGGAAACATTTTATTATGATTAGTATTTTATGTACATTGTATTCTGAGAAAAAAATCTGCACTTTTTAAAGTACAGATTACATTTTTATACTTGAGGGGACTTATGCCTTATAATATATATATTATATATATTTTTTTATAAGAGAATATATATATTTTTTACAACATTTTTAAATAATAACGCATATTTGATTATAAATGGCCTTCTGACAATTATGTCATATTGAAAGTAAAATTAATAGATTAATACGTTTTGTGTTACAAATTTATTTTGGAATAAGGGGTTTTGTAAAAAAGCATAGTTTCAGCCCTAGTTCATATTTGTATTACTAATTGGATTTAATTGTATTTAAATTTATTGGACCATTCTGATTTACTTTAGTTATTACAATTAAATTTTGATTCACCATTGGAAATATGACTGACTTTAGTGAAATAATGTTGATTGATTAACCCTTACAGGACCATAAGATGTCCAAGACTAAATATGCCAATACAACACAATATTTTAGCTATTGTGGGTGTAAAGTAAGAGAATATCACCAGAAAAACAAAGCAGGGTGTATAGGTTTCCTATAATTTCATGGGTAATATTTTTCCCTATGGACCATAAAAGTAAATAAACGAAGAGTTAGGTTTATTATATTGGTATTTTATTTATTGCTTTGTAATACAAAAAACATAATAAAAATTATCAGAAAAGTAAAATAAATAGTTAGTTATGGTATTCTAATTTTCTCAAGTCCAAAACACTTTCAAGATATTATTAGTTCAGCCCGCGAATGTTTTGGTTTTGGTGCAATAAAGCTTGACAGTTCTTTTTTTTTTTATTTGTTCAGAAACACATTTGCCGCCTTGGACATACGTTTTATTTTGACATTCAGTAAAAAAAATATCAATTCAATAATAATTGAACAATCGATAACGATTTTTGTAGAAGGGAAAAATATTTCCCTTGAGCGTGAAAGGGTTAATATAATATTTTTAAAAAAAGGCCTGGGGTATAATAACTACACTATTGATTAAAAACTTATTAGAATTAGAATCCTAGAAACTTTTATGCACAAATAAATAATTTTTGAGTGTGGCTAAAAAGTAATTTAATGTGGTTTTCTATTAAAAGAAATATCTATTGAGCAATTTAGAGAGTTCTATACTTTTCCATCTTTTCAATTTACAATTCTTATTTTATAAGTAATCCCATTTTGTAAATGTATTTTTATCAATAATTAAGCAACTAAAGCTAAAATATTTTATTTGAAATGTTACTTGAATGAAACATTAAATATATTTAAGCAAGTTACAAAAGGATAAAAAAATCACCAGAATTAAAATAAAATGCATAACTTTAACAGAATAAATAAATAAATAGATTAAATTAAATTATTATTATTAAGAATTCTTCAACACTTTAATATTAGTTTAAAAAAACTATAATTCTCAGTTTAAAATGTAATATAATTTTTAAAATGTTTAGAATTGAATAGCTAGAAAACATTAAAATATTTTAATCCTCCTACAATCCACTGACCAGGTGTGCAAAATGAGCTATCATTGAACTCAAATAGTATATGGATTCTTGCATCATCGAAACAAAACAATAACAAAAAAAAGTAAGTAAGGGAAAAAACCTAACATCGATAATTACGCCAGGCTATTGCCCCTCCCGTGCCAAGGTAGTCAAAAATCAGTGGAAAACATTCATCCGAAACTAGGCTGTGTTACAGGATAAGGGTTTTCCTTCCAGTAGGTTCCTTGTTCCATGGTAGAAACTAATGCTTTAATCATGCCCTATAAAATTTAAATTAACTGACTTATATGCAGGGATGCCACTTACAAAATAATGAAAGAAAAGGGGGGAAATTTATGTGTGAAAGTAAAATTTATGAAATTTTTGCAACATTTATGCATGAATTTTGAAAACTATATTGTATTGAATGTTAAAACAAATGTATTGCCTTATGTTAAAATGTTTTATAGTATTTTCTGTAATAAATATAATAAATTTTCATAGTTGCATTGAAGAAAATGACTACCTGTCAACTTTTTTATACTACATTTACATTCTTTTAATCAAATGCAGAGTTTGGTTTCCATTTAATTCTAATCAGAAGAAAATAATATTATAATTTTTATGTGTACAAGAAAACCATAGTTTGGATCAAATTCAATAGTAAGCTATATTTTTAATTGTTTTACTAACAATAAAGTAGTATTCACATAATTACATTAGAAAAGAAATGTCAGTGGTGCTTGACTTCCACATGGAGAAATCTACTATTTTACGTTATATGAATATTAATAATTTAATCATATCAAAAATCAATAAAAATATAACTTATGACTTACATTTTATGCCAGCCCTGAATGCACATTCAAATACTATTGTATACATAAAACAACATAAACCCCAATGAATTTGAAAAAACATTAAAATGCAGTATTTACAAAATAGTTCCCTGAAAATATAATAATATTTTCAGAGTGATACAAACATTTGTAAATTAAACTAATTATTTTTACAAAAAACCTGTCTCACAAACTTTAGAAATATAGACTAATATATAACTTTAAAAATATATAACTTTTATATAATAATATAACTTAAGAAAAACGTAAAATTTTTGCAATTTTACAAAACTGATTTTCAGATATTGGATATCTAGACAAATTGAAATAATTAGCATTTTTCATCTACCTTAGAAAATAAAGGATTTTTTTTTTTTTGTTAACCTTAACCACTTTACAAACTTTAATTCTCTGCATGTATCATTAATTAAATAATCATAATTTTCTTTAGTTCACAGCATTTTAAATCAATTGAGGTAACCTAGCAACAGATTCAAAGAGATTGGTGATGAATTTTACTAGTAGGATGATGAAAAAGATGTCTATAAAATCAAAATAACAAATATATATGCAAGAAATATAGAGAATATTTCATTTTATTAGGTTTAAATTTTCATAAAATAAATTCTGAGGAAACACAAATTGCACATTTCATGACAGATTGAGGAAATGTACAACCCATTGTCAAATTTAGAGATATTTTTACGAACCTCTTAATAAAATTCACAATTTTAATTGTTTGATGAAACTCTTGATTTTTTTTTCTGCAACCAATAAACGATGAAATTATTCCCTTTTTTCCCCGCAATTGTTTGATGAAATTAGCAATTTTTTCCATGATCATTTGACAAAATTTGCGATTTCATTCAACACTCGTTTGATGAAATTTATAGTAGTTTTTCTGCAATTGCATGACAAAATTCTATTTGTTTTTCCTCTCGCATTTGATTGACGAAATTTACAACTTTTTTCTGTCACAAATTGATAAAATTTGCAATTTTATTTTGCCATCATTTGAGAAATTTTTAATTTTTAATTTTTTTTTTTTTTTTTTGTGATTGATTGATTTTGCAGAAGAATCACATGCCCATATCATGTGTCTTCTTCTAAGAACATCTCTAATAATCCCTGAGCTACAAATTTAATTAGTGGGATCCAAAATTTTCTTCTCAACATGAAATTTTCTGTGCTACTGGCTAATTGAGTTATGCCAGCACCCCAGACATCACTCATGGCACATTTCAACATGATTTTTTTCTGTGCTACTGGCTAATTGAGTCATGCCAGCACTCCAGACATCATTCAAGGTGCATATCAATATGATTTTTTAAGGTTATGTATAAATTGTCGATTTTTTAAAATCAGAAATCTGCCAAAAAGTGGCATCCTTGTATATACGGCTTATTATAATTATCATTACTATATGATCAAATTTAGTTTAGAATTCATTTTCAGAGCAAAACACGGGCAACTTTGTGGTGAAAGTAAATATGCAGTATTTTTTTACTTTCTTTTTCATTCAGAAAACCTGTAATCGAAGAGCTAAGCACACTTACATGGGATGATGAGAACCTATCAAAACTTCAGAAAGAAGAGAAACTAATCAAGAAACAAATTGTTGAATTTGCAGTTGTAAATTATGAAAAATGAATATCACCCAGGCGTTACAGAAAGTTTTTATAATGATGGAGCAACAGTAAGTTCAAGAATTTTGTTATAATAAAATTCTTCAAATTATTAATGATAAAATCACAGGATGTAAATATTATTAAAAATATTCTTTTCCAAGACTTTTTATTCCTCTCAATCAACTTACATGAGAGTATGTTTGGTACCTACTAAATCAATAATTTTAAGTAATACATTGCCCTAATTAAAGACAAAATCACTTTATAACACAGCAACAACAAAAACAAAACTATATAATCAAATTATAAATTAAATAGAACATGAGCATTAAAGTAAAATACTTACCTTTATTTGACCAAGCAAATTTCTTTGTTCGTCCTGAGCCTTCAGTATTTAGCTCACCATCATCTAAAAACTGTTCTTTTAAGTTCTTCAACACTTCTTCATCCTCGTCTTTTAATTTTTTCCTGATTATGAAAAGGAAAGCCATTTATTATCAGAAAAACAGACTAGGATGTCAAAAAATTGTTTAAACTTTTGAAGAAGAAATACAAGATAACTAAAAGAAGCTTGAATAAAGTATTGACTAACATGTGTAAATTTGTAATCTCATCTCTGAGTTCTTCTTCACAAGGTAATCCATGATCATCTACTAATAAATTAGCCTCAGCTTCATCAGAATCTGCTTCTTCTTCTTCATCGACTCCATCATCATCTCCTGAGAGCTCAGCTTCAACGTCAAAAAAATCTTGAATTCTAAAAGGAAAAGAAATTCAATAGTAAGGATTTAAATACTTTTCATTAATCCTAACAGCTTATAAATATTAAGAATAATTGTACAACTCAGTGAAAAATAATAGAATAATAATAAAAAAAAATATTGTGTTTATTTAAAGGAGGTTTATTAAAGTAAAGTATTGAAAAATACAGTAAGGTAAAGCAAGATTGCAATAAATTTTGTTCCTAGTCTTGTATGAAAGTGAAGTTGCTGAATAGCAAGGACAAAAATTTTAAAGTTCATTTTTATATAATTAAATATGATATGGATACTTGAAAATATGACATTATGAAATAAACATAATTAGGGTTTTTAATTCTTAAACGACATTTATTAATTAAAACCAATGGAGAAAAAAAATGATAAAGATTTGGATTTCTAAATGGAAAATGGTTAAAAATCCTTATATTAAAGGCCTTGAAATAATAAAAATACATTTTTAACGCCGAAAAATGTTGAAATTTATAAAATTTAAAGTATTATTAATCAGTAAGTTTTGGTTGTAAAAGAATGGATTTTTTATTGTTTTATTTGTTAGAACATAAAGTTTTCCTAAGTATAATTTATAGGACTCAGCAAGATAATAAAAATTTAAATATAACTAACTATTTAGATATAAATGGATTTTCATACGATGAAGAACAGCATTTCAGAGGTTTTTGGAATCGAAACTATACATCTAAAATTAATGGTTTAGGAATTAGCTATTAGTCAACAAGAAAGGACACACTGTTTATATTTTAGAATGATCTTTTTTGTATTTTTCAATAGCTTTAATAATATATTTAATAATATGTATGTGGCAATTTACTCAAAGCCGAAAATTACCAAAAATCATATCTACATTACAATGCCACAGACAGTCCTAACAATGTATTTTTTATTAGCACATTAGGGCATCAAACCAACTTATTTAAAGAATGCCTTGTGAGATCTCTCACCTACAAGGCTTGTAAGGAACTGATATAATATCAGTTTTCAAGGAAAAATGCTTTGAAAAACTTTTGATAGCAATTAAGCACTTTTGAAAGTAGGTTAAAATAAAAAGAAAGAGTTTCTAAGGATTTTTTTTTAAATGTGAATGTGACTTTTGAATAGGTAATATGGATATTATGAAAGAACAACAATATTTGCAATATCTTTTTCACAATTTTGAATCAATCGAAACATTTCTTACTTTTCTTGGGACCCTTCATCTAGTTCATGGATGGTGTCAGCTTGGTCTAAGCTTAAGCTTTTTTCATGGCGGATATTTCCTAAAAAACACAAAAAATAATTTATAACATTAACAATGTAGAAAACACACACTTTTTATTAAAAAAAATAATAATAATTCAAAATATGATACAGATTTGGACTGTGCACCATTTATAGGGCTGCCATTGTCTAGTAACAACAAAAATAGTTGCTTTAGCAGCCAAAATAGTTGAAAAAAGAAGAAAATAATCTTTATTTTCCACAAAAATAACAAAAACTGTGTTATAATTCACATCTTACTCTACAGTTTTGTCAAATTTGTCACTTTTTGTACTTTTTTATAAAATAATACATTAATTATTAAAAAAAGAAAGACATTTAAAATTATTATCCAAGATAGATGATGACAATGCCATTCAATTTTCCCAAACTAAATTAAATATATGCTTGTATTGGGTTTTACTGCAAAGCCAATAAAGCCATAATATATGATATATATATATAATATATATGATATGATATATATATATTTCAATAAAGCCATCGAAATAATAAAGAATGAACAACAATAATCTAAATTGTTATTATCAGCATTAAATTTTTTTGGATGTAGAATGATGGAGCATAGCAAATCATGACATGCTAATCCAGCATACTGTCATACCGTAAGGAGAAAAGCTCTGAGAAAAATGTCTCTCCCTGTGGTCACTATAGAAACGGACTCGTCCACTTAATTTTCGGGTGGTCAGGAGTATTGTTGGCTTTGTTTATAGCTTTAGGCGCGAAAAAGGAGAGAGGAGAAGGTAGCAGTCTGCTTTGAGCTTTTGCCATTGACAGACTGTTTTTTTCTGTTCTCTTCTGATTATTGCGCGTTTGCTTTCATATATTTTATTGCTTATTAAACCTTTACTCATTGATTTTGGTCTGTGATTAAATATTACCGGCATATATTCCTATTCTATAATGACATCCACATTTAAAAAAGGAAAAACATTGCATTCTCAAGCGCGTGAAATGAATAAATAACATACATTATGTGTATTTGCAAAATTTAATTTTTTTTTTTTTTTTTTTTAAGCAAAATAAAAATTTTAAATATATTTATCGCTTGCACTGGGCTTCGGAACCCAGTATTTATGGGCTCCGGCGCAATTTAAGCCCTGGTTTAAATTGCAATTGGCCCGCAATTTAAGCCCACTACACTTTTATTTACAGTTTCCCTTATGTGATTTCAAAAGGGTGCTGCACCCTGCTTCCCTGCTTGCCATTATGATTTGAAAAATACCACCCTTCTTGCCTCTCAATAAAAAAAAACGACACCCTTACTGCCGTTTGGAATCTAGGGAAAACTGTGCTTCATTAAAAAGAAAATTAATTCCTGCAATAAAAACTAAAAAATAATAAAACATTTTTTTCCTCATATACTGCATAAAACGAAAACGTATAAAACGACAGAAATATCCCGGTTACTATTTTGAGTACGTCCATTTGATTGTTCTTAGTTTTCCGCACAAGCAGGTAAACATTCCCGAAGTTTTTTCTTCTCAAAATAAAATATGATTTTGAATCGAATAGAGTTTTTCAATTTTCGATAAATGTATTAAATATTGAGTTATAAATAATTGTTCTCTCCTGACAACTTTGTGGGATTATTGCATACAGAAATTCGGTTCAAAACGTCAATTTTGATAGCATTTTCTGAAAGATCGTATGCCTTTGTCAGAAAACGAAAAATGCTATTTGATTCTATAGCTTCTTAATAAGGAAACTTGAAAGTGTCATGCATTTGCAGAAAAAAAAAATTAGGCATGGATCAGAAAGTAACTACGTAGAGCACAGTCTTAAAGCATCATAGTATTATCATATAGTCATAAAGCATAATGCATATTAAATCTTAAATTATAATAGATTGATGTCTCATGACCACCTTTCTCAAGCTGTCGAGTTGAAGTGATTTGGAATCGAAATGAGTTTTTCATTTTTTTTAATAAATAAATTACTTATCACGTTAAGAGTGATTCCTGTCACGTGACGATACGTTTTTACCTTTTCTCGTGCTGCCGTGTCTTAAATTCGATTCAAAACGTCGGCTTTCACAGCATTTTCTGGAAGATCTTCTGCCTTTATCAAAAAATTAAAAAGCGTCTTTCGATTACCTAGTTTCTGAATAACATCATCTGCCAATTTCATGCGTTTCCGAAAAAAAATGAATTCAAAATTGTGTCAGAAAGTAGCTCTTTTGGATTTGAGAACAATCTTAATGCCTATAAAAAACATATTATAAAGATTTGATTTAAAATATGATAGTTTTTGCCAATACATTTCTCTATTTATTATATTATTAAATTCTACTGTATTCGTGTTGTCGAATAGAAGGCATAGTAAAAATTGAGAGCGTCAAACGAATGCTAATTGTGCCAAGTTTGCAACCTGCTGTTATCTCTCCCACCTCTCCCACTTGGTATGTTCTGAGGAAGCAACCCTGCTCAGAGCTTTTCTCCTTACGGTATGACAGTAGTGGTACATCATTTGCAAAGATTAACATACTAACCACCATAATGTTAAAACATTTTAAGATCCCTGAGCTTATTATACCCTTATTTTAAGATCACTTATCCATGCTGAGTCTCACAGCAATTTTCATGTCAATTTTAACCAAAAATTTTATTTAATAAAATTTATCTTATTTCTAAGTAGCATTTATTTCAGATTGTTTATTAATTTAAATTTCTGGCCATGAAGCAAGAAACAAATTCAATTTACGCAGCTTGGTGAACAAATCTAGAGTGATTCATATGGTGGTTAAAGAGTTAAATAACTTCTTAGAACAACAAAAAATTGAGAAAGATATACAGTAAAGCATATGAGAGGGAGCCATAATTTCAACAAAACATTACAAAAAACACTAGTTTCCTACCAAAATTTAAATGATTGGCATTTTCCCACAACATTAAGATTGAGGAGAGCAATTTCTTAAATTTTAAATGGAAGTTTTATAGATTTAAAAAAATTGAATATTAGGAAATTGATACTGAAATGTCAGGATATCGGTTATGGACAAAGGATCAGCACTTAGCAGCTCTGTGATTGATGAAAAACAGCCCCCTCTTTTCTGTTTTGGGCTAAAATAGCACCCATTAGTCATGTGATACTGAATTGGAAGGGGGCATTTGCCTCAGGCAGTGTTGTCATGACGAATACTATTTAAAATAGAAGAAAGTGCCAATATGTCAGCTGTTGAAAGAGAAGGTGGACGAAGAGTGCATTAATAGTATGTTTTTAGTTTAAGTTAGTTTGGTTCATTTTTATTATGGTTTTTTTATGGGGGTGAAGACATCTTATTGTGTTTGGAATTTGTTTTATTTCTCTTCAAAAACTAAGTAGTGGTGTATCCCTATCTTGAAATGCTTTTCCTGTTGTTTTCCATACATCGTTACATGAAATTAAAGGGAGCCTTCACTATTGTTTCCTGTCAACTATTCTATTAAAGAGTTTTCTTCTGCAATCATCCAAACTTTGCTGAAATAAGATAAAATCGATGTACACTACAAATGTTTAACCTACTAAATTGTGAGAACTTTGAAACTTTACTTTACAGAACTTTATTGTGTTATTTGAAAGTTTAAATCGTTGTATGCTTATTTATTTTTCCAAAGCCCCCTGTTGTTGTTGTTATTCTATTATGATTGATGGTGCTAGGTCAAAGTGCAAATTTAGAACTTTTATAATTTTCTAATAGTCTTAATGCTTTACTGGAGTACCTTTTTAAATAAATGATATTACTACTCTCTCATTATTGTAATTCTAGCCAGACATTCCATCATCTCTATTTATTTCATCCGCTCCTTAATTTTTATTTAACGTTTAATCTTTTTGTTCAATTTAAATCGCAAGTATCTTTCCCTAAATACATTGTTTACCTGCATCCATTTGAACTGGCTGTGATGCCGTAACTTGCCAACAGATGGCATTAGGCATCCAGCCGAGTTGCACAATTTGCATCTCTCATCGTCTCCCTATTCGACCATTACAGCTTCAGGAGAGTGCATGTCATCACCCTCGGGGATGGGGATATATTCTTTTACACCACATGCTTCGCTGGCTTCTTGGCAGTACGATGGAAACAACCAGGAAGGATGCATAGTTAAGCATCTTGTTGTTTTTACTTTTTATGGCAGAGGTTGGTTCGACCAAAGAATGGATCGATGCTGTAAAATATTTTCCTGTATTTTATTATGGAGTGCATATGGTACAAAGTTCTACATACTTACAGGACTTGAAATTCAATTTTTCTATGGAGGGGAGTCTCCCTACCAACATTTTTAAATGGAGTTGTAATGTTTGGGAGGGAGAAAAAAAAATCTTTAAAACCCACTATTATTTTACGTGTTATTTAAAGAATTACATTAATGCAGACATGAAAAATACCTTTGAAAAAATTAAGTCAACTGAGAATGATTATGTAAAATGTTTATTTTTATTACAAAAAAAGGGAAGAAAGTTAAATTTTATATATGCAGTGTATTTTTAAAGTTCCACCAAATGTGTTAGGGACCCTTAACAATTAGGTTGATAAATGAATTTCTGAATTTAGATTTTATTTGATTTAGGGGTGCTGAAGCTTCTTTCACAAGGGTTAAAAAGGTTTACTTTTTTACCTCAAGGAGTAAAAGTAATAAGATCTTTGCAGCTGTTCTAATCTCATTTTTGTTTAGTGCTGACTGTAGGCCAATTTAACAGGGTGCAGTGACCAGTGGCTCTTACTGCCCTTTTTTGTTTTTTTCCCTCTTTTCGATCACAGGGGAAAAAAATCTTTAAATACGTCTAGTTGTCATTGGAAAAAATTGTGAATTCAGTGTGCAACTATGCTAAGCTAACGCCACCTATAAACAAAAATACGGATAAATACCATAGAATAAATCTATTATACCTACCAGACGATGGCTGTCAAGCAGACGATTTGAAGAGGTAGATGAACTAACACAACTGTTCTACACAGACATTGTATTTGAAACATTTTTCGAGAAACAATTTTCTCCTTCGAAAGGCTATTTTATTAGAAGTCCTTATCTATATCTATGTTCATAGAAAAAAAATAGCTAAATTCGTCAATCAGTCGCGGGAAAAAATGGCGAAGTTTGCAAATCGGTAGCAACAAAATAACACGAAATTCGTCAGTCAGTTGCGGAAAAAAATCTTGAAATTTTTCAGTGAGGCGCGAGAAAAAAAAAATAGTGAATTTCATCAATCTTTCACCAGAAGAAATCGAATAATTCACCAATCGGTTACGGAAAAATTCGCAAAGTTTGTCAGTCAGTCAAGGGAAAAAAACATGAAGTTCGTTGATTGCTCATCAGAAAATATTGCAAAATTCGTCAATCAGTCGCAGGAAAATACTGTGAAATTCATCAGTCGGTTGCGGGGAAAAATTGTGAAATTCATCAGTCGAATCCAGAGAAGAAAATCTAAATTTGTTGGCCATATTTCATGTTTTCCTTAATTGCTACTTGGCACTAAGTTTTATCCTAGATTAAATTTGCATCCATTTCTTAATTTTCTACAAATGTTAATATGATAATACACTGCAATAATAAAGTACGTTTGCATTTTTAAAGGAAAATTCTTCCTACAAAAAGAAAGTTACAACTTTGGTATCACCACAACAATCTGGAACAACCCAAGTTTTTATAAAAGGAAAAAATTAATTAATCTTAATTAACAGTTGACTTTCCCATGTTATTTACTCTGAAGCTATGGACATTCAAATATTTGTTATTTCATTTACCTTATTTTGTTAAATAGTGAAACTCACCACAATAGCAAAAACAGTGCAAGATTATTTTAAAGCTTGCTTATTAATTTAACAGCTTTAAAAAAAATGATAAAATGTACTTTATCTCTAGATTTATTGCATCTGTTTATTATATTTTCTTTTCATATGCAAATTTTGCATATTTCATGGATTAGTATTATTTCTTATGACAGTAAGCTTGGTTGCAGATTGGTGCAGAAAATTCTGCTACTAGGTCTCTCAAAATTTTTTATAAGCTTTAAGATAAATAACAAAAAGCAAAATGAAGGATAATGTCATAAATAATTATGCTTACCTTTAAAAACACCCGAACAAACAGTTTCTAAATCCTGTGTTGAAAATAAGTCATTTTCTTCTTGAGAAATAGGTGGATCATCGAGAGGCAATCCAAATGTTTTTGAATCATTTTCAGCCTTGTCCAAAATAGGAATATTAAACCTATATGAAAAAATCACTTAATTACTTATGTGAAAAATATATTACTTATCTACGAAACTAATTTCAAGAAATATTCTAAATCTGAGTTCAATCTTTTTATATTTTACAGGATACTATAATTAAACTTCTGTGGCACACACAACGTTGATAAAAATAATAAAATAAAAGTGTCAGACAATTTTTAGTTCACACATAGTTTATACCTTCACAACCATATATTAAAACCAAAAGGCTTAGTTTAGTTTGTAATGAAATCATAATTGAATTTCTTTTCAAATGTATTTACTTTTATGTTTATAATATTTTTAACACTGAATGAAATAGTTAAACATTATATTTCTTTAGAATACCTTCTTTGTGACCCAAGTTCTCATACTTTTGAGATAGAAATAAGTGTTAAATTTCCTAACAAAATCAAATTCTAGATGTCACCTTTCTTTTTAACAGTCTTCATTATAAAAAATCTCATTTAACACAAATTGACAGTGAAGAATTTTTTAAATAACTTTTTTGAATTATTTGGCAATTTATCCTTAAGAAGGGCCAAATGATAATGATATTTTAAATTTCTCAGAGCACACCTTCGATCATCTGGTCACACACTAATCATGGCATATTGGTTGAGAATAGTGCTCCTGACGTGATACGTATTTCAGTTATACATTTAACCGATTTATTTATTATACGTATAATACAGTTTGAAAAACATATACATAAAATTATACATTTAAACATATCCGGATACGTATAAGGGTATACCGATTAAACATCTAATTCAAGTATATGGTATATTTCAAATATATGTATTTACTTTTAATATGAATGGATGTCATCAGTCTTACATCACTTAACAGAGAAAAAAAGCTGGAAATCGTGGCATTACTGTAGCAATCTGCATAATATGTTTCATACATAGGTTCTTGTTATTTTTCCCTATAAATATTTTAATTTATGTTACTTCTAATTTTTATTGAATTAAGTGATAAAATGTTATATAAATTTGTTGGAGCAATTTAAATTGTTTTATATTTCTTAAATTTGTCATTATGGTTGTTATATGCCATTGGGAATGCAGGACTCTAGCGGGGGGTGTTTCTAAATATCTCTGATCCACAGACCAGCAGGAGAAAAATCATCTTTTTTTCACGCAATGAATGAAAAAGTTTACATGGTTATATGTTTAACCATTATACTAACCTAGAGTAAGATCCGTATATACTGTTTCGTATAATACGTATCCAAAATGTGTACCCTGTATAATATGCATACTCGTATAAACATTTAATAGGGAGCACTAGTTGAGAATCCTTATTCTAAATAGTGCCCCCAAAAAAGCTTACTTTTGTTAAGTTTTGGTCTAAAATCTAAAGATGAATGTTTCGCATATACAGAAATAGTAGTCAGGTTTCACAGAACATACCCATAATGCTCTTGGAATTTTTTAAATTAATGATTTAAATATTGTCTAGCAATTTGAACAGTATTGATAGCAAGAGAAAGATATTTGTTTTATGTTTGCAGTAATAAAAATTAAGATACATTTTTTTTTTTTAAATACTGATAACTCAGTAAATGTGCAATACAAAGACAAGCTTGACAAAACTCATTTTCTACAACAAATGTCGACAACTTTGTTAATTAACATTTCCTGCAATTACAATCCATTTAAAAGGCTATTTCATACATTTTACATGATTTTTTTTTTAAGTATAATATTTTTTCATATTCATATGCCTACAAAACACTAAATATGGAGTAGTAATACTATTGATCACTTGGATAATTATATACAAATGAGGATTCATTGAAAAATTAACATTTTAAAGTAAAAAGTAGGTGAATAAAGAAAATCATAATTAAGAAAAAATAAATCATCTTTAATTTATTAAACCAAAATAGATTATAATACAGCAGTATGCATTTTTTATCTTCCATTAAAGAAATATACAATATCACCAATATTTAACTACTGTTTTTACAGCATGAAGTATCTGTTTCTCTTGTTCTGCACTCTTATCATTTTTAATAGAGATAATCAAGTTACAGAGCTGTATGTAATTCAAGATCTCTCTCTATAAGTATCAAAATATTTTAAATAAGAAAAATATATTGAAACCAAAATCCTGTTTATAAGTCATCAATTTCACCTGAGACAGTCCAAACAGAGTGATGATCAGGTCTGGCCAGCTAGACTATGCAGAAAAAAGTAAGCCAATGCCCAACCCAAGTCTAATGAAAGAAATCAGCCTCCACTGACTTTCAAGGCCACGTCACAGAGATATGGGAGTCGTACAAAGAGCTCTTGTACTGATAATGAGGATGCTGATGACAGCTTATGGCAAAACATACCATTCATCTAAATGGATGGAGTTTAAGCCCTGGAAGGTCTTGAGAAGGGTTGATCCTTTGTCACAGCACTATGTAGAGCATCCCAAATATGCTCAATGGGATTAAGAGGATACTTCACTCAGGCGAAAACATGTTAATACTATGGTAGAAATAATTTATATCTCATTCACATTTCAATATTTTTAAGTGATTTTTTTCTTTGCATTCGATAGCTGAGGTCAATCTCTATGCACGATCCTTTGTACTTTTTCGATTTTGATTACAAGTTTTTTTGTATTACGATACATTCACTTTTGGAACCAGTTTTGAAAGTGAAAGTATCCCTAATAAAAAAAAACATAAATCAAAAAAGTACAAAGGAACGGGCATAGAAATTGACCTCAGCTATTCAATCCACAAAAAATCATTTAAAAATATTGAAATGTGAACGAGATATCATAAATTATTTCCCTCATAGGATTAACATTAGCAAACGTCTGTTTTCACCTGCATGAAGTAACCTCTTAACCTATATCCCTGCTGCTAAACCTTTTATTAAAATTTTTGCTTCACATTAATATTTGAAGATAAATAGGTTAATTAAAAAAAAAGCTTTACACATTTGTGAATTATAAAATAGTGCAAAAAACACACTATCAGCATAAATTGAATCATTTATTTTAGAAAGGGCATAGGTCACATTTTTCAAATTTTACACCAGGGATAAAAGAAAAAACTTTATACGGCAAGATTTTTTGTTTTTTTGCAATTCTTTGGATAGTATATCAGGAAAGATAATAAAATACACTTTGCATGCACTTTTAAAATTATATGAATGAAAAGGGTGATTTCTGTGATGTATTTTAGTCTTGGGAATGTGCCCTTTCTAAATTAAACACAGGTAAACTGAGAGTTCGAACAGTGATATGAAAAATCAATGCTTTAATAAACAATAAGTGCACAGAATAGTGAAAAACATTGAAATTTGCCTCTTTTCCCATTGAAAGCTTTATTCTGCACTGTTTAGTGTTGTAGTCTGTCAATTTATGATGCTGTCGTAGGAAGACTGTGCCTCTTCAGTTACATATTTTAGAACTTTTTGGATGTCTTCAGTGTTCTTTCGTTAATATGGTTTTTTTTGTCTTCAAAGGTTCGTTCATTGAGAAAAGTGATACAAAAAGTGATTTGGAAAAGAACACATACACAGATTATGTGCCCTTTCTTAAATAAAAACATGTTATTTAAACGTCGATAACAATGAATAAAGTTGAGTTAGAAATGTGCCCTTTTTAAACATAATGTGGCTACCCCAGTAGAATATATTTTATCAAAACATAGATTTCCAAAAAAATGTGACTTGTGTCTTTTGTAAAATAAAGGATTCAACTATAAAAAATTAGATGAAATCAGATACTGATAAAACATAAAAACAAACAGTATGACTTGCATGAATTCTTTATAAAATGGAAGAAAAAGGCATGGAAAATAATATCTCAAATATTTATAAAATATTTCATAGCACTTAGAGTATACAGTCATGTTGCATAGTTTTTTTACACAGAAGAAAAAATTATAAGTTTACATTTTTATAAATATATGTAAGATTGTGTTCAGAAAACAAAAAAAAAATTAATTAGTTAAAACAAAGAATTCTAGTTTTCAAGAAAAATATTGTTGTTGTTCCAAACATTTAATTTCATAATAAAAAAAGTTAAAAAAAAAAAAAAAAAAGAAGAGTGCATTTTAACATCAGCAGCGGTGGGTTGAGACCCTGCAATATTACAAGGTCCAATAATATAACAAATATCCACTATCTCAAGAATATCATTGACAACTTGTACTATGTGTGACCTTGCATAGTCATCCATAAAAATGAAGTCTGGATTGACAGCTCTCCAGCAAAATCTCAGATGAAGTTTAGTAATCTCATTCCTGTACTGTGGTAAGGTCATAGTACTCAGTCAATATACATCTATGCATATTTCAGATAGATGTTAGATAATCTTTCTGGTAGTGTTTTATCATACTGTTATGGATAAAATTTCGAGGAATTTGGATTTAATGGTTTAAAGTAATTTATGTAAAATCTTAAGTATAATTCAAATAAATAAAAAAAATTTCCCCTTTCATCTTTGGGGGACAGCACAATAGACCCCTGGTCTGTAGTATTGCTTTGGCTTTTGAGCCAACCCCCTCCCCTCCTCCCTCCCAGTAATACAGTTCATACAAATAAAAAATCTTAAAGTAATTTAAATAAACAAAATTTTAAGGGTAATTTAATTAAATAAAATTTACATAGTCATATATATTAGTAAGAATCTAAATAACCTTTAGAGTTCGTTTCACTTGGAATTCAGTCTAACAATGAAGTGGGCCTTGTTTTTCAGATGCAAGAAATCCCATAACTTTTATTGACAGAATTATATCCTTAGGTCGGGAGGTGCTGGAAAGTTTCATGACACAGAACCGAGTTTGTTTACCGCATGTTGCAAGACAAAAAACAAAATTCCATGTCTGTTTCCCCAGATATTAGTACCAGAATTGGATTTTTCAGGGAAGTCTCAGTGTAGTCCCGTGAGGTCTGGTATATAAATTTTTATCATAAATGTGTCATAATGTGGTAGGCATATTACGTGATTTGTTTTGAATAAGATGTTGGGCTGCAAGGATATCCAAAAATGTTTAGTTGCGTCCCATGTGTTTATGATTAGACAGTGAGTTTTTTAGGGAGGAAGGCAGATTAGCCCCAGTAGAATTATCAAGTAAAGTGAGAGTGAAGTCAGAGAGAGTAGTCAGTTAGAGTTGCAGTTATGATTATGTAGCTTAGGCCCTTCTGAGATCTGTTGTGTGGATGAAATTTCCTAATCAGCTCGGAGCGAGAGGAATAAGAAGTCTCCGGAACTAAAATTTACCTGTGGGGAAGCATGTTGGGAAGTTAATGCCCCAGTTCCTTGGATTCTCCGCTGCCACACCATAAAGAGGTTGGAATCGTATCCATTTCAAAAGTTAACCAGATTATTCATTGAATATGCAACCCTACCAGTGAGGAAATGTGTTTGTGTGACCCTATGTTTGGATCTCTACAGCTGCAGATTCCTAGAGATGGGCTAACTCCTGGATTTAATAGTGCCAGCAAGGGAGAGTGCTTGACGCCCCTGTGTTTTGACCTCTATAGTACCTGAACCCTTGAGAAGGGTTAGTTTCTAAATATTCCCTTGGTTCATAGTACTGCAATTTTTCTCTAAATATAAAATATCAACCAATACTTTAAATAATATCTTCAAATTATCTTTTAAACTTGATTAGTTAAGATTATTATACTACACTAGTTAAGATTATTGCATATAACAGTATAAATAACACAAAAACAGTTCATTTCATCTAAGAGAAAGAAAGAATGTAATTAAAGCAATTTAAAATCTAACTTACTGCTTGCCAGAATTGTAGCATTTAATAGGTTCTTGTACACTTTCAGGCGTATTCCTTTCTTTGTGATCAGAATTTTGATCATCCTGAAACAAAATGGGCAAAGATGAAAAATTGTCATCTAAGTATTAGTCTTAAAATATTTCAGTTAAACGCAATAGACTGATTCAATTTATGTGAGCATAGCAGAGTGGTAAGTAATTTAGTAAAATAATTTAATTGATGTTAATCATTTATATGATTATTTTGAATAGTGGTCTCCTACCAACTGTGTGTGGCTGCTTTTTAGGTTACATTACTGATTAAGTAAATAATCACAGCTACATTAAACTAATTTTAATGCACTTACAAAAATATTTAATATTACACTGTATCAATTACATTGGACAACTAATTTTGTCTTCCTAATAGTAATTAGCTATTGAACTTATTTTTCTCATAAAATTCAGTATGAGAAATATAAAAATATTGTTTTATTTTTTAAGAAATAATTATGGTAGGCTTCTTTTTGTTTTGGACAATTTTGGATCCCACATTTGAGCACAGTAATGAAATTATTAGAGTCAACTCCCTCTAATCCGCACAGCTTGGGACCAAAGGTTGTGCAAATTATAGAATTTTGCGGATTATAGGTCATTGCTTTGTTGACATTTTTTTCTCCTGTAATTTTACAGTAAATTAATTATTAATGCATAAATTAGTTGGTAAAAAGGAAAGATATTGTAAAACATTGGATTATTTAATTTAAAATCCCATTATGTTTAAGGAAAAATGTCTTTACATTTTATTTTACAATTTCTTTTGTTTATTTTTACAATTTACAAACATAGTAATAAATTGTCATTTGTTTGAGAACTTTTGGCTTTTGGTCTAGTATTTTTTTCTTGGAGTCTATGTATATTCATTATTTCTTGTTCTGAGACAAAACTCTTTTCTGAAGAAAATCCAGATATTTATAACCCATATCCAAGACCTGTTCAAGAGTTACTTTTTCACCTCCATCATCAGACTCTGTGTCAGAATTACCCTATTTTCAATAAAGTTTAACATAGTAGTACTCATAATGGCATTTGTGAAACTCTCTTTATTGCAGCTTCATCCTGGAAGGATATCCATCCAATTATATTTTCTCCATTCAAGAAATCCGACACAACAGTTAGTGATTATTTTAGTTTTAGTTTTGTGTTAGTGAATTTTTCTGCAGATTTCTGTTTAGCACTAACCAAACTGAAGTCAACTAAGTCAACATCATCACCATTACTGTCTATAACTAAAGATGCTGGCCACAAATTTTGCTTTGCATCTACTGAAGTGTTTGTGTATACAGGGACTCATACATCAGTCAAGAGAAATATACAGCCCTTAATTGTAAATTGCCTTCTATACTCCCATATTAGCCGATAAATCAGAGGTTATTTTGTGCATAAATTCCATTTTGTATTGGCATTTCATGCTACGAATAATTCCCTGATCCATTGGCTGAATAAGAGAATTTGTATTCAGGGATAAAAGTAATGTAGATACGGTAAAGTAATGTAAAAGTAATGTAGCCTTTTTGTAATAATGTTGGATGTCTAGCACAATTGTCTAAGAGCAATAATATTTTACAGTTTACAGGTACACAGACCTTTGTACTACAATGCATATAGGCTTCATTTACAAAATGATTTTCAAACACCATTCTGTGAAAATTTACTGGGTGAAACAACGCTTTTTTATTGTTACAACATGTAATAGGCAAGAAAAAAGTCTTGTGTTTTTGTTTTTTTCAATGTGAAAAATAAAGTTTTACAACATTGAAATAAAAAAAAATTAGGGGAGGAGGGGACTGTCTACTAATAATTAAATTGCTGCCATTCTGGAATTTCTCTTGCACAGTTAATGGTAACCAAATTTTCATTGTTATCTGAAACAGTCTGCTGATTATAGGCATTTGCGGATTAGAGGGAGTTGACTGTATATGGCAGATGATACAAATCAGTGATGAATTCAGTGAATAGTCTGAAAAATTCATGGAATTGCACAAGGTCCTACCTCTAACTTTAAAATTCGACCACAGGAAAAACGAATTCAACACTACAATAATTACTAACATTCCCGAATCTTTAAAAAAATACAGACTATTGAATTACAGTTTTCTTAATTTCTCAGAATACACCAAACTCTCTTCAATCTGCAGATCCACAACACATATTCAGATATAAACAATTTATAGTTAAAATTTTGTGGCAACTTTTGTTTTCCTTAGAAAGTTACTTTTTTTTTTTTCATTAAAGTAATCCAATTTTCAGTTTAATTTTTGCTTCTGCCTGAACAATAAATTAAACAATATTAATAATTTAAATATACAGTAGACTCCCTCAAATCTGTACAGCTTGGGACCAGGGGTTGTGTGGATTTCTGATCACGGTTTTGTTTACATTTTTTAAACTGTAATTTGACTGTAGTAAAGCATTGGAAATTATAAAGAATCCTTACAATAAGTAAAATATTAATATAATTCATGAAAATAATTATGTAAAATATAAATTAAAAATAAAGGTCAAGTAAAAAATACTAAATGATGCAGTACTAAATATGTATAATAATGATGAAATATCAATCCTTCTACTTTCATTCAGTCATACTAGTCAAAATTATGTACAAAATCACAAAAAAATATAAAAATCCTTAAAGATTAAAACTGAAATTAAATACTGATGCAAAGTGGCCACAGTAACACCATTTTTTTTTTACCTTAGATACAAAAATAATATGCATCAAAATCTTAAAATAACGAAATTTTATTTCATGCTTATGAAGATTTAATAAACAAAAAAGCTTGATTAATTAAAAATTGTTTTGGAAAAAGATCACGATTGGCAATAATGTTAGTGCCATTTTGAAATGATTCAGAAGAAAATTGATATTTGCTTTATGCAAAAACTAAAGTTCAGCCATAGAAACCATAATTACATATTAAAATGCACACACAATAATGAAACACTAAAAATAAATATTTAAAAAGGAGGAAATGAACGCAATAAAAATAAACAATTCGGTTACAGTTTACACTTGTGAATATTGTACAGGATACAATAGATTCACTAATTTACATCAAAATCATAAGTAAATAAATTTTATTTAGTAATTAACCAGCTGTAATAGCCAAAAAAAAAAAAAAAAAAAAAACTTGTGATCGCCGCTGATTTCAGTGCCATCTTGAATTTTGTTCCTTCAACTGAACTGTAAGATCTGCAACGATGTGCAAATTTTAGGGTCGTGATTTGAGGGAGTCTACTGTATAACTTTTATCAAAACAGTCCATCATTTCTAAACAGGAATTATATAATGAACAGAGGAAAGTATTTTCAACTAGGTAAATTATATTCAATGGTTAGAGTACCATAGTTGAGATTTATTCCAACAGAGCAAAAAACCATGACTCAACCCATAAATTACACTCTTTGCATAATTTGAAAGATAAAATTTCCGAACATGATCTAAACATCGAAACAAATAATTACATTACGGATTGAGAAAATTAGACATTCATTGCAACATTTATATGAAATCATTATCGAACTATTTTAACATTCATTTTTGCATTAATAACTCATTTTGTATCTACAAAAGAAAACTGTTAAACTCACAATCTATATAGGGTAAGTCGGGGCTAATACGACATAACCAAAGAAATGGAACTAATATGAGACACACAAAATCCAATAACTGATTTTTATAGTAATAAAATTGGTTTTGCTATTATCTTCGAAACACACAATACATCATTTTACTTATATATATCCATTACGAATACATTCAAAATTTAAAAAGAAAATTAAAAAATATGTGTATTACATAACCTCACCTTATTTATAAGAAAATTTTCTGCAAGACTTTTGATGTGTAACACTTAAATAAAAATTAGCTAAATTATTCTAATATACTTTCATTCAGTAAGAAATGGTGAGCCTTAGCCAAGTGATACTGGTTTTAATTATTCTTCATTTAATTATTATTGAAACAACAATTATTGAATTTTTTCTTTTTTCTAAATATACAACAGTTTCATTTATAACTTTAAGATATAAATTTGAATTATTATTGATGGGAACCGCTTAAAAGAGACCCAGATCTTTGGAAGTCCTGGGTACCGTACCCACAATTCAAGAGTCCAGCAACATCAATGATTAAGTAATTCAAGAAAGATCCTGCATGCAATTTTTAAACAGCATGATTTTAACATTTTGAGATAAACCACTTTTAAGTATCCTTTTTACGATTAAGAAATTTGATTGACATTTTTAGTCATAACTAAATTTTTTAAAAAAAAGAAAATCCTATAATTATGTCAAATCAACACACTTATTTTACCTCACCATCTCGGATTTTAATGAACTGTGGCACATAGTTAGTATTTATATAGACTAAGAAAAATACCAAATGTTTTGGAAAAATACCAATTTGTTTTGAAAATATAGCTATATAAACTTCTCAGAAAGTGTTAAAAAGTTTCTGCTAGATTTTCAAATTGTCATAAAATCTTTCCTAATTAAGATAGGAAGGTGAAAAACGTGTCATATTGCAGCATTTTTAATGAACTTTAATATGATATGCAGCATGATAGAGGTTGTATAAAAAAATAAATTCAAAATTTAAATTTAAATATTAAAATTTAAATTGTGAAAAAAAACGTCTTTTAAAAATTTTTCAAAAAATTATAGAAAATAGGTTGTATTATTGTACAATAGTTTACAAAGTTTGAAAATGGGACAACAATTGGTTCATAGGGAAAATAATTTTTAAAAAAGGCATTTTTCACCAATTTCAAATATGACAATAATACATGAAAATTTGACTATTGCAATATGCAACCGGATAATTTTTGTAAAAAAGAACAAAAATTCAAAATTTTAATTTTATTTTTAAATTGCAAATTTTTTTTTTCCAAAAAATTATAGAAGTAAAAAGGAACAATAATAGAACAGGGAGAATGCAAAATGGAACAACAATGGGTTCATAGAAAAAAAAAATAAGAAAGACATTTTTATCAATTTCAAATATGATACAAATACAGTTGTAATTTTGCAAAATAGTTTCCAGAGTTTGAAAATGGGACAACAATAGGTTCATAGTGAAAATAATTTTTTTTAAAGATATTTTTCATCAATTTAGAATATGACAAAGACACAATATAATATAGTAAGATATAATATGATGCACTACAATGGTTCAAATATAAACTTTGTACAAAATTGTCAAATTCTTCATAAAGTAACATAAGGCCTTACCAATACATGTCCTTCACTTCTTGCTACAGAATTTAATTAGATAATGACTTGATGATTTTCAAAAGGACATTTTGTGATAAAACATTCTCCCAGTTGGTGTTGGAGATTCAAATAAACACAAAACATCCATAGCACATCTGGCTTGCTAAGTTAAGAAAATGATGATGATGGACATAAGACTTCAATGTATATATATGCGTTATATGACAATCATTGGTTGCTTTCTTACATCATGGATAAGGATAACGAACGTGATGAACTTAAGGTTACATTTTTGCATCCAATAAAAATTCATATTCACATTCAAAATTCTATCATTTTCTTACCCTAGCAAGCCAGATGTGCTGTGGATACCTCTCTTGGATGTTTTGTGTTCAGTTGATCCTCTGACACACTGGGAGAATATACAGAGCCGTCCTTAGCGAGGACGACTTAAAGCGAGGCCCGGTGCAGGGACTTTGCGAGGCCCTTTCCTTCCAGATTCTTAACATAATCTTATCTATACTATCAATAAAAAAGAATGATTTTCACCTATATACTCTAACCCGGGGAGCCCGGGTTCGGTCCCTTAGCTACTATAAAGAAGTAGCATTTGTTTGTGTGTTTGTAGGGATAATTTCTGGAAAGAAAAAATTAAAGAAAAAATATTTTGCGTCCGGGTGCGAGGCCTCTTTAGGCGCGAGGCCCTGTGCGGCCGCACCTGTCGCACACCCCTAAGGACGGCTCTGAGAATATATCACAAAATTGCATTTTGAAAATCAACAAGTCATTATCCAATTAAATTCAATAAATGTTAAAGGACGTGTGTTGGAAACCTCTTATGTTAATTTATAAAGAATTTGACAATTTTGTACAAAGTTTATATTTGAACTATTGTAGTGCATCATATTTATATCATATTGTATTATACTGTATTTTGTCATACTTTGATGAAAAATGCCTTTTTTAAACACATTGTCCCATTTTCAAACTTTGGAAACTATTTTACAATAATACAATCTATTTTTTTTTAATTTTTTGAAAACTTAAATTAATAGAATGAATTTTCTATAATTGTTTAAAAAAAAAAAATCACAATTCAAGTTTTAAAATTTAAATTTTGTTTGTTTTTTCCCCTTAACAAATTATATTCTAAATTAAAGTGTAATTATTGCTCAAAGTGATAAAAACATAACACAAAATGTTTAAAAATACTTTTTAATGATAAGGTATTTTTAAACGTTTTGTGTTAAGTTTTTATCACTTTAAGCAATAATTACACTTTAATTTAAAGTTAACAAGTGATTTTATTATACCATTTGTAAATTCAATTCTGTTGCATATCATATTAAAGTCAACTTTTTATGGATTATTGTATTTGTTTCATACTTGAAATTGGTGAAAAATACCTTTATTTATTTTTTCTATGAACCCACTATTATCCCATTGTACTTCTATAATTAAAAAAAAAAAAAAAAAAAATCTTTTTCCACATTTAAAATTTTGAATTTTTATTACTTTTCAAAAAAATTATCCTGTTGCACATTGTAATAAAATGAAATTTTTATGGATTAAAAAAATTCACAATTAAAATTTTAAAATTAAATTTTTTATATTTTTTATTAACAAATTATATTCTGTTGAATAGGTCAACTTATTATGGATTATTGTATTTGTATCATACTTGAAATTGATGAACAATGCCTTTCTTATAAAATTATTTTTTCTATGAACACACTGTTGTCCCATTTTACATTCTCCCTGTTCTAGTATTGTCCCATTTTACTTCTATAATTTTTTGAAAAAAAAAAAATCTTTTCTTGCAATTAAAATTTTAAAAATAAATTTAAATTTTGATTATTTTTTACCAAATTTATCCTGTTGCATATTGTATTAAAGTCAAATTTTTATCGATTATTGTATTCATACTTGAAATTGATGAAATATGCCTTTTTTTAAAATTATTTTCCCTATGAACCCATTGTTGTCCCATTTTCAAACTTTGTAAACTTTTTACAATAATACAACCTATTTTCTATAATTTTTTGAAAAAAAAATTTTAATGTTTTTTTTTTCACAATTTAAATTTTAAAATTATTATTATTATTATTATTTTTACAACCTTTATCATGTTGCATATCATATTAAATTTCATTAAAAATACTGCAATATGACACTTCTTTCACCTTCTTATCTTAATTAGGAAAGATTTTATGACAATTTGAAAATCTAGTGAACTAGCATTTTTTGACAATTTTCGAGAAGTTTATATAGACATATTTTCAAAACAAACTGATATTTTTCAAAAACATTTGGTATTTTTCTTAGTCTATATAAATGCTAAGTATATGCCACAGTTCATAAAAATCTGAGAGGGTGAGGTAAAATTTCTTTAAAAAGTGTGTTGATTTGACATGGAATGACTCTAATGGAGCTACAATCAATGCTAGCAAAAAATTGATTGTTGCTCTGTATAAAAAAGAATGCAGTTTGCCAAAATAAATATTTAACTTGTGTAATAATTATATCATTTAAATGTAACTGTTTTTGTTTTTTTTACCAAAGCATTTTTGTTATAAAAATATATATATTTATTAATTTATCATCTTTATAAAATTACCAAATATAAACACAATATGTTATCAGAATGTGAACATACCCCACAATTAAAACCTCCTCCCGGTTGATAGGATGGGATAGAACAGCTGATCTCTACAGCTGATTGAGCATTCAATTCCTGAACATAACCTACAGAAAATATTTGCAAGAACATTCACATAAATTTACCAATTTAAAAATTCATAATGCATTCATTAAAGCATTACCAAACCTGAATATGTTTATACTCTTATCATTGAGCAACAGCATGTTTTAAAATTACTATTGCCACTACAAAAATGTTTCAAATGTTATTCTTGATCATACAAAAATCCATATACATCAAAATAGCTATTTTTTGAAAAAATACAAAAGTTGAATTTTTATAAGTTATACAGGGTTTGTCCGTTTAATAATGAGACCAGAAGCCATGCGGTGCTCCAGTCGTCTGCAGCACACTCCCTAACAGTGCGATTTTTGGTGAATGGTTTAAGCTAAGCAACGCACTGGCCGGCAGTTGCATCCAAGCTCTGATACACTGGGGATCACGTGTAGCGCAAAAGCTGTTTTTGAGTTTTTATCATGGCAGAAAACATTAAAAAATAGAGCATTCCCTAGAGCAGCACTAACTATTAAATTTCACTTTCATCTGGGCAAAATTGCTTCTGAGATGCTTGCTTTGATTAAGGAGGCTTACAAAGAAAACGCTTTATCAAGGACGCAGGTTTTCTGGTAGTGTAGTGAGTTCAAGAATGGACAATAGACTGTTGAAGACATGGAGCGATCTGGACGTCCTTCAATGAGTGGTTTGGACAAAAATGTGGCCAAAGTAAAAAAATCTTCTGGACTCCGACTGCCGTTTGAGTGCACAGAGCCATTAAATGGAAACGATTGGAGATTGCCGATTGCTGGAAGTTCCACCAGGACAACACCCCAACTTCTTTGTGACTGCTTACCTGGCCTGGATAGGGGTTGTAACCTTATCGCAGCCACCTGACAGCCCCGATTTTAATCCGGCAGACTTTTCCCTGTTCTTAAAGCTCAAGAGAAGATTGAAAGGTCACCGTTTCAAAGATGTTCCTGCCATCCAACAGGCTGCCACAGTCTCTGAAAGTAGTTACAGCAGCAGACTTCCAGGGAGCCTTTGCAGTGTGGGAATAGTGTTGGCAGCATTGTATCAATGCCCAAGAAGACTATTCTGAAGAATTTTAACAATATGTACCGATCGGATTAATAAATTCTTTTTACCAGACCCAGTCTCCTTACTTTATAGACAAACCCTGTATTTAGAAAAACTTTATCTAAGCTTTTAACAATTAAACAGTAAAAATTCCATTTCTGTACAACCAAAATTTACCCAGTTGTTATGCTGTAAATTTCATTAATTTTCAATGTTTTCTAGCATTAAACATGTTTCTTATTTTTAGTGCCAGAAAACACTGAAAATTTATAAAATTCAAACAATCATAACTTGGTACATTTTGGTCGTAGAAGAATATATTAAAAACATGAGAACATTTAAAATAAATCACAATTTATTACTCATTACTAAAATAATTGCAAAATGAAAATAAAGGTTTTAAAACATTTAAACTGCTCTATAGATTTTAAAATTTTCACCAAATTCCTGAATACTTTTGACCAGAACCTGGCCATCATCAAGAGGGCAAAAATTAGAAAAATTCTGTAACTTCTAGAATGCACACTGGTTAAATATCAGAAGGCGAAACCAAAAATGAAAAATCAGGAGGGAAAGGGATGATTCTATTGAGCAAGGTAGGTTATTCCAAACCAAATGCACCATTGACACCAAGTAGATTAAACCAGATTTTTGGTATATTGCATGATAACATATCATTATAGGATTTCCTACCCTTTGTCAGTATTTACACTTACTCCCTCAGTATACATGTACTATAATCATTCATTTGTACTACAGTATAGGATCCGTTATCCGGCATCCCATTATCCAGAACGCTCCGAAAACCAGAATGTAAAACACTTAAAAAAAAAATTCATTAAAAAAAAAATGTTTAAATAAAAAGTGCAAAAATTAAAGTGTTAGTAAAAGAAAAAATAACAAAATGATATTGCCTTCATTCATTAATTTATAAATTCAATAAATAAATATAAAAAAAAATTATGATACGAAAAACATTATAAGAAAAAATTAGAAACAATTCCGTTGGAAAAATAAAACATGTCTGTGTACAAATTTCATTTTGTTACAAGCTTCATTAAAAAAAGTTAAACCTAGTTTAATGCCATGGTGTTATTCCAGAGAAATATGGTGAGCAAAAAACTGACTAACATTTCTTTTTTGTTTTGTAAAATTGAGCCTAAAAAAATTATTTGTATGCTAAGAATCCGAGAATCCGCCATTGCGATCAGCATCAATAATAACAGGTTATGGAAAGTTGCCAGATTACGCATTGATTTTAACATTTCCTTTTTATACATAAAATAATAGTTACTTGATAATTTGTAAATTTAGATTTGAAAAAGTTTTCACAGTCAGAGGGATTTTCTCTGAATAAAAACTAAAATTCTTTTTTAGAATATACTTCCAGTAAATTTTATACACATGACGTCACACTCCAGTATGCGCAGCCGCAATTCACTCCAGCAGATGATCTTTAGCCTGATTCTAGGGTACTTGTATAAATTTTAAACAAGCTGGATAAATGATGGCAGTTGATGTCGTTGCTATCTCCAAATCAAAAGATTCTGCTCCCAACCCCCAAAATGAAATTTTATTTATTTTTTTGTAATTTAGAATGTTTTTATTTTTATTTTGTGCAAATAATGTATTAAATGAACAAATTTATAAGTAATGTATTTACATATATTATTCATATTTATCACAATTTTATGAAATTATTTTGTACATTTTTTATACTTATAACAAAGTGTTCTGAATTACGGAAAACCCCCTTATCCAGAATGCTCCAGGTCCCAAGCATTCTGGATAACGGATCCTATACTCAGGCATGAGAGTGGGTAAAGAACAAAAAGTCCAAAAATACACGCAAGCTCAAAAATTTTAAAAACTAAAAAACCGTGCGTGAAACCATATTTTGCACAAAAGGAAAAAATGCATAAAACTATATTACTCAAATACATCACAAAAAAGTTTTTAAAAATAAAATTAAAAATGCAATTATTTCTCATAAATACACAACAATAATGTATAATAATACTACATACTTATATTAGAATAATTTTACTACAACAAAAAATTATTTACTTAATGTTTTCTATAAACTGTTAAGTTTTATGTACAGTAGTTCTGATTTAAAACAACAAAGTAATCAAAATGCAGAAATAAAGAAAAAATACAAATAACTCTCTTGCAACTTTTTATTATTATTTACCATACAGTAAATTTCATTACAAGAGTGCCTTCATATTTATACTAAACATTATTTTGATTATAAATACAGAATTTATGATTTTTTTGCAATATTGACAAATACCACAAAGTAAAACTTAAAACAGACTTTTTTCCAGTATTATATAGAATTTCACTTTTGCAGAATTGCCAAGTTCCAGAGGGTGAAAATAAAGATTATTAAAAAGAAATCAAGAGAGTTTTCTAAGACTTTTTTTTTTTTTAAATGCAAACATAAAATAATCATATAAAAATTAAATTAATTTTAAATAATATTAAAGTTGTATATACTTAATAACTTTAAAAATGCTTTTAAAGCAAATGACATGAAATATGTTTTAAAACATATGTTTTAAAAATAATTATAAATACCACGAATGGATTTTGTCTTCTCAGAAAAATATACAGTTATGAATAATAATTCTTTATTAATAAAGAAATTATTAATAATAAAAATAAAATAATGCAAGATTTTTTAAACGTTTTTTAAAATAATGAATTTACAGTTTGCAACATAAAGTTGCATTTTATTCATTATGAAAAATAAAATTAATGGTGTCAGATTTTGAATTTAAGAATGAAAATTGAAAATTTTTTACCAGCAAGAACAAGTTTTAAAAAGCAATCCTATATATTTGATATGAACTTCTATCTATTTGCACTTTTTCGCGATCTTTTGACGAAATTTGCAGGTTTTTTTACGAGATCTGTTGATAAAATTTGCGTTTTTTCCCGCAATATTTTGACGAAATTTGTCATTTTTTGCGCAGTTTTTGACAAAATTTGTCGTTTTTTCATAAAGTTTTTGACGAAATTTGCCGTTTTTTCATAAAGTTTTTGATGAAATTTGCCGTTTTTACGCGATCCTCTGACAAAAGTCACGTTTTTTTCCGCGATCTGTTGACAAAATTTGTCATTTTTTTTTATGATTTTTTGACGAAATTTGCCTATTTTTGCAGTGTTTTTTGATGGAATTTGCCATTTTTATGCAATTCTCTGATGAAAGTCACGTTTTTCCTGAGACAAAATTTGTTGTTTTTTCACGATCTTTTGACGAAATGTCATTTTTTGCAATGTTTTTGATGAAATTTGTCTTTTTTTTTTGCGAACTTTTGATGAAATTTGCCGTTTTACACGATTTGTTGACAAAATTTGACATTTTTTTTCACAGTTTTTGATGAAATTTGTCATTTTCATAAAGTTTTTGACGAAAGTCACGTTTTTTCCACGATCTGTTGACAAAATTGTCATTTTTTTCGCGATTTTTTTGATGAAATTTGCCCTTTTTGCAATGTTTTTGACAAAATTTGCCATTTTTTCGCGATTCTCTGACGAAAGTCACGTTTTTCCCGCGACAAAATTTGTTATTTTTTTCGTGATTTTTTGACGAAATTTGCCGTTTTTACGCGATCTTCTTACGAAAGTCACGTTTTTTTCCGCGATCTGTTGACAAAATTTGTCATTTTTTTCACGATTTTTTGATGAAATTTGCCCTTTTTTGCAATGTTTTTGATGAAATTTGCCTTTTTTTTTAGATTCTCTGACGAAAGTCACGTTTTTTCCCTGTGACAAAATTTGTTTTTTTCGTGATCTTTGGACGAAATTTGTCCTTTTTCACAATGTTTTTGACGAAATTTGTCATTTTTTTGCAATCTTTAGAAGAAATTTGATGTTTTTTCGCGATTCTCTGATGAAAATCATGTTTTTCCTGCGATCTGTTGACAAAATTTGTTGTTTTTTCTTCAATCTTTTGATGAAAGTTGCCGTTTTTTCGCGATTTTCTGACGAAAGTCACGTTTTTCCTGCAATCTGTTGACAAAATTTGCCGTTTTTTGCAATGTTTTGGACGAAATTTGCCGTTTTTTCACGATCTTTTGACGAAATTTGCCGTTTTTTGCAATGTTTTTGACGAAATTTGCCATTTTTTGCGATTCTCTGATGAAAGTCCCATTTTTCCTGCGATCCCTTGACAAAATTGGCGACTTTTTTCAAACGAATGACATGATTGATTTTTTTCAGCGATCATTTGCCGAAATACCGATACATTTTATGTCCGAATTTTCAAATTTATGACCGATATATATTTATATATATTTTATATATTTTTTTTTCGGAAATCATTGCCTTAATTTTTCAGAAAATTCAGACTAGAATCACCCCTGATGTCTCGTTTGGCACATTTTCTTTTCGTTGCCAGATAGAAAAAAACGTCAAAAGTCAGAATTTTATTTTATTTTTCTTTTAACAGATAAAAATCAGAAATTTTCTCAAAAATTTACGAAAAGTCGGAAGAATCTCATCCCTGTATACTGTATTTTCTTTACTTTGCTGAACTACATATCAATTTCTGTTTTTAAATTTAAATGAGATAATGCTGTAGATGGTTTTCCTCTTTCTATATTTGAAGTATTCTAAAAAGGGGTTCCACTTAACACAACCAACCCTATACAAATTACACTTATAAGTTCAAAAGGATTTATAAAATTAAAATTTCTAATAAAATAATTAATTTTTAATCACTAAAATAGCCCTAAAATGAAGCTTAAGTGATACTTTATAAAGCCACATTGAAAAAAAAAAATCACATAATTTAGGCTCAAACAAATTAAGGGATGAGATTAACAAAAAAGCCGAAAACTGCACGAACAACATTTCAGCAATAAAAGTTATGAATTTCAAGCGCAACAAATATTATAATTGGCATTAATATATATATATTACATACAATATATTTATATATATATATATATTACATCAATTTAGCTTTGAGTAAATTAAAAAGAAATTATTTGCTGACTCTCATAAAAAGTCTATTTTACCAAGATACAGCACATTAATAAAACCTTTCATTGGCTTTAACATTTTTTAATTGAAATTTTGAAAATAATAAGACACTTTTCTTGAAACAGCAAATCAAGTATATGCTAATAATTGCAACCACCTTAAATAAATGATAGACCAGAGATCCCACTCTTTTTTTAAATAAAAAATAAGTTTTTAAGGAATTAATTAGATTTTCTAAGGACATTATTAGCGGCACCAACTAATCAGTGCATGGTTATTTTAGATTCCAAGACATTTTTACCAGTCAGCTTGAAGCTAGTTTTTGGATTTTTTGCATAATTTTTTATAATTTAATTTGTTTTGGAATTTTGTGGCGAATTTTCTACATTACTAAAAGAAATCTGATACCAATTTTTTAATTCAAGGCTGTAAATTTTGAAGAAATTCGTGCTTTTTCAGCAATCCTTTGAGAAAATTTGAGTTTTTTCAACAACCTTTTGATGAAATTCACATTTTCTCTTTGATCTTTTGTCCAATTTTACGATTTTTTGCTATCTTTTGGCGAATTTCATGTTTTCTCAGCGATGCTTTTGAAGAAATTCGCATTTTACACACAATCTTTTAAAGAAATTCGCATTATTTTTGCAATCTTTTGACGAAATTTGCGTTATTTTCACAATCTTTTGATGAAATTTGCGTTATTTTCACAATCTTTTGACGAAATTAGCGTTATTTTCATGATCTTTTGACGAAATAAGCGTAATTTTCGTGATCTTTTGACGAAATAAGCGTAATTTTCGTGATCTTTTTGACGAAATTAGTGTTATTTTCGTGATCTTTTTGACGAAATTAGTGTTATTTTCGTGATCTTTTTGACGAAATTAGTGTTATTTTCATGATCTTTTTGACTAAATTAGTGTTATTTTCGTGATCTTTTGATGAAATCAGCATTTTTTTTGCAATCTTTTGACGAAATTTATGTGTTTTTTTTTTCAGGGATATTTCGGCGAATCTTGCATATTTTCAGGATTTTTTTGGCAAATTCCACATTTTTCACACGATATTTTTTCACAAAATTCGCATTTTTCTGGCATAATTCACGTTTTTTCCGCAATCTTTAGGTGAATTTCACATTTTTTCTGCAATCTCTTGGCAATTTTTGCATTTTTCTCACGATCCTTTGGTGAAACCTGAGATTTTTTTCTTGATCTTCAGGCAAAATTTGCGTTTTTCGGTGAATCAGAAAATTACAAAAAAGTGGAAAACTGCGGATCCGCAGAAGAACCTCAAGCCTGCAAATTCCAAACAATTGTACACTTAACACTACAATTACAATCTTTAAAGTGCTTACCATCTTCATCATTATTCAGTTCCTTTGGCAAAGAGTTTTGAGAATCAGCATCACTGCAGCCTGAGGGGTTTTGAGGATCTAACAAATAAAAAGGAAAATTAATAGGTATGCTTGAATTTCCTCCTATATAATTATTTCCTTGATTGTGTTTTTATTCATTTAGTCATTTTCATATGTTTTACCTTTATATTTTGATTCTGCAGTCTCATCATAAGAACTATTACAGCGAGATTTACTATCATCACAAACAAGGAATGATTCATCAGAGGAATCATCAAGAACTTTAACTTTCCTAGCTTTTAGTATAATAATACCATCATCATTATCATCGTCGTCATTATCATCATCGCCATCATTTTCATATGAATCACTTGAGAGTTCTGGTGAACCTGTGGTATCCTCCATGCTAACAGTCTCTATTTTCTCTTTGTCCTCAAATGAAATAGTGGGCTCTTCAATCTCCTCTTCATCAGATGATTCAGACAGAAGTTCATTTTCTTCTGCTATTTCATCATCCAATTTTTCAATTTCTTTGGCTTTTTCAAAAGCAATTGCTTTATTTTCTTCAATCTTCTTTGTCAAATAATTTTTTAACGCTAACCTCTTTATACCTAAAGATGAAACAAAATTATCAATCAGTATTCATTGAAAAATGACACTAAGATGTAGGATGGACAGGAACTATATAGAAAACAGTAAAGTGAGAAAAAAATTATTTAGGTCAATTGTATCGACTCTTTGTACCTATTCCATTCTCCCCTTTATTATTATTTTAAATATAATAAAAATGTTTTAAATCTGTTAATGGTAAAAATATGACAAATTATAATACCTTCTTTAAATTGCTAAAAGGCATAAAATAAAAACATTATAAACAGTAAAATAAGTTTTATTAGACTGTTGACATGTTTCGACTCCATCAGAGCCATTATCAAAACAAATAAGAAAATAAATAAGAACATTATAAGAGAAACCATAGAGATTCTAACACGTAAAAATACAATATGTAACAATGCAGCATCATTTAACTTACCAAATTGTGACCCGAGTTACTCCATAGTTATAAATATGGAAAGAAACATCCAAGTAAAAATAAAAAATAACATACATAATTTGAAGTACATAAAAAATTAAATAAGTTATTTAAATAACTTCATTACTTCACATTAGCAATAGTTACATAAATTTTAGCACATTTAAATATGTTGCTGCATCCTAAAATCTCTTAGTGACATGAAGGAATGCAGTTATTTAACTCTCTATTTTTAATATTTTACTATGAGCACAGCTTTGCAACATTTTTATTTTTACATATATTGTACATTTTGATGTATTTTATAACATATGTAATGTAAAGAAGAAAGTGCTGCACGATTGCGCTCATATAAATAATTGAGGTAAAATTAGGAGAAATTGTGTATTTTTCATCAAAAAGTACAAATAATACGAACATTGAGCTTGTGTAAGTCATAAATCCAAACAAAATGCAAAAACTATTGTTGAAATCATACAGGAGAAACCTTCTAATAATAAAAAGTGAAATAATTAAGTCAGTATAACAAAATTGAATTTTAGTCTTATTTCATGGGCCAAAAACCTTATTCCCTTATTAAACCATTATGGACCCTGATCCTTTGGCATGAGTAGTCAGTTAAAAACAACAAAAGAATACCTGATAATTCGAAAGAAAATTAATGTGCTAGTTATGATTGGTACAGAGGATTTATGAATAGACATCCTAAATTAACAGTGAGAACACCTGAAGCAACAAGCCTTAGTTGTGTAACAAGTATCAATAAACATAATGTTGGAAAATTTTTTGCTAATTTGCAAGTTATTTACAGTAGAGACTAACTAGAACCCCAAAACATATTGAACATAGATCAAAATGATTTAACAACTGTACATAAACCAACGAAAATAATTGCAATGAAAGGAGAAAAGCAAGTAGGAAATATCACATCTACTGAATGGGGACTAGTGACAATTTATACAGCAATTAATGCTAGTGGGAACCATATTACCCCTTTCATTATATTTCCTAGACTAAACTGGCAAGATAGAATGTTGAAAGGAGCTCTCCTTCAAATACTAATGGAGAACCTTTTCCTTCTGGATGGATGATTGCACAATTTTTTTTTTTTTAATTTTTGATCATTTTAAGAACCATGTGAAATTTTCTCCAGATAAGGTTCTGATAATTATAGAGAATCATGATCCTCACAGGAGTGTAAAAAGTTTAAATTTCTCAAAGGAAAATAGAATAATACAGTACATTTTCTTAAATTAGCATAGATTAAAATGAGAGGTTATGCAGATTTTAGAAATTTGCAGATTTCTGGTCATTGTTGTGTTTACATTTTTAAACTGTAATTTGAATTTAATAATGCACTCGAAATTATAATGAATGCTTACAATAAAGTAAAATAATAAAAATTAAGAAAATGTAATTTTTCTAAAAAGAAAATAATTAATAATGCATAACTATATATGCATAATGATGAGATAATTTTTTTCTTTAATTATTCAGTGAAACTCTCCTTTTAAATATATAGAAATAATTCACATCAAAATCTTAAAATAAAACTTTTATTTCATGTTTAGCCATACTTAATAATCAAAAAGCTTGATTAATACATATGTATTTTATAAAAAGATTGTAATTGCCACTGATATCAGCACTATCTTGAAAATTTTCAGAAATAGATTTATGCTTCCATCATGAGAAAACATCAGATCAATCATATTAACCACAATTCTATATTAAAATGTTTACTGCAATCCTTTGCCAAAATTTGCATGTTTTTACCATGATCCTTTATCGAAATTCACATGTTTTTGTCTGCAGTAAAAAAAATGTCCAAAAGATAAGGACAATTTTTTAAATTAATTTCATTAGTGCAGACAAAAATTATCTGCAAGAGATCTTCTTCATCTGTGACTATGTTGCCATGTTGCAGTGTTTCTGCCACTAAGCAATAGATTATAAAACTTTCAGATCATGTTACTTCAAATTTGGTTTTTGGGCATACATTTCAAAGTAGATTAAAAATATTTTACAATTACAGTGTTGTCATTGAAAGATACCATTGATCGAACATTTAAAAAGAAAGTCCTGAACATTTTTTAATGAGAAAACTATATATTTGAATAATGAGTGTGCATGTATTCATTTTTATACAAAAAGATAAAATTGATATGAGAGATATAATTGTGGACTACTTTTTCATAATTGTATGTAAATATGGATTCATTTTCTCTTACTTTGGTGGGTCGGATTCGGGTATAAATATTTTGTAGTTCGGATTAGTTTCAAGTTGACTTTAAGCAGAATTTTCAAGTTCGAGTCGCATGCAGAATTCTAATTCCCTGTCTTCAATTTTGAGTGTAGATTGACTCTTTTGACAAAATCTAAAAGTAGCAAAGTAGTGAATACTTTTGAAAAGTAGTTTGTAGTCACTACTTTTTAAAACAAGTAGTTATAGTTAAATACATTTTTGATAAAGTAGCTGTAGTTTGCTACTAAAAAAAAGCAATTTTTCTGATCCCTGACTTATTCATATTTGTATTTATTTTCATCTGAAACAGTTTCTTTTTGTAAAAATCCTAACAATCAGACATGCTAAAACCTAAATATGAGCCAGAAGAATTATTCAAGGTTGATCCTGACTCGCAGAAAGAAAATTAGAGTCATCCAACCAGAAAAAATAAATAGAAGCAACGCTGCAGGACTCTATTTAACAATCTCGAGGTGTCCGTATTCTGAGGTTTCACTATATTTGAATATTAAAGAATATAAATTTGTCCATTTTCCTATATAAAATATAAAATTGGTATTAGAGATATAACTGTTCATTACTTTTCATAAAAGCATTAAAACATGATTTATTGTCCTTTCATTGCAGGTTCACGTCGGATGTGGGTTGAAATACGTCAGGTTTGGGTTGGGTTGACATCAAATAGAATTTGCAGCTTTGGGTCGGGTACAACCAGACTCATGCAGGACTCTAATTCTGATTAACTCCACAACCCAGATACACGCATATGCAAAAATACTATAAGATGAACAAGACAGCAACTGAAGTGGATCTGCGTCTCTCTTTTCTTCTACAAAAGGATTGCTATAGACATCAACTTGGCAAGATTTTTTTTTTCAGATTTTGGCAATGAATCAGTCTCATTGACAAGGTGAAATTGCAATAATTTTCATTTTAGACAAATTCCCCTGATATTTGAGTATTTTTTCCCTGATTTCCAGAATCTGTAGCCCTGGAGCTGCTGTGAGAGCTTTTGACGTAGTAAAGCGGTTCATCAGTAGTAAAAGCAGTAACGATAAGGCGGCTGCATTATTAACAGAAATGCAGAGTTTGCTGTTCAATGTCAGCTCTGACAAAAAGAAACAACCGAAGATAAGTGATTAATTCAACAACATTCAGTAAACTACTGAAATGTCTTTTGATAAATGATTTATAGGCCAAGGCAATGATTTCTTTTAAGTACTCTATGTGTATAAAAAATAATTTTAATAAAGCTTTTATGATAAAATAACGTCATGAGTACTTTTTTTCTACTCTGTTCCATTTCTGAAAATTTATGTCATGGCTGCAGTACTACTTAGTAAACTTCTGTTTTCAATATAAAAAGTAACGAACTCCTCAGCAGATCAAAGTTTTAATGATATATTTAAAAATTTCTTCCGGTAAACTATTAATTGCAGACCTGCCAACCTTTGAAAATGAGAAATAGTAGCACACAAAAATCAAATTAATCTGGAGGTTGGTTGGTTGATTGCTGTTCTTTACGTTGTAAATTTTAAGTGAACAAATACTAATCAATTGAACGTATGTGTATATACATAAGCATACAAAGTAGGAGACTCTTATTTTTGCTAATTTTTTTGTTGTGGATGGGGATTTTCATTCAATTAATGCTCTGTCCACTCCTAAGCCAAATTTCTGAACCTCAAAGGGAATTTTCTGAGAGATTCCCCTCCCCTGGTGGAACCACAAATATTTCTCCCAGAGAAAAATGTCTGAATTAGTGTCCTACATCAGATAAAGTAAGCCGACCCAACCCTGTATGACGGTTCTGTGCAAATTGCCTTTTTTTTTTTTTTTTTTTTTGCAGATCAGGTTAACCCGATCTTTCAAAAAATAGTTCAGCATATTGTTTTAGATTAAAAACTGTATCTATATAAGAATAAACATAGACGTTTGTCTCTGTGTGTGCTGTTTTGTAAAGAAACTGCTGGAATGCGCACAGAGCTACAGGATTTAGCAGGAAGGTCCTGCATGAAGTTATGCACCTTAAAACCAGATTTAGGATTTTTTTTTTTTTTTGTGCGTTTTGTGGCGAATTTTTTATAATAGTAAAAGGAATCTGGTGTCAATCTTAAAGAAACAGAAAAAGTATCTTTTATGTTGATTTTTAAAAAAACATTTCAGCTATTCATAACTGTTTCATTGACTTCCATTTGTGGCAGATTAGTTTTTCTTTTATTTGGTATATACACATTTCTTGTTCATTTATAATATCCCTTTGCTCAAGACCTTTGATAGCATTATATAGATTTTGAAAGATGCCATAAATAGACATTTTTGCATCTAATTGTTCATCACTTTCACTTACTTGATCCAAGGCCATTTTGAAAATTTTATCATTAGTCAGTTTGTAGATGATTGGTGATTCATCATCGGTAGTTAATGAAATCCAGAGACATGTTTTCTTACAGTATGAAAGAAGATCAAAAGTTATTTTTGTATCTTTGGGAATAAGAAATCCTTCAAATTCCTTATCTTCCTCATCATCATAACAAAATATCATTGTTGGCATCAAGTTGTGTCATGCATAATGCAAAATGTCTGTTTACATTATGCCAAGCATTTGCAACACACCAAATTGCATCTTTAATTTTAAAATCTTTAACGAATTCAGAGGTGCTCCTTTCCTTATTTACAAAACTTAACATTCGATGCAAGAATTCAATTATATAGCAGCATTTCAAAGCTAGCTCATAATACTCTCATATCCATAGGTTGAATTAAAGATGTGAATTTTGGAGGCAGAAACACCTGGAAATTTTCTTTATTTAAAATCTCCATAGCTGGATGAGCAGAACAATTGTCCAAAACTAAAAGAATTTTTCCTCATCAGCAACTCCATTAGCTCTGGCATGCACACAAACTTCAGGGATGAAATGGTTATTGAACCAATCAACTATAAGGTCTTTTGTAACGCAAGCTTGCAACCTAAGCTTACATGACATATGGCATTCAAAACCCAGAATGATCCAAAAAACAGCATTTTGCAGAGTCTGAACTAGCGAGGAAAAATAATAATTTTGTAAGTTTAAAAAGTATTTCTGGCTCAGAATTTAGCCTTTCCTTTTATTGCCCATCAGAAGGTTATGACAGAAAGAAAAAAAGAATCCATGAATCCAGCTAGCATAAGGAAAAAAAACCTTTCATCTCATTATCTCTTTCTTCTGCTGCATTCAAAGCTCTTTTGAAAGAAAGAAACTGAGAGAAATGACATATCAGCCAACATGGGCATCAAGGTCATAGGGTAATGTGTTACTAGGTTAATCATTCAGTCAGAGAGGGCAAGAAGTGTTGGAATTACATGTACTCTGGTCTCATCACTGCACACATGTTTATAATCCTTTTTTACATTCATAGTCTAACTTTTATCTTTATTTAAATACTTTATGTTAAAGTTTACTTACCTCTCTTTAAGACCTAAATATTCCCCTTTCTTCATTTGCATTATTTATCTTTTCCATCTCCTTAAATTCAGCTTAGTTTATCTTTATTTACAGTTTCCAAATGTCATTTTTTCCATTCATGCAAACAATGCATATTTGATTTCAAGCAGTTCAGAGTTCGTTTCGCCAACCAATCCTTCCATGACTTAGACAGCTGGAGAGAATTACGTCTCGCTTGGGTCATTTATATTACGTCTCTTTTTCAGCAATTCAGATCACGGCATTTGGATGTGTGTCTCTGGTGCAGCGTAGTGAAAATATTTTGGGTTTTCTTGCCTTATATAACTGATGAACTTTCATTCAATCGGCAGTGTCTGGTGTCCGAGATTGTTTTAACATTTTTCTTTTCGCTTGACTGAGTCATCATGTTTGTTTTTAAATTAGCCTCCTTTTACAAGCTATTTTAATTAAGATCTTTTAGACCAAGTTCATTACCTTTAGATGTTTGCTTAAGTTTTTAAACCACCTTTCTCCTTTTTATTGTAAGCATTGGATGGTGATGTCTTTTTCAGATCTCTAAGCAAGAATGTGCAGTTAAATAGACAAGGCTCCTCCGTCAAAAAGCATCATTTGTCAACCATTTTCTTTGAGTGTGAATCTCTGGAGGGAGAAATGGAAATTCAATAAAGTGCTTTTTGTCTAAGCTGTTCCATGGGGCTCTCGCAGTACACGTTTTAATCTTGCTATAGAACTTTTACATCTTACTTAATGTCACTAAAGATATAGTCTCCTGCATATATCAAGAAGAGGCAAGGTGATTAATTATTCACTTTGGTTAGATGACTTCATGCATTTTAATTAAAGATGAAACGATGGTGCTTCGACACATTGACAGATTTTCTTTAGTAATGTTTCAGTAAATATCGTAACATTTTGCTACGTGACACACATATTAATATATATATATATTTGAAGTTTAAGTCAATTTAAGTTTATCAATTTAAGTCAATTTAAGTTTAAGACCTGTTTAGTTAAAGGTATTTATTATTTTACTAAGTTGTTTATTTTAATAAGTCATGTGCCGTTTATCATTTAAAGCTTCTGTTCTGGTTTAATTTGTTATATTTCGAAGTTTTTTTAATTTATGCTTTTTATCATTTAAGTTATTAATAAATGTTTATGTTTTTAAACTGGTTTCTTTCTTGCATCCCCCACGTACAGTTATTTAAATCATTTTATATTACTTTGGGGTTCACAAATACAGCTATACGCTTCTACTTGCATTTAGCACTCTGATTAAATTATTCAACCCTGTTAACATTACTTTTGTAATGTTAACAAGAAGAATATCAAGTGTGTTTAGTGTTTTAGTTATATGTATGTACTTAAGTGATTTTATTAGAATTAAAATACACGAAACATCATCATGAGTCATCAGCGTATCGGGTCAAGTACATTCTCACAGGTTAAAAAGTACAACATTCTCTCTAATTATTACAGAAACAGGATTCCCACTAAAGTCTTTAATTAACAGTCAGGTGGTATAAAAATATACCAGAATATGACCATATTTATTTATATAGTGTTCAGTTAAAAGGGTTTAACTGCATTCCATGAGAAATGTGGAAATTACAGCTAAATCTTATTTTTAAAATTAATAAAACTGAAAGCGGAAAAATAAAAATGTCCAGATTTTAGAGATTTCTGGAATTTGGATGTCTGGATTTTCAAGGTTCAACTGTATCTACAAATCAGGTCATCAACAAAGTGCTTACATATCCATCTTGTAATCTTAAATAACAATTTTTTAATTAAATCTAGGGTGGAGTGGAAAAAATAAAATTTTCCTCTTCATTTCATATTTAACAGAAAAAAAAAATCAGGTAAATCGATTGTCTTCAGCTTGCTACCAGGTCCTGAAAGTATGAAAAATGATAGCTGAAATTACAAAAATTGATAGCACATTGTGATAAATCATGTACTCAATTTCTATTACTTTTGCTCATTATTCCAAAATGCAATATTTATTTGAAGTTGCATTTTTATCTTCCATATGATAGAAAAAAGAGGGGGGGGGGATCAATCCATCAGTGTTTTTAGGCCAATATCAATCATTGAAAAAATGAGAATTCATAGGGAATTGTATCAAACATTTTACCTCTATTTCAGAATTATAACTCAGTAGAGAAATATAATTTATTAAGTTGTTGATGGGCTTATGCTTAAAGATAGTTTGTGGAATGTTGGTATAATTTGGCTACCTTGTACATGATCTTGGAAGAATTTATTTCAGTGTGTGAAAAGACAGTAATAAGAATCCCATCTGTAACACTGTAAGAAAAACAAAACTGGAATTTTTTTTCCATTAAATAGAAAGTAAGAAACAGCAAATTTTGATGACTTTTAAATTTCAAAATTATGAACTTCACTTTTATATGATGTGTCACAATTTGCTGTCAATTTAAAAAATTTCAGGACCTAGTAGAGGGCTCAAGACTTTAATTCATTGACCGAAAATTTGTTTCCATTAAACAGGAAGTAAAAAAGCAAATTTTGATGACTATTGTATTTTGAAATAATGAACTTTACTTTTGCATGATACGTCATAATTTTCTGTTAATTTTTGTAATTTCAGAGCCTGGTAGAGGGCTCAAGACATTAATTGATGACCTGATTTTTTTTCTTCTATTAAATAGAACGTGAAGAAGCAAATTTTAATCACTACTGTATTTAAAAATTGTAAGCTTTATTCACTCTAATGTTCATTACTTACTTTTACTGCAATGTATGCACAATGAAAAAATATTAGCATGATTTTTGACAGGGATCAAGTATCTCTTTTATGTGGGGTTAAAAAATCTCCCTTTTGAAAAATTAAACAAGAACGAAAAATCATGCGTCAAGCATAGATTATGTAGCACTTTCCAACGCTTCTAAAATAATTTTACAAATCATTACCGTATAATAAGCTGAAAGATGACATCTAAGTAAACAATTTGGAAAATGCATAACATATTTAAAAACGTAATTTCAGGAATTTTCAATATATACAATATTTGGAAAAATATCCGAATACTTTTATGTAGCCCTGTATATGATCTATAGATTTGTATATATACATAGGATGCTAAATTTTAGTTTAGTTAGGAAACGCGTAACACCATTTAAATTCTCCTTCTGGAGTTTCTGTCAATAAACGGAAATGTGTTCGCGAACTTTTGTGCTTCCCTGTATAGGATCTACAGAATTTATACACACCACGTAATAGACAAAAAGCTAGTTAAGATTAAAATCGCGTTTAGTAACTTAAAACGCACTTCCAGAAATTATTGTTAACAGACAGTAGAGAATTCTTTTGTGTGTCCCTGTAAATGAACGATGACTGCTATACACACACTATTCTGTAGTAAGCCTCTTGTAATGCACCTTAGTAATATATATAAACTTCAATGCGTTTAAAATAGTGGAACATTATTTAAATAAGCCGCAGACGATTTTTCTCCATAGACGTAATGTAACGGAATTATTTTGACTGTCCCTGTAAAGTAACTCTAAGTGCTATACACCTACTATTCCATATTAAGCTTCTTCTAATGCATCTTAGTGATCTATATAAATTTCAATGCGTTTACAATAGTGAAACATTTTTAAAATAAACCGCAAATGATTTTTCCCCATAGACCGCAATGTAACGGAATTCTTTTGAGTGTCCCTGTAAGAAAACTATAAGTGCTACAAACTTCAGTTGAAATAGGGAACGTGCCATAGATAACGACAATAACATATAAAAATTGCAGAGCAATCCGAGCATATTTATGGGAGTTAGAGCACGGACAGACAGCCATACGGCAAGACAAACCGAAGTCATAAGCACTTTTCAACTAGGTTGGAAAGTGCTAAAAATGCTATTTTCTGAAATTAATTTGTTTATTATAACAAGAAAAAAAATTCTGTTATGTAAGAAATAGGTACATGATTATTTATGTGAAAAAATTCTTTAAAATGTCAAATTGCTGCTGAGAAAAAATAAAAACAAAACATGGGGAACAAGTATCCCCAGTCTCCCCTACTTTTTTTTCTCTCTTCATTTATACACCACTTTCTCAAAAAAATTTTGGAATCTGCAAAATAGATACACTTGGATTTGTTGGAAAAAATGTTCCCTTTAATACAAGACACCAGAATCGACTGACCCATTTGAAATATGTGTGTATGTATGTATGTATATATATATATATATATATATATATATATTTAGTCACTTAATGAGTCTAGAATAATGATTTACTTAAACATGACTTTGTTGATTACATATACAATTTATGCATTAATGATATAAATTTTAAAAAATTAAATGGACATTGGAAATATTTCACTCCACAACCTTTGATCCTAAGCTATATGGTTGGTTGGTTTAATTGGCTTAATGGTGCAAGGTCCCTATAGTGACACGCTGCACCAAATAAGAGTTAAATACAAAGATTAAAAAAAATTAAACATTATCAAACGGTGTCATAAAAATTGTTGAATGGTTATATCATACAATAGAATCAGTCTAGATGGGAATCTTCATCAAGATGTAGTCATATACAAAGTCATACGTTAAAAGTATGTGTAGTAAAATATTAAATGGAATAAAATTGACTTGTTTAACAAATATGTAATAAACTTGTCACTACCTGTCACGGTTTTCAAATTAAATTCAGTTTAATAGTTCCAGCTCTCAAACTGGAAGTGGGTACTTAAACACTTGAAGGGCAGTGGGATATTATATATCCTACTTAATTTAATTCTCAAATGCCACAATGACATCATAATTTTGAAATAAAATTTTGTTTTTATATTGTACATGAAGAAAAGCTTTTACTAATTTTCAAATAAATTTGTTCCTAAATCCTAGTGTCATTCAATCATTTCAACATTTTTTAAACACAAGAACTTCAGCTCTGAAAGAGTATATAAATAACCAGAAGTTGCTTTTCAAGGGTCTCAAAAGAACTTCTAATATTGAGAATTAAGGAGGTAGAACACAAAAATCTGGAAAATTTTTCAACAATACAAAAAACTCAATTAAAGAATGTTATAGAGAGATGATGGGTTCAAGTTTACAAACGTAAACTTCTAGAAATAAAACTGATTTGCTATAAGAACACAGTTCAATTTTGAAATTACATCATAATCAAGACATCAAGAAACAAAATTCCTCATCATATAAATATTAAACACTTAACCGATTAATGCTCGGTGTCTTCATTTGAGGACAAATATAAGATCTTATTCCCAGCACAATTTTTTTCCTTAAAATCAACTAATTCTGGCTGGGCTATAATTTTAAAAGATGGATTTTTTAAATTTCTCCCTTAACTTACTCAGAATCATGAAATATGACAAATAATAATGTAATTATTAATAATTTGGGCATTAGCCGACTAATCTAGAAAAACAGTAGATTCTGTAGACATAAAAATTAACATGAATAGTGAAAATTTGGAAAGCATTAAAATAAAAATATACCTGGTGACTTTGAGTCATCAAGATTCACAATAGTTGATAACAGCCGTTGATACTCGTTACAATTAGCCATATTACTAAATAAAGCAATGCAAAAAAAAAGAATTAATAGTTATAAAACAAAATACAGAGTAAAATAAATGAAGATAAGACTTAGTCATAAAGTTGAAAGCAATCAACTAAGTCAACATACTCCGTGTTCTTGCTGTTTTTTGAAGCATCTGAATCTACACTGAAGACAATGTCACCTTCATTCTTTGGTTCAAATATTCTTCGAGGATTGCTGGATGTGGATGGCCTGTAAAGATAACCCTTTCTAAATTAGAAATCAATATACAAAGAAGAAGAATATTAATCATTTATGTCAATATATAATACATGAGGCTACAAGCAACTTTAGATAAAAGTTTTAGGGACTAAATGACTTAATGGTTATAAATTGGAGATACTTTCTTAATGATCTGAAAAAAAAATAATTATGTCTATCAAATAGCACACTAAAACAATTCTAACAATAAAAGGGTATACTAAATATATGTTTTTAATTTATTTCATTGGTAAAAATACATACTTTTATTTATGTAGGTATGTGAAGGTTGCGCTGTGGTTATTTATATGATGGCATAATTGACTATATACAACTTTATTACTTTAACGAAATATATAATTCAACATATTCAAATAAACATAATAAATAAATATAATGTTTAATAGCCGTCCAGCAGCCGCTCTAAAATCACGATGCATCACTCGAGACTGCCGAAGAGCAAGTGTCAAAGATTCCGGTCGAATCCACCGTCAGTCTATACTTGGCAAAACTTTCCAACCGCCAAACTTTCGCCAAATGTGAGAACGCTCTTTTGCTCTGCTGGAGAAACTTAAATGGATTATGCTTCCTCTTCCATTTTCAAATAAGGCGAATTAGCACAATTAGCGTCGCCACATTTATATTATAGCTTAAGAATTTTCAGGTCACTTCATGTAATTAAATTATTTATTTATTATTGTAGACAAGGTTTCCTTTATTTTATCTTTGACTTCATATTTGTAATACTTTTTAACTAAAGCTCAAGTAGTTAAGTTTTAGTAGTTTAGTTTTAACTAAAGCTCATCATTTTCTAAAGAAACTTTTGACCATTGCTTGCTTTAAATGATTAGTGTATGTTATATATGGATGCTTACTCTTTCTCACTTTTATCAAAAACAACAATTTTAGAAAAATGCTATAAAAAAGGATGTTTTCACTTGCATATTTGAGCATCTTTATCTTCAGGATAGTTTTTTTTAAGTGAACGGTTTTACTAGGTTCATTACAGTTTTATTAAGTTGTTGATATTGTTTTTATTACATTTTTTTATTCCCTTGAGCATGTGACTCCATCCTTTATCAATAATCACATGTTCCAATAAGTTATAGATATCTTCATTTCAGGGTTGGCAAGTTTCTTCCAAAGTGGAAAAAAATGCGCAAAAAACCGGCTGGAAGAAATAGGTTTCTTCCAAGTGGAAGAAATTGTTTTTCTTTAAGAATTTACCATATAAGTTACAACTTTGTAAGATACAATAAAAATAAATGTATTTTCTAATAGATAACCTTACATAAATTTAATTAGACTTATAATACCTGTCTAAAGCTTTCCAATCATTGTGTACCTGAATAAAATAAATGGGACTTTTCTAACACCATGCCAAAATGTATGCTAATGTGCTATTTATTTCAACCCTGAACGTGTAAATATTTTTATTGCAAACCGTGCCAAACATTGTGATTTGCTATTTATTGAACATGACACTTTTTAATTATTATTATTATTACTTAATTGTAACCTCGCAAAACATCTTAATTTGCTATTTTTCAAATAGAAAATATTTAATATTAAGTAGTAACTTATATTTATTGTTGACACTAATGTGGATTTTACCATTTGGCAGTTACCAGATGATGAGGAAGCTGCAATAAAAATTTTTCAGGACTTTGGATACATAAAAAAAGTTTTTATTCAAAAAAACTATGAACGTCTTCATTCAAAAAGTGAAATGTTACTGCAATGCTAAGAGACATTTACAATGCTATGCCTGTAGTTTAAATTGAGTTAATTTTATTAATTTATCATATAATATTTATTTGTTCTTTTATTTTAAGTCTTTATTCGTGTCGATTTAATAAAATAGTTAGTGAAAGTCTGTAATTTTCAAATGTTATATTTTGAAATGCTCAATTTTGTGCCAGCATTTTTTTTTTTCCCAATTGAATCATTTCACATGAATTTCATTTTGTGCCAATTATTGTGCTTGGTGACGACAATGGTGTTGGTATAACGGAAATGTACCAAATAAATTTATCCAAAATACACAAAATCAATTGAATGTAATTCAATTCCGAAGAAGCACATTTTTTTTTTTTTTTTTTTTTTTTATAATTTAAACTTCTGTAACCAGTAGTAAATAGTATGTGGATCATTTACCTATTGTAGAATGAAACTCTTTTAAATAAAAGACAATGCTTTGAATTTACGCCCATTTTATTAAGGAAACTAATATACAGTAATTACTGTATTGAAGGATTTCATTAAAATCTCCATTTTCCTTACTACAGTGCAACATTGTATAACAAAACAGAAATAATTTAGCTTTAAGATGCTGCAATTAATTTCTCAACTTAGAATGGAAAAGAATGCAAAAGATGAAAAAAATCTTATACCTGTAGAGTTTATTTTTAGAACATTTATCTTTTAAATCAGCATTGAGATATGCATGCTAGTATACATAAATACAAATGTGTTTGTTTTAAGTTTTGCACAATAGTTTTTAAAATATTGCATTTTTATACAATAAATAAAGAATGTGTAGTTTTTCTGTTAAACCTGAAGTTTGTTATTAAAAAATAACTTATTTTTCCATAAATAATATTTTTAATGTTAATTAAAATTTCCAATTTAAATTTCATATAATTAGGTTTTGAATTTAATTCTTTTATATAGTTAATATATTTTAATTTTGAGCATCTGTTTTGGTTTCTGTTGGTTTCTTCCATTTCTTCCACTGTCCTGGAAGAAATTAGTTTGAAATTAGTTTCTTCCAGAAGAAACCCAACCCTGCTTCATTTATAAAAAATTTAACTGTTTCATGGTAGAAAGTTAAAGATCTTTGTTAACATTGCTTCAGGGGTGATTCTGAGTAAAAAAAAAATTTCTGAAATTCACAGCAAATTTTCTGAAAAGTTACAAAAGGGGGGGGGGGGGTTGTCCAGTCCACTCCCACCACTTTTTTTGCATCCCTTTGACGAAATTTGTGTTTTTTCATGATTTTTTGACGAAATTTTGCAGTTTATTCGCGATTCTTTGACGAAATTTGCCGTTTTTCGCGATCTTTTGACGAAATTTGCCGTTTTTTGCAATGTTTTTAACGAAATTTGCCTTTTTTCGCGATCTATTGACGAAATTTGCCATTTTTTCGTGATCTATTGACGAAATTTGTCGTTTTTTCGCGACCTTTTAGACGAAATTTGTCGTTTTTTCGTGATCTTTTAGACGAAATTTGTCGTTTTTTCGCGATCTTTTTCGTTTTTTCGTGATCTTTTTGATGAAACTTGCCATTTTTTCGCGATCTTTTTGACGAAACTTGCTGTTTTTTCGCGGTCTTTTTGACGAAACTTGCCGCTTTTTCGCGATCTTTTTGACGAAATTTGCCGTTTTTTCGCGATCTTTTTGAAGAAATTTGCTGTTTTTTCGAGATCCTTTTGACAAAATTTGTCGTTTTTTCGCAATCTTTTGCCGAAATTTGCCGTTTTTCACAATGTTTGCCATTTTTTCGCGATTTTCTGTCGGAAGTCCCGTTTTTTCTGCGATCCTTTGACAAAATTGGCGACTTTCTTCGAACGAATGATGAGATTGATTTTTTTTCGGTGATCATTTGCCGAAATACCGATACATTTTATGTCCGAATTTTCGGATTTATGACCGATATTTTTTTAATTTTCGGAAATCACTGCCTTAATTTTTCGGAAAATTCGGACCAGAATCACCCCTGCATTGCTTACCAGTTTTTTTTCCCACATTATAAACATCTTTTTTTATATTTTTACAGCTGATTCATTTAGCAAATGCTATTGTTCTTTATCCAATGATATTATTCTTGTGCTCCTTTATTCTTTTTATAATTTTTCTGTTTAAAATTCCTATATATTTTCCATCTGAACCATACTTTTTTCTTTTAGTTTATCTTATTTATCATTCAAAATAAAAATAATAAATAATCTGCTTTCATGCAATATTTTTTTTTTCAGAAAATTTCATTCTTTAAAGTGTGTCATTGTACAAATGAATAGGCAAAGTTAAACAAATGAACTTAATTACAAATGATTTCACATTATAATTTATTATATTCATCATTTGCTGTTCTGAAAGTATGGTAAGGTGTTATCCATTAATTATGTCATGTAATTTTTTTACATTTTTTATTTTTTACCACTCTCTCTCATAGACTGTCTCTCATAGATGTCCCCCCCCCCCAGCCATTGTGATGTCACATATTTTTAAAATATTAATTTAGAGCTAATTTTAAACAAAAACAAAAAAGTTATATACAATCTATTACCTACTGATAAAACCATTAAGACCTTCTGTGTTTTTATGTCAAGCTGTTGCAATTCAAAGAAAAAGGGAAACTCTACCAATGTAATAAACATTTTTTTATTCAACTTTATTTTGTTGACATTTTCTGACCCACTTCCTCTCTTGAACTATGATGCAATTTAATACACGATCACCAAGAAGATTTCTGAATTACCTTTTTTAAGTTGTTAGATTAATATGCAAAGCCTAAAATAATGTACAATGCTGCATGATTTTTGCTACAGGGGTAAATATTACATATAGTATGCATTGTACAAGCAACAGGGGAGCCATTTTAAAACTTTAGAGGAGGGCAAAATTCTTTTTGAGGGGCAACAATTTATTTTGATTTTGTTGAGTACATCTGAGAAGCCATTGATATAGTTTTATTCTCATATATATTTCAAAAATTAGCCAAAGTACTCATTAAATGATAAATGTGTCTCATTTTGAGAATGTTGCAATAGCAAGGCTTTAAAAAATATTAATAATAAATATCTACTTATAATAAAATCCGAAGGTAAGAAAGTGTCTGTAATCATTCTGGGCATGACCACTCTGGTCTGTGAATCAACCGTAGTTAGATGCCATGTTAGGCTTAATGACAAACCTATGCTAACATATGACAGCTAAATGATAATATCTTCTACTTGAAATCATGTCTGTTCAGCATATTTTTCTTATAAAACATGTATATCATATTATAATGTTTTAAGTTCTTAATTAAAAATCCAGATTAGACATCAGAATCCCAGATATAAACAAATGAACACTGTTGCCATTCAGCATCACAAATTCAAATGAATCACAAATGAACGACTCTTTGAAAGTTTCACATCCGATTCTGCTCTTAAAATATTTGTAAAAGCATATTAAAGCTTTTAAATATTTTTAATTTCATTTAAAACCTTCAAAAACTATTTTAACAGCCATCTATCGGCAAATCCAAGTGTAAGAATGTGTAGATAATCATTCCAGAGTGAATCAAGTCAGAGCTGCAAACCCGAGTGTAGCTAAACGTCATGTTAGGCTTACTGAAAAACATATGGTAACATACGACAACTAAATAATAATTTCTTCTACCACAAACCATGTCTGTTCAGCATAATTTCATATAAAACATGTATTCTGTAAACAATTTTTTTCAGAAATAGTGGTAATTTCTGTTGGAATAATATTCCATACATGTCTACATTTTAGTCTTGTCACTTCATTTAAATTCATTCATTCAATTCATTCATTAGAAGTTCTTAAGTTATTATCAGTTTTATATTTATCTCTAAGTTCTGGTTTACTCATACATATCTTTTGTTTATGATTTATTTATTTCAATATTTAAATATCGTATTTAATATTTCATTTAGTTTACTTACCTTTAATACCTTTATAAATATCCTGGCATATTCACTTTTATTTTTACACGGCATCTTAAAAAGCCCATGTATCTTTGTTTACATTCTACCGGCTTCTTTTCCCATACACGTCAAGTGTTACGATGTTCCGGAGCGACTCCGGCAGTAGACAACAGATGGCGTGACCAACTGTTTCCTTCTTCATCGCTCTCTCGTCGCTGCTAGGCATTTCTTGATCTTTCATGTAACCGGCAGTGACAGTGATGTATTTCTCATTTAATATGGAAGGCCGTGTGATTGGATGTTTACCTGGGAAGATACATTTAAATACCAGCTCTCGGATATCTCTCATCAGCTTCGATTCGTTTCAGTGTGTTGTGGCAAGGCAACGATGTCGCCATTTAGTCATGGCTGGGTGTAATGATGAGATGATTCGAGATGTCCTGCTGTTCGCTTTTAAAGTGATACTTTTAGTTCTTCACGAAAAGTTAAAAGACGTTATGTTTAATAAGTGTGAACGGCCGGATAAAGTTTAAGTAAAGATGCAGTTGACATTTTAAGCGTTTTCTATTCCAAAGAGGATTAAGCTATGCCATTGAAACAATTGGATAGCTGGGGAAGAAAATGGCGGTCTGTTGATACTTTGCGTCAGAATCCTGGCTGATAATGCAACACGTTCAATATTTAACAGTTTGAGTTTAATGGTTAATGTTTTGATTTTTAGCGTTCAGTTATTTTAATTTATATTTAAGTTTGTTTTTATCAACGTTGTTTTTCCCTCTTCTTGGATTTTTAAAACCGACTTATCATTCATCATCTGAATGTATATTATCAGATGGATTTCAGAAAGTTGTGTTCATATCTTTATATAGTGTTAAGGAAGGAGGTGAAATACATGCTGAATACGCCATTGGCCAAAAAAGGCTCTCCTCTTGCCGGATGCTCGTCCTATGAAAGCAAATTTCTACAATCAATTTTTTTTTCCCGAATTTTTTATTTCCGTAATTTTTGTAGTGATGTCCGTAATCCCGTAATCTACAACTAAAATGCGGAGTAATTCCGCATAATCCGTAATGGTTGGCAGCTCTGTGCGTGGTATGTCGAAGTTTTCTATATAGCAGAAGTTAAGTAGAAATGGAGATCAACAATCTTTTAAATTGGATCGTAATTGAAAGGGGGGGGGGAGGAGATGTGTAAAATTTATTTTATCTTGTTTTAAATTAAAGTTAAGTTGTTTAAAGTATAAAGTTTTTATTAATGTTAATCTTTAAAGTGAAATTGAACTTAAATAAAAGTAATTTCTTTCTTTGAAAAATATTGTTTCTTAATAAGCTCCAGTTCATATTAAGCATATTTTTCATTTGTTTAATTTGTTGAATTTGTATCTGTCTTTTAGTTTTTATTTCTGGCTTTTTTTTTTTATTTAATAAACGTTAAGTTACTTTTAAAAACAGTTGGTTTTTATTTCAAGACACAATTCACCTAATTTATTTTTCAGCTTCTCTCATGCATAATTTTGGCAACCAAATTGCCAGCATATACGCTCCATTCGCGTTTGCTAATCTGCTCCTTTTAAATTACTAGTAATTACTTATTCTAACAATTTCTTTCATAGGGAGGCTTTGCGGTGAGCACTCCAGTATTACACTTCTGTTTTAAATATTGCTTTGGTGCCATCTACTGGCTTTAAAATGTACTTTTCTACAATACAAACCTTTCAATAATAAAATCTTCATGCTGTTTGTTTGTATGAAGTCTTATGAAAATGGAATGCAGATCAACAATCCATCATTTTTGACGGGGGTTATATACTATAATTTCATATAAAACATGTATTCTGTAAACAATTTTTTTTCCTGAAATAGCGGTGATTTCTTTTGTAGGGAGGCTTTGTGGTGATCAATCCAGTATTACACTTCTGTTTTAAATAGTGTTTTGGCGCCATCTACCGGCTCTAAAATGTACTTATCTACAATACAAACCTTTCAATAATAAAATCTTCATGCTGTTTGTTTGTATGAAGTCTTATGAAAATGAAATGCAATATTCCATCATTTTTGACAGGGAATACTAGTATTGATAATTTCTGTGCCTAAAGTATTTATTTAATGATAATGTTTCTGTTGTAATCAAATCTGATGTTATTTTATGAAATTCCCTAATTAAATTTTTTGTGTACGATGTGATGAAAAATAACACTGAAACATCAAATTTCTTGAGGGAAGTATCTTCCCCCTCTCGCCTAGCCTCTCCCAAATGGCACCGCTGTTGTACAATGCACAAAATAAAATCCTGACATAGGCTATATAATAACATCAGCTCTAACTGAAGAAAGAAAAAAACTTAAAAGTATCATTTTAAATTGTAAAACGTCTTTTGCAGCTGTAGGTAATTTATTTTATAAGGGATCATATACTTGTAAAAAGCTGAAGCAAACTTTTAAAAGCTCAAATGCAGCACCACACTTTTACACCACATTAAATTTAGCATGACTACAAATACAGATACAAATTCTTTTCAATCTTGAATGATTAACTAGTGAGACATATATTATTAAAAAATGAAGTAATCAATGTTGAAACATCAATGTCAGTTATTTAGACATAAATAATTTATGTATTTCAGTATATATATATATATATATATATATATATATATATATATATATATATTACATGACATATTGGAGAAGCTAAACTTAAAGTCCCTTGAAATTTCATCATTAACATGGTGAGGAGGGAGATAATTTATAGTAATTACAGAAATGGCTATCTTTAAGATAAACATCGTATGTTAATAATGAATATTAAATACAGGGCTGCCACTCTAAAAATCATTTGAAATAGTTGCTTTAGTAGCCTTCAAAGTCAAAAATAGTCGCAAAAATAGTAGCATAAGCTCCATTTTAGTAGCAAATTAGTTGCATATAAAGTTCTCCAAAATAACACAGTTACTCAACATTTTAAATAATCACAAGTAACTAAACATTTAATATGTTTATTATTACAAGACAGATAAATAAAGTTAGAAAAATATAAAGAAACAACAAAGTATCACATAATTTTAGGCTTTTTTGAAACAAAATTCAGTATATTGGATTTTCTTTTGTTAATAATAGTGTTTAGTCTAATTTGTTTAGTCTCATGTTCTCTTTCTCTTAGTCTCATCTGTTGGGCAACCTCTAACATTCCTTGTGCAATCCTCATTTCCGCAACATTACCCCTTTTTATGGCATTCTTTAGTCTATCATTTGCTTCCTCCAGTAATTGATCTGCTGATTCTTGTGTCTCTTTTTTTTCCTTGGCTACTTGTTTAAATTGTGTTTCCAATTTTTCAACTGTTTGCTTCTTATTTTCAATTTCCTCTCTCATAACCTTTTCTTGCTCTTTTCTTTCTTCTTCTTCTTTCTTTTTAGTTTCTTCAAGTTCCTTCAATCTTTTTTGTTCCTTAATAAATGTATCATACGATTTATGTGCACTGTATGCCAACTTCATAAGTTCCCTAGTAATAGGTATTTGTGTAACATTTTTAAATGTACTAATATAATCTTTGATGATAAGTCTCTCATTTAGAAGTCTAAGAGACATAGAAGTCTTTTCATCAGTTAAGATCCTTCTAGATACAGAGAAGCCTCTTTCCACATCAGCATTACCATGAGAAAGGCATAAAGATGCTTTCACGAGTTTTTCGAGGGAAGGATATCTAGGTTCACTTTTAGCAGATCTATCGAAAATTTTCTTCCAAAAATTGTCGATTCGTCCGATGGTGTCATCATCAGATAAATTTAACTCAGATTGTAATATGCGCCACTCATCCTTGACGTCTAAATCCGATACTCCAATAAATGAGAGTGCTTGTGAGAGTTCTCCAATCAATTTCAAACTTTTATCTTGAAGAACAACTTCAGGCTGTAAGCATTCACAATATGATAAAATACTAAACTTCAAATTTTTTATCAAATAGTTATGCGATGTCATATAATGTCGCTGAATCTTAAATAAAGCATTTAGCCTGTTCTTCTCACTCAACAATTGCAGACACTTTTTGGTTTTCTCACCACATTCAACTTTTGCCGCTTCCATTAAATTTTCTAACATGATCACCTTTGTATGATCTATACCATGTTTACATATACGTCCTGAAATTTTTTTCAGAATTAATTTCAATTCTGATGATAGAATATGAACCAATGGTTCTGAATTCTGGAATATGGATGAAAATTTTATGAAAAGTTCAGAACTTTCGATGACAAAATTTATTTCAACCTGTATGTCAACATACTTCAGGTATTTGACAATTCGTTTATACTTTTCTGTTTGCATTAATTTTTTTCATTTTGTGGGATGAAAACCATGAAGTATTCAACTAATGCCGGCCACTGTTCTAGAAGTCTCTCTAATGCTGGGCCAATTGTAAGCCATCTGCTCGATACATGTTTAATGAACTTGTGCTCAGGGACATTTTTTTTAACCTGCATTTTTATGTAATCGACCCAACGTGAAGGGAATTTTTTAAAGAAATAATAAATATCTATGACTAACTCGCAAGCAACTTCTCCAAACTCTTCCATCCCCTTCAAAAATGCGTTATTCACAATGTGTAGATTACAGGTCCCCACATCCAACAGCCCCTTACCTCTTTCAATAATTAAGAGTTCATTCACTAAATTCCATATTTTTTTATTTACCTTAGGCCCATCAGAGCTTAGCATCAACAGTTTGTTAAGAGATAAACTTGCTTCATTTAATACAGTTATAATTTCTTTATATATATCTTTAGCTGTTGCATGCCCTAAAAACACAGTCTTCAAATGTCTGACAACAACTTGATTTTCTGCTTCAGACCAAAACCTTATCTTGAATTGTAATTCCTTTTTATCGGCATTATTAGTCGTTTCATCATATAAAAGTGTGTAATATGATTTTTGTGCATCACACAGCAGCCTCTTTTTGAAATACGGCCCTAAGGCTTCTGTAATTATGTATGTCAATTTGGTTCTGCCAAGTTGAAACTCACTAGGAATAGATGGGAACATAGCACTGAACACTTCCTTTAAATCATCAGCAGAAGTTGCAGACATGTTGCATTGAACTGATTTCAAAACCCAAATAAGTTCAGCTTTTGTTGCAGCTTCACGGCTGCTAAACAATTGCATTTTCTTAAGTGCTGGTGTCTCAGTCAAAGTATCTGTAGAAGCAGGTGGTAAATCTGTAGAAGTAGACAGTAAACTTGTAGAAGTTGATGGCAAATGCACATTATCCTCACCACGTGGTTTCAATAACAGCTGTGAGGGCTTAAACTTAACCTCAAAATTTTCTTTGTGTACTGTACATTTTGCATGCTGAGTAATTGCAGCAAATCCTTTTGTGGTGCATATAATATTTTTGTCACAAGGTATACAGAATATTTCATCATTATTTATTTTTCTGCACCACTCAGAGATAACATAGCCATTTGGATCCATTTTTCTGAACCACTGGGGCAGCACTTGATAAGTTTTTGCCATTGTGAAAAATCACTGAAAATAAAATAAAATAAATCAATAAACAAAATAAATAAATAAAATAATTTAACAAATTACAGGAACCATTGAAAAAATGTTCCGGAAGCTTAATTAAAAAAAATAAATAATTTAGCCCCCTTTAAAATACACCCCCCCCCCTTCTTATAGCAGACCTATTCACCCCACCCTACTATAACATAGCTTCCCCACCTACTATAGTATGATCTCGGCAGCAGGCGGTGTTACCACCGCACCGCCACCTGCTGCTAACACAGAAGTCCCATTCCCTATCTACTGACTTCTCGTTTGGTATCCGAAGGTAGAATAAACCGAAATATCCAAATATGATGCCAACTTTAGGTGTTAGCATTGAAATTTTTAAAGTTTGGTACAATTGTAGACCATCCCCTAAGCAAAATTTAAGTATTGCTTTAACTCTTGTTTAGATTGGTCTGAGCTAAAGGTATTTTGAGGAAATTAAAGTTGAAGGCCACGTTTTTTGCTTTATAAGACAATTTCTCATCCGACGTCCATTTTTGAATTCGGCTTTTTTTCATATTGTTTGCATCTATCCTTTTTGTAACGATTTTATGCATTTCTATTGCCTATTCAAAGAAATATTCTTCTAAAGTTACAGAATTTCGTTAAGAACGCTATTAAAAAAAAAAAAAAAAAAAAAAAATCTTAAGTTACAGAATTTTGTTAAAAATGAAGTGACGACGTCAAGAGGCCCATTCTTGACCGAAAACAACAAACATTTTCCCAATGGTTAAAAAAAAAAAAAAAGAATGCTAAAGCATAAAGGAAACTTAGCTTCATATATTTAATACTAAAATAATTATTCCTTATTCTGAATATATAACAAATGCTGACATTCATATAGTGGATGGAGAAGAATTGAATGGTGAAATGCCTTTGACACAATTGCTGAAATTCGCGATTTTTTCATGACCATTAACATCCTAGTAATAAAGCATATCCAATTTTTAATAATCAGAAAATAAAATGAGTGGAAAATCACAGATCCGCAAAAAAACAAAGTCTAATACAAGTAACAAATAAGGAAGGTTTTTTTTTTAAAAAGTAAAAAATTTTTTAACCTAATATGGTGCTAGGAATTACAAAAGATTGTTTTAGAGGGGGGGGGGGGGGGGCTGAGGTAAAATGATTAAAGCATTCCTTCAAAATAGGATGTTTTGTATTTCACCATGTTTAGAAAAACAATCTAAGCTTTAGGAAGGGCAAGGATGATTCTGCATCAAATAGTTCAAATATCCAACCAGATCTTTGGTATGGGGGGCTTACAAATGGAATTTTTTCGTGAAACGAAATTTGTTGAAAATTGCGGGGGGGGGGTAATTTTCAGTTACAGGATTCATTATCTGCCATCACGAAGATCGATCAGATTCCGGTTTTCGGATCCATGCCAAAAACGTAAATATTGCAAAAAATACCCCTCCCCCCTTCTGTACTCAAAAATTTTCCCCTTATTATTTAGTTTTATAGGTAGACACAAATAACAGAAAATAAGTTAAATACATACTATTCTTGAAATAAATTTCTAAAACAATAATAATAATAATAACTTTAATTTTGAAAAATCTTTTATTTTTTGTCCATGACTGCACATATAGCTAATATTTCTTGTATCTTATATACAGATAAAATGTCATGTTCTCTAAAAAAAGGACTTTTGTTCCATTCCGCGGATAAGTTCTTTCGTTAATTCATTACAACATCCTAACAGTCGTATTTTCCCTTTTTTTTCCCCCCTCACGTGAATCGCTTTGTTCACGGAGTCTCATTAGACACCGCTATCTGTTTGGACATCATAAATTGAAATCGTACAAACACAAACAACCGCAAAACTGCATAAATAATTGACTAAAAGTAAAAAATGATAAACACGTTTGTGTTTGATTGTACAGATGGCACTTTCTAAAAAGACAAGAGTTTCTTTTCCCCCTCCTGGAACAAATGAATGACCTACTAAAACTCTGCCCTTCGACCCTGAAACAGGAGAGTATAATCAAGCTTTTTATCTCGTTCATTCTTTCAACAAATTTGAACCGCATAGGGGAAAAAAAAAACTTCCTTCAGTTTACGTTTCTGTGTTTATTTATGTTTTTTTCTTTAACTTAAGATGTGGCTAAAGGATTATTTTTTTTCTGATAATCGGATAGGGCTAAAAAAATAGAAGAAAAGAACAAATTCTAAACCAAAAATACTTTTTTAATTAGTTCTTTTTAAAAATCTATGATGAGATTGTAAAAAATGCCGGGTAAGAGGTCCGATACTGTATTATAATCACAATATTGATTGCTTAGTGTATCCAAGGATACATGGAACAGATGTTCCTGTAATTCAAAACCTACATTAAAAATAATAATAATAATAATAATAATCAAATTAAGAAATAAATTAAACAAAGAATTTTTGTCAGAACTCCATGTGCAAGAAAAATTTTAAACATATCAACTTAAGGCAGTTCTTAAAAAAAAAAAAAAAAAAAAATCCCGCGGAACAACGCGAATTTTTTGACATATTTTAAAAATTAAATTAATCATGAAATTATCAATCTTTATTAAAATGATTTATAATAGTTTTTTTTTTCATTTTCCAATAAATGGGTTATAATAAGCGATTGTTGTCTCAGGACGGCAGTTTTTTTTTCCAACGCTGCCGAATCCTTTAATATGATTCAAAATGCCAACTTTGACAGCATTTTCTGAAAGTTTTCTGTTTTCATCAAAAATGGGAAAAGGTGTTCGATTGCATAGTTTCTGAACAAAAAAGAATATGTCAGCAACCAGGCAGTTTCGATTTGAGAAACGCCTTAAAAAGCAATTAAAAAAAATAACAAAAAATATTAAATATTCATCAATAAGTTTCTAAATTATGGGGAAAACATCTACAATCATACCTCTAATATCTATATTTTATGAAGAAAAAATATAATCATACCCTTTTAATCTATACTAATAAAAGAAAATTTCGCTCTGTGTGTGTTTGTGGGCGATGGCTAGGAAAATCTAGCCCACTTTGAAGGCTGGAAATTTAGGTGTGGACAGTCGAAGTTCTGGCCATGTGTGCACCTGAGCCTCAGAATTTTAATAATTAGCCTAGATATTAGATTCTCATTAACCATCGCTTCTAAAATATAATCTTTTAAATCAAAATGGCGAAAGAAACGGACAAGCACATTGGATTTGCAACCGGAAATGAACGAATTCGAAATTATTTAACTAATTAGCGAATTTTAAGAAAACTAATTGAGGTATCAAATTGAAAATTTCTGAGCATATGTAAAAAATATTCTTTATCTGACTATGTGATTTTTGAAAAATTCAGTTGGTAATTTTTATTAATTTACGCAAAAATCTGCCGGCGCCAGTGAAAATGACCCGAGAAGTTTTCAGACAAGCATCGGCTTTCATTAAAAACTGAACTACAAAGAGATCTGTTTCTCTGGCCGATCCCTCTCATTTAGTTTGCTAAAATGAAAGGAAATAATTGCCAAATTTTACTAATGAACAAATATTTAGGTAACTAAGATATAGATTTGAAATTGAGGTCGGGAAGGGGTGTCATCTGCCGGCTATTTTAGCGTAGCGTCTTCGTTATGTTCTAATTATCAGAAAAATGTAATTCTTTTTTTAATGATCGCGTTAATGTACGTGACGGTGGTTCTCTTGAACAAATTATTCATTATATTTGAGGGTATGGGGAGAGAGGGGATTAACGTCTTTCTCTGAGATAGTAATTATCTCGACCACGTGCAACGCCGGGCAGGTTAGCTAGTTTGGAATAAACTTCTGGATTCGCGGGTAATATTTTCATGTACTCTACACTGAATCAACGCAATCTCAGCCGAATAAAAAATATAATTAATATGGTATTTTATTATTAAGTATTCTTATTATGCAAGAAACACCTACAGTCGCATCCAATATCTATCTTTCCATAAAGAAAAAAAAAAAGATATTCATTAATACTCAAACATATTATTTATTTATTTTTATCAGAAATAATATTTTGGACTTTTCTTAAACAAAAAAAAAAAAATAATAAAAAAATCTGATACATTCGAACCCATTCCGCGGCTTACTTCGGGTTTAAGCAGAATAGAGTAATTTTTAGTTCGTAATCAATCTGTAAACATAAAAGCAAACAAATAAAAGAATGAAAATCAGTACTTACTTCAATAAAAGCAATTAACGATCATTAGCAAAAGTAACTGTAAGAACAGGAACTCCAAAGTTATGTTTGTCACTGCTTTTTCAAAAGCTAAAAAGATCGTACATGCGTACAAAAGAAACAGCATAGAATTTCATTTCAATCAAGAAAGTACATGCACAGAAATTATTCTGATTTTTTTTTTTTTTTTTTTTTTTTTTTCGTTCAGCAAAAAGTAACGGTATTGGATGACAACAGGAGTGAAGGAGGGGCTTTGAAATGCAGATAGTGGTACTGCATTGGTCAAACGTTTAGCCATGGCATACGCAACAATTTTATTACAAATGCCTTGGTTTAAGATTAGTATTTCCCGCGGATATCGCGACATCTATCGGGAAAATTTTTTAAATAGTCGCCGATTTTGTAAAATAGTCGCCTATTTACTGAAAATAGTTGCTTTTTTGCCGTTTTTTGCTTAAAAAAGTCGCCTTAGTCGCCTAGAGTAAAAAATAGTCGCAAAAAGTAGCATTTTAGTAGCAAATGGCAGCCCTGTAAATACAGTAAAACCCTTGAATAACAGACATCTTGGGACGGCAATATTTGTAAGCTATTCAGAGGTAAAAACATACATACAATCTATATGTTGAGGATGATAAAATGTTTGTTAAATAGGTGTCTGCTATACAGCCGTATCCGTTATGGAGGTTTTACTGTACAATGAATAAAAGCCTCAAAAGTTTTAAATTTATGGTAAGTATTAAATTAAAGAAATTATGGTTTTAATGGAATGTCCTAGTACTTTTGTTTTGATAAACACATATTTCTATATGCACTTAGCAAATACAAATTCTTGTCAATCTTGAATTTCAATTTTTAAATCTTACAAATTTAGAACACGGGCAATCTAAGCAAATGAATCTAATTTCAAATTAATTAATATTCATAAGAAAACACTGATATCACATAACTGGTGATGTAGCAGCCTTCTTTATAATAAAACCACCTAGAATCTTAGAACACATTAAAAAAAAATCATCAGCAAATTGTCAAATTTCCCCCTTTGGATATGCAGAAAACAAAACTGAAACTTAACTTTAAATCAGATTCTGAAATGAAAATTGTCACGACATGTGTGCTGTTAAATTACAGTAAATGCTCAATTATCCGGCATTCAACTAATCGGGAAAATTTGGAGAACTCCTTTATTTTTCTCTTTCCATAAGCAGTTGCAAAAATTTTACTGCTATTTTAGGAACTTTACTATTAGCATTCTCAAATTATCACAGCAACCGATTCAGAATAAAACAAATCTATGCATGTTAATGACAGTGAATGTTATAACTATCTAGTATAAATAAAAATCAATGCCACAGAATAGCTTCATGTTGCATCATAGTCAGCAATCGCTCGCCAGCTGTTTTTCCTGGCAAAAGAGAAGAGGGGAAGGGAAAGGATGATGCAATGAGAGAAGAAAGACTAATTAATCCTTCTGCTCTTGGCAAAACTGGACCAGGCAGAGGAGAGCAATTAAGAGATAGAAAAAGTATATTTTTTACAACTTTTCCGAAAACTGAATGGCCAAGTGAGGAAGCAGGAGGAGAGAGGAAAATTATATTGCATTTTCTAAGAATTGGAATGGAGATATATAGTCATTCCCATCATTTCAGATATCAAAGGTTTCTTTTTTTATATTCAGATGCACAGTAGTGTTTATAATTGAAAGTGTTTTGATTATATACCAGTAAGATAGTTTCTTTTGTTTATGTTTTATTCTTGTATGTTTATCAGTTCAAACTTTTTCTTCCCAGCTGTCTATCAAGGAAAAATATTTTTTCAACAGAATAAAAGGCAAACAGAAATAATAATAATTAAAAACTAGTTGGATGTGTCAATCCCAAAACTTTCTTCTATCTCACATAGGTTTTGCATACACTAAAAAAGAAACAGCACCAATTTATATCAAGGTCTAACTGAAACTCAAGTTTTATTAAATTCCGTGCAATATTTCTTGAGATATGACCATCGCTAAAATCCTGCAAAATCCTGCATAGCAGCGCTACCTGCTGGGCAATTTTTACCAAAAACTAATCAGCACCAATTTATATCAGAGACTAACTGAATATAAAGTTTTATTAAATTCCGAGCATTATTTCTTGAGATAAAGCTATTGCAGAAATCGCGAAAAATGCTGCATAGCAGCGCCACCTGCTGGGCGATTTAAAAAAAAACTAATCAGCTCCAATTTATATCAGGGACTAACTGAATCTAAAGTTTTATTAAATTCCGAGCATTAGTTCTTGAGATAGAGCTATTGTGGAAATCGCAAAAAATGCTGCATAGCAGTGCCACCTGCTGGGCGATTTTTACCAAAAACTAATCAACACCAATTTATATCAGGGACTAACTGAATCTAAAGTTTTATTAAATTCCGAGCATTAGTTCTTGAGATAGAGCTATTGTGGAAATCGCAAAAAATGCTGCATAGCAGTGCCACCTGACGGGCGATTTTTACCAAAAACTAATCAGCACCAATTTATATCAGGGACTAATTGAATCTAAAGTTTTATTAAATTCCAAGCATTAGTTCTTGAGATAGAGCGCCCACAAAATTTTTGTCACATACAGACAGACAGACATTTTCTAAAAATAGTCGAATTGTGTTCAGGACCTTCTAAAACATATAAATCTGTCAAAAACCGAAAGTCAAAAATTTTCATGAATCTAATACTTTCTTCTTGTAAAGATAGAAGAAAGTAAAAAGAACGAAACAATACCCTTTTCTTTTCCTTACTTGTTATTTTAAAAAATATATATATCTCAGTTTTTAACTGTCCGATCGTGTTCAAATTTTCAGCAAATTCAAATAATAATAAATTAGAAAGCTTACCAAATTTCTATTTAAATACAATAAGTTTTCAGAAAATTAGAGCCCCCCCCAAAAACACCTACTATCTGAGTCACTCCAAAAATAAAATACTGACAACTGTAGTTTCTTTTTATGGAGATTGGAGAGGCAAAATTGGACGTTATCAGCTTACATCTGATAATGTTCTTAGCTATACAGAAATCATTCATTGTTACAGTGGGTTCCTGCACCTTTTATTGAGGCAACACAAGTGAAGAATCATATATAACTTAATTTTCCAAGCATCAACATGCTTTTTCCAGAAAGGAAAAAAGAACACCATTTTAAAAAAAAATTACACGGCACAAAGTTGATGATTTAGGAAGAAAAGGGCAGAGCGCAGTGCCCTTTGAAAAGTATCTAGTTGATTAGTTGACTTCATTAGTTTTGTTATTTCCCATGTTGACCTTTACTTTATTAGTACATAAAGTAAGAGCAGCATCTGTTAATCATCTTAGTCCTAAATTAAAATCTTTATGAGAGATCTAATTATAAATAATGTAACGTTATAAAAGATTAATAAGTAAATTTAGAAATGGCATCCTAACACAAAATATTGTTTACTTTTACTTTATCAAATGCAAATTTAATAATAAAAGAATTATTTGATTGACTTCCCAATGACAAGAAAATAGGCCAAAAAATCATTTTCCTTTTTCACTGTTACATTGATGCACCCCTCCTCCCTTCTTTCATGACAGATTTTGTAGCGCTCAACTATCCAGACTTTTCAAGTATCCCGCAATCGGCACGTCCTGAGCATGCCGGTTAGTTGAGCTTTTACTGTAATATAAAATACTACTTAATAAACATAAATTATCCTATATTCTTGATATGAAAATTATGAGTATTTTCTTTCCTTTTTACCAAAGTTTTCTTTCAAATCCCTGGGATGAAAAAATATGTGAGAGTATAAATTATGTGAGTAAATATGGTACATTTGAGGAATCATAATTAAACACTATCTCCAAATAAATCATGTAACAGCAATTTTTTTTTTCAAAGATACACATACCTTGTATTGATTTCAGGAACGTGCAATTTTTTTACAGTTTCAATTAGAAATTCATCTAGATCTGGATTTGGAAATTTAAAATACGGTAACGAAAAATTTTCCCTTGGTACTCGTGACACAGTTTCCATGTCATGAACTGAAGACGTTGAACTTGTTGGACCAGAACAAGACTTATCAAGAATGTTTGAGGATTTTCTTTTCTTCACTGTCTTCAGTGAGGAAGCTGGACCAGATTTTTGTCCAGAACCTGTTGCAGCATATCTGGAATCTGTGTAATATACATCCTCACTTGCATCAAGTCTCACTCCAATCAATTCTACACTTGAATCTGATGACTCGTTATTAGGACTGTTAAGGTTGGTAGAATCAGAGTCAATTGAAATAGTGCTAGGAACACTTTCTGCCATAGAATGTTCTCCAAACCCAGCAACTTCACTGTTGATAATATCAACCTAAAAAATATCAAAATAAAACAAAATTTTATTTTGATGATGAGTGTTTACAGTTTAAAATGGATAAATATAAATAGTTTATTATCTCTACATAATAATACTAAAACATTTAATCAGGGTTTGAAAAATCTTGGCAGCCCAGCCTTCGTGCAAGCCATCATTTTAGAGCTAGCTACTCAAATTGCAGCCTACTATTTTTGTCTTCTAAGTTAAAAGCAATGTACACTTTTTTTTTTTATGAAACAATGTTATTAAATTGTAGCAGCAATATTATGAAAAGAAAACAGTTTGGTAAAAGCAATTAGGCTCTATAACTTGCATAGAACATTTACATTTATTGCCGATACATTAAATTTGGCTGCATTAATAAGGTCAACTAAATGTACTTTTCAATAATTGACAGCATACTATAGCAACTGTATAAACTAGTGATTGGTGATTCTCGAGTATTCAACAGAGAAAAAAGTGTCATAAAAGACAACATTTGATGCAGTCATCAATTCCTAAATCTACAACTGAGATGTTCTACAATCGATTATAACACCAAGAAGTTAAAAATTTTAAATTCCCAGTTTCTTTTTCTAACTTTTAAACCTAATGTTTAAATCTGACTTATCCCTGTTGTTAAGTTTCTTTTACAGCATAACACTTTTTACTTTCATACTCCAAAATTGAACCACCTTTAAGATAAAAAGTGTTGAGCATTATGCAACCCTCTTTTTTTGTGATGAGTGATGCACCCAAGTCTTGGCCAGGTGTTGTTTTGTCGCAATGCCCAACATCAATCAAAAGCTAATTAAATTAAAATAATCTCACAGTGTGACAATATAGTTGAAAAGTGTTTATGAATTAGGCTTGTTTGTCTGCCAGATGTCTGTCTGTCCACCCTCAGCATTCCCCTATCTATGTGCCATCAGCTTTCAAAGTGAGTCAATGTCTGTGTCCGTGCAATATTATAGGAAAGAAATTCACATGAAAAGTTTTAATTTTTTGTGTCTTTGCTGCCCTTTAAATAAATCTAGTCTGACTGATCGATTTAGGTAAGTAAAACACTGTTTTCTATAGCTTTCACATGATACTTTGATGCCAAGTAGAAGCATGTACATGCAGCTCTTCAGAAGAACAATCACGTTGATTTTTGGTTGTCTATTGAGACAAAACAGGGTAACCAGAATTAGCATTGAATTCTGCAATAAACTGTTTCTTCACTTAACAAGTTGTGATGGATATAATGTTCAGTCTGCAAATAGTGGGCACATAAGGAGTGTAGCGGATATGAGAAGTAGAAGCTGAGAAAACCATTACATGACAACATTAAAAATTGCTTGAAAGCCTGAAAAAGTAAGTAACTGACTTTAAAAAAGGGTGTAAAGGCTTAATTTCTGATTAGTACCTGGTTTTAGTTTACCTCCAAAATTTGGAGCAGTTTCAAATGATCCCAGAAAATGTTTTTCTCAGGTAGAAAAGAATTTTCCTGTGGCAACAGGTGTAGTTGTATCTCTGGGATACCACTGTAGGGTGTTTGTGCTCCATCTATTGTCTTGTCTTCTTCCAATGTGCCCAGCCCATTTCCATTTTAGCTGTTTAATTCTCTCGATGATGTCAAAAACTTTTGTCTGACTTCTTATCCACGTTATTCTCTTTCAGTCTCTTCTGGTTATGCCTAGCATACATCTTTCCATACTTCGCTGTGTTGTTTGTAATCTTTGTACCATCTGTTTTGTTAGTGTCCAAGTTTCTGCTCCATAAGTTAGTGCAGGCAAAACACATTGGTTAAACACCTTTCTTTTCAAACAAAGAGGCATGTTACTCTTCAGAATAATATTGTTCTTCCCAAAAGCACTCAATCCATTTCTTATTCTTCTATTGATTTCATTCATGATACTGTTGTCTGATGATATTTCTTGTCCAAGGTACACATAACTTTCAACATCTTTAATCTCAGTGTTGTTGTCGACGATTTTATTTTTTGATGCAAATGAATTGAACATCACCTTAGTCTTTTCCAAATTTATTTTTAATCCCACATTAATGCTAGCTTCTGCCAAATCTTTTAGCATATTTTGCAATTCTTCAGGGCTATTAATGAAAATTAAAATGTCATCAGCAAACCGGAGATGGCTTAAATATTCCCCATTTATTCTAATCCCTTTGTTTTCCCAATCCAGCTTCTTGAAAATACTTTCTAAGACAGCAGTAAAAAGCTTAGGCGAAATGGTGTCTCCTTGTCTTACTCCTCTTCCAAGCTTGATCTTCGTTTTTCCTTTGTCCAAACGGATGGCGGCTGTTGCTTTCTTGTAGATCTTCTTTATGATATTATACATATGTATTTACATATGTACATATATCACTGGTGCCCGGCTAACCGAAAAGTACCAAAATTAGATATAAAGTTAATATTTTTAAATTCACTGAAGAGATTTAAACTTTAAATGCAGTACATATTTTGCATTTTAATGTAAAAGAAATTAATGTTGCAATACTTAAAATTCACATGATGCCTAAATATGCAGCAAGAAAAATATTTATGTAATATCATTATATACAGTTATTTATAAGTTGTCATGAAGCTTTAAAATTGTATAAGTATTAGAATTTCTTTTTCTTATAATAATTAATGTATTTAGATATAATTTTTTAATATTGTTTGTTCAAAATATTTAAAATCACATTTTGTTTTGATTTTATGGAACTTACTTAACCAAATATCTTAGAATATTCGGCCAAATATGCAACTATTCGACAAAATATCAAATTATATTCGGCTACAGGTATTTGGCCGAATATTCAGTTCAATATTCGGCAAAAGGGCCGAATAGGCCGAATATTCGTTACATCGCTAGTTAAAACTACTGATGATAGATGGCGCTGCAGGCAGCATTACGGATCCCTATAAAGAGAACTGCCCAGTAAATGCCAAGTAAGAATGCATTACGGATCCCTATAAAGAGAACTGCCAAGTAAATTCAATCATCAAAAATTTCGCAGTTTGAAAAGTGTTCGATATTAGCAAATAGTGAAAAAAATTCTGGAAGTGACACTGCAGGACATTGTTTATCGGAACAATCATTTAACATACGAGCTGGAGAAAGATTATTTGTCAAGCTTGTGTGTTGATTTCTGGTGGCTTACTGCAAAGAGTCACTGAAAATTTCATTCTTTGTTTGAGACACATGTGTTGTGTGAATGTTTCACATTTTGAATTGCTTTTGATGCAATACAGCTTACTTATGGTTTTGCCCTCTTCAGCGCCATGTATCGGTGCAATTTGTTACTAAAATTTCAAAGTTTCTGTATCAGATTTTTTACAGTTTTTTAATAAGCATACCACTGGTTTCTTGCTTCTATCCATCACCGTTTCCCGATTTATTTTCAAAGTTAGGGGTCCTTCATGAAACACCCTGTATGTGTGTGTGTGTTTAAAAAGTAGTTTTATCTAAAAATATTACTATTAAATTAAGGGTATTTTAGGAGTTTGATACAAATTCAAATTTAATATCAAAAATTTGTTTTCAGTGGCTTTATTTTTCTAGTAAAATTCAAGTTAGCATTGAAATTATAGGAAATTTGTGGATTACGTGCTAAATCAGCATAAAAAATGTGACAAGTTTGGATAACAGTGTTTTTGTTTTATTGCTTATAGGTGAAATCACCAAAAACTATATTTTGTGTTATTTTAATGCCTTTTCGTTATATAAATACCAGTTGAACTATTTCTTATTAAATTTATATTAATTTTATTTGTTAAAAAAGCAATTATAATTGCCTTTTGTGGACAACATTATTTAAGCAGTATTTTCATTTTTAAATATTTCTTTCTTTCTTCTTTTGCTTTTGAATAAAATTTAAACCGAAAAGAAAATAGCTATACAGTTATTAAGTTAGAAATTGGCACAAGAACTTTTGAATTTCTAAAATTGATAATGCTGATTAGTAATGATCTAAAGCAATCTTTAAGTTCTTTTAGTTATACATGTTAATTTAAATGTTGGTGATGCAAGGAGATTGTATCGTCGTCAAGTATTGTAATTAAAAATGAGATCTCAGGGATGCTACTGTAATAATGCTTCCAAAAAAGTGACAAAAAGACCAAAAAAGTGACTAAAAAGTGATTAAAGCATGTCAAAAAAGTGTAACAAAAAAAGTGACATGAAAGCTAAAACAGATAGGGATTTTATTTTTCAATCAATTGGTAGTTAAATTATGTATATAAAACACTTTTGCTTTTTAGATGAAAATCCCCTACCAAAATGCCGGATAAGATCAAACCTCAATTTTAACAAAAAGTAGCTTTTAAAATTGAATGATTATTAAATGTAAGATTGAATGTTTATCACAAAAAAATAGCAGGGGGTCCTACAGATCACATTTTTATTATCACTATTTTTAGAAAACAATCTTCATTTTATTTCTACTGCTTGCAAATAGTAGTATTAAAAAAATGTAAGCAGTACGATCCTTGCAATATTTTCCCTGGATGGGGTAAGGCTTTACAAAATTTTATTTCCACTTTACAATATCATATTAAAAATTAGATTTTTTGCTTCTTATTACAATAGGAAGATATGACTGATAACTTCATTCTATCTATTTTACATTTGCATTTCTCAATATCTTCATGCAAATTTTTGTATAACTTTTTTAATAACCTCTCCTTTTTACATTTTTTAACATCCTGCTAACATTGCATTTGCTATATTTATTTCATCTAAGTCTTTTTTTATCCAAAGCATTCTGTAATCTACTGCTGGATTCTTGAAATACTTTATTAGCAATCTTTTGCTTTTTTTTCTTCCTTTTTCATCTTTTCTTCCAGTTCTTTTTCTTTTGTTTCAATTGATTTCTTTCCATCCTCAATTTCTTTTAATACTTCAGCTTCTTTTTTTCTTCATTTATTTGTTCTTCTGCTCTTTTTTCATCAGCTTCCATTCCTTCCTTTCTTCTAAAAATGTTACATAGTTTTTAAGGGAAATCTGAGCAAAAGTTATTAGATTTGTTGTTATTGGTACAAATTCAATCTTATTATTATATAACTTCAGTGCATCTTTAACTATAATGTTCTTCTGTAAGAATGTTTCCTGAAACAGAAAACCCTTGCTCTATATTGGCATTCCCATGTGAAAGGCACAATGAGCATTTAATAACTTTACTTAAATTTGGGTACTTCAACCCACCAATTACATACTTTTTATTCAAAAACATGCTCCAATATGATGTACAGGAATATCAATTTCAGATTTAGAATGATCTTCCAGCTGTAAAAGTTTCCACTCATCAGTTAACCTATCAGAAGATACAGTGAAGGGTAGCACTCTAGCAATAACTGAAAGGTCTACTACAGAACACTGTTAATACTTCACCTGGTTTTAAAATCCTCAAGTGTTTCATAAAGCAATTGGCAATGGAAACTTTATTGATAATATATTAACGTGCTTCAATGTAATGATTTTGTGCAGCTTAAAAATTGAAGCCTGTCTTTTTCACATGTTAACAAAGCCATTTTTACTTCATCATTAATTACCATTTGTGTTAAAGGAAGTAAGTTTTTGCTCTCAAAAATTACTTCTATCCCTTTGTCAATATTTTGATCTATGCATACTCTTCCATCTAGGGTCTTGACAATACTTTCTGCTACTGAGTACATCATATGAACAAGTGGTTCATCTTTTTGAAAAAGATCAATGAAACTAGAAAATAAAATTGCACTTTAGTGCACAAATACAAAATCTGCTTTAATCGTTGGTATTTTAAGCAGCCGAATAAGTTTATAGCTTGTAGTTGATGAGAGCTTGGATTCTATTACAGGAATGAATTTTTTTTTTTAAAGTTATTAATTGCATCATACTGCTCTAGTATTCTAGAAGAAAGACTTCCCATTGTAAGCCATCTGGATGAGCAATGTTTTAGGAACCTTTGATCTGCTATACCAACTTCATTCTGTATTTGATTAAATCCTCCCATCGCACAGTGGGGCGTTTTGGCGATCTAGGTGGACAAAATTATTGCGTTGGAGTTTAGTTAGGTGTTGCTTATTTTTCGAAAGTATCACTAATAAAATGCTCAAACAGTGATAAATATTTGGTTTATTTAATTATTTATATTATTATTATTTATTAAAAGTGGTTTAAAATTGACTAGCAAGATTTGAACAAAACGTACATACTTACACTCTAAGTTAATATAACTTAATGATTAAATACTAATTAAAATAGTAATAATAAGGTTTAACTGGTCTACCAGGGTGGCTTTTATTTAAGATTTTTTCGTTTTCTATTGTTTGAATAATGCAATCCGGTAGGTGAAAGGTTCCTTGAAACCAGGCAGAATTGTATTGATAAAAACATTGTCTATTTCTTTCCAATTTAGACCATTTTTGTTGGATTTGAAAACAAAATGTCCGGACATGTGATTTCAGGCTCTTAAAAATGTCTTCTGTTAACTGAGGATTCCCCAGTTTTTCCAACAAAAATGAAAGGACAGCTTCGAATTTGCTTTCCTTTGTGTTGGAAACCCATAAGTCAACAACAGATTGTGCAGAAATTTGTGTAGTCATGCTGAAAAATAAAAGCTTTAAAATAAAAACCTATTTTAATAAATAAGCTTTTATGTTTTGTGTGACTCGGTAAAAAATATAATATATATGGTACCCAAATTATTTTAGGTTGAAAAAATGCTGTTGTGTAAATCAATAACTTATATAAATTTTGATGAATTTGAAATAAAATTTTTGCTTATAGACGGTGATGTATCAGAATTATTTGTGTGGCCCTTAAGAGAAATATAATTGCTGCTCACTTTATTTTCACTTTAAAAAATGGTATTATGCATCTCGATAATCTAGATTAATTTTGTTGAAATTGAATTAAAATTTGTGTTTATAACTAACAATCTTCCCACAATCTTTTGTGTGTCCCTGTAAAAATTTAATAATTGCTACATTCCTCAAATTATAATATAATTAAATTAAAATGTAAAATACATATGTAAGCCAAGTTTCAGCTCAATCCGATAATTATAAGTGAATTAAAATTGATTTTCAAGATTTAAACTAAACTTTTGTGTAGCCCTGTAGATACAGTATAACTTCTACTTTCCTCAAAGTACAATAATATTATATTGCCATTGAAACTACACATGTAATGAAAGTTTTCGATTAATCGAATAATTGGAAGTGGTTTAAAATTAACTTGCAAGATTTAAACTAAACTTTTGTGTAACCCTGTAGTATAGCTTCAGTATAGTTCCCTGTAGTATAGCTACCTAAATTGTATAGCTTCTACGCTCGTCAAATTATAATAATATTGTATTATCATTAAAACTACACATGAATTCAAAGTTTCAGATCAATCGGATTATTAAAAGTGGTTTAAAATTGACTTGTAAGATTTTCACTAGATATAATACATACACTGAAAGTTAATATTAAGCTGGTTTATTGATAAAAACTTTACGATTCGCAATCTTTCGCAGGCGTTTTCTTAAATTTCCTATACTTTAGGAATAACACTTTTATTTTAAAAAAAATCTTATTGCTTAATAATGCTTAATAATGTATTAAATGTCAAGATAAAGTTTGTCAACAAAAACATGAATAATCCAAAAACACAATTTCTGAAAAAAGCACTTAAACTGGTTTAATGGCGCTTACTTTCAAACAACAGTTGGTTACATATCACTTTGACAAATATGTAATATATTTTCAGTAAACTCGGGCTTTCACATTAAACAGAATAGTTAAGACGTGCTTTCGAACTTAGGGAAATAAATGCAACCGTTGAAACACCCTCAAACCAATTGCGCAAATGTCTTCTTTACGGCCGTAATTAATCAACACCACAAATTTTCTCGAAAAAAAATCGTACAGGTCTCAACAAAAGAGACATTCAGCTCCAGAATATGTGGTCTTGTTAAATTCCGAGAATATCGAAAAAATGAATTTTGTCCACCTAGATCATCAAAATGTCCCACCACTGTGCATCATGAGGGCCAACAATACAAAAATTTCTATACAGCAAGAATCAAATCAGAAGCATCAGTTCCTAATTTTGTTAATCCTTTCTTGAAAGCATTATGTAAGATATCGATATTATAAAATCCTAGATCATCAAGTTTCTTAATGAGCAGAGTTAACATGTCTTCATTCTTGAACCTGTGAACAGTTTTGTTACATGACCATCTGACCCAAGCATGAGATACTTTGCTAGTAGAAAATTTGCATTAACAACAGCATTTTTTATTTTCTCATAAATGTTTGTACCTTTAGCTTTTCCAATAAAAAACGTTAGGCACTTGCATTTATAGTTTCATCATAGCCAGCTTCCACAGCTTGCTCACTTTCATCTCTTTTAGTCAGAAAAAGTGACTAAAAGTGATTTTTTTATAAAAAAGTGACAATTTTTTTTTAAAAGTGAGAAAAGTGATGCAGTAGCATCCCTGATGTCTCCAAAGAAATTGATTACAGTTGATAAACTCTCAGACTTTCACTGCAAATTCTGCAAAATGGACATGAAGTTCAAAAACAGAAGAAGGGTCATTAAAAATTTTCCCAATGAATTAAATAATTTGTCATTAGGGATACAAAAATAACAAATGAAAAATAACAACCCGTGTATCTTTCGATTCTTCGTCTCGATCTACGTCAGCTAATTTCCTTTTTTTATCTGGCTTGGATTCACATTCTTTAGCCAAATCAGACCAATCCAAGAAATACCGGTTGAACTATTTTGTATTAAATTTATATTAATTTTATTTGTTAAATAATCAATTATAAATGCCTTTTGCGGACAACATTATTTAATCGGTATTTTCATTTTCTTTCTAAATACTTATTTCTCTATTCTTTTGCTTTTGAATAAAATTTAAACAGAAAAGAAAATAGCTGTAAAGCTATTAAAGTCATAATTTGGAACAAGACTTTTTGAATTTTTAAAATGGCTAATGCTGATTAGTAATGATCTAAAGCAATCTTTAAGTTCTTTTAGTTATAGATGTTAATTTAAACGTAAGTGAAGAGCATTGCATCATTGTCAAGTATTATAAATAAAATGATGTCTCCAAAGAGTTTGATTACTCACTGCAAATTCTGCTAAATGGACATGAAGTTCAACAAACACAAGAAGGGTCATCAAAAAATTTTCCCAATGAATTAAGTAATTTGTCATTAGGGATACAAAAAAAAACAAATGAAAAATTAAGACCTGTATATCATTCGATTCATCGTCTTGATCTACGTCTTCTAATTTCCTTTTTTTATCGGGCCTGGATTCACATTCTTTAGCCAAATCGGACCAATCATTTTTTATATTTTTTCCTGTAAAGAGGAGAATGGGAATCCATAAATACAATCATAGCAGACAAACAATGATTTTAAATTATGCTCTTTTCAATAAAATAAGCAATAGATAATCAATAAAATATTTCAATAATTTAATTCTTTTAAATTATGCTATTTTTATTTTTCGTGCTCTGCACTAAATAGTAATATTGTTCAAAGCATATCATTTTAAAGTTTGCTTGGATTGATTTTTTGGTAATTAATTTTAGTCACTTTAAAAAAAATTATATATATATCTTTTATATATTATGTTTATATATATATATTAATCACCTTCCTCTATATCCTTTAAATTTTCTTTTTGAAAAGCAGTATCTTCTTTACTTTTACTACCTCCAGGGCATACGTCACTCTCTTCACTGGAGTCACCAACAGTCTAGAAAATTGCATACATAACATTATGCTTTTATAGTAGATAACTTATGAATAAAGTGAAAATTAGATGCAAATCATTTTGATAAAAAAACACATACATATGTGAAATTATTTAAATGAAAAAAATATATAAGCAATAAAAATGTTATATCGGTCATGGAGTAAAGTTAGAGAAATCAAAATAAAATTAGAAGTAATAAATGTTCAGATCAGAGGCATGATTGTCAAAAATGGAAGTAATTTTTGTTTTGATCTCACATATATATACAGGGTGTTACACGAACAACCCTTAACTTTAAAAATAAATAACTGTGAAACGGTGATATATAGAAGTATGAAACCAGTGGTATGCTTATTAAAAACCCATAGAAACCTCAAAATTTTAGTTTAAACTACTGCTGATAGATAGCACTGCAGGCAGCATTACGGATCCCTATAAAGGGAGCTCATATGCCAAGAACGTTCAGTCCTCGAAGATTTCACCCTTTGGAATGTGATCGCTATCAGCGTATAAAGAAAAAAATTCTGCAAGGGACACTGAAGAACATTGTTTACTAGAACAATCCTTTAACACTCAACGAGCAGGAGGCTTATTTTTCACACTTATGTGTTGATTTCTGGTGGCATACTGCAGAGAGTCACTGAAAATTTCATTCTTTGTTTGAGACACGTTTGTTGTGTGAATGTTGCTCATTTTGAATCGCTTTAAATGTGGTACAGCCTACTTATGGTTATGCCATCTTTAGCGGCATCTATCGGTGCAATTTGTTACTAAAATTTCAAAGTTTCTGTATCAGATTTTTACAGTTTTTTAATAAACTCACTGGTTTCATGTTTCTATCCATCACGGTGTCTGAGTTATTTATTTTCAAAGTTAGGGGTCCTTCATGAAAAAACCTGTATGTGTGTGAAAACACATATATACATATATATGTATGTATATGAAAGGTTAAAAATTTGAAATTAAATTTAAAGTTTAAAATTCCCAGCTTCTTTTTCTAACTTTTAAACTTAATGTTTAACTCTGACTTGTCCCTGTTAAGTTTCTTTTATAGCATAAATATTATTTTTTTATTACTCTAAAATTGGACCACCCTTAAGATAAGAAGTGCTGAGCTTTATACAACTCTCCTTTCTTATAGTGAGAAACAAAAAAAAAAAAATACAATTAAATAAAATACTTTTATCAATGTGCAATTTTTAAAATTTTAAAAGCATTCTTAGTTTAAAAAGTATTTTTATCTAAAAATATTACTATTAAATTAAGGGTATTTTAGGAGCTTTAAACAAATTCAAATTTAATATTTAAAATTTGTTTTCATTGGAAAACATTTGTTTCATTTGAATTTTCCTAGTAAAATTCAAATTAGCTTTTAAATTATAGGAAATTTGGAGATGACATGCTAAATAAGTGTAAAAAATGTGACAAGTTTGGATAACTGTGTTTTTGTTTTATTGCTTATACGTGAAATCACCAAAAACTATATTTTGTGTTATTTTAATGCCTTTTCGTTATATAAATACCAGTTGAACTATTTCTTATTAAATTTATATTAATTTTATTTGTTAAAAAAGCAATTATAATTGCCTTTCGTGGACAACATTATTTAAGCAGTATTTTCATTTTTAAATATTTATTTCTTTCTTCTTTTGCTTTTGAATAAAATTTAAACAGAAAAGAAAATAGCTATACAGTTATTAAGTTAGAAATTGGCACAAGAACTTTTGAATTTCTAAAATTGATAATGCTGATTAGTAATGATCTAAAGCAATCTTTAAGTTCTTTTAGTTATACATGTTAATTTAAATGTTGGTGATGCAAGGAGATTGTATCGTCGTCAAGTATTGTAATTAAAAATGAGATCTCAGGGATGCTACTGTAATAATGCTTCCAAAAAAGTGACAAAAAGACCAAAAAAGTGACTAAAAAGTGATTAAAGCATGTCAAAAAAGTGTAACAAAAAAAGTGACATGAAAGCTAAAACGTTATAGGGATTTAGCTTATTAGAAATAGGGATTTTATTTTTCAATCAATTGGTAGTTAAATTATGTAAATAAAACACTTTTGCTTTTTAGATGAAAATCCCCTACCAAAATGCCGGATAAGATCAAACATCAATTTTAACAAAAAGTAGCTTTTAAAATTGAATGATTATTAAATGTAAGATTGAATGTTTATCACAAAAAAATAGCAGGGGGTCCTACAGATCACATTTTTATTATCACTATTTTTAGAAAACAATCTTCATTTTATTTCTACTGCTTGCAAATAGTAGTATTAAAAAAATGTAAGCAGTACGATCCTTGCAATATTTTCCCTGGATGGGGTAAGGCTTTACAAAATTTTATTTCCACTTTACAATATCATATTAAAAATTAGATTTTTTGCTTCTTATTACAATAGGAAGATATGACTGATAACTTCATTCTATCTATTTTACATTTGCATTTCTCAATATCTTCATGCAAATTTTTGTATAACTTTTTTAATAACCTCTCCTTTTTACATTTTTTAACATCCTGCTAACATTGCATTTGCTATATTTATTTCATCTAAGTCTTTTTTTATCCAAAGCATTCTGTAATCTACTGCTGGATTCTTGAAATACTTTATTAGCAATCTTTTGCTTTTTTTTCTTCCTTTTTCATCTTTTCTTCCAGTTCTTTTTCTTTTGTTTCAATTGATTTCTTTCCATCCTCAATTTCTTTTAATACTTCAGCTTCTTTTTTTCTTCATTTATTTGTTCTTCTGCTCTTTTTTCATCAGCTTCCATTCCTTCCTTTCTTCTAAAAATGTTACATAGTTTTTAAGGGAAATCTGAGCAAAAGTTATTAGATTTGTTGTTATTGGTACAAATTCAATCTTATTATTATATAACTTCAGTGCATCTTTAACTATAATGTTCTTCTGTAAGAATGTTTCCTGAAACAGAAAACCCTTGCTCTATATTGGCATTCCCATGTGAAAGGCACAATGAGCATTTAATAACTTTACTTAAATTTGGGTACTTCAACCCACCAATTACATACTTTTTATTCAAAAACATGCTCCAATATGATGTACAGGAATATCAATTTCAGATTTAGAATGATCTTCCAGCTGTAAAAGTTTCCACTCATCAGTTAACCTATCAGAAGATACAGTGAAGGGTAGCACTCTAGCAATAACTGAAAGGTCTACTACAGAACACTGTTAATACTTCACCTGGTTTTAAAATCCTCAAGTGTTTCATAAAGCAATTGGCAATGGAAACTTTATTGATAATATATTAACGTGCTTCAATGTAATGATTTTGTGCAGCTTAAAAATTGAAGCCTGTCTTTTTCACATGTTAACAAAGCCATTTTTACTTCATCATTAATTACCATTTGTGTTAAAGGAAGTAAGTTTTTGCTCTCAAAAATTACTTCTATCCCTTTGTCAATATTTTGATCTATGCATACTCTTCCATCTAGGGTCTTGACAATACTTTCTGCTACTGAGTACATCATATGAACAAGTGGTTCATCTTTTTGAAAAAGATCAATGAAACTAGAAAATAAAATTGCACTTTAGTGCACAAATACAAAATCTGCTTTAATCGTTGGTATTTTAAGCAGCCGAATAAGTTTATAGCTTGTAGTTGATGAGAGCTTGGATTCTATTACAGGAATGAATTTTTTTTTTTAAAGTTATTAATTGCATCATACTGCTCTAGTATTCTAGAAGAAAGACTTCCCATTGTAAGCCATCTGGATGAGCAATGTTTTAGGAACCTTTGATCTGCTATACCAACTTCATTCTGTATTTGATTAAATCCTCCCATCGCACAGTGGGGCATTTTGGCGATCTAGGTGGACAAAATTATTGCGTTGGAGTTTAGTTAGGTGTTGCTTATTTTTCGAAAGTATCACTAATAAAATGCTCAAACAGTGATAAATATTTGGTTTATTTAATTATTTATATTATTATTATTTATTAAAAGTGGTTTAAAATTGACTAGCAAGATTTGAACAAAACGTACATACTTACACTCTAAGTTAATATAACTTAATGATTAAATACTAATTAAAATAGTAATAATAAGGTTTAACTGGTCTACCAGGGTGGCTTTTATTTAAGATTTTTTCGTTTTCTATTGTTTGAATAATGCAATCCGGTAGGTGAAAGGTTCCTTGAAACCAGGCAGAATTGTATTGATAAAAACATTGTCTATTTCTTTCCGATTTAGACCATTTTTGTTGGATTTGAAAACAAAATGTCCGGACATGTGATTTCAGGCTCTTAAAAATGTCTTCTGTTAACTGAGGATTCCCCAGTTTTTCCAACAAAAATGAAAGGACAGCTTCGAATTTGCTTTCCTTTGTGTTGGAAACTCATAAGTCAACAACAGATTGTGCAGAAATTTGTGTAGTCATGCTGAAAAATAAAAGCTTTAAAATAAAAACCTATTTTAATAAATAAGCTTTTATGTTTTGTGTGACTCGGTAAAAAATATAATATATATGGTACCCAAATTATTTTAGGTTGAAAAAATGCTGTTGTGTAAATCAATAACTTATATAAATTTTGATGAATTTGAAATAAAATTTTTGCTTATAGACGGTGATGTATCAGAATTATTTGTGTGGCCCTTAAGAGAAATATAATTGCTGCTCACTTTATTTTCACTTTAAAAAATGGTATTGTGCATCTCGATAATCTAGATTAATTTTGTTGAAATTGAATTAAAATTTGTGTTTATAACTAACAATCTTCCCACAATCTTTTGTGTGTCCCTGTAAAAATTTAATAATTGCTACATTCCTCAAATTATAATATAATTAAATTAAAATGTAAAATACATATGTAAGCCAAGTTTCAGCTCAATCCGATAATTATAAGTGAATTAAAATTGATTTTCAAGATTTAAACTAAACTTTTGTGTAGCCCTGTAGATACAGTATAACTTCTACTTTCCTCAAAGTACAATAATATTATATTGTCATTGAAACTACACATGTAATGAAAGTTTTCGATTAATCGAATAATTGGAAGTGGTTTAAAATTAACTTGCAAGATTTAAACTAAACTTTTGTGTAACCCTGTAGTATAGCTTCAGTATAGTTCCCTGTAGTATAGCTACCTAAATTGTATAGCTTCTACGCTCGTCAAATTATAATAATATTGTATTATCATTAAAACTACACATGAATTCAAAGTTTCAGATCAATCGGATTATTAAAAGTGGTTTAAAATTGACTTGTAAGATTTTCACTAGATATAATACATACACTGAAAGTTAATATAAAGCTGGTTTATTGATAAAAACTTTACAATTCGCAATCTTTCGCAGGCGTTTTTTTAAATTTCCAATACTTTAGGAATAACACTTTTATTTTTAAAAAATCTTATTGCTTAATAATGCTTAATAATGTATTAAATGTCAAGATAAAGTTTGTCAACAAAAACATGAATCATCCAAAAACACAATTTCTGAAAAAAGCACTTAAACTGGTTTAATGGCGCTTACTTTCAAACAACAGTTGGTTACATATCACTTTGACAAATATGTAATATATTTTCAGTAAACTCGGGCTTTCACATTAAACAGAATAGTTAAGACGTGCTTTCGAACTTAGGGAAATAAATGCAACCGTTGAAACACCCTCAAACCAATTGCGCAAATGTCTTCTTTACGGCCGTAATTAATCAACACCACAAATTTTCTCGAAAAAAAATCGTACAGGTCTCAACAAAAGAGACATTCAGCTCCAGAATATGTGGTCTTGTTAAATTCCGAGAATATCGAAAAAATGAATTTTGTCCACCTAGATCATCAAAATGTCCCACCACTGTGCATCATGAGGGCCAACAATACAAAAATTTCTATACAGCAAGAATCAAATCAGAAGCATCAGTTCCTAATTTTGTTAATCCTTTCTTGAAAGCATTATGTAAGATATCGATATTATAAAATCCTAGATCATCAAGTTTCTTAATGAGCAGAGTTAACATGTCTTCATTCTTGAACCTGTGAACAGTTTTGTTACATGACCATCTGACCCAAGCATGAGATACTTTGCTAGTAGAAAATTTGCATTAACAACAGCATTTTTTATTTTCTCATAAATGTTTGTACCTTTAGCTTTTCCAATAAAAAACGTTAGGCACTTGCATTTATAGTTTCATCATAGCCAGCTTCCACAGCTTGCTCACTTTCATCTCTTTTAGTCAGAAAAAGTGACTAAAAGTGATTTTTTTATAAAAAAGTGACAATTTTTTTTAAAAAGTGAGAAAAGTGATGCAGTAGCATCCCTGATGTCTCCAAAGAAATTGATTACAGTTGATAAACTCTCAGACTTTCACTGCAAATTCTGCAAAATGGACATGAAGTTCAACAAACAGAAGAAGGGTCATTAAAAATTTTCCCAATGAATTAAATAATTTGTCATTAGGGATACAAAAATAACAAATGAAAAATAACAACCCGTGTATCTTTCGATTCTTCGTCTCGATCTACGTCAGCTAATTTCCTTTTTTTATCTGGCTTGGATTCACATTCTTTAGCCAAATCAGACCAATCCAAGAAATACCGGTTGAACTATTTTGTATTAAATTTATATTAATTTTATTTGTTAAATAATCAATTATAAATGCCTTTTGCAGACAACATTATTTAATCGGTATTTTCATTTTCTTTCTAAATACTTATTTCTCTATTCTTTTGCTTTTGAATAAAATTTAAACAGAAAAGAAAATAGCTGTAAAGCTATTAAAGTCATAATTTGGAACAAGACTTTTTGAATTTTTAAAATGGCTAATGCTGATTAGTAATGATCTAAAGCAATCTTTAAGTTCTTTTAGTTATAGATGTTAATTTAAACGTAAGTGAAGAGCATTGCATCATTGTCAAGTATTATAAATAAAATGATGTCTCCAAAGAGTTTGATTACTCACTGCAAATTCTGCTAAATGGACATGAAGTTCAACAAACACAAGAAGGGTCATCAAAAAATTTTCCCAATGAATTAAGTAATTTGTCATTAGGGATACAAAAAAAACAAATGAAAAATTAAGACCTGTATATCATTCGATTCATCGTCTTGATCTACGTCTTCTAATTTCCTTTTTTTATCGGGCCTGGATTCACATTCTTTAGCCAAATCGGACCAATCATTTTTTATATTTTTTCCTGTAAAGAGGAGAATGGGAATCCATAAATACAATCATAGCAGACAAACAATGATTTTAAATTATGCTCTTTTCAATAAAATAAGCAATAGATAATCAATAAAATATTTCAATAATTTAATTCTTTTAAATTATGCTATTTTTATTTTTCGTGCTCTGCACTAAATAGTAATATTGTTCAAAGCATATCATTTTAAAGTTTGCTTGGATTGATTTTTTGGTAATTAATTTTAGTCACTTTAAAAAAAATTATATATATATCTTTTATATATTTTTTTATATATTATGTTTATATATATATATATATATATATATATATATATATTAATCACCTTCCTCTATATCCTTTAAATTTTCTTTTTGAAAAGCAGTATCTTCTTTACTTTTACTACCTCCAGGGCATACGTCACTCTCTTCACTGGAGTCACCAACAGTCTAGAAAATTGCATACATAACATTATGCTTTTATAGTAGATAACTTATGAATAAAGTGAAAATTAGATGCAAATCATTTTGATAAAAAAACACATACATATGTGAAATTATTTAAATGAAAAAAATATATAAGCAATAAAAATGTTATATCGGTCATGGAGTAAAGTTAGAGAAATCAAAATAAAATTAGAAGTAATAAATGTTCAGATCAGAGGCATGATTGTCAAAAATGGAAGTAATTTTTGTTTTGATCTCACATATATATACAGGGTGTTACACGAACAACCCTTAACTTTAAAAATAAATAACTGTGAAACGGTGATATATAGAAGTATGAAACCAGTGGTATGCTTATTAAAAACCCATAGAAACCTCAAAATTTTAGTTTAAACTACTGCTGATAGATAGCACTGCAGGCAGCATTACGGATCCCTATAAAGGGAGCTCATATGCCAAGAACGTTCAGTCCTCGAAGATTTCACCCTTTGGAATGTGATCGCTATCAGCGTATAAAGAAAAAAATTCTGCAAGGGACACTGAAGAACATTGTTTACTAGAACAATCCTTTAACACTCAACGAGCAGGAGGCTTATTTTTCACACTTATGTGTTGATTTCTGGTGGCATACTGCAGAGAGTCACTGAAAATTTCATTCTTTGTTTGAGACACGTTTGTTGTGTGAATGTTGCTCATTTTGAATCGCTTTAAATGTGGTACAGCCTACTTATGGTTATGCCATCTTTAGTGGCATCTATCGGTGCAATTTGTTACTAAAATTTCAAAGTTTCTGTATCAGATTTTTACAGTTTTTTAATAAACTCACTGGTTTCATGTTTCTATCCATCACGGTGTCTGAGTTATTTATTTTCAAAGTTAGGGGTCCTTCATGAAAAAACCTGTATGTGTGTGAAAACATATATATACATATATATGTATGTATATGAAAGGTTAAAAATTTGAAAATAAATTTAAAGTTTAAAATTCCCAGCTTCTTTTTCTAACTTTTAAACTTAATGTTTAACTCTGACTTGTCCCTGTTAAGTTTCTTTTATAGCATAAATATTATTTTTTTATTACTCTAAAATTGGACCACCCTTAAGATAAAAAGTGCTGAGCTTTATACAACTCTCCTTTCTTATAGTGAGAAACAAAAAAAAAAAAATACAATTAAATAAAATACTTTTATCAATGTGCAATTTTTAAAATTTTAAAAGCATTCTTAGTTTAAAAAGTATTTTTATCTAAAAATATTACTATTAAATTAAGGGTATTTTAGGAGCTTTAAACAAATTCAAATTTAATATTTAAAATTTGTTTTCATTGGAAAACATTTGTTTCATTTGAATTTTCCTAGTAAAATTCAAATTAGCTTTTAAATTATAGGAAATTTGGAGATGACATGCTAAATAAGTGTAAAAAATGTGACAAGTTTGGATAACTGTGTTTTTGTTTTATTGCTTATACGTGAAATCACCAAAAACTATATTTTGTGTTATTTTAATGCCTTTTCGTTATATAAATACCAGTTGAACTATTTCTTATTAAATTTATATTAATTTTATTTGTTAAAAAAGCAATTATAATTGCCTTTCGTGGACAACATTATTTAAGCAGTATTTTCATTTTTAAATATTTATTTCTTTCTTCTTTTGCTTTTGAATAAAATTTAAACAGAAAAGAAAATAGCTATACAGTTATTAAGTTAGAAATTGGCACAAGAACTTTTGAATTTCTAAAATTGATAATGCTGATTAGTAATGATCTAAAGCAATCTTTAAGTTCTTTTAGTTATACATGTTAATTTAAATGTTGGTGATGCAAGGAGATTGTATCGTCGTCAAGTATTGTAATTAAAAATGAGATCTCAGGGATGCTACTGTAATAATGCTTCCAAAAAAGTGACAAAAAGACCAAAAAAGTGACTAAAAAGTGATTAAAGCATGTCAAAAAAGTGTAACAAAAAAAGTGACATGAAAGCTAAAACGTTATAGGGATTTAGCTTATTAGAAATAGGGATTTTATTTTTCAATCAATTGGTAGTTAAATTATGTAAATAAAACACTTTTGCTTTTTAGATGAAAATCCCCTACCAAAATGCCGGATAAGATCAAACCTCAATTTTAACAAAAAGTAGCTTTTAAAATTGAATGATTATTAAATGTAAGATTGAATGTTTATCACAAAAAAATAGCAGGGGGTCCTACAGATCACATTTTTATTATCACTATTTTTAGAAAACAATCTTCATTTTATTTCTACTGCTTGCAAATAGTAGTATTAAAAAAATGTAAGCAGTACGATCCTTGCAATATTTTCCCTGGATGGGGTAAGGCTTTACAAAATTTTATTTCCACTTTACAATATCATATTAAAAATTAGATTTTTTGCTTCTTATTACAATAGGAAGATATGACTGATAACTTCATTCTATCTATTTTACATTTGCATTTCTCAATATCTTCATGCAAATTTTTGTATAACTTTTTTAATAACCTCTCCTTTTTACATTTTTTAACATCCTGCTAACATTGCATTTGCTATATTTATTTCATCTAAGTCTTTTTTTATCCAAAGCATTCTGTAATCTACTGCTGGATTCTTGAAATACTTTATTAGCAATCTTTTGCTTTTTTTTCTTCCTTTTTCATCTTTTCTTCCAGTTCTTTTTCTTTTGTTTCAATTGATTTCTTTCCATCCTCAATTTCTTTTAATACTTCAGCTTCTTTTTTTCTTCATTTATTTGTTCTTCTGCTCTTTTTTCATCAGCTTCCATTCCTTCCTTTCTTCTAAAAATGTTACATAGTTTTTAAGGGAAATCTGAGCAAAAGTTATTAGATTTGTTGTTATTGGTACAAATTCAATCTTATTATTATATAACTTCAGTGCATCTTTAACTATAATGTTCTTCTGTAAGAATGTTTCCTGAAACAGAAAACCCTTGCTCTATATTGGCATTCCCATGTGAAAGGCACAATGAGCATTTAATAACTTTACTTAAATTTGGGTACTTCAACCCACCAATTACATACTTTTTATTCAAAAACATGCTCCAATATGATGTACAGGAATATCAATTTCAGATTTAGAATGATCTTCCAGCTGTAAAAGTTTCCACTCATCAGTTAACCTATCAGAAGATACAGTGAAGGGTAGCACTCTAGCAATAACTGAAAGGTCTACTACAGAACACTGTTAATACTTCACCTGGTTTTAAAATCCTCAAGTGTTTCATAAAGCAATTGGCAATGGAAACTTTATTGATAATATATTAACGTGCTTCAATGTAATGATTTTGTGCAGCTTAAAAATTGAAGCCTGTCTTTTTCACATGTTAACAAAGCCATTTTTACTTCATCATTAATTACCATTTGTGTTAAAGGAAGTAAGTTTTTGCTCTCAAAAATTACTTCTATCCCTTTGTCAATATTTTGATCTATGCATACTCTTCCATCTAGGGTCTTGACAATACTTTCTGCTACTGAGTACATCATATGAACAAGTGGTTCATCTTTTTGAAAAAGATCAATGAAACTAGAAAATAAAATTGCACTTTAGTGCACAAATACAAAATCTGCTTTAATCGTTGGTATTTTAAGCAGCCGAATAAGTTTATAGCTTGTAGTTGATGAGAGCTTGGATTCTATTACAGGAATGAATTTTTTTTTTTAAAGTTATTAATTGCATCATACTGCTCTAGTATTCTAGAAGAAAGACTTCCCATTGTAAGCCATCTGGATGAGCAATGTTTTAGGAACCTTTGATCTGCTATACCAACTTCATTCTGTATTTGATTAAATCCTCCCATCGCACAGTGGGGCGTTTTGGAGATCTAGGTGGACAAAATTATTGCGTTGGAGTTTAGTTAGGTGTTGCTTATTTTTCGAAAGTATCACTAATAAAATGCTCAAACAGTGATAAATATTTGGTTTATTTAATTATTTATATTATTATTATTTATTAAAAGTGGTTTAAAATTGACTAGCAAGATTTGAACAAAACGTACATACTTACACTCTAAGTTAATATAACTTAATGATTAAATACTAATTAAAATAGTAATAATAAGGTTTAACTGGTCTACCAGGGTGGCTTTTATTTAAGATTTTTTCGTTTTCTATTGTTTGAATAATGCAATCCGGTAGGTGAAAGGTTCCTTGAAACCAGGCAGAATTGTATTGATAAAAACATTGTCTATTTCTTTCCGATTTAGACCATTTTTGTTGGATTTGAAAACAAAATGTCCGGACATGTGATTTCAGGCTCTTAAAAATGTCTTCTGTTAACTGAGGATTCCCCAGTTTTTCCAACAAAAATGAAAGGACAGCTTCGAATTTGCTTTCCTTTGTGTTGGAAACTCCTAAGTCAACAACAGATTGTGCAGAAATTTGTGTAGTCATGCTGAAAAATAAAAGCTTTAAAATAAAAACCTATTTTAATAAATAAGCTTTTATGTTTTGTGTGACTCGGTAAAAAATATAATATATATGGTACCCAAATTATTTTAGGTTGAAAAAATGCTGTTGTGTAAATCAATAACTTATATAAATTTTGATGAATTTGAAATAAAATTTTTGCTTATAGACGGTGATGTATCAGAATTATTTGTGTGGCCCTTAAGAGAAATATAATTGCTGCTCACTTTATTTTCACTTTAAAAAATGGTATTGTGCATCTCGATAATCTAGATTAATTTTGTTGAAATTGAATTAAAATTTGTGTTTATAACTAACAATCTTCCCACAATCTTTTGTGTGTCCCTGTAAAAATTTAATAATTGCTACATTCCTCAAATTATAATATAATTAAATTAAAATGTAAAATACATATGTAAGCCAAGTTTCAGCTCTATCCGATAATTATAAGTGAATTAAAATTGATTTTCAAGATTTAAACTAAACTTTTGTGTAGCCCTGTAGATACAGTATAACTTCTACTTTCCTCAAAGTACAATAATATTATATTGTCATTGAAACTACACATGTAATGAAAGTTTTCGATTAATCGAATAATTGGAAGTGGTTTAAAATTAACTTGCAAGATTTAAACTAAACTTTTGTGTAACCCTGTAGTATAGCTTCAGTATAGTTCCCTGTAGTATAGCTACCTAAATTGTATAGCTTCTACGCTCGTCAAATTATAATAATATTGTATTATCATTAAAACTACACATGAATTCAAAGTTTCAGATCAATCGGATTATTAAAAGTGGTTTAAAATTGACTTGTAAGATTTTCACTAGATATAATACATACACTGAAAGTTAATATAAAGCTGGTTTATTGATAAAAACTTTACGATTCGCAATCTTTCGCAGGCGTTTTTTTAAATTTCCAATACTTTAGGAATAACACTTTTATTTTTAAAAATCTTATTGCTTAATAATGCTTAATAATGTATTAAATGTCAAGATAAAGTTTGTCAACAAAAACATGAATCATCCAAAAACACAATTTCTGAAAAAAGCACTTAAACTGGTTTAATGGTGCTTACTTTCAAACAACAGTTGGTTACATATCACTTTGACAAATATGTACAGTAGAACTCCAATTATCCGAACTCCGACTATCCGAATCGCTGATTATCCGAATCGATTTCAGAATTTCAGAAACGAAAAATTAAGACAGACACGTATTGCGATTCACAAAATAATGATTCTGTCAAAGCGCGCTATATTGTCCTTCCCTCCGCGAATCTAGTGTAGGCGCAGCACGAACATTATTGGGATGATGAGTCACCGTCTCAAAGTGCAGTTCGATTATTGGTTGTTTTCCGTCGCCAGGTGGCCGGCCCGCCCCACCTGGGTTTCAGACCCTGGGTTTCAAATTCTAAATGACGATGAACTTATTGAAAGTGTGAGAAGAAAGTGTCGAGGAAGAAGATGACCTTAATGTTGAAGCCTTAATGTTGAAGTTGAAGCAGACACAGGACCATCAGCTAGTGAAGCATTTTCTGGCCTTGAAACTGCATTGAAGTGGATGGAGCGTAAGCCTGAGTGTGACCACATGCCACTTATCACTGTCAAGCGGATGCGCGACTTGGCTGCCCGAAAACGGATGAAGACTGTCAAACAGCTTACTTTGATCGAGATGTTCAGCAAGCAATATGACTTTTATTTACAGTACGATACGTACATACTCTACAGCTCTTGTAAGTACGCTTAACATGTAAAAGTGTTGCCTTTTAATTTAATTAATTGAAAGATCTTTTTCTTTAAAAATAGTTTTTTCTCCCATTTTCAACATACATACAGTAATTAATTAAAATAGACCCCTTTTTCGGAAAAAATCCAATTATCCGAATTTTTGATTATCCGAATGGGGTCCGGTCCCAATTGATTCGGATAATTGGAGTTCTACTGTAATATATTTTCAGTAAACTCGGGCTTTCACATTAAACAGAATAGTTAAGACGTGCTTTCGAACTTAGGGAAATAAATGCAACCGTTGAAACACCCTCAAACCAATTGCGCAAATGTCTTCTTTACGGCCGTAATTAATCAACACCACAAATTTTCTCGAAAAAAAATCGTACAGGTCTCAACAAAAGAGACATTCAGCTCCAGAATATGTGGTCTTGTTAAATTCCGAGAATATCGAAAAAATGAATTTTGTCCACCTAGATCATCAAAATGTCCCACCACTGTGCATCATGAGGGCCAACAATACAAAAATATCTATACAGCAACAATCAAATCAGAAGCATCAGTTCCTAATTTTGTTAATCCTTTCTTGAAAGCATTATGTAAGATATCGATATTATAAAATCCTAGATCATCAAGTTTCTTAATGAGCAGAGTTAACATGTCTTCATTCTTGAACCTAACAACAGTTTTGTTACATGACCATCTGACCCAAGCATGAGATACTTGGCTAGTAGAAAATTTGCATTAACAACAGCATTTTTTATTTTCTCATAAATGTTTGTACCTTTAGCTTTTCCAATAAAAAACGTTAGGCACTTGCATTTACAGTTTCATCATAGCCAGCTTCCACAGCTTGCTCACTTTCATCTCTTTTAGTCAGAAAAAGTGACTAAAAGTGATTTTTTTATAAAAAAGTGACAATTTTTTTTAAAAAGTGAGAAAAGTGATGCAGTAGCATCCCTGATGTCTCCAAAGAAATTGATTACAGTTGATAAACTCTCAGACTTTCACTGCAAATTCTGCAAAATGGACATGAAGTTCAACAAACAGAAGAAGGGCCATTAAAAATTTTCCCAATGAATTAAATAATTTGTCATTAGGGATACAAAAATAACAAATGAAAAATAACAACCTGTGTATCTTTCGATTCTTCGTCTCGATGTACGTCAGCTAATTTCCCTTTTTTATCTGGCTTGGATTCACATTCTTTAGCCAAATCAGACCAATCCAAGAAATACCGGTTGAACTATTTTGTATTAAATTTATATTAATTTTATTTGTTAAATAATCAATTATAAATGCCTTTTGCGGACAACATTATTTAATCGGTATTTTCATTTTCTTTCTAAATACTTATTTCTCTATTCTTTTGCTTTTGAATAAAATTTAAACAGAAAAGAAAATAGCTATAAAGCTATTAAAGTCATAATTTGGAACAAGACTTTTTGAATTTTTAAAATGGCTAATGCTGATTAGTAATGATCTAAAGCAATCTTTAAGTTCTTTTAGTTATAGATGTTAATTTAAACGTAAGTGAAGAGCATTGCATCATTGTCAAGTATTATAAATAAAATGATGTCTCCAAAGAGTGATTACTCACTGCAAATTCTGCTAAATGGACATGAAGTTCAACAAACACAAGAAGGGTCATCAAAAAATTTCCCAATGAATTAAATAATTTGTCATTAGGGATACAAAAAAAAAAAAAAAAAAAAAAATGAAAAATAAAGACCTGTATATCATTCGATTCATCGTCTTGATCTACGTCTTCTAATTTCCTTTTTTTATCGGGCCTGGATTCACATTCTTTAGCCAAATCGGACCAATCATTTTTTATATTTTTTCCTGTAAAGAGGAGAATGGGAATCCATAAATACAATCATAGCAGACAAACAATGATTTTAAATTATGCTCTTTTCAATAAAATAAGCAATAGATAATCAATAAAATATTTCAATAATTTAATTCTTTTAAATTATGCTATTTTTATTTTTCGTGCTCTGCACTAAATAGTAATATTGTTCAAAGCATATCATTTTAAAGTTTGCTTGGATTGATTTTTTGGTAATTAATTTTAGTCACTTTAAAAAAAATTATATATATATCTTTTATATATTATGTTTATATATATATATTAATCACCTTCCTCTATATCCTTTAAATTTTCTTTTTGAAAAGCAGTATCTTCTTTACTTTTACTACCTCCAGGGCATACGTCACTCTCTTCACTGGAGTCACCAACAGTCTAGAAAATTGCATACATAACATTATGCTTTTATAGTAGATAACTTATGAATAAAGTGAAAATTAGATGCAAATCATTTTGATAAAAAAACACATACATATGTGAAATTATTTAAATGAAAAAAATATATAAGCAATAAAAATGTTATATCGGTCATGGAGTAAAGTTAGAGAAATCAAAATAAAATTAGAAGTAATAAATGTTCAGATCAGTGGCATGATTGTCAAAAATGGAAGTAATTTTTGTTTTGATCTCACATATATATACAGGGTGTTACACGAACAACCCTTAACTTTAAAAATAAATAACTGTGAAACGGTGATATATAGAAGTATGAAACCAGTGGTATGCTTATTAAAAACCCATAGAAACCTCAAAATTTTAGTTTAAACTACTGCTGATAGATAGCACTGCAGGCAGCATTACGGATCCCTATAAAGGGAGCTCATATGCCAAGAACGTTCAGTCCTCGAAGATTTCACCCTTTGGAATGTGATCGCTATCAGCGTATAAAGAAAAAAATTCTGCAAGGGACACTGAAGAACATTGTTTACTAGAACAATCCTTTAACACTCAACGAGCAGGAGGCTTATTTTTCACACTTATGTGTTGATTTCTGGTGGCATACTGCAGAGAGTCACTGAAAATTTCATTCTTTGTTTGAGACACGTTTGTTGTGTGAATGTTGCTCATTTTGAATCGCTTTAAATGTGGTACAGCCTACTTATGGTTATGCCATCTTTAGTGGCATCTATCGGTGCAATTTGTTACTAAAATTTCAAAGTTTCTGTATCAGATTTTTACAGTTTTTTAATAAACTCACTGGTTTCATGTTTCTATCCATCACGGTGTCTGAGTTATTTATTTTCAAAGTTAGGGGTCCTTCATGAAAAAACCTGTATGTGTGTGAAAACATATATATACATATATATGTATGTATATGAAAGGTTAAAAATTTGAAAATAAATTTAAAGTTTAAAATTCCCAGCTTCTTTTTCTAACTTTTAAACTTAATGTTTAACTCTGACTTGTCCCTGTTAAGTTTCTTTTATAGCATAAATATTATTTTTTTATTACTCTAAAATTGGACCACCCTTAAGATAAAAAGTGCTGAGCTTTATACAACTCTCCTTTCTTATAGTGAGAAACAAAAAAAAAAAAAATACAATTAAATAAAATACTTTTATCAATGTGCAATTTTTAAAATTTTAAAAGCATTCTTAGTTTAAAAAGTATTTTTATCTAAAAATATTACTATTAAATTAAGGGTATTTTAGGAGCTTTAAACAAATTCAAATTTAATATTTAAAATTTGTTTTCATTGGAAAACATTTGTTTCATTTGAATTTTCCTAGTAAAATTCAAATTAGCTTTTAAATTATAGGAAATTTGGAGATGACATGCTAAATAAGTGTAAAAAATGTGACAAGTTTGGATAACTGTGTTTTTGTTTTATTGCTTATACGTGAAATCACCAAAAACTATATTTTGTGTTATTTTAATGCCTTTTCGTTATATAAATACCAGTTGAACTATTTCTTATTAAATTTATATTAATTTTATTTGTTAAAAAAGCAATTATAATTGCCTTTCGTGGACAACATTATTTAAGCAGTATTTTCATTTTTAAATATTTATTTCTTTCTTCTTTTGCTTTTGAATAAAATTTAAACAGAAAAGAAAATAGCTATACAGTTATTAAGTTTGAAATTGGCACAAGAACTTTTGAATTTCTAAAATTGATAATGCTGATTAGTAATGATCTAAAGCAATCTTTAAGTTCTTTTAGTTATACATGTTAATTTAAATGTTGGTGATGCAAGGAGATTGTATCGTCGTCAAGTATTGTAATTAAAAATGAGATCTCAGGGATGCTACTGTAATAATGCTTCCAAAAAAGTGACAAAAAGACCAAAAAAGTGACTAAAAAGTGATTAAAGCATGTCAAAAAAGTGTAACAAAAAAAGTGACATGAAAGCTAAAACGTTATAGGGATTTAGCTTATTAGAAATAGGGATTTTATTTTTCAATCAATTGGTAGTTAAATTATGTAAATAAAACACTTTTGCTTTTTAGATGAAAATCCCCTACCAAAATGCCGGATAAGATCAAACCTCAATTTTAACAAAAAGTAGCTTTTAAAATTGAATGATTATTAAATGTAAGATTGAATGTTTATCACAAAAAAATAGCAGGGGGTCCTACAGATCACATTTTTATTATCACTATTTTTAGAAAACAATCTTCATTTTATTTCTACTGCTTGCAAATAGTAGTATTAAAAAAATGTAAGCAGTACGATCCTTGCAATATTTTCCCTGGATGGGGTAAGGCTTTACAAAATTTTATTTCCACTTTACAATATCATATTAAAAATTAGATTTTTTGCTTCTTATTACAATAGGAAGATATGACTGATAACTTCATTCTATCTATTTTACATTTGCATTTCTCAATATCTTCATGCAAATTTTTGTATAACTTTTTTAATAACCTCTCCTTTTTACATTTTTTAACATCCTGCTAACATTGCATTTGCTATATTTATTTCATCTAAGTCTTTTTTTATCCAAAGCATTCTGTAATCTACTGCTGGATTCTTGAAATACTTTATTAGCAATCTTTTGCTTTTTTTTCTTCCTTTTTCATCTTTTCTTCCAGTTCTTTTTCTTTTGTTTCAATTGATTTCTTTCCATCCTCAATTTCTTTTAATACTTCAGCTTCTTTTTTTCTTCATTTATTTGTTCTTCTGCTCTTTTTTCATCAGCTTCCATTCCTTCCTTTCTTCTAAAAATGTTACATAGTTTTTAAGGGAAATCTGAGCAAAAGTTATTAGATTTGTTGTTATTGGTACAAATTCAATCTTATTATTATATAACTTCAGTGCATCTTTAACTATAATGTTCTTCTGTAAGAATGTTTCCTGAAACAGAAAACCCTTGCTCTATATTGGCATTCCCATGTGAAAGGCACAATGAGCATTTAATAACTTTACTTAAATTTGGGTACTTCAACCCACCAATTACATACTTTTTATTCAAAAACATGCTCCAATATGATGTACAGGAATATCAATTTCAGATTTAGAATGATCTTCCAGCTGTAAAAGTTTCCACTCATCAGTTAACCTATCAGAAGATACAGTGAAGGGTAGCACTCTAGCAATAACTGAAAGGTCTACTACAGAACACTGTTAATACTTCACCTGGTTTTAAAATCCTCAAGTGTTTCATAAAGCAATTGGCAATGGAAACTTTATTGATAATATATTAACGTGCTTCAATGTAATGATTTTGTGCAGCTTAAAAATTGAAGCCTGTCTTTTTCACATGTTAACAAAGCCATTTTTACTTCATCATTAATTACCATTTGTGTTAAAGGAAGTAAGTTTTTGCTCTCAAAAATTACTTCTATCCCTTTGTCAATATTTTGATCTATGCATACTCTTCCATCTAGGGTCTTGACAATACTTTCTGCTACTGAGTACATCATATGAACAAGTGGTTCATCTTTTTGAAAAAGATCAATGAAACTAGAAAATAAAATTGCACTTTAGTGCACAAATACAAAATCTGCTTTAATCGTTGGTATTTTAAGCAGCCGAATAAGTTTATAGCTTGTAGTTGATGAGAGCTTGGATTCTATTACAGGAATGAATTTTTTTTTTTAAAGTTATTAATTGCATCATACTGCTCTAGTATTCTAGAAGAAAGACTTCCCATTGTAAGCCATCTGGATGAGCAATGTTTTAGGAACCTTTGATCTGCTATACCAACTTCATTCTGTATTTGATTAAATCCTCCCATCGCACAGTGGGGCATTTTGGCGATCTAGGTGGACAAAATTATTGCGTTGGAGTTTAGTTAGGTGTTGCTTATTTTTCGAAAGTATCACTAATAAAATGCTCAAACAGTGATAAATATTTGGTTTATTTAATTATTTATATTATTATTATTTATTAAAAGTGGTTTAAAATTGACTAGCAAGATTTGAACAAAACGTACATACTTACACTCTAAGTTAATATAACTTAATGATTAAATACTAATTAAAATAGTAATAATAAGGTTTAACTGGTCTACCAGGGTGGCTTTTATTTAAGATTTTTTCGTTTTCTATTGTTTGAATAATGCAATCCGGTAGGTGAAAGGTTCCTTGAAACCAGGCAGAATTGTATTGATAAAAACATTGTCTATTTCTTTCCGATTTAGACCATTTTTGTTGGATTTGAAAACAAAATGTCCAGACATGTGATTTCAGGCTCTTAAAAATGTCTTCTGTTAACTGAGGATTCCCCAGTTTTTCCAACAAAAATGAAAGGACAGCTTCGAATTTGCTTTCCTTTGTGTTGGAAACTCATAAGTCAACAACAGATTGTGCAGAAATTTGTGTAGTCATGCTGAAAAATAAAAGCTTTAAAATAAAAACCTATTTTAATAAATAAGCTTTTATGTTTTGTGTGACTCGGTAAAAAATATAATATATATGGTACCCAAATTATTTTAGGTTGAAAAAATGCTGTTGTGTAAATCAATAACTTATATAAATTTTGATGAATTTGAAATAAAATTTTTGCTTATAGACGGTGATGTATCAGAATTATTTGTGTGGCCCTTAAGAGAAATATAATTGCTGCTCACTTTATTTTCACTTTAAAAAATGGTATTGTGCATCTCGATAATCTAGATTAATTTTGTTGAAATTGAATTAAAATTTGTGTTTATAACTAACAATCTTCCCACAATCTTTTGTGTGTCCCTGTAAAAATTTAATAATTGCTACATTCCTCAAATTATAATATAATTAAATTAAAATGTAAAATACATATGTAAGCCAAGTTTCAGCTCAATCCGATAATTATAAGTGAATTAAAATTGATTTTCAAGATTTAAACTAAACTTTTGTGTAGCCCTGTAGATACAGTATAACTTCTACTTTCCTCAAAGTACAATAATATTATATTGTCATTGAAACTACACATGTAATGAAAGTTTTCGATTAATCGAATAATTGGAAGTGGTTTAAAATTAACTTGCAAGATTTAAACTAAACTTTTGTGTAACCCTGTAGTATAGCTTCAGTATAGTTCCCTGTAGTATAGCTACCTAAATTGTATAGCTTCTACGCTCGTCAAATTATAATAATATTGTATTATCATTAAAACTACACATGAATTCAAAGTTTCAGATCAATCGGATTATTAAAAGTGGTTTAAAATTGACTTGTAAGATTTTCACTAGATATAATACATACACTGAAAGTTAATATAAAGCTGGTTTATTGATAAAAACTTTACAATTCGCAATCTTTCGCAGGCGTTTTTTTAAATTTCCAATACTTTAGGAATAACACTTTTATTTTTAAAAAATCTTATTGCTTAATAATGCTTAATAATGTATTAAATGTCAAGATAAAGTTTGTCAACAAAAACATGAATCATCCAAAAACACAATTTCTGAAAAAAGCACTTAAACTGGTTTAATGGCGCTTACTTTCAAACAACAGTTGGTTACATATCACTTTGACAAATATGTAATATATTTTCAGTAAACTCGGGCTTTCACATTAAACAGAATAGTTAAGACGTGCTTTCGAACTTAGGGAAATAAATGCAACCGTTGAAACACCCTCAAACCAATTGCGCAAATGTCTTCTTTACGGCCGTAATTAATCAACACCACAAATTTTCTCGAAAAAAAATCGTACAGGTCTCAACAAAAGAGACATTCAGCTCCAGAATATGTGGTCTTGTTAAATTCCGAGAATATCGAAAAAATGAATTTTGTCCACCTAGATCATCAAAATGTCCCACCACTGTGCATCATGAGGGCCAACAATACAAAAATTTCTATACAGCAAGAATCAAATCAGAAGCATCAGTTCCTAATTTTGTTAATCCTTTCTTGAAAGCATTATGTAAGATATCGATATTATAAAATCCTAGATCATCAAGTTTCTTAATGAGCAGAGTTAACATGTCTTCATTCTTGAACCTGTGAACAGTTTTGTTACATGACCATCTGACCCAAGCATGAGATACTTTGCTAGTAGAAAATTTGCATTAACAACAGCATTTTTTATTTTCTCATAAATGTTTGTACCTTTAGCTTTTCCAATAAAAAACGTTAGGCACTTGCATTTATAGTTTCATCATAGCCAGCTTCCACAGCTTGCTCACTTTCATCTCTTTTAGTCAGAAAAAGTGACTAAAAGTGATTTTTTTATAAAAAAGTGACAATTTTTTTTTAAAAGTGAGAAAAGTGATGCAGTAGCATCCCTGATGTCTCCAAAGAAATTGATTACAGTTGATAAACTCTCAGACTTTCACTGCAAATTCTGCAAAATGGACATGAAGTTCAAAAACAGAAGAAGGGTCATTAAAAATTTTCCCAATGAATTAAATAATTTGTCATTAGGGATACAAAAATAACTAATGAAAAATAACAACCCGTGTATCTTTCGATTCTTCATCTCGATCTACGTCAGCTAATTTCCTTTTTTTATCTGGCTTGGATTCACATTCTTTAGCCAAATCAGACCAATCCAAGAAATACCGGTTGAACTATTTTGTATTAAATTTATATTAATTTTATTTGTTAAATAATCAATTATAAATGCCTTTTGCGGACAACATTATTTAATCGGTATTTTCATTTTCTTTCTAAATACTTATTTCTCTATTCTTTTGCTTTTGAATAAAATTTAAACAGAAAAGAAAATAGCTGTAAAGCTATTAAAGTCATAATTTGGAACAAGACTTTTTGAATTTTTAAAATGGCTAATGCTGATTAGTAATGATCTAAAGCAATCTTTAAGTTCTTTTAGTTATAGATGTTAATTTAAACGTAAGTGAAGAGCATTGCATCATTGTCAAGTATTATAAATAAAATGATGTCTCCAAAGAGTTTGATTACTCACTGCAAATTCTGCTAAATGGACATGAAGTTCAACAAACACAAGAAGGGTCATCAAAAAATTTTCCCAATGAATTAAGTAATTTGTCATTAGGGATACAAAAAAAACAAATGAAAAATTAAGACCTGTATATCATTCGATTCATCGTCTTGATCTACGTCTTCTAATTTCCTTTTTTTATCGGGCCTGGATTCACATTCTTTAGCCAAATCGGACCAATCATTTTTTATATTTTTTCCTGGAAAGAGGAGAATGGGAATCCATAAATACAATCATAGCAGACAAACAATGATTTTAAATTATGCTCTTTTCAATAAAATAAGCAATAGATAATCAATAAAATATTTCAATAATTTAATTCTTTTAAATTATGCTATTTTTATTTTTCGTGCTCTGCACTAAATAGTAATATTGTTCAAAGCATATCATTTTAAAGTTTGCTTGGATTGATTTTTTGGTAATTAATTTTAGTCACTTTAAAAAAAATTATATATATATCTTTTATATATTTTTTTATATATTATGTTTATATATATATATATATATATATATTAATCACCTTCCTCTATATCCTTTAAATTTTCTTTTTGAAAAGCAGTATCTTCTTTACTTTTACTACCTCCAGGGCATACGTCACTCTCTTCACTGGAGTCACCAACAGTCTAGAAAATTGCATACATAACATTATGCTTTTATAGTAGATAACTTATGAATAAAGTGAAAATTAGATGCAAATCATTTTGATAAAAAAACACATACATATGTGAAATTATTTAAATGAAAAAAATATATAAGCAATAAAAATGTTATATCGGTCATGGAGTAAAGTTAGAGAAATCAAAATAAAATTAGAAGTAATAAATGTTCAGATCAGAGGCATGATTGTCAAAAATGGAAGTAATTTTTGTTTTGATCTCACATATATATACAGGGTGTTACACGAACAACCCTTAACTTTAAAAATAAATAACTGTGAAACGGTGATATATAGAAGTATGAAACCAGTGGTATGCTTATTAAAAACCCATAGAAACCTCAAAATTTTAGTTTAAACTACTGCTGATAGATAGCACTGCAGGCAGCATTACGGATCCCTATAAAGGGAGCTCATATGCCAAGAACGTTCAGTCCTCGAAGATTTCACCCTTTGGAATGTGATCGCTATCAGCGTATAAAGAAAAAAATTCTGCAAGGGACACTGAAGAACATTGTTTACTAGAACAATCCTTTAACACTCAACGAGCAGGAGGCTTATTTTTCACACTTATGTGTTGATTTCTGGTGGCATACTGCAGAGAGTCACTGAAAATTTCATTCTTTGTTTGAGACACGTTTGTTGTGTGAATGTTGCTCATTTTGAATCGCTTTAAATGTGGTACAGCCTACTTATGGTTATGCCATCTTTAGTGGCATCTATCAGTGCAATTTGTTACTAAAATTTCAAAGTTTCTGTATCAGATTTTTACAGTTTTTTAATAAACTCACTGGTTTCATGTTTCTATCCATCACGGTGTCTGAGTTATTTATTTTCAAAGTTAGGGGTCCTTCATGAAAAAACCTGTATGTGTGTGAAAACATATATATACATATATATGTATGTATATGAAAGGTTAAAAATTTGAAAATAAATTTAAAGTTTAAAATTCCCAGCTTCTTTTTCTAACTTTTAAACTTAATGTTTAACTCTGACTTGTCCCTGTTAAGTTTCTTTTATAGCATAAATATTATTTTTTTATTACTCTAAAATTGGACCACCCTTAAGATAAAAAGTGCTGAGCTTTATACAACTCTCCTTTCTTATAGTGAGAAACAAAAAAAAAAAAAATACAATTAAATAAAATACTTTTATCAATGTGCAATTTTTAAAATTTTAAAAGCATTCTTAGTTTAAAAAGTATTTTTATCTAAAAATATTACTATTAAATTAAGGGTATTTTAGGAGCTTTAAACAAATTCAAATTTAATATTTAAAATTTGTTTTCATTGGAAAACATTTGTTTCATTTGAATTTTCCTAGTAAAATTCAAATTAGCTTTTAAATTATAGGAAATTTGGAGAGGACATGCTAAATAAGTGTAAAAAATGTGACAAGTTTGGATAACTGTGTTTTTGTTTTATTGCTTATACGTGAAATCACCAAAAACTATATTTTGTGTTATTTTAATGCCTTTTCGTTATATAAATACCAGTTGAACTATTTCTTATTAAATTTATATTAATTTTATTTGTTAAAAAAGCAATTATAATTGCCTTTCGTGGACAACATTATTTAAGCAGTATTTTCATTTTTAAATATTTATTTCTTTCTTCTTTTGCTTTTGAATAAAATTTAAACAGAAAAGAAAATAGCTATACAGTTATTAAGTTAGAAATTGGCACAAGAACTTTTGAATTTCTAAAATTGATAATGCTGATTAGTAATGATCTAAAGCAATCTTTAAGTTCTTTTAGTTATACATGTTAATTTAAATGTTGGTGATGCAAGGAGATTGTATCGTCGTCAAGTATTGTAATTAAAAATGAGATCTCAGGGATGCTACTGTAATAATGCTTCCAAAAAAGTGACAAAAAGACCAAAAAAGTGACTAAAAAGTGATTAAAGCATGTCAAAAAAGTGTAACAAAAAAAGTGACATGAAAGCTAAAACGTTATAGGGATTTAGCTTATTAGAAATAGGGATTTTATTTTTCAATCAATTGGTAGTTAAATTATGTAAATAAAACACTTTTGCTTTTTAGATGAAAATCCCCTACCAAAATGCCGGATAAGATCAAACCTCAATTTTAACAAAAAGTAGCTTTTAAAATTGAATGATTATTAAATGTAAGATTGAATGTTTATCACAAAAAAATAGCAGGGGGTCCTACAGATCACATTTTTATTATCACTATTTTTAGAAAACAATCTTCATTTTATTTCTACTGCTTGCAAATAGTAGTATTAAAAAAATGTAAGCAGTACGATCCTTGCAATATTTTCCCTGGATGGGGTAAGGCTTTACAAAATTTTATTTCCACTTTACAATATCATATTAAAAATTAGATTTTTTGCTTCTTATTACAATAGGAAGATATGACTGATAACTTCATTCTATCTATTTTACATTTGCATTTCTCAATATCTTCATGCAAATTTTTGTATAACTTTTTTAATAACCTCTCCTTTTTACATTTTTTAACATCCTGCTAACATTGCATTTGCTATATTTATTTCATCTAAGTCTTTTTTTATCCAAAGCATTCTGTAATCTACTGCTGGATTCTTGAAATACTTTATTAGCAATCTTTTGCTTTTTTTTCTTCCTTTTTCATCTTTTCTTCCAGTTCTTTTTCTTTTGTTTCAATTGATTTCTTTCCATCCTCAATTTCTTTTAATACTTCAGCTTCTTTTTTTCTTCATTTATTTGTTCTTCTGCTCTTTTTTCATCAGCTTCCATTCCTTCCTTTCTTCTAAAAATGTTACATAGTTTTTAAGGGAAATCTGAGCAAAAGTTATTAGATTTGTTGTTATTGGTACAAATTCAATCTTATTATTATATAACTTCAGTGCATCTTTAACTATAATGTTCTTCTGTAAGAATGTTTCCTGAAACAGAAAACCCTTGCTCTATATTGGCATTCCCATGTGAAAGGCACAATGAGCATTTAATAACTTTACTTAAATTTGGGTACTTCAACCCACCAATTACATACTTTTTATTCAAAAACATGCTCCAATATGATGTACAGGAATATCAATTTCAGATTTAGAATGATCTTCCAGCTGTAAAAGTTTCCACTCATCAGTTAACCTATCAGAAGATACAGTGAAGGGTAGCACTCTAGCAATAACTGAAAGGTCTACTACAGAACACTGTTAATACTTCACCTGGTTTTAAAATCCTCAAGTGTTTCATAAAGCAATTGGCAATGGAAACTTTATTGATAATATATTAACGTGCTTCAATGTAATGATTTTGTGCAGCTTAAAAATTGAAGCCTGTCTTTTTCACATGTTAACAAAGCCATTTTTACTTCATCATTAATTACCATTTGTGTTAAAGGAAGTAAGTTTTTGCTCTCAAAAATTACTTCTATCCCTTTGTCAATATTTTGATCTATGCATACTCTTCCATCTAGGGTCTTGACAATACTTTCTGCTACTGAGTACATCATATGAACAAGTGGTTCATCTTTTTGAAAAAGATCAATGAAACTAGAAAATAAAATTGCACTTTAGTGCACAAATACAAAATCTGCTTTAATCGTTGGTATTTTAAGCAGCCGAATAAGTTTATAGCTTGTAGTTGATGAGAGCTTGGATTCTATTACAGGAATGAATTTTTTTTTTTAAAGTTATTAATTGCATCATACTGCTCTAGTATTCTAGAAGAAAGACTTCCCATTGTAAGCCATCTGGATGAGCAATGTTTTAGGAACCTTTGATCTGCTATACCAACTTCATTCTGTATTTGATTAAATCCTCCCATCGCACAGTGGGGCGTTTTGGCGATCTAGGTGGACAAAATTATTGCGTTGGAGTTTAGTTAGGTGTTGCTTATTTTTCGAAAGTATCACTAATAAAATGCTCAAACAGTGATAAATATTTGGTTTATTTAATTATTTATATTATTATTATTTATTAAAAGTGGTTTAAAATTGACTAGCAAGATTTGAACAAAACGTACATACTTACACTCTAAGTTAATATAACTTAATGATTAAATACTAATTAAAATAGTAATAATAAGGTTTAACTGGTCTACCAGGGTGGCTTTTATTTAAGATTTTTTCGTTTTCTATTGTTTGAATAATGCAATCCGGTAGGTGAAAGGTTCCTTGAAACCAGGCAGAATTGTATTGATAAAAACATTGTCTATTTCTTTCCGATTTAGACCATTTTTGTTGGATTTGAAAACAAAATGTCCGGACATGTGATTTCAGGCTCTTAAAAATGTCTTCTGTTAACTGAGGATTCCCCAGTTTTTCCAACAAAAATGAAAGGACAGCTTCGAATTTGCTTTCCTTTGTGTTGGAAACTCATAAGTCAACAACAGATTGTGCAGAAATTTGTGTAGTCATGCTGAAAAATAAAAGCTTTAAAATAAAAACCTACTTTAATAAATAAGCTTTTATGTTTTGTGTGACTCGGTAAAAAATATAATATATATGGTACCCAAATTATTTTAGGTTGAAAAAATGCTGTTGTGTAAATCAATAACTTATATAAATTTTGATGAATTTGAAATAAAATTTTTGCTTATAGACGGTGATGTATCAGAATTATTTGTGTGGCCCTTAAGAGAAATATAATTGCTGCTCACTTTATTTTCACTTTAAAAAATGGTATTGTGCATCTCGATAATCTAGATTAATTTTGTTGAAATTGAATTAAAATTTGTGTTTATAACTAACAATCTTCCCACAATCTTTTGTGTGTCCCTGTAAAAATTTAATAATTGCTACATTCCTCAAATTATAATATAATTAAATTAAAATGTAAAATACATATGTAAGCCAAGTTTCAGCTCAATCCGATAATTATAAGTGAATTAAAATTGATTTTCAAGATTTAAACTAAACTTTTGTGTAGCCCTGTAGATACAGTATAACTTCTACTTTCCTCAAAGTACAATAATATTATATTGTCATTGAAACTACACATGTAATGAAAGTTTTCGATTAATCGAATAATTGGAAGTGGTTTAAAATTAACTTGCAAGATTTAAACTAAACTTTTGTGTAACCCTGTAGTATAGCTTCAGTATAGTTCCCTGTAGTATAGCTACCTAAATTGTATAGCTTCTACGCTCGTCAAATTATAATAATATTGTATTATCATTAAAACTACACATGAATTCAAAGTTTCAGATCAATCGGATTATTAAAAGTGGTTTAAAATTGACTTGTAAGATTTTCACTAGATATAATACATACACTGAAAGTTAATATAAAGCTGGTTTATTGATAAAAACTTTACGATTCGCAATCTTTCGCAGGCGTTTTTTTAAATTTCCAATACTTTAGGAATAACACTTTTATTTTTAAAAATCTTATTGCTTAATAATGCTTAATAATGTATTAAATGTCAAGATAAAGTTTGTCAACAAAAACATGAATCATCCAAAAACACAATTTCTGAAAAAAGCACTTAAACTGGTTTAATGGTGCTTACTTTCAAACAACAGTTGGTTACATATCACTTTGTCAAATATGTACAGTAGAACTCCAATTATCCGAACTCCGACTATCCGAATCGCTGATTATCCGAATCGATTTCAGAATTTCAGAAACGAAAAATTAAGACAGACACGTATTGCGATTCACAAAATAATGATTCTGTCAAAGCGCGCTATATTGTCCTTCCCTCCGCGAATCTAGTGTAGGCGCAGCACGAACATTATTGGGATGATGAGTCACCGTCTCAAAGTGCAGTTCGATTATTGGTTGTTTTCCGTCGCCAGGTGGCCGGCCCGCCCCACCTGGGTTTCAGACCCTGGGTTTCAAATTCTAAATGACGATGAACTTATTGAAAGTGTGAGAAGAAAGTGTCGAGGAAGAAGATGACCTTAATGTTGAAGCCTTAATGTTGAAGTTGAAGCAGACACAGGACCATCAGCTAGTGAAGCATTTTCTGGCCTTGAAACTGCATTGAAGTGGATGGAGCGTAAGCCTGAGTGTGACCACATGCCACTTATCACTGTCAAGCGGATGCGCGACTTGGCTGCCCGAAAACGGATGAAGACTGTCAAACAGCTTACTTTGATCGAGATGTTCAGCAAGCAATATGACTTTTATTTACAGTACGATACGTACATACTCTACAGCTCTTGTAAGTACGCTTAACATGTAAAAGTGTTGCCTTTTAATTTAATTAATTGAAAGATCTTTTTCTTTAAAAATAGTTTTTTCTCCCATTTTCAACATACATACAGTAATTAATTAAAATAGACCCCTTTTTCGGAAAAAATCCAATTATCCGAATTTTTGATTATCCGAATGGGGTCCGGTCCCAATTGATTCGGATAATTAGAGTTCTACTGTAATATATTTTCAGTAAACTCGGGCTTTCACATTAAACAGAATAGTTAAGACGTGCTTTCGAACTTAGGGAAATAAATGCAACCGTTGAAACACCCTCAAACCAATTGCGCAAATGTCTTCTTTACGGCCGTAATTAATCAACACCACAAATTTTCTCGAAAAAAAATCGTACAGGTCTCAACAAAAGAGACATTCAGCTCCAGAATATGTGGTCTTGTTAAATTCCGAGAATATCGAAAAAATGAATTTTGTCCACCTAGATCATCAAAATGTCCCACCACTGTGCATCATGAGGGCCAACAATACAAAAATATCTATACAGCAACAATCAAATCAGAAGCATCAGTTCCTAATTTTGTTAATCCTTTCTTGAAAGCATTATGTAAGATATCGATATTATAAAATCCTAGATCATCAAGTTTCTTAATGAGCAGAGTTAACATGTCTTCATTCTTGAACCTAACAACAGTTTTGTTACATGACCATCTGACCCAAGCATGAGATACTTGGCTAGTAGAAAATTTGCATTAACAACAGCATTTTTTATTTTCTCATAAATGTTTGTACCTTTAGCTTTTCCAATAAAAAACGTTAGGCACTTGCATTTACAGTTTCATCATAGCCAGCTTCCACAGCTTGCTCACTTTCATCTCTTTTAGTCAGAAAAAGTGACTAAAAGTGATTTTTTTATAAAAAAGTGACAATTTTTTTTAAAAAGTGAGAAAAGTGATGCAGTAGCATCCCTGATGTCTCCAAAGAAATTGATTACAGTTGATAAACTCTCAGACTTTCACTGCAAATTCTGCAAAATGGACATGAAGTTCAACAAACAGAAGAAGGGCCATTAAAAATTTTCCCAATGAATTAAATAATTTGTCATTAGGGATACAAAAATAACAAATGAAAAATAACAACCTGTGTATCTTTCGATTCTTCGTCTCGATGTACGTCAGCTAATTTCCCTTTTTTATCTGGCTTGGATTCACATTCTTTAGCCAAATCAGACCAATCCAAGAAATACCGGTTGAACTATTTTGTATTAAATTTATATTAATTTTATTTGTTAAATAATCAATTATAAATGCCTTTTGCGGACAACATTATTTAATCGGTATTTTCATTTTCTTTCTAAATACTTATTTCTCTATTCTTTTGCTTTTGAATAAAATTTAAACAGAAAAGAAAATAGCTATAAAGCTATTAAAGTCATAATTTGGAACAAGACTTTTTGAATTTTTAAAATGGCTAATGCTGATTAGTAATGATCTAAAGCAATCTTTAAGTTCTTTTAGTTATAGATGTTAATTTAAACGTAAGTGAAGAGCATTGCATCATTGTCAAGTATTATAAATAAAATGATGTCTCCAAAGAGTGATTACTCACTGCAAATTCTGCTAAATGGACATGAAGTTCAACAAACACAAGAAGGGTCATCAAAAAATTTCCCAATGAATTAAATAATTTGTCATTAGGGATACAAAAAAAAAAAAAAAAAAAAATGAAAAATAAAGACCTGTATATCATTCGATTCATCGTCTTGATCTACGTCATCTAATTTCCTTTTTGTATCGGGCCTGGATTCACATTCTTTAGCCAAATCGGACCAATCATTTTTTATATTTTTTCCTGGAAAGAGGAGAATGGGAATCCATAAATACAATCATAGCAGACAAACAATGATTTTAAATTATGCTCTTTTCAATAAAATAAGCAATAGATAATCAATAAAATATTTCAATAATTTAATTCTTTTAAATTATGCTATTTTTATTTTTCGTGCTCTGCACTAAATAGTAATATTGTTCAAAGCATATCATTTTAAAGTTTGCTTGGATTGATTTTTTGGTAATTAATTTTAGTCACTTTAAAAAAAATTATATATATATCTTTTATATATTTTTTTATATATTATGTTTATATATATATATATATATATTAATCACCTTCCTCTATATCCTTTAAATTTTCTTTTTGAAAAGCAGTATCTTCTTTACTTTTACTACCTCCAGGGCATACGTCACTCTCTTCACTGGAGTCACCAACAGTCTAGAAAATTGCATACATAACATTATGCTTTTATAGTAGATAACTTATGAATAAAGTGAAAATTAGATGCAAATCATTTTGATAAAAAAACACATACATATGTGAAATTATTTAAATGAAAAAAATATATAAGCAATAAAAATGTTATATCGGTCATGGAGTAAAGTTAGAGAAATCAAAATAAAATTAGAAGTAATAAATGTTCAGATCAGAGGCATGATTGTCAAAAATGGAAGTAATTTTTGTTTTGATCTCACATATATATACAGGGTGTTACACGAACAACCCTTAACTTTAAAAATAAATAACTGTGAAACGGTGATATATAGAAGTATGAAACCAGTGGTATGCTTATTAAAAACCCATAGAAACCTCAAAATTTTAGTTTAAACTACTGCTGATAGATAGCACTGCAGGCAGCATTACGGATCCCTATAAAGGGAGCTCATATGCCAAGAACGTTCAGTCCTCGAAGATTTCACCCTTTGGAATGTGATCGCTATCAGCGTATAAAGAAAAAAATTCTGCAAGGGACACTGAAGAACATTGTTTACTAGAACAATCCTTTAACACTCAACGAGCAGGAGGCTTATTTTTCACACTTATGTGTTGATTTCTGGTGGCATACTGCAGAGAGTCACTGAAAATTTCATTCTTTGTTTGAGACACGTTTGTTGTGTGAATGTTGCTCATTTTGAATCGCTTTAAATGTGGTACAGCCTACTTATGGTTATGCCATCTTTAGTGGCATCTATCGGTGCAATTTGTTACTAAAATTTCAAAGTTTCTGTATCAGATTTTTACAGTTTTTTAATAAACTCACTGGTTTCATGTTTCTATCCATCACGGTGTCTGAGTTATTTATTTTCAAAGTTAGGGGTCCTTCATGAAAAAACCTGTATGTGTGTGAAAACATATATATACATATATATGTATGTATATGAAAGGTTAAAAATTTGAAAATAAATTTAAAGTTTAAAATTCCCAGCTTCTTTTTCTAACTTTTAAACTTAATGTTTAACTCTGACTTGTCCCTGTTAAGTTTCTTTTATAGCATAAATATTATTTTTTTATTACTCTAAAATTGGACCACCCTTAAGATAAAAAGTGCTGAGCTTTATACAACTCTCCTTTCTTATAGTGAGAAACAAAAAAAAAAAAATACAATTAAATAAAATACTTTTATCAATGTGCAATTTTTAAAATTTTAAAAGCATTCTTAGTTTAAAAAGTATTTTTATCTAAAAATATTACTATTAAATTAAGGGTATTTTAAACAAATTCAAATTTAATATTTAAAATTTGTTTTCATTGGAAAACATTTGTTTCATTTGAATTTTCCTAGTAAAATTCAAATTAGCTTTTAAATTATAGGAAATTTGGAGATGACATGCTAAATAAGTGTAAAAAATGTGACAAGTTTGGATAACTGTGTTTTTGTTTTATTGCTTATACGTGAAATCACCAAAAACTATATTTTGTGTTATTTTAATGCCTTTTCGTTATATAAATACCAGTTGAACTATTTCTTATTAAATTTATATTAATTTTATTTGTTAAAAAAGCAATTATAATTGCCTTTCGTGGACAACATTATTTAAGCAGTATTTTCATTTTTAAATATTTATTTCTTTCTTCTTTTGCTTTTGAATAAAATTTAAACAGAAAAGAAAATAGCTATACAGTTATTAAGTTAGAAATTGGCACAAGAACTTTTGAATTTCTAAAATTGATAATGCTGATTAGTAATGATCTAAAGCAATCTTTAAGTTCTTTTAGTTATACATGTTAATTTAAATGTTGGTGATGCAAGGAGATTGTATCGTCGTCAAGTATTGTAATTAAAAATGAGATCTCAGGGATGCTACTGTAATAATGCTTCCAAAAAAGTGACAAAAAGACCAAAAAAGTGACTAAAAAGTGATTAAAGCATGTCAAAAAAGTGTAACAAAAAAAGTGACATGAAAGCTAAAACGTTATAGGGATTTAGCTTATTAGAAATAGGGATTTTATTTTTCAATCAATTGGTAGTTAAATTATGTAAATAAAACACTTTTGCTTTTTAGATGAAAATCCCCTACCAAAATGCCGGATAAGATCAAACCTCAATTTTAACAAAAAGTAGCTTTTAAAATTGAATGATTATTAAATGTAAGATTGAATGTTTATCACAAAAAAATAGCAGGGGGTCCTACAGATCACATTTTTATTATCACTATTTTTAGAAAACAATCTTCATTTTATTTCTACTGCTTGCAAATAGTAGTATTAAAAAAATGTAAGCAGTACGATCCTTGCAATATTTTCCCTGGATGGGGTAAGGCTTTACAAAATTTTATTTCCACTTTACAATATCATATTAAAAATTAGATTTTTTGCTTCTTATTACAATAGGAAGATATGACTGATAACTTCATTCTATCTATTTTACATTTGCATTTCTCAATATCTTCATGCAAATTTTTGTATAACTTTTTTAATAACCTCTCCTTTTTACATTTTTTAACATCCTGCTAACATTGCATTTGCTATATTTATTTCATCTAAGTCTTTTTTTATCCAAAGCATTCTGTAATCTACTGCTGGATTCTTGAAATACTTTATTAGCAATCTTTTGCTTTTTTTTCTTCCTTTTTCATCTTTTCTTCCAGTTCTTTTTCTTTTGTTTCAATTGATTTCTTTCCATCCTCAATTTCTTTTAATACTTCAGCTTCTTTTTTTCTTCATTTATTTGTTCTTCTGCTCTTTTTTCATCAGCTTCCATTCCTTCCTTTCTTCTAAAAATGTTACATAGTTTTTAAGGGAAATCTGAGCAAAAGTTATTAGATTTGTTGTTATTGGTACAAATTCAATCTTATTATTATATAACTTCAGTGCATCTTTAACTATAATGTTCTTCTGTAAGAATGTTTCCTGAAACAGAAAACCCTTGCTCTATATTGGCATTCCCATGTGAAAGGCACAATGAGCATTTAATAACTTTACTTAAATTTGGGTACTTCAACCCACCAATTACATACTTTTTATTCAAAAACATGCTCCAATATGATGTACAGGAATATCAATTTCAGATTTAGAATGATCTTCCAGCTGTAAAAGTTTCCACTCATCAGTTAACCTATCAGAAGATACAGTGAAGGGTAGCACTCTAGCAATAACTGAAAGGTCTACTACAGAACACTGTTAATACTTCACCTGGTTTTAAAATCCTCAAGTGTTTCATAAAGCAATTGGCAATGGAAACTTTATTGATAATATATTAACGTGCTTCAATGTAATGATTTTGTGCAGCTTAAAAATTGAAGCCTGTCTTTTTCACATGTTAACAAAGCCATTTTTACTTCATCATTAATTACCATTTGTGTTAAAGGAAGTAAGTTTTTGCTCTCAAAAATTACTTCTATCCCTTTGTCAATATTTTGATCTATGCATACTCTTCCATCTAGGGTCTTGACAATACTTTCTGCTACTGAGTACATCATATGAACAAGTGGTTCATCTTTTTGAAAAAGATCAATGAAACTAGAAAATAAAATTGCACTTTAGTGCACAAATACAAAATCTGCTTTAATCGTTGGTATTTTAAGCAGCCGAATAAGTTTATAGCTTGTAGTTGATGAGAGCTTGGATTCTATTACAGGAATGAATTTTTTTTTTTAAAGTTATTAATTGCATCATACTGCTCTAGTATTCTAGAAGAAAGACTTCCCATTGTAAGCCATCTGGATGAGCAATGTTTTAGGAACCTTTGATCTGCTATACCAACTTCATTCTGTATTTGATTAAATCCTCCCATCGCACAGTGGGGCATTTTGGCGATCTAGGTGGACAAAATTATTGCGTTGGAGTTTAGTTAGGTGTTGCTTATTTTTCGAAAGTATCACTAATAAAATGCTCAAACAGTGATAAATATTTGGTTTATTTAATTATTTATATTATTATTATTTATTAAAAGTGGTTTAAAATTGACTAGCAAGATTTGAACAAAACGTACATACTTACACTCTAAGTTAATATAACTTAATGATTAAATACTAATTAAAATAGTAATAATAAGGTTTAACTGGTCTACCAGGGTGGCTTTTATTTAAGATTTTTTCGTTTTCTATTGTTTGAATAATGCAATCCGGTAGGTGAAAGGTTCCTTGAAACCAGGCAGAATTGTATTGATAAAAACATTGTCTATTTCTTTCCGATTTAGACCATTTTTGTTGGATTTGAAAACAAAATGTCCAGACATGTGATTTCAGGCTCTTAAAAATGTCTTCTGTTAACTGAGGATTCCCCAGTTTTTCCAACAAAAATGAAAGGACAGCTTCGAATTTGCTTTCCTTTGTGTTGGAAACTCATAAGTCAACAACAGATTGTGCAGAAATTTGTGTAGTCATGCTGAAAAATAAAAGCTTTAAAATAAAAACCTATTTTAATAAATAAGCTTTTATGTTTTGTGTGACTCGGTAAAAAATATAATATATATGGTACCCAAATTATTTTAGGTTGAAAAAATGCTGTTGTGTAAATCAATAACTTATATAAATTTTGATGAATTTGAAATAAAATTTTTGCTTATAGACGGTGATGTATCAGAATTATTTGTGTGGCCCTTAAGAGAAATATAATTGCTGCTCACTTTATTTTCACTTTAAAAAATGGTATTGTGCATCTCGATAATCTAGATTAATTTTGTTGAAATTGAATTAAAATTTGTGTTTATAACTAACAATCTTCCCACAATCTTTTGTGTGTCCCTGTAAAAATTTAATAATTGCTACATTCCTCAAATTATAATATAATTAAATTAAAATGTAAAATACATATGTAAGCCAAGTTTCAGCTCAATCCGATAATTATAAGTGAATTAAAATTGATTTTCAAGATTTAAACTAAACTTTTGTGTAGCCCTGTAGATACAGTATAACTTCTACTTTCCTCAAAGTACAATAATATTATATTGTCATTGAAACTACACATGTAATGAAAGTTTTCGATTAATCGAATAATTGGAAGTGGTTTAAAATTAACTTGCAAGATTTAAACTAAACTTTTGTGTAACCCTGTAGTATAGCTTCAGTATAGTTCCCTGTAGTATAGCTACCTAAATTGTATAGCTTCTACGCTCGTCAAATTATAATAATATTGTATTATCATTAAAACTACACATGAATTCAAAGTTTCAGATCAATCGGATTATTAAAAGTGGTTTAAAATTGACTTGTAAGATTTTCACTAGATATAATACATACACTGAAAGTTAATATAAAGCTGGTTTATTGATAAAAACTTTACAATTCGCAATCTTTCGCAGGCGTTTTTTTAAATTTCCAATACTTTAGGAATAACACTTTTATTTTTAAAAAATCTTATTGCTTAATAATGCTTAATAATGTATTAAATGTCAAGATAAAGTTTGTCAACAAAAACATGAATCATCCAAAAACACAATTTCTGAAAAAAGCACTTAAACTGGTTTAATGGCGCTTACTTTCAAACAACAGTTGGTTACATATCACTTTGACAAATATGTAATATATTTTCAGTAAACTCGGGCTTTCACATTAAACAGAATAGTTAAGACGTGCTTTCGAACTTAGGGAAATAAATGCAACCGTTGAAACACCCTCAAACCAATTGCGCAAATGTCTTCTTTACGGCCGTAATTAATCAACACCACAAATTTTCTCGAAAAAAAATCGTACAGGTCTCAACAAAAGAGACATTCAGCTCCAGAATATGTGGTCTTGTTAAATTCCGAGAATATCGAAAAAATGAATTTTGTCCACCTAGATCATCAAAATGTCCCACCACTGTGCATCATGAGGGCCAACAATACAAAAATTTCTATACAGCAAGAATCAAATCAGAAGCATCAGTTCCTAATTTTGTTAATCCTTTCTTGAAAGCATTATGTAAGATATCGATATTATAAAATCCTAGATCATCAAGTTTCTTAATGAGCAGAGTTAACATGTCTTCATTCTTGAACCTGTGAACAGTTTTGTTACATGACCATCTGACCCAAGCATGAGATACTTTGCTAGTAGAAAATTTGCATTAACAACAGCATTTTTTATTTTCTCATAAATGTTTGTACCTTTAGCTTTTCCAATAAAAAACGTTAGGCACTTGCATTTATAGTTTCATCATAGCCAGCTTCCACAGCTTGCTCACTTTCATCTCTTTTAGTCAGAAAAAGTGACTAAAAGTGATTTTTTTATAAAAAAGTGACAATTTTTTTTTAAAAGTGAGAAAAGTGATGCAGTAGCATCCCTGATGTCTCCAAAGAAATTGATTACAGTTGATAAACTCTCAGACTTTCACTGCAAATTCTGCAAAATGGACATGAAGTTCAAAAACAGAAGAAGGGTCATTAAAAATTTTCCCAATGAATTAAATAATTTGTCATTAGGGATACAAAAATAACAAATGAAAAATAACAACCCGTGTATCTTTCGATTCTTCGTCTCGATCTACGTCAGCTAATTTCCTTTTTTTATCTGGCTTGGATTCACATTCTTTAGCCAAATCAGACCAATCCAAGAAATACCGGTTGAACTATTTTGTATTAAATTTATATTAATTTTATTTGTTAAATAATCAATTATAAATGCCTTTTGCGGACAACATTATTTAATCGGTATTTTCATTTTCTTTCTAAATACTTATTTCTCTATTCTTTTGCTTTTGAATAAAATTTAAACAGAAAAGAAAATAGCTGTAAAGCTATTAAAGTCATAATTTGGAACAAGACTTTTTGAATTTTTAAAATGGCTAATGCTGATTAGTAATGATCTAAAGCAATCTTTAAGTTCTTTTAGTTATAGATGTTAATTTAAACGTAAGTGAAGAGCATTGCATCATTGTCAAGTATTATAAATAAAATGATGTCTCCAAAGAGTTTGATTACTCACTGCAAATTCTGCTAAATGGACATGAAGTTCAACAAACACAAGAAGGGTCATCAAAAAATTTTCCCAATGAATTAAGTAATTTGTCATTAGGGATACAAAAAAAACAAATGAAAAATTAAGACCTGTATATCATTCGATTCATCGTCTTGATCTACGTCTTCTAATTTCCTTTTTTTATCGGGCCTGGATTCACATTCTTTAGCCAAATCGGACCAATCATTTTTTATATTTTTTCCTGGAAAGAGGAGAATGGGAATCCATAAATACAATCATAGCAGACAAACAATGATTTTAAATTATGCTCTTTTCAATAAAATAAGCAATAGATAATCAATAAAATATTTCAATAATTTAATTCTTTTAAATTATGCTATTTTTATTTTTCGTGCTCTGCACTAAATAGTAATATTGTTCAAAGCATATCATTTTAAAGTTTGCTTGGATTGATTTTTTGGTAATTAATTTTAGTCACTTTAAAAAAAATTATATATATATCTTTTATATATTATGTTTATATATATATATTAATCACCTTCCTCTATATCCTTTAAATTTTCTTTTTGAAAAGCAGTATCTTCTTTACTTTTACTACCTCCAGGGCATACGTCACTCTCTTCACTGGAGTCACCAACAGTCTAGAAAATTGCATACATAACATTATGCTTTTATAGTAGATAACTTATGAATAAAGTGAAAATTAGATGCAAATCATTTTGATAAAAAAACACATACATATGTGAAATTATTTAAATGAAAAAAATATATAAGCAATAAAAATGTTATATCGGTCATGGAGTAAAGTTAGAGAAATCAAAATAAAATTAGAAGTAATAAATGTTCAGATCAGAGGCATGATTGTCAAAAATGGAAGTAATTTTTGTTTTGATCTCACATATATATACAGGGTGTTACACGAACAACCCTTAACTTTAAAAATAAATAACTGTGAAACGGTGATATATAGAAGTATGAAACCAGTGGTATGCTTATTAAAAACCCATAGAAACCTCAAAATTTTAGTTTAAACTACTGCTGATAGATAGCACTGCAGGCAGCATTACGGATCCCTATAAAGGGAGCTCATATGCCAAGAACGTTCAGTCCTCGAAGATTTCACCCTTTGGAATGTGATCGCTATCAGCGTATAAAGAAAAAAATTCTGCAAGGGACACTGAAGAACATTGTTTACTAGAACAATCCTTTAACACTCAACGAGCAGGAGGCTTATTTTTCACACTTATGTGTTGATTTCTGGTGGCATACTGCAGAGAGTCACTGAAAATTTCATTCTTTGTTTGAGACACGTTTGTTGTGTGAATGTTGCTCATTTTGAATCGCTTTAAATGTGGTACAGCCAGGGCTGCCACTGCCTAATGACACTGAAAATAGTAGCTTTAGTAGCCTACAAAGAAAGAAATAGTAGCCAAAATAGTAGCATTTGTACAAAAATAGTAGCCAAAATAGTCGCATACTTACCTAAAAAAAGGATAATATTAAAAAGTTTCCATAATAACTGAAGGGTCTTTATGAATGTCCACATCTTATTTCAGTGTTTATGTTTCTGCCCAAGTCACTTTTTATACTTTTATTATAAAAAAAATACACATTTCTATAAAAATGAATATGATATGAATGAAAAAATGCTACAAATTGTGTAAACAGTTCTGAACTCTCCTTAATAAATATAGACGCCAACATTGTAAAAACTACATCAGGAGTAAAATAGTTACATTTCAGGAGTTTTGGACATCCATCAGGAGTAAAATTTAAGCAATTCAGGAGTCGTTTCAGGAGTCATACGAGTGTTTTGAAGATATACTTTTTTAATAGTTCGGCGTCATTTCGAAGATCAATAATGATAAATAAACTAATTTTGCAAAATTTTTGTGAAAATGAACTTGGTAAACAAAATAAAGAATAAAATAAGAGTCCTCAGCTTTGAAAGATAAACTAGGAATCTGTGAAGGAAAATTGATTCCACGGGGTTTTGAAGTTTTTTCTGAATATATGAAAAAAAAATATATTCTGAAAAAAAATTCGCCGTTTTTTTAAGATCTTTTGACCAAATTTGCCGTTTTTTCAAGATCCTTGGACGAAATTTGCCGTTTTTGCGAAATCCATCGACGAAATTTACCGTTTTTTCGATATCCTTCGACAAAATTTACCGTTTTTTCGATATCCTTCGACGAAATTTGCCGTTTTTTGGCGATCTTTCGACGAAATTTACCGTTTTTTTGAGATCCTTCGACGAAATTTACCGTTTTTTCGAGATCCTTCGACAAAATTTACCGTTTTTTCGAGATCCTTCGACAAAATTAGCCGTTTTTTGGCGATCTTTCGACGAAATTTGCCGTTTTTTCGCGATCCTTCGACAAAATTAGCCGTTTTTTCTCAATCCGATGACGAAATTTGCCGTTTCTTCGACGAAATTAGCAGTTTTTTCCACGATCCTTTGACGAAGGTGGCGTTTTCTCCGTGGCCCTTCGACGAAATTCGCATTTTTCCGTGATTTCGCCGAAAAACGCGGAAAAATTCGCCGAATTTCCAGTTTTTTTTACGGCCTTTTGACGAAATTCACGTGTTTTCACTGTCCTTTGACTAAATTTGCGTTTTTTTCGCAATCTGTCAACGAAATTAGCCATTTTCCGCGATCTTTTAATGAATTAATTTCGCGTTTTTGTCACGATCATTCAACGAAATTCCCCGTTTTTTTACGATTCTTTGACGAAGTTTGCCGTTTTTCGTGATCCTTCGACAGAATTCGCCATTTTTTAACGATCTTTTGACGAAGTTTGCCGTTTTTCGCAATCCTTCGACGAAGTTTGCCGTTTTTTTCGCGATCCTACGGCGAAATTTGCCGTTTTTTTCGCGATCCTACGGCGAAATTTGCCGTTTTTTCGAATTATTCGACAAAATGATTTCGCGATTCTTCGAAGAATTTACGCGTGTAAAAATTGCACGTCGCATGGGACGCGTAAGAACTATTTTTTTGCGTCCCAATTCCAATTTACGCGCTATAGCGCGTCCGCGGCATCGCTGTAAAAGACGCAATTTCCGTATTTTCAACGTTATTTCCGTACTACCGTATTTTACCACGCATTTCCGGAGTAACTCCGGAATTTCCGGAGTTGTTGGCATCTATGTATACTAGACACCAAGCTTTTCTGGGCTCCAAAACCACCTACCACCAAACGTGATTTCCACCTACTAAGCCAAACTAGTTTTTCTCCGACCAAAATCTGCTTGGAATTTCCGTATTCCTGCCGAAACTTGAACATTCCCTGGAATTCAGAAACGATCCCATCAGCACAGTACCTGCCTCCCCTAATTTGCAAATAGAAGCAACCGCTTGCGTACGTACGGAAGGAGGAAACAGCGAGGCAGGTGACCGAGTGCGTTTGGGAAGATGACTTTACAGGCGCTTTGAGGGAGGAAAAAAAAGATCGATTCTTCACTAAAAATAGTCGCTGGAACCTGAAAAAAGTCGCCTTTTTTTGCGTTTTAGTTGAAATAGTCGCTTTTTAATGGTTTTTGGCCTATAATAGTCGCCATAGTCGCCTGATGCTGAAAATAGTCGCTTTTAGTCGCATTTTAGTCGCAAATGGCAGCCCTGTACAGCCTACTTATGGTTATGCCATCTTTAGTGGCATCTATCGGTGCAATTTGTTACTAAAATTTCAAAGTTTCTGTATCAGATTTTTACAGTTTTTTAATAAACTCACTGGTTTCATGTTTCTATCCATCACGGTGTCTGAGTTATTTATTTTCAAAGTTAGGGGTCCTTCATGAAAAAACCTGTATGTGTGTGAAAACATATATATACATATATATGTATGTATATGAAAGGTTAAAAATTTGAAAATAAATTTAAAGTTTAAAATTCCCAGCTTCTTTTTCTAACTTTTAAACTTAATGTTTAACTCTGACTTGTCCCTGTTAAGTTTCTTTTATAGCATAAATATTATTTTTTTATTACTCTAAAATTGGACCACCCTTAAGATAAAAAGTGCTGAGCTTTATACAACTCTCCTTTCTTATAGTGAGAAACAAAAAAAAAAAAATACAATTAAATAAAATACTTTTATCAATGTGCAATTTTTAAAATTTTAAAAGCATTCTTAGTTTAAAAAGTATTTTTATCTAAAAATATTACTATTAAATTAAGGGTATTTTAGGAGCTTTAAACAAATTCAAATTTAATATTTAAAATTTGTTTTCATTGGAAAACATTTGTTTCATTTGAATTTTCCTAGTAAAATTCAAATTAGCTTTTAAATTATAGGAAATTTGGAGATGACATGCTAAATAAGTGTAAAAAATGTGACAAGTTTGGATAACTGTGTTTTTGTTTTATTGCTTATACGTGAAATCACCAAAAACTATATTTTGTGTTATTTTAATGCCTTTTCGTTATATAAATACCAGTTGAACTATTTCTTATTAAATTTATATTAATTTTATTTGTTAAAAAAGCAATTATAATTGCCTTTCGTGGACAACATTATTTAAGCAGTATTTTCATTTTTAAATATTTATTTCTTTCTTCTTTTGCTTTTGAATAAAATTTAAACAGAAAAGAAAATAGCTATACAGTTATTAAGTTAGAAATTGGCACAAGAACTTTTGAATTTCTAAAATTGATAATGCTGATTAGTAATGATCTAAAGCAATCTTTAAGTTCTTTTAGTTATACATGTTAATTTAAATGTTGGTGATGCAAGGAGATTGTATCGTCGTCAAGTATTGTAATTAAAAATGAGATCTCAGGGATGCTACTGTAATAATGCTTCCAAAAAAGTGACAAAAAGACCAAAAAAGTGACTAAAAAGTGATTAAAGCATGTCAAAAAAGTGTAACAAAAAAAGTGACATGAAAGCTAAAACGTTATAGGGATTTAGCTTATTAGAAATAGGGATTTTATTTTTCAATCAATTGGTAGTTAAATTATGTAAATAAAACACTTTTGCTTTTTAGATGAAAATCCCCTACCAAAATGCCGGATAAGATCAAACCTCAATTTTAACAAAAAGTAGCTTTTAAAATTGAATGATTATTAAATGTAAGATTGAATGTTTATCACAAAAAAATAGCAGGGGGTCCTACAGATCACATTTTTATTATCACTATTTTTAGAAAACAATCTTCATTTTATTTCTACTGCTTGCAAATAGTAGTATTAAAAAAATGTAAGCAGTACGATCCTTGCAATATTTTCCCTGGATGGGGTAAGGCTTTACAAAATTTTATTTCCACTTTACAATATCATATTAAAAATTAGATTTTTTGCTTCTTATTACAATAGGAAGATATGACTGATAACTTCATTCTATCTATTTTACATTTGCATTTCTCAATATCTTCATGCAAATTTTTGTATAACTTTTTTAATAACCTCTCCTTTTTACATTTTTTAACATCCTGCTAACATTGCATTTGCTATATTTATTTCATCTAAGTCTTTTTTTATCCAAAGCATTCTGTAATCTACTGCTGGATTCTTGAAATACTTTATTAGCAATCTTTTGCTTTTTTTTCTTCCTTTTTCATCTTTTCTTCCAGTTCTTTTTCTTTTGTTTCAATTGATTTCTTTCCATCCTCAATTTCTTTTAATACTTCAGCTTCTTTTTTTCTTCATTTATTTGTTCTTCTGCTCTTTTTTAATCAGCTTCCATTCCTTCCTTTCTTCTAAAAATGTTATAGTTTTTAAGGGAAATCTGAGCAAAAGTTATTAGATTTGTTGTTATTGGTACAAATTCAATCTTATTATTATATAACTTCAGTGCATCTTTAACTATAATGTTCTTCTGTAAGAATGTTTCCTGAAACAGAAAACCCTTGCTCTATATTGGCATTCCCATGTGAAAGGCACAATGAGCATTTAATAACTTTACTTAAATTTGGGTACTTCAACCCACCAATTACATACTTTTTATTCAAAAACATGCTCCAATATGATGTACAGGAATATCAATTTCAGATTTAGAATGATCTTCCAGCTGTAAAAGTTTCCACTCATCAGTTAACCTATCAGAAGATACAGTGAAGGGTAGCACTCTAGCAATAACTGAAAGGTCTACTACAGAACACTGTTAATACTTCACCTGGTTTTAAAATCCTCAAGTGTTTCATAAAGCAATTGGCAATGGAAACTTTATTGATAATATATTAACGTGCTTCAATGTAATGATTTTGTGCAGCTTAAAAATTGAAGCCTGTCTTTTTCACATGTTAACAAAGCCATTTTTACTTCATCATTAATTACCATTTGTGTTAAAGGAAGTAAGTTTTTGCTCTCAAAAATTACTTCTATCCCTTTGTCAATATTTTGATCTATGCATACTCTTCCATCTAGGGTCTTGACAATACTTTCTGCTACTGAGTACATCATATGAACAAGTGGTTCATCTTTTTGAAAAAGATCAATGAAACTAGAAAATAAAATTGCACTTTAGTGCACAAATACAAAATCTGCTTTAATCGTTGGTATTTTAAGCAGCCGAATAAGTTTATAGCTTGTAGTTGATGAGAGCTTGGATTCTATTACAGGAATGAATTTTTTTTTTAAAGTTATTAATTGCATCATACTGCTCTAGTATTCTAGAAGAAAGACTTCCCATTGTAAGCCATCTGGATGAGCAATGTTTTAGGAACCTTTGATCTGCTATACCAACTTCATTCTGTATTTGATTAAATCCTCCCATCGCACAGTGGGGCATTTTGGCGATCTAGGTGGACAAAATTATTGCGTTGGAGTTTAGTTAGGTGTTGCTTATTTTTCGAAAGTATCACTAATAAAATGCTCAAACAGTGATAAATATTTGGTTTATTTAATTATTTATATTATTATTATTTATTAAAAGTGGTTTAAAATTGACTAGCAAGATTTGAACAAAACGTACATACTTACACTCTAAGTTAATATAACTTAATGATTAAATACTAATTAAAATAGTAATAATAAGGTTTAACTGGTCTACCAGGGTGGCTTTTATTTAAGATTTTTTCGTTTTCTATTGTTTGAATAATGCAATCCGGTAGGTGAAAGGTTCCTTGAAACCAGGCAGAATTGTATTGATAAAAACATTGTCTATTTCTTTCCGATTTAGACCATTTTTGTTGGATTTGAAAACAAAATGTCCGGACATGTGATTTCAGGCTCTTAAAAATGTCTTCTGTTAACTGAGGATTCCCCAGTTTTTCCAACAAAAATGAAAGGACAGCTTCGAATTTGCTTTCCTTTGTGTTGGAAACTCATAAGTCAACAACAGATTGTGCAGAAATTTGTGTAGTCATGCTGAAAAATAAAAGCTTTAAAATAAAAACCTATTTTAATAAATAAGCTTTTATGTTTTGTGTGACTCGGTAAAAAATATAATATATATGGTACCCAAATTATTTTAGGTTGAAAAAATGCTGTTGTGTAAATCAATAACTTATATAAATTTTGATGAATTTGAAATAAAATTTTTGCTTATAGACGGTGATGTATCAGAATTATTTGTGTGGCCCTTAAGAGAAATATAATTGCTGCTCACTTTATTTTCACTTTAAAAAATGGTATTGTGCATCTCGATAATCTAGATTAATTTTGTTGAAATTGAATTAAAATTTGTGTTTATAACTAACAATCTTCCCACAATCTTTTGTGTGTCCCTGTAAAAATTTAATAATTGCTACATTCCTCAAATTATAATATAATTAAATTAAAATGTAAAATACATATGTAAGCCAAGTTTCAGCTCAATCCGATAATTATAAGTGAATTAAAATTGATTTTCAAGATTTAAACTAAACTTTTGTGTAGCCCTGTAGATACAGTATAACTTCTACTTTCCTCAAAGTACAATAATATTATATTGTCATTGAAACTACACATGTAATGAAAGTTTTCGATTAATCGAATAATTGGAAGTGGTTTAAAATTAACTTGCAAGATTTAAACTAAACTTTTGTGTAACCCTGTAGTATAGCTTCAGTATAGTTCCCTGTAGTATAGCTACCTAAATTGTATAGCTTCTACGCTCGTCAAATTATAATAATATTGTATTATCATTAAAACTACACATGAATTCAAAGTTTCAGATCAATCGGATTATTAAAAGTGGTTTAAAATTGACTTGTAAGATTTTCACTAGATATAATACATACACTGAAAGTTAATATAAAGCTGGTTTATTGATAAAAACTTTACAATTCGCAATCTTTCGCAGGCGTTTTTTTAAATTTCCAATACTTTAGGAATAACACTTTTATTTTTAAAAAATCTTATTGCTTAATAATGCTTAATAATGTATTAAATGTCAAGATAAAGTTTGTCAACAAAAACATGAATCATCCAAAAACACAATTTCTGAAAAAAGCACTTAAACTGGTTTAATGGCGCTTACTTTCAAACAACAGTTGGTTACATATCACTTTGACAAATATGTAATATATTTTCAGTAAACTCGGGCTTTCACATTAAACAGAATAGTTAAGACGTGCTTTCGAACTTAGGGAAATAAATGCAACCGTTGAAACACCCTCAAACCAATTGCGCAAATGTCTTCTTTACGGCCGTAATTAATCAACACCACAAATTTTCTCGAAAAAAAATCGTACAGGTCTCAACAAAAGAGACATTCAGCTCCAGAATATGTGGTCTTGTTAAATTCCGAGAATATCGAAAAAATGAATTTTGTCCACCTAGATCATCAAAATGTCCCACCACTGTGCATCATGAGGGCCAACAATACAAAAATTTCTATACAGCAAGAATCAAATCAGAAGCATCAGTTCCTAATTTTGTTAATCCTTTCTTGAAAGCATTATGTAAGATATCGATATTATAAAATCCTAGATCATCAAGTTTCTTAATGAGCAGAGTTAACATGTCTTCATTCTTGAACCTGTGAACAGTTTTGTTACATGACCATCTGACCCAAGCATGAGATACTTTGCTAGTAGAAAATTTGCATTAACAACAGCATTTTTTATTTTCTCATAAATGTTTGTACCTTTAGCTTTTCCAATAAAAAACGTTAGGCACTTGCATTTATAGTTTCATCATAGCCAGCTTCCACAGCTTGCTCACTTTCATCTCTTTTAGTCAGAAAAAGTGACTAAAAGTGATTTTTTTATAAAAAAGTGACAATTTTTTTTTAAAAGTGAGAAAAGTGATGCAGTAGCATCCCTGATGTCTCCAAAGAAATTGATTACAGTTGATAAACTCTCAGACTTTCACTGCAAATTCTGCAAAATGGACATGAAGTTCAAAAACAGAAGAAGGGTCATTAAAAATTTTCCCAATGAATTAAATAATTTGTCATTAGGGATACAAAAATAACAAATGAAAAATAACAACCCGTGTATCTTTCGATTCTTCGTCTCGATCTACGTCAGCTAATTTCCTTTTTTTATCTGGCTTGGATTCACATTCTTTAGCCAAATCAGACCAATCCAAGAAATACCGGTTGAACTATTTTGTATTAAATTTATATTAATTTTATTTGTTAAATAATCAATTATAAATGCCTTTTGCGGACAACATTATTTAATCGGTATTTTCATTTTCTTTCTAAATACTTATTTCTCTATTCTTTTGCTTTTGAATAAAATTTAAACAGAAAAGAAAATAGCTGTAAAGCTATTAAAGTCATAATTTGGAACAAGACTTTTTGAATTTTTAAAATGGCTAATGCTGATTAGTAATGATCTAAAGCAATCTTTAAGTTCTTTTAGTTATAGATGTTAATTTAAACGTAAGTGAAGAGCATTGCATCATTGTCAAGTATTATAAATAAAATGATGTCTCCAAAGAGTTTGATTACTCACTGCAAATTCTGCTAAATGGACATGAAGTTCAACAAACACAAGAAGGGTCATCAAAAAATTTTCCCAATGAATTAAGTAATTTGTCATTAGGGATACAAAAAAAACAAATGAAAAATTAAGACCTGTATATCATTCGATTCATCGTCTTGATCTACGTCTTCTAATTTCCTTTTTTTATCGGGCCTGGATTCACATTCTTTAGCCAAATCGGACCAATCATTTTTTATATTTTTTCCTGGAAAGAGGAGAATGGGAATCCATAAATACAATCATAGCAGACAAACAATGATTTTAAATTATGCTCTTTTCAATAAAATAAGCAATAGATAATCAATAAAATATTTCAATAATTTAATTCTTTTAAATTATGCTATTTTTATTTTTCGTGCTCTGCACTAAATAGTAATATTGTTCAAAGCATATCATTTTAAAGTTTGCTTGGATTGATTTTTTGGTAATTAATTTTAGTCACTTTAAAAAAAATTATATATATATCTTTTATATATTTTTTTATATATTATGTTATATATATATATATATATATATATATATTAATCACCTTCCTCTATATCCTTTAAATTTTCTTTTTGAAAAGCAGTATCTTCTTTACTTTTACTACCTCCAGGGCATACGTCACTCTCTTCACTGGAGTCACCAACAGTCTAGAAAATTGCATACATAACATTATGCTTTTATAGTAGATAACTTATGAATAAAGTGAAAATTAGATGCAAATCATTTTGATAAAAAAACACATACATATGTGAAATTATTTAAATGAAAAAAATATATAAGCAATAAAAATGTTATATCGGTCATGGAGTAAAGTTAGAGAAATCAAAATAAAATTAGAAGTAATAAATGTTCAGATCAGAGGCATGATTGTCAAAAATGGAAGTAATTTTTGTTTTGATCTCACATATATATACAGGGTGTTACACGAACAACCCTTAACTTTAAAAATAAATAACTGTGAAACGGTGATATATAGAAGTATGAAACCAGTGGTATGCTTATTAAAAACCCATAGAAACCTCAAAATTTTAGTTTAAACTACTGCTGATAGATAGCACTGCAGGCAGCATTACGGATCCCTATAAAGGGAGCTCATATGCCAAGAACGTTCAGTCCTCGAAGATTTCACCCTTTGGAATGTGATCGCTATCAGCGTATAAAGAAAAAAATTCTGCAAGGGACACTGAAGAACATTGTTTACTAGAACAATCCTTTAACACTCAACGAGCAGGAGGCTTATTTTTCACACTTATGTGTTGATTTCTGGTGGCATACTGCAGAGAGTCACTGAAAATTTCATTCTTTGTTTGAGACACGTTTGTTGTGTGAATGTTGCTCATTTTGAATCGCTTTAAATGTGGTACAGCCTACTTATGGTTATGCCATCTTTAGTGGCATCTATCGGTGCAATTTGTTACTAAAATTTCAAAGTTTCTGTATCAGATTTTTACAGTTTTTTAATAAACTCACTGGTTTCATGTTTCTATCCATCACGGTGTCTGAGTTATTTATTTTCAAAGTTAGGGGTCCTTCATGAAAAAACCTGTATGTGTGTGAAAACATATATATACATATATATGTATGTATATGAAAGGTTAAAAATTTGAAAATAAATTTAAAGTTTAAAATTCCCAGCTTCTTTTTCTAACTTTTAAACTTAATGTTTAACTCTGACTTGTCCCTGTTAAGTTTCTTTTATAGCATAAATATTATTTTTTTATTACTCTAAAATTGGACCACCCTTAAGATAAAAAGTGCTGAGCTTTATACAACTCTCCTTTCTTATAGTGAGAAACAAAAAAAAAAAATACAATTAAATAAAATACTTTTATCAATGTGCAATTTTTAAAATTTTAAAAGCATTCTTAGTTTAAAAAGTATTTTTATCTAAAAATATTACTATTAAATTAAGGGTATTTTAGGAGCTTTAAACAAATTCAAATTTAATATTTAAAATTTGTTTTCATTGGAAAACATTTGTTTCATTTGAATTTTCCTAGTAAAATTCAAATTAGCTTTTAAATTATAGGAAATTTGGAGATGACATGCTAAATAAGTGTAAAAAATGTGACAAGTTTGGATAACTGTGTTTTTGTTTTATTGCTTATACGTGAAATCACCAAAAACTATATTTTGTGTTATTTTAATGCCTTTTCGTTATATAAATACCAGTTGAACTATTTCTTATTAAATTTATATTAATTTTATTTGTTAAAAAAGCAATTATAATTGCCTTTCGTGGACAACATTATTTAAGCAGTATTTTCATTTTTAAATATTTATTTCTTTCTTCTTTTGCTTTTGAATAAAATTTAAACAGAAAAGAAAATAGCTATACAGTTATTAAGTTAGAAATTGGCACAAGAACTTTTGAATTTCTAAAATTGATAATGCTGATTAGTAATGATCTAAAGCAATCTTTAAGTTCTTTTAGTTATACATGTTAATTTAAATGTTGGTGATGCAAGGAGATTGTATCGTCGTCAAGTATTGTAATTAAAAATGAGATCTCAGGGATGCTACTGTAATAATGCTTCCAAAAAAGTGACAAAAAGACCAAAAAAGTGACTAAAAAGTGATTAAAGCATGTCAAAAAAGTGTAACAAAAAAAGTGACATGAAAGCTAAAACGTTATAGGGATTTAGCTTATTAGAAATAGGGATTTTATTTTTCAATCAATTGGTAGTTAAATTATGTAAATAAAACACTTTTGCTTTTTAGATGAAAATCCCCTACCAAAATGCCGGATAAGATCAAACCTCAATTTTAACAAAAAGTAGCTTTTAAAATTGAATGATTATTAAATGTAAGATTGAATGTTTATCACAAAAAAATAGCAGGGGGTCCTACAGATCACATTTTTATTATCACTATTTTTAGAAAACAATCTTCATTTTATTTCTACTGCTTGCAAATAGTAGTATTAAAAAAATGTAAGCAGTACGATCCTTGCAATATTTTCCCTGGATGGGGTAAGGCTTTACAAAATTTTATTTCCACTTTACAATATCATATTAAAAATTAGATTTTTTGCTTCTTATTACAATAGGAAGATATGACTGATAACTTCATTCTATCTATTTTACATTTGCATTTCTCAATATCTTCATGCAAATTTTTGTATAACTTTTTTAATAACCTCTCCTTTTTACATTTTTTAACATCCTGCTAACATTGCATTTGCTATATTTATTTCATCTAAGTCTTTTTTTATCCAAAGCATTCTGTAATCTACTGCTGGATTCTTGAAATACTTTATTAGCAATCTTTTGCTTTTTTTTCTTCCTTTTTCATCTTTTCTTCCAGTTCTTTTTCTTTTGTTTCAATTGATTTCTTTCCATCCTCAATTTCTTTTAATACTTCAGCTTCTTTTTTTCTTCATTTATTTGTTCTTCTGCTCTTTTTTAATCAGCTTCCATTCCTTCCTTTCTTCTAAAAATGTTACATAGTTTTTAAGGGAAATCTGAGCAAAAGTTATTAGATTTGTTGTTATTGGTACAAATTCAATCTTATTATTATATAACTTCAGTGCATCTTTAACTATAATGTTCTTCTGTAAGAATGTTTCCTGAAACAGAAAACCCTTGCTCTATATTGGCATTCCCATGTGAAAGGCACAATGAGCATTTAATAACTTTACTTAAATTTGGGTACTTCAACCCACCAATTACATACTTTTTATTCAAAAACATGCTCCAATATGATGTACAGGAATATCAATTTCAGATTTAGAATGATCTTCCAGCTGTAAAAGTTTCCACTCATCAGTTAACCTATCAGAAGATACAGTGAAGGGTAGCACTCTAGCAATAACTGAAAGGTCTACTACAGAACACTGTTAATACTTCACCTGGTTTTAAAATCCTCAAGTGTTTCATAAAGCAATTGGCAATGGAAACTTTATTGATAATATATTAACGTGCTTCAATGTAATGATTTTGTGCAGCTTAAAAATTGAAGCCTGTCTTTTTCACATGTTAACAAAGCCATTTTTACTTCATCATTAATTACCATTTGTGTTAAAGGAAGTAAGTTTTTGCTCTCAAAAATTACTTCTATCCCTTTGTCAATATTTTGATCTATGCATACTCTTCCATCTAGGGTCTTGACAATACTTTCTGCTACTGAGTACATCATATGAACAAGTGGTTCATCTTTTTGAAAAAGATCAATGAAACTAGAAAATAAAATTGCACTTTAGTGCACAAATACAAAATCTGCTTTAATCGTTGGTATTTTAAGCAGCCGAATAAGTTTATAGCTTGTAGTTGATGAGAGCTTGGATTCTATTACAGGAATGAATTTTTTTTTTTAAAGTTATTAATTGCATCATACTGCTCTAGTATTCTAGAAGAAAGACTTCCCATTGTAAGCCATCTGGATGAGCAATGTTTTAGGAACCTTTGATCTGCTATACCAACTTCATTCTGTATTTGATTAAATCCTCCCATCGCACAGTGGGGCATTTTGGCGATCTAGGTGGACAAAATTATTGCGTTGGAGTTTAGTTAGGTGTTGCTTATTTTTCGAAAGTATCACTAATAAAATGCTCAAACAGTGATAAATATTTGGTTTATTTAATTATTTATATTATTATTATTTATTAAAAGTGGTTTAAAATTGACTAGCAAGATTTGAACAAAACGTACATACTTACACTCTAAGTTAATATAACTTAATGATTAAATACTAATTAAAATAGTAATAATAAGGTTTAACTGGTCTACCAGGGTGGCTTTTATTTAAGATTTTTTCGTTTTCTATTGTTTGAATAATGCAATCCGGTAGGTGAAAGGTTCCTTGAAACCAGGCAGAATTGTATTGATAAAAACATTGTCTATTTCTTTCCGATTTAGACCATTTTTGTTGGATTTGAAAACAAAATGTCCGGACATGTGATTTCAGGCTCTTAAAAATGTCTTCTGTTAACTGAGGATTCCCCAGTTTTTCCAACAAAAATGAAAGGACAGCTTCGAATTTGCTTTCCTTTGTGTTGGAAACTCATAAGTCAACAACAGATTGTGCAGAAATTTGTGTAGTCATGCTGAAAAATAAAAGCTTTAAAATAAAAACCTATTTTAATAAATAAGCTTTTATGTTTTGTGTGACTCGGTAAAAAATATAATATATATGGTACCCAAATTATTTTAGGTTGAAAAAATGCTGTTGTGTAAATCAATAACTTATATAAATTTTGATGAATTTGAAATAAAATTTTTGCTTATAGACGGTGATGTATCAGAATTATTTGTGTGGCCCTTAAGAGAAATATAATTGCTGCTCACTTTATTTTCACTTTAAAAAATGGTATTGTGCATCTCGATAATCTAGATTAATTTTGTTGAAATTGAATTAAAATTTGTGTTTATAACTAACAATCTTCCCACAATCTTTTGTGTGTCCCTGTAAAAATTTAATAATTGCTACATTCCTCAAATTATAATATAATTAAATTAAAATGTAAAATACATATGTAAGCCAAGTTTCAGCTCAATCCGATAATTATAAGTGAATTAAAATTGATTTTCAAGATTTAAACTAAACTTTTGTGTAGCCCTGTAGATACAGTATAACTTCTACTTTCCTCAAAGTACAATAATATTATATTGTCATTGAAACTACACATGTAATGAAAGTTTTCGATTAATCGAATAATTGGAAGTGGTTTAAAATTAACTTGCAAGATTTAAACTAAACTTTTGTGTAACCCTGTAGTATAGCTTCAGTATAGTTCCCTGTAGTATAGCTACCTAAATTGTATAGCTTCTACGCTCGTCAAATTATAATAATATTGTATTATCATTAAAACTACACATGAATTCAAAGTTTCAGATCAATCGGATTATTAAAAGTGGTTTAAAATTGACTTGTAAGATTTTCACTAGATATAATACATACACTGAAAGTTAATATAAAGCTGGTTTATTGATAAAAACTTTACAATTCGCAATCTTTCGCAGGCGTTTTTTTAAATTTCCAATACTTTAGGAATAACACTTTTATTTTTAAAAAATCTTATTGCTTAATAATGCTTAATAATGTATTAAATGTCAAGATAAAGTTTGTCAACAAAAACATGAATCATCCAAAAACACAATTTCTGAAAAAAGCACTTAAACTGGTTTAATGGCGCTTACTTTCAAACAACAGTTGGTTACATATCACTTTGACAAATATGTAATATATTTTCAGTAAACTCGGGCTTTCACATTAAACAGAATAGTTAAGACGTGCTTTCGAACTTAGGGAAATAAATGCAACCGTTGAAACACCCTCAAACCAATTGCGCAAATGTCTTCTTTACGGCCGTAATTAATCAACACCACAAATTTTCTCGAAAAAAAATCGTACAGGTCTCAACAAAAGAGACATTCAGCTCCAGAATATGTGGTCTTGTTAAATTCCGAGAATATCGAAAAAATGAATTTTGTCCACCTAGATCATCAAAATGTCCCACCACTGTGCATCATGAGGGCCAACAATACAAAAATTTCTATACAGCAAGAATCAAATCAGAAGCATCAGTTCCTAATTTTGTTAATCCTTTCTTGAAAGCATTATGTAAGATATCGATATTATAAAATCCTAGATCATCAAGTTTCTTAATGAGCAGAGTTAACATGTCTTCATTCTTGAACCTGTGAACAGTTTTGTTACATGACCATCTGACCCAAGCATGAGATACTTTGCTAGTAGAAAATTTGCATTAACAACAGCATTTTTTATTTTCTCATAAATGTTTGTACCTTTAGCTTTTCCAATAAAAAACGTTAGGCACTTGCATTTATAGTTTCATCATAGCCAGCTTCCACAGCTTGCTCACTTTCATCTCTTTTAGTCAGAAAAAGTGACTAAAAGTGATTTTTTTATAAAAAAGTGACAATTTTTTTTTAAAAGTGAGAAAAGTGATGCAGTAGCATCCCTGATGTCTCCAAAGAAATTGATTACAGTTGATAAACTCTCAGACTTTCACTGCAAATTCTGCAAAATGGACATGAAGTTCAAAAACAGAAGAAGGGTCATTAAAAATTTTCCCAATGAATTAAATAATTTGTCATTAGGGATACAAAAATAACAAATGAAAAATAACAACCCGTGTATCTTTCGATTCTTCGTCTCGATCTACGTCAGCTAATTTCCTTTTTTTATCTGGCTTGGATTCACATTCTTTAGCCAAATCAGACCAATCCAAGAAATACCGGTTGAACTATTTTGTATTAAATTTATATTAATTTTATTTGTTAAATAATCAATTATAAATGCCTTTTGCGGACAACATTATTTAATCGGTATTTTCATTTTCTTTCTAAATACTTATTTCTCTATTCTTTTGCTTTTGAATAAAATTTAAACAGAAAAGAAAATAGCTGTAAAGCTATTAAAGTCATAATTTGGAACAAGACTTTTTGAATTTTTAAAATGGCTAATGCTGATTAGTAATGATCTAAAGCAATCTTTAAGTTCTTTTAGTTATAGATGTTAATTTAAACGTAAGTGAAGAGCATTGCATCATTGTCAAGTATTATAAATAAAATGATGTCTCCAAAGAGTTTGATTACTCACTGCAAATTCTGCTAAATGGACATGAAGTTCAACAAACACAAGAAGGGTCATCAAAAAATTTTCCCAATGAATTAAGTAATTTGTCATTAGGGATACAAAAAAAACAAATGAAAAATTAAGACCTGTATATCATTCGATTCATCGTCTTGATCTACGTCTTCTAATTTCCTTTTTTTATCGGGCCTGGATTCACATTCTTTAGCCAAATCGGACCAATCATTTTTTATATTTTTTCCTGGAAAGAGGAGAATGGGAATCCATAAATACAATCATAGCAGACAAACAATGATTTTAAATTATGCTCTTTTCAATAAAATAAGCAATAGATAATCAATAAAATATTTCAATAATTTAATTCTTTTAAATTATGCTATTTTTATTTTTCGTGCTCTGCACTAAATAGTAATATTGTTCAAAGCATATCATTTTAAAGTTTGCTTGGATTGATTTTTTGGTAATTAATTTTAGTCACTTTAAAAAAAATTATATATATATCTTTTATATATTTTTTTATATATTATGTTTATATATATATATATATATATATATATTAATCACCTTCCTCTATATCCTTTAAATTTTCTTTTTGAAAAGCAGTATCTTCTTTACTTTTACTACCTCCAGGGCATACGTCACTCTCTTCACTGGAGTCACCAACAGTCTAGAAAATTGCATACATAACATTATGCTTTTATAGTAGATAACTTATGAATAAAGTGAAAATTAGATGCAAATCATTTTGATAAAAAAACACATACATATGTGAAATTATTTAAATGAAAAAAATATATAAGCAATAAAAATGTTATATCGGTCATGGAGTAAAGTTAGAGAAATCAAAATAAAATTAGAAGTAATAAATGTTCAGATCAGAGGCATGATTGTCAAAAATGGAAGTAATTTTTGTTTTGATCTCACATATATATACAGGGTGTTACACGAACAACCCTTAACTTTAAAAATAAATAACTGTGAAACGGTGATATATAGAAGTATGAAACCAGTGGTATGCTTATTAAAAACCCATAGAAACCTCAAAATTTTAGTTTAAACTACTGCTGATAGATAGCACTGCAGGCAGCATTACGGATCCCTATAAAGGGAGCTCATATGCCAAGAACGTTCAGTCCTCGAAGATTTCACCCTTTGGAATGTGATCGCTATCAGCGTATAAAGAAAAAAATTCTGCAAGGGACACTGAAGAACATTGTTTACTAGAACAATCCTTTAACACTCAACGAGCAGGAGGCTTATTTTTCACACTTATGTGTTGATTTCTGGTGGCATACTGCAGAGAGTCACTGAAAATTTCATTCTTTGTTTGAGACACGTTTGTTGTGTGAATGTTGCTCATTTTGAATCGCTTTAAATGTGGTACAGCCTACTTATGGTTATGCCATCTTTAGTGGCATCTATCGGTGCAATTTGTTACTAAAATTTCAAAGTTTCTGTATCAGATTTTTACAGTTTTTTAATAAACTCACTGGTTTCATGTTTCTATCCATCACGGTGTCTGAGTTATTTATTTTCAAAGTTAGGGGTCCTTCATGAAAAAACCTGTATGTGTGTGAAAACATATATATACATATATATGTATGTATATGAAAGGTTAAAAATTTGAAAATAAATTTAAAGTTTAAAATTCCCAGCTTCTTTTTCTAACTTTTAAACTTAATGTTTAACTCTGACTTGTCCCTGTTAAGTTTCTTTTATAGCATAAATATTATTTTTTTATTACTCTAAAATTGGACCACCCTTAAGATAAAAAGTGCTGAGCTTTATACAACTCTCCTTTCTTATAGTGAGAAACAAAAAAAAAAAATACAATTAAATAAAATACTTTTATCAATGTGCAATTTTTAAAATTTTAAAAGCATTCTTAGTTTAAAAAGTATTTTTATCTAAAAATATTACTATTAAATTAAGGGTATTTTAGGAGCTTTAAACAAATTCAAATTTAATATTTAAAATTTGTTTTCATTGGAAAACATTTGTTTCATTTGAATTTTCCTAGTAAAATTCAAATTAGCTTTTAAATTATAGGAAATTTGGAGATGACATGCTAAATAAGTGTAAAAAATGTGACAAGTTTGGATAACTGTGTTTTTGTTTTATTGCTTATACGTGAAATCACCAAAAACTATATTTTGTGTTATTTTAATGCCTTTTCGTTATATAAATACCAGTTGAACTATTTCTTATTAAATTTATATTAATTTTATTTGTTAAAAAAGCAATTATAATTGCCTTTCGTGGACAACATTATTTAAGCAGTATTTTCATTTTTAAATATTTATTTCTTTCTTCTTTTGCTTTTGAATAAAATTTAAACAGAAAAGAAAATAGCTATACAGTTATTAAGTTAGAAATTGGCACAAGAACTTTTGAATTTCTAAAATTGATAATGCTGATTAGTAATGATCTAAAGCAATCTTTAAGTTCTTTTAGTTATACATGTTAATTTAAATGTTGGTGATGCAAGGAGATTGTATCGTCGTCAAGTATTGTAATTAAAAATGAGATCTCAGGGATGCTACTGTAATAATGCTTCCAAAAAAGTGACAAAAAGACCAAAAAAGTGACTAAAAAGTGATTAAAGCATGTCAAAAAAGTGTAACAAAAAAAGTGACATGAAAGCTAAAACGTTATAGGGATTTAGCTTATTAGAAATAGGGATTTTATTTTTCAATCAATTGGTAGTTAAATTATGTAAATAAAACACTTTTGCTTTTTAGATGAAAATCCCCTACCAAAATGCCGGATAAGATCAAACCTCAATTTTAACAAAAAGTAGCTTTTAAAATTGAATGATTATTAAATGTAAGATTGAATGTTTATCACAAAAAAATAGCAGGGGGTCCTACAGATCACATTTTTATTATCACTATTTTTAGAAAACAATCTTCATTTTATTTCTACTGCTTGCAAATAGTAGTATTAAAAAAATGTAAGCAGTACGATCCTTGCAATATTTTCCCTGGATGGGGTAAGGCTTTACAAAATTTTATTTCCACTTTACAATATCATATTAAAAATTAGATTTTTTGCTTCTTATTACAATAGGAAGATATGACTGATAACTTCATTCTATCTATTTTACATTTGCATTTCTCAATATCTTCATGCAAATTTTTGTATAACTTTTTTAATAACCTCTCCTTTTTACATTTTTTAACATCCTGCTAACATTGCATTTGCTATATTTATTTCATCTAAGTCTTTTTTTATCCAAAGCATTCTGTAATCTACTGCTGGATTCTTGAAATACTTTATTAGCAATCTTTTGCTTTTTTTTCTTCCTTTTTCATCTTTTCTTCCAGTTCTTTTTCTTTTGTTTCAATTGATTTCTTTCCATCCTCAATTTCTTTTAATACTTCAGCTTCTTTTTTTCTTCATTTATTTGTTCTTCTGCTCTTTTTTCATCAGCTTCCATTCCTTCCTTTCTTCTAAAAATGTTACATAGTTTTTAAGGGAAATCTGAGCAAAAGTTATTAGATTTGTTGTTATTGGTACAAATTCAATCTTATTATTATATAACTTCAGTGCATCTTTAACTATAATGTTCTTCTGTAAGAATGTTTCCTGAAACAGAAAACCCTTGCTCTATATTGGCATTCCCATGTGAAAGGCACAATGAGCATTTAATAACTTTACTTAAATTTGGGTACTTCAACCCACCAATTACATACTTTTTATTCAAAAACATGCTCCAATATGATGTACAGGAATATCAATTTCAGATTTAGAATGATCTTCCAGCTGTAAAAGTTTCCACTCATCAGTTAACCTATCAGAAGATACAGTGAAGGGTAGCACTCTAGCAATAACTGAAAGGTCTACTACAGAACACTGTTAATACTTCACCTGGTTTTAAAATCCTCAAGTGTTTCATAAAGCAATTGGCAATGGAAACTTTATTGATAATATATTAACGTGCTTCAATGTAATGATTTTGTGCAGCTTAAAAATTGAAGCCTGTCTTTTTCACATGTTAACAAAGCCATTTTTACTTCATCATTAATTACCATTTGTGTTAAAGGAAGTAAGTTTTTGCTCTCAAAAATTACTTCTATCCCTTTGTCAATATTTTGATCTATGCATACTCTTCCATCTAGGGTCTTGACAATACTTTCTGCTACTGAGTACATCATATGAACAAGTGGTTCATCTTTTTGAAAAAGATCAATGAAACTAGAAAATAAAATTGCACTTTAGTGCACAAATACAAAATCTGCTTTAATCGTTGGTATTTTAAGCAGCCGAATAAGTTTATAGCTTGTAGTTGATGAGAGCTTGGATTCTATTACAGGAATGAATTTTTTTTTTTAAAGTTATTAATTGCATCATACTGCTCTAGTATTCTAGAAGAAAGACTTCCCATTGTAAGCCATCTGGATGAGCAATGTTTTAGGAACCTTTGATCTGCTATACCAACTTCATTCTGTATTTGATTAAATCCTCCCATCGCACAGTGGGGCATTTTGGCGATCTAGGTGGACAAAATTATTGCGTTGGAGTTTAGTTAGGTGTTGCTTATTTTTCGAAAGTATCACTAATAAAATGCTCAAACAGTGATAAATATTTGGTTTATTTAATTATTTATATTATTATTATTTATTAAAAGTGGTTTAAAATTGACTAGCAAGATTTGAACAAAACGTACATACTTACACTCTAAGTTAATATAACTTAATGATTAAATACTAATTAAAATAGTAATAATAAGGTTTAACTGGTCTACCAGGGTGGCTTTTATTTAAGATTTTTTCGTTTTCTATTGTTTGAATAATGCAATCCGGTAGGTGAAAGGTTCCTTGAAACCAGGCAGAATTGTATTGATAAAAACATTGTCTATTTCTTTCCGATTTAGACCATTTTTGTTGGATTTGAAAACAAAATGTCCGGACATGTGATTTCAGGCTCTTAAAAATGTCTTCTGTTAACTGAGGATTCCCCAGTTTTTCCAACAAAAATGAAAGGACAGCTTCGAATTTGCTTTCCTTTGTGTTGGAAACTCATAAGTCAACAACAGATTGTGCAGAAATTTGTGTAGTCATGCTGAAAAATAAAAGCTTTAAAATAAAAACCTATTTTAATAAATAAGCTTTTATGTTTTGTGTGACTCGGTAAAAAATATAATATATATGGTACCCAAATTATTTTAGGTTGAAAAAATGCTGTTGTGTAAATCAATAACTTATATAAATTTTGATGAATTTGAAATAAAATTTTTGCTTATAGACGGTGATGTATCAGAATTATTTGTGTGGCCCTTAAGAGAAATATAATTGCTGCTCACTTTATTTTCACTTTAAAAAATGGTATTGTGCATCTCGATAATCTAGATTAATTTTGTTGAAATTGAATTAAAATTTGTGTTTATAACTAACAATCTTCCCACAATCTTTTGTGTGTCCCTGTAAAAATTTAATAATTGCTACATTCCTCAAATTATAATATAATTAAATTAAAATGTAAAATACATATGTAAGCCAAGTTTCAGCTCTATCCGATAATTATAAGTGAATTAAAATTGATTTTCAAGATTTAAACTAAACTTTTGTGTAGCCCTGTAGATACAGTATAACTTCTACTTTCCTCAAAGTACAATAATATTATATTGTCATTGAAACTACACATGTAATGAAAGTTTTCGATTAATCGAATAATTGGAAGTGGTTTAAAATTAACTTGCAAGATTTAAACTAAACTTTTGTGTAACCCTGTAGTATAGCTTCAGTATAGTTCCCTGTAGTATAGCTACCTAAATTGTATAGCTTCTACGCTCGTCAAATTATAATAATATTGTATTATCATTAAAACTACACATGAATTCAAAGTTTCAGATCAATCGGATTATTAAAAGTGGTTTAAAATTGACTTGTAAGATTTTCACTAGATATAATACATACACTGAAAGTTAATATAAAGCTGGTTTATTGATAAAAACTTTACGATTCGCAATCTTTCGCAGGCGTTTTTTTTAATTTCCAATACTTTAGGAATAACACTTTTATTTTTAAAAATCTTATTGCTTAATAATGCTTAATAATGTATTAAATGTCAAGATAAAGTTTGTCAACAAAAACATGAATCATCCAAAAACACAATTTCTGAAAAAAGCACTTAAACTGGTTTAATGGTGCTTACTTTCAAACAACAGTTGGTTACATATCACTTTGACAAATATGTACAGTAGAACTCCAATTATCCGAACTCCGACTATCCGAATCGCTGATTATCCGAATCGATTTCAGAATTTCAGAAACGAAAAATTAAGACAGACACGTATTGCGATTCACAAAATAATGATTCTGTCAAAGCGCGCTATATTGTCCTTCCCTCCGCGAATCTAGTGTAGGCGCAGCACGAACATTATTGGGATGATGAGTCACCGTCTCAAAGTGCAGTTCGATTATTGGTTGTTTTCCGTCGCCAGGTGGCCGGCCCGCCCCACCTGGGTTTCAGACCCTGGGTTTCAAATTCTAAATGACGATGAACTTATTGAAAGTGTGAGAAGAAAGTGTCGAGGAAGAAGATGACCTTAATGTTGAAGCCTTAATGTTGAAGTTGAAGCAGACACAGGACCATCAGCTAGTGAAGCATTTTCTGGCCTTGAAACTGCATTGAAGTGGATGGAGCGTAAGCCTGAGTGTGACCACATGCCACTTATCACTGTCAAGCGGATGCGCGACTTGGCTGCCCGAAAACGGATGAAGACTGTCAAACAGCTTACTTTGATCGAGATGTTCAGCAAGCAATATGACTTTTATTTACAGTACGATACGTACATACTCTACAGCTCTTGTAAGTACGCTTAACATGTAAAAGTGTTGCCTTTTAATTTAATTAATTAAAAGATCTTTTTCTTTAAAAATAGTTTTTTCTCCCATTTTCAACATACATACAGTAATTAATTAAAATAGACCCCTTTTTCGGAAAAAATCCAATTATCCGAATTTTTGATTATCCGAATGGGGTCCGGTCCCAATTGATTCGGATAATTGGAGTTCTACTGTAATATATTTTCAGTAAACTCGGGCTTTCACATTAAACAGAATAGTTAAGACGTGCTTTCGAACTTAGGGAAATAAATGCAACCGTTGAAACACCCTCAAACCAATTGCGCAAATGTCTTCTTTACGGCCGTAATTAATCAACACCACAAATTTTCTCGAAAAAAAATCGTACAGGTCTCAACAAAAGAGACATTCAGCTCCAGAATATGTGGTCTTGTTAAATTCCGAGAATATCGAAAAAATGAATTTTGTCCACCTAGATCATCAAAATGTCCCACCACTGTGCATCATGAGGGCCAACAATACAAAAATCTCTATACAGCAACAATCAAATCAGAAGCATCAGTTCCTAATTTTGTTAATCCTTTCTTGAAAGCATTATGTAAGATATCGATATTATAAAATCCTAGATCATCAAGTTTCTTAATGAGCAGAGTTAACATGTCTTCATTCTTGAACCTAACAACAGTTTTGTTACATGACCATCTGACCCAAGCATGAGATACTTGGCTAGTAGAAAATTTGCATTAACAACAGCATTTTTTATTTTCTCATAAATGTTTGTACCTTTAGCTTTTCCAATAAAAAACGTTAGGCACTTGCATTTACAGTTTCATCATAGCCAGCTTCCACAGCTTGCTCACTTTCATCTCTTTTAGTCAGAAAAAGTGACTAAAAGTGATTTTTTTATAAAAAAGTGACAATTTTTTTTAAAAAGTGAGAAAAGTGATGCAGTAGCATCCCTGATGTCTCCAAAGAAATTGATTACAGTTGATAAACTCTCAGACTTTCACTGCAAATTCTGCAAAATGGACATGAAGTTCAACAAACAGAAGAAGGGCCATTAAAAATTTTCCCAATGAATTAAATAATTTGTCATTAGGGATACAAAAATAACAAATGAAAAATAACAACCTGTGTATCTTTCGATTCTTCGTCTCGATGTACGTCAGCTAATTTCCCTTTTTTATCTGGCTTGGATTCACATTCTTTAGCCAAATCAGACCAATCCAAGAAATACCGGTTGAACTATTTTGTATTAAATTTATATTAATTTTATTTGTTAAATAATCAATTATAAATGCCTTTTGCGGACAACATTATTTAATCGGTATTTTCATTTTCTTTCTAAATACTTATTTCTCTATTCTTTTGCTTTTGAATAAAATTTAAACAGAAAAGAAAATAGCTATAAAGCTATTAAAGTCATAATTTGGAACAAGACTTTTTGAATTTTTAAAATGGCTAATGCTGATTAGTAATGATCTAAAGCAATCTTTAAGTTCTTTTAGTTATAGATGTTAATTTAAACGTAAGTGAAGAGCATTGCATCATTGTCAAGTATTATAAATAAAATGATGTCTCCAAAGAGTGATTACTCACTGCAAATTCTGCTAAATGGACATGAAGTTCAACAAACACAAGAAGGGTCATCAAAAAATTTCCCAATGAATTAAATAATTTGTCATTAGGGATACAAAAAAAAAAAAAAAAAAAAAATGAAAAATAAAGACCTGTATATCATTCGATTCATCGTCTTGATCTACGTCATCTAATTTCCTTTTTGTATCGGGCCTGGATTCACATTCTTTAGCCAAATCGGACCAATCATTTTTTATATTTTTTCCTGGAAAGAGGAGAATGGGAATCCATAAATACAATCATAGCAGACAAACAATGATTTTAAATTATGCTCTTTTCAATAAAATAAGCAATAGATAATCAATAAAATATTTCAATAATTTAATTCTTTTAAATTATGCTATTTTTATTTTTCGTGCTCTGCACTAAATAGTAATATTGTTCAAAGCATATCATTTTAAAGTTTGCTTGGATTGATTTTTTGGTAATTAATTTTAGTCACTTTAAAAAAAATTATATATATATCTTTTATATATTTTTTTATATATTATGTTTATATATATATATATATATATTAATCACCTTCCTCTATATCCTTTAAATTTTCTTTTTGAAAAGCAGTATCTTCTTTACTTTTACTACCTCCAGGGCATACGTCACTCTCTTCACTGGAGTCACCAACAGTCTAGAAAATTGCATACATAACATTATGCTTTTATAGTAGATAACTTATGAATAAAGTGAAAATTAGATGCAAATCATTTTGATAAAAAAACACATACATATGTGAAATTATTTAAATGAAAAAAATATATAAGCAATAAAAATGTTATATCGGTCATGGAGTAAAGTTAGAGAAATCAAAATAAAATTAGAAGTAATAAATGTTCAGATCAGAGGCATGATTGTCAAAAATGGAAGTAATTTTTGTTTTGATCTCACATATATATACAGGGTGTTACACGAACAACCCTTAACTTTAAAAATAAATAACTGTGAAACGGTGATATATAGAAGTATGAAACCAGTGGTATGCTTATTAAAAACCCATAGAAACCTCAAAATTTTAGTTTAAACTACTGCTGATAGATAGCACTGCAGGCAGCATTACGGATCCCTATAAAGGGAGCTCATATGCCAAGAACGTTCAGTCCTCGAAGATTTCACCCTTTGGAATGTGATCGCTATCAGCGTATAAAGAAAAAAATTCTGCAAGGGACACTGAAGAACATTGTTTACTAGAACAATCCTTTAACACTCAACGAGCAGGAGGCTTATTTTTCACACTTATGTGTTGATTTCTGGTGGCATACTGCAGAGAGTCACTGAAAATTTCATTCTTTGTTTGAGACACGTTTGTTGTGTGAATGTTGCTCATTTTGAATCGCTTTAAATGTGGTACAGCCTACTTATGGTTATGCCATCTTTAGTGGCATCTATCGGTGCAATTTGTTACTAAAATTTCAAAGTTTCTGTATCAGATTTTTACAGTTTTTTAATAAACTCACTGGTTTCATGTTTCTATCCATCACGGTGTCTGAGTTATTTATTTTCAAAGTTAGGGGTCCTTCATGAAAAAACCTGTATGTGTGTGAAAACATATATATACATATATATGTATGTATATGAAAGGTTAAAAATTTGAAAATAAATTTAAAGTTTAAAATTCCCAGCTTCTTTTTCTAACTTTTAAACTTAATGTTTAACTCTGACTTGTCCCTGTTAAGTTTCTTTTATAGCATAAATATTATTTTTTTATTACTCTAAAATTGGACCACCCTTAAGATAAAAAGTGCTGAGCTTTATACAACTCTCCTTTCTTATAGTGAGAAACAAAAAAAAAAAATACAATTAAATAAAATACTTTTATCAATGTGCAATTTTTAAAATTTTAAAAGCATTCTTAGTTTAAAAAGTATTTTTATCTAAAAATATTACTATTAAATTAAGGGTATTTTAGGAGCTTTAAACAAATTCAAATTTAATATTTAAAATTTGTTTTCATTGGAAAACATTTGTTTCATTTGAATTTTCCTAGTAAAATTCAAATTAGCTTTTAAATTATAGGAAATTTGGAGATGACATGCTAAATAAGTGTAAAAAATGTGACAAGTTTGGATAACTGTGTTTTTGTTTTATTGCTTATACGTGAAATCACCAAAAACTATATTTTGTGTTATTTTAATGCCTTTTCGTTATATAAATACCAGTTGAACTATTTCTTATTAAATTTATATTAATTTTATTTGTTAAAAAAGCAATTATAATTGCCTTTCGTGGACAACATTATTTAAGCAGTATTTTCATTTTTAAATATTTATTTCTTTCTTCTTTTGCTTTTGAATAAAATTTAAACAGAAAAGAAAATAGCTATACAGTTATTAAGTTAGAAATTGGCACAAGAACTTTTGAATTTCTAAAATTGATAATGCTGATTAGTAATGATCTAAAGCAATCTTTAAGTTCTTTTAGTTATACATGTTAATTTAAATGTTGGTGATGCAAGGAGATTGTATCGTCGTCAAGTATTGTAATTAAAAATGAGATCTCAGGGATGCTACTGTAATAATGCTTCCAAAAAAGTGACAAAAAGACCAAAAAAGTGACTAAAAAGTGATTAAAGCATGTCAAAAAAGTGTAACAAAAAAAGTGACATGAAAGCTAAAACGTTATAGGGATTTAGCTTATTAGAAATAGGGATTTTATTTTTCAATCAATTGGTAGTTAAATTATGTAAATAAAACACTTTTGCTTTTTAGATGAAAATCCCCTACCAAAATGCCGGATAAGATCAAACCTCAATTTTAACAAAAAGTAGCTTTTAAAATTGAATGATTATTAAATGTAAGATTGAATGTTTATCACAAAAAAATAGCAGGGGGTCCTACAGATCACATTTTTATTATCACTATTTTTAGAAAACAATCTTCATTTTATTTCTACTGCTTGCAAATAGTAGTATTAAAAAAATGTAAGCAGTACGATCCTTGCAATATTTTCCCTGGATGGGGTAAGGCTTTACAAAATTTTATTTCCACTTTACAATATCATATTAAAAATTAGATTTTTTGCTTCTTATTACAATAGGAAGATATGACTGATAACTTCATTCTATCTATTTTACATTTGCATTTCTCAATATCTTCATGCAAATTTTTGTATAACTTTTTTAATAACCTCTCCTTTTTACATTTTTTAACATCCTGCTAACATTGCATTTGCTATATTTATTTCATCTAAGTCTTTTTTTTATCCAAAGCATTCTGTAATCTACTGCTGGATTCTTGAAATACTTTATTAGCAATCTTTTGCTTTTTTTTCTTCCTTTTTCATCTTTTCTTCCAGTTCTTTTTCTTTCAATTGATTTCTTTCCATCCTCAATTTCTTTTAATACTTCAGCTTCTTTTTTTCTTCATTTATTTGTTCTTCTGCTCTTTTTTCATCAGCTTCCATTCCTTCCTTTCTTCTAAAAATGTTACATAGTTTTTAAGGGAAATCTGAGCAAAAGTTATTAGATTTGTTGTTATTGGTACAAATTCAATCTTATTATTATATAACTTCAGTGCATCTTTAACTATAATGTTCTTCTGTAAGAATGTTTCCTGAAACAGAAAACCCTTGCTCTATATTGGCATTCCCATGTGAAAGGCACAATGAGCATTTAATAACTTTACTTAAATTTGGGTACTTCAACCCACCAATTACATACTTTTTATTCAAAAACATGCTCCAATATGATGTACAGGAATATCAATTTCAGATTTAGAATGATCTTCCAGCTGTAAAAGTTTCCACTCATCAGTTAACCTATCAGAAGATACAGTGAAGGGTAGCACTCTAGCAATAACTGAAAGGTCTACTACAGAACACTGTTAATACTTCACCTGGTTTTAAAATCCTCAAGTGTTTCATAAAGCAATTGGCAATGGAAACTTTATTGATAATATATTAACGTGCTTCAATGTAATGATTTTGTGCAGCTTAAAAATTGAAGCCTGTCTTTTTCACATGTTAACAAAGCCATTTTTACTTCATCATTAATTACCATTTGTGTTAAAGGAAGTAAGTTTTTGCTCTCAAAAATTACTTCTATCCCTTTGTCAATATTTTGATCTATGCATACTCTTCCATCTAGGGTCTTGACAATACTTTCTGCTACTGAGTACATCATATGAACAAGTGGTTCATCTTTTTGAAAAAGATCAATGAAACTAGAAAATAAAATTGCACTTTAGTGCACAAATACAAAATCTGCTTTAATCGTTGGTATTTTAAGCAGCCGAATAAGTTTATAGCTTGTAGTTGATGAGAGCTTGGATTCTATTACAGGAATGAATTTTTTTTTTAAAAGTTATTAATTGCATCATACTGCTCTAGTATTCTAGAAGAAAGACTTCCCATTGTAAGCCATCTGGATGAGCAATGTTTTAGGAACCTTTGATCTGCTATACCAACTTCATTCTGTATTTGATTAAATCCTCCCATCGCACAGTGGGGCGTTTTGGCGATCTAGGTGGACAAAATTATTGCGTTGGAGTTTAGTTAGGTGTTGCTTATTTTTCGAAAGTATCACTAATAAAATGCTCAAACAGTGATAAATATTTGGTTTATTTAATTATTTATATTATTATTATTTATTAAAAGTGGTTTAAAATTGACTAGCAAGATTTGAACAAAACGTACATACTTACACTCTAAGTTAATATAACTTAATGATTAAATACTAATTAAAATAGTAATAATAAGGTTTAACTGGTCTACCAGGGTGGCTTTTATTTAAGATTTTTTCGTTTTCTATTGTTTGAATAATGCAATCCGGTAGGTGAAAGGTTCCTTGAAACCAGGCAGAATTGTATTGATAAAAACATTGTCTATTTCTTTCCGATTTAGACCATTTTTGTTGGATTTGAAAACAAAATGTCCGGACATGTGATTTCAGGCTCTTAAAAATGTCTTCTGTTAACTGAGGATTCCCCAGTTTTTCCAACAAAAATGAAAGGACAGCTTCGAATTTGCTTTCCTTTGTGTTGGAAACTCATAAGTCAACAACAGATTGTGCAGAAATTTGTGTAGTCATGCTGAAAAATAAAAGCTTTAAAATAAAAACCTATTTTAATAAATAAGCTTTTATGTTTTGTGTGACTCGGTAAAAAATATAATATATATGGTACCCAAATTATTTTAGGTTGAAAAAATGCTGTTGTGTAAATCAATAACTTATATAAATTTTGATGAATTTGAAATAAAATTTTTGCTTATAGACGGTGATGTATCAGAATTATTTGTGTGGCCCTTAAGAGAAATATAATTGCTGCTCACTTTATTTTCACTTTAAAAAATGGTATTGTGCATCTCGATAATCTAGATTAATTTTGTTGAAATTGAATTAAAATTTGTGTTTATAACTAACAATCTTCCCACAATCTTTTGTGTGTCCCTGTAAAAATTTAATAATTGCTACATTCCTCAAATTATAATATAATTAAATTAAAATGTAAAATACATATGTAAGCCAAGTTTCAGCTCAATCCGATAATTATAAGTGAATTAAAATTGATTTTCAAGATTTAAACTAAACTTTTGTGTAGCCCTGTAGATACAGTATAACTTCTACTTTCCTCAAAGTACAATAATATTATATTGTCATTGAAACTACACATGTAATGAAAGTTTTCGATTAATCGAATAATTGGAAGTGGTTTAAAATTAACTTGCAAGATTTAAACTAAACTTTTGTGTAACCCTGTAGTATAGCTTCAGTATAGTTCCCTGTAGTATAGCTACCTAAATTGTATAGCTTCTACGCTCGTCAAATTATAATAATATTGTATTATCATTAAAACTACACATGAATTCAAAGTTTCAGATCAATCGGATTATTAAAAGTGGTTTAAAATTGACTTGTAAGATTTTCACTAGATATAATACATACACTGAAAGTTAATATAAAGCTGGTTTATTGATAAAAACTTTACGATTCGCAATCTTTCGCAGGCGTTTTCTTAAATTTCCAATACTTTAGGAATAACACTTTTATTTTAAAAAAATCTTATTGCTTGATAATGTATTAAATGTCAAGATAAAGTTTGTCAACAAAAACATGAATCATCCAAAAACACAATTTCTGAAAAAAGCAATTAAACTGGTTTAATGGCGCTTACTTTCAAACAACAGTTGGTTACATATCACTTTGACAAATATGTAATATATTTTCAGTAAACTCGGGCTTTCACATTAAACAGAATAGTTAAGACGTGCTTTCGAACTTAGGGAAATAAATGCAACCGTTGAAACACCCTCAAACCAATTGCGCAAATGTCTTCTTTACGGCCGTAATTAATCAACACCACAAATTTTCTCGAAAAAAAATCGTACAGGTCTCAACAAAAGAGACATTCAGCTCCAGAATATGTGGTCTTGTTAAATTCCGAGAATATCGAAAAAATGAATTTTGTCCACCTAGATCATCAAAATGTCCCACCACTGTGCATCGTGAGGGCCAACAATACAAAAATCTCTATACAGCAACAATCAAATCAGAAGCATCAGTTCCTAATTTTGTTAATCCTTTCTTGAAAGCATTATGTAAGATATCGATATTATAAAATCCTAGATCATCAAGTTTCTTAATGAGCAGAGTTAACATGTCTTCATTCTTGAACCTGTGAACAGTTTTGTTACATGACCATCTGACCCAAGCATGAGATACTTTGCTAGTAGAAAATTTGCATTAACAACAGCATTTTTTATTTTCTCATAAATGTTTGTACCTTTAGCTTTTCCAATAAAAAACGTTAGGCACTTGCATTTATAGTTTCATCATAGCCAGCTTCCACAGCTTGCTCACTTTCATCTCTTTTAGTCAGAAAAAGTGACTAAAAGTGATTTTTTTATAAAAAAGTGACAATTTTTTTTAAAAAGTGAGAAAAGTGATGCAGTAGCATCCCTGATGTCTCCAAAGAAATTGATTACAGTTGATAAACTCTCAGACTTTCACTGCAAATTCTGCAAAATGGACATGAAGTTCAACAAACAGAAGAAGGGTCATTAAAAATTTTCCCAATGAATTAAATAATTTGTCATTAGGGATACAAAAATAACAAATGAAAAATAACAACCCGTGTATCTTTCGATTCTTCGTCTCGATCTACGTCAGCTAATTTCCTTTTTTTATCTGGCTTGGATTCACATTCTTTAGCCAAATCAGACCAATCCAAGAAATACCGGTTGAACTATTTTGTATTAAATTTATATTAATTTTATTTGTTAAATAATCAATTATAAATGCCTTTTGCGGACAACATTATTTAATCGGTATTTTCATTTTCTTTCTAAATACTTATTTCTCTATTCTTTTGCTTTTGAATAAAATTTAAACAGAAAAGAAAATAGCTATAAAGCTATTAAAGTCATAATTTGGAACAAGACTTTTTGAATTTTTAAAATGGCTAATGCTGATTAGTAATGATCTAAAGCAATCTTTAAGTTCTTTTAGTTATAGATGTTAATTTAAACGTAAGTGAAGAGCATTGCATCATTGTCAAGTATTATAAATAAAATGATGTCTCCAAAGAGTTTGATTACTCACTGCAAATTCTGCTAAATGGACATGAAGTTCAACAAACACAAGAAGGGTCATCAAAAAATTTCCCAATGAATTAAATAATTTGTCATTAGGGATACAAAAAAAAAAAAAAAAAAAATGACAAATAAAGACCTGTATATCATTCGATTCATCGTCTTGATCTACGTCATCTAATTTCCTTTTTGTATCGGGCCTGGATTCACATTCTTTAGCCATATCTGACCAATCAATTTTTATATTTTTTCCTGGAAAGAGGAGAATGGGAATCCATAAATACAATCATAGCAGACAAACAATGATTTTAAATTATGCTCTTTTCAATAAAATAAGCAATAGATAATCAATAAAATATTTCAATAATTTAATTCTTTTAAATTATGCTATTTTTATTTTTCGTGCTCTGCACTAAATAGTAATATTGTTCAAAGCATATCATTTTAAAGTTTGCTTGGATTGATTTTTTGGTAATTAATTTTAGTCACTTTAAAAAAAATTATATATATATCTTTTATATATTTTTTTATATATTATGTTTATATATATATATATATATATTAATCACCTTCCTCTATATCCTTTAAATTTTCTTTTTGAAAAGCAGTATCTTCTTTACTTTTACTACCTCCAGGGCATACGTCACTCTCTTCACTGGAGTCACCAACAGTCTAGAAAATTGCATACATAACATTATGCTTTTATAGTAGATAACTTATGAATAAAGTGAAAATTAGATGCAAATCATTTTGATAAAAAAACACATACATATGTGAAATTATTTAAATGAAAAAAATATATAAGCAATAAAAATGTTATATCGGTCATGGAGTAAAGTTAGAGAAATCAAAATAAAATTAGAAGTAATAAATGTTCAGATCAGAGGCATGATTGTCAAAAATGGAAGTAATTTTTGTTTTGATCTCACATATATATACAGGGTGTTACACGAACAACCCTTAACTTTAAAAATAAATAACTGTGAAACGGTGATATATAGAAGTATGAAACCAGTGGTATGCTTATTAAAAACCCATAGAAACCTCAAAATTTTAGTTTAAACTACTGCTGATAGATAGCACTGCAGGCAGCATTACAGATCCCTATAAAGGGAGCTCATATGCCAAGAACGTTCAGTCCTCGAAGATTTCACCCTTTGGAATGTGATCGCTATCAGCGTATAAAGAAAAAAATTCTGCAAGGGACACTGAAGAACATTGTTTACTAGAACAATCCTTTAACACTCAACGAGCAGGAGGCTTATTTTTCACACTTATGTGTTGATTTCTGGTGGCATACTGCAGAGAGTCACTGAAAATTTCATTCTTTGTTTGAGACACGTTTGTTGTGTGAATGTTGCTCATTTTGAATCGCTTTAAATGTGGTACAGCCTACTTATGGTTATGCCATCTTTAGCGGCATCTATCGGTGCAATTTGTTACTAAAATTTCAAAGTTTCTGTATCAGATTTTTACAGTTTTTTAATAAACTCACTGGTTTCATGTTTCTATCCATCACGGTGTCTGAGTTATTTATTTTCAAAGTTAGGGGTCCTTCATGAAAAAACCTGTATGTGTGTGAAAACATATATATACATATATATGTATGTATATGAAAGGTTAAAAATTTGAAATTAAATTTAAAGTTTAAAATTCCCAGCTTCTTTTTCTAACTTTTAAACTTAATGTTTAACTCTGACTTGTCCCTGTTAAGTTTCTTTTATAGCATAAATATTATTTTTTTATTACTCTAAAATTGGACCACCCTTAAGATAAAAAGTGCTGAGCTTTATACAACTCTCCTTTCTTATAGTGAGAAACAAAAAAAAAAATACAATTAAATAAAATACTTTTATCAATGTGCAATTTTTAAAATTTTAAAAGCATTCTTAGTTTAAAAAGTATTTTTATCTAAAAATATTACTATTAAATTAAGGGTATTTTAGGAGCTTTAAACAAATTCAAATTTAATATTTAAAATTTGTTTTCATTGGAAAACATTTGTTTCATTTGAATTTTCCTAGTAAAATTCAAATTAGCTTTTAAATTATAGGAAATTTGGAGATGACATGCTAAATAAGTGTAAAAAATGTGACAAGTTTGGATAACTGTGTTTTTGTTTTATTGCTTATACGTGAAATCACCAAAAACTATATTTTGTGTTATTTTAATGCCTTTTCGTTTTATAAATACCAGTTGAACTATTTCTTATTAAATTTATATTAATTTTATTTGTTAAAAAAGCAATTATAATTGCCTTTCGTGGACAACATTATTTAAGCAGTATTTTCATTTTTAAATATTTATTTCTTTCTTCTTTTGCTTTTGAATAAAATTTAAACAGAAAAGAAAATAGCTATACAGTTATTAAGTTAGAAATTGGCACAAGAACTTTTGAATTTCTAAAATTGATAATGCTGATTAGTAATGATCTAAAGCAATCTTTAAGTTCTTTTAGTTATACATGTTAATTTAAATGTTGGTGATGCAAGGAGATTGTATCGTCGTCAAGTATTGTAATTAAAAATGAGATCTCAGGGATGCTACTGTAATAATGCTTCCAAAAAAGTGACAAAAAGACCAAAAAAGTGACTAAAAAGTGATTAAAGCATGTCAAAAAAGTGTAACAAAAAAAGTGACATGAAAGCTAAAACAGATAGGGATTTTATTTTTCAATCAATTGGTAGTTAAATTATGTAAATAAAACACTTTGCTTTTTAGATGAAAATCCCCTACCAAAATGCCGGATAAGATCAAACCTCAATTTTAACAAAAAGTAGCTTTTAAAATTGAATGATTATTAAATGTAAGATTGAATGTTTATCCCAAAAAAATAGCAGGGGGTCCTACAGATCACATTTTTATTATCACTATTTTTAGAAAACAATCTTCATTTTATTTCTACTGCTTGCAAATAGTAGTATTAAAAAAATGTAAGCAGTACGATCCTTGCAATATTTTCCCTGGATGGGGTAAGGCTTTACAAAATTTTATTTCCACTTTACAATATCATATTAAAAATTAGATTTTTTGCTTCTTATTACAATAGGAAGATATGACTGATAACTTCATTCTATCTATTTTACATTTGCATTTCTCAATGTCTTCATGCAAATTTTTGTATAACTTTTTTAATAACCTCTCCTTTTTACATTTTTTAACATCCTGCTAACATTGCATTTGCTATATTTATTTCATCTAAGTCTTTTTTTATCCAAAGCATTCTGTAATCTACTGCTGGATTCTTGAAATACTTTATTAGCAATCTTTTGCTTTTTTTTCTTCCTTTTTCATCTTTTCTTCCAGTTCTTTTTCTTTTGTTTCAATTGATTTCTTTCCATCCTCAATTTCTTTTAATACTTCAGCTTCTTTTTTTCTTCATTTATTTGTTCTTCTGCTCTTTTTTCATCAGCTTCCATTCCTTCCTTTCTTCTAAAAATGTTACATAGTTTTTAAGGGAAATCTGAGCAAAAGTTATTAGATTTGTTGTTATTGGTACAAATTCAATCTTATTATTATATAACTTCAGTGCATCTTTAACTATAATGTTCTTCTGTAAGAATGTTTCCTGAAACAGAAAACCCTTGCTCTATATTGGCATTCCCATGTGAAAGGCACAATGAGCATTTAATAACTTTACTTAAATTTGGGTACTTCAACCCACCAATTACATACTTTTTATTCAAAAACATGCTCCAATATGATGTACAGGAATATCAATTTCAGATTTAGAATGATCTTCCAGCTGTAAAAGTTTCCACTCATCAGTTAACCTATCAGAAGATACAGTGAAGGGTAGCACTCTAGCAATAACTGAAAGGTCTACTACAGAACACTGTTAATACTTCACCTGGTTTTAAAATCCTCAAGTGTTTCATAAAGCAATTGGCAATGGAAACTTTATTGATAATATATTAACGTGCTTCAATGTAATGATTTTGTGCAGCTTAAAAATTGAAGCCTGTCTTTTTCACATGTTAACAAAGCCATTTTTACTTCATCATTAATTACCATTTGTGTTAAAGGAAGTAAGTTTTTGCTCTCAAAAATTACTTCTATCCCTTTGTCAATATTTTGATCTATGCATACTCTTCCATCTAGGGTCTTGACAATACTTTCTGCTACTGAGTACATCATATGAACAAGTGGTTCATCTTTTTGAAAAAGATCAATGAAACTAGAAAATAAAATTGCACTTTAGTGCACAAATACAAAATCTGCTTTAATCGTTGGTATTTTAAGCAGCCGAATAAGTTTATAGCTTGTAGTTGATGAGAGCTTGGATTCTATTACAGGAATGAATTTTTTTTTTTAAAGTTATTAATTGCATCATACTGCTCTAGTATTCTAGAAGAAAGACTTCCCATTGTAAGCCATCTGGATGAGCAATGTTTTAGGAACCTTTGATCTGCTATACCAACTTCATTCTGTATTTGATTAAATCCTCCCATCGCACAGTGGGGCATTTTGGCGATCTAGGTGGACAAAATTATTGCGTTGGAGTTTAGTTAGGTGTTGCTTATTTTTCGAAAGTATCACTAATAAAATGCTCAAACAGTGATAAATATTTGGTTTATTTAATTATTTATATTATTATTATTTATTAAAAGTGGTTTAAAATTGACTAGCAAGATTTGAACAAAACGTACATACTTACACTCTAAGTTAATATAACTTAATGATTAAATACTAATTAAAATAGTAATAATAAGGTTTAACTGGTCTACCAGGGTGGCTTTTATTTAAGATTTTTTCGTTTTCTATTGTTTGAATAATGCAATCCGGTAGGTGAAAGGTTCCTTGAAACCAGGCAGAATTGTATTGATAAAAACATTGTCTATTTCTTTCCGATTTAGACCATTTTTGTTGGATTTGAAAACAAAATGTATGGACATGTGATTTCAGGCTCTTAAAAATGTCTTCTGTTAACTGAGGATTCCCCAGTTTTTCCAACAAAAATGAAAGGACAGCTTCGAATTTGCTTTCCTTTGTGTTGGAAACTCATAAGTCAACAACAGATTGTGCAGAAATTTGTGTAGTCATACTGAAAAATAAAAGCTTTAAAATAAAAACCTATTTTAATAAATAAGCTTTTATGTTTTGTGTGACTCGGTAAAAAATATAATATATATGGTACCCAAATTATTTTAGGTTGAAAAAATGCTGTTGTGTAAATCAATAACTTATATAAATTTTGATGAATTTGAAATAAAATTTTTGCTTATAGACGGTGATGTATCAGAATTATTTGTGTGGCCCTTAAGAGAAATATAATTGCTGCTCACTTTATTTTCACTTTAAAAAATGGTATTGTGCATCTCGATAATCTAGATTAATTTTGTTGAAATTGAATTAAAATTTGTGTTTATAACTAACAATCTTCCCACAATCTTTTGTGTGTCCCTGTAAAAATTTAATAATTGCTACATTCCTCAAATTATAATATAATTAAATTAAAATGTAAAATACATATGTAAGCCAAGTTTCAGCTCAATCCGATAATTATAAGTGAATTAAAATTGATTTTCAAGATTTAAACTAAACTTTTGTGTAGCCCTGTAGATACAGTATAACTTCTACTTTCCTCAAAGTACAATAATATTATATTGTCATTGAAACTACACATGTAATGAAAGTTTTCGATTAATCGAATAATTGGAAGTGGTTTAAAATTGACTTGCAAGATTTAAACTAAACTTTTGTGTAACCCTGTAGTATAGCTTCAGTATAGTTCCCTGTAGTATAGCTACCTAAATTGTATAGCTTCTACGCTCGTCAAATTATAATAATATTGTATTATCATTAAAACTACACATGAATTCAAAGTTTCAGATCAATCGGATTATTAAAAGTGGTTTAAAATTGACTTGTAAGATTTTCACTAGATATAATACATACACTGAAAGTTAATATAAAGCTGGTTTATTGATAAAAACTTTACGATTCGCAATCTTTCGCAGGCGTTTTCTTAAATTTCCAATACTTTAGGAATAACACTTTTATTTTAAAAAAATCTTATTGCTTGATAATGTATTAAATGTCAAGATAAAGTTTGTCAACAAAAACATGAATCATCCAAAAACACAATTTCTGAAAAAAGCAATTAAACTGGTTTAATGGCGCTTACTTTCAAACAACAGTTGGTTACATATCACTTTGACAAATATGTAATATATTTTCAGTAAACTCGGGCTTTCACATTAAACAGAATAGTTAAGACGTGCTTTCGAACTTAGGGAAATAAATGCAACCGTTGAAACACCCTCAAACCAATTGCGCAAATGTCTTCTTTACGGCCGTAATTAATCAACACCACAAATTTTCTCGAAAAAAAATCGTACAGGTCTCAACAAAAGAGACATTCAGCTCCAGAATATGTGGTCTTGTTAAATTCCGAGAATATCGAAAAAATGAATTTTGTCCACCTAGATCATCAAAATGTCCCACCACTGTGCATCGTGAGGGCCAACAATACAAAAATCTCTATACAGCAACAATCAAATCAGAAGCATCAGTTCCTAATTTTGTTAATCCTTTCTTGAAAGCATTATGTAAGATATCGATATTATAAAATCCTAGATCATCAAGTTTCTTAATGAGCAGAGTTAACATGTCTTCATTCTTGAACCTAACAACAGTTTTGTTACATGACCATCTGACCCAAGCATGAGATACTTTGCTAGTAGAAAATTTGCATTAACAACAGCATTTTTTATTTTCTCATAAATGTTTGTACCTTTAGCTTTTCCAATAAAAAACGTTAGGCACTTGCATTTATAGTTTCATCATAGCCAGCTTCCACAGCTTGCTCACTTTCATCTCTTTTAGTCAGAAAAAGTGACTAAAAGTGATTTTTTTATAAAAAAGTGACAATTTTTTTTAAAAAGTGAGAAAAGTGATGCAGTAGCATCCCTGATGTCTCCAAAGAAATTGATTACAGTTGATAAACTCTCAGACTTTCACTGCAAATTCTGCAAAATGGACATGAAGTTCAACAAACAGAAGAAGGGTCATTAAAAATTTTCCCAATGAATTAAATAATTTGTCATTAGGGATACAAAAATAACAAATGAAAAATAACAACCCGTGTATCTTTCGATTCTTCGTCTCGATCTACGTCAGCTAATTTCCTTTTTTTATCTGGCTTGGATTCACATTCTTTAGCCAAATCAGACCAATCCAAGAAATACCGGTTGAACTATTTTGTATTAAATTTATATTAATTTTATTTGTTAAATAATCAATTATAAATGCCTTTTGCGGACAACATTATTTAATCGGTATTTTCATTTTCTTTCTAAATACTTATTTCTCTATTCTTTTGCTTTTGAATAAAATTTAAACAGAAAAGAAAATAGCTATAAAGCTATTAAAGTCATAATTTGGAACAAGACTTTTTGAATTTTTAAAATGGCTAATGCTGATTAGTAATGATCTAAAGCAATCTTTAAGTTCTTTTAGTTATAGATGTTAATTTAAACGTAAGTGAAGAGCATTGCATCATTGTCAAGTATTATAAATAAAATGATGTCTCCAAAGAGTTTGATTACTCACTGCAAATTCTGCTAAATGGACATGAAGTTCAACAAACACAAGAAGGGTCATCAAAAAATTTCCCAATGAATTAAATAATTTGTCATTAGGGATACAAAAAAAAAAAAAAAATGACAAATAAAGACCTGTATATCATTCGATTCATCGTCTTGATCTACGTCATCTAATTTCCTTTTTGTATCGGGCCTGGATTCACATTCTTTAGCCATATCTGACCAATCAATTTTTATATTTTTTCCTGGAAAGAGGAGAATGGGAATCCATAAATACAATCATAGCAGACAAACAATGATTTTAAATTATGCTCTTTTCAATAAAATAAGCAATAGATAATCAATAAAATATTTCAATAATTTAATTCTTTTAAATTATGCTATTTTTATTTTTCGTGCTCTGCACTAAATAGTAATATTGTTCAAAGCATATCATTTTAAAGTTTGCTTGGATTGATTTTTTGGTAATTAATTTTAGTCACTTTAAAAAAAATTATATATATATCTTTTATATATTTTTTTATATATTATGTTTATATATATATATATATATATTAATCACCTTCCTCTATATCCTTTAAATTTTCTTTTTGAAAAGCAGTATCTTCTTTACTTTTACTACCTCCAGGGCATACGTCACTCTCTTCACTGGAGTCACCAACAGTCTAGAAAATTGCATACATAACATTATGCTTTTATAGTAGATAACTTATGAATAAAGTGAAAATTAGATGCAAATCATTTTGATAAAAAAACACATACATATGTGAAATTATTTAAATGAAAAAAATATATAAGCAATAAAAATGTTATATCGGTCATGGAGTAAAGTTAGAGAAATCAAAATAAAATTAGAAGTAATAAATGTTCAGATCAGAGGCATGATTGTCAAAAATGGAAGTAATTTTTGTTTTGATCTCACATATATATACAGGGTGTTACACGAACAACCCTTAACTTTAAAAATAAATAACTGTGAAACGGTGATATATAGAAGTATGAAACCAGTGGTATGCTTATTAAAAACCCATAGAAACCTCAAAATTTTAGTTTAAACTACTGCTGATAGATAGCACTGCAGGCAGCATTACGGATCCCTATAAAGGGAGCTCATATGCCAAGAACGTCCTTGAAGATTTCACCCTTTGGAATGTGATCGCTATCAGCGTATAAAGAAAAAAATTCTGCAAGGGACACTGAAGAACATTGTTTACTAGAACAATCCTTTAACACTCAACGAGCAGGAGGCTTATTTTTCACACTTATGTGTTGATTTCTGGTGGCATACTGCAGAGAGTCACTGAAAATTTCATTCTTTGTTTGAGACACGTTTGTTGTGTAAATGTTGCTCATTTTGAATCGCTTTAAATGTCGTACAGCCTACTTATGGTTATGCCATCTTTAGCGGCATCTATCGGTGCCATTTGTTACTAAAATTTCAAAGTTTCTGTATCAGATTTTTACAGTTTTTTAATAAACTCACTGGTTTCATGTTTCTATCCATCATGGTTTCCGAGTTATTTATTTTCAAAGTCAGGGGTCCTTCATGAAAAAACCTGTATATGTGTGAAAACATATATATACATATATATGTATGTATATAAAGGTTAAAAATAAACCCCTTTTTTAAAATTTGAAATTTAATTTAAAGTTTAAAATTGCCAGCTTCTTTTTCTAAATTTTAAACTTAATGTTTAACTCTGACTTGCCCCTGTTAAGTTTCTTTTATAGCATAAATATTATTACTTTTATACTCGAAAATTGGACCACCCTTAAGATAAAAAGTGCTGAGCTTTATGCAACTCTCCTTTTTTATAGTGAGAAACAAAAAAAAATACAATTAAATAAAATACTTTTATCAATGTGCAATTTTTAAAATTTTAAAAGCATTCTGAGTTTAAAAAGTATTTTTATCTAAAAATATTACTATTAAATTAACGGTATTTTAGGAGCTTTAAACAAATTCAAATTTAATATTTAAAATTTGTTTTCATTGGAAAACATTTGTTTCATATTTTTATATTAAATCATTAATTCATATATGAATTTTCCTAGTAAAATTCAAATTAGCTTTTAAATTATAGGAAATTTGGAGATAACATGCTAAATAAGCCTAAAAATTGTGACAAGTTTGGATAACAGTGTTCTTGTTGTCTTGCTTACATGTGAAATCACCAAAAACTATATTTTGTGTTACTATAATTCATTTTTGTTATAGAAATACCGGTTGAACTATTTTGTATTAAATTTATATTAATTTTATTTGTTAAAAAATCAATTATATATGCCTTTTGCGGACAATATTGTTTAATCGGTATTTTCATTTTCTTTCTAAATATTTATTTCTCTCTTCTTTTGCTTTTGAATAAAATTTAAACAGAAAAGAAAATAGCTATACAGCTATTAAAGTCATAATTTGGCACAAGACTTTTTGAATTTTTAAAATTGCTAATGCTGATTAGTAATGAGCTAAAGCAATCTTTAAGTTCATTTAGTTTATACATGTTAGTAAATCAGCAAAAACTATATTTTGTGTTATTTTAATGCCTTTTTGTTATAAAAATACCAGTTGAACTATTTTATATTAAACTTATATTAATTTTATTTTTTGAAAAAGTAATTATAAATGCTTTTTGTGATCAACATTATTTAAGCAGTATTTTCATTTTCCTTTTTAAATATTTATTTCTCTTTTTGTTTGCTTTTCAAAAAATGTAAACAGAAAAGAAAATAGCTATACAGCTATTAAATTAGAAACTGGCACAAGACCTTTTGAATTTTTAAAATTGCTAATGCTGATTAGTATTGATCTAAAGCAATCCTTAAGTTCTTTTAGTTATACATGTTAATTTAAACGTAGATGAAGAGCATTGTACCATTGTCAAGTATTATAAATAAAATGATGTCTCCAAATAATTTGATTACTCTTGATAAACTCTCAGACTTTCACTGCATATTCTGCTAAATGGACATCTTTGGAATCTTTGCTAAATGGAACATCTTTTATATTTGTGATATGAAATGCATCTTTTTTTAAGTTTTCTTTAATTTTATGTATATGGTTTCAAGGTGAATGTGACATTCCAACAGTATATGGTTTTTTTCATATATACATTTTGTGTAAAGTCTATATATTAATTTTATTTGTTAAAAAGTCAATTATAAATGCCTTTCATGGACAACATTATTATTTAAGCCAGTCAGTATTTTCCTTTTCCTTTCATTCGCTTTTAATAAAATTTATACACAGAAGAAGTTACCTATATACAGCTATTATGTCAGAAATTGCCATAAGACCTTTTGAATTTTTAAAATCATTTTATTCTTTTTTTTTTCCAATTTATGTGGCACAGGTGAATTTTTTTAAGTTTTAAAAATATATTTTTTATTCTTTTGAATTTTGTGTTTATCTGATTAGTACTTATTTTACTTATAATTTATGCTCCTTCCATATAAAAATACATTTCTATTGAACTGGTAAATGTTTCAATCAGTTTTGTAAGTTTTTTTTTTTCAATAGAATTTCCAATAAATAGGTATGATGCCTTTTAAGTTTCTATCATAGAGTTTAATGTTATTATATTTTGAATTATGTTTTTTTTTTTTTTTTCAAATATTTGATTTTTGAATTTCTATTATATTTTCAAGCATTTAAATGAATATAATAAATCATATATTCTCTAAAGGACCCCATTGTGTTGGTTAAACCCCAACCAGTTTTAAAAGAAAATTTTGGAGGCCCTGTCCTCACCATGGATGCAAGTTGGAGATGTTGCCAAGACTCAAAATATTTTGAGCTCTTCCCTCCCTCCCCACCCCTAAATGTATACACACACCATGTCCACTCAAACAAAAACACACATATTAAATATATGCAGTAAAATTTAATTATATTGATACTGGATAGAAAAAACTGCATATACATGTAAATTATTAATATTCATGTAAATTGTAAATATCTGCTGAACCTGAAGTTTATTAAAAAATAACTTATTTTTCTATAAATAATATTTTTAATATTAATTAAAGTTTCCAATTTAAATTTCATATAATCAGGTTTTGAATTTAATTCTTTCATACAGCTAATATACTTTAATTTTGAGCATCTGCTTTGTTTTCTGTAGGTTTCTTCCAGTTTTTTCCATTTCTTCCGGTTTTTTCCACTGTCCTGTAAGAAACTAGTTTCTTCCGGAAGAAACCCAACCCTGCTGGCAACAGCTTAAAGTACACCTTAATTTAAAAAATCCAATAACATTTCTCATTTCCATAACTTCACAGTTTGAAAAGTATTAAAAATAGCAAAATGAAACTTACGTTCTTGATTTTATTGTAAAATTGTTTAATATATTCACGTACATTTCTCCCTTTTCCTACAATATTCAAAAACTTCTCTCTCTAAAACTTTTATTCACTTTTAACTTTTTCCCGGTTTTAGCAAAACTCATTTTGAAAAAGCTACAAAATAAAAGTTTTAAAGCTACTTCACAAATGTTTTATAGAACTTATGTAAATTATGTGGTGAAAGGCCAGAATGCCTGATCTAATACTATAATTCACTAGAGAAGTAAAGGTGAAAATAAGGAATTTTGCTTAGTAGCCACGGGCCGGTAGGTTGATTTTTTTTTAGTAGCCAGTTACTGGCTTGTGATAGTAATTTCTTTAATAGCCAGTTACTAGCTTGTGATAGTAATTTCTTTAGTAACCAGTACCAGTAAGTACATTTATGTCAGTGAATATTTTATTAAACATATATATAATGAGTTTACAGTAAGCAAGCAATTTGTGTACTAAATTAAAATATTTTATTTTATCTTGTTTTGAATAAACTTGAGATACTTTTCCAATCTATTTTAAATTTTAAAATAAGTTAACAGCAAAGTTATACACAACATACATGTGTAGCTAGCTACATAAGTCTCACTAAGCTTAGGTACTTGTGCAACTAACTACATAAGTACCTTTTTAAAAAAAAAAAGTATTTGTCTAGAATTAAGATCTGACAATAATAAAATAGGTTTATACACTAAATAATAACCCACAACATATTTCACATGCACAACCTGTGGCCCTCGGACCAAAAATGGCAAACATCTTCAGAAATTAAGAAAAATGTGTATTTCGTCAATTAGCCCAGAAAAAATTGCAAATTTCGTCATTCGGGAGTGTAAAAATCATGAATTTCCATCAGTCGGAAGCATAAAAATCATGAATTTTCATCATTCGGGAGCGTAAAAATCATGAATTTCCATCATTCGGAAGCGTAAAAATCATGAATTTTCATCATTCGGGAGCGTAAAAATCATTAATTTCGTCGGTTGCGTGCAGACGATCATGAATTTTGTCGATTGAACACTGAAAAATCATGAATTTTGTTGATCGGACATGGGAAAATCATAAATTTTGTTGATCGGATGTGAAAAATCATAAATTTAGTCGATCGGGAGCGTAAAAATCAGGGATTTCGTCAATCAGATGCAGATAAGCTATAAATTTCGGCGATTGTTTGCAGAAAAATCATGAATTTCGGCGATTGGTTGCAGAAAAATCATGAATTTCGTCGATAGGACATGGAAAAGCATGAATTTCGTTGATCAGGTGCTGAAAAATCCTGAATTTTATTGATCAGGGCACTGAAAAATCATACATTTTGGCAATCGGGTGCAGAAAAATAATAAATTTCACCGATCGGGGTGCTGAAAAATAATGAATTTCGCCGATCGGGTGCTGAAAAATAATGAATTTCGCCGATCGGATGCTGAAAAATAATGAATTTCGCCAATCAGGTGCGGAAAAATCCTGAATTTCGTCGATCAGGTGCAGAAAAATCTTCAATTTCGTCGATACGACGTGGAAAAATCCTGAATTTCATCGATCGGGCGTTGAAAAATCATATTTTGGCAATTGGGTGTGGAAAAATCACAAATTTCGGCAATCCGGTGCAGAAAAATACAAAATTTCGTGGAACGGGTGTGAAAAAATAATGAATTTCTGTGATCGGGTGTGAAAAAAATCATTAATTTCTGCGATCGGGTGTGAAAAAAATCATTAATTTCTGCGATCGGGTGCGAAAAAATCATTAATTTCTGCAATCGGGTGCGAAAAAATCATTAATTTCTGCAATCGGGTGCGGGCAAATGGCGAATTTTAGAGAAAAAAGGAAATCAGAAAATCCTGTATTTAGCAGATTCTTTATATATTTAATCGCCAGTTTTTAAAGTTTAATCGATGAGTGGCGACTGGCGAATACTTATTTTCACCTTTATAGAGAAGGTGAAATTAATCAATGACCCTTAGTCACCCTTTTATGTCTTGTTCAATGGAAAAAATGATAAATGGAAAGATGAATCACTCAAAGTCAAAAATTAGACATACCAGGGCATTTCACAGAGAAATAAAGAGGGAAAGAGGAACAATCTCTGGCATACCATACTAGCATTTTAAAAATAAAACATAGGTAAGAACTTTTGAAAGTACAATGCAAACAAGGCAAGATTCTATCCAGGAATAAAAAGGGGGTCGAGTTCTAACTGGAAAAAGGCACGCAAGAAGGGTCGGTGAGGTTTTATCTAAAAAGGGCATGAGGACAGGTCGTCCCTCTGAAACTCTCTAGAGTGATCCCTGTTTTTATGCCAGATAAAAATTTGCTCTTTACAAACTTACTGTATTTATTTTTTGACAAGTCTAAAGAATTAAGCTTAAGAAACAATTATTTAAAGCTTTTTGTTTTGTTTATTCATAAGGCAAAATACCTATAGAAACTTTCCAGATTATGTTCATCTTATAGGAGAGACTGGTACACAGTGGACCACTTTTTCAGTTCATTTTTTTTCTCTTTAATGGACAGACTGATCTGACTGAAAAAATTGTTTAATATTCCTTAAACCTTTTTACATTCCTCAGAATTTTCCCAACATGTAGTTTTCAATACATTTTTCAAAATAAAAATATTTTTATGCACTCATAAAGCAGGCCAGTTTGCCCGGGAATTGGGGCACAGTGGACCACTATTATGTATTATCTGAAATACAATATAAATCTACATTTCATTAATATAACTCTTTATTTCTCCTTTACCTCCAAAATAACATACAGTAAAAGCTCAACTCACCGGCACGCTCAGGGATGTGTTGATTGCCGGATACATGAGCGCTACAAAATTTGTCATGAAAGAACAGAAGGATGGGGGTGCATCGATGTAACAGTGAAACAAGGAAAATGATTTTTTGGCCTATTTTCCTGTCATCGGGAAGTTGATGAAATAATTCTTTTATTATTATTTGCTTTGATAAATTAAAAGTAAACAATATTTTTTGTTAGGATGTCATTTTTAACACATTGACGGACAGTAGGAACAAGTGAAGTTCAAAAATTGACACTGGGCTTCTACTTGTACGCCAGTAAATGCACATTTGTGCTGCTATAGCCGTCATGTCCAATAGTGAACTTCGCTTTGACGGCTATAGCCGCAAGTGTCCGTCAACGTGTTAAATTTATTTATTAATCTTTTATAACATTACATTATTTATAATTAGACATAAAGATTTTAATTTAGGACTACGATAATTAACAGATGCTGCTCTTACTTTATGTACTAATAAAGTAGGGCAAAGTACCCAAATATGGTATAGTCGCCTAATATTGCCTTACCTTGTATCTTGCCGTGGTCCCGACCTGACTCCTTCAGTGGAGGAGGTGACCGGGAGCGGAACAGTGCACGGACGCTCCATGGTTTGCGTTCGTTGCGACGGGGACAGGAGAAGACCGGTCTGGGTTCCTCATCGTGGTCCGCCAGTGGAAGGGATTTCCGGAAGCCGGGAGACACCTAAGACACTAGCCTGGCAAGCTAGTCTAGCCCTGGGTCTCCTCCCTCGTAAGCGCAGGTTCTCTGCGGCGCGAGGATAGGCCACTGATCGAAGTTCCTCCGTAGGTGGTGGAAAGAAATCCCGCACGACCAATCCCAGTGGGTTTTAGATACTGGGGAAAGGTCGGAGCAAATGCCAGCCGGATCTCTCCAAAACTTGACGAAGGAATTGACGGAGGCGGATCGAGCTCTGAAGAGCACGATCGGTGGTGGCTCTGTAGTGCGCTGGGCGTCGGGAGATACGGCATGCAGCAACTATCTGCGACGTTCCAGCGGCAGAGATGAAATAGTCGTCCCAGACGACCCCACCGAATCCTCTGCAGCTAGAGCAGTTGTGAGCCGACCTCAACTCTGCGGGAAGCGCCCGACCCAGAGGGACGTTCACTATCCAAAGGTAACCCGTCAGGTTACCGGGGACGAGACCGTACTTTCTGAGTGGGGATTCCCCAACGTGACCCGCAGACTACGAGGAAGCGGGCCGGAGGCTGCCGACTAACGCGGCATCGATCAGCCGAAACTAGAGACCTCGGTCCGAAACCCAGTCCGAGCACGTCTCTCGTGCAGCCAGGAATTTCCACACCTGGCGGGCAGACTAGTGGCACGCCTACTAATTTTCTCGTTACTAATCTCGATCGGGCCCGTCTCTTTGGCGTGCTTAGAGGAAGTTTCCGCAACCTCTAGAGTCCGATAGCGGTTCCTTAGGATTCTTCTGTTTTTTTTAGTGTGATTATATGTGGATGATCTCGTAGTTCTGGAGTTGTCGCTATGTCGCTGGGTTACCGGCTAGTTTCGCCTAGTTGGGTTCAACCTCGCGCCAGACTGCGTAGGGACGACCTATCCGAATCCCGTCTATGGGAAAGAACCGAATTTCCTCGTGGTTCTGGGTCGGAGAGAGGCTTCTTTTGCTCCTTTTTTAGTAACATGTGAACCTCACGGCCGATGAGCCCAGTAGCTTGCTCTTCCATGCATGTCTATGATCGGAAGCCGTGGGAAAGCAAGAGCCGTCGGAGTAACTCGACATATGACCGAGGGACCGTTTCCCCCTGTGGGGTTTCGTGAATGAGGCCGTCGGGGGTTCTCTGGCGGTTCATCAGGTGTGTGTTCCACGCGGAAGTTTCCCCAGAGCAGGGTTACTGCCGCAACGACCTATGGGGTCGATACCTGGTAAAATGGTCTAGGGTTCGCAGAGGGGCGGCCCATGACCGATCGCAGCGCCGGACGAGACAAAGTCCTGGCGCGTTAAAAGTCCTTCAGAGACTTGGGCGCGATGGTCGGAAGCGTGCCGCGGGCTACCCCCGAGGGCGCCTGGCGGCGCAGGATAGTTTTACCTTGTATCTTGTAGAGGAAATGTCGCACTGTAGTGAGAAAGCTCTCAAACAATAGTTTTTCAAGTTTACTCAACAGGGTGCAGTGCGTTCGCATTCACTCTATCGATTTTAATATTGATACTCCACCAGTTGTGTTTCCAAGTGTTGGATATTTTTAAGGTTACATTTTCAAGACTAACTTTTTCAAAGAAGGTAAGTAATTTTGAAATGTTTGAACATATCTGTAATTTCAGTTTACTTATATTAATAATTAATGTTTGCCAATTATTGGTTTGGGTCAGGGTTAGAAATTGGGAATTCTACGTAAGGCGTCAAATGACGCCTGCAATTTTTTTTCTAGGTGCCAAACTGCATTTCATGGTTGCAATTTTATGTTATATCATATTTTCTCATTTCTTTTCGAACCCATGTTAACTAGGGATGTAACGAATATTCGACCACTATTCGGTATTCGGCCCTTTTGCCGAATACCTGTAGCCGAATATAATTTGATATTTTGTCGAATAGTTGCATATTTGGCCGAATATTCTAAGATACAGTGAAACCTCTCTGTAAGGGCCACCTGCCGTTCCATTGAAAATTGACCCTTATGAGACCCTTGAATAGGGGTGACAAAAAAAAAAACTAAAATAAGGAAATCAAAACCTATATAGGGGAAAAAACTGTTTATTAACATTTTAAAACTCTATACATGATCGAAAAAAATTTCTATTGAAGTTTGTTTACTTTTCATAATTTTTTCGTAGACAGTTTTAGTTTCTAATGATTCTTTTACATTATGGAACAAAGTACTTAAATTTGCATCATTTATTAATACTTTAGAATGAGATATTAGTTTATTTTTGTTAGCATTTTCTGACAGGATATATTCACAGTTGCAGACTCATCAAACTCATTATCATTATCTGAATTAGATTGAACTCCTAAAATAAAAAATTTAAAAAAAATTTGAAAGTTAAAAATTAACACTTTTATAAAGCTTAAAACAATATTTTTTTATAATTTTACCTTGTATCTATCTATTTCATCTAGAATTCTTTTCTCCCAATCTTCTGATAAATCCTCATAGCATTGAATCACATATTCATATTTATCTGAATCTGGATCATATTCAATTTCAGCAGCTTTCGAAAGTTGAACCTGTTTAGAATTTAAGGCACATGTGAAAAAAAAATGGCCTTTATGAGTGGTGGGTGCGGCCCCTAATAGGAGTAAAATTAACATTATGTCTATGAGGAAAATTTTCGTTCCTAAAAATATTGGCCCTTAATAGAGGTGACCTTTAAAAGAAGTTTCACTGTATTTGGTTAAATAAGTTCCAGAAAATCAAAACTAAATGTGATATTAAATATTTTCAACAAACAATATTAAAAAATTATATCTAAATACATTAATTATTATAAGAAAAAGGAATCCTAATACTTATGCAATTTTAAAGCTTCATGACAACTTATAAATAACTGTATATAATGATATTACATAAATAAAAATATTTTTCTTGCTGCATATTGCAACATTAATTTATTTTACATTAAAATGCAAAATATATACTGCATTTAAATCTAATCATTTAAGTCTAAATCTCTTCAGTGAATTTAAAAATCTTAACTTTATATCTATTTTTTTAATCTGATTTATAATGATAAGTTTCTTAAACAATAAAATTCATAAATATTAAAAATAAATATTTTACTGTCTTGTAAAAATGTTTAATCTTTCACAAATTAAATCATTTTTCTAGTTTTTAGTTTTATTTTTAAATAAAAAAATTTTAATAAATAAAGGACTATATAATTACTTTACTAATTAAAAATTAAACATTAGATGTTGATTAAATGAACTAATGAGTTTGATACAGTGAAAAGAAAAAAACTATTACATAATATACTGAAAAAGCATTTAATGAGTTACTTCAAAATAACATACTGGGGTAACAAAATAATTTATCACTGTAAAGCCTGAAATTGTGATGCAAAAATAATAACTTTTCAGCATTTTCAAGAAGTCTGTTTCGTTTGGTTTCATACATATTACCAGCTTCAAAAAACAAACGTTCACTATATACTGTGCTTGCAGGAGCTGAAAGATGATTTCTTGCTAAATTTACAAGCCTTGGAAAGTTTTCTGCATTTGTTTTCCACCAGTTAAATGGACACTCTGTCCTAGCTATTAAATGTTTATTTAAATAGCAATCTACCTCTCTTAATTTATCTGCTGTATTATTATTAACTTCATTTGACAAATTTGGCAGTGATGAGTTCCAGAGTTGTATAATATGGACGCACGCCATGCGCAGAAAATTTTCTGCAAAGTTCGGAACTTTCCAGAAAACATTTTTAGAAAAAGAAAAAAAAAACTTTTTTTTTTTTTAAATACCAAAAAATTATAAATATTCCCCAATTTTATGTACGATTTATTTCCCGTTTGTGCCCAATTCAAAATTTAAAGATGCAAAACATTGTTGTGACATTACAGATGCTTGCGAACAGCAGACATGTATAAAACCAAAAACTTTCTGCGCACATAAATATTGAGTCAAAAACTTTCTGCAAAATAATTTAATGTTTGTTAGCCCTATGTATATATTTTTGGACCTTGAAACTTCTACATAATGTCACCTTTTCGTACTTGTCTAATTTTTCCATTCAATCCTGTATTCATTTTCTTCAGTCGCTATCGTTTTCCATTTCTAGTATCGTTCAAATCTTTCTTTTCGTTTTTCAACTCGCCAATCTATCTTTATCTTCCAAACTGTTCGTTTCAATATCATTTCTCACATCGACCATCGTTTTCTCAGCCTTTTTCCGAATTCAGTTGCAACCGCCATCTTCGATATCGTTTCAATCGTAATAGTATAGGGGAGCATGCGCCCAGACGCCGTGTAACAGTCTTCAAAGGCACTCTAGATTACTTTGCCGATGGGCAGTTTAAGAACTTCTCAACTTAACACATCAGAAAGGGGGCGTTTTCGGAAAGCGGTATGTTGATATTGTTTAAAAGGGATGGAAAGGCAGTTTGAATGGCGAGAGTGAGGCAGCTTTGGTAAAATGATATTGTAGATACCAAAAGAAACAATATCAGTGGCGGTATAAAGTCTTTTATGAGTGCAATGATGGTATTAAACGTTTTCTTTTTAGTGTTTGTTTATTTCTGCTGTTGAAGTTGTGGTTTTTCTTTCTTCTGTTGGTGATGTACGTTCATTTCAAGGATTAATTAATAGTGTGTGTGGACTGTTCTTCAACCTTTTTTCTTCACATCTAATGCCATGGTGACTAATAAAATAAAAGGCCTGTTTTAATTTGTGTCATCACGTTCAATTAATTATCATGTAAGTTAAAATGAACTTTTCTTCAAGTATATTTTGAAGGCTGCATTTAAGTTACTTCATGCCATATTATTTTTGCCACCTTGTTTTTGTTGCCATATGCCATTATTTTTTTATTTAATTAAATTGTCTGTCATATTTTTCATCTTTATTTTATTTTGTGATATGTTGAATAAACGTTAGCTCTATTTAAACCTAAAAACTGTTTCATGAATGTGTCTTATCTACATTTTTAACACTTTTGTCACTACCTTGCCAAATTTCAGCTATCAAACTTCCACGTACTCTGTTTTTCAATTTAATTACATTTTTAGACCGGTCCCTGTATCCGGACCGCTATCAATGTTTAATAAAATTACGTGTTGTATTATTTTGACGATATAAATTAAAAACAGTAGTTTAAAATAATTACCATTTAAAATTAATTAATATTAATTAAAGAATAATTATTTTGGTTAAAAATATTAATAAAGCTAAAAATTCATGATAGGAAGAGCTGAATTCTTATCAATTATTTTGTCAATGCATTTAGAAACAACACAGTCCTTAATATTTTGACCTCTTCGCAAGCGTCTGTAATATCACAACAATGTTTTGCATCTTTAAATTTTGAATTGTGCGCAAACAGTGACTAAATCATACATAAAATTTCAAATATTTTTTATTTTTTGGTATTAAAAAAAAAAAAAAAAAAAAAAAAAAAAAAAAAAAAAATTCTGCAAAGTTCCGAATTTTACAGAAAATTTTCCACGCACGACGTGCGCGCGTGCGTCTATATTATACAACTCTGGCGAAGAGGTCAAAATATTAAGGATTAGGTTGTTTCTAAATGCATTGGCAAAATATTTGATAAGAATTCAGCTCTTCCTATCATGGATTTTTAGCTTTATTATTATTTTTAGCCAAAATAATTATTCTTTAATTAATATTAATTTTAAATGGTAATTATTTTAAACTACTGTTTTTAATTTATATCATCAAAATAATACAACATGTAATTTTATTAAATATTAAATTAAGTTGTAGAAAGTTTTTGACTCAATATTTATGTGCGCAGAAAGTTTTTGGTTTTGTACAAGTCTGATGAGTTCTTATATTTTTATTTCTGAAAAGCAATCCAAAAATGAAAATGAAATTATAATTTAAGAAAATAACCCTTTTCTTGACATACAGAATGTAAATTTACTAAGTTTGAGTTGCATGAGAAAGGATATAAAAAGACAGAGGACACATGCAAGTTCTTATTTTTGGGGGTTAAATGATTTTACTAAAATATTACAAAAAAATTATTTCAATTAGACCTTAATTTAATTTTTGATTTTAAAATTGAAAAAATAAATAATAAACAATAATTTAAAACAAATAATTTTTTTTAAAAGTTGGTTTTGGCCTAAAATTCGGCCTAATATTCGGTATTTGGCCAAATCACTATTTGTAACATCCCTAATGTTAACAATTTTATTGTAATTATCTTTATGTGTTAAGGGCGAGGGGGCTGTACATATTAAACATTTTATATGGATGGGGGGGAGGGGGAGAAATCCACTCTCAGCACTATTTTTGTTGTTGCTGCAGGTCAGATTAACTTGTGATTTTAGGCTGAGTGTAGACTCCTGCAAATTTGGTTCGAGTTAACCTGATTTTTCTAAAGTTAGTTCAGTATATTGTTTCAGATTAAAAACTATGCCTGTATTAACAAGCATATAGAACTTTGTGTGTCTGCTGTTTTCTAAAGGAATGCGGCATCTTTTCTGAGACTATTTCACAAAATTCATGTTTTTTTCGTGAACTTTTGTTGAAAATTGGCGGGTTTTTTCCTGCGATCCTTTGGCAAAATTCACATTTTTTTGTGGCCCTTTGACGAAATTAGAGCTTTTTCTGTGAACCTTTGACAAAATTAGCCGTTTTTTCCACGATCCTTTGACAAAATTGGCGTTTCTTCTGCGGCCATTTGACAAAATTTGCATTTTCTCTGTGGCTCTTTGACGAAATTCGCATTTTTCCCGTGATCCTTTGACGAAACTCATGTTTTTTTTTTACGTCTTTTGATGAAATTTGCGTTTCTATCGCGATCTGTCAACAAAATTAGCCATTTTCGAGATCCTTTGATGAATTTTACGTTTTTTCCTTGGTCTTTGGACGAAATTAGTGTTTTTTCCACGATCCTTTGACGAAATTCGCCGGTTTTTTTAGATCCTTCGACGAAATTTGCCGGTTTTTTCTTCAAGATCCTTCGACAAAATTTGACGTTTTATCAAGATCTTTCGACCAAATTTGTCATTTTTTTCACGATCCTTCAACCAAATTTGCCGTTTTTTCGCGATCCTTCGACCAAATTTGCCGTTTTTTCGCGATCCTTCGACCAAATTTGCCGTTTTTCCGCGATCCTTCGAAAGAATTCGCATTTTTTTAGCAATCCGAAGAAGAAATTCGCATTTTTCCGCGATCGTTCAGTGAAACTCGTGTTTTTTTAACGGCCTTTTGCTGAAATTCACGTTTTTCCATGGGTCTTTGACTAAATTTGTGTTTTAAAATTTTATTTTAAAGTTTATTTCTGCATAACTACTCATTTGAATATTTTTTATTACCTATCTTAAGCTAGTTATCTTAAGTCAACAAATTTTTTATGCAATTCTTTGCACCAGCTTTATTTTATATTTGTGAAAAATACCTTTTTTGTGATTGAATAATCTTGTCTAATAAATTTATTTTAAGTGAAAGATGCGTCGTTTATTTTAATACCCTGAAATCTTGATTTTCTGACATTTTTGGTGTGAGTGCCGAACATGGCACTGGATGCCATATTAGGGACCCAGGGCATACCATATTAAGAACCCCTTTCGCTGAAACCTGAAAATGACACACCACATAATTTTTTTTTCTCAAGCTGTATTAAATTTTGAACAAAGTTGACCCCAGAATCTTATAGGGAGGAAATGGATCTACAACTGGTAATTTTTTGGTCAAAAAAGAGCATTTGAAAATAATCAAAAAATTACATCAACAGAAAGTGGTTCATATTTGAGCACTTTACCCCTATACCTCAACATGAGAAATAACAAAACTAATGAAGTCAACTAATCAATTAGACATTTGTCTTTTTCAAAAGTTGGTAGATCTACCAACTTTTGAAAAAGACAAAGTGTAAAATGACGTGAAAATGATTTCAGAATATTTTTTCCCATAATATACGACCCATTTTATTTAAAAGTACAACAAAAACGTCATTTTTAAGCACATAATATTTGGATACTTTTAAATACACTCTTTACCATTATAAAGATTTTTTAATGAGAAAAAAATTTAAAAAACATTATAACACTCACTAAGAAACTGATTTTAAACACAAACATAGGATTTTTTGTTTTATTTAAATATTGGTTTTAAAGAACATCTGAGCAAAACTTTATCAAAACATGACTTCATTTGACAAACAATGAAAATTAAAAGATTTCCTATGATGATTTTGGTCAATGAAACTTGAAATCATTCTTTTCAAAATACTATGTTTCCTTACATTCAGCATTTATCATTATTAAAACCAGTTAGAAAGAAGTAATTCATAATTTATGAAAGAAAAAATGACACATGGATAAAAGTTTACAAAAAGTGTAAAAATAAGCATCCTAAATGTAAAAAATTGTAATTTTTACACTGAAAGTGTAAAAGTGCATTCTTCAAAAGGCACTATGCTCTGCTCTTTTCTTCCTAAAACATCAACTTTGTGCCCTGTAATTTTTTTTTTTAAATGGTGTCCTTTTTTCTTTCCGGAAAAATCATGTGGACACTTGGAAAATTAAGTTCTATATGATTCTTCACTTTTGTTGCTTCAATTACACCCCCATTATGCAGGCCAAAAACGGTGCAGCAACCCACCTTAATAATAAATCTTTTCTGCATAGCCAAGAACATTATCAGACTGCAAGCTGATAATGTCTGATTTCGCCTCTCTGATTACCATAAAAACAAACTACAGTTGTCAGCATTTTATTTATTATATAATCCAAACACTTTAAACATTACTGTGAATCTGAAGATAAAAAGAGAAACCTTCGATATCTGACATGATGGAAGAAATGACCCTATATCCCCATCTCAATTCTGAGAAAACCCAATGTAACTTTCCGCCTTCCTCCTGTTTCCTCACTTGGCTGTTCAGTTTTCAGAAAAGATGGAAAAAGGTAGATTTTCTACCATTTAATTGCTCCCCTCTCCCCAGTCCAGTTTTGCCCAAGAGCAGAAGGATTAATTAACCCTCTGACTGTCCAACAAAAGGACAAAATTGTAATGTTGTTTACATGTTGAAAAAAAGGAGATTATACCAAAATTATAGAAAAAAACGTAATCCTTCAGAGTATCAATCATTACTCAATGTAATAAAACTGCATTATACCTGCAGAATTATGTTATTATTTTTATTTTATAACATTCACTATCATGAACATACATAGATTTGTTTTACACCGAATCAGTTGCTGTGATAATTTGAGAATACTAACAGTATAAAGTTCCTAAAATAGAGTTAAATATTTGCAACTGTTTAAGGTGAAGAGAAAAATAAAGGAGCTCTCTTAATTTTTCTGATTAGTTGAATGCCAGATAATCGAGCTTTTACTGTAATAATACAAATTTGCAAGTAATATTTTCAAAGAAAAAACATATAAAAAAATTAATATATTTTGAAAATAATAACAGATTAAGATACAAGAATGATAGCAAATAAATTGAAGTTATTAATTAAATACAAAAAATAAATAAATCAGTGCGCTTTAGTTAATGTGGATAGCAAACAGGACTGACAATTAATATGATTATATTTAGTCTCTGTATATGTATAAATTAACAGATCAATCAAATGACAGTAAATTATCTTTTTCCTTTTCCTTTTTTTTTTTTTTTTTGTTAATACACATACATCTGCAGAAGCTTAGAATTATGCAGTTGCAATAATTTTACAAAGTTCAATACAGGTACAAGAATTGTCATGACGTTTTGTTACTTGTTATATGTGCTCTTAACTAGTGAAATTATGTGCAGTTTTTATTATTTTTCCAATTATTAATTATAATTTTATTAGTTAAATCATAAAAATATGCCTTAATACCATCTAATTATAAGTTTGATTGTTTTAAAAACCTACAATTCTTGATTTATCATTCATTGTTTTAATACAGAAAACAATCATAAAACACAGATTTTAAATTTAAAAAATCCTATGTTTACGATTATTTACACCCTACATTATAAACATAAAAATTCTCAATGCTGCAGAATTAGATGTTATTACATATGTAAGATTGTGAATTTTTTTTTTTTTTAATCTAATTAAAATAATACCAATTTTGGCAATTTTAATGTCCAAAATACTTATAAGTAAAATTGAGCCTGAAATGTTCCTGAAATACTTTTGGGTCTGGGAGCAACATTACAAAATCACTGACAACAACCAATTCATCTCTACAGTTTCTGGAAAAATAAACTGATTTCCATTCAATTTGCATCTCATGAATCTTACTTGAATAGAATCATCACCAATTAGGTTACAGTTATATATTTCAAAGATAGCAAATACAAAACAAAATATATGTTAAATAAATTGTTCTTTTTCTTTATTTTACAGTTAAATGACTACTTTAAAGCAATTTTTCTTTATAGAAAGAAAATAAGAAACTATTAAATATTTTGAACATTCTGCATTACAGGAACCACTGTGCACAATGTTGAAATTCAATAAATAACTTTTACCGTAAAATCCTGTTAATCTGCCCCCTAAATGCGACGGAAAATCGTAAAATAATCAGGGAGGCGGGGGGGGGCTTACACAATATTAAAATTATAGTATATGATATTTATGGGTGGTGGTGGGAAGGGGAAGGTGCTAATGGCCAATCGTCGCAAAGTATGCATTATTTTAATAAAGTGACAAAATAAAAACATTTTGAAACAAAAAAAGATATACAAAAACAGTATAACTTCACGATTATGGCAATTTCAGATTATAGAAAATTCTGGATTTCAGAAGCTTTGAAACTGGAATGCATTTAGATAAATAAGAACACTAATATCTGTCATTAATATAGTAACAGAAAAATAACAGGTATTTAATAATTTAAAATAATTAAAAAACACTGAGAAATTGCACTTGAAAATGTCCTGAAATACTTTCTAGAACTAGTAACATTTTATGTGGTGTCGCCATCTGTTATAAATTAGGAAGATTAAATAAGTTTTTTTTTAATCATGATTTCGTATCTATAAATGCTAAATAAATAATACAAATCACAAAAATTGAGAACATACAAAACGAATAGGTAGTGTTGCCAGATTTTTAAAACAAAAAACATTGCTACCACAAAGATAGCACAAAATACGATACAAATTCGACTGTGGCACCATCTACTGATCAATCAAACGATAATTTTTTTGTGATTGGTTTTCATAATAACGTTAAATACGACTATAAATTCTTTGTTAAAGTAGATTCTTTTTTAATCAAAATATTTCACACACAGCATCAAATACACATTTTTTAACTTATTTCATGAGAAACTTTCACTATCGATATTTTTATTACCTTCATATCACCATGGAGATAAATTTACAGCAAAACTAATGTTTGGTTATATTTCTTTTTCAGATTGACAATAGTTGAAGTTGTGTAGGTTACTTTTGTGTTTGTACACATGTGCGATATATCCAAGAATCGTCATGCCTTTCTGATTGTCGGGGAAAAAAAACACCCGTGAGATAAAATTTTTGGTGTTGATCTGAACGTGCTCAGCGAAATTTCTTTTCGGGGAGGGGGGGGGGGGGCGCTTTCACAGGATTTTTTGAATTTTCCAGTTTGTTTACAAAGTGGGAGGGGGGCACTTAATCGGGAAGGGCGGATTAATGGGATTTTACGGTATATATAAAATATAATTTATTAAAATTTATTTTAAAAATAGTAACTTTAAAGTTAAATAAAATCATGTATCTTACCCATGCAAAACAGCTGTTTTATCTATTTACAATCTTTAATTACTTAAAAAAGAAAAATAGGATGATGAAAATTTTTACTTTTAGGAGCTCAAAACAACGGTTCACTCTGAACTAAGCATGTGTTCTGAAGGCTATAAGGGTCATTCCATGTCAATTCAACCACAAAAATGGGATTTGTACACCCATGGTCTCCGATTTTGATGAAACTTTGTACATTCAATAAACATATGGTATTAAATAACCCCCTAATTTTTTTTATTGCTGACTTCAATACTTTTTTATTTACAGCCATTCAAAATTTCTTCAAATTCACCTTTTTGCATATATCCGAGAAGCGCTAAAAAAGCTGCACTTGGTTGTAAAAAAAATTCTATTTGGTTCCCAAACTTTTCAATTGTTTTCAAAATTTATTTACTTACCAAAAAAAATATGATAAACACAGAAAAAAATACTAGAGAGCTGTAAATATTTATTTTGGTCCCTTAAAAAATAATAATTTATTATTAATTTTTATTTTTGTTAGAAAAAACATGATTTTCTAAAAATGCAATATCAGGGAGAGGGACAGGTATAATCTTGGAACATTTTTTTTTTAAATGAGCCTAAATATATGTTCTATCTTATTCTGGAATAAAATTAGTGGTTTTTTAATTCCTTCTGAAGAAAAAAAAATGAAAATCGCCCATTGCCATCAATAAAATGGCAACATCATGAATGTAATTTTAATTTCACATAACTGTAATGTAATTTTGGAATATAGTTTAATAATTAAACATCTATTTAAATTAAATATTCCTTTTTCTTAGTAATTTATTTTATAAATATATTTTTTATTTATTTATAGAACTTAAAATGACATGTTCTCAGTAGTTGTATTTTTCTTAATTGTCATGTATTGTGTGTGTTAGAAAGACTTTGCTCATGATTAATATTATTCTTCCTTGCAATCAATACAGTTTAAATGTTATTAGAGAATAATTCAACAGTGAGAAAGTTAAGCATTTTACTTTCAATTAAATTTGAATATTAACACAGGCTTACATATACACCATACACAAGCAAGAATACATCATTTTGGGCACAGGCTACAACATTTTGAGAAACCCACCTTAGTGTTCGGAAACTCTTGCTTAAAATTAATATACAATTCATGCAAAAAAAAAAAAAAAAAGTTTTACAAATGTGTACTCCCCCCCCCCCCCCCCTAAGGTCAAATCTTTTATTCCTGTCATAATCCTTGAAATATCATCATTTTAATAAGTTTTTAACAATGTCAAGGACATCGGGTCTCAATTGTTTTTCTCTTTTGGTTCTGGTTCAGCTAATATTCCTTTCTCTTTGACAAGTTTCTGAGCTTTATGAAATGCATAGTCTGATACAATAAATGTATCTTTTTTTTTTTTTTTTTTGTCTATGATGGTGATGCTGGAATCCTTAACAACTGAATTTGTTTTTTTCTTAAATTTTTCAAATGTTAGTTTGTCTTTTATGGTATTTGCTAATTTATCCATGTTATCCATCTCTTCTATGCCTTCTGTGCAACAAGATCCTCTGCTATTGAATCTACATCTGGAATTTTGATATCAAGAATTTCTTCAATTTTTTGCTTTTAGCCTTTTTTTTTTCAAATGAATGCAATTTCATTTTGTCATATGAGGTCTTGCTTTTTTCTGCAAGAGCATGTAATTTTAATGGAGAACAATCTACATCTGCAAAAGATGAATTTAGTTTTTGTATGTCATCTTCTTTGCTGCTGCTTGCAATGGGACTGTAATCTATGTCTTCAACTTCATATGGGCTGTCAGAATTTGTATCTGTGTTGCTGTACAGACATTTTTTCATTTTGAAATGTACTTTTGAACAAAAGCATTGTCCTACATTGACAGCATAATTTCTTTCCTGGCTTAACTTTAAGTCCCTTAATTAAAAGATCATTATGTTGCTGAAAATTTACAACACACAGTGTATTTTTCACATATTTTTTGTGACTTTTGAAGAGATCACAACATTTTTTTAGAAGGGATTCAGATTTTTCAAATATACAATTCTATGATGAAAACAAATGGTATGCAACTCTTCAGTAGCTTCTGTTCTTAACTTTAAAAGTATTTTGTCTTCTTCAGAGAGATCATTTGATACATTTACATATTTACAATACAATTATTTTTAATGTAGTTAGCCTTGCGACAGTCTGTTGAAGTTTTTTCCCCCCCACATCACATGTAGTACTCTCCATTTCATAAAAAGTTTTTTTTTTCTTACATCGGGCAGGGGTCCAAGGACCATAGTTCCCCTCAAGCGGCCCAGTAGAGTTCGGCTTTATTTAAAAAATCAGCGACTAAGAAGAGCTTGTCATTCAAACGTTTAAGGCGCCAGCGTTCCAAAAAAGAAAAACTTTTTCATAAAAAGTCACTAAAAAAAAATATATATATATATACATATATATAATTACAGTTAATCCTCTGAAGATTTTTAAAGTATATATCTAATTCAGGAAACTAACACTAACTGAACAAAAGATTTAAAAAAAAAAAAATCTCAGTGGATTTATAATAAATTTAAGCGAATTTGATATCTTTTGAATGAACGAAGTTATGAATTTTCTTCTTCTAAATGGCCCTATTTCTAGAAGTAATAATAACTTTAAACGAATTAGATACGTATCATAATTAAGAAATTATGGGGTTTTAAAGCCCCCCCCTTCCCCCCCCCCCCCCCCCTCCTGGTTCGATTTTGCCCATTAACAAACTTGACTGAGATTTTATGCCCCTTGATTTTATGTATCAGTGTGGAAGACATTTATACAGAATTTTTCGAGTTATCGTGTCCATAAAAAAGTGACATAGATAAAGTTTTGAACTGGGGGTGGTTTTGGGTTCTGGGAGTCATGATCGGCATAGATCTGCAAAGATTTTTCAAAAATTCCAACTTAGGGGAGAATGTAATAGGTAGTATTTCTTACAAAATCTACCTAAAATTGATACTGCACAATACTTTGAATGATTGCACCAGCTTTCTGGTTAACCTAAACATCTGCCTTGTGATATAAACAGGAAGCAACTAAGCCTAAAGGAAAGGTAAACTGGGCCAGTTTACTTTTATAAACATATTGAGGATTCTTTTTTATATCAGAATATACAGAATTAATCCATTTTAAACAGTAATGATTTTAACTGTATAGTTAAACAAATTAATTTGTTCAAAAACACTTAATTTTTTAAATATATTTAATTTAGTTTTTAATTTGATAGGAATTATTCTTAGTTAAAAACCCTAATTTTGTAATTAATTAGCATAAACAGTAATATGTGTTCTAAAGACCCATATAATCACATTTGGTAATTAGATCACACCTAAATATTATATCTATATTTTCCTTGAAAATTTCATTTTGTCATTTGAAAAGCCAAGTGATGAAAAAAAATCATGCAAAGCATGTTTAATTATTGTTTTGTGAATGCAAGTTTAAATTCCTTTTTCATAAGAAGATTAATACAATTTTAAATAACATATTTAAGTAATATTTTTAGCTTAATTACATTATATAAAATAATTTTCTTAAAAATTAACAGAAATGTGGTATTGAAATTTTCATAATGTTGCCATTTTATTGATGGCATTGGGTGATTTTTTTTTTTTTTCTTCAGAAGGAATTAAAAAACCACCAATTTTATTCCAGAATAAGATAGAACATATATTTAGGCTCATTTAAAAAAAAAATGTTCCAAGATTATACCTGTCCCTCTCCCTGATATTGCATTTTTAAAAAATCATGTTTTTTCCAACAAAAATTAAAATTAATAATAATTTATTTTTTAGGGGACCAAAATAAATATTTACAGCCCCCTAGTATTTTTTTCTGTGTTTATCATATTTTTGTTGGTAAGCAAATAAATTTTGAAAACAATTGAAAGGTTTGGGAACCAAATAAAAATTTTTTTACAACCAAGTGCAGTTTGTTTAGCGCTTCTCGGTTGTATGCAAAAAGGTGAATTTGAAGAAACTTTGAATAGCTGTAAATAAAAAAGTGTTGAAGCCAGAGATAAAAAAAAATTAGGGGGTTATTTGATACCATATGTTTATTGAATACACCAAGTTTCATCAAAATCGGTGATCATGGGTGTACTGGTGTGGTTGAATTGACATGGAATGACCCATAAATAATCAATCCAGTGCTGTTGTCTATTAGGATAGAAGAGAAGCTTAAAAAATGTTTCCATTACTAAAATATTAGGGTGTGGTCCACTATGCCCAATGTGCAAACATTAAGAAAGTTTATGATTTTTATCAATGATTTCATTTTAAATTATTTGAATAAAATCGTGGACAACCTAATAAAAAGTGTTAAAAAGAGAGAGAGCATGCATTTTAAGTTTCAAATTGTTGCAGAGAAAGAGGAAAATAGCCATTTGATAGTTTCTTGCAATTTATGTTTAACAAATATTGAAGAACCAAATTTTGAAATTTTCAATAGAAACACTGAATTTTGATACCATATTGGGATTTCTTGAAAAATTTTACCTATGTGAAGTCATTGACATTAAGTGATGTACTTTAAGATTATTGTTAACACTAGTTCCAAAACAAACTGAAATTTATGTAGTTTTTTAAGCATAACTTAAAAATTACTTCGAATAGAAATTTTACAATGTATAAATAATGACTGGAATTGAATTTTAAGTTGTGGTACGTGTTTTTAAATTAACAAATTTTTTAGTAGTATTTTTGATAGTATAGTGTATTTTTTCATGCGTTTTTGGAAATATTCACTTGTCTAGAACAATGGTTCTTAAACTTTGTGTTTTCGATCACCCATTGACTGGAATTGAATTTTCAGTTGTGGAACGTGTTTCTAAATCAACAAATTTTTTGAATGTTACTAGGTGCGTATAAATTCTATAGATCCTATTCAGGGCTGTACAAACTGCACTTTCGAGTACACATCAGTTTATTGACGGAAATGGATGAAAGAAAATTATATGTTTCTATACATAAGTTTTTTTCGTTATTATTTCCAAAAACGCATGAAAAAATACACTATACTATCAAAAATACTACTAAAAAATTTGTTAATTTAAAAACACGTACCACAACTTAAAATTCCATTCCAGTAAATAGATGATCGAAAACACAAAGAACCATTGTTCTAGAAAAGTGATTATTTCCGAAAACACATGAAAAAATACACTATACACTATCTATTTCCATTATATACATTAAAAGGGAGAAAAATAACACTTACAATGTAACTGTTAAGTCATTTTGACGGAAAGATTCTTTTTAAAGACAATAGCAGAATACCACCTACACTGAAGAAACGTTAAACAAAGGATTCCCGCCGGTCTGCTTTACCGACACCAACAAAGAATAAAACCAATCAGTGTTGCCAAATTGGCGAAAGAAGATTCGACCCAGTCATATAAAAGTTGTGAAAGATGCAGCAGCGCCGCGCACTCAGGCATCTCGTTTGTAACGAAATGCTCGCCCTCTGGCGGTCTACCGGAGAATTACGATACCACTGCTTCTTTCATGGAGTTAGCATGCATTACTTTATCTGTGCGTTGTCAAATATCATTTATGACTGGTAAATGTTAATTAAAATGAATAAACCTGCGAAAAACGATAACACTTATACTACTGAGTGCTTCAGTGCAACTCTAGAGGGTCCAAAAGTCCCGATTTGTTTTCATTTATTCCGATATAAAAATACCAATAAAGCCTAAAATCTGCTGACGAGGTAATCAGGGGTCGATGCACAGTTTTTTTTTTTCTAGGGAGTGGTGGAGGACCCAATTTGTGAAAAGAGTTAGTTTCTTGAAATTTATTATATTTTTATGTAAAATAACATTTTGTAACGAAAGATGAAATCCCAGTTACTCAAATTCAAGCAAAGCATTTATTAATTCTGTCCCACTAAAGCTTTCCTTTCTGGTGAACTTGTTTTGGTTGCAATTTTTTTAAAAACCTAACAAAATAAAAATAATTAATTAAGAATATGTTTTTGTTGAATGGAATTTTGAGAAGGGGAATATTTTATTAAGATGAATTTTGTGAAATGGCCTGTTTTATTAAGAGGAATTTTGTAAAGGGGCATGTTTTATTAACAGGAATTTTGTGAAGAGATTCTGTTTTATTATTTGGATTTTTGTGAAATGGCCCTAAATAGGTCTCAAATTTTGCGTGGATCCCTGATAATTATATTGATATTTAATATTTTGGGTAGTTAGTGTGGATAGCAAACATGACTGACAATTAATATGATTATATTTAGTCTCCGTATATGTATAAATTAACAAATCAATCAAATGACAGTAAATTATCTTTTTCCTTTTCTTTTCTTTTTTTGGTTAATACACATACATCTGCATAAGCTTAGAATTATGCAGTTGCAATAATTTTACAAAGTACAATACAGGTACAAGAATTGTTATGACGTTTTGTTACTTGTTATATGTGCTCTTAACTAGTGAAATTATTTATGTGCAGTTTTTATTAATTTTCCAATTATTAATTATAATTTTATTAGTTAAATCAAAAAAAAAAAACTCCTTAATACCATCTAATTATAAGTTTGATTGTTTTAAAAACCTACAATTCTTGATTTATCATTCATTGTTTTAATACAGAAAACAATCATAAAAATCCGATTTTAAATTTAAAAAATCCGATGTTTACGATTATTTACACCCTACATTATAAACATAAAAATTCTCAATGCTGCAGAATTAGATGTTGTTACATATGCAAGATTGGGAAATTTTTTTTTAATCTATTTAAAAAAAATACCAATTTTGGCAATTTTAATAAATAATGTCTGCATAATTATAAAACATTTCCTTAAAATTAAATACGTTATTTAAAAGAATGCATACAAAGGAAATTTATACAGACTATGTATAAAATAAACAAAATTTTACTCACCTGTTGTGGCAGGGATCTGTTTAGGAAGAAATTGAGTCCTTGAAAGGACCCCTCGCAAAATTTTTCATCCCAAAACAGGATCCTTCACAAAACTTTTCATCTTAAAATTAGATTTTTCACAAAAATTTCCATCTCCAAACTGAACCTTTCAGAAATTTAATCATTTATACCACATATTACCAAATGATTTGAAGCTAAAATTTTCCCGCTTCATTTAAACATCTATTTTGCGTAGAACTCTGAACAAAATTTAAAATTTGTATTAGTGTCAACCGATTTTCCGTTATGAGATTAAAAAATATATATATTTCACAATTAACTAATTCACACAAGCAAAAGCAAGCAGTGATATTCGCGTACTGTTTGTCGACCACAAGAATAGCTCCCGCCAATAAGGAAAGGGCACCTGACGTCACTGTTGGTCAAATTACGGCATAGATTACTCAAATACAAGATAGGACACTCTCATAGAGCATAATAAGGAAAGGGCATGTTTACAAACAAACAGTTCCATCAACCAATCTACCACTGCATTTTTGTCGCAGCTATCATTGCAGGAATCGTAATGGCGACGTAGGTCAATCATATCACAGATCAGTTTAACGTAGACCAATCAAATCGCTCCGTCTCAGAGGTACTGTAAAGAACGAACAGGTTTTTCTCCCAAACCAACAGTGACGTCAGTTGCCCTTTCCTTATTGTAACGCGATGACGATCGCAGCGCCTGTAGTGACAATGGGGAAATAACTTCTCAAACACGGAATATTTCTGCTTTTGAACGTCTATCTTTCTATAATCTTTCATTTTTCAAATATGACATGTTTACGTTTTCAACTTAGTAGAATAAGCGAAAAATGAAAACTTTGAATTCCGATTTCTGTGCAGGCAAGATTTTGCCTGACATATTTTAACTTGTTAAAAATACAAAAAAGTTTTGAAAAGAAATGTTGTTTCAAAGAGAGATTAAAAATGAAGTTGTTTAAAAGAAACGAAAACCATGCCCCAATGGTCAGTTTGGAGAGAATCGTCTGTGTCGAAGAGAAAAGTATAGATATTAAAAATATAGAGCATCAACAGATTTCATATGCATAGGTAAATTTCGGAAGCTTCTAAGTTGTTCCCCCTTATCACTAGTGACGCTACTATTGCTGTCGTTACAGATTTTGCCGTAACTGTCCTATCTTGTATGTTAATCTATGAATTACTGTTGGTTCGTAAGAAAAACCTGTTCGTTCGTTACGATTCCTACTGTATCAAGGCAACACTAGATACCGGGCTTGCTCATTCACTCTCAAAACGTCACAAATGGTGGCTGGCCGCGACCAGCGATTGGTCCAAAGCAACGCGCCCATCGTTTTGTGCCAATCGCTGTATGTCTTTCCTCCTAGTCAGCCACCTTTTTTGACGTCATCATAATGAATGAGCAAGCCCGGTATGTAGTGTAGCCCTGACTGTATACATGAGATGGGGAGATTTGATTGGTCTGCGTTAAACTGGTCTATAATATGATTGGCCTATTTCGCCTTGATGATTCCTGCAATGATACCTACGACAAAAAGGAAGTGGTAGATTGGTTGGTGGAACTGTTTGTTTGTAAACATGTAAGGGATCGACTACTCTCGTCACGTGAGTAGGCGATGTTTGAATGAGATCGTAATTTTTTGTCCAATAACCGGCCATGTGCGTAAAAGATTTAGCAATGCTCTCTTTCTCTAACTTTCGAGGGATGTCTGAATCTCGGAAATTGTGAGTCGCCGTTTTCTTTCAGTTATGCAAATTTTCTGGAGCTGGTCGATCGATACTGTGAAGTATATAAGCAGCGAATTTTCATTTCAGAACAGAGCTCAGGGGAGCTAGAGCAGACTTAGCTTGGGAGGTTTAATATTGAGATTTAGATTGAGACTTAGATAGATTTAGATTTAGCCTTGAGACCTCGCATTGAGTCTCGAGATTAATAATTGGCCTTAGCATTTTTATAGTGAAGTTCTATGCTGTTGTAAAGCTGATTTGAGCCTGCATCAGTGCTTATTTAATTTGAAATATAAAATTATTGGATCGTGAATTTGTTTCTGAAAAGTTTAAGTTTCATTATCATATAGTTTTAATTTCTATACAGCTACGAGTCCTTAGCAAAAGCCTTTCGTTTTATTAATTTTTAGGAAAATCAAGTGGAGCTCGCTCAACTTCCATACCGTTTTGTTTTAATAAACCGTTTCTGGTTTTAAAAATAGACTTGTTATTTGTCTCTGCTCTACCGCACGGCCTGACATCAAAGATGGCCGTCGCAAATGGCGCCCAACTTAGTGGATTAGGTAACCTTGTCAGTCCAACTGACGGTGCCTTAAATGAATGCCCACATCCGAGGGAGATTGTTCCCCGAGTTTACTTCTCCGGAAATCCCGATGTCACCGAGTTTTTGACGAAACTAAACGATTATATGGCCTTTAACAATATTCCAGATAAGAACAAGTACTTAGTATTGAAATGCTCTCTAAAGGATGAAGCCTTGCTTTGGCTTGAAAACATAGAAAGATTTTTGGTGACTGATGACGCTAAACGATTTGAGCAAACGTGTTTGGAGTTAACTAAAGCTTTTCCGAATGAACGTGATGCAACCGAGCTCAGGCGGGAATTCTATTGCAAACGCCAATCTATTTACGAAAAAGCATCCGGATTTTTTTCTAAGAAAGCTAGAATTGAAAAACAAATTGGCACTTGACGTTACTCATAAGGAACTAATAGACATTATTCTTCCTCTCTTTTCGGTGGCAATCCAGGGTTATATCGAACTCCGTGCCCCAGCAATTACGGCTGAACTCTATCAATTATTAATAAAGTATGAAGCGCGACACGAGGCGGATCACTAGAGACGGAGAACCACACGAAAATTCAACGAGGGGGATAGGTGTATTAATAGGTCCAGGAATTATGATAATGAATATAATGGTCGTAATGTTCGTGGTCCAGTTAATTATGGGGATAGGCAAAATTTTCAAAGAGTTAGTGGTGGTTTAAGGAATTATGATCAAACTTATAATAATGGTTTCAGAAGAAATGAGGGGGTGAGCAGTCGCAATAGAAATGGTTTGGATAGAAGGAAGGAACGAGGTTAACCCAAGGCAGACTAGCTCGTCCAGGGTTACACAGTTAGTGGTTGGTGAAAATGTCGTTAAGCAGACAGAGGGAAAGTTTTGTGGTATTAAAAATCGTCAGCAGGGGTTAAACTGGTAGGTGGCTGTTGCACGGAAGGTCAGCAGTCACAGGTTAGCTCTTCAAAGCCTTCTGTGATAAATTTAAATACGGTAGTAGTTAACCCAGTGGAATTACCTGAGTTGCTAATAGTTTTGAGTGGTATAGTGGTAAAAAGTGTTCTGGATAAGGGTGCGGACAAGAGTTTTATATCGTTTGAGGTGTATAAGAAATATTTTTCGTATAAAAGGTTGCGACATGTTAATTTAGTGGTTCAGTCGGCTCAAGGGATACAGTGCAGTATAAAAGGTCTGGTGGATTTAGATGTGGAAATACGGTCAGTGAAAACTAAGTCGCAATTTTTAGTACTGGAAGGTTTAAAGGCACATTGTATTGTTGGAGTGGATTTTATGAAAGATAGAGGGATGAGCTTAGATTTCTTCACACGTACATTGGAAGTTAATAATGATGAGAAAACTTGTACAAACGAGTCCTCATCACTCTCAATTGATTTCAGTGAATCTGGTTTAACAAAGAGGGAGATAAACGATTTTAATAAATTTTTGGATGAGTTCAGGGAAGTATTTTCAGAGAAACCGGGTTTAACACACGTTTCCTAGCAATCATCGAGTCGACACTTCAGAAAACCCCCCTAGCAGTCATCGAGTGGACAATGCAGTAAGCCCGCCTAGAAGTCGTCGAGTGGAATCTACTAGCAGTCGTCGAGTGGACTCTACGAGCAGTCGTCGAGTGGACACCACACGAGCTCAGCCCAAAGGACGTCGCCATGGTTACAACACCCGGCTGCAGGCACGACAAGCGACAGTGGCCTCTCCATACGAGTCTGAATCAGAACGGAACTTTGTACAAGGATTTTGGGGACGCCGCCAAAGTTCTTCGATGAGCCTGCAAGCTTCCAGTTCTTCATTATGAAATCAAGTGACGACGTTCCATTTTTTATTCTTATTTAAAGTGCCTATATAAATGTCAACAAGTTCTATGGACTGGACAAAGCAGCTGAACTGTTAGTTACCTTTCGACCATTGTTTGATTTTGTATCTCGGCTTCACAAGTTGTGCATTTAACTTCTGTTCAAAATTTTTTGCCAAAATTTAAGTTATGATGTCAGAGAACATCTTTTGAGTTTCACTGCTTTCATGTTCAAGAGATTGTTAAACTATAGAGCTGTGCAAGGTGACGTCACGAACAGGTTTTTGCTGCTGCTGTAGGACAGCTATCGCTACCTTTATCAATGCTTTTTCTATTTGTGTGTCCTACAGCTTTCTTCATTGTTCTCCGGTAAAAGTCACGTGATGTGAACAGCTCTATTGTTTGTAGATGTCAACATTGTATACTTGTTCTATTAATATTTTATGTATATAGTATGTGTATATTATTGTATTGTTCTACATGTTGCATTTGAAGTATGAATTGATAGTATTATGGGTTTTTTTACACGCACCGCGGCTAGGCGTGCACGTGTTTGGCGGTCAAGCGTTGCCCTTGACACGCGTTTTCTATCTGATACTTTACTAACATTGTTAATAAGTTTAACTTTCTTCCTTCGGTCGTTGTTCGTTTTCGGTTTAGTTTTTCGTGTTGGGCTTTCGTAAGTTATGAAGTTTTGACGGTGTTACTTGTATTTCACAATTATGATGTAAAGTTTATGTACTGTAAAATATATGTAGCTAATAAAGTTTGTTCCAGGAGGTAAAACCATCTTAATTCAGATAATCTATTTATATAAGTTTTTTTATTTTAGTTACCAAGAAGAAGAGTTATGTCTTGAAGATTTTGTAATGTATATTTCCAATTTTATAGAAATTGTTTTACTTTCACAGCTGTTTATAGCTGTTAGTAGGTGTCCCCTGTAACCGAGCGAGTATCTACACTGAATTTTGGGGATGTTAGTTTTTGGCATGATTGAGGATTGTAAGTTTAAGAAAGGTACTTTAGTTGATAGGCAATTTGAGTTTGCACCTTTTTCGGCACTTTGTGGAATTGTTGGAGGTAAAACTGCGTATTGATTTTGGCAATCTTTGAATTTTTTGAGGAAAATTTTGTGAGATCATTCTGAGGATACTTCGTATTTAAAGGAGGTTATGCTGAAAGTTTTTTTTCGATTTGACCAGTTTTTTGTGTGATGGGTTAAAAGTACAAAATTCTACATTTCGACTTCAAAATTTAATTTACCCGTCACATGTTGTGCTTATTTTTTTTACTCTAAATTTTTTAAAGAAAAAGACGCTGGTCTGCATTCAACCACCGCTTTTTCTTTCACAATTTCCGGGAGGGGTTGTAAGGGATCGACTACTCTCGTCACGTGAGTAGGCGATGTTTGAATGAGATCGTAATTTTTTGTCCAATAACCGGCCATGTGCGTAAAAGATTTAGCAATGCTCTCTTTCTCTAACTTTCGAGGGATGTCTGAATCTCGGAAATTGTGAGTCTCCGTTTTCTTTCAGTTATGCAAATTTTCTGGAGCTGGTCGATCGATACTGTGAAGTATATAAGCAGCGAATTTTCATTTCAGAACAGAGCTCAGGGGAGCTAGAGCAGACTTAGCTTGGGAGATTTAATATTGAGATTTAGATTGAGACTTGGATAGATTTAGATTTAGCCTTGAGACCTCGCATCGAGTCTCGAGATTAATAATTGGCCTTAGCATTTTTATAGTGAAGTTCTATGCTGTTGTAAAGCTGATTTGAGCCTGCATCAGTGCTTATTTAATTTGAAATATAAAATTATTGGATCGTGAATTTGTTTCTGAAAAGTTTAAGTTTCATTATCATATAGTTTTAATTTCTATACAGCTACGAGTCGTTAGCAAAAGCCTTTCGTTTTATTAATTTTTAGGAAAATCAAGCGGAGCTCGCTCAACTTCCCTACCGTTTTGTTTTAATAAACCGTTTCTGTTTTTAAAAATAGACTTGTTATTTGTCTCTGCTCTACCGCACGGACTGACATCAAAGATGGCCGTCACAAACATGCCCTTTCCTTATAAGTCTGCTTAGTGGCGGTCGCTATAGTAACAAGACCTTTCCATTTCGAATGCGGAACACGCGTGTGAGGAATTGGCGGAAAAAAGGTTAGATTACGCCATTCTTCTTCTAGGATCTACAGCATTTGCTTTATCCTATTTTTGATTTAATTTTGCTTTTGCTTTTAAAATTATTTGTTCCCATTTGTTTAAATAATTTTGCTAATTTGTTAATCTGGGAAGATGCCCTTTCAGTTTAGAAAAGGTGAAGTCTTGAAATCGCAAGCACGCAAAATCATATATAATGTTGCGGAATTTTGTTCCAGTGAAGCTTCATCTAAAGATGTATTATTAATTCTACTCCCACAAGCTCTGAAACGGGATTCTCGAGCAAGTTGAGTTTCTGAAGCTACAATGAAAAAAATAAGAAATGAAGTTTCTGCATTGGGCTCATCGAAAGATTTAAAATCACCTGGTAAACATCGTAAAAGACCTAGTGAGCGAAACTGCGAAATAGATGACTTTGACAAATGCGTTATACATACGTCAAACGATTCAAGACTTTTATATAAGAGAAAGAAAAGTACCATCGCTCAGAAAATTATTACCCTTGTAGAAAGAAAAAATTGGATTTTCGTGGAAAAGAGGCACATTGTGCAAAGTCTTACATTCAATGAATTTTCGATGGAAAAAGTGCGTGAATAAAAGAAAAGTTCTCATGGAAAGGTCATATATTGTTTTTTGGAGACACAAATATTTGAGAGAAATGAGAGGTCATAGGAAAACTGGACGACCGATTGTCTATATTGATGAAGCTTGGGTCGATAGGAACTTGACATTTAAGAAATGTTGGCAAGAGACGACACAGTTTTGGGAGTTACAGCAAATGTTAATGCGAAAAATAGACTTATAGTGTAACTTATAGTCAGTGGCGCACCCAGGATTTCGCTTTGGGGGGGGGGAGCTAATGCATTGTACCCGGCAAAATGAAGGTAAACTTTAAAACAGGCCGGGCCGCCAAAATTAGAAGATTTTTGATAGGCAGGGTCGGGCCGATTGACAAAATAAATGGGCTAACAAAAAAATTTAATGGGCCCGCGGACCGGGTACGCGCCTCGGACCCGTGATAGGTGATGACTTGTAGATTTTTTCTTATTGAAACTTCAGTTGTTTTTATGCATAGTCAGAATCAGAATATTCGAAAGATACACGTTTAACACTCTTTTTTTCGTCGTTGAATGAAAATCAGTTCATGACTGTCGGTAAAATGGGATGATGACGTTCGCGAAAATAAATATAAATCTGCTTCACGAGATGACGTTAGTTCGGCAACATCATCAATAGGGTAATATAACATGTCAAGCGTAGAGACTCGGGCCAAGCGGAGATCATGCTTATATTCTTTTATAGACAGTCGAGTTGGGTTTTAACTGGACTTAATTGTACCTAAGCAGTTTGTTTTGTCAAATAGTAATAGAAATAATATATTGCTGTTAACGGATTCAGTGAAAATATACCTTAAGTGATTCTCAAATTAACAGCTAAACAACACGAAACTCTCCGAAACATTTTTTAACTGTAAAGGCATAAAATAGACAGGCCTGACTTGAAGCGATTTGGAATCGAGTACTCTTTTCCATTTTTAGATAAATAAATAACTTATCGAGATTAGGTATTCCTTTCTTTTGACGATAGGTTTTTCTCCTTTACTGTGCTATCACGACAAGAGATTTAATTCAAAACGCCAATTTTAATAGTATTTTCTGAAAGATTTTTTGCATTTATCAGAAAAAGGAAAACGTTATTTGATTACACAGTTTCTGAATAAGAACACCTGTCTATTTTATGCATTTCTGAAGAAAATTGAATTCAGAAATGTGTCAGAAAGTAGCTCCATTCGATTTGAGAAGAGCCTTAATAAATTACAAAGAAATATTTTCAAAAATCTACTTTTTTATACAACTTAAAAGTTATGATTTTTTAAACCCCTTTTTCTCGTTTCTTCAAAAGTACATTAATTTTTTTTTAATGAATCTTTAGTTGAAGGCTGAAAAATCTAAGCAATCATTAATGTTGCTATTGTGCTTTTTCTGTCTCGTAAACATATAATAAGTTAAAATATATTGTAAAATTTCTCCAAAAATATGTATGCTATATTTTTTAAAAGAATCTTAATTTTATTAATCAGAATTTTTTTTTATAGAAATTGAGCGGACCGGACAGAGAAAAATTTAACTGATTTTGTCACTGGCCGGGCCTGTTTTCTTTGATTTTTGTACGGGCCGGGCCGAACTTTTAACTTTTGCACCGGGCCAAGACAGATTTCGGTCGGGGCGAGCCTTGAAATTCCGGCCTGTGCTCTCTAGTGCATTTGCATGACACTCATGAGTCGGTGATCAAGTGACCAGCTGCATTTGCACACTGCAACAGTCGCTGAAATGTACTATAACCACTTCTAATATCAATCAATGATACAAAATTTGTTAATTTTTTATGGACACGTGCAGACTTCTTTTCTTTATACTTTACGATTACTGAAAAATAGCTCCAATGCTTTCCAAACGGTAAAATTTGGCTAATATTGCTAATTTTTCTCCATCCTCTTTAAACGCTTATTACCTAGATTTATAGAGATATTTTAATTATTTATTAGTCTTTTTAACATATTTAAATCTTTGTATAAATGATTCTGAGTTTTTCGTTTGAAATATACCCACAAACAAAATTATGATGGGATATGTGAAGGATATCGGCTAATTGAGAGTGTGTCTCGCGTCCTATAATCGGAATTCTACTGTAGTTAATAAAAACACTTATTCATCCAAACTTTTGAATTCCAAATAACTGAAAACCGATATGTTAAATGGCCCCTCTTCCTTCAGTGGAGCCAATGTAATTGCAAAGAATTAATAAAAGGTGTCAAAAAGTGACTAAATCTTAAATTCTCTGCGCCAATTATTGATATGGGCGCGAATGACAGATACATTTCTTGTTTTACTAATATAGTTCCTAATATTTTGTACACTCTAATTTTATTCGTTATTTGATAAACCCATTTCCATTATCATAAATGGAATGCATGATTAACGAATGGTTAATATAATAAATTAAAAAAATAAATTATCTAATTGAAATAAAATTTATAAACAAATTGAATTTTTAAAGGTATATTTAGTATATCTTCAAGCATAAAAACGAACAAAAAAATACAAATTATATATAAATTAATGGGTAAATATTATAAACTTTTATTTTTGATCTGATAAATTTTATATATTGAAGACAGTTTTAAAAAGTTAATAAGTACAAAATACCTTCTAAAATATTACAGCATAGAAATCCCCACTTACATTCAATTTAGTTAATTAAAAAATACTAAATAAATAAAATAAATGAAATATACTAAATATATTTTCCATGTTTTCCAAGGTTAAAGATATTGGGGACATTCAATAATAGAAGAAATGGGGAGAAAAGCAAATGAAAATTTAATATAAACTGTATTAAAATTTAAATGGTTAAATTGTGAGACACTAGTTTTAGATACACTGTTTTACTGTATAGGATATCAACGGTTTTAATCTAATGATAAAAATCCTTGATTATGATTTTAATCAACTGATTGTTAAAAAAAAAAAAAAAAAAAAAAAAAATTATAAAAATAATAAATTTTCTAAATTTTGAAATAAAATGATTAAAATTTAACAGGAACATAATTTGCAAAGTTTTTATAGTCATTTTGGCTTTATGAATAAATAAAAGAAACTTTAAATAATTGTTTAAAAGCTTCACTTTTTAGACTTGTAAAAAATTAAATAAAGGCAGTAAGCTTGTAAAAAGCAAGTTTTTGTCTGGTATACAGAGCATTTCATTTAAAAATGATATTTAAATCTAATATAATTTGCAATGTCATAATTTACTTTAAGTAATCAAATTATTCATTCTTTTATTTAAAATAAGCATAGTAAGTATAACAAATTTCTGCTAGTAAAAGAATAAATAGTCAATACCTTATTTTCTCATTCTACCTTTAGCTGTATCCTGACTGAGATTTCTCGTAAAGAACTTCCCCATACCACAGTATTTCCCAAGATGTGCCCAAGACCTTCCAAAAGTTATAAGACTTTATTTAAAAAGAAAAAAAAACAGATATTATTAAGTCATGTTGAGCAGGGATTTTTTTGGACCCATTGAACACATTATAACATAAAGATAAAAAGTTAATCGGACCTTACAGGAAATAAATATACCCTTATGTGTAAATTTGTATGTGCCCTTGGGGTGCATCCCTCCTCCCCAACTTTTTTTAAAGATTTGACTATGTGTATTTGCGCAAACTGATGTAGTGAGGGAAAAAAATCTTAAATTTTGTATTTTCTAATATCTTATAAGAAAAAATACCGTATGATGTTTTCGCTAGATAAATAGTCGTTCTCTCTAAGTTCGTTGTTTACTTTTATTATTTCTAAACAACTAAAACAAATTACCAGGGAAACTTTTAGCATGACGTATGGAAAAAAAAATGAAGTAATAGTTTCTAAATATGGCATTTGTTTTATAAGAAACTCTGTAAATATTAAAGTACGAAATTTATTTTTTCTTATGTCCCCCATGTTTTATAAATTATATATTTTTTTAACGTTACCTTACATCTATGAAAGACATTCAAAATAATCCCATTCTGATCTTTTACGATTAATGCTTACCATACCAACTTGCGTTACTTCAGAGTTTCCGACACTAAAGATATCCAGCCGGAGTTTTAGTATCTGAGAGGATTGAAGTTGAATAAAATTCAAAGTATCCAAACTAAATTTCCTTCATAAAGAACGCCATTTTTTTAATGTCATTTTTAGACTCTGAGGAAATGTTTGCCAAATATAAGTTAAAGGAAAAGGGGATAGTGTGGAAGAAAAAAAAAGTATGTATGTATGTACGCGTATACGCGCTTAGTTATTTTGAATAGTTAGTTGATAGTATATACAGTGTATTACAATAGTTATAGTTAAACTATTGTAAAATTTCATATTCTAGTAAAATTATGTCCAAAAACTTTAAATAAATCAATAAAGCTATTATTGTGCACTGAATATACTATAAAAACAATTGTCATTGAATTATATTTTAAAATGAAATTTTATACAACATAAATTACTAAAATATAAGAAAATAAAACGTATGCGTAAAAATAATTAACTTTGACTAAATTACAGTTTAAATATTAGTACAAAATCTATTATTATTATTATTACGCAATATTTCAAACTTTTGACGGTAATTTTTAAGCACATGAACTATAAGATTAATATTTTAAAATTGGGGAGCATCAATAAATAACATAAACGATAATAATATATTGTAAAAGATAAACAAATGCTATTCTCTATATATTGTATTTTGCAATGAAAATATGTTTAAAGAACTCTCATTAATTCATTAAGAATAAAAAACATATTATAAACGGAAATTTCAAGAAATACAACAGAAATATGCGTATGTATGTAGTTCTTACAATAAGGTATATCTTTATGAAATAAAATTAATACAAAATAGTTTAACATACTTTAGATGGAACATGATTGCACATGCAAATGCAAAGCCGGCACTCGCAGAGCGACGCTATGTGACCTGCTAGCACGTCAATATCACCTTCAATCAGTCATGACCATGAGTGAGTGTACGCAAGTACAGTGTCTAGAATAATATAGTGTGGAAATGGGTGAAAACGTATCCAAATAATTACAAATCCACCAGAGGGCGCTATGATCCAGTTTATTGCTACGAATGAATAGAAATCCAATGTGTTTTCAGATATTTATGATGCAATTTAAGCTACGGGAAATTTATTTTTGAAAGATAAATTTTTCGAAAAATAGAAGTAAAAAGATTTATGTTGTAATACGCGATACATTAGGAATAAATTTCAGAACACTTTATTTTCAGATTGCTCAATTATCATAAACAATGCGATCTCCGTACACACTTTTTTTTTTTTTTTTAAACATTGAGCTTTATTTATAGCAGTAATAAGAAACTATTTCATAAATTTTCATATTATTACAGGTTTAAGCACTAATAAACCCTGCAAGATGATCCTCCCACACAATCTTTTATTTACTTTTTGTTTTGATTTTAATAAGCTAGTTAATTGAAACTGTCATATACATCCAGTAACTAATTTTTGTGTAACGAGTGTAAGTACCTAGAAAAAGTATTACAATAAGTAAATATCAAGGTTTTATAATTATCTTATGTTGATTGTTTGACAATTTAATTTTTCTTGTTAGAAACAAAGAAAATCAGTAACTATCTGTTTAATTATCTTATTAATTTCAGACTGGAAATATTGTCTGGTATTTGATACTTAAAATTAATTAAAGAAAAATAGAATTTGCGGAACCAACTAAATGATAATAAAAGTTAATATATCAGTTTTTTTTTTTTTTTTTTTTTTATGTTGAAATTCAAAAAACACTAATTTATCATTTTTTTTTTTAAATTACAAATTTGCTTTTAAATATAAAAAAATTCATTGATGTTCGTCATAAAATATGCCAACTGGCATTGAAACTGCAGCAGTAAAATATTTTAAACACGGAAAAATATAAAATATAAATAAAAAATAGAGTAATATATATATTTTATCAATTAATAGTTTAATTTTAAAGCTTTTAAGTTATAGCTTTTATCAATTAACAGTCTAATTTTAAATTATGATTATTAATTGAGAAAATAATTTAGGAATCCTGAATATACGGATTAAATACTTTTTTCTCCTTTTTTATTGCCATATCTTAAAAAAGAGAGAGCAAGAATTATAATTTTTTTAATTAAATCACTAATTTGCACGTTCTACCAAGAGTAAATAAAATGAATGTTTTTTTCATAATAAAAGTCACACCAAATTAACATATTGTAACAAATTTTTTTTATGAATTGCAGTCCTGAAATTAAGCATGATTTATATGATAAACATTGAACACTTATAAAAGAGTTTTAAAAATATATAGTTCTACTTTTATACTTATTCAGTAACAAATTCATTTGACAATGAATGAACCCCATCACAGAGTTTTATTTAATAAATATTTGATACAGAGTTTTTGTACTGCGTAGCACAACCAGGAACAAAACAATGGGAGTCTCGTTTTTTACCCATCTTCGAAATATTTTACAAGTTTTTACATAATTTTTAGTAATCTCTCGGCACTGCTACTAATGCTTAGTAAATACACGTAGCCTTGTTTTCAAGCAAGGAAGCTTGATGGTAGCGGCACCTACGAAATTGTAATTTTTTGGATAATTCTAAAGCATTACGCGGTATACGCGATTGCCACACTATATTATTCTAGACACTGTAACGCAAGCACAAGGGCAATTTGTAGCTCGAAATAAGTTGCGCATGCGCGGAAAATGAATGAGTAAAGATGATTTTAGAACGTAGGTTTTCTGACGGTTATTCCAAAAATCTAATATTGAAAACATTACTGTGACCGTGATATACGGTAAAGATAATATACCTTTGCAGAAAAATCGAAAGAAAATGAAAAAGGACCATTTTCGGAACCCTGCTTGCTATCTGAGTAGATAGCTGGCTTGCTCATTCATTCTCATTATGTCACAAATAGTGGCTGGCCGCGACCAGCGATTGGTAGAAAACGACGCGCCCATCGTTTTGTGCCAATCGCTGTATGTCTTTCGTTGTGGCCAGCCGCCTTTCGTGACGTCATGATAATAAATGAGCAAGCCCGGGATCTAGTGTAGTCCTGGCATAACTCAAAAATGAGGTGTACTCGGAATGAGGCGCGGCTAACGAAAAAGAAAGGCTACCGCTGTGCTTTACGCGTAGTTTTTTTTCAGACCGCGGGAGTCACGTGATACTCGAATCCCCAATGCAGGTGTACGAAAAGAGTATCACGTCACACTAGCGGTCTGTAAAAAAAGATAAGTGGAATGCACCGCGGTAGCCTGTCTTTTTCGTTAGCCTCGGGAATGAGGTGTACTTTTCGATCCCCATATTTTCTAGGAATCTATTTCTGTTAAAAAAGTCATTGGTTACAATTCATATTTTTTAGAAAATTAATATTCAAATATATGCTATAATAATTGGAGAGAACGTTTAATTTTCTTTATTTTTTTAAATATAATTACATTTACTTTATTTATCTTTGTGATAATTGAAGCGAAAAACCTGTTTAAAATTACAAATACAACTTCTGGCAGAAGCCTTACAACCGGAACTAGGGCTACAGTGTCTAGAAATATATAGTGTGGAAATCAACATGCTAAACCGTATCCAAAAAATTACATTTCCACCAGTGGACGCTGTGACCAAGTCTGTTCTATTGCTGCGAATGGGTAGAAATGTAATGTGTTTTTATAAATTTATGATGCAATTTAAATTACGGGAACTTATTTTTGAAAGATAAATTTTGTGAAAAAGAGATTTAAGGTGTAATACGCGATACATTAGGAATAAATTGTAGAACATTTAATTTTCAGATTGCTCAGTTATAAACAATGCAATCTCCGTACACACATTTATTTTTAACATACAGCTTTGATAGAAAGGGTAAAAGTAACTATTACAATTATGGATTAAATAACTATCAAAATTTTATAATTATCTTATGTTTATTGTATGACAATTTAATTTTATTATTAGAAACAAAGAAAATCAGTAATAATTAGACATTTTTAATGTGTTAATTTTAGACTAGAAATACTTTTGGGGGGATTTTATACTTAAAATTAATTAAAGAAAACTATAATTTGCAGATCAAATTAAAAAGATATGTTTTTATTTCCTAATTATTTATACCCAAAAAGATACATATATTAAGATATTTCATTCAATTGGCCCTTTTAATGTTTCCAGAATCTTTAATTTAAAAAATGAGATACTATTTTATAATGTATTACATTGTGTAATGTAATACATTGTAATGCTTAAACATATATGCAATAGAATAGAGGCAAAAAGAAGTTTGGCTTCAAACAACTAAATGCCAATAAAAATTAAACCAAATATATAAATATATGTATAGTATATATATATACAGGGTGTATCTGAAAAGGTGGGCAAAACTTTACAGAGTGATAGAACGCAGCTATTCGAGCATATCTCGTCATAGACTGTATGGTATTCGTCGAAGAATTTTGTGAAGGCTACTGTTTTGGGATGAAAAAATTTGTGAAGGGTGTTGTTTTAAAATGAGAATTTTTGTGAAGGATCCTGTTTTAAGATGAAAAAATTTGTGAAGGTTCCTTTTAAAGACCCAAAATTTTTCTAAACAGATCTCTGGTAATATACACTTAAGTGGCCAATAAAATTAGAGACACCCTTTATTTTAAAGTTAACCAGTCCAACAGTGACGTAGAATAACGTAACAATGCAGATTTGCTTATATAAGGAACTCTCAGTTTCGTACGACGTAGTTAACACGGAAGTTACAGTAAAAATGGGTAAGATGAAAGATTTAAGTGATTTTGAACGAAGGATGATCGTCGGTGCATCGGGTATTTAGAGAGTGGCACTTAAGAAAAAAACTTCGAGAGATAAGGACCATTCTGGTTGAAAAAAGGCTGGTGAACGAGAGAGCTGAAAGGCGGGTTGTACGCATAGTCCGCAGAAACACGGCAAATTACAGCTCACATCAATTCAGGTGCATCACAAAGCATATCCCAACCCAAAACAAGACGAATTTTTGTAAAGATGGGCTTTAGCAGCAGGAGACCATCAAGAGTGCCTTTGGTATCACAGAAAAGTAGGCAAAAATGCCTGTTGTGGGCGAAAGAATAGCAAAATTGGTCACTTGAGGACTGGAAAAAAGTAGCCTGGTATGATAAATATCGTTTTCTGCTCCGCCATGTAGATGACGGTGTAATTATGGTGTGAAGAATGTTTTCCTGGAGTACACTGGATCTCTTAATAAGGAAAGGGCATCTGACGTCACTGTTGGTTAAACTACTGTTGGTTTGGGAGTAAAACCTGTTCATTCTTTACGGCTCCTACAGTACACATGAGATGGAGGGATTTGATTGGTCTATGTTAAACTGGTCTATGATATAATTGGCCTAAGTCGCCATGACGATTCCTGCAATGATAGCTGCGACAAAAACGCAGTGGTAGATTGGTTGATGGAACTGTTTGTTTGTAAACATGCCCTTTCCTTATATCTGTGGACACAATTCAGAACAGTACAGCTTACCTCAACATCGTTGACGATCACATGTACTCGTTTATGGCTATAATGTTCCCTTATGGAGATGGTCACTTTCGACAGGACAATGCACCTTGCCACAGTGCTCGATATGTCTTAAATTGGTTTGAAGAACATCAATCAGAGTTTAACCTTCTTCCATGACCAACTCTGTCCCCTGACCTCAATAATTTTTTTTAATAAAATCACTAATTTGCACTTTCTGCCAAACAATGTTTTTTTCCATAATCTGAGTTATACCAAACTAATGTATTATAACAATTTTTTTTTAGCAATATGAATTGCAGTCCTGAAATTAGGCATAACCACTGAATTAGGATAAACATTGAACGCTTATAAAATAGTGTTTTTAAAAATATATAGTTTTAAAATTATACTTATTCAGTAACAAGTTGATTTGGCGAGGGAATCACCCCAAGTCACAGAGTTGTATTTAATCAATATAAAACTGTATTTAAAGTCTGAAACCTCCAAATTATATTTTAGACATCACATACTATGCCTCTTTATACTTTTCAAATTGGTTAAATATTATTTTATCTGTAGGTTTGCATAAATTGATTACTTAATATTTATAATGATGCAGAATATAATAAATATTTGCTAATATACATCTTGCTGAAATTTTGTTTTGTATGCAATTATTTTTAATTAATAAGAGCGAAATTGTTACATGTTTTGAATTGAACTAAATGTAGGGTTTGTTTTTGGATACTTCTTCAAGATTAACTAGAAGATTAGCTTGTTTTACTGAAATAAAATGGTACTTTTATGTTAGTCAGGCGCAAAAGAAAAATCGCGAAGTATTGTTCCCATCGCCATCATTCGTATTACATTCATTTCATTTAAAATATCAATATTTCACTAATTTTATTCAAAATAGATAAGTTTCATTTAAAATACAAATGTTAGAAATACATGTCTTTTATTTATTTATTTAAAATGTATTTCATTAACACATTTCATTCAAAATACTAAATAAATAAATAAGAAATATTACCATAAACAAAAGCATTTTATTTCAACGTCAATTTCTAATTTACACACACAAAAAGTTAAAGTTAAAATATACCAACGGGCCGTAAAACTGCAGCAATGAAATATTTTAAACCCTGAAAAGTATAAAATATAAATAAAAAAAAATAAAGAGAGTGATATATTTTATCAATTTATAGTTTAATTTTAAAGCATAAAAAGTTTTTAAGTTATAGCTTTTATAAATTAATAGTTTAATTTTAAATTATGATTATTGATTGAGAAAACAATTTAGGAATCCTGACTACATAGATTAAATACTCTTTTTTTTTGCCATATCTTAAAAAGAAGGAGCAAAAATTATAATTTTTTAAAATAAAATCACTAATTTGCACTTTCTACTAAGCATGTTTACGCAGCCTTGCTTTAAAGCATTACGCGGTATACGCGATTGCCACACTTCTAAACAATGTACTAGGTCTACCAGATGTAATGCTAGAGGCTCTAACTTGAGCGTGGTTGGACGCCATGCTACGTCACTGAACGATGCTCCACATATGAACAGCGTGCAGCGTCCCCTAGATTATTCAAGTGCCGCTGATATAACAGGAGATCGTAATCTCGGGACCAACACGGCCGATAAAACGTCACATGGAGTGGATCAACTTTACACGGCGATTGGTACATATCAGCATTGACGCACCCATCATTTTGTGTAGGGATACTATAATACACGTACTGAATCATCAAGCATTTTGTTGCCAACTTACAAGGAAGGTCTCCTTAAAGCGCATACTCAGAATATTTTGAAAAAAATGCTAATGGGACTACTAATGTACGTAATAAAGGATCAGCCAAATTTAGCTGCGGAATCCCAGTAAAAAATCTGTAAAAAAATAAAATACTTTGGAGTATTTGGTGCAAAAAGACGGGATTTGGCAAGCAAAACGTTTTATTTGCCAAATGCAAGCCACTTTAATGGGTTTGAAAATTCCTGGTTAGATGTGTGTTTAAATGCATAGTACTTTATGAATTTAAATTTCAACGATTAAATAGTTTATTATTTTTTCTATATTCTTATATAATATAAATACAAATTAAGTATTGCTGAAGTTATTTAATTCTACATGGTTTCGTTGGATGGATATGTTTTAAGAGTATTTTAACAGTAAATGCTGGATTAAGAAACCTCTCATTATACATTTCGATATTGAATAAGTCATTGTTTCCATGGCAACAAGATTTTTCTCTTGTTGTCTCCTTCACTAACAATATCGCAGTCAAATTGACAGTGCTCAGAAATGGACAATTAATTTTTAGTGTGAAGAATTTTTAATCAATTTAAATTTTGTTTTAAACCTTAGAATAAGATCGTTAATTTTCTTTAAATGTACATATAAATGTACATGGCAAAACTGAAGTTATAAAAGTTTATTTAAGTTAAACTTACACAAACTAGTTCAGTATAAAGAATAGAAAATGTTTTTCCTTAAAGCGTATTTATCGTAAATGCGCATTTTAAAAATTTCTTTGTGTCGCCCGTAGAGGGAAAAAGACAGTTCTACCTCAAGAGGATCAATGATGTGGTGGAGGTGGAGGGAGTGAGTCCAACCCTCGGAGGATCAATGATGTGGTGGAGGAGGGAGTGAAATCATACTATAGTATGATGTGAAAAGAACACATTAAAAAACGAAGGGGTCTTAAGTAGGGCTGGACGATATCAGAAATTTAATATCGCAATATATCAACAAGTTAATATTGATATTGCTGATATATCGCGATACTAATTTAAAGGGGAGGGGGGGAGAGCAAGAGCATTTGCTATTTTAAGATAAATGATATGGTATCAACAATTTAAACACAAAACCTAGTTGAATGCAACGAATTAAAAATTTTATATGTATTTGCTCATAGAACATATTTTTTTTTTTCTACGTTTATTAAAACAAAATATTTAAAAGGAAATAAACTAATTGTTTAATAACTATTTGCATTACCATTACTTTCATAAAGCTTTTCTTTAAAGATAGTATATCTCCTATTCTTCTCATTTTATTCTATTAATATATACTTTTTTTTAAGTTTCATTTTCACCTCTATGATATGATTAATATATGATTAAAAAGCACAATTAATAAAATGAAATTTAAAGTTGTCCACATAAAAATGTATAGAATTTTCGTTTCATAGAATTTAATTATTTGTTTAATAATACCAAACTTTGTTTTACTTGGTTTTACAGTTTGGGGGGGGGGGGGGGACTCAGTCTGATTTCGTTTATTCTGTACACGAAATGGGTCCGGGCCAAACCACCCATACATCACGATCCTTTCGTCATATATCCTTCGTTTAATATTGGCATAAAGAAATCAGTCCATCCTGAAAAACTTCATTTTATCAATTATCATTATCGTTTCTTATTTTTAATTTAGCAAAGAATTACCTTGGATGAATAAAAATATGAATTTAAGAAATTAAAAAAATATCGCATATTTTGAGAAATTTACGATTTACTACAAAATTTAATCATGGCAACCATGTAATTTTTGTTTCATTTTTTTTTTTTTTGCGTTAATTATTATCTAGCATTGTTTAAATTATTTAATGTATCTCTCATTGAAAAAAAAATGTATTCTTTGCTGAATAACTGATAGACAACCGTTCAGAAATTTAATTTACTAATAAAATCCACTAGAATAAACAATAAGTTAAATTTCGATAATCTAGTGAATTTCAGTGTAAAAATTTTCAATGTATTTAAAGTACCTTTTTTATGAACGGGGCAACCAAAAAAGACTGAATCTATCCAATTCGATACACTCATTTTAAGCTCAGATATAAATTACTTACGAATCCAAGAAACCGCACTCTATAAATAAAGCATTATCAATACTACACAATAATCAACACTCATCTTTTTCGTCATGACATATCAAAAGCTCAGAGTTATCGGAATAAGTCTGGACCAATCACAGCAGCCAAACAAGGACCGAGCGATTACTGTTATTCAGTAGCGAAAGTGTTATTCAGTATTTATCTGTAACGAACAGTAGAATTTGTGGTTTTTAAACACTGGATGTATTGGGATATATTGGAATACTTCTTACTTTGATATATGATAGATACATAATCAGCGGAGGTAATTTTCCGTTTTTGATGAAGCAGGATTATGAATAAATAGATGGATCAAATGAAAAAAGGATTGAAGGACATATTGGTACGGGATATTTGTCGCTGTTTTTCGGGGCTCGATTTCGCGGTGATCGTAAAACAAAACATGAATACTATTGTTAATGGGATATATCGGCTGAGTCAGAGTTTAAATATTGTTATTGCGATATTTAAAAAATATCAATATTTGACCGATATATTGATAAATAATCCAGCCCTAGTCTTAAGGGTGTACTATAGGAGGAGGGTATAAATGTGAGGGGGCTAACATTTTTAAGGGGGGGCTTAATTTTTAAGGAGGGCTTAATTTTTTTAGGATCAAATTTAAATGTTAGATTGAAGTCTGCTATAGGATGGGGGTATTTTTGAAGAGGCGGCTAACTTTTTTGAAGGGGGGCTTATTTTTGAGGGGGGGGCTTAATTTTTTTTTTTTTTTTTAACGACTTAGAGTATGAACGTAAATTTTTGAGGGAGCTTATTTTATTTTTTTTTATTTTTTTTATTATTGACTTTAAGTTTGAACGCGAAACGGGGATTAAACTTTTTTTTTTTTTTGGTTTCGCCCTATGCGTGCAGGAACTGAAATGATTGATGTTTAAAATAGGTTTTCTTGAAAAGATTTCACTGAGGATTGAACCCAGATCCAAAATAGTTTCTTGACTTGGTGGAGAGTTGTACATTACGGTCTATGGAGAAAATTCGTTAACAATATACTTTAATGATGTTACACTCTTTCAAACGTATTGAAATTGATGTATATCACTGAGGTGCATTACAAGAGGCTTAGTATAGAATATTGTGTATAGCATTCATCGTTCATGTACAGGGACAAACAAAAGAATTCGATTAAAGTGCTGTCTGTTAATAATAACTACTGGAAGTGCGTTTTTCGTTGCAATACGCGTTTTTAAATTGAACTAATTTTTTGCCTATTGCTTTGGTGGATATAAATTCTATCCATCCTATACAGGGCAGCACAAAACATCTCGTCTTGACTTGTGGTAGGTTTAACTGATCAAACCAAGAAGCTATATCTGTATGTTTAGATTTTAAGTGTTTAAAGAGAGGTATCGCGCTACCGGAAGTGAAAAGTTTAAGTTTGAATTTTAATGAAACTGGAAATTTATCGTTTTCAATATGATTCGATTGAATATTAACATATTTCTTCTAAAATGTATAGTGGAAGCAATGGTAAAAAGACATGTTTAGGGATAAGTACTGTTTTTATTGTGTTTGGTGTAGAAAACATAGGAAAGAGGCGTAGTTTAAAAAACAAATTCAATTTTATTAATAATTTTCCCAATGCAATACATGTGGACCCACTTTTCGTTTTTTAGTGGGTTTTGACAAATCTAATGCAGAATCTTGTTTAAGGTTTGTTGACAAATATTTATTTTTAATAAAATTTCGCGGGACATTCATTTCGTTTATTGTTTCTAATAATTCGTTCTGTGCCATGATCGGTTTTATTTTTTTCACAGTAAACAAAAGATTAAATAAATCTGCCAAGTTCGATCCGGGGATATGTTTTCCTTCGAAACTTACAGTCAAATTTTTATCCTATTGAAATTTTCTTGGACGTGCCATGACAAACTGATCTAATGCTTTGATAATTTAGGAGAGCTTTATCTGTACAAGTTATGATATCATAGTGGTTAGATTACAGATATTTGTGTTTTGGAATACACACATGGTACACGCGATTTTTAATTTTGCCTGTTCAGTTTCATTTATATTGTAAAATGAGGGTTTATTTTTGAAAGATAATGTTAACTTTTATGATTATCTTGTAACAGACTGCTTTCATTAAAGTATATTTTAGAATTGTAAACTACAATTTTGAAATTTTCATCTGTTTGGTAAAAAAGCACAGGAAAAAAAAATAAAAGTATTAAAAAAATAATAACAACTGTTCAAAAATATTATAACAACTAAACAAATGATAAAAAATAATAAAAACTGTTCAAATAATAATAACAACTATTCAAAAATAATAAAAACGGTTTAAAAAATAATACTGTTAAAAAATAATAAACGATTGACTTTATATAACCAACATTTAAAAAAAAGATAATCGAATCTAGTTTTTTCTAACATGACTTATTCGAAATATTCACTTTTTCTAGTTAGATTTATAACACATAAGTGATTCGATCAGTAAAATATTATTTATAAAAGCACTAAATACGAGATTAATAAGAATTTTTAACTTACAAACATATTAACTTCTGATACACAAATGATTCGACCAGTGAAATTTTATTTATAAAAGCATTTTTGACTTACAATTGTACGAACTTCAGATACGTAACCCTTTCTGAATCAATGTGTAAGAATTAACTGACGATTGAACTTATAACAGAGTATGATAAAATAATCACGTGACTTTTTAAACCAATAAAATGTTAATATTTTTAAACAAGCGCCCTCTATCATTTTATGAACTTCCAAGAAACGAGTTAATAGGATTATATTGTTTCCTGTTACCGCTGTGAAAGGTTATGTTTTAAGTTAGTTTACATTTAAGTGATTACGGAACGAGTCATGGATTCTGCTTTGTCAAGTGTTAATAATATGTCTAACGTGAAGAGTGAACCCTCATCACCAGGATTAAATGACCATGACATGGAATTTTTAATACAGCCTAAAGAAGAATCTGTTTCGAATTGTGAAGTGAAACCCACCTCATCAGGATTAAAGAAACAGAAGTTACCCTTTGTGTGTTCTACTTGCAACAAAGCTTTTCCTCGAAAGGTTAACTTAACGTTTCACATGAAATGTCATTTGGAGAAAACACCTCTTGTGTGTGTAATCTGTGAAAAAACATTCGCTAGAAAGTATCATTTATTAAATCATATGAAGATTCATTCAAAGACCTCTGTGATTCATAATTGTAATGTATGTGGCGAAGTATTTTCACAAAAGAGTGATTTATTAAAGCATGGGGAAATTCATAACACTTCCAAGCCAAAACAAAGGAAAAGTAGACAGTCACCCAGTCACTGTAAATGTGACGATTGTTTTGAAACATTTAATAATAGATCTGACTTAGTGAAACATAGAAAAATTCATCTTTCACCTAAAGAACATAACCCATCTGATCGACTTTCCTTGGGAAACAGTTCGAAATATGAAATTTCAGACATCACTCAGTTTAGTAAAATATTTAAGTTTTTCGATGTTTTTACTCCTGCTCATTGGAATTTAGGTGAGGAAATGATTGTTGAAGTACAAATGAATAAGAACTATGAGCTTTATGTTCACATACAGAAATATGAAGAATTTGAAAAGAACGGTCGTGAACTTACCCCCACAAATGAAGGCATTACATTATCATGTGCAACATTCGACAAATTTGAATCGAGATTGGATAAATTTAATTTTGTTTCTGAAAATGATACATTCGTATGTAATAATGACTTACTAATTGCTTATGTAAATAAGGAATCATGCATACTGCAAAAATTATTCAAATCGAAAAAGTTTGGGTTTTGTTTGAAGTCTGAATTTTTACTGCTTACAAAAGATCAATATTTGAAACTAGTGAAAAATCGCTTTAAAATTACTGAATGTCTCATTGAGACGCTTTTAACTAAGCTTATTCCTGTTTCAGTTTTAGAAAACTTAAACAAATGTAAATGTACCCACCTCACAATCGACGAGATTTTGAACTATTTCTTAACATGTTTCGATGACGAGTTAAAGTCATCCGTTTCTCGCGTGTTTGATTGCTATCAATGTTCAATCGGAGAACCAATTAATATGAAACACGAGTGTGATACTTATAATTTGCGCAGAAAATATAATTGGTGTAATGAGAGTGCACTGCTAAATTTTAACGTGACTGAATTTGTAAAAAACCTGTTCAAGCAATGTTCATGTAATTATACTCATTTATTTTTTGAAACTATGAATATAGACTTTTATAATAACCATTTAAACAATGTATTTATAAATTAACATAGAAATGTATTTATTTAATAAATATTTGTTTTTATATCACATATCTGTTTTTATTTCACATGTCTATTTATTTATTTATTAAATTAATCTTTGAAGTTTTATTTTCTAGAAAAAAAAGTAAACATATATTTATGAGTAGGCAATTTTTTTTTTAATTGTAGTCTTTAAAGTTAACCCTTTTTGGTTAAATGAAATCTCTTTTTAAGAAAAATTGATTATTTTTATTTGAATACGTATTAAACTTATTTATTGATAAGAAAGTTTAATTTTTCTCTCCGTTTAAACAATGACATTGCATGTTTTCAATCCCACAGTTAACATTACAGTATTTAACTTAAACCGTCACTGTATTTATTATAGATAAGTAATTTAAATGATTAACCATAACTGTGACTGCTTTTAACCTAGATAAGTAAATGTTTACATGAAATACAATCAGTTTACTGTTGACTTTTATCGAGATTACACCAGTTAGTGGAATACTGATTAAAAATATTTTATGACATTAATATGCAGAAAAGATCTCACGAAGAAGTACTTTCACCTTCAAAGCATCCATGTTTAGAAAAACCTATGGAAAATTCAAATACCTATGAGAAAGAGTTAAAAGACCCAAGATTAAAACTTTCTAAAATGGCTAATAACTGTGTAACTACTGAGGACTTACAAGATTTGAAACCCGAGATCGCTATGAATTTTTCAACCTTTGCCTATGGGGATGATACAACATCTTTCGAGAATCCCGGTCAAAAGCCAAATTCTGCCATGGACCATTTGAATACATTTTTCGAAGACATAAATTTTGAAAATTTAGACTGTTCTACTACCTCAACGTTTCAAGAACCTACAAATAATATTTTACAGACTACTCTTAAACGCGAGGTCAACGAGCTACAAGCAAACAACCTTTCGCAAACAAGTGGTGAATTAAAAACCACCATCTCACCTACAAATGACATTAAAAGTGATAAATTATGCAATTCATATGTGTTTCACAAAGAACTAAGTGACTGTTTCTATTTAACTTTGAAGTTGAGAACTAAACAATATTGTATACTTATACGAGAATTTAAACGCAATGTATCTACTAATGAAGAAATCCCGACCAACCGCGTGGTTAATATGGATATTCCTAGCTGGTTTGAGTTTCAATATAAACTCATTGCATTTAATTTAAGATACAAAAGTACGTCCTTTGTTTCTAATAACATGATTTTAGTGTTAAACCAATATTCTACGATGCGAATTAAAAATTTAAAGAATTATTCTTATATTGACTTAAATGAACATCAACTAGAAAAATTAAAAGAAAGTACTTCTCATTTAAATAGTGCACTTTTACAACATATGTATACAAAACTTTTACCATCTCTTATTAAAAAGAAATGTATAGTGAGTAATTTATCTACAGAAAATGAACAGGTGTTAAAGTATAAACTTAACACATGTATCGAGAATAATATGTTATCAATACTTAACCGACTGTATGAATGTCATGCATGTGCACTACGACATTCGAGTAAAAGCCTTCACTCCTGTTTCGCATTTAATAATAGGGAAAAATTTAATCAATTAGGGGAAGCTTTGTTAATGCTCGTAGATTTCGATTATGTAACTTCAACGTTTCTAAACGGAGTTTATAATGTTAGTGAACACTTTTTATGTAAGATTAATGAACAAACTATTTGTAATGAATTATTTAAGACCTGAAAATAAAATGTTTTTGATTAAGTTCTGTGTGTTTATTTTTGCAAAGTGTCTATGAGTGAATTTATTAGTTTATAATTTAGTAGAACTTTTAAGTGAAGTGATGTAATCCAATTAAAAAATAAATTAATCTATAACAAAAATTAATTGTAATAAAAATATTCACATTTAAAAAAAGGTTTAAAAAATTAGAAGTTAATGAAATTAAAACTTATTAAAATTAAAAGTTAACAACAAAAAATAAAAAATAAAATAAAATAAAGATTAACAAAAATATAGTTTTAAAATAAAAGTAAACAAAAAAAAGTTATAAAGTAAAAGTTAACAAAAAGTTAAAAGTTAATAAAATATTTAAAAAAGCAAAAGAATGTATGTGTTATGAAGAGAGGGGTTTCCTTGTGGAAGTAACTTACCAAATGTATGTGTATGTATTTATTAGTTTTTCATTTAGTAGAACTTTTAAGTGAACAGTTAGAATTTATGTTTTTATATAACTTAACACAAAATAAAATTTTTAACTATTGAATGGAAATATGCATATTAGTAAAACAGTCACAAGTTAATAAAATGAAAGATTTTAAATTTCATACAATTTAACAAATATATATATACGAAACACATTACGGATTTAAATATTATAAGAAATGTTTGATGGAAATTTTTAAGACAGATTTAATTCTTGGTTCTGCCATATATAGTTCGAATTTATTTTAGAAGATAGTTTTTAATAGTCTTGTGGTTCGAACTTGACAAAATGAAATCAAGACACAATGATTTGTATGTTATTTTAATCATTATGTCATGACTTCATACCTCTGAAAGTGTATTTAAAGGTTTCTCTAGCTTTATTCAGTGTTATTAAGCGTTTGTAAAACCGAAAATTAATGAAAAAACAGATCGCCTTCTACCAATTGCGCTAAGAATGTTTTATTCAATTATTATAAATAATAAAACCTTTTAGAATATTACTTATTTTAAATTCAAAATAATAAAAAGTTAAAGTTAACAAAATAAATAAATAATTCCTCTATTCAATATAAATAAAAGTTTACAAAAATAAAGTTTCAAAGTTATAAGTTTAGAAAAATTATAAGTTAACAAAAGAATTGAATAAAATATTAATAAAATATTAATAAATATGAATAATTTATTATTTTAAAATGCTATGCTTTTCAAAATAATACGCAAATAAATTAGTTATTAATTTACGAATATATTTTATAAATATATTATAAGTATATTTTGTGATAATTACAATTAGCTACGTGATCTAAACATCACTAGTAATGTGAAGGTTATGGTCGCGTAGTCACGTGATTAACCTGTGGTGGATGACGTCACTTAGTAACGTCATCATATCACGTGAGTTTAACTGATATACGTTTGTACTATCTTTCAAATCTCTACAAGTCGTCACAAAAGCCAGACCCTGCTTACCCAGCTTATAAATAAGGTAAGTTTAATTTACATGTGAATTAATCTTTTTCGCTTTCAAAATAATAGATAGTTAAAATAACAATGTTCATCCTTTAACTAATTAAAACCGTTTTATAAGAACTTATTTGCAAATATATTGTAAGATCTTTTGTTTGACATTTAAAAGAATAATTTAAGATAATAAAATTTAGTCTTTTAACATTGTGATTTAAAAGTAAGTGGGTATGAAAAGAAATTTTTCTGATTAGTTTATTTCCTAAAAAGAAAGAAATGGTAGACAAGAAAAGTTACCGAACCACAGTATGCGAAGTCAGAAGTTAAAATGACCAACACGCTGTTTTTAGCTGTTATCGGCCTGAACATGTAACTGATAAGGTCTTGATCACGTGAGTGATAAGGAAGTAAACTGATAGTTTAACCTCATTCTGTTATAAACGAGACACTTGACTTTAGCAAGCTGAAATGTATGGACCCCTTTTTAAGTTATCCTGTTTTTGTAAGTATATAAATTATATTTATTTGTTAATGTTTTAAGATAAATAGGGACGAATAGTTGAAAATTATAAATTTTCTAAGTATGGAAGATATTCGACTTGTATAATATATCTAATCTAGCAAAGGTTTAAAGTAAAACTCAAGTTAGTGTTTTTTTTTCTGCGCATGTGTAGATACAAAGTATATGGTTGGCTAGGCAACCAGTTGGTTGGTTGGAAGATGGGTAAACAAATGATTATGGGGATAAACAGTTAGCTCGATATTTAAAACATTGAAACTTACATTAACATAAAACTAAAAGTCAATTTTGATTAATTTGAAGATTTTTAAACATTACTTAAAAATTTTAAAAACTTTTAATTTATATAAACTTTACTTTTCATAATTTTTATTTTAAAATTTTATTTTATTTAATTTTTTGTTAACTTATAATTTTCATAAAGTTTTAATTTTGAAACTTTTATTTTGTAAACTTTTATTTATTTATAATGAACAGAGGAATTATTTATTTTGTTAACTTTAACTTTTTATTATTTTGAATTTAAAATAAGTAATATTCTAAAAGGTTTTATTATTTATAATAATTGAATAAAACATTCTTAGCGCAATTGGTAGAAGGCAATCTGTTTTTTCATTAATTTTCGGTTTTACAAACGCTTAATAACACTGAATAAAGCTAGAGAAACCTTTAAATACACTTTCAGAGGTATGAAGTCATGACATAATGATTAAAATAACATACAAATCATTGTGTCTTGATTTCATTTTGTCAAGTTCGAACCACAAGACTATTAAAAACTATCTTCTAAAATAAATTCGAACTATATATGGCAGAACCAAGAATTAAATCTGTCTTAAAAATTTCCATCAAACATTTCTTATAATATTTAAATCCGTAATGTGTTTCGTATATATATATTTGTTAAATTGTATGAAATTTAAAATCTTTCATTTTATTAACTTGTGACTGTTTTACTAATATGCATATTTCCATTCAATAGTTAAAAATTTTATTTTGTGTTAAGTTATATAAAAACATAAATTCTAACTGTTCACTTAAAAGTTCTACTAAATGAAAAACTAATAAATACATACACATACATTTTGTAAGTTACTTCCACAAGGAAACCCCTCTCTTCATAACACATACATTCTTTTGCTTTTTTAAATATTTTATTAACTTTTAACTTTTTGTTAACTTTTACTTTATAACTTTTTTTTGTTTACTTTTATTTTAAAACTATATTTTTGTTAATCTTTATTTTATTTTATTTTTTATTTTTTGTTGTTAACTTTTAATCTTAATAAGTTTTAATTTCATTAACTTCTAATTTTTTAACCTTTTTTTTTAATGTGAATATTTTTATTACAATTAATTTTTGTTATAGATTAATTTATTTTTTAATTGGATTACATCACTTCACTTAAAAGTTCTACTAAATTATAAACTAATAAATTCACTCATAGACACTTTGCAAAAATAAACACACAGAACTTAATAAAAACATTTTATTTTCAGGTCTTAAATAATTCATTACAAATAGTTTGTTCATTAATCTTACATAAAAAGTGTTCACTAACATTATAAACTCCGTTTAGAAACGTTGAAGTTACATAATCGAAATCTACGAGCATTAACAAAGCTTCCCCTAATTGATTAAATTTTTCCCTATTATTAAATGCGAAACAGGAGTGAAGGCTTTTACTCGAATGTCGTAGTGCACATGCATGACATTCATACAGTCGGTTAAGTATTGATAACATATTATTCTCGATACATGTGTTAAGTTTATACTTTAACACCTGTTCATTTTCTGTAGATATATTACTCACTATACATTTCTTTTTAATAAGAGATGGTAAAAGTTTTGTATACATATGTTGTAAAAGTGCACTATTTAAATGAGAAGTACTTTCTTTTAATTTTTCTAGTTGATGTTCGTTTAAGTCAATATAAGAATAATTCTTTAAATTTTTAATTCGCATCATAGAATATTGGTTTAACACTAAAATCATGTTATTGGAAACAAAGGACGTACTTTTGTATCTTAAATTAAATGCAATGAGTTTATATTGAAACTCAAACCAGCTAGGAATATCCATATTAACCACGCGGTTGGTCGGGATTTCTTCATTAGTAGATACATTGCGTTTAAATTCTCGTATAAGTATACAATATTGTTTAGTTCTCAACTTCAAAGTTAAATAGAAACAGTCACTTAGTTCTTTGTGAAACACATATGAATTGCATAATTTATCACTTTTAATGTCATTTGTAGGTGAGATGGTGGTTTTTAATTCACCACTTGTTTGCGAAAGGTTGTTTGCTTGTAGCTCGTTGACCTCGCGTTTAAGAGTAGTCTGTAAAATATTATTTGTAGGTTCTTGAAACGTTGAGGTAGTAGAACAATCTAAATTTTCAAAATTTATGTCTTCGAAAAATGTATTCAAATGGTCCATGGCAGAATTTGGCTTTTGACCGGGATTCTCGAAAGATGTTGTATCATCCCCATAGGCAAAGGTTGAAAAATTCATAGCGATCTCGGGTTTCAAATCTTGTAAGTCCTCAGTAGTTACACAGTTATTAGCCATTTTAGAAAGTTTTAATCTTGGGTCTTTTAACTCTTTCTCATAGGTATTTGAATTTTCCATAGGTTTTTCTAAACATGGATGCTTTGAAGGTGAAAGTACTTCTTCGTGAGATCTTTGCTGCATATTAATGTCATAAAATATTTTTAATCAGTATTCCACTAACTGGTGTAATCTCGATAAAAGTCAACAGTAAACTGATTGTATTTCATGTAAACATTTACTTATCTAGGTTAAAAGCAGTCACAGTTATGGTTAATCATTTAAATTACTTATCTATAATAAATACAGTGACGGTTTAAGTTAAATACTGTAATGTTAACTGTGGGATTGAAAACATGCAATGTCATTGTTTAAACGGAGAGAAAAATTAAACTTTCTTATCAATAAATAAGTTTAATACGTATTCAAATAAAAATAATCAATTTTTCTTAAAAAGAGATTTCATTTAACCAAAAAGGGTTAACTTTAAAGACTACAATTAAAAAAAAAATTGCCTACTCATAAATATATGTTTACTTTTTTTTCTAGAAAATAAAACTTCAAAGATTAATTTAATAAATAAATAAATAGACATGTGAAATAAAAACAGATATGTGATATAAAAACAAATATTTATTAAATAAATACATTTCTATGTTAATTTATAAATACATTGTTTAAATGGTTATTATAAAAGTCTATATTCATAGTTTCAAAAAATAAATGAGTATAATTACATGAACATTGCTTGAACAGGTTTTTTACAAATTCAGTCACGTTAAAATTTAGCAGTGCACTCTCATTACACCAATTATATTTTCTGCGCAAATTATAAGTATCACACTCGTGTTTCATATTAATTGGTTCTCCGATTGAACATTGATAGCAATCAAACACGCGAGAAACGGATGACTTTAACTCGTCATCGAAACATGTTAAGAAATAGTTCAAAATCTCGTCGATTGTGAGGTGGGTACATTTACATTTGTTTAAGTTTTCTAAAACTGAAACAGGAATAAGCTTAGTTAAAAGCGTCTCAATGAGACATTCAGTAATTTTAAAGCGATTTTTCACTAGTTTCAAATATTGATCTTTTGTAAGCAGTAAAAATTCAGACTTCAAACAAAACCCAAACTTTTTCGATTTGAATAATTTTTGCAGTATGCATGATTCCTTATTTACATAAGCAATTAGTAAGTCATTATTACATACGAATGTATCATTTTCAGAAACAAAATTAAATTTATCCAATCTCGATTCAAATTTGTCGAATGTTGCACATGATAATGTAATGCCTTCATTTGTGGGGGTAAGTTCACGACCGTTCTTTTCAAATTCTTCATATTTCTGTATGTGAACATAAAGCTCATAGTTCTTATTCATTTGTACTTCAACAATCATTTCCTCACCTAAATTCCAATGAGCAGGAGTAAAAACATCGAAAAACTTAAATATTTTACTAAACTGAGTGATGTCTGAAATTTCATATTTCGAACTGTTTCCCAAGGAAAGTCGATCAGATGGGTTATGTTCTTTAGGTGAAAGATGAATTTTTCTATGTTTCACTAAGTCAGATCTATTATTAAATGTTTCAAAACAATCGTCACATTTACAGTGACTGGGTGACTGTCTACTTTTCCTTTGTTTTGGCTTGGAAGTGTTATGAATTTTCCCATGCTTTAATAAATCACTCTTTTGTGAAAATACTTCGCCACATACATTACAATTATGAATCACAGAGGTCTTTGAATGAATCTTCATATGATTTAATAAATGATACTTTCTAGCGAATGTTTTTTCACAGATTACACACACAAGAGGTGTTTTCTCCAAATGACATTTCATGTGAAACGTTAAGTTAACCTTTCGAGGGAAAGCTTTGTTACAAGTAGAACACACAAAGGGTAACTTCTGTTTCTTTAATCCTGATGAGGTGGGTTTCACTTCACAATTCGAAACAGATTCTTCTTTAGGCTGTATTAAAAATTCCATGTCATGGTCATTTAATCCTGGTGATGAGGGTTCACTCTTCACGTTAGACATATTATTAACACTTGACAAAGCAGAATCCATGACTCGTTCCGTAATCACTTAAATGTAAACTAACTTAAAACATAACCTTTCACAGCGGTAACAGGAAACAATATAATCCTATTAACTCGTTTCTTGGAAGTTCATAAAATGATAGAGGGCGCTTGTTTAAAAATATTAACATTTTATTGGTTTAAAAAGTCACGTGATTATTTTATCATACTCTGTTATAAGTTCAATCGTCAGTTAATTCTTACACATTGATTCAGAAAGGGTTACGTATCTGAAGTTCGTACAATTGTAAGTCAAAAATGCTTTTATAAATAAAATTTCACTGGTCGAATCATTTGTGTATCAGAAGTTAATATGTTTGTAAGTTAAAAATTCTTATTAATCTCGTATTTAGTGCTTTTATAAATAATATTTTACTGATCGAATCACTTATGTGTTATAAATCTAACTAGAAAAAGTGAATATTTCGAATAAGTCATGTTAGAAAAAACTAGATTCGATTATCTTTTTTTTAAATGTTGGTTATATAAAGTCAATCGTTTATTATTTTTTAACAGTATTATTTTTTAAACCGTTTTTATTATTTTTGAATAGTTGTTATTATTATTTGAACAGTTTTTATTATTTTTTATCATTTGTTTAGTTGTTATAATATTTTTGAACAGTTGTTATTATTTTTTTAATACTTTATTTTTTTTTCCCTGTGCTTTTTTACCAAACAGATGAAAATTTCAAAATTGTAGTTTACAATTCTAAAATATACTTTAATGAAAGCAGTCTGTTACAAGATAATCATAAAAGTTAATATTATCTTTCAAAAATAAACCCTCATTTTACAATATAAATGAAACTGAACAGGCAAAATTAAAAATCGCGTGTACCACGTGTGTATTCCAAAACACAAATATCTGTAATCTAACCACTATGATATCATAACTTGAACAGATAAAGCTATCCTAAATTATCAAAGCATTAGATCAGTTTGTCATGGCACGTCCAAGAAAATTTCAATAGGATAAAAATTTGACTGTAAGTTTCGAAGGAAAACATATCCCCGGATCCAGGGCTGGCGCTAGACGTTTTACTGACTGAGGCGAGCATTATTTTGCCGCCCCTATGCCGTGATTGTTTTTTCACCACTTCTCCAACTTTTTTAAAAATAAGTAAATTAATTTTGCTAACTATGATTTATTTAAAAGAAAAAAAATATATATAAAATTAATTTACATTTAAGAAATTTAAAATAATCTAATTACTTTTTTTGCTAAATTTTGCATCTATTTTGAAAATATAACAACAGTTAACTTGAAATTAAATTAATTAGATGTTATCATATTCTAGTAATATTTACAAAAAAAAGCATCATATGAAGAATTAAACTGACGCTTCAAAATCTCATTCGCTTTGCTTTTCCCTTGGGAAATGCATTTATTGTATCGACGTTATGATTCGTAAAAAAAAAAGTTACATCAGGTGAAGCTAAGTTTAGAATGTACATTATTAAGCCAAACTATGTCAAACATTTAAAAACCATCAAATTATGTATAAAATTTCTATAGAATTTCAAATAGCAAAATAATGATATCAATAACAAGTTATAGATCTTTTTGAAACAGGCACAAAAATAAAATCCCTTATTAGTAGTATTTAAAAGAAAATAATTATTAAAAATAATAATAAACTTCAAGATCTAATTTTCCTCGATTTTTCTTCGGCGAAGTCATTTATTATAATACGGCAATCAATATTATAAAGTAATCACATTATCAAGACAAAAATATATAAACGTAACTAATGCAAACTACGCATCACATTCTTGAAATTAAACAAAAAAATTATGATCAGAATAGGAAATTACATGATCATTTAAAATTGTATACATGAAGATTTAATTTTACAACAGTAATATTTACAAAAACACAAGTATCAACAGTGAAATAAATAATTCGATACTAATTCGCCTTGAATTTTCTGTGTCAAAATCGTTTATTATAGCACCTTAATAATAAAAAATAACTTTATTTTCATTTGCAAGAACAATTTAACTAACTGACCAGACCGGCGTTACCCAGGCATGTAAGAAATAGCATAAAGCGCGAAAAAACTAAAAATCGTAATATAAAAGCGGAAAAAATATAAAAATCACTCCACGAATTCCGAATAAACTTTAATGAAAAGTGAAAAAAAATTACTATACTGGGGTAGAAGATTGATGCCGAATTCCTTTTACAAATATGGAAAAGTAAAAACACTAAAAGTTGCATACAAAAATCGCAGAGGACAAAATTTACTGTTGGGCTAAGAGATTAATTTTTTTTTTTTTTTTTTTTTTTTTTTTTTTTTTACGAATGTCCAAAAATCGCCGCAAAACACCAAAAACTCTAAAAATCGAACAAAAAAATTCTCAACAAATTCAAAAATCGCTGAACGAATTCCGAATAAACCTTATTGACAAGATTTTCTATATTGGGATAAAAGATTAAAACCTGATTCCCCCTATTACAAACGTGGAAAAATCGTCGCGAAACACAAAAACAAACTCGCTAAAAATTAAAAAATCGCAGAGGACAAAATTTACAACTGTATGCTAATACATTCTAACATCAATTATTTCCCGAAAGTCAAAAATCGGAGCGAAAAAACGTTAAAAATCGCATTGAAAATCGCTGAATACAAAATGTAATACATTGGGCTAAATGTTTGAAATCGAATTCCTTTTATGAATATCAAAAAATCGCCGTAAAATGCAAAAAATGCTAAAAATTGCATTGAAAATCGTAATAAAAATCACAAAAACTTCAAAAATCGCGGAGAACAAAATTTAATAGGATAGGCTAAATATTTGAAACTGAATTTTTTTTACGAATGTCAAAAAATTAAACGAAAAACGCGAAAACTCAAAAAAATTCTAAGAATCGCATTAAAAATCCCTAAAAATTCAAAAATCTCGGAGAACAAATTTTACTACATAAGGCTAAAAGTTTGAAACCTAATTTCTTTTACGAATGTCAATAAATCGCCGCAAAACGCTAAAACTTATAGAGAACAAATTTACTAATAGTGAACTGAAACACTGTAACAGGAATTATTCACGAATGTCAAAAAATTACCGCAGAACGCGAAAAAACACTAAATATCGCTAAAAATTAAAAAATCGCAGCGGTCAAAACTAACTATATTAAGCTAAAAGTTTGAAACAGAATTACTTACGAATGTCAAAAAATCGCACGAAACGCGAAAAAGCGAGTTGAAAATCAGATTAAAAATTCAAAAATTGCAGAGGGCAAAATTTACTGTATTACGCTAAAAGTTTGATGCTAAATGCCTCTTACGAATGCCAAAAAATCGCTAAAATTCAAAAATAGAGGAGGACAAAATTTACTGTATTAGTCTAAAGTAGGGATGCACGACCTGTGGCCAGCGATCGCATTACTGGTGGCCCGCGGATCAATTTCGCCGATCGAATGCGTAGAAATCGCAAAGTTTTTCCAAATTTCACCGATCGGACGTGTAATAATTGCGAATTTCGCCCATCGGGTGCTTAAAAATCGCAAATTTTGCCGATTGGGTGCGTACAAATCGTAAATTTTGCCGGTCAGGTGTGTATAAATCGTAAATTTCGCCGATCGTATCCGTAAAAATAGCGAATTTTGCTGTTCGGGTCCGTAAAAATGACGAATTTTGCCAATCGGGCCCGTAAAATCGCTAATTTTGCCAATCGGGTGCATGTAAATTGTAAATTGCACCGATCGTCTGCGTAAAAATCGCGAATTTTGCCGATCGGGTGCGTGTAAATTGTAAATTTCGCCGATCGTCTGCTTAAAAATCGTGAATTTTGCCGATCGGGTGCGTATAAATCGTAAATTTCGCCGATCGCCTGCGTAAAAATCGTGAATTTTGGTGATCGGGCCTGTAAAAATCATGAATTTTGCCGATCTGGCCGTAAAAATCGTGAATTTTGTCGATCGGTCCCGTAAAATTCGCGAATTTTGCCGGTCGGGTAATTAAAAACTCACGAATTTTGTCGATCGGGCCCGTAAAAAACGCGAATTTTGCCGATCGGGCCCGTAAAAATAGCGAATTTTGCCGATCGGGAGAGTGTAAGTTGTACATTTTGCCGGTCGGACGCGTAAAAATCGCGAATTTCGCCAATCGGGTGCGTATAAATCGCAAATTTCGCCGAACGGGCGCGTAAAAATCGTGAATTTTGTCAATTACTAGGAAAAAACTACGATTATTGTCAATAGCGCATGGAAAAAAATGCTTTTCCATCCTTGCCGGCTGAATTGGGTTATGCTGACTAAGGAAGTGGTTGAGTATAAGGGAGCTAACCCTCCTTTTAAAATTAGCATTTTTATGAACTTTTAGGCCGATCCTCCCCCTCCTTCCCCGAAACAAAATTTTGTCCACCTTACGGATGTTGGCTCTCGACTCGACAATCCAGTCATTTTTGTGACTGGCCCTCCTCTTATAAAGGTTGTGCATCCCTACTTAATATCCACATTTTATGACTGTATATATGTTAAGAAGTACAATTTAGATTAATATATGTTTCTCCTTTTCCTCACCTTCATTCATGAAAGAACTGAATACGTTGACTGGGAAGGAAGAAACCTAGGAGGCTAAATCTACCCTTCCGAAATTTATATTTTTTGTATCTGATTGTAGACTTAGATTCCCCCTCCCCTACCGTCACACCTCCTCGAAACAAAATTCTACTGATGGTGGCCCTCGACAACCCAGTCATTTTTTTAAGTGGCCCTTCGCTTTAAAAGGTTGTGCACCCCTAGTCTAAAAGGATTGAAACCGAATTCCTTTTAACAACGTCAAAAAATCGCCACAAACGGGAAAAAACTCAAAAAATTGCATAGAAAAATTCAAAAATCGTTGTACGAATTCCGAATAAACTTTATTGAAAACAGGACAAAATTTACTATATTGGGCTAAAATTGTACAGCCAGAATTCTTTTACTAAGATAGAAAAATCGCCACAAAACAACAACAAAAACATAAAAAACGCTAGAAATTTCATAAAAATTGCTAAAAATTAAAAATTCTCAGATAAGCAAATTTACTACAGTTGGCTAAAACATTTTAAAAGGAATTACTTTCCGAATGTCAAAAAATTGGCGTGAAAAGACGCTAAAAATCTCAGATGACAAAATGTAATATATTAGGCTAAATATTTGAAACCGAATTTATTTTATGAGTGTGAAGAAATCGCCGTGAAGCGCCTGGAAATGCTAAAAATTGTATTGAAAATCGGAAATTTTTCAAAAATCGCGGAAGACAAAATTTACTAAATTAGCAAAAAATCGAGGCAGAACGCGAAAATGTACTGAGAATCACATTGAAAATTGCATTAAATACAACTAAAAATTTCGAAATAGCGGAGAACAAAATTTACTATATTAGGCTAAAAGTTTGAATCATAATTAATTCCTTTAACCAATATTAAAAAATCACCGCGAAACGCAAGAGAAAAAATCTCGTCACAAATCACTAGTAATTCAAGAATCGTCGAGAACAAAATTTACTAAAGTGGACTAAAACGTTGTAACAGGAATCTTTTCACTGTAATTATATGCAACTTCTTTGACTGTAATTATATGCAATGTACTTCGTATTTTTATTTTAAATAAGAAAAAAAAATTATCTCTCTCACTTTTTTCTTAAATTTCGACACATACAATATGCGAGCCAAATGCCGCCCCTCTAGGGGTGCGCCCTGCGGCGGCTGCCTCACTTGCCTCACCCCTGGCGCCGGCCCTGCCCGGATCGAACTTGGCAGATTTATTTAATCTTTTGTTTACTGTGAAAAAAAGAAAACCGATCAAGGCACAGAACAAATTATTAGAAACAATAAACGAAATGAATGTCCCGCGAAATTTTATTAAAAATAAATATTTGTCAACAAACCTTAAACAAGAGGGTCTGCATTAGATTTGTCAAAACCCACTAAAAAACGAAAAGTGGGTCCACATGTATTGCATTGGGAAAATTATTAATAAAATTGAATTTGTTTTTTAAACTACGCCTCTTTCCTATGTTTTCTACACCAAACACAATAAAAACAGTACTTATCCCTAAACATGTCTTTTTACCATTGCTTCCACTATACATTTTAGAAGAAATATGTTAATATTCAATCGAATCATATTGAAAACGATAAATTTCCAGTTTCATTAAAATTCAAACTTAAACTTTTCACTTCCGGTAGCGCGATACCTCTCTTTAAACACTTAAAATCTAAACATACAGATATAGCTTCTTGGTTTGATCAGTTAAACCTACCACAAGTCAAGACGAGATGTTTTGTGCTGCCCTGTATAGGATGGATAGAATTTATATCCACCAAAGCAATAGGCAAAAAATTAGTTCAATTTAAAAACGCGTATTGCAACGAAAAACGCACTTCCAGTAGTTATTATTGACAGACAGCACTTTAATCGAATTCTTTTGTTTGTCCCTGTACATGAACGATGAATGCTATACACAATATTCTATACTAAGCCTCTTGTAATGCACCTCAGTGATATATATCAATTTCAATACGTTTGAAAGAGTGTAACATCATTAAAATATATTGTTAACGAATTTTCTCCATAGACCGTAATGTACAACTCACCACCAAGTCAAGAAACTATTTTGGATCTGGGTTCAATCCTCAGTGAAATCTTTTCAAGAAAACCTATTTTAAACATCAATCATTTCAGTTCCTGCACGCATAGGGCGAAACCAAAAAAAAAAAAAAAAGTTTAATCCCCGTTTCGCGTTTAAACTTAAAGTCAATAATAAAAAAAATAAATAAGCTCCCTCAAAAATTTACGTTCATACTCTAAGTCGTTAAAAAAAAAAAAAAAAAAAATTAAGCCCCCCTCAAAAATAAGCCCCCCATCAAAAAAGTTAGCCGCCTCTTCAAAAATACCCCCATCCTATAGCAGACTTCAATCTAACATTTAAATTTGATCCTAAAAAAATTAAGCCCCCTCTTTTAAAAATGTTAGCCCCCTCACATTTATACCCTCCTCCTATAGTACACCCTTAAGACCCCTTCGTTTTTTAATGTGTTCTTTTCACATCATACTATAGTATGATTTCACTCCCTCGTCCACCACATCATTGATCCTCCGAGGGTCGGACTCACTCCCTCCACCTCCACCACATCATTGATCCTCTTGAGGTAGAACTCTCCTTTTCCCTCTACTGTCGCCAACCCAGCAATAAATCGCCAAAACACCAAAATTTCATAATTTTTTTACGGACGTTATATCGAGGTTCCGCAGCAAATTTTTTTATAAACGTATATATTCTCATGAGAAGAATATTCTGTAATTTTTTCAAAATTTTCTGAGTATGCGCTTATGGAGACCTTCCTTGTTAGACCAATCAGCGATTGTTGCCTACGTGGCGTGACTAATCGTTCTTCTCCTACGGACAATTAAATGGCAGCGTGAATCAGCCCGGATTGCATGAGCCTTTTAGTATCGCGCCAATCGCTGTGTAAAGATGATCCACTCGTTATGACGTTTTAAAAGTCATGAACCGGCCGTGTATTTCGTTGGTTGCTGTACTCTGCGGTCCGTCGTCTGCTAGCAGGGCTGCACTAGATACCGGGCTGGCTCATTCATTATCATGACGTCACAAATGGTGGCTGGCCGTGACCAGCGATTGGTACAAAGCTACTCGCCCATCGTTTTGTGCCAATCGCTGTATGTCTTTCGTCGCGGCTAGGGCTCCTATAATATATATAGGAGCCTTAGCCAGCCCGGTATCTAGTGTAGCCCTGATTTAATGCACCCCCAAGAAGCAAAAAAGACAAAGGAGAGAAAATAGAAAGCGTTTTGAATGTTAGACATACTAGAATTCTTCTTATTATTATTCAGATTTTTTCTTCTCTAATTAATTAATGCAATGAGAGTAAGAACAGAAAATATCTAATTAGCATTAGATTAGTATTTACTTAACAGGAATATTTTAAAATAAATCTATACTATTATATATAGAGAGAGCCTCACTGAAACGATAAAGTCAAGATCACAAAATTTGGAGAATAGATTGCTGTTATAACCTAGGCAAGCAATAAGAGAGGACTTCTGAAAATTCCTTTCCCCGAAGGGGATTAAAGGAGGGGGTTAGAAAGTTTAGCCCATTTCACGCGAAATTCAGGTAAACCAATCTGCTAATTAATATTGTTAAACACGTACGTCAGCTATTTTAGATAATTATATTCGGTAATGAAAAATCGCGCTTTTATGTTAACATGATATTTCGTGATCGGGGAGTTTCAATGAAGTGTCGTTGGGGCTACCTATAAGCGCAAAATTAGATGTAAGCCTGGGTGCAAACCTTTCTGAAACCTTATTTTTTTCAAAATATAAAAACATACCAACTTTCCAACCTAGTTGAAAAGTATTTATGAATTTGGTTTGTCTGTCTGTCAGCCACCTGTCGGTCTGTCCGTGCTCTGACTCACATAAATATACTCGGATTGCCTTGAAATTGATATATGCTACTGAGGTACACTATGGCTTGTTCGGTATTGAAAATGAAGTGTGTAGCACTTATAGTTCCTTTTACAGAGGGACTCAAAATAATGCCGTTACATTACGGTCTATGGAGAAAATTCGTTAACAATATATTTTAATGATGTTACACTCTTTCAAACGTATTGAAATTGATATATATCACTGAGGTGCATTACAAGAGGCTTAGTATAGAATATTGTGTATAGCATTCATCTTTCATGTACAGGGACAAACAAAAGAATTCGATTAAAGTGCTGTCTGTTAATAATAACTACTGGAAGTGCGTTTTTCGTTGCAATACGCGTTTTTAAATTGAACTAATTTTTTGCCTATTGCTTTGGTGGATATAAATTCTATCCATCCTATACAGGGCAGCACAAAACATCTCGAGCACATTTCCGTTTATTGAAGGGAATTGCTGAAGCTGAAGGAGAATTTTCAACTGTGCTATGCGTTTCCAAACTGAACTAAATTTTCGTGTTGTGTGTAGTATACACTTATACACAGGGTCATCGAAAAAGATGTCCCTGATTTCGAATTAAAATAACTAAGTCCTTAATAAAAAAAGAAACCATTTATTATTACACTTTTAGATTGGAAAAATGTGTGAACATTACTTATAAAATTGAAATATGATCAGATCTTCTTCCAGGTGCGCTCAATCAGTCGCTCTTCCTTCACTCACGCTCGCTAATGTTAATCCTAATGGAGGAATATCTCGTTCAAATTTCAATTTTTTTTTTTTTTTTTTTTTTTGATCTCTCCGAAAGTGAAAGTAAAAAAAGGCCTGCATAGAGATTGACCTCAATTATCCAATTAAAAAAAATCATTTTAAGATATTGAAATGCGAATAAGATATCTTTAAATATTTCCCCCATAAGATTAACATTAGCGAGCGGGTGTTTTCACGTGAGTGAGTAAGCCTCTTAATTGCTGCATACCTCGAATTTTTTCAGAATAAACAATGTTTTAGACATGTTTTGACCATGATCGCTGCGAACTGACAGAGGAGTGAAATGGCATCGCGTCACGCAGGGCCCGCTTAAGACTTCGAAGTAGGGGAAGCCTGACGTCACATAGGGGGCCCCCTTTTACTCTGTCAATTATGTTTCAACAATTTGAATTTTTACCATCAAAATTTCGAGTAAACAACACTTTTAATATTAAACTAAAACTAACTTACCTATATACATATAAAAAATATTTTATTATATACATAATTATACATAACAAATTAATTTTGTAAATGAATTTGCAAATATGAAACAGGTGCGAATATTTGAACTTCAAAATATATTTTATGCTTTACAAATTGCAGGATTTGGCAGTGCAGAGGCAACAAATATTTGACGTAAAATTCTGCTTGGCTGCAACACAATTTTGCTTCTATTTTATAAACAGAAATTCGGTATCACCTGAATGCTAATTACTTTCCCCTTTATTTAAACAACCTATTCTCTATATTTTATATGATTTCTCCGCTCTTTATAAATATACACAAAATATAATTATACAGATTATTTTTTCACGCTTGAAATTAAAATGTAAAACGTAAGAAAAATGAAAATAAGTTGCATTTTATCACTGTTTTTATACCATATATTATATCAATAGAAAATAGAAAGAATATAGTGTCAGTAATAGTCTGAGGAAAAATTTAGTAGCTACAATTAAGAATTTTTTTTTTTTTTTTTTACCCTGACTGAATTTGTTTTTCCCTAAAAATTACACCCAGAAAAAAGTTTTGTTGAATCAACAAAAATTTGGTTAACCCAACAAAACTTTTTGTTTAAATATAGGTCAATGGAAATTTTGTTTGAATCAACAAAAAAAAAAATTTTTTTTTTTCAATTCCAAAAAACATTTTTGTATCGTCAGCAAAAACTGTTTTGTTAATTCAAGTAAAATCGTTCAATTTTACTTGAATTTTGCTAAAACAACCAAAATGTACTCAACAAAACATGTTTTGTAGTTTTAATGAATTCCTTTTTCTGGGTGTAGTTTTGAAAGTAAATTTGGGGGCACCCTTTGTATTTCAGTGGGTAAGCTCGAGCTTCACGGGCCTATTCGGTAAACAGGCCCTGGCGTCACAAAGTGGTGTCGGCGCTTGCGTGCAGTCATGTCAAGGTCAACGCAATCACCACTACTAAAACTCCTTCAGATGTTCTACAATTTTATGTTGGTTTCGTACCGATTGATTGTATATTTCTCGTGCAATTTATTTTTAAAATCAGAGACACCTTCTTCGATGACCCTGTATACAAATCTATAGACCATATACAGGGTTGCACAAAAAAATCGGATATTTTCCCAAATATTATTGGTAATTCCTGAAATTGGGTTTTAAAACGTGTTATGCGTTTTCAAATTGTTTACTTAGCCATCATCTTCCATCTTATTAAACGGTAAAGATTTCTAAAAGTATTTTGGAAGTGGTGTAAAATGTTACATAATCTATATTTGACGCATGATTTTTCGTTAGTCTTTATATATATGTATATATGTTTGCCGACTACTCCCAAACTACGTGACCAATTCATGTATATATATTCTTTTAATTGAAAGAGTGTACTCTCGAATTGGTCCCATTTAAATTTCATCAAAATTGGTTCAGTACTTTTTAGAAATTGAACAGAAACCAAAAAAAAAAAAAAAAAAAAAAAAAAAACAAATAAATAAATAAATCTTTAAAATATTTCATTTTTAAAGATTTTCATCAACTGACGTAGCGCTATCTGTTTGGCGAGAAAGTTGCTACCTGGCGATTTTCCTGTCTCTTTATACGGATTTGTTTTTATTGAAGGAAAAAACAATAAAGAAAAGTGCCTTAAAGACAGATGGCATTGAGCTCACAGGTTATCCACACTAATTGTAAATTATACTCTTATTTCAAAGAATAATGCCCATCGAAAAATAAAACAATCGACAATAAATTAAGGGGGGATTAGCCCCGTTCCCCCCTTTATACCTAACCAATGAACCCCTAAAATTACTCAGGGTAGCACCTAATCAGAATGAACCTATATACAAAATTTGAAACAAATCGGATATTTCTATCAAAAGTTATCACGTTACGTACATACATATGTATATGTACATATACAGAATCTGCGGGCACATTCGCTCTCAGGATTTGACAGCCTGTGAACTAAAAAGCAATATTTTAATCGTTAAAAACTTTCATAAAGTAAACAATTAGAAAAAAAAAATCAATATTGTAAAGTGGTTTTTATTTCACCCAAGATTTCTGCAGTACACTCGCTTCATTTGAAAAACTATATTTTTACGGTGGAGGGATTTGAACGCTAATACAGGATAGGCCGAAATTCCCTGGAAAATTTTTGAGTTTAATATAAAAGCAAGTAATTAGCATACGATGAGTGAGGTTGACAAAACTGCCAATTTAATAAATAATTTCTAACTGCCGATGCAATTGGTTACGATTCGGAAAATGTCCCGCACGCAACTGCTGCTATAGTAGTGCATTGCTTGCCAAGAGTGTCAATTTCGACTTAGTTTTTTAAGTCATTTTTTTTTCTTTTATTTAAAAAGTTTATAAATATTTCAATTTGTGAATAAATAAAATTTTAGTTTGAGTCAAAGCCCATCCGAAGCCCACTTCATCTCGAATGTGAAGAGAACACGCAGTCCATTTGGCCTTCCTTTATTTTATTTTCTTAACCCGCGATAACCAAACATTCAAAGATTAGTATCTATATTATAATGGACAAACGTGTCCGTGCCGTACGTAACGCTGACGTCATTTTGCGAATGGCAACACTTGACGATGAAATTTCGGTTTTGCGATTATTTTTACTGAATTTCTAAGCATCGCACATTTTCAATTTTTACACCGTTATGTAGAGAAAAGAAATCTGAAAAGTGTATCTTAATTCACTGATTTAAATTAAATTTCAAAAATATTAAAAGTTCAGCATTTGTTTCCTGCTAATATTCCATAACGAAATTAAAACTTCATTAGACAATAAATAGAATCGAAATAAGTGCTTAAAACCGCTGGTATTGTCAGAATAAATAAAAAAATGATGTAGATAACGAAATTTTTAGCGTTATTAACTTCTGACACGAAATGACCGTTTTTAATCATTTCATATAAAAATGCTCTTTGGTGTTGTTAGGGGGAATATTAAATGTATAAAAACATAATTGGTTTTCGCATATCTTGGGAATAGTATACTAGAAACTGAAGTAAAACTTTCTTCTTTCTCACACACTAAAAACAATCAGCCGACATGGTCAAGCTGAATCCAAAGTTTTATTACATTAGTTCTTGAATTATAACGATTGATAAAACACCTGTTGCTAAAAACCTAATCAACAACAACTTATGTCAGCGTCTAACTCAATCTGAAGTTTGATGAAAATCCGTGCATTAGTTCTTGCGATATATAGTTATCGTGTTAATAACGAAAAAAGTAGCATAGCAGCATCACCTGTTGGCCAATTTTCACCAAAACTTAAGCCGCATGTACTTATGTCAAGGTCTATCAGAATATGAAGTTTTATGAAATTTTGTGCATTTGTTATTGAGCTATAGCTATAGTAAAAATCATGAAAAAAGTGGTACAGCAGCGCCATCTCTTCGGATATCTACACCAAAACGTAATAAGCATCTATTTATGTCAAGGTCTAATTGAATCTCAAGTTTGATGAAAATGAGTGCATTCGTTCTTGAGATACAGCTATTGCGGAAATCGTGAAAAATGCAGCATAGCAGCGCCACCTGTTGGGCGATTTTCACCAAAATCTAATAAGCACTAATTCATATCAGGGACTAACTGAATATAAAGTTTTATTAAATTTAGTGCATTATTTATTGAGATAGAGCGCCCACAAAATTTTTGTCACATACAGACAGACAGAATCACAGACAGACATTTTCTAAAAACGGCCAAATCTTGTTCAGGACCTTCTAAAACGTATAAATCCGTCAAAAATCGGAAGTTGAAAATTTTCATGAATCCAATACTTTCTTTTTGTAAAGATAGAAGAAAGTAAAAAATGAAATATCTCAGGAGAAATTTTGAAATTGCCAAAGATCAGCTTTTCACCTATTGGATGTGATATACTTTTTTCTGCTTATCTTCTTTTCTCTCTCTATCCGAAAAAAAAAAAAAAAAAAAAAAAAAAAAAAACCAAGAACGAAAAATAATGCGTCAAGCATCAATTATGAAACACTTGCCAACAATTCCAGAATATTTAAATTTTCACCAGGTCTGAAACTACGTCTTAAATCTTTCAATAGCACTACAATGGATGTGAATTTCTTTCCACTTTGCCTAACAACGTACAACCAACTTGAGTGAAAAATGTGTCCAGACCGGGGATCGAACCCAGATACCTTTGGTATAGCGCACCAAGTGCTTTACCCATTAAGCTATCCGGACGACATCCAGTCTGTCACCTCTTTCACTAATATACGGTGGCAAGGCTGCAACTCCGCAGCGCAAGATGGAATGTCAACATGGGACGAATAAATTCCCGGCATCGGATAATATATATTTTAATTTCCAATTAAATTTAAAGCAGGATTGAAAGATGTGTCGTCCGGAGGGCTTAATTGGTAAAGCACTTGGTGTGCTATACCAAGGTATCTGGATTCGATTCCCAATGTGGACATATTTTTCACTCAAGTTGGTTATACGCTGTTAAGCAAAGTGAAACGAAATTCACATCCTTTTAAATTCCAGAATATTTTAACAAAACTTCCATCGTTTAGATGAAAAATGTATAAGTAAACAATTTGGAAAATGTATAACACATTTGAAAACCCAATTTCCGGAATTATGATCAATAGTTGGGAAAATATTCGAATTCATTTCCGCAGCCATGTATAGGATCTATATATTTGTATATATTGAAAATTACCCTTCAACAATGAAATCGAGATCTTTTCTGTTGCCCTGTATATAATCTATAGAATTTATACACAACAAATAATATGCAAAAATTTGGTTAAATTTGTACTTCCAGCAATTATTAGACAGTACTATAACCGAATTATTTTGTATGTTCCTGTAAATGAACGATGAATGGTTCTATAGTGTCTTGTGATATTCCCTTCAGTGATATATATTCATTTCAATACGTTTGAAACATCATTAAAATACACCGAAAATCATTTTCTCCCATAGGCCGTAACGGAACAGAATTATTTTGAGTTTCCCTATAAACGAACTAGAATTGCTACAAACTTTATTTTCAATACCGATCGTGCCATAGGTAAACCTCAATAACATATGTCAATTCCTTGGCAATGCTAATTAGGGCACGGAGACGACAGACAGACAGAGAGGTGACAGACAGACGGATGACATCAGACAGGCACAGAGACGACAGACAGACAGAGAGGTGACAGACAGATACACTGTAGACAGACGGTAGACAAGCAAAAAGACAGATGGCAGACAGACAGACAAACCAAATTCATAAACACTTTTCAAGTATGTTGGAAAGTTTTAATATTAAAAAACAAGTTGGAAATTGTACGTCAAACGTTACAAACGAGGTGCGTTCGTACTATAGCTAGTTATATAAATATTCAGATCTTGATGATTTTTAATTCTGTGAAATGAATTATATTGTCTGCAGATTCATTTCTGTCATAAAATAAGTATCTCGGTCGCTTGACGATTAAACTTCGAAAGCTCCTATAAAAAGAAAGCACCGATTTAAAAAAAAAAAATCAAATTTCTTAATAAATGTTTTTATTAATATTTTCTAAAGTTTTGATTCGATTTTTAAAAAATTTGAAATGTCTCGACAAAATTCTGCAAAGATAATATATCTTAAATTTCAAACCATTCGGTTGGGTAGTTTTTGCGTTGTTATATGCGGACGGACGGACAGACAGACGGACGGACCAGACGACGACAATAGGTGCTACGTATTTATATAATTACGAACGCACCTAAAAAGTCCTATTCTGAATTGCTGAAAATCAAGCTAAAAAATAATTTACGAAAGACTCTACAGAGAGCCAAATAAATGCACAATGTGAAATACTACGCCACTTTTCCTCAATTTAAATGTGTTTTGCGATTGAAAATTTGATTTTCTTTATAATAGCAAGCTGAGCCGGTTGTATATAGTATAATATCCTTCAACTTATATCATTAAAAATAAAGGTGGGGGGAGGGAAGATTACTTTTTAGAGGGAATGCCGCTTTACCTCAATTTAAATCCGTTGAAAAGTTTCTTTTCTTTATAATAGCAACCTGAAACGGATGTACTGCTATATCCTTCAACTTAAATCATTAAATGTAAAGGTAGGAAGATTGCTTTTTAGAGAGAAAAAGATTTGAAAGAATTCGCATAAATCATTATTGCACGTTTATTTATTTTAACAGACAAGTTCTATCCAGGTGCAGGTTCCCACATCAAAGAATGGTGCCATGATAGCTGTTATTACTCAACCGAAGAATTCTAGAAGTAATTTAAAGTTTTCTTTTTATAACGATAAAATAAATATTTAGACAGAGATAATTACTTTTTATTGTGTGCTAGATTTATTTTACATCCCTTTTCCTTCTGATGTTTTCTTATTTATTTTTATATTTCTTTGTTCTACATAAAATGGTTTTCAGGCGTGCAGAAGTTTTGGAAGTTTTCCGAATCGATGCGAAAATGTAAAAAATATTTTGAATTTGAAAGAGAATATTCCCACGGCTAAGTGATGGAATTCCCATTTTAATTTTTAGGTAGATTTCGTAAGAAATACTACCTATTACATTCTCACCTAAGTTGGAAATTTTGAAAATTTTTTGCAGATTTACGCCGATCATGACTCCCAGAAACCAAAACCACCCCCAGTTCAAAAGTTTTTATATCTATCTATCTATCTATCTATCTATGTCACTTTGTTCTGACCACGATAACTGGAAAAATTCTGCATAAATCTCTTCCAAACTGATACATAAAATCAAGGGTCATAAAATCTCGGTCAAGTTCGTTAATGGGCAAAATCGAAGCAAGGGGGGCGAAATGGGGTGGCTTTTTGTAAAAACAGAAAAATCCTCATAATTTCTTTATTATTATGCGTATCGAATCCGTTTAAAGTTATTATTACTTCTAGGAAAAGGGCCAAAAATGTATGTATGACAGATTTTTGATATAATTAAAAATGGCCCCAAGGGGGGGAAAAAGGGGGGGTTTTAGAAGAAAAAAAATCATAGCTTCATCAATTCACAAGATATCAAATCCGCGTAAATTTATTATTAATCCTCTTAGTATTATCTAAAACTTTTATATTGACAAGTTTTTTATAGGACCAACCGTTATAGCAAAAAAAAAATAAATAAATAAATAAATAAAAACAAAAAATATCCCTGCCGGCTCGGCCTGCAAACAAGTTATTTTTCGAAGTAGGCGGTTCCAACTCCCGCATCTTTTCGAAACTGATACATAAAATCAAGGGGCATAAAATCTCGGTCAAGTTCGTTAATGGGCAAAATCGAAACAAGGGGGGGGGGGGAGCTTTTTGTGAAAACAGAAAAAAACCCCATAATTTCTTAATTATGATACGTATCGAATCCGTTTGAAGTTATTATTACTTCTAGGAGAAGGGCCGAAAATTTATGTATGACAGATTTTTGATATAATTAAAAATTGCCTTAAGAGGGGGGGGGGAGGGGGGTTTTAGAAGAAAAAAATTCATAACTTCGTCAATTCCCAAGATTTCAAATCCGCTTAAATTTATTATAAATCCTCTTAATATTATCTAAAACTTTTATATTGGCATGTTTTTTATAGGACCAACTCTTATAGCAAAAAAAAAAAAAAAAAAAAAAAAAAAAAAAAAAAAAAATCCTTGCTGGCTCCGCCTGCAAACAAGTTTGGTTTCGAAGTAGGCGGTTCCAACTGCAGCATCATCGCAAAAAGGTCATTTCTTCCACAATTCCCGACAAACAGGCACCCCACGTTCTGCGTCTTCGAAATCTACCTGTGCCTGTAGGCCGAGCCGTCAGGGATTTTTTACATTGTTTTTTAAATTTTTTGAAAAAGAATTTGCTTAATCCAAGAGGAAATCCACTCATTACTTGACGAAACTTAGTATTTAACAGTGAAATAGGAATGTCATAAATTGGATGCTAATTAAACATCATCCTGATGTGAAACCACCCGGGAAATTTAGCATATGTACTAATACTAAATATGTCTGAAGTATATACAGGGAGCACAAAAAAAAGCTGTTTAAAGACATATATGTGACTTCGGCTAAGCTACTCCTGGGAATAATATTAGTATCATTGGTGAGTTTTCATGAATGAAGAATTAATAACGCCAAAGAAAAGGGGTCTCAAAATGATATCGTGCTTCTCCTAGATTCAGAGTTAATCGGACCCTGCCGATGTGCCTGCAGTCCGCGTCTTTTTTCTTTACTTTACTCTTTTTACTTATTTCTATCTATAACAGAAGAAAAGTACTGAAATCGATTTTTTTTTTAATTTCCGGTTTTTGACGGATTTACATGGTTTAGGGATGATAGATATGGTCCTGCTTGTATCATCGAAAAGTACATGAAGTTATGCATAGAATGGAACCCAATTTCATTTATATGGTCAGCATGTCCCAGTTCAAATTGGGGCTATTTCGCAGGAACGGAGCGCTTTTTCTTCCATTTTCATTATTGTATCATCGAAATGTGTAGAAAGTTAAGCATAGAATTGAATCAAATTTCATATATATGTTTTTGGCTATGGGCAACAGGTCCCAGTTGAATTTGGGACTATTTCACCGGAAGGGCACGCTGTGATAGCAATTTTCCGTACTTGTGTTGTACATTGTACATCGGCTGCTCGTGCAGCGAAGGGTGCTTCGCATCCAGGTAACCAGGCGATTCGCAAATAGCTGACGTACAACAGAATTACGAAAAATATTGATTTTATTGACGCTGTGATAGTTGAAAAAATGTAATAATTGTGCAAATATTGAAGTATTAACATTAATGAGATAGAAGAAAGTTTTGGGATTAGCACATCCGACTAGTTTTTCTTTTTCTAATGAAGAATACTAAAATGAAATACACTACTAAACTAACTTTTTTTGAGGACAATTTTTAAACATATCAACATAAAAAACAACGCAGAAATATAGGGGATACGACATAGGGTAATGTCGGGTAGGGTAGTATTGGATAGGTATAGTGTTTCAAGCTGTGGTCGCTGGCAGCATTACCTGTCACGTGACTGTCGTGTTTATTAAGCCAGAAGGCACTCTCGCTCTATTGGACCTAGCCGGTCTCTGCGTTTGCAAGTTAGAAGTTATTTGTTTTTAGCGAGTTTTCTAGTGCCCGATGATCACTTTGGAGCTACGTCGCTTGTGTAAGCATAACAATGTATTTAGTGTTTTATTAAACGTATGGGTTACTATGCTTTATACTGTACGCCGTAAATATGTCTAGACCTGGCAATACGCATGTGATAGGTAATCAAAGCGTCGGAGTGTAACGTTCGGGTTGTATCGGATAAACGGTTGGTGGCTTGAATATCGAACAAAAGTTTACAGGTTTAAAAAGTTACATTCTTACGGTTTTGTCTGTTTTATTCTAGGATGGAGAAAATACGTCATAAGTGGGATGAAAATCACATGAAGGAAGCTTTAGAAATTGTCCGATTTCATGAAATGACAATCAGGGAAGCTAGTGAAAGATATTGTGTACTTAAAAGCACCTTAGGTGATAGATTCAAAGACGTTAAAGTGAAAAAGACAAAGTAAAGTCCATAGCAAGTAAGCAGCAGAAGAAGAATGTTAGGCCTAATTCTAAAACCGAGGAAAGACCTCTCGAAGCAAACGCTAAAAAGTCTTTGTACTTGGACGAAGAATTATGGAAAGAGGAACAATTGACTCATTGTATTATTTGTAATGAAACTTTCCAAGAAGACTGGACCCAGTGCATTATTTGCAAAAGTTGGGCCCATCAAAACTATGCGGATCTTGAGCTGAACAGCCTTTATTACGAGTGTGATACTTGTTTTTATAAAAAGCATATGTCATTATTCGAATATTAAAATGTCCTTTCTTATTTCTACATCTGATAAGCAATGTCTAGGTAATTTTTTTTTTATATTTTTGTATAACAATGTATACATGTAGGAATAATAATAATTATTGTATCATCAAAAAGTGCATGAAGTTATGCATAGAATTGAACCAAATTTCATTTATATGTTTTTGCTTATAGCCAGCAGGTCCCAAGTTGAAATTGGGGATATTTCGCAGGAAGGGAGCGCTGTGAGAGCGATTTTTGTTCCAGTTTCATTATTGTATCATCGAAAACTGTATGAAGTTATCCATTGAATTGAACCAAATTTCATATACATGTTTTTGCCTATGGCCAACAGGTTTGTGTTGAATTTGGGGATATTCCGTCAGAAGGGGGCGCTGTGATAGCGATTTTTGTTCCATTTTCATTAATGTATGATCGAAAAGTGTATGAAATTATGCATACAATTGAACTAAATACATGTTTTAGACTATGGTCAACAGGTCCCAGTCATTACATTATTTAAAATCATAGGAAAAAAATATTTTTTTTTAGTATCTGAATAACTGTAAATAATTTCGTGCATTTAAAAATATATATGTAAGACTTTGAGAATGTGTCAGAAAATAAAGTTTAGACTTGAGACCAGCTGAACTATCGCAGAAACTGTAATTGGAAACTTATCTCCTGTTTGCTAATCACTTTTCTCCCGATGGGATATCAGTTTCCCTCACTGTTCGCCCGAGGCAAAGAGTGTCTTGTTTTACGTTGTGGGATGACCATTCTGTTGTCAATTGCAAGCTTAGTAAATAACATTGGACTTTAAAAGTCCATCTTTGTCACTGGGATGCGCACAACGGTATCTCATTTTTAGTTGATTTCGACTTTTCAGTTGAGTGAAATAGCCTCTTAACCACTCGGCCACGGAAGCCCCCCCCCCTCCCCCCCAGTCAGATGTATGTTCTCAATAAAACAAACAACGGAGTAAGACAGCTAAACAGAAAAAGAAAGCTGCTCACCGGGTCCATAGAACAGGCCAAATCACCAACACCAACAAAACAAACAAACAAACAAACAAAAGGATTGCTTGTCCGTTTTTGTAATTAAGTATTGTCTGGAATCTCATGCTATTTAGCACTGTCTTGACTTGAATTCACATTCGGAGCACCAAAATTTAATATAAATTGCATATAATCTTGCTTTTTAAATAATAATAATAATATATATATTTTTTCTCTTGAACAAGTTGATTGAAACTTTTCTTTTTCTTTTAAGTTTTTAAGATTTAGTGTACATTGATTGTATTATCTTAATCTTGATATTCATAATTATTATGCATTCTGTTATGTGTTGAAATAAGATTAACATTTCCAGAGATAATTGTAAAAAGTATTAAAAGTAGTTCAAAATAAAGATGCTGTGAATATTCTGTTACTATTTGGTAGAACTTAATATCTAATCAAATATCAAATTTAGAATTCAGACAAGATTGAATAGTACCGTTAGAAATGTATTCACATTTACACAACAAAATTTTTAATTTAAAAATTCGTATTTACCATGTCTGATTAAAATTTTGAATTTGTTTACTTTATTCTTTATGCATTTGAAAAATATAGTGTTTTTTTTTTTTTTTACTATTAGAGCAGTCTCTCATCACTATTAGTGATTTTCTGGAAAATAAGCCAATTTCTGTTTTATCATAAACACTATGTTTGAATCTCCACCCCTCCAAAATATTTTTCTAGCTATTGTATTGATAAAAGTCGCCAGTCCTTTTTACAACAAAGTACAAAGTTGTATTTGATGAAAAACTTTATGGCCAACATTCCACAGATGCAATTTATGCATGGAGTGAAAATATCTTGGGTTCAACTTATGCATAGGGCGGGGGAAGATAAAAGGGGCGTTTCAGGATGCAACTTACATTCAGCCACTCAAAATGTAAAATCTCTTCCATCCCCAACCTCTCTCCTCTACAGATAGATTTCCAGAAAGAAAGATCGGCATTCATCACTTGTAAAAGTTGTTGATATACTCGTATGTCTGTAAATAAACTCTTGATTTTTAATAATTAGTTGTCATTTAAACTTATTGTGGAATATGTTTTTTAATTGCATGTCAAATAACAGAATTCTAATCATTTTTTTCTTTCTTGAATATCAGGTAAAATAAACAAAAATAAATTTCTCAATTTTTAACAATTTATTCTGAAAATGATAGAGTTAGATAGAAGCAGTGTTTGTCATTACTCATGTAGACAAATATTTTATCCATTTAGAATAATTTTCACATTTTGCGAAAATGTCAAGGAGTGAAATTACTCGTCAATATTTTTGGAAAGTTTCAAAATATTTCCCCTTATTAAAACCGGAATCAGACTATTCCATAAAATATTTTCATGAATATAAAATTAGGGAACTGCTTATTAAATTTCATATTTTAGTCCGTACTAATGTTTTAATCGGTCATGCATATTTTCTGGCAACCTATTCACTGTTTGATATATACAAGCAATTTTTTCAATATTTATACAATTTAATACAAGGAAGCCATTTACATATTTTTATATACAAACAAAATTTGTATATAATATATATATATACAGAGTGTTTCAGTTAAACTTTTCAGAACTTCTAAGAGGGTAGGGTACATCCTGACGAACCAAAATCATATACCAATGGGCAGTCAGAAATGCTTTCCTGACGTGGTAGATGGTGTTGTGCGAAAGTTCCGAGCTTTCGTGCAGGGAATCTTCATTTCGCACAAGAACGCCAAGTTAGTAGGATGGATGATTACACGAACGCAGAATTAGCCGATATGCATTTGGTGTACGGGGCTGCAAATTGTAGTGGGCCAGCTGCACAGCGTTTGTACGCGGAACGATATCCAACGAGGCGTATTCCAAGTCATAATTTATTTGCAAGACTGCACCAGAGGTTAGCTGAGACAGGTTCATTTGAAAGAGCTGACAGGGTCAGGGTAAGAACAGCACAGACTCCAGCCGTCGAACAGAATGTGCTGCAGCATGTACAGAGGAATCCACGAACGAGTACACGAAGTCAGGCAAACGTAGTCGGGGTTTCCCCTCGCAGCGTCTGGAGGATTCTCCGAGAACAAGACATGCATCCGTTTCACGTGCAGCGTGTCCAGGCACAGCAACCGGAGGATTATGCACCTCATTTTGCTTTCGCACAGTGGTACATTGGAAAATGTGCTACAAATCCCACTTTTCTTGCTGAAGTGTTGTTTTCCAATGAGGAATCCTTTACAAGGGAAGGAATTTTCAACTCGCATAACGACCATATCTAGGCGGTCGAGAACCCGCATGCAATACGACGTCGTGCAGCACAGATTCGATTTTCGGTCAATGTATGGGCCGGTATTATGGGAGATCACCTCATCGGACCTTACCTGTTACCGTGTCGTCTAACCGGAAATAACGACTTGCTCTTTCTGCAGCAAGTATTGCCACAACTTTTGAGAGATGAACAGATTTCTGCATCGACGCAACAGACAATGTGGTTCCAACAAGATGGAGCCCCTGCCCATTATAGCGGAGCTGTTCGTAACTACCTGGATGTCACATTTGGTCAACAGTGGATCGGACGTGGTGGTCCCGTGCATTGGCCTGCTCGGTCACCCGACTTATCATGTCTTGATTTTTATTTCTGGGGTCATATGAAATCGCTAGTTTATGACACCCCTGTTGACAGTGCTGAGGAGCTGGTTGCAAGAATCGCAGTAGCTGCCGGAGAAATTCGAAATTCGCCTGGAGTATTCCAGAATGTTTGGATGTCCATGCGTCGGAGATGTGACGCGTGCATTGTATCCCGTGGAAGCAACTTCGAACACTTACTTTAATCCATGTACCTTTTGCTTCTTTTCATGTATTATTAAAACGATTTCTCACTTACGGTCTCTTTTCTTTATGGTGCTTCTGTGTACAACACCGCTTCAGGAAAGCATTTCCGACCCCACATTGCTATATGATTTCGAGTTGTCAGGATGTACCCTACCCCTCTTAGAAGTTCTGAAACGTTTAACTGAAACACCCTGTATAATGTTTATGTATTTATAAATACATATATAAAAAAGCATAAAAGTTCATCAGATTTGTTTATATAGCTGATTATAACGTTTGGCAACAAATTTCATGAAGCCAGAATTGTGGCAAGCGTTAAAAAAAATGCCAAAGCCAATATAACAAAAAAGTACCTTTTTGTCAATAATAACCAATTTGCAAATTTATATGCGAAAGTAGACACATTGAGAATAGTACACTCGCGTGCAAAACTCAAGCAACAAACACAAAATGCTAATTTCCGAAAACGTGAGTGCTCAAAAGAAAATTATATAAACTGCAAGTGTAGGAAATATGCACTACCCTAACAGCACAGCCCGTCTATGTGGCGTCTTCTTGACGTCATCAATGGTCACAAATGTCACGGTCACTACAATGAACTTAAATGATATATCTTTCATTCGTCACATTGTTACTCTCATTTGGTCTCTCCACAGAGAAGTCACTATGACTGATGCTTTGTGACGAGTCACCAGGTGACTTTACAATGAAGTCATCTTGTGACTATCATGTGACATTCATTTGAAGATTCCATTGTAAAGTCACCATGATAGTTGTTTTGTGACGAGTCCACAAGTGGCAGCAAAATGAAATCATCTGTTAACTATTCACAAAGGTGCGTAATGGTAACACCACAGTAGAGTTTCGGTCACCTGAATTTCACCATGTGACTTCATTGTGACATTATTTGGTGACTAGTCACAATGCAACGCCACAATAACATCGAAATTGAGTCTTCAAATGACGATCACATGAGAATCACGAGACGACTTCATCGCAACGTCACCTGGTTACTCGTCACAAAGCAACAGTCATGGTGACTTCTCAGTGGAGACACCAAATGTCGACCATTTGAGAGGAATAATGAGAGGAATAAAATATACCACATTTTGTTTCAACATAGTCACTGTGACAATTGTGACCATTTGAGACGTGAAAAAGATGCCTCATCAATTAGCTGTGTTGTAGGGATAATACCTATTTGCTACACCTGATGATGTTATTTTGTTTTGAGTACACACATGCTCGAAAATATGTTTGTTGCTTAAGTTTTGCACACTAGTATACATCAACACTATTTGTCGCTTTTTGCAATTTCTTTTCCTTTCTATCGATCTTCAGAGCATTGGTAATGATATCTGATATCACCAATTGAGTGTGCTTACATTACCCTTTCTGTGGCTCAGCATAAAAAATTGGTACTTTTTAGGGTTCCATACTTAAAAAGTAAAAAAGGAACCATCATAAGATCACTCCTGTGTCTGTCCACCTGTCTGTCACAGCCCTTTTTCTCCTAAACTATGGGACGTGGAAAGTTCAAACTTGCGAAAGTTATAAAGTCTTTTTACCCACCTATTTTCAGATTATTAGCCATTTACAGATATGTTTAGGAAAAATTTAGGGGTTAATTAAGTTACTTGAAAAAAATGTTTTCTTTTTGTATATTGTGATTTGTATCGTGTGAAAGATCTCGTAATATCGAACTCAAATATATATTTGTTTTAATTTTAGGTATTATATTTTCAGAGATATGGTCGAAAATGTACTGCAAAAATATGCCTGTGTGTGTGTCTGTTGGCGATGGCTAGGAAAATTTAGCGCACCTAGAAGTCTGTAAATTTAGATTTAGATAGTCCAAACCCTCTCTTGATGCACCTGACCCTCAGAATTTTAATATTTTGATAATTAGCCTAGATATTAATTAGATTCTCATTAACCATCGCTTCTAAAATGACATCTTTTAAATCAAAATGGCGAAAGAAACGAATCGGCGCACAGTGGGGCGTTTTGATGATCTAGGTCTAGGTGGACAAAATTCATTTTTCCGATTATCTCGGAATTTAACAAGACCGCGTATACTGGTAGCTGAATGTCTCTTTTGTTGAGATCCGTATGAGTTTTGTCGAAAAAACCCGATGTGTCGGTTCACTACGACCGTAAAGAAGGCAGTTGATTTGAGAGACTTTCAACAGTTGCATTATTTTTCTGTAAGTTCGAAAGCAAGACGTGACTTTTCTGTTTTATTTGAAAGCAGGAGTTTACTGGACATATGTCACATGTTTGTCACACGATTTAACCTATTGTTGTTTGAAAATAAGCGCCATCTTGTTTTCAAACTTCATCTTGACTTTTAATACAGTATTAAGCATTATTAAGCAATAGGCATTTTTTTTAAATTAAAGTGCCATTCCTAAAGTATTGAAAACTTAAGACAGCTCCTGCGAAAGTTTGCGAATCAATAAGTTATATTAACTTGAAGTGTGCGTCTGAGTGTTTAATTCAAATCTTGCAAGTCAATTTTCACCACTTTTAATTATCCGATTGAGCTGAAACGTTGAATTCATGTGTAGTTTCAATGACAATACAATATTATAATTTAAAAAATAATAATAATATAAGTAATAATATAATAATAATAATAATAATAATAATAATATAAATGATTAAATAAGTCAAATATTTATCACTGTTTGGTTATTTTATTATTGATACATTCGAAAACCCAGCAAAACCTAATTAAACTTCAACGCAATAATTTTGTCCACGTAGATCCTCAGAACGCCCCACTGTGCGGCGCATTGCATTTGCAAGCGGAAATGAACTAATTCGAAATTATTTTACTAATTAGCAAATTTTTAGAAAACTAATTAATATAGCAATTTGAAAATTTCTGAGCATATGTAAAAAAAAAAATTCTGCATTCGTCTATGCAATTTTTGAAAAATTCGGCCGGTAATTTTTCTTAATTTATGCAAAAAACTGCTAAAAATATGCTGGCGCCAGTGAAATAAATCCGCGAAAGTTTCAGACAGGGATCTGCTTTCATTAAAAACTGAACTACAAAGAGATCTGTTTCTCTGGCCGATCCCTCCATTGAGTTTGCGAAAATGAAAGGAAATAATTGCCAATTTTTACTAATGAACAAAAATTTAGATAACTAAGATATACTAGATTTGAAATTGAGGATGGGAAGTGTTGTCATCTGCCGGCTATTTTAGCGTAGCGTCTTAGTTATGTTCTAATTATCAGAAAAATGTAATTATTTTTTTAATGATCGCGTTAATGTAGATTCAGGTGGTTTTCTTGAACAAATTATTCCTTATATTCGCGGGTATGGGGAGGGAGGGGGTTAACGCCTTGCATTGAGATTGTTATTATCTCGGGCCCGGGCGGATAGCTAGTTAATTAATAAATGTAATGTACGAAACCCTTTGACCACGAGTTATACTCGTACTTGACCGATTTATTATTTGTATTTTTAATTAAGTTAGTGCTGTTGTGTTTAAATGAAGTTAGGCATGTATTTTAAATGAAAGTTATATGTTTTAAACGGAATGAGTGAAAAGTTTATATTTTAAATGAAATGAAGGCAATATGAATAATGGTGATGGGAACAATATTTGGCAATTTATCCCTTGCACACAGCTAACATATAAGAACCAAAAATTGATTTCCATTGTATTACTATTTCCTTTCTCTACTTCATCATGTGAGAGAGGCTTTTCACCTTAAAACAAAATAAATGCAAAAAGAAAAAAAAAGAAAGAAAGAATGAAAAAAATGTACATAACGACATATTTATAAGACTTTTTATTGAGTAATTTCTTTAGATATCATAACGATAGTGTAAACTGTAGTCTTAATTTTAGAGTTCTTAAATTTTGCTTTTAAATATAACTAACATTTTTTTTCTAACATCTAATCTTTGAAGAAAAAGATAATATAATTTATAAATCATTCTTAAAATTTATATTAATTCTCCTAAAAACTTTGAAAGGGAATGAAATAACTATATATGATTTTTATATTATTTATTTTGGGAGGGGGAGGGGTAATGCTGGTTTGGAGTTTCTATAACCTTTTTTTACATGAAATTAGCTCTAAATTAATAGTTTCAGAAAATGTGAAATTACACAACAGGGGGATGGGTATCACTCGAATTTCGAGATAAGTTCGGATCCTTTTTTAGGTACTTTTACCTAGGTAGGACAGCATGCTATTTAGAAGAATTGCCAAATATGTTAGACTTAAAATTAAACTGAAATGATAAACTAGTACCTACTAAATGTACAGTAAAAGCTCAACTAACCAGCATGCTCAGGAAGTACCGATTGCCGGATACTTGAAAAGTGGATAGCTGAGCGCTACAAAATCTGTCATGAAAGAAGGCGGTGATGGATGCATCCATGTAACAGTGAAACAAGAAAATTATTTTTTGGCCTATTTTCCTATCATTGGGGAAGTCGAACAAAAAAATATTTTATTATTATTAAATTTGCATTTGATAAAGTTATTTTTGCCAAATTAAAAATAAAAGTAAAGAATATTTTGTGTTAGAATGTAATTTCTAAATTTATTTATTAATATTTTATAACGTTACATTATTTATAATTAGACATCTCATAAAGATTTTAATTTAGGACTAAGATGAATAACAGATGCTCTTACTTCATGTGCTAATAAAGTATACCAAAAAATACTTCGCTATCTGAAATGACCCTATCCCCATCCCAGAATTCTTAGAAAACGCAATGTAATTTTCTTCCGTCCTCCTGCTTCCTCACTTGGCTGTTCGGTTTTCAGCAAAGATGTAAAAAAGGTAGTTTTTCTAACATTTCTTTTTCTCCCATCCAGTTTTGCCAAGCACAGAAGGATCAAGCCTCTCTTCTTCTTTTTCCTCCCCCCACCTTCTCTCTTTTACCAGGAAAAACTACTGGCCGGTGATTGCAGACTATGATGCAACATGCAGTTATTCTGTGTTACCGAGCTGTAGACAGTTCTTTACGCTATATTTTGATTTTTAACATTCACTGTCATGAACCCATTGATTTCTTTTACGCTGAATCAGTCGCTGCGATAATTTGAAAATGCAAACAGTTAGCCTAAAATATAACAGTCAAAAAATTTCAACTGTTTTGGGAAGAGAAAAAAAAGGAGCTCTCCGAATTTTTCCAATTAGTTGAGCTTTCCAGTTACTTGAATGCTGGATAACGGAGCTTTTATCATATTTGATTTTTTTAAAAAATGAAATGCATCTTTCTTTACGTTAATTTTAAATCCTGTTCAGGATGGGATTTACACCCTAAATTTTGAAATCATGTACAAGATAAATTTACAAGAGCCTCTAATCCAAAATAGTTTTCAATTTTTGGAAAATTTGTTTTATTTTTAAAAAAAATTGAACAAGAATCTAATGAACACAGCAATGCAATGACTACAAAATTAAGATTACAAAAATTGAATTAAATCCAGTTATTAAGGATGCATAATGTTTGGTTCAAACTGTACGAATTTTTCACATAAATTCTTTCATAGATAGTTTGGGAGGTTGGTGTGTAGAAAAAGAGTATGAAGCAAAGATTCTCCCTTCCAGCAATGATCGAAATGAGTGGAATCTTTTTCTTATGCAGATTTGCCTGCCTATAAAGGTTAGGTGACCGGCGAGGCATTTAGCAATGTGCTATTTCTTTTAGAACATTCTTTGACTGGTTACGAAATTTGTACCGTCAACCAAAAATAAAGGGGGGGGGGGCACAAATCATATATTCTAATACGAGCAAATTTAGCAAATCTTGTGTGCGTGGTTATATATATAAATATATGTGCAAATTTTATCTTAAAAACGGCTCTAACGATTTTGACGAAATTTTGTATCATACCGTTTTGGGGTACCAGAAAACCATAGGCCTAGGTCACATGTTCGAGAAATTCAATTAGTAGGTCATTTTGGGTCACCATGGGTCAAAGTCAAGCTAATTGTATCTAAAAAACGGTTCAAACGATTTTGACTAAATTTTGTATCCTACCATTTTCATCTAAAAAACGGCTCAAACTATTTTGACAAAATTTTGCATCCTACGGTTTTCGGGCGCGAGAAGACTGTTGAGCTAGGTCACATGGGTTGATTATTGACGGCCAATTATCTACACTTGGGATATAGGCCCGGGGGGAGTGCCCTTCGTGGGGGTCTTTCTAAGGGAACCTAACCCGTATTTACGCATGGATAAATCCACGGCTCGAAGAAAACCACGAAAACTCCGAACGATTAGGCCGACGGGCGCGATTGGGATCGAACCCAGCACCTCCCGTCTACCAGCTTCGAGAGCACAACCTCTCAGCCACTGGTGGGGCCTAGGTCACATGTTCGAGAAAAAACGATTAGCGTCTCATTATGGTTCAAGCTAATTTTATCTTACAATCGGCTCAGAGGATTTGAACTAAATTTAGTATCCTACAGTTTTAGAGAGCGAGAAGACTATTGGGCTGGGTCGCATGTTCGAGAACTTTCGATTAGTGGCTCATTTTGGGGTCAACGCAGTTCAAGTTAATTTTATCTAAAAAACGGTTCTAACGATTTTGATTAAATTTTGTATCCTACGAGTTTCGGGCACGAGACAATCATTGGACTAGGTCACATGCCCGAGAAAATTCGATTAGTGGGTCATTTTTGGGTCACTGTGGGTTAAGCTAATTTCATCTAAAAAACGGCTCAAACTATTTTGACAAAATTTTGCATCCTACGGTTTTCGGGCGCGAGAAGACTGTTGAGCTAGGTCACATGTTCGAGAAAAATTGATTAGTGGGTCATTTTGGTTCAAGCTAATTTTACCTTACAATCGGCTCAGAGGATTTGAACTAAATTTAGTATCCTACAGTTTTACAGAGCGTGAAGACTATTGGGCTGGGTCGCATGTTCGAGAACTTTCGATTAGTGGGTCATTTTGGGGTCAACGCAGTTCAAGTTAATTTTATCTAAAAAACGGCTCTAACGATTTTGATTTAATTTTGTATCCTACGAGTTTCGAGCACGAGAAAATCATTGGGCTAGGTCACATGTCCGAGAAAATTCGATTAGTGGGTCATTTTTGGGTCACTGTGGGTCAAGCTAATTTTATCTAAAAACGGCTCAGACTATTTTGACTAAATTTTATATCCTACGGGTTTCGGACACGAGAAGACAATTGTACTTGGTCACATGTTCCAGAAAATTTTGATTAGTGGGTCATTTTGGTCGTAGGTCATAATATTTGAACTCAAAGCTAATTTTGACCGATCATAGCTCGGTCTTCTCTGCTCGTGCTTATTAAACACACACGCGCACACGCACACATAGTCAATATAGTATATACAATGGTTTCTCAGTTAAAAATGGCCTCAGTTAACGACATTATGGCAATTTTACAACATTGGGTGAAAGGAATTCATTTCGATCTTCTAGCCCAAAATAATGAATTTTGTCTTTGTTTCAAGAAGTTTATTCGGAAATCGTACAGCAAGTTTTTAATTTTTCACGAAATGTTTGTGATTTTTAGCATTTTTTTGCGTTTTGCGACAATTTCTTAACATTTGTTGTTAGGAATTCAGTTTTAATCTTTTAACACTATTCAGTAAATTTTGTCGTCGGCATTTTTCAAAATTTTCGCGAAATTTATGTGATTTTTAGCGTTTTTTAGCTTTTCGTGGCGATTTTTTAAACATTCGTAGGAGAAATCTGGTTTTATTTTTTCAGCAAATATAGTAAATTTTATATTCTGCTATTTTTAAATTTTTTGCAAATTTATTATGCGATTTTTTGCGTATTTTTTTGCAATTTTTTGATATTCGTAAATGGAATCCAACATTAATCCATAACATAAGTCCAAAATAGCAAATTTTGTAATCTGGGATTTTTAGATTTTTTACGTTTTTATGCGATTTAAAGCGTTCTTTAGCGACGATTTTTTTAAACATTCGTAAAATACATCTGGTTTCAATCCTTTAGCTCAATATAGTAAATTCTGTGCTCAGCGATTTTGAAAATTTTCGCAAATTTTTTATGCGATTTTTGTGTTTTTCCGCGTTTTGTTGCAATTTTACAACATTTGTGAAATTAATCTGGTTTCAACCTGTTAACCCATTATAGTAAATTTTGTCCTCTGTGATTTTTAAATTTTTTATGATATTTTGTCGTTTTTTCGATTTCCGCTGCGATTTTTAAACACTCGTAAAGGGAATCCAGTTTTAATCTTTCAGCCCATTATACTAAATTTTGTACTCTGCATTTGTCAATTTTTCGCGATTTTTTCGCGTTTTGCGGAAGTTTTTAACATTTGTAACAGGAATTCAGTTACACCCTTGTTGCTTTTGAATTTTTTGCTAATTTGTTATGCAGTTTTTATAGTTTTTTTGAGCTTTGCGGCGATTTTTTGACATTCGTAAAAGGAATCCAGCTACAATCTTTTAACCCAATATAACAAATTTTGTTCTCTGCGATTTTTAAGTTTTCGCGAAATTTTTTTTCCGTTTTTACGCATTTTGTAGCGATTTTTCAAACATTAGTAGAAAAAAAAATACAATCAACTTTCAACACAATATAGTAAATTTTGTCCTCTGCGATTTTTGAATTTTTCGTAAAATTTTTTATGCAGTTTTTCATCTTTTTTTTTTTTTTTCACGTTTTGTGAAGATATTTCCACATTCGTAAAAAGAATCCGGTTTCAAACTTTTAGTCCAATAGAGTAATTTTGTTTTCTCTTTTGAAAAAGTTACTTCGGAATTAAAAGAATGATTTTAATTTTTCATGTGATTTTAACGCTTTTTCGCGTTTCGCGGCGACTTTTTTACATTCGTAAAAGAATTCCAGCAACAATCTCTTAACACAATATAAATTTTGTTCTCTGCTATTTTTTAGTTTTCCGCGATTAATTTTTGCAATTCTTACATTTTTACGCGTTTTGTGGTGATTTTTCTAACATTCGTATAGGAAATCTGGTTTCAATCTTTGAACACAATATAATAAATTTTGTCTTCTGCAATTTTTGAATTTTTCGTGAATTTTTTTTACGAGATTTTTTTTTCACGTTCTGTGGACACACACAAATTTTGTCTTCTATGCAATTTTTGAATTTTTCGTGAATTTTTTATACGAGATTTTTTTTGTTTCACGTTTTGTGGATTTTCACATTTGTAAAAAGAATCTCGTTTCAATCTTTTAGCCCAATATAGTTTCCTCTGAATATTTTTAACTTTTCGCGATTTAAATCGCATAAAAAAATGTATGCAATCTTCTGCTGTGTTTTGCGGTTAGCGCAATTTTTTAACACTTTTAAAATGACTCCATTTTCAAGCTTTTAGACCAATTTAGAATATTTTGTGAATTTGGTATATTTCGAGAATTTTTGAGTGTTTTTTCGCCTTTTGCGGCAAATTTTTGACATTTCGGAAAGAACTAACTCTCTGTTAAATTTTGCTCTGCTGAGATGAAATTAAAGTTGGAAGAATACAAAATCATCGTAACGGGAACTACGATGCTCACAATATTAAACTAATCTGTGTCAAAATAAAAAATCACAAATTTCAAGGTTAGTTTGATTCGAGACCTGAACAGACATAGCCTGCACATATGTATGCTGTTGATACCCACTACCAGGTTCATTTAATTCGAGGTTCACTTGAAAAAAAAAATGAGGAAAGCTCCACTAGTTCATTTTATTGAAATTAATATTTTTGCAACAAATATAATAAATAAAAGACATTTATCAAACTTTTTAAATCAGCACATTTATGAAGTACTAATCATTTAAGGTATTGGAAAATTGCATCTTGGATAGCAACGGTTTTCTTTAATATTTACCAAAGTACGGCTGTATATTAACTTTAAAGCATCTCATTCAAGAAGACTCACACTTTGAAAAAAAGAAAAAATCTTAATCATTGCATCTAAAAAATGCGAAGGTATAGTAGAAGATTAAGTGCCGTCAATAAAATAAATAATAATAAATAAGAGAGAGGAACATATTTAATTATGCACAAGACATATTTTAGCTATACTGTCAAAAGTGAAATGCCTTTATAGCACGGGGAGGAATTTCTAGGCACGGGCTGATGTAAAAACTAAAAGTTTGGCTCGGCCCGTTGAAAAATTAATGAAATCAGCCCCGGCCCGTTCAAAAATCAATGAAATGTGGCCCGGCATGAGTCGATTTTTCTTAAAATAAAATTAAGATTATTTTAAAGAATACTGATACATATTTATGGAAAATTTTACCGTATATTTCAAACAATATCTCCACAAGCTATATAATACAGTATAACAACATTAATGATCACTTAGATTCTTATACTATTACATTCAAATATATACTCATTAAAAAAATTAGTGTAGTTTAGAATAAAAGAATAAAGATGATCAAAAACATAACTTTTGAAGCTGTATATTTTTAAAAAAATGCTTCTCTGCAATTTATTAAAGTATATTTCTAGAGATTCCGTTAACAAAAGTTCATTATCTCTATTATTTACAAAACATTGCCTGCCCGACACGTCCTGGGAACAATTAAATCCCGGCTCGGCCCGAGAATTCAGAAGAAAAAAAAAAATTATCCGCTTTGTCCGACCATTTTAAATTTGTTATAGTGTGCCAGTCGACCGCTTAAATTTATTTTTCAGCCTGTCCCGGTCCGTTTATTTATTTTTTCTCGGGTCGGCCCGTTAAAAAAGTTGTCTTTATTCTGCCGGCCCGCCTCGCTCCACGCCGGGTACGGACTTCAAGCCAGGCCCGAGATCGTGCAGACCTCTACTTTGTAGAAAAATTTTTGAAGGGAAATGTCTTGATTTTTTCATTTATGTACAAGTCAATTTTGAAAAAATTTCAGTCATCCCATTTCGCCCAGCTCAGATTTGAACAATCAATTTTTGGTACCAAATTCATTACTTCAAAGAAAAAGAGCTGAGATGTCTACTGATCTGACATCTAAGTGCGTAAAAAAAAAAAAAAGAAGAAGAAATATAAAATTAAAATAAAAGTAGTTATTTCATTTCGATTTTGGGTCAATACAAGACAAGTCTTAATTGACTGTATCATATTTTAGAAATTGGTGTTCAGAAAGTTGGGGGGGGGGGGGGGAGGGGAGTCCTCAAGGCTACGCCAATGCCTGCATTGCAATGATTACAAATGCATTTAACTTTAAGAGAGCGATCTGCACAGGTAGCATTTTTTAAACTCAAGCCTGACTCAGTACAACAACTAAAATTTCATACAAAAGTGTTATTGTCCTGGCACATTATAAAAGCTAAAAGTCCATGCATTTCCTGTTATTAAAACCTACAGATCATGCCGGCCTTGCTGTTTACTTAAAAAGAAATTACTCTTTTTTTATAACTTTGTTGTAACAATAAATAAATAATCATATAAATCCCCCCCTCTTAAATTTCCATTTTCCGTATTGCCTCTCCCCTAGTGAACAAAGTTAAAATGTTTAAAATTGAATGTTTAATGTTTGAATTTTTTCAGGTTAAATTCTTTAGAAATTGACCTATTGCAATCACTTCAATTATTACTCTATCTATATAATACAAAATTTGTTACTACGATAATGTCCAAAATAATGGTCCAATTTGAATCTACATGGGACGGGACAGTGTATTGATATTGCATGAATTTCAGATGAGTTTGTTAATCAAGTATTTAGCTTTTAAAGTTTGTTTATAGAGACATACAAAAGCAAAAAACATGCAGAATTTGCCATCACCATAATATCTGAAATACTGAACCACTTCGATTTCGAATCCAAATGGGACAGTGTACTGATCTCGCAAGTATCTCAAATGAGTTCATTAATCAAGTATCTAACTTTTATAGTTTATTTACAGGACACACAAAAGCAAAAAACATGTAAAATTTGTTATCATGATAACATCTAAAATACTGAACCAACAGTTTTTAGTAGCAATTTTTAACTTAAATTAAGCTTCCCAGCAGCTATAAAGCTAAGTTAGTCCTAGTTATAAACATTATACCATTAATTATATTTAGTTAGTATATAAACATTTATCCCTACCCTCCCATATTTATATATATATATATAAGTTATATAAATTATAAATATTAAATTATATATAGATAATACCGTAAAATACCGTTAATCCGCCCTTCCCGATTAAGCGCCCCCCCCCCCACTTTGTAAACAAATTGGAAAATTCAAAAAATCCCGAGAAAGCACCCTCCCCAAAAGAAATTTTGCCATGCGCGTCAAGATCAACACCAAAAATTTTATCTCCCGAGTGTTTTTTTTTTCCGACGGATCAGAAAGGCGTGACGATTCTTTGATATATCGCAAACATGTACAAACACATTGTCGATATGAAAAAGCAATATAACCATTAAACATTAGTTTTAAACATTAGTTTTGCTGTAAATTTATGTCCATGGCGATATGAAGGTAATAAACATATCGATAGTGAAAGTTTCTCATGAAATAAGTTAAAAAAATGTGTGTTTGATGCTGTGTGGAAAATATTTTCATTAAAAGAGTATTTTATTAAAGAATTTACAGTCATATTTAACATTATTATGAAAACCAATCACAAAAATATATATCGATTGATTGATCAGATTAATCGAATTGTCGATACACAGTCGAATTTGTAGCGTAATTTGTGCTGTCTTTGTGGTAGTAATATTTATTGTTTTAATAATCTGGCAACACTACCAATTCGTTATATATCTACTCAATTTTTGTGATTTGTATTATTTATTTAACATTTATAGATACAAAATCCTGATTTTAAAAGAAAAAACGGTTATTTAATCTTCCTAACTTACAACAGATGGCGACACCGCATAAAATGTTACTAGTTCTCGAAATTACTTCAGGACGTTTTCAGCTACAATTTCTCAGTGTATTTTAATTATTTTAAATTATTAAGTTCCTTTTATTTTTCTGTTACCATATTAATAACAGATATTAGTGTTATTATTTATCTAAATGCATTCCAGTTTCAAAGCTTCTGAAATCCAGAATTTTCTATAATCTGAAATCGCCATTAATCGTGAAGTTATAGTCTTTTTCTATTTTGTCTATCATTTTTTTTTTCAAAATGTTTTTCTTTTGTTACTTTATTAAAATAATGCATGCTTTGCGATGATCTGCCATTAGCATCTTCCCCCCCCCCCACCACCACCACCCATAAATATCATATACTACAGTTTTAATACCGTGTAAGCGCCCCCCCTGCTTATTTTACGAATTTCCATCGTGTTTAGGGGGGCGGATTAATGGGATTTTACGGTATATAGCAGATGGTCCAAACCCTCTCTTAATTTAGTAAATTATGCATATAATGTCCCCCCTGTAGGAATAAGCAACTCTAGAATATTTAGTTTCAGCTAAAATTATTGTAGGGTAGAACTATAGGTAAATTAAGACAAACAACCAAGTAATAGTACTTAAAGTCTAAAAGTAGCACTTAGTTTGTAGTATTAAAAGTGTTATAAAATGTCTAACCCCATTCCTTTTCAGATGCAGCGATCATGTACGCTAATGGCCCTGGTGCATGTAAAATCCGTCGTGGGTGTAAAGTCCTCCAAGTTACCTGTGAATTACACCTCTGGGGGTGCCTAGTCTGGTGAAGGTCTCGTCACCAGATCAAGGTTCTAAATTACGAGACCAACTCGAGTAGTGATGGCATGACGTATGGATGAGCGATGCAGCGAGGAAATAGACAGCATCTCACATCCGTCCGGCAGTACTTCGCTACACTGCAAAGTGCTGCGCCTCATCAAAAATCAATTAGCAACCGGCCAACTAAGAAAAAGATGCACTGAAACCACGTCGGCCTATAGATTTAACAAACACATCTTCGCCAAGCAAAGAGCAGGCAAATCCTCGTCCCGTTGCCAGATATCAACTCGTTAAGCTAGGCAAAAACCTGGCAGGTGGTCTAAAAAAAAAAAAAAATACTGAACCAATTTGAATCTAATTGGGGAAGAGTATTGATCTTATATTATCTTGAATTAATTATAATTTTTTATATAATTACCTTGTATCCATTCAATTAAATTCGGTAGGTCTAATTTAAAATTTTCTGCAAATTACATTTCTCGAAATTCATGAAATACAGAATAACAACAATATTAATCACTACTTACACAATTACATACATAAACATGGATTAAAAAAAATTGAATTAGACAATTACATTCAAATGAAGATTCAGTAAGAAAATCAACGTAGTGTAGGATGAAAGAAAAATATGGTAAAACAAAATCATAATTATGAAGCTCGAGAGAGAGAATTAAAAAAAAAAAACATGTCTCTATAAATTATTAAACTAAATTAAATTGCTAAAGATTTCAATAAACAAACATCGCAATAATTTTTACAAAAATTAATCATTAAAATGGCAGCCCAACATGGGCTTGAAGGAGAGTATGTAGAAGTCTGCACGGGGCAGGAGCAGAAAAAAAAATCTAGCCCAGACCGAGTCTGCAGAAAAAAGTAAGGTCCTCTATCCAGAATATTATAAGAGACTTCACTGTCTAATAAAAGTGAAAGAAGATATTTAAGTAGGCAGTTTAGGAAATATAAAACACATTTAAAAACCTGATTTCAGTCTTTTCTGTCCATAGTGCAAAAAGTAGTCGAATTATTTTCTACAGCCCTGTATATGATCTATAGATTTGTACATATACTACATTGTATGTTAAAATTTAGTTCAGTAAGAAAACGACACAGTTGAAAATTCACCTTTAGTTCACCAATAGTAGGAAATTCACCTTAATTTTTATATGAAAATCCAGTTTTCACAGAAAATAATTGTATGTGCTAACAATTATTAAATGTGTCATATTGTTCATAATTATTTTGTATATAGTGATCAATCAATGATATGAATTGGTATAAATCATGGGGCTTTGCCCCGTTGCCCATTCCTAAGTTTGGCCCTAGTAAACATATGGAATTACTATTATATGCATGTTACATTTATTTTTTCCATAAAAATATCAATTTAAAACTCTAAATAAAAATATGCTTGATATAAACTTTTTTACTTAAGCTTTCAGCAAGTACACCATTGTAAATTTTGACAATTGTAATATTTCATACACTATAATTTCATACATGGCTTTGAAGTTAAAATTCAAATTTTACTACTGATGTTATAATTATTCTTCTAACTTATCTCAGTTTTACTATTATTAAATTTCTTGCATAATATTGTAATGCACATACTGAAAGGTATGTACATGGCTTATATACATAAAAGCAGTTTTTTTTTTAATGTTTAGTGAGACATTTAGTTTTACACCTGATAACTACCATTTTGGTAGTCTGACTGACTTACCCAGAGTATTTTAAAATTATCAAAAAAATTATTAAACTTTAACAAAGGTAGTATTTCTTTGTTACAGAATACGCTGAAAACAAGATATATTGCCAAGTTATATGACTTGCATGACGTTATACTCATATTGACATCTTATAATGTATATATGACAATTAACATATAAATATTAGATGTATTTTGGATATACATATTATGTATATGATGTGCATATAGGTTTGTTGAAATCATAACCACAACCTTGGCATAATTGTAATTTTGTGGGCTGCTATAACAAGGAAGTACCATTTATTTTTTTTCGGCCTTATATTCACAAAATGTTTGAGAGAATGCTTCACCCCAGAAAAAAGCCATGTATAAAAATATTAATGTTTATTAATACCTAATGTAATGATAAATCATGTAAAGTGATCTGAAAAATATTTAATTGGCTTATTGTAATATTTGAAATATATTTTGCTTTGGCACACTTAATCACTGTAGGTCACTGTGGTATTATTACTGCATTATTATTATTTTTTTTATGAGAAGGCTATGTTTTCATTAAACTGCTTATTTACTTTTTCTTTAACTTGGCTTGGCTTATATATGTAAAGATAGAATTTTGAAATCAATTTTTTATTCATTTCTTGATATGTTAGAATTATTAAAATTATGTACACATAGGGTTGGCATGTTTTTGCCAAAGGTTGTAAAAACCGTCTTGGTAAAAAAAGATATGTTTTATTTACAGCGATGTAATTAATATATTTAAATTTTTAATAATTTCAACTCTAATAATATGTGTTTTTTTAATTTACCTAAGAATATTCAATGTATCATTAAAACAGTAATCTAAGTAGTTTGTATTCTTTTAGTTACTTTAGTAATCAGTTTTACTTTTTAATAAATAACTTACTGGCTTTGGTTTAAACTTTCATAATTATTAAACAATCAATCCTTATGCTTCAGTTAATTTTGTAGCAAAGTCTGAGAGAGAAATAGCACTTACCAATTTTGCTATGCTATGAGAACAACAGTAATTTGAAGTTACAAAATAAAAACAATAGAAACAAAACATTTTGCAAGATAATTCATTCTCATTTCCTATGATCAAATCAAGATTCAAGTCTGTAGCCTGTATAATGACAGTGGGGAAAATGGTAAGAAAAATTACCTAAAAGATTAATTTGCTTATATTTGCAACATTAAATAATCAATTAAAATCATTCTACCCTTCCCTCTCTTATACATATTAATTTCATCCAATCCATGTGTTTTTTTATAACACCCCCCCCCCCCCCCCCCCCAAAAAAAAAAAAAATTGTAAGAATTTTAAAAGTTTACTTGGTACTACTTGATTATCCCGTCGACCAAAAAACTATCGCCAAACTATAAGATTAAATGCCAATTATGGATCATCGTTAGGGCTGGACGATATCAGAAATTTAATATCGCAATATATCAGCGATTTAATATTGATATTGGTGATATATCGCGATAACTACCTTAAAGTGTGTGGGAATAGAAAAAATGTTAATTTCCAAAGATAAATGGTATGGTAGCAGCAATTTAAGTACAAACAGGTGTAGAAAGCAACGAATCAATTCTCTATACCTATTTGCTCACACTGCATCCTTTAAATATTAGTTTCATATTTATACAAAACAGAAATATTTTAGGAAAAGGACACATTGTTCGATATCTATTTGGCTATTATCCATTGCTTGGATAGTGGTTTTCTTTCAAAATAGTATGCTCCCTATTCTTCCAATTTTCTGCACTATTTTTACTATTTAATATCCTCGTGTATAACTAAGAATATTATAAAAAAAAAGAAACTAAAATAAAATGTTCTTAAATTTAGGACGTTGCTGATTTTAATATTATTAAAATAAGTAAAAAGCTCAGAGTAAGCATATCTAGAGAGCTCATCCCCTTTACTTTTCCCAGCGAGAAGTTGGGTCTGGATGACCCACGTGACAGTTGGCATTTGGCGGTAAAAAGGTTACTAGAAGTAATGCAAGTCTTGTCGCTTTATCGCAGCTCTTGGCAAGAGTACAATATTTTTAAGACTTCAGAATTTTTCAGAAACTTCGGAACTTAACAGATATACACTCAGTAGCGAGATAAAGGGGAAGGTTAACCAGATATTTATCGTATTGTTTATTTACTTTATGCTTTATTTCTTCCATCATTCAAAGAATGGATTATTAGTAATAAATAAATAAAAGAAATTATTAAACTTTTATTTAGATTTAAAAAAAAGAATTATATATTATTTTAATAATTTATCCCAGTTTTCAATCTTTTACATGGTTTTATTTATATTTATTTTCATTATATACTTTTTTTTTTATTTTTAATACAAAGTAACAAATAGAACAGAGAAAGTAAAAAAAATAGTTTTTAAGGCTGTTCTCAAATACAAAAGAGCTACTTTCTGACACATTTCTCAATTCATTCATTTTTCAGAAACTCATGAAATTGGCAGGTGTTCTCATTCAGAGACTATGTCAACGAAATATGTTTTTTTATTTTTTGGTAAAGACAGAAAACTTTTCAGAAAATACAGTCAGTCGGCATTTTGTACTGAATTCTCGACGCAGCATCGGGAAAATGGCAAAAAATGTGTCGTCACGGGATACGAATCGCTTATAACTCGATAAGTAATTTATTTATTTAAAAAAAAAAAAAAAAAAAAAAAAAAAAAAAATCATTTCGATTCCAAATTGCTTCACCAGTCAGACCTGGCAATTTTATGCTTTTGCGTTTAAAAATTAATCAGAAAACGCGTCAGAAAATTTCCCGCTCTTGAGCAGTTCATTCGGAGTAAAATGTTTCGAACACACCAAAGAAGAATTTGTAGCTTTAAAAATTTCCCTATGTATTTTTGTTTCCCAGATCTTTCTTCTCTCTTCATCCTTTGGATAGCTGTATATAAAATTTGAATTAAAAAAGGTTTTTATTAATGATATATATTTTTTAATGCAATGTTGATAAATTTAAATGCTAAAGCATGCATAAGCACAGTTTTATAAACAAGCAAGAGAAGAAATTATTTAAACAAATTGAATTTAGCCTACTTTTTAAAAATTCATTAACTTAAATTAATAAATGAAAAGAACTTCAATAAAAAGTAAAAAACATATACAAGTTGAAACATAAAAAAATAGACTCAATAAATAAATAAGTAAATAATGCATTGTTTCATTAAATTTTGCTAGATATAAATAGTAATTATTAATAAAACTTCCATAACATTATATAACATTGTTTTGAGTGGTCGATAATAAATATAATAATTTCAAAACTTTTCTGAAGGTATAACAAGAGAGTAAACAAAACAAATACATATATATATTTTTTTCAAATACTTCAATTAAAAATTATAAAATTATATTAAAAAAATGTGAAAATATTTCAAACATTGCAATAGTTTTTAATTTAGGTAATATTTAAATATTTTACTTTTAATATGTACATATGCACCCGTTTATAATTATTTAAAGCATAAATTTAATCTAAAATAGGAAAAAATATTTTTTTTTTCAAAGAATTGTTTACGTTTTAAAAGAAAGAAAACAAGTTTCTTTTGGCGAAAAATTGTATCGCCAGGCACTGTTGTACGAGATGTTCTTAAAATGCTTTTTCAAATCAAATTTTTCCAATTCATTACACTTTTAATATTGAAATTGATAACACCAGATGATAGTAAGTCCTACTGTTGCATATATTTGTGATATTAAAAGTAAAATATTTCCTATTTTCAACATTTGAATGTGAATAAACTGTATCATAGTTAAAAAGATATGTTTTTAAGATCCTTTAAATATACAAAAGAGGTAATTAAAAAGGTAACAAAGCTTGTCTTGCTTGCTCTTTCGTTACACCCATAGGCACAACAGCTTGCTACCATGATATTTTTGAATCGCAAACAGTAAATAGTCTAATATCGCCCATAGAAACCCATGCTACTGACGCGTTCAGCAGATGCTTCTTGCCCAGAGCCACGTGACTTTATGCTTGCGGCAGAAAGGGTGCAGAGATTATCTCTCTAGATATGCTTACTCTGAGGTAAAAAACAACAGCAAAAACTGAAATTAGTTTAATGCCACATGTCGTGCTAATATACTTGTAATTAAATTGCTTTCAATGGATGACAGATGCTGTAGAAATGTTGTTTTTCAATCTTTCTCTTAGATATCAATGCATTCTTAATACAAAAAAAATTAAAAATTTTCACTGTATTTACAGCTTTCTATTTATTTGCTATACATAAATACAACATTGAAATCTTTTTTTGAAATATAAATATTCAAATCACATTTCGAAATAGTTTTATACTAATTAAAATGTACTTTTTTGACTTCGTTTTAAGCTAAAATATCAAGACAGCATATATTAAAATCATTCGGATTTGCACGCTCTCTAACAATAAAACGACAGAGGAAATAGAAATAGAAGCTAGGAAGCTCCTCTCAAAAGAAACGAATCACAGTGAAAGAATGTGGAAGCTTTGCTTCACCAACGTGGCCGAAAGGCGAAATTTTACCATTTCGAACTCTGATTGGTTGCTCGCGAACAGAGCTTTCCAGCTGCTAAGCTCTGGTAATATTATCGACTCCACAACTAACTCGTACGTATTTTAAGCGCTTCTTTATTCGTTTGGATTTAGACATATCAATATGTGGGATATATTGCAATATGTCTAAGCAGTGACGGTATTGAAACACAGACGATAACAGTTTTATTCAGTAACAAACGAACAGGGGAATATGCGGTTTGTTTAAATAAAAGTAAAGCATAGATTGTATCGAGATATATTGGAATAACGACAAAAAAGAGATAATCATTAGAAGGGATATTCGGCTTTGAATGAAGCAGGCAGGAATAAATGAATGGGGGGAAATGATTATTCCGATATTAGTACTGCAATTTAGGTGCTTTTTCTAGGATTTCGAAGTCGCGCTGCGGAGAAAAAAATGTTATTGGGATATATCGGTAGAGTTTCAGCTTAGCTATCGTTATTGGGATATGTCGTCAGAATCAGAGCTCAAATATCGGTATTGCAATAATTAAAAAATATCAATATTTGACCGATATATCGATAAATAATCCAGCCCTAATCATCGTAAATGTCATTTTCACTTGACATTTTTAATATATATTCATTTTAAAGGCAACATTACTACATTAATTTGAGAAAAGTAAAAAGTTTTTACCTGTCACCATCACATAAATTTATCTACAAAATTGATTATGATTGATTATTAATATTTTTTTATTCATATTACCAATGAAAATTATTTTAATTAATCAAATTAATATTAACCTGTTTCGGACCGCTGCATGTGGAGTGAAAGCTTTTCCTCAAGCCCGCATGCCACGGAGAAAGATCAACTCTACGGACCCAGCCAATTTTCCAAGTTAAGCCTAACGCGTTGAAAAAAAATCATAATTCTTCATATTTCACGTATAATACTATACAATCGTTTCAATATTGTTTAACATAATGAATACTATTATTAATAATACCAAAATAGTTTTTATTATTATTATTATTTAATATTTATAAGCATTTTAAGGACATTCTCTATAGGTATTTCTAATATTTAAGGATATATAATACAAGTTATATGAAAAATGTAACTAGACATTGTGTTAAAATAATACTAAAAGGAAATATATGTATATATATATATATATATATATATATATATGTATAAAGAAGTACATATATAGACATTTTGTAATAAGCAAATGTAATTTGCATGAGATTATAAAGAAATAAAAAATAATATAAAATGAAAACTAACCTTTTAGGGGAGTTGCAACCTTCAAGTAACTGAAAAGAGGTGCTATACCTTTATTTATAGCTCAATTTGCATAAAACTTTTATATATGATTTTTTTTAATATGCATAAATATGTATACACATTTTTATAGCTATCGGAAAATAGGAAATTTATTTATTACATAAAATATGTATGGTTTCCTTCAATGACAAGCATTTCATAATGAGCTACTGCACACAAACAAACTTGCAGAATAAAATATTAATGTAGAATTAAACTGTTTAGAATTTTATAATCACAATACAGTTGGTGATAACCTACATCTAAATAATTTTTTTAATTTATGAAACATTTTATCCCAGGGTTTACTAAAAAAAAAGAAAATAAAAAATTGCTACTTTATTTTACATATAAATGTTTTTTCAAATAATAAATAAATAACATGAAAAAATAGGTATATGTTATACATATGAAAAGTTTGAATGTAATATCTTCAAAGGTTTTTTTAAAAAGATGTGCACAAGTAGCAAAAATGCAGTTTTGAGAAAATCTAATGTAAACAACGGCTGTGAGTCCTTAAATCCCACGACATCCAGATTTCTTTTTGTAATTATGCACGTTCTAATAGCACTATTTTCATACGGTTTGAAGTTTGAAGCATATGGTTCAGAAAAGTTCATGTTTTTGAAAAATGCAATAAAATTGTTTTCAATTTTTTGAAGGTTTAAAGTTTGAAACTCTCCTTAAGAAAAGTTAACTAATGCGTAACTTCCGTCGATTCTGAATCACTCGAAAATCTAAAAAGTATAAACTATTTAATCTTTAATCTGAACATAAATCATTATCGGGTTCATTTATAATTTTCCCAGTAAGAAATCTAGCTATTTTCGCAATAATTACTTCTAAGCATCTGATAAAAATATTACGTAACGCCTCCTCCGACCTGAAAAACAAAAAAAAAGATTTTTACCTACCCATACCAAATGACACATTTTATCTGAAGTATCCACCATAAATAAAACAAATTCGTAATACCGAAAGCAATTTCCAGTCATTTAAATCACTTACACATCTTACGAGATCACTGCACGTGGCTGTGTTTACATAAACAAAAGAACGACACCGACTCCCTCACACCTTATCTCATAGAACTGAAAAAATCTTTCACGATATTAAGGTCAATGCTCGGACGATTACCAAATTCGAAAATAACAGTCATTTAACACCATCTAGTATTGATTAAAAATACTAATAAAACGTTCCATTTTGAAAATTCACATATGAACCCCCGTGGTCTCTTACAGACGTTTTCAGTGTGCATCATATTTGAACCCGTGGGCTCAGAAGAGGAACTTTTCTGGGTGCATATATGAGGCGCTGGTCCTGAACGGGTTAATAAAACATCTAATTAATATTCTGATTTAAGTCTCAATTATAATATATACAAAATTATGTTATTTTAATATATTTATTAAATCCAGCCTTTTTGCCACTGACCTTGCAAAAATACCATTTTGCCAGCAAATTACCCAACCTAAATAGTATATATGAATATAATATAGTGTAGTAAATATATAAAAAAAAAAATAGTACAGCTCATATTAAAATTATAACTTTTAATTACGAAAAGAATTACATATATAGTTTTAAATTTGATCAAATTCAATTGAATCAGGTCACATTTTTTTGTTGTTTCAACATTGCATAACAATAAACAAGTTTTGAAACTTTATCTATTCCTAGCCTATTTCGGGTCTTTGAATGTACAAATGAAAAATTAGAGAATACTCTCTCTATTGCAGCACTACTTGAAGGGCATGTTTGGAGATGTGCAACTAACTTGCAAGTCTTTCAAAATATCACATGCTCTTGCTTCTCCTAATTCACGTCTCATTTTCTCCATATTTTTAGCATTATCAGAAACAAAGCTTTTAATTTGACAGTCATATTTTTCTTTTGTAGATAAAAATTCTGCTGACTTTATTGTGGCTCCAGTGTTACAACATCTACAATATATGTATTTCCATTAACTTGAATGTAAGATGTTATTATTGGTTCATTATAGATATTGCTCCATCCATCAATAACAAGAGTACCTTCTTTCCCTTTAAAGTTTTCAGAAACTAATCCTTCCACTTCACTATGAACAGCATCTAAAAGAGAGTCTGCCAGTTCTTTACGTGAAGGGGGTTTATAACTTGGTCTCAAAATATGGATAAAATTTTTAAAGGATTCACTTTCCACAACAGCAAAAGGAATGTTGTAGGATAAAACAGCTTTGTAACAGCTAAATCAATCTTTATTTTCTTCTTATTTGAAGTTTTTGGAAAAAAAAATTAGCATCTAAACATTGTTTTTTAACTGGAGGCTGATCTACTTCTTCATTACTCATTGAATCAAGGCAACTCTTGCTATAGTTTACATCTTCCGACTTACGACATGAAGGAATTTCTTCCACACATTGACTTGAAGGCTTTTTTACACAGTTAGAAACATGTGTTTTCATCATACTACTTTATTGCTTTGGATATGTCCACATTGTTTGCACTTGGAAACAATTTTACCCTCAACAGATAATCTATGAAAATATTGCCAAACAGAGTCGAGGCTTCTACCTCCTTTATACATTATCTAAAATTATTTTTCACAGACTAGAAACAGAAATATCAACAAAATGGCTAATATATTGCTTTCCAGTTTATCTGGAAGCAGAATTAAACAAGAATGTTTGCACCTGTTTCTTGCCAGTTCCTGATTGGTCAAGATTCTGTACAATGCAGGTGTTCAGAATCAAAACCTGTTTCTGAAGTAGATAACATTTGGGAGGGAATAGCACCTGCTACTTGCAGTTGATAGATGGTAAAAAGATAACAAAGAACAATAGAAACAAAAACCTTTTGCAAGACAGTTCATTCTCATTTCTTATGATCAAATTACATTTAAGTCTGCAGCCTCTATGATGAGAATAGGGAAAATGGAGAGAAAAATCACCTAAAAGATTAATTGGCCTATATTTGCAAGTTAAATAATCAATTAAGATCATTCTACTCTCCCCTCTATTATACATATTAATTTCATCTGGTCCATGCATTTTTTATACCCCCCCCCCTTCCCAGAAAAAGTTGTAGGAATTTAAAAAAATTACTTCTATAAACTGTTTGTAAAAGTTATACCTAGAGCCTCAAATACAGATAAAATGAAGATTGATTTGACAAATGTTTATGTATTAATGCTTTTTTTAAATATAGGTTTCTTGAATGTAGAAACTGTTGATTTAAAAGTTTTTAATATATATACATATTACTTTTAAAGGCAACATTACCACATTAAGTTGAGGAAAAAAGAACAAAAAACTTCCATAGTTTTTACCTTATGTCTCCATCATATAAATTTGCTTACAAAATTGATTATGTTGTACTTGTTTTTGGACTGTTATTATCAATGAAAATTATTTTAATTAATCAAATTAATATTAGTGAAATATGTAATTAATATTCTGATTTAAGTCTCAATTATAATATATACAAAATTATAGTATTTTATATTTATTAAAACCAGCATTTGTTGCTAGTTTTTGCCACTGTCCTGGCAAAAATACCATTTTGCTGGCAAATTGCCCAATCCTGTGTACACATGATGACAATAAAACATTTTAATATTTTAGAACGTAATTATAAATTAATTTTCAGCAGCCAGGCACAGGTGATAAATCGCCCGATATTCAATATGGTTACAACTGTATATGAGTAGCAACAGTAGAATTAATTATGCACCAAATCACACTTTTTAAAATAGGCCAACTGGCTGTTAAACTGCAACAAATATTTTAAATGCTAAAAAGTATAAAATGAAACATAAATAAAAAATAGAGTAATATGTTTTTTAAGTACACTTTTATCCATTAATAGTTTAAATTAAATTATGATCATACAGTGAGAAAAATATTTAGAAATCCTGAATACGTAATTTAAATAATGCTTTTTTTCTCTTTCCTGTTGTCATATCTTTTATAAGAAGCAGAGCAAAAATCATATTTTAAAAAATAAATTCCCTAATTTGCACTTTCTACTAGGTGTAAATCAAAGCGATGAATTTTCCATAATCAGATCCCATGCCAAATTAACATTGTAACAAAAACTTTTTGGAACAACAAGAATTGCAGTTTTGAAATTTAGGCATGATTTTTCAATAAACATTAAATGCTTATAAAAGACTGTTTAAAAAAAAATTACTTTTATAGTTATTCAGTAACAATTCCCCAGTCTTTCTGTTATTATCATTTTTAAACTATCTGAGTGGCAACTCAATGTGTTACAGTTACATGTTGTGGATAGGAAAGTATTGAATAGTGCAACCATTGTTGCGTCATTTGAGCCAGTTATTCAAATTTTTTATTCTTTTGAGTACTTTTATGTTAGCCGGGCACAGGAGATAAATCACAAATATTGTTCCCATTCGCATTATTCATATTGCATTCATTTTATTTAAAATACACTACAGCTCATTAATTTCAACATACCCCTTGTTTTTTCAATTTTTCCAATAAATACACAAAGTAATAAACTCTTGCATGAATATAACCTTTTATTCAAGCAAATAAACATATTTCATTACATAATTTAGCATACACAACAGGATTTTGTCTTAAATCTTCCCTTCATCAAAGTAACCACCTTTAGAAGCAATCACTGCTGCACACACTCGGGGCATTCTATTGGTTAGTTTATGCAAAATTTTGGATTCAACATTATTCCAATTACATTGAATCAATTCCCACAGATGATTTTAGCTTGCAATATTCATATCTCTGATGCACCTGTTCAAATGATTCCAATGTTTATCATTTCCAATGTTTATAATGTTAATGTGTGTTGCAGTCTAGACTCTGGGGGTGGCCAAACCATCTTTTGGAGCACTTGTTGATGTTGTTTGGATTGAACATACTTTCTACACAGATTTGAAGTATATTTCAGGTCATTGTCCTGTTGTAGAATGAATCCCCGGCAATAAGGCGAGTACCAGAGGGAATAGCATGCCGCACAAGGATGTTGTGATATCGTTTGGAATCCATGATTTTCCTATTTGTACAAGGCATCCATGATAGAACCCTCTTCACTCGTGATAGTAGGTTGGATACAAGCAGATAACATGCATTGACCCACAGCACGAATCACAAACTGACGACTCTCAGAACCAAAGATTTCGAATTTCGATTTGTCAGTGAAATGTACCCTTTTCCACTGATCACGGGTCTAATCCTTGAGTTCTCCAGCTCAGTTAAGCCTTTTCTTTTTATTAATCTACGTGGAAGTAGTTTTCTTGTTGTCACACAGCCCTTTAAGCCAATGGCTTCGAGACGGCATTTGATTGTAGATATTGATGCGCTAGTTTTTCTTGTTTTCATCACTTGAGCACAAATTTGACGAGCTTTTTTGAACTAATTTCTTTTGGATATCACTCTAATAAACTTATCTTCTTGTTTTGAAGTTTTCCAAGGCTGTCCAGGACATGAGTGGTCAGAAACACTTTTGGTATCAGCATGCCTCTTAAGAGTGTACTGTATCCCACTAATGGAAATTGTCTGCAAACAAGCGATATCTCGCAAGCTATGACCTGCTTGTCTTAGAGACACAGAACATTTTTTAATTGATAATTCTTTTCAAGCTGCCATACGGAAACAAAAATAACACTCTTGCTCGAAATAGTAACACAATCACTACCTAGAAAATTCTCTTATGCAGTCATTCTTTACTATCCAGTTTTGCTTTAAAACTAAGCATGTGCACATTCACCTAACATCATGCCAAACAAATATATTTTTCTTGAAATTATTTTTTTGATGTAAATTGCATTATTTATTATATTTCTTTTCTTATGATTGCATATTTTAATAATGTGCAGATAGCAGGCCAATAAACACAAAATATGAAAAACAAATGGCACTCAAAATCACAAGCATCTGGGGAGAGAAAGACTTCTAATAGTGCAACTTAGAAAAATCTGCCTTCCCTTTTAGCAGTGTAGAAAGGGGAAAACAGTACTGGGTTCTTCCCTCAACCTATATACATTTCCCATTTCACCTTGTATTTATTATTAGCTTACGAAAATCATTAAAATTATAAATAAAAAGAAAAGAATGTTGAATTTTATAATTTGAATAAAGAAAATAAAGAATTTGCAAAAATGAATATTTTCAAAAGGAAATAGTAAAAAAAAAATTATGAATGTTATTTACACCTGTATCTTTTGTTATCTATATCTATAGAAAAATTATTTATATAGCTTCATATATTAATATTTTAATATATTTTTTTAACCGACTTAAAATTAAAAAAGCATACATTTGTCAATTCTGTAATATATTTATTCAACAATAAATACTACATAAAATATATTTGAAAGTTATCTGTGTCTGTTCACAAAATTCTGTTTATTATTTTTTTTAAAATTAAGATTTGTAAATGTATTTTTAACCTTTCAGTCTGTTTACCTATCATTTTCTGTCATAGCTTTTGTCAAAATAGACCAGTTTTCATAAATGTTTATAGTTTTGTTAAGATTAGCAACAGTCTTTTAAAAATTTAAAAATGATCATTGCATCCTTCTTTTCTTTTTTGTATGTACCTATCAAATTTTCTGGTAAAAGGAATTCGGTAACCTTTGAACTTTTTTTTATTTGAGTATTTTATAATAACTTTTTGACATATATTATTAAATGGTTTTCTGAAGGAGATATAAGGAGACATGAGATAACAATTCTTTTAAAGATTGTTTATCACAGTAAATTTTTTTAAATTACCGAAAAATGATGAAAATATCAATTTTCTAATTTATTTTATTGCATCCATTTCACGTTAAATCAAATTTCTCTTCCAGAGTTGCAACCTTTAAAGTATTTTTTATTTCAGATTTTTTTTAACCCATCAGTATGATAAAAATGCTAAAACTTCAACACATTTTCAATTGACTTGATCTTTTTAAGAGGGACTCTTCACTCACTTGAAAACACCTGCTCACTAATATTAAACCTATGGGCAGGTTGTTTTTGAATTCCTCATTCAAATATTTTTGTTGAATATTTTTACATTTTTTTTTTTTTTTTTTTTTTTTGCATAGGATATCTGGGGTTGATATCTAAAATGGCTATTTTTTACTTTTGATTTTGGTTGCAGATTTTTTTAATAAAGGTACTTTTGCTTTCAAAACAAGTGAAGAGTCCTTTTAATGGACAATGCTTATGGTTCATTTCATAAAATTAAGAATAGAATTTTTAGTAATACAAATAGACTATTAATGATTATTTGCTTAATATTTAAAAAAATATAAATGCTTAGCAAATAGTCATTTTTACACAAATCATGACATTTTACCTTTTTTTAAAAAAAATTAATTATTTAAAAATCTGGTCCTTATGTCATAGAGCACATGTGGGGAAAAAAAAGAATGTTGCAAGAAATTCAAAATTGTAAAAATAGTGTAATTTAAAATTAAAAAAAAAAATTTTAACTTATTTTTTTTCAAATTCATTTATAAATCTTAATAAAAATGAATATTGTAATGATCAGAAAAAAATCAGTATTCCATGAACAGACACTAATAACATTTGAATATATTTATATATATAATATTTATTGTCGAATAAATATATAATATATAAAAAAACATAACAGAATTGACAAATCTATTTTTTTTTACATTTTACGTGGGTTAAAAAATAAATTAAAATATTACATTAAAATATGAAGCTATAAAAATAATTTTTTACAGATTTATATAAAAGATTTTTATATAAATAACAGCCATTACCATAGTTATTATTTCTTTTTAAAACTAATTCATTTTTGCAAATTCAATGTTTTCTTTGTTCAAATTATAAAATTCAACATTCTTTGCTTTTTATAATTTTAATGATTTCTACAACCTAATAATAAATGCAAGGCGAAATGGGAAATATATATAAGGTTGACAATAATGACCTTGGGTCTAACTTCTTTTAAATAAATTAAAAAAAAATTTGTTCAAGCATCAGTTTAAATGCGATATTTATTTTCTAACTTTATTAATAAAAAGCTTACTTACAAAATGCATCTACTTATAAACTGTGTATATAAAATTAAAAGTTCAATAAAAAGTATAGCTGTAAAAATACACAGAGCCGAAAATAAAGGCAACTCGATTAAACTTTATACTTTTACATGTTGTCTACACTTTGATAACTTATTTGAAAAGCATTAAGTGAAATTATAGAGTACATCACAGATAACTTATTTGTAAAGGATTAAGTGTATAATAAATTAAGTCAAATTATAGAGATGCAATAAGTATTTCATTTGAAAATATTCAGATTCAGGGGAATGGAGGATGGACCGTGTCCTTCTCTCGAATTTGAAATTTATATAAATAAATTCCTTTTTCCTCTGATGATTTTGAAAAAAAAAAGTAAAATTTATTCTTCCCATTTCTTTGTTAATTCTATGGTTTTGTTTGTGACCATACACTGATGGACTTGAGCATATCCAAAGCCTTGTGTTGTAGCTTTTCTGGCTAACAATATACTATTTGCCTCAGGAGAGTTTGTTCTCTCCTTTTTATCGAACTCAGAAATGTGCTGTTAAATGTGATCATCTTACAGTATTTTTAAAGAATGACATTTATTTTTTATTAAAAGTTTAAAATTTAATTTTTAAAATAGCTGAAAATTATTTATATTAAAGCATATAAGCATTCTTCCACACTATGTCATTGATATCTACATTTAAGAAACCTACCCGCCCCAACATTAGAAAGCCTATATAAATTGAATTTCAATATATATCTTAATTTACACATTTTAATCTCAGCACAGGTGAAATGAAAACATATTGAAAAAGACATAATTGTAGAAAAAAGGTGTCCAGTTAATGAATGAAACTGCATGTTTTCATTGAACATGAGGCCAATTACACTTTTGTATAGTCAAGTCTTTATTTATTTTTATATTACAATTTATTTGAAGCCATAATATTATGTAAGGTGTTTGGAAAGTCAAGTAGAGTCAATCTAGACCTTTTTTTTTATAATCAGGTTATAAAACCTATCCTGTAATCAACCCAAAAAGAAGAAATTTATTTTAAACTCCACTCAACATGAATTGCAGGTTGGGATTCGGGTAAAATCAGGTTACATGGTCTGATGAAGAACTCTAATCAAGATTCATTTTAAAGTTCATTGTTGTCAATATCACTTATTTTGAACAAAGTAGATGATGATATTAAAATTTTTGAGGCGACATTGTAAAAAAAAAACTATACACAATACGATGTCTATTTTAAAATGCAAAGTAGTTGTGTACTACAGTCCTGTGAGAATCTGGTCTAACCCAACCCAAACTGGAAATATTCTACTTAAATTCAACCCATAACCTGACCCGAATTCAAGAAAAGAAATTTTCATTGACTTGCAATCCAACCGGAACGTGACAAATCATTTTTCGCCAATACAAATAGTAAATATTCAAGAAAATTGATCCACAATTTAATATAATTATGGAAAAATGGTCTATAATCATACCTGTAATATCAATTTTATTCATTTATGTTGAAAAATGAACACGTAAAATAATCATTCAGATTCAAATATATAGTGTTTCATATGAAAAAGTTTTCTGGATTTTCTTCTGAAATTTTGAGTTAATCTGAACCCACCTTGCAAGAATAAAAACTTAGCCCGAAACCTAACCAAACTCAAAGCACAGCAAAATAATTAATTGGGTACAGTAAAATTGGGTTACTCAATCTGATGTAGAACTCAACTTTGTACCTTAACATCATAATAAAATTTTGCTGCTATATATCTTTATTAAAATCTCCATAATAGACACTTCTATTTTGTGAAGATGAATGGAAGTTGGAATAAAAGTTGTGCACGATCCAGATTTTTTTGTATAGTCGGACAAAAATCCAGGGAATAATTGAGAATGATGGTTTACAAAGGATCAACTTTTTGATGAACATATTAAGGTACATTCTACTTGATTCCTATTGCATTCATTCTATTTGAATCTATTTCCAATCCTAAGCATGCAAATATATTCCTTATATTGGTATGATTTTTTAACCTCACAGAACAATAAAGATAGCCTTTGAGGTGAATCAGCTGCAATGATTACTAAATGCTCATAGTCTGTCATATAAATTCTGGATTTTGAGCTGAGAATGCACATACAAATTTTGGTAGTAAGAAAAGTTTGAACAATATACTTAAACAAATTATTTTTGGCTAGAGATTATGCTGGTCACATTCTCAACAAATAATTACATAAATTTAGAGCAATACAAAATCCTCTTTCTCACATTAGGTCTTATTCTTGTTTTTAGAAAATGAATATGTAAACAATGTACAAGATCAAATTTGTTATAAAACCAAAACTGCTTATTACATTAAAAAAAACTTCTTTAATAAGCATATAACTTATACAATTTTAGCAATACAAAATAATACAAACTAGAGGCTGTCATTATAAATATACATAATTAAAAATTCCATGCATAGTATGACAGTTAGCAAATTAAATCTATCACATTATACTGCCACAGGTGAGGCTAAATGAGGTTGTGAGGCAATGTTACTCCGAGCATTTTTTGCCTCATTTTCACGTTTTAGCTCTTCTTTTTTATTTAAAATCTGAGCTTTGACAGCAAGAAGTTCTCTGCTACGGATGTGTATTGGTTCCTGAAAAGAAAATAATTAGGAGTTTTATTGCTGAAAAACTTATTACTAAGTAACAAATATTGACATTTTATTTTGCTCAGATTGCTGTGTTCTTTATCTATATATAATCTTTCTATAATTAAATATTTATTAAATCAGAATGAATCAACACAAAAATATATATCTTGTGTGTTTTTTTTTTTTAAGTTTGATTCTATACCATTCATCAGAATTCTAGAAATTCATACAGTATGCCCACTAAAGTCACTCGCCACCCTCTTAACTTCGGAACAGCTGCTGCTATATTCATAAAAGTGGTGTCTAGGTATAGTAAAGTAGCCATGCGCTACTGAATGAAATTGCCTAAGGTGCCACCTGGTGGAAAACTACAGAGTTAGCATTCCTATCTCGAAAACGGAAAGCGAAGGGAAAACAAGTGATTTACAAAGTTGTAGAGAATCACCGATATAGTACAAAAAACACCTTGAGGACATTAATGCGAAGACTAGAACGGTTAAAACACGCATTTGTTTTTTCGTTATTTCCTACACTGTGACGTGACAAAACGATCTTATAAAGAAAGAAACAACCAGTTATGAAACAGCAGGTGTATGTGACCCATCCACAAGCATTGCAGAATCTTAAACGACACATTACGGATGCTTGTGCCAAAGTGTCACCATTTATGCTCCAACGTATACAATGTGAAATTCAAACAAGTATCCAAATATGCATTGCAGCTGATGGTGAGAAGTTTGAACATCTAAAATAAAGGTATATTATTATAACTAATTGTTTTTTTCTTTCTAAGATCGTTTTGTCACGTCACAGTGTAGGAAATCACAAAAAAGCAAATGTGCATTTTAACCATTCTATTCTTCGCATTAATGTCTACAAGGTGTCTTTTCATACTAAATTGATGATGCTCTACAACTTTGTAAATCACTTTTATTCTCTATCTCTTTCCGTTTTTGAGATAGGAATGCTAATTCCGCAGCATTGCACCAGGTGGTGCCATAGGCGGTTTCATTGAGTTGCGCATGACTACTTTACTATACCTAGACACTACTTTTATGAATATAGCAGCAGCTGTTCCAAAGTTAAGGGGGTGGCAAGGGACTTTAGTGGGCATACTGTATAATTTTATGATACATAGCCAACATTGAACTGTTATTTTTTGCTTATATCATATTCTTTCTTTTTATATAAACATAATTCAAATTTATTTCAATTATTAGAGTTTATGGAAAATTTAGTTCTTTGATAAATATTGTTCGCCTTTGTATATAATACTTACAAAAGAAAATTATATCAGTTTTATAAAAACGGCTCAACTATCCCTTTTAACCTAAATGATTTACACATTTTGACCTGGGTGTATCTAGATAATTTTATGTGACTCTTTATAATTTTAAGTAAGGAAAATCGCATAGTACCCTTAATAACAGCCAAATAGCAACAAAAGTGAATTTAAGGAAGTTAAATGGTGGCCATATTTAATTTTCGTTGATGTAATTAGATTAATGATTAAAGTAATCACAATTGAATTAGTTCAGATTGAATTAATCATGAAAAAAATTTAAGGATAATTACTTTTTTCAATTTCCATCATGATTACATTTCGTATGATTAAACATTTAATCGACTAATCAATTAACTGAAAAAAGAATCGATTAATGCCCACCCTGGTTTATCACATAGGTTAGCCAATATTTACCTGAACATATGGGATTCTACGTCTAATATTGAAAAGCTAGTTTAAATTCAACACCACGTTTTTGACTTTCTATAATAGAGTATGCCTGTACATTTTGTTTTTGAAATATAATGTCACAATTCGTCAAGATAGTATCCATGTTTTGATTAACCCTCTATCAGCAAAAGGGCAAAATTGTAATGTTTTCTCTGTATTTTATTTTAAATACTAAAAAAGGTGATTATTCCAAATTTATATAAAAAAACTTAATTATATATATGAATGTAAACCTTGAGGGTATCAATCATTACTCAATGTATTAAAACTGCATTATTTTAATTTAAAAAATGCTTGTATTGCAGTGAAACCTGGAGCTTAGTGAACGTATTAATACAGGCTTGTCAGTAAGAGGGCTAAGAATTTTATAACTTTTCATCAATTCATGGGTATAACTCGAATAATTTTTATTATTAAATATTGAATTTTATACAAATCCAATAAGCATAACTGACAAGTAAACTGCAATAAATGAAAAAAAAAATCCAAATTACATCTTCAGACAATGAATAAAGAATTTTCAACTGGTATAAAAATGTGGTGATTAATACTTTTAGACTAGCAACTATTTTTAGACTTATTATTTCATATCCTGCAGTAGAAAACCTAAAATCTGTGCAGAACTTCCTCATTCAACCTATGGACCAGAGTATCATTCAAAGCCTCAAATGTCACTACAAAACTGAAACTTGAGGAAGATTTATTTATAAAACTCAACTTCAAGGATTTCAATTATTTAATAGCTGAATCCTGGAATTATATTTCAAAAATTCATGACTGACTTGACTTATGGCCACAATCTCTCTTTACAGAAACTAGAGATGATATTGAATTTTATGGATTTAGAGATAAGCACTAAAGAGTGCTAAAGCACTAAAGAGATGTTTTAAAAAAATGATCTGAAATCAACAATATTCTAAAATCTGTACAAGATCTAGTCTGGATTAGGGTCTTCTACTGTATTTCTTAAAATAATTCAACTGATTTTACTAAATGTTGAACACTGAATAATGACAAAGAAAAGAGGGAGAAAATACCTGTGGTCTCATTCGAGGATTCCAACGACAATAATAGCCTCGCCACAGATTTATGCAGCGCATACCTGACACATGGAACAGAATATGCTGCTGTTGATGAGCAGTATAGAGAGGATTCACAAAGTCATTAAGGTTGCTGTTAATGAATGACCACAATGAAACAGTTTTATTCTTTACATCCTGTAAAAAAAATCCAAAAAATAGAAGATTATTTCATTTGGAATTCTTAGATAAGACCATTATCTAATCTGAGAAAATACCACCCCCCCACACACAAAATCAAATCTTTTAGGAAATTTATATAACACACATATTTATACCACAGGCACTTTTTTCTGGTATGGCATGATTTTGTTATACATATGTTCAAGTATTCTGCTGTCATAAGACCAAGCTATCTTCTTGAAATGACTTTTTAAAAATATGAATAAACTTGCACTCTATTTGAATGAAGTTCAATATGAAGCAAGAATAGCTTTATTTTAGTTCAAATACTACATCAAGTAGATTTTTAGTACTTTTATCAAAGATTAGGGAGGGAGGGATTTCCTTATGCATCAGCCAATATTAGTCATACAGCTATAGGAAGGACTTTTGAAAGGAAAATTATCCGAATTATCATTCTTGTACAAGGAAAATCTTGTAAACCTTGCACAGCCCACCCTGATTTCCAACAATAACATTGGTCCAAGTTCCTCATTTTGTGGCCAGCATGCTAACCCCTGGGCTGAGTTGGCCCTAGCTGATCAAAGATTAGATGGATTACATAATGAACTATGGAAATGCCAAGAGAAATTGCATTAAATTATGTACAAGTATTGAAGAGAATCTTTTGATTTTAAATTAAATTTCTTGTTAATTTTTTAAAGAAGTGCGCTTTAAGAACTCTGATCGTCAAAGAACTTTAAATGCTGCCATGTAACCCCCCCCCCCCCAAATCATAGCTGAAAGAAGTTAAGTAATAATAAATATAAAAAGGGCAAAATAAAATAGAGCCTCAAAATCAGTTCATTATTTACTTTTCAGTAATGACATTTATTTCCATGCCACAAGAAAAACAAATTAAAATAGGGAATAGGATACATGAAATCTCACAATTACTTTTAAAATCATTAAATTGAAAACAGTTCTTTCCTTTTACTTTCATAAAAATATTTAATGGCCAAAAAGTAAGAAAAATGTGTTTAGAAAAAATATCTGATCCTTGTAAAAAGTATGAGTATCAACATCCATATAGGAGTCTAGGATATACAGGGTGTCCGAAAAGTCTGGAAATGGTCCAGTAACTCAAGAATATACATTGGATTGAAAAACAGAAAAATACGTGTTCAATATTTTTGAAAAATGGCAACTTTGATATCCCTAAATAGATTTTTCTAAAATATTGAGCACATATTTTTCCGTTTTTCAATCCGATGTATATTTCTCGAGTTATTCAACTATTTTCAGACTTTTCAACAGAAACGATTATCATTGCATTTCACTCGATTACAGCACTATGACTTTCCAAAGAAAATGTTAAATACAAAAGTTACGTATTTTCTCCCCGTAGAATTCAAATCTGCAATAAAAAAGGAGATTATCATTTAAGATTTTAAAGTTGCCTCCCCTTCCCCCCTAGGGGGCAGAGTTGAAAGGGCAACTTCGATATCCCTACATAGATTTTTTGAAAAATATTGAACATGTATTTTTCCAGTTTTCAACATGATGTATATTTCTCGAGTTATTTGACAGTTTCCAGACTTTTTGGACACCCATGGAAGTTTTACTTTAGATATCGGGAAAAATATTAAATGGAACATACAGGGTGTCCCAAAAAAGCACTAGTGTAAATTTAAATAATTCATACACTAGCAAGAAAAGCACAAGAGATTTTTGAAAAAAGCGAGGTGCAACCTGATATATTAGTGAAAAAAATTGGCATAATGATCGGAGTTCAGATTAATGTTGAGCAACACACAAGCAGTACATCAAAAACTTGTTTCATATTAGAGTGTTCATACATTATTGAAGTTTATTTTTTCAAGAAAAGACTGTTCGAATAAATGAGAAGACTATTTCGTGAGAAGTCTAAGATTAAAAAAATTGAATAATGTATAACCTACTGAAGTAAAGGTTTTCAAAAGTCTAAACCAAATTTTTTAAAAAGTTCTAATTTTAATTTAGGCAGGCATCTAATATACACATAAAACTCCTCACCCAACATTGACAGGGAAAGAAAGGGGGGAGGGAGAGGCATTTGTCCCTTCTAAACATAGTTGTAAACAGCCATAATTCCTTGGGAACTGATACATTTCTATAATATCTCATTGTTATAATGGAAAATAAAAAAAATCACAGAAAGGTATATCATTTACCTCCTTTACTCGCTGATATTCTGAATTAAAAAGGAATGTTCCAAAAAGACAACTGTATAGATGATCCAAAATCGTTATGAGAAAATGTTCATTGAATTCAAATGCATTTGGAAACTATAATTTATAAAACATATATATAAATATACACATAAAAATTGTTATCTGAAGAAATAAATATTTAATTAACACTGAAATAACTGAAGTTTTAAAACAATTTTTATTTCAAAGTCATTTTAGTACATATGCCATAATAAAATTATATTAAAAGCGAGAGAGTTATTACATAATAGAAGAAATTGTATACAATCTTCTAAGATTGATAAGTCTCTCCCTCAAAGAAAAAATTATTCTTCTAAAGAACTGTCATTGTTATTCTTATATGCTTTCACTTACCTCTGACCTGTGCTTCAGATTGACAAGGGAGGAAGGGGTGACTGCCCCTTCCAAACATAGTTTTAAACAGCTGTAATCCCTTTGTAATTTGTAATGTAATCCTGTCTTAGGGAACACTTTATCATCCTGACTAAAGGTATACCAGTGGTTGGAAAATATATTTTTATAATGTAGCAAACTACAATTACTTCATCGAAAATGTAATTAACTACAACTACAGCTACATGTTTTAAAAAGCAGGGACTATAAAATACTTTTCAAAAGTAGTCACTACTTTGCTTCTTTCAGATTTTGTCAAATGATTAAATCTACACTTGAAATTAAGGACATGGATTTACAGTGGCCCCTCATTATATCACATCTGCCAGTATACGATCAAATAAATGTCATATAACTGAAAGCATTAAACAATTAGGAGAGATAACTTACAATAAAATGTTTTGTGTTAGTCTTAAAAATGTTTGTTTATACATATATTACAATTTTCTAAACAAAATTAAGAGAGATACCTAATACAATAAACATTGATATACAAGGTGCCTACTAGCCATGTCCACCCTTATTAACTTCAAAATGGCAACAGCAGTAGTCTATGCATAATAAAGAGGTTACCACCCATTATCAGAACAAATGCAGAATGCATGATACATTGCTGCCAATGGTGGAGCACACTTAACTTGATTTTCTTATTAAAAAACACTGTACCTTGCTTACATGTGTCAGTTTTATAATATGCACCTGCCTCATAATGCCACACTTCTGCTTGAAGTTTGATGCATATTAATTTACTGTATAATGTTCCAGAAGGATTATTTGTAGTACAAAGAAAAAATATTTTGAAACGAACAATTTGTTTAGCTCTTTTGATGTTGAAAGACATGGCATGAAAAGTTTAAGTTCAGAAAAATGTCTAGATTTATATCTAATTGCACATTTTCTAAATCTATAAAATACTTAAAGAAATCATTGGAGTAGAGTTGTCAATATACCACAAAATCCCTATAAATAGTGATTACTTTATTAATTTTATAGCAAAATCTGCTAAAATTAAAAAATGTATTTTCAAAGATTTGGGACATAAAGGGTGTGATCAACTTCAGTGTAAACTCCAGGTTGTGAAATTTGAAAAGAGGAAATCAACTTTTAAATCCCTATTTTTGAAAATGGGCAGTAAAATGTTTGCATAGTTTTTAGCCTTTAGGAAACACAAAGCAAGTTTTTTCTAATGGAAAAAAACCATTTTGAATATTAGATGGAGAAGTTTTCTCTTGTGAGCTAGGATCCTAAATTTGGTACTTCTATATTATCTTGAAAAGTGTATTCTACTCCATATTTTAATTAAATGTTGCAAATGTAGAAAAGTTTAGTGGGAAAAAGAATTTAATTATCAGATACAATGTTACCAGAGCACAGTCTAAGAGAAGTGGAATTCTATTTGGGTGCAACATAACAACTGTTGTGCAAAACTTTAGTGCCACAATGAAATTCTTGAGGCTATTTACAGCAACAGAAATGCAATGGAAAGCCAGCAGACATTGAACATTTTTAAAATGGAAGGGGAAAAAATGAATACTCCAAACATTAGAACTATACTGCTGAAGATTTTTTGCTAGGAAGTTAATAGAAAATGATTTTCAATAATGATTTCATCCTGATCATTTTTAAGGAAGTCAGCTAAAAGGTTTACTTACATCCTATAGCCAACAAAAGAGACAGACCACAATACTTCCACCCCTCTTGGCTGTTATGTGATCAAGATAGGCTGGCTTTACCAATTGTCGCACTGCTATGTGATAAAGGTAGGCTGCAAAGCAGCCAAGATCAGTAAGATGCCTATGACAGTCTCTTTCATTGGCTGCATTACACCCATCCACAAATATAAAATAAATTTTGTGTGCAATTATTTATTTAAAAACATGAGAGACTTCCACTTAAAACAATACAACCACCTCTTCAAAAAAAAAATTGCAATTAGAATGGTTGCATACTTTTACAAACTGATTATTCAAAGATACTCAAATGTAATTCCTTTACATAATTACAACTTGACAAATTTACTATAATATTTTCCTTTAATTACATTATTTTCTCAAATTTAAATGAGGAATAAGAAAACAAACTTTGCACAGCTTGCTTATATTATTGAAAGAAATGCCTACTTTTTGCTCTCAAAATGAATTAAAAAAAAAAAAACATTTGCCAAGAAACTAGGTTAATTAGGCAGTATATTTTATTCAGCAATAAGGTACTTACTTGATGAGTCATTTGCCACACACAATCTATGAACTGAAGAAATACAGGTGACCGGTCAGCATCTGAATGTTTATCATCCCCATGTCCAATTCGCTGAAAATTAAAAAAACCCCATAAATATATACATATTTCACTGAAATACAATATCTGAGGGAATTTTATAAAGCCAGCAAAATACAGTATTAATTAAATGTTTATCCATAAGCCCCATGGCAGAATGTATGAGACGCTGCGACGGGCGTCGCAGAGTTTTTAGGGCACCTGCAGACTAAAAACATACAGCGATGCCGTGGACGCGCTATAGCACGTAAATTATGCGAAAAAACGGCAAACTTCGTTGGAGGATCGCGAATAAAACGGCGAATTTCGTCGAAGAATAGCGGAAAAATGTGAAATTCAGGGATGAGATTGACAAAAAAGCAAAAAAGCTGAAAACTGCGTGAACGACATTTGAGCAATAAAAGCTGAAAACTGCGCGAACGACATTTGAGCAATAAAAGCTGAAAACTGCACGAACGACATTTGAGCAATAAAAGCTGAAAACTGCGCGAACCACATTTGAGCAATAATTATGAATTTCAAGCACAACAAATATAATTGCTATTATATATATATTACATACAATTTAGCTTTGAATAAATTTAAAAGAAATTATTAACAAGAATTATTAGGTAGAAATTATTTACTTACTATAATAAAAAGTATTTTGCCAAGATACAGCACATTTTAATAAAACCCTTCATTGGCATAAACATTTTTTTTAAATTGAAGTCTTCAAAATTGTAGGACACTTTTTTTGAAACAGCAAATCAAGTATATGCTAATAGTTACAGAAACCTTAAATAAGTGATAAGAGTTTCCACTTTTTTAAAAATAAAAAATAAGTTATTAAGGAATTAAATAGATTTTCGAAGAACGTTATCAGTGACACCAACGGTTATTCCAAATAATTTTTATAGAACATAATAAATAAAAATCGATAAAAAAAAAAAACACATATTACAAAGTAATACATATCAGTAAATTAAACATTTCAACAACTTTACTACTTAAAAAGTATATATAGCATGTTTTACTTAGCTCAGGGTTACCACTCACTTTTTCTGAAAAAATTTCCATAAAATTTTCCTGAATTATTTAGATTCTTCCAGTTTATAAAATTATCTCAATTCTTATTTTCATTTATAAAATTTAAGATGATTAAGAATACAATTTACTATACATATATTCACTAGAATTCTGATTTTACGCACATAAAAAATATTAAACACAAAAGTCACGAAACACGGTCACAAAACATGAAAAAAAAAATACACTTATTACAAAATAATACATATCAGTAAATTAAACATTTCAACAACTTTACTACTTAAAAAGTATATATAGCATGTTTTACTTAGCTCAGGGTTGCCACTCACTTTTTCTGAAAAAATTTCCATAAAATTTTCCTGAATTATTTACAGATTCTTCCAGTTTATAAAATTATCTCAATTCTTATTTTCATTTATAAATTTTAAGATGATTAAGAATACAATTCATTATACATAGATTCACTACAATTCTGATTTTACGCACATAAAAAATATTAAACACAAAAGTCACAAAACACGAAAAAAAAAATACACTTATTACAAAATAATACATATCAGTAAATTAAACATTTCAACAACCTTACTTCTTAAAAAGTATATATAGCATGTTTTACTTAGCTCAGGGTTGCCACTCACTTTTTCTGAAAGAATTTCCATAAAATTTTCCTGAATTATTTAGATTCTTCCAGTTTATAAAATTATCTCAATTATTTTCATTTATAAAGTTTAAGATGATTAAGAATACAATTTACTATACATAGATTCACTAGAATTCTGATTTTACGTAAAAAAATATTAAACACAAAAGTCATACATTAAAAGAGTGAATAAACTTAACATGCAAAAAGTGAAACGATGTTCTAAAAGTTTATAGAAAGAAGAGCATCAAGTAAAAGATTTCTCAATATGTATAACTCTTTTTTCAAAAATCTCATTTTTTGATCAGTTTACAAAATAAAAGAGTTCTAACTATATTAAGTGCCAGTCTTTTTTAAAATGGCTCTCTCAAACATTTCTTTTATATTAAAAGAATTTGTTTTTCTTTTTTTGGATTGTGGCCTCTCTGTCACATTACAAACAATTCGCTTTGGTTTTTTTGAGTTCTCTTGATTAGGTTCATCTGTTTCCTCCAGTCTTCTTTTTTTGGATTGTGGCCCCTCTGTTACATTACAAACTTGCTTCAGGTTTTTTGAGTTCTCTTGATCAGGTTCAACTGTTTCCTCTAGTTTTCTTTTTTTGGATTGTGGCCTCTCTGTTACATGCTTCGGGTTTTTTGAGTTTTCTTGATTAGGTTCAACTTTTTCCTTCAGATCTGTCAGTTCCAATGAAAAGTGAGCTTCAGGTACAGATATATTAAGGTTTACTTTTTCTGACAATTTTATTTGATTTACTTTTTTTAGGTGTTTCAATCGCTGCTGTTTGGCTGCATTAGAACATATTTTTTTTGCCCTTTCTTTAGATAAAGATTTTTTCTTTAAATCTTGAATGTTCTTTAATTTTTCTATCTTGGCTTTCCTCCGTTCAGATTTTTCAGCTTCATAGGCTTTGGATGCAGATCTTAAATTTTTTACTAATTTACTTTCAACAGGTTCTTGTAAAAAGTCAACTTTTTAAAAATAATCAACAGAAGACTTTCCTTCAGCAAGAAGATGATATTTTACAGTCTGAAGAGCATTAAAGGTAGAAATATTCAGGCGTGAACTTCCAGCAGTTATAACATTGTTCATTATACTGAAACTGCCCTCTACTTTAGGACCATGAAAACATGTTAGCAGGGCAAATGCCATTTTTGATAATAAAGGATAACTTTCCTTCCTTTCAATCCACCATTTAACAATGGGCTCTTTTGCATCTGGCAAATTAAGGGCTGTATCTGAATGATATCTGTGTACTTCTAAATTAAAAGAATCTTTTTCTTGTGGCAACAATACATTCTGCACAAGCAGGGGCAACTCTTTCATCAGCTTTAGAGAAAGGTAATGCTGTCTACAAACAGGATCAATGGCAGAAACAGATCTTAACAAAGGATTTTCAATAGGCATTTTTGACAAAAGAGTTTGTGAACAGGCAATATATGCCTCTACAACAAGTTTTTTAAAAGACATAACTTCCTCTGATGATTTATGAGCGCAAGCAAAAAGTTCTTTAACCTTATCTCCAACAAAAATTGATTTCATGGGAAGATGGTTGTTTTTATCTTTCACATCCAGGCCTTTTACATTATTTGCTGACTCACCAAAGCACCTCAAAACTTCAGGCTTCATGAAACAAGCTAAAAAATCTCTAAGAAGTTCTATCTGCTTGTCATGTAGTTTGTGAATAAGTGGGACATTTGATTGAAACAATTTCACATATTCCTTTAATAATGGTAAAACTGAGACATATAAATGCATTATTAATTTAGTTTTCAGATTCATTACAAATAGTTTCCTTGTGATTCTAGATTTTCTCTCTTTACCAGCTGCAGTTAAATGTTTTGCTGCAAGCTCATTTTGCAGTTTACGAATACTGTCTCTCCCAGCTTTATTTACATTCAAGTCCTTGTAGATTTTTATAACTACATGCAGAAAAACTGTCTGTTCTGAATGTTCCAAAAAAGAGAAATAGAACAAAATGAAGACACTAAACAACCGTGAAAAATCTTGTGCCACATCATATATGGACAACCATCTAAAACTTACATAATTCACAGGTACAGTGTACTTCACATTCAAAACATCACACATTTCTTTTAAAGCGGAACGCAAATCAGGCGACCATTTAAAATCATTGTGTATATCTGAACACAATGACTCTAGATGCAAATTAAATGGTTTACAAAACTGTTTGGCAGCATTATGCGCATGGTGACACGAGTCACCATCAATATCTAATAGATGAGGACATTTTTCTCGAAGTCGAAGCTCTAGTCCCGATTTCTTTCCCCTCATGACATTGCATGAGTCCAAAAGAACTGACATCAAATTATGCCAAGGAATAGCATTACTATCTAGTAATGACACAATGCTCTTAAAAAGGGAAGCGCTATTGACATTAGTAATGGAAAATGATTTAATGTGTTCAGTGACTATTTTGTCATTTCTCAAATAATTAACTAATATTGCAACAACTTTTTCATTGTTATTGCTCATAGATTCGTCAATATTAAGAGAAAATTTCTCTTTTTTTAAATCCTGTATCACGTTTTCTTCTATAGTTTTCGCAACACCAAACTTTAATTTATATGATGCTGAAGTGCGATGCATCGCCAAACGATTCAAAGCCTTTTTGTCATCAGACATTCCTTTGATCAATTGTATGAGATCAGGTGCTAGAGAAAATGGCAGAGACTTTTCTGCAAGAAAACTCAGAAGCATAGCTTCATTATTTGCCACTCTGTCAACCAGTGGTGTCAATGGCTTCGGTATGTGTGTTTCAGTTGATATGTCAGTAGAAGCATACATAGGATGCAACCCATAACAGGAGTCTTGATCAGTAGTTTGACTACTTCCTAAAAGATAAAATTTGAAAATAAGTTTGGGAGTAAAACTGATCAGATGATTTAAATTACAGACAGGGTTGTAAAAAACCTAAGTTAAAAAAAAACAGCCCGGGTGGCTTAGGTTGTAAAAAAAACTTTTTTTAAATAAAAATACTTAGCCCGGGCAGGTACCCACTACAACCCTGTTTACAGATGAGGACAATTTAATTAAAAAAACATACAATATACAAGAGACATTACTAATTTTTCCAACAATGAATTAAGGTGTTTTTAAAGACTTATTTAAAAAAAAGTGGAGTTTGGAGGCAAATTAGTAAAACAGCAGTTGATGAAATAAAATATGCAAAACAAATAGCTGTTTTGCTTCTAAAAGAATTTTTTTTATTTTTAAGAAAAAAAAAAAGTGAAAAGGTTTTTCTATTTCCAGTAATATTTTAGGGGGAAAAAATAATAAATTATTAAGAAATGTGTAGATAAAAGATTATTTCACTTTAATGCAGAATCATTGCTTTTTCATTATGCAAGAAACAAATCAAATTTAAATAAATTCATGTCCCTTATAAAGATTTATTTTTTTAGTTCTTTTGCAATCAATTTCTTAAAACATAATATAAAAATTTTTCCTTTAAGTATATAAAGTAGAGTTTACTATCAGTCAAAAATTTCGGCTATGATGTCATACACTCACGCTTTTTTTTTTTTTTTTTTTAAATCTGTTATAAAAAGGAAAAAAGTCGCCAAATTTAGGGAATTTTATCTTTTAATGGCAACCTAGCCATTGTGTTAAGTTCTTGGTTTGGCGCGGGGTTGAAAATCACGCCAACCAAAAAGTTGCCAAACATCTCTGCGTGAGTGTAAAGCATCTGTTCCAAAATTTCTCCAAGACTTAAGACTTGCACCCATGCCAATTGTCTTATAATATTGTACGGACAACATCGCCCCACCAAATTTCAGATCAATCCAGTCAACAGAAAGCAAGTTTAATAAATAAAAATTTGTGAGACATGGTTTTATTTAAAATATACTGAACTACATAAAAAAAATTACATATTTTACGATACTTTTGGTTTTATATTGACTGAAAATAAAACCATGGAACACCACATAAATGACTAAACTATCAAAACCAAAATTACTAATGCACTTGAATTTAATTTAAGCGAATTGTGCGATTTACACTGTTTATTTTGAGTCGCATAACAAAAAATGTTAAATATTTAGGGGGGGGGGAGGGAATTACTTTTTCTCTTTATATTTTTTACTTACTTTATTTTCTCCTTGATGTCAAGAATGTTTGAAAAAACATTAACTTAAATTCCTAGTTTTCAGCTATATACTTGAGTCATTAAAAGGCAAATAAACTTCAATTGCCGATTTTTCAAAATAAAAAATTTAAACATTTATTTCTCTTTTTAATCAGGAATGGGTACTTTTGGGTTAGCAGGGTGCCAGTGATATATAAACATATACACACACACACACTCACATATATATATATACATATACATGTATCACTGGCGCCAGGCTAACCGAAAAGTACCCAGGAATGCTTAAACAACTGAATGCAAAAGAAAAAACATGAAATACTGTCTTCCATAAGGGATCACCCCCCCCCCCCAAAAAAAAAAAAAGTGTTTTTAATTAGAGTTATTTTTTTGTCATAGTTGAATCATTTCAACCTATTTAAAAAAAAAAAAAAATTTTCAAGAACAGAGAAAAAGATTAAATTAATTTCGAAAATACAGAAATGTGCATCAACCCCCCCCCCCCCCTATCCGTACGGGCTCAACGGTAAAAGGTGGTCACGTCACATGAGAAAAATATTTTTGAGTGAATTAAAAAAAAAAAATTAATAAAATTGAAAATGTACTTACCAGGTAAAGAATAATTGTTTCTTAGCTCCACAGCTTCCTTGTGCTTGTTAGACTTCACATGGTCTGTTAGAGCTGCACAACCACGTGATTTATAGTACAACTCTTTGGAGCATACTGTACAATAGGCCACACCAGGTCTACTAATTTTTCGAACGCATTCTTGCAAGTACGAACCGTTTACTTTCTTTGCCAGCCACTCCCATCGCCAAGGATTTGTTATATTATTTTCAACATCGATTTTTCGTGCATTCACGCTGCTGTTTCTAGAAACTATATCAGTCCGATTATTCATGCTGATAAAAAAAATTATGCTCGCTCCATAGATCTTCTAATATATAAGTCTATTCTTGCTCCAGCATACAGATCACGAGGTTTATGTTGCTAGTAAGTAATCGTCACTCACCTCTGAACTCTGTGGGTAGTCGTAGTAGAAGTAGTAGTTTTTTCCTTTAATTTCTCTTTTAAACCACAGAGTTCTTTTAGCCACAAATAAGATAAAAATAAACCATTGTCCAATCACTTCACTGTAGACAGACCCGATTCTGACTTGACGTCATAAAGATCTTTCTCGTTCCGCAAGCACAAGCGACTTTGCGCATGCTCAAAGTCGAAGGCTCCTGCAAGATATCACATCGGCGATACGGTTTTTCTGGGATTGCTGACAGCGATGAAAGAGGGAAAGTACCGAGTACAATAAATGACTTCTCGTAGTTGAAGTATAGGCAAAATTTTGAAGCGGATTAAAATAATTTTACGATTCTATTTTGATTTAACCGAATGAAAAATAAAAGTCCTGCACGAAATATATATATTTTTTTTAATGACAAATTAAAAATCGGAAAAAAAAAAGAAAAAATACAGAAAATGACGAAAAAGCGGAAAATGGAAAATGACAAAAAAGCGGAAAACCGCGGATCCGCGGAAGATTCTCATCCCTGGAAATTCATTTAAAGTTCGTGAAAAATGGCTAATTTCGTTGACAGATCGCAAAAAAAATGCAAATTTAGTCAAAAGGCCATGAAAAAACGTGAATTTCGTCAAAAGGCCATAAAAAAACATGAGTTTCTTTGAAGGATTGGGGAAAAATGCGACTTTTGCCGAAGGGCTATGGAGAAAACGCCAACTTTGTCGAAAGATCATAGAAAAAACTGTTAATTTCGCCAAAGCATCATGAAAAAACGGTCAATTTCGTTGAAGAAACGGCAAATTTCGTCATTGGATCATGAAAAAACAGAGAATTCTGCCGACAGATCACGAAAAAACGGAAAATTTCGTCGGAGGACTGCCAAAAAATGGTAATTTTCATCGAAGGGTCTAAAAAAAATGGCAAATCTCGTCAAAGTATCTCGAAAAAACGGCAAATTTCATTGAAGGATCACGGAAAAATGCGAATTTTGTCCAAAGACCAAAGAAAAATTGTGAAATTCGTCAAAGGATCTGGGAAAATGGCTAATTTTGTCGACAGAGTGCGATAAAAATGCAAATTTCATCAAATGGCCGCAGAAAAACTTAATTTTCGTCAAAAGACTGTAAAAAAAAAACATAAGTTTCGTTGAAGGATCGTGGAAAAAATGCGAATTTTATCAAAGGGCCACAGAGAAAACGTAAATTTCGTCAAATGGCCTCAGAAAAAATTCTAATTTCGTCAAAGGATCACGGAAAAAGTGCGAATTTTGTCAAAGGGTCATGAAAAAAAAAAAAACGTGAAATTTCTCCAAAGGATCGCGCGAGAAAAAAGAAACTCTAATTTCGTCAAAGGTTCACGAGAAAAACATGGATTTTGTGAAATAGTCCCGGAAAATATACAGCATTCCTTTAAAAAACAGCAGACACACAAAGTTCTATGCTTATTAATATAGGCATAGTTTTTAATCTGAAACAATATACTGAACTAACTTTTGAAAAATCAGGTTAATTCGAACCCAATTTGCAAGAATCTACACTCAGCCTGAAATCGACTCGAATCACAAGCAGAGTTAATCCAACCTGCAACACGAAAAATTATTGCCGAGAGGGGATTTTCTACCCTCCCCCCCTCTGCTGTAACCTTTCAGAATATTTGCTGTGAATTTCAGAATTTTTTTTTACTCAGAAAGGCAGATAAATGCTGATGCCTTAATTAATTAGCACTACAACTACAAATGCAGCAAGAATAGATTTATATGATATATTGCGTATTGCAGACCATTTTTGAAAACATTATTAGCATTGCAGACACTTGAAGATAGTTCTGCCACTGGGTCCATTTAAATATTGACTGCCATTAAATATTGACAGATTAGAAAAACTTACAATGCATGAATAACATAGCTAGTTTGAAGATTCATAATATTATTATTTAGTAAGCTGCTCACATATTTATAAAACAGCAGCTCATTTTTTGTGTTTATAAAATGTATCTTACGTGCAATACATGTTTTCTTTTTTAAATACTTTTAGGTAAACAAGAGAAATTTGTATTATCATTGGTTGTTTTTGTAGTGCTATGGTTATTTAATGTACATGAAGATACATTAGACCAAAGTGACATTAAAGTGAAATCTGAATCAATGAGCTACAAACATGCAAGCCAAAAACAGGATATTTAGTACCTCAGAAACGAAATCCTAAAGTGATTAGAAGCTTGCATTCTAACCACTTTAGGATATTGTCATTTTGTTAATGAGAATTAAAAAAATGATACATAAAAGGCTATAAGCTCTGAAACATGCTTATAAAAGCATGCATATCAAATATTGACATAGGTTATGCCAGGGCTTGACAAACGCAGTCGCCAGGTCGCCACTGGCTACCAAGTTTTTTGATCTGGCGACCAAGTTATTTAATCTTTCGGGGTGATTTCTGTAAAAAAATTGTAATAAGAAATGAGCACAAATGGCATTTTTACTCTCCCTCACCCTACACGTGTGCGGAAAGCAGTGATCTTCTTCTTCTCTTGTACTTTTAATGGAAGAACTAAACTTAAAAGGCATTTTCCAACTCATGCAACCAAAACACCATTCTTTTCAGCTATAGCCAGCTAGTATATGTCATGTGATTAGTATGTCGGGGGAAAGGGGATATTCCAATAAAACAGTAAGAAATAGTATCAATTCAGCCTCTGTGGCATCTATAATTGGATACAATGCTAAAAAAATGTTCAAGTTTTTTTGTGAGTTTCAAATCTGATTTTTGTGTTTATATAAGTTGTCAATATGATATAAGTGATTACAATTTTTATAAGTTTCATTAGAAAACATAGTTATGTTACATAACTATATACATACATAGTTATAGTTATGTAACATAGTATAGTTACAATGTTATATTTCTAAATTATGTACTATTCTGAACTACGTAACTAACAATTATAAGCCATGTTTGTTATTATTGTTTCTCAATTAATTCATAAAAAACTCTTTTTATTATTATTATTATATTATTTTTAAATCAATGACGGGGAAAAGGATGGGGGGTAAATATTTTTTACTGCCGACTAGTATTTTTTTCTGGCTACCAGATTTTATCAAATTTGTAAAGCCCTGGGTTATGCAGAAGCAAAGATGTGCAGTTTTTAACTCGTGAACTAATGTGAATTTGTACCAACCAAAATTTCAGATCATCGGCGTTTCTTGAAAACCTGCTTTCATTAATTTGCATTTTTCAATAACAAATTGAAATTTAGGATAAAAATAAACACACAGTAGAAACTCATGGATGACTTCAGCTATTTATAAAGAGTTTCTCCTTAAATGGAACAAACGAAAAATCCTGCTCTTGTTAAGTAATTGTTCCTGTCATCCAAATGACTTGAAATTAAAATAGTTTTCACAAGCATCATTTAACCCTTGAATCAAATGATCATAACAGAAAGACACTTGTTAATAGAACTGTGAAAGAAATTGATTGATGCAGTTCTAGTTAAGATTTCAAAGTCAATCAGTCTCTTGGATGCAATCCATATCATTCAAAGTCTGTTACATCAACAATGATCTACAGCTGTTTTAAAGCTTGTGGCTTCAGCCAGCAAAATTCTAATTTCAGATGAGGACGATAAACTAACCTTGTTTGCCTTCACAAAAATCCATTTAATAAAACGGGCCCTTCACAAAATTCCATTCTATAAAAACATATTCTTCATTAATTATTTTTATTTTATTATGTTTTAAAATGTGTAATTTGTATACAAAACAAGTTCACCATAAAGGAAAACTTTAGCAGAAGAACTTAAAGAAGTTGTTATTAATAAACACTTGGTTCGAATTTGAGTAACTGGATTTTATCTTTCATTACAAAACATTATTTTTCATAACAATATAATACATTTTCCAAAAATAACATTTGCTTTTCACAAAATAGCCCCCCTCTCCCCCCCCCCAAATAAACAATACCCTGCATCGACCCCTGAGAAATTGTAACATCAAAAGATCCTTATTCTAATAACATTCATTCAGAATCCAAAGATGAAGAGAATCCCCACCAACTTCAACTGAAGTCAGCAAGCATTGAATGTTTTGCATCAAACTTTGGAACAAGCATAAAGGTGGAGATAAGGAATATTATGGTAAATTTTAGATATTTTCTAATATTAGTGAACATTTGATAACTAATTCTTCAAAACAAACTACAATTAGTCAGTATTTTAAAAAACTGTAAGCAAAATGTTAAATGCAAATGAATTAAATGTAGTATACATATAATGTATTAAATTTAAGTGTCTTTGATTTCTTTTTTTGTTTTTATTTACAGAATATGGTAGTAGGAAACATAAAACTTACTAAAATAATTAAATTTTGAATCGCCGATTTTTAAAATCAGCCACTTAATAAAATACAATCTTTCAGGACGAATGTGATTTTATAAAGCAGCAGGCACTGTAGCATCTTAAAAATATAATTAATATAAAGAAAATGTAAAAGAATATCAAAATGTTACAAAGTGAAAGAAGATAAAATCCATTAATTACTTACTTGAGAAAACTTGTGACCAAAACTTATCCACTCTTTTTCTATCAAAACTTCAAAACCTTTAACTGTCCTATAGTATCTGTCTAATATTAACATAGCCAAGCTCGTGAGCTAAATATTTCAAACAAATAAAATGTTACAATAGAAGCAGGATTTACAAAAGTAAGAAATAAAATGCTAGAAAAAATACATGACTGAAAATATGGAGAAATCTGAGGATTAATTAAGCATATGTTTTGAAATTTACAAATAATTAAGTACAAATTAATAAACACAAAATTTTCATATTCTCACTATCTGCTGAAATCCAAATAATTAAATGGAATTGAAAGTACATGTAAGCATGAATTATTAAGTGGTCATTTTGAAATCTATAAATAATCATGCAAATAAAAAAACGCAGCAAAATATTTTCCCACCTCAGAATTTATTTACTGAAATAAGTGCCATTTATGAAGAATTATTAGAAGCCCTATTTAAAATGTAAAATCTAAGAAGCCCTATTTAAAATGTAAAATTTAAAGGTGTAACAATCTCATGCTAAGATCATCCCACTTAGAGTGCCATATTTTATATGTTCTCATGAAAGTCTGAAAATTCCTTTCTTAAAATGTATCATATGCATGTTCATGGATAAGTTATCAATATCATTTACAGGGTTCTCTGAATTTTGAGATAAATGCTTGACCAGAGAACTGCTCTCATACCTTCTAGATTAGTTATTGCTATAGTTCCTCTATTTGCAAATCTACATAGCATGCAATACAACTAGTACAGAAATAATATTAACCCAGTACAGTGGGTATGCTGTAAAAATTTTAGAGTATGGTAAAGATAAATTGTTTGTAGAATATTTTCATTTTTGTGTACACACTGCATTATGTGTTCTGTATTAGTCAGGAAGAGAAAAGCTGCCTGAGAGTCAGGTTTTAACAGCTGTTGTTTTATTGATCAAATGCTTGACAATACCACTTGTAACATATAAATATATAGATAGATCACTGATTCTCAACCTCTTTTGATCTGGGATTATCAGAATATGAAAATATATGGTATGTTTGTTATAGAAAAAATATAAAAATAACAAAACTGCTTGATTATCATAATTATTTATTCACTTAATAAAAATTACTTAAAAGTTATCTATTCCATAACTGTTATTTGTACTTGTTAATATTATATTTTATCAAATATTTGATTTAGATTTGACACCGTTTAAATTTATAAAAACAAAAACTCACACTTTTTAAAATTATATGTAATAAAAAAAAATAAACATATTTGAGCCAAATAACTAGAGTTCATTCTGTCTAAAACAGAATCGACTGGGACAGAGAAATTTTTTTTTTGTAGACAGTATTCTGCCTTAGACAGAGTTTACTACATTGAAAATCATTTTGCAGGACTTCAAAATCTTCCCATGTTAGGCAGATTTGTCTTACACAGAGTCGGCCTTAGACAGAGTTTACTGTATTATTAATCTTTGATCTTGTCCAGTTTAAATCTGGTTTCAAAATGTTAATAATAAGTAAATACTAAAATTATGTCTACTGAAAAAAATATATAGCACAGTACCTTTCATGCATTAAAAAATTCAGTACATAAAATTAAGTGCAAGTACCTCTCTTTTTTAACACTTCCCAACATAGTTGAAAGTGTTTGTTTATGACTTTAGTTTGCTTGTCTGCCATCTGTACATGCTCTAACTCTCGTAGATATACTCTGATTGCCTTGTAATTTTTATGTTATTGATATTTATCATAGCAAGTTTGATATTAAAAATGAAGTGTGTAGCATTTATAGTTCATTTACAGGGGCACACAAAATAATTCTGTTACATTATAGTCTGTGAAACAAAATCATTTGTAGTGCATTTTAATGATGTTACTACATTTCAAACATAATGAAATTGATATGCAATGAGGTTGACTACAACATGCTTTCTGAGGAGTACACAATAAGAAGTATCCATAGGTCGTTTAAAGGAATGCACAAAAACATTACATTATGATCTAAAGGTAAAAAATCATTTGCAGTGTTTTTTAATGAAGTTACAATACTTCAAACATAATGAAATTAAATAGGATTACTGAAATGCACTATAACATTATTCCATAGATTACTGAGTATTTAAAAGCATATAAAAACTTATATTAATCAGTGAAGACTTTTTTTTGTGGCCATATTACAAAATAAATTAGCCATTTTTGACATAGAATTATCTTCTGTGTAACTACTATACTGTCCCAATAATCAGTATCAGTACAAAATAAAAATTCTCAATTTCAAAATAACACCATAAAAATAAGGAATGTGCTAGGCCTTTTGAAAGAACTTTTTCTTTCTTTGTTAGGCGCAAAGAAGACATGCAACCACTTTGAAGGCAGGAGCAAGACTGAAAGGAAATGGGAGGGAAAGAAGAACAAATTAAGGGAACAGCCAATAGGAAAGCAGAACGCATCAGCCAATCACAGAAGAATCAGATATAGTATCACACCAGTTTATTGAATACTTTAATGTACTGAGTATATAGCTGTTCCAGAAAACACTTCCAAAACACCTAGTCTTTTTTTTTTTTTTTTTTTTTTACTAAAGTGGGTTTCCCTTTTAGAAATAAGACAGATTCAATGTAATTAATACAAAATATGCCACTTTTGCAATCTGTCAAGTGAAAATAATGCATCCTGAAGTACCCATCACATTGTTTTAATGCATACTTTCTCTGATATTTTGCCATAGCACATTCTCGACATCACTGTGTGGTGTGTTTAAATTCTATAAATCATATGCAGGGATGCATGAAAGTATTCTCACATTTGGAGAATATGGACAGGAATCATTGAAACTGGATTTTTACTGTGTTATATCCTTAAAAAAAATATTTAGATACCTTATTTCATTGTATGAAAAAATAAAATTTATTAGTGTTGGAAAGTGTTTTATAATCTATGCCTAATGCATGGCATTTTGTTCTTGTACTTGAAAAGGATTTTAAAATATTTATTCATGTGTTCTGCAAGTTAAAGCTGAAGGGATTGAGCAGATTCATTTTCTGAGTGAAAAAGGGGATGAAGAGAAATGAAAATTTACCACAATTTATTGAAATTTCAAAATCAGTTTTTATGTATCATGACACACCAGAAGAGAAATACTGATATAGATGATTTAGTATCTCATATTTGTAAGACAAGATTTTATGTTTTAAAGGGGAAAAAATGTGTTGTTGAAATGATGAGGAAAGAAAGATACTCTGACCAGTACCATGGTTGCAGAGGGGAAAAAAAAGAGGGAATACACTAGAACTTTATTTGAAAAACAGAGAATATACAGAGTTTCTTAAAAAAAACAAAATATATATTTCATATGCCACTGTTATAACCTCCATTACACTCCTAACTCTGACATTTATTATATGAAATGGGAGTAAAAAAAATCATAATAATAAAAAAAAAAAAAAAAAAAATCAGATTTAATTTTTTTTTTTTTTTAAATTGGATTTTCTATGATTTTTTTCTCTAGTGTTACAATATTGAGTTATTACTAAGAGTTATAGATTTCCGAAATTTTTTGCCTTTATACAATTTATCTATTCTTGAAGTAAAAATCTTCCTAAATGTATATATATTTAGAATTTTTAATATCTGCATTGTAAAAAAACTCTCCAGATGAAGACAAAATCTAGAACACAGTTAATAATTTGGTTGGTAGAAGTAGTTAAGTTTGTTTGTACATTTTACAGTACGTGACAATATTTTAATAAAAATTATTTACTGCAAAAATTAAATGATTTGAAAAAAAGAGAAAATATTTTTCTTAAGAAATTCTATTTTAAACAAAAGACATGGATAATTTCAGTGATTGAGAAAGTGGAACAGATTGAAATGATAAAGTAAGGCTGTTTTGAAAGTAGAAGCTTTCACTTTTCTTAACACAAACTATTTTTCACTAATTCTGATGAACATTTATTTTGATGAATATTTGTTGATGAATGTAACAATTCCTTCAAATAGTTTTTTAAATGTTAAAGTACAAAAAAAATTCTGACATTGAAGCTAACAATGATATTTCATAAATGTGACTGAGACTTTAAAATATAGAAACATCATGGATATAACACATTTTTAAAGATGTGTACATTTTCATGACCTTTCAAAACAAAATCCGAATAAGTATCTCAAAACAGCTGGTTATGCATAAAATCAATATACATAAACTATATTCATATAACATATATTAATCTTTTTCAGAACATTAATTATAGTTTTAATTGGTATAATTACCTTTTATAGATATACTAAAAGATATAAAACTAGCAAGACAAAACTGTCACACATAAAAATTATTTAAACTTAAAATACTAATAAATTTAAATTAAGTTTTCTCAGTACAGTTGCTCTGAGATGATTAACTCAACAGAAATAAGTTATGCAGAAAAAATACTGATTATATGATAAGTAATATCAGTATTTTATTATAATTGAATAAAAAATAAACACAGTGAGTTTATGCTTTTATACTTAATAACAACAATAACAAAAAACTATCTAAAATATACAAGAAGTTATTCATCAACCAAAAGTAATAATAATATTTTTTCTGCAGCAGAGATAGTAAGAATCTTAATAAAAACTTTTACGAATACTAATTATTAGACTATTAGAAAAATGTCTATAGTTTATTACATTTGTTTACTGCCTTATTGGATTTTTTATAACAGTATGCATGTAAAAGCCATACTACAAGGTATAATGCTTACCTGTGCAGTACGATCCCAACCATCACTACAATGAACAACAACGGATGTTTTATTACTTTCTACTTTATGAGCAATTCGCAAAGCTCCAGCCAAAATGAATCGTATATGCTCAAGATAATGAGTAGATTCAATATTTGTCAACCAATGGTTTTCATCTATGGAGGGAAAGCAAACTTCAGTCAGTTTGCGCAAACTTTCTCTCATCACATGAATATTATGAATATCAAGGAACACTAGTTCGGCATTTTCATATGCATCTTCACTTTCATAACCCCCTCCTCTTGCCTATAGAAGGGGGAAAAAATGTTTTATTTACGTTATATTTACACTGCATATTTATTTACAGATTTGAAATAGTTTTACAGAATCACATGATGCAATTTCTAATCACATACTTTTCATTTAAAAAAATAGTTTAATTAAAATATGACATTAGTCTTTAAACTCTCTACTTTACAGTAATTAAATCAGTCTTCTTCTTCAATACAAATCTAGCCTATAAAAATGAATTAATTAAAAAATATATAAGAAAATATGGTTCTAAATTAAGTTGTTAAAATAAAGATAAATTAACAAAAAAAGGAACCAACTTGTAAAGAACTTTCTCTCTTTTTTTTTTTTTTTTTTTTTTTTTAAGATAAATCTTTTTTTGCTAATTTTTTTTTTAAAATTTTAATTACAAGCTATATAGAGTCATAAATAAGTATTTTATTTTCAATATTATCATAAGTAAATTCGAATACAGGTAACAAGAAATAACTTGGAATACTTCTATAGCTTATACTTTTTTTTAATAACCACAAAAATGCAAATCAGATTGTGCACAGATCGGCAACTAATAGAAAAACTACAAGTTTCTAAAGTGGCATTTTTTGTTTTTTGCAAATCAAAATCTTTTGAAAAAAAAAATTCTTTTTTTTTTTCACTCATTCTAAAATTTTAGCTCATTACTCCTGAAGAGATTTTTTCAGGCCTTAGAAAAAACTCTACTCTATAAGATGATCATTCAGAATAACCCATCTGGCTGAGATCTAGAGAATACAGGAGCTCTTCTTAGTCTCTTATCTGGCAAATGTGATTTGGACCCCTTTTCTTGTTCTCTGCGCTGAAACAGAATCTTTCTGGAGAATCCATTTTGAATTTATCAAGTGCTCTTAGAACCAGGGAAGCAAAACACTTTCCAAGATGCTTTAATGGTACATTTGTTAGTTGATTTTGATGCCTTCAGCAGTGTTTTCACAGTTCAACAAATTGGAAGCATAACTAATTGGGGCTTGCCAACACAGGTAATTCATTTATATGTTACAAAATGGCAATACTATGCAGGATTTTTTGAAGCTATGTCATGAATGCGAATTGTGAAACACTTAACTTTCAATGATTAAAAATTAAATTAATTAAATATCTTTTAGTGCAAATTTTGATTTATTAAATATTTTACTTCATAAAGTGTATTGTTATATTTAAAAAAAATAAAATTAGAAATTTGCATATGTTCTTTTTTACTTTTTAATCTTAGGTTAAATCTATTTTCATCATTGTATTTTAATTATTGAGCTTAACTTTTAATGATTAAAATGAAACTGTGACCTTTTTGTAACAGAATTTATTTTGACTGTTCAAGAATAAACATTATGCATGTAAATGGTCGTGACTTTATTTCATGTTTTTAAGTTAGTATTTAGTACAATAGTTGTTTCTAAACCTGAAATGCTAATGCAGCTCTGGAAGGTAAACAATGAACATTTGGATATACATTATTCATATTTATACAAGCTTTGGACAGCTTTCGATAATGGCTGATGGACTAAGGGTGGCCTTTAACTGGAAAGTTTTGAAAAATCTTTTTGTTGCTAATCATGAGTGGCCCACTTCATTGATACTATCAAGTTTGATGTCTTGCCTTTTATTACCCACTGTAAGTTTCTGGCACTGTTTTAGTTTGTAAGGAACTCTCACAATTTGTCAAACTGTTTAACTGATGTTCATCTGATTCACCAGTTTTCTTTTCAAAATATTGAGATTCCATACAATCTTTTTTATGATTACTTTGTATTTTCAGGAAATGTTGACTGTGCATTTTTTTTTTTACCCAAATTTGATCTTTCACTATTATGACTAAGCTGTTAAAACTGTTTCATGATACATACTAAATTCTAATGTGAAAATTTCAGCATTCAAACCAACTCACATTGCCTCATGCCATCAGCATATAATGCAAGAATCACATTGTGCTGGGAGACCATTATTACAAAGCTTAAACAGCCCATATTAGCATAGATTTATTACTCATGTACAGATAGTATTTTAGTGATGTAGTTTAGTAATATTTTATTATTTGAATTTTATATGAGATTATTTATTGTCACAATGAATATGAATTGCTATCTAACTCCTGCATTAGTTTATAATCAGTGCTATTTTCTTACAGTTTATAAGCAACAAGTCAAATTTTATGATAAATTGTAATTTTTATTTATAACTTTAGGCACAGTATGCATTTTTTAAAAAGTAACTGCTACCTTAAAATTCAATTTTCTGATTATTTTTATTATTTAAATAATATGATTATTTTTAAGTCATAGTAAGAAATTCTAAGCATGGAAAAGATATAAAACTTCAAGAAGTGAATTCATTTTCAAAATTGAAAATCTGAATACAAGAACTAGTTGCCCACTCAACTCATTCACAAAAACCAATACTGAATTACTAAATAACTGATATCGTTCAGACTGAGATTGTTCAAGCTAACAGAAAAGTCTGAGCTATATAGGATCAAAATTAGATCTACAAACTGGAAGCAAGCAACCAATTAGTGTGAATTCAATAAAATGTGCATACCCTTATTAAAACCAAAATCATCCTTTAACCCCTCGGTGACGAGCGAGACGTATATGTGATGCATAAGATGCTCAGAATCCTTCATTATTCCCACAAGTTAATTTTTATTGTAAGCTTTGCCTTATTTAATGGTAGCATTTCTACGGTTCAATTAGGCAATAATTTCTGTTTTGAAAAACTGGTGGTAAAAGATTAAAAATTCTGTAAAGGATGCTCATTGCGAAGGGATTAACTATCATTTCTGCTTGTTTTTGTGCTATGTATCTGCAATGTCGGTCATATTCTAAATTTAAAATTCTTCAGTAACTGCATTCAACAAATTTATATCTTTTTGACCACAAAAGATATCAATTGAATTCATTTTCATGTCTTTTTATTTTTTATATTTAAGTCCAGAAATTCTCAGTGTTTGTGATTCAGTTTTGTTGTGAATTGGCGCTATTGTCTACATGATTTTTCAAGTCACAAGTTGAACTTTATTGGTGGGAAGTTCCATAATCGGTTTTGTAGCCAATTGGAATATATTTAGTAGAACTTGGCTTGGCACAAATATAATTTCATTGTAGTAATCTAGGTTTTTTTTTTCTTTTTTTTTTGTGTGTGTTTTTTTGTGTGTTTAATGTGGAAAAATTTTACACTTTAAGAATTTGTCTCTATGTTTAAATAAAGTATAACACAACAAGAACAAAAAATAACATTACAATACAGGCTAAAGCTCCTTAATCCAGTTTGTATCCATGGTTGGTGTTAAATATAAGCAATATTGGCAACAATGAGGTTTCAAATGTATAGGAGCTATTACATAAACATGAAGAGAAATGTTTACATTCAAGTATAAACTATATAAACATGGCTTATAAAGTTAATACCAACAAAAGTTATATAAACATGGACACAAATTCTTAAAGTGTAAATGTTTGCCACACACACAAAAAAATAAATGTAGATTACGACAATAAAATTATATTTGTGCCAAGCCAAGTTTCACCAAATGGCTGCAAAGCTGATTACAGAACTTACTAACAATAAAGTTCAATCTGTGACTTGAAAAATCATGTAGACAATAGTGCCAATTCACAACAAAACTTAAATAAATCACAAAAAGTGGGAATTTCTTGACTTAAATAAAAAAATAATAAAAGATGTTAAAATAAATTCAATTGTGGTAAAAAAAAGTATCAATTTGTTGGATTCAGTTACTGAAGAATGTTAAAATTAAAACATGACTGACATTAATGTACATAGCACAAAAACAAGCAGAGACAATAGTTAAAGAATGATTTACAATTTAGTCATACGCATAACAAAAGACATTTGAGGTAAAAGGGCAAGAATCATGGCATCAGACTAATAGGGATTCAGATAATTTAGCAGTTCAGAATAAAAGAGTTTGGTAAACCAGCATTTTACTGTATTAGGGTGAATTTAAATTCATAACACATTCAAAATTTAGAATATTTAACAAAAGTAGTCAACATTAAATTATTAATTAACAATTAATTTGCCTTAATTTGCTTTCAAATTTGAGACCTATATAAATGTTATATTATTTCCAGTTTTGTAAATCTCTTGTTTAGGAGAACAATTGTATCACCAATTTGTAAAGAGGTGTAAATGTCAATGTCATAAATTCAATTCTAATCTTTAATGACTCTATTCTAGCCAATAATTTATGCAGTTTATTCTGATCACAAATACACATTGGCCCTTTAACTTTTGGATACTGATAAAGACATCATGCAAAATTTACATTAAGTTGAATTATTTAGATACATTTTCTGCCCTCAAGCAACTACTTTTCAAACTTTAACAGAACTGCTAGGAAAAAAACAATTTTAGCTGGTCATAGCTATAACTAAAAATCTTTTAAATATCTAATCTCCAATTATCTAAAATAAGCTAATCATTACCTTATTTGCCACCGCATTAACACTAGGTCTAGCATCCATGATAAATATTTTATGAGATTGTGCATTGGCATCCAGAATCATCTGCACATATCTTTCATCATCTTTGCTCCTTTTACTGCTAACACCTACAAGAGGTTGGCTGCATCTTGTTATTGTTGCTTGACTTTCAGGATGAATCCATGAAAGAACCTTAAAAAGATGAATAGAAAGCAGTAAAATTTCTTACAGAGAAAAAAAAAATTGAAAAAAAAAGGAAAAAAAAAACCCAACATCTTAGGCCTATTTCATGAGCTACTTTTTCCAGTAGCTGTAGAAAACTGTTCATATTTTTCTTGTATTTTGCTTTTGTATTTCCTAGTTAATTTAATTTAATTTAATTTAATTTAATGGTTTTACAGTAATAGTTCTGAATCCGTGAGGTGTGACGTACAAAGGAGAGATGAAATATCTAAAAGGGGTGCAAACATAATTTTTTTTTTTTAATTACAAAGACAAAACATATACAGTATGGAACCATTTATCCAGAAACCAGTTAACTAGAATAGTATTGTCGATTGACCAACTGCAGAATCTTTCCAGAAAAAAAAAAAACATATTTCAACACTGCATTTATTTATTACTTTTTTTAAATTAGTGATGCAGTATTTTTTATTTAAGATTTATTGTTTCACTGTAAAGTAGTATATTTATTACCTATACACTGAGAAAAATGACACTTTCAAATCTGAGTAAATGGATGTTTTCATTTTGTTATGAAACTTTTCTTTTCAAATATGGTGACCCAATGCTTTCAAGTCTGAAGTACCAGAAATACTTAGTTTCAAAACAAAATTACTTTTTATTCGAACTTTTCATTGAAACATGGACATACTCAAAAATGAGTGCATAGAGATCAGTTCATACTCATTTTTGAAACATGACATACTCAAATATGAGCACATGATGTTTTATTCTTGAGTGTGTGCATGTTTTCAGAAATAAGTATATACATGTTTCAAACTTACATAATTTTGATTCAGAGCCATTTTGACTATGCAACATACTCAGATTTGAGTAGTTTTTGCTCAGTTTTGAAAATGTCGTTTTTAGAGTGTATATACAGGGTGTTTCACAAAGAACCCCTAACTTTAAAAATCAATAACCCGTAAATGGTGATAGATGAAAACATGAAACCAGTGGTATGTTTATTAAAAAAATGGTAAGAATAAATCTGAAAATTTAGTTAAAAATTGCCCCGATAGATGGCGCTGAAAGCATTAAGAATCCTTCTAAAGAGAGTTCAGAAGCATAGAAAGACAACATTTTGCCGCTACTAGCATATATCCGAAAGTGATGGAGGAACGTGTGTTTATTTTAAATCCTACTTGAGGTCCTAATTGAGTTTCCATTTCAAAAAACATACAATTTCATTCTTCGTTTGCATATTTTCAATCACTTTTAATGTTATATCGCAGCGCCATCTATCCGCACAATTTTTAACTAATTTTTCAGATTTATTCTTACCATTTTTTTAATAAACATACCACTGGTTTCATATTTTTATCTATCACCGTTTCCGAGTTATTAATTTTTAAAGTTAAGGGTCCTTTGTGAAACACCCTGTATATTATACTTTAATCTAACATGCTTTATGCTATGGCAATATTTTTGCTTTGTAGCACTTAATCTACAACAAAGACAAATAAACAAAGTAGAAATGCTGTCAATCTAAAGAAACAACATAGAAAATACACTGTTTATTCACATACATGTAGATATGAAGAAAAAAGCGGTAACTGTTCCTCAAAAGTTACAGTTTGATGTGCATCACATTTCTTATTTTTCTTAGCAGATTGCGCCAGACCAACTAGCATTGAGGTTCTTAGAAGAAAATGCAAAGTAACAGCAGTAAACAAAAAAAAAATAAAAACACTAGTTTCGTAGTAAACTTTCTCCGCTTATAAATTCTCCGAATAAACATTTGAGTATTTTACGTTCTTTTCATATCTCCATGAATGCGAATAAACAGCGAAAAAATGTTTTGCTACATTGCTCTTTCAGATTGGCCACAGTTCCATTTAGTTTATTTTAAATTTTGTCGTGTACTTACTACGGAGATTATTTGTTTCTTAAAATCGTTAAGCATTTTAAAAATTTATTCTTAATTGCTTTAAAAAAAAAAAAAACGAATGGTGAAGAGACAGGCAGATGAACTGGGAAATGTAAAAAGAAAAAGAGTATCAGGATTTGAAGTATTTAAATAAGGGTGAATTTTGATTTTAATATGGAATTATTTAATTTATTAAAAGGGATTCACATTTACAATTGCCCCCCTTTCATATTCTGATTATTCTTTGATTCACAAAGAAAGCCAGAGCCAAATATATTATACAAGTCTGAACAATGGGTGTTGTGTCTGAGCAACCAGTTATCCAGAATACATCTAGACATAGCCATTCCAGATAACTGGTTTCATACTGTAGCAATTTTAAAATTACATACCAATTATATAATAATATAATTAACATTGCATGTTATTTATTGCAGCTTAAATACTTTTTCAATAGAAGGACACACAGTATGGTGATAAATCAATATAGGGAAAAGAAGCTCGCATACAAAAAGCTTTTACAAAAACCATTGCCTAGAAATTCTTACTGATGTGCATTCATAAAGAGAGCTTTCCACAAAAATAACTTATATTCCTTAAATATAAATTAAAATTGTGATATATCTATGACAGTGATCAAGACATCAAGGTTAAAAAAATAAAGATAAAGATCACCTAATTAATCCTACAATATTGTTTTGTACGAAGATTTAGTGGAGCTGGAATTGAAAATCTCTGAGTTAAAAAGGATGGAAAGGGGTAGATGAAATGAATTTATGAGTGGTTGAAATGGTCTTTTTACTACTGTAAAGAATATTTCAAATCCTTAATGAATTTTTCTCAGAAGTTTCAAATGTCTCTGACTTTTTCTCAGAATTTTCAAATTTCCCTGACTTTTTCTCAGCAATGGTAAATTTCCATGACTTTCCCAGTCCATATAAATTTCCCTTACTTTTCCAGGTGGCTAGACACCAAAAATAAAGCTTGCTATAAGATTCAATAAAGTCCACTTTCAAATCTTCTTAATTTTACAAGGATATTTTTGAAATTTATTTTCAAACTATTAATATAAAAATATGAGGTTTTTTTTTTGAAATTTTAAAAGGAACAAATTTCCTTTTAAAAAAAACAATAATAAAATGGTCATATCCACTTGTCACTTGTGTTGTATGTATAGTTGATTAAAAAAACACAGCATACATTTTTATTATCAAATTGTACAGAAGAAAACAAAAATAGCCATATTATTGGAAATCATGTCTTCTTTAAAGTTATATGTCAAAATATAGGTTTAGAGGGTTGTTCTCTATATTGAAAAATACAATTTTCTACACAAACACTTAATTGTGACAGCAGAGCATGAATCTAGATCCTCAGAGCCTAGATATAAACTAGGGATGTAGCGAATAGCGATTTGGCCGAATATCCGCATACTCAGCCAAGTTTTAGGCCGAATACCAAATATTCAGTTACTACTAATTATTATTAATACCGAATATTGACTTAAAATGTTTTTTTTTTTTTTTGAGTTTAAAATCAAAAATTAAATTAAGGACTAATTGAAATAAATGTTTTGTTTGAGCAGGGTTCATACAGAGTTGGGAAGAAAAAATCCAAGGTGTACCGAAAAAATCCAAGGAGTCCAAAAAATTTTAAGGATTTGCCTTTTTTTTTTTTTTTTTTTTTTTTTTGTTGTTGTTGTTGCTTTTATGTGCTGCATCGTTATGTGGTATGCACACTCCCATTTTTAATGCCCAATTTGCAGACAAAAACAAATTTTACTCTATTAGAATCTAATTGTTAGTGCTGGAATTGCACAGTATTCACAAAATATTGCTTACTGATTTCGTAAGTTTAAATACAAAATAGACAATCAACTTTTTTATGCAGCGACCAATGGTCATATAAACAGAGAATAGTCAAACCCCAAACACTTATTATGTATATCACATATACATGATACATCTTCTTAAAGAAAATTTTAAAAGGTAAAAAAAAAAAATGCTAAACGCAACATACAAGAAAAAATATAACAAGTTTTGAATTTATACTTTTAAAACAGCTGTAATCGATTTCTTTGAAGGTGAAACTCTGACGAAATTCACATGTTTTTCGCGATCTTCTGGGAGAAATTCGTGTTTTTTTTCGCGACCTTCTGGGGGAAATTCGCGATCTTCTGGGAGAAAGTTGTGTTTTTCGCGATCTTTTAATGGAATTAGTGTTTTATTTCGATCGTTTGATGAAACTGACATTTTTCTCACGATCTTTTGATGGAAACTGCGTGTTTTTAGCGATCTTTTGACGAAATTTGCATGTTTTTCGCGATCTTTTGAGGAAATTTGCGTCTTTTTTCGCGATCTTCTGGGGGGGAAAATTCGCGATCTTCTGGGGGAAATTCAAGTTTTTTCGCGATCTTTTAATGCAATTCGCGTTTATTTTGATCGTTTGACGAAACTGACGTTTTTTTCGCGATCTTTTGATGGAAACGGCTTGTTTTGTGATCCTTTAAGGAAATGGGCATGTTTTTTGCGATCATTTGAGGAAGTTCGCGTGTTTTTTGCAATATTTCGAGGAAATTCGCATGTATCTCGCGATCTTTTGCGTATTTTTCGCTATATTCTGGGGGAAATTACTGTTTTTTCACAATTTTCGGGATGTAAATTAGTGTTTTTTCGCGATCTTCTGGGAGACATTCGCGATTTTCGCTATATTTTAATGGAATTCGCGTTTTATTTCGATCGTTTGATGAGACTGATGTTTTTTTCACGATCTTTTGATGGAAACCGCATGTTTTTCGCGATCCTCTGAGAAAATTCGCGTATTTTTAGCGACCTTTCGAGGAAATTCGCGTGTTTTTCGCGATTTTTTGAGGAAAATCATGTGTGTTTCACGATTTTTTGAGGAAATTCGCGTGTTTCGCGATTTTCTGGGGGAAATTAGCGTTTTTTTGGCGATCTTCTGGGGGAAATTCGCATTTTTGCATGATCTTTTAAGGGAATTCACGTTTTATTTCTATAGTTTGACGAAATTGAAGTTTTTTCGCGATCTTTTGATATAAACCGTGTGTGTTTCCTGATCCTTTGACGAAATTCGCGTATTTTCCCTCAATCTTTTAACGAAATTTACATGCTTTTCGCGATTTTTGAGCAAATTCGCGTGTTTTTCGCTGTTTTTTAAGAAATTTGCGATCTTTTGAAGAAATTAGTGTTTTTCCGCAATCTGTTGGAGAAATTAGAGTTTTTTCATGATCCTTTGACAAAATTTACTAATTTTTTCCGCGATCGATTGACGAAATTTGACGGTATTTTATTGGGATATATTTACGAAAAACGCGATTTTCCTGAGATTCTTGGTTAAATGCCAAACATCGATAAAATTTAAAGTAAAGTACAGTGTTGAAAAACGGACTTTACGGTTCTAATAATTGAAAAATGGACCTAGTGGGAGCCCTGCTATAAGATTGTCCTAACTAATCAATGCTGTGCTTCAGATAAATGACGTGCATAAAGGATTTACCGTGCATTTTACAATCACGATTTTTTCCCCCTCGGCAGCAATATCGCTTGCGTCCGAAGCCGCAATACAATTTAAGGAGTTTCTAAGGAGTGGTTTGCTTATCTAAGTAGTTCTAAGTACTACTTGGGAATGTTTTCATTTCTAAGGAGTTTCCAAGGAGTCTAAGGAGTCTGTGCGAACCCTGTTTGAGTATTCAAAAATCATAACAGCTGAATGTATTTTTTGTAATATTTTAAATACTTTGATGCCAATAAGATAACATATGACTTTCAAAAATGTAAATAATAATTTAATTCACAATTTTTTATTTAATCCATAGATAGTTCTAGTAATTTATATATATTTTATCTAAAATAGAAACTCATTACCTCTGTAAAAAATGAAACTTTTTTTATTTTAGTAAAATCATTTCACCCCCCCAAAATAAGAACTTGCATGTGTCCTCTGTCTTTTTATATCCTTTCTCATGCAACTCAAACTTAGTAAATTTGCATTTTATATGTCAAGAAAAAGGTTATTTTCTTAAAATATAATTATTCATTCCATTAAAATATAATTATTATTTTCTGTTACCAAGATATACTTTTCTCTTTCCTTTCACTCAAAATTAACAAGCCCCTCATAATACCTACTCCACCCCATATTTCACAATGAGATGCCTCCTGAAGTAGTTCACACAGACAAGAAACAGACTATTCTTATCTTATTCTCACAGACTATTCTTATCTGTGGTAGTTTTTGGTAACTGAACTTTGGTTAACAGATTGAGGGGTTTCTGATCTCCTATTGGTCAGCAAGTGGCAAGTCTGCTGAAATGGGAGTCTGGTGTGAAACCAGTTCATTCTATTCTTATAATAATTAATGTATTTAGATATAATTTTTTAACATTGTTTGTTGAAAATATTTAAAATCACATTTTGTTTTGATTTTCTGGAACTATTCGGCCAAATATGCAACTATTCGGCAAAATATCTAATAATATTCGGCCATGCTGAATATTCGACAAAAGGGCCGAATATTCATTACATCCCTAATATAAACATGTTTTAAATTTCTATGATTAGTTCCAGAGATATTTAATATTAAAAATTAAGCTAATTTGGGAATGTGTGTGTGTGTGTGTGTGTGGGGGGGGGGGGGGGAGAATCTCAGAAATGAAAATCATTACTTTAAAAGTTACAATTTTATTTATACTTTTCAATAGGAAATATTATTTGTGTTTCAAAATATGTTAAATGAATTGTTTAAATATTATAATGAATATTTAAGACAGTTGCTACATTTATTAAAAGTTTTTATGTTATTATTCTTTTTTCAATGACCATGCTCCCAAAAATTCTTATGCTGATGGGTTTTTTTAGGCATAATTACAACTTATCAGATTGAACTGAAACTTTGGATTCATATATATTAAGATATTTTAGAAATCAATTTCTGTTTAAAACTAGGGTTACAATTAGATATGGGAATGCTTGGGAAAAAAACTGGAAACTTTGGGAAAAACTGGTCTCGTAATTATTAATATGTTCAGTATCTCACATGAAAATGTTAACATGGAAAATATGATGTGTAAGCAGTTTCAGAAGAACTTGAGTCCTTTAAAGGACCCTTCATAATTTTTTCACCTTAAAACATAGGATCATTCACAAAATACAAAAAAATTTCAATCTCCAAACTGAATTCTTCACAAATGTGATGATTTTAAAATAACAAACCTGTCACATATAACAGCTGAAATCACCAATGAATCTATTATCTAGCTATATATATATGTACAAAGGACCTTATTAAAAAAATCTTAATAGGAACCTAAATATAACGATAATTTCTAATTCATAAAATTCTGGTTATATTTAAGTATATACAAAAGTTCACAAAGACTGGATCACGTGGAAAATGTAACCAGATGCATGATAAGATAATTAAATGCAACTTCTCTTGTTAAAAATTAAAATTCATGTGCAAAATTATTTTAATGATACCAATAGGTTGAAAATTCTATATTGAATTTGAAACATGCCTTTATTTTTGTTGGCATAGCTATAATTTCTGATTTAATCAGATGATAATCACCAGAAATATTCAACTATTATTAGAAACAAATTCTTTTTTAATAACATGCAATTGGAATTATTTACTCTTTTTAAGCTTTTTCACTGTTCTCTTTCTTTTCCTTAAATGTAAATTCTTAGACTTGCCTAACATATATATTTTTTAAATATAAATGCATACAAAGAAAATATAAACAATTTTCTGTGAAAAATTTAGTTGAAAACATTTTTTATAAGTATTGAAAAATCCACATGTTTTACAATTTTCATTATTCATATTAAGAATCTAAAACTTAAACTAAAACCAAAACAGAGTTTTGGTTTGGGTTTAGACTGGAAAACTATACCAAAACTAAATATACAGGAAATAAAAATTCTAATTGTAAGGGGAAAAATAAATAAAACAATGCAATATCGTAAATTATTACCAATTTTTAAGTAAAGGAAGATTTAAAAATGATAATATGCCACAACTACAATAATTTGTTTCTTTAAAATTGCATAATTTAATATACTTAATAGAGTTTAAACTTGCTTTCAAACTACAGTAATATTGGTTAAAACACATGTTTTTTTTTTTTTTTTTTTTTTTTTTTTTTAAATTAGCTTTACTGGTACTTGACCTTGGTAATACCAAATTCAACTGAAAAATCATTTCAACAGAGAGATATAGTATATTACAAACAATGGTGTTAAATTAAGCAAGAAAAGCTACTGTCAAAATTCTGAGATTAAAAGGCTAAACTTTTAAAAGTTGACTTTTTTTACAAATTACTTATATTACTTACAAAAGTAATATTTTCATGTAAAGTGAAAATAATTTTTTTTAGTATGCACAAATTTTAAAAATGCTTATTGTTATATATTTTTTAAGAAAATATAAATTATTTTTGAGAAACATTTGTCAGAAATAAATTTTTCTAAAATTTCAAATTTTTCCAGAAAAACCCCCAATTTTTTTTTTCTCCTACAACTTCAAAATTTCTGGAAATTTTACATATCTAGTTACAATTTATATTTCTTTTAATATTAATTTCATAATTCATATTTTCCATATAGGGGAAAGCAGGGTAAAACCGGGTACCTAACTGTTTCCTTTGTTGACCACAGTCTAGAAGGGCAGAAAAATCAGAACAACTCACAAAAGTGTTTGGGAACATCTGGGCTATTGAAAAACCACACCTGTTGCCACAGGAAAATTCTTCTTCACTTAGGAAAAGGCATTTTCCAGGACCATCTGAAACAGCTCTGAATTTCAGTGGTAGAGAGAAACTGGGTACTAATCAGAAATTAAGTTTTTACACTTCCAGTAATAAAAAGCTTTAATGTAATAAATTTTAGTCACGTTTTAAAACATACATATACTTGGCAATGTCATGTGAAAATTATAGAAAACGGTGGTTTACTTACTTAAATCGATATGTCAGGCAGGATTTATTTGAAGAACAGAAAAGATGGCAAAAAAATTAAAACTTTTGAGGTGAATTTCTTTCCAATAGTTCTACACAGAGATTAACTCACTTCAAAAGCTGATGATACACTGCTAAGGAGACGCTAAGGGATGTAATTAAGATGAGTGCTGTCCACAAGGCAATACCCATTAGTGAGAAAACAGGGTACCTGGTCTAACCCACTTATCCGGTTTTACCCTATTCTCCACTATATATTTTTAAATATATGAAAATTACATCCAATCATCATTATACAGTAGGACCCGTATTTAACAAGGAGCTCAGGACACAGAAAAATGTTCGTTAAATCCGGTCGCTCGCTAAATCCAAATCCTAGTTAATAATTGATATTATATACATAAAAAACAACTTACGTGAATTACTGCTTGGTAATCTTTATTGCGAATTGGAAAAATATTCCTCCAAAGTTGATTGTTTGAGTTTCAAAATTTTGTTTCTTTCAATTTTCATCTTAAAACACTTAATGCATTAAATGTTGCATCATCAGTATTTTTCATTGCTTCAAAAAACTATTCTAGATCTTGTAATGATTCTTGAGCACAATCACGTGCAGGGCCTGTTTACCGAATAGGCACGTGAAGCTCGAGCTTACCCACTGAAATACAAAGGGGCCCTCAAATTTACTTTTCAAAACTAATTTTTAGGGAAAAATGTATTTTTTTCCCTTAATTATAGCTAATAAATATTGCCTTCAGACTATTACTGACACATTTATACTCTATTTTTTTTTCTGTTGATATAATAAATGGTATAAAATCAGTGATTAAATGCAACTTATTTTCATTTTTCTTATATTTTACACTTTAATTTCAAACGTGCTAAAAATAACAGAAAATTTAATCTGTATAATTATATTTTGTTTATATTTATAAAGAGTGGAGAAATGATATAAAATATGGAGAATAGGTTATTTAAATAAAGGGGAAAGTAATTAGCATACAGGTGATACCAAATTTCTGTTTATAAAATAGAAGCAAAATTGTGTTGCAGCTAAGCATAAATTTACGTCAAATATTTGTTATCCATGCACTGTTCTTAGCACTGGCAAATCCTGCAATTTGTAAAGCGTAAAATATATTTTGAAGTTCAAATATTCACACCTGTTCCATATTTGTAAATTAATTTACAAAATTAATTTGTTATGTATATAATTAAAAAATTTTACATGTATATTGGTAGTTAGTTTTAGTTTAATATTAAAAGTGTTGTTTACTCGAAATTTTGATGATAAAAATTCAAATTGTTGAAGCATAATGGGCAGAGTAAAAGAGCCCCCCCTCCCCCTGTGTGACGTCGGGTTTCCCCTACTTCTAAGTCTTAACGTTGAATTCGAATCGTTGAAGCATAATTGGTAGAGTAAAAGGGGGCCCCCTGTAAGGATGTCGGACTTCCCCTATTTATAAGTCTTAAGTGGGCCCTGATCACGTGTCGGCGTTTTAAGTACAGTTTCTTCTTCCGAGTCACTATCACTTGCATCTTCCTGCTCCTGGGCTTTTACCACTTCCATGACGATATCCTCAGTGGAGAGTAAGCCCAACGTTAAGACACCGTCATCAATGTTATTGTACTCATCGATGTTTAAAACATCGTTAAACTTCTCAATGTTATTTTGTTGCAACCAGACTGAGAGTGGCAAGTCATCTTCATCTTCAAAGTCACCTTCATTTCTGTCAATCCATCCAGCTTTCCTAGTAACAATTTTGGATACAGGATTGAGTCATACTTCCCAAGCATCTGTCATTAGGTGTATAGCATCAAGAACAGAAATTTTAAGATCCTGATCTTTTTCATTTATCTTTAACATCATGAGAATCAATTGCTTTCTATAATAGCATTTGAAGCTGCGAATAACACCTTGATCGAGAGGCTGTAACACTGAGGTTGAGTTAGGCGGTAAAAAAACAAGTTTTATGTTTTTTAAATTGCTGACTTGTGGGTAAGCAGAACAAATGTCAATGATGAGTGCAGTCTTTCTTTTCTGTTTTTAAAGCACCTTATTCCACTCGTGCAAATAAGATAAAAATAATTCAGAAGTCATCCATGCCTTTTTGTTCGATTTGTAAGTCACTGGGAGACTTTTTACCCCTTTAAAGCATCTTGGATTTGCAGATTTACCGACGATAAAAAGTTTTTTCTTGTCTTTGCCTAACATGTTGCAACCCATTAACACAGTTATAAGCGATTTTTCAGCAACTTACCGCCCACACATTTTTCACCTTTAAATTTCATCATTTGATAAGGAGTTAGATTGTAAAAGACGCCAGCCTCATCAGCATAATTTTGACGTACATCTTTCCATGTGCAATCTAACCAGTCTTTCACATCCTTGTCGTTCACACTGGAGGCTTCACCGATTATTTTTCCTGCACAGATGTTATGACGTTGCTTGAAACGATGTAGCCATCCATTAGAATAAGAAAAATCTGTGTAATCTAGCTGAACTGCAAATTTTTCCGCTTGGATTTTAACGACGGGCTCAGTTATCGGTAAACAAGAATTCCATTGCTGAACAAACCATTTTAACAGCGCTTTACCCAAGTCCCCTTTTTTACATTTCTTCAACCGTTTGGAATCGGTCACATTCGCTTCACATGCTTTCATTAAGGACTCTTTGTTTTTTAAAAGAGTTGACACAGTTGAAGAAGGAAGTCCATACTGCTTACATGTTGTAACATTTTTTCACCTTTATCCAAGAGTTTTATAATTTCTACATTTTCTCTTATGGATAAAACTTTTATTTTCAACATTTTAAACAGCAGAATAAAAGACTTGCTCTCAAGAACAGGCACGAGCCGAAAATAATTTTTTCTTACACGTAGTTCTGAAACCGGTACCTACATTTGATTTCGATTGGGTCAAGCCATTGAAGGGAGGAGTCATCATGAACGACGTCCCTAACCCCCCCTCACACCTTCCATGCGTCCACCATCTTTAACTGCTGTAAAGTGCCAAGTGATTTCGAATTCCATTCTTTGTGAGTTAGGATCCTTTCATTCTCTCCCGTACCCTTCCTGGAAAAGGACAATAGGACTGGCGTCCAGTTAACACCGCCGCCCTTCCATGAATCTATGCCTGTCTCTGATGATTGCACCTGTTGTTGGATGGATAACTTTAAAGAATGCTTATTTTCCTTTATAACAGGAGTGAGGAAATTCTAGGGAAACTGTATGTTTTTCTTTTTTTAAATTATTATTTCTGTAATTATTTCATGCTTCCATAATTATTTCTCTCGTTAAATCTGAGCAAAGTACAAAAAATTGCTCACTAAAAGAGTGTATTTCAATGCATTTATTAACATTATACCAAGCAAAATACTCCATTTTCCTCGTTAAATGCGGGCTCGCTATAAACGGGTTCGACTGTATTTGGATTGGTTTATACTAACACTACAGAAAAAAATGAGCATGAAAAATAATTATTAGAGGAGATATGGATGAAAATATTAAAGATGAATTTAACGGTAGGAGGTTAAAACTTTACATCTTTATAACTCCTAAACTTTTTGACCAAATGGCTTCCCATTTGATTTCCAAAGTTAAAAACTATTCTAGAATTGAAATATGAATTCAAATTTGGGTGTGTGTTAGAATTGAATATTTTAAAGTTTTGTTACTATTTAATTTCAATATACAGAGGTTCCCAGAATAATTTATTTGATATAAATTGAAGGGCTAATTTTGTTTTATTCTGCAACAAATCTGCAATATACATGAATGGATGTTTGCTCCTCCATCCTTTTTTTTACTGACTTTACATGGCTGTGTAAAGTACTAGCAGCTATGGTTGCTGCAAAGTACACATAGGTGGAATGAAGGCTCTAGAAGGTGAAAGTATACAAATAGAAGAATGGTTGAGTGTACAACTAAACTGCACTAAAATACTGTTAAAAATTAGAAATTAGAATAGGCATCATTACGACATGTGTAGTAAATTTAATAGACATCAAAAGGAAAAATTGAAATTTCATCTTTAATGGTAGAAACCTATAGGAAATTACAAAAAAACTACATCTGTTTACTCAATACCTACAGAATAACATTTAAAAAATATATTTCTTAAAAATACAGTAGAAGCTAATTATGTTGAATTTCACAGGAATGTGAAAAATTTTAAGAGGGAAAGGTTTTGATATGTACAGTGGTGATATGTGACAAACAAGAAAATGAAAGTATAATCATTACACCCGACAAGTAAAGATTACACCCGATAACTAAATAACTTTTCTTTGAAAATAATGCTGATTTTATTACTGCTGTTAATAATAATAATAGCATGTGTAATTAATGCTGTTAATGCTGAGCTATTAAGTTTAATTATCAAAAGACAATCTAGGATGTGACATAAACAGATAATTTCTCACATCAGTTTTATTAAATCATATATTCTAATACGAGCAAATCTTGTGTGTGGTTATATATATATATGCAAATTTTATCTTAAAAACGGCTCGAACGATTTTGATGAAATTTTGGGTCTTACCATTTGGGGCACCAGAAAACCATTGGGCTAGGTCACATGTTCGAGAAAATTCGATTAGTGGGTCATTTTGGGTCACAATGGGTCAGGGTCAAGCTAATTGTATCTCAAAAACTGTTCAAATGATTTTGACTAAATTTTTTATCCTACCATTTTCGGGCACGAGAAGAATATTGGGCTGGGTCACATGTTCAAGAACTTTCGATTAGTGGGTCATTTTTGGGTCAATGCGGGTCAAGTTAATTTTATCTAAAAAACGGCTCTAACGATTTTGAATAAATTTTGTATCCTATGACTTTTGGGGACGAGAAAGTCATTGAGCTCTAGGTCACATGTCCGAGAAAATTCAATTAGTGGGTCATTTTGGGTCACTGTGAGTCAAGCTAATTTTATCTAAAAAATGGCTCTGACTATTTAGATTAAAATTTGCATCCTATGGTTTTCAGACACGAGAAGACTGTTGGATTAGGTCACATGTTTGAGAAAATTTAATTAGTGGGTAATTTTGGTCATGGGTCATTATGGGTCAAGCTAATTTTATCTAAAAAACAGCTCAGACTATTTAGAATAAATTTTCAATCCTATGGTTTTCGGGCACAAGAAGACTGTTGGGCTAGGTCTCATGTTCAAGAAAATTCGGTTAGTGGGTCATTTTGGTCATGGATCATTATGGGTCAAGCTATTTTTATCTTAAAAATGGCTCAGAGGATTTGATCTAAATTTAGTATCCTATAGTTTTAGGGAACGAGAAGACTATTGGGCTAGGTCAGTTTTTTGAGAAATTTTGATTAGTGGGTCATTTTGGTCAGGGGTCATTATGGGTCAAGCTATTTTTACCTTAAAAATGGCTCAGACAATTTGCACTAAATTTTGTATCCTATGCCTTTTGGGCACCAGAAAATCATTGGGCTAGGTCACTTGCTCGAGAAAACCAAATTAGTGGGTCATCATGGGTCAGGGTCAAGCTATATGTATCTAAAAAACGGCTCTGACTATTTTGACTAAATTATATATCCTACAGATTTCGGGCACTAGAAGACAATTCTGCTTGGTCACATGTTCAAGAAAATTTGATTAGTGGGTCATTTTGGTCATGGGTCTGATATTTGAACTCAAAGCTAATTTTGACCGAGCATTGCTTGGTCTTCTCTACTCGTGTAACTTTATTAAATTATCTCTTGCATTCAAATGTACTTAATGTGAATAAAAAGTGCAGGATTTTCAAATGTTCAAGTAGAGCTTTGAACATTCTGCTTCACATCAAAATTTTCAGCATGCCAAGCTACTTGGCAAATTGGATCAGATTTTGATTTTACCCGCACAGCAATATCGTTATAATCTTCAATGCCATTTTCTCTCTCAATATCTAAATTATGTGGCAAAGCACTAAAAAAATATGATTGAGGTATGATGATACTGCACCTTAAATGGTCATCTAGAAACTTCATTTTTTTGCATATGCAAATGTACAGCTGTGGAAAAACATAACTTATTTAGATCATTAAGGTATAAAAGAATTTCATCATCATCAGGAGAGGTATTATCATTTGATATGAAACTGCTAACCATTAACGGATTTAATAACTTTGAAACTGAAATATTCTCATAACTTATGTATGGGCTTTGTGCATATTTAATTTCAATAGAAACAGATATATTTTTCATGGTGCTTTTTACATCTGACAAAGGATACATATAGTAATACTAATATTTAAAAATGTTGATACGTATAAAATACATCAGCCACATTTAAGGTGTAGCCCACCAACATTTTATATGTAGCCCAAGATGCATAATCATTAATGCAAAATCATAAAATTTTGAGATGCGTATGAAAATTGATTAAGTGCACTCAGGCTTCTTTTTTGCTCATTTTAGAACTCATTTTTAGTGGTGCCTGGTGAACAAAATAAGAAAGGTGGATGAGATCAACAACCTCTTCCACCACACTTCCATCCTGAACCTTGATTTTGTTTCCAAAATTAGCAGTTGTAATTTAAAGGTACATATAATTGAAATAAGATATCATTTTATGTGTACAATACACATAGTCAGGAGTCAAAAGTAACGCGCTACAAGTAGCGAAACTACAGTAGTCGCTACTTTTTACAGTAGTTTGTAGTGTAGTGCACTACATTTTGAACAATGTAGTATAGCGAGTAGCACGATACCAAAAATCAGTAGTTTGTAGCGAGAACCGTCGCTACTTTTAACACTACTTCAGGAATTTAAAAAAATGTGCCATACTGCAAATCACGTGGCCGAAATCTGCTTCTTTTGTGCAAAATTTGTTCTGGTCAACAATTTGAGAATCTCAGCATCAAATCTCAATAGCAGCATAATATCAGTGCACTGCATGAACTCATAGATTTTTCCCATTGACAATAGCTGCTAAAATCAAATTTTAACCCACCAAAGGAATTAATTTTCTTGCTGGCAACATTTATCTATTTACTTGTTATTAGGTCTTCATGTTTTAATGCTGCGATTCTTATTATAACAAATTGCTTTATTTACAGATTTATTTATTGTTTGCATTAAGAGTTGTTTTTCAGTAATTTTCTAGATTGTACTAGCTTTTAGATAGTATAATCTAATAGATAATATTTAGATGGTTTAGCTCTCCTAATTTTTCTACGAAATTTGTAAACTAACTTATAAAACTAACATTTTGGAGGCAAACGCAAAACATTTTCTTGTATCTTATCTTTCTTAATTTTTTAATGTTCTTTGTTATGTCAGATTTATTTAATTGTATCAGACGCGATATAATGAAGGGTCCTTTTATTATTTAATTTGTACTTTCAATTTCTAGTATAAATTGAACCCTTTGACAAAATCTGAAAGTAGTGAAATAGTGACTACTTTTGAAAAGTAGTTTGTAGTTGCTACTTTTTAAAACAAGTAGTTGTAGTTGTAGTTAACTACATTTTAGATGAAGTAGTTGTAGTTGGGTAGAATAGAAAAGTAGTTTTTCCGATCCCTGCACATAGTTTATTTATAAAATATATTTTATAAATAATTAAAAAACAAAATAGCTTTTGTATACAGAAATTGATTGCATATTTGCATTGTTATTTTTAAGAATACATATAAAAATGTTTTTAAATGAAAATATCTAAAGATATAACTAATTTATGCACTTGTACAATAAATCTACTTGACTTAAAACTTTTAAATATGAACTTTAATAAATGATATAAGCTCATAGCAATTCTTCATCTCAACATACAAAAACATTCAACCTGTGTAATTTATAAAGATGCACTCAATATAAAAAAAGAGAAAGGGGGAGGAAAATAAAATTTGGTAAGAACAATTTATAAAAATTCTCTGGTTACGGAAGAACACAAAAATATGCTACTGAATAAAAGATGAAGTTAAATTCTCAAAGTGAATATCATAATTGGGAAAAGCAATTTCAAGTAAATAGCAATAATTTAAGCTTTTTACAAACCAACCTAAGTACCATAGATCTGTTTATAGAGAAAGACATTTTCAAATAAGGAAATAATCGGCATCTTATTAAAAGCCTGAAGAATTATAAATCTGTTTAATACATTTAAGTTATCAACGTTCATTTACATTTGGGACATTTAAAATAAATATTACACAATGTAATGAGTGCATTTTATAGTTAAATAATTTATAAATATTAAAGCAATTTTTAAATACATGTGTAGCTTTTTTTTCATGTAAATAGAGCATTTAAAACAATTAAAATCATAGAAAATAACATGTTTTCCATGCATTTCCATTTACAGAGAGGCTAAATAAAATCAAGCCTTTAGACCCCATTGATAGATTGTTTCTCTCCTCTCCCCCCCCCCCTCCCTTAGCAAATTCATTTACTTGTTATCAGAATTATAGGCAGCTAGAACAATTCCAGCCTCTGTCTCCGAAAAAGATATATGAATAATTCTGTCATTTGTTATGGGCTAATGGTAGCATTTTTAAAAGTATTATACTGAGGAACAGTATGAAATTGTGATCTGAAATTTCATTTATTAGACTATTTTAATTTAATTTTAGTTTATTTTCAAGAATTGTTTTGCCCCATCTATTAAGCCACCCTTGTCTTTAGCACTTGAAAATTCTGCATTATTCTATTATGTTTTACATTTACCATGTATATAATACTGATTATATTACTTTATTATACTGCTTTGTTAAAATGCTTTTATTACCTGACTATTTTAATTCTATAATGCTTTTTTTATATTATTACATAAATACAGTGTACAGCAGCTTATTTAACGTAACAAATATTTCTAAAAGCAAATAACTTACAGGAATGCGACCTCGAGAACGAAAACTAGCAACTGCTCTTAAATCATCTTCAGTAGCGGCCGCAGGAACTGCTAACTAAAATAAATACAAAGAAAAGAAAAATTAACTAAAAAGGTTTTATCACAAACATAAACCTAATCTATAAACACCTCCTACTAATTCTATCACAAATAACTGAAATCACGGCCAATCAATTAGAAATGGTGTCTACTTAACAAAAATCTTCATATTAAATTGAACACAAACCTTAATGTGTTCAACAGTAACTCCCATATCTGACACAAAGAGAAAATTATTCACCCCTTACTTAGCCTAAATACAAATTTTCATGATGTTTCTACAATTAGATCATTGAAAGTGCATCCGTATTTTTACACAATGTTTTCGCTTCAAGGGACATAAGAAAAGTACTAGTTATATTTAAAAATAAATTAAATTTCAAATGTTACACAAACCACCACATTTTAAACTATTACATTACCCCCTCCCCCCAAGCCTATATTTTAAGGGTTTTTATGGATAATTAGAAGCTACTTGAAGCAAAAGGTTAAAATTTTGTTATAAGTATGGCGTGTCTGAAAAGTTTATAGACAACAGGGCTTTCTTATTTTACAATTGAAAAAGAAGAGTAACAATTTCAAAAAAATTTATAATTATAAATAATATCAAGACAATAATAATAATACTATACAAAAAAAAATATTACATAATCACAGACTTTGTGTGAAAAATTTAAACTTAAATTTTACTGTCCCAAAAATTTATAGACAACTTATATTTTTCCTTTAATGTTCAAATTTTAAAGCCTTTTTTTTAATCACTTCAAATACTCGATCAGGCATACTGAAAACAAGAGTTTGAAGAAATTCTGGCTTTAAAGAAAACAAACAAACTTTGTTTAATTTGCAGCTTTAAATCATGAATTGTTGCAAATTAACGCCCATTAGCATATATGTTTCTAGGTAATATTCCCCAGAGATTCTGTATGGGGTTCAGGTTAGTATTTATGGCTTGTCAGTCCATAACAGCTACTTGGCTTAGTCTAAACCACTGAATTGTAGAGTTGGACACATGAATGGAGCAAATGTCTTGCTGCTATATCCATTTGTCCACACCTAGCAACTTTCCAAATAGAAGTAACTGTACTTCAAGTGTTTTCTGGTAATCTTCGACACATTGATGATCTTTCAAAAAAGTAATATCAGTTGTTCCATTATAAGAAAAAGCCATGAGTAAACACCCTTCTTCTTGTATGCTGAAAAAAGTATGTGGTTCCTTGTGAATATCATGCAAGTGCCCAACCATCGGGCACATCTAAATTAAATTTCTTTTCATCACTGAAAAGAACACTCAACCATTCATCTGTCCAATTAATGAGATTTCGAGACAAGTAAACATGAGCGTCGTTATGCCATTTTCAAAATTTTGGCAAATGACATATTTTGCATCAATCAGGAAATGCACTTGCCTGTAGCCATTGATGCACCATGGATTTTGATACTGGAACACTTACTTCATTAGAAACTGACCATACAGACAGGTTCTGGGCTGAAACTATCTCAAAATCTCTCTGCCTTGCCATTTAGTTGTTTTCTTTGGTCATCCAGAATGGGATTTTTTTCAAAATTGTCACCTTTTGACAGAATTTGGTAAATATCAACCCTGCTTTACGTACTTTATTTCATCTTTCTTACTTCTTTAATTAGCTCTTAACCTTCTCACCGCCGCAACCTGATATACCAGTTCACTATGCTGTAGGTTTCACAGCAATACAAGGTTTGTTTAAATTAATATAATTCTACAAATATAATGCCTTTTTAAAACATCAAGTAATGATTGATACTCTCAAGGAATATACTTATATACGTAATTAAGTTTTTTATCTCAAGTTTGAAAATTCAGATTTTTTAAGCATTTAAATAAAATTACAGAGAAAACAACATTACAAATTTGTCCTTTTGCTCGGCGGTCAGGGGGTTAAATCCAAAAAATAGTTGTCTATAAACTTTTGGCACATACTTTATAAGAAGCATTTCTGAATCAAATGCAATAAAAATTTATGTAGGTTATAATTTATAATGTTTTAATATACATTTGATATTCATTTTTAGTATCATAAGAATATGGAAAACACAAAACTAAAATATTTATGTTTTGGCTTATAAATAATATATTTTCAAACAAAAAGTCAGTGTGGTAAGATTATTATTTTAATAAAATACAAGTAAAAATGAAAATGTATTAATTTAACATTTATAAGGTCAAAACTTTAAATTTTACAATCTGGACATAAATTTATGTAAAATAAAAATATTTTGTCAAAATTGAGTGTTGATATTGAAAATTAGAAATTTAGTTCAATATTTAATATGTAAATGGCCCCCAAAGCTTAAATTATGTATACTATTCAGTTGTACAAACATGTTATACCAAATTGATGAATACCATTATCTTTTTAACACTTTCCAACCTAGTTGAAAAGTGTTTATGACTTCGGTTTGTCTGGCCGTCTGTCCGTGCTCTAACTCCCGCAAATATGCTCGGATTGCTCTGCAATTTTTATATGTTATAGTCGTTATCTATAGCATGTTCCCTATTTCAACGGAAGTGTGTAGCACTTATACTTTTTTTACAGGGACACTCAAAAGAATTCCATTACATTGCGGTCTATGGGGAAAAATCACTTGAGGTTTATTTAAATAATGTTTCACTATTTTAAACGCATTGAAATTTATATATATCACTAAGGTGCATTAGAAGAAGCTTAATATGGAATAGTGTGTGCATATCACTTATAGTTACTTTACAGGGACAGTCAAAAGAATTCCGTTACATTACGTCTATGGAGAAAAATCGTCTGCGGTTTATTTAAATAATGTTTCCCTATTTTAAACGCATTGAAATTTATATAAGGTGCATTACAAGAGGCTTACTACAGAATATTGTGTGTATAGCAGTCATCGTTCATTTACAGGGACACACAAAAGAATTCTCTACTGTCTGTTAACAATAATTCCTGGAAGTGCATTTTAAGTTACTGAACGCGATTTTAATTTCAACTCGTTTTTTGTCTATTACGTGGTGTGTATAAATTCTGTAGATCCTATACAGGGAAGCACAAACGTTTGCGAACACATTTCCGTATTATTTAATTCCAGACGGAGAATTTTAAACTGTGCTACGCGTTTCCTAACTGAACTAAAATTTAGCATCCTATGTAGTATATATACAAATCTATAGATCCTATACAGGGCTGATGAAAAGTATTTGGATTACTTAGATGTTATCTTTTAGCTTATTAAACAGTATGATTTGTAAAATTATTTTGGAAGCGTTGGAAAGTGTTACATAATCTATGCTTGATGCATGATTTTTCGTTCTTGTTTATATGATGACTTGTAGCAGAATCAGTGAGGTTCCCCCCCCCCCCCAGGACTACACAAGCAAAACTAACTAGCCAGTCAAAATGAGATGGACAAGGCACATTTGTTAAAAAAAATTACTTTTGTTCACTTTACCAAAGAATTACTTACAGTATGATCATCAGGGATGCTCAGACCATGGGCTGCATGCAACTCGCTATTCCTTTGTTAGAAGAATGCTTAAGCAGCATTTAAGATTAATTTTACATTTAGCAGCGAAAGAAATACTATTTAATTAAGCCTGTTCTGAAATGCACAATGGCTACTGTCTGATACATTCTTGAATTATTTTTGTTTGTAAACGCAAGAGATTGATAGATGCTCTTATTCAGAAACAATGAAATAGAATACTTTTTTTTTCATTCTTTGATAAAGGCAAACAGTCTTTCAAATCTATTTTTCTGCTTTCAAAGTTAGCATTTTGAACTGAATTTCTAGACACAACGATCCAATAAAGGTTGTCATGTAACAACAATTGCTTATAACTTAAGACATAATTTATCAAAAAATGAAAAAAAATATTTAATTCCAAATCATTTTAATAACCCTGACTGTATGTGTCATGTTTTTACATTTAAAAATGATCCTGTAAATGTGTCAGAAACATTCATGGGGAAAATATAATTTTTAGAACACCCTTAAATGTCAGATCAATACATTGTTATGCATGAAATTCTTTATTTGTTTGTAATAATCTCTCTTTGTAAAAACAAATCTATGATAAAGATATGATAAAGAAATAATAAAATATAATAGATAACTTCTACTTTTTGTGCAGAGACAGCAGCCTTCACATATACATCACAGTTTGTATGTGATTCATGGTCTTAAGGAGGTCTTCACTCACTTAAAAAATTCTCTCGCTAATGTTAATCCTATGGGCAGGTTGTTTTCGAATTTCTCGTTTAAATTTGAATATTTTTAAACAATTTTTTTTGCATAAGATAGCTGAGGTTTTATTTGGCTATTTTTTACTTTTTCGATTTCAGTTGCAGATTTTTTTAATAAAGGTACTTTCATTTTCAAAACCGGTTCCGAAAGTATTAAAAAAATCTGTAACTGAAATCGAAAAAGTAAAAAATAACCCTATTAGGGATCGACCTCAGCTATCTTATGCAAAAAAATCGTTTAAAAATATTAAAATTTAAACGAGAAATTTGAAAACAACCTGCTCATAGGTTTAACATTAGCGAGAGAGTCAGGCCCGTAGCCAGACGATACTTCCAGGATGGGCAAATCGTTTTCCAGAAGGGTAAAAAAAATTTCTTCATTTTTCTTCTAGTCTTTTGAAATTTCTTAAAATATATATGCATTACATTTTCAGTAAAAGTTTATAGGCCTTCCCAATGTAATTGAAAAGTATTATTCGTTCATCTCCCAGTCTATCCACCATGTGGGAGGGTAGGATTGCCTTTCCACAACGTTAAAGCATAAAATCCCAAACTTCCTGGAAGTGGCATTTTGATGTGCAGGGGTGGGAAGAATATCGCCCCTCCCGGGTCTTCCCTTGAATTCATCTCTTATCGCATAGTATTTCTTTCAACGGGACCATTAATTTTTTTCATCTAAGATAAAATTCTTTTATAGACAGATTTCGTTTATACAGGTTTTACTGTATTTAGAAAATTTTAGATATTTAGTTTTAAAATTTAATATAAAGGGATTGGTAATCATGTTAATAGCAATAATAACAAATAAATATTTTGCAAATATTTATTTGCAAAATAGGCAAGTTTTATATTTTGGCTATCCACAAAAAGTGAATATTTGCATTTATGAAACATTTCTAATTTTGTTATATTAAATAAGTGCATTTTATATTAATAAATTTGAAATTCTCTGATCAATATTGTACAAATGAGATTGTGTTTTTAAAAAATCATATTAATGGTCTGGAGATTTTAAAATTGCAAATTTAGTGATTTGAGATAGCCAAAAGGTTTGCAACCATTACACTGCAGCATGTTTCCTATTAAAAGTGGCGTGTGTAGCATTAACCTTTTTGTAAAAAAAAAATTTGAATACTTTAGTGTCCATGGGCGGCAATTGTTTTAAGTGCACTTTAATGAAAGGGGAGCATGGGCTTTCTGGGAAGCATGCAACTAAAAATAATTACTTTAAACTGAAAGGTATGGAAATAAGTTACTATTAATGATGGTCTGAAGTCAAAACTCACTATTTTCTAACACAATTGCAAAGTCGTTTTTATTGTTAAATGCACAAATGTTGAAATTATATTTATTCAGATCACACGACAATGAATAGAGTTTTCTGATCTCTATAAAGACAGAGTACCTTTCAGGAAATAGTGCAAAAATAAGTGTTTTATAAGCTAATTTTCGAGACACGATAGTAAAGGAAAGATCATCGTCGGGGAACAATCTTTTATTAAAAATAAAAAAAGTTTTAATCCACCTTTTAGAACAATCTTTTATAATTCAAGATTCAAAGTGTTTATTAAAAAAAGAAAAATGCTATTTGATTCTAAATCACTTCAGTAATCGTGCCTGCAAATCTCGTGTTTTTTAAATGTAAAAATGAGTCCGTGAATGTATTATAAAATTACAGGTTGTTCAGTGGGCAAAAATATTTTTTACAAACTGTGCTTTAATTGAATATTGTTTGTAAATTGTTGTATATATAATCAAATTAATACATTTTAAGGAGACTCTAAATAAAATTGAAACATCGAGTATTTCATGACTAAGTCGAGTCCTTTAATTTTCCTAGTGAAGTATACTAGCCTTTCACAAATACATTTAATGCTCGTTTAACACTTAGGACACAAAACCACCAGAAAATAGAATAGAAAAGAGTTAAGGCAGTTCTCAAATCAAAACTGGCTACTTTATGATGTATTTTTTAATTCATTTTTGATCGGAAATGTATGAAAATGGTAGGTGTTCTTATTCAGAAACTATGTAATCGAAACACGTTTTCAATTTTTTGGTAAACGCAGAAGATCTTTCAGAAAATACTGTGAAAGTCGGTGTTTTGAATTCCCGATGCAGCATGAAAAATGTGTAGCCAGGATCACTTATAACTTGATAAGTAATCTATATATCAAAAAATGGAAAACTCATTTCGATTCCAAATCATTTTCATAGTCAGTCCTGCAAATTGTATGCCTTTGTGTTTAACAATGAGTCAGATATTATGTCACAAAATTTCGTGTTAATTAGCAGTTCATTTGAGAACGATCTTAAAAATAAAAATGAAGGGGTAAAGGGAACCAGAGAAAATAAAAATAATTTTTGTACTTATAAAAAGGATAACTAATTTCTGTAATATTCGCATTTGTAAATTAAATTTATATAATTTAATTCATATACAATATAGCTTTCAAATGGTCACAGATGGCATTTACAATGCAATTATAATTCCATTTTATTCTTAAAAAAAAGAAAAGAAAAGAAAACGGAGAAAACATCATATTTAGCTGTGTCTTTGCACTGGAGACTATTGATTGGACTCTTTTCAGAGCTTCATGTGGCAAACAGTCAAAGAACATTTTCGACTTTTGTTGAAAAGCTCCCAAAAGCAACCAAGGAAAGTTAACAATGACAATAGTTTTTAACACATGATACTTACCTGTTTTGTGGAATCTGTCTTGCAAACCATGAATAGCTAGCAAGCTGTAACTGAAAATCCAAGCCTTTGCTTTCAACACCGTGCCTGATTACAATAAATTTCATGTGCGACAGTTGTACAAAGAAAAAGTTTCACGAACATCAGCTAATCAATTTGAGTTAAGAGGATAATCTCTAAACTCTATTATTCTCTAAACTACCTGGTTTGAGTCCTTGTGTAGGCGGTACGGTAAGGTAAATTTCTAGAAAGCAATAAAGAGAGAACAGCCAGTGTCCCACGCCGCAATCTCGATCAAGTCTTGCATTGAGAAAGAAAAAAAAACATTACAAATTAATTTTTTTGCTTAAAAGCTGAATTTAAAGGTTTTTTTTTCTTTTCTTTTCCTTTTTTTAGTGGGGGGGGAGAAGGTCTTGTCTAAAAAAAAGTTTTTTAAAAAATGAGGAAAATAAAAGTTTGGAAATTTAATTTTGTTTCGACCAGGGTGTCGAGTCAATCATGCAAGGACGGACAAAACGTTTTCCAGGTCGGGCTTTGCCCGCCCCGGCCCCCACTTAGCTACGGACCTGGAGAGAGTGTTTTCAAGTGAGTGAAGACTCCCCTTAACAAGCCTGTGCATTACTTTCATTATACATCAAATTGCTAATTTTGATGTATATTATTAATAACAACATTGACTTATAACAGTATATTAGAAAAAACATTATATTTGTCTAAAGTTTTATTTCACATTTATTATTATTTGTTATTATTTGTACAACCCTGACAACCAGTTACAAATGAAAAGAAGAAGATTGGTGCTCAAAAACCAAAAGACTTGTTGAAAAATAGGAAGATATTCGTAACATTCTACAGAACATTAAATTGTTACTAGAGATTTTTAATTTAGGTTACATTTTGATAGAATAATTTAAATGTGATTACAAATTAAAAATAATTAAAACAATTTTAAAAATACAAATTGCACAAATTGTGCTTATTAGTTGCTAAAATCAGTGTAAAAATTGTTTTAAACTCATAAAAGAGCTAAAATCCTACATGTTTCGGCTTTAAACTTAAAGCCATCATCGGGGAAGAGGAACAACACAAACGACTACTGATCTTTTAATTTTCGACACGAGAAAATTGAAATCAACAGTATGGAAAAATTTAAATAAAATAAGCGGGCGCTCTCTGTTGCCAAAGAGCGAAAAACAAAACAATGAATTAACAAGGGGTTAAAAATGTATCCCATAAACTAGGTATGTTGAAAGAAAAGTTATCATTACAAATACAATCTTTTCTAATTTTAATTTCCAATGATTCCCTAATGGCGACTTTAAATGGCTTATTGAACCTATGGATAATTCTTGCTTTATCGAAATTAATTACAGTATCATTATTTTTAGCATAAAACCGGGAGAGTGCAGTGGATAACTTTAAAAATTTTATGTCGTTTTTATGCTCTTTTAACCTTTCCAAAAACTTTCTGTTAGTCATACCAATGTAAAAAATTATACTATTATTATTTAAGCTAATGGGGATTTCATAAACACCTGCGAATTGATCAGGGGGGATAGGATCTAATTTACATGAAACTAAGTGAACCAATTTTCTGGGAGGGACAGCAATAAGATGGATATTGTATTTACGGAGGGCCCTTTTAATCCTTTCAAATATAATAGGTATATATTGGAATTTACGATAGCTTGGTTTATTATTGCTAGGGACAGGATGCTGAATTAAATGGCCATTGAATTTTTCTATAATTTTCTGTACGTGATGAGCGGGGAAACCATGGTCAATGGCGATATCTCTGATAAAATTAAGTTCATCTTGGATGAATTCACTTGAACAAACCAGAAAAGCACGCTTGATGAATGAATTGAAGGCAGCAATCTTATAAGTGAAAGTTGTAGAGGCATTAAATGGGATTATTGTGTTACTTCTCATCGGTTTACGATAGACTTTACGTTTTAGGTTGTTGTCATCTTTAATTAATTGAATATCCAGGAACGGTAGTGATGAATTTTCTTCTATTTCCAACGTTAACTTAATATTTTCATCTATTTCATTTATTTTTGAGAGGAAAGATAGGAGTTCTTGCTTTCCATGATTCCATGTGATAAAGATATCGTCCACGTATCTTAGCCAAACTTCTGGTGTTAAATTCAAACTTTTAAAAATAAATTCCTCCATCGGTCTAAGTTTAAATTCAGCCAACAGACTGGAAATAGGAGATCCCATAGGTGCTCCTTTATTTTGTCTGTAAAATTTCGTATTAAACATGAAAACGTTGTTATTAATTATAAGGTTAAGTCCTGACTTTAGTGATGTTTTTACGCTATCACTTAAATTATTTTGTTTATCAATTTCCAAATTAATATTTTGTACAACTTCATTTGTATCAATAGATGGGTAAAGAGACACAATATCTAAACTAGCTAGAATAGTTCCTTTAGAAATCTGAATATTTTCTATTTTATGGATAAAATCTTCTGTTGACTGTACAGTTTTGCTTGAACTTGGTAAAATTAATTTTAGGAATATAACGAAAGCTTTTTCAATAAAATATGTTGGGCCAGAACACCTAGAAACAATAGGTCTCATAGGGAGATTTGGTTTATGGTCTTTGAGTCTACCAATCAAACGAGGGGTAACTCCTGTCTATTGATACAAATGAAGTTGTACAAAATATTAATTTGGAAATACAAAATAATTTAAGTGATAGCGTAAAAACATCACTAAAGTCAGGACCTTATAATTAATAACAACGTTTTCATGTTTAATACGAAATTTTACAGACAAAATAAAGGAGCACCTATGGGATCTCCTATTTCCGGTCTGTTGGCTGAATTTAAACTTAGACCGGTGGAGGAATTTATTTTTAAAAGTTTGAATTTAACACCAGAAGTTTGGCTAAGATACGTGGACGATATCTTTATCACATGGAATCATGGAAAGCAAGAACTCCTATCTTTCCTCTCAAAAATAAACGAAATAGATGAAAATATTAAGTTTACGTTGGAAATAGAAGAAAATTCATCACTACCGTTAATGGATATTCAATTAATTAAAGATGACAACAACCTAAAACGTAAAGTCTATCGTAAACCGATGAGAAGTAACACAATAATCCCATTTAATGCCTCTACAACTTTCACTTATAAGATTGCTGCCTTCAATTTATTCACCAAGCGTGCTTTTCTGGTTTGTTCAAGTGAATTCATCCAAGATGAACTTAATTTTATCAGAGATATCGCCATTGACCATGGTTTCCCCGCTCATCACGTACAGAAAATTATAGAAAAATTCAATGGCCATTTAATTCAGCATCCTGTCCCTAGCAATAATAAACCAAACTATCGTAAATTCCAATATATATCTATTACATTTGAAAGGATTAAAAGGGCCCTCCGTAAATACAATATCCATCTTATTGCTGTCCCTCCCAGAAAATTGGTTCACTTAGTTTCATGTAAATTAGATCCTATCCCCCCTGATCAATTTGCAGGTGTTTATGAAATCCCCATTAGCTTAAATAATAATAGTATAATTTTTTACATTGGTATGACTAAAAGAAAGTTTTTGGAAAGGTTAAAAGAGCATAAAAACGACATAAAATTTGGAAAGTTATCCACTGCACTCTCCCGGTTTTACGCTAAAAATAATGATACTGTAATTAATTTCGATAAAGCAAGAATTATCCATAGGTTCAATAACCCATTTAAAGCCGCCATTAGGGACTCATTGGAAATTAAAATTAGAAAAGATTGTATTTGTAATGATAACTTTTCTTTCAACATACCTAGTTTATGGGATACATTTTTAACCCCTTGTTAATTCATTGTTTTGTTTTTCGCTCTTTGGCAACAGAGAGCACCCACTTATTTTATTTAAATTTTTCCATACTGTTGATTTCAATTTTCTCGTGTCGAAAATTAATAGATCAGTAGTCGTTTGTGTTGTTCCTCTTCCCTGATGATGGCTTTAAGTTTAAAGCCGAAACATGTAGGATTTTAGCTCTTTTATGAGTTTAAAACAATTTTTACACTGATTTTAGCAACTAATAAGCACAATTTGTGCAGTTTGTATTTTTAAAATACTAGTTAACAGTGTAGTGTCCAAATGGATTCAATTGTAATTAAAACAATTTTATCAAGAAGACTAAGAAAAAGTATTGAGAGTCCTAAAAAAAAAAGTAATATACTTCAATTATAAAGAAAAATTTGATTTCAAAATATTATAAATTCACTCTCTCTCTTTTTTTTTTTTTTGTCAGTAATAAATTAGCCCCAAATTTTCCTGCAAAATGGCAACAATGATTTCTATCTGAAAAGCAGGTGGGGATAACTGGTAGTACAAAAACTTGTCTTACTAATAAAATGAAATCTCATCAAAAAGTCACCTGTAAAAAATGCAAAGTCTCGTAACTCATTTACCGTAAAAAGTACTGAGATCGTATAAAGCCAAGTTTAACTATCTTATTAACTCTGAAATTTTCATTCACAAATCACTCCTAGTCTCTACATCTTTAGTTAATTATTATTTTGTGACTTGGCAATTACGTAGCACGAGAATGTGATGTATATAGTTAGTCTTAATCAAATAATACTATAACATATTAAAGTGTAATAACTTCCCTGTGCATATATAATTTGCCTTAATTAAATTATCCCATCCCATCCCATCCCATAACATAGTAAGGTGTAATAACTTCCCTGTGCTGCGTAATTGCCAAGTCACAAAATAATAATTAACTAAAGATGTAGAGACTAGGAGTGATTTGTGAATGAAAATTTCAGAGTTAATAAGATAGTTAAACTTGGCTTTATACGATCTCAGTACTTTTTACGGTAAATGAGTTACGAGACTTGGCTGCATTTTTTACAGTTGACTTTTTGATGAGATTTCACTTCTTTTTTAAGTAATCTTCCTTTTCTTGATTTTGGGTTCTTTTTGGAGATCATCCACTGATTTTCGCTAAGCCCACACTCTGTCCCTATTATTTACAGGTATAAAAAATTTGAAGTTTGGTTTTTTCGTTTGCAAAGTACTGTAGATAAAAAGAGATTTCAGGTTCCTAAGTTATGGGAGGGGGAGTGTCAAAAGTACTCTCAATTGCTTCCAGGATAGGTGCTATCCATCTGAGATATTACTCGCAGCCCTAGATACTTGATATTTAACATAAAAAAACTTTTTAGTATAAAAAGAAAGCCAAAATTAAAATTCCCGGAAATTTCCAATAAATCAAACTATATTCCTTTTTTCGATGTTTTTTTAGTCTTTTTTTTATTATTATTTACGGATTTTTTAATTTTTCTTTACTTTTTGTACTAAACCCTGCCTTTCTGCCAAATGTCAAGCTTCTAGGACTTCAAAATCGAATTATTTTCAAATTTTCGACTTTTTATACATTTATTGATTTTTCGATTTTAATTCTAAGTTACCTGATTGTCATGCCAATATAGTAAATATTTGATACGTCTATTCTTAGGATCATTTAGGTTCAATTTAGAGATAAATCAAGTGAATCTTAGAGTCACCATGATTTTATTTAGAAAGGACTATCAAGCCATAACCAGCCAGTAATGTCGGGAGGGTAGGGGGAGATGTGAAAATTTTTGTGGGGCTAACATCATTTAACAATCCATATTTCATATGTGAAGTAAATAGAGTACAACCTGTGAAAGAAAACAAACCTGTCTATAAAGAAATCGCCTATATCGTAGCCAGTCTATAGCGGAACTTTTCTATAACGAAATTCGTAAACGAAAGAAAAGAAAACCATAATCCGGGGGAAATAACATAAAACAATTAGGGTCGTTGTACTAGCTAATAGGACAATTATCTTAAAACTAATGTTTCTAGCAGTACAAAATCATTTTTGAATTTTCGATTTCTTAAAGATATTTCGATTTTTCGATTTTATTTTCGAATTTAATGAATATTTTAATTGTTCCTTTTATTGAATAGTAAATATTACCTTTACACCAAGTTTTAAGTTTCTAAGACTACAAGATAAAATTATTTTCAATTTTTGATTTTTTCGAATTTTTTTTATAATTTTCTGAATTTTTTAATTTTTTCTTATTTTGTCAAATTTCAAGTTTCTAGCCCTACAAAATCGAATTATTTTGAAATTTCCGATCTTTTTCAAGTTTTTTTATTCTATTTTCGAATTTATTGTGTTCTAATTTTTCCTTTTTCTGTATCTTAAACAATAAGTTTACGCCGAATTTTATGTTCTAAAGCTACAAAATTAAATTTTTTCAATTTTTAGAATTTTTTTTTTTTTTTTTTTGAATTTACAGATTTTTTATTTATTTCTTTTTTTTGTTTCCTAAATACTACCTTTATTCCAAATTTTAAGTTTCTAGCTTTACGAAATCGAATTATTTTCAAATTTTCGTTTTTATTTCGATTTTGATTTTATTTTCAATTTTTGTTGTGTTTTTAATTTTTTCTTTTTCTGAATCCTAAACACTACCTTTACACCAAATTTTCAGTTTCTAAGACTACGAGATCATATTATTTTCAATTTCTCTCTTGTCTTTTTCTTTTTTCTTTCTTTTTTTTTTTGAAATTTTCGATTTTTTTTTTTAATTATCCATATTTTTTAATGTTTCCTTATTTAGTATCTTAAATATTACCTTTATTCCAAATTTCAAGTTTCTAGCGCTATAAAATCTAATTATTTTCAAAATTTCCTTATTTTTCGATTTTTTTATTTTATTTTCGAATTTTATTGCATTTTTATTTTAACTTATTCTGAATCCTAAACACTATCTTTACCGCAAATTTTAAGTTTCCAAGGCTATAAAATCAAATTATTTTAATTTTTTTAAATTTTTTTCGAATTTTTCGAATTTTTTTTTTTTGAATTTTCTGGATTTTTTAATTTTTCCTTATTTTGCATCCTAAATACTACCTTTATTCCGAATTCCAAGCGCAACAAAATTGGATTATTTGAAAATTTTCGATATTTTTGATTTTTCAATTTTATTTTAAATTTTTTTGTGTGTTTTTGATGTTTTCTTTTTCTGAATTCTAAACACTACCTTCACACCAAATTTTAAGTTTTTAAGACTACAAGATCGTGTTATTTTCAATTTTCAATTTTGTTCAATTTTTTTGAATTTTTGATTTTTTTTTTTAAATTTTCCGGATTTTATAATTTTTCCTTTCTTTGTATCCAAAACACTATCTTTATTCCAAATTTAAAGTTTTTGTTTATATATGCTTGGTTCAAATTTGATTAACTGGATTTCAACTTTCGTTACAAAATGTTATTTTTCACAAAAATATAATAAATTTCACAAAAAAACCTTTACTTTTCACAAAATGGGCCCCAAGAAAAAAAAACCTGCATTGACCCTTGTGAAAGCATCTATCAAACAAAAAGGAAAGCTAGATCTGTACAAAGGAACAGGAAGCAGAAAATAAGAGTCCAATGTATTTTGCACCGATAATTCTGCTAGATTTTAAAATTTAATGATTTTAAAATCAAATAATTTCATTTTTACTATTTAAAGCAATTTTCAATTATTCATCGTAGAAATTATTCATCGCTGGAAATAAAAATTTCCAGAAGACTTGGAAAGCGTACAATTCACTTACGATTTTTTCTTTTTTAATAAAGATTTTCCAATGCATCACATTATTAATAAGTAAATTCTTTCAGCATAATTAATATAGTCTAGTCACACATACACTAAAGAAACACTATAAGCTTACTATGGCTGGATATGTATCACACAGTTCATAGCGTTCATTGATCTTTGAAATTTTCCAGCTTTCAGTAGGCAAACCCTATGTAAAAAATAAACTCATAATTACTTTGTATTATAACAACAAGTGCTAGTTAAACAAAAAAATCTAATTGATAGGTTTGTTTTAACTTTAAAAAAAATAGAAGTCCAAACAATAAAAACTATAACAAACAAGAAAGAAAACTCATGCATCAAACACATATTATGAAATACTTTCCAACACTTCCAGAATAATGTTATGGAACTTCACCATTTAAAAAAGTCAAAAAAGATACCTCAGTAAACAACTTAGTAAATAGATATTAGTGATGGACTGATTCGAGATCATTAAGAATTGAATTAATTGGTTTTCAGGAACTTTTCAGATTTGAATATTTCATTCGAAATATTCACTTCACTTGAGTATTGTTAGCACTAAGAACTACTCCAGGATATGTTCGAACTAGATGAGGGATAACATTTTATCTGTTTCACTCATAGAAGCAGGCAGGACTTTTTTACTGCCTGCGAGGGACTGCTCAGAATAGGAAACCAAGTCTGTATGACAAATGCAGTTGCCAGGTCACCGCCAATTATTTTGCAAACATAATTAGCTTTGATATTTTTCATATTGGGATTTATTTTATAAGCATGTAAAGAATTTTTTTTCGAGCCGCCTTATGTATACAAATAAGCTTATATTTTTACATTTAATATACTACTTGCATACAATTTCTATCAAGGGCAGCATCTTTAACTCATCTCGTTACAATGTTAAATTAAAATTCTCATAAGATGTCTTATTATAGATGTTTTAAAGTTACAAAATATTAAGAAATGAACTTAGAAATTATATTCAAACAAAAAATATTTTTAATTAGGCAAAAATAAGTTCATCAAATGCAAATTTTAAAATCAAAATTATTTGGCTGACTTCGACAGGAAAATAGGTAAAAATTGTTTTCCTGCTTCACTATTCCATCAATATCCTCCTCATCCGATATAGATTTTGTAGTACTCAACTATCCGGACATTGTGTTCAGCTCGTATACCGAGACCGGTCTAAAACAGATTAAATTAAATTCATTTGAAGCAGAGCTGTGAAAGCATAACAGGTAACTTAGGTAAGGTAGTGACAAAAGTGTGTAATGTAGATTAACACAAAGAGGAAACAGTTTTTAAGTTTGCATTTAACTAATGTTTATTAAATAATATAACAATAAAAATAATTTAAATAAATAAATACAGTTATAAAAATAAAGACAACTTAATTGAATGAAACGTAATCATAATGACTTGGCAGTCACATTAGGTGGCATTGAAAAAAAGTAAAAACAAATATTCAGCATCAGATATACGAGTTCCATTTTAACTTAAAAATAAAACAATAAAGTACTGCTCACATGTTTGTAGATTAATCATTTGAAATACACTTCCATATGCACATCGATTTTCACGTATTATCGTATTTCAACAAAGTCGGATGCCTATAGAAGGAAGCACTTTAGTGGAACAGTTGACAACAAATAGTGGTGAAAGTTTTTCAATTTCATGTAATGATGTATAGAGAATGTTTAGATGAAACAACATGTCAAATTAGGCATTACCACAACTCAGTTTTGAAGAGAAATAAAAACAGCTCCAAACACAACAGGACGGCTTCAACCATATCGCCAGAATGTAAAAACTAAACAAACGTCAACGATAATCATTTCACTTTAAAACACATTCCATTTTCCATATCGTAGCATCTAATTAACGAACTCATCATCGAAGCTTCACATCCACTTTTGCTTTCCACATCTAGGCTTTTCCAGCCCTTTAAATAGTCTCAAAATGAAAACACCGCTCTCTTAGAAAACGCCCCCTTTCAATATGTGGAATTGAGTAATTGTCATGCTGCCTTAAGGCAAAATAATTAAAAAGCCCTGATACAGAGAACGGAGATTACGAGACATGATACGAACGATATGACGTCAGTAGCGAGCATATGTAGCATAGTTGATTCCGGAAATGAACGAGCTGAGGATGAGAATCGATTTACAATCGAATCGGAAATGAATAGTCGGAAAAACGTGTCTGGTGATTTGAAAACTAAACATAACAGAACAAAATTTGAATAAGTGAAACAGATAACAAAAACAGAAATAATAACCACTGAAAAAAAATACTGCTGAAACAGAAATGCAGAATTGAATGAAAATGAAGAATTGACTGGAAATAAGGTAAGTACCATTTTGTATAAGTATCAAGGACCAAATTAGGGCTAACACATTGGAATCATTCGGCAATCAGCATTTTCTGAACATGCCAATTAATTCAGCCTTTAAAGTGTTTTTTTTTTCAGATATATAATTTTGATAAGTTTAATTAGAAAACTTAGTTTATATTATCTTTTTAAATTATGTACTATTTTAAACTATGTAACTAATAATTCTAAACTATGCTTGTTATTATTTTTTCTCAATTCTTAAAAAATGTTTGTACTTTTTGAAAATCAATGATGGGGTAGGGAAAGAGGAGGGTAAATATTTTTTACTGGTGACTAGAATTTTTTGCTGGCTACCAGATTTTATGAAATTTGTTAAGCCCTGGAAGTAGGAATATTAGATTAGTATTCTTCTTACATGGTTTCACTCAGTGTTTAGTCTCTGTAAAATTGCTTTCTTTCTTTAATAAGATCAAGTGGCATATTTATACCAGAGTATTGGAACCAGATGAGTAGTGTCTCTTTCAGTCAATCAAATGTTTATTTTCCATTTTCCCTTTTGTGAATGATAATGTGTTATAATTCACAGCTCTGGGAACAATCTCTTTTCATGTTTTTGAGTTCAGATGAATATTACAATTCTCAGCACCATATTTTCTAAAGCTGGACTGTTAATGGCTTTAAGATAAAACATATTATCACCTAAAAATTTGGATAAAATTTTTATTTTTGAACAGTTTTTCTTAAACATGTTTAATTTGAAATGTTAAACTTTATATTTTTAGTATTTTATTGTGGAAACTTTCAATTTTTGAGATATGCAATTTCTATATTTGCTTAAAATATTTGTAACTCAAGCAACATTTCATTTTTTAAATTGTGCAATTTTACAGTTAATTATGCATAATCCAGAAAAGCAAGCAATTTTTGTTTAATTATTGATAAAATCAAGAAAAATGTTCTTTTTTCAGAAAGTAAAATTTTTTTTCGAGTATGAAAAATTATTTTGATTGTTATATTTCTTAAAAAAAATAAAAAAAAAATAAACAGGTTTTCCATGAGTCCCTGAATTTGAAACCACTATTTCCTAATAGTAATACAATACAGTTTAAAATCCAGACATCGGAAATTCGGAATTCTCCAAAATCCAGATGTTTTGCAAACCAACGTTTTTTCTTTTAAATCACAGTAAAATGCAAAAGAAAAACCCCTGCTAAAATCACTAAAATTTCAAAAATCTCAGACGAGAAAATTTACTATATTAGGCTATGAGTATGATACAAAATTCCTTTTACAAATGTCAAACAATTGCCGTAGAACGCAAAAATATTCCCTCTAAAAATCATATAAAACATTTTCAAAAAATAAAAAAATAATTCTACAAATTCCAAAAAGATTGAAACTGGATTCTTATTACTAAAGTAGAAAAATTGCTACAAAAAGCAAAAAAATAAATAAAAATAATAAAATAAATAAAAAAATAAAAATAAATAAAACCTCTAAAAATTTTTTAATTGCAGAGGACATAATTTACTACAGTGGGTTGAAACATTAACTGGAATCTTTCATGAATGACGAAAAATGGCCATAGAATAAAAAACATTAAACATTGCAGTAAAAATTGCTAAAAATTAAAAAATCGTGGAGGACAAAATTTACTACATTCAGCGAAAAATGTTAAGCCAAATTCCGTTTACAAATACAAAAATAACCCCATAAAACATGAAAAACTCTAAAAATCACATAAAAAATTTGCACAAAATTTAAAAAAATCATTGTACGAATTCTGAATATACTTTATTGAAAAGAGGCCAACATGTACTATATATGGTAAAAGATTGAAACCGGATTCCTCTTACTAATGTGGAAAAAATTGCTGTGAAAAAAAAAATGTTAAAAGTCACTTACAAAATTATTATTATTATTATTTTTTTTTTTTTTTGTAATTGTAATTAAAGGGTTTTTTATACCTTTAAAAAATAAAAAAAAATATTTAATAAAATAAAATAATAAAAATCATTTAATATAAAAAAATATATTCTTCTATTAAAATATTTGTTTTAGTATATTATTTTAGTATTGTAAATGCTTTCCTGATGTAAATAATTCACGTGGTTAGGGAAGAGGGATGGGGAGCTAGATTAGTTTTTTTTTTTTTGTTGTTTGTTTGCTTTTTGACAAATAAACTGCAAATAATTTAAAATTTGGAATTTAGAATCATCAAGGTCCGGAGGATTACAGATTTTAATTTTGTACTGTATTCGCCTAATTTAATGGCAGAAATTCTGTAATATAATAAGGCAATGGCTACTATTCAGAAATAGTGGCACTGTAATTCAAGGACTTGTGGAAACCCTGTAATATACATTGATATTTAATACTTGATATACTTTGTAGTTAACAACAACCTTAAGTATACATATATATGTTCTAGAAAAGCAAGCATGGGCGTGGACAGGATTTTTGTTAGGGGGAAGGTGGATGGTACTTAGTTGGTATATTCTCTTATCACAAGCACCAGCAAGAGGGGGGGGGAGGCACAGGAGGGCCATTCCCTTTCCTGGATTTTGAAATTTAATTAAGTAAATATTCTTTATCTGATGATTAAAAAAAATGATAAAATTTATTCTTTCTGGGTGATTTTAGAATAACTAAACACTAAGAGAAAAAATAACTTTTTATCAGGGGGGAGGGGCTCTATTTTTTGAGCCCCAGTACTTCCCTTCCCCAATCTCCCGTCCAAGACAATTTTTTATTTTGTTTTCCTTTTAATATTCATGCATTTCTAATTTATTATAAAAGGGGTTCCAGGGTGGCAGAGCACTCCTGATGAAAAAATTCAATTTGTTCCATTTTTTTTTTTTTGAAAATCACAAATATTTAATTTTTTTCTCTTAATAATTAAAATAAAATATTTGTGATTCTATGACTGCACATTTGTATGTACACATTGCGATTCTATGACTGGCACACATCGTACCATTTTACGACTGCACAATGCCATTTTTGTGTTGTGCTTTTAATTTTTTGAGTATGCTGTGTTGCTTTTTTTTTTTCAGAATAAATAGTAAATATTTCTGGTTGGCAGAGGAAGAGGTCTGTTCGGATCGAAATTTCTAAGGCCAGATCCTACTCGGCACAGTCCGATATTAAAGCTAAGAGATTAGCCTGGTCCTCTATGAAAGCTTTATTGGCCTTTTGCAGCCCATACCAAAAACTAAATATTCAACCTGGTTCCGGTTTGTGCTGTTTATTTTTTCGTAGTTTATGGGTCCGGTCCGACCGAATTCCTGCAAAGTATGCCGATATTTTTTATTCAATATCATCTTATAATTAAAGTTCTTTTAACAGAACATTGCATACATATGTATGTAAACATTTTAAGATACATCAAATTATATGTCCGCAATCTATGAAATACAGAATAACAGAATTAATGATCATTTAGAGACAATGATTTAAATGAACACACACAGAAAAATTAATGTAGGAATGAAAGAAAAAGTTGATTCATAAATTTAAATTACAATTTTAAAGCTCTATGAAAAAAAAGGACACTTGACACCCATCACTTAAATATTTTTCTGCTATTTATTAAATCAAATTCCATGTCTAAAGACTTTTTAAACAAATGTACAATATCACTATTATTTTTACAAGAAAACTGCCAGCATGATGTGAGATTGTACAAATTTTCTTTGATTTGACTCGGCTTGGGCCTGAAAAGTATGAGGTGACCACCCCGAGATTGCAGAAAAAAGTAAGAACCAGTCCCGGCCCAAAATCTATAGAAGAAAAAGTAAGCTGGAACCCCCACTGGCCTCAGTCTAATGAAAGAAACTTTGCCCCATACCTAACTATAATACCAGTTTATAATTTATTTAAGCCTGTGAAAATAGAATTGATAGGGACCAGGAAAAAATTTGTTTAAAAAAAGTTTCAGACTTAGAGCATATATGTCTGCTTTTCATCAGGACCATAAATTATTTCGATTTAAGACAGGATTCTGTAATAGGCAGGTTCTGTTTTGACAGGGCTTACTCTATTTAGAGTAACTATCCCCCAGCTTTAACAAGTAACAATTCAAATTTCATTTTTGTATATTCAAAATTTATAATGTGTTTTAGCATTTTTTTTTCTGTGGAATTCGATGGTTTAAGGTTTATTCTCAGTTCGGAAAAAGAAGCAGAGAAAAAAAAAAACAGTTAAAAGACTTGCCACTATACAGCAGTGCAACAGGATGCGAACACTACTATTTTACAAAAAAAGTGATCAGTTTTAACAGGTATTTATTATGCGTTTTCTCCATTTTTAAGTACAGTAACTGCCGTTTTAATGAATCACCTTTGTTGAATATAATTTGATTCTATAAAGTGGTGGATTCTGACAAAGGTAAAAATACTAATACTGTTTTTTGGTTTTCTTGATTCATAAAAGCAGCTTATTTGATAAACCAATAATTCCTATAAGCGACAATAACTGTAATTTTTTAGCTCTGGGAGGGGTTTTGACCTTGAACCCCCCCCCCCTCCCCCTAGCAGTGCCACTGCCTAACTATTCTGGTAAAAGGTTTTCTTCAAATGAGCTTCAGCATTTGAGAAATTGTAGATCAAGTTCAGTACATGTTTCAATTAGCCATTAGTCTGAACTGTTGAACGCAGTTCTTCATGATGTTGAGGTACCATTCTTGCTCGTGGGCCAGAAGGTGAGGAGTCCCACAGTGTGACCTTTTTTCTTTTTTAATTAATTTCATTTTTTTGGACACTTACAAGTTCTAAGCAGAATTATGAATTGCAGCAGTTTTGAATTTTTTTATATTTTCCTGAAAATTTAAATTTATGTTTTGGAATTTTTCATGAAATTTTATATTTTTTCTGAAAAGTTTTATACTAATATTTCTGTTGACAAAAGTCCATACTAAGTTATATCTATATATCTCATGTTTTTAAAATTTACCATTATTGTTTCAATTTATATATATATATATATATATACTAACTGACTTGCCTGGCATTGCACGAGACCATCATAATAACCTTAAATAAATCTCAAAGGATCAGGGTCCATAAGCAGTGTTTTTGGCCCATGAAATAAGCCTAAACTCGATTTTGTTATACTGATTTAATTATTTCACTTTTTAATATTAGAAGGTTTATCTGTATGATTTCAACAATATTTTTTGCATTTTGTTTGGATTTATATGACTTACAAAAGCTCAAAGTTCGTATTATTCGTAGTTTTTTATGAAAAATACGCAATCTCTCCTAATTTTATCTCAATTATTTATATGAGTGCAATCATGCAACACTTCCTTCATTACATATATTATAAAATACATCAGAATGTACAATATATGTCAAAATAAAAGTGTTGCAAAGCTGTGCTCATCGTAAAATATTAAAAAAATATTAAAAATTGAGGTAAAATTGGGCGAAATTGCGTATTTTTCACCAAAAACTACGAATACGAATTTTGAGCTTGTGTAACTTATATAAATCCGAACAAAATGCAAAAAATATTGTTGAAATTGTACAGGGTAAATCTTGTAATATTAAAAAGTGAAATAATTAAGTCAGTATAACAAAATCGAATTTTAGTCTTATTTCATGGGCCAAAAACACGGCTTATGGACCCTGATCCTTTGTATGATTTTACATCTTTAACCCAATTTTGTATGAATTCATATTTTTAAATGAAAGATTTGAGAAAATATATTGACATTTAGTGGTAAGAGCTCTTGTAAGAAAACATTTTCTTGTTTTTTCACTTACATAACAAAACTGAAGATCAACTAATTGAAAACAGAAACAGTTTGCTTTTAACATTCATCAAAACACAAATCATTCAGTATCAAGTAAATTTTGTGTTTTATACAACAAAATTTTAAATACAAAATACTTTTTTTTAAAGTGAAAAATTTAAACATAAGGTTGTCTGCTTTTTCATTTCCTAACCTCTTGCACAGTTTAAACTGAACAACCAGATTAAAAAATATTCTTTTGAAAAAAGCTGTAAATAACTGATTATCTAAATTAGACAATCTTTCAACAGCTGTTCTAAGTTAATATTGTCGCACATGATTATTGCTTCTGCATTTATAAATGCAGGTTCAAACATAAAGCCTGGACATTTTTTTAGGGGGGAGGGGGAGATAAAAAGTCACTCAAAATTCACTCAGTCTATCAAATCATATCACAGATTGAGGAATTTTGTGGCTCAAAGGGCAATTGAAATTTAAATTCGATAGGGAAGTTATTCTTTTTTTACAGGTACAGATTTCTGTATTTTCTATTTTATTATTACTATACTACTGTATTTTATCCTACATTTCTGGAAATGTTGACATCAATGTACAAGCTCCATTTTTAATGGTGAACTTGCCCCAGTAAACCTCAAAAACATACATCAATCTGAGTAGATTTATAAGAATTAGAGCATAGACAGACAGACAAACCAAAGTCATTCACACAGTTCATCTATGTTGGAAAGTGTTAAAACTGAAGGAAAAAATGAAAGGAACACCATTCTTAAAACAAAATTGCTTGAGAGTCTGTAAATAATTGAAAATAGCACACATTCAACTAAAAAGGCATACATTTGATAATAATTTTATTTTAGTCTTGAAAGTAACCCATTAATGCTGAGTAATATCCTATGAACATTCTTAAAGAGTGCAAAAAATGTCAGCAAATAATGCATGAGATAAAACATTTTTTATCTCATTTAATCAAAATTTAATAAATGATATTAATTAATTAGTTTTATTAACATTAAGTGATTTCTCCCCCACTAGTGTCAATGGGTTAAGAGATATTGTAATGTACAAGAATTTGCACCAGAATTCTAGGGACTCTTATTATAGTACAGAAATATTTTATTTTAAATACTGAAATAAAAATTAACTGATAAATTATACAAAATATTATTATTTTTTAAAACACAATATTCAATATACAATGATAAGTATAAAACAACGGATTAAAAATTAACATATAAGGTTAGAAACAAAAATCTTGAAAAAAATAATTAACAAGGCCCGAACTCTCATCAAAGTTGTTCCAAGTTATTTATACTGATCACTGAGCTCTTACAAATGTGACAGTATTTACATTCACAGTTATATAGCAACAACTATTAAGAGATTTTAGATTATATTGGAATTCCTTTAGAATTGATTTCTGTGCAATAAATATAAAATTAAAACAGAATAAGGTCGCATAATTCTTCAAAACACAAGACACTTGGCTAACATATTTTTAAACTAATTTCCGGGTTTAAATAAAACTTACAGATATGTTTTATTGAGTATACACTTATAGTTTACAATGTTTTTGCATATTTTCAGTTTTTTAGCTAACAATAATTTATGCTAATATTTACTGAATAGAAAATACGTTCAATATCCTACATGCAACATCTATGCAGAAATATTGGTATTTTCATCAAACTTCGGAGCTCTTTAATATGAAGAAATGCTTTTTGTTTTTGATGAGAAATTGCTTGGCATTATTGCAGGTTAATATTTCATATTAAATTAATGTTTAACTCATCTTCCGTAATTAGGTTGCATACCAAGTATTGGCTCAATATGAGTGATTCTGGCAACTAACTATATTGCCTAAAACAAACATTAAATATGCAACTTGCATTTGTTGAAATATAACAACTTATGTACAAACTGACAACAGAAGATTAAACTGTTTGTATTTAAAAAACTGAAAATAGTTTGGCCATGTAATATTTAATATTTAAAATACCAAACAAAATTAAAACTTCACAAATAAAAATATATGAAATCTAACTACATTGAAATAATCCAAATAAAAAAGTAGCTCTAAATAGTAAAATCTTTAGCAATTAACAGCTGACATGTGGCTAATATGAAAGTATCAAAATATCCAATATTATGCAGATTTTGGGGATTTACATACTTGTCTTTTATATTCTGCAATAGGTTCATATACCGTCCATCCATTGACTGGATATTTTCCTTGGTACTCAAAAGAAAATAATGGCTGAAAAAATAAAAGAATAAATTTTTTAAAAATATATCAATTAAAGTACATTTTAAAAGTATATTTATCTGTCTAATTCTCACCAATTTATTAGAAACTGGAAAAGCATACTGTTGAAGCTTTTCAAAAACGTCTCGCCTTGAATGGTTTTCTTGTTTATGAGCAAACCGTAAGTTTCGAACGTCTTTGCAAAATAACTCAATTCCATAAGAATTTTCACCTCTACTACTAGCACCACCAACTTTTTCGATTCGAGATACCACACCAAGAGGAACATCTAAAATAAATGGCTGGGAATCCTGGGAAAAACAAAAACAGATAAATATATATATACTAACACCACTTTAATTTTTAACCACTTACAATAGATCAAAGATTTTAAACAAAATCTCACAAAAAATGTAAAAAAAAAAAAAAAAAACTGTCTTCATGCCTTTTTGAAAAAGAGCTGAATTTTCTCTGAATTAATTTATCACACCCAGGATTTATATTTTATGTTAAACTAAATCAGTTAATTTACAAAAAGGCATATAGCCAACATAGTGAAAAAGTACACAAGCTGGGACTCGAACCTGGGTCATCAGTATAGCGCACTGACGTTCTACCAACTGGACCACTTGGGAATGATACTCAGCCTGGCACTTTCTTGTCAGCATGGCTTGGGTACTTTTTCACTATGTTGGCTACATGCCTTTTAAGCAATTAAAATTTGAATATTATGAATGCAAGGTGTGCAAAATTTTCTATGGAAAAATTTCCAAGTATTAAATATAGATCAGTTAATTTACATTTAAGCTTATTTTATATACTTTGACAGTTTCTAAAAATTCAATACTTTAAGAATAATTAAGAAATTTTACAAGTAGGGCTGGATGATATCAGAAATTTAATATCGCAATATATCAACGAGTTAATATTGATATTGGTGATATACTGCGATAACTACCTTAAAATGCAAAAACTGAAATGGATTTAATGCCCGATGTCATATTAATATACTTGTAATTAAATAGGTTTCAATGGATAACAGATGCAGCAAAAATGTTGTTTTTCAATCTTTTTCTAAGGTACCAATACATTCTTAATAGAAAAAAAAAATCACTATATTAATAATATACTACATAAATACAACATTGAAACTTTAAAAAATATATAAATATTCAAATCACATTTGGAAATAGTTATATATTAATTAAAATTTAGTTTTTTGATAAATATTCATTTTTAGCTGAAATATCAGGACAGGATATATTAAATTTACACAGGAAAACTGTATCTCTACGGATAATGCAACAGAGAAAATAATATGAATTAGTAAATGAGCACAGCATCGGCAATACTAGACATTAGTAGCTAGGAATCTCAGCTTAAAAATAATCCATCACAGAGAATGAGCAAAGAGGCTGACATTGGGCTTTGCCAAGGTGACAAAAAGCAAAAGGCTGTTTTCGTTACCATGAGTGGACTCTGATTAGTTGTTTGCAAACTGAGTAGTTGTTTGCCCAGCTGCTAAGCTCTAGGGAAACTAGAGGATCTACAATAATCATCACATAGTTTTAGCTCATGTTATTGGTAAAGATATATCAATCTCTGGATATATTGCAATATATCAAGAACAATAGCAGCAGAATTAAAATACAGACAGTAACAGTCAGTAACGAATGGACGTAAAAATTTGTGGTTTGTGAGAATAAAAAGAAATATATTAGGATAGAAACAAAAGAGAGATAATCACTGGAGGGGATAATATTCCGGTTTGAATGAAGTGGACAGCCATAAATAAATGCATGGATATGGTGAAAGGAAGGATTAGATATTGCAATTGCGATATAAGTTTGAAATATTCGGCACTTTTCTCCAAGTTTGAAGTTGCAGTGAGGTAAAAAAAATAAAATAATAATAATATTCGGATATATTGGTAGAGTTAAAGCTTAGCTATTGTTATTGCAATAATTTTAAAATATCAATATTTGACTCATTATATTGACAAATAATCCAGCCCCATTTACAAGTTGCTTAATTTCTTGTTTCCTTTTTTCTCCCTCACATTTCTGTTTATCATTGTGTAATTTTTAATATATATATAAACACTTATAAAGTAATTCAAAGTTTTTAATTAATTCTTCTAAACATATTTTAATTATATTTTTATCATACATTATTGCACAGAGAAGAAAAATTACACATAGAAACAATCCCAGTGGCAGAAAGTTCTGTAGCTGTCTGCAACAAGCTTTTAAAATTTCATAATCTGTCTGCAAATTCTGCAGGTAATTTTAAGGAATGAATAATACACTAAACTAGGATTTTTTCATCTTTTTTTAAAAAAAATATGGTAAGCATGATGAATTCTCATTAATTTTGTTTATAACTTTTGATCTCATATATATTGTTTCATCATCCCACTTCTTGTGGGATTTCTGAAATGGGAAGGATAAGCTTATCCTGGGACCAAGGGTGATTCTGAGTAAAAAAAATATTTTCTGAAATTAACAAAGAATTTTGTGAAAGGATCCAGGAGATGAGAGAAATTTCCCTTCCCTGACGCAGCTACAGAAATTCCTTCTGGAGAAAAATGTCTTAAAGTCCTGCATCAGCTGCAGATCGCGTTAACCCTGTTTTCAGTTCGAGCTGAGTTTATATTCCTGCAGGTTGGGTTCGGTTAACCCAATTTTTTAAAAGTTGGTTCTGTATATTGTTTCAGATTAAAAAAATCATACATTAAACATAGATAATTGTCTGAGTGTGATGTTTTCTGAAGAGACGGCTAAGTGCAGAGCTGCAAGATTTGGCAGGAAGAGTCTAAAGTGTTATTTTGTCGAAGTTATGCACCTCAAATCCCGCTTTTTTACTAGTTTTCTTAATTTTTTATGTTTTTGTAGCGAATTTTTTACATTAGTAAAGGAATCCGGAATTCCTACATCTATTTTTGAATTTTTTATGCAATTTAGCATTTTTTCTTGTTTTGCAACAATCTTTAGACATTAGTAAAAGGAACTGGGTTTCAATATTTTAGAAGTATTTTTATGCAGTAAATTTTGACGATACTCACAATTATTTTTTTCCACAATCCCTTGATGAAAATCGCATTTTTTTTTTTTTTTACCGCAATTCCTTGTTGAAATTCACGTGTTTTTTCCATGATCCTTTGTCAAAATTTGCATTTTCTTCCTTAGATGAAATTCACCGTCCCCCCCCCCCCCCCCCGAGTTCGAGATCTTTTAACAAAACTCACTTCTTTGTTTTGTTTTTTCCCCCTGCGACTTTTTTATGAAATTGATTTTTTTCTTTCTGAGACCATTTGTCACAATTCATGATCGATTGACAAAATTCGCAATATTTACCTTCGAACGTTTATTGAAATTCGTGATTTTATTTTCTTCAATCTTTTGACAAAATTTAGGATTTTTTTCAACAACCAATTGAAGAAAATAGCTATTTGTTTCTGAGATCGTTGATGAAGTTCACAATCGATATTTTTTAACGATAGTTTTCAGAAATCCACAACCTTTTCGGCAACCGTTTCACGAATTGATTTTGCAAAATTCCGCAGAAGAAAAAAAAAATTGCAGACTTCCAAGAAAATTAAAAAATACTCGAAAAAAATCACGGGTCTGTAAAAGAATTAGAAGAGGGAAATGCCGCACAGCATTTTTTATTATACAGGACTTCCCTTTCTTGTGCACGATTCGTGAAAAAAAAAAAAAAAATCCTGATGTAAATATTTACAGAAACACGACTCCCTCGTGGTTAATATCCATTAAAAGGGTTTTATGTTAAGATAATTGTTTTCCATCCCAGATTTCTTTTTTCCTTATGCATTTTTCTTAATGTCCGAATATTCGGACTGGTGATGGATTTTTTAAAATTTTCGGAACTGACTGCTTTAATTTTTCAGAAGAGAATCATCCCTGCCCGGGATGCCATTCTAAGCATGTTTTTTTCTGAGAGAGTGCTCTTTTCGGCCGCAGAACACATAACTCGTATTCTTTCCTGCACGCTTAGAAAGTGTAGGAGAAAACAGGCAGGAATGCAGGAGATTTGGTGTGCGCGTGATAAACGCCTGCTTCACTGCGTTTTATAGAAAAACAGTATTTCCAGTCTCATCTCAGTAACAGGAGAACAGGCATGTAAGGTTGCGGGGAAAAAAATGGTCCGAAAGTTTTGGACATTTAAAATTTTTTTTTTATTAGTGCAGACAAAAACTGTCCGAAAGTTGAAGCCAATTTTTTAAATTAATTTCATTAGTGCAGGCAAAAATTGTCTGCAAGAGATTTTCTTTGTCCGTGACTATGTCGCCATGTTTCTGCCACTAGGGAAATAATACTTTGTTAATATCAGTGCAATCATACAATCATCAGCTACCACCATATCTAAAATATAAAACTATTAAATTTGTCATATTCTAATCCATAGCTACCCTAAAATAAGGAAAAATAAAACTCTAGTGGAAAAATGTTTTTATTTTCTTCCTGCCATGGATGTTTTATAATTTACATTCACATGTTTTTCATACAGGAAAGCTAGATATGATGGAAACACTGTTTGAGTCTCGTAAACTCTCCTTGTAATATTTTTCTTATACTTGACAATTTCTTATTTAAATCATGAATAGTTTTTTGAAGCAGTTTAACACTTTTGGTGGGATGTTTTAAATCGTCAAAAATTGGGAATTAAATTTTGCCAGAGGTAGAAAATTAAATGGATAAAATCTCTTAAGAGCAGTAACAGATCCAAGATTTCTCTCATGCACATATTTTTAAAAAATAATTTAAGACCATTTGCATCTTTATCAATAGGAACTATTTCTAAAAAAAAAAAAAAAAAAAAAAAAAAAAAACAAGAAAAAAAAAACATATTGTTCTAATAAGGTATTTTTGAAACATAGTATAGATTTAAATATATATACAGTAAAACTTGTTAAAAACAGAACGATATTTCTTAAATTATTTTCGAAAAAATTATGAATTGTAATTGTTGTAAAGGAAACAACACTGCCTTATTTTTATTTCATAATATATGCCATTTTAGAAATCTTTAATGTATTTCAGCCATTTATAGTTTCTATTTTGCTTAGTTTTTAAAATTTATTCATGGTTTTAGTATCTTTTAAAAGTTATTCCCATAAATCGTATTAGTTTTACAATAAGTTCATTATTTAAATTATTTTTTGTGGGACAGGACCAGTGCTTTTAAGTAAACAAGCCCACCCATATAGTCATCGCCAGTTTGTCGAAGATTTTGATATGGAGAATAATACAGGTGAAGAGATTATTTATGATACCTCCTTAGAAGGTACTATATAGCATAGGCACAGAGTCAGTGTCACCCCAAGAAAGTGACCTGCCATGGCATTGCATCCCACCAGTGATGTAAGAAAAAACAAATCACCATGGAGCAGGAGGATATGGCAATCCTCAAAATTTGGAGAAAAATAATTTCTCCCTCTCTCCTCCGGAATAGAGTCTCTAATTTTTCTTCATGGATAAAGGATGTAAAAAATATCTTAAGTGCCTACAGTTGAAATCTCATGGATAATGGACCTGACCAGGCCCAGAGAAAGCCACAAAAAAAAATGGGTGAACCAGGCTGAAAATTGATGGCAAAAATTTGCTCCCTACTGGAAACCCCATCAAGTTATACTGGAGCTTAAGTACCATGCCTAAAGTGACAAAATGGGTGAGCACCTTCTAAATTCTTCTGACCACTTATATAATGCAACATGCTATGGTCCTTCTGCACTTTTTTCTCATTTTTCTATTTTATTTCTATCCTATTTGGTCACAACAATTAATTTAATTAGTTAGAAAAGAAAACTGCTTTTAAGTAAGCATGATTTTGTTTATTTGTAATCTAGTAAAGTAAACGTCAGGTAGTATTTTGCTCTTCTTCACCGAAGAGATTTTTTTTCTCACTTTATTTCTATGAATGTCATTCACTGTATTAGTGAAATTTTTATAAGTAATTTTCCATTATGAAAAAACAATGCTGTCCCCCTCCTCCCAAGATAAATTTACAATTTAAAAATAATTCTTATATGCTTTACAAATAATGTAAATAAATGAATGTTTATTTTAGTAAATAGGCGTCCTTAAATTTATTAGTAGCATCTGAGTTCTTTTAATCAAAAATTTAAATTTGATTTCATTAACTAACTATGGAATTCCTCATGGCAAGAATACAAAGAGAGTTTCTTCTATTATTTTTACGGTGTTGTGCAATTTCTTTTAGAGGTACATGTGATTACAGTATTTATAACTCAAAATTCCTTTCTATAATTTTATTCAAAATTATCCTTTTATATATATTATTTTATTGGCTATAAAATAATCTTAATTTACTCAACCCCCTATTATGGTAGTGGATTTTCTTTTATTGATTTTAAACTAATTGTTCTTTTTCAAAATTGTTTAGCTTCTAAGTTCGCCTAATTTGCCATTGTAATGTGTTTTCTTTTCTTTTAATATAATCTTAATAGTGCAGTTAATGTTTATTTTAAGAAACACCAAACAGTGAACCATTATCTCATTTTGATACTTTTAGTTTACAGTGCTGAAGGGAGACAACTTAAAGCTCTTATTGTACGAACGTCTGAGATCACCTTGTTCTAATTATATTATATGTTCTAATTATATTATATGTTCTAATTATATACTATTATATATTCTAGTGCTAAACTCGGCACAACAGGGCCTATGAATGTTTTTTCAGGAAAAACCTTTCTAAAAGGAAAATTTCAGAGTCTGATAAAATTTCTTTATGAAGACAACTCCCTAAGCCTTTTTTTAAAAACAAATTGAAAGAGGATATAATTTTCAATTGAATGATTATTTTAGTTTCCTCTGTGACTAATTGGCATTTGAATTTTATATGGTATATAATTTTTTTACGCTGAATGTACATACCTTATATCACTATTATCATTTCTCCAAAGATGTCTGTTGTAAAATCTTGTATATTTACCTATCACTACTTTATCATTATTACACTATATATATACACTATATATTACACACTACATATTAAACTATATTACATTACATTGTTATCCTACTTTTATTTTTAGGGTATCTGCATTTTTCTACACTAAAATTGTGTCATTATTTCTCGTATACAGACAGTTTACTTTTTCCTTTACTTCAATTATGCTCTGTTTTACTTTATCATTTAAATATAGTGAGACATACTTATAGGCTGCATATAGACCAAATTCTTTCATAAATTATTTCTTTGGGCTTCCTTTTCCAAAGACTCTGTGGTCAGTGGTGACCTTTTTTATTACTTTTCAAAGGTTTAAAAGCAAAACACACAAAATTAACAAAATAATTTCTTCCCAGGAGAGGTGTCAGGAGTTTATACATGTCATGGACACTCCTCCACTTTGGTAGTATTTTGTTGTCAGGCGATAAAAGAATGACCACATCAAATACATTGATAAATGTCCAACAAACTGTCGCATAAGTGCGGGACGAGTTTAGCTATGGCCTTATTTTTCAAAAATTAGAAATAAAATGATTCATTAATAAGCTTCTCAAAAATGTTTTCCGGAAATGTTTAAATCCAAGATAAAGAATGCCTCTCTTGAAATGCACATTAATGTTTTCTATCACTATGGTTAATCACAAAAATGAAAAATCATACTAAGAAAAAGTCCTCGATCTTCTACTACCTTGTTTAGATTTTTCCATTGGTGTGACAGTGCTGCCTGTATCATCGGCTACCGCAACATTAGCAACCTTTAGACATTTATAAACAATAAAGAGTTAAAATGGACTGTATATTAACAACTTAGACAAAGTAACAGCATTTATAGATTTTAGAGGAGAGTGAGACATTTCAAGATTTGACAGCTACAAAAATGCATCTGGGTCCAATTGTGAAGCCACATACTTGCTTCAAAATTAGCTGAGATATCTCTTTTCTGACTGCTAGCTTGTGTTGTTTTCTTACAGATCCTAACTTTATTTCACTTTTAATTTAATTCATTTATAAATTTAACTCATTTTTTGCATATTATTTGGTGTGTATAAATTCTATAGATCATATACAAGGCAGCACAAAAGTTCTCGAGTACATTTCCGTTTACTAACGGAAATTCAAGAATGGGAATTTAAAACTGTGCTACGCATTTCCTAACTGAACTAAAACTTAGCATTTTGTGCAGTATATATACAAATCTATAAATCATATACAGGGCTGCACAAAAGATTTCTGATATTTTTTCCGAATACTGTTGGTAATTCTTGAAATTGTGTTTTCAAATATGTTATGCGTTTTCCAAATTATTTACTTAGATATCATCTTTCAACTTATTAAACGGTAAAGATTTGTAAAAATATTTTGTAAGTGTTGGTGTAATAAAATAGGAAGTGTTACATAATCTATGCTTGAAGCATGATTTTTCGTTCTTGTTTTTTGTCTATCTATGTTTGCAATTTTAATGATAATTGACTTTAATTTTATTTTTATAATCCCTCTCTCTATATGTTCTGTTTACAGAGAGAGGCAAAAAATATAAAACAAAAAGGAGAAATAAAAGAGACATTGAACTATAGAATATTCACTTGATTCTGATTAGTAGTTTCAAAATAAAAGCATACCCCTCTATCTCTTTCACTGCTTCTAAAATACAGTTTGTAATTTGTGACAAACAGTGTTCCTCGCACAGGTCCAGTAAATGGGCAAAGGTAAGTAACATCTCGAGCTAGAATAAGACAGAACAGAATAGTAAAAAAAACTCATTAAATATAAACTCTGAATACTGTTAATAATTAAATCCGTCAAATATTTAATGAGCATATTTTTTTACTATACATGCAAGCTCAGTTCAAAGTAATCTTTATGCATCTCTATTGAATTAAATTAATTGAGTCAGATACATTCCATACAGAAAACTAAAGCCAACAATATTAGCACTTCTTTTCAGCTTTATGTTGAAACATGCAACAATACACTCAATAATTTGATTAGAAACATTTTCAGAAATTGATGTAGAAAAAGTTATTCAGATGTAACATATGAAGAGATTGAAAGCAAACATAAACAATACTTATTTAAGGTATTAATATTCCCTGTTAACCACTTCAACAGTCGCATAGATAAGGAAACATTGTTATTGTTATTACCTCCGACTTATGTCCAGGCAGCCATTGAAGTGGTTAAAGATTCCAAACCTAAGGTGGTTGCCCATTTAAAAAAAGTCTACACTCTGAACAAATTTTGACTGATTCTGCTGATGTGAATGTAAACCGAGAAAATTTCAAACTATGGTAATAAAATCATAATTTTGTTAAAATTTAGTCTTATTTCAGATTATATTAATAAACGCAGTAGCAGAAACAGAGCTGCAGAATAATCTAAAAGCTTAAAAAATAAATCAGTGTTAAAAAAATGCTAAAATTGCATTCATATGTCTCAGTTCTATTATACTCATGTCTCTAGATTATTGTTTTCTTTCTAAATACAAATTTTGCTTAAATTTTATTTTATAGGCTACTGTGATTTCCTATGTTAGTAAGCTTTTAATCCATATTGTTGGGGGTTACAGATAAATTTTGGTTGCTGCAGATTGACATAGAAAATTCTGCTACTGGGTTAATAAATGTCATTTAAAATTCTTTTTCATGGATTAAAATGACAAGCACATTGAATTTTACGAGTAATTTTTAAAACATATTTTCTTTTATCTTACCTAGAATATTAGAGAAAATGGTCATTACAACAAAAGGTAAAATTTAATATAAAATTAGATAATTTTTTTTTTCATTTTTATGGACATTTTAAAATTTATATCACAGTTTAGATTATCATTAAGAACATTAAAAGAAGGTTCTTCCCAAGAAAGTCTAATAAGTACTTCCACATCATCAAAACCAAAGATGTGCTTGTTTTTAACTTGATTCTATTTAGAGTTGAAAAGCGTGATGTAGAGAAAAGTGGTAATCAGTCTGATAAAAAGTTTCCTATATTCTGGAAATGATGCTCTACATTTACTCTTTATTCAGGTAAAAAAATTCAAAAAGATATCACTGACAAATATTGATATGTAATAAACAATTCCTTCATATAGATGCTATACATATGGTCCAGGTTATTCTGAATAAATGTTTCTATATTGTACAAGAGGCGAATCGTAAAAGAAAATTTAACATATACTATATTGAAATTCAAAGAAACAACTAAATATTTTACATGATTCATCATTAAATGGCAAAACTGGGAAATTTCATTAGTAGTCAGTGGCCAGTAGTATTGCAATTTCAATAGTGGCCACATTTTAATTTTAGAGTGCTAAACAATAAACTTTTGTTAAAATTTCTGTTAGTATTATTCAAATCTAAAATTAAATAACCCAAAGAAATATGTTAATATTAAGATATTGTAATCAGGAAATTTACGTTTTTTATCACTTTCCAACATAGTTGAAAAGTGGTTATGAATTCGGTTTATCTGTCTGTCTGTCAGTGCTCTAACTTGCTTCAATAGACTCGGATTGCCATTGTACTCTCTCCTAGTAAGCAGTATGAAGGCAAAAGGTCAGCAAAGACCACAGTTCACTGGCTTTTGGGTAATTCAAGAGACAGAAGGTGAATTGATTGCAAATCTTCTGAGAAACCACAAAATCAAGAGTAAAAATCATATGTTTTGGGGCATATAGGAGTGTATTTTGGGGAATTGTTCAAATATGAAAAGTAGTCATTGGCAGATAACTTTTTAAAAGCCACTCACTTTTTTCATTCTATAGCCCCGTGGTCAATGGCTGCCACTAATTTTAATTTTGCCCTTTAAAATGCACAGTTAAAACTTGTTATGAGACAATTTACACTATTGCAAAAATAATTCATTGCTACAATGTATTTTTGTAGATTTTTTTTTATTTTTTTAGATATAAAATTAAAAAAATATATATCAGAAGAAAGTTAGCATAGGATAGAACTTATTGCCATATTTACATTGTTGCAATTGGGACAGCTGCAAAATATGGCTAATGAATAAAAATATAAAAAAGCCTTTGGTATATTTTTTATAGCCTATAGTTTTAAAAAACTGCCAACAAATCATTTGCCCTAACAAAAAATCCCTCGCCAGTGGTGAGTAGAATGATGTAATCTCTATCCTTATTCCTTAGTATAATTCAGTCATAGAAATTCATTAAATATTAAGTTATAAAATAACGCTAAAATTAATAGCTTATATTCAGAATAACAAATCCTATATCAGATTAAAAGAGTTTTAAAATAGAGAATTGGTGCTTTTACAAATCAATCATTAATTTTTGTACAGTTGGAGCTGAATTTTATTGAAAATAATGATTTCATTTTCTTTTAATGATGCATGTACAAATGGATGTTCTATATGCATGAATTAAAAATTTAAAAGCCTAATATTTGGAATCCATTTAAAATTATTTAATATTGCTATTTTGTGAATAGTGGATTTCCTGAAAATAAGTATAAGAGGTATAAGTTGAAAGTTTGCAGTGTTAGATAGTTACATTTGAGGTAATAAAAGAACTCATAGAAGGTGAAAATTGTACACTAAATAAATATGAGAAGAAATATAGCCGAAACAACTATTATGAACAAATAGTAATACAGCAGAATAAGGGGAGAAATGACAAATGAATAATTCAACCTTTCTGGTATTTAAATATATATATATTTTTTTCACATGGTTGGCATACTATTAATTTCAATGAGAAAAAGTAAATATTCTTTAGCAGAAACCTACTTAACTCTCTCGCTCACATAGATTTCATATGAGGCTTCTAACTCAAGGTGTAAAAAATAGTGTTTTAAAATTGGTTTTTATCTAAATTTTACTTTGACTGGCACCTATTAATCATCAAAGCCTCATATGTGCATACATTATTTTTTTTATACATGATTAATTATACCAATTCAAAATAATTCAAAAGTGAGTTAAATTGAGTACTCTGTAATATTTTGAAATTTTTTATTATACAAATGTTACCAAACCAACATAAAAATGCAAGTGTGAGACAGATTTTTTTTTGTGTGTTTTTTAAGCAAAAAAGTGTGAATAGAGGATATAAAAAAAGTATTTCAGGTAAGAAAAATATCTAGAGCTCTGGCTTCAAAAATTAAACTATTAGTAACTGGTAAATCCTAAACCATTATTGCTCTAAAGGAATTAGAATTTAATTTATAATTACGAAATAAATAAAGAGCCTTGTGTAGCATGAAAAAAAATTTGAGTGATAATTGATTTCTGGTCCCCATGAAATGTTAAATTACTGAGGTTCCACTGCAATATTTCTAAAAGATATTTTACAACAAGGCTGCTAAAATGTATCTCTAATTGGTGAAATATTTTTTAAATGATAATTTCCTTAAATGCAATATCTTAATTTCATTTGGAGATTACTAGACTTTCTTAATTTCATTATATCATGAATTTATTTTAGAGCACATGGGGTGCATTTTTGAGAAATTTTTAAATAGAAAAGGTGGCCGTAAAGTGGACATTGACATCTATTTTTTAATAGCCACTTTTTTCATTTAGTGGCAGTGGCCACAACTAATTTTGCCCTTTATTCATCAAGACAATGTCACGTCCCATCAAAATTTTTTTTGTCAAGATATGAATAAATACCAAGTGGTTTCCATTCCACCTGGAATGGATTGTTCCAATGATGGAACATCAGACACATTTGGATTAATTAAGATTTCAAGAAAATAAATTTGCTGGAAACATGTTTCAGCTCACTCCAATTATAGAATTATAGATTACTATCTGATTCCCCCGGCATTGCCTGGTCCATCAAAAAATAATAGGAAATGCGAAATCACTCTAAAAATCACTGCACAAAACCATTCCTCTGATAACTCTGTCTTTCGAAAAGAGAGATGGACCTCGAAGCAGAAGTAAATTCAATACCACCTCCTCAAATGTCTGGATCATTTGATTCAAAACGGGTCAGTTTTTGGTCAAAATTTAAAAAAAGGTTACCGTCAGATTTTCACAAAATTTGCATTTTTGGAATTAGAAAAATAAACTACGTACAGATTGTGAATTTCGATTCAATACCTCCAATACTTTTCTTAATACTCGAGGATGAGTGAAAATGAAACTATTTCGTTGTCTGGGATTATCAAATTAGTAACTTTTTTTTGCAGTCTCAATAAAAATAGCCATTTTTGGTGCACGAGCAGGAAAATCTTTTAGTTCCACTGCCAAGGGATGCATTCTCTTCTAAACAAATTTCTGATACATGTCCCCACTGCCTACGATACCGTGTATTGCAGACGTGCTGTGCACACGCTGCAAAATCCTTTTAGTTCCAGTTTCTACCACCAGGTGGAGCATTCTGTTTTAACTAAAACTATTTCCGAACGAAACTCCAAGGATAAACGAGGTTTATTTAGCTCTTTCCGAATGAAACTCCGGCACTTGTTCTTGCTGCTTATGGCACCGTGTAGAAGGTGTGCCGTGCATGCGCAAAAAATCTGTTAGTTCCACTTTCCACTGCCAGGGGGTACCAAATCTACATCTTTGTCTTAATTAACTATGTAGCTATAACTTAATTAGTTCATGTTAAGTTGAGTGAACAGATTCCAGTTGAAATCAGGCCAATAGAACCCGAGAGAATAAATCACCTCCCTGGATATTAATTAATATTCATAAATGGTGGTAACCAAAGGCTGAAAAATATTATACTGAAGTTATAGCACATGGGAGACCTCGGAAGAATGTTAGAAAAGATTCTTTGAATCGGACCAAGATTAAATGCAAAATCTTTTAGTTACATTTTCCACTGCCAGGGGGCACACTCTGTTCTAAACAAACCTCTTTCCGAATGAAATTCTGACATGTGTCCCTGTTGCTTATGGCACTGTATAGAAGGCATGCTGTGCACATGCTAAAAATCTTTTAATTCTACTTTCCACTGCTAGCGGGCACCAAAACTATGTCTTAATTAGTTATCTATATCTTAATTAGTCCATGTTAAGTTGAATGAATCAATTCTCATTGAAATCGGGCCTTTTGTTTGAATCAGACCAATTTTAAATGCAAAATCTTTTAGTTCCACTTCCCACTGCTAAGGGTGCACTCTGTTCTAAATAAAACACTTTAAGATCGAAACGCCTGCACGTGTCTCTGCTGCCTATGATACTGAATAGCAGGCATGCTACGTATGTGCTGCAAAATCTTTTAGTTCCATTTTCTACTGCCAGGTGGTACAAATCTGTATCTGAATTAGTTAGCAATATCTTAATTAGTTCCTATTAAGTTGAATGAACTAGTTCTCATTGAAATTGGGACTACAGAGCTGAAAAAATGATACCAAAGTTTATATAGTACATGGGGGACCTGAGAAAAGGTTTTGTTTAAATCGGACAAAAAAAAAAAGTTTTGATTTTAGAGGCGGGGTAGAAGGAGGAAGTTTTGATCAGAACATTAATGCAATATTTAAATTTCAATGGGACACTCATGCCCCCCCCCACACACAGAATTAAACTAACAACGTAAAAAAATTAGGAATTATCATTAACTTATTAAAACAGAAAGAAAATTACTTTTTTTTTCTTTACAAGATAAAAAAATTAGTAAGGTATCATTGCCAATTTCTGAAATCAAATACATAAATGACGTCACGTACATGAAAAAACTAAAAATCGTATAAAACAATTGCATAAAAATTCACAACTCGCTGTTTGAATTGCAATCAGCTGACAACCTTTTTATCTGCCAATCACAATTGACAGGTTGACTTCCAGCTGTGCCTACAATCTTACCAGCTACCAATCACAATTGCCGTCCAACGGTATTTGACTTCTAGTGAGCGATTTGTGACGTCATTTGAAACAAAAAACACTGCGAAACATGAAAAAAAGGGTTAAAAAACTCATAAAAAATTAAATTAAAATAATCTAATCAAAAAATTCAAATCGGGATAAATAAACACCCGCCTTTTAATGCAGCTCACATCTAGTATTGAGACCTGGTGCATTTTAAAGCCCTATATTCCGAAGTTTGAGAATTGATGAAATTTTTCTGTTAAAATCATATTTTTTTTATTTTACAGCAGCATAACTTTCTGAAAATGCAATTTTCGAGACCACTTATCAGACTATTAACATAGAAGTTATTTTTTTTAAAGCAATTAAAAACACAAATTAGTCAATAATAAGCATAATATATTGAAAAAAATTAAAAAATTCCTTCAAGAACCTATGAATTTGATTTTAAAACATTATATTTACATTTTTGGTGGGGTAAAAGTTGGGGCTTTTTCTCCTGCAAGAGCACGTAAAATGCCGTAGAGTTTTCTGGCGACCCTAGCTGAATGTCATAGTTGCTTGTCATGTATGAGCAGTGGTTTGGACTTCATTAGAAATTGTAATGTCCAACCCTAAAACTTGCAGTGCCATATTTGGCAACTTAGCTCACATTTTGCGTGAAATTAACAATTAAACATCCAATAATAAAAAATTTAAAGTATAAAAAAATATATAAAATATGATTTTAACAGACAAATTTTATCAATTCTCTAACTTTTATGTATAGGGCTACAAAATGCACCAAGTCTTGATGCTAGATGTGAGCTGCATCAAACGTGGTTCCCTTGTGAGTGTAGCTGAGATGAAAATGGAAGCAACCACCAAACCAATCAAACATTCTGGGCAAAATTTCTTAGTGTCAAAGGAAAAAAAATTGCAATACTAATTCCAAATAAACTTTATTGAAAAGAAGATAAAATTTACTACATTGGGCTAAAAGATTGGAACCGGATTTTTGTTACTAATGTGGAAAAATTGCAGCAAAATGTGAAAAAATGCTAAAAAACACATAAAAATTTAAATTTTAAAAAATCAATTAAAAAATTCCAAAATTGGGCTTTGACGTGCAAAACTACATGCTTAGAGGTACCTTCCCCCCCAAATTTTGTTAGACCGGGATGCGGCAGCACAGACAACTACCTCATCGAGTTCATGGCTGAAATTCCAGAATTAGTTAAAACTCGATTTGCATATTAAAACGCAATCGGTCTGCCAAGTCATATCTTGGTGGAAAACACCTTAAAACCCGATTTTAGCGGTTGACTCGTAGGTTTACCATTGTGTTTTCCTGCACCCAGTTCTCCATTTTTTCATACTTTTGGGTGCAGGAAAACACAATGTTAAACCTACGAGTCAACCACTAAAATCAGGTTTTAACATGTTTTCCACCAAGATATGACTCGGCAGACCGATTGCGTTTTAATATGCAAATCGAGTTTTAACTAATTCTGGAATTTCAGCCGTGAACTCGATGAGGTGATTGTCTGTGCAGCCGCCTCCCGGTCTATGTAGCTCTGCGTGCAGTGATCACTTCAGAACACAGCGGGCCAATGCACAAACTTCCTTCTTTATTATAGTTAGGGATTAAGCAATTATAGAATATTCTCATTTGTTTTGATAATGGCTCGGAGTGAACCGAAACATGTCAACAATCTAATAAAAGTTAATTTACTACATATTATGGTTTTATTTTACACCTTTTAGCAATTGAAAGAAGTATAAAATTAACATTTACCACGTGAATTGCCGGGAATTTTTTCTCCTTGAAGAAGAGGCGGCTCATCTCCTTTGTGAGGAATGCGAGATTCTCGATGCTTAGCCTAAAATATATGATAAGTTTAGTAAAGAATGCACTTTAAGCTTCTTAATAATTTATGAATATGTAAAAAAGTTCCTGTATTGTTTGACAAAATTGCATCCAAAATCTCACACTTAAATCTCTAATTCCCATACAGGGCATACACTTTTTCTTTTTTCTACCAACATTTGTAAATAATAGGATGGGAGAGAGTGTGAGTTGTTTGAGAGGGATCAGCTTTAAACTTGAATTTATTTTAACATGCTATTTAAATTAACCATATGTATATTAACACACAGCAAAGTATCATTGAAAGAACAACAACTCAGAATAACAAGGCTAAAAGTTTATTCTTATTTTTTTTAAATCAAGCTTTATGTTTATATATATATTTAACCAAATCAAATGTTATGTGCCCTTAATATTTGGACATTCAGAGCACATTCGGCTAAATCTACATATATGGTATATGCAATGTATTCCACCAAACTCTTTACAAATGCACCTCTAAAACTTCTTACATATAAGAATTAAAAAATTTCAGCTACAATATACCTAAGAAACCATATGAGAACATCATATCCCTCTATCTCTTTCAACATGTTGCCATTGCCAGCCTATTCATTCATTTCATTCCCAAGTCTTCATACCTTTTTCTCACATAAAAAGTATGTAGGTATATGTAGACACAGATAAAACATATAATTCATTAAAATCCAACAATTATCAATAGCTGCACTTCAACAGTAACAACTATTATAGCTAATTCAAACACTAATACAGATACTATTTCAACTTTATTAAATATTGTGTGCATTATAAGTCTTATTCCAACACCACCATATATAAGCACTTATCATTCTAGAAGGCTAAAAAACCAGCAAAACAAACTCTCTTTCTCTCTTGATTTTAACCATAAAGTATCTAATACTACTCTACTACTAAATTCATTGAAAAGCCACTGTGAGGAATGTTTCTATTAAGTCTATCACAGCTACTCAACATCTGGAACTTGGTCTTACTCAAAAATTACTGGAGGATTACATTCTTTTGCTAGCTTACACAAGCTTTGTGTTGCTTACCAAAACTATACCATTCAATAACAGAAATCTAAAATCATAAAATTCATTTAAAAGTCTACACTTATTTCAAATTCTGGAAGTTAATTTTAATACTTTACTAAAAAAAAAATATACATGAAAATCAGATTCTCTCCAACACATTTTATCTATAATGTATTATAATCCCTATACTCAATCTCCAGAAAAAACAACCTAGAGTGAATTTTACACATTTTCCTAGAGATGGCAGAGTGTCGATAAATCAACAATCAAGACAAATCACTATTGTAAAAATAACAATTGATAAAGTCATTAATAAATTCTCAAATTTTACAATCAAGAGGTTCAATCAATTTTCTGACAGAGAAGCTTACTGCAATTGCATAATTTAGTAATTATCCAGACATGAAATGTTATCATAGTCACGGGTGATGATTGCCTGTGACTGATTGATGAAATTTGCAATTTTTATCAATGATCGACCGTGATATTTTTAAAGGATCGGTTATTGACAAAATTTACAATTTTTTTCTCTGAGATACATTGACAAAATTAGTGATTTTTTTTGTTAGCGATTGCTGAAATTCACAATATTTTTTCTGTGAACAGATGACAGAATATGCAATATTTACTGTAACCAATTGACAAAATCTGTAGATTTTTTCTAGTGACCGATTGACGAAATTCGCAACTTCAATGGTCAATAGCTGAAATTCATGTTTTTTCCTCAGTAATATAGACAAAATTCACATTCTTTTCTGAAATACATATAAGAAATTGTCAATTTTTTTCCATTAGCGATTAACGAAATTCACAATTTTTTCTGTCAGCAGTTGACAAAACATATGCAATTTTTTTTCATGATTAGTAGATTTCATGTTTTTGAGAAATGTAAAATAAGAGAGATTTTCTCCCGAGAGATATAGACAAAATTAGAAATATATAAATGAAATTCATGATTTCTTTTTTCATAACCGATTGATGAAATTAGCAATTTTTTTCATGAGCATTTGACTAAATTTGCAATTTTTTTCCCTCGAGTGATTGATGAAATTCTGAATTTTTATCCAAGACTGATTGACGAATTTTGCAATATTTTTCAAGGATCGATTGACAAAATTTGTGATTTTTTCAATGACATATATTGACAAAATTAGCAAATGATGAAATTCACAACATTTTTTCCCCAAACAGCAGGCAAAATATGTGATTATTTACCACAACCAATTGACAAATTCTGCAGTTTTTTTCCATGACCAACTGACAAAATTCACAATTTTTTTTTAATGGTCGATATGTGAAATTCACATTTTTTCCTGAACTATATACACAAAATTCACATTCTTTCCTTAAATATATATTCAAAATTCGAGATTGAGGAGATTCACAATTTTTTTCTATCAGCGATTGACAAAATATGTGATTTTTTTTAATGATCAATAGATTTCGTGTTTTTGAGAAAAGTAAAAATGATCCGGGAAAAGCTGTGGCACCATTTATTGAGATTCAAAAGAACAATTTTCTTATTTTCAGAAGCACATTTCTATGAAATTAAAACTCGCCGTGAAAAATGGGAGAACTTCATACTCACATGTAAAAACAGGATTTTGCAAATTGCTGAAATACATGTTTAACTATTTCTTTAGTAGATTTGTTATCCTGAATCACATGCTCCTGTCTAAAACTGCTGCTGAGATATGACTAAGTGACCGAAAACTTTCAATCCCCCATTTAACACCCTTAGTGGTTGAATTTCTAAAATCGCTGAAATACGTGTTTAACTATTTATTTAGTAGATTTGTTATTCTGAATTTCATGCTCCTACCAAAACTGCTACTGAGGTATATATGGCAAATTGACCTAAAACTTCTGATCCCATTTAATACCCTTAGTGGTTGAATTTCTAAAATTGCCAATTTATAAATAAAAGTGCCAATTTATATGGGCCCGAGCCCACCCAATAATTTGCTCTTCCAGCCCACCCAATTTTCATTATTCTATTTTCATGTTTATTTATTTTTCAAACGCTGAAAAATAATTCTTCCGTTGACATTACTAAAATAATTTTGTTTGAAAATACACTAAGGATAGCACTAACAGACACTAGAGATATGATGGGCTCATCCCAAGCCCAGGCCTGACATGAGCTTGGGCTCATTCTTTCTGAAACTGACAATTTTATTTGTTCTCGTATTGAAAAAATAAAAATGACCTTTGTTTATTTTTCTTAAAAATTTCAGATTACAGTTCAAGTTATTTTAATGCTATTTTGATCCTAATGAAGAGGAAACAGAAATCTTGATTTTCTTTTCTAGTATTAGAATGCTATTTTAAAAGAAAATTTTTCCTGCACAGTTATGTCTGACATTGATGGCGACAACTTGTTGACGCCAATCAAAAGAGCACAAATAATCTGTTGTTTGATTTTTGTTCGTGACAGTAGGAAGTGTGTTTATTGGAACATTTATTATTTTTATTTATTTTAAAGATCTAATGCAATATTAATATTTACTTTTGTTTTTAGTCAACCAGTGTTAGCTTAAGGTTTGCAAATTTGTAGTCTTCTATTATTTGCGAGTCATAATTGCTCTTCATATGAAAATAACATTAGTGATTTTTATATCTATTTTTCAACATGAACTCTGCGCATGCTGCAGCTCTTCTCTGCATATTTTCAAAGTCACTTTCATTCGTAAGTAGATATAATTAGCATGTATTGTTATTCCGATAGAAAGCAATTGAACAGTGTTTCTTCTTTTCCTATAAAAACATCAGATCATTCAGATAACGATGTTAATTATGGCATTTTTAATTTAGCCTGATTCTGAGTGACATAAGAATAACAAAAGATTGCTTTGAGGAAGGAATCTAAATCTATTATAGATGTACACACCTTTGATAGGAAATAGAAAAACGTTGTTCGATTCTTTGGCATATAAATAGTAATTTTTGCAAATATCATGCATTTATTCATATAATGCACTTCGTTAATGTGTGTAGCAGATTTGCTTGTTGGGGGAGAAAAATGTGAGAATCCTTTTAAGGAAGTATATTTTTATTTGATACCAAACTTCTCTTTTGATACGATTGAATGTAAATTTCCAAAAAAAATTTCATGTTTGTGGGATTAACAGTTATTTTCATGTAAGATGTTTAAAAATGAGATGTTATTTTCAAAACAATTTTTAAATATTTTTTTATTCTATTGCATACTTTCTGTATCGGACTCGGGCTCTGATGACACAAAATTTTTCCAGCCCGGGAGGAGTTGGATTCAAAATCGCCGGCTCGGGCTCCGAAAAGAGAGCTCATATCTAAGACACACATGAGACTGAAACACAACCTGCTCCCTTCCCCCCTCCCCTTCATTCTAAAAGACGTGCAATAAATTTTCTTACAAAAGAGATATTTCTTGTATATTCGCGAATTATTTTTTTTCTAAATACACAAAATTTGCAGTTGTTATTATTCAGAGTTTTCCATTTTTTGTGTTAAAGGATCTTTCAGAAAAAGCTGCCAAAGCGTTTTAAAACAAATTAATTAAAACAGTTTTACACATTCCACAGCTCAGGTATGGTCATCATGAGAAGCAATTAATTATAACTGAAGATGTAAAACTTTTTTTTTTTTTTGAAAAATGAAAAAGGCTGTTAGATTTTAAATCACTTCAGATGTTGTGCATACATTTTTTTTTTTGGTTTTTATGTATATCTATACAATTGACTTTATGAGTATGTCAGAAAATTCATGTTTTTTATTCCTTTTTAGGATAGCTTTAAGTGGCCAGTTTGATTTCTAAAAGTAGGATTAATGAAAGCTCGTTTATGAAGAACTCAGTTACTTGCACAAGAATCTCAGGTTGCACCAATTTGAAAATATTTTAATAAAATAGCACAGAGTATAAATGTTGAAACTCTCTCATCATGGAAAAGGCTGAAAACATTTTTTACATTCCACTATGTCAAAGAAAAAGCTTAATCAAATTACTATTTCAAATGTGAGTAAGGACAGTGAGGAAAAATTTGTCTTAGAGGATGCATTTATTGGAAGAAGTGCAGAGATCATACTTTCAACATGCTTTGCTACATAATAAGTAGGTTCATTTTATTAAAAAACTTCGTTAAGTACTATAAATAGAAAAGACACATTTTTAATGTCAGAAAACACTGAAAATTCATAAAATTTAAAGTATCATAACTCAGTATGTTTTGTTCGTAAAATAATTTTTTTAATGTCTTTTTGAGCACTCTCTTCTAAAGTCCTTCTTTTCTAAATAGTTAGTTATACAAACAGGAAGCCGTATAAAAATTAAATTTCATGTTTTAATGTGCATACAGCCCCTTCTTAAACAAATACTGAAAGATGTTCTTGATTTGTGTACTTTTTGTAATTGAAAGTCAGTGTAATAGAAAGATCTATTATCAGCAGTTCAAGAAATTGTATGTTTTGAATAACCCGGTATAGTTTAAGTAAATAGTACTATTAATACAAACATTTCAGCGTATTTAATATTTTTTAGTCCTTTACATTTTAATTTGAAGTCAAATTCAGAGCATAATAGGAAATGAGTCCATAAAATGAAGACCCTATAAAAATATGATTGAATAAAATCATATAAAATCTCATTCTACTCTCTAAAAAATTCTAACTTGACATATCATAAATTGAAATATCATCTTTTCCCAAACTTTCAAAGAAAACAAAGTGGCATTGTCATTTTTCCCTAAAATGATTTTTGTCCCACACAATATTTTTCAAAAGTTCGCAGCACTGAAAATCGCTGAAATATGTGTTAACATTTCTTTAGTAGATTTGTTACCCTGAATTACACACTCCTATCTAAAACTGCTGCTGAGACATGGCGAAAAATAATCTAAAACTTTTGACCTCCCATTTAACCCTCTTCAAAAATCCTTTTTTATTGCTTGCCAAGATCCATAACAGTAATCTACCGTCCAGCTTTCATGATACTGACTTTAGTTGTTTGAGCTCTGAGTTGATGAGTCAGTCAATCAGGCATTCTCACTTTATTATATTAGTATAGATAAGTCAAATCATCAATATTTCACATCGAGCAAAAATACTTCACACATCTTCAGGTTGCAATAAGAACCACTGATCATTTCTTATTGGTCAGGAAGGATCAAAAACCCATAACCATTTTTATTGGCATTACAAAATGTAATGCCAGGGGAAATTAATTTAGCAGGGTGGCATACTTGCAGTGAAAGTGATTATGCTGATTTAAATTCTCTCACAAAATCAATACCCATCCCAAAACAATTAGGATCAACCTGACCTGAAATGAAAACAAGTAGAGCCAACTTGACCCGAACCATGGATAATGTCAGTTTCAGGTAAAATTTGGTTATATAACTCGATGTAGAAATCTAACAAGAAAATTCTAAATTAGGATTTTTTTACAATCTGCAGATTTTGGGGCACTTAAATGTTTTCTTCACAGCAGGTATTACACATAAAAGGTATGTATCACACATTTTAAAAAATATATATGTTTTAAAATATATGTATAGGTATAATATTTAAAAATTACTTCACAAACACACATATAATATAAATAGATTACAACAAAAATTGGAACAGAAATGTTACACTCACACACCGATGTTTGGTGACTTTTTGATTGGCGTGCTTTCCAAGCCCATACCGTACCAATAACTTAATACAAGCATAAGAGGCAGGTTACCATTAAAGAAAAAAAAATCCCAAAACTTGGAAACTTTTTTCCTTTTTATATCCAATTAAGAAAAAAAAAAAAAAAGGTGCGTGAGTGTAAGACATCATAGCCCAAAAAACATTTAATAAGGAACTTTAACATAAATTCGGATGAATATATTGATTACCAAGATATTCCCACAAAATTTAAGTTCCAGTCAAACATACTTTAGATGTGAAATAGTTAGAGGCCGGGTTCAGTGATATACAGTAGACTCCCTATCTGCACAGCTTAAAACCAGAGGTTGGGTGGATTTTAGAATTTTTGTGGATTTCTGGTCACTGTACAATTTTAAACAGTAATTTGAATTTAATAATGCACTCAAAATTCTAATGAATGCTTACAATAAAGTAAAATAATAAAAATTAAGAAAATTTATTTTTTATTTTTAATATTAAAAGTAAAGGTCAAATAATTAATTTATATGGTACTTTTCGGTTAGCCGGGCACCAGTGAAAAAAAATATATATACTTACATATATATATGAATATGCATATATATATTTATATTTTTTTCACTGATGCCTGACTAACCGTAAAGTACCATTTATAAGGCATAATGATGAGATAATTTTTTCTTGAAATATTCAGTGAAACTCTCCTTATAAATATACACTAATAATTCACATCAAAATCTTTTATTTCATGTTTAGCCATATTTAATAACCAAAGAGCTCGATTAACACATAAATGTATTTGGTAAAATGATCGTGATCGCCACTGATATCAGCACTATCTTGAAATTTTTCAGAAATAAATTTATGCTTCCTTAATGAGAAAACATGAGTTCAATCCTATTAACCAGAATTCCATAATAAAATTTGTACAGAATGATATAAAAAAAAAAAATTCACCTACATTTTAACTGTAAGTTTCATTGTTTACATCTGAAACGATGTGCGGATTGGATTTTAGGGTTGCGGATTTGAGGGAGTCTACTGTATATCAATGGATATGTCTTGATATATATATAGAACATCTATTTTCAAAATATTGTGTATTATATTTATGATATTTTCAGTCGAAACAAGTGTAAATTAATTTCTCAACTGCTATTAACTGTGTCATTTTGTAGATAAAGAATCGTTGCTCTGGCAATGACTTTTTTAACCAAAAAAAAAAGTCACAAGCACACAGATTAAAGCTGAATTTTTAAATACAGAACCAATAATTATGTGGGACAATATTTATTTAGAACAGCCATTTAAAAAACTGTCTAATATAGATAATAAGCTATTTACATCTTCATTAGAAAGAATCTTTTCTAGTTTTGGTTTAGTTTAGTTTAAACTGTACAACAGCTAAGGGAATGAAAAAGCAGACAAGCTTACATTTATGTTGAATTTTTTCAATGAAATATTGTGTATGATATTGAATTGTTTTGCATTTAAATTTTGTTGTATAAAACAAAGTTTTATTGATCCTTGATACTAAACCCTATAGTTCGTTTTTTGTGAGTGTAAAAAGCACATTGTTTTTATTTTCAATCAGTTGATCTTCAATTTTGTTACATAAAAAAAGACATTTAGAATATCATTTTATTATATTTTCATGCTAAGTGCAATATGCTTTGGTGGCAAAATCCTAGAACAAGCGAGACACATGATTTGGTGATTTTTTTTTATGTGCGTCACACACTGGTGCACGTCAACCAAAAAATCAACAACCTTCAAATTCTACCAAATCAGAACGTATGCTTTCGGCAGACAAGGAGCTACTTACACTATTCTTATGGCAAGCTTTTTCACAAAGTAAACATCGATTTTATTTCGTTTTGCGACTATTTACAAAATTTTAGCAAGTTATTCGTCACAATTTTCTGATTTTTACAAACTTTTAGAAATATTTTCCTCCGTTCATTGTCTATTTTTACAAACTTTTAGTAATATTTCTCCAGATATTTCGATTTTTACAAACATTTCAAAATTTTTTCCTCCCAATTTTTCTATTTTTACAAAGTTTTAGCTATTTTTTCCTTGATTAAACTTTGTAAATGATCACAAAATGGAATAAAATCAATGTTTACTTCGTGAAAGAAATTCTCATAGGAACTGTATAAGTAGTGAGTTCTCTGCCACAAAGCACACAGGTTATGATTAAGGAGAATCTCGAAATTCCTGATTGTTCGAATGCACAAAACTCATTCAAGCAGCAATTAGTAACATATACATATGTACGCTTTGCATACATTAACCAAGAAAAACCCCTCTGGATGCATGAAACTCACTGTACAGCAATCTTTAGAATGCATGAAATTCATTCAAGTAGCGGTCAGTAATTTATGTATGTGCGATGTGTACAAAAATCGGTTTACAGCTATCTCTAAAATGCATAAAATACATCTTATCAAATAAAAGCAGCAAAAATTCACTTGCCTTTATTTCTCATATTTCGTTTTTTTTTTAATATTTCACATGAATTATCCTTCTATGACATACGACAAAACATCAAATCATTAAACTTCACAAACGTATTTCAACAAATCTGATTATATGACACACAATAAACCAACCAATCCCATCTAATTCCCTCAAAACGCAATCCAATTTCCAGAACAAACCACAATAAACCAACCAATCCCATCTAATTCCCTCAAAAACCAACTCAATTTCCAGAACAAAGCACAGTAGGCATGGATGAAACGTAAGAAACAAATCAGTAGCATGAAAAACTCATTTATCGCTTCGCCAAATTCGACGACGCTAAGTGTCTCGCTTGTTCTAGGATTTAACCGTTTTAGTTTCTAATTTATATTAAGTCTGAAAATATTTATAGTCATCAATAAAATTACTACTTCAAAAATATTGGATATATGTATTAAATTATATCAAAATATTTGATATTTTCAAGAATATCATGATATTTACAAACCCTGGTTAGAGATTATCTTGACATGATAAAAATTTGGTTTAAGGGTCTACTTTACTCAGTCGAAAATACCCGCTCGCTAATGTTAATCCTATGGGAGAAATATTTTGCGATATCTCGTTCACATTTCAATATTTTTAAATGATTTTTTTTTTTTTTTTTGCATTGGATAGCTGAGGTCAATTTCTATTCCCTTTTGTACTTTTTCGATTTTTATTGCAAGTTTTTATTATTAAGGTACTTTAACTTTCTGAACCTTGGTTTCAAAAGTGAAAGTATCCTCAATAAAAAAAAAACTGCAACCAAAATCGAAAACGTAAAAAAGGACCTGCATAAAGATTGACCTCAGCTATCCAATGCAAAAAAATTATTTAAACATATTGAAATACGAACGAGATATTGTAAAATATTTCCCTCATAGTATTAACATTAGCGAGCAGGTGTTTTCGACTGAGTGAAGTAGCCTCTTAAGCATGTACAGCTCTTAATTTAGAGGTAAGAACAGCCATACTGCAAAAACGAGGAAACCTTTTGCTTTATTCTTTCTAAATCTAGAAATTTTTCCTAATGTAACAATGATGCCTTTTTACTTTCCCCAAAAAATATCTACTTTCAAGATTCTCTAAAAAAATTAATTAACTGAAAAATCCAGTACTTTATTTTATAGCAGCCTTGGCATAGTTCAGACTTTAGAAAGTATGATTTTTTTAACAAATATTATCTTGAAAAGCCACAAAAATGAAACTGTAGCCAATATCAAAAGCTCTAATCCACATCTAGTTTATTACATTTCATCAGCTCATAAAATTTGTTTCTGCCAATGAATTTTTTAAAATTATTTCTAACATTTACTATTATCTTTACTATTTTCAATTTACCACTGCTATTTCCCCCTCCCTGCAAGGAAAAAAAAAGGCATGAAAATGGATCATAACATGCAACTATATGTTGGTAAAAAATTGTTTTTAACAGCAATAGCTGAACAATTACAGTGGTTGGTACCAGAAAGTATATTTGTTCAAGTATGTATCATTACTTTAAACAGATAACTGAATTCAGAGATATAAATTCTGATTTTAATCAGCTGATCATAAAATCACCGATTAAAATAGTTATAGGCTGTACATATATAATATTATCACATTAGGGGGGGGGGGATCTGACGCTTGATATCGTAAGATATCTCCAGGAGGACGGGTTGTCTTTGATATCATTATCATTTTTGATCCAACTAAAATTTTCTCTTTTTTTTTTATAGGGTAAATGTACCAATAGTCGGTCACTGAACTGCTTTTATATATATAAATCTTAACGTAGAATTTTTAAAAAACGATGCAACATTTTTAACAGTGATTTATGTTAAAACATATGTTTCTTATTATGTTTCAGCAATTATTTTTTAAAAACACGGTAATAGTTCTTTTTTAGACAAAGTTAAGTTCAAAAAGGGCAAGTTCTCCAATAGTCAGCCACCTTAAATCTAATGTTCGGCCATCACTGAACCAATAGTCGGCCACTTCCGAATTTTGTTTTACCTGAAAAACAACTCAAACAAATTTGACTAAATTTTTGCATTCTACCATTTTCGGTTATGATTGAGCTATCTCACATGTTCGAGAAAATTCAACTAGTGGGTCATTTAGGGTTACTGGGGGTAAAGCTAATTTTATTTTATCTAATAAATGGCTTTAACGATTTTGACTAAGTTTTGTATCCTACAATTTTGGAATACAAGAAGACCATTGAACTGGGTCGCATGTTCAAGAAAATTTCATTAGTGGGTCATTTGGGGGTCACTATGAGTCAAATAAATTTTATCTAAAAAATGGCTCAAACGATTTTGACTAAATTTTATATCCTACCGTTTTGGGGTACTAAAAGACCATTGGGCTGGGTCACATGTTTGAGAAAATTCGATTAGTGGGTCATTTTGGGGTCACTATGGGTCAAGCTAATTTTATCAAAAAACGGCTAAACCGGTTTTGACTACATTTTGTATCCTACCGATTTGGTGTACGAAAAGACTATTGGACTGGGTCACATGTTTGAAAAAATTCAATTAGTGGGTTATTTTGGGGTCACTGCGGGATAAGGTAATTTTATCTCATCTAATAAATGGCTTTAATGATTTTGACTAAGTTTTGAGTCCTACCTTTTTGGGATACAAGAAAACTATTTGGCTGGGTCACATGTTCGAGAAAATTTGATTAGTGGATCATTTGGGGATCACTATGGGTCAAGCTAATTTTATCTAAAAAATGGCTCTAACGATTTTGACTATATTTTGTATCCTACCATTTTGGGGTACGAAAAGACCATTGGGCTGGGTCACAGGTTTGAGAAAATTCGATTAGTGGGTCATTTTGAGTTCACTACGGGTCAAGATAATTTTTTCAAAGAGACGGCTCTAATGATTTTGACCAAATATTGTATCCTACCATTTTGGGGGGGTACGAAAATACCATTGGGCTGGGTCACAGGTTTGAAAAAATTTGATTATTGGGTTCTTTTGGGGTCACTATGGGTGAATGCATTTCATTGTGAATTAAGGTTGAGACAGTTGTTGAACAGTTGACAATTAACGAAGTTGCAATGTTGGCAATACACTATGACGCAAAAGTTTAGACAATGAAGAAATTCTTACATACTTTGAAAAATATTTATTCAATTTTCAAATCACTGCTTGAAATTAATGTGCTGTACATATAAACAATATTTATAACAAAGAAAAGTGGAATTGTGCATATTGCAATAAATTAAATGGTAACAAAAATAAACTGCTGTCTCAAAAGTTTAGACACAAATTAAATAAAATCGAAATAAACAATTTTTAAAACCTGGTTGCGCATCCATGCTTATGTATTACGTCATATACACGAGATTGCATGGAAGAAACTAAATCTTGCATAGTTTGTGGATCGATATCGTACCATGCATCCTCAATAGATGTCTTAAGTTCCTGTACAGAAGAGTATTGTCTAGCGTTGCTATAAACTTTGCGACACATGATGCTCCAAAGGTTTTCTATAGGGTTAAGATCTGGGCTACATGCTGGCCAGTCGAGAACTCTTATATTATGGGAATTAAACCAAGATTTTGAATGTTTTGCAGTGTGAATTGAAGCATTGTCTTGCTGAAATTCCCACTGAGGACCCCCTAGAAGCTCAGCAAATGGCAGTAGGTTTTCTTCTAATGTCTGTGTATAATGCTGTGAAGTTTGACGACCACTGGTGAAGGTCAGAGATACTTGTCCATTATAGCAAAAGGCTGCCCAAACCATTACCGAGCCCCCTCCTTGTCTGCGACTAAAAAAACGTCGAGGTTCCTTCCGCAAGTCATGCCAATACGATAAACAACCATCTGGACCATCCAGATTCCACTTTTTTTCATCGCTAAATATGACTGACTGCCATTTCTCTCCATATGACATATGCTTTCGAGCCCACATCATTCTTTGTAACTTATGATGTGGCTTCAGAGCTGGTTTCTTCTGCATTTTGCTATAAACAATTGTTCCTTTTTCCAAAATTCGTCTACGAATCGTATCCTTTGATACAGAGAGTCCCGATGAGCTTTGAACTCCACGTACGCTCATTTCTTGAATACTCGCTAGTCTTTGTATCAGGCGATCCTCTCGTACATTTGTCACACGTGGCCTCCCAGACCGACATTTTGCTTTATATTCGGAACCACTCGATAAAACTCGATAAATAGATTTTTTTGACCTATTAATAATAGCAGAAATTTCAGAAACGCTCTTCCCTTCACCTTTCAACTGCCAAATCCTTGAAACCTCATTCACTTGAATTTCTTTAGCTCTCGGCATGTCGACTATGAAGCGCAATCGTTTGCAGAACTTAAGTACTCCAAATTTGTGACATCATCGAGTCTAAATTTGCATATGCCAGCGAATATTCAAAGAAATTTAGAATAGTGTCTAAACTTTTGCGACAAGCACATTTGAATTTTTATGAAAAAAATTAGTATTATAGCAAATAAAACGACTGTCTTTTGTACATAGCATTTTAAATCAGTTTTTGAATATATTTACAGGTTTTTGTAATTCTGACGTCATAATTCTACATTTTAAAGCTGAATGACGTCATTGTCTAAACTTTTGCGTCAGAGTGTATTTCGCCAACTTCCCTGAGTCTGGTGAAAGTTTTGCGACATTGGCGAAATTGGAGAGCAGGAAAATCAACTTTCAAGATTACTAATGCCAAAGCACCTGCTTACCGTCAAATTTAAGAATGTGTCAAGTTTCCGAATTTTTGCAAAATTATGGCGACATTTGGCGAACAGATTGGTTTTCAGAATCTGAAGGAATTTTCTAGAAATTCCCACTAACAGCGAGGATAAATGATTCAACCAATCAGAGTTCATAAAACGTTCTAAAAAACAGAATTTAACCAATCAGGGTACATAGAACTGATTGTTATATGTTGTACAGAAAATATATTGTTATATCGTGTTGAACACAAAGATAATTTTAACGAGCGGAGCTTGGTCTTCCCAGATGGTTGTAAATAACTTAAAGTAGAACTTTTAAAAAACAGCAAAACATTTTTAACAGTGCCATGTATAAATGCATACTTTTGGAAATTCTTCTGGGAATATCAAGTTATATCTCATAAGTGTTACTTTTTAAAAGTAACGTCAATCAAAAACATCAATCATAAACATTTTTTTTTAAATTTTTGATATTATCTCATAAATGATTACTTTATGAGTGTTAAACTACGAGAAATTAATAACACAATACCTCTTTACATTTCAACCAAATTGATTATCTGTGTAATGTAAATCTTAATGTGGCAGTTCAATTAAAAGTGACACATGCAGAAAACTTCATTATTTTATTTTATTATTTAAGTTTAATAGAGGCTGCGAAAAGGATTCTAAATCCCAGTAGTTAGCCTCTTATTAATAGAGCATCTAATTATTGGATAAAACAACCAGGTAACAAGTTTTTCTTTTATCAAAACCGACGGCTTTGCAGGCCCGGTTGAAATATGGCAAATGGTATTTCTGTACCAATTAATATTAGGAGAAAATATATTTTCGCAAATAATTTAAATATTACTAAATTAAGTCACAATTTGAATAAATGTCATTTGGGTACCGCATTAGGTTAATGTGAGACTTGAAATAATGTGAAAATCGTCATTGCAACACATTTGAATCCACATCCTTCCAAGAAAAATGATACAATGCAGTCTATTTGAAAACTCTGTTTATAAGCTATCATTTAGTGGAAGAATTTTTTAAATCAGTTAAGTAGTTTCACAATTTATTTTCTATAAAAATCAAACGCTTCTTTTTATAATATTAATGTACTTTTATGCACCATAAAAATCAAAACATCGAGAAATAATAAGTGGGAAAACATTAGTTTACTATATTTAATTCTCATTTGTGTAGGGCTAAAGGCTGAATATGAAATACCTCCTTTCCTTATTGGAAATCATGCTTCTGTATTACTATCATTTGAATTAAATATAATGTTTGCTCGAACCTATGTTTATACCACTGCTCAAAAAAGTTCTTAACATGGTATGAAAAACTATTTAATTTTACTTTTCTTTTAAATTAAAAAAAATAATTAAAAAGACAAATATTGTCCTTGTGCATCTATGTCTTAGTTAAAGATTCTAGGCTGACATTTTTTGAGAAATCATAGTAAAAATATAGCTGTAGAACGTTTTCTTCCCATTTCATTTATTTGAAAATAGAGGCATCTTTAGGAGCATCATGTCCCATAGAAATTTGCATGGCAAATTTAAAATTTCTAGCCTCGACAGTTTGGGAGTAAAATCATAATAATAGAGCGCTTTCCAATAGTTTCTTTCTTTTAAATATCAAATACTTTGATGAACGTTCTTAATGTGCATTCATGTCGTAAAATTCATCACCATAAGGAGTTTCTTGCTCTTAGTCTTAACAGATTCAAAGTAAACGGGATTTTAGAACATTTTTCATTCTATCAGGTCGTTTGTACAGAGATAAAATATAGCCTATTTTTAAGTGGAGAACGGCATCATTTTTATCTCAGGACAAGTGTTGAAATCGTTTCTGTAGTACAAGAAATTGTGATTTTAAACCCTATTCTATTCATTTCACTCTTTTAAATTTTAAATATGATCTGCCAGCGCATTTACATCTTAAAAGTAAAAACCATGTCAAATTTCATGTATCTAGCAATCACACTATCAACTCCAAATAAATCATAATCACAAATCATCATGTGTTTTACGTTCCTGAGTGACAGTGTTATCCTGAAAGAAATTTTGGATTCAGTTTAGTGGGTCAAAAATAATTTGGATTTTAGAACTTTTCTATTCTTTTCCCCATTTTAAATTTAGATTTTTGTTTAAAAAAAAGCTACTGTGTGCAAGCATTTGCGAGTTGTTAAAAGTAACCCCGGTGTCGAATATCAATTTTCTATCCTTATTAATTCTAAATAAATCATAATTTAGAATCATAAACAACAATTACTGATAATTTAAATTTTTTTAATTTGGAATTTTATAGAAACCATTATTTGCGAGAGTTTACATTTTAAAAGAAACCACCATGCAAAATTTGAAGTTTCAAACCCAGCAGTATCACAGAAATGGCAATTTTAGAAAATGTTTAGTTCCTTTTAAATTTCGAATTTTTTAAAACTTGTTCGGGTACGATTAAAAAGGTTACGTATTAAAAAGGTTATCCATATCTAATTTCAGAGTTTCTATTCTAAAATTTATAAAAAAAAACATAATTCAGAACATTTTCCTTTCATTTCAGCATTATAAATTTCCAATTTTTTAGAAACCTTTCTTAGCCGGTCATTTATGTCTTAAAATTAACCACCATGCCAAATTTTAAGTTTCCAGCACCAAAACTATCACAGATTTCGAAACTTTACAACATTTGTTTGGTCCCATACCCTTTGAAATTTTGTATTTTTAAAGAAACTATTTTGTACCAGCGTTTACATATTAAAAATGACAGAATTGGTAAATTTTTAATTTCTATCCCTAGTAATTCCAAATAAATCGTAATTTAGAATGTGTAAAGAATGTTCACATTTTTTTTCATTTTCGAAAATTCTCCCTTTTTTTAATTGTCCTGATCCAGAATTTACGCCTTAAAAGTAACATACATGTTAAATTTCAGGTTTATATTCCTAACAATTCTACACAAATTGTAATTTAGAACTTTTTCCACTCATTTCACACTTTTAAATTTCGAATTTTTTAGAAAACAACAACCATGCCAAATTTCAAGTTACTAGCTCCTTCAATATCACAAAAGGGCAAGTTTAGAATGTTTTTGCTCATCCATCTACTTGGGAAAAGTGGCTCTGACGTAAAATATAGTCTATGTTGGAGCAGAGACTGCCACCTTTACTTTTGAAATTCGTTTGGTAGTTCCAGTAGTTTATCCTACAAACAAACAAACACGTAAAAAAAGTTTATTTTTTATAATATTAGTATAGATGTAGAGATAAAGTTATATCTACCAAACAATGAAAAATAAACTCAAAAAAGTACAGTAAGTTATGTATTCAGTATTCAGCTCCTGGTGGCCGACTATTGGACACAGTGTTGAATTCAGACACTTTTCACCGGGAGGGATTTCTGTAGCTCCGGGGGGACATTATAGAGTTCCGGGGGGGAAATTCCACTTTTTGACCTCTGAAAGCATAAAATTTCAAATACTCCGGGGGGGGGACATTTCAATGCTCCGGGGGGGACATTCCCCCCCGGGCCACCCCCTGGATTCAACACTGATTGGACATGTAAGCAACATTAATACTATAGGTCAAAATTAACATTTTTACCCAATGGCCACTGGCCAGTACACTGATTTTTTTCACTGGCCAGTTTTTTTTAACCACTGGCCAGTAACAAATTTACGAACACGTCATACAAAATTGTGTTTTTTCTAATAATCAACATTGTACTATACTAATATCTTTTACTTACCATTTGAGAGGATTATACTCAACTGAAAAAAAAAAAAAAAAAACTAGCATTACCTCCAACAGAAAAATATGACCAAGAAATTGCTGCAGTCAAAATAAAAGTCAAACACATATTTAGAAATACAGTCAACTCCCTCTAATCCGCACAGCTTGGGACCAAAGGTTGTGCAGATTATAGAATTTTGCGGATTATAGGTCATTGCTTTGTTTACATTTTTTTCTCCTGTAAGTTTACAGTAAACTAATTATTAATGCATAAATTAGTTGGTAAAAAAAGAAAGATATTGTAAAACATTGGATTATTTAATTAAAAATCTCATTATGTTTAAGGAAAAATGTCTTTAAATTCTATTTTACAGTTTCTTTTGTTTATTTTTACAATTTTCAAACATAGTAATAATTGTCATTTGTTTGAGAACTTTTGGTCTAGTATTTTTTTCTTTGAGTCTGTGTATAGTCATTATTTCTTGTTCTGAGACAAAACTCTTTTCTGAAGAAAATCCAGATATTTATAACCCATATCCAAGACCTGTTCAAGAGTTACTTTTTCACCTTCATCATCATACTCCATCCTATTTTCAGTAGAGTTTAACATAGTAGTACTCATAATGTCATTTGTGAAATTCTCTTTATTGTAGCTTTATTTTGGGAGGATATCCGTCCAATTATATTTTCTCCATTCAAGAAATCCAGCACAACAGTTAGTAAATTTTTTAGTTTTGTGTTAGTAAATTTTTCTGCAGATATCTGTTTAGCACTAACCAAACTGAAGCCAACTAAGTAACATCATCACGATTACTGTCTATAATTGAAGATGCTGGCCACAAATTTTGCTTTGCACCTACTAAAGTGTTTTTGTATACAGAGACTCATGCATCAGCCAAGAGAAATATACAGCCCTTAATTATAAATTGCCTTCTATACTCCTCCATATTAGCCGATAAATCAGAGGTTATAATTTTGTGCATAAATTCCATTTTGTATTGTCATTTCATGCTACGAATAATTCCCTGATCCATTGGCTGAATAAGAGAATTTGTATTCGATGGTAAAAGTAATGTAGATACGTTGCCTTTTTGTAATAATTTTGGATTTCTAGCACAATTGTCTAAGAACAATAATATTTTACAGTTTACAGGTATACAGACCTTTGTATTACAATGCATGTAGGCTTCATTTACAAAATGATTTTCAAACCATTTTGTGAAAATTTGCTGGGTGAAACCATGCTTTTTTATTTTTACAACATGTAATAAGCAAGAAAATAGTCTTGTGATATTTTACTTTTTTTTTTCAATGTGAAAAATAAAGTTTTACTTCAATGAAATACAAAAATTTAGGTGGAGGGGACTGTCTACTGATAATCAATCAAATTGCTGCCATTCCGGAATTTCTCTCGCACAGTTAATGGTAGCCAAATTTCCATTGTTTACATCTGAAACAGTGTGCGGATTATAGAGTTGCGGATTAGAGGGAGTTGACTGTATTTAATACAATGTATAAAAGAGACAAGAAAATTAAAATATATTTTAAGAATTATTTTTATAAAATCTTGAATATTTTATTTTTACTATTGCAATGAATTTAAGTCTTACAAAAAATGCTATTTTTGACATTAATGTTTATCATTCACATTAGGTCTTCGTGACCTAATAGAATCTTCCCACCAAAGTTTTATTGCTGCAGCAGGATCATATTTTTTTAATTGAATTTTGGATTGCTTAACCATTAGGCGATTATGCAGCGTGTCTTTATTTGTACATAAGCTTTTGTCCTTTAGAGTGTTTTTTGCATTGCTCCACACTCTCTCAACTTCAGCATTGCTTGGAACAATTGTAATCAAAATCTCAACAATGTTTGTTAGAATTTTGTTTGCTTTGAATTTATCCGATTTTAATTTTTCTAACAAATCAAATAACGATATGGATGGCCGAAAGTGAAGACTCATTATTTGTTTTAATTGCTTCCACTCAGCAATAGCTCGAGCAGCATTAAGGTTAAATCTGTTGCAAAATTCAATAATAACTTCGTCTCCATATTTTATTAAATCAGCAGTAGGAGGTGGAAAAAATGCAGTGTCTAAAGTTTGTGCTGTGCGCACAAGGAAATTATTAGCTGGGCCATCATTATTAAAGAATCTTGTAAAAATGATTTAGGATGTCTCACAACACAGTTTTTTAAATTCCTCAGATATGTCAATTGCATTATTTCTTCTAGAAACTGTATCTTTCTGTAATTCATACTCTTTAAAAAAAATTCTTCCTTCTTTATCCTCTAGAGTTATCAAAAAATTGGAGAGATGCTTCTCATCTGCAGATTTTAATTCGTTTAAAGGACCAAACTCTACTAGATCAAAATTAAGCTGCTTAACTTTCTCTACAGATTTTGTTAATGTTATGTCATTGGTCTCCAAAATTCTCGATGCTTTTGCCATAAGTGATATATAGTCTGCAAATGCATAAAAAAAAATATGCATTGTTGTAATCCAGTAGCTGATTTAACAAGTTTTGTGCTGCACTTTTTACACTTGCTTTGTATTTACTAATAGCATGATGGGATGTAATGTCCGTGAGGTGTTGGATTATAGCTTGAAAGTTTCTTTCAATACATAACACATTTTCAAATGAGTCTGCCCACCGGGTATCGCATATTTTTTTTAAACTTAAGGTGTTAATACTTAATGCTTCTCCACATCGAAAAATCTCTCTTGTTAGTTTTGAACTTGTCCTGTAAAATGTAGTAATAGATTGCATAAGACTTTTTATCTTATTTGCAAAGGCATTGCCCTTTACAGCATCTTTCAGGCACAAGTCCAGAACATGGTTAAAGCAGTGGACATGCACAGGCGATTCTAGGATATGAACTAATCCATTATGTACACCAACATTCACACTAGCGACTAGCACCATCTACTGTCATGCAGACTAGCCTCTGCATATAATTGGTAACATCTACTTTAGTTAAAAGTTTTGTGATGGCATCTGCCAAACCTGAAGCATCTGCATTTTCTATTTCACATATACCAATATAAGATGTTTTGATGGAATTTACAGAGTTGGTACAGTCAATGTATCTCACAACTACAGCTTCATATTCTACAGCTTTTTTTGTAGTTGAGCCATCGGTGCATAATGTTAAATATTTTGCTTTATTAGTACTTTCAATAACGTCTTTCTGTAGAGATAGAGATACATACCTAAGCAACATGTTGAAAGAAATTTCGTTTTGGTAAGTATCGCCTAACTGTGATCTATTCAATTTTTGCAGTTCGCATTCTGAAGCAAAATCTCGCGCAGGCCTGTCTTTTAACGCAAAATAAAAAACAATCCTCATTATACGTTCCATTTTTTGCTGTACAAGAGAGTCAATGCAAGTTAATTTTTTACCAATTAGTGACTCACTGGCAGGTGTAGACATAGATTTCTCCTTTTCGAAACATTTTAAATGGGCAATGCTGTTGAAATGAAAGTCAACAGCCTCTTTTTTCTTCTGTGGTGGTCTCAAATTTTTATGATATTTTACAAAATTAGTAAAAATTTTAGAACCCAAAGAATTTGCCCATTTTGTGCAAACTTTGCACCACATTCCCCATGGTTCTTCAGCTGAAAATATTAAGTTTACCAGCCGGTCTTGTGTGGCTGCATCATTATTTTTTACAATTTTCCACTCTTCATGAAGATTCCTTTTCCAGGTTTTTTGCACAGTTACAGAACTGCTTGGTACTGGAATAACATGATTTTCTGTTAGACAAGATTCTTCTTGAGAACAGGAATTGGCTTGCAAGAATGGTTCATTAGCAGATTGTTGCACAGCTACAGAACCGCTTGGTACTGGGATAACATCTTTTCTAGTTAGGCAAGGTTCTTGAGTGCAGGAATTTCCTTGAAAGAATGGTTCTTTTGCGGTTTGTTGCACAGTTACAGAATGGTTTGAAACTGAAATAACATCATTTTCTATTAGGCAAGGCTTTTCTTGAGCATGGAAATTGGTGATGGTGAAGAATGTACATTTCTAGAGGATACGGAGCTGGTAGTATCAGAGTCAGCAGACTGTATTTTATTTTCAGAAAAAGAAAGATGGGCCTACAAATACAATAAGAAAAAATTATGTAGCCACAATATAAATATTTTCTATGTATTTGCTTTTTTTAATAGAAAAAGATATAATAGGAGCTATTTTTAAAATGCAAGAAAAATTTATTGTGCTTATTTAGTTTTAAAATAATTTAAATTAACAATTGCAGAATTCTGGCAAAACATGAGCTTCATTTTTACAGATTTTCTTGTTATAATAGAATTTTAGAATGATCTACATATGGGGTAGATGTGCAGTAATGGACACCCTTAAAGAATTTCTTTAAAAATTATTTTTTAATTAATAATTCTAATTTTTCTATTCCACTTTTTAAAATATTATATTAATCTACCAACAATATTTAATCATAGTCCTAATCACATTTCCCAATGTGAATAGAAATTTAATTGTAAATAACATAAATAAATCAAAACATCCTAAATTCCAGCAATGGACACCCCAAAGTAATAGATAATTGATATTATGATTGTATTTAAAATCAGAATTTAACGAAAGCATATTAATGAAATAAAATAGTCATTATCAAATAACATTAAAAATTAGGATATAATAATTAATGAAATATTTATGAGAATAATTTGCTGTTTAAATTAATTGTCATTATCACAAGATCAATATTTTAATTATTTTAAATAGGAGGTTTAAAATACTAAATTTCAAAGAATTATATTTATCAAATTATTCAAACATTGGGTGTGTGTGTGAGGGGGGGGGGGGGGGGGGTAGAAGGGTTAGTAAAAAAAAATCTTGGGAGTACTAGTGCATGGAATCTTTTTTCCTATTATTCTTAACAGCTAAACTGCCTAAAAATGCTTGATATATCACTTTTAGTAATTTGTATAAAAAATATGAAATAAATGAAAGTGTGGGTTGAATGTTTAAATACTAAATACATTATTTCAAAATAAAATTGCAGAACTTAGATTTGAGCCCCCTTATCTGCAGATTTACCAAGTCTTATTGTTACTACTATTTTTTTTTTTTTTTTTTTTTTTTTTTTGTCAGAGATGAATAATCAAACATTTAAGAAAGAAAATAGATTTTTAACTTGCGTGACTTAAAAAATTGTCTTTATTTAAATGGGGAGAGTTTGAGCTCCATGAGCACTTCATTTTCCTGTGCCCTTAAACATTACTCTCTGCTCTTCCTGATTGGGTGTTGATTGCCACATTATAAAATATGCAAGACACTGTTTAAAAAAAATAATAATAATCTGATTACAATCTTAAAAGTTTACCAATTACGTGAAATTAATAATAATAAAAAAAGCTATTTAGGAACAGATGTACCATTTGCCCTCATGTTTTTTAAATCAAAACACATTTGTTCTGTTTCTCATTTTCAAAATAATTTTCATCCAACATACAAAATCAATGCAATTTTTCCCCCCCGGTGAAAATAAACGACGATCAAATTGGCGAATTAAATAATAAAATTGGAATAATACATTAAACCACAACAGTTGTGTTGAAATTAAATATACATATTAAAATGTAAATTGAAATGTAGTACACAATAGATAATAATACTTAAAACAAATTTTCATAGAAAATACTCAAATAAATATAAGGTATTTTTCAAAATCTCAACTAAGGAGGATTTTTTTTTTTTTTGTGAGTTTAAAAATATTTTAGATAAAACTATTTAACCATTGCTTTTATTGCCCATCATAAGAAAGAAAGAAAAAAAAAAATCCACGAATCCAACTAACACCCTCATCTCATTATTTCTTTTTTTTTTTCTAGTGTACATTCAAAATTCTTTTGAAAGAAATAAAAACAAAACTGACAGAAACGTCGGACCACGTGCGCATCAAGGTCATAGGGCAATGTGTTACTAGGTCGATCATTTAGTCAGAGAGGAAGAATCAAAACTGTATTTATCTTTCAGCTGAGTCATGAGATAACGAAATTGCATGTTTGTATTTTTACTTATAAATAATGACCGCATGTGGTCGAAAGATTTTCATTTTAGAATTTTTTTTAAAAATCTAATTCGGTGTATAAAAATAACAAATACGCTAAAAAGTTGTATAAAGAAAAAATAATGTAATCGTATTTATAAAAACATACTAAACATCAGCGAAGTATATTATTAGAAATGTATTATTATTAGTGATCGACCGAAATTTCGGTTTCGATTTCGGTGCAAAATTGGAGTTTCGCCGAATATTCGTTTTCGGCGAAACTGCTGCCAAAATTTTTTCCTCTGACCGAAACTATCTGTATTTCAAAATATTGTTCCTTCTTCGGAAATTTTCAACTTTACTCATTGATAAACGTACACACATATATACGTATCTTTGTTTGTTAGAAATGTGGTTCAATACACGCATAATGCATAATTAATTAGTAATGTAACTAGTTATTAATAAGTAATTATTAATTAATTAATTAATAATTGTATGCAGTTATGTATGTATTAATCAGTTTTTAAAATTTTTTGACACTTTCGGTTTCGGCCGAAATGGGAAGATCGCCGAAATCCAGTTTCGGTTTCTGTTTCGGTCGATCTCTAATTATTATATTTGGTCTGTCATTATATATTAGTGCGACGAAGTTTATTTTTCTGTATACTTTGTTTAGAGAACAACTTTAAGAACATCTAAATTCTGCAGAGTAAAAAATGATACAAAGTCTAATTTCTAACATGCAAGAAAAATTAAAAATATGACACTCACCTTTTTGCGAAAAACAATGTTATTTGGACTGGACTGCCTTTTTGTTTTTTTCTTTTTCCGCCACATGATCGCTCATCTATTATTTTAGCCATACTTTCAAAAGTGCACGCAAAACACGTGCTGGATCAACGAAGAGACGAAATGCAAACAACTTTAGTACAGACTCCTCACTTCTCATATATCTGGCTGTTGAATAGAAAGAAATTCCTAAACCATTCTTTATGACTCCTACTGTGCGATCTGATTGGTTATGTTTAACATGTCTATTATATGATTGGCCATATCCATTATGACAAAATGAAGTGGTAGACTGGTTGATGGAAGTATTTGTTTGTTCGTAGGAGAACTCGAACCCATTTTGGCAATTAACCTCACCCCCTTCAGGAGAGAGAGGTTCACGACCTTTGAACCAATAAGAATTAGTTATCAGATTTACTTTTTTGCGTTCAGGATCGGGAGAATCCCCGATCTGAACGAATTTCACCCCTTTGATCGCGTTCGGCGAGTGGTGCCAATTAAGTTTGGCGAGTGAGGACAATAAAGTTAATCGCCACATTTTAAGAGTTACTCGACGATTGGTGAGTGGCGAGTGCTAATTTTGTGCTATAATTAATACCCAATGGTTGGCCACATTAAAATTAATTAAAACCGACAAATTTATTTACTTTTTATACTCAAAAATATTAGTTTATTCACCCTGCTAATATTCAAGCCTTATAATTTTAGAAAAAAATAAATTAATACTTGCCTTTTAAAAAAATTGCCATCAGTTGACAAAAAAATAGGAAAAATGGTGATTTGACGTCTATCTTGAAAAAAATGGCTGATTACTAATTGAATAAACGTACCCACAATTCTTTGGTGATGGTTTATGACTTATGAAAGATGGCTGCATATAACCAAATTGTAATATTTCATTTAGAACCAAAAATAAGCTATTTGTAAGGCATTTTATCTCAATGTGGCCGACTATTGGTACATTTACCCTATAACTTTTTCTTTACATCAAAATATTCTGCTATTTTTCTTTTTTTCACCTGTTACCTATTTTTATGAAAACACAAACTTATTATTAAAATTAGGGGTCTACAACTTTTATAAAAGGAGGGCTACTCATAAAAATTAGTGATGGGTTGATTCGAGATCTTTTAAGAATCGATACCTTAGTTTTCGAAAACTTTTCAGAATCGAAATCAGAATCGATTCTTTGTATTCAAATACTGAAGCACTGAGAACTACTCCCGACTTCATTCAAACAAAATGAGGGGCGACATTTCGTCTGTATTCAAATATTTATTTTATGTAAAATTGTTTGCTTTTTTTTATGATCACATGTCAGATTCACATCAGTATCAGTCTATTAGAATAGGATGATTAGCACCTATTTCAGCCAATCAAATGTTTATTTTTCGTACAAACGCGTCTCTTGTTATTGATAACATGTTATTATTTACAGCTGCTCAGAGAACAATCTCTTTTCTTTTTAATATTTTTGAGTTTTGATATAAATATTACGATTGTCATAATGCTTTGTTTTTTGCAAATTGTTTGAATGCTGAAAATTTCTTTAAAAATTTAAATGGTAAATGTTATCTTAAAATTAAGTTACGTTTAATTTAAAATTTTATTAATCCGTTCAAGTTATTATAATATGTAGAAAATGAAACCAGGCAGCAAAAGATCAGAAGTTTGGAATTACTTCAAAAAAGGCGAGAGTGGTAATTTTGTTAGGGAATCATACCTAGTTGATATATTCTCTTATCATAAGCGCTGGCAAGTGGACAGAGGAGGGCCATTTCTCATCCCTGGACTTTTAAACTTAATTAAATAAATTTCATTTATCTGATTATTTAAAACATGATAAAATTGATTCTTCCAAGTGACGTTAGAATCAAGTAACATCAAGACAAAAAAAAAAAATGTCAGGATGACTCAATCCCAAGATATAATTCTGCCGACGTCCATGTCTCTTAGTATTGCAAGTTATACCTTATTATTTTCCAAGATTTAGAAGGCGAAGAACTGGCCCTCCCCTGCAAACACCGTAAAAGTAAACAATTTATCTTCAATTAGCGAAATCAAGAAAAATTTTCTCTTTTACGAATGTACAATTTTATTTCCCACTATAAGTAATTATTTAGATCGTTGAATTTTTAAAAAAAATAATAAAAAATTGATATTTATGATTCTTAAATACAAATTCACAGAATTCATTATAATCGTTTTCTTAAATTCAAATTCATATGATCGATTTAACTAAAAATATAGGGGAAAGTGGGGGCTAATGGGACATTTTTTTATTTTAGGCTAGTATAAAAGCAAAAATGCACATTTTATTATTATTTTATTAAATTCCAATTTCTTTTGCAGTTAAGTAAATAAAAACTTCGTAAGAAAGTAAAAAACTTTACCAATCATTGTGTTATATCCATTTTTGTACTTTAATACAATTGTACCATTAGCCCCCATACTTGGGATCTATTGGGACACAGTGCAGGGTTATTGGGACATGCAGTATAATTGGAAAAAAAGAGCCTTAATTGAATGTCAAATGCATTTTTTATTAACAAATGCTATACTGCACACATGAAAATTTTTATGCATCAAATTTAAGCATAGGACATCTTAATTCCACAAAGTATTTTGGAATTTTGAACTTCAAAAGAATGTCATCCTCAATAACAAAAGATCGATCTTCTTTTTCCGGATAAAAAAATAACCATCCATGTTTGTCCTGTCTCCTCAAGAATGACATTTCATATTCTGTTGCATCCACTGTCAAAACACAACCCACAAATGCAATGACATCTCGTTTACGAGAAAATTTAACCAAAGCATAGTGTCTTACAATGAGTTTTTCTTTGTACTCAGGAAATCCAGATTCACAGTTTTGTTGGAAATCAAAATTACTTGCTTCACTACTGCTGTCATCACACAAATCGCTTAACTTTGGTTTTCTTCTAGAATCAGGCTTTACTAATTCTCTAAGCAACTGCTCTTTATCTTCACTTCTTGATGAAAATTCATTCTTTTGGACCAATTTTGCTTTTTTAGTGTTATTTTTGGCATGGCGAGATTTGTTTGCCTCTCTTTTCAGAGATTCTTCAAGTACCCTTTCCTTTTCAGGGGTGCTTGTATAAATTGCTGACCTGCCTCGCTTTCTACCCCTGTTTGATTCTTTCCTGGGACCTGCTTTTGGGAATGGGCGTACTTCCTCTAGGGTCTTCGTGGAATCAACAGAGGAAGCACAATTTTGCCCTGAGGTTCAAGGGCAATTAAATGTACACAAAGTGAAGACAAACAAACCATTACAATGTTGTTTTAAGAAATATTGAGTCATGCCGGTAATCATTAAGTTGTCCCATTAGCCCCCACAAGAAATGTCCCATTAGACCCCACAATGTGCAAATTTATAATTTGAGAAATTGTTATTTACATGTGTAATTCATTATTTTCTCAGTAATATTTTCTCATTCACTAATATTTATAGTATCTAAAACTGTATTTAAATAGGATATAAGTATTCTGAATTATTTACAAAATAAAATCAATCACTAAAATTAATATTTACTTTGGCTTGTTCAAAAATAAACTTGGCTTTTTCTCAACAGTAATCAACTGTCATGGCTGACCTCCCATGCTGCAAATGTGTGCTAGAGTTGTTGTCATTCAGTGGTGTATAAATTGTCACTAAAATATATGTAGTGTAAAAAATAATCCATTTGTCCCATTAGCCCCCACTTTTCCCTATATGTATATTAGTTGAACTGATGGCATGCTTGAAAAAAAATAAAACTAAATTCTAAAATAAAATAGCGCCGATCATCCTGCTAACCACAAAGGTTATGGAGAAAAGTCTCAAACAGCGTCGAGTAGTCTATAGTATTTGAATACCCGCATTCGCTGGTGCATCTGATGAAACCATAAAAAAATCAAGCTATGAGAACCGAATATAATCGAAAACCGCAGTTTTCATCGTCGATACAGATACCAGGTGACTTGTATTCGAATACTCCTGTCTGAAATCGAGACCACTTGAGAACTTCGCTGAATCGAGAACACAGACATTTTGTATTCGAATACTCCCATCACTTAAAAATGACTGGCTTGTCGAGTGACACAATCCGACCCGTTCGAGGAAATTCTTGATTTTTATGCCTCCCATTGACTAAATTCATGATTTTTATGTGCACAATCGGCAAAAATCATGATTTTTATGTAGCTGATCGGCGAAATTCATGATTTTTACGTGCCCAATTGATTAAATTCACGATTTTCGATGCCCGATCGACTAAATTCACGATTTCTATGCACCTGATCATCAAAATCCACGATTTTTATGCACCTGATCGACTAAATTCATGAATTTTACGTGAACAAATGCTGAAATTCAGGATTTTTTTGCACCCGATGGATTAAATTTACGATCGGCAAAATTCACAATTTTTATGTGCCTGATCAACTAAATTCACAATTTTTACATGCCTGATTAGCAAAATTCATGATTATTACATGCCTGATCGGCAAAATTCATAATGTTTTTTTTGCGACCTATGGACAAAATTTACAAATTGTAATTGGCAAAATTCTAAATTTCTAGAGAGATGTTGGAACTTAGGGTCTGAATGAGCCACCAGTTTACCCATTGCGAGCCACAGGTTGCGCATCCTTAACTAAAATCATTAAATGATTATAACATTTTTTTATAAAAAAATATGGAACACCCCAATGTTTGGCATCCCTATTCTTCTGTCTTATGTGTATGCATATATAATCTGCTGTTAGAGAAACTAGGTGCAAAGTATGTTTGAATTTATACTTGTTGTGTTTATTATCAAAGAAAAGAGTAAGAATGTTGTCCATCTGTTTTGTTGATATGAAGTTCTGCTTGCCCCCATCCCATGCTGGGGGCAAGTTCAAAAGACATTATTACTGTTGATGTGCATTATGTAACAAAAATCAATTATTTAAAACTTTTAAATAGTAACTATTTCTATTAAGTAATGTTATTTCATATAAAGTTATTTTGAAAATAATGGTGATATTTTATGGACATCTTTGCATTTTAATCAGTAAAGTGTGTGAATAAAAAGTATAACCATATCTGCAACTGCAAATGAAAGAAAAAAATATATACAAAAATTAGACACTGATAACGATATCATTAGGAGGGGATTCGAGGGATGTAAATGTATGATATCATAAACAGGGGGGGGGGGTCAAAATTACCAAAATGTTGATAACATTATATATGTGCAGTCCCTTATATTCTTTTAATTCTTAAGATGATGCAGGAAAATAATTAAAATCTAACATGAACATAACATAGATGATCACTCCAATGACAGTACATAAGTTTTGGAAACAGCAATATTTACAAATGGCTGTTGCTTGAATTACTTCTGTTGAAGACACATTTAAAAAAATTAATAGCAGGTTAATTTCACTAGCAGTCTTGTGCAAGCTCTACGATAGATGAACTAACTTAATGCTCACTTCCAACTCTATAATCTTAAAGATAGTCATAAAAAGTGCAGCAGCCATTGATAGTGAAGGCAGGTTTCATTTCAAAACAACTTGATGTACATTGTGCAAATCAACTCAAAACATAAAAACTCATAAATAAAGTAGTTTCAGCTGTTAGCAGACAAAGTAACTATATAAATAAAAAAAGTGGGGGTTAATATTAAAGTTGTAAAATTATTTTCATTCAATTTACTGACATAATGAAAGAATACCTTCAACTCTTGTAAAGGAATATTTTCTGAAGAAGTTGACGATGATGAACACACTGATTTTGATGGAGAATGAGAACCTTTCGACTGAGAACTTTGGCTTTCGGCTGATTCATGTTCAAGCTTCGAATTTAGTGAGCTGGACTTCGATTCTGAACATAATGAATCGCCCGATCTAAATCGGTCATTGTTTCCTTCTAAATCTTGGTACAGGTTAAGATCCATGTCACTTTCTCTACGGAAGAAACTTTAATTGGTACAGCTGTCATGGAAAATTCAGCAGATACAAAGGTACGAAAAATAAGATTTGTTTCATGAAATATGAATTAAATCAAGTTACAAAGAAATCAAAAGACAAGGAAAATGGATGTTTAAAACGGACCTACTGAACACTAAGCAATAAAAGTTGCGATTAAATCACCATGCCTCTCTAAAAGAAATAAACATAAGACACGAGAATTCAGAAATTCCAAAATAAACACAAACTACGATATACTGGGCGTAAAACACTATCGAATCGACTAAACAGAACTGGAAACGAGTAATATGTCGACACAGTGTATCGATATACGTGAGTCGATATGCCGGCATAAACTTACACTGCGATTCAGTTACAGCTTTGCAAAAACAAATATTTCGCAAAATGTAGACAAACCGCCCAATCATTTGGGACTTAAAACGGCCTATAGAGGCGCTGATCGCAGCCGTCCCTTTAACTAATGCTAAAGTGCCATTGAAACCATTATTTATTGTAAACGCGTTTGAAAGATATTCAAATATGGATAACTTTTACTTTGTAATATAAACACAGAAGACAAATATCACATGAAATCTGAAATTGTGCAAAAAAAAAATAATCATTAAGAACAAATTAAGGCAGGAATTCAGATGTCCGTTAAGGATCTTTAAACGGGTCGGAAAACCTTATTCCCGAGTGAAATCTCAAAATCGCTATTCAGATGTCCGTTTAACGATTCTTAAATAAGAATCCTAGCGTTAAAAGCACTCCGATTTAAAGATAGCTTATAGAAATAAGGTTGGTGGTATTTCGGACGCCATTACTATTTTGATGTCGTTTTCTTCCTTTCTTGTATTGACGATTGTAAGTTTAAAAATTTTTCATTTTTACATACAGTTTATATTATTCAACTTAATATGATGCTGTAACATTTATATATATTTTTCTTTTCTGTAATTATTTCGAATTTTATGTACTGATGCTCATGCAACTATTTGTCAAAATAAAATGGTTGTATACATTCAATTAAGGTATTTTATGTTATAAATACTGTTAGATTATTTTATTTTGTATTATCGGCAATTATTCCGAATTTCTTATACCTACTTTATATGCATGACACCTGTTAAAATAACGTCAAGCAAACAAGTTGTATGTTCTGAATTAAATAAATAAATTAATGTTATAGAATTGCGACAATCGTATACATTAAACATCTTATTTTATTTATTTTTTAAATACAGTTTTCAATGCATGATGATATCCTGATTTTAGGATATTTTATTTAATTTTGTCGATAGTTGTAAATGCATATTCCCATTATACGCAAACTTTAAATGTGCACTGAGATGTTAAAATAAATTATTTTAGATAAATTTGTATTTTCTTTCGATGATAGTTATAAATGCTCCATATCCCCATTACACATAAACTGTAGTATTATGTGCACTAAAATGTTCAGATAACTTATTTTGGCTCGATTAGTTTTTACATTTCTGTTAAGATTACACTAACACATTTTTTGCTTAAAAAATAATTATATAAACACCTATCTTGCCTTTAAAAAAAAAAACTATCATTATGTACACACACATATATGTTTATATACACAAGAAATACTTATTTTTTATTTCTAAATGTTAAAATTGAAAATACATCTAAATTATAGTTCTTCAATGTCGGTTGTTCTGTTGTATTATCCAATGATGGAATCAATGGGTGCCTGAGGAGAATGGGGAGTCTGAGGGATCTTTTATTTTGTTACTACATATAGAAATGAAATTCCTCTTTGATGGAAAGTATTTATTTCAAATAGGTAATATATAGGTAAAAATATGCTCTAAACTTCCAGGATGTTTTTCTACTTGCTGTAAAAATATATAGTATCAATTTTCTGACATCAATTAAAAAAAAAAAAAAAAGTTATATGCATCCATATATTTTATAGTTGCAATCATAGAGTAAAGTAATTAATTAATATGGTTAATCACAACATTGGACAATAAAAGAGAAAATATTGTTTGAAGCTATTGTTGCTCAGCTAAACAAAAAAGTTAACAGTCAAGAAATTCAATTTTATTATAAATAATATTTTTTTAATCTATAGCTATAGGAGTAGAATTTCTCCAAGAAATTTTTTTGCTTTAATTTCTTTCTCCCCCCCCCACCCCCATTTTTTTCCTTCTGTGTTTAACTAATTTTTGAGCAAAGAGCAAAAGAAATATCTTAAAATTATTGAATCCTTTATTCAGTTTAATACATAAATAATATTTTTTTTCTTCAAATAATTATTAATAAAGTAATGTATAATGTATTTTTATAACCACTATATATATATTAATATAACCACTATAAAGGTACATCTACCTTGCATGTATCGTATAATTTTATAAAATATGCAATAAATGTATTTATATATTTATAGCATTTTTAAATATTATTTATTATTTCATAATTAACATCCTATGATAAATATTTACATGGTACAGTAGTATAGCTATGAATTCTTTTTTCTTGCATTGTTTCAAACAAGCACATACATTTCTTGGCTAATTAATAGTTAATTATTCATTAGTAAATAATGTTTGTTTTTCAATATTATGCATTTCTAAAACTAGTTTCTGTGCATATGTATGCATGTGTTAGTTGAATTTTTTCTCTTAGTTTTTCTAGTTGCTATAGCTGCTACAGTTGATGACAGAGATACAACAAGGCTGATGTGCGTAGATATTTAGCTGGATACTTTGTTCATCAGCAGCATCAGTTATTGATATAAATAAGATGATGGTCAGTGCAGAAAGAAGCGAACTTTTTGTCACTAAAGTTGTTGCTGCATCGTTTACTTCTGTGTTGGCCCGTTGGAATGCGCCTAGGTGGCTATAGGTTAGAAATAATCTTTAGTCTCTTAGATGCAAACTTGCAGGCCAAATCACATTTTGTACGCAGCATGGAAGAATTTTTTTTACCAAGGATTATACTTTGCTGTTTATGAAAAGTAAGTCATTTACTGCTTTTTAGAAATAATTTGTGTTTCTCTTGTATACTATATAATGTAAGAGTAAATTCAATTTAATGTTTTCTGATTTAAGACTGATTAATTTTTAAGGGAATTTAGTAATTGCCAATTGTGTATATTAGTTCAGGGGTCGATGCAGGTTTTTTTTCTTGGGGCCCATTTTGTAAAAAGTAAAGTTTATTTTTGCGAAATTTATTATATTTTTGTGAAAAATAACATTTTGTAACGAAAGTTGATATCCAGTTAATCAAATTCAAACCAAGCATTTATAAACAAAAGCTTTTTTAAATCCTTTTGCTGAAGTTTTCCTCTCTGGTGAACTTGCTTCCTGACAAATTACACATTTTAAAACATCACTGAATAATATATAAATAATAAATAGTAAGTTTTTATGGAATAGAATTTTGTGAAAGAGCCCATTTTATCAAATTGATTTTTATGAAGGGGACCATTTTATCAAATTGATTTTTGTGAAGGGGCCATTTTATCAAATTGATTTTTAATAGATACAACAGTTATTAAGGAATATGTAAATCTTGAAATCAGGTTCACTGAGTATATCTCTTTTTTTTTTGCCACTTTCATCAAGAAAGGCAGCATAGCAGTTCTGCCTGTTGAGTGATATACACTGAAATTTAGTCAGCAACAATTTTAGTCTAATTCTAACTGAAACAGTGAAATTCTCTGTGTTAGTTCTTGAGCTATAGAATCCACAAAATTCGCAACATAGACAGATAGACATTTTCCTAAAAAAATAAAATCATATTCAAGCATCCTAAAATGTGCCAATTCATCAAATAATGGAAGTTGAAAAATTTCATGATTCTAAAATAGGAGTGTGGAAATGTTTAGGCATTTTTTTTTTTTTGGGGGGGGGGGGGGGGCAGCAAAGCAAAAAGATTTCTCTTTTTTTTGCAGTTTGGCTGTTTTTTGTCCTGTTATTACAATTAGATTGTAATGTAATTAAAAATACTGATGAAATGAAAATGAGCTCATGCTAAATTTGGGCAATTAATTATTAACTACTATGTTATGTTAAATATTATTCACAGGATTCATTCAAAAATATTTGTTTATAAATAAGTATGCATTTTTTTATAATTAAAAAAATATTTTAAACCCTCCCCCCTTTCCCCTACCTTTAAAAAAAATTGTAAATCTTTAAGAATTCATCATTGCTGATTTTAATTTTATATTTTAAAAAATTTGCATCTTTATGAAAGTAATAATATAAATGTTCATAAAATAAACAGCCACAGTATTTTTCCATATGCTGAATTATAAAAAAAATAATTTCCTAAATTGGATAAAATCTCAGTTATGTGATTGTATAGTAAAGGGCAAAATTTTCCAAAAAAAAAAAAAAAAAGTCTGTGATCCACAGCTTCTAGTCTGTTTTTTTAAATGCAGGGTATAAATATGAAAAGCTAAATTAAGATTTCCTCGAACCAGAACTCCTTGTGTAAGACAATTTAAACATATTAACTCTAAAAGCAATACAGAAATGTAACAATTAAGAAATAAACTGCCTTCCACTGGGTGTTCAGAAGCCCCGCCTGATGCTGACAAAAATTCTTAGTTCTTTTTTCTTTTGTTTTTTTTATTATTCTAATTTGTCACATTTTTTTCTTAATTAATCTTTTTTAAATAAACAGAGATTAAAAAAAATAGTCCTTTAAACTTCCAAATCTAGAGAGTAATTGCTCCCCCCCCCCCCCCCCCCGGTGCGCTAATGAAAATCCTGATTATGTGTGTATATAAATTTGATTCTTAAATATTTTTTAGCCGTGGCTTATAAGAATCAAAACCTTTTGGTTTGAAATTTTAAACATGTACTCAAATGCATAAAATGAATATTTAAAGAAGAATTATTCCAGGAAATAAAACGAAAAAAGTGCATGTAAATATAGCTTAGCTATTATTAACATTATTTAATAATATTTAAAAAACAAACAGCATTTAATTCTTCATCGCTATATCGTTCTGTCTTTCTTTTTCTTTTTTTACATGCTGTCTTTTTTCTCAAATGATGATGAAAAGTAGAAAAATCAAATTTCAAAAAACGCGCAAAGCTGAGAACGGCAAATAATGCGCATGATTGATTGATTGATCTGCAGCGAAGCTATTCTGAATGCTGATTGGTTTAACGTTTGTGTATCGCTATACGCCAGCGAAGTGATGACGTCACTGTAATGGCTGCTGGAGACAAGAAGTTTCGGTTTCCCGTTGAGCGTTAATGTGAGCAAAAAATAAAGGCGTGTTAACAGTATTAATAATTTTTTTAAAGAAATTTCTGTTACAGTTTTGCTAAATCTGAGGTAAGGCATTCATATGAATTCAACAAACTTCCGATTAAGTGCGTCATTTTTTTTTTAAATTCATCAAAAAAGATAAGCCTTCATGTAGAGCATCAATGGCCGATGTTTTGAATATTTGAATGTAATTTAAAAATGTTTTTAAGATTTTAATTTCTTTTAGTCGATATTTATATTACTCAGGCGTACTCTATGTTAAGTTTTATCTGAGTTAAATTGTGTTTCTGCTGGGTTTTTTTCTTTTCTTTTCTTTTTTTTTTCTTTTTCTTCATTTGGTGTATTATTTACATAAATTTCTTTGCTGAATCGTAAAGCAAGGGTGATATTTTAATATATTTTGCTTGATATTCCTGCAGTTTAAATGTATTTTTCAGTCGTTTGCATGTTATTTGTGTTGTTTTTTTCTTAATTATTTTACTTGATTACCGAAAATGTCTGTATTCAGTTGTTTGCTTTCCAAGTATTTAATAAAATGTTATAAAGATTCTTCCTGCATTTAATTATGCGATGACCGCGCAAATAAATATAATCCATTAACTATGAAGAATCATTTGATACAATTATCATTAGTGCTCTAGCTGTTAAAAAAAAAAAAAAAAAAAAAAAAAAAAACAGCAGAAACACATTTCAACTCAAATGAAACTTAACATAGAGTACGCCTAAATAAATTAAAACATTTTAAAATTACATTCAAATATTCAAAACATCCGCCACTGATGCTCTCCATGAAGGTTTATCTTTTTTTTTTTTTTGATGAATTAAAAAAAAAATGACGCACTTAATCAGAAGTTTGTTGAATGCATATGAATGCCTTACCTAAGATTTAGCAAAACTGTAACAGAAATTTCTTAAAAAATTTATTAATACTGTTAACACGACTTTATTTTTTGCTTACATTAACGTTTAATGGGAAACCGAAACTTCTTGTCTCCAGCAGCCATTACAGTGACGTCACACTTCGCTGGCGTATTATGTTCCGAGAACAGCCGAAGCCAGATCGGGGAATAAGGAAAACCGAAGCTAGTTTAGGAAGACCAGTCTGAATAGCGTTTTAAGGATTCTTAATTAGTGATCACTAAATTTAAGTTAAGAATCGCTATTTAGATATCCTTAACGGGCGGACATCTGAATGCCTGCCTTAAAAATGCATGTGGCTTTAATGTTCTTTAAAAATATGCATAAAAATATGCATGTGGCCCATTGCTCTTTAATGCAATGGGCATTAAAGAGATTTTCCTGAAGCAAGAAGTTATATCTTTTTTCCACCAGATGCCGTATTCGAGCGCTTGAATTTCCATTTGCACCGCAGCATTTGACTACAATCTGTGGACGCGTTTGGAAAATCCGTGACGTCAGGTTTTTCGCGTTCAAAAACCAGGGACCTTAAATATATTTATTCATAAAACTGAAAAAACATTGGATGGAAACATTAAGACCATCGCGCGAAGCATACCCATACAGCACAATAACGTCCTGAGGACATACGATGAACGTCATATGTAGAATAACGCCTCGTCCGTTGGAGGTCCTACAATATCCCATCCATGTCCTGAGGACATCCAGCGGGGAGCAAAAAGAGACTCCTATGCTCGTCCTGTGGACGTCATTTTCAGCCATGTATAGGATGACAATAGGACGAGATAGAATAATAGAATTGCGCATCCCCTGCTTGTCCGGCAAGCGTCATTTTTAGACGTTTATAGGATGCTCATAGGATCAATAGTGGACGCTTTATATAAAAAGGAAAATTATTTTAAAAAATCGGGTGGGGTGGGGGGGGGGGGAATTGCCGCATCCTGCTTTACCAAATGATGGCTTGAATTTCTATTAATTTTATCTTAACTTGTGCAGAGGTGCGCAGTAAAACATTTTTATTAAAAAATAGTGGTAACCTGTACAAGTACCACTATTTTTAATTTAAATGTTTTAGTATGCACCACTGCTCAAGTTAAGATAAAATTAATAGAAATTCGAGACATCATTTGAGAAGGGCAGGGTAGGGCAATCCCCCCCCCCCACCCGCACTGATTTTTAAAAATAAGTAATTTTCTTTTTTTTTTAAGTTGCCCCACCCTGCCCTTCCCAAATGATGTCTCGAATTTCTATTAATTTTATTTTAACTTGTGCAGAAGTGCACAGTAAAACATTTTTATTAAAAAATAGTGGTAACCTGTCCAAACTACCACTAGTTATAATTAAAATGTTTTAGTGTGCACTACTGCACAAGTTAGGATAAAATTAATAGAAATCAAAAGCGTCATTTAGGAAGGACAGCCTGGGGCAATTGCAACCCCCACCTCTTCTGATTTTTAAATATCATCTGTTGTTTTTCTTTTTATTAGTTTAATGTTTTCAATTGTTTTTGCAAATACTGGGCTGGGCTAGTTGAGCTAAAGCCGAAAGGTAGGCCTCCATGCCTGGTTTGACTTGTATTGTTGGTCAAATAGCACTTTCTATTTTCCTATGAAAAAAGCTAGGGTCTTTGTTTTTTCTACACTGTCAAAATTTAAATTTTAATCTGATTTTTGGGATACAACAGCTTGAAAAGGCAGTCATCAAAAATACTAGTTACAATTCAGTAATGGTCCCATTTAATAGAAAAAGAAAAATGCTACAAATTTGTAGGTATTCAAATAACAACGTTTGCAAATTACATTGTTTACGAGCATTTAAACGACCATAATTTAATACATGTCTCATTTGAGGGGGGGGGGAAATATAGTATAATTCTTTGGCATCTATATAGTTATGCCTGAAAATTTTAGGTATTTAGGTTCAAAAATGAGTTTATGAATGTGCAAGAAGGTTTCATTTAAAATTAAATATTTGAGTATGCCCTAAATGAAATATCAACAAAATAAGCCCTCTCATAACAAAGTTTTTATTAGGTTATTTTACAGTTATTATCAATACCAATTTCCTCACTTTTTTTTTAAAGATGATATTCTATAAAAACAAAAAGCAATAAAGAACCTATACCTACTAAGTGGCAAAGAAATAAGGATAACTCAGAAAGAAAATACTTCTTTCTCAAATAATTTTTGTATTTCTTATAAATGTCTTTGTTTCTGAACTAATTACATTTCAGTAAAGGAAAAAAAATCACAAGAAATACATTTTTTTAAGTATGTAAACATTTAGCTCAATATTTACTGTTAATAATTATCATTACTATTGATAATATACCATATTTATAATCAATTATATACATATTACATTCAATTTAAATAAACCAAAATTTTAAACTTTATTCTTTTCAGATTCTTTTGTGAAAACGAAAAGACTTAGTGGAAAATACTCATGCTGATCAATTACCATAATACATGAATTTTAGCATATAATTTTTACCATAAATCAAAGGAAAATAATGGTAATATGTTATGATGTCACATCTGAAATATGAAAGCAATTAGGTAGACATTATTTTCAAGTACTATAATATAGTTCATTAAAAAACTTGTATTTTTATTCAGGTAGAGTTGGGTATATTTTCTCTTTTCTTTAAATTTTGATAGCTTGAAGTAAAAACAAACAAGATCATAACAATTTAACAATATTTATATCAATAACTTATAGATCATATATAAATTTTTGCATAAAATTAGTTCCAAATTACTAGTTTCAGAAAATGTGACATCACGACAGGAGAAGGGGAAAAAAAAACCCACAAAATTTGTGTTGCATAATTAGTGGATGATGGTAGAAAAAAAAAATATTAAGACTTAGACTATATGTTAAAGAAAAAAGTTACATATCATATTTATAAAGTACCCAAATTCCATCGTATTCAACATCTCTTACCTGATAACTTATTCTGTTCTTGATGATGGTATTTTGAATCACTAAAAGTTATTGCTTCAATGAAATAATAAATATATACCTTCAAATCTAGTTATTCTATTTATGAAATTCTACTGAATTATTTAATCATTTTTTATAGTAAATGTATGAAAATAGTATTAAAATACTTTTGCAACATAAATTATTTTTCATAAAATACTTAATGAACTTCTTAAACTGAATCTACTTCTATTCAAATATGGATGTAATATATTCAAATAACTACACAATTATATTATTCACTACTTTAGAATGCAATAATTTTAAGTTTTAAACAATAAAATTCAGCTTCCTAAGTGTATACATTTTTAAAAATTGTTAGAAAAATAAAACATGCATTACTGTAAAATAACAACACCAACAAATATATTTGATATTTAATGCACTTTAATTTACATTTTTAAACTTTATTACAAAACATTTAAATTTTTTTCATGACATTAATTGTCTTTAAAACTTCTTCAATGTGTGCACTTGATATATTATTTTCTTTCTCAACAGCATCTGGAACAAATAATTTGTAAAAACTGATTAAAATTCAGAGTAAAATATCATTATGAATACAGAAATTAAAAGAAAATAAGAAAAAATTTAAAAATCTTTTCACATAAATTAAAATATTTCTCGCTAACATTTTAATATGTTTAAATGATTTTTTTTCTCATAGGATAGCTGAAATCAATCTCTAACTTGGCTATTTTTTTTTACTTTTTTATTTTGGAAGTTACTTACACTTTCAAAACCGGTTCATTAAAAAAAAAAAAAAAAAAAAAAAAAAAACTGCAATCAAAATCGAAAAAGTAAAAAATACCCTGGTTAGAAATCTATCTCAGCTATCCTATGCAAAAAAAAAAAAATATTGTTAAAATGCAAGAGAGAAATTTGAAAAGAATGCTCCCATAGGTTTAACATTAGCGTGTCAGTTTCTCTGTGTCTCCAGTGTAAACTCTTAATGTGCCTCTTCTACATTTAATTATCCACATCATTTTTATTTTCTGAATAAATTTCCCCCTTGTAACAAAACTGAAGATCAACTGAAAATAGAAACATTCATGGAAATTTAAATAATTTGCTTTATATACCTATCAAAAAACAAAACTACAGAAAAGTTTATGTTTTATACAACAAAATATTAATTTCTTTTTGTTTTTGTTGAAAATTTTGAACATAAATGTACGTTGTCTGCTATGTCATTCCCCAACTTAATGTGCAGTTTAAAACTAAAAACAGAAAAGATTCATTCTAATCAAGCTGTAAATAACTTATCTAAATTAGACAGTTTATCTTTCAATGGCTCTTCTAAATAAATTTTATCTCAAGTAATTATTGGTTCAATATTTAAAAAGTTAGTTTCAAATATAAAGCTTACTTTTTTTTTTTTTTTTTTTTTTTGGCTAGAACAGCCAAAGCAAAAGTTCTTTATCAACAGAATGACAAAATCTAACACATTTGAAAAAATCATTTACATTTGTTCTGGCTGAAAATATTATAAATATCATAAATAACAATATTTTGAAAGTAAGTATTAAATATGTAAAAATATCAAACTTCATGATATTTTGAAAATAAACATCAGATTATATGACTATATCTGCATGAACTTGAAAAAGTTATTTTAACAAACTGTTTGATGAATGGCTTGATATAAAAATTTAAAAGCATAAAACCAAGCCGATAAAATATAAGCAATTTTCAATGGACATGACTGTGGTAATAATAAATATCAATGTGTTGCACGAATCAATATCAAGGTTCGTAAATATGATATTTTGATATACAGTAGACTCCCTTAAATCCACCACCCTAAAATCTACAAATTCTTTAAATCCGCACATTGTTTTAGATGTAAACAATGAAACTTACAGTTAAGATGTAGGTATAAAATTTAAGTTTTTTTTTTAAATTTTTATATCATTCTGTACACATTTTAATATGCAATTCTTTTTGATATGATTCAACTCATGTTTTCTCATGAAGGAGTAATAAATTTATTTCTGAAAAAATTCTCTAGATAGTGCTGATATCAGTGGTGATCACAATATTTTTACCAAATAATTTATGCATTAATCAAGCTTTTTTGGTTATTAAGTATGGCTAAACATGAATGAAAACTTTGTTATTTTAAGATTTTGAAGTGAATTATCAATGTATATTTATAAGATGAGTTTCACTGAATAATTCAAGAAAAAAATATCTCACCATTATACATATTCAGTTATGCATTATTAATTATTTACTTGACCTTTACTTTTAATATTTAATTTTTTTTTCTTAATTTTTTTCTTTTAATTAACTATTTTACTTAATTGTAAGCATTCATTATAATTTTGAATGCATTATTAAATTCAAATTATTGTTTAAAAAATGTAAACAAAACAGGGACCAGAAATCCACAAAATTCTAAAATCTGCATAATTTCTGGTTATAAGCTATGCGGATTTAAGGAAGTCCACTGTATATCCACTACTTTCTAAATAATCAACTTACTGCTAATTAAAAATGTTTTCAAACTTAATATAAATTAAAAACTACAATATATTGCACTTATCATGAAAATAAAACAATATTCTAAATGTGTTTTTATTTTTTTTTCGACCGCATTTATAACAAAACTGAAGATCAACTAATTGGAAGCAAAAACAATTGAATTTACTTTTAACACTCAATCGAAAAACAAAATATAGGATTCAGTATTCGTGAAAATTTTATGTTTTATTCAATAAAATTATAAAGACAAAATATTTTTTTAAATTCTAAATTTGAATAAATAACATTGTGTAATATTTTATTCCCTAACCTGCTGTGCAGTTACGAAAACAAAAAAAATTCTTTCTATTACAGCTGTAAATAAATAATTACTTAATTAGATTTTTTATTTTTTTAAGGCTGATATTATCTCACATAATTATTGGTTCTACATATAAAAATTCAGCTTTAAATATAAAGCTTAGATTTTTTTTTTTTTTTTTTTTTTGGGGGGGGGGGGGTGTCTAAAAAAAGCCACTGAAAGAGGAAAAACTTTATCTATAAAACAACATAGTCAATAAAAGTTGAAAAATTCATTTACACTTATTTTGACTGAAAATATCATACAGAAAGATATTTTGAAAGCAAATATCAAATATATGAAAACATCAAATATGATATTTTGAAAAGAAATATCAGATATAAATAACCCTGATCAACACAGAAATATAACACGTTCAATGTAGAGATCAGCATCGGACAATTACAGTGTCTGAGTTGTGCCATGCCTGGAAATTTCGGCCCGTGCAGACCTGCAAATTTAGGTCATATCTATGTCTAAGACAAGATAGCACTTCTCAAAGAATACTGATAATGAACATCCAATATCAAATATTTTCATAAAGTATAATTTTACTGCAGGAAAGTATATTAAAAAATATATAACAAGGACATACAATATATGTATAATTTTTATATAAATTGATATTTTCTTATGCATTAAGAAATAGTTAAAGAAAACTTACCAATTTTAGAATTTAATTTCTTGCAGTATTTTATGTAGAACTTGACCTTGTCTCGACCCTCCTCCATGTTGTTTGCTGTATCTTTTTAACTTTAATTTATCCATGCTGCTGGTACATTTTGAATCCTACAATTTGTGTATACAAAAAAGAAAAAAAAATTAATATGCAAAAAACAAATCTCTCATAAAAGTTACATTTTATGATTATCTTATTTACTAGTTTATATCTAAAAATAAAATTTAATATGGACAATCACATGTAGCATTAGGATGCTTCTATTATCATTACATTTGATCTAAGCAAATTAGTACAAGTTTGATCATCCAATTCCCATTGCAATAGAAATTAATAATCAATATAAAAAGTACAAAATAAAACTGATATGCCTGAAATATTGTATTGTTTTATTTATTTTTGGTCTTAAGATCAAGGGCACTTGCTGGACAAAATATAGGGTAGGGAGCAAGAATTGATAAACGTTTTATAAAAGATCTTTGAACAGAAATAGGAGTACATTTCACTACGCTAAAAAGAGGCTGGGTACATTTTACTGATTTTAAAAAGAGGCATGATACATTTTACTGATTTTAAAAAGGGCAGAATACTGCACGTTTAAATAATGATCTAGAGGGAACACTAGCCAAAGCTATGTTATTTAAAATGGAGAACATTAATATGAAATAAACTAAACTAAAAATCTTTTGTCAGAACACCTCATGCAAGACAGATTTTAAACACGTTAAATATAAAAAATAACATTGAAATGTAACACAAAAATCAAAAAGGAAGTTTCTACTGACTTTTATTTTCAACATTAAGAAATGAAACAGTGTGTTAATCTTTTTTTTTTTCAGGGGTACTATGACACCTAAACCCACCGCCCCCTTAAAAAAAAAAAAAAAGTGTTAAAAACTAGGTAGTATTTTTGGCTTAGAAGCTTTACACTCACGCTAAAAAAAAAAAAAAATTATTGGTTAAAAAAAAGAAAAAAGTCGCCAAATTTAGGGGATTTTTTTCTTTAATGGCAACCTAGCCATTGTATTAAGTTATTCGTTTGGCGCAGTCTTGGAAATCGCGCCAAACAAACAGTCGCCAATCTTTTGTTTACATTTTAGCGTGATAGTAACACATCTGTTCCGTATTTTTTTTTAAATAAAAATTAGTACAAATTGCAGGTACAAGAGTGTTATAGGTAGTCTCCAACTGGATCTTTACCCTTCGGCCACATATAGGGTTAGGATTTGAAAATCCTAATTTTACAAAATTATTTTTATAAATATGTTATTCTTGAAGTAAAAAGGTACTTCATTATAATTTTTATGAACTTTTGTTCAGCTAAATAATTTTATCGTGTAAATTATTTTATTAGTTGAATTTAAAGCTTTATGAATATTTTTACCTGTTCTTCAACAATAAAATTGTTAATGTATTTTTATATCTAATACAACGGTTCCCAAACTATGGGTCGCAACCTTTTTTTTTTTTTGCAAGTCACGTAACGATCTTTCTTTATAAATATACAGTTAACTTCGGTGAAAATAAAATAAACAAAGGTTTGTTTTATGATTATACCACATTATGCTTACAATTTACAATCACTTACATTAAAAATGCCTGTAACAGTTTCCGTGTGATGTACATGCTTGTTTGAATGTTTGCTTTATTCATGATATAAATTAATAAAATACCCTTACAATTCAGAACAAATCTCAAAAGTTAACTTTAAAAACTTAAAATTCGAAAGTTTACTTACCTTAGAAACTAAAATGCTTTAATTCCATAAAATATAATAGTAGTGATAAACAATCAAAACGACAGTATAAAACACACAAGATGAAGAGTTGAAAGTTGAAGTTGTTTCTTTTCCGATTTTCCGAAACGGGACAGCTTGAGATTTGGGGCATGCGCACTGATAATTCCGCTGCTACGGATGTCCCCTGGACGATCATGGATAGTTCGTCCTGATTCTGACGTTCTCTGAACGTCTGAATTATGGCGTGTACAGGATCTGACGGTTGTAGGACCACTGGGATCTGTCTGGGACGTCCAGAGGATGCTTTTGGTTGTATGGGTAACTAATGTTGGTTGACTTGTCTCACTAGCGTGCCTCTATAAGGAAAGGGCAACTGACGTCACTGTTGGTTAAATTGCTGTTGGTTCACAAGAAAAACCTGTTCCTTCTTTATCACTCCTACTGTACACATGAGATGGGGCGATTTGACTGGTCTATGTTAACTGGTCTATGATATAATTGGCCTACGTCACCATAACGACTCCTGCCATGATCACTACGACAAAAATGTAGAGGTAGATTGGTTGATGGAACTGTTTGTGTGTAAACATATGTTTGGGGCCGTTCAAGTATTACGTAAGCATATTTTTAGTCATTTTGTACCCCCTCCCCCCTTGTAAGAAAATATAAGCAAATGCTAGACCCCCCCCCTTGCTTACGTAAGATTTTATGACAGTTTATACATCAAGACTTCTTGACAGATAAAAAGTTACCAATAAATTACATTATTAATCACACAAATTTATATAAATAGGCATATAGGGATTGTGATATCAAAAAATACAAAATGGTTTTAATATATTGTTGTTTATTGCATTAAACAAACCATTGTTTAAACCACCAAATTCATTGTTTAATGCTTATGTAAGAACTGTCGTGACACCCCCCCCTCCCCCTTGTCAGAGAAAATAAGCAGACTCTGGACCCCCCCTCCCCCTTTACTGCTTACGTAATACTTGAACGGCCCCTTTACAAACAAACAGACTCATTTTTACATTAAATAAGAGACTAAAATTATTATTTTTTATACCAAAAAAAGTTCAAAAGTGCATGTAACTTGAATACTGACTCATTGCATTGTTTACACCAGTGGTTCCCAAACTTTTGGTCTCGCGGAGCCCTTTTTGAGAAGAATTTCTAAGGCGGAGCCCCTTAACCCCACGGTACTCTATGGTTTACAAATTAATGCTTTTTTTATACCTATGGAGGATGGTGGATAAGAGTCTGCTAGATAAGAGTCCGAACCAGTAGTTTCCAACATGGGACCAAGGTTCTCAGTTTGGCCCTTTTCTTGATACAGAATTCTGAATTCATACTAGAAATTTAGAAAATCAAAATTTCTATTAACTCCTTGACAGTTTTATTTAATATTACTATTATTGGACACAATAAATTAAAAATAAGAACTAAAAACCTCTTTTTTGTATTAAAATATCTGGCTTGTATAATCGAAATATGTGCGCCAAATACAGCAAAAATTATAGTAAAAAATTTGTGAACGAAGGAAACAAACTCTTTTTACCCGAGCAACGTTCGAGCAATACTGTTAAGTGGTTAATGACATCCATTTTTAAATAAAAAATATTCTTTTGGGATTTCCAGTATGAACTCTGAATTAAAGTTCAAAATGGTAACCATGTCTGGGTCATGCATTCCATTGGGGCTTACGTGAGACTATTATTATTTATAAAAAAGATAAGTTGTACAGTTTTCGTTTACAAAGAGAGACCTCTGTATAATCCCAATAGGCAACTCGCGAAAAAAAAATGTGTAAGCCCAGTCGCTCATGATTAATTAAATAACACGTTTTCACTAGTCCTGCCCACCCGTAATAGATTCATTCGATTACGGATTCTTTTTCGTTATTCTTTACGTTTCTAGTACTTCTAAACATGCAACGAAAACGAATCGCTTCTGATCTTCTTCTTTTGATCAATTTTTTAAAAACACATTTAGAAGCAGATCATCGTTTTAGTGTGTAAGTGGGCGGGGCAAAATCTATAACGTGTATTGTTAAGTGTAGCATCGTTCACTTTTTTGGATGTTTTATTTGAAGTATTTAGCTATTAATTATAGTTTTGAAAGAAACTTTCTTTCACCATTGTTTTTGCCTCAAAATAGATACATGGTTAAAAACTACACATGATTAAAAGAACTGCAACTAGTAGAAAAACTTTACTAACAAAACGGGATATATGGGAGGGGTTAAATTAATATCAGGGCGGGTACTCATTGACGAAAAATCTAAGAAAGTGGCGGAGTTGAGCAAAAGTTTAGACTGTTAGTGTGATGACAAATGTAAAGAATCAATATATATTTTTTAAATTGCTACAGCCTTATTTCTGATAGGTAAATGTGGCATCATAAGAATCCTAGCCAATGCTGAGACCAATAAAAACAAAATTTTAAAGAGGGGTTGTTAAGTGATACAAGATGTTAAAAAAAATGCGTTTTCAGCAACATACATTACTTTAAAAATTAAGTGCAATTCTGTAAAACAGCATAGAAAATTTAAGTAACTAAGAATTAATAAAAATAAAATAAACAGGTTAAAGGAATTAAAGTTACGAAAAGAAAACTATATACGCAAAGTGTACAAATATTAAATGATACCAGATGTTACAAAAAAGAGTTGGTTTAATCGACAAACATTGTTTTAATAAGAAAAACAGTATAAAAAATTTAAATAAACAAAGAACATAACCAGATTAGAGAAATTAAAGTTATATAAAAAAAAATATATATATATACACAAATGTAAAATTAACTTAATGAGGGGCTTTAAATGATACGGGATGTTATAAAAAAGATGTTTTAAGCGACAAATATTGTTTTACTATGAGAAACAGTATAGGAAATTTAAATATCTAAAAATTAATACAAATAGCGGAGCCCCAAGGGCTCCGCGGAGCACACTTTGGGAACCTCTGGTTTACACAATTACCATTAAAAAAATGTTTAGTATGGATGGTGGAAAATGTAAAATGTTAATTTTCTACAGTTTTATTATATTTTTTACTTAAAACTCGCAACACATTTTTCTTTAATATATATTAAATAAAACTGCAGAATAAGCTTTATAAGACATTTAAATATATTTAAGAAAATGTAAAATGTATAAATACATAACACGATAATAAAGTTTAATAAATTATAACACTTACCTTTCGTGATCTGTCAACTTTTGCAAATAAAACTATTATTTTTTATTAGAATAGACCATTACTCGATATTGTAGATTTATATATATTAATATAAATATTTTATGATTAAGTGCAATGAACAATTGTTTAATTATATTTTTAACATAAAAAATCTAAATAAAGTACAAAAGGTAAACATCAAAAAGAAATTTTATTTAGATACCTAAAAGCTAAAAACATCACATGAAAATAAAATAACTATAACATCGCAAAGCGTTTTTAATATGTTTTGCTATGACAAACTTTTCTATTATGACAAGTTTTTATTATTATATTTGAAGATTAATATTTTTGATAGTTCCTCTGGATATGAAAAATAATGCAGACAGCAATCTACTTTAAAATTGCGAAAGGAAGTGCAGTTATCAAGACTGATTATATGAACATAATCATTTATATGTACGCTTAGTCTTCAAGAATAACCATAGTTATTTGATTTTTTCATAAAAACTGAAGAAACGTCACTCAAATAGAAAAAAAAGACAGAAATTCAACACACAGCAAACAACATGGCATGCACACGCATCCTTCACTATAAATTCGCTTTGCATGAGACGCCATTTAGCTCGCACATGCGTGAATGACCATCACGTATTTCCGCATGGGCGAAAACTATAGCGTCTAGTCCCTGCACTTTGGCTACGATTTCAAAAAACGGATCACTCTGCGCGCATGCGTGCTTGTCTGATACTTTAAAATTTTGTTCTAAGCCATTTCAAAATGAGTGCGTATAGCTCTGTGGTATGTCATTTCTCTTCCGTTCTGTGGTCTTGAGTTCGAATCCCAGCGGCGGAAAGTTTTATTTTTCAGTATTTATTTGAGTTATAAAAAATAATTTGAATTAAAAAAATGTAAAGTTTCCATTTTTCAACATATAAGCGATGGAAAGTTTGAAACAAAATGGAAATAAATATGAAATTTTGTTATAAATGAATTTCGTACATTCTAGAGAATTCTGTACAGCGAGTTTCATTCGTCCAGTGATGTTTTTTTATCGGTTAATGTACGCGAAGCGTACATACACAAATTTTTGACCGCGGCTTGAATGAATTTCGTGCATTCTAGAGAATGCTGTACAGCGAGTTTCATGCGTCCAGTGATGTTTTTTTTTCGGTTAATGTATGAGAAGCGTACATACACAAGTTATTGACCGTGGCTTGAATGAATTTCGTGCATTCTAGAGATTGCTGCAAAGCGAGTTTCGTGTGTCCATTAAAGTTTCTTTTAATGTTAAAAATTGTTTTTTGGATGTTAAAAATTCGCTTTAAAACGCTATAAAATCGTTAAAAATTGAAAAATCTAGAGGGAAAAAAATGTATTTTAGTAAAAGTCTGAAATTGAATTTCTTTAAGAATGTTAAAAAAAAACTAAAAATAATGAAAATTGTGAAAGAAAATATTTAATTATATTACGCTAAATGTTTTAAATCAAAATCCTTTTACGAATTTAAAAAAACTGCCGCGGAATGGAATAAAATTAATATGGTTCTCGTTGAAACTGTCTAGAAGAGCAATGCGCATGCACGCAGCACGATCCATTTTTTGAAATCGTAGCCAAAGTGCAGGGACTAGACGCTTGTGGTGAAAACGGCAGCTTGTGTCTTCAGGCTGTCGCAAAGATACATCTCAGTGGCAGCCTGTTTTGTTATCTCAGAGATGTTTCATGTACATCACATAGAGACGTGATAATAATGAGACTTTGCGATGTACCGGAGACACCACTGGGACCAAGTGTGCTGTGTGGGATGTCCTTTCCTTATATCAAAGTGGCAACATCAGGGCTACACTAGATACCGGGCTGGCTCATTCATTATCATGACGTTACAAATGGTGGCTGACGTCACAAATGGTACCACCGATTGGTACAAAGCAAAACAACAAAACGAAAGACATACAGCGATTGGCACAAAACGATGGGCGTGTCGCTTTGTACCGATCGCTGGTCGCGGCCAGCCACCACGAGGCTAACGAAAAAGACAGGCTACCGCGGTGCATTTCGCTTATCTTTTTTTAGCCTTTCTTTTTCGTTAGCCTCGCAGGCACCATTTGTGACATCATGATAATGAATGAGCCAGACCTAGAACTCCTATAATAGAGGCTGTTACATCCTCGCAGATTCGGCACCCGAACTGGAGCACAGTCGAAAAACCAAGCTAATCAGAACAGAGTCTTAGGCAACCCCAACTCCGGCTGCGGTAGATTGATGCTGAACTGGGTACCAATAATCCGAAACAAAATGGATATGCGTCAGCTCCTATTATAGGAGTCTTAGCCAGCCTGGTATCTACTGTAGCCCTGGCAACATACGATACTCAGATTTAGCGGTATTTAGACCGCGACCAAAGAAATACACGGCGGAATCATGACGTTTAGAACGTCACATGGAGTGTATCCGATGCTAACGAAAAAGAAAAGCTACCGCGTTGCTTTACGCGTATCTTTTGTTACAGACCGCGGGAGTCACGTGATGCTCGAATGCACCAATGCAGGTGTATGAAAAGAGCCTCACGTCACTCTAGCGGTCTGTGAAAAAAGGTAAATGGAATGCACCGTGGTAGCCTGTCTATTTCGTTAGCCTCGGAGTGTATCGAGGCTAACGAAATATGTGAAAATCACGTGATGCTCGAATGTACCAATGCAGGTGTACGAAAAGAGCATCATGTCACTCTAGCGGTCTGTAAAAAAAGATAAGTGGAATGCACCGCGATAGCCCGCGACCTACGTTATAAACGGCCGGTGCATGACGTTTAAAACGTCACATGAAGTGGATCATTTTTACACGGTGATTGGTGCAAAGCGGCGCTCCCACCGTTTTGCACCAATCGCTGTGTAAAAATGATCCACTCCATGTGACGTTTTAAACGTCCTGCACTGGCCGTGTATAACGTAAGTCGCGGATAGCCTGTCTTGATCGTTAGCCTCGAGTGTATGATCTTTACACGGTAATTAATACAAAGCGCGCCCATATTTTTGCGCCATTCGTCGTGTAAACATGATCCACTCCGTGTCACGTTTTAAAAGTCATGGACCGGCCATATATTCCGTTGGTCGTGCTTAGACAGACGTGTTTGTCCAAACTGCGACAAACCTACAGCATTCCAGAACCTATCGATACTCACCTAGATGAGTTCTATTACACAAATGTGTCAAGTAAACAGTTAATAAGTATCAGCTTGAGGACAGTGGCAAATAGCTTGTCAAGATGCTTGGCGATTTGGTTTTGTCCTAATTCGGCACAACCAATCATTTTTTATATCCCGTATGTCGCCACTCTCATATAGAGGCACCATAGTACAGGCGAGTGTCGTTGTTTTGAAATGTGATTTGCCATAGTTTGAACGAGACTCTGAATCTAACGCTCATATTAACCAACTACCTCGATTCCCAGTTAAGCGCGAATAGCTCGATCGAACGCTCAAATGTATTCACTATTAACCTGATTGGACTTCGGCTGTAATTAGGTGCAATCAGGTTAATGGTGAATACCATTTGAGCGGTCGGCTGAGGATCTTGAACTTATGGCTATGATGGCATACACTCACGCACGATTTTTTTTTAATCGGTTAAAAAAAGGAAAAAAGTCGCCAAACTTTGGGGACTGTTTTTCTTTTATTGCAACCCGGCTATTACGCTTGTAATTAGTTACTGGTGTAGTGTTGAAATTTGTTATTGTAATCCGCATTTGCGTGGATGTTAAGGGAAATGATTGCGCATGTCTGTATTACGTCATTGATGATGAAAATTAGAAAAAACACGTGATTGGTTGTAGAACGCTTTTCTATTGTACGTTATTGGTTGCAGAGTCGCGTATTATAGAACCGTATATGGAAGGGAAAAAATTTGCATAACTGTTGAGTTAATGATTGTTTTTTAATTGTCATAGGATTTATTGCGTATTGGCGGTTACAGTGGCGGTTATTACAGTGGCAGTTAGAGCGGTAGGATTGAATTTATCATTCTGCCGTTACAAAACTCTAGGGGGATTGGTTTAATGTCATTTATGACAGTTAATGGTATAAATACACGTCTGCCAGAGATCCGGTAAGGATTACGCATTTAGGTAAGTTCGGCACTTCAAAACTGAAATGACGCGATGATTTTATCTAATAGTTTGTGTTAAATTACAATTTGAATCACCGAATGGTTATCCTGATATAGTAGTGCTCTTTAAAATATTGAAATGACGTGATTTTATCTAAAGGTTATTACGAAATTACAAAATCAATTATCGAATGATTATTCTGATTGTAGCAGTCCATTTTAGAAGAATGATTTAGATAATATATTTTCTATTAAATTTATGTTACAAAAATTTATTTTTCCTTTATTTTGATAATTCGCTTTCTGGTTTTACTAATACGTCATTATTTATAAATGTTGTATTTGTCATGAAATTAGAAATTAAATAATCGAATGTTTACACTGATATAGTAGAGCACTTTAAAAGATTGAAATGACGCAGTGATTTTAACTAAAAGTTTGTGTGAAATTAGAATTAGCACCAGCAAAGGATTACTGTAATATAGTAGTGCTCTTTAAAAGATTGAAATGACGTAGTTAACATTTTCCATTAAAAGTATGTTGTAAAAAGTGTATTTTTGGTATTTAATTGTTGTGTAAAAATAAGATTTTCTGTGTTTTCAAATAGGTTGTTATTTATAAATGTTCTGTTTGTTATGTTTCCAATATGGCAACGGAAAATAGTAGCTTGGCGCAGTCTTAGAAAGCGCGCCAATCAAAATCGCCAAGCTCCCATGCATGAGTGTAAAGCATCTGTTCCGAACTTATTTGCGACTGGATGTAGATGGTGAATACCAGCGTAAGAGTTTGCACTGTGCGTGTGTCGCCACTTTTGCGTACAAAAACACTCTAACACACATTACAGAAGTTGGGATGCCCTCCGTGGCCGAGTGGTTAAAACACCATTCCGCTAATCGCTTAAAAGCGTAGGAGACAGGGCGGCGGGTTCGACTCCCGTCAACCGTCAACTCCATTGCACACTCTTTGTGGCGTTCTAGGCTGTAATTCTTCAGTGTTTAATTTCCTTGTGTCTATCTAGTCCTCATTTTGGCGAATATTTAGAAGCGGATATTTGTATCAAGCACACAAGTCTGATGTACATGTCAATAAACAAACAGAAGTTGGCGAGAGGCCTCCGTGACCGAGTGGTTAAGACACCATTCCACTAATCGCTTGAGAGCGTAGGAGTCAGGTCGTGGGTTCGACTCCCGTCAGCTGCATTGCACACACTTTGTGGAACTCTTGGTTGTAATTATCTGGTGTTAAAAATTTCCCTGTAACTATCTCGTAATTGTATATTGACGATGACTTATAAGCGGACACACAAGAAGGGCTACACTACACTGTTAAAAATCTTCAGCTTTTGCTGCACACTTTTAGAGAAAACGGTTACTTTACTAAATTATTGAGCATTTTCATTGGTCAAAATAGAGATATTCTATAAAAGCGGTGGAGTTACTATGTAGCAAAATCTGAAGATTTTTAATAGTGTAGATACTGGGCTGGGTCATTCATTATCATGACGTCAGAAATGGTGGCTGGCCGCGACCAGCGATTGGTACAAAGCGACGCGCCCATCTTTTTGTGCCAATCGCTGTATGTCTTTCGTTTTGTCGAGCCCGGTATCTAGTGTAGCCCTGCTCATATCCTTTCTACTATAAATTTTATTTTCTGTATGTCACCACTTTCTCTTAGAGGCACTCTAGTTGATGTTTCATTAAGAGCCAAAGCTAAAATCAAGTTGGAATCAGGTTTTGGTACTGTTTACTTCAGTACCGTCAGGGCTACACTAGATACCGGGCTTGCTCATTCATTATCATGACGTCACAAATGGTGGCTGGCCGCTACCAGCGATTGGTACAAAGCGAAACGACAAAATGAAAGACATACAGTGATTGGCACAAAACGACGGGCTCGTCGCTTTGCACCAATCGCTGGTCGCGGCCAGCCACCTTTTGTGACGTCATGATAATGAATGAGCAAGCCCGGTATCTAGTATAGCCTTGGTACCGTATTTAAGAGTATGTGACAGGTGCGGTTGCACACGCCATCGTATCCGGAAAAAAGTATTTATTTATTTAATACAAAATATCTGCATATTCATCCTTCATTTGTTTGTGAATTATTTATATCACAGTAAAATTTATATATTTTTACAGGATGTTACAGAAAAGGTAAGACGAACTTTAACAGGTGGCAGTACACATCAAAACAAACAGTTTTCATCAAATAATGTATGGTCGGAAACGAAACGCAAAGGCGCTAGAGCGTTTGAAAGCGCCCGCTCCGCCAACGTTAAAACCCCATTCCTGTTGGGAGTTACCAAGACAACATTAGAGACCGGGCTTGCTCATTCATTCTCATAACGTCACAAATAGTGGCTGGCCGCGACCACCAATTAGTATAATGCGACGTACTCATTGTTTTGTGCCAATCGATGTATGTCTTTCGTCGCAGCCAGCCACCTTTTGTGACGCATGATAATAAATGAGCAAGCCCAGTATCTAGTGTAGCCCTGGAGTTACCTAGAGAAAAACATCACCATGTATGAAAATGTCACTTAGAGAAGAAACCATATGCAAATGTAATCTAGGGAAGAAGAACCCGTATACAAATGTAATCTAGGGAAGAAAAAGCCGTATGCAACCAGGGCTACCTAGATACCGAGCTTGCTCATTTCTTATCATGATGTCACAAAAGGTGGCTGGCCGCGACGAAAGACATACAGCGATTGGCACAAAACGATGGGCGCGTCGCTTTGTACCAATCGCTGTTCACGGTCAGCCACTACTTGTGACATTATGAGAGTGAATGAGCAAGCCCGGTATCTAGTGTTGTCTTTATGCAACTGTAAGCCACGGTGAATAAGAGACACTGACGTCAACCTTGTGAGACCGAGGCTAACGAAAAAGAAAGGCTACCGCGGTGCTTTACGCATATCTTTTTTTACAGACCGCGGGAGTCACGTGATATTCGAATCCACCAATGCAGGTGTATGAAAAGAGCATCACGTCACACTAGCGGTCTGTAAAAAAAGTTAAGTGGAATTCACCGCGGTAGCCTGTCTTTTTCGTTAGCCTCGTGTGAGACTGTTCCAGTGTGCAACCTTTAATCAGAGTTTTAGTGAATGGAATAATGGAGGAATTTATAAATATGGAAAAGGCTGATGTGCATTTTATGTATGGATCTGCAAAGGGCAATAGAATAAAGGCAAAACGACTGTACAGGGAGAGTTTTTCCAAAAGGCGGTTTCCCAATCCAAAAACATTTGCGCACTTGCATCGGCAACTGTGTGAATCTGGAGCCTTTCTCGCTCCCCGGGCTGATGCAAATCCTGCAAGGACGGCCAGAACGTCAATTTGTGGATGAGGGCTTACTTGGTACGGTAATGCTTGTATTCCCTAGCCCTAAACCTAGAAAACGTGGGTCGAACACTAAAATAGTATTCACCATTAATCTGATTCGACTTCAGTCGCGATCGGGTCCAATCAGGTTAATCAGAAATTTCATTTGAGCATTCAACCGAAGTTTTCGTGGCTGAGATAAACCTCGCGACAAAATCTTCACTGAAAAACATGAAGTCAAACATGTTCTTTTCATCCTCAAAGTTCAAGGGCATTCCGGGAATTTCCTCACGAGTTTCAGTAAGATATTCGACGAAATGCCTGAAATCGGTCACTGCTCATTAATTTCTGGACAACAGTATATGTCAATCAATTCTTTGGCATGCATAAACTTTTTCACACTTTCTCGAGCATCTGTCAATGATTCAGCATGTTTTTCACATCCTGAAACATAGTTGATCACTTCACGATGACTCTTTCTTCTTGTAAACTTTTATTAGCTTTTCAACTTCAATTAGTCCCGCAGTGGCGCGGACGGTAAAGCTCGGTTCTCGTAAGATCACCGAAAACCAAGCAGCATCGACCAAGGTCAGTGCTTGGGAGGATGCAACCTCTCTCGTCTGCCTCTGCTGTTGGACTGTGTACGTTAATGGGAGCTGCTGCACGTTAAATCTGTTCGTGGCTCTAATGTCCTCCAAGTTTTATATAAGTGTTACCTCTGGGGGTGCCAATCCAGATGCAGGTCTCTCATCTGGAATTGGTTCAAAATTAGGAGACTAGTTTCAAAGTTATATGGATCATGTCAGCTGTATAGAAATAAAAAGCAGCTCACCAGGCCTTTGGGCCAAACCAACAACAACAACAACAACAACTTCAATTATGAGGGTCAACACAACACTATTAAATTTCAAATTTTTACTAAAGAGGCTTGTGTAGAACGTATTTTTCATTTTACTTAGCAAATCTGCGTTTACTTCATTCTTCGAGCTAAAGTTATCTGATTTAAAGAAAATAACGCGCTAACAAACACAAATGAACTTAAAACCGAAAGTAGCTACTCTAAAGCACTCACAGCCGGCTCAGACTTCTAGAAAAATGAGTTATTTGAGCCACTTTCAAAATTCAAACATCTATCACTTGATAAAGTTTTATTGAGCTTTTTAAAAATTGGAGTCGACCATTCTACTTTATGTGTACATTTAAGAAATTAAAACTGTATGCGCAATGATACATAAACAAAACTGGGTGTTTCAAGTTTACCCATTGATTGGAATTACTTGGGACACATGTATAAAATCAATATTTGGCTCAAATTAGAATTCTATGGAGTGAACAAACTAAAAACCATACAAGGGAACCACTTTTGGTGCAGTTTGCATCTAGCATTGCGACCTGGTGCATTTTACAGCCCTATATTACAAAGTTTGAGAATCGATAAAAAATTTCTGTTAAAATCACATTTTTTGATTTTACAGCAGCATAACTTTCTGAAATTACATTTTTCGAGACCACTTATCGCGCTATTAATATAGAAGTTTTTTTTATATAAAAAGTTGAATTTCATTTTGAAAAAATACAACATTATAATTGCCTTTTTGGCGGCGCGACATTGGCTTTATTCATTAGCGTAGAATTTTTCTCTGCAACCCTGGCCAAAAGTCATAATTTTCTGCTGTGTGTGAGTGAGAAGTCGTTTGGATTCGTAGCACCCTATTTGGTGACTTAACTCGCTTTTGGCGTGAAATTAACAATTAAAAATCCAATAATAAAAAAATTAAAAATATAAAAAATATATATAAAATATGATTTTGGCAGAGAATTTTCATCGGTTTTCTAGCGTTTATGAAGAGGGTTACAAAACGCACCCAGTCTCGATGCTAGGTGCGAGCTGCACCAAAAGTGGTTTCCTTGTAAGGAAAAAACTTACATAAATCAATGGAATGCATGCGTGCATCTTCAATGAGGATGGAATTATTAATTCTGAAGTTTAAAAGGAAGTGTTTAACGTTCCTTAAATTTTTAACATGTTGTACAATAAGAATGCATTTTTTTAATGTCGACTTCTGTTCCATTATCTACAGCGGTATCACATCATTTACAACACGTAATAACTTTTTTATCATTTTGAACTTTTCCAAAATAATACTACTTGTACATTTTCTTCATTTGCTATCATTTCAATAACAATGTTCTAGAACTGTTTAGACTTTTTTTTCTTACTGTTTTCATTGTAGACGTTCAACAATGATGCAGACGTCCGGTTTAATCTTCCTCCATTTCAACGAAGCGTTTTTTTTGCACATTAGGGATTTCTTGAGCATCAGCGTTTGTATTGCTGTCAAAGTCTGTATCAATAAAGTCACTTAAAATCCAATCAGAATCTGTTTTGAGCAACATTTCAATCATTCAATCTTGAGCAACATTTTTGGGTGGTTCAAGTTACCACAATAGTGACACAGCATATCACAAAAAACTGTTATTAAAAGTCATTGAATTATTGTCAGAAATAAAGTAAGAAAATGTAAAAAGAATAATATGAGAACAACTACATAAAATAAATAATATTTGAACTTACCTGTAAAAATCATCAAATGAAACAAAGAAGTTATTTGAGCGTAATTGCACACAATGGCGCATTTAAAGAGCATTCAAACAGGAAACAGTGTTGCCAAAGGACCATTGATAATATTCCCTACAAAGTGGCTCAAATTACCTCACCGTTTTAAGTAACCCCTGACTACGGTATGAGAAAGTGATGCCAAAAACAAAACTCCGACAACAAAAGATTTAGAAAGTGGGAGGAAAAAGGGGAGGAGGAGGGAAACGAGCTTTTGCACTTTAATGATTCGGAATACATTAATGTGCACATTACCTAAGTAACCTAGGTAAAGTGGGTGTGGTGACGCTAATTTGTCTTAGCCGAAAGTGGAAGTTAAAACATAATCCATTTCATTCAGCGGAGCAAAGAGCGTTCTACTGTTTGGCGAGGTTTCGCGAAGTACCGAGACGGACTGAGAACTCTAAGCGGAAAAACCTTTACTCACTTGCTTACTGCAGTCGCCAGTGAAACATCGTTTTTGAAATGCTACTATGAGGCTTCATTTTTATACATAATAGCGGGTGAACCAAAAGTTCGTTAAATTTTTAAAAAAATATAAAAAAGGAAGAAATTATGATAAAGAAGTGCGGTTTGCAAGAAAGGGCTCACAAGGTTGTTGGATTTTTTTAGCAGCAAAAATTTTTTAGTTAAAAAAGTCACTTTTAGATGGCGCTAACATGCAAGAGATTCAGCAAAATTATGTAAATGAATCCTGCAATAAAAGACCGGGATATATGAGAGTTTCTCATTAGCTTTCAGAATGTTATCATTACCCGATCGAGCGTTGTTGGTGAAGTTGTTCTACTTGAACGGAGAGTTTCTGCAATTCATTCCGACATGTTGAATTCAACTGTAACGGGCGTTGTGAGTTGCCTTAGTTGTGTCGTACAATGTTCTGGAGGTCATGTTGAACAATTGTTATTGCAAGAATAAATGATTGGGGTGTACTGTTCTATTCATTGTGTTTCGAGTCGTCAGCACCCTCTACCAGTGACATTTTTAACTAATTTTTTTTGCTGCTAAAAAAATCCGACTACATTGTGAGCCCTTTCTGGCATTTTTATCATAATTTCTTCCTTTTTATGAATTTTTAAAGTTTTAACGGACTTTTGGTTCACCCGGTATTAAATGCTTTTGCTTAATATTTTACTATGTTGATTTAGTTATACATTTAGTATATTTTCTGTTTTAATAAAGAGTAAAATGTACAGTGACATGGCTTTTACATAATCACAGCGTAACCTTACATCCTATAAGTGGTGACCCTTTATACACGCTTGGAGCTGTGGTTAAAAGGAGTAAAATAAAAAAAAAGATGTTTTCCAAAAGGAGTTCTCACAACAAATCTATTGGGATGTCTTTGAAGGTTTAAGGTATGAGATTTCCGTTTTGTCTGTTCCCTCTTGCATTTATCCTATTAGATGTCTTAATCTTGTTTAGTTTGCAATGGGTTAGAATTTGATATTGCTGTTTTAATTTTTTAAATGTTTTAATCTTCTTTCAGTCTTGATTAAATGGTTGTTATTTCGGTATTTTGCGATTTTTGTTTGTTTTCTGATATTATACGGGATGCCTGACGACATTCCTAATGAGACTGTTGAAGTGGACTACAGGGTAAAACAGGGTAAAGTAAAACTACAGGATGTGGTATAGTGTCAGCGAAAGCTCCCAATTTTTGGCCTAGCAATGAAAGTTATTCTTTGTACAGCTGGAGGCTAGTTTCAGGTTAGCAGGAATCTCGGTCGAATAAACTAAAATTGATAATTTGGTGGCGTCTCTGGATGCTGAAACTTTGTCTTTTGCTTCCGATATAGTGTTTAAACCCTCAGAAGAACCGTATAGTGCACTTAAAGTGCGATTATTCAATTTTCTCAGAATCGGAAGGTTAGGACATTACTTGAAGATTTAGAACTGGGTGATAGGTCCCTCTCAATGTTGTTGCGTAAGATGAGAGAGTTAAGTGAAGGCTATGTTGATGATGACTTTTTGATAAATATATGGCTTCGGAGGTTACCGGTATCGGTACAAACAATTTTGTCGGTCAGTTCTGAGAGTTTAAATAAATTAGAGGAGATGGCGCTATATTTGTGAATGTACGCAGGTTGCTGTTAACTCTCTGTAATCGAGAGGGGCTGAACAAACTCAATGTAATCAACAAAATAAATAGTTGGAGCAGTTACAATTGCAGGTTCAGGAACTTTCTAGGCTGGTTAGAGCAAGTTCTTGTCCCAAGTCGCCTAGGAAGTCTCACCGGCGGAACTCATTTAATTCAAAGGATAGCTCATACAGAGAGGGGTGGTTATGTTGATATCATTTTCGATTTAAGGCAAGGGCTCAAAAATTTGTATCTCCGTGTGCTTACCAACAAACAAAACGACCCTCGATCGCAGGAGTAGCGACGGCTACTGCACCTATTAGCTTGAGTCGCCGTCTTTATGTTATTGATAAGTTTACACAATCCAACTATTTGATAAATACGGACAGCGATGTCTCATGTTTTTCGAAGTCATTTTTAGTTAAAAGTACTAATAAGAGGGATTTTACATTGTATGCCACTAATGGTTCAAAAATCTGCACTTACGGTACTAAACAATTGACATTGGATTTGGGATTGAAAGGTAAATTGCAGTGGCCATTTATCATAGCTGAGGTAACTAAACCAATTATTGGCGCTGACTTTTTACAACATTTTGGATTACTGGTTGATTTAAAAAAGCGGTGTTTATTAGACCCTGTGACTAATTTTTCTGCTCGTGGTCGTGCAAGTCTGTGTGATGTCCCAGTGATTAAGATTGTTTTTGAAGACACTGCATATATAGAAATGATAAAAAATATAAAGAGATTACGCAGTTAAATAATCCTAATAAACGAGCAATAAAACATGCTATAGTTCATTTTATCCCTACTGTTGGCCCACTTGTTACAGCTAGAACTCGTGGTTACATCCAGCGTAGTTCCGGATAGCTAAGCCGGAGTTTGACTACATGTTTGAGAAAGGTATCTGTAGACTATCTAAAAGTAATTGGGCTAGTCCATTGCATATGGTCCCTAAAGGCGTTTCAGATTGGAGACCAACTGGGGATTACAGGGAACTTAATCGAATTACAGTGCAAGATAAGTACCCCATTCCTAACATTCAAGGTTTCACTCATATGTTAAAACGAAAAAAAATATTTTCTAAAGTGGATTTAGTCCGGGCATATAACACTAAATTCCAGTTCATCCTCCTGATATCTCTAAAACTGCTATTATAACTCCTTTTGGTTTGTTTGAATTTCCATTTTTAAACTTTGGTTTATGCTCTGCGGTGCAAACGTTTCAACGCTTCATAAATGAGGTACTATGAGGTTTGGAGTATTGATTTTCTATTTCGATGACATCTTAATAGCGAGTGAAACTAACGTTGAGCACATTCAGCATTTAGAGGAAGTTTTTAAGCAGTTTAGAGATTACGGGGTTATAATTAATGAATCGAAATGTGAGTTTGGTAAAGAAACTATAGATTTTCTGGGACATACTATAGATAGCCAAGGCTGTTCTAAAGTGGGAAAATGTTCCACACAAGGATAAAGTGAAAGCGACTGTTGAATTTCCAAAGCCAAAAACTGTTAGCGATTTGAGGAGATTTTTGTGTATGGTGAACTACTATCATAGTTTTGCACCGCATATTGCAGAAATATTGCGACCACTAAATCTGTTCTTAAAAGGAGCAAAAAAGAGAAGGAGCAAATAAAAGAAAAATTCAGTGGGATACGGATTCAGGAAGTAGTTTCGAGCAAGTTAAGCAAGCTATGGCTAATGTGACTTTGCTTTAACACCCTTCTCAAGATGCGAAACTTGCACTTATAACTGATTGCAGTGATTTTGCTATGGGTGGCGTGTTACAGGAAGTTATGCCCGATGGACCAAAACCACTTGGATTTTTCTCTCGTAAGTTGTCCCCTGCACAGTGCAAATATTCAACATATGACCGGGAATTGTTGGTGACATATTCTGCGATCCAATATTTTAGGCATATGTTGGAGGATCGAGTATTTACGTTGTACGTGGATCACAAACCTCTAATTTTTGCATTTCAGCAAAAACATGAGAAATGCTCCTCTAGAAGTCTTCGGCAGTTAGACTTTATATCCCAGTTTACTACGGATATACGTTATTTGCCAGGGAAGGTAAATTTTGTTGCTGACAGTTTATCGAGAATTTGTGAGGTTCAATTTTCGTCACTTGCAGATTTTGAGTTGTGAGAAAAGTTGCAAATAGAGGATGAGGAGCTAAAGGATATTTTGAACAGAAAAGTTGAGTTTAGTGGAAAATTACCTAAAGTACAAATGCCGGACGCTAAGACATTATTGTATTGTGAAAATTCTGTGGAGGTGAATAGATTTTATGTCCCCCAGACCCTGAAATATAATGTGTTTGAGTCAATACATGGGTTGTCGCATCCAGGAATACGGGCTTCTAGGCAGCTGATCTGTTCGAAATATATTTGGCCAGGGCTAAATGAGGATGTTGCTGTGTGGTGTAGAGCGTGTATACTTTGTCAAAGGACTAAGGTGCACTTATATACTAAGTCTCCTTTGGTGCGATTTTTAGTTCCAGATGAGAGATTTGCGTATATACACATAGACATCATTGGTCCTTTGCCTCTAGTACGTGGATTTAGATATTGCCTAACCATGATTGATAGGTTTACTCGGTGGCCAGAAGCTGTACATATTGTGGATATGACTGCTGAAACTGTTGTTCAGGCTTTTGTTCAGACGTGGATTTCCCATTTTGGTACGCATGAGAGGATAACATGCGAAAGGGGTAAACAATTTAATCCATACTTTTTGAAAGTCTGGCAAAAATGCTAGACTCTGGTATATCTAGGACGGCTTCGTATACACCCCAGACCAATGGTTTGGTGGAGCTACTTCATAGATCTTTAAAGCAAGCCTTAATGTGCTATAAGGTGGATTTGTTGGAAGCTCTCCCTCTGGTTTTGCTAGGTCTACGGTGTTTGAGGTACAGTACGTGAGGACCTTTATGCGTATACAGCTGAACTGACGCATGGAACAACTTTACGGCTTCCAGACCAGTTGTATGAATATTTCCCTTATCAGACCCACCTACTTATATAGCTAAGCTATAGAAAATTATGCATGCTTTGAAACCTTGTCAGCCTTTAACACATAGACAGCAAAAGATCTATGTTCCAAAAGAACTAAATAACTGTACCCATGTGTTTGTTCAGAGAGGTCCATTTAAGAGATCTTTGTAACCGACTTATGAAGGTCCTTTCAAAGTCATAAAGCGACTGGAGAAAGATTTTGTCATTTCAATCGGTAGCCAGGAAAAGATAATAAATATTGATCGATTAAAACCTGCTTTTCTGTTGGATGAAGACAGTGAGCCTGATCCTACGACTTACATAACCAGGTCACTAAGAAAGGTTCGTTTTCGTCTGCCACGGGTTGTGTGAGACTGGCGGGGGAGTTGTGTGGCGACGCTAATCTGTCTTAGCCGAAAGTAGAAGCTGAAATATAATCCATTTCATTCAGCGGAACAAAGGAGCGTTCTCCTGTTTGGCGAGAGTTTGGCGAGGTTTCGCAAAGTATGGAGACAGACTGAGAACTCTAAGCGGAAAAACCTTTGCTCACTTGCTTACGGCAGTCACTGGTGAAATAAAGTTTTTGGAATGCTGCTGTGCGGCTTCATTTTTATACGCAATATTTAATGTTTTTGCTTAATATTTTACTATGTTGATTTAGTTATGCATTTAGTATATTTTCTGTTTTAATAAAAAGTAAGTTGTACAGTGACATGACTTATACATAATCACAGCGTAACCTTACGTCCGATATGTGGAAAAAAATTTTTATAGATGATTTGGCACTTTAATGGAACAAATCAGGTAACCTGCAGAGTAAATAAGGTAATTTGAGCATAAACGGCTTTCTAAATTTAACGGTAACATATACATTGAAGCAGCAGTCGAAAGTTATTCACATTGATTGGCTAACCAGATATCATGTAACAGATTATGGATTTACGTAAAAAGCTCTCCAGAACGTGCAGATTTTGAAGAATGGAACAGTTTTATAAAAATACCTCGACTGTCTGCGATGTTGTGGGTAGAGCCATGGTCAGTTGGGCGTGGTTATAGACGGAGCCGATATGGGTGTTATGCTTATGGGGGTTTCCTGGGCCCAGTTAAGTGTGGAACTATGGAGGTTGACTGTGACAAATTTGGTGACCAAGTTTTGCGCCAAGCTCTTGCTTGGAATGTTTGAGAATTCGAAGTCCGACAATACAGAAGCCGCATTTTCCGGAATGTTCTGGATAATATGGGATGACATCGTCAGGGAATTTTGCCTAGCTGCTATGCCAAGAAAGAATTACATTCATGCACCACAGAGGGTTTATGTTTATTAGTTATAGAGTTTTAATTTTTCGATACACGGATTACATCTGGAGTTACAAGCGATTGTCTCATGAAGAGCTGTTACCGGGCTGTTGCGTCGAAAAATTCGGTTTAAAACGTCCATTTTGACAGCGTTTACTGAAAGATCCCTTGCCTTTATTAAAAAAGTGAAATAACCATTTGATTTCATAGTAACTGAATAACAGCATCTGCGAATTCCATGCTTTTACGAATGAATAAAAATGACCTCGTAAATGTGTCAGACGGTAGCTGGTTTGGATTTGAGAGCAGCCTTAAAAAACACTCGATTATTATCTTTGTAATCTGCAAGATGCATTGACTTTTTTTCTGACTGTAACTAACCATCTCGCCTATCGAGGAACGCTAAGTGTCTAAATATGGAAAATTTAGAGAAAATACTTTATACAGAATAGAAATTATTCTGTTTAAGTGTATAAATATGGAAATTACGTCATGTATTTCAAGACCCAACGGCAGCGATAGAGTACGTTTTTTGAGATATTCTTTTGTCGCATTTCCTTTTAGGTTTTATTTTTATACTAAAGTTTACTTTTTCTGTCAATCTAATTTTTCGTTACACTTAAATCAATCGATGTAAGTAAAACTATAGTTTGTTTGGTAAAAACATTAAATAAAGCATCGAACCATTTTTCAGTGATTTTAAAACCCCCACGTAAATTACTGGAAACACTTACCAGTAATCAAATAAAATGAATTTGTAATGAAGTTTGGCTGTAATTGGCAGCTAGTGAGGACTGTTGATACAGCTTTGACGCAAAAACAAAAACAAACAAACAAAGAAACATTGCTGCTTTGTTGTCTAGAAGTCATTGCTTCAATGTAATATAGAAGAATATTATCAAGTTAATGGTAAAAAACATATTTGTCACCAGACTGGAAGAAAAGTATTGAAGTTGACTGAAACAATAAATAAACAAGAACTAACAATTATGCATCAGGTATAAAATACGAAACACTTTTCACACTATCAGATCTCTCCGCACTACACTGAGAAAAAGGACACTTTCAAATCTGAGTAAATCGATGTTTTCATTTTGTTTCAAATAGGACGACAAAGTAGCTTTCATTTAAATAGCGACAAATAGCTTTCATTTCTGAAATACCAGAAATATTCAAAATATTGAAACATGGACATACTCAAAACTGAGCACATAGAGGTCAGTTCATACTCATTTTTGAAACATGGGCATTCTCAAAACTGAGCACATAGAGGTCAGTTCATACTCATTTTTGAAACATGGACATTCTCAAAAATGATTAGAATCAGTTCAAACTCATTTTTGAATCATGGCAATACTAAAAAATGAGCACATAGAAGTCAGTTCATTTGAATGAAATGCAATATTTCCATTTTTCAAGAGAAAAATAGTTGTGGATTAATGGGTTAAAATGTGTCAAAAAGAAAATTTAGTCAGTTAAATTTCAATATGCAGTGAGCGCTTTTTCAGTTAAGAAATATACTGATAACAATCGAATTGAAAATTTGTATAATTCATATCTCCCCTTCCCCACATAAGTAATAAAGTTGTACATTCTTAACCACCATCTCAAATTGACCGAATCTATCTGAAATCCCGTTAAAAATTTCCAATTTTCTCAGCAACAAATTAATGAATCCTATAAAAATACCAACATGCGTTCGAATCATTCGAATAATTTAAAATAACCACTTATGCGATCTGGATGGCGAAGTGGATAAGGCAATGAACTCTTAACTAGTAGGACTCGAGTTTGATGCTGGCTCTGGTTAAAAGCGTAAATTTAGTTTATCCTCTAATAATCGTAAATAAAACCAGAGATGGCAGCACTAGTGCTTTTTTTCTTACTGTTGTTTGAAACATGGACATACTCAAATAGGAGCACATGATGTTTTATTCTTGAGTGTGTGCATATTTTCAGAAATGAGTCTATATATGTTTCAAACTTGAGTAGTTTTGATTCGGAGCCATTTTGACTATGCGACATACTCAGATTTGAGTATTTTTTGCTCAGTTTTGAAAATGTGGTTTTTAGAGTGTATTACTAAAAAAGTTAAATTTTTTAATATAATAAAATGAGATATCAAAATAAACAATTTAAAAAACACATAACGCAGTAAAAATTAAATTTCAGCAAAAGCTCTCCATAGCTCGTGATGTACATTTTTCATGCAGCTCTGTAGCTGAAAATGCACTTTCAGCAATTATGGCTTCTAATCAGTCCTGTAACCGAATTCTTTTGTGTGTCGCTGTAAATGAACGATAAATGCTACGTACTCCATAATCTGCAGAAAACATGTAGTGTACTCAGTGAGGCATATCTATTTCATTATGTTTGAAGTAGTGTAACAACATTGAAATACTCTGCAAAAAACTTTTCCTCATAGATCATAATGGAATGGAATTCTTTTATGCGTCCCTCGAAACAAACGATAATAAATATTAAATAAAATTATAATAAAACGATAATACTTATTCTATACTCCAAAGAAAGCTTTTTGGAGTCCATCTCAGTGATGCAGATCCATTTCATAGTGCTTTAAGTATCGTAATAGCATTAAAATGCGCCACAAGCGGGTTGTTTTCCAGTAGACCATATTGTAACGTGTCCCTATAAACGAATAATAAATAATGCTACATAATTCATTTTCAATAGCGAACATGCTATAGTAAACCTCAATAACATATATCAATTGTATGACAATCCGAGTTTATTTGCGGAAGCTAGAGCAGAGACAGACGGCAGAGAGAGAGAAAGAGATAAATCAAATTTCAGCAAAACTCTCCATAGCCCGTGATTGCGCGCATTTTTCGTGCAGCTCTTTATATGATCTATAGCTGAAATAGTATAGCTGAAATAGTATAGCTGAAATAGTATAGCTTCAGAAAGAGAGAGAGACAAACCGAAGTCATAAACACTTTTCAGCTATGTTGAAAAGTGTTAAAAAAGAAATCTTTGCACAGACATCATTGAAAATAGTAAACTAAGAACACCTTGTTATAGACATCAAAGGTGTTAGAACATCAAAGGTGTTAGAACATCAAAGGTCCTGCAATTTACCTTCAATATAACACGTGTAGTGTTACAAAAAATCCGGAAATAATTATGTACTTGAAGAATCATGGGAATTTCGAAATCTAGGAATTTTGTTTTCATAGTTTTGATTTCAGAGCTATAAATAATGATAAAACAATACAAATTCTATATAGTATTTGCATTTAAAAAATCTTATAAGTCAAATATTTTGCTAAAATATTTTACATGCATGTGTAGTGGAAGTAAACATGAAGGTTCTGAAGAATAGAACCAATGAATTTAAAATATGCTAAAAATAGTTAGTTTTATTTTAAGAGCAGCAAATACAAACCACTAAAAATCCGACAATCTAGTTTTTTTTAAACTTAAAGAAATCTTAAAATACATAAAAGGAATTGCATGTACGGTCATGAAAAAAACAAAAGTCATCACGACCTATTCATTCTGCTAAAAATAATCGTATAAAACAGGTAAATGTATGAATCGATTAGGAATAATGCCTACTAATTACTGCTAGGCATAAATTGTGTTTCGGGATAATCAAGAATTAAAAATTTCACCAGATTTCTTTTTTCAAATGGTAACACCCACTTTTGACACTCAGTTCCTTGGATCAAATCAGCCCAGAAAAGTATATATGTAATTCAGTTTATGCACTTTTATTAAATCGTCCTAGAGCTATAAAAATGTGTTAGAAGTTTATCCATAAATTTTAGAAAATGAAATGAACCAGAAACATTGTATCGAAATTCTAAATATAAAATATTATATATAACTTTTCTGGAAACTTTCTAAGATTTTCTTACCTGTGGATTGCAAACGATAAAAGGAAGCGGTCTCTTTAAGGGGACCAGAAAGGTTTGAAATGACGAAAAAATGTTTTTTTTAAATTATTATTATTTTTATTATGTTTGAACCTTTAAGAATGTCGTACAGATGGTTCAAATTACTGTCGCACGAGCCTTAAACATTGATATGAATAATGTTCTGGAAAACTTTAAACTGAATAATCCGGAAACACTGGTTTTCAGCAATTTTGCCACAATAACTCTTGAACTAGTTAACGGATTTACACGTGACTTTTTTTTTTAAATAAAAGAAATTAAATTCTCTACAAACTACCCAGAATTTTTTTTTTCAATTTATATAAAAAAGTATTAGTTTTTATAGATTTTTAATCTTTTATTATAATTTTTTATATATATTTTTTCTTCAGGTATAATTTAGAAAACAACTAAGAAATAACCAATCAAAAATAGGGAACCTGGCCTTTCAAAATCGTGGCAAAACTAGTTTTGCAAGACTAATTTTGACGTCTTTTTTTTTACAAATATTTAACAAATTAACAAATATTTTTTTATTTCTATATAAAAAAAAAAAAAATGCAAAAAAAAAATATTAATCAAAATTAATCTAATCAACGATCAATCTTCGTCATCTCAAACTTGGCCGTTGCGAAATCCTATGAAAAATAACTGACATTGATGTACTTTTTTTCCGGAAACTGTTGAAGTGATGTCAATCTATATGCTGAAGGTTTTTTCTTTCTGGAAAATTGATTCTTTTTTACTAATGTTAAATTAAAAGCCTAGAATTGTTTTGTTAGCGAAATCACGTAGCCATGGCATTTTTAATTTCCATTTCTTTCCGAACGATTAATTTATACTAGATTAATTTTGTCATAATTATTCAAATTGGTAAAGAAACCATATGAGATGTAATCTTCCCAACTGAGCGAAAAAGTCCGTGCCAGGATTCGAACCCGGCATCCCTTGGCTGAAGCTGCCAATTCTCTACCAACTGAGCAATCCCGGACGAATATGGCTGAACTTATTCACCCAGTTAACCTTCATGATCATTAGCATCTAGTCTGATATCTGAATCAGCACAACAGAATAAATCACAGGTAATGGGACCCACAGTAAATGCCGGAAACATGATTATGCTAGATTAATTTTGACACAATTATTCAAATTGGTAAAGAATTCATATGAGATGTAATCTTCCCAACTGGGCGAAAAAGTCCGGGCCAGGATTCGAACACGGGATCCCTTAGCTGAAGCTGCCAATTCTCTACCAACTGAGCAATCCCGGACGAATATGGCTGAACTTATTCACCCAGTTAACCTTCATGATCATTAGCATCTAGTCTGATATCTGAATCAGCACAACAGAATAAATCACAGGTAATGGGACCCACAGTAAATGCCGGAAACATGATTACACTAGATTAATTTTGACACAATTATTCAAATTGGTAAAGAATTCATATGAGATGTAATCTTCCCAACTGGGCGAAAAAGTCCGGGCCAGGATTCGAACCCGGGATCCCTTAGCTGAAGCTGCCAATTCTCTACCAACTGAGCAATCCCGGACGAATATGGCTGAACTTATTCACCCAGTTAACCTTCATGATCATTAGTATCTAGTCTGATATCTGAATCAGCACAACAGAATAAATCACAGGTAATGGGACCCACAGTAAACGCCGGAAACATGATTACACTAGACATTTTGACACAATTATTCAAATTGGTAAAGAATTCATATGAGATGTAATCTTCCCAACTAAGCGAAAATGTCCGGGCCAGGATGTTGTTCTGATTCAGATATCAGACCATTAAGGTTAACTGGGTAAATAAGTTCAGCCATATTCGTCCGGTATTGCTCAAATGGTAGAGCATTGGCTGCTTCTACCAAGGGATCCCGGGTTCGAATCCTGGCCCAGACTCTTTCGCCCAGCTGGGAAGATTACATCTCATTTGATTAATTTATAGTTTAGATACTGACAAAGCGATTAAACAATTTATTAAAATCGCTCCAGTATACCTCATTAATAATCATTCATGCTCAGCATGAAATTTGTCTTCGTTATTATATACATATGTTGATATAATAAAAAAAAACATTATACATGTTTTTTAGCCTTTTGTGACTCAAGAACTCCGATTTGAAAAAAAATATGTACTCAGTCATTAGAATACATCATTTAAAGTATGTAAAAAATAATTAAGAATATTTAGAACATAAAAATAAAATAATTATTGACCAAAAAGGTACTTTTTTCACATCTACAGTAAACAGAAAATGACATACTTTTCATAAATAGTGGCATTGCACTAATACAAAATTGTAACGTATACGAACTTAGCTTTGTAAAGAATCTATTTTTGGACGTCTCCAGCCTTTTTAATTTCACAACATGTACAAAGTTCCTTTCAGCAATATCGATGTGAAACTACTCAAATGATAAATAAAACTTTGTCATAAAAAATTAATTCAGTATCGCTGTCTGTTGAGAATTCTATGAACAATTTATATTAACTGCTGTGTTGGAAGTTAGCAGCAATAAATAAAATTAAAGCAAACTGTGTATGTAACATTGACTTTTGGGTATGTTGCAGATAGGCAACGCGGAGATATAAAGGGTTAAAATAGTTCTGAAGAGTAGTCAAGCCCGATCGGTTAAAAGAATATCCATATAATAGCATACATTCTCAATATCCGAAACTACTAGAATTATTGAATTAGAAGTTTACTTTTTGTTCAGTTGAACATTACTTGATAATAGCAACTGGAAATAACTTTGAATAAAAAATATTCCTATACATTATTTCCGATGTCAACTATGCACATACAATACGCGCAAGCCATACGTATTCGTACAGTTTTATGAGATAGTTACACTCACATTTCGTTGAAACACGTCGTTTGATTAAGAATTAATGAAAAAACGTATTTGCAAATACACTCATGTTTAATGAGAATTTTGAGATTGGGTCGATTAGCTCCAGAACTACTGGACAGGTTTTAATAAAATTAGGTACGTACATAGCTTGATATAATGCAAAAAAAAAAAAATAACCATTCAACAGTTATAATACGCATGATCGTGCGTAAGACTCATCGGGTGTCAGAAGGTAAAAAACAGAGCTTACAATATTGATAAAAAGGGTTAATAGGGGGTATGGTCCCCTCTCACAGTTATACAGCTCTCACAACGTGAATTCATACTAGAAATCAGGCAGTTTATGAGTCCCTGTGGCAGATGGTCCCACTCCTCCAGCAACGCTGCTTTCAGGCCCTGGGCACTGTAAAAAATGACCAATGTTTCTTATTTTATGAAAATATGCTATAACCACGAACGAAAATATAATATAATCTTCTGAGTTATCCGAAATTTCAAATAGCATGTTACATTGTCTTTTGAATCCCCAGAAACGAATAAATTTTCAAAATTTAAAGAATAATTTATAAAAACAAATTATTTTTAGCTGCCCGAATTTTCCAGAAACGTTTCCGAAGGGTTTTTAAAGTGTATTAATTAGTGTCCTCAGGTTGGAATACCTGTTTTTCGAATGTTATCCATTCTCAAGTACACGTTTTCAGCCGCATAAGTTAATTTATACATGAAAGAGTAAAGAACTTTATGTATTTTAATGTTATTGTTAACGCTGTTAATTTTACATGTTTGTGTCTGTTAAACATTTTTTTTTAGCATGAAAATGTTTACTTCAGAATTGATAGCATTCGAAAAACAGGTATTCCGGGCTGAGGACACTAATTAATACACTATAAAATCCCTTCGGAAACGTTTCTGAAATATTCGGGCAGCTAAAAATAATTTGTTTTTATAAATTATTCTTTAAATTTTGAAAATGTATTCGTTTCTGGGGATTCAAAAGACAATGTAACATGCTATTTGAAATTTTGGATAACTCAGAAGATTATATTATATTTTCGTTCGTGGTTATAGCATATTTTCATAAAATAAGAAACATTGGTCATTTTTTACAGTGGGTGGTTCTGGGAGGTGGATTGCGAGTTGCAATTACCTTCCCTAGAGCGTCCTAGACATGCTCTTATGGGATTTAGGGTTGAAGACCTGGCTGGCCAACCTATCCGGCGAATATCATCACTGTCCAGAAATTCGTCGACCAGATGAGCTCTATGTGGGCGCGTGTTTTAGTCCAATAAAATGAAATCAGTGCCAACTGCACCCCTGAAAAAACGAACCTAGGGCTCCAAGATCTTATCCCTATACTTCACACCAATCACAGACGCTCTGCCAAACACATGAAGAGATGTGCGTCCATCCAACATGATGCCTGCCGAGACCATCAAACCTCCGCTGCCATAGTGTTCTCTTTCTCGGACGTTGGAGGGTCTCTGGTTTTCTCCAGATGAGAGTACGTCGAGATTAGTGTTTAGGCTGAATCGAGACTCATCAGTGAATCAGGGCCTGATTACCGACGGGGCACACTTCCACCAGTAAAATTTAATAGAGATTTCCATCTTATTAAAAAGCCCTATTCATGTAAAATTACTGCCATAAATAAGGAAAAAAACTATTCTTTTTTACTGGTGGAAGTGTGTCCCGTTGATAATCAGGCCTTGCAGTGAATAGAACGGTCCCCCATTGATCCCTGGTCCAAAGTCGATGATCTCTGCATCATGCTAAACGAGCTCTGCTGTGTGCAGCAGTGAGCAGTATGCAAACAGCAGGTCTTCTTGCAAACTTGCTTCTCTCATGAAGCCTTCTGGAAACAGATTGACTGGAATATTTGACTGAAAACAGATTGACTGGAAAAAATCAGATTTTTTTTTAAAGAAACGTTTATATCTTCATGAACATACATGAACAATATTCTTAGACAAATGTGTATAAATACTGCACAGGGTCCACATAGTCATTTGTTATAGAAACAGATCATTTCGAGCATTTAATGTTACAGGGTGATCGCAAATATGTATAAAGATTTTTTTTAAAGAGGGTTTGATGCATTTAACACAATTATTTATCATTCTATATTTTACATAATGGCTCCTCATACATGACTAATATATATACATGACATAATATATATATAATAAACTTAGGACTGCATGGACTGAAATTTCCAGACCCTGGCCTTGCCCGGCCTGAACAAAAACTATCTTGGTCCGGCCCGGCCCGGTGCAAAAGCTAAAAATTCAGCCCGTTTGTCTTTTCGGGGTTCACGGCCCTGCATCCTCAAATTGTACAGACGTGCAAAAATCAGTGAAAACAGGCCCGGCCTGTGCAAAAATCAATGAAATCAGTCCTGACTCAATTTCCACAAAAAATTCCGACTTTTTTAAATATACAATTAAGATTCTTTTCTACAATACTGCATAAATTTTTATCGAAAATTTTTACAGTATATTTTAGATTACTATATGTTCGCAAGCCAGAGCATTGCAGAATAGCAATATTAATAATTACTTAGACTCATTAAACTCTTACATTCAAATAAAGATTTATTAGAAACATTAATATCGTTCAGAATGAAAGAAAAAAAAAACCCTGACGGCTCGGCCTACAGGCACAGGTAATTTCGAATACGCAGACCGTGGGGCACCTGTTTGTTGGGAATTGTGGAAGAAATGCCTTTTTGCCATGATGCGATAGTTGGAACCGCCAACTTCAAAACCTAACTTGTTTGTAGGCGGAGCTGGCAGGGATTTGTTTGGTTTTTAAAATTTTTTTTTGCTGTAAGGGTTGGTCCTATAAAAAACTTGTCAGTATAAAAGTTTTAGATAATATTAAGAGGATTTATAATAAATTTAAGCGGATTTGATATCTTGTGAATGGACGAAGTTAGGAATTTTTTTCTTCTAAAACCTCCCTCCCCCGCTTGGGGCCAATTTAATATCAAAAATCTGTCCTACATAAATTTTCGGCCCTTTTCCTAGAAGTAATAATAACTTTAAACAGATTCGATACGTATCATAATTAAGAAATTACGGGTTTTTTTCTATTTTCACAAAAAGCCCCCCCCCTATTTCCCCCCCTTGGTTCGATTTTGCCCATTAACGAACTTGACCGAGATTTTATGCCCCTTGATTTTGTGTATCAGTTTGGAACAGATTTGTGCAGAATTTTTCAAGTTATCGTGTCCATAAAAAAGTGACATAGATTGATAGGTAGATAGATAGATAAAGTTTTGAACTGGGGGTGGTTTTGGGTTCTGGGAGTCATGATCGGCGTAGATCTGCAAAAATTTTTGAAAAATTCCAACTTAGGGGAGAATGTAATAGGTGGTATTTCTTACGAAATCTACCTAAAATGAGGGTTGAAAACATCATAGCTTTTGAAGCTGTATAATAAAAAACGGAATTTTTTGAAAATATTTCTATGTAATTTATTAAGTTATATTTCCAAAGATTCCGTTAACAAAAGTTCATTATCACTATTATTATTTTTACAAAACAAATTGTTGAAACAATAAATATTCAACTAGTTAGTTCCATGATGACATTCACACAAATGTCTATAAACTTGATTTTACGAATGTTTTCTTTAAAGCACAACACTGACATGCATCCCAGCATCATACACCGGTCGCTAAGGACATTTGAATTCCAAAACTCTAACTTTGGCTTCTCTTTCGTACACATTAACAGAGGTTCTTCAGTGTCAACATAAACCGGTATAGGCCGCGTGCTCCAGGCAACAACACACAAGTTGTACAGACGACCAAAATTCATATCAGGGCTTAAAATATAGGTCTACATCGTCGATAGTCAGGAAAGACATACATGCAACCTGCCATTAGAACCGCCGAGCAACCAGGTCGATGCGCTACAGGAACGGTTTGTAACTCAAGACTCCAGCTTTGGCTTCGCTCTTATTATCTTTAAACAAGTTAATTACGGGTAAAATGAAATTTTTAATTTCCCTTTTAATTATTTAATTAATTAATTAATTATTATTTTTTTACATTTGCATAAATGCGATTACTTTTTCTCTACCCATAAGAGTATGCTAATAAAGATAAACTTAATTCTGTTATCTAAATATTATGGGGAAAAAATCCCAAAGCCATTTTTAAAGAGCTTCCAGACTCACAGGCTTTACAAAGATCAAATTAATTGAAAATAATGATACTTTTTAGCACTTTCCAACCTAGTTGAAAAGTGCTTATGACTTCGGTTTGTCTGGCCGTCTGCCGTCTGCCGTCTGTCCGTGCTCTAACTCCCGTAAATATGCTCGGATTGCTCTGCAATTTTTATATGTTATTGTCGTTATCTATAGCATGTTCCCTATTTCAACGGAAGTGTGTAGCACTTATAGTTTTTTTACAGGGACACTCAAAAGAATTCCGTTACATTGCGGTCCAAGGGGGAAAATCATTTGCGGTTTATTTAAATAATGTTTCACTATTTTAAACGCATTGAAATTTATATATATCACTAAGGTGCATTAGAAGAAGCTTAACATGGAACACTGTGTGCATAGCACTTATAGTTACTTTACAGGGACAGTAAAAATAATTCCGTTACATTACGTCTATGGAGAAAAATCGTCTGCGGTTTATTTAAATAATGTTTCACTATTTTAAACGCATTGAAATTTATATAGATCACTAAGGTGCATTACAAGAGACTTACTACGGAATAGTGTGTGTATAGAAGTCATCATTCATTTACAGGGACACGAAAAAGAATTATCTACTGTCTGTTAACAATAATTCCTGGAAATGCGTTTTAAGTTACTGAACGCGATTTTAATGTTAACTTGCTTTTTGTCTATTACGTGGTGTGTATAAATTCTGTAGATCCTATACAGGGCAGCACAAAAGTTCGCGAATACATTTCTGTTTATTGACAAACTCCAGACGGAGAATTTTAAACTGTGCTACGCGTTTCCTAACTGAACTAAAATTTAGCATCCTATGTAGTATATATACAATTCTATAGATCCTATACAGGGCTGAATAAAAGTATTCGGATATTTTTCCGAATATTGTATATGTTGGAATTTCCTGAAATTATGTTTTTAAATATGTTATGCGTTTTATAAATTGTTTACTCAGAAGTTATCTTTTAGCTTATTAAACGGTATGATTTGTAAAATTATTTTGGAAGCGTTGGAAAGTGCTACATAATCTATGCTTGACGCATGATTTTTCATTCTTGTTTAAAATTACTTTTATTTTTGCTGGAGTGTCCGATATCCGTATCATTTTTTCCAGTTTCCTTCCTGTACAAATGTTATTAAAACAACATACAAATAAAACATTATAATAATTTACCAAATATTTGACATAATAAAGATTATTCAGAAAAAAATATTTCTTTTCGTATAAATCGTATAAAATATTTCAAATATTGCAGGACTTTTAGTTTTGCCAGTTTATAAAGTGCTTCGTTTCCAACACTGTACTTTAGTCGGATTACAAAATTTTCAAATGACGATATTCACAGACTATTCCACAGCGTGTCGCATGCGGAAGACTGGGGGGAATAAATTCATGGCAAGATGACTATGCAGAATACCACGTTTAATGTTGCTTTCTAAGCGGATTGGACGTGTATACCTAGAATGTTCAATAGCCCAAGAGATAGACTCGGTAAACATGGAACTAAAACTCTTGCTTGCATTTGCTTTAAATCACCATTTCTAATACTACATGTATCGTTTCAAAGCCACTTTTGTTTTTCTCCCGTATAGATCATTTAGAGATGAAAATACTTGGGCTTGGCCATTTGAAATTTTCGAAATTTGTTTTATTGTAACTGTAACTGTGAGAGCTCGATGGTTGCTTTTCACCTCATTTTTGAGCTCACAACTTAAAAATACGCACATCTATAATGTCTCCGTTTCCTTTAACGTTACGATCGCTAGGAGCGTATTTATCAGTATTTTTTTTTACCACGTTTTACATTGACGAACAGATCCACTGGTTCGGAAAGTTTGCACACTAATAGTCTCTCTCCCACCCCAACTTCTTTGAAGCAACAGATGCACACTGGGACAGGATACCTAGAAAACTGGCAGAAAATCAAAAAATAAAAATGTGAATTTATTTTACCGTCATAAAACAATGTTGTTCTCCACCTTATTTCCCACCCGCATTTCAAGTAACGTTTAGTTGTAGCGAGTTATTCCCCGAGAGAATACGTACAGTTTATCGGCGAAATTTGACAGTTGTCGTACGTCATCATTATTGCAATAAATTTTAAGTTTGTGATGGCATCTTCAAGTTCAGGTACGTGGACATATTTTAAGAATTTTTGATTAATAAAAAAGTGTGTTAATAACGTTAAAATTGTTTTTACGGTGAAAAACTTAAATATTTACTTCATTTTCAGAAGCATTGAGACTTTTAGTTATGTTCCAAGACAATCCAAGCTTTGGTTTTTACAGTTTTACAAAGCTTGTTTATTGCTCAATTTAGGATCATGAGAATTTGTTGCCCATATTTGGCGTTTTTTCAGTAAAAAAGGTTTTAGGGGCGAGGTCAGAGCAAGTTTCTAGTCGGTATTCTATTTATAATTTATTTTTGTTTCAGGAACGAGTTCTGACATGGTGTTTATTACAAGAAAATCGCTTACTTGCATTATGAGAATTTCTGGAAGGAGCGAAATGGAAAAACAATTTCAATACTTGTGTGAAGAAATTAAAAGACGCACAGTCATGATAGTTTTTGCCAGTGTGTATGAAATTAATGTTGAAAAATTCAGAGTTTTCACTCATCATACCGCAAGGTACTTTGTTCAAAAATATCCACGGTACAACATGCCACCAACTGTGCACAAATATCTCATCTCATATATGGTCCAGACATAATATCAGCGACATTGATTCTTATCGGAAAATTAAATAAGGAGACACAAGAAGCATGTGACAAAGATATTAAAAGATATAGGGAACACAATTCCAGGAAGTGCAGTAGGGTCACGAACGAAGGATCAATTTAGGACGAATTTAGGACAAATTAAAAACGAAGATGTTTTTAATTTATTCTTAATCAGTAGAGATCCACAGATATCAAGTAAGCGCAAAATAAAAATAAAAAACCTAAAATAATTTCCCACTGAAGTGGTATCTATGTTGAAAGCTCTAACTGTACAAGAATTTGATAATAGTGTTATGGACACTGAAGAAGAGGTCCTTGGAGTCACCACAGGATTCTAGTGATTCTGATTTATCAGATTTTTGAATTTAATATAGGATACGATTAAAATGTTTTTTAATGTAAAAATTACACTATTTAAAAGATTCTTCAATATATATGTGCTAAAACGATCTAAAATGTATTTTATTTACATGTAACAACATATCAACTAACAAATATGAAACATAGGAATCTTAAAAAACACTCAGGTATTTAATGCCAGTTATTTTGTGTACTTTGCCCCATTCTGAGACGTATTGAAACGATTCGACAGATGTTTCAATACGTCTGTTGCGTACGTGAGTTTTCCTCGTGATTTGCTTATATTTGATAAGCAGGCAAAGCATGAATCAAAAAACTCTATCCAGATGCATTTTGGATTTCTCTTGATATTTCAGCTGACATTTTCATGTTCTGTGTATGACTGCTGTAGTGTCGCAAAGTGCATTCTGATCTTCGTCTTCCGATATACACCAGGATATTCCTAAACTAAATTGGGTACAGCGATAGTAGTCAAAGCAGTTGTGAATGTTTATCCTTAATGGACTTTGGGCAAATCACAAAAGTTAACTCGGTCTTACTACATTGCCTCTTTGAGGATGGAAATTTTTAGGCAACATTTCAGAGAAAATTTTGATTGACTCTATTCAACCCATTCAAGGATAACTTTTCTTATTCAATTTTGTAGTCTACTGACACCTCCAAGCTAGCAATGTGTTGTGCAAACCTTGTCCTTGTACCACAAGATCGTGCCACAAGATTGTGCCACACCTTTCTTTTCAAACTGCCGCCAATTCCTTCAACATTAGTTTTACCAAGCCTTGCTGCACGATGGCTCCATTTTAAAAGTTGGAAAAACGGGGAACAACAGGTAATCAAAATAGATAAATAGGTAAATTAGTGTCGTTTCTATATTATGTGGCTGGACTGTTGGGGAGAAAGTAGAACAGGTCAGCTTTAAGGGACACTTTCTTAGTGAAGTCGAACACTGACTTTAAATACCTTCACACTGAGGCTAGCTCATGGTCATTGCATTTTGATAACGTATAGAACGTCTTAGTTGAAACTTCATCATATGAACTCATCGAAAATAGATGTAAAAAGTTTGAAGGGTAAAATGCTGTTTATTTTTACGAAGTGATGGGATTGGATTTCAGCGTGGTATTTCACACTGAACTCGTAGTGCACAAGTACTTCATTTTCAATTAGTCAGTTCTCAAGTGCTTTTGCTACTCAACACTCAAATTGTCATTGATTCATGGATGAGATTTTTTTAACCTCTTGCCTGTGTCGCAGGAATCCAGTTCTGGCAACTCAAATGCGCCATATTTGGAATGCCCGAACTTACTTTGGGTAGGAGGAAAAATCAGTGGTTCTATTCCGTGAGTCGTTTTCCTTTTGTAAATATGTAATGTATTTTAATTTACTGTTTTTAGATGGTAATGACAATAGATGGTAATGACTCAGTAAGAGGGCTGAGCAAAATATGATTATAATACATTAATTTTTTTCCATATATATGTGGAAATATTAAATGTAGTAGGAATTTAATTTAATTTTTTTTTTACAAAATAATCTATTTCTAACCTTTTTGTTGTTATAACACACAAAACTAAAGAGGAAACATTTTTTCAATTTTTGACACATTTTTCTGAAACATATTCTACAGGTAAGGGTTAAACTCAAACTCAAATATATCAATCGCATCGTTGAGCTAAAATCAATCTTTTATTACAACATTTATCTTGTCTGCTTTCTTGGTGACACATTCAGTTGCTGACACATTAATTTGTTGACACGTTTAGTATAGTGACAGAGTAAAGAATGTTTAGGTCGAAACACTGTTTTTACCACCAACGCTTCAATTAAATATTCAGTGCTAACATGCATTATATAGTCTCAGTCTGTGTATTTAACACCAGGAAGCAATATTCCGAAAGGACTTTAAAGCGCACAGCGCACTATAACTCAATTCATCGGTTAGGGTCTGTTCAGAATGTTTGAGTACGAATTTTGAAGCAAGTTTATTAGGATACAAATGCTTTTCTCGTTTTATTCTCGAATTCTTTTTATGCCTCACCCGGCTGTTATTGTCTTTTTTAAAAGGAAATTTTTCATATCTTTATAAACGGACTCTGAAATTTTTTAGGTTCTCAGGTGTTTGAAGCTGTTGTTCGTTCGTTTTTCTTTCTGATTTGATATGTCATTCAGGGTAGACAGTAATAGGCATTTACTGAGATACTTTTAGAATTTCGAACATTAAATGGTAGCGAGGTTCAAAAACCAGCTGACTCAACTTGGGGAAAACAATAACAATCTACTAATAAAACAAATAACTTCCTTGAGTAAATATTAAGATCTTAAAGAGACTCAGGTTCCATCGAGAATTATATACAGTCAATATTTCTTTATTAAATATCGAATAGTTTACTAATAAAATGCTCATTCACTAAAGGGAGGGCTGCTCCACGATAAAGTATACGAATAGCTACGGACATTGGACACACTACAACCCACATTCCAGAAGTTAACTATCCATCCTCACTCATTTAATCGAACTAAGGAGGACGAGTATTGTTAAGTTCTGGAATGTGGGTTGCCATAGCTTGGACTAAAACTATTGTGCGTCTTTCGCCATTGTTATGTATAAAAGCATTCATCCTATTCGATAACTTTCCAGAAACAGCGTCCTCTATGAGAAATTTTTGGAACTATTTTTTTTATTTTCTTAAACAAAATTTCAGGTTATAAGAAGCATTTTCGTCCAAACCTAAGCAGGATGAGTTTTGTTAAGTTCTGGAATGTGAGTTTCCATAGTTTGGACAAAAACTGTGCCTATGCATTGTGCGTCTTTCTCCATTGTTATGTATAAAGGCATTCTACCTATTCGATAATTTTCCAGAAACAGCGCCGTCTATGAGAAATTTTTGGAACTATTTTTTTATTTACTTAAACAAAATTTCAGATCATAAGAAGCATTTTCGTCCAAGCCGCACTCTCGTACGCCAATTGCTTGATCTTTTATTGAATTCTAAAATGTGTCAAGGATTTTTGGGACACCCTGTATATTATAGAAATATTTTGACAACTAAGAATGGAAATGATATCCTTTCAGAATAGTACACAGAAAAAAGAAGTTAAAAATATTGATTTTGTTAGAAGATGTTTTAAAAATACGAATGCATCACATACGCCATTAGCGAGGGTAATTTGAAATCTCACTGACTGCCTCTCTGACTGTATCATTTTTAAGGCAAAATCGTTTCGACCACTGTTCATTTTTTTATTATATATTTCAAATCTTCATAATTTTGAAATATGTAGTACATTATCATTTACAATGTTACCCTTTGACAGTGCAATTTTTAAAACAAAACTGTTTCAAATATTGTATACAATTTAAATTCCGCTTCTTTGGTGTCCGAGGAAATCGAGGGTCAGACAGTTAATGCAAAATTTGTCTATTGCAAATGCCGTAATAGCAGCACTACGTGAAAAAAAATCACTGAAAAATGGATTGTCTTCGAAAAAAAATTATAATATTTTACGCCTTATGTTGTCGCAACTTATAATATAAGACGCTAAAACATACAAAACACAATCAATGTAGCGTTTTTAATTCACAGTAAAATGCATGTCTTTGGTAAGTTTATTAATTTATATATAAAATCAACATGAAAGTTGACAATTTTTTACTGCACCTCCAATGCTTAAAAAATGTAAAATTGTCGTCCTTTTTAGCTGAAATTAAGTTATAAAACAGCGCCAGACTATTATTCCGAAAATTGTTTTAACCATTATTCTGAAAAGTATTCTATTTTGAGTTGTAATATTCTATTATTCAAGAGATGAAATGGTTTAATTTATTTTTTCTTTTCAATCAATAGCGCCTGAATAATATTATATTTTTGGCAAGACTGTCTAATATGAGAAACTTAAACCAGTACAATTTGAGCTTATAAATGAGGTAAATTTTAATAAAACTGCCACCGCTTTTCTTTCTTTTTATGTCTGGCACTAGGCGTTATGGAATTGTTCATCGTGCAAGGAAATGATGTTGGCAGAATGCCGCACAAGTCTTTCCAGTGGTATGCTGGATCATTAAAAAGCTTGCATCACGAGGACCGAAGACTCATTTTAGAGAGATCCGGAAATACGGATACGGATACAAATCTTGCATTTCAACATGGGTTGGATAGAAAATGACGTAAAAATGAGAATTTTTACAAAAATTATTGAACGGTATTGCATTTTACTTATATTATAGAACTTTCTAAAGGGTCAGGTCGGCAAAAAATATATAATTAATGTTATCTGCTTAAAAAATATAACGAAAACAATATCTTGCAATTTTAGAAGAAAACATTTAAGCGAAAAAAAAAAAGAGAAACAACTTCCCCAACAGATAGTGTTTTAACTCTCCAAAAGTAAACTTATTGTTATTTTTTTTTTACGATGGTAAGTCATTAAGTAAGTCACAAAAGATAATTAAATAATAACTTACAATGATATTCACTTCAAAACTATTTTGATTTCTCAACCTATTCTCCACCAATATTTATGCACTTATATCATCGTTTTATCAGTGCTCCAACACCAGCTGCATAACATTCATTGGGCTGCTGTCTCAGCCACATTAGGACTTCATGTTGAACACAGGAGACAATTCAAAAGTTTGGTTGGTAACTCTTTCAACATCCACCATACAACTTCGACTTAGCTCCAAGCGATTTTCATCTGTTTACTTCACTAAAAAACCATCTTTGAAGCAAGATGATGTTCACAGATTATGAAAAGGTTCAACTTGAAGTCCTAATGTGGCTGAGACAGCAACCCAAAGAATGTCATGCAGCTGTGTTGGGGTACAGATAAAACGGTGATATAAGTGCATAAATATGGGTGGCGAATAGGTTGAGAAATAAAAATAGTTTTGAAGTGAATATCATTGTAAGTTATTATTTAATTATCTTTTGTGACTAACTTAATGACTTTCCCTCGTATAATTCATATGTTGTATTGCATTGTTTTTACTAAAATAAGGGAGTAATTTTTTTTTTTATCAAAAAGTACATGTCACTTATGGTTGACAACCGCATCACAACAACAAAAATTAATCAAACACTCGACATGCTAAAAATATGAATTCAACATTTAGTTAATTTTAACATTCAGGCAAAAAAAAAAAAAAAAAAAGACTTACTGCTTTTTTGACATTTTTATCCCCAAAAATACCCGCTGAAGTCCTTTCTCGTTTGGAGGAGGTACAAAACTTTGGAAGGTTATAGTACACTGCTGCCCAAAAATTTAGGGGCAGTGACAGGACGCTTTCGCTTTGTACACGGTTCGTCGAATATATACTGAAATGTTTGACAAATTGTTCTTGAAATTCGAGGATGTAAAGCACATGTTTGACTTCAAGAACTGTCAAAACAGTATATTGCAATTAAAAAATTAATACATTGAACAAATAATGAGATAGGGGTATTTGTATGAAATTATTTATAACTGCGCATGCGCGAACTATTCCAAAATTTTTTTTTTCTGATTTGATAGTTAATTCTATAGAGCAACTCGTATAAAAAGACCACTCGAATATCGTGAAAACTCAGAAAGATACCAGTAATAGAGTGAGCTAATTGATAAATTCAGTGGGAAATCCCATATAATCCAATGGGATTTCCCCCATAAATCATTTCATACAAATGCCAAATATTCAGTTCAATATATCATGTAACAATAAAGTTTGTGAAATCGCTGTCCTAAAGTAGAATTGATTTTTATTAAAAATTTGAAATAACATTAAACCTCTCATTCAGGGGAAAATTTACATTTTTCTACTCAACACGTTGTACCTGTTTAAATAAATACATCTTTTATAATTTTCGTTTTGTCAAATCTATAATTATTTTTAATTAATTGAAATTCAACTACCTTTCTACGCTGTTTAGAACAAAATTAAAACTATTTAAACATTAAATAAAATCACCCATTTTACCTATATATTCAGGCCCATTACAAGAGGGAACTGTGACTACCTTTGTAGGTTTCCACGTCCCTCGAGTTCTGGTAAAGCAAGTACGGATAGGAAAAACCCGATTTAAGGCCTAGGGCTTGTTTCCCTTATGGGTGTCCAACACCGAAGATGTTGTGGGACGCTGGCCCGTCCCCAAGTGTCTCGTGGTGGTTCCCATAATGGGTTCCACCGTGTATCGCAGTGACCTACGTCGTCGACACATGGGTCTAAGGGTTGGAGGGTCCGTAGATGGCGGTCCTCTGACTGACGGCAGCGCATACGGAGAGACAAATCCGGTCGTGCGCGCTAAAAATCTCTCAAGACTTGGGTTCGGTGGTCGAAGACGCGCTGGGCGCTCCTCAGGCGCTAGGCGGCGCAGTCTAGTTTTACCTGTATATTCAGACATCATTATATTGCTTTAAAACACACTGAAGAATTTTAACCTTTTTGTAAAACTATTGTAAAACACTTTTATAAAACAACACAAAAACCAATCGACAAAGCGACATCAAGATACAACAAGATAAAACCAATCCAAAAGGAAATAAAATTTACAAATTCAATGCCGTTAATAAGAGGAGTTTCCACAAAAAAAAAAAAAAAAAAAGATAATTAAAAAAACTGGGAATGAATATTCCCATCACCCCAGATTGATCGATCTTCAGGTTAATCAGAAAGGACATTGAGAAAAATTACTTATTTGCATACATCGGGAATATGTAAAATTAATTTCAGTGATAATGAAGGAAAATCAATTTCAATATAGGATTCAAGAAAAATTCAAGGAAAATCAATCAATATCGGTATGACAAAACGAAAAATATGACAGAAAAAAAGAACACAACGTCATACACAGTTAAATAAATCCACTACTGCAATAGCCAGGTAAAACAATAAATCACCAATTGCGAGACTTCAACAATGTCGAGAAATTAGCATGTTATAATAGTTTATATTACGCATTATTAAGGAAGGCCATGGAAATTATCCCAGCAAACTCGAAAATATGCAATGATATGTTACTTGCAAAAATCGATAACAGATGGCGATACTTGTTTGGAATAGAGAAAGAAAATGGAGAAAATTTCAACGACAGTAGCTACCGATGAAGATACTGAACGTAACGTACTGAACTTAAAACTTTTTTAGATCTGCACTATCTTTTAGTGTGTTTTAAAGTATTTAAAAAAAAACTTTTCTGCATCATCTTTCATTGCATTTGAAAGTTTTTTTAAGCTTTTAGTCATATGCACTATCTTTTAGTGTGTTTTAAAGTATTTAAAAAAAACTTTTCTGCATCATCTTTTATTGCATTTGAAAGTTTTTTTAAGCTTTTAGTCATATGCACTATCTTTTAGTGAGTTTTAAAGTAATATATTGTCTGAATAAATAGGCAAAACAAGTGATTCTAGTTATTGATATGTGACATTATGAAAGATTAAATATAAAAACTATTTAAACATTTTTTAGAACTCAAAATTACTTTAAAAAAATGTGTTTAGGCCGAAATAGGACTAATGCTATGACACAAAAATGATATTTATAATTATTTTGTTATTACGACGCGTGCAATTCAAAAAGCAGACAATGTAGCCTTCAATATTGTATTTATTTATGTATGTATTAGAGTATTTATTTTTATTTATGAGTAACTTCACATTTAAGAGGTGTGGAAAATTCAACTATTTATTGTAATGATCTTCAAACTTTCTCGCTCGAAGGCCACATTTATAAATCCCACCCATAAATATCGTAGACAAAAAAATGTTTACACGTTTAGGTTTCAACACTGTGAACAAAACCCGTTGATTGCCAGTACAATTTCTGTATTTTTACGGAATTTATTTTTGAATGAAACTGATTTTGTGAATGAGTTAAAAAATATTGTGAACAGGGATTTGAGAGTTCCCTTGTCAGATGATGCTAAATTTTTATTTTCTCTAAAGCTGTAGGATTTATTTTTATTATTACACGGCAAAAGAAAACAAATCTGTAAAAATACGGAAATTATTTTCACAGTATAAAGATATATAAAGAAATGCCGTAGCGAAAAAGGCAAATTGAATAGACTTTTAAGAGTTATCTGCCAAGGATATTCTTAAATCCACATTCACTACTTTCTGAAAAAAATTACGCAATAATTCCACCGGAGAAAAAATTCCGTAAAAATACGAAAATTGTACTGGCAATCAACGGATTTTTTTTGTACGATGAAGACAATGTGTTGTATATAGATGATGTGGGTTGTATATACACTGTTAAAAATTTGCAGCAAACTGTCCAGTCATTTGACCGTTTTTACAGAAAACGGTTACACAACCGTAATTTAACTCTATTCTGAACATATTATTGTCCATATTATAGTCAGAATAGAGTTAAATTGTGGTTATGTTACCATTTTCTATAAAAACGGTCAAATGACTGGACAGTTTGCTGCAAATTTTTAACAGTGTAGACGCTGCGGGACTATAAATTTTTCATTTTCTTTTTTGATTCACAAAAAAAAAAAAAAAAAAAAAAAAAAAAAAATACACGCAATATTTAATTTTAACACCATTACTTCATTTAGTAATAGTGGTAGTACAAAGGAATGATTTGTCGGTTAGCACGCAAGAAAACAAAAAACGTTAGCACTACTGTGTTTACTACAGTACCATTAATAATACTTGAGAAAGCATACATATATGCCATAGGAAGCTGTAGCATAAAATGGTACTGTCAGTGTCGGTCTCGAAAAGTTCCAACTTTTTACGGCATGGAAGAAGTAAATTCACTTCGCTAGCATTTGAATTCATGTGGAGAAAATTATATGTATTAAGTGGCTTTTTCGGTGTTTCTTGACCATTATATATATATACTAGCTGACCCGCCCGGCGTTGCCCGAGTCCATGTAATAAACTCAAATCTTTTAAAAAACCGAACCTCTGGCCAAGGTCTCCGATGGCTTCGACACCGTATACCGGACACGTTCGCACGCTCAGGAATTTTTTTTATTTTCCCCTTACACCGCCAGGGGAGCAAGCTCTGAGACAGGTTTACGTTGCCTACGGTACTATATAGTAGGCGTGCGACAAAATCGAGCTGGTTTCGAGAAGATTGGAACATTATAAGCCGAGTTATTGAAATAAGGCACAGTTAGAGAAAATAACCTTGAGTGAGATGCCGGGAGAAGGGGATGTTCAAGTGTACTTCAGAAAATGACTAAATAGGAGGACTACAATGCATCTTTAAAAATTCGTTCGTTTGCTTAAGCTAGGAACTTAATTACAAATTTGCCTTCAACTATTATTCGGAAATAGTGCTAACCGCTACTCATAAATTTACTTTAATGTTATAGAAGGTGACTATTAAGTTAATTATAATGTTTGGAATCAGTTGCGTTGAAATCGGAAAGATAATTGGGGAGATACGGAAACGGGGCATAGTTAGAGAAAAAACTTTGAAGGAGGGACCGGGTGGGAGGGGATGTTCAAGTTCCCTTCAGCAAATGACTAATTAGGAGGACCACTATGCATCTTTAAAAATTCGTTCGTTTGGTTAAGCTAGAAACTTAATTACAAATTTGGCTTAAACTATTATTCGGAAATAGTGGTAGCCTCTACTCATAAATCTAGTTTTGTTATAAAGGGTGTCTATTAAGTTAATTATAATGTTTGGAATCACTTGCGTTCAAATCGGAAAGATAGTTGCTGAGATATGGAAACGGGGAATAGTTAGGTAAAAAACCTTGAAGGAGGGGTCGGGGGAGGGAGGGGATGTTCAAGTGTCGTTCAGCAAATTACTAATTAGGACAACCACTATGCATCTTTAAAAATTCGTTCGTTTGGTTAAGCTAGGAACTTAATTAGAAATTTGGCTTAAACTATTATTCAGAAATAGTGGTAACCGCTACTCATAAATTGTTTAATGTTATAAAGGGTGACTATTAAGTTAATTATAATGTTTGGAATCAGTTGCCTTGAAATCGGAAAGATAGTTGCTGAGATATGGAAACGGGGAATAGTTAGAGAAAACTTTGAAGGAGGGCCCCGGAGGAGGAGGGGGGAGGGAAGGTGGCGAATGTTCAAGTGACCTTCAGCAAATAACTAATTAGGAGGATTACTATACATCTTTAAAGATTGATTCATTTGGTTAAGCTAGGAACTTAATTTGAAATTTGGCTTAGGCTATTATTCGGAAATACTGGTAATTGCTTTTTAGAAATACACCTTGAAGCAATGAATGCTGATTTTTACAATAATTTAGTAAAAATGGAACTAAATGGAGAAGTTCGGAACATTATTACTGAGATATTACTGAGAAACTGAGATTTAAAATAGCGGTATTCTGTATATAAAACAACAATTAAACGCTATGAGTGAAGCTAAAAATGTTAAAATTGTTAAATGTAATTAAACCCCTACCCCTCGCCATTCCCGCAAATATATAACAAATAATCTGTTAAATAAAGTTTTCTGTATTAATAGTCTCTATCATAATAATATATGTTCTGTTTTAAATAAAACCTTAAACCCAGATAATTATAATGAAAAAAAAACGTGCCTGGAAATGTCTTAAACAGGTGGCGTTTGTGTAATTTGTCGTGAGTAGATGGCGCTACATTAGCTTGGCTATATGCAGGTAACTGCAATCCATGTTGGCACTATTTCGTTATAAGTCCTTATCTATGCATCATTACTCGGATTTATTTAATGTGTTCTGAGAAGATATTCTACACAACCAACCAACCGAAGAAAAAAAGCGTATTTTTATTGAGAGTTCTTTGTGCATTTTAATTAATATTTCAGAAAGTAATTAAAATATTAAAATTCTGACGTAATGGTGCACCAGGAGAGGGTTTGGACTACATAAATCTAAATTTCCAGCCTTCTAGGTGGGCTAAATTTTCCTAGCCATCGCCAACAGACACACACACAGACACACACACACACACACATAGAGCGAAACTTTCTTTTATTAGTATACTAGCTAACCCGCCCGGCGTTGCCCAGGCCCGAGATAATTACAATCTAAGAGAAAGGTCTTAACCCCCTCCTTCCCGATACCCGCAAATATAATGAATAATTTGTTGAAGAGAACCACCGTCACCTACATTAACGCGATCATTAAAAACACAAATTACATTTTTCTGATAATTATAACATAACGAAGACGCTACGCTAAAATAGTCGGCAGATGACTCTCCTTCCCGACCTCAATTTCAAGTTTATATCTTAATTAGTTACCTAAATTTTTGTTCATTAGTAAAAATTGGCAATTATTTCCTTTCATTTTCGCAAACTAAATGGAGGGATCGGCAAGAGAAACAGATCTCCTTGTAGTTCAGTTTTTAATGAAAGCAGTCTCTCTGGAACTTTCTCGGATCGTTTTCACTGGCGCCGGCAGATTTTTGCATAAATTAAAAAAAATTACCGACCGAATTTTTCAAAAATCACACAGTCAGATGCAGAATATCTTTTTACATATGCTCAGAAAATTTCAAATTGATATCTCAATTAGTTTTCTTAAAATTCGCTAATTAGTAAAATAATTTCGAATTCGTTCATTTCCGCTTGCAAATCCAATGCGCTAGTTCGTTTCTTTCGCCATTTTGATTTAAAAGATGGCATTTTAGAAGCGATGGTTAATGAGAATCTAATTAATATCTAGGCTAATTATCAAAATATTAAAATTCTGAGGGTCAGGTGCACCAAGAGAGGGTTTGGACTACCTAAATCTGCTACCTAAATTGGACTACCTGGTCCCGTCCTATTTTCGCTCTGTTTGAAAAAATCTCAATTATGATCCTCCAACCATTAGACATAATTTACCTAGTTGAATATATACTTTCCTCTGTTCATTAAGACATAATTTGACTCTATCATAATAATGGAATATTTGTGTTTTTCTTTTGTTTTGGTTCAATTTGAAGTATCTGATATAATGTCATGTGTCCTTTCCCGTAGTCGTTTTTTTTTTAAAATTACTAATAAATTGTTACATCTTATATAATCATTTTCATTATGAGTGTAGGATTTTTCTCATTTTCCCTGATTTCGAAGGGTTCATTAACGATAAATGAAATGACTCACTAACCAATTGTAAATGCAAGTTGTAAAATAGGGGTCATCCCAACGATCTTATTTCTTACGCCAGAGAAGCTTTTAGAAAATTATATATAGCAATATACAGGATGTCCTTTATTATCTAATTACTAAACCGTTGTTTTAAGACTGTAAATGGGGAAAATGGTGCCAGAAAACGCTGGAAATTCATAAAATTCAAAGTATCATAACTCGCCAAGTTTGGTTGCACAAAATTAAAATTTTTACTGTTTTACTTGTTAGAGCATAGGGAAAGTTTTTTTTAAATATAACTTCAAATGCTACAGTTATGGGTGTTCACTGTTTAACTGAGGTGGAAATGGGACCTCATCACTCCACAGAATCTGTCATGGCCATGATGCACCCACTTCAACTCTTCAACTTCTTTTTTTTCATATTTTCGCTGTACAACGCCATCTATCGGTATTTATGGGACTACATTTTTTTTTCGCGGAATCAGTTTCCTTATGTCATGAATAGTATGTTCAGAAACTTTGAAGCCACTACACTGAGTAGTTCGATATATAGGGAGGTCAGAGTAGGGGTGTTTTAATTCTGGCCTCCCGGTATATATTAAATTACATATATTTAGATTGAATTTCAATCTACATTAAATTAAATTCAAATAACTGTTCCTATAAACATTTAAAGTTGAGATGCAACAAATAAAACTATATTTATATGGATTAATTAAACACGAATTTCTAGCAACGCAGAGAAGTAGCTTTGCGAAGGTCAAAAGAGCGGAACACCAAATCTTTTATGCGTATTAACGTAATCAAACTATTTATGTCGAATAGGGGTTTCCAAGCACGTTTCTTGGGCCGAACTGGCGGAATCATGCAGGCAGATTGCTTATATACACTGTAAAAAACTGAAATGTTTCATCTTCATTGCAGAAAGGTTTCCGAAAATTTAGTGTGCTTCATGGGTTTTTCACGGTTTCCATTTAATTCGGAAAAGTAACACGTATTTTCGGACAAATATTCGAAGAGGAAAATACTCTGAAGAAGTCAGAAACGTTACATTCTAAAGCGGAAAAGTTTCCGAATATGTAGTGTAAAATGTTGGTTATTGAAAAATTCGGAAATGTTACACTTATTCCGTGTAAAGTTTAAAAACGGCGAATGGAATTCGAAATGAAGTAATATTTGCGCATGCTCATCTACTCGGACCTTCTGCACATGCCATCATCACGTGATTTGTATTGTTCTCGAGAGGAAAGACATTTCTATAGGGTCTCGGCCTGTTAAAAGGGTAACACCACTTTGACGAGTTCAAAATTTCGAAAATTTCTTTCTGTCTCATAAAGTAATTTTTAAACACACGAAAAGTCTATTTTATTAGTTAGAAATCGATATCGAAAGGGAAAGGGTATTTTTGGAGCTTAGAAGTAGAAACGCGCCACAGCGAGTATATAAACAGTAACGGAAACTTTAAGCGTTTTATTTTTCTTTACAAATTCTGTGCTCCACCAATTTTCAGTCAATCAACTTAATCTTTTGAAAACATATTTTTCTAGTGGGATACGTAGGATTTTTTTTTCGAAATATTGATATATCATTTTCTATGCAACTTTAAGGAACGAAATTTTCAGTTGAAAATTTACATTGTATTTTGCATTAATGACATTTCACTAAAAAAAAATATATATTTTTTATTTCACTAGCTTTTGGATTAAAAAATATTTTTTTTTGTTTTATTGTTCTAAATTAAATTTACGATGAATTATCGTGTCCACCGCTTGACACTCCTTTTTCGAAACGCTCCAGCCGATTAGCTGTCAAGGAATCCTTTTTTAATATATCAATTAAAGAAAACACAATTTTCTATTTTAATATATGTATAATAATTCAGTTCAAAAGGATTTTTATAAGTATTTCGCATTTCTTAAAAATAAAACCCAAAAAATACCTTAAATTTCAGGTAATTAAAGTTAGGGATGTAGTGGAGTATACCTTCTGTATTGTTTAAAATATAACTCCGTATACCATCTGTAACTATATAGCGTGTACTCTTTTGCCCAATAACGTATTCCCTCTGTTTTTCTTTTACGACTGTACCATTGGTTAAAGTGGTGTTACTCCTAAAAGCATGTGGACCTGGGCTCCTGATTTCAGAAACCAAAAATTTGATATACACTTTTTAAAACCCAAATTAATTTAATTAAGAATGAACAAATGTTTTAGGTTAATTCATAAAAGAACGTTTTATAAAATTTGTTCTTCTAGGATCAAATCAAAATAATCACAAAGTGAATAATTTTATTTTTTTGGTACGCTACATATGTTAATAATACACTATTTAATTAATATGTGATTATTTTCCAGTTTGATATTTTCTTCAATAGTAAATTTGTATGGCGATAATATGCAAAACTGATAAAATTATAACTGCATAGCTGAGATTATTGCATCATCAGGGCTTAATTTCTAACAAAGAAAATCTGCAGTGAAGACCCTTAGCTTATTCTCCCGTCCTCTTCACTCGCATATTTGTATTTCATTCATTATTTGCAAAGTTTAAAACATCTTTAATTCAGAAAAAGATTTTTTTTATATATTTTAAATATATCTATATGAATATACATAGCTGCCAACTAATCTGCATTATTGTTACCAAAAAAACTGAATAGTTGCCAGATATACATATACATATTAAAACTTTAAGCGGAATTTTCAGCAAATCGATTTTTTTCTTATCAATCAGTAAAATAATCATATAGCGATGTTCTTGTGGGCTTCAGTGCACAGTAAGCTCCAGTGCGCTCCTGCTAGCATTTAAATATTCACTGAAAATAAAGAAGTACCATCGGAGCTGAGCTCTGGCGCAAATTAAGCACTGAGTAACATATATGTATGACTGCCTGGCTATAAAAAATATTTTTATTTTGAATGTATGTAAACACAAAATCAATAGACAAAATAAGCGACTATAATGTGTAGGAAATGTCGGGGGACTAACTCAGCAAGATTAATGATTTTTTACTACTTGCAATTGCAGTTCGTTTAAATTCATTCTGACAGTGTTTACAATTGCATGGTTTCTTATTTCTCTTCATTCATGCAAATTCAGTTTTTTATTATATTTTCAATGTAAAAAATATCCTTTAAATCCAGTTTTGTTAAAAGTAAATATAAAATCCCTTTTAGCAACAAAAGGGCTCAACATATTACAGTATGCAATATGCCATTAACTGTGATATTTTACTGCTCCTCTCTCCCCATTGTCAGATTGTTGGAAACTTGAAATAAAATCCTCCTTAATTTCTACTCATGTTTTTCGTATTACCAGTTTCTTTCCTTTGTGTATTCCTGTTGACTCTCTTTTCCAATATATATACATAGACCAGTATTTAAGTTTTTTGAATTTGACAGTACAAAAATAAAAACATTCAGCGCAGGCAGCTTTTTTAAAGAATTTGAGTTTTCTGAGAAACATTGGTAGTTAAACAACCAGGAATTCTATAAAATTCATTTTACAGCACCGTTTCGAAGTTAGATAATGACAAAAAGACAATTATAGAGAAATAATGACAAAATTTAGATTCAAGACGAATGGACTTTCTAGCTATGACTTATTACAGGGTTCGTACGGATCAGGGAATTTTACAGGAGTTTCACCAGTATTTTCTTTACATAAAAAGAAATCTTGGTTAAACTCGCGAAACTTCACCTTCTTTTAAGGAGAAATTTTGTGTAAGAAAATGCTGGTAAAGAAGAATTTCCCGGTCGCAAAATTCCAGGAGCCGTACGAACCCTGTATTATGTTGTTTGACAAAACATCAATGCATCGGTTGAATGTGTTTGAGTTTTGGTGATAAACCAATTATTCCCAGCTAATTTAAAGAATTCGATCGTAAACGTAAGAGGACTCCATGATGAATTGTATGAAAAGTGTTGTAACTCCAGAAAACACAAGAGAAAATCACTTTAGATCATTATGTATCATATAACAGAATTGAAGAAACTTTGCATATTTCAAGAACATTCAGTTTTGAAATTAGAAAAAGCATTCGCTATAGATTAAATTCAAGCTTAAAAGGATGCTGCTATCAAGTGTGCAAAGTCTCAAAAGATTAACTCCGGTGCCTTAAAACATGCCTATGACATTGTAACAGATGTAAAAACTTGGATTTATTCATAGGAACACGAAATAAAACAACAATACACTGTTTGGATATTTCAAAATGAACAAATTTCGATAAATGTTGTACTTTACTGGACATAATTGTTTCCTATTTTCATAAATTCAGCCATGTAGGACCGTAGAGCCGTGTATGGTAATTTGTGTACAACAGTTTGTTTAACAGAAATGATTGTCGAACTGTGAAAACAAAATTTTTCATCATCATGGCATTGTAAGCTGTAAACTGATTTCAAACTATCCATTATTTGATGCATTAAAAATTGATTGGATAAATCATTGCTCTTATTCACCTGATTTAGAATCCAATGACTTTTTCTTGCTCCCATTTATTACAAATAAAATCCGTCGCCATCCATTTAGAATGCCAGAAGGTGCAGTTAAACCCTATTTATCGCATGTTTCAGTGATGCGAATTTTGAATGGCATACAAATTAAAAAAATTAGTTTATTGCAATGAAAAAGGTGTATTTATGCTGAAGGCGTTGAAATACTTTATTTCAATAGGAAGGTCTTTTGTGCACTGTTTCTATAAACTTAAGTACTGGCCTTCGTATGAGTAAAACGCTGAATGCTACCGAAATGATTCTACAATACCCGATGAATCTTTTGGCGTTCAAAACTTTATCTTTACTTACATTGCAAAGCGCCAAGTGGTATCTCAATTTTCACTCTTGATATAATTGTATTGAACATTCTAAACGAAATTAGTTTAAGTCTATACAGTGGCGGCTCGTGTCTGTCTTGTTTGGGGGCACTAAATGAATGCCAGGAACACACATTATTTTCATACCATTATTTTGTACAAGACATTTTTTTCTTCTTTAATGGCAGAGTTTTCCGACAGTAAATAAAATAAAGTATTCCTTTTTAATAATAGTGAAAAGAAAAGAATAAATTTAGCAGCCATGCATTTAGTGCCCCAAATAAAGCCAATCACGAGCCGCCACTGCGTCTATAAAAAGGGAAGTAGCATATTTATGGAGTTCCTTCAGTTTAAATGATGGTGGTGTTATTTATATTAATATATTTTAATATTTCGTAATAAATATATGCTTGTTATGATTAACAAAATTCCGATAAAAAAATCCAACAAAAATCCCCAAATTTTACTAATTTACCGGATTTTTAGAAGTATATACAGTAAAACTTACAAAGACGGAATCGCCAGAAACCAAAAATATATTCATTTTAGGCGATTTTCCATTTTAACAAGTAAAATTATAAGGTATTATTTTTGTTGGACGGTGAAATTTTTCCATTTGAGACAGGATTCCGTTACAGACATGGTCCGTTTCCATAGATTTTACTGTATTTACATTAATTAAATATTTGTAGTGAAACAAGTAACTTTTAACAAACATTTTAAACCGACTTGAAGTGTTTGTGACAATGCATTGTGTCAAACCTGTAATGTATCCACATTAGAGTCCTGCAGGACTTGGCTTATTCTCGACCAGAACCCGAAAATTCTATTTGAAGTCAACCCAAAATCCGATTCGAACCGGTTTCACTTTAACCCGAAACCAATCCGAAGTACGAAATGAAAGAAAAATAATCCATATTTTAATGCAATTATGTAAACGTACTCTGTAATTATATGTATATCAATTTTATATTTATGAAGAAAAATGAACACAAGTATACTCATTTATAGTCAAATATATAGTTTCTTCATGTTAAACACACTATGGTGGCCATAATTAAAGTGATAGTACACAGCATGCTTAGTAGCGCGATTTAATTGCGAGAATGGAGTTAAATTTTGTTTTATGATTAAACAAGACGGGGGACGAAAGATTCCGCGAAAAAAATTTAGTTCCTAAAGTTACCGCTAGGTGGAAATGTGGCGCTGTGTAATAGAAAAGTTGCCATATTGAGATTGATTTTAAACGCTAAATGTGCTAAATTAAAGTTAATTTTATTTCAGCATTGATTCTGGATTTTTAAAACTCTCTTTTCTATTACACAGTGCCATATTTCCACCTAGCGGTGACTTTTGGAACTAATGTTTTTTCGCAGAATACTCCCCCGTCCCCCGTCTTGTTTAGTCATAATACAAAATTTGGCTCCATTTTTACAATTAGATCGCGCTACAGAGCACTTGAGTACTGTAACTTTAATTATGGCCACCTTGTATATTCATATTCATTATATCACGTGGTTTTGAGTCTGGGGGAATCTCACAGCCGTGCATGCAGTATCCAAAACCCATTTTTTTATATCATACAAAAATCATGAAAAGAATTCTAACTTGTTGCGTTGTAACATTCAGTATCCAGATTCTCATCCAGATTAAAATGCAAAGTCTGATAGATGATGAAAATACTTAGGTCCATGGAAAATTATTTATTTAAATGCAGGACTGCCACTGGCGACTATTTTTATATTCTATTCGCACCACTATTTTTTAAAAAATAAACTTCATAGTGTTATGATTTAAAAATTTGACTCTTAATTTATTCAGTATTTTTTACATTTAACTTTAATTTATTCATCAATTTAATTAAATTCATTAAATTCATTTAAATTAATTAAGCTAAATTTCATTTTTGCATTTTAAATCTAACATTCTTTCTATATTGTTTACTTTTGGTGAGAATATAAATTAATTTCAGAATCTTTCCATTACATATGTTTTAGGATATTTATTCATTCAATTTAATTTACATTTTATTCACTTTGCAATATTAATTAAACTTCATTTCAAATTATCTAAAAACAAAATATTTATAACTTACTTTTTCTAACTTTTAAATAATATACAGTCTAAAATAAATTATTCTAAAATATAGTATATTTCCTTTTTAATAATATTGATTAAAAAATTGGTTAATTGTTAATTTTATTCTTTTCAGAAAGTTCAAATTCATTTATTTTAATTCAGGCAAATTCTTTCAGAATAACGAACTTTTCCATATTGCATTTCAAAATTTCTAAGTCCAATAATCATTTTTCAAAATTTCTTAATTTAAATATTTTACTTTCAAAAACATATCTGGTGGAAAGAAATTTTAATTTTATTTAGATTGCTAAAATTTCATTTGTTTTCATCCATTAGTTTGGCAATTATAGATTTTTAATTACTTTCGTTTTTTCTGTTTTGAATTTCGTCGAGATTTGCGATCAGACGCCATTGATGGGTATTTAGATGTTTCAAGTAAACAAGAACCTTTCTTCCCGCGGATTTTGAACAAGGTCGTTTTGACAGCGCTCCAAGGTCGCGATCGAATGTTCTAAATACTATTTAATGCTGTTGCTAGGGTTGGAAGTGTCAGTGAAACGTTTGACTGCAACTTTGACTATGATCTGTTGGGGCTTGTTCAGTGACTTTCAGACGGTTCGGATTTTTTGATTGGTTGTTTCGTAACCGTCAGAAAGTTCTGCCTGAGTGGGAAACTGGGAAGACTCTTTCAGTTCCTAAAAAACTTTGTATGATGTAGCGTAGGCTAGATCTTGCTCTTCGGAGCGTAAGCCAATTTTGGTATGCGGTGAGAATGAAGAAAGTCATACATCTAAATATATTGCTATTTATAATTAATTCTTCCTTCTGTTCAAGGTCAACCAACTAATAAGAGGAATGCTACCCTGGTTGTTATTGGCGATTTTTCAAGGAAAGTATACTCCCTCTAATTTATAATAACTTACTTTGGGCGTCACTGTTAACTACAGAAACTTGGATTCTTTCGCAGAGCTGAGTGATCCTGATATTTTATATCTTTCTAACAGATGGTTACTACTTCATAATGTTTGACATTCAGTCTGCAATCTAAATTCTCGACATACGGTTGAAGCATCTATAAAAGAGTGCTGAAATATTTCTACCTTATAATGATTTACATTCTATCAGCAATTTAGAATCTCAACATACGGTTGAAACATCTTTATAAGAGTGCTGTAATAATTTATTGTCCTCATTGTTATACACCTGTTGGTGGCCAAGAAATCATCATCTAGTAATTCTTAAACATTAAATTCCAAAGCTCTACATTTAACACACAATGAACAAATTGAACTAATACAACGAGATTATCATTAGGACAAACCTATCTTATTACTTGCAAGTTGAGCACTGAACAGAACCAGTATAATTATTAATTAACATCATGATATTTTCTCATAATCTATTACAACGTTTGTGAATGATGTATATGTTGTTGAAAAGAGTAACGAATTAAATGATAATAATATAACAGAATATAATTTCGCATTTATGTATATTTCAATAACAAAATAATTTATATCGATATAACATCTTATAAAAGCAAATATATTGGTTGTAAAAAGTGTATAAAAGAAATTTTCAAGTTAATATTTGTACTTTATTTACGTGAGTGCTCTATGTGAATAAACAAGAATTTACTTTGATCTTGGTGAGTTTGTCTTTTTCTATTATTTATATTTATGTGTTTCAGCTATGTTTGAAGTAATGGAATAAGTTCTATTTTCTAATTTATATAAGTATATTTTAACTTAAGAATTAACTTTATGAATTTAACGTAATTTTAAACTTATCTTTTATGGCAATGCATTTATACTACCACTTACGTTCACGCCTATAATGGTATTTGGGGAAAGTGTTGAATATATGTTTTGTCTAAATTTTTTAGGTTTTCTGAATCACTCCGGCGCGAGTCGCTGGTGATTCACCCTTTATTAATTTTTCCTTTTATATTCATCACGATCCCCAGATACCGTTATATTTATATCTGGGGATCGTGATGAATATAAAAGGAAAAATTAATAAAGGGTGAATCACCAGCGACTCGCGCCGGAGTGATTCAGAAAACCTAAAAAATTTAGACAAAACATATATTCAACACTTTCCCCAAATACCATTATAGGCGTGAACGTAAGTGGTAGTATAAATGCATTGCCATAAAAGATAAGTTTAAAATTACGTTAAATTCATAAAGTTAATTCTTAAGTTAAAATATACTTATATAAATTAGAAAATAGAACTTATTCCATTACTTCAAACATAGCTGAAACACATAAATATAAATAATAGAAAAAGACAAACTCACCAAGATCAAAGTAAATTCTTGTTTATTCACATAGAGCACTCACGTAAATAAAGTACAAATATTAACTTGAAAATTTCTTTTATACACTTTTTACAACCAATATATTTGCTTTTATAAGATGTTATATCGATATAAATTATTTTGTTATTGAAATATACATAAATGCGAAATTATATTCTGTTATATTATTATCATTTAATTCGTTACTCTTTTCAACAACATATACATCATTCACAAACGTTGTAATAGATTATGAGAAAATATCATGATGTTAATTAATAATTATACTGGTTCTGTTCAGTGCTCAACTTGCAAGTAATAAGATAGGTTTGTCCTAATGATAATCTCGTTGTATTAGTTCAATTTGTTCATTGTGTGTTAAATGTAGAGCTTTGGAATTTAATGTTTAAGAATTACTAGATGATGATTTCTTGGCCACCAACAGGTGTATAACAATGAGGACAATAAATTATTACAGCACTCTTATAAAGATGTTTCAACCGTATGTTGAGATTCTAAATTGCTGATAGAATGTAAATCATTATAAGGTAGAAATATTTCAGCACTCTTTTATAGATGCTTCAACCGTATGTCGAGAATTTAGATTGCAGACTGAATGTCAAACATTATGAAGTAGTAACCATCTGTTAGAAAGATATAAAATATCAGGATCACTCAGCTCTGCGAAAGAATCCAAGTTTCTGTAGTTAACAGTGACGCCCAAAGTAAGTTATTATAAATTAGAGGGAGTATACTTTCCTTGAAAAATCGCCAATAACAACCAGGGTAGCATTCCTCTTATTAGTTGGTTGACCTTGAACAGAAGGAAGAATTAATTATAAATAGCAATATATTTAGATGTATGACTTTCTTCATTCTCACCGCATACCAAAATTGGCTTACGCTCCGAAGAGCAAGATCTAGCCTACGCTACATCATACAAAGTTTTTTAGGAACTGAAAGAGTCTTCCCAGTTTCCCACTCAGGCAGAACTTTCTGACGGTTACGAAACAACCAATCAAAAAATCCGAACCGTCTGAAAGTCACTGAACAAGCCCCAACAGATCATAGTCAAAGTTGCAGTCAAACGTTTCACTGACACTTCCAACCCTAGCAACAGCATTAAATAGTATTTAGAACATTCGATCGCGACCTTGGAGCGCTGTCAAAACGACCTTGTTCAAAATCCGCGGGAAGAAAGGTTCTTGTTTACTTGAAACATCTAAATACCCATCAATGGCGTCTGATCGCAAATCTCGACGAAATTCAAAACAGAAAAAACGAAAGTAATTAAAAATCTATAATTGCCAAACTAATGGATGAAAACAAATGAAATTTTAGCAATCTAAATAAAATTAAAATTTCTTTCCACCAGATATGTTTTTGAAAGTAAAATATTTAAATTAAGAAATTTTGAAAAATGATTATTGGACTTAGAAATTTTGAAATGCAATATGGAAAAGTTCGTTATTCTGAAAGAATTTGCCTGAATTAAAATAAATGAATTTGAACTTTCTGAAAAGAATAAAATTAACAATTAACCAATTTTTTAATCAATATTATTAAAAAGGAAATATACTATATTTTAGAATAATTTATTTTAGACTGTATATTATTTAAAAGTTAGAAAAAGTAAGTTATAAATATTTTGTTTTTAGATAATTTGAAATGAAGTTTAATTAATATTGCAAAGTGAATAAAATGTAAATTAAATTGAATGAATAAATATCCTAAAACATATGTAATGGAAAGATTCTGAAATTAATTTATATTCTCACCAAAAGTAAACAATATAGAAAGAATGTTAGATTTAAAATGCAAAAATGAAATTTAGCTTAATTAATTTAAATGAATTTAATGAATTTAATTAAATTGATGAATAAATTAAAGTTAAATGTAAAAAATACTGAATAAATTAAGAGTCAAATTTTTAAATCATAACACATAGTATATTTTTCTTTCCCTTGTTGTCAAAGTGTATGTGAAAGATTTTTGTTTTAAGAAAGTGGTGCGAGATAGAATTGAAGATAGTCGCCAGCGGCAGCCCTTTAAATGCAAAGAGTTAAAATGACGGGATGAGGTCGTCCCCTTACACAATCTAAAATTTTCAACCTTTTTCTGATATCAGTAATCAAGTGTCCGATTTTTGATACATTGATCGCCAAAGAGTAATATAGATATCGAGTCAAAGCGCCCCGAAAATTTTTATGATTAGCCTGAAGGCCTCGTGAAATTTTGAAAAAGAAATGTGCCAAGAGAAATTAACAGAATCGGCGATTGATAAATTACAATTTAATTGGCAAACCTTAGAAGTCACAGCTGAATCAAGGCGTCGCACAGTGGGGCGTTTTGATGATCTAAGTGGACAAAATTCATTTTTCCGATACTCTCGGAATTTCACAAGATCGCATATTCTGGTAGCTGAATGTCTCTTTTATCGATATCCGTACGATTTTTGTCGAAAAAATTCGTGGTGTCGATTAACTACGACCGTAAAGAAGACATTTGCGCAATTGGTTTGAGGGTGTTTCAACGGCTGCATATATTTCCCTATGTTTGAAAGCACGTCTTAACTATTCTATTTAATGTGAAAGCACGAGTTTACTGAAAATATATTACATATTTATCAAGGTACGATTTGACCTATTGTTCTTTGAAAATAAGCGCCATTAAACCAGTTTAAATGCTTTTTTCAGAGTGTTTTTGAATGATTCATGTTGTTGTTTACAAACTTTATCTTGACTTTTAATACAGTATTAAGCATTATTAAGCAATAAGATTTTTTTAAAATAAAAGTGTCATTCCTAAAGTATTGGAAATTTAAGAAAACTCCTGCGAAAGATTGGGAATCGCAAAGTTTTTATTAATAAATCAGCTTTATATTAATTTTCAGTGTATGAATTATATTTAGTTAAAATCTTGCAAAGTCAATTTTAAACCCCTTTTAATTATCCGATTGATCCGAAACTTTGAATTCACGTGTAGTTTTATTGATAATACAATATTATTATAATTTGACGAGAGTAGATGTTATACTGTTTCTACAGGGTTTCACAAAAGTTTAGTTTAAACCTTGCAAGTTAATTTTAAGCCCCTTCCAATTATTAGATTAATCGAAAACGTTCAATACATGTGTAGTTTCAATGAAAATACAATATTATTGTAATTTGGAAAGTAGAAGAGATACTGTATCTACAGGGCTGCACAAAAGTTTAGTTGAAATCTTGCAAATCAATTTTAATCCACTTGTAATTATCGCATTGAGCTGAAACTTGGCTTACATGTTATTTCAGACGATAATTTAATTATATTATAATTTAAGGAACGTAGCAATTATGAATTTTTTACAGGGCCACACAAAAGACTGCGGAAAGATTGTTATTTATAATCACAAATTTTAATTCAATTTCAACAAAATTAATCTAGATTATCGAGATGAACAATACCATCTTATAAAGTGAAAATAAAGTGCACAGCACTTATATTTATTTTAAGGGCCACACAAATAAGTAGGATATATCACCGTCTATAAGCAAAAATTTTATTTCAAATTCAATAAAATTTTTATAGGTTATTACGCAACAGCATTTTTTCAACTGAAAATAATTTAGGTAGCATTTATATTTTTTACAGGGTCACCACAAAACTCTGTCAATAAAAGCTTATTTTTTAAAATATGTTTTTATTTTAAAACTTTTATTTTTCAAGATGACTACGCAAATTTCTCGAAAATCTTGACTTATGGGTTGCCAACCCAAATGAAAGTAAATTCGAAGCTGTCCTTTCATTTTTGTTAGAAAAATTGGGGAATCCTTAGTTAACTGAAGACATTTTTAAGAACCTGAAATCACGTGTCCGGACATTTTGTTTTCAAATTTAACAAAAATGGTCTAAATCGGAAAGAAATAGACAACGTTTTTATCAATACAATTCCGCCTGGTTTCAGGGAACCTTACATCTGCCGTATTGCGTTATTCAAACAATAGAAAACACCATAAATAAAAAAAAACATCTTAAATAAAAGCCACCTTGGTAGACCAGTGAAACCCTATATTATTATTTTAATTATTATTTAATCATTAAGTTATATTAACTTAGAGTGTAAGTATGTATGTTTAGTTCAAATGTTGCTAGTCAATTTTAAACCACTTTTAATTATCCGATTAAGCTGAAATTTTGAATACATGTGTAGTTTCCATGACAATACAATATTATAATATAAATAAATAATAAAATAAATAAATAATAATAATAATAATAATAATAATAATAATAATATAAATAATAATAATAATAATAATGATAATATAAATAATTAAATAAACCAAATATTTATCACTGTTTGAGCATTTTATTAGTGATACATTCGAAAAACCAGCAAAAGCTAATTAAACTCCAATGCAATAATTTTGTCCACCTAGATCGTCAAAAGGCCTCACTGTGCGTCGCGAGGACGCAGATGGCCAGCTGAAATAAAAATATAAGACATTTCTGATCAAATTGTTTAAGTTAAGCGAATTACATCGAGATGGGAAACACAGTTACTGAAAAGTTAAACGGACATAATTCTTTTTATTTTATTTTTACATTACAAATATATAATCTTCATACCACAGGCAATTGAAGACATGAAAAAATAATGGATACAAAAGGAAACGATTAAATTACATGTACTCTAATAAAAGGATCCAAGCTGGGATAAAAGATTGCCTTTTGATTACACTTGAAATAGATTTTTAATTTAATGCATTCTAGCCGAAATAAAGGAATATAATTTAGGAAATAAATTATTTTGAATATATTACATTACAAATATATAACCTTGTATCACACCATTCCTATTAAAAAATTAATAGGTTACAATTCATAGTTTTTTCGAAAATTAATTTCCAAAATATACATATTTTAAAAGTAATTTTCGAAAACATAAGATTTGCAACCTATGTATAAAAAAAAAGATTTCTGGAAGCTTCAAATATGAGAATGAGAATCAAAATGACAGCCCATTCCGACAAGTAGTTTTTGAGTTATGTTTTAAAAACTACCCGCATTACAATATGTTTTCAATGGTTAAAAATAATTTAGAATTTTAACATTACGAGTTCGAAATTTGACCAAATGACTTTCCGTTTAGTATCTGAAGGTAAAATGTACCGAAAAATTCAAATAGGCTGCCACAATTGGGTGTTCGTATCGTAAATTTCAGAGTTTGGTATAATTTAAGTATGAAGATGGCTCCCTAAATTTATAATTGAAAGAAGATATAATTCGTAAGGGAGTGGCTACTTTAGTTTTTCCTTGTGACAATTTGTCGATTAAATTTTATGAGGTGTATCGAGATACTGACTCTACAAAGGTCTCCTCTATTTGAGATGGAAATGATCTGTAACTTTCGCAAATGATTTTAACTGGTTACAACTAACAAACTGCACAACATTAGGGAGCACAGTGGCAGTAAGCAACAAAATATTTAAACTTAACTTGGGTGTTGTTTTAATACGGATAAATAGGGAAAATATTAATGGTACCTTCTAACGGGTCGTTTGACGAACACAGCCACTGGTAGAATAGTTCTTTGAATACATTTTGTATGTATTAGGTAGCTTTCATTACAAAAAGCTACCTACTGCAGCCGTTCGGAGGAAAGTAATTCCAAACAATTTTGGTATATTTTCACCGATCATGACCCCCAAACCACCCTCCGTTCAAATGTTGATATATATATATATATATATATATATATATATATAATTATAATATCTTGGAATTTCAAAAAACATATCAAGTTCTTGTAACATTCTAATTAAATCTCCAAAGAGATAATTAATAATAATGTGTAGACAGAATACCACATAGTTAATAAATTAACAAGTGAACACGTACATAATTTTACCATAGCTTGTGCTTCAATGGTAATTGGCCAAAAATACTGAAAATATGAAGAATATTTAAAAGGAGAGAGAGAGAAAATGATTAATATATATATATATATATATATATATATATATATATATATATATATATATTATTTAGATGGTTGCACATTGTTTACACTTTATATAGTCATGGTGAATGTGCGTCTGCGGATTACCTGTATATTAAGTGATACTAATGATCAGTTATAAAAGTCTATAAAATATGCATTGTATTAAAATAAATGTAAACATAACATTTACAAAAACACAACTCATCAAGATTATGATATTTCATGATGTGCACCATGTGGTCGTATTGGTATAAATGTAGACCTTGTGATGTTTAAGGAATTTTTGATAATTATTGTGAGTAAGATATTTTATCTGTTCTTTACAAATTTTTTATTTCCAATTTTACTATTTCCAATTGTTTTCTGGTAATAATACAGTATACCTGGATGAATATACTGATCTTAGCATAAATGCCAGTATATTTATGAAATACTGTATTATTTTTAAAACACGCGTGGATACATCCAGGCTGATGATTATATCTACACGTGTTTTTTCATATCCATTTCTAATTTAAAACTCTTGTTATCCAATTTACCATTATATTTAGTTCATATTTCATTTCAAAATGCATTTGTATTCACTTGATATCAACTTCAAATTATTAACAATTTATGGTTTATTATATATATATTTTTTTTCTCTTTCTCTTTTTTTAAATATTTTTCATATTTTCAGTATTTTTGGCCAATTACCATTGAAGCAAATGCTATGGTAATATTATGATTGCACTTGTTAATTTATTAACTATGTGGTATTCTGTCTACACTTTATTACTAATTATGTCTTAGGAGATTTAATTAGAATGTTACAAGAACTTGATATGGTTTTTGAAATTCAAAGATATTATAATTATATATATATATATATATAATAAACCATAAAATGTTAATAATTTAGAGTTGATATCAAGTGAATACAAATGGATTAAGAAATGAAATATGAACTAAATATAATGGAAAATTGGATAACATATATATATATATATCTAACGTACGTCATGCTGTAACTCTCTTATTTATCAACCGATTCGGATGTGACTGAGTATGTGTATAGGACATATCAAGGTCTCGACCGAGTTCGTTGGCCAGCAGTAGAGAAGAAATGAGAGTTTCGCCTCAAGAGGAGGAGTGAGGAGGGCTCCTCCTCCCGAAGTGCCCTCCTCCTCCTCCCGAAGTGCCCTCCTCCTCCTGAAGTGCCCACCTCCTCCCGAAGTGTCCTCCTCCACCACCCAATATAAGGGGATTAGTGTTAATTAATTTTAATTGCGAGACTTAGAAATTTTTCGAAGCCATTTTTTTTTTCGCGGAGAAATATCTATTACAGTACAAGGTGAATTTTAACGAATTACAAATTTAATTAATTTTAATTGGGGAACTTAGAAATTTTTCGAAGCAATTTTTTTTCAACGAGAGTATGCAGTTTGAATATGAGTGCAGTAGAAGTGAATGATTAATTAAAAATATTAATTAATTTTAATTGAGGGACTTAGAAATTTTTCGAAGCAAATATATTTTTTTTTCAACGAGAGTACGCAGTTTGAATAGGAGTGTATGCAGTAGAAGTGAATGATTAATTAATTAAAAATAGTAATTAATTAATTTTAATTGCAGAACTTAAGAATTTTCGCGAGATTTTTTTTTTCAACGAGAGTAGGGTATTCCAAATATATGTTAGAGTATATTTGAGGTGAATTTTAAAAGTCAATAATGGTTTAATTAAAAATGAACATTCATTAATTTTAATTGGGGAACTTAGACATTTTTGCAAGATTTTTTTTTTAAAACTAGAATAGGCTATTCAATATATATGTTAGAAATAATGATTCATGCATTAAAAATGGTATTGAGATTTTTTTCTTTTAAACCAAAAAAAAATTTAGAATTAAAATAGAATTTTTAGTTTTGAAAGTCGCCAAAAGTAGGATTTTCAACTGAAATTAATCTAAGATATAAACTCTCAACTGAAATGAATTTTACCTTAAGGTGTGAGCTTTTAGCTAGAAGTGACCTAGAGTCAAAACTTCCTGGTCCCAGGAATCACCACGGGGGTTATAGTAAAAAATACAGGGTACCGTATGAATTATACAGTACTAAATTTAACAGCTCGACCCCTCCCCCTCCCCCCTCCCTTTTTTTAACCAGAGGAGTCCTTCGATAGCCTAACAATACACACTTAAAAAAATACAGAGTGCTACAAAACGAAGAATTTTAACGTATATATAAAATAAACAAGAATGAAAAATCATGCGTAGCGACATAATTCATGAATCACTTTACAACATCATTGAAATGTTATGTGAACAAAATATAATTTTACCAGCTAGTGCGTAGTTAATTAAAATAGTGAACAGATCCCCTTTTCAATAAAAAGGAACCCTTCACAAAAATCCAATTATGCATAAGGACCCTTCCTAAAATCAGATAATTTACACTTTACCCTGTTTTTTTCAATTCAAGTTAGGCTAAAAGTACAGCTTGCGCATCGATAGGTTCGAAATACACGGACCCTTCGAAAGAAACTTTGAAAAGTTATACATATTAAACCCTGCTCATAAAATAATGCGACTATTCCTATCCCAGAACACTTCACAAAATAGTATAACCTTATTCGAATCTCAGTGCCCTTCACAAAATAAATCCAATAGATTCAAGTTATATTAGGGCGACAGAAATACAAGGGACATTGACCTTTCATAAAAATCTAACATCACTGTTTGAATGAAAATGCCCCTTCACAATATACCCTGTAAAAATATTATGATTCCACAGATATTTTAAGAAATAGAGTACTAATCTCAAATGAATACGTATTCACGCAATCTAAAAATAGGTTTTATACGAATACATTTTTAGTATAACGTTCAAAATAGATTTTTTTTTTTTAAGTACATATTTCACCAAATTTATAATACAAGTCTGTAAAATAGGGTAGATCGTTTCAAGAAAAATAACTGAATTTCGAGTGAATATGCTTTAAAATGTATATATTAGAACTGAAACTAAGAAATGAGTGTTATCCAGTATCCCCTCAATAGACTGATTGCTGAGTCATATTAACAGATAAGCGAAGATCTTGCTTTACTTGTCACGATGAATCACCTCGCGATAAGAAATATCTGATGCTCGAGTTTCTGACACATTTTAGGTAAGTGAATGTTTAAAATGAGCTATTTAAAACCGTAAATGTATACGAATTATTTCGTGTAGTCCTATATTGTGTGTAAAACTTAATCTGTTAAGTTTTAAAATGCTTCAATGAAAAATAAGAACTAGTCAATAAGCGATACCCTTAAGAATTTTGAAGATAAGAGACGGATTTTAATGAATTTGATACAGGTTAGGGTAAAAAAAAATACAGGGTCCCCTATAAGATATAGGAATTAAATAATATAAAATTACATTCGTTTATGCTTTTTGTATTGCAAAGTATAGAAAATTCTACTAAATTGGGTTTTTAGTATTTTTAACTTAAAAATTTCTTTGAGGAATGTATAGGATAACTAACCTTTTGACTTTGTTTTTATAAAATATATATATTGTACTATTTAGTTAGAGTATTATTTCAAGAAAATGTTTGTTTTTAATATTGAAAAAATATATATAAAAATGTATCTTACCTATAAAGTGTAATCATAATGTACTGGACTTCATCCAAACTCGAATGTATGCTTGTCTTACAACAACTGAACGGTAATGTGTTTGCTTATCTCTTAAAACCACGGGATATCGTGACGTCATGGATAAGGCATATGGTAGAATACAGAATGAATAGGTATTATAAGACTGAAAAATAAAATAATCATAAATCATAAATTTTGCATACTTCATACAAACACTTACAGTGTGAGAAATGATTGCTACTATTAACCATATGAGAAAATGAATCATTAGCTAATCTTATTAGTGTATGTCATATTTAACTAACAGGCTCGAACATGCGTGAATTTTGACTAGAATTATTCACTGAATGTAAAAAAATGATTTATATTTAGATCTAATATTTATATCGTTTAACATTTTAAAATTCTATTAAAAGTATATACATTAGTATGCTTGTGAAATGTCTATTTTTAAGACGAAACATTGTGTGAAGTGTCCTGTATTAAGGTTAAAACTTTCGTGAAGGGCTCTGTTTCAAAGTTTCGTGAAGGGATCTGTTTGAAGGATCCTGTTTCGAAATGATTTAAGAACGCACAATTTATTCCTAAACATTCAGCTCGATTCGTTATATATGCTTTATTGAGTATTCAATGAAAAATAATAACTAAGAAATAAAATTAAAAATAGTAATTAGGAGATACCCTTAAGAATTCTTGCGATAGGAGATTGGTTTTAATTAAGTAGGTTAATGAATCTAATTCGATACAAGTCTTACTAAAATAGAAATTACACTAAAAATACAGAGTCCCCCACAATATATGAATTATACTCCACTAAATTTAATAGCACCCTCCCCTATTTTCATAGAAATGGCTTCAATATAATATAGGCTAACAATATACACTTCAAAAAATACATAGTGACCACAAGAAGGACAGGAATTCGAAATGTACTACTACTACTTAAGTAAAATATAATTTCTCTTATCGCATAAAATATATTAACAAGTCCTGTAAAAATATATTGACAAGACTATATGAACTATTAATACATGATTTAAAACATATTGGTTATACAAAACATATCATGAGAGACGGTAGTTTCTCGAGTGACGCAGCAAAAAGCGAAAACCGAAGATTTCCGTCACTCTTATATATACAGCTAGTTTGAGTTCAAAGGAAAAGCGAAAAGCCGACATTTAATATCTCAGCAAATATGAGGCACATCATTTTGATTTTTTGACAGCTGTCTTATATCTCCGGTCTAACTCTATCCTGAAATTTATAGATTTCTACATGCAGTAGATTTTAAGATCTGGAAATCCATTTTTAAGTAAAATGGGAAGTTTTTCGCTCTGCATGTAATGGTGTCATGGTGTAAAGGCGCTTATCTCGAAATCCGCCCGAAGGATTTTTTTAAAATTAATATATGACACTAAACGGTTTTAGATGAAGCGAATCCCCTATCCACTTAAATAGGAAAACTCTATTTTTTTATATAATCCGATTTAAAAATGGGACTATTTTCTTAAGCCAAGCTGTACAAATGCAATAGAGTGTTCACTCCCTTCTTCCGCGGGGCATTACTGTTAAAAATTGATGTACGGTTGCCGTTATCAATAAAGCTTCTGACCGGGCTAATTATTTAGATTTTTTTAAATGCAAAAACAATGAATTATATACTCTAAACATGTAAAACATATGTATTAAATTCAATTGGGGTTTATATGTTTTCTCTTTTTGTTACAAAGAAATAATTTCAGATTTTAAACATGCATATATTCGAAAAATTATTTCGATTCCTTTTTCAAAATGAGGAAATATTTTTTAATTACATGTATAGGGCAGTTGCAATCAGCTGATCAACCATTGTATTCACTTGGAGGTAAGGGTAATTCCACCAATCAGAACTGCCTATTTGTATACTGTTTACCTCCAAGGTGACGTCAATTGCAACAGCCCTATTCAATTTTACTGCTAAATATAATAAATCTTTCATTTTCTAATGTAAAATATTTTTCATTTCTTTGTTTCTTTCGCAACGAAGACAACCAACCAACTATTATCGTATCAATGCGCGAAGCACAAATTAAGCGAGAGTATACAACATGGAGATTGAGCAATTGGGGAAAAGATAGGCACAGAAAATCAAAGATATTATACTTACTATTAGGTATTTCGTTTATTTATTCATTGTTTTTTATTTTATATGACTTGATGGTTCTTTTAAAAATTTCGTTTCGGTAAGGTGTTTAGGTAGTCTTTGTCAGAGCAACTGCCAGTTACATGTTTTTATGGCTTTAAAATATTACTTTTATGTTATTTTGTAAAAGAAAATGCAGAAAGTTAGTTCTGAATTAAGTGTTTTATCTTATACAATGGATAAATAAGTTCTTAATTACTTTTGAATCCAGAGTTTGAAAAGTAAACAAATAGCTTTTTTTTTCCTTCTCATTGCATTCATATTGCCAGTATTATTACATTGTTATCATTTTTTTTCTCATTGCACTTACAAACAGTTGTGTGACAAACTTCTATCTTCATGAATGTTTTGCATTTACTTTATATTAATTTTTCACATTCATTTTTTAATAAGCTTGTTAAATAGTTTTCGAGCACTATATTGTTTCAATGTCAAATGTTACATTAAAAATTATTAAAAAATACAGTAAAAAAATTGCTATTTGCTTGCGAAACTTAAGAATATAATCATTTTAACCCACATAGGTTTTTTTAGCTCTAAAATATTACTATACAATGAATAAATAAGTTCTTATTTACTTTAAATTCAGAGTTTGAAAAGTAAATAAATAGCTATTTTATTTTTCAATTTTTCCATCATTTACCTGTGACTTTAAAAATCATTTAAAATTACTAATTTAGAGGTATGAAATACCTTATATGTGCTTAAATCACAGAAAAAACTTAGTAAGTATATTACAGGGCTCTGTTTAAGAAGAATTAAGAAGAGCTTTAAAGGATCCTTCACAATTTTTTTAAATCTTAAAACAGTATCCTTCACATTTTTTTCATTTTAAAACAGGTTATTTCACATTTCTTTTCATATTAAAACAGGACACTTCACAAAAGTTTTTCCTATCAAAAATTAACTCTTCACAAATTTAATCATCTTAAACTTTTCCCAATTTTTGTATAAAATACTGTTTACTGTTGACTCTAATAAGTGTTTGTTCTTCAAAGTAAATTCTGAAAATTTATTAAATTTCAACTGCTGCTAATATATTTAATTTTTTGATTACAACTTACATAAATATCAATATTTTACATAGGGATTGTTTTTATACAATTTTGACACAATTGAAATTTTATTGCAGCCAAGCATGGTTTCTTGTACAGCGGTGTATTTTGAAAACATATAGAAGAAAGAAAAAATTTTTTTTAGAGAAAACCACTGTTAATTATTTCGCAATGTTTTTTAATAGTCAGATCTTATAAATTAAGTGTTGGTGAGTGCAAAGTTTGAAATTGTCTGAATATGTAGAAAACAACATAGGGCTCTAAAACTATTTACTTGCATAAGTTTATTAAAAATGAATTTGAAAAAATAATATACAGTAACAGCAAAAGATGCATAAAGCTTCACAAAATATACTATATATATTGTGTACACAATACATAGTAGTAGTATACACAATATACTATAGACCATCAAAGTATCAAATTAAATGAAAATTTTGAAATGGAGAACCATCAATTCAAAATAAATAAAAAACAATAAATAAATAAACCAAATATCTGGGGGAGGGAGTATTTTATCTATTATAAATTGCAGCTTGTATTTTCAAACAATTTGGAAGGGCGGATAAAATTTTATCATTTAAAATATTTTTAAAAAATAATAATACCTTCTAAACTAGAATTTTATTATCAATTTTATAGACGATTTTCTTTGGACGATTACTCTCTGAGAGAAAAGTTCTACTTTTCGCATTTGTTCGCCACAGTATATTTTGTTGTTTTTCAGCCAGTCTCTCATAACTTTTATTATAGAATTCTTTGCAGTAGTGCGGTTTTCAACAGGCATGTGATGTGGAGCATTGTCTATATATAGGGCACTATTCGGTTGCAAATTTGGAAGAAGTTTTACCAACACCCATTTTTGGAAGTTTTCATAGTTCATTTGCACGGGATTGTCACCCCTTTTTGTCGACGCTTTATACAGTAGTTGAGCATCTGTAAGGAAACACGTTTCCTCATTTTTACGCTCCAGTTAAGACCTTGGCGTAGTACATAGCCGTTAAAGTTTTTTTCCCATATATAGTTAATAACTTGTCCCTTTTAATTCGATGTTATTCATTTTTGGGTAAAGGTGAAAATAGGCACTCGGCGATAAAACTTGAAAAACTGGCGATTAAAAATACGGAGAAAACCCGACAAATGCAGGATTTTCTTTTTTTCCCATGTCCGTTTGACAAAATTCATGATTTTTCCTCGCCAGATCGACGAAACTACTGATTTTTCTGAACCTGATCGATGAAATTAATGATTTTACTGCACTAAATGGGCAAAATTCGTGATTTTTATGTGCCCGTTCAACAAAATTTCTGATTTTTACATGCCGACCAATAAATTTCTTGATTTTTATGTGCCCCGTTGACAAAATTTGTGATTTTTACATGCCTGATCGACTAAATTCATGATTTTTGCATGCTCGATGGATGAAATTAATGATTTTTACATGCCGATCAACAAATTTCATGATCTTTATGTGCCTGTTTGACAAAATTCATGAATTTTATGCACCGATAAACGAAATTCATGATTTTTACATCTGTGTTCGACAAAATTTATGATCTCCCCCTCCTTGATCCACAAAATTCATGTTTTTGCTGTGCCTGATTAATGAAACTCATCATTTTTACACACCCGATCGACAAAATTCATGATTTTTACACACCGGTCAACAAAGTTCATGAATTTTACGCACTTGATCACCGAAATTCATGAGTTTTTCGTACTCGATCGACGAAATTTCATTTTTCTCAACCCGACCGACAAAAATTATTGATTTTTATGCAAACGTTTGATGAAATTTGTGATTTTTATGCACCTACTTGTTGAACTTGTAATTTTTAACCACCCACTTGATGAATTCGTGATTTCTATGCGACTACTCTACGAACTGGTAATTTTTATGCGTCCGTTCTACAAAATTCATGATTTTTTCGTACGTAATCGACGAAATTCATAATTTTTACTCACCGATTGATAAATTTTATGTGCCCGATTCACAAATTTCTTGATTTTTATGCATCCGTTTGACGAAATTAATGATTTTAATGTGCCGATCGAAGAATTTCTTGGTTTTTATGTATCCATTTGATGAAATTCGTGATTTTTATGCGATCGATAAACAAAATTCATGATTTTTACATGCCCGTTTGACAAAATATATGATCCCACCTCCCCCGATCGACAAAAGTCATGTTTTTTCTGTGCCCGATTGATGAAATTCATAGATTTTTACACACCCGATCAACAAAATTCATGATTTTTAAACACACGCTCAACGAAATTCAGGATTTTTTCATGCCCGATTGACGAAATTAATGATAATGTCCATCTCTGCTTTGCCCCCCCCCCCTTTTAAGGGGGATACTTTCCTAAATTTTGCTGATACCCCTCATGTGATATATTGTTGGAAAGTTCTGTGACCGTTTAATCCTATTACACATCTCCGGTGTCCATGCCCCCACTTTGAACCCCCCCCCCAAGGGGATACTTTCTAAATTTTGCTATCCTCATGTGATATATTGTTGGAAAGGTCTGTGACCGCTTAGTCATATTATGCATCTCTGGTGTCGATCTGCCCACTTTGCCCCCACTCCCCCGAGGGGGGTACTTTTTAAAATTTTGCACACACCCTTTATGTTGTATATTGTTGGAAAGGTCTGTGACTGTTTAATCATATTATGCATCTCCTGTGTCCATACCCCCACTTTGCCCCCCCAAGGGGGTACTTTTTGAAATTTTGCACAATCCCTCATGTGATATATCGTTGGAAAGGTCTGTGACCACTTAATTAGATTATGCACCTCCGGTGTCCATCCCCCCAATTTGCCCCCCTCAAGGGGGCACTTTTTAAATTTTGCTGATACTCCTCTTGTGATATATTGTTGGAAAGGTCTGTGACAGCTTAGTCATTATGAATCTCTGGTGTCCATCCCCCCACTTTGCCCCCTCCTAAGCGGGTACTTTTTAAAATTTTGCACACACCCCTCATATGATATATCGTTAGAAAGGTCTGTGACCACTTAATCATATTATGCATCTCCGGTGTCCAACCCCCACTTTCCCCCCCCCACCACCAAGGGGTTACTTTCTAAATTTTGCTGATACTCGTGTGATATATTGTTGGAAAGGTCTGTGACTGCTTAATCAAATTATGCATCTTCTGTGTCCACACCCCCACTTTGCCCCCCCAAGGGGGTACTTTTTGAAATTTTGCACAACCCCTCATGTGATATATCGTTGGAAAGGTCTGCGACCGCTTAGTCATAGTATGCATCTCTGGTGTCCATCCCCCAATTTGCCCCCCCCAAGGGGGGTACTTTTTAAAATTTTGCACACACCCTTCATGTGATATATTGTTGGAAAGGTTTGTGACTATTTAATCATATTATGCATCTGCTGTGTCCATACCCCACTTTGCCCCCCCAAGGGGGTACTCTTTGAAATTTTGCACAACCCCTCATGTGATATATCGTTGGAAAGGTCTGTGACCGCTTAGTCATAGTATGCATCTCTGGTGTCCATCCCCCCACTTTGCCCCCCCCCCCAAGGCGGGTACTTTTTAAAATTTTGCACACACCCTTCATGTGATATATCGTTGGAAAGGTCTGTGACCACTTAGTCATAGTATGCATCTCCTGTGTCCATACCCCCACTTTGACCCCCCCAAGGGGGTACTTTTTGAAAATTTGCACAACCCCTCATGTGATATATCGTTGGAAAGGTCTGTGATCACTTAATTAGATTATGCACCTCTGGTGTCCACCCCCCCACTTTGCCCCCTCCAGAGGGGCACTTTTTAAATTTTGCTGATAATCTTCCTGTGATATATTGTTGGAAAGATCTGTGACAGCTTAGTCATTATGCATCTCTGGTGTCCATCCCCCTACTTTGCCACCTTCTTAGGTGGGTAGTTTTTAAAATTTTGCATACACCCCTCATATGATATATCGTTAGAAAGGTCTGTGACCACTTAATCATATTATGCATCTCCGGTGTCCATCCCCCCACTTTGCCCCCCCAAGGGTGGTACTTTCTAAATTTTGCTGATACTCATGTGATTTATTGTTGGGAAGGTCTGTGACTGTTTAATCATATTATGCATCTCTGGTGTCCATCCCCCCACTTTGCCCCCCCAAGGAGGTACTTTTTAAAATTTTGCACACACCCTTCATGTGATATATTTTAGGAAAGATCTGTGACTGCTTAATTATATTATGGATCTCCTGTGTCCACACCCCACTTTGCCCCCCCAAGGGGGTACTTTTTGAAATTTTGCACAACCCCTCATGTGATATATCGTTGGAAAGGTCTGCGACCGCTTAGTCATAGTATGCATCTCTGGTGCCCATCCCCCCACTTTGCTCCCCCAAGGGGGGTACTTTTTAAAATTTTGCACACACCCTTCATGTGATATATTGTTGGAAAGGTCTGTGACTGTTTGATCATATTATGCATCTCCTGTGTCCACACCCCCACTTTACCCCCCCAAGTGGGTACTTTTTGAAATTTTGCACAACCCCTCATGTGATATATCGTTGGAAAAGTCTGTGACCGCTTAGTCATATTATGCATCTCTGGTGTCCATCCCCCCACTTTGCCCCCCCCCCAAGGGGGTACTTATTGAAATTTTGCACAACCTCTCATGTGAAATATCGTTGGAAAGGTCTGTGACCACTTAATTAGATTATGCACCTCCGGTGTCCATCCCCCCACTTTGCCCCCTCCAGGGGGGCACTTTTTAAATTTTTCTGACACTCCTCATGTGATATATTCTTGGAAAGGTCTGTCACCACTTAGTCATGTTATGCATCTCCAGTATCCATCTCCCCACTTTGCCCCTCCCACAAGGGGGGTACTTTTTAAAATATTGCACACACACCTCATGTGATATATTGTTTAAAAGGTCTGTGACCACTTAATCGTATTATGTAGGACAGCAGCTATACGGTGCCGCAGGCAGCGGGGACCCGAGCCGGAGGTTCGTTCGGTTAGAGGTGTATACTATCCGATGTGCAAATTAAGGTATTATCCGATGCATGCATAGCACGAGCGGTATACGGTGCCGGAGGCAGCGGGGACCCGGGTTGGTAGTTCGTTCGGCTAGAGGTTTATACTATTCCATGTGGAAATTAAGGGATTATCATACAAATGGAGAATTCAGTTAGATTCGAGGCCCTGATGTAAATTGAAGGCCCACTAGCGGGCGAATCCACTAAGTTTTATTCTGTTATACCCGAATGCTTAATTTCGACTGAATGAAATTTTCATCAATAACCGTTTAAAAGTAATGATATCAGTACAAAAACCCTTAACGGGTGAAAAGTTGTGACGCAGCACTTTCTTTTGGCTCTAAGAATTTAAAATATGGGTCTTAAAAGTAATGATATCAAATTTGAGTGACGCTATGTTAATTTTTTTTAAATCATCATTTTCTTTTTGGTTTATTTATATTCACAGGTGCAATTATTATCTTAACATGAAAATACATATAAAATTTATTCGCTAAAGCTTTTTCATTCAGATCTCTCAGGAATTCAAAATATGGGTTTTAAAAGAAATGATATCAAAATTTGAGTGACACCTTGACGTGAATTTAATAGGATTGTTTTAAATTTCAATTTAAATTATTTTTCGTTTCTCTTCTAAAGTATATTTACACATACAAACAATACTTTTCATTTTTCAATACACTGTTAAATATATTACTTTCACTGAGCCTATATTATGTATTGAAATGTATTTATTTCAATAAACTGATTTATGTTTTGTGCCACGCTATCCAAAATCATAAGTAAAATTTATGTAAATGATTATTTTGCGTCATAGTATCCAAACAAAGGAAAATGCATGCAAGTGCCTATATTATGTATTTCAATACCTATATTATGTATTTCAATACATAATATAGGCTCAGTGAAAGTAATATATTTAACAGTGTATTGAAAAATGAAAAGTATTGTTTGTATGTGTAAATATACTTTAGAAGAGAAACGAAAAATAATTTAAATTGAAATTTAAAACAATCCTATTAAATTCACGTCAAGGTGTCACTCAAATTTAGATATCATTTCTTTTAAAACCCATATTTTGAATTCCTGAGAGATCTGAATGAAAAAGCTTTAGCGAATAAATTTTATATGTATTTTCATGTTAAGATAATAATTGCACCTGTGAATATAAATAAACTAAAAAAAAACGATGATTTAAAAAAAATTAACATAGCGTCACTGAAATTTGATATCATTACTTTTAAGACCCATATTTGAAATTCTTAGAGCCAAAAGAAAGTGCTGCGTCACAACTTTTCACCCGTTAAGGGTTTTTATACTGATATATATATATATATATATAAATTTATCGTTACCTTAAAATTTCAAGCATGATTTACTCGACTTCCCCTAAATTCAACTAGATTCTTCACCACGTGGTTTGATGACATCACTGATCGCGATAACATTCTAGATAATATTCACTGATAAGAACACATTTCAATTCATTTCTTCTAAAGAAAGTATACGAGTTGATTCTAAGGTCTAGGTATGTAGATATATAGTAAGGTTAGTAGTAATATATTTTTAAAGTACTTTTTATTTTGTTTTAAAAGAAATGGTTATTTTTCTCTTTACGTAGGGTAGACAAAATTAAAACATCAAACATTAAATTTAATCTTTAGTAATACAAAGACTTACACCTACAGAAACGCAGACATCCTTTTCGTTATATTCATGCAGACTTTAAGATATATCACATATGTTCTTTCTTTTACCATGATACATATGGATTTTTTAAATGTATGTCACGTGACTATCTAAAGCGAGATTGATACTTAAAACCATTAATATATGTGAATTCTTTCGTATAGCCCTGTATAGATGCTACTCACCAAACATATATATATATATATATATATATATATATATATACTAAAATCTGTAAAGTTTTAAAATGCTTCAATGATTATTCAATGAAAAATACTAACTATGAAATATTAATTAAGATATATGCTAATGTTTGAACTTAAAAAAATTTTAGGATAAGAGATAGGTTTTAATTAAATAGGTTAATGAATATAATTCGATACAAGTCTTGTTAAAACAGAGATTATAGTTAAAATACACATTAATTATACAGCATTACACTGTATTACACAATGCGCTACCTCACCTATATTATGACAGAAATACCTTCGATAAAATTTAGACTAACAATACACACCTAAAAATATATACAGAGTACTCAGAAAATGATAGGAATGAATGAAAAATTTTAACGTAAATTATAAAATAGGATCTACAATAAGTGACAATAAATAAATATGAAGGAAAAATCATGAGCCATGGTATACTTTATGAAACACTTTCCAATGCTATGTGACTATCGTTAAGAATTTGAAATAAGAGAATTAGATTTAATAATTCATACTGTAAATGTATTTTTTAAAAAATTAGTAGCTTCGCCTACTTTTAAATCATTCAAGACATATGATGAAGATTTAACCGCTGTAGAATGACTAAAAACTAGCATTTTAATGAACCAACCCATCTATGTTGGATTTTCTATTTTAGAATTATCTAAATTAGTTATGTATGATTTTCATTACAATTTTATAAAGAAAACATACAAAGATCGTGCAGTTTTACTCTTTACGGATATAGATTCCTTAACTTATCATATTCAAACACATAATATTTATAAGGATATGGAGCACAATCATGATTTTTTCGACTTTTCTGAATACTCGAAATCCCATCGTCTAAACCGCACAAGTTTCGAACCCACAAACATATAATCAGACTTGTCATTTTATAACCAGGACGCTAACCACAGGGCTAAGTGAGCCCCCGCTTATTTTATAGTCACCACTCTGACTATTGGGCTTAGTAAGCCCCAGGCTAATTTATATCCACCACGCTAACTATTGGGCTTAGTGAGCCCCAGCTTATTTTATAGTCAACATGCTAACTATTGGGCTTAGTGAGCCCCAGCTTATTTTATAGTCAACATGCTAACTATTGGGCTTAGTGAGCCCCAGGCTAACTTATACCCACCACGCTAACTTTTGGGCCTAGTGAACCCCCGCTTATTTTATAGCCACCATACTAACCACAGGGCTAAGTGAGCCCCCGCTTATTTTATAGTCACCATGCTAAGTATTAGGCTGAGTGAGCCCCAGGCTATTTTATACCCACTATGCTAACTAATGGGCTGAGTGAGCCCCGGGCTGTTTTCTACCCACCACGTTTACTCGGCTTAGTGTGCCACCGCTTATTTTATAGCTACCACGATAACCACAGGGCTAAGTGAGCCCCGCTTATTATATAGTCAACACGCTAACTACTGGGCTGATTAAGCCCCAGGTATTTTATACCCATCACGCTAACTACTGGGCTGAGTGAGCCTCAGCTTATTTAGTCACATGAATATGATTTCCAAGGTATATGTCCTAACTTGATTTACACCATTGCCTATGGTAAGATAAAGCTGGAAAGTAAATTGGTAAACTATGTACATTTCCCTTTAAAACTCACTTGTATTTTCTTAAATATCTGCAGAAATCAGCATAGTTTATTAAAATTATATACATTCTCATTAGTTTATGAATCTACAAACTTATAATATCTATATGGTAACTTGGATTATTAGTATTCCCACTTAAAAATTTCTTTTGTAGATTTAATATGATAAACACCAACATGAGACTGACTAAACTTTTACCATTTTCATTTCAACTTAGTTTTAGGAAATTTATCGACATAGCTTTAAATTTTACTGTTTAGTAATTCTATTATTTCAAAGTATTATTTTTTAATTCTAATATTCAAAACATATTCATATCGTTTTACATAGTAGGTATCAAATTAATTTAAAGTCATATTAAAAAAATATATATACAAATACTATTCTTACCTAACACGCCAGCTAGCTAAGCACCCAACCGTCTCACACCAAGACTCTGAGAAAAGTGAATGCTTGTTCAGGGCCTTATCAGATAACATAATCACTGATAAGATTTGATCACGTGACATGTGACGTCACTGATTAAGTGATATCACGTGACCATGTGGTATCATTCAATACGTCACCAGTGACGTCAGAGATCACGTGACTAAGTCATAAAAGAACCAATTACTAATTGCAATTAACAATTTACCTTTAATTGATTTGTATAATATATGTATAGATAAATTAATACATAATTTATCTATATATTATTTCGTAATACATAGTACATGTACTATGTTTTACGAAATAATAGAAAAATATATTATTACTATTTATTATTTCGTAATACATAGTACATGTACTATGTTTTACGAAATAATAGAAAAATCATGTATTATTTTATCTATACATATATTATACAAATCAATTAAAGGTAAATTGTTAATTGCAATTAGTAATTGGTTCTTTTATGACTTAGTCACGTGATCTCTGACGTCACTGGTGACGTATTGAATGATACCACATGGTCACGTGATATCACTTAATCAGTGACGTCACATGTCATGTGATCAAATCTTATCAGTGATTATGTTATCTGATAAGGCCCTGAACAAGCATTCACTTTTCTCAGAGTCTTGGTGTGAGACGGTTGGGTGCTTAGCTAGCTGGCGTGTTAGGTAAGAATAGTATTTGTATATATATTTTTTTAATATGACTTTAAATTAATTTGATACCTACTATGTAAAACGATATGAATATGTTTTGAATATTAGAATTAAAAAATAATACTTTGAAATAATAGAATTACTAAACAGTAAAATTTAAAGCTATGTCGATAAATTTCCTAAAACTAAGTTGAAATGAAAATGGTAAAAGTTTAGTCAGTCTCATGTTGGTGTTTATCATATTAAATCTACAAAAGAAATTTTTAAGTGGGAATACTAATAATCCAAGTTACCATATAGATATTATAAGTTAGTAGATTCATAAACTAATGAGAATGTATATAATTTTAATAAACTATGCTGATTTCTGCAGATATTTAAGAAAATACAAGTGAGTTTTAAAGGGAAATGTACATAGTTTACCAATTTACTTTCCAGCTTTATCTTACCATAGGCAATGGTGTAAATCAAGTTAGGACATATACCTTGGAAATCATATTCATGTGACTAAATAAGCTGAGGCTCACTCAGCCCAGTAGTTAGCGTGATGGGTATAAAATACCTGGGGCTTAATCAGCCCAGTAGTTAGCGTGTTGACTATATAATAAGCGGGGCTCACTTAGCCCTGTGGTTATCGTGGTAGCTATAAAATAAGCGGTGGCACACTAAGCCGAGTAAACGTGGTGGGTAGAAAACAGCCCGGGGCTCACTCAGCCCATTAGTTAGCATAGTGGGTATAAAATAGCCTGGGGCTCACTCAGCCTAATACTTAGCATGGTGAGTATAAAATAAGCGGGGGCTCACTTAGCCCTGTGGTTAGTATGGTGGCTATAAAATAAGCGGGGGTTCACTAGGCCCAAAAGTTAGCGTGGTGGGTATAAGTTAGCCTGGGGCTCACTAAGCCCAACAGTTAGCATGTTGACTATAAAATAAGCAGGGGCTCACTAAGCCCAATAGTTAGCGTGGTGGATATAAATTAGCCTGGGGCTTACTAAGCCCAATAGTCAGCGTGGTGACTATAAAATAAGCGGGGGCTCACTTAGCCCTGTGGTTAGCGTCCTGGTTATAAAATGACAAGTCTGATTATATGTTTGTGGGTTCGAAACTTGTGCGGTTTAGACGATGGGATTTCGAGTATTCAGAAAAGTCGAAAAAATCATGATGGTGCTCCATATCCTTATAAATATTATGTGTTTGAACATGATAAGTTAAGGAATCTATATCCGTAAAGAGTAAAACTGCACGATCTTTGTATGTTTTCTTTATAAAATTGTAATGAAAATCATACATAACTGATTTAGATAATTCTAAAAAAGAAAATCCAACATAGATGGGTTGGTTCATTAAAATGCTAGTTTTTAGTCGTTCTACAGCGGTTAAATCTTCATCATATGTCTTGAATGATTTAAAAGTAGGCGAAGCTACTAATTTTTTTTAAAATACATTTCCAGTATGAATTATTAAATCTAATTCACTTATTTCAAATTCTTAACGATAGTCACATAGCATTGGAAAGTGTTTCATAAAGTATACCATGACTCATGATTTTTCCTTCATATTTATTTATTGTCACTTATTGTAGATCCTATTTTATAATTTACGTTAAAAATTTTCATTCATTCCTATCATTTTCTGGGTACTCTGTATATATTGTTTAGGTGTGTATTGTTAGTCTAAATTTTATCGAAGGTATTTCTGTGATAATATAGGTGAGGTAGCGCATTGTGTAATACAGTGTAATGCTGTATATATAATGTGTATTTTAACTATAATCTCTGTTTTAACAAGACTTGTATCGAATTAGATTCATTAACCTATTTAATTAAAACCTATCTCTTATCCTAAAATTTTTTAAGTTCAAACATTAGCATATATCTTAATTAATATTTCATAGTTAGTATTTTTCATTGAATAATCATTGAAGCATTTTAAAACTTTACAGATTTTAGTATATATATATATATATATGTTTGGTGAGTAGCATCTATACAGGGCTATACGAAAGAATTCACATATATTAATGGTTTTAAGTATCAATCTCGCTTTAGATAGTCACGTGACATACATTTAAAAAATCCATATGTATTATGGTAAAAGAAAGAACATATGTGATATATCTTAAAGTCTGCATGAATATAACGAAAAGGATGTCTGCGTTTCTGTAGGTGTAAGTCTTTGTATTACTAAAGATTAAATTTATTATTTGATGTTTTAATTTTGTCTACCCTACGTAAAGAGAAAAATAACCATTTCTTTTAAAACAAAATAAAAAGTACTTTAAAAATATATTACTACTAACCTTACTATATATCTACATACCTAGACCTTAGAATCAACTCGTATACTTTCTTTAGAAGAAATGAATTGAAATGTGTTCTTATCAGTGAATATTATCTAGAATGTTATCGCGATCAGTGATGTCATCAAACCACGTGGTGAAGAATCTAGTTGAATTTAGGTGAAGTCGTGTAAATCATGCTTGAAATTTTAAGGTAACGATAAATTTATATATATATATATATATATATGTTTTGTATAACCAATATGTTTTAAATCATGTATTAATAGTTCATAAAGTCTTGTAAATATATTTTTACAGGGCTTGTTAATATATTTTATGCGATAAGAGAAATTATATTTTACTTAAGTAGTAGTAGTACATTTCGAATTCCTGTCCTTCTTGTGGTCACTATGTATTTTTTGAAGTGTATATTGTTAGCCTATATTATATTGAAGCCATTTCTATGAAAATAGGGGAGGGTGCTATTAAATTTAGTGGAGTATAATGCATATATTGTGGGGGACTCTGTATTTTTAGTGTAATTTCTATTTTAGTAAGACTTGTATCGAATTAGATTCATTAACCTACTTAATTAAAACCAATCTCCTATCGCAAGAATTCTTAAGGGTATCTCCTAATTACTATTTTTAATTTTATTTCTTAGTTATTATTTTTCATTGAATACTCAATAAAGCATATATAACGAATCGAGCTGAATGTTTAGGAATAAATTGTGCGTTCTTAAATCATTTCGAAACAGGATCCTTCAAACAGATCCCTTCACGAAACTTTGAAACAGAGCCCTTCACGAAAGTTTTAACCTTAATACAGGACACTTCACACAATGTTTCGTCTTAAAAATAGACATTTCACAAGCATACTAATGTATATACTTTTAATAGAATTTTAAAATGTTAAACGATATAAATATTAGATCTAAATATAAATCATTTTTTTACATTCAGTGAATAATTCTAGTCAAAATTCACGCATGTTCGAGCCTGTTAGTTAAATATGACATACACTAATAAGATTAGCTAATGATTCATTTTCTCATATGGTTAATAGTAGCAATCATTTCTCACACTGTAAGTGTTTGTATGAAGTATGCAAAATTTATGATTTATGATTATTTTATTTTTCAGTCTTATAATACCTATTCATTCTGTATTCTACCATATGCCTTATCCATGACGTCACGATATCCCGTGGTTTTAAGAGATAAGCAAACACATTACCGTTCAGTTGTTGTAAGACAAGCATACATTCGAGTTTGGATGAAGTCCAGTACATTATGATTACACTTTATAGGTAAGATACATTTTTATATATATTTTTTCAATATTAAAAACAAACATTTTCTTGAAATAATACTCTAACTAAATAGTACAATATATATATTTTATAAAAACAAAGTCAAAAGGTTAGTTATCCTATACATTCCTCAAAGAAATTTTTAAGTTAAAAATACTAAAAACCCAATTTAGTAGAATTTTCTATACTTTGCAATACAAAAAGCATAAACGAATGTAATTTTATATTATTTAATTCCTATATCTTATAGGGGACCCTGTATTTTTTTTTTACCCTAACCTGTATCAAATTCATTAAAATCCGTCTCTTATCTTCAAAATTCTTAAGGGTATCGCTTATTGACTAGTTCTTATTTTTCATTGAAGCATTTTAAAACTTAACAGATTAAGTTTTACACACAATATAGGACTACACGAAATAATTCGTATACATTTACGGTTTTAAATAGCTCATTTTAAACATTCACTTACCTAAAATGTGTCAGAAACTCGAGCATCAGATATTTCTTATCGCGAGGTGATTCATCGTGACAAGTAAAGCAAGATCTTCGCTTATCTGTTAATATGACTCAGCAATCAGTCTATTGAGGGGATACTGGATAACACTCATTTCTTAGTTTCAGTTCTAATATATACATTTTAAAGCATATTCACTCGAAATTCAGTTATTTTTCATGAAACAATCTACCCTATTTTACAGACTTGTATTATAAATTTCGTGAAATATGTACTTTAAAAAAAAAATCTATATTTTGAACGTTATACTAAAAATGTATTCGTATAAAACCTATTTTTAGATTGCGTGAATACGTATTCATTTGAGATTAGTACTCTATTTCTTAAAATATCTGTGGAATCATAATATTTTTACAGGGTATATTGTGAAGGGGCATTTTCATTCAAACAGTGATGTTAGATTTTTATGAAAGGTCAATGTCCCTTGTATTTCTGTCGCCCTAATATAACTTGAATCCATTGGATTTATTTTGTGAAGGACACTGAGATTCGAATAAGGTTATACTATTTTGTGAAGTGTTCTGGGATAGGAATAGTCGCATTATTTTGTGAGCAGGGTTTAATATGTATAACTTTTCAAAGTTTCTTTCGAAGGGTCCGTGTATTTCGAACCTATCGATGCGCAAGCTGTACTTTTAGCCTAACTTGAACTGAAAAAAACAGGGTAAAGTGTAAATTATCTGATTTTAGGAAGGGTCCTTATGCATAATTGGATTTTTGTGAAGGATTCCTTTTTATTGAAAAGGGGATCTGTTCACTATTTTAATTAACTACGCACTAGCTGGTAAAATTATATTTTGTTCACATAACATTTCAATGATGTTGTAAAGTGATTCATGAATTATGTCGCTACGCATGATTTTTCATTCTTGTTTATTTTATATATACGTTAAAATTCTTCGTTTTGTAGCACTCTGTATTTTTTGAAGTGTGTATTGTTAGGCTATCGAAGGACTCCTCTGGTTAAAAAAAGGGAGGGGGGGAGGGGAGGGAGAGGGGTCGAGCTGTTAAATTTAGTACTGTATAATTCATACGGTACCCTGTATTTTTTACTATAACCCCCGTGGTGATTCCTGGGACCAGGAAGTTTTGACTCTAGGTCACTTCTAGCTAAAAGCTCACACCTTAAGGTAAAATTCATTTCAGTTGAGAGTTTATATCTTAGATTAATTTCAGTTGAAAATCCTACTTTTGGCGACTTTCAAAACTAAAAATTCTATTTTAATTCTAATTTTTTTTTGGTTTAAAAGAAAAAAAATCTTAATACCATTTTTAATGCATGAATCATTATTTCTAACATATATATTGAATAGCCTATTCTAGTTTAAAAAAAAAAAAATCTTGCAAAAATGTCTAAGTTCCCCAATTAAAATTAATGAATGCCTATTTTTAATTAAACCATTATTGACTTTTAAAATTCACCTCAAATATACTCTAACATATATTTGGAATACCCTACTCTCGTTGAAAAAAAAATCTCGCGAAAATTCTTAAGTTCTGCAATTAAAATTAATTAATTACTATTTTGAATTACTATTTTTAATTAATTAATCATTCACTTCTACTGCATACACTCCTATTCAAACTGCGTACTCTCGTTGAAGAAAAAAATATTTGCTTCGAAAAATTTCTAAGTTCCCCAATTAAAATTAATTAAATTTGTAATTCGTTAAAATTCACCTTGTACTGTAATAGATATTTCTCCGCGAAAAAAAAAATGGCTTCGAAAAATTTCTAAGTCTCGCAATTAAAATTAATTAACATTAATCCCCTTATCTTTGGTGGTGGAGGAGGACACTTCGGGAGGAGGTGGGCACTTCAGGAGGAGGAGGGCACTTCGGGAGGAGGAGCCCTCCTCCCTCCTCACTCCCCACTCCTCCTCCTGAGGCGAAACTCTCATTTCTTCTCTACTGCCAGCTTCATCCGCCATCTTGTTCCAAAATGGCGATCAGTTACATTTTTTTTATTTTTAAAAATTCAAAAAGATGTACAAAAAATGTATAAATTGAAAACATTGTTCGTGTTAAGTGCTGGAACGTGATACAAGGATTCTGGAACTTTTTTTGTTTTGGCTATATCTTAAAAAATGGGTGAAATATAGCAATTTGAAATTCTAGGAGGACTGAGATTTTGAAACAATCTGATATGTGTTATGCTGTAACTTTCGTATTTATGAACCGATAGGAATGTGACTGATCATGCGTACAGAACATACCAAGGTATCGACTGAGTTCGTTGGTCAGCTTCATGCGCCATCTTGTTTCAGAATGGCGGCAAGTTAAATTAAATTATTTTTAATTAAAAAAGATGTATAAGAAATTATAAATTGAAAAAGTTGTTTCCGTTAAGGAAAATTGTTTGTCCAGTTATCCGAATCGTCATACAAGGATTCCGGAACATTTTTTGTTTTGGCTTTATCTCTAAAAATGGCTGATATATGGCAGTTCGAAATTCTAGGATGGCTGACATTTTGAAACAATCTGATTTTTGTTATTCTGTAAATCTCATGCTGAAATTTGGATTCAAATTCAGTATTAACGAAAACCGGGATTGAATTTTCTATAATCGGGTTCCAAGTATTTTAGCTTCGGGTGTTTGAGTAAAATGAGTTGATTAGAAAAAAAAAAAAAAAAAAAAAAAAAACATGGACTATGAAAGCTACTTTTTCCTCCCGGGACAGACCGGAAGGGGTTTTTTAATTTCTGCATTCTTCATTCATGTTGTTAAATATTTTTTTCTTTTCAATACGTTTTACTTTTTTAGTAGTATACATTTTACTCAATGTCCCCCCCCCCCCCTACAAAAAACAAACAAACTGGATTGACTTATGCAAATTATTTAAAAAATTGTCTTTATGTACAAAGGGTATGTTTCGTAAATTATGGTACTATTAAATTTTTTTTTTTTTTTTTTTTTTTTTTTTGTTATAATGAGAGGAAACTTTATCAGACGAAAAGCATAATTTTGGTCAGAATGATAATTTTTCATAAAAAAAAACTAAAATAACTTATACTTAAAATAAATTAACTTTTTCAAGGCATTGCTTCTGGTAGACTTTTATTTGATTAACTGACAAGCAACTGGGTTTGAAATAAAGTTCGGAACTTGCCTTGTCAGACACAAATAAAGTAATTGTTTTGCTTTCAATTTTTTTCTCATTTTATATTAAGGGATGTATTTTGTTAGTCCGTAGAGTAATTAGATATAGTTTCCCAATTTTTAACACTTTCTAACCTAGTTGAAAAGTGTTTATGACTTCGGTTTGTCAGGCCGTCTGCCGTCTGGCCGTCTGTCCGTGCTCTATCCTACGTAAATCTACTCAGATTGTCCTGAAATTTCTGTATGTTATTGTCGGTTACTATAGTATGTTCCCTATTTCAACTGAAGTGTGTAGCACTTACAGTTTTTTCACAGGGACAGTCAAAAGTATTCCGTTACATTACAGATTACAGTCAATGGGAAATAATCGTTTCAAGTGCATTTTGATGATGTTACGCCATTTGAAACATGATGAAATTGATATACAATTATGAAGTGCATTAAAACATGCTAAGTGGGTCAGCCAGGGTCAAACAAAAGGATTCTGTTACACATCATTTTATGGGAAAATCGTTTGCAGTGTAATTTAGTAATATTTCACTATTTCAAACATAATAAAAATTATATGCATTACTGAGGTGCACTATAAGTTGCTCTCATGTGTGCATTGCGTTTATTTACAGGGACATACAAAAAATGTGTATATGTGATAAGTGGGTTTTCAACTTTGGTTTGCGTTTTTAAGTTTAACTAAATTTTTTCATAGTACGCGTGTGTTTATAAACTCTGCTGATCCTATACAGGGAAATTCGTAAGTATCACAGACTATGGGAGTGAATTGCTTAAGGATAGTTTTTAATTGGGCTTACGCATTTTCCTGCTGAACTATATTTAGTAGACTAATAGAAGTTTGTGTAATATAAATAAATTCATATACAGGGCTATGTAAAGAAAAAGATACATTGTCGTTTACGGTTGGTAATTGTTGCGAGTGAGTTTTAAGTTGTCTTTTAGCTTAATAGGTGGTGTGTACAAAAGTCTTCAGATTATATACAGGGCTGAACAAGAAATTTCGAGTGCATTTCCATCGATTGGCGAAAATTGCTAAATGTAAATATTCTAACTGAACTAAATTTTATCATACTATATATCTGCATCTATTGATCCTATACAGGGCTACACACAATAATTCGGCAACTTTATTTGACACTGGAAGGTAATTTCGAAAACTGTATTTTTCAATGTTTTATATGTTTTCTAAACTGTTTACTTCCATATTTTCTTTCACCTTATTTAACAGTGAAGTTTCGTTACAGTTTTCTGGCTGTGTTGGAAAGTGTTTCATAATCTATGCTTGACGCACGATTTTTCGTTCTTGTTTGATTTTGAAAGGATAAATGATCTGGGTTTCACCATGTAACGAATGACTTTTTTCTAAAATTTCTTATCCTCCAAGGGCCATTCTCTTGAATGTATTTTAACTTGTTCTCCATAGAATGGCGCTTTTTTCTTTAGAGTGTTTAATGTAATTTAATATATATTGTTGTGGGCAATTTTTGATGTATATTGTACAGTTCATAATAAAACTTACTCGCGGCTTCAATTTTGATTTATGTTATCTTTGTTCTGAGAGTGTTTGTTTAGTTGTGGTTTATTATTTTAGTGATAATACTTGCTGTTCATCCACTATCTGTTTTCATTCAATTGTTCCCTCTTTAGTGAATGCATAAACAGTTCATTTTTGTACACCTTTAGCCACGAAACGCATCACACAATGTGATCATATCATTGTTTTAATTCTTTTCATAGAATTGTACAACATTACTACGCAACCATTTTTTTTATTTTTATTTTGATGCCCTTTTTATTATTTTCCATCACTATTTTCAACCGTTTTTTGGTTTATACATATTAAAAAGAAGTTGAAGTGCAAATATAATACAAAGGACTGATAACTTAATAGTAGATCTTTTCCACAATGGCTTAAGGAGTTATACCTTTCAGGAGCAAACTTTCACAAAATTACAGTTTTTAGGTGCGTTCATAATTATATAAATACTTAGCACCTTATAGTCGTCGTCTGGTCCTTCCGTCTGTTTGTCTGTCTGCATATCACAGCGCAAAAGCTACCCAACCGAATGGTTGGAAATTTAATATACAGAATCGTTGCAAAATTTTGTCAAATTTTCTGAAAATCGAATCAAAACTTCAAAAGATATTAATAAAGGTTTTCTTCATTCTATTAAATCCTATCATACGTAATCTATATAATAAAAGCGCAAGTCATGGGACTGAGGAAAACAAATACGGGCTTACCACTTCTTTTTTCATATGCCACGCGGCCATTTTTATTGAAAATTATTTTTGCGAATAAAATTGTTCCATTTTTCGAAAGATCGTTCAAAAAATTGTAGGTTTGAGAGATGAGTTCCATTCAAAAAGGTATAGATTCTGAGATAACTTCAATTGAAATTAGGTTGACAATGAAATATCTCAATCCATTAAAGTAAGTAAACAGAAGAGATTCGTTCATCGTGAGTCATAGAAATATTAAACCATGAAAGTAATCATTCGCAAAGCAAGATCTCCATGGTGAATTTTGCAGCGCTGTTTCGTCTCGAAAAAAAATTGCATATGTAAACAGGCATACGTAATAAGAGAAAAGTCATCCTCATTTCGTTCATAGCAGACGATATAATTTATTTCACTGAAATAATAACAATGATTTTTTGCATTGTAAAACTAATTATAACACGAAACGAACGCACCTCATTTGTCACGTTTAACGTACAATTTCCAACTTGTTTTAATTGCATTTTCTGAAAGTGCAATTAGTAAAGAATATGCAGTTACATTTCTAATCGATCTGATAAAAATTATGAAAGTTACACTGATTTAATTTACTTTGTACTATTATACATAAATCATAACTTGCATCTTTAACCCTTTTAGTGCGGGAGTCGACAAAAGTCGACATAAGGGTCCGAGTGCGGGAGTCGACTAATGTCGACATCGTTTTTGAATAAATCGCTTTTTTGGTCAAAATATTCCGCACAGGGCATTAACCTCCCAGAAAAAATTCCGCACTGAAAGGGTTAAACGGGATTTTCTCAGAATTGTGTTTATAAAGTCGGTGATCACGATAACTCAAACAAATCTCAACCCATCTTCTTCCAATTTTGACCCATTTTTAACAACAATGTTATCTAGTGATTAATAGTTTATTTTGGCGATCTGATGATTTTTTCCATTTTTTAAAAACAATCCAATTTCATTTTTAGGGTTCCCTACTTAAAAAGTAAAAACGGAACCCTTTAAGATCACTCCTGTGTCTGTCTGTCCGTCTGTCAGAGTCCCTTTTCTCGTAAACTATGGGACATGGTAATTTCAAACTTGGGAAAGTTACCCACCTATTTCCAAATTATTAGCCATTCACAAATATTTTTAGGAAAAATTTAGGGGGATAATTTAGTTACTTGAAGAAGAAAAAATTTCTTTTTGTATATCTTGTAGAAGATCTCGTAATATAGAACTTAAAAATATGTTTGTTTTAATTTTAGGTGTGATATGTTCCAGAGAATCTTCGAAAATGCATTGCAAAATAATGTCTCTCCTCTCCCCCCCTCCCTTTATTTCCGAATCTATTGAAACTAAAATTATGAAAAAATGAGGGGTAATAGGAGTTTATTTAAACTTTGCATGAAAACTAGTGATTTTCCAAGACAGTGTAGTTTTTTAGAAAAAAGCATTTTTCCGTTCCACACAGACTTTACTTTTCGGGCGCTAGAGGTATCTATCGACGCAGAATCCTCCAGGATATTGGATAATGATTTGCGAAAAAAATGGACGGTCATTAGCTGAGATATTAAGTTGCTTGAAAAAAATATTTTGTTTTTATATATCGTGTAGGGTATCGTTCGAAAGATCACGTGACACCAAACTCGAAAATATATTTGTTTTAATTTTAGGTATGATATTTTCAGAGATATCGTCGAAAGTATACTGGGAAAATATCTCCCCTCCCCTGCTATTTCCGAATCTACTGAAACTAAAAATATGAAAAATGAGGGGTAGTAGGAGTTTATTAATTAATAAATAGTAATTAATGTACGGAAGCCTTTGAGCGCAAGTTATACTCGCACGTGATCGATTGTTTTTTGTGAAAATCTGTACCTTAATTTGAACCGTCCTTTTGTTCAAAATGAAATTTTCTAAAAACCGAACGATGACTCTCTAGTTTTAAGTGTTCGGAGTCAAGACATATGCTTTTTATAATTTCAGACAACATTTGACAGAGTGACGTTGATCACCGTGGACGGTTACCAGAACTGCACCCTCTCCGGGGAGCGGGTCTGCTGGGGACACTCTACTTTATTTCGTCATTACAAAAATCAATTTATTTTCTTTAAAGTGTTATAAACACAATACAAAAAGTTTTCAAATATTTCCTAATCCACATCCCCCCCCCAAAAAAAAAACAAACAAACAAAACAAAAAAAAACACTTTTTTTTTCTACCTTGCAGATATCTTGCGACTTCCTCCCTTAACCCGGGAGAAGTCGGGCATACCCAGGGTATGAATGGCTTTTACTTTGTCACCAATAAATATAAATAATAATCCTCACCTTATTTAGTCGGAGACAATTGTTACAAATTCTGCTATAAAGTAAGTTGAAAATTACTTTTATGAAAAATAGTGGTCACAATTGTAAAAACCGTACGCACTCTGGGTATGTCGTACACAGCGACTGCTCCCGGATTAATAATCTGAGTGTAGATTTTTTTTTGTTGTAACCCGCAACTTGGTTCTGTGCAATGTTTGTATGGATTTTTCGTAAGAACAGCACTATATTCACGACGATATAAATTTTTCTTTTAACCAATTTACTTCGCATGTTATTTGCTTGTAACATCCAGATTTTTCAACCTAATTTCATGAAATTTGCAGAAAAATTGACACATTACACGAAAAACTTCATACTAAAATTCGAAATTAATACATTGAATAGTTGAAGCTAAGAATATTTGTAGAAAATAATTATCTGCACCTGCGTGAAATATTTTTTATTTCATAATTTGGTAGCGAAGTACATATGACAGAAATTACGACTGAATAGTGTGAAAATTAAGGAAATAGAGATGATTTTCAGTTTAGCTCTGGCCAAAAATTGTAATTTTTACTTTTTACAATTAATTCATTTATATTACCTCCTATTTTCTGAAGATAGAGACAATTCGCTCTCTCTCTCTTTTTTTTTTTTTTTTTTTTTTTTTTTGTAATGAGAAAAGGGTTTTGCAAAAAATAAAATAAATATTTATATTCCACAACTACTTTGATGAAGCTTTGACAAATTTTTATCATATTTTAAAGCCAGTTTTTAGTGTTAATTTTTGTAAAACTTTGAAATAATGTATAATTAAAAGCCTTAATCCATATATTTAAAGCCAAAAACATATTTCTTAAGATACGATTCACACAAAATTGACCTCAGTGCGCATGTTTCAACTTTTTTTGAAAGCAGGAATGGAAGGGAAATGGGAAGGGGGAGTTCGCCCCTTCTATAGTTTGAGAGCAGGCTGATCAAAAGGGAACGGGACACGGCTCAAACCCACACAATGAGAACCCCATTCGTCACTCTCCTCACTTCGGATGGGAAGAAATAATTTATCTTTCTTTGAAATGGCGGATTTTTCTTAAGATGATTTTTGAAAGCAGCCATTTGTTGCCTGGGTCAATTTTCGTTGAAGAGAAACGGACAAAAAAGGCGGACAGATTGAGAGTGATACAAATGACTCATTTCGTTTGAGCATTCAAGAGTTGACTTTCAAAAATGCACTATAGAAACCCAAGATATTTAAAATATCTTCTAAATTAATTGTAATAACGAAAACATTTTTTTCGGATTAGGTTGAGCAAGACCTATAGCTATAAATATTCACTATTTGTAGATCATACATTTCCGTATTAATACAAAAAAAAAAGTGAAAAAATAAATCAACAATCACAGTTTTAAAAAATACGTTGATGCAGTTTCTGCAGGATTCTAAATGGAATTTTCTTACTAAATAGAAATAAATGAAAATAGCTTTATCCAAGAAATGGTGTTGTTTTTACTTACCCATCATACGTAGTATAGGGTAAGTCTTGTAATCGTTTTGAAAATCGAAAAATTTTTTTTGACGGATTTACACGTTTCAGACACTGGAGATTCCGAAAAACATATTTTTAGAAAATTTTTTTTGCCGTCCGTCTGTGTGTCTGTGTGTGTGTCTGTGTGTCTGTAAACGCTCTATCTCCCGAAAAAATTGAGATAGAGACTTGCAATTTGGTATGTACTTAGTATGTAATAATGGAAAGAAGCCTATTTCATTTCAATAACCTCGATTAACCGGAACTATTTTTTTCGGACTCTCGAAATATTCGTTCTGATAAAAGGTATATAAAAATTTTCGAAATTGATTATTTTAAGAAATGAATATAAAAGACAATAAAAAAACAAAAATTTTGCATAAAGCATGAAGTCGATCGGATAATTAGTTGCCGAGATATTTGGAATCCTATTTCCCACACTCTTCGATTTTTCTTGACCCTGTATTTTATCCAAATTTCACTTTAAAGATATATTTTAATTTGAAATTTGACGCTTAATCCGATGCAGTAAACCGCTAGTTAACAGGATTATTATTTTTGGAGTTATAAGGAAAAACCTCTTTCAAGCAATTCAGTAATCGAGCCTTTAAAGTTTATGACGTCATCAAGCCACGATTTTATTTGAATTGCAATGCATTTTATAAGTAGTTTACACAATTGTATTTTAATATTTCACATTATGCATATCCATGATGGGTAAGTATTACGGTGGCCCCCAACGACTAGTTTTATTTAAATCAGAGTTGACCGGATCTGCAGACAGTGGTGCGCCCAACCCTGAGTTCATTTAATTTGAGATCCGTTTGGAATAAACCGACCAGCGTAGCGGACGAAGCTCCGCTAGTTGAATTTTATAATATATTTTTCAAAAAATACTGTGTTATTAGAATATATATATATATATATATATATATATATATATGTATATGTAACATGATATAAATCTTTTTAACGATACTGTGAATGAATAATACAATGAATTGGAATAATAGGTTAATTGAATTATTTGAATTGATTTGTACTTGTATTACTTGGTTTGCAGCATTGCAGCTGCAATAAATAAATATATAAATAAATAAACCAATAAATAAATAAATAAAAATAAAAATAAAATAAAAATAAAAGAAATTCTTAAACCTTATCTTATCACAGGTAACACAAGACAAAATAAGTCTAGTTTCATGTAAACTATCAATTAGTCACTATTTTTTAGAATGAACGTGCCTTTTTAAAGCAGGTGTATTCATCAAAAGAATATGATATTGCGCTTTAAAATAATTAAGTTTATAATCTTAAAGGCATTACAAAAATAACATTTTACTTTTTGAAAATTCAACACTTTTAAACTTTAGAGCATAATTTTATGTAATAATTAAATATTTTTTTGTAATTAGATTGGACACATAATCTATTAGTTAAATTTTGTTATATATAAACATCACGTTATTTAATATATTTTTTTTCATTTTACCTGCTTGAATACGCAAACAAAATTATAATTTTTATCTGATTTAGAATTGTGCTTTTAAATGAAATAATGCACACGTACATGAAAATTTGAGATATTTTCTATTAAAGTATATGTTTCACGAAGTTTGAAAATAAATAACTTGGAAACGGTGATAGATAGAAGCATGAAACCAGTGGTATGTTTATTAAAAACCCCCATAAGAATCTGGTACAGAAAACTCCAAATTTGAGCTCAGACGCCAGAAACGATCCGTCGTTGAGGATTTCGGCGTTGAAACGTGATCACTATCAGCATACAGTGAGAGAAATTCCGGAAGTAACACTGTTTTTGTCAAGCTTGTGTGTTGATTTCCACTGAATAAATTTCATTATTGTGGGAAAGGTGCAAATTTCGAATTGCTTTTGATGCGATACAACCTACGTATCGTTATGCCACCTGCAGCGCCATCTATCGGCGCTATTTTCAACTAAAATTTTGATGTATCCGTAACAGATTCTTACTTTAATAAACTTAGCACTGGTTTTATGCTTCTAGCTATCACCGTTTCCGAGTTATTTATTTTCAAAATTAGGGGTCTTTCATGAAACACCCGGTATATACTTACAAGACTTTAGGTGTTTAATAAAATGGTTTCTATAGGCGTGAAATCTTCACTTTAACTTTAAGTTTTTTGATTATACATATGACTGAAACTTAAGTGCTTTATTAAAATCATGCATATTTGCATGACATTTTTTGGTATTCTCGTTTGCATATGGATAGAACTTTTAATAAAATCATTTTTGACTATTAAAGAATTCATGTGGTTTATTAAAGTTTCTGCGCATGCGTGGTTGCATAACTGATAGTTGATAGGGAGTAAAGCGATGTAAATATTTGCTAGGGTATAAATTGTATAAATAGCGATGATAAGTATGATTAGAGTTATTTGGCGATTTGATTTTGTAGCGATCGGCGCATGTCAAATAGCTCTTGCTTTTTATATTTACTTAGGTGATTAAGTTATTTTTCTTACGCTCTGTTTACATTTTTAATTAATGAAATGACCCTATTGATTCAACATGATAAACTTTTAAGTGCTTTTCCCTTGCAGTGATTGTGATAAAATGTGCTATTAAATATTATTTTCTATGTCAATGCTTTACCGAACTTATTGAAGATAGTATTCAGCAGCATATAAGAGGAGTATTTTCAAAGATTTATGAAATCATTTGAAGAATTTATTCAGAGAGATTAGGGATGGATACTTAAAAGAATTCATCATTTAGAGCTTAAGATTGCCAAGTATCACCCTGTCGCTGCAAGTTCATTGACCCGTCTTCCTAAAAAACTCAAAAAATGTAGTGCTTAATATGAAAAATGAAGACAACAAATGACTGGTGTGGTGCCTTTTGGCTTTTAAACTAAACTTAGATAGAAAGGAAAACCCTTAGCGCGTTGCACATCATATCCCTTATGAAAGTGATATTAAACTAGGTAACATACAATACCTTGTACCCCTTCAAAATATACCTATAAGAAGAGATAAATAAGTTTCGGATTAACGTGTTTGATTGTGAAGAGAGGGGCGTTTGTCCCTTGTATATATCCTCTAACGAAGACACAGATGATTAACTTATTATTGGTCGGTGGTGGTGAAAAGTGGCACTACTGACTTTTAGGTGACTTAACGAATCAAAAAGCCGCTGCATACTATTGTTATCGATATCAACATCAATTTTCAAGAGAAGACTTATTGAAGAAATATTGTGAATACTCCCCTCAACATGTAACAGAAGTTATAAAATGCTTTTAGAAAAGATACTGGTTTGAAATTTTCAGATATTCACCTTCAACATCCTGTTGCATTATTACTTATGCAGACTTTGAAAGTCTTCTTATACCTATTACATCAACCACACCCTCTTCTAAGACTTCGTATATTGCTATTTTCGCCTGGATACGTCTATGTTGTTGTTGGACCCAGTGAATACTTTTTAGCAAAAAGGATGAAGGATAAGGAAACATTTGGACGAAAATTATTAGATATTAACCCATGAGACTTTCTTCTGTAAAAGCTTTCAAGGAAGCGAAATTTTGTTCTACAAAGGTAAACCAATATTTATACCGAATTTAAATAATAAGAAAACTTGCATAGCTTATTATATAAACCTGGGAGTTTATTTACAACTTGAATTAAAAGTTACAATTGTGCATTAAAGCCTTTATAATCTGGCACATTGGCTGCAAAAATATATTAATTTTAACACTCAGAAAGAGACACCATCTCCAGTATTTTTTTAAAATTTATTAAACAACTCAGTTTTTGGGAAAACTATGGACAATATTCGAAAAAGAAGAAATATTATACTTTGTAACACTAAAGAAGGGGCAAAAAATTAGTAGCATCTCCTATTTTTAAATCATTCAAAACATATGATGAAAAACTGATTGCTGTGGAAAGACTTAAAACTCGTATTTTGATGAACCAGTCTATGTAAAATTTGTCCTTTTGGAATTATCTAAATTAGTTATGTATGATTTTATCATAATTTTATAAAGAAAACATACAAAAACCACGTAACCAGGCTTTCTTAGACCAGGCTTCCTGTCACAGACTCGATGACTCACCATATTATGACATAAGATATACACTGCTCAAAACAATTAAAGGATATTTGAAGTTTTATATAAAATAAAGATATAAACGAAATTTTTTTTGCCGAAAATAGAAGAAGAGAATCACAAATGCAAATTTTTCTGGTTTTCAAACTGTGGAGTATGCAAATTTTGAGTTCGACGTCAAAAACGTCGCTTCAGCGGCAGCGAATGAAATTTGACTTTCAACTGGATAAAAGAGAATGAAGACAAGGATGATCGGCATTCAGTGATTGCTTTGTTTCGATGAGTACGATGTCTCAGCGAAGTCATTTGACAGATTCAGAAGCTTGGAGAATTGTTGATAGGTTAGAAGGGGGCCAAACTCAAGCCGAAGTAGCGCAAGCCATTGGAGTGTCACAAAGTGTCATTTCCAGGATCTGGAACCGTTTTTTGGAGAGTGGATGTGCAGGCCGAAGACCAGGGCAAGGTCGTAGACGGGCAACAACGCCCAATGAAGATCGGTATTTAGCGTTAACAGCTCGGAGACACCGAAACATGAACGCTACTCTTCTCCAACAACACCTTCGCTCGGCTACAGGCACCACGATTTCAACTCAGACTGTCCGAAACCGGCTCCATGCTGTAGGTCTGTATGCTCGCCGACCGATGGTATGTGTTAGATTAACATCAAGGCATCGTCGCGACCGCAGGGAGTGGGCAACCGAGCATGTCAACTGGAGGAGAAATGAATGGAGCAATATTCTGTTTTCTGACGAGTCCCGTTTTTCTGTGCATCCGGATAATAGGCGTATTTTCATCTGGAGGGACCGTGGCAGTAGGAATAATCCTGCGTTCGTGCACGAAAGTGTCAGATTTGGCGGTGGAGGAGTGTTGGTGTATGGTGGCATCTCCATTGACGGGCGCACTGACCTCTACATCATTCGAGATGGAGCTCTGACTGGTCGCCGATATAGGGATGAGATCCTCAGACCTATTGTAGTCCCTTACGCTGCAGCAATCGGAGATAACTTCATTTTAATGGACGATAACTGCAGGCCACATCGTGCAAACCTGGTGGAGGATTTCCTTTTCGAGGAAGGAATCGTTCGAATGGAATGGCCAGCGTGTTCTCCAGACATGAATCCAATCGAGCACGTTTGGGACGCTCTAGGAAGACGAGTTTCTGGCCGCCAACAACCCCCACAAACTCTCCAAGAACTGGAAAGAGCTCTTCTGGAAGAGTGGGGCAGAATACCCCAACTCGTCATTAATAGCCTCATTGAGTCCATGCCTCAAAGGTGTTCAACGTTGCTGGCCGCCCGTGGAAACCATACCCCCTACTGAAAATGATTTTCTTTGAAGAAAACACCTTTTCTTATTCTTTTTTTCTCATATGCACAAATTGTGTTTTTTTCCTTTTGTACACAAATGAGCAATAAAATGCATTTTTTTCTGCCAAACATGTGTAATTTATTCTCATATAACCTACTATGTCTGTCGACCATGTATCAATCACCTAAAAAGTTTCCCAGATACAAAATCCACCTAAAACTGCAATATCCTTTAATTGTTTTGAGCAGTGTATTTCAGGGTTCGTACGGGTCCTGGAATTTTAAGACCAGGAAATTATTTGGTACAGATATTTTCTTATAGATAATCTTTTCTTAAATAAGGTGAAATTTCGCACGTTTGAATTTGAAGTATTTTTTTAGAAAAATATACTGGTGTGTCACCTGGAAAAGTAACGGTACCCGTACGAACCATGTATTTGATGCATGCATACCTCTTTGATTTTTCCGATTATCCTATGAAGTATTGACTAACTGTGAGGATAATAAGAAGGTTATTAGTGATTTAAAGATGAACTGAATGGTGAGTTAGCTTTTGAGTTTATAGGATTCAAATTAAAAATGTATTCTATAAAATCCTCAAAAGGTAAGAAGAAATGTGTACAAAAGTTGTGTCTACACAAATTGTTCGACAGGAAATTAAACATCAAGACTATTTAGAATGTCTACAAAAGCTAAATGCAAGCATGGAAAAGCAAACAATGATCGTCCAAGATGCACATAACTTATATACATTAACTCACAATAAAATTAGCCTAAGGTATCTTTGACGATAAAAGGTATATTTCTGCTTATGGAATAACTAGCTTAGTCTATGGACATTATTAAATAAACTTTTCAATGACAAGAAAATGCTCATTTGTATTAATATTTCAAAATAGATACTTTATTGTAAATATGTATTGCTTAGAAATTGTTTTATTTTAATAAAAAATTGTTAATTTGTATATATGTACTTATTTGAAACTCATTATTATACACACCTTACTAATAAAATGCTAGACATTTCAATGAAATGAGATTAAAAAGTACTACGATAAACAGAGATGTGACGTTTGAATGTTGACCTGTCTATGGTGGTGGTTTCTATTTACTTGAGAAATTTCCCATTTCACTTGCACTTGTGACCACAGACCCCCCCCCCCCCTTATCTACCACTAACTGTTAGTTTTAGAAGTACAATTCCAATTGCAAACTAGTCGTATATGCCAATACAAAAACTTTCTTCTATCTCATACATGTTAATACTTCAAAATTCACTCTCACACCGCCAAAAAGATCAATATTTTTCATCATTCTGTTGTACGTCAGCTGCTTGCGAATCGTCGGGTTAACTGGATGCGATCAGCCGATGTTATACTAAACTACGAAAAGTCCTTCTTGCCTGTACCGGCAGGAAAAGATAGTCTCCCTATTCCTCGGTTTTAAGATTTTAGCTAATTTTACTGAAAATCACGAAGCTAAAATGCGTGGAAACCGATTACAGAAGAGTCATTCCCAGTTCTCGTCAATATTGAATTTGAATGAGAATATCGACAAATTAGACAGACATAGCCAAGTTGGCTTCATATATGGCAACATATTTTTGTCGCCAATTGTCACCAAGCTGGGCGAGAATTTGACGTTGGCGAATATAAATGTATAGTGTTAAGCATGTAAGAGTTGAAACGATGGTTACAACAATGAAAGAAAAATTGCCGAAACCCATGTTCACTAAAACTCATAAATTAAACCCGTTTATGGAGGAATCGTTCTGTATTGTTTCACAATGTCAGCCACCCTAAAATTTCAAACTGCTATATCTCAGCCATTTTTTTTTAAGATAGAGGCAAAACAAAAAATTATCTAGAATCCTTGGATCAAGGTCGAACATTTAACGCAAATATTTTTTAGGATTTTTCTGTACATCTTTTTGAAATTGAAATCTTTAAATGGCTGTCACAGCACCCCCTCCAGGCGCAATATCGCCAAATTCAACTGGGACCTGCAGGCCATAGTCAAAAACACATACGAAAAAATTGGTTGAAATATCGGCATAACTTCATACACTTTTCGATGATGCAATAGTGAAAATGGAACAAAAATCGCTATCGCAGCGCCCCTTTCGCCGGAATACCTCCAAATTCAAGTGGGACCTGCTGGTCATAGCCAAAAACAAAGAAAAAAATTTGGTTCAATTTGAAGCATAACTTCATATACTTTTCTATGATACAATGAGAACGGACATACGGCAGACAGACATTTTGTAAAAACATGTTTTTCGGAATCTCTGACCCCTAAAACGTGTAAATCCATCGAAAACCGGAAGTAGAAAAAAATTTCGATTACAATACTTTCTTCTATTATAAATAGAAGAAATAAATTTTTGCTCTTATATTTAATTGGAGCATGGAGAAAGTTTTTCAATATAAAATTTATAGGACCTGGGACAGTATACAAATTTAAATTTCGTAACTTAACATAAAAAAAAAATATTTTGACGCAAATTGATTTTTACATGATGAAGAACAATATTTCAAATATTTTTGCACTTGGAAACTAACCGTTTAGGAATTAGCTATTGGTCGACGATAAAAAGGGCATATTCAAACACAATGATATATCTTTTATTCCTTTGCACATATATAAAAATTTACCTAAGCCAAAACCAATTCCTACTATCCATAAGGAAGGGCGGTGGGATATATTTTATCCCACTTAATTTGAATGAACAATTTTATAACCTTGGTGAAAAAAGCTGTAAAATTTCAGTTTCTTATTTTCAAATACACTTTTAAGAAATTCTGGTGGGAATTCAACAGTATACAGAAACAAAATTATTTGCCCTTGAAAGGGTTCATGAAACATTTGTTCAACATAATACACTTTTAAGTAGAATGTATGCTGTTTATTAAATTATAAAATAATACGATCATTTATTTTTTACTCTATTATCTTTACATATTGAAGAAGTTATGGGTACTCGGCACCCTTCACTTTGAAGAAATGACGAAAATATCAATTTTCCATTTTTATGCTTAAAATGTATTTAGACATCCCTAGTATATTCTGACACAGTTATATGAATATCCGATCATTATAAATATGTGAAAAAAGCTTTCTGCTGCATTTATTTCCCTTTAAATATATATAAGTTGCAGTCTTTAAATACATTTTTCTTATTTGGAATTTTTTGACATTTGGCTAACTTTAAAATGTTTAAACATCAACGGATATACAGGATTTCCCAAAAATATTGACCTCGGCTTTTATTGCTTAGGGACTGCTTTTTCTATAAAACTATTAGTTTATGACGAGAGGGAATGAAGCGCTCTTATATATGCTAAAATTGAGTGAAAACCGAATTTTTTCATATTTACATTAAAAAAAATCTTGTATTCATTCTATTGCAAAATCCATCGCTCATTCAATTGAATACACTTTTCGATTATAAAAAAATATTTATATGTCATTTCTTTAAAGAATGACCCAAAAACATTGGCCTCGGCTTTTATTCCTTAAATCTTGATCCTAGACATATATTATAAATTACTCAGTTACATAAAAAAAAAGGCGCAGAACTTTATGAAATCGATTAACATTTTCAGAGGATTCAATTTGAAGAAATACAAAATTTCAATTTTTATACGGCCTCCGCACAAAAAATTTCCCAATGAGTAAAATGTGCCCCATACACTAATAAGGTCATGCAAAAAATGTCAGCATTTTATCATAAAAAGTCGCGGAGATATGTTTAACTCATATACAGTGGTGCCCAAAAGTGTGGACATTTTTTGAAAGTCTCAAGTTTTTCAACTTTGTGTGCTTGTAGAATGTATTAATTTTCACTTAAATACAAACGTTTATATATCAAATTGAAGGTAATTTAATGTAGAATTTAATAATAAAACAGTATTACAATATCTGTATTACAAAAAAGTTAAAATTGAGTGAAAACTGAATTTCTTCATATTTACATTAAAAAAATCTTGTACTAAAAAAATACTAATAGTAAGATCTATCTTAGATTTGCATTTTTTTTAAAGTGATACTTACACAATCAATACTTAGTAGGATAACCCTTATTTTTTAAGACAGCTTCACAGCGTCTTTTCATCGAGTAAACGAGTGTTTGGAGTTCATCTTTCATAATCACATGGGGCCAAGAATCAATTATAGCTTCAATAAGTTGTCTTTTATTGGATGGACGTTTTTTTCGTACAAGAATTTTCAAACGTCGCCACAATTTTTCAATTGCATTGAGATCAGGGCTGTTTCCTGGCCATGGTAATATATCTATGCCTTTATTTTGAAACCATGCTTTGCATACTTTTGCTGTGTGGCATGGAGCTGAATCCTGCTGAAAAATAAAAGGTGCGTTGTTGGGGAAGGTATCAATTTTGGTTCCAGGACAGTTTCGATGTATTTTTTGGCATTCAGGATGCCATCAATCACTTGAATTCGGCCCACACCATCTGCAGACATATATGCCCAAATCATGACATTTGTTGGGTTTTTTGTCGTTGCTTCAATGCAATCAGGATGAAGTGCTTCTCCTACTCTACGTCTCACGTATTTTCTACCATCACTACCAAAGAGCGATATTTTACTCTCATCGCTCCAGATTACTTGCTTCCATTGATTTTCTGACCATTTAATGTGCTCTCTTGCCCACTTAACTCGTTTTCGCGTTGCTTTTGATTTAAATATGGTTTTTTCCTTGGAATTCTAGCTTGTAGTCCAAATCCTGATAACTTTCTTTTTATTGTTCTTGAACTTACTGCAATACCCGCTGCATTCATTTCACATCTAATGGCATCTGATGAAATTTTTCTATCTTGAAGGCATAGCCGTTTAATTTTTCTATCGGCAGTAGCACTTGTGCATTTTTTTCGGCCTGATTTGGGCTTAAAAAATTATTATTTTCCACTGATTTCATTTTTTCATAACGTAAACAGAATTTTCGTACACCAGAACAAGTCACTGAACCACCAACTTGTCTCGCAATTTCAGCATAAGAGAGGCCATTTTCTCTCAATATGACAATTCGGCTTCTTTTTGTAGATGTCCAATTAGTTCTTCTTTTTGATGACTTTGTTTAAAATTAGTTCAATTAAAAAAAGGACTTTAAATATTCAAAAACAGCAGTACTCTATTTAATTGTACTAGTATGCATCATTCCGCAAAATATTTCCACAACAATAACTCTTTTACCATCCAAATAACCTAAACTATAGTTACAGACATTTGATTGGGCCTCAGAACAGTGTTTGTGATTGGCTAGTACGCTTTTATTACAAAACACGTCCTTAATCAAAACGATTTGTGTTTGTTTGTTATACTAAAATGAGCATAACTTTTTTTGTAATATTTTTTATTATTAAATTCTACATTAAATTACCTTCAATTTGATATGTAAACGTTTGTATTTAAGTGAAAATGAATATATTCTACAAGCACACAAAGTTGAAAAACATGAAACTTTCAAAAAATGTCCAAACTTTCGGCCACCACTGTAGCTTACTTGCCTCTTAAGGCTCACGAAACATTTAAATTTGGAAACCAGTATTTTAGCACGGAAAGGATCAGGGTCCATAAGCCCCTGAAATAAGACTAAAATTTGATTTTGTTATACTGACTTAATTATTTCACTTTTTAATATTAGAAGGTTTATCCTGTACGATTTCAACAATAGTTTTTGCATTTTGTTCGGATTTATATAACTTACACAAGCTCACAATACATCGTATTATTCGTAGTTTTTACGCAATTTCTCCTCATTTTACCTCAATTTTTTAATATATTTTTTAATATTTTACTATGAGCGCAGCTTTGCAACACTTTTATTTTTACATATATTGTACATTTTGATGTATTTTATAATATAAGTAAAGAAGAAAGTGTTGCACGATGGCGCTCCTATAAATAATTGAGGTAAAATTAGGAGAAATTGCGTATTTTTCATCAAAAACTGCGAATAATACGAACTTTGAGCTTGTGTAAGTCCTATAAATCCGAACAAAATGCAAAAACTATTGTTGAAATCGTACAGGATAAACCTTTTAATACTAAAAAGTGAAATAATTAAGTCAGTATAACAAAATCGAGTTTTAGTCTTATTTCATGGGCCAAAAACATGGCTTATAGACCCTGATCCTTTTCCTCTTATCTAATTTGTAACTTTGACAGATTAAATAAATGAAAATTACAGCATGGAAAAACTGGTGTCAACAGGTGTTGAAGAATTAAAAAAGTGTAAAAGATTCTCGTCGTGAGCGGGTTAAACAAAGTTGGTGAGGGGTTAATCATAAATTAAAATGTAAATGTTTACAGCTAGAGTGTATAGATGACGCGACGCAGAAATGCATCCTAAGCAACTAAAATCTTTAGTTTTATTTACAAATTACATAACTATGCCTCTTGAAAAATACCTTAAATAGAAATGGCACAGTCAATGAACATTAAAACAGCTTAAAATTTTTGCATATGCAAATATCTGCCTCTTATCGGTGTGTAACATAATCGCAAGATTCGTAATATTTGCTAAAGTTATTATTTCTCCACAGTTTAGATACTTTTGTACCAGTAAACAGCACAATTATTATTTATTTATGCAATCATTGTTTTCTTTCGTAATTTCTGTACGAGCCCTGAAACACGATTATCTGACATGATTTTTTCCCCTTTGCAAACTCATACCCAGGCATTATGTATTTTCATTGTCATTGTATTTTCATGTCAAACTATCGAATATGCAAAAATGTATTTTTCATTACTTTTAAAAATGGGCCGATTGTCACCACTAAATTGTATTAGAATTTTTCGTCTAGTAATGCTAATAATTTTTTTTTGAAGAACAGGGTTACCAGTTTGCCCATCTTTTTTATTCAGAGATGCCGAATTCATACAAGAAAATTTGAGAAAAAAAAAAGTAATCACGAAATGTCTGTCATTAAATAGCCCCACCATTGGCTGAGAGGTTCTGCTTTCAAACCTGGTAGACGGGAAGTTCAAATGACATATATACAAAGTCGATCAAGGTTACTTCAAATTTTATTTATAGGTTCATTGTGATAAGGCGCTTCCCTGATTAGTTTTGGGGCTTCATTGGTTAAGTATAAAGGGGTAAACGGGAGAGGGCTAATCCTCCCCCCCCCCCTTAATTTAGGTAAATGAGATTTTTGTGCAGAATTATTCGATTTTATTCAAATTTTGTATATTGGCTCATTGTGGTAAGGCGCTTTCCTGATTAGTTTTGGGGGTTCATTGGTTAAGTATAAAGGAAGATATGGGGGGTGCTAATCCCCTCGTAATTCAGATAAATGGGTTTTTTATACAGAATTATCCGATTTGCTTCAAATTTTGTATATATGTTCATTGCTGAGTTCAAAACCTTGTCGCGTTCGTCGACCTAACCGTTTGGAGTTTTTCGTAGTTTTCTTCTAAACTTGCGTCAATACGGGTTAGGATCCCTTAGAAAGACCCCCACGGAGGGCACTCACCTCGCCACCCTATATCCCTAGCGCAGATAATCGGCCGTAACCTGTCATTAAACAAAGCAAAAATTTCTATTTGAAATTTTTGGCAGGATTCAAAATTTCTGAATAAAAAAGGAGGCCAAACTAGCAACTTTGGTGAAGAATACTATTAAAATTTAGTAGTGACAATCGGCCTATTTTAAAAGTAATGAAAAATGCATTTTTTCACATTCGATAGTTTCATATAGTAGCGACGATAACTCTGCGACTTTTTATGACAAAATGCTGAAATTTTGTACCTGACCTTATGAGTGTATGAGGCACATTTTACTCACTAGGAAATTTTTTGTACAGGGGTCGTATAAAAATTGAAAAAATGTATTTCTTCAAATGGAATCCTCTGAAAATGTTAATCGATTTCATAAAATTCTGCGCTTTTTTACGTAACTTTGTAATTTATAATATATGTCTATGATCAATAGGGCTGGATTATTTATCAATATATCGATCAAATATTGATATTTCTTAATTATCGCAATAACAATATACAAGCTCTGACACTGACGATATATCCCAATAATGATAGCTAAACTCTGACTCTGGCAATATATCCCAATAATTATATCTAAGCTAAGCTCTGACTCTACCGATATATCCAAAAACATTTTTTTTCGACTTCAAACCACGAGAAAAACGCCGAATATTCCGTACAATACCTCTTCAACCCATTCCTTTCGTCCGGTCCATGCATTTAGATATTCACTGCTCTACTTTATTCCAATCAGAATATCCCCTCCAACGATCATCCTTTGATTATCTCGCTTTCGTTAATATCCCCAAATAAAGAATATCACAATATATCCGAATACGAATACATTCTCTTATTATGTCTAAGTTTGCTACTATCCTCTCAAACTGCAAATTAAACTCTTTGTTCCAAGGGCGGATCTAGAGAGTCTTCAAGGGGGGGGGGGCGATATCAGAAATTTGGAAGTTAATATCCGATCTGCAATCTTGGTCGGGTCGGGCCTAATTTTTTTTAAATTGCGGGTTAGGTTTACTTCTACTTTTTTTGCTACGGGTCGGGTTTGGGGCGGGTTGACTCCTACTTGTTTACTTCGGGTCGGGGTTTGGGTCGGGTTAATTTATTTTTTGGTACGAAATGGGTTCGGGTTGGCTTAATTTTTACTGTTTTTGCTGCGGGTTGGGTTGAATTCTACATTTTTTCCTTTGGGTCGGGTTGACTTACATTATCGGATTGGGTTTCTTCACTCTTGCGTGTCGTGTTCGGGTTGGCCCGATTTTTTAAAAGAATGTCTAAAATATTTTTTCCTATAAAATCTATATGCAGTAAAATTTCATAACGGACAGTTCCAAATAGCGGAAAGCTTTATGCAAGGAATACTTTTTAAATCTTTTATTTAGTAAAACCTCCGAATTACGGACACCTTGGAGTTTATCCGCAAATTCAGAAGTAATAACATGTACAGTAAGACATCCGTACAGTCACTCCCGAAGAGCAGAGACAGTCCCCAATACAAATATTTGCATATTTTTGTGCACTCCTCCGAGTAAGAGAAATTCGATGGCACTGAGGTGTCCGTTATTTAAATGTTTTACAGTATTTGAAAATTAATGAGTATATAGTTACTATATGTTTATATTTCTATATAAAAGAAAATTGAAATTAGAGATATCATTGCATACTACATTTTTTAATTCTATTAAAATATAGATTAATTTTCTTTCATTTTGGTTTCGGGAGGACGAAGAATTTTTTCTGGGGTTCGGTTTGAGACAACACGATCCGCGCAGGTCTCTAGGTGGAATTTTACGTTGTATGTTCAAAAGGGTGGAGTTATTTTAAATGGGATTTTTGTAGTATTTTAAAACTTGCCCAGTGTGCTAAATTTTTTAGGAACTCCAAAACCTCGCTGTATTAAAAATTGCGGTATAAGAAACTACAGTAGTCTCTAGGGAGCGAGAGCAAATTTTTGAATTGCTACGGGCGCTTAAAACACAGCCTTTTGCTACTGATCTTGTATTCTTATATGTGTATGAATAGCAATGATTTTGTAAATGTATCAGAAAAAAGTGAGTTTGTTTTTGAGAACTAAACTTACAATTCATTAAGGCTTATGGCCTATAGTACCGAGCCCTGTTTTTTTACTATGGGCCCTGGGGTGCTATAATGCCCCTGTCAAGTTTTCAGCTTAACGCAGAACTATTAATGTTTAGTCCCCAAGCAAGATTGGTACTCAATTTATAGACCCCGAATGGATGAAGGCCAGAGTTAGCCTTGATCAGTCCGCAGTCTAACTGGGGACCTGTAGCGTGGTAGCGAAAAAAGCTGTCCATTACACTACTAGGCTTACTGTTGTTGAGAGTATTAACAAAAACAATAAACAAATGTTGTAAATGCCCTTACCTTTTTAATATTTATCACCTTTTTTAAGCGTATTTTTTTATAATGGAAGAAGCCCAATTTACTTCGAAATTTCGTTGCTTGTTCTGATTCTGTTTTAAATAAAATGTTTTTCTTTTTCTTTTTTTTCATTTTCCCCTTGATTTACATATGTTTAGCCAGTTTCTCTCGCTTTTCGCAACAAACATATCAAATTTTGAATGCGAATCTCTACCACTTTGCACATGTAAGCAATTGCTGTGTCATTTGATTCTTTTTATTCTCACTGCTAGTAAATTACGGGGAGTGAAGGACTGGAGGGAGCGAAGATTATCGTAGTTATGCTAACTTGAAAGTTGTCACCTGTAGGGATGGGTACAGTGAGACTGGGCGAGCTCTTCTCCCTGTAACGCAATCGACATTCTGGACCTTGTAATAAAACGCCCAAAGAAACAACGAACACTTCGGAAGTAGAACTATAGGGAAGAACGACATAAAATTACAGTACGAATAAAAAGGTTGTCCAGATTTTTATTAGAATTATACAGTGGTTGGACGAAAAATATACAAAGCATTCATGCAATTTTTTTTGAGGCAATGTGTATCTCTGGGCACTTGGGGAGATACCTTCCAGAAGTCGCACAAAGGCTCAATTTTTTTAAGGCTAATATAATCATAAAGACAATTTTAAGCTTTGATTGAACGCCACATTTCAAAATTCTGTAAAAAAAATACTAACTGGGTATAAGACTGCTTGTTTCTTTACATCAAAGATCAGTTCTAATTCAGTAAAGACTGTTTTGAAACTTAGTAACGAAATATATATTCAGTAGCTATGGGACGCTGGCTGAAAGATGCATTTAGAAAAAACATTAAAACTAGCTTAGATATCTCGGTTAGAGGTCTACACTTGCCGAAATTTCCAGTCTCGGGCCAGGACCGACCCGTACAAAAATATTGGCCCGGGCCAGTATAAAAGCCCGAGCTCGGCTCGGCCCGCTCCAGTATAAAAGCTAAAAGTTTGCCTCAAGCCCGGATCTGTCCGTATAGAAACTTAATTGGTACTTCACCGCCAGACTTAATTTCTACAAAACATGCCGATATTTCTGAAGCAACATTATTCTACAATTAAAATTAATCCATAAAGACCACTTACTTATGCGCAGATTTTTTTTTCAGATTATGTTCGAAATTCATGGAATACAGAATGACAACAATATTAAGGACAGTTAGATAATTGTGTATATAAACACTCATTAAATATTTGAATTATACAATTACATTCAGATGAAATTCATTAATATTAACGTAGTTTAGAAGAAACAAATGTCATAATTTTAAAGATCTACAAAGAAAAAGAGTACATTTTTACTTTCTTCTATATATAACAGAAGAAATTATTGTGATTGACATTTTTTTCGAATTACGGTTTTCGAAGGATTTACACCGAAAAAGAACCCAAAAAACATGTTTTTACAAAATGTCTGTCTGTTCGTGTGTGTGTCCTCTTTGTATCATCGAAAATGTATGAAGTTATGCATAGATTTAAACCAAATTTCATTTATAGGTTTTTGACTACGGCTAGCAGGTCGTACTTAAATTTGGGGATATTCCGCCGGATGTGGGCTCTTAACGATTTTTGTGCAATATTTCGTAGTTTAATATCGGCTGTTCATGCAGCGAAGGTAACCCGACGCTTCGCAAGCAGCTGACGTAAAACAGAATTTTGTGATAGCGAATTTTGAAGTATTAACATGTATGAGATAGAAGAAAGTTTTGGATTGGCACACCCGACTAGTTAAAAATATATCTCTTTGATTTATTACACCAAATTAAATTTCTAAAAATTATGCTAAAAAAATGCACAACATCACTACAATTTATACGAAAACAAATTAATACTGGTATGTTGGGGCTATCATAAAACTTTCTTCTATATAAATCAAATCGTCTGCAATAAAAATTATATGACAATCTATTCGTTCTTGAGATATATAGCTAACGCGGAAATCGTGAAAAACAGATCATAGTGGCGACATTTGTTGGGCGGTATATACCCAATTCTAATAAAGATCTATTTATGCCAAGGTCAAACATAATCTAAAGTTTAATGAAATTCCGTTCGCTAATTCTTGAGATACAGCTATCACGGAAATCGCGAAAAATGCTGCATAACAGCACCACCACTTGAGAAATTTAAAACAAAACCTCATAAGCACCAATTTATGTCAAGGTCTAACTGAATACGAATTTTCATTAAATTCCGCGCACTAGTTCTTGAAATAGAGCGCCCACAATATTTGTATCATATATATATAGACAGACATTTTCTAAGAACAGTCAATTCGTGTTTAGCACCTCCTAAAATTTAGAAATACGTCGAAAATTTTTACAAATCCAATACTTTGTTCTTGTTAAGATAGAAGAAAGTAAAAAATGCCACCCGAACATAGGCTCGGGGGGAAGAATTTAGAGGTATACACGAGCCAATAATGGTTTTCATACTGCTTGAGTCAGACAGGGGCCGAACTCTTAGCTTTTATACCGGGTCAGGAAAATTCGGCTCGTGCTCTATGAAAGGAGGAATGAATTCCATGCCAAACTCGTCCCGGAGAAAAGAAGTCTAGCCCGGCCTGGCTCAAGTCTACAGAAAAAGGGAATACCCGGCCAGGAAAGAGTGGAGAACAGGCAAAGTCCGAGTTTCGTGAATGAAAATTGACTCGAGAGTTTTCTTCGGGCCAAACCCTTTCCCGCACAGATCTCTGATGTCGGTTTGCACACCTTTTATTAGAACAAGGAGGGGGGGGGGGGGGCGGTCGATCCGCCACTGGTCGCAACCGGGCCGAATTTTTAGCTTTTATGCAGGGCCCAGGCCTGAAAATCTCGGCCCGTGCAGACCTCTAGAAAGAATGAAATCTAAGCCAGGCTCGATCCGAAAAAAACAGAAGTCTGGCCCAGACCCAGTCTCCAGAAGTAGCAAGGCCCAGTCCAGGCCCAAGTCTTAAAAAAAATTAGGCCCGGTCCCGACCCGACCCATATGGGTCGGGCCGGGCTTCGCCAGAGGCCTTTTCCCGTGGAGGCCTCTAATGTCGGTTTGCCGACCCTTTTTTAGCCCAAGGGGGGGGGGGGGCGATCGCCCCATCGCCACTCCCTTACATCCGCCATTGCTTTGTTCGTAAATGAATAATATAGCTATCGTCTATGTTTTAGTTCCGCTGCTGCTATTCGTCCAGATTTATTGCAATATGTCAAGGTGTTGATATGTGATGGCCAATAAAATACGAGCTAGAGTATCTGTTGGTTATTGTCGAGTCGATAGCATTGCGTGCTCATTGAGATTATTTTCTCGGCCAATATTATCGGTAGCGCCTTGATATTAAAATGAATGTATGGTGTCGTGTAGATTGTAATGCTGAATATTGATTTTGTTTGTTTGTTTGTTTTTATTTAATTTTGTTAGATAATAACTTATTTTTATCAATTGCAATTTATTTATTTTTTGACTTCGATGGCACTTTGAAATAAAAAAACAGATTTAAATATCAAACGTAGTATTTTGCATAATAAAGCAAAATTTTATGGTACGTGTTTTTAGCACACAGGCTATCAAAGCCTGAGAGCTAATGTGCCCTCCGGTTCTGTAAGTATGTATGTATGTATGTTTGTACGTAACGCGATAACTCTTGATAGAAATAACCGTTTTACTTCAAATTTTATTTATAGGTTCATTGTGATAAGGCGCTTCCCTGATTAGTTTTGGGGCTTCATTGGTTAAGTATAAAGGGGTAAACGGGAGGGGGCTAATCCTCCCCCCCTTAATTTAGGTAAATGAGATTTTTGTGCAGAATTATTCGATTTTATTCAAATTTTGTATATTGGCTCATTGTGGTAAGGCGCTTCCCTGATTAGTTTTGAGGGTTCATTGGTTAAGTATAAAGGAAGACATGGGGGGGGGGTGCTAATCCCCTCGTAATTCAGATAAATGGGTTTTTTATACAGAATTATCTGATTTGCTTCAAATTTTGTATATATGTTCATTGTAATTAGAGGCTTCCCTGATTAGTTTTAGGGGTTTATTGGTTAACTATAAGGAGGGGATAATACCCCCCCCCTTATTATATTGTTGATTTCTTTATTTTTCGAAGGGCTTATTTCAAATTCTTTGAAATGAAAGTATAATATACAATTAGCGTGAATAGCCTGTGAGCTCATTGTCGTCAGTTTAACTGGGGAGTTTTCTTTTTATTTATTCTTCTTTTGTTAGTTTCTTTGCTTCTCTCTTATATATATATATATATATATATATATGATTCGTTGCTTTCTACATCTGTTGGTATTTAAATTACTCGTACATTTGTCTTTCGAAATTTGCAATATTTCTATCCCCACACATTTTAAGGTAGTTATCACGATATAAAATGAGCTCGCGCCGCCAGGGGGCGTAGGCTCGCGTTCCGACCATCGCTCCCAAGTCTCTAAAGGACTTATATCGCGTTTGTCTCGCCACGGCGCTGCGATCGGCCTGGGGCCGCTCCCCACTGCGGACCCCCAAGCCAATTTACCAAGTGTCGACGACACAGGTCGCTATGAGAGTAACCCCACATCTCGGAGGAATCTTCCGCAGGAGCGGACACTTGATGAACTGCCGAGAACACCCAGCGACATCGTGGCCGAAACCCCAGGAGGGGAGCCGGTTTCTAGGTCGTATGCTAGGCTTCACGACGGCTCTTGCTTTACCACAACTCGAGGGGTGTGAAAACCTACAAAGGTGGTCACGTTCCCTCTCGTAGTGGACCTAGTTATCGCGATATATCACCAATATCGATATTAACTCGATGATATAACGCGATATTAAATTTTTGATATCGTCCAGCCCTATGATCAAGATTTAAGGAATAAAAGCCGAGGCCAATGTTTTTGGGACATTCTTTAATGAAATGATATATAATTATTTTTTCATAATCGAAAAGTGTATTCAATTGAATTAGCGATGGATTTTGCAATAGAATGAATACAAGATTTTTTTAAAATGTAAATATGAAGAAATTCGGTTTTCACTCAATTTTAGCATATATAAGAGCGCTTCATTACCTCCCGTCATAAACTAATAGTTTTATAGAAAAAGCGGTCCCTAAAGTTATGAAGGTTACACCTCTGAATATAATGAATAAATTGTGTAAAAATTTTATAAAATTTCTTAAATTTTTTAAAAAAATGTATTTTTTTCTTACTCTAGTCATGATATTATATTTTTTTATCGTGAAAATAATTTTCTTTAGCAATTTCTTTTTATGATATCCAAAAAAGCACAAAAAAGCATAAGTAAAAAATAAAAAAATTCAGAGGGTTCCTAGTTCTCTTAAAAGAAATAGGTATTTTCTCTTTAAGATACTAAAATAAGTATATTTTTTTTTGTTCTCTATCTTACTGTATTAAGAAAGTGGATGTAAGTTGATTATTAAAAAAAAATGTTTACATGAAATTAACTACTAACTACTTCGTCTTACCTAATCGAAAGGCGAATATTACTATTGGGATTTAGTGGTACCCCGGGTCATATTTTACATACCCTGAACGTGCCACTGGTAATCACTTAAATTATCATAACTTTTAGTTCATCTATTGAAGTGCGATTCCCAATACTCAAAAAGGGAAAAGCAAACAGAAAAGAGGCAAAATGACGTCATTTTAAACAATATGACGTTGATATGAAGTGGGATTCCCAATGCTCAAAAAGGGAAAAGCAGATAGCAAAGAGGTAAAATGACGTCATTTTAAACAATATGACGTTGATATGAAGTGGGATTCCCAATCCTCAAAGAGGGAAAAGCAGATAGCAAAGAGCACAGCCCCCTCTATACAGGCCACCCTCTGATTTTGAGGAGGAGAGTCACGTGACCTCGCGAAGGCTGGATTCGATCTTAGAGTTGCGTAGAAATAATTACTATTTGATATGTATTAATCTCATAAAAGCGGTTCAGTTTTGAAGACTTTTACTTAAAATATGCGTTATGTTTTTAATAGCGAATAATGTGGATTAAAGATAATTCCTGAAATAGTAAGTAGATATTTATTCCTCATTGTTTATTTGCTTACATTCACAACAATACCCACGTGCTTTAAATTAATTCGAACTGTTCCTTTTGTGATTTTTTAAAATAAATAGATAAATAAGGCTTGTAAAATATTTTCTCGTTGGGTAATTATTTCCATATTTTGAAATGAAAAATATTCATAAGACGAACACGTGTAGAAGTATCACTTTCTTAGAACTGCGAAATATTTAGTTTCGATTTCATCGTGTTTAACATGTTGTAAAATTTTATGAACTAGAATAGTTTCAAAGGCTATTATAGGTTATATTTTCAAGTTCTGACTATATTAGTCTTTAAACTGCCATTTCTTGTTATTTGTTTTCTTACTAATGCATGCACCAGAATGTCTATTTAAAAAGGTATGTTTTCTGCTTATTTAAAATTCTTTAGAACTGTTACGTTTGTGATATTTTTTTAAAAATATTAAATTGATAAATAATGCTTGTACTTGTAAAACATAATTTAATAGGCTAATTATTTTGTTATTTTAAAAATCAAATTTATAAACACGTATAAATAATATCATTTTCGTAGAAATTCCAAATGTTTAGATTTGTTTTTATCGTGTTTAACATGTTTTAAATTATATGATATGGAACAATTTTTAAGAATGCATTATAAATAATTATAATGCTATATGCTTAAGGTCTAACGATGTATTCTTTCAACTGATTATTAGTAGAGTTTTTTTTTCATTAAGTATATGAGATTCGTCATTTGCCCTGATATGTAATTTAATAAGATGTAAACACTAATGTTGACTTAAGTTTGAAAGCAAACAATTTTATTTCTTATCACAAACTATGGTTTTATTCAGCATTTATGCTTTTAGCATAATAAATAATAATTATTAATAATTTTGTGTATTTGGCAGTAATAATAAAATATATTTATAATAATATTGCTAGTTATAATTATGATAATAAGTTGCATAGCCAGGATTTCTTTTCTGAGATATTGGAAAATTTTCAATTTTCATGAAAATCACTTTTACTCTAAGAAATTTACAGCTGAACACTGGATGAGTTTAAAATTTTAAATGAACAGGCAATAGCGGAAGAAGAAATTTGCGATGCGTGATACTAATACATTTAATGAATTTATACAATTAATTATTCTCTGACTAATTTGTAGCATAGCAAAATGTTTCCAGCTTCCATGAGTTAAAAAAAAAATCATTGTATTCTAAATTTCTGAATGTTTGTTTAATTTGATTTGACATGCTGTAGAAGTTCCAATATTGAGATGATTACGCAAGATTTTTGTAATAATAATGATAATAGATACAATAACTGTACCCAAAGCTAATTAAAAAAAAAAAATCTTTCACAATTTTTCATTTTGAGAAGTTTGGTATGAAAAAAAAAAGAAAAGAAAAATTACATATACTACTATTTATGCATACTATTATCTATGTGCTATTTATATTTACATAGACTTTCATATATATTTATATTTGCATAGAAATTTTTATAATGAATTCATAACAAATGAAAATAATCTGAATTTATTGATATCAGTAGGTGAATCAAATTTCAAAAATATTGTGAATGAAAAAGAGAATGACTATCATAAAGTTTGTTCCAGTGATATTTTTAATTTTTAGAAAACTTGTATTACTACAATATTTAAAATTATTCAAAAATAATTAATGACAAATTTAACAAAAAATAAAAAAAATAAAAAACTGACAAAAATAAGATTAGAAAATTTACTCTTTTTATGATTATTTATGATTTATTGAAAAATAATATTTAATTTAATATAAAAATAATTAACGAATTTTATAAGAGCTGATGTATAAAATTTTACTAAAAACTTATAGCACTTTCATCATTGTCATTACTAATGTTGTCGATGCATTTTAAATATAACCTATTTAATATTACAGGTACTAAGTAAAAATATATTTAAAATAGTGATTTTTTTTTCAAAATTATTTGTTTGGTTTTATAATTTGGTTTTATAATTTGGTTTTATATAAGAATATCTGTTATAATATGTTTTTATGAATTAAAAAAGAGATTTTTCTGTTATAAATAATGTTCCTTATTCCAGTTTACTAGCTTAAATATGCAAAACAATTAGATGTTTAACGTATAATAAGTGATTTTGTTATGATGAGCGTGTTTCTGTTTTTGTTAATGTGAAAATTAATGCATTGAATAAATAAATGTAATGCATGATAAAGAAAAAATGTGACTACATGTCTGCAATAACATTAAAATATATTGTAAAATGTAGGGAATTGCCGTAACTATGTTAATTTTATTTGATTTTTTTTACAAGTTTATGTTTATAGCTTTCTTTTTATTTTTTTATTTTTGTGTGTATGTGTGTGTGGGGGGGGGGGGGAGGATCTTAATTTCATTTTATGTATAATTAACTAATAAATGTAATCTGTAAAAAAGTATTTGTATAATTTAATATTACAGCTGGCAATTTTTAAATTGTAAATATACTGATGTGGGTAATTTTTCTGCGTTTAATATACTGTCTTAGTAATATAATATGCATTTTTGTTTACTAGAATAAGGTTTTATCGAAAAGCATTTGCGACTAGAATCATTCAAATAATAGAGCTGCATTCAAATCATAGAACTGCAGTGTAAAAATGTCCGCCTTCGGCAGCCGCCATTTTGAATCAGTGCTCAGGCCTAGTCTTGAGACGGCTGTGGCAAAGAGGTAAAATGACGTCATTTTAACCAGTATGACGTTGATATAACGTGAGTTTGTTATCGATCAAGAGGTGCAAGATATACAAAAACTCGAATCCTAAACAAGAAAAATAAGAACAAATTTATCCCATCATACCTATAAATTAAAAAGGTTATATTTTAAAGTAACAAGAAAGAAAAATCACGTGTCATCCATAGATTATATAACACACTTTCCAACAGTGGCATAGCCAAGCCCCCCCCCCCTCCCTCCAACTGTCATAGAACCCGTCATCCGGTAACTGAATTTAGCAAAAACCTGCACTTTTCAGAATCGTAACTTACAAAAAAAAAAGTCGGGGGAGTTCGTTAATTTTTCACTTTTCAAAATATTTCTTATTCAGAAATGTGTTTTTTCTGTTTGTACCCGCCACCGGTAGCATGAGTGGCTGGTAGCTAAAATTAGGGGTTGGTCCTGCTTCAGAAAATAGCTAACCACAAATTGCTTAGGGGTTCATCCACATATAGAAATCGTGAAAAACTTCAAAATTTTCAATACTAACCCCTCATTTTGGCATCTTATTTGCATTTTTCGATAAATGCTACCATCGGATACCAAACAGGAAGTCATTCCTAGAAGCAGTTTAGAAATTATGCAGATTTAAAGCTGCGACAACTTTAAATATTAAATTCATTTTTAATCGTTGCGAAACAGATTACAATGTGGGTAGTATTTTTAAACATAACTCCAAATCTTCTGGGTGGAATGAGCTGTCATTTTAGATTCGCATATGTAAAGCTTCAAAGAATCTATTTCTATAATAAACACGTGAATTTTCACATTTTTAACTAAGCGCAAAATCGACAGAGTGAAAAATGTCTAAGCCGGGAATCGAATCCGGACCCTTGGAATAACACTCCAATGCTCGACCATTGAGCAACGAGGACGATACCCAGCCTGGCTCATGATGACATTTCCATCTTGTGCAGCGTTTGCAGCCTTACATATATGAGTGAGAGATGCCTTGCTGGGTATCGTTCTCGTAGCTCAATGGTAGACCGCCTGGACATTAGTCCATATGCCTACCGGCTGGCGTCCAGGTTGGGTGTCCTAGCTCAATGGTAGAGCATTGGAGCGTTATTCCAGGGGTCGGGGTTCGATTCCCGGCTTGGACATTTCGCACTCGGTCGGTTTCACGCTTAGTTAGCAGTGTGAAAATTCACGTGTTTATTATTCAATAATTTTGGGGGAATTTCACTCCCGATAATTAATTGAAAAAAGAATTAAAATTACATATATGAATGTATTTCTGTTAAAAAAATTATAGGTTAAATTCAAACATTTCTTTCAAATATACATATTTTCGAAAAAATAAATGTTTTTTATATACCTATAAATTTTTCTACAAAACTTATAGAACAAGTAGTAAGATCGGAAAAAAGGAGAAACGTAGATTTAAATCGAAATTATTTTTACAAGTGCGTTTACTCTGTCTTGAATTGAGGTGAGAAATTTCATGTAAAACAGCTGACATTGATGTATTTTTTTTATTTCAATACTGTTTTTTAAATGCTTTTTCACTAGCTAAATTGATTGTTGGCCATTAAATAAATAATTTCAAAATATACATCAGTTTCGCAATTTCGTAAACAAAAGAAACCTAGGGTTTTTTATATTTTTTCTAATTAACATAACTACTGCATTCGTTTATTTTCATTTTTTTACCAAACGACCCAGTTATGGTTTAGCTACTGCCAAAGCTAGCTTAAAAAAGTATTGAAATCATTTCAGTAGAGAAAGAGATTACTTTCATTTCAAAAAGATTTTCAAAAAGATACGTTAATATCAGCTTGCGACTTTTTTTTTTTTTTTAACGAAATTGCGTAACTATTTTTTTATTCCCTACAGGACGATCAATGTATCGTTTAGCTACTGCCCAAACTATTTTTTAAAAGGTATTGAAATCGCTTCAATAGTTCCGGAGAAAAAAAAGACATCCATGTCAGCTGTTTTCTATGGGATTTCGCAACTGTTGCCGGTCTTATAAGTACGTGTTTGGAAAAAACAAATAGACTCCACGATCAGATTAAAGCAATGAAATACGCCGAAACCTATTGGTTAGTTACATAAATATCAAACATTTTTTCATAAACGATCGGCTTCTTAGAGTTTTTGACGTCCATGCTACGTATATTTTGACGGAAAAAAGGTACACATTTTATTTTTAGCAGTAATTATGGGATATATTTTGGAAGGTAGCGAAATCAATGAAGACTGCTGCAAGCCGCATAATGTTTGACTAAATGTTGCAAACAGTTCTGTAATCAATACTGATAGCTCGATTATTCTTACCTCATTTTTCAGCGATTAATAACGCGAGAATGTTTTACAATCGAGCGCTTATTATTTGCATCCATACTTATTGAGAAATTTTGGAAAAGAATGATTTTGCATCAGTAGGTAAGGAGAACAATTAAAGATTAAAATTACCCCCTTCCTTATCGACGAGTACTGTAAACATATCCCACCTGATGAGAAAGCCTAGTTTGCCCGTGCGCTCCATTCGAAAGCATGCGCAATGACTAAAAGCCTTCGGAAGACTGGATCTTAGTAGCTGGCAAGCTCGGCTCACGAGCAACCAATCACAGTAAACCAGCGGAGAGGTTTCGCCAACGCGCCGAAAAGCACCAAAGCTTCGTGCTTTCTGTTGTCTGAGCGCGCTCTAAGAATTTTTCGTTAAAACCTCGAGTTCAAAATACTTTTTAAAACATATCAGCATAAAAATTAATAATAAATTTAACAATTAAAAATATTCAAAATAAAATTAAAAAAAACATTTTTCGAAAAGGAAAATTGAAACAGTAACTTCTTAATTCATCGGGAGTGCGAGGGGAGGGCTTTGCTTCCCTAACACCCCATTTAAGATAATTGCTAAGCACATGAGCGTAAAAAGAAAAATCAAACAAAAAATTTACTTTCACGGGGACTTCAGGGAGAGCAGTGCCCCCCCCCCCCCCCCTGACGAAAAATTCTTAGTTTCTCTTTCTCTTATTAGTGTTTAATTATTAATGTCACTTGTAAAAATTAAATTGTACTATTATTTTTCAAATTTATCAAAGAAAAAGAAAATTTAGTTCATTAAATTGTAAAATCAATTGTAAACAAGAACGAAAAATCATGCTACAAGCATAGATTATGTAGCACTTTCCAACGCTTCCAAAATAATTTTACAAAACATACCGTTTAATAAGCTAAAAGATAACATCTAAGTAAACAATTTGGAAAACGCATAACATATTTAAAAACATAATTTCAGGAATTTCCAACAGATACAATATTCGGAAAAATATCCGAATACTTTTATTCAGCCCTGTATAGGATCTATAGATTTGTATATATGCTACATAGGATGCTAAATTTTAGTTTAGTTAGGAAACGCGTAGCACAGTTTAAAATTATCCTTCTGGAGTCTCTGTCAGTAAACGAAAATGTGTTCGCCAACTTTTGTGCTGCCCTGTATAGGATCTACAGAATTTATACACACCAAGTAATAGACAAAAAGCGAGTTAAAATTAAAATCGCGTTCAGTAACTTAAAACGCACTTCCAGGAATTATTGTTAACAGACAGTAGAGAATTCTTTTGTGTGTCCCTGTAAATGAACGATGACTGCTATACACACACTATTCTGTAGTAAGCCTCTTGTAATGCACCTTATTAATATATATAAATTTCAATGCGTTTAAAATAATGAAACATTATTTAAATAAACCGCAGACGATTTTTCTCCATAGACGTAATGTAACGGAATTCTTTTGACTGTCCCTGTAAAGTAACTATAAATGCTATGCACACCCTATTCCATATTAAGCTTCTTCTAATGCACCTTAGTGATATATATAAATTTCAATGCGTTTAAAATAGTGAAACATTATTTAAATAAACCGCAAATGATTTTTCCCCATAGACCGCAATGTAACGGAATTCTTTAGAGTGTCCCTGTAAAAAAACTATCAGTGCTACATACTTCCGTTGAAATAGGGAACATGCTATAGATAACGACAATAACGTATAAAAATTGCAGAGCAATCCGAGCATATTTACGGGAGTTAGAGCACGGACAGACGGCAGACAAACCGAAGTCATAAGCACTTTTCAACTAGGTTGGAAAGTGCTAAAAAGAAAAAAAAATCTGTATACTTATGTTTCATAAAAGCTATGATGGGTTAAATGAATTTTTCATAAACACACTTATTCATAAACACATAAACAGAATTATTAAATTTTCCAAATTATCTTACTACAGAACCACTTTGCTCAAATATATCCTACGTTGGCGAAACTTTTCCAGCAACTAACTCTGATTGGTTGCCTGCGAGCCGAGTTTCCCAGTTGCTAGGTCTAGTTTCGGAAGGTGCGCTGATGAGAAGCTTGCCAACCGAAGGAAGAGTTCATTGCAGTGACGGGGGGGATATTGAATCGGCTGCAGCAGCCTTATGAAAATGGGTTTCCTTTTTTGTCGCATAGCTACAGTTGACTATTGCGGTGTAATAAATTAACTTTAAAGAGTTAAAATGTGTGCGCTATCATCCTCCGTATATTTATTGGACCGAATTTTAAGCGAAAAAAAATAAACATGACGAAAGGATTATCTTAAAATAGAAGGTAAGTTGCAAGCCTTTAATTTTCATTAGGAAAAAATGTCTACAAGGTACAGCACGAGAAATCATCTAGAACGAAACTAAAATCATTCTGCTGCAAAACGTGTCTTTTGTAAATTAGAAATTATCAGAATTCTATCTTAGCATCATTTTATCGTTTAGTATGTATTTAAATTTCAATTTTATAACAAGATATCCTTTATTAATTATATATAAAATTGATTTCATATCATGTACTCGGGAAAATATTATTAAAAAATGTCATTTTTAAAGCTTAATTTTCTATTATCTTATAACATATATATTTCTACAAATCTAAACAAAATAAAAATATATTATTAATAATCGTTCTTTTTTCCCCTCTCTTTTCATGATGCGTTTTTTTTTCTCTTTTGTAATTATGCTGGTTCCTGTTTTGTTTTTCTTTATATAGAATATCCTCATCCTATAGGTATTTAATCCAAAGGAGAAATGTCAGATGTCGTAATTTCTGGCGTATAATCCGATATCAAATGAATATTATTAGAACCAGAAATTTTATTTAAAAAAAATGTAAATTCGAACATGGTACATAGGATTTCATTTATTATGTAAAATTTTTGGTGCAAAGCATGTTTCACTGCTACGCGGATTATACGCAGTAAATTACGGTAATCAAAAGAATCTTAAATAGTAGCATGCAATTTTTTGTTCTGTGTTTACATTTTGAGAGCTGATCCTATTCAGTTTTCATATTTGGATTTTGAAGTTTCCCACCCCTATATACTCCAGGTTCTTTTCATTTATTCTGCTAGGGGAGCGTTTTTATCGCTTTACAACATTTAGTGGACAAGTGTTGATGACTTCCAGTTCGTCTCTCTGACCACCTGTCCGCGATCTAACATCTAAGTTTCGTAAATATACTTGGATTGCCACCTAACTGATATATGTTGTTGAGATTTGGAATAGAATGTTCCCTATCGATGTGGAAGTGTATAGCCTTAATAGTTCCGTTTACAGAGACACATGGATATATATTAGTTTATGGGCGAGAATTGTTTTAAGTACATTTTTAGGATGTAATACTGCTTCAAATTTTACGAAATTGATATGTGTTTTTGATATGCATATGCATTACGACATGTTTTCTATAAAAAAGGGTACACGTACCATTTATTACCCATTTACAGGGAGTCACAAAGAATCCAATTGCGTTTATTGTCTGACGAGTGCTACTGTGTTATTTCCAACATAATGAATTGAGTGCGATAACATTATTCCTATAGAAAAGGGTGCATGTATATTATTTTACAGGGACGTACAGCATTCTTATAGAAAAGGGTATGCGTAGCATTTATTGTCGATTTACAGGGAGACACGAACGAATTCAGTTGCATTTATTGTCTGACGAGCGCTATACTGTGTTATTTGTAGCATAATGAATTGAGTGCTATAACATCTTTCCTATAGAAGGGTGTATAAAATATTGTTTTACAGGGACACACAACAGAATTCAGATGCATTATTGTTTAAGAGCGATCATTGCTAAAAGTGCGTTTTCAATTGTTACGCGCGTTTTTCAGCGGAACTAAACTTTACTAAGTAGTGTGAGCATAATGTAAATAAATTCATATACAGGGCTACACAAAAGCACATGGATGCATTGCTGTCTAGGGATGGTAAATGCGGAAAAGCGTTTTCAGCGGTGTTATGTATTTTCCCGCGAATTCAGTTTTAGTATACTATGTGGAATATATAAAAAAATATATAGGTACTACGCAGGGCTGCCCAATAGGATTCGAATGAATCGCTGAAAATGTTTTTCAGTTTTTTATACGTTATCTAAATTGTTTATTTAGATTTCTTCTTTCGCCGTTTCAAAAGATAGCATTTCATAACACTAATCTGGTAGTGTTGGAAAGTGTTTTATAATCTTACGTGACGCATGATTTTTCTTTGCTATGTTTTTTTTTTTTACTGTACATAATGAAACCGAAGCAATTCCTCTTGTGATTAAAATCAATTTTATTTTATTCGAAATATATTTGAACCTTATTGTACAAAGGGACAACATTCAATTCTTAAGTTCATAAATAGTTCATCTATCCTAATAATGACACGAAGTTTATACTTTTGAAGAATCTATTCCCCGACTGTACTTTTAAAATTTATTGAACAGTAATGCAATTTAGGACGAGTATGAGTTCTAGATCACACTCCTTGGAATTTTCAATCACTATTTGTTATTAGAAAATTTCTGTTTAACATTTCAAACGCAGAATTGGAATCGAACCATTTGTAACATTCTTCTGCAATTCAATAAGGCGAAAAATTCTGTTAAAAAATTGTGTACGCACTTTGTAGATAATTTACTACATTATGTTCCAAAATATTATTCGTTGTACAAAGCAAAACTATTTTTAAATAATTAATTTCTTTTCAGCTTTCTCGATATTGATACTTTTAATTCTGAAAAATGCCTATATTTCTATGTAAGGCCTATTTGTCTTCAAAAATACTAAAAACAAGATCTCGAAGAAATTATTTGAAGTTAGAATTGTTAAGAGCCCACAAAACCCCTGCAAATACCGATTTAGTTTATACATTTTAAGGAAGAAAATTGTATTTTATTTATTTATTGGAATTTTGTAATGATTTGTTCCCCTCAAAAGTGTTTTTCTATAAATATTAATTTTCAGATAAAAAGGTTTGAAAACTTTGAAAAGAAAATTAATAATTAAAAATTTTTGATATAACGCGTAGCCCACTTGTCCGATTTCATTACTTTATTCACTATTGTGTTCAGAAAAGGTTTCTTGTTCATTTAGCTTCAGGATATATAAGAATATTGCTTACAAAATTTATAATAAATTTAAAAGTAAAAAACAAAGAGGATTTTTATTTAGAGGAATATAATTTCAAACTTTTCGCATCAAATTAAAAATACCGAAGACAGTTTATTAAAAACATAACATAAAAACTCTGTACACAATTTCGTACACATATCTTGCAGGAAAGTTTAGATACATATTGAAACATGACAAATTATGAAAAAATCCCTTCTGAAATAAACGGATTTACAATTTTTGTTACGAGCGGGGAAGGTCTGATAGTATAACACAAAAATTGTTATATTTGCTGATGTAATCGTACAAACGCGGTTTTCTTTATTTATTTAACTGTAGTATTTTGTTAGCAAAAAAAAAAAAAAAAAAAAAAAAAAAAAAAACAGAAAATGCATTTTTCTTTGGAGAATTTAGACTTTCAGATTGCCTTAATAAACGAAACCTTTCTAAAACGCATTTAATCTTCTGACGTATTTTCAAACATTCAGGAAATGATTCATAATTGAGCTGTGTCAGAATATTATTACATCAGAATTCATAATTGATTCATAATTTGGGACATAAAGAGTTAAAACTGTTTATTGTATTTTTTATTATTTATTTTCTTTCGAACTCTTTTGTAATGGATACATTTTATAATAACTCCCCTATCCATTTCTTTCAAAGAAGCTCGTGATAACGCATGATGACTGATATGTTTTATCTTCAAAGCTTTATTACTATTGAGCCAGTCGAATACTATGAAACTTAGAAACAGTTTGGCTCTTATACGTAGAGTACCATTTCAAATAATAAAATAAATGTTCAACTTGAATGGTAAGCTTCTCCGTCTCTCCAGTTTAATAAATAATATTATACATGTTTAAGGAATTGCGAAATCAAACGTGAAACAGCTGATATGGATGGTTTTTCTTTTTCAGAAATTATTAAAATGATATCAATATTTTTTTTGGCAAGAATTAATAATAATAATACAATAGTTACGCAATTTCGCAAACGAAAAAAAAATCTAGATTAAAAAAATAATAATATAACTATTTCATTCTCTATTTTCAAATTTTGCCGAACGACTCATTTGTAGTTTAGCTACTACCAAAATTAATAAAAAAATCTCGAGCGACTCCAATCGTCATTCCAAATACTGGCGTACGTGCCCAGAAAGTTAAAAGATAAGGAATTATAATCAAGAAAAGGAAAATTTTCCATTAGATAAATCATTTTTAAGGTTGGGGTAGAATAGTTGAGGTTTATTCCAAGACAGCGAAAAATGTCCAGCCCAGGACTCGAACCTTTGTTCTTGGCTTGCCATACCAATGCTCTTCGGATCTGATCCGGGTAGCTCAGTAGGAAGAGCATTGACACGGCCAGCCAAGGACTCAGGTTCCAGTCTTAGCCTGGACATTTTTCGCTCTGTTGTAATAAACCTCAACTATTCTACTCCAACCTTGAAGAAAAAAGGAGCTTTTAAAAATGTCTGACACAATGGAATCGGCTGGATTCGAATGCTGGACCTCCGTTTTCAAACTAGAGAGGTTACTCTTGCTGTATGACATCGTCACACTATTGAGACTACTTATATTCCATCCAATTCCTGAGTGATTTTCCCTATGGAATCGGGCGAAAAAGGGTTAAAAAATGGATACATAATCCGTCAATCGATTTGTATGAACAATTCTTGCGACTGTGGTTTATAGCTAGTGTCGCCATGTCCAGTGTCACAAAAAGCGGGGCAGAGACTTCTAACTCGGAACATAAAAATACAGTAAACCCTATAAAAACGAAACCTGTCTATAACGGAAAATCCTGTCTTAAATCTAAAAATGGCATTGTCCTTATGGTAGGAAAGCCATACAATAATACCTGCTAAGACAAAAACGTGCTTAAAACGGAATTTTCTCCTGTAATATGCAAGTCCGTATTAGCAGTTTTTATTTTACTAAATAAACACAATGTTATACAGTAAAACCTGTGAACGCAGAATCGCTATAGACCTAAGCAAAATTTCAATTTAGCAAGTATAATTGTATAGTATTCCTATCGTAGGGGCAGTGATGTTTTTACTTTAAAAACAGAATTCCGTTATAAAGAAGTTTGTTTACACAGGGTTAACTGAACAAAATACAGTAAAGTTTGTGAAAAAATAATCACTAGAAACAGCAGAAAATTCCCTTTCAAACAGGTTTCCGACTAGGCAGGTACATTTGTAAGGTATTTTTTTAGAAAAGACTATACAATGTTTTAGTTACTGTGTTCGCTGTTTTTACTGTATTTACTTTCACTCGATGCAGACTGACGAATAACATAGTACTAAAAAAAATAATAATAATAATTTGTGAATCTTGAAAAATTGAGACTTTTAGCGTCCCACGCAATGGTTAAGTGGGACAGGTCTCGGAGCCCCAGAAAATCGGGACACCTGGCAACACCATTTCTAAGCCTATTCGCCCAAGAATCACTCCTGTCCCACACTCAAAATTCATGATTTCAATACTTTCCTTCTACTATGTGACAGGAACGTAAAAAGCATTGAAGTACCTTCAGTAGTTTTCAAGAAAAAGGGTACATCCATCTCAGCTGTTTTACATGCGATTTCGCAATAGTTTTCGACTCCCTTGATTCAAGAGAGAGACAGAGAACGCACTTCTAAAAATAATTTTGATTTAAATATACGCTTTTCTTTTTCCCGATGTAGCATTGAATGGGTGTTATTTTAACTTCGTGAATATTATAATCTGTTTGTTATTTTGATGAGTTAATAAGAGATAATTATATCTCATTGTTTATGTATATTTCTTTCAGTAAAATTTCACATTGAATGGGTGTTATTTTAACTTCGTGAATATTTGTATAATCTGTTTGTTATTTTGATGGGTTAATAAGTGATAAAAATGTCTCATTGTTTATGTATATTTCGCTCAGTAAAATTTCACATTGAATGGGTGTTACTTTAACTTCGTGAGTATTATAATCTGTTTGTTATTTTGATGGGTTAATAAGTGATAATTATCTCTCATTGTTTATATATATTTCTTTCAGTAAAATTTCACATTGAATGGGTGTTATTTTAACTTCGTGAATATTTGTATAATCTGTTTGTTATTTTGATGGGTTAATAAGTGATAAAAATGTCTCATTGTTTATGTATATTTCGCTCAGTAAAATTTCACATTGAATGGGTGTTACTTTAACTTCGTGAGTATTATAATCTGTTTGTTATTTTGATGGGTTAATAAGAGATAATTATCTCTCATTGTTTATGTATATTTCTCTCAGTAACATTTCACATTGAATCGCTTATTTCAATCGATGCGTGCACATTCATATTTTATATCAATCCTATATCTAAAGCTCATGTATTAATTTGCAGGGTAAATAAAGAAACTTTGTTGTTCAATTCAATAAATATATTTTTGAGCCTTCTGTAACTGAAAAATAATTTTTTTTTTTTTTTTTTTTTTTTTTGCGACAAGCGATGTTGAAGGACATTAAAAAAAATGTTTCTTCTATAACACCATTCAACATAATTTTTATAGGAGAGATGGAAGACCCATCTCTTAGCGATCGACCGAAAATTCGGTTTCATTTCGGCGAGTTTCCATCCAAAATCTCCGTTTCGGCGAACATACGGTTTCGGTGAAAAAACAGCGGAACATTCAGCATCAGCACATACCGAAATAGTCGGATTTCATAAGATCTCTTTTAGAGGTATTTTTCATTGATACTACCATTGTTTGACGATTAGAACAATATGGATGACAATAAAGTGCTTAGTAATAACAATAACACTTTTTTTTTTGTAATAATAAAGAAATAAAACAAGATGTATATGACTCAAATACATTGATAGAAGTTGACTTTTTAATGATCTGAATGCCAAACAATCCGTAAGAATCATATAGTGTATTATTTCTGATGTCAATATGCACATACAAAACACACAGCAATAAATGAGGTATCATACGAAAAACTTTTGAAGATTTTGACATAGTAAACTCGCATGTCTTTAAAACACGTCGTTTGATTAAAAATTAATGAAAAACCTATCAGCAAATAATCTGAAAGGTAGCAGCGCGAAAGCCTCGCGCAAGTCCACTAGTTTATTATTATTATTTTTTAGTTATAATCCTTTGAAACTTGCATTGATTTCTGTAAGAAGAAAAAAAATCCTTCAAAGAATGTTTATAAAACTTTTGTAAAACTTCTTGTATTGTGATCAAGCTACAGATATATGTATTATATCTTTCACTAAAAGAGCCTTTTTTTCTACTTAGTAATTTGCTTTTATTACTGTTTACAAATCCACTACTTATTACAATCGCTGCTATATTTGTGTTCGACAAAAAAATCTCGAATGGGACTTCACTGCTTTTAAATAATAAGCTCTTCGAGTTACATTTTTATGTTTAATATTGATTTTTATGACGTTCTCTATATTAATGTAAATTTTATTACTGCAGTTTTGTGTCGTATGAAAGTCAATAGAATGAAATTTTGTTTGACAGATAAAAAATATATAGAAATATGAAGTGAAATAAAACAAGGGAAATTGGGTGGATAAAGAGAGCAAATTATTGGGTGGGCTCGAGCCCCATGGGCCCATATAAGTTGGCTCCACTGCACTTCACAACCACCTCCATGCGTATATTTAAAACACTGACAAACATTACAGAGTTTTTCTTCAGAAACAAAGGATTACCTTTTCAAGATTTGATCGCGAAAAAGAAGTTCAACAACAGGACTTCCCTAGCCATTTCTGTCCCCAACCTCACCTAGAACTTGGGCTCTAATTGTCGTAGATCCGCCAAACGTTGTCATTAGTATTTTTCAAACAAAATGATCTTTTGAAAGTCAATAGAATGAAATTTTGTTTGACAGATAAAAAATATATAGAAATATGAAGTGAAATAAAACAAGGGAAATTGGGTGGATAAAGAGAGCAAATTATTGGGTGGGCTCGAGCCCCATGGGCCCATATATGTTGGCTCCACTGCACTTCACAACCACCTCCATGCGTATATTTAAAACACTGACAAACATTACAGAGTTTTTCTTCAGAAACAAAGGATTACCTTTTCAAGATTTGATCGCGAAAAGGAAGTTCAACAACAGGACTTCCCTAGCCATTTCTGTCCCCAACCTCACCTAGAACTTGGGCTCTAATTGTCGTAGATCCGCCAAACGTTGTCATTAGTATTTTTCAAACAAAATGATCTTTTGAAAGTCAATAGAATGAAATTTTGTTTGACAGATAAAAAATATATAGAAATATGAAGTGAAATAAAACAAGGGAAATTGGGTGGATAAAGAGAGCAAATTATTGGGTGGGCTCGAGCCCCATGGGCCCATATAAGTTGGCTCCACTGCACTTCACAACCACCTCCATGCGTATATTTAAAACACTGACAAACATTACAGAGTTTTTCTTCAGAAACAAAGGATTACCTTTTCAAGATTTGATCGCGAAAAAGAAGTTCAACAACAGGACTTCCCTAGCCATTTCTGTCCCCAACCTCACCTAGAACTTGGGCTCTAATTGTCGTAGATCCGCCAAACGTTGTCATTAGTATTTTTCAAACAAAATGATCTTTTGAAAGTCAATAGAATGAAATTTTGTTTGACAGATAAAAAATATATAGAAATATGAAGTGAAATAAAACAAGGGAAATTGGGTGGATAAAGAGAGCAAATTATTGGGTGGGCTCGAGCCCCATGGGCCCATATAAGTTGGCTCCACTGCACTTCACAACCACCTCCATGCGTATATTTAAAACACTGACAAACATTACAGAGTTTTTCTTCAGAAACAAAGGATTACCTTTTCAAGATTTGATCGCGAAAAAGAAGTTCAACAACAGGACTTCCCTAGCCATTTCTGTCCCCAACCTCACCTAGAACTTGGGCTCTAATTGTCGTAGATCCGCCAAACGTTGTCATTAGTATTTTTCAAACAAAATGATCTTTTGAAAGTCAATAGAATGAAATTTTGTTTGACAGATAAAAAATATATAGAAATATGAAGTGAAATAAAACAAGGGAAATTGGGTGGATAAAGAGAGCAAATTATTGGGTGGGCTCGAGCCCCATGGGCCCATATAAGTTGGCTCCACTGCACTTCACAACCACCTCCATGCGTATATTTAAAACACTGACAAACATTACAGAGTTTTTCTTCAGAAACAAAGGATTACCTTTTCAAGATTTGATCGCGAAAAAGAAGTTCAACAACAGGACTTCCCTAGCCATTTCTGTCCCCAACCTCACCTAGAACTTGGGCTCTAATTGTCGTAGATCCGCCAAACGTTGTCATTAGTATTTTTCAAACAAAATGATCTTTTGAAAGTCAATAGAATGAAATTTTGTTTGACAGATAAAAAATATATAGAAATATGAAGTGAAATAAAACAAGGGAAATTGGGTGGATAAAGAGAGCAAATTATTGGGTGGGCTCGAGCCCCATGGGCCCATATAAGTTGGCTCCACTGCACTTCACAACCACCTCCATGCGTATATTTAAAACACTGACAAACATTACAGAGTTTTTCTTCAGAAACAAAGGATTACCTTTTCAAGATTTGATCGCGAAAAAGAAGTTCAACAACAGGACTTCCCTAGCCATTTCTGTCCCCAACCTCACCTAGAACTTGGGCTCTAATTGTCGTAGATCCGCCAAACGTTGTCATTAGTATTTTTCAAACAAAATGATCTTTTGAAAGTCAATAGAATGAAATTTTGTTTGACAGATAAAAAATATATAGAAATATGAAGTGAAATAAAACAAGGGAAATTGGGTGGATAAAGAGAGCAAATTATTGGGTGGGCTCGAGCCCCATGGGCCCATATAAGTTGGCTCCACTGCACTTCACAACCACCTCCATGCGTATATTTAAAACACTGACAAACATTACAGAGTTTTTCTTCAGAAACAAAGGATTACCTTTTCAAGATTTGATCGCGAAAAAGAAGTTCAACAACAGGACTTCCCTAGCCATTTCTGTCCCCAACCTCACCTAGAACTTGGGCTCTAATTGTCGTAGATCCGCCAAACGTTGTCATTAGTATTTTTCAAACAAAATGATCTTTTGAAAGTCAATAGAATGAAATTTTGTTTGACAGATAAAAAATATATAGAAATATGAAGTGAAATAAAACAAGGGAAATTGGGTGGATAAAGAGAGCAAATTATTGGGTGGGCTCGAGCCCCATGGGCCCATATAAGTTGGCTCCACTGCACTTCACAACCACCTCCATGCGTATATTTAAAACACTGACAAACATTACAGAGTTTTTCTTCAGAAACAAAGGATTACCTTTTCAAGATTTGATCGCGAAAAAGAAGTTCAACAACAGGACTTCCCTAGCCATTTCTGTCCCCAACCTCACCTAGAACTTGGGCTCTAATTGTCGTAGATCCGCCAAACGTTGTCATTAGTATTTTTCAAACAAAATGATCTTTTGAAAGTCAATAGAATGAAATTTTGTTTGACAGATAAAAAATATATAGAAATATGAAGTGAAATAAAACAAGGGAAATTGGGTGGATAAAGAGAGCAAATTATTGGGTGGGCTCGAGCCCCATGGGCCCATATAAGTTGGCTCCACTGCACTTCACAACCACCTCCATGCGTATATTTAAAACACTGACAAACATTACAGAGTTTTTCTTCAGAAACAAAGGATTACCTTTTCAAGATTTGATCGCGAAAAAGAAGTTCAACAACAGGACTTCCCTAGCCATTTCTGTCCCCAACCTCACCTAGAACTTGGGCTCTAATTGTCGTAGATCCGCCAAACGTTGTCATTAGTATTTTTCAAACAAAATGATCTTTTGAAAGTCAATAGAATGAAATTTTGTTTGACAGATAAAAAATATATAGAAATATGAAGTGAAATAAAACAAGGGAAATTGGGTGGATAAAGAGAGCAAATTATTGGGTGGGCTCGAGCCCCATGGGCCCATATAAGTTGGCTCCACTGCACTTCACAACCACCTCCATGCGTATATTTAAAACACTGACAAACATTACAGAGTTTTTCTTCAGAAACAAAGGATTACCTTTTCAAGATTTGATCGCGAAAAAGAAGTTCAACAACAGGACTTCCCTAGCCATTTCTGTCCCCAACCTCACCTAGAACTTGGGCTCTAATTGTCGTAGATCCGCCAAACGTTGTCATTAGTATTTTTCAAACAAAATGATCTTTTGAAAGTCAATAGAATGAAATTTTGTTTGACAGATAAAAAATATATAGAAATATGAAGTGAAATAAAACAAGGGAAATTGGGTGGATAAAGAGAGCAAATTATTGGGTGGGCTCGAGCCCCATGGGCCCATATAAGTTGGCTCCACTGCACTTCACAACCACCTCCATGCGTATATTTAAAACACTGACAAACATTACAGAGTTTTTCTTCAGAAACAAAGGATTACCTTTTCAAGATTTGATCGCGAAAAAGAAGTTCAACAACAGGACTTCCCTAGCCATTTCTGTCCCCAACCTCACCTAGAACTTGGGCTCTAATTGTCGTAGATCCGCCAAACGTTGTCATTAGTATTTTTCAAACAAAATGATCTTTTGAAAGTCAATAGAATGAAATTTTGTTTGACAGATAAAAAATATATAGAAATATGAAGTGAAATAAAACAAGGGAAATTGGGTGGATAAAGAGAGCAAATTATTGGGTGGGCTCGAGCCCCATGGGCCCATATAAGTTGGCTCCACTGCACTTCACAACCACCTCCATGCGTATATTTAAAACACTGACAAACATTACAGAGTTTTTCTTCAGAAACAAAGGATTACCTTTTCAAGATTTGATCGCGAAAAAGAAGTTCAACAACAGGACTTCCCTAGCCATTTCTGTCCCCAACCTCACCTAGAACTTGGGCTCTAATTGTCGTAGATCCGCCGTCATTACCATTTTTTATCAAACCCCTTAAATTTTAAAGAAAGCTGGAACTCTTATAATCCGTGATGAAATTGTGCTCGAATTTTGTGTGCGTGTACAACATGGGGACATTGTCGGTTAGTCCCCTAAATTTTACTATACCGCGAATATAAGGGCCCAATAATCACAAACACTTACAACTCGGATCCAAATTGTCGATTTTTTATCGGAGCCCCCATACTGTAGTATATCATAAATATAAGGTACTGACAACTTAAAATGCTTATAACTCGGGCTGTAATTGTCTAAACACACTCATATTTTGTATGGTAAACGTAATCTTTATAAAGGGAGGTTCTAATCAGTAGAGTGATTAGGTAAAAAATATTTATATTTGCTGATATCCTGATATCGGGTGGGGGGGGGGGGGAGGCAGACTAAAGTCTCATTAGCATTTCTCTGGTTCTTTTGGATGAAAAATAACATTGCGTGATTAAATAAAGATTTGGGACTTTCAAATGAGTCGTTATAATGTGAGTCTCTATATTGGATTTCGTTATATTAAGCACACACACAATATATACACAATGTTTTTGATTTACAAAGTGAAACACTCAGTTATACAACCATAAGGAGGGTTACCCCCCCCCCCCCCAAAGAAGATACAAATTATTACTTTTTTCCATTTTAAGCAAATATTCCTTCCAGTAATGCTAAAGCTGCGAATATACACTGAATTAGGAGGACACCAACACAAAGGTCAAGTATCGAATCATTCAAAAATTACCAATAGTTGAATGCAATTAAAACAACAGATATGAATAATTGTAAAAATATCTCTATACATATTTGAAAAATATAAATAAAACAAGGAAAAGTCACTGTCATAAAAATTATAGCAATGATGCATACGCATGATTTTTCTATCTTAAAATTATTATTACTTACTTAGCCGAATCATGTTGGCAAAATGTTAGATTAGACCTCGAGAATTCAATTTTTTACTCTCCTGTCTCACATAGACATCAATATCATCTGAATTAGTACTGATATTATATGATAAATGTGATTACAATAACACTTTTATTAAACATTACTTTTTAAAATCGCTATTTTTTTCTTTTTAAGAAAAAAAAAGAATGAGATAATAACTCTTACCACAGAGATTCTAACAGCAATGAATCAAAACACATTCAATATTTTAAAATAGATGGTTTCTCCACTCTCATGCTGGCATAACCAATGGCTTCATCATCAAAATCAAGATCATTATTATTCATTTTTTTTTTTTTAGTTTCAATACGCAACATACGCATGATTAAGGAAAATGTAGAAAAGAAAATGTATCCTACTAAAACTTCAACTACTTTTAAGTTTGGGACTACTAAATTATGGAGGATCTGGGCAAATGTTCCACTTGCCCATGCAGAAATCGCATAATCTTTTTAACTGTGTTGGAAAGCGCAAGCGGTAACAAAAGAAAAGTGGCATATTGAAACTCCGTGCACCTATCTGCCGGATGTTTGCAACTCCGCATATTTTCCCTGTTCTCAAATTCAAATTGGCTATTTTCTGACACATTCCTAAATTCATTGTTTCGGCTTTTTTAGCACTTTCCAACCTAGTTGAAAAGTGCTTATGACTTCGGTTTGTCTGGCCGTCTGCCGTCTGTCCGTGCTCTAACTCCCGTAAATATGCTCGGATTGCTCTGCAATTTTTATATGTTATTGTCGTTATCTATAGCATGTTCCCTATTTCAAAGGAAGTGTGTAGCACTTATAGTTTTTTTACAGGGACACTCAAAAGAATTCCGTTACATTGCGGTCTATGGGGAAAAATCATTTGCGGTTTATTTAAATAATGTTTCACTATTTTAAACGCATTGTAATTTATATATATTACTAAGGTGCATTAGAAGAAGCTTAATATGGAACAGGGTGTGCATAGCACTTATAGTTACTTTACAGGGACAGTAAAAATAATTCCGTTACATTACGTCTATGGAGAAAAATCGTCTGCGGTTTATTTAAATAATGTTTCAATATTTTAAACGCATTGAAATGTATATAGATCACTAAGGTGCATTACAAGAGACTTACTACGGAATATTGTGTGTATAGCAGTCATCGTTCATTTACAGGGACACGCAAAAGAATTCTCTACTGTCTGTTAACAATAATTCCTGGAAGTGCGTTTTAAGTTATTGAACGGGATTTTAATTTTAACTTGCTTTTTGTCTATTACGTGGTGTGTATAAATTCTGTAGATCCTATACAGGGCAGCACAAAAGTTCGCGAACACATTTCTGTTTATTGACAAACTCCAGACGGAGAATTTTAAACTGTGCTACGCGTTTCCTAACTGAACTAAAATTATCATCCTATGTAGTATATATACAAATCTATAGATCCTATACAGGGCTGAATAAAAGTATTCGGATATTTTTCCGAATATTGTATATGTTGGAAATTCCTGAAATTATGTTTTTAAATATGTTATGCGTTTTCTAAATTGTTTACTTAGATGTTAGCTTTTAGCTTATTAAACGGTATGATTTGTAAAATTATTTTGGAAGCGTTGGAAAGTGCTATATAATCTATGCTTGACGCATGATTTTTCGTTCTTGTTATTAAATTCAAGGGTTTGATTTAAAAAAAAAAAAAAAAGTCTCCAGTAATGCCTCTCATAATGTCGAACTATACAACTTTTGGTGGGCTTACGACAATAAGAGTACGAAGGGAAGGGTGGGGTTAGAAATGGCAATGGGCCGAAATGGCATGGCCCATCCTGAGTCCCTGGGGCTGCGACATTTTGGATCCGAGTTAAAAGTGTTTGTGGTTATCGGGCCCTTACATACTAAAATTTAGGTCCTTCGGTTAAAAAAAACTGATAAAGCTTTTAAACCTTTCTAAATATTACGTTTAACATACAAAACTAGTCGTTGGGGGGCCACCGTAATACTTACCCATCAGGGGTATGCATAATATAAAATCTGAAAATAAAACATGTGTAAACTATTTAATAAAATGCATTGCAATTCGAATCAAATCGTAGCTTGATGACGTCCTAAATTTTAAATGCTCTATTACTGAATTGCGTAGAAGAAACATCCTTAGAATTCCAAAAATGATAATCCTATTAACTAACAGTTTACTGCGTCGGAGTAAGCGTCTCATTTCCAATACAAATATATCTTTGAATTGAAATTTGAATGAAATACAGGGTCATGAAAAATAGGAATACAAATATCTCGACAACTCATCATCCGATCGACTTCATTCTTTATGCAAAATGCCTCCTTAAAATAAACACGTTCGAAAATTTTTATATACCTTTTATCAGAACGTCTATTTCGAGAGTCCGAAAAAAAATAGTTCCGGATCATCGAGGTTACTGAAATTCAATAGGCTTCTTCTCATTATTATATACTAAGTACATAGCAAATTTCAAGTCTCTATCTCAATTTGTTTGGGAGATAGAGCGTTCACAGACACACACACAAACAGACGGAATGCAATTCTTTTTTCTAAAAATAGGTTTTTTGGAATTTCCAGTGTCTGAAACGTGTAAATCCTTCGATTTTTCAAACGATCACAAGACTTACTCTATACTACGTATAATGGGTAAGTAATATGAGTGTTCTACGATAATTGCAGCTCGAATTTATAAGTGTTTTAAATTGTCAGCATCGTATATTTATAATACATTAAAATATGGGGATAAAAATTCGACAGAGTCACCCCCCACAAAATCTGAGCGTGCTGTGTCAATTTGATCACAAGTTCTAAGCGTTTAAATCCTTCTATTCAGCATTTTATAAAATTGATAAAAAAATGATATGATGTGGAACCATAGAACGTTTGGCGAACCTACGACAATCAGAAACCGAAATGTCATTTATTCGTTTGTAATGATGCTCCTTGTAAATGTCTTGAGTTTTTATACAAATACTCACTGAAATGCAATCATGCATTTTAACGATTTTTAAAATGGCGTTGTGTGTGTGTTTCAAATTATTGCAAGAATATCAATTTGGTTCTAAACTGTTTAATAAGGTAGTTAAACTTCAATAAATCAAAAAATAATGAAAGGATAACCTTGGGGTTAGTCCTTATGTTTCAAGAGTTGTTGTACAAATAAGCATTAGTATTTATAGGTAGTACAAAGCAATTTACTTCTGTATATGTAATATGAATTTCATGCGATGAACGGATTAGAATTTCTATAGAAAAAAATTTCTTAATAAATTTCTTCCCGTTATTTGGGCTCGGGACAATTTCTTTCTATTAGACCAGGCTTTTTTTCTGAACTTTTTTCTTCTAAAAATAGCAGTTTGTACGAAAAGTGAAGATGTATTATAATTCAATTTGTTTTAAGAGAAATATATTAATATCTCTTTTTTCTTTTTAGGGATTTAAAATTAGCAATTTTTTTTGTTTTAAATTTCAATTTAATAATTCTGTGAATGATCCTTAATATTGTTTTTTCCTATTTCAAATCTTGCGGACGTCAGAATCGAAAAATGCTGTAACATAACCTTTTTACAGGAAAATGTATGCAGTACCCTTTTAAAAGAATTCTACTTGTAGGATACTGTCAATTAAAATGTATCGCCGAATTTGTGTTGGGCCTGCACTAATATCAATGTTGAACTACGTTTCAGTGTGTGAATCGCGGTTGTTAAGCTTGAAAAATGAAATTGAAAATAGACCTTTGGTGATCTTGATTGTTTATCCCTACTTTGTCAAAACATTCAAAGGATTTTGCAAAAAAAAAAAAAAAAAAAAAAAAAAAAAAAAAACTGTCTAATTCGTGGTTTAATTTTTCTGAATATGCAGATTCTAAAAATTTCTCCTTTGGGGATCAAAAGAAGAGAGCGTCTTTCTGCCAATCATTTTGTAAATAAAGCAGCTTATGAAAATAAAACAGGAAAGTGCACCCTAATCAATGTACAATGTGAGATTTTTCTTCCATTCTTTTGAGACTTCTTAATATAAATATTTATTTATATATAAATATTAATATATTTATATAAGTATTTTACATTTTTCTTCATTTTTGTGATGCTTATAATTAAAAATTTGATTTTGATTGTTTGTCTTTATAAATTGCTATCATATCTTTTAAATTCAAAATAGACTACTAATTCTACTAGAATTTTCTATTAGTAATGTTTGCTTATTTGATAGACATTCTGTGTTTAAATAAAATAAAGATTACTATTCGAAAATTCTGGTAACTGTTTTGAACAACAACAACAACAACAGCAAGGGGGAAAAACGCGCTAAATTGGCGACACTGACAACTACTCATTACAGTTGGAAAAGAAAGAGAATATTCATTGCTATTTAATCTCCGAATTATTTCAGGGAGAAGCAAAAAGTACTATTAAATTGAAAATTGTCTTTTTTCAAATAAAATGAGTTCTAAAGCCTCTTCACTTATAAATCCATTACGATTAGTATCGTGATAGAATCAATTACGATGAATTACGATATTTCTTTAAATATTTTTTGACATTAAAGACAGATTTTTGTAGTTAAATATATATTTTAAAATTCTTTCCTACATTAAATTGTTGAATGGCTATCAGAGCATTGTAGGTTTTCAAAAAGTAATTAAACCTTTTAATTAGATGATGTTAAAAAATATAAAACGTATTTTTTTTTCAAACGGATTCATCTGAAGTTATAATTAAATATCAAATATTAAAATGTAATTGTGTGTTTGTATTTCACAACTCCTCCTCCTAGAATATGGAAAGTTGCGGGGTGAAACTAACAACAGTTATTTGCATGGATCCGATGATGCCATAATAACTCTTGGAATGTTGGAAATTTAAATTAGTTTTATAGATGTTATTTTTATTTTATTTTTGCAATTTTTAATGACATTTCTGTAATCGTTGCAACTAAAGTACTCCATTGTTTTGATAAAATTTAGAAAAAGGGAAATAGTATGTATAATTACAATTTTCTTCACTTAATATATATATCTTGATTAAATTATATTTTCGAAGAAATAAAACCATTTGGTTAATTGGTTTAAATCTTTTTTATTGTAAAATATTTTTTTCTAAATTCGCCAAAATGACATTTCCGAATCTTATATAGAAAATTGACGTTAATTTTCCCAATTTCTATTTTTGTAAATAGGATTTCTTACTTGAAATTAATCAATATTGGATTTCTTTTTGCCTCAACAAATCGAAAACAATCAATGCAAATCGAATCTATCGAGTACAATTATAATAACGATTACAAGCATTACTGCAAGTAAACAGTTTTTATTAGTCGCATAAATAACAAAAGAAACATCAACCGATCTTGGCATCAAAACATGTTAAAATTCACTCACGTAAATATAAACATATATTCTAACACATAATTAATGACATCTTTTAACACATACACAAACACAGTAAATATAATGCTAAGAATGACAGTTATTTCTCCAACCCAAATTAATTTCTCAATTAGAAATTCAATTGAATATCGGTATTATTGCCATCCACTTTTCGCCGTTACAGTTTTCATTTTTTCCTGCCAAAGTACCGCAAACTTACCTTCTATGTACCAAATAAAGTCAATGTGGTAATACATGGATGTGTGATTTTTATGTATTGAATGAATAATGCCATCTACATTCATGTTGTAACTAATGGACTTTTTCGTTCTCCTTCAGCCTTGTTTTATTGTTCTACCTTTATTCATTTGTCAAAGTAGAATGAAAGAAGCACTACCTACAGAAATTGTGCTTGCTGTCCTTCTTTCGTGAATAACTCAAAAGTGAGTTACCAGACAATACTGAAATTTCATAAAATTCAAAATATCAGGTAAGTTTTGGTCGTTAAAGAATGGATTTCCTTTTCATTCCGTTAGTCAATCAAGCTTTTTTAAAATAGAAATTATAGAATTGTATAAAAATAATTTTCCTATCTATACAACCCCTTGTAAATTAAATGCCACATTTAAAGACTGTACAGTCGACCAAAAAGAAAAAAAAATTCTTATACATTTTAATCTCCAAATTGTGACAGAAAGAAAGAAAAATACCATTCAGCTGGTCTCTTTTGCATTTTATGTTTAAAAAAAAGGCTTAGTGGGTCATCCTCATGCTGAAATTTTACCAAATTGTAAAATTTACAATACGAATACCTAAGTTTGACCTCACATTTTGCATCTAATTAAATTTTCAGCAGAGCTGAAATTAAGAAAGGATATGAATATAACAAAGGATGTTAATTTTCACTTGCTACGTAACGTACAGCCGTGTCGAGACCGGGAATCGAATCCGGTTCCTTGGTATAACGCACCCATGCTCTACCATTTGAGCTACCAGGGCGACATCCCGTCTGGCATTTCTCGCCTAGTCAAAATTCACATCCTTTGTTACACTCCTATTTTGCGTTTTTGGTAAATTTTACCTCAATATACTGTCTAGTAGTTTCGGAATTTAGGGATAGTAGTTTCGGTCAAGTAGTTTAGCAATTAAGAAGGTTTAAAGTTTGGAACTCCTAATGTTTAATACATTTGTAATCGTTGCAAAACAGATTGCAATGCGGATAGTTTTTTTTAGTAAAACTCAGAACTACTTGGCAAAATGAGTTGTCATTTTGGATTCTCCTATTTGAAGCATCTAGAAATCGATTTCCATTAAAAGAATTATAGGGTACACTATTCAGATTTTTCTCAAAAATATGTATTTTTAAATTAATTTTCGAAAAAAAAATATGAATTGTAACCTACAATTTTTTTAGAATTAGAAATCGATTTCTAGAAGCTTCAAATAGGCGAATCTAAAATGACAGCTTATATTTAAGCATAACTCAATCTGTTTTGCAACGATTACAAATGGTTGCAACATTAGGAGTTCCATTCTTTAAACCTTCATAATTTGTAAACTACTTGACCGATTAACTTCCCGTTAAGTATTCTAAAATAAAATGTATCAAAAAAGCCAAATAGTATATTGAAATTAGGTTTTCGTATTGAAAATTTCCGACTTTGGGTCAATTTCAGTATGACGACAGCCATTTAAGCTTATGTTTTAAAAGTTAAAAGGAAAAAAAGACAATTTCCTGTCAAATGGCTATTTCCGTTTTTCTCTGTGACAATTTGGGGATTTGAGAGGTTCACTTTCTTTTGGCTGACTCTACTTTTTGTGATTGGAAGCATGTTTCTATCATCAAGGGTTTATATGAGATAATCGATGAAATTTGAATCACCCGGTATAATGCGTTCTTCAAGGTAAATCACTGAAAATTTATATTTAGGGTAAATGAGAAATCGAATGAAAAAAGGAATAAGGGTTTGTATTGAAAATTTCAAAGTTTGAATCAAAATATACATGAAAATGGTCCTCCAAGATAATTAAATTTAATAGAAAATCACAGATAAGAATCTTTGGTGTCCAAAATGCTTTATTGTGGAATATCTAGAACTGGAAATGGGACACGCGCTCTTTTTTATTTATTTATTTATCTATTTATGTTATTTGCATACTGTAGGTATATTTCGTTAATTGTCTTCCAAGAAGTACAGCTGCTCCATAATTAATTCTTCTTATGTTCTGAATACTCTTAGAACTGGGTTTGTAAATTGTTTTTGCAACTTACTTTTCAAATATTTTAACCATTAGACTGAAAATATCCCGGTCAAGAATAGAGACTATCAACGTTTTCAGTCATTTTAAACTTTTGAAGGACAACCCCAATGAAAATATAAAGTTAAACATCATCAACGTTGATTAGTGACAATTATCTAATATTCTTCTGAAATATCTTATTGTACACCGATGTCCAGAAATTAAGGGGCAGTGACCGGACTCTTTCGATTTCAGACGTTTTGTTGAATATCTACCGAAATTCGTGAGGAAATGCCCTTGAACTTTGAGGATGGAAAGAACATGTTTGACTTTATGTTTTTCTGTAAAAATTTAGTCCCGAAGACAATTAGGGGGTTAATAATTTATTTAATAATAAAATAATATTTGCGTTTTCCCAAGAAACAGAAAATGCTCAAAATGATCCGTCACTGTTAGCAAATGACTATGTAGGTCTTGTTCAAAGTTTTTGTGCATTTGTGTAAGAATAGCACGCATATTCTTGAAGATGTTAGCGTTTCTGTGAAAAATTAATTTTTTTGTGTATAGCATGCATAGGATTATATGGGATTTCCTCCCCAATTTATCAATTACCTCACTTTATTGCCTGTATCTTTTTGAGTTTTCACGATATTTGACCGGTCTTCTTTCTTTGTCAAGTTTCGGAAAGTGGTGTTAAATTCGGTTGAAAACTCTGTATGCTATAAACAAAAAACTTTTGAATTTTTCACAGAAACGTTAACATCTTCACGAATTACGTGCTATGCTTACACAAATGTTGAACAGGACCTACATAGTCATTTGCTACAGTGACAGACCATTTTGAACATTTTCTGTTACTTGCTGATCGCGAATATTATTTTTTTATTAAAATTGTTATTGCCCCTCCTAATTGTCCTCGCGACAAAATCTTCACTGAAAATTACGAAGTCAAACATGTTATTTACATTCTTGAAGTTCAAGGACAATTCGTAAAGAATTTCAGTAGATATTAAACAAAGCGTCTAAAATCGAAAAAAATGGTCACTGCCCCTTAATTTTTGGACATCAGTGTAGTTTTGTACTCGCTGCCAATAAGCATTTTTATTATTTTAATCATTCCACATTAAATCGATCCCGCGCAGCCTCCTACATAGAGGTTTTTATCTACTCTTTCAAAATTTTAGAAAAAGTATGTTTTAAATGTATAAGAAGCTATGATACAAATTGTATTATGGTGTTACTAAATTGAATCGCAAAATAATTTTCTCGAAAACTTTTAACATGGGAGTTTTGATTTTGTACTCACTAAAATGTTTCATTAAAGCTTAACTAATATTACAACACAAAATTGAGCATACATTATACTCACTTTCTTCTTTAAGGGTCTAAAAAGAATATTAAATTGTCTTACTTTTTCGGGAGTGAAAATGCGCACATCAAGAAATATATTAGACTGGAAAACAAGAACGAGGTATGGATAAGCATTATTTTTAAGGCGTAAGTTTTGAAGCCACAAATTTAAGTATACACCTGGTATAAAAATATTAAACATTTTGTATTCCGAATGGCTTCCAACGGTGACATTGCATTGAGAAAAGTTTGGATATTTGATCCCATTTTGAAGCTTTTTTGGCTCTTAAGATCCTATTTTGAAACAATTTTTGCAATTTTCATATACAGTAACTTTAACTTGTATGCTTAGGGCCGTTATCTTGTTGAAAAGTTATTCTGGCCACTTCAATAAAGATTATTTTTTAATATATTCATTTTATCATCTATCAGAAATAAAAGTCAATATTTTAGACAAATAACCCTATCATTTCTATGTTTGATAATGAGTAAAGACATAAAAATTTAATATTTCATTTCAAGCGTTTTAAAATGTTTAGCAACATCTTGTTTTTGCTTTCAATTTTCTTTAAACACGAGTAATCTTTTGTTGGATAAACACTTATTTATCCAACAATTTTGTTAGCAATTGCTTTGGAATTTGTTTTGTTGCGTCTTAAATGATTTTTCTTTTGCTTCTGGAATTGATAACCTTCTTTCTTCCCTTTCTTTTCCAGGTTTATTTGCAATTACTCCAATCGGTATATTCTCTTGAATATTTTTATTACTTCACTGAATTTGCTTTGAAATTACTTTACATTTTGAATCAAAACCTTCTTTGAACATCCGATTCACAAATTTTTCAATTTCCACAAATCTCTCATTTTTTATAATAAAATTATTTTTTAATTTCCGAATGAAGGATTAGTATCTTCAGAAAACAAAATGATGATACTAATTCGTTAAAAACAGATTGTAGCTGGAAAATCGAAAGTTTTATGAAGTGTCTGTACTCAATTGAAATGGGTAGTTTCAACATAAAAATGATGTTATCTGAAATATTATTTTCTCCCCAGTTTTATTTTTTAGTCTAGTACAGTGGTTCCCAAAGTGTGCTCCGCGGAGACCTTGGGGCTCCGCCTATACTTTTCAGGCGCTCCGCGGCGTTCCAGGAAAATAAACAAAACATGAAAGAAATTAGCATATTGCGAGGGAAATTTTTTCGAAAGTATGTAGGAATTTGTGTGTGTGTGTCAAATTAATACATCTATCACTGGGTTGAAAATACTATAATATATTTTTAAAAGTAACAGTTGCCGAACAGTTGATGTCGGTTAAGGGGCTTCCGAGTTGCGATCAACTTTACGCCCAGTCTATTTGTGAGTAACCTGTCTTGTAAATATTGTGCCGTTGGGAAAAGTTAAATGTAGTATAACTACATAAGAAAGAACAATTAAAAATAGAAGAAAAATTAAACAATGGGAATAAAAAAGTAAAGCTATAGAGATTACGGAAAGAGTCTAATAAATGGAAAAAAGTAAAATGGTATAGCTGTAGTTAAAATTAACTACTGAAAAAAGTTGAAAAAGTGTAAAATAGGGTTCGGAACATGTTCAAAAACAGTACATAAATGCCAGGTGGAAAAGGCAGGCAAAGCTAAGCTTTAACAAAAATAGCACTTAAAAAGAACAAACATATTTATTTTTTACAAAATTTTTTTTTTATTTATATTTATATTTTATTATTAATTTGTATAGCATAGGAATAAGTTTAACTAGGAAATTACAAATTTATATAAAAGTAAGAGAGAGAAATTTGCAGAATGGTGAGCACTAATGCTCATAATCAATAATGCAAGAATATTTTGGACGCTTGCGGTGATGTGGTTCGAATGCGTCATAATCCGGCAATTCTGTGATTATATCATTAGGGAGGTCATATAATTTTTCATAAAATTTTTTGGCAAGGTGGTTGATTCTTTTATTTAATGTGGTAGTTTTGAGGTCTCTGCGAACAGTGCTATTACGGAGATAGCGAGAGGCATTTCTGACAGTACGCAGATTTTTGTTATGAAGTTGGCTGAGGTTTTTCATGGAGGATTTGCAGATATAGCCCCAGGCCGGACAGGCGTAGGTGATAATTGGTAAAATGCAGGAATTATAAAGGAGAAGTTTGTTATGGATAGCCAGTGTTTTACTATTAAGAAGAGGTTTTAGGGTAAAAGTAACATAAAAATTTGCATTATATATGTATCTATTTTCTATATAATATTTTTGGTTTGAGCTACTTTATTTTTTTGTTTCTGCATTTAATGTGTTTTAAAAATTCAATTTAAAATAACCTATAAGAAATAGTATTCTGAATCGAATGCACAACGTGAATCAAAACAGCAAAGACGCGCCAGTGTCTATCTCTGCTTGCCGAACGAAAGGGAGAACAGTTTTGTTCTTTGGAGATCCACCAATTCATATGTTTATACTTCATATGTTGTTCTTTTTTTCTTAGTAACCAGGGTCTAACTTCCTAATGATGTAAGTGTGTTTCACATTGTTTATTTTCTTTCGCTTCACTCTTAACGATCTTTAAAATGAGGTATTTTATAGTCTATTACTTGCTGTATTCACTGAGAAATGTGTTAGTTAAGCTTTTATTGTTTCAGTGATAGACTTGTAATTGGTTTTCGCTTTTCGTTAATATTTAATTTAAGTGGTTTAATTTCAAATTTCATGTTCTATTCCAGTTTAAAATTCAAAACTGCTTCAATTTTTTTTTAACCTATTCAGTTTTTCAAATGTTGTAATTAATTTTGACACCCTGTTCGTGAAAATGGAACATATGCATAGCTGCCAACTTTTACGCTTTTTTGCTACCACTAAAAATTAATAGAATTTTTTGCCTTATTGAATCACATGATTTCGGCTATTTAATAAGCTTAAATTTTCTATAAAATTTTAGTGGTAGGAAAAAAACGTAAAAGTTGGCAGCTATGCATATGCATTTACGAAATAAATATTTATTTTCATTTTTATAATTGCTTGGTCTGTAAATTTTATTTTATAGTTAAAATTTGTTGTCAAATTACTCTTGTAACTTATAATTTACTCCAACATTTTTATTACTGTAATATTTAGTGTTTTTATTTTAACTTTACAATGTCCTATTAATAATGTTAACATTATCTAGTTGTTCTGGATGATTTTACATAATTGTACTTAATTTTTAAAGCAATGTATGTTGCTGAAAACTCATTATTTTTAACATTTTGTATCCCTTACCAACCTCTCTTTAAAATTTTGTTTTAATTGGTCTTAGCATTGGCTAAGAATATTCTTATGTTATGATGCCACATTTTCTTGTCAGAGATATTTAAAAATATATATTGGTTCTTTACATTTATCATCCCACTAACAATCTAAACTTTTGCTCAGCTCCACCCCTTGCTTAGACTTTTGGTCAACGAGTACCCGCCCTGATATAAATTTAACCCCACCCATATACCAAGCTTTGTTAGTAAAGTTTTTCTACTAGTTGCAGTTCTTTTAACATGTGTAGTTTTTAACCGTATATCTATTTTGAGGCAAAAACAATGGTGAAAGAAAGTTTCTTTCAAAATTATAATTAATAGCTAAATACTTCAAATAAAATATACAAAAAAAGCGAACGATGCTACACCTAACAATACAGGTTATAGATTTTGCCCCGCCCACTTAAACACTGAAACTATGATCTGCTTCTAAAAGTATTTTTTAAAAATGGTTCAAAAGAAGAAGCTCAGAAGAGAGAGGTTTTAGTTGCATGTATAGAAGTACTAGAAACGTAAAGAAGTACGAAAAAAGAATCCGTAATCGCATCATTCTATTACGGGTGGACGGAACTAGCTAAGACGTGTTATATAATTACTCATGGGCGACTGAGCTTACGCATTTTTTTTCTTTTCTCGAGTAGCCTATTGGGATTGTGCAGAAGTTTCTCTTTGTAAACGAAAACTGTACAACTTAATTTTTTTTCTGTGTGTGTGCCATAAATAATAATAGTTTCACGTAAGCCCCATTTCAATGCACGACCCACACAGGGTTACCATTTTGATCTTTAATTCCGAGTTCCTAATCCCGAAAGAATATTTTTTATTTTAAACATGGATGTTATTAACCTCTTAACAATATTGCTCGAACAAGAAGAGTTTGTTTTCTTCGTTACTAAAAGCTTTCAGAAACCACAAATTTTTAACTATAATTTGTGCGGACGTATTTCGATTATACAAGGCTTAATACAAAAAATGTGGTCTATAGTCCTTATTTTTAATTTATTGAGTCCAATAATAGTAATATTAAATAAAACTGTTAAGTATAATAGGAAATTTGATTTTCACAATTTCTAGTATGAATTCAGAATTTCTGTATAAAGAAGGGCCAAACTGAGAACTTTGGCCCCATGTTGGAAACTACTGGTTCGGACTCTTATCTAGCAGCAGATCTTTCTCTGCTCCATAGGCATAAAAAACATTATTTTGTAAACCATAGAGTCAGGGGCGCCATTTCGTTGGGGCTGGGGGGGGCAACCGCCCCCCCCCCCCAAGGAATTTGAAATTTCAGAAAATTTATCAGTTTTCTCAGGTTAGACCAAAAAAAAAAAAAATTAAAATATGATCAAAAGCTAAAATAACGTCAGATTTCACAGATTTGATTACAATAAAAAAAAACTAGTCTGGTGTGCCAATCCCAAAACTGTCTTCTATCTCATACAGGTTTTGCATACACTAAAAACAAATCAGCAACAATTTATATTAAGGTCTAACTGAATCTAAAGTTTTATTAAATTAGGTGCGTTAGTTCTGGATATATAGCTATCGTGAAAATCGTGCAAAATGTAGCATAGCAGCGAAACCTGTTGGGCTATTTATACCAAATCGTAATGAACGTCTATTTTTTGTCAAGGTCTAACAGAATCTGAAGTTTGGTGAAATTCTGTGCATTAGTTCTTGAGATATAGCTATCGTAAAAATTATGAAAAATGTATAACATAGCAGCGCCATCTGTTGGGCGATTTACGCAAAAAACTAATCACCACCCATTTATATCAATGTCTAACTGAATATAAAATTTTATCAGAATCCGTGCATTAGTTCTTGAGATACAGCGCCCACAAAAGTTTTGTCACATACAGACACTGAGACACACAGACAGACATTTTCTAAAAATTGTCTAATTGTGTTCAGGACCTTCTAAAACGTATAAATCCGTCGAAAACCAAAAGTGGTAAATTTTCATAAATCCAATACCTTTTTCGTGTAAAGATAGAAGAAAGTAATAAACATTTAATAAACACTTTAAACATTGAAATGTTTTCTAAAGCCTTGCTATTGCAACATTCTATCTTCTATCAGTGAGACATTTATCATTAATGAGTATTTTGGCTAGTTTTAGAAATATATGTGAGAAAAAACTCTATGAATTGCTTCTGAACTGTGTACAGCATGATTAAAAGAAAACTCGTCACCCCCAAGTCTAGAATTTTAGTGATAAATTCTCTCTTTAGCTAAAAATTTAAGGGGATTTTTTTATTTTTTTCATGGGGTGAGGGGGATGGGGGAGGTGTATTCAATTTCCCAATTATATGATTTGTTAATTTTGTTTTATTAGTGTCACGTTATATTTACTACAATCGTTATAATGCTATTAAATCATTTGCTTTATTAAATGATATTATATATACAGTATGCTCTTAAAAATCTCCACAGCCTGACACTAGGGTCCAGTCCAGATTGTAATCGACCCGAATCCTGACTTTAACCCGACAGACTTCAAGCCGAATCCGAAATATTCATACCTGAACCCGAAGTGAAAGAAAATGAATGTATATTTTAATACATTTATGGAAAAGTAATCTACAACTTTACCGCTTATGTACAAAAAATAACACATGTATTCACCCATTAATATTCAAAAATACTATACTTTTTTCATTTGAAAATTATTCAGAACCTCCTTTTGTATAATTGGTTCATCTCGAACCCAATTCGAAAGAGTCAAAGCATAACCCGAAGCGTATAATGTTTACTCGACCCTCAAAAAAAAAAAAAAAAAAAAAAAAAAAAAAAAAAAAGAATCAACCAAACCTAAAACGAAATGCATTTCGGGTAGCCGATGCAGGACTGTAATTTCCAGTAAACCCGGAAACGTCCAAAAAATTTTCATTGACTGCAACCCCACCCGAAATGAAAGAAAATTAATCCATATTTCAATATGATTTGGAAAAGTAGATTGCAATTATATCTCTAATAACAATTTTATCTTTTATGTAGAAAAATTATTTTTTTCTTCGTCTGAAATTATTTAGGATTTCTTTGAAAACTCGGGCAACACGAACCCGACTCAAAATAGTGAAAACCCAACTTGAACCCGAAACAATTAACCCTTTGATAACGGGCCAGGATTGACTAATTTTGCATTCAATCGTCCTACAATTTCCAAAAAAATTCCTTGTGACAGATTTCTCTTGAAAATATCCTAATATAAATGTATGACAGATTTCAAAAAGTCGTACTAATAGAATAAAAAATAGTCCACTGGGACATACATGTCCCAACCGTAGTGAATAAAAAATAGTCCACTGGGACATATATGTCCCAACCGTAGTCAAATGTTCCAAGTCAACCTGACCCGCAACGAAAATAAGCCGCGTCAACCGGCTCGATCCGTACTGCAGATTGGGTCGTGTTGTCCCACCCAATGCAGGAGCAAGTGACCTGAGACCAAGGGTTTTGCAGATTTCTGAATTGTATGGAATTTAGATCATAGTCTGAAAAGAAAGGCAGAAAATGATTGCGGAAAATTTTTACTGACAGAAAATTATTAATGAAAATTTTCTTATACCTAATGGATTACAACATTTGCAAATTTCGCAACTTCTTGATGGTGTTCGTGTGCTGATTATCTCGGGACCGATTGAATTTCACGACATTTTTTCGTGATAATTTTCCAAAATTCGCTATTTTCTGTGAATTATCGACGGAATTGATTTTTTCGACCATTTGTCTAAATTCGCGACATTTTTTTCACCCGATCGACGAAATTCGCTATTTGTTTTCGCAACCTTTTGACGAAATTCGTGACTCTTTTCTACTATCGTTTGTTGAAATTCGGGAGTCTTTTTCCGCAACCGACTGACAAAAATTGCTACTTTTCTGCGCAATCTTTGACGAAATTCCGATCGTTGACTAATTTTTTTCCACCATTTGTCGAAATTCACGATATTATTTTTGGCAACTGATCGACGAAATTCGACATTTGTTTTCGCAATCTTTTGACGCAATTCGCGACTCTTTTCTACGATCGTTTGTTGAAATTCGGAAGTCATTTTCCGCAACTCCTGACAAAAGTAGATATTTTTTTGCGCGATCTTTGACGAAATTCCCCTTTTTTGCGCGATTGTTTGACTAAATTCGGGATTTTTTTTTTGTTCAATCTTTGGACGAATTTCGCGATATTTTTCCACAATAGTTATACTAAAAGCGCGATTTTTTTCCGCGACCGATTGATGAAAATCTCTTTTTGTTTCAGTGATCTTTGGCAAAATTCGCAATATTTTTCCACGGTCGTTTGAAAAAATTAACGATTTTTTCCGCGACCAATTTTGTCAAATTAACTATTTTTTCTAATTCCAATTCGTAAAATTCGCGATGTTTACCATGATCAGTTGACGAATTGATTTTGCGTAAAAAAAAGAAGAAAAATTCGTGGACTATCACTAAAATTAAAAGTATATTCGCTGAAGAATCACATGTTTGTGAAAGAAGTTAAGATAAGAAGGCAAAATCTCACACTGCATATTTTATTGTGGGGGCCTATTTCTATTTTGTACACGATTTGGGCAATCCTGCACGATATTTCAACCCCTGTCTCTAAAAAAAACACCCCCCTCCCCAAGAAACTCATGAAATGGCGCCCCTGTAGTAAAACCTGCAAAGAAGGAATTGAAAAGGACTGCCCCATTTTAGACAGATCTCCATCTTACCAAGTATAATTGTATGGCGTTTTTTTCGTCGAAACTTGATTTTTTTTTGCCCGTTTAAGAAAGAATTATATTATAGACAGGTTTCGCTTTGACACGTTTCACTGTAATACACCTATGCTCTTCAGAAGTGCTTTATAAAACGGAGGTTTTATATCTTAAAGAATACCTGAAAAAAAAACGGTACCTGTCTATAACTGAAAACTTTCATAATATTTTAAAATGGACCCTATTCTCCGTTTGGGTTTGAGGCTACGATTTCCGAAATATTTCCCCAAAGCATGTGACTCAACATCACGAAAATGTGGTTCGTTGCTACTCTATGACATGCAGGCTTGAGTTCCAAACGAGTGGTTGCATAATTAAGGACTACAATCTCGGCAATGTTTCCCCAAAGCACGTGACTCTGACGTCAGTGGAAATAGGGTCCATTTTACTTGCTAAGACGAAAACCTGTCTAAAACGGAATTTTTCGGAGGTCACTTTTGATTCCGTATTAGAAGTATTGCTGTCTATGTATATATGATTCAGTAAACGTTTCTCATTCGGAGAGGTTGCGGGGGGGGGGGGGAGTGCAGCCCCCCGAACTTCACCCTTGGCTATGCCACTACCTTAAAAAAAACTTTGCCCCCCCCCCAAGAAAGTTCTGAAATGGCGCCCCTGCATAGAGTACCGTGGGGTTAAGGGGCTCCGCCTTAGAAATTCTTCCCAAAAAGGGCTCCGCGAGCCGAAAAGTTTGGGAACCACTGGTCTAGTACATTTTGAACGCTTTCCAACATAGTTGATAAGTGTTTATGAATTCGGTTTGTCTGTCTGCCGTCTGTCTGTCTGTCAGTCACAGTCTATCTGTCTGTCCGTTCTCTAACTCGCGGAAATATATACATATTGTCATGCAATTGATATATGTTATTGAGGTTTACTAATATGGCATGTTCGGTATTGAATAGGAAGTATGTAGCACATATAGTTTTTTTACAGGGACACTCAAAAGAATTCCTTTACATTAAGGTCCATGGGAAAAAATCATTTTCGGTTTATTTTAATTTGTTACACAATTTCAAAAATATTGAATTTGATATATATTACTGAGGTGCACTACAAGAGGTTTACTAGATAATATTGTGCGTATAGCATTCATCGTTCATCTACAGGGACTCGCAAAAGAATTCGCTACTATCTGTTAACAATAATTGCTGGAAGTGCATTTTCATTTGCTGAGTTTTAAATTTAACTCATTTTTGTCTGTTACTTGGTGTGAATAAATTCCATAGATCCTACACAGGACAGCACAAAAGTTCTCGAGTACATTTACGTTTATTGACGGAAATTCCAGAAGGGGAATTTTAAACTGTGCTATGCGTTTCCTAACTGAACTAAAATTTAGCATTCTATGTAATGCATATACAAATCTATAGATCAAATATAGGGCAGCACATAAGAATTCGGATATTTTCCGAATAGGCATTCATTCGGGGCCCACATTTTCCGAATAGGCATAGGCGTCATTCCTGAAATTGGATTTTTAATTATGTTATGCGTTTTTCAAATTGTTTAAGGTAGGAGGCTAGTTGAGCTTAAGCCGAAAGGTAGGTCTCCCCGCCCGGTTTGATCTTGTTTAAGGTAGGCCTCCCAGTCTGGTTTGACCTTGACCTTGTTTACTTAGATATCATCTTTCACCTTATTAAACGGTAAAGATTTGTAAAATTATTTTGGAAGTGTTGGAAAGCGTTACATAATTTATGCTTGACGCATAATTTTTAGTTCTTGTTTAATATGTACTTTATCGCTCCTGTAAATATTAATCTTAAATGAGAATTTAATAGAACCCTTTTCGACATTTAAAGAAGAGTTTGAATGGTGTATACTCAATTTCGGGAACCATTGTATATCCAATTCATTAAAACTAGAACTGAAATGAAGAAGAAAAAATAGTGCATCAAACTTTTGAATAATTAATTTATTCGGGAAGCTAGCACGCGCATGGACCTGATAATTTGCAAAATTGTTATGTAATGTGTAGCGATGCGTAATAAAGCTATCAGACTAATTACCCTTGGGGCAATTTGACCATGATGGTTACGCAGCTCGACTGTATATTAGTTGCCGTTGGACAAAATATTTCACATTTCAAATTGTTTTTCTTTCAAATAAACTGTTTCATAAATGGTCGCCGTGTACATATTTTTGTGGTTTTTCATTGTTGATGCATTTTTTTTCTAATTAAGGGGGCAGCAACACTTACGTAAATCTGCAGAAAATAGCCGATATTGAAGTACCTTTTTCTCGGGAATTACTGAAGCAATTTCAATATATTTTTTAAATAATTTTGGCAGTAACTAAATTATAGACAAGAAATTATAATAAAGAAAGGCAATAGTTACGCGTCTAGAATTCTAGCTTCTTTTTAAATTAGAATTGATTTTACAGAAAGCAAAACGATCGAAATATAAATAATTATAGTATACAAAAAAAAAAAAAAAAAAAGAAAAAAGAAAAAAAAAAAGATTTTCGAGAAAAAAGACGCCAATACCAGCTGTTCCCATAGGATTTCGTATTTGGACGTATCTAAATTCTCGGCGTTCATTTAGTACATTCTTAACAACAGTAACAAAACCCCCCAATAAACACAGTTTCCCGTTAATTATAACAGAACCTTTTCCGCTTGGATTTGTTCATTTATACTGGAACTATCGAAAGTTTCTCTGTCTAATCTAAAGATTATTCCAATTTCTCCAATCTAAGGATTTCCGGCAACTGCGCTGTCAGTAATTTTTCCCTTCTTAGGACAAAAATTTCTGATTTGTCCATTTCCTCTTGTAATCACTCAAAATTCTCCAATCTAAGCTAAAATTGACCCAGAATTCTCCTATGAAAGCTGTGCGATTTCATGAAATTTCGTGAAAGGGCGGGATTTCTGGTAACTGCTCTGCAATAGCTTTCTGTTTTGCGTTGGGCTTAAAGAGTGTAGGCGATGTTCCAACAGCGGCAGCTGTCGTCTCTATTACAGCGAAAATTAAAAAAAGTAAACGGAACAGATGACACTGAAATCTTCTAAATTCGGCCGCTTCAACTTGAGGCTGGTATAACGTCGTATCCCAGCTAAATTTATGTAAAAATAGTTGTGAAGTTAATTCGAACTCTTAAAGCGGTTACTTTAAAGCTTTAATGACGCTCCAGAAATTGATGTCAATTATTACCGGAAGAGTTACAAAAAGTCTTAGGAGGCTCGCCCTGCCTATAGTCAACAATATGGCTGCATTACAGGTGTCAGTATCTCTCCATTCTCTTCACATGAAGGAAATTAAAATGCATTTGACATTAAAATATTAAACAATCAATTATTTAAAAAAGGAGTTATTAATAATCACTGGCTGTATATTAACTTCATAATATTACTGAATAATAAAATACAATACTTATAACAATTTTATTTGTACAGCTTGACTATGACAAGAAGGCATTCGACCTCGGAAGAGTTCATTATACTACAAGCAAAGAAGACTATCATGACATGGATGGTGAAGAAGACGCATTGTGTAACGGAAAACAAAGTTCTACTTGACTTCTTATTCAACGGATGGATTGCCCTAAAGTCACTTGGCTCACGCGTCAACTAATCTCGGTTGAATACTGTAAAATCCCATTAAACCGCCCTCCCAAACACTACGGAAAATCGTAAAATAATCAGAGGGGGCGCTTACATGGTATTAAAATTGTAGTATATGATATCTATGGGCGGTGGTGGTGGTGGGGGGGGGGAATGCTAATGGCCGATCGTCGCAAAGTATGCATTATTTTAATAAAGTGAGAAAAGAAAAACCTTTTGAAAAAAAATATAGCACAAAATACGCTACAAATTCGACTTTGGCGCCAACTACTGATCAATCAATTGATAATTTTTTTTGATTGGTTTTCATAATAACGTTAAATACGACTATAAATTATTTGATAAAATAAATAGATTATTTTTAAACAAAACATTTCACACACAACATCAAATACACATTTTTTAACTTATTTCATGAGAAACTTTCACTATCGATATTTTTATTACCTTCATATCGCTATAGAGATAAATTTACAGCAAACTAATGTTTGGTTATATTGCTTTTTCAGACTTGCAACAGTTGAAGTTGTATATGTTACTTTTGTGTTTGTACACATTTGCGATATATCAAAGAATCGTCACTCCTTTCTGATCCATCGAAAAAAGCACTCGCGAGATAAAATTTTTGGTATTGATCTTGACGTGCGTGGCGAAATTTTGTTTGGGGGAGGGCACTTTCTCGGGATTTTTTGAATTTTCCAATTTGTTTACAAAGTGGACGTTACGCTGGTGTGCTGGTGGCTTTAAGTGCTTAATCGCTTAATCGGGAAGGGCGGATTAACGGGATTTTACGGTAGTAGATCTATAGTACGCAAAATGTTTCTGGAAGCATAGAAAGCAATGTGGCATGTCTCCAATTTTGTACGTTTCGCATACATCTATATTAAACACTGTCTAAAGGCACCTTATACTATAGCAATGTAAGAATGACTCCATACTTATATTTACTCTTGTTCTTACAAAACAATTATCATTTTGGAGAATGAACGTAAATAAGTTTCATATAGTGGAGAATTAAGGGAGGATTGCACTGAAATTGTAAATGAAATTTTAATCAATGTGATTACTTATAATGGGATTTCTTGCGCTAGTTCTGAACATATGACATTCATATAGAGTTTCTTATAGAATGAAACACGCGGATTGCCTAGTGTAAGGCAATATTGTTTATTAGGACATTTGACGGGGATTGTCTGGAAGGGAGGATATTTTGGAAAGAGTTACATTAGAGAAAGAGTTCATGTTATATCCAAAGAAATCTCTGAAAGGCAACAATGACCTAACCCGGTGTCAAAGTCGAGATGAATTTTCTAATTTACAGCGTCTTTCATAGTAACTGCACATGGAATCAAAAATACCTTAGTCTGCCTTAGGCAATGAATAAAAGAAATGCAATGTTGAAAGTACTTTTTAATAAAATTCATTTTCAAAATAATTGGATGAAATATTTTAATTTTGATAAACAAATACGCGGAATTTGGAAGCTGCAAGTTTCGTTGCAAGTTTGAATCAGTTGAAATTTCAGGAAAGTTTATCGTCGAATTTGTAATAGACTAGACTCGACATAATTAGAGTGAAAATAACTTGATTCCTTTTTATTTCCGTAAAAAAAAAAAAAAAAGAAAAAAGAAAAAAAGAGAAATAGAAGCTAGGTGTTGTGGTTGAAACATGAAATTAAGTTTCACGCTTCGAATCGAAATCGAACTATGATGTCTGTACGTTTAACTGGAACTCTAAGAATATTTTATCGGTCCGTAAGCGTATTTCTAGAGACGCTCATAGGTATGTTAATACGATGTCTTAGTCAGATCTCTTTAACAAAACGTCGATACATACATTTATAACCTTTTATTTAGAAATTGTCAAAATAAGACGCAATTTCATAAATATGCAATGTCCAAAAGTTCTCGTAAAGTTTACATGAACATTTATGGTTATTCTGCCCTCATCACCTGAATCCAGACTTGTTTTGGCATGTTTTCATGTTGTAAGGTCACCGGACCTCACACTTTAGGACTTTTTGTTTCTGTGGAGAAATGTAAATAAATAACATTTTCTCCAAATCACTTCTTTCCCAAGATGTATGTGAATTGCAAGATCTTATTAAGAGCCTACAACTATTCAGCATAACACATTCGCAAGCTAATTTTAAATCAATGAAAGCATTGTTCAAAAATTATTCCAATATTTTCAAATGTTTTTTTTTTTTTTCATATCATATATGTTGAACTTTTTCGATTTTGGATGCACTTTCATTCTGAGACCTCTTTCCTGAATTAACTAACCAATTTCGTTCCAAAATTGAAAAAGTGTGTACAAAATTATCATGCTAGACTTCGCATCGACCTGAGATATCTTAAAGAATGATTTAAAAAACGAGAATTCAAACGAGAAATTCAGAAAGAACGCTTCCATGATTTAATATTAGCTTTCGAATGTCGTATGCTGACTTCTCTAGGCTCTTAATTCCTTTACTCCCATGCACCCATTAGTAGATACATGCTATGTAAAAGGCTACAACCGACGTATCGTTTAGTGCAATAGTTTTCCAACCTGAGGTACCCATACCCCTGGGGGGGGGGGGGGTACGTAAAAATAATATTGGTAATTACGGAAAGCACAAAATATAAAAGATTAAAATGAAAACACAAAGCCAAATTTGTAGAATTTTCGATTACAAAGAGAGAGTAGTTATGTGAAAGTCTGCTATTCATAAAATGCTATTAACCTCGTGTCCCGTATACGTGTTCCATTTAGGGTGCGTATGGTTTATATTTTTTAGTACCAAAATATTTTAGTCGTAATCTTAGCCTGTCTAATCGAGGAATTGTTAGATTAACTAAAGAGAGAAGTACTATACGGAATGACTGGTATTAACAATTACAATGTCGTTAAATGATACCCGACCTGAAAGGGTTAATATCCTATTCATAAAATGGGAGAAATGCCTAGTCATAGTGCTTGATTCATCTCCAATAATATAACGTAATTGCAAAATTCCTGCAACCCACTTTTTTTAGTTCTCCTTTCTGTTTAGTTTTTCGTTTCGTTTGTAATAAATCTAGAAATACCCAGAAAAGAAACTGAATCATCTCCGAGTTTCTGATTTGGACTTCTTCATTTAACCTTTTGCACTCCACCGACACCTATACGGTGACATACTAAGTTTAATCCCCAAATGTCACATCGGAATTTTGAAACAAAATTTTTGGTTTGTTATTTACAAGAACAAATGCATTTACTTATTTTTTAAATAAATTTGATCGAAAATTCCGGTGCCAATGTGACATTTGGGGATTAAATTTAGTATCAGTGGAGTGCAAAAGGTTAAACTTCATTTGAAAACAGGTCATTTAAAATTTAAGATTTGCATTAATATGAGAAGTCAGTAAGGATATTAATAAATGTAGACTCGTGCCTTTATTTGAAGTGTCTATCTCTAATTGATTGTTTTGATTGACTGTCTCCTAATACTATTTCGGGTCTGAAAATGGAGAAGCGGTAGAAAATTAGAATCCTTTAAATCTACCATAACAACATTATTAACTAACAAAAACAAATCGTTTTGCATGGAAGTATGGATGCAGGCGACTATGGGACAGAAGGGGTATTCACAAATGTAAAGCTTAAGGCAGGGGTACAGTTGAGAAAAAGGTTGGGAACCGCTGCTCTAGTAGATACATGATCTGAAAAAACATAAAAATCTGGGATTGAAGTGCGGGCTAATGTAACTCCATCCAGAGGCGATAGGGGCAAACCATTGATGAGAATGCTGCTGCAACGAGATTGGGTGAAGCTGATGTGCTCAAAATAACATTTCTGAATAAAAATGGAATACGGTGAAATCATTCAAAATATGCAGTATTACTGTACTTGTGTTGTATTCTTCTTGCTGCAGTTCGTTTCTTATGACTAGCTTTTGCGTTTTAGAAATATTTTTGGCTGCTTTATTATTGATGATAAATTCTTTTACAGTAATAATTAAGACATAAATTGGCAGTAGTAAATTATAAAATATAAAAAAATTGTAAAGGAAAGGAAAAGTTTTTAACTACGAGATTTTCTTTATTATTTTAATAATTCTGCAATGAAAAAAATACGAAGCTGGAAAAAATGTTTTACATTTTTCTATGTAAAAACTAAAATAAATATTCATGGTTGTTTTTACTTATATGTATATTGAAGACTTATCCATTCTTACTTTTTATCATTTTGATATGTATTGTGATTGTCGCATCTGATCGAGCGATTTGGAATAGAAATTTCTGCTTAATACACAGTCTATTCCCAAGCAGAAATCATTGCGACTTCTTTATATTGTGGAATGTGGCCCTTGATAACGTATTTCAGAGTATAAATTTCCATTTTCTTATTACATTGTTCTTTCATTAAGTTTTTGGATTTTTATGTTACAGTTATTTAGCACTATTGGAATGAAGACATTTTCTAATATTTTCTAATGTCGATGTTCTTTTTATTTAATAGTCATTTTATTTACAAAAAGGTTTTATTATACATATATATATACCTTTAAACAGCCTATTCTCTAACTTCAAAACTTTTTCATCATTACATATATTGATGAGGCTAAAATTTCTAAAAATTATGCTATCATCTTTTAAAAAATGCAATCACTTCAAATAACATTTTAACACTTCATAATGTCTCATTAGAGGAAAACAATCAACAACATACATTATTCGGCTTATAACGTAAAAACTTTAAGAATCCATATATTCTTATGATACCCAAGTTTCATAATAATGCTTTAATATTCCGCACTGTCATTGTAGAATGCAATACTTAAAATACACGTGCTAATAAGCTATTTTTAAATATTATCACACTAATTTATGATTTAACTATTAAAAAATACAGCACTCATTGCATAAAAAACAGTTTTGAATTAGTAGATAAAATGCAGGCAATATCCAAACAATATTATTACATTTGACTCCATGGACTTTTTCCATAATATTATTTTAGCGGATTTACATTCTTCTATTAATGCATTATTTATAGAGTATTACACATCTTTACATTTATCTGATCAAGCAGGACGGACTTTCATTCAAGCCAAGTTTAAAAAAAAAGTACTAAGCCCGCCAAACGAACCAACACCAAGGAGCAAACATCAGGCCACTTACTTACAGTAGAGAACTTCTTAATGTTAATTCGACCTAAAATGCCAGTGTAAAATATCAGATATCAAAGGAACCAAGCATTGCAGAAAAATAAAACGAAAAGTCGAAGAATCTAATGAAGATTATAACTTTAGATTGAGACCAAACATATCTTTATAAGTGAATTATAAACAGAAATAGAATTAAAAAAAATCTGCGAAGAAACTGAAAATGAACTTTTCGCTTTCTTTATCAGTTCAAATTTTAAAACAACATAAGAACTTAAATAATGGACAAAATAAACTAAGAATTGAATTTTTAGACAGGCAATTACTTAAGCTAGGTGCATTTCTAAAGTTGAAATTAAAGAAAATAGTATTTGTATATTTAATTATCAAAAAACAGTTAAGTAAGAAATTACATCAAACAACCGCGTAATTTGAAGATAAAAATATTGTGGTCAGTAATCAGTTGCCGATTTCATTATGAAATCGCATTTTCTTCATCTAGTAGTGACTTTAAATTAATTATATTATTTTCCTTATTATACTTTTATTATCATGACTACACCAATAATTTGATTAATACAAATATTTGATGCTGTAAAAATTAATTAGTGAGCGTTAAAATATGTAATTATTAATTTTTTGATACGATTAGAAAATATGCTTCTGTAGATAGATGTTATTATATACGCTTTATGTTATTTAAATTTTTTATAATAAAGCGAAATATTCTAAAATAGTGAAACAGTGGATGAAAAATGTGTGAAGAGTTCTTACGCATTAATCTAGAAGCTAATGTGAATATGAAATTTAACCGATTCTTAATAAGCAAAAGTTCAAGTTATATTAAGCATATTATTAAGTGTATGTAGGGCCTGAAAAGCGTGATGGAGGTGGTGCACCAAATTTAGCATGCATTTTTAAAAAGTTTAATTAATTTTATTAGCAACTCAACATAGGTGTTTCAGACAGTCTAACAATATTTTGTACAATTTTTTTAAACAATATTTTGTAAAACGGTTACTCCACAAAGCAACTGAAAATAATCATTCCGATTCAAGTGGTAGTTCCAGTCTAGATTGATAAAACTTTATTATCAATATTGCCTAAAATAAAAGGAAATATTCTATTGAAACGATATAAATGTATGAAGAGTTACTATGTATTAACCTATAAATTAATGTAAATATGAAACTGATTCTTTAACTGAGTTTTATAAATTCAAGTCATTGTAATGTACGCATATTATAACTGTATGAGGAAGGAAAATGCACCAAGTTTAGTATACATTTTTTAAAATGTTAAATAGTTTCATTAAAAAATCTGCAGGTGGTTCTGGATATGTATTTAAGCAATTTTTCGTCCAACGGTTGAAACCGATTAAAAGCAGCTGATAATATTCATAAGTGGTTATTTCACCCACTATGTATTAAAAATGCACTTTATATTATTTACATTGTTTATAATTAAATGAAATTTTAAGTATTGAAACGATGAAATAAATGTATTAAGAGTTATGTATTAATGTACAAACTAATGTAAATATCAAAATGTAACAGATTCTTAGTAAGCATAAGATCAAGTCACAATAAGCATATCATAACTGCATATAAGGACCTGAATACAACAGTTAGTATCTTAGCATAAGTTTAAGTCATATTATAACTATATGGGGGAGATTACTAAATGCCCCAAATTTAGTAAGCATTTTTTTAAGTTTAAATAGTTTAATTTAAAAATTCTACATTGTTTCTACTTAAGTCTTAAAGCGGTTCCTTTTAAAAGTAACTGAAAATATTCATAACGTGGTTATTTCTCTTAAAATAGATTAAAAATGCACTTTATACTATTCAAATTGTTTCTGACAACGTGAAATATTCTTAAGTAATGTAGCAATGAATTATAACTGTATGAATAGTTATGTAATGATCTACAAACGTATGCAAATATGAAATTTAGCCGATTCTTCGTAAGCATAAGATTAAGTCTTGAAAATAGTATATGCCGACAAAGTGAGGAGTGGGTGTATCAAATTTAATATGCATTTTTAAAAAGTTTAAATATTTTTATTTAAAAATATACAGGTGTTTTTAATAGTTTTAAAACAATTTCTTGTGAAACGTCGACTTCTAAAATCAACTGAAAATATTCATAAAGTGGTTATCTCACACAATATATATTCTAGTGCACTAATTTTCTACTGTCCACTTACTTTTGGCATTTTCTACTTTGATATTTTCGTAATAGTAAAAATATGTCAATAATGTGCAGAATTGATGAAATAAGTGCATAACTAAATTTATACATCTGTATGTGCCTAACGTTGAGAAAAATATTGAAAATGTTTAATTTATTGCGATAGCATGAGGAGAAGGCAGGTCCAAAACGAAATAGGCTCTGGATCCTAATGCTATGACTTCGTTGGGTCAAGTTCATTTCAGTGAGTAGATTATATAAACTGTTTAATATGATAAATGATATGAGTGATTCTCGGATAAATTTACAAAACAGTCTCCAACAATTATAGTTAAAAAAGAGATATTATTCTTATTTTATACTAATATATGGAATTTTTGAAAGATAATACAATATCTGTTGAATAAGACTTTCTTAAAAAATTTAAGTATTTTCATAACCTTTAGTTTTCTTAAACATTTAAGTATACTCAATTTTTGAAAAATCGACTGTTCCCTATGAGAAACTTAAAAAAGAAAGCCTTGAAAATACAAGATACAGAATGGAAATGTATTTAAATTATACATCATTTCACAATTAGATACATTATTTTTCAATTAAAATATAAACTGAGAAAACATTTTAACTCTAAAAATATAATATAGCTTGGAATGAAATGTCCCCAAAGAATGCACGTTTTCCTATGTCACCAAGATTTTCTAATGATTCTATTACACAGTAAATGACAGCACCATGTCTCGAGACTGTGTACATATATGAAGATTTGGTTCACATGGAATTTGCATTCATTAAGTGGGAGAATAATTATTTTTGTAACAAAAAATTAGGCAAGTACACTTTTCTCTGTCCACTATGTTACCTTACTGTGACTGTTAAGATTGGTAAATATAGTTAATAGTAAGCTTATGTATGTATGCAATAATACAAGTCTAAATAATATCTTTAATAATTAAAAAAAAATAGAAATTTTGCATTTGTCCATTCTGTTACACACTAGAGTAGTTTTTCCATTAAATTACATCTCATATAATATTTCAAATTACTTTATTTCTAAAATATTTTAAATATTAGGGCAATAATTCATATTATTGTAATGAATCGTTTAGAGGAATTTATATGTCTAATTTTTTAAGCCATAGTAACAGAGTGGACATATATTTGTTTTCGATCAAAATTTGTAATATATTTGAAAATATATTTGTTTTCAATAATATTTGACACCATTTCAAAAAAAATACATATATAATAAATTTGAAGAATTAAAAATAATTTTTATGTCACGAAATATAATAAAGTGGTAACATAGTGGACATTTTGCTCCGGTGTTTTGACAAGAATGAACCATATTTTCTGTAAGTAAAAAGAAACTTTCAGTTTTTATAACACAAGATGCTAATATAGGTAATTAAAAAAAATTATATAAATTCAAAAAAAAATTTTCAAGACATAATCAATTTCTGAATTTGTAACTTTTTTGAAAATGACCCATATCTACAAAAAATAACTTTTTAAAAAGTAAAGAAAAAAGCAAGTTGAAAGTTGTATCTTAAAAATGGTGTGATATCAATTTTTCAAGTTTATATTCTGGTACTTATTTAACATTTTCTATCAAATTAATTTTCGTATGTAGATAAGTCACGTGCCTACGTATGATATATTGATATAAGTCCTTTTCTCCTGTACCATAACGTGTTTCTGAAAAATAAAAATTTTAAAAATATATGCATGATTTATGCTTGGCGGCCATCTGAAAAAAAAAGCAAAAAAAAAAAAAAGCAAAGTCTCAAAATGTTAGTTTGAATAATAACAATCTTGATTTTAAGTACGTACTTTGGTGCTTAGAAAGTTAGTATGGAAATATGGCCCATCATACATATATTTAATTTTAAGTTTCAGAAGTACGTTATGGTATATTTAGTACAAGAGAAAAGAATTTCTATTAACATATCATACGTAGGCACTTGACTTATTTACGTATGAAAACTGAAGTTAATAGACATTTTTAGAAGCTAGGGAAATTCATATCGCACACAACATTCAACTTGTTTTATTAAGCTTGATCTTTTTCTTACTTTTTAATTTATTTTTTAGGGCTAATATTGATATTGATTACTTCAAATCTTTAATTAAATTACTACACTATCATCAGATTTTTTTAATTCAGCATCAAGGAAACCCACAATGTCAAGCCGCTTCTTACATATTCTATGAAATAAATTTCAATAACAATGATATATTAGTACATAAATATATCAATGATAGAATTAAATTTTCTCTCAAAAAATGATAATCTAAGTGTCTTCCTGTAGCTTATCCTCATAATCTAGAACTTATTGCTAACAATTTAACTAATTCTACGATTAATTTTATGAATGTTAATATTACTGTTCAACCTAATATAACTTTAACATTTAATGTTTATAATAAAAAGAATGATTTTTTTATTTAGTTTAATTAGTTTTACTAATTTAATTCTTGTAAACATATTTCAGTTTACAGAAATATTCTTCTACATCACTGTAATCGTAATAAACGTTTATGTTCGTCCCAACGTATAAGGCCAAATTTAATAAACTTAAAACAAACATAATTATCCCCTTTCTTTTATTTCATCCTGGATAAAACATTAAATATTCCTTTTCATTTACTGCTTTGGGCATGCGCATATTGCTGGGGAAAAAAACACATAAGAGAAATACAAAGAATATTAAAAAAATACATATATATACTTTTAAATTTAAAAATCCCCCCCCCCCCCCCCGCCCAACACACAAAAATTGATAAAATCGAAATGCCACTACTGAGGGTTGAAGGCGGGATTTCTAAGACAGAAAGTTTAAAACATTTCTATTTAAAAAAAGGGGGAGGGGTTATGCACTTATCATATATCATACTGTATTCTACATAATGCCACCCTATTTTAGGCTATACTTGTATCCCCTTAAATTAATGTACAAATATTAATTTAATATTAATTTAACATCTACATTCATTATTCTATATCATTTTAAAAACATTACTGATATTGTTTTTACAATAATTTTTGTTATAGTACAAAATTTTAAATGCGGCTTTTTTTAGAATATTAGAAATTAAATTTTAATATGAGTGAATATAAAACTCTTAACTTTTGGTCGATTGAATGGAACCTGAGAGCTTAAAGGAAATATGATGTTTAGTGCTGCGACCGAGTTTGTTTGAATGCTATGCTTAATGTTTTATTCAACAGTAAAAATAGATCGTATGGGAATTGAGAATGGAATGAGAAAAAAGGGGAAAAGTAAAAAAGGAATATTTATATAGGAGGAAGGGCGGAAAGAATAATACCTGTCAACTTATAATGCTAGAAGCTATTACATGTTGATGCTTATCTTCCCACATCTCTAATATATTTTTTTACACACTTTTAGCTTTGATGTATGTAATTTTGTAACTCTTTTTTCCCTCACTTCCTGATGTGCTAGACTTCTAGATATTATCTACAGTTGTGTGTCCCCGATGACAATATTTGCACATTTTCAGAAATTAATTATACATTAATAGAATAATTTTAATTAAATTTTGATTATACATTAAAAAATCTAAAAGCTTAAATAATTTTCAAGTATGACATTTTTTTAAAATCTATTTCCACGTGACTCAACAATAAGTATTTCTTTTGTACAATAATGTAAAGTAAATTTTGTAGTTAAAATAAAAGATTCTTTTTTCTTTGTTGTTTACACATCTTAAAAAGAAACTGAGCAAAAAGTATTTGTTTTAACGATCCATTAATTTTCAACATTTAATATGGTTGTTATGAAGAAGTAAATGTCGAAAAATTGATTACATAAAAATTATAATAATGAAATATGCACTACATTAAGGACTAAATAAAGTAAAAGTAAAAAAAAAAAAAAAATAATAAAAACACGCTTTAATGAGTGTACAAGCAGAAAATATTTGTTTTCATCAAAAATCTGGAGGTCAAAACTAAAATCGTAAAAGAGTGAGATGCTGAAACAATGCGATAAGGAAACTAAGTCACAATGAAAATGATGAGAGAAAAAATGTCCGAAACAGTCATTAAAACTCTATTATGAATGTGATTAAAATTTTGATTTCCTTATCGTACTGTTTTCACCGCCTCACTCTTTTACAATAATTTTTCTTTTGACCTCCAGATATAGGAAAGAAAAAAAAAATCTACTTTTAAGTACATTCATTAAAGCGTGCTTTAAAAAAATACTTTTGCTTTTATTTTATACATGACTATCCTTAGTCTTTGTTATGTTGGTTATAATGAGATGTGAAGTCCCCTCCCTATTTTACAGCACAGTTGTCAATCTCTAAAAATGTTCTTAACCGTGATTTTCAATAATCGCTCTTGGACTTTTCAGTCAGTTTGTCAGTAATGTAAAACGATCATACATTTTTTGGTATAAATGGGAACATGCTTCGAATGTATGGAAAGGAAACCCTGTTGTAGGTTGGCAATCCTCGAAAATACTTCCAATGAAATACCAATATGGGCTAAATATTGGATTTACATTGGAAATATTTGCAATGAATTGCCACTCTTATAGAAATATTTGCATTCTAAAGCAATATTGCAGCCAATATTTCTACAATATTGCAAGATACACTCATATTGGACTTACATTTGAAATACTGGTATTGAAGAAAAATATCTTACCATTATCAGATTAATATTGACAAAATGTAAACACGATAGTGTTGGAGAATATTTCATGCCAATATTGGCTAAGATATAGCCAATCAAAACCATTTTTGGTCCAATATTGTTTTGCTCATAAGATATACTGTAAGGATATTGATTAAAAAAAAAAATATGTGAAGAATTTCCTTGACTTCTAAGTGGACATTTTTTAATAATTCAAACCAATATTAATAAATTTCCCTCTGGAAATTTGCGTGAAGTCAATTTTTGCGTATATAAATTAAAAATGAAAGTTTGATTTATAGGCATTTGCTATTAATATCTGACATTTAAATATTTCATTATGAAAAACTCCGCATTTATTTTCGAATTGACCTTTAAACATCCATCATCCCTGATGCGCTGAAGAATAATCTGGGAATTCTTTGTTATGTACGGTTGTAAATAACAACTAAATAGAACTTTCCTCAAATGATGTAAAATAAACTATCCTTGCATTTAGGAATGCAGCAGTTAAAAAAGGACATTATATATATATATATATATATATATATATATATATATATATATATATATATATATATATATGTATATATATTGCAGATAGAAGTCTTACGTATACAAAAATGTTATATTTGTTAGTTTATCAGAGAAATTGATAATCCTAGGGTACTCCTAAATAGTATAGGTCATCTCGACTGAATAAATGACATTTGTGCAATAGCATATATCAAACAAATGAAGGGCTCGTGTGTAAAAATAAGTTAATTAACGAAATGCTTGTTTAGAAATGTTCAATTAAAAAAAACTTCAATGAAAACCATTATGATTGCTTCCTCTAAAAGAGATGATTTGTTAAGACTAAAATTCAGTTAATTATGTGCAACATTTTTTTGTCTGATAGGTTTTATTTTATTCCGAACCTATAGATTTTTAACAACATATATCTAAAATAATCTTTGATTATGATGGCATCGCTTGAGTAATGAATAAACATCGTACTTTTAAAGGATGTCAGGATTTAGGTCAATAATACTACATGAAAATCAGAGAAAAATCAAAAATGTCAGTTACTATACCATGTTCTTCAATTAATACTTTATCGCACTTTTATGTAAAAGACAAATGTTATTTTATAAAATGACTAAACAGCGATTATATTGACCATTACAGTTAAAAATCTGTGAAAAGAATATGAATATTCAATCGCTTTGAGAGCATAACTTTTGATTTAAGTCTAAATTTTGCGTTAGGGTTTATTACAAAAGAGTCGATAATAAACGCCGCAACGAAAAATTCGCCTAGAAAAAAGTGAAAACTCGTGTTTTGTTATTGATAAAAAAAAACAAATAAGAATGTAATATATGAACATTAAAATGTACAGTCTGTTTTTTTTTAAAGAAAAAAAACCTTCCTACTATTTTATTGTCAAATTATGGCAGAGAGATGCGAGATGTGCCATTCGACAAGCACATTTTTGTGTCTACTTTCTGAATATGGATGCACTTTTTGAAATAGGAGTCTTCTACGTTTTAAACAAGCCCTTCCAGATCAGTCAAAAGAATACGTTGATTTGTTTTTCTTTTAATTTTAAGATAGATATCAAATTGAATACAAATTACATAAATTTGTCTTACTCCATCTACGTTCACTTTTTTGGCGAGAAATGTAATTTTCAGGGAAATTTTAAATTTGGCCTACCAAATGTAATTGAATGAGTATGAGGCACTTCTATCAAAAATGTTAAAATCTCAACTCTGATGTCTAAAAGGTCTTTCTTTTCCTTAGTAAAAGCAGAATTATGAATTGAAATTTTTTTGCATCCGGTCAAGCACCTGATCCTTATGCTTGTATAGGGCCTCTAAAAGCGTTTCTTTAAATTTTTGATAAAGTTTTTACATCGAGGCTTCTCCCAGTGTCTCCCGAGTCCAGTTTGAGCTTTAGAAATGCTCCATATTTGGAATGAGCGGTCAGGAGTGGTTCTATTCCGTGAGCTTGTTTTCCTTTTCCAAATGTGTAATGTAACTTAATTTACAATTTTTACAATAGATAAGTAAAACAGGTCTATAATCCATTAAGTTTTCTCATATATGTGAAAATATTAAATATGCTAATTTATTATTTTGTTTAACCCGCGCGAGAACTTGCTAGATCTCTTGTCACACCAGAACTCGCTCGTGAGAAGTTTTCTTTTACCTTACACAATCGTTTAATATCAGCATTTTTTGTATGCCTTAATACTTTATTCCCAAAAAATATATAAAATGATAAAAAAAGTTTCTAAAATTTAATTTAAAATGAAAAAAAATGTTTAAATAAGAGTCTTATTGCAACAGCTGGGACAAAAAAAAAAGTATGATGGTGAGAGAAAATCTCACGCAGCGAGTTCTCCCGGGTTAATTTTATTTATTTATTTAATTTTTTAATTTTATTTATTTATTTATTTATTTTTTTTATTTTATTTTACAAAATAACCTATATTATACCTCTTTATTGTTATAATGCATAAAATTAAAGAGGAAACGCTTTTTTCTGAAATATATTCCACAGGTAAGGGGTTAAAGAGAATGGGGCATGCAGCACTTCGTCTGATAATTTCGTCTCTACTACGCTGGTATTATTTCAGTGACACTAACAAACAATCGGCATTTCTTTCTAGTCATCATTTTCATGTCAAACAAAAACAGTTTTTGACATTAACAACCCTACTTCTTCTTGAAACCTCAAAGTTTTCATTTTATTAATACAAAATTAATTGAGTCTAATACTTATTACTTTCTTTTACAAGTAAATCAAGGATTACTAACTCGTAATACAAAATTGTTTGTTTGTTTTCCTTTGTTTCGACACATATGCCGAAAAGAAAATGAAGCATTTGCAAAACGTGTTCCAATACTGGAAAAACATTGCTGGAAGATATAAAGCAACGATCGTTAACCATTGTCAAAACGAACAAAAACAATGTTGTATTACAAAACAATATTTAAATTACCTGCAAAACAGTGTAATAAGTATTAGATATTTGGTAATAATGAAAATAAAACATCAGTAACTCTACGTCTTATTCAAACCTTAGACGCGTCGAATTCTATTCGTTTATTCTGATTCTTTGTGTATTTTGAATTTGTTTTTAAATAATACCTCTAATCGCCAGTTTGTTTCCTTTTTAATATGCATTAAAATTGAGTGCGTTAAATTAATTTTTTTAGCAGCTGCACAGGTGGAAACCTGAAGGCTTTTCCTTGAAGATATTCTCTACTTCGCGAATGATTTCTGATGTAGATAAGATAGTGTACGGCCTTCAGTCCTTTTGAATTCTGCTGTTTCTATTTTTCACATCTCTTAAATATTTGATAAATTGCTAATTTTCTTTTTCCTTCATTTTGACAATGGTTAACAGTCGTTGTTTTATCTCATCCAGCAATGTCTTCCCAGTATTGGACAACAGGTTTTGCAAATGCTTCATTCAAACCTATGCTGTACTACGAATTAATAATCTTTAAATTACCTGTGAAAGAGAGTAATAAGTATTAGCTATAATTAACTTGATAATAATAAAATTAAAGCAAATCTTGTTCAAATCTTATGACGTCTGTTTATTTGAAAAATAAAGGTTTGTATAGTCGATGCCAACCCTCCCTTCCCAAAAAACAACAACAACAGATAATAATAATAAAACACCCTTACTAACTTTCTGCAAATTATCCTATAAAAGTGTGATTGGCGCCAATCGATTAGTAATAACGTCTACTAAAATGAAATATTATGAATAATAATAAATGAGATACTATGAAATGCGTAACGCTTGCTTAAGGGGTCGTAACAAACTTTAAAATTTTCAATATTGACACCTAATTTTAATATCCTATTTGAATTATTCGGTAAATTTTGTTTTCGGATACCAAATGAAAAGTTATTCGGTCAAGTAATGTAGGAATTATGCGGGTTTGAAATTTCACAGGTTACACTTCTAGCGTTAAATTACATTTTTAATCGTTGCAAAACATACAGCTATGCGGGTAGTTTTTTAAGCATAACTCAATAAATACTTAAAGGAAATCAGCTATCACTTTCGATTCGCCTTTGAATCTTGATGAAATTTACCGAAAAATCCAAATAGGATGTCAAAATTAGTTGTTAGTATTGAAAATTTTAAAGTTTTTTTGTAATTTCTATATGTAGACGACTTCCTAAGCAAAATTTAAGTATAGCATTAATCGGTACCAGTCACATTTTTTTTTACGATTATTTTAGACAGAGTTAGTTGGGTGTATCTTTTATTTACATATTTTTTATGCCGACACAGACTATATTAATGCAAACTTTTGCAGCTCAGTTTCTGGTTAAGCTATATCTTATATAGAATAATAAAAAAAAACTGTGTTACAATTGCTTGATACTGTGTATTTTTTTTTAAATAATAGCGATATTTATCTAAAAAACATTTTTTTTAATAAATTATTCTGTTTCACATTAAAGTGTGGTAGTAAAACTAGTTGTAATACTTTCTCGTTATACTAGTAATATTTAGTTTAAGTATTATGTTCTAACTAATAGAAATTAAATACAATCACACAGTAATAGTTTATGACATCTTTCTAACTTTCTATTCGAAATACTTCTTTGTTACCACGTCTCACGTCAGGTAGTTAGGTAACATTGCAACGTCAAACACAATAAAAGAGGTGACTTTGGTGTATATGTTGTGAAAATAACTACTGCATTCTTCAGTGGGATACGCCCGATTTCATTCGAGCTACACCCAATTATTATAGAAATATCCCTTTACATTTTGTATATCGAGAGATACCTAAGATGTTTACGTGTTACATGGAACCGAAATTGTGGGTCAGTTAGAAGTAATGAAAACGCTGGGACAATAGTCAATGAAATTGAAACACCCAAACATGTAGAAAAAAATTGTGGGAATTAAGAAAAGAAAATTAATGCACAGTGTAAGAACTAAATACAATGGGAATTTTATGCGTATATAAATTATAAAAACAATCCATCCAAAATACTGAAATATTTTCATGCAAATTAATTTTAACATAAAAAAAATACAAATTAGTTTCTAGGTCGTCAAATGAATGTGCTGTTGCTCAAATTTCAAAACGGGTGAAAAAATGTCACGAGGTACGTAATTAGAAGCAGGTCTTTGTAATGGAAGTCATACGTATCTATACACCGTATAATATCTCGATTTTCTTTTTAAACTCCATATATTCTCTGTTACTTAAATAAAACCACGTAGGAAATTTGCTATTCTCAAAACAATCATCACCAATGAAAGATGAATGAAACAATGATTTTTGTTAGGCTAAATGCAAGGTGGCCCAACAAGCACAATATTACACAATTTAATTGCTCAACTATTGCAAATGAGTTGGGGAATTTTGTAACTGAATAATTTACGCAATATTAATTGTATTGAATCCTAAGTGTGTGGATATCGGACGCTAGATGTTGCAAGTCCACGTCTGAGCGAGATATAGTTTGTAGTTGTTCATTCTTTTATCTTTGTATTCTCTTGACGGCGGAGACTGCTAAAGAGTCTGTGAAATCACGAATAACCACCTACTTGGTTTGATGGCCGTGAATATGGTCTACATATGGCTAGAACAGATTGACCGATGGGACATTTGAAGAGTCACGAAGCACAACCACAACGATCCTTTGTAAAAAAGATTATCTTGTAATGTGTACGCTCCCGTTTCACTGTAGAACTAGGTATAATAAACATTCTTTTTGACCAACTCATTTATGTTCAACTTGTACAATTTTTTCTCTATTACGTATAATGTGTAGTTTTGCTGCTGTTGAAATAGGTGTGGTGGAAAATTACAAACTGAAAAAAACCCTGTCATTTACAGATAAAAGCACGATATTTTTTATTATTATCTAATAAGAATTCAGAGATTAAAAAAAAAAAAACCCTCCAATATTATTTGTTAATGAATCTGAGTATTCTTCGAAATATTTCCTAGAAAGTCCTATTACTATCGGTTCATAGAATTCTCAACAGACGGCGATACTGAGTTCATTTTTAATGCCAAAGTTTTATCTATCATTTGAGTCGTTTTGCATCTTTATTGCTAAAATGAAGTTCGTAAATCTCGTAAAATTAGAAAGGCTGGATACGTCTGAAAATAGATTTCTTACAAAGGTAGTTTTGTACACTTTACAATTTTGTATTTGAAAATTGACACTACTTATAAGAAGTATGTAATTTTCTAACTGTGAAAAAAGTACCTTTTAGTCAATAATTTTTTATTTTTATGTTCTAATTTTTTAAAATTATTTTTTGCATCTTTAAAAGGATATATTCTATAACATCTCAGTAAATATTTTTCAACTCGGAGTTGTTGAGTCACAAAGGTTTAAAATTGAAAGTGTATTTTTACTTTTCGAAAAGATAGTGTAATAATTATGATTTGTGTGTGTGTGAACACGACCACTCCCAAACGGTACTTCCAATTAAACTTCCATTTGGCAAATAGTTTATAAACCATTGTCGCAAGAACTGTATCGATTTTCGCACAAATCGACCGACGCACAGTGGCATGTTTGGATGATCTAGCTGGACAAAATTCCTTTTTACGATTATTTCGGAATTTAACAAGACCGCGTATACTAGTAGCATAATGTCTCTTTTGTCGAGATCCGTACGATTCTCGAAAAAATCCGAGGTGTCGATTCACTACGACCGTAAAGAAGGTAGTTGGTTTGAAAGAGTTTCAACGGTTGCACTAGTTTCCTGTAAGTTCGGAAACATATCATGACTATTCTGTTTTATTTTTACTGGACATAGGTTACATGTTTGTCACAAGATTTAACCTATTGTTGTTTGAAAATAAGCGCCATCTTGTTTACGAACCTTTTCTTCACTTTTAACATAGTATTAAGTATTATTAAGCAATAAGCATTTAAAAAAAATTGAAGTACCATTCCTAAAGTATTGGAAACGGAAGGAAACTCCCGTAGAAGTTTGCAAATCATTCAGGTAAATTAACTTACAGTTTGTATATGTATATGTTTTGTTCAAATATTGCAAGTCAATTTTAAACCACTTTTAATTATCCGATTAAACTGAAACGTTGAATACATGTGTAGTTTCAATAACAATACAATGATATAATATAAATAAAAATAAAAATAATAATAATAGAAATAATAATAGAAATAATAATAGAAATAATAATAGAGATAATAATAATATAAATAATAATATAAATAATAATATAAATAATAATAATAATGTAAATAATGATATAAATAATAATACAAATAATAATATAAATAATAATATAAATAATAATAATAATGTAAATAATTAAATAAACCAAACATTTATCACTGTTTGCGTATTTTATTAGTGATACATTCGAAAAACCAGCAAAACCTAATTAAACTTCAACGCAATAATTTTGTCCGCCTAGATCGTCAAAATGCCTCCTTGTGCGACGGATTAGATATTGAATCCCTTTTTAAACTATTTTCAAACCCTTTTGCGACTGATTCTATAGAGAAAATCACCCAAGATATGTGACAGAGTATAACAGATAAATATTGTGGCGATGTCATCTAGCATTCGCAGCGCAGGGATAATGTCTCCAATTTCAAAACGAGGATTCTAGCGTTCGAATACAACCGATTTCATTGTGTCAGAAATTTCTCTATTTTTTAAACGAAAAGGCGATTGGAGTGAGTTGAGAGAATTTTTTCTAATACATAAATTAAATCGTATTTTTTTACATGGTAAAATGTGTTGATAATGCCACTTTCACATTAGTATTGCCTGTTACTATTTCTTGTATGTATACTTTGTGCTAAAGTCATCTTTTCCTTAAGAATGAATCCCCCCGATCGCGAAATCCCACGTTAACCTATGAGGAAACTTAAAAGCGAGATGACTCATCACTTAATATAATTGTTAAAATACTGTTTTCACCATCAGAAAGTAGACTCCAGATGCCGAAAATTGTCTCTTTAAATTTTAGGTATAAAAAAAAAAAACCTATAAACTTAAAAATTTCCACTTGATGGAATTTTAGCATGTTTTTGGAAATACAATAATCTCTCACTTATACGTCGCCTCATTTATGCGTCTCTCTCATTTATACGTCAATTTTCGGTAGTCCCGGACAAAGATATAGCAATGCAATGTAATTTTCTTTCGCTTATGCGTTGCAACGTGAATGTATATCTCACTTATACGTCGGAGAAATTTCAAGTTTCCCTCGTCATTTATTCCCCATTCTACACATGTCCTTTCCTAGAAATTTCAGATCCACTTCTAAATGGGAAATCAATTGGTTGTCTTTTTACATTTGTTTTCTGGACACTATTGTAAGCTGTATTCTTGGGTCATACCTCTTCACACCTGCTACTTCTAGTAGAACTGTTTCAAAAAAACAGGGTTCATTCTGAAGGAATTTGAAAATGATGCATCTTGTGCCAAAAAGATCAACCAGTATTAAATGAAGAATGGCATGCCGATTCTTGGGGAAAGATTAATTTTAACGATATTGTAGATATTGATGAAAATGTAATAACAGCAGAAAGGAGGGATATACACGAAAAATCGCAGAAATGAAAGAGGATGCCGATTAAAATGAATAAGATAACGAAGAAAACGTAGAAACACCAATCACCGACTTTTGCAAAGGCAATAGATGACCTGGAAAATCTCCGTTATTACATCCAACCAACTCATACATGTGGTTCAACATATTCATGTTTCAATGAACTCGAAAAAGCAATTTTTTGGGACAGACATCAAACATAAACAAACTTCAATTTTAGACTATTTAACCCATTCGGGACCATGGTATCATATATGCAACCTCAAAAAGAGCATACAGAATTTGTTTTAGGCACCAGTAAAAAATAATAGTAATATCTGCTTTCTCATATTAGAGCATTTTTGTGATAGTTTAAGTAAAGGTAGCTTTTTTAAAAAAAGTGGTGTCAAACGAATAACATTTGTGTAAAAGCCGCCGGTCCCGAAGGGGTTAACAAAAATAGGGTATGTAATTAAAATTTTGAGATATATGTATTTTAGATTTGAATTAGTAAATCTTTAACAATCTAAATAATTCTTATTTTTCATTATTCTGTATGTTATTTAACAATTTAATGATGGATTTTGTCTTAACTTTTATTACAAATGTAATTTTTACTTGGAATTAATTTATGCATCTCTCTCGTTTATGCGTCGTTTTTGGTTAGTCCTTTGCTCCGCCGTATAAGTGAGAGATTACTGTACTTACAATTTAAGGAGACAATTTTTAAAACGCACAACGTCGGCATCGGGCGTCTACTTTCTGATGGTGAAAGCCGTATTTAAATATTAGGTAATAATTTGATTCCCATAAGTTAACATGGGATTTCGCAATCGGGGAGTTTCCGCTTAACACGTTCACTACCGGGTTAAAATGAGCGGAATTTTGTTTAACTCGTAAATTTCGAATTCATACCAGAAAATACAAGTAGCAATATTTACTTTATTTAATGACAGATGTTTCGCGATTACATAAAATAAAAATTCTTCTTTCGAATTTCCGATACGAATTCGTATTTTAAATTAAAAATGGAATAAGAAATGGGAGATCAAGCGACGCCACGTATGCGTCCTCGGTAGCAAACGTGTTAAGATAGATTCTACAAAAGACCATGTGACTCGATATTAGGTGGGTCGCGTAACAGTAAAGTTTGGGAACCGCCTATTTCAGCATTTTGTATTTAATGAAATAGGAAAAATAAATATTTTCGCTTTCAATCTACCTGGTTTTCACCGTCCGTATGTAGGGTCGCTTAAACATACCTTAGATCAGGTGCATCACGGTTTTATTTTGAAATACGGGACTCGAAAGACAAACTATTGTGCGAGAATGACGAAATACCCTAATAAAATAAATACTTTACCAGAAATGTTCTTTCATCAATCTGTTGGGAAAACACGCAACAATCAGTGGATTGCTATGTTTCAAATATTTTTTAATCTTTCAGCAAAATGGATAGACAGAGTGTCCCAAATTTATCTTTACAACTTCGATCCTCCATATAACTTTTATATATAAACTTGGTTTATGGCGTCAGGTACCGCCATCCGAAAAATCTACAAGAAACCCCTCCATTTCTTCCAGTCAAGAGTCAATTCCTCCTCCAGACCCTTCTCCCTCATGGCTTTTTTTATACCGTCCATCCAGTTCTTTCGTGATCTTCCTCGTTTCCTTTTTTGAGTTGTTCTATAATTAAATGCGATTTGTTGGGTAGTCTCTTATCACTCATTCTTTTAACATGACCATACCATTGTTCAAACGAAATTAAATGGCAAAAATCTGTTTATTGTATAATGAACAGCAAGTTCCAGAGTTTTATGTGATGCTAGAAGAGCGTTACATGAGCACCTTTAGCTGCACGAACAACGTCGAGACGGTATTCAATCTCCTGCCATATTCTTTGCAGCATTTCCACAGAAATGGACTTTACACACGAGGGCAACAGCCACGCCTTTGCGGGTATATTCCCTCCGAAAGACTGTTTATTGGACGAAAGGGAAGCTGTGTTAAAATGTTCTTCTCGCCTATTGGTGTTTTTCTTCTATATACTCGCAGATGACGTGACATGGGTAAAGTCCATTATTATTCCTGTGCTTCAGCTCATCTCCGTATTTTGTTCGGAAATTCTTTTGGACTTGTGTATCTGACTTCGTCTGCATGAACTGGGCCTTTTCCTGTGGTGTGGCCACCACTAGTTATGGATCTTATTGGGTCGTACCTGAAAGCTTTATAGTACAAATAAAACTTCATGAGTTGCTTCATGAGAACCTAACTTCATGAGAACCTAACTTCGCTATCTTATTTCGTTTTGGTTTTATGGAGTACCAAAATTATAAAGATCAATTTGGGACACCCTGTATATTATTGAAAGTGGCAATAAAATGTATTCTTATGATAATAAAACTTTTTGTCTGGTATCTCAAATCATTTTTCTTTTTAAAAAGGTCCGATAGACTCGCTTTTTAAATCAATATTAAAGTGTTTTAAAATTTATTTTAAGTAAGTAATTTAATTTAACTAATTGTTTTGATTTATTAAAGACATTTATCAAAACAAATTATTTCTTTATTCAATTATTTAAACATTGTTTTCAATTTCAGCCTTTAGCATTACCTTTTCTGTATTACATTACATTAATTGAGATAAGTAGTATTAGACGAATATGGATATAATTGGATGCATTTTCCCCGAATAACTTATTAAAAAGACAAAAATAATCAATTTTCAAGGACCCTTTTGAAAATGAACTGTCCATTGATTTACCAAGTTTTACATGAGTTGTAACAAAGACTTTAATTAAATTTTTTATAATGAAAGAACAAGTATTGATAGATAATGATAGGCGGTTCATTTGTACGTTAATTTTATCTTTTCAGTCATTTCAAGAAATTGTTAATTATGAATTTGTTTAAAAAAATGAAATTAAAGTAAAACAAAATAAAGTCCCGCAGATGACGGCGCTCATGCTATTGATTTTCTTTGATCGATATAAAATAATTATCCTAATAATTACAGTAAACACAGTGTAACTACGGAAGTATTAGAAGAAGACTGCAGTTTCCATTTTGCTTCGGTATTTTGAATTGTTATAACATTGCTCGCTAAAATAATAATAACAATAATAAAAAAAAAACAGTTGCTTCCGCATTACATTTTATGAACTTGTATTTCTAATTCAAAATTTGGGGTGGAATGAAACACATTTGAGTGTCACAGTCATTTTAATGCATCGTTGGTTATTAACTTTATAAATTTCATATCGACTGACAACAGCGGAAGAATATATTTTAAGTTACTTCTAAAATAGTTTCTATCAGTCAAATAAAAATGTAAGTAAATAATAACAATCACTCCAGTAAAATGGGGGCAAATGGAATATTTAAATAAACATTTTTTTTATCATACAGTACTGCGTAAAAGCGAAATAACTGCATTAAAATACACACTTTAATGCCCGGCAGTGAATATAAAAATTCCTTAAAATATTGAATTACTTTCTGGTCTCATAATACATAAATTAAAAAAAATGATGTTTTTTTTTGTCTTACACTTGTAACAGCCATGTCGCTGTTATTGGCCGTGAGCAATGCAGCTAGTCGGAAATGAGCACAAGATGTATAAAAGTCACTTTTATTAAAATCTTTAAAAGGGCAGGGATTTGAGAAAAGCTCTACGAATTTTCCTCAGGCCAGAAAGAAAGCAGTTTCCCACAAAACTTCCCTCAGCAAAATAAAACTTCAAATATCAGTTAGAGATAACTCAAAATGTCACTTACAACTTTGGATGACGCAGGTAAGACGGCGGCAAGGACAAAGTTAAATGTCCGCTATGCAAGCTAGTCAAACTCCGACTTCAAGATGTCCGCCTATGATAACACTGAAAGCGGCCCTCCGTGAGCACCAAAACGCTTTTATTTCCATTAGCACAAAATAACGTAATTTACGCTTACCAACAGACACTCTTCCTTCTCAGCTGCGGATAGTTGATTTCACTAGTCTGATCTATCAGCAGCTCACTGAGAGAACTTGATCCAAAGTTCCACTTTCCCATTGCATGCCTCTGCTTAAATACTACCCTATCGATTGACCAGATGTAGAAATTTGCATAAATATCGATGCGAAGAGAGAAATCACAGGCTCCGAGGTTTTCATACTCATTCATTGAACGTTAGAGAAAGATAGCCTTGATAACTTTTACGCCCATTGACAATTATTGGACAAAAAGACGTTCGCAATCAAAACTTCGCCTACTCTTATAATTAGAGTAACCAACACATCATACACTGATCCAATAAAATGTTATGACAACTCGCGGGTAGCTAAATAAGTGCACCTGAAAAAGAATTTGTTGAAAAAGCTTGGAATGGAAAGTTATCGCTTTGTCGATGATCCAATGGGAAAAATTTGTTATTTTAATGTTTCCGAAAAAGAATTATTTGTAGTTGAATCTATTTAAAATTGCTGAACTAAGAAATCATAAACTACCTTTTAGTAAAGTACTGAAATTGAGTGTCCCGTGCTTGAATATTTAGTACAATGTACCCTTGGAGATGCATTAACACATTCACCCTTACAAAATTTTTAATCGTTTACCACCAGGTTTTCAAAACAGAAAATTTTGTCTAATGTAATCGCTGAAATACCATGATTAAATAAGACAAAATTTTCAATTAAAATTACTGGTAGGAATAATCAAGAATTCAGAGAACTATATGCGTCACGATACTAAACACTGACACAAAATTGGTGGCTGTCATAGGTGGATTTTTTTTTTCATTTATTCGGTCCCTTGAATTTGAATACGACTATTTTATAAAAGCATTCTTTGCCTTATTTAACCTTATTTAATAGCAGAAAATTAAGGCGAAGAAATACGCTAAAAATTACTGGTATTTATTCGACTGTACAAACGCTTAAAAAAATCCGCCGACAGCCACCGTTTTTGCGTTAGCGTGTAGACCTAGTGTTGAGAGGACTGGTGGTCACGTATAAGCAACGCTCGTCGCGAACGGGTTAAGAACCGAGTTTCCACCGATTTTTATTCCAAAAAGAAATGAAAATGTTTTGAATACCTAAATTGAATCAACATAATATCTAATCTTAATGTTTTGGTTCATCTGTTCAATAATTTAGATTAGAAGCCATTGTGCTTAATAACTAGCCTTAATATTTGCACAGTGTATGTGCAATCCGACGCAATTTTTTTTATCCTGAAAGTTGTACGCTTAATGCGTTATTATTTTAATATATTTTTCAGTGATATTAAATATATATATATATAGTAAATTTTCTGTGTGGACCAACCTAAACCGCTTTAATATTAAAGCATTAAAACATAAGATATTACCCTTTTTAAAAATTTATAATTAAAGAATAAGGACACATGTATTCTTGTTATGACTGGATAATATTTCTAACAAAATTTCCTTAGTAATTAAGGCAGTCTCTTCAATATTTGAGACCAAACAAATACTGTTTCTTTACGTTGTTCAAATTTTACGTTGTTTCTTATAAATCCTACAAAATATTTTCCTGACTGTTTTCCCGAATATTTAGGATTCCGCAGGCGGGAAGTTTTCCCCTTTTTCCTCCAGTTGAACTTCATTCCTAAGACATGCAGTACCTCTTTATTCTGCATATTTATTAAAATTATTTACACAGCACATTATTTAATTTTTTCGACTCACTATTTATAATCTCACTTTCACTTAATCTAAATATATCCTTTTTTTATTATTTAAAATTTTTTCGTCTTATTTTATGCGATTTTTCTCTCTAAGTACGTTATCACATTTGCCCTGTTTATTATAAAGACCCCATGGACGGCCATTCTTTGGTCAAAGGTAGTAGCAATATTTCACATTTGTTCATCAGTAATTTTGTGAAATAAATCAATAAAATAGTTTTAAATATAACAATGAACGATACAAAGTCGATTAAGAGTAAAGAACGATACCTCGATTAAAAACTCAATTTGAAATTAGTACTTAAGATTAAATCTTTCACTCTAAATATTTTAGCATTCTCTAGATAATTTAAATGTCATCATTGATTTGTCCGTATAACAGAACGCTATAGGGGAGACACCCCTATTATTTATTTTATTTCTAATTTTTAATGCTTCATATTTTGACACATAGATGGCAGCACTGCAATGGTGAAATTTTTTTTAAACTATACGCCCAATTGCCAATTTAGCCATTTTATTCTCTATAGAAAATTTTGTGGTAGGTAGAAGTAAATATTTCATTGAAACATATTTTCTTTTCTTCCTTAAAGAATAGTCGATTTGGAAGACCATTTTTCAGTACAATAAAAGGTAAGATAATATATTATATCTTATGTAACTAAAATAAGTGATATGTAACTTTATGTTATATGTATAGCTTATGTAACTAAAATAAGATTTTTTTTTTTTTTAAATCTATTTCCTGTGATTGTTGTATATAGGGTACAATGGACCACCAGAACTGCGGCACAATGGTCCATGGTCCATTGTACCCCAATTCTGTATCCCATATGCTTTTGTAAATTGGACATTATATATGAAATTAAGATTTAATAAATTAATTTTTAGTGAGTAAATTTATCAGTGATTCAAGTAATTTACATTTTTAAAGTGTACTTTCAAATTTCAAGATTAATTCAAATTAGACACCAAAGAATAGTAAACAAATATTTTACTTATTTATTTGTGTTTTTTCTAATTTACTTTTATAAACATGCAGTTAATTTTGAATTCTTACACTTTTACAAACATACAGCAATATATTAAACTAGAATTAAATGAAATAGCCTATATTTTTTAATTAATACAATGTTAGTTTGTATGTATATTATAATAATTTGGCACAGTTTTATTACTACAAAGGATGTATTTAACTTTATTTTTCATCATTATATAAAAATGATATATTCAACTTTATTTTTCATATATTTTTCAGCTTTGCCAAGAAACAAGCCCAGGAAAAGCAGTAGAAGAACTGTTCCACATGAAGTTAGGCAGCAGGCTGTAAAAAGTGTTAAGAAATCTATATGTTCTGTCGGCAAAGATACAGGCATTTCAATGCAACACTTTTACGTTATGTAAAAATGTATACAGAATCGAAATTAATGGAATTAGAAAATGGTAATAAATCATCCATTAGGCTTGTCCCAAACTAGTCCAAGAAAGAAGAAGAAATGTTGGAAAACAATGTAATAGATTTTGCTAGAATACACCAGAGACTTACATTGAAAATAACAAGAATTAAACATCGCCCACGGATTTGTGATGTTTAATTAAAAAAAAAATACCAGAATCTTGGAAAGAAAATTCTGTAGCAGGAGAATATTGGCTATATGTATTTAGAAAACGTCATCCGAAATTGCACTTCAACAGCCAGAATCTACCAGTTTATCTAAGACAACTAGCTTTAATCGTCACGATGTTGCCACTTTTTGTAAATTCAAAAAGTGTATTTATGATTTGAGTTTCAGCCTCAAGACATATATAATGTTGATGAGACTGGGCCGTTACATGCCATACTCCTTTAAAAATTTTAGCTGGTGTAACATCAGCAGAACGAGGGGAACTGGTGAGAGTTTGTACTGGGTTGAATGCATTAGAAAAATTCTTTTTTATATTTACGAGAGTTCATCTCAAGGAACATATGCTGTATGGAGCTCCAGAATATTTAGCATGTTCTGAAAACGCATATGTTGGATGAACTTTGGAAACTTTGTTTCATATATAAAGCACTTCATCAAATAAACGAAGTGTGTTAAAGAGTTAGATAACCATGAAAGTCACATATTCCTAAAGAAACACGGCATTAATATGCCAACTTTCCACACACACAAAAGCCATAAAATGCAACCGCTTGATCGGACTGTGTTTGGCCCTTTCACATCCTATTGTAACAAAACAGGCGAGTCTTGGATGTTGTGTAATACTGAAAAACATATGACGATTTATGCTAATTAAATTTTCCCAGCAGAGCTGAAATTACGCTGGGGATTATAGCCAGAAAATGTTCATTTTGTGTGGGTACAGATGAGGGTAAGATAAAACTAAACAACGTTAAAACACACAAATGCAAATGTATCCCAACATTAAAACCACTTCAAGGATAACGCAGATCCGCTTCATCAGTGTAAAACCGAAAAAAAAAAAGATTAAAAGGGTTCACAGAACCAGTACTCGAGGCTACAGCTACAGCCGAGCGTGGTTTTTTTAATCCTTTTAACCGTTTTCTGTTTTACACTGATGAAGGGTATATGGGTTATCCTTGAAACGCCCGTATGTGGTTTTAATGTTAGGATAGTTTTGAATTTGTGTATTTTAACGTTGTTTAGCTTTATCTTATACGCTGGAGATTACATATATAACAAAGCTTAGGAATTATAACTTACTACACAGCGTATAACCAACAGAGTGAAAAAATGTCCAGACCGGGGATCGAACCCGGAACCTTTGGTATTACGCATCACTGCTCTACTATTTTGGAGCTATCCAGACGACATCCAGTTTAACATTTTCTCACTCTTATGCACTGGCACGGCTGCGACTCTGCAGCACAAGATGAAAAGTCAATCATGAGCTTCGGTGGCATGCATGAGGCAATTAAACCCAGCATAGGTGAATATATATATGCTAATTAAATTTTTCCAGCACGGCTGAAAAATTCAATATGACTTTTCATCTTGAGCTGCAAAGTCGCAGCCGTGCCAATACATAAGAGTGAGAAAATTCTAGACTGGATGTCGTCTGGATAGCTCCAAAATGGTAGAGAATTGGTGCGTTATACTAAACGTTCTGGGTTCAATCCCCGGTCTGGACATTTTTTCACTCTGTTGGTTATACGCTGTGTAGTACGTGATAATTAATATTCTTTGTTATATATGACGATTTATTATAACGTGTAATCAGCAGTTAGTGCAGCATATCCCCAGACTCTTACTATAAAAAAGAATGCAATCAATCTTTAGAGTACCAATCATATAGCCAGTCAATGAAAAGTCTTTGACGATGTCAAATTTCAACCAGCATATGTGACTGATCAATCATATCCAGATGTGGACTGATCAACAACCAATCCCATCACAATCACTAGTTGAAAATCATCAGATAAAAATATTATCACCTTTAGAATTGCGTCCTTTATCAAAAGCTTGTTTGCGCGTCAACAATTCTAACTGATACTCCAGTGAAAAAAAATATTGAAGAAGAAGCGAAAAGAAATAACTGAAGAAATTGAAACAAAAAAAAGTTTAGTTAGAGCTAAACTTTAGTTAGAGCTAAACATAATTTAGAAAAGATGTTGGTTTGTGCTATAGAAAAAGACGATAAAACTAAATTCCCTTAACGTGTTTCAAGGCAAAAAAAGAAGTAAAATTATGTATCAGAAAGTTCGAGTGATTCTGAGAATGTCTGTTTATAGTGATACAGAATACAATGATGAAATTATTTCACAGCACGATGCTAACGTTTGTAATAAAATAAAAGTTGGTAATTATATTTTGGTCAAACTTGTGACGTGTGTGTAAAACTTGCAAACTTGTGTGTGTGTAAAATAAAGAAAAAGACAGTAAGTGGTAACCCCCCCGCCCCCCCCCCCAAAAAAAAATGAGGACGTTTATTTTCTTGTTCATGAGGCGAAAGTTTAATCAAAACGAGTTGATTTTTTCCAATATGGGTGATAAATCTCTTATAAATGTTCAAGATAATGTATGAGTCTTTCGGATACTACAGTTTCACAAGAAAACAGCAGATTTTCAATGACAGAAAGATCTTTTGATGTGTCATTTGCTAACTTTAATGTTTGTTAATGTTGCATTATATGTAATGAACTTTGAATAAACAAAGCTTTGAAGCTTTGAATAAACAAATATAATACATTCTATGTTTTGTGCTATTAAAAATGTACCACATTAAAATATTTAAAAAAAAATTACTTGTTGTCCCGAGAACCATGCTGGGGACCATCGTTCCCCGGCCTTGGGGTACAGTGATCCATCTTGTCACTTGCTATTTAAAAAAATACCTGACGGCTCGGCGTACAGGCACAAGTATATTTAGAAGACACAGACTGCGGGGCGCCTGTTTATTGGGAATTGCAGAAGAAATGACCTTTTTGTCATGATGCGACAGTTGGGACGCCTACTTGTCTGTCTACCTGTGTCTGTAGGCGCAACCGGCAGGGTTTTTTTTTTAATTTTTTTTTGCTCTAAGCGTTGGGCCTATAAAAAAATTGTCAATATAAAAGTTGTAGATAATATAAAAAGAAGAGGATTTATAATAAAGTTAAACGGATTTGATATCTTGTGAATTGAGAAAGTTATAAATTTTTTTCTTCTTAAACCCCTATTCCCCCCCCCCCCTTGAGGCCATTTTTAATTATATCAAAAATCTGTCATACATAAATTTTCGGCCCTTTTCTTAGAAGTAATAATAACTTTAAACGGATTCGATCCGTACCATAATTAAGAAGTTACGTTTTTTTTCTGTTTTCACAACCCCCCCCCCCCCGGTTCGATTTTGCCCATTAGCGAACTTAACCAAAATTGTATGCCCTTTGATTTTAGGTATCAGTTTGGACGAGATTTGTGCAGAATTATTGAAGTTATCGTATCCAAAAAAAAGTGACATTGATAGATAGATAAAGTTTTGAACTGGGGGTGGTTTTGTGTTCTGGAAGTCGTGATCGGCGTAGATCTGCAAAAATTTTCCAGAAATTCCAACAAAGGGGAGAATGTAATAGGTAGTATTTCTTACGAAATCTACCTAAATATATATATGTTAAAAAAGTGTATATAATTATTGGTTTTGAGTGAGTATGCATGCATTTTTTCAAACACAAAAAATCAGTTCTTTAAGAATCATTCAAAGTTTATAAGAGTGGTCCATTGTATCCCTATCTCCCCTATGTGGTCTGTGTACAAAAGTGAAATAGGTGTTTTACAAATTTTATGGGTGGCAGAATTTGTTTGATAAAAATGAAACCTGTGGCTGATAGCCATTAGTTTTATACTTCCCTAACACTAGCGCAACTTCATAGTATCTTTTTTATTCCCACTGAAATGAAATAATTTGCTTTATTATTCCCAGGAAATTCTGTATCTAAGGACAAAAATGTCCCTGTCTGGGGCAATGTAAATAAGCCGAGTCAGAATGACCAGAATGGAAATCGGAAGAGTTAATTTTTAATGTATTGCTAGTCGCAAAATTGTGAAGCAAAATATTCTATGCAGAATAAGCTAGTGTAAGAAAAGAATAGGATAGTGCTTTTCCATTAAAAGGCCATTTAGAGATTTATTATGATATGACGTAGCAAGAACTTAATAGATACACACAAAGGTTGAGATGGCATAGTTGTATTAAAAAAGGATTGATTTTTTTTTTCGTGTTTCGGGATGAAGTTTGTCGGGTTTTGAGCCGTTGAAAATTATTTTGTCAGCGATTTTTTTTGTCGGGTTTCGCGTTGACTTCAAATAGAATTTTCGGGTTAACGTCGGGTTCGGGCAGTATTCGTAGTCTGGAATTCAGTCGTTCTGTGTGTGTCTCAATTACCTTTCAAGACTGAGGAACCAAACGAATAGATATAATAACCTAACTCTCTGTCAGAGGCATCTGAATTCATTTACTTCATCAAAAAATTCTTTTAACAGGAATATTCAGAAAATGCGACCCATCAACTGTAACAGATAATTTATCGAAAGAGGTTTTGTGAGCTCAGTCACAGATTTCTTGTACAGAAGATGTTATTTTCATCCTTTTTTTCGTTGAGAATATTTTTTTTGTAAAACGTCGCCGTGAAATTAGGTTTGGTAGTTCAAAATTACTTTCCCCTACAAAATTCTATTTTCACCCCGACAGGAGGGCTAAATATACCGGATCCCAGCGTCACCATTGGGATTCTGCAACCTTTTAGCTTACCTGGAAAAAATATTACTTCAGGCCGCACATAGAATATACTGATACTGTAATACTCATCACTATACTTCTGTGTAGTTACAGCACATGCATCGAAGACGTACATTGTTGTTTGACTGTCTAACATAATGACATCTCAAACAAGAATTCTACGGCCACCTAAATGGTCCATTTCTTTTAGGTTTTTGTGATAACAGAGACTCGTCGCGAATAGTAAGCTCTCGTTGTATCGCTCCAATTACAGTGCTCATTTCGATATTAGCTATTTTTTGTGTCTCCCGGGAAAGAATAAGCTGTACCTTAATTGCGGTATTTAAGTAATTCTATGTATACCCGTGCAATGATTTCGCATTGTAGTCTAATCATTTTTAGCAGTATTTAATATTATTTAGATGAGGGTTCTAAAGAAAAATATCTGCAAACAACATGAGTCAAGCCAGAATATCGTCTGAGTTATTCCATCAAAGTTTCGGTAAAAAAGGGTTAAAGATAGCAAAAGGCACGCGCGAGAAAGAAATTAACAATCCTATTTTAACTGCATTAGAAGAGGACGTCATCCGCTTCTTGAAAAACATGAAACAAAGAAAAGTAGATTGAATGCATTTAAAATACAATTTAATCTAATATGGCAAAGCGTACCTTTTTATTCTACAAGTGAAATATTACTACTTCGATCGATCGAGGGTGTCTTTTTCTTCTAAACATTTCAATTTCAATTTTGCTTTTTAACCATAAATATAAAATCAACACGTGCGGAGAAATAACACTTTATCTTTTTTGTACTATTTTTTTTTTACAGAGGAATACCTTTCATTTCATTTATGAAAATAATGCCGATTTATTTTTTAATGAACAGAACTTTTCAATCAAAAGACATGTTGTAACGAAATGTGAATGTACTATGTTAGAAGCCGTTTCAAAAACCTTTCGAATGATACCTCATTCGGTGTTGTGCGTTTCGTAAATTCATATAAAAGGGATGCTGACAACAGAAATAATATGTATGATATCGATTATAATATGTGCTCCTGCTGTTAATTTACTTTCAAAAATATAATATGCGTATAAACTGACGTTTTTGAGATTCATACATGCACGATAAAACGAGAAGCTATGTACGAGCGATAGTAAAAATATTAGAGAATGTAACAGATCTAAATCGATAAATATACAAAAGATATAGAAAATAATCTTTAATTTGTTTGCTTTTAAAATTATTATGCAGACGAGGAGGATTTATTTTCTGAACATAATAGCGAGAACAACATGAGTAATTACATAATTTTGTGTTCATTCAACTTTAACGTGGAAAACAATTACAATTTTTCTTGGAATGACATTTACAAGGATGAAATGAATATCTTGCGCGGATCTGCAATTTTCCGCCTTATTATTATTATTTTTTTTAATCCTTCCCCCCCCCCCCCCCCACTTTTTTTTTGTTTTAATTTTTGTTTTTTTTCCTCAAAATTATTATTTTTTTTAACATTTTTTACCAGTGAATTCTAATAGTTGAAACAGATGCCATACCGATTTTGATAGGAGTCTCTAGATTTTGCCTTACTCCTGTCTACATCAACCCCCACGTAGGGCACTCTCTCCTAGGGCCTATATCCCTCGAGTAGATAATTGGCCGTCATAAATCAACCAACCAACCAACCTGTCTACATCATGTGCTAACGTTTCGTGTCTTTTTTTTTTCTGGTAAAATAAATATATTTCGAAGCAGAAAATGTATTTAATAAAATGTATCTTTTATGTATAGGGTACGTAATTTGATTTCTTTATTTAATACAATTTCTGGCTTAAGATACAGTTATTTGAATTGAATAAAGCAGGAAGGTTTCTCTCGTCTTTGTATTATTCTTAATCAAAATTTAACATTTCAATAGGATCTGTCGTCAAAAGCCGTATAAAGTCTCACCATAATCAATCCTTCTCCAATTATGGCAGGAATGTTACATAGCTGCCAAATATTCCGATTTTTGACTATCACTATTTCTGAGTAGGAATCTTAGTCTTCTTTCATCGCAAATTTCTATTATTAAATAAAGCGAATATTTCTAACTCAAAAATAGGGATAACTGGCAGATAGGGTGGTATTATAATGAATTCAGTAAAATATTAAGACCAAAAATACATAAAGCAGTAAAATATTTCAAATTACCCGTTTTATTTTATTGGGTTATTCGGAAAGTTCTTTCCGTTTTGGGGAAAGTTAGTTCGCAACGGAAAATTCTATCATTTAATTCTTAGACATTAAATCCGATAGCTAATGTCTAATAATTAACGGGCAGAATTTTCCGGTACGAATTGGTTTTCACAAACGGAAGGAACTTTCCGAACAAATACAATAGAATTTTTAGAGTGATTTTTAATTTTTAGTACAATTTTGAAAGGGAGGTAAAACTTATTACTTGATTTGCATTTAGATAGAAGGAAATTTATCAGAGAAGAATCTGAAAAAGTTATTTTAAATGGTTTGAGAATCTTTGACACACTTAAACACAGTTCAGTCGACATCAGAGAGTTCAAAATCATAGACGATCAGCACAGTTAGAGTTGGCGGCGCTTTACTATCAGAAATACTTCTTAAAATCTAAAAATACGTAACATTCACCAAAGCAGAATTAATTGTACTTTTCAAAAATTATCGGAAGAATGATACAATCTACAGGGTTTTAGGAACGAGATAAAAATTACGCCAGAGAAAATATCAGATTTCTCAAAACTTACTTTTGTAAGCTCCATACCAAAATAATTGTATTTTAATATTTTATTTAAATTAAACTTTTTCTTAAAAGCTGATTTAATATACAACGTGTCCGAGAAAGGTTTGTATCATTCTAATCATTAATAACAAAAATACTAACAGGTGAAATGAAATGCAGTTTGCCTCAAAAGAATGAAGAAATCTAAGAGGTTTTTTTTACACTACCTTCAATGTAGCTATACTTGAACTCCGTTAGTAGCACGAAGAATGTCGAGCTCTCTTCTGATGTCGATGGTCGGCCGTAATTTTTCGTATGCTCAACATTTCCTGTCTCTTTAAACTTCTGAAACCATGCATAAATTGAAGGCATACTTGGTGGATCTTTATGGTGCATACGGCGAAAATTTCTTTGCACAGTTATCGGGGATTTTGTTTCGGCTAATAACAATACACACTTCGCTTTCTCCTGTGCAGCCGCCATTTTCTTTTCTTATCACAACTGCCATAAGCAACTAGCGCCATATACCTCAGCCAATTGATACCAGAAAAAACACTTAGATTTCTTCATTCTTTTGCAGAAAACTGCATTCCATTTCACCTGTTAACATTTTTGTTATTAATGATAACGACCTTTCTCGGACACGCTGTATTTGGTCCTTTTGAGAAAGATAAAAAATCAGATAAATCTGAAACACACCACTCACTTCTAGTAATGGAATACAGTGGTGGCGAAGTTATAGCGTTAGATTTAATGTCACCATGGAATTCTACACTTTAGTTTTCTCTGGATACATTTTTCTGGTATTTATTTCGTACACTTTACTAAATCGAGTTAAAAGTTTAATTATAGATTTTTAAAATGTTACGCCCTTTAACTGCGTTCAAAATTGTCAAACCGTTTAAATTAAACATTTGAACATGTTTTCTGATATATTTCCTTCGATCTAGATGCACATCAAACACTAGATTTCGAAAAATCCAACAACACTTCTTTTCCAGAACCATTACATAAAAATATAAAAAAATATATTCCATATTCCAACTAAAATAATTTTAATAAAATAAGCAGACGATTGTCAAAGCTGTTTCCACTTACTTTTAATACCAAATAATATAACGTATTTCATTTTTATATTCACACAGGTGGGGTTTTTTAAAGTCTCCGAAGACTTCTGTGACATTATTTTCTACTCTTTCAATACACATTATAATTTTAAAGATAAAAATTCGTTTTGTTCCCGAAAAAATACATAACATGTAAAGATGAAGATGTGAACGATTTATTATAACAGTAATAAATCCTTTTAAGGGGTCAGCTACCCTTTGAACTCGCAAAATACATGAAAAAGTGACCTCTATAAGAATTGCTCTGTAACTTATTGACTTTTAATAGTAAAAATTAAAACACGCATTAAGAAAGATTTATTTTATCAATTAAAGTTCTCCAAAAAAGTATACACACATATAAAATTTTATTTAAAAAAAAATATATAATAAAAATTTTTACGAAATAATTATTCTTGCATGCATTGCGCGAATGATTTTTCACACTTGAATTTCTAAAACCAGCCAAATTTTTTGATGAGTACATATATAATTTGTTCTCAAAATGACCTACAATAAAAATATAAAATGTGTAGATCCTGAGATCTTTTTTTTTTAAAAGAAACTCGAAATATCGAGTGTTTTTTTTTTTAAATCAAAAGTAGTCGTGTATTTTAAACGTCTTACGAGAGAAACATAATAATAGGTCATTTCATGCATCTATACGGTTAATAAACTCATTCAAAATTTCATGAAATTGTAGCCAACCCTTTTTCAGAAATCGTACACACAATGACCAAAAAGCCGTTCTCAGAAAATTGACTTTAAAGATCAAATTACCCTTGATCGTAATAAAAAGAGCTCCAACTCATTTAGACACAACTTCTCTTCTAAAGTAAATTTTTGGATGTTTTTTTTTTCTTTAATTTTCCTAAAGAATAATATTTAATTGTGAGCTATTAAAAAAATTCAATTTTTTTGACACTTTAAAGCGTACTGAACCCTTAAATGATTTTAATGCTTTTTAATTATGAGTTTATTCGTAATTTTGTAAGTGTGCGATCCCTTTTGTGAGCTACTGTACATCAGCACTTGAATAACTTACTTTCATAATGTATTTGTTATTTTTATTTTTTTAACTGTAACGATAAAGTCCCGTGTGCCGTTGTTCCATGTTTTAATCCAATCATTCCGGTCTAAGCCTCCAGAAATACCGAAAGCCTGGAAAATACGTTCCTAAAAATTCTTGTGTAACAAAGATTTCTCCGAAATTATTTGAAGCACAAATTGTACGCAGTGTTGCCAACCTCTACCAACCCTTCCTCCCTGGACACCCATTCAAATCCCCCTAGATTTAGGTGAAAATCCCCAATTCAGTAGCACCACCTACATTAATAACATAATAGAGAAAGTTCTGGCGTAGCTACCTAGTAACACGAGTCACTTCCTTTTCATAACAACATAATCTGCAGATTTACTAGTCTGATCTGCCTATTTACTAGTTAAATTTAGAATGTTATCCTACAAATTTATCCTATACACCTATACAAAACAACTTGCAATTATATTTCGCTATAAAATATTCTTGTGTTTGAGAGAAAATGGAACTTTTTTTTATATATAATGTCATTTGAATTATTGTTTGGCGGATCGCTGTTTTTTATTTATTCATGATTCTTTCTTTCAGTGATTGACAATTTGATTATTCTAAAATCACTCAAAGAGTGAGTGAAATCTTTCACCGAGTAAGAAAACTGTGCTTCTTTTCACTGTCTGGATATTTTAAAAGTAGATTTCTGTTTTGGGTCTATCTGCACGGAAGGGTTTTTTCTTATTACTTCATTTTTGTCTAACTACTTTTTTCTTGAATAACTGAAATTTAGTGACTTTATATTCATTTTGTTTTTATAGAACATTCAGAAGATCCTAATGATTTTGATATGGATCATTGTGAGATAAAATTCAGAAGTATACTTCTTTTATTTGCTAAAAGGGGTAAAATAAAAACAATAAAATAACTTTTATTAGACTGTTGACGTGTTTCAGCTCCATCGGAGCCATTATCAAAACAAATAGGAATATTCTACAACTGAACGGTCTATGCAGGTATTATTTGAAACGCCACCATTTGATTTTTCCCGTGCTTTTTCAAATTTCGCACGTTATTTTTTATTTTTACTTGGATGTTTATTTCCATATTTGTAACTATGGAGTCACTCGAGCCACCATTTTGGTAAGTTATATGCTGCATCGTTACATGTTATTGGTTACAATCTCTATGGTTTCTCTTATAATGGATGGATAGTATAGATTGGGGGGGGGGATTATCTTATTTTCATTTAAATTTATTTGGATGGTTTCTTCTTGATATAATCTTGCCAGGGCTGTGGTTTTTCTATTCTATTTAATTTCAGCTATAGGCTCCTTTTTTCTATAATTAAATTTCTCGCTTGCCATGCCAATATAGTCATTCTTTGATCCGTCTTCTTTAGTAAATGGTATTTGATGTACTCCTGAATAATTCTCAAAATTAATTGGGTCAAATATGGAAATAAAAATCCAAGTAAAAATAAAAAATAACGTGCGTGATTTGAAAAAGTACGTGAAAAATGAAATGATGGTGTTTCAAATAACTTCGTAGACCGTGCAATTACAGAAATTTCTTATTTGTTTTGATAATGGCCCGGATGGAGTCGAAATATGTCAACCGTCTAATAAAACTTATTTTACTGCTTCTAAAGTTTTTATTTGACGCTTTTTAGGAATTAAAAGAAGTATATTATTCCAAGGTGTTAGATTTTTACTATTAGGTATATTGCTTTTACTTACCCATCATACTTAGTATAGGGTAAGTCTTGGAATCGTTTTGAAAATCGAAAATTTTTTTTTGACTGATTTACACGTTTCAGACACTGGAGATTCCGAAAACCATATTTTTAGAAGAAAAAATTGCCATCCGTCTGTGTGTCTGTATGTATGTCTGTATGTGTGTCTGTGTGTCTGTAAACGCTCTATCTCCGGAACAAATTGAGATAGAGACTTGAAATTGGGTATGTACTTAGTATGTAATAATGGGAAGAAGCCTATTGAATTTCAGTCACCTCGATGATCCGGAGCTATTTTTTTCGGACTCTCGAAATAGTCGTTCTGATAAAAGGTATATAAATATTTTCGAAATTTTTTATTTTAAGGAGTAAATATACATATACAATAAAAAAACAAATTTTGCATAAAGCATGAAAAGTCGATCGGATAATGAGTTACCGAGTTATTTGGAATCCTATTTCCACACTCTTCGATTTTTCATGACCCTGTATTTCCTCCAAATTTCAATTCAAAGATATATTTTAATTGGAAATGAGACGCTTCATCCGATGCAATAAACCGCTAGTTAATAGGATTATTGTTTTTGGAGTTATAAGGATGTTTCTTTTAAGCAATTCAGTAATCGAGCCTTTAAGGCGAGGCTAACGAAAAAGAAAGGCTACCGCGGTGCTTTACGCATATCTTTTTTTACAGACCGCCGGAGTCACGTGTTGCTCGAATGCACCAATGAAGGCGTACGAAAAGAGCATCACGTCACTCTAGCGGTCTGTAAAAAAAGATAAATGGAATGTACCATGGTAACCTGTCTTTTTCGTTAGCCTCGCTTTAAGGTTTATGACGTCATCAAGCCACGATTTAATTCGAATGGCAATGCATTTTATAGTTTACACATTTTTTATTTTAATATTTTACATTATGCATATCTATGATGGGTAAGTATTACGGTGGCCCCCAACGACTAGTTTAGTTTCGTGGCCTGTTGAAGAAAAATGAAACACACGTTCTGTGAAATGTTATGTTGTAAATTATCGTGCATGGATTCTTCGTTTCAGATAAATATTTATTACACGTTAAAAAAAAAAAAAACCATTTCCAAGATTTAAATATTTATGCCATTTTAATTTTAACCAGTTTGAGTCTAGTGGCTTAATAATAAGACATGTCTTTACATTGACTATTATTGTTGCCTTAACTATTAATTTTTGTTGTTATCTGCATGAAAGAGTAAGAATATGTGTTTATATATTTACTATTATGTGTTTATATATTTACTATTATGTGTTTATATATTTACTATTATGTGTTTATATATTTACATTTATGTTTTAGCATTTAGTTAGAATAATAATAACCAGTGGACCCGTGCGAGGATTTTGCACTGCAGTCTAATCATTTTTAGCTATAGCTAATATTTTTTAGTTGCAGGTTTAAACTCCTAAAGTAAAATTAAGGATAAAAATATCTGCAAACAACATGAGTCAAGCCAGAATATCGTCTGATTTATTCCATCAAAGTTTCAGTAAAAACTGATTAAAGATAGCAAAAGGCACGCGCGAGCAAAAATTAACAATCGCATTTTAACTGCAATAGAAGAGGACGTCATCCCGAGTGCATTTAAAATAAAATTTAATATAATGTAATAAAGCGTACCGTTTATTCTACACGTGAAGTAGCACTGCTTGAATCGATCGATGATGTCTTTCCCTTCTAACCATTTCAATTTTGCTTTTTAACCATAAATATAAAATAAACACGTGTGGAGAAATCATACTTTATCTTTTTTATGCTATTTTTTTATAATAATTTATAGCATCCTATAATGCGGTATTTTTTTTTTTTTGGCAACACTCATTTGAAAACAATGCCGATTTAAATTTTAATGAACGGCAATTTTTAATCCAAAAAACATATTTTAACGAAATCTGAGTGTACTATGTCAGATACCTTTCGAATGGTACTTCATTTGTTTTTGTGGGTTTCGTAAATTGAAAGAAAAAATGATGTTGACAACAGAAATAATATATATGATAATAATAAAGTTAGCTTACATTCCTTTATAGCACTGGTGATTCTTTTATTTCAAACATTTTCATTCTATAAATTTAAAATAGGGCTATTTTTCCGAAACAATAATTTATGATAAAAAAAATTGGAAAGTTGTCTCTTTAATCTTGTTGTAATACGATATTTTGCAAACGTCTTACAGTTTTCTTCCTTAGCCTATTGTCATATTAATAGTATGTAAAATAACTCAATTTGTTATATTTCAGTAAATCTTAATTTTTTAAAATTTATACAGCTACTTTTAATTTTTAAACTTGAAAGTATTTTTTTTTTAAAGTTAGACCCGAAAGTGTTAAGAAAGTTGCGAAACCAAAAAAGTGGATGACATCCGAAACGTCAAACTTTAAATTTTTAGTTTTAAACAAGCAAAAATTGTAGCAATTCTACTAATGGGGACACCTCTAACTTAAATGACAAGAAAATATTTAAATTTTTGCTGAATATAGCCAACAGTTTCAATAAAATCTAGAACAACGATTGTCAAATTAAACGCCATTTTTAGGGTTTCGTTCATCTGACGAAACGCTATTCGTTTCGATTCACTCCTCTGTCTGTCCGTCACAGAGTTCTTACTTGGGTTGGGTTGGGTTGATTATTGACGGCCAATTATCTACACTTGGGATATAGGCCCGGGGGGAGTGCCCTTCGTGGGGGTCTTTCTAAGGGAACCTAACCCGTATTTACGCATGGATAAATCCACGGCTCGAAGAAAACCACGAAAACTCCGAACGATTAGGCCGACGGGCGCGATTGGGATCGAACCCAGCACCTTCCGTCTACCAGCTTCGAGAGCACAACCTCTCAGCCACTGGTGGGGCGAGTTCTTACTTGGAAGCAGTATAAGTTAGAGACTTAAAATTTTGCATACTTATAGCTGGATACCTCCTATAACACGACAAATCCATAAAATTTTGAAAAAGTAGTGTATTATTTTAATGAAAATGAATTAATTTAATGATATCTGTCCATTTCTGCGATTTTCTTAAATCTTAAAACACAATCTTAATTTCAGTCTTTTTCGCGAAGGCCAGATGATTCAGTGGTAGAGCATTTTCTTCCTAACCCAAAGTTTTTGGGTTTCATTCTGTTGAAATTTTTGATTTTTACATTTCAGTGTACGATAGATTCAATTAAAATAACGTACTTTTTTCGTTTTTTTAAGGATTTCTTTTTTTTAGCAAAAATCAATTCATATAATTAAATATGCTTTTCAGATATACAAACATATGCTGCTACAATTAATTGTCTGAAAAGCAGTTCTTGAATATTTTTTACTTGATTTAAAAATAGATTCCTCTTGTTGTCATTTTATTTTTTAATTTAATGGTCCTGCCATCTATGTTTTTACTAATAAAGCGTATTGATAAATGATAAGTATAGTTATAAATTAATGATTTGGATTTATTAATTAAAGGATGAAGTGTTTTGAAAGGAATATTAAACGGAACAATTTGTGTGATCTTCGATCACAAAAAAACACACACACACACATAATTAAACTAATTACTACTGTCAATTGCTCTAATGATTTCAACGCTAAAATTAATATCATAACGATAATACGAAATATTCAGTCTTACCTATGTGGAAATCATTTTCTTTAAACAAAATCATAGTACTCATGTCAAAGCCTCTCAAAATCTAGTCATTCCAAAGGACATGAATTACGTCCCTTTCCCCTAGAAAATCCCAGCTAACAGGGCAATAGTCACTGCAATTTTCGAGTTTTGTTTTCGCATAGGCTTTTCATCTTAACAGTGTAATAAGAGACGTGAAAAGACTGGTTAAAATGGCCCAGAGATTGGATTTAAAGAAAGAAACAAATAAAAGTTTTTTTTCTATGCTCTTCCTTTCCATAGCTCAGTTTTATAGGTTACAAGGGGCAGTATTTGAAACGTCCTTATCTCTCGCTTCTTTCTTTCATTCTTACAAGACCTCGGGGTATTCCTTTGCATTTTCTTGTGGGGGGTCACCTTGAAGCTTGAAATTATGTCTAGTAAAACTGATAAATGACTGTATTTGACAGACAGTCCTAATGTAAAAAATAGTATCGCCGAGGAAGAATTTGAACAGTGTTTGATAAGAAAGAGATTTCTTTTCTTCCCTAATTCTATCTTTTCACCGAAACTCAGATTGTATTAGCCGTTATCCGGCTTTTTTAGCTATAGTAAAAAGCGTGAAAAACTTGGAGTCATTCTAAACGTGCCAATGGATCGTTTTAGCCGTGTCCTCGTTTTATCCGTGCTCATTTTAAAGGAGTTCGACTGTACTTGCACCCAACATTAAATTTTGTTTGCAGATTAAAGCCAAAGGACTTCTTCAAAATTGAAATAAGGAGAGTCGAAAAAACTCCAGTTTTTATTGTATTTTATTTATTCTTTTCTGAAGGCTTATTGTCTGTTTTGCTGACCTTTTAACTTCTATTAATACTTGAATCACGTGTTTACGATTCAGTTACTATGGTAACGTTGGCTGTCACCGATCACTGTTTTTAGGATGTAATTTTGATTACCCATTAAAAGTTTTCCTATTTTAAACAGATACTTCTTTTATTAAGGAGTTTGTTGCAAATCAGCGAATCTCTAGGGAAGAACTAGGAGGTCCCCGAATACGTATAATAAATTGATGGTGATTTAAGGGGGTTGTGAGGCGACAGTTGGCATTGATGTACCTTTTTCTCGGGAACTAATGAAGCGATTTCAAGACTCCTCTTTTTAATCTTTTTGGTAGTAGTTAAACTATATAAATGAATTGTTCGGACAAAAATAAAAATAAAAAATACAATAGTTACGCGAATTCGCAAGCAAAAAAGTCGCATGTAAAATAGCGGACATGGATATATCTTTTTCACGAGAGTTACTGAAACGGTTTCAAAATGCTTTTAAATTGCTTTGGCTTCACCCCTCCCCAAACAAACAAAAAAAATCTTTCAAAGAAAGTTATTTCTTATTATTTCTATTTCATACCACATATATAATTATAATATTACTAATTATAAAAATGCATTAATAATATTTCTTTAACAAAATCTATAAGACTACTGCAACTACTGTCTAAAATAGTCCTGTCTTTCCCTGAAACTACATTCAAAAACAGGAAAATTAATGACATTTTTCCTGGCTATGTACGTATTCATGAACAATGAATTTAACACTCAAGATGGTAGACTACATTTTTCTTTTTTCAATAACAAGTGTTATATCATTGTAAGTTTACTACTAAATCTTCATAAAAATATAGTTTAAGTGTTGTAGTTAATTTTCTTAGTTTTTTTTTTAACCTTAAATTACCATTTAATAAATTAGGGAAAGTGTTTATTGTAGTGGGTTTTCATGAGTATTCTGGTAGGTGTTTGAAAGATTTCCCGAAATTCAGTCAAAATGAAATATAAAAAAAATCTAAATAATACAGCTGAAACATTAGACACGGCTCAAGTTATCTCATTTCTTTAGTGCTTACAACCGCTTAAAACTAATGATGTCTCACTTTAGCCGTCCCATTCGATGGGCCTAATCAGATAAATGTAAGGAAAACACAAATTACAGTATATAATCATATAATAAAATCACCAATTATCATTAAAATACAGATTTAAAAGCTTAAGTGATAAAAGTAGAACACAAAAAGGCTTGTAAAAACCTTTTAATATATTGATCGACATGTTTCGAATGCACAAACGGCGCCATTATCAAAATCGACATGGTAAACAAACTATTCTCGCAAAAATATTTGAAAATAAACTTGAAAAATATAAGACATAAGTTTAATGTCAAGATTACATAGGTCCGAGACTTTAAAAATTGATTTTAAGAAGAGTAAAATAATTTATCCATCAAGACTTTATTTCCCATCTATTATCCGTGAATCAATAGAAATCTATATGCGTAACGAGAACATATGTAAATGAATCAGCCTCTTTTGAATTACCTAAAAACTGGCACGAGGTCTTGTTCAATTTTAAACTAGTCATTGGGGGCCACCATAATACTTACCTATCATGGATAGGCATAATATAAAATATGAAAGTAAAACATGTGTAAACTATTTCTAAAATGCATTGCAATTCGAATATAATCGTGGCTTGATGACTGAATTGCGTAAAAGAAACATCCTCATAATTCCAAAATTGATAATCCTATTAACTAACGGTTTATTGCATCTGATTAAGCGTCTCATTTCCAAATAAAATATATCTTTCAATTGAAATTTGAATGAAATACGGGGTCGTGGAAATAGGATTCCAAATATCTCGGCACGTAATTATCTGATCGACTTCGTTCTTTATGCAAAATTTATGTTTTTTTATTGTCTTTTATATTCACTCCTTAAAATAAATAATTTCGAAAATTTTTATATACCTTTTATCAGAACGAATATTTCGAGATTCTGGAAAAAATAGTTCTGGATCATCGAGGTTACTGAAATTCAATAAGCTTCTTCCCATTATTACATACTAAGTACATACCCAATTTCAAGCCTCTATCTCAATTTGTTCGGGAGATAGAGCGTTTACAGATACACACACAGACGGCAAATTTTTTTTCTAAAAATATGTTTTTCGGAATCTCCAGTGTCTGAAATGTGTAAATTTTGTTTTTCGATTTTCAAAACGATTACAAGACTTACCCTATACTAAGTATGATGGGTAAGTAAAAAGCAGTAAGAAAATATTAATTTTTACGTTTACAGTTGGCTATTTTTAAACACCTGCTATTATACATATGATCTCGTGACTTATGTTTTTCAAGTTTATTTTCAAATATTTTTGCGAGAATAATTTGTTTACCCTGTAGAACTTGATACTGGCGCCGTTTGTGTGTTGGAAACATGTCGATCAATATATTAAAAGGTTTTCATAAGCCTTTTTGTGTTCTACTTTTATCAGTTAAGCAATAGCTTTTATCACTTCACCTTAGAGTCAATAGATCAAAAGTAACTTCGAATTTTACCTCATATTAGGCCTGATGGACCCTATATATTAGCAAAATGTCTTTTAAAAATAATGTGGAATGTATTTATCTATGTATATATATTTGCTTTGTTTCTGGAATAACTAGGGAAGCGCATGCGGGACCTGCATAAAATTGACCCGAGAGAAAACATTCTTTTAATGCCGTGAAACAGACATTGATAATTTTTAACTTAGAAAAAGATAAAGTCTATATATCTGCAATAGCTTTCGTAAAGTTAACTACGACCAGCAGTAGGCAAACCGGAAACTTAAATTGTTATTGAAATTTGTAGTGTTAGTTGAAATGTATTGTTGTAATCTCTTTTAGAATTCTTAAAAATTTGCAGCAAACTGTCCAGTCATTTGACCGTTTTTATAGAAAATGGTTACATAACCGTAATTTAACTCTATCCGGACCATAATATGGACAATAATATGGTCAGAATAAAGTTAAATTACGATTATGGAACCGTTTTCTACAAAAACGGTCAAATGACTGGACAGTTTGTTGCATATTTTTAACAGTTTAGCCATTTTCATAACAAACCGTGTTAACATGGGTCTTCCGGATAAAAATAAATTAATTAAAATTAATATTCAATATCCTAAAAATAGGACAATCATAATAACGTAGCTCTGTGCATTCGTTTTCGCGACACTGACCGTCTAAATAATCTCGAAAAAGTAGTATCATTTTTTTTTCTTTTTAAATAATACAATTTTTAATATATTTTGTTTCAATCTTAGGGTATCCACGAATTTAATCAGGTGATTAAAATCATTAATTAAAATCCTAATTAAATTTTTAAATTTTTTAAAATGATTTGAAAATGTATTAAAAGCTAAGATGCATATAATTTGCAACGTTTCTAAATACATTATGCCTATTAAGTAAATGAAAAAGCTTAAAATAATTGTTTCTAAGCTTAATTCGTTAAACTTGTAAACAATAAAGTAAAATATGCTTGTAAAAATGTGTTTACAAATAAAAATGTGTTTTTATCAGGCATAAAAAGAATTTCATTTAAAATTTATATTTAATTAAATCTATTATAATTCACATTGTCAAATCAAAGTTTCTTTGAATAACCAAATTATTCACTCTTTTATATAAAACTAGCTGATCCACCTGGTGTTGCCTAGGTCCGTGATAATAACCTGAAATATAACTAAAATCAGTGTTGAAAGATTTTATAATTTTAGACAAAATCTTTCCAAACGAACACAATGTTGGGGCCCCACTGCATTCGGCAGCGTACACCAAACTTGCTGAGACCGGACTGTTTTTGCAAACATAGCTTGAATTTGCATGATTTTATATTTATTAAATGAAAATGTTTCCAAACAAGTTGAGGGGTTCCCGTTATAGCGATTATCGATTTAATTTCTGACATTTAGATATATTAAACTGTCAATTCAGACCAAAAGCTCCTGTGAAAGCATAAATAATATAAAACGCGCGCCCACTTTTCACTCTTTTAAAACGCGAAATGACATCTTCCAGTATTGACAACCTGCGTTGAAATGTAGAAGTTTTCCCGGACATGCGCTGAAACGAAAAACCCTCCGAAAATGTTCTATTTTACAATTATCTTAAAACGGGAAACAATATCGTCAAAGGCCCTGGAGAGAGAAGAAATCTCTGGCGAATCCGTAAAACGATTCCCAGAAAGTATTTTTTCTGGAAATAGTAAATGTAATTATCTTTTGAAACCGAAGTATCGTTAGGACCAGAAAAATACCAGAAATAAGTATTTTTTTTTTTTTTTTTTTTTTTTTTGTCCGAGAAACTGGGATGGCATTTAAAACTGGAGGAAAACGGAAAAGATGAAAACGAACGTAAAACGAACGTAAATCGACGTCCGATAATTTTTTTCTTTTTTCTCTTTACATTCGTAAACAATAAAATTTTTCGAAACCAAAGATATCACCAGAACTGGGGAAAAAAAACAAACTATAAATAAATGTTTTTTTTGTATTTACGTTTAAGAAACTGGTATGGTATTTTCAAAATGCTGAAAACATGCAAATCGTGAAAAGGAATCGGTAAACATGAAATCCAACATGGAATCGAACTTTGGAAAATATATTTTTTGAAATAGTAAATATAAATATTAAAAAAAAGGACAGCTTTAAAAATGGAAAGGTACCGGAATAAGTGGGTATTTTTGTATTTCCGTCGGGGAAACGGATTTGGCAGTTTCAAAATAAAGAAAAAAATTAAATTTGAAAGCTCAGCGTGATCGAGCTCCAGATAAGATGTTCTTGAAATAGTAAATATTAATATTTCTTTAATGAAACATACCGCTACAATCGTAAAAGTATGGCGAAAATTTTCGTGTTTTTTTCTTTTATTTTTTAGACAGCTTACCAGGCCCCTACCAGCCGGGCTATTGCCCAGCTGAACGGGTTAAAGCCAGGCCGCGGAGCGGATATCACCTGATCGCGGCATGGCAGAAATCTACTTGATTTTCCTTTAGGCCATCGTGGCTGCAGTGATTTCTTTTTGTTGTTGTTGTTGCTTTCGTTTCATTTCCTGGGTCGGCCGGTTACTAAATAATGTTTTGCCGTGTCAATTCGGCAACTCCATGGAGGAATCCGACGATCACGAATAAAAATGCAGGAAAAACGGAACTTCCTTTCATCGACGTGAAGATCCGAAGAAAGACCGGTAAGGCGCAGCCACAATTGGCTGTATCATGGAAGCTCGGCATTTCAAAATGTTCAGAGGGGTCACACAAGGGTTCACAAGGGTTTTTAATTAATATCTCAGCCAATTATCAAAAAATAAAAAAATATTAACCTCAGGTGCATTAGGACCTGACTTCGTCTATCCTCATCCAAATTTCCAGACCTCTATGTGCGCTAGATTTCTTTAGTCATCGCCAACAAACACACAAACGAAGAAATATTTTTTCGATTAATATTGATTAGGCACGACAAGCAAAATAAATTGCTCTAGTTAAAAAAAAAAAAAATAATCTTCTTTTCTCATTCGGCTTTTACAAATAAATATATAACAACAAATTGAAGCTAAAGGAAAATAAACGATAACTTCTGTTCAACAGCTATTGTGAAAGAATGTACAGAAGAAAAAAAACTAAACAGTATCAAAATGTTGAGCATAGTAAGGTCTACTTCAGTAGAAGGTGAAAGAATATTTTCTACTTTTGAATTTGTACACAGCAAATAAAGAAATCAGACAGAGATAAAAGATTAAAAGGTAGTAAACACCCTTTTTTTTTAATTCGACGAATCAGATGTCAACAATTCCTACTGACTGGGTTGATATTTAATATTTTGGGTAGTTAATGTGGATAGCAAATATATGACTGGTCATTCTTATAATATTTACTCTGTGTGTATGTACACCAATGTCCAGAAATTAAGGAGCAGTGACAAATTTCAGATGTCTCGTCGAATATCTACTGAAACTCGTGAGGAAATGTCCGAAATGCTCTTGAACTCTGAGGATGCAAAGAACATGTTTGACTTAATGTTTTTCAGTGAAGATTTTGTCGCGAGGACAATTAGGGGGGGGGGGGGGGCAATAATCATTTAAATAATAAAATAATATTTTCGATCACCCAAGTAACAGAAAATGCTAAAAATGGTCTCTCACTGTAGCAAATGACTATGTAAGTCCTGTTCAGCATTTGTGTAAGCATAGCACGTATATTCGTGAAAATGTTAACGTTTCTGTGAAAATTTCAAAAGTTTTTTTCTTTTCTTTTTTTATAGCATGCAGAGTTTTCAACCGAATTCAACACCGCTTTCCAAACACTTGACAAAAAATTATAGAAATAGTATACTGCAATTAAAATATTAATATGTTGAATATTTGGTGAGATATGCGTATTTGTATGAAATAAATTTTAACTGCGCATGCGCGAACTACAAAAAAGATTTTTTGTCGTGATTTGATAGTTATAATACTATAGAAAAACTCATATAAAAAAAACCAGCGAAATATCGTGAAAACTCAAAACGTTACAGCAATGATTGATAAATTGAGGAGGAAATCCCATATAATCCTATGGGATTTCCTCCTCAATTTATCCATAATTGCTGTAAATTTTTGAGTTTTCACGATATTTCACTGGTCTTTTTATATGAGTTGCCAATTTCCATTCTGCTGCGATATTTGAGATTGGGTATCCCATAGAGACACCGTTATTTTGTTTATATAACTTGCCATGAAATCTAAAGTAGCTCTTATTTAGAATAAGATTTGTTGCACTTTGTAATATCGTTTTTATACTTGGCTCTGGGTAATAGCTGTTAATGGTAGTAGTGATCAAATCTGTCATCTCTTTTAAGTTTATTGAGGGATAAAGGTTTTTTACATACAGGCTAAGCATGTAATCATCATTTTTTGGTTTATATTCATCTAATTTCTGTATAAAACGTTTTGTCGCACTAATTGAAATTTCAAATTGAGGTATTATTTTTTCATATTGCCGTTTCGTATACCTTTCGATGTCATAGGTTGGGCTAACTGTTTTATTTACTACTAACTGACCCGCCCGGCGTTGCCCGAGCTCTTGTAATAACTTAAATCTCTTAAAAAACGGAACTCTGGCCACGGTCTACGATGGCTTCGGAACCGTATATCCGGCATGCTCGTACGCTCTAGAAAATCTTTTATTTCCCCTACCACCGCCAGGGGAGCATTCTGTTCTAAACAAACCTCTTTCCGAACGAACTTCTGAGACAGGTCCCCGCTGCCTACGTTACTGTATAGTAGGCGCACTACAAAATTGAGCTGGTTTCGAGAAGATTGGAACATTATTAGCCCAGTTATTGCAATAAGGCACAGTTAGAGAAAATAACCTTCAGTGAGGTGCCGAGGGGAGGAGATGTTCGAGTGTCCTTCAGAAAATGACTAATTAGGAGGCCCACTATGCATGCATAAAAATTCGTTCATTTTGTTAAGCTAGGAACTTAATTACAAAGTTGGCTTAAACTCTTATTTGTAAATAGTGGTAACCGCTACTCATAAATTTAATTTAATGTTATAAAAGGTGACTATTAAGTTAAATATAATGTTTGGAATCACTTGCGTTGAAATCGGAAAGATAGTTGCTGATATAGAGAAACGGGGCATAGTTAGAGAAAAACCTTGAAGGAGGGGCCGGGGGGGGAGGGTTGTTCAAGTACCCTTCAGCAAATGACTAATTTAGAGGAGCACTATGCATCTTTCGAAATTCGTTCGTTTGCTTAAGCTAGGCACTTAATTACAAATTTGGCTTACCCAATTATTCGGAAATAGTGGTAACCGCTACTCATAAATTTAGTTTAATGTTATAAAGAGTGACTATTAAGTTAATTATAATGTTTGGAATCACTTGCGTTGAAATCGGAAAGATAGTTGCTGAGATATGGAAACGCAGCATAGTTAGAGAAAAAACCTTGAAGGAGGTCCCGGGGGGGATGTTCAAGTGCCCTTCAGCAAATGACTAATTAAGAGGAGCACTATGCATCTTTCGAAATTCGTTCGTTTGCTTTAGCTAGGAACTTAATTACAAATTTGGCTTACCCAATTATTCGGAAATAGTGATAACCGCTATTCATAAATTTAGTTTAATGTTATAAACAGTGACTATTAAGTTAATTATAATGTTTGGAATCACTTGCGTTGAAATCGGAAAGATAGTTGCTGAGATATGGAAACGGAGCATAGTTAGAGAAAAAACCTTGAAGGAGGTCCCGGGGGGGGGGGGAGGGAATGTTCAAGTGCCCTTCAGCAAATGACTAATTAGGAGGACCACTATGCATCTTTTGAAATTCGTTTGTTTCCTTAAGCTTTGAATTTAATTACAAATTTGGCTTAAACTGTTATTCGTAAATAGTGGTAACCGCTATTCATAAATTTAGTTTAATGTTATAAAGGGTGACTATTAAATTAATTATAATGGTTGAAATCGGAAAGATAGTTGCTGATATAGAGAAACGGGGCATAGTTAGAGAAAAACCTTGAAGGAGGGGCCGGGGGGGAGGGTTGTTCAAGTACCCTTCAGCAAATGACTAATTTAGAGGAGCACTATGCATCTTTCGAAATTCGTTCGTTTGCTTAAGCTAGGCACTTAATTACAAATTTGGCTTACCCAATTATTCGGAAATAGTGGTAACCGCTACTCATAAATTTAGTTTAATGTTATAAAGAGTGACTATTAAGTTAATTATAATGTTTGGAATCACTTGCGTTGAAATCGGAAAGATAGTTGCTGAGATATGGAAACGCAGCATAGTTAGAGAAAAAACCTTGAAGGAGGTCCCGGGGGGGATGTTCAAGTGCCCTTCAGCAAATGACTAATTAAGAGGAGCACTATGCATCTTTCGAAATTCGTTCGTTTGCTTTAGCTAGGAACTTAATTACAAATTTGGCTTACCCAATTATTCGGAAATAGTGATAACCGCTATTCATAAATTTAGTTTAATGTTATAAACAGTGACTATTAAGTTAATTATAATGTTTGGAATCACTTGCGTTGAAATCGGAAAGATAGTTGCTGAGATATGGAAACGGAGCATAGTTAGAGAAAAAACCTTGAAGGAGGTCCCGGGGGGGGGGGGAGGGAATGTTCAAGTGTCCTTCAGCAAATGACTAATTAGGAGGACCACTATGCATCTTTTGAAATTCGTTTGTTTCCTTAAGCTTTGAATTTAATTACAAATTTGGCTTAAACTGTTATTCGTAAATAGTGGTAACCGCTATTCATAAATTTAGTTTAATGTTATAAAGGGTGACTATTAAATTAATTATAATGGTTGAAATCGGAAAGATAGTTGCTGATATAGAGAAACGGGGCATAGTTAGAGAAAAACCTTGAAGGAGGGGCCGGGGGGGAGGGTTGTTCAAGTACCCTTCAGCAAATGACTAATTTAGAGGAGCACTATGCATCTTTCGAAATTCGTTCGTTTGCTTAAGCTAGGCACTTAATTACAAATTTGGCTTACCCAATTATTCGGAAATAGTGGTAACCGCTACTCATAAATTTAGTTTAATGTTATAAAGAGTGACTATTAAGTTAATTATAATGTTTGGAATCACTTGCGTTGAAATCGGAAAGATAGTTGCTGAGATATGGAAACGCAGCATAGTTAGAGAAAAAACCTTGAAGGAGGTCCCGGGGGGGATGTTCAAGTGCCCTTCAGCAAATGACTAATTAAGAGGAGCACTATGCATCTTTCGAAATTCGTTCGTTTGCTTTAGCTAGGAACTTAATTACAAATTTGGCTTACCCAATTATTCGGAAATAGTGATAACCGCTATTCATAAATTTAGTTTAATGTTATAAACAGTGACTATTAAGTTAATTATAATGTTTGGAATCACTTGCGTTGAAATCGGAAAGATAGTTGCTGAGATATGGAAACGGAGCATAGTTAGAGAAAAAACCTTGAAGGAGGTCCCGGGGGGGGGGGGGAGGGAATGTTCAAGTGTCCTTCAGCAAATGACTAATTAGGAGGACCACTATGCATCTTTTGAAATTCGTTTGTTTCCTTAAGCTTTGAATTTAATTACAAATTTGGCTTAAACTGTTATTCGTAAATAGTGGTAACCGCTATTCATAAATTTAGTTTAATGTTATAAAGGGTGACTATTAAATTAATTATAATGGTTGAAATCGGAAAGATAGTTGCTGATATATGGAAAACGGAGCAAAGTTAGAGAAAAAACCTTGAAGGACGGGCCGGGAGGGGGGCGGGGGTTGTTCAAGTGGCCTTCAGCAAATAACTAATTAGGAGGATCACAATACATCTTTAATGATTGAATCATTTGGTTAAGCTAGGAACTTAATTTGAAATTTGGCGTACACTATTATTCGGAAATTCTGGTAACTGCTTTCTAGAAGTACACCTTGAAGCTTAAATATAATTAGACCCTTGCCCCTCTTCATTCCCGCAAATGTAAGAAATAATCTGTTAAATAAAGTTTTCTGTATTAAAAATCTCCATCATAATAATAAATGTCATGTAAAAGAAAAAAAAAACTTAAACCCGACTAATTGTCATGAAGAAAAATGTGCCTTTAAAATATTTCAATCAGTGGGACGTATGTGTAATTTGTCATGTACAGGTGGCGCGACAATCGCATGGCTCCTCTACGCTGATAACTTCATTCCATATTGACACTATTCAGTTAGAAATCCTTATTTATGCATCGCTACTCTGGTTTATTTAATTACTTCTGTGAAGAGTCGATGCAACCAACCAGTGAACCAACCAACCCAAGAGAATAAAAGCGTATTTTTAATGAGAGTTCTTTGTGCATTTTAATTAATATTTCAGAAAGTAATTAAAATATTAAAATTTTGAAGTAATAGAGCACCAGGAGAGGGTTTGGACTACCTAAATCTAAATTTCCAGCCTTCTAGGTGGGCTACATTTTCCTATCCATCGCCAACATACACACACACACAGAGCGAAACTTTCTTTTATTAGTATAGATAGGTCTTAATTTAAATGGAGTCTTATGATATTTTAATTTTCCGAAAATGATTGGGGTATTAGGAGTAAAGTTTCTTTTTAGCGGTTTATCTTCATTTGGCCAGTTTTTCAATCTTATCAAATCATTAGATGCCTTTACTACTTTGTTTAAAGGGTCTTTTTTTTTTTAAACTAATTATGTATCAATTTCTTTAATTGTATCTTCCATCATATTTATGTGGTCAATTTTATTCATTATGGCAAGTTTTCCTGTTTTATCTGTATGTAGGAACGTTAAATCTTGATTATTTTTCAATTTCTTTATGATTTTAATGATTTTATGATTTTTTCGAAAAACTAACAAAAGCGCATGAACCCGATAAGTTACGAAAATGCTACATTTTGTGCGGTTGTAAAATAAATATTAGACCCATTTTTCTTAAGAGCACCTAGACCTTGGTTACCATGCAAATGAGTATAGCAACCTCTCACCAGGTAGCGAATAAACATGATAGAGGAAGCACTATTAATAATGAAGCAATCTCTAGAAGTCGCCAATTTTTTTTCTCATTGTCCACCCTAATCATTGAATATCCACAAAATCGATATTTTACCGTTCTATGTTGGGAATACAGTTTTCATTGGATGTAACAGGGACGACATTTTTATGGATGTGTCATTTAAAGGTTGCTATGAAAAAAATTCCTTCGATTTAAATTTAAATTGTATGCATCAATTTTTATTACACTCTGAGCCATTCATGTTTGTGTTACTAATGTGTGCCTAATCCTTTTTTCACCCCCCCCCCCTGTTGTTACAAATAAATTACTTGAAACGAGTTAAAAAGGAAAAAGAATTGAAAAAATATTACTACAGTTTTTAAGGCAAAATTTTGAATTTTATCGTTCGTGACATAAGTGTAATAAGTGACATAAGTCTCAAGACAGCAATTTTTTCCCCTTCTCGCACTGTCGCGTCATGATATTCGGTTCAAAACGCCGACTTTGACAACAATTTCTGAAAAAGATTTTGTTTTTACCGCAAAACGGAAAAACAGTTCCATTACATAGCCAATTTCATACGTTTGCGAACAAAAATGAATTAAGAATTTTATCAGGAAGTAGCCAGTTTGAATTTGAGAATAGCTTTATAAATTGTATAAATTTTATTTCAAATGTTTTAAGTCAAACTGTAATACTTACAATAACACATCAAAAACAATATCGTAGTACATCATTCTATTGTTTATTTTTGTATATTGGGTTTTAAGAAAGTTTGCTGTGGATCTACGGAATGCATGTTTCAGTTAGCGTGGTCGTACCTCCCCAACAAACACGTCATATCTGGCCGCTTGCTGTGAACATTATGGCCAAATATTTTTGCGGCAATTTGTATCCAGCCACCATTGTATATTAACTGATGCGCCGCTACATCCGGTAGCAGTCGACTAACGGATAACGGGCGAGCGCAGAGAAAACTACTGCATTTTCCGCGCTCAGTAGCCACTAAAGTTAAACTTTAGGCCAGCATGTAAAAGCCTGTCATCACCTAGAAAACAGAAGGCCAGTGTCGTCTACTTGATATAATGTTGATAATAAGACAGAGAGAAATCTTTTTTCCTCACTTTTTCAGCATAATTTTCGTTATTTAAAATTTGTTTTTCTATGAAAGCATATTAAGTAAAATGCGAGTAAGTTAAGTTTCCAGCCAGCGTATAAAAGTCCTTCATAATTTAGAAAATAGAAGGCCAGTGCTAAGTAGTTGATATTTTGATTATAGGAGATAAAACAAAATATTTTTTCAAAATAATTTTCACTGTTTAAAGAACATTGTTTAATTAGATGAACGTATTAAAATAATAATAATAATAATAATAATAATAATAATAATAATAATAATTTCGATTTTATGCACTAAAATATATATTTGAAATTTTTTCTTTCTCTTTGCTTTTACCCATTTTTGTAAATTACAAATAAAATTAACTTGTTTGCAAAGTATTTCTCAGGCGGTTCTCAAATTCCCTACTCAACAAACGCGAAACTTCCTGACACTCTTCTGATTCATTTTGAAACGTGAAGTCATAAAATTGACAGGGGTCACTGTTGAAGTGATTTGGAATCAAATGGCGGTTTTCATTTTTGATAAATAATTTATTGCGTTCTAAGCGATTTTTGTAACGTGACCACAGATTTTTCTCTTTTCCCACACTGTCGCGCCGGAAATTTGGTTCAAAACGTCACATTTGACAATATTTTCTGAAAGATCTTTCGTCATTACTAAAAAATCGAAAACTCTGTTCTATTACATAGCTTCTGAATAAGAACACCTGCCAATTTCAGGCATTTTCGAACAAAACTGAATTCAGAAATGTGTCAGAAACTAGCTGATTTCGATTTGAGAACAGCCTTAATACATTGAATTTTCTTATGAATACACTGGAATAAAAATGAATATCCTTAAAATTTTAAACAAATTCAGACCTAAACAATATACTACTAATATATAATTCACTTTTTACAATTCGGTGTTGCAACTAATTTTTAATATCGTATGAAATTTGTTTAAAAAAGTATTTTTTTTTCCAGATGATCAAAATTAAATAATATTTTAAAGAAAAATTATGTATATAATTGAAAGCAAGACAAAAAGACAAAGTGATTTATTTTATAAGGCATATGCCGCTTTATAAAATACATTAAAATATTTTGTCCCTCCCGCCCTCCCCCCTCCCCTCCTCTTCAAAAAGGCTTCCATGTTTAGTAAATTAAAGTTTCGGTTGAAGGACGCATTGGAAGGACGTGGGGGATCAAGGTCAAGATAGGGGAGACTGAAAATTCTCGGAAGACACACGCCCGAGGCTCAAATCTGGCTTTTTTTGACTAGTCATTCTCATTTAGTTAGAGAGAGCGCTTAAGAGATGTTGCCTGTTTATATCTTGTATGAGAGAAGCGAACCAGTAATTTCTTAAACATTGGTAAGGTTTTATCAGTTTGTCTATTCATTAAATATATATGTTGTGATAATCTTTTTTGCATCATTTGATTCACGATAGAATTATTTTTTATAAAACCGCACGAAATTTTAAACGTGCTTTTCTTTTCAAAATGTAGAATGATATTTAATTTACAATTGCTTATTTCATGAGATTCACTGATACTGTACTTTATTGCTTAAGGACGTTCTCAAACCCTGACCCATTTCTCAATTAATTTTTGTTTAGAAACACATAAAACGTGCAGGTGTTGTCATTCAGAAACTATGTAATTGAAAGACGTTTTTCATTTTTTGTTAAAGGCAGAAGATATTTCGTAAAATACTGTCAAAGTCGGCATTTTGAACCGAATTCCCAAAGCGGCTGCTTGAGAAAGGGAATAAAATTGTCGTCAAAAATCCTTATAATTCGATAAGCATTTTATTTATCAGAAAATGGAAAACTCATTTCGATTTCAAATCACTTCAACAGTCAGGCATACCAATTTTATTCCTGTACGTTTTAAGATGTGTCAGAAAGTTCCGTGTTGTCGAGCAGGCAATTTGAGAACCACCTTAAAATAGAAAATATTGAGATTTAATTTTCTGTCAATTTTTTTTTTCTTTAACGCCTTTTAAATCTATTAAATAATATTTTCCGATAATGCATATGATTTAAAAATAATCTATAATAATAAACTATCAAAATAATCTATAAAAATAAACTATAATAATAAACTACAATATATAATAAACTGTAATTTATTTAAAATAATTATTATAGCATTATATAATAATTTTTAAAGAAGTTTTTTTCCTCTCTTTTTCTGAGAGTGGAAAATAACTGTTCTAAAAAAAAAATTGTAAATTTTAATACAATTTAGAAAACTAGAATAAGAAAAAAACATTAAAAATTTCATGACAATTTCAAATTACTGAATTTTCATGTGAAAAGATTAGAATATTATTATTATTATTTTAATATTTGGCTATTAAACTTTAAAAGATAAATAATCATAAAAAACTGGTCATTCATTGACTATATAAAATAAAAATGTACTGCAATTTTCTTTTATTTATTTATTTTATTACTTAGGTGAAAATTAATATTCATAAAATTAAAATGATGCAAAAATGTTTTTTTTTTTATTATCAATAATGATTTAATGAATAGACATCTTATACTGGTAATATACTTAACAATAATTTATTTTAAAACCATTGTGAAAAAAAAAAAAGAAAAAAACTAACATTAGACATACATACACATAAAAGATTATTTAAGCACCAATTCAAATTTTATTCTGTTAAAAAAATGCTTTTTATAAATTTATTTAAATTATAAAGTGTTTTTGTGTGAAAATAAGTGCTAATTAATAATCATTTAGGTTCACTTTTCAAGAAAACTATAAGTTCAAATTACCTTGTTTTTTTTTTTTTCTTTTTTTTTTTTTTTTCAAAACAAAATACTTGACATAGTGAATGAATTAGTTTTTTTTAATCATGTACTTTTAAAATTTATATGAAATATGATTATTTAAAAATGGCATTGGATAAAAATTTTAAATATATATAATTGAAAAAATAAAATTAATTCACTATGTCAAACATTGTGTTTCTCAAATTTTTGACAAAAAAAATCAAGGTAATTGAATTTATAATTTTCTTGAAAAGTGTACATAAATGATTATTAGTACTTTATTGCACGCAAAAACACTTTATCATTTAAATAAACTCCTAAAAAATATTTTCTTTTATAGAATAAATTTTGATTTATGCCTAAATAATCTTTATTGGGCGACAATGGCTGGGTTTTGGCTAGCTTACATTTATAATACCCAAAAAAGGCATTTTTGTGGGCAGTTTTGGGCTGGATTTAATTCTTGAAAACCACAAATGGCGTTGCTACGGCAAGTTTCTGGCTATCTTTTATTCATTATGATTTTTAATGGCCTAGCTATGGCTAGTTTCCATTAATAATTGCCATTTAAAGTATAATTGTGGCCAGTTTTAGGCAATCTATCATTTATGATTAACCGTTAGTGGCCTAATTATGGGGATCTTATTGTACTTCTGGCCAATTCTGTTGCGGCCTCATTATGGCCAGCGTGACAGTTTTTTTAAGTTGCCATTACGGCCAATGATAGCGGCCCTCCATCTGACAGTTGGGGCCAAAGCTAACGTAGCCATCAGTGGCCCGAAAGTTCTGTGTTCGTTGGGTCAGGATCAATTAACCGCACTAAACAAGAGAAATCTCTATTTTTAAGTATCCCAAAATGTTAATCATTTTGACAAAGTTATATTTATTTCTTATGTATGTTTATGGCATAGCTTTCAAGAGACTCCTAAGATTTTTTTTTTTTTTATAACTTGGGGAAAAAAACGCGAACTTCTAATTGATGGAAGGAAAAAGAAAAGTTTAAATGTTATTTCATACAGTCAAAATTTTGAAATGTATCTTTCGTGACATAAGTGGTACACAAAATGTAGAGTTTACCTGTTTGAAGCAGTGTGGCACGATAACCTCGAACCGTAATTTTTTAACGTCCCCGTTCAGTTAAAATAAAACAGTTCATTTCTGTTATCAGAAATAACAGTTCCTGTTCGAAGCCGTGATTTCAGTAAATCTAGTCAAAAGGTGTTGAATTAAGGTATCACAAACTATCATCATGCCACATTATCAAATACTTTTTCTTTTCGTCCTAGGTTTTCTATAACTTATAAGTTTATAAAATTCTTCTTTTAATATAAAAGTTAAATCTTTCCATTCAGTTAACTTCCTTAATTTTAATGCCAATCTTACATCCTGTCCTGTAAATATCTCTATCCTTACAATTAAATTTTGCCAGTATTGAGCCTGTTCTTCAAGTTGGTACTTTGGCACATGCTTTAATCCGACATTGTTCATTATTCATCTTATTCCTTAAATAATGAATATTTTTATTTTTGTCAGTTTAATTAGTTTCAGTACATGTAATTTATGATTTAACTTTTGACATGCTCTGTATATGGTGGAAAATAAAGAAGAAAAGATAAGAAGTTAATGATGTCTATGACATGCATTTTAATTTATCATTTTAAATAATTTAAATTTTGTAAATTAAAATTAAAAATAAAATAAAATGTCGTGCCAGTACAGTTCTGGAACTGAAAAAAACAAACAAACAAAAAAAGGTTCAATTCAGGTTTTCATACCATCAGCAACAATGTTCGATTTTCGGTTCAAAGATAGATTTACGTACGCGTATAGGAAGCATTTATGAATCAAAAGAAATAATTATTTTATAGATTGTGATTCATACTTTTTCGAATATAATTTTATAATTCTTATTTCATAATATAAAATTATGAGAATTTCAAGTATAAAATGCAGTAGCCCGATAAGATTATTATTTTAGGAAATATAAATTTACAGATGTTCGATTTAAAATCAGAGGGTCAAAACTTCATTTCAATTTAAATAATAAATAATTAAATAATGGATAATTTTCAATTCAAAACTTTTGGTATAAATGACATAAAATTTAGAATATGGCCATAAATTTAAATAAAAATATGTTGTCCTAATTAGGTGCAGCTATTCAAAATCTAAACGTTAATTCAATTTTTAATATGGAGATGGCCCCCAAACCCTAATCCTATTAGTACATTTTATATCCAATATCTTTTCATATGACGTTTTCCTGCGGAATGAGAGTTTTCCGGTCTGTCCAATATTGAGCAAAATCAGGTAAACCATACATGCCAACCTCCCGCTTTTTTTTTAAGAAAAAGAAAAAAAAAACTTTGAACCAGAAACTTCTTTTAATGAATAAAATCACGTAGATTTCAAATGACTAAACTAACGATGTGTAAACGATATTGGTGTCAACTTGTCATTCCAGATGTGCATGTAAGCACATAGTGTGCAAATGCATGGCATCTGGTGGAAATACGTAGAATTTATTGGTAGTAGCGTATACGATACAAAATGCAGTGGCGATAATACAAATACAATGACGCTGGCATAGTGTGGGATTACAGCGCCCGGGGCAGTGTAAAGTATTATGCCCTCCAGCCTAACTAGTATGGCTACTGGTTAGCCACAAACTTTTATAAAACCAAGTTATTTATTTATAAATTAAACTTATTTGTTTGCATCTATTACTACTTATTTCTAAATTATAACAGCATTTAATATGCAGTTATATATAGAATAATGTTCAAATTAATCTAATGCCTCAAGTTGTTCTCGACGTGTTTCCCGAATTGAACTTAAGCCAGAATAACTACTTTTGTCATCAGACACCTTGTTTCTCTTTTCAACTCTTCATTCTTCAGAAATATCCCATTTTTTGCGTTTTCTCGGTTGCTTATGTGACTAGAGAATCCTCACAAAATGGAACTGATTCTGGTAATCGATGAAGCAAAAGTTATTTTTGTTGTAAGTATAATTTCAGCAATCGCAGGTCTCCGCAAATAAAGAAAAGAAAAGAAAGGACATAATACAAATTAACAAACTGTCTGTATCTCCTTTGGTTTCAGAGGTTTCTTCTGGGACCCATCTATCCAGACTTCAAAAATGAACATATCAAACCCCATATGAACCAGGATCAAAAATGAACATATAATCAAACCCAACATACTTGTATATTTTAGAATGTGTAATGACGAAATTTCGGAGCCTAAAAAGCTATTATTTGAAGGAAAATCGAAGAATAAGAGAAATGAAAAGTGGATCTCGTTGTTCTGGATTTTCATCAAACTGGATCCACTACAACACATTTACTCTTTTTTTTCCCTCACATTTTACACATTTACTTTTTTTTTCTTGATAGTACTTCAAAATTATGATTTTTTTCCCACTAATTTTTTAAAAAATTATTTAAACTTTTTTAACGTGAGGCAATATTGTGTTATTTAAAAGTTTCATAACATAATATCTTTGCAAATTATAGATATGCAAATTGGTATTAAACTAAACTGATTTGGCTTACAAATTTATGGATTACGCTAAAATTTATTATTTTATAAATTATAATTTTACAAAGTTTATAATTTTAGTATTTCAATCTATGATCTTTTCTAATGTCATTTTTTAATTAATAATTCTTTGAACTACCTGTTACTTCAGACATTATTTTAATCTTTAACACATATAGACAGGCACTGTACATCCTTAAAAACATATTTAAAAACACATAACCCTCTATCCCTTCCTAACAGATGGCGCCAGATGCTGTTAGAAAGGGATAGAGGGGTTAGTTTCAAAGTAACTACCAACATTTGAGAAAGCGGCGTGACCACTCAGGGTACATTGGTCTAAGTCGTCAGGTTAGTAAACAGGACTTCACGGGTTCGATTCCTCGCATGGGCAAGAGTTGGTTAATTACTAGAAACTCACGCAGGAATGAAAAAAATGAGCAGAAATGTATATATCCCTTGTTGTCCTCGCGAAGTAACTTTTTTTTTATCCTAAAAATTTTATTTTAACGACATAAAAAAATTTAAATTTGAATACATCCATGGGATCAAAAATGAGTGCATAGCAGTTCATATTTGAATACATCCATGGGATCAAAAATGAGTACATGTGTTTCTCAATTTTGAGTACATTTGGATCGGAGCTATTTTGAGTATGTGACGTATTCAAAATTGAGTACTTTTTACTCAACTTTGAATACCCATTTTTTACAGTGTTCCAAAGCTTCTTTTTAATTTTCAGACTACTCACTGAAAACGCGTACTGCTTCATTTTTTGAACACCATCTTATATCACATGATCACTTCACATTAATTGTCATGTTCCCTGAGAACGTCCCATCTGTGTGTAAAGCTTGAATAAACTGTGTAAATTTTCTGTACAATCCCAAAATGAAGTCCGAGACTTTGTTATAACACTAGCTGCGTGTACACTAGTAAGATTAAATAAATGATTGCTACATGGCACGAACACGGCTTTGGACTCTATACTACCTTTCTGAACACCACTAATGTATTAAGGCACTTGTCCAAGTTTTCGACCATCTGCTTGCCACAAATTTGTTAAGTAATTGCATTAGCTGATTTCCCATTTTACTGAATAAAACTGATAAAAGGCTCTTCAGCTGGGATTTCTGTTTTTTCAAAGTACACATATCGAATTACTTGGGACATTTGATCACATGTGAAATATCTGGTGTACTACCACTTGGACTGTAAAATTGTTTTGAAAAGATTTGTGTTTTGATAGGATCAACAATTAGTCTAACAACATTATCTTGACTCTGTGCTAACAAATAGGACATGACATAGCCATCTGTTTGGGAACTTTCTTAAAATGCTCATTAGGAATAAGGTCCTATTTGAGAAGTAACTTGTAGGTATACAGGAAATTTCCATAGTTATCATTTGCATTTAGATTTTTTGTATGAAATGCAAGGTTAAGGGTTAATGAGTGATTTTTTACAAATAAATTCGTTTCTTAAAATGTATTATATTAAATTCAAAAGGTCTAATGTATTATAGTGTAATAGTGTCTAATGTAAAATAGAAAATCGAAATATGTAAATTGAATTTATGCAATTTTATAGCAAAAGTGTGTTGTGCAAAATGCAAACATCCCTAAAAATGCTGCATCCTTTACAATCGCCTCTTTGCCCCCCTCCATCCCTCCTTACACTACTTCACTGGATTAATGATGCATATTTTTTTCCCTTGCATTTAGTTTCCTTGAACGCCCAGATCACAATGGATTCGCTGTCGAACCAATATCCCTTTTTCCTACCTCATTACCGAATGAAATCTAGAAAATTTAAATTCAACATTAAATAGACCAACAACCTTTCATTTGACTGGTACCAACTGAAAATGTTTCGATTCGAACAAGAAATGTTTTCATAAAATAAATAAAATATAAATCGCACAGAAATAAGTATTAGGCTGTATCAAAAGTATTTTCGTTCTTTGAATGATTTTATACGCCCCTATTTTTGAACATAACATGTTATTTAAGAGGATAACATGTTATTAAGAGGCAATTCAAAACAAATCCAAATGTTTTAAGGAAGGGGACTCAGCCTTGAAATTAAACCCAGAAGAGACATCAGTTGTAAATTCTGACGAGTTGAAGGGAAAAATGAATAATTTTTTAATGTGTCGTTCTTCCATATAACCCCTTCCTTAAAACATTTGGATTTGTTTTGAGCTGCCCGGATACTGCACTTGTCCTGGCCTCCAACTGCACGAGGTTTGAGGACAGCTTTATTGATTTTAAGACCTAGTTTAAAATAATGCCTTGAGATACACAAAATCTCAACATTGGTATCACGATTTATGTGACCTAAAAATGAAAGAAAGAAACCTGTATGATGATAGAACAGAGAGGGACATATATTGTCTTAAATAACATTTTATGTTCAACAACAAGGGTGATAAAGTGCCAGCTACATGCTTTGGTATCAAAGCATTCAAAATACAAAAATACTTTTGATACAGCCTAATAGTGAAAGCCTGGTGTAAAATATTTTTACAAAACTTGATTAAAATTCCCGATATGTTTAGTGCTTTAAAATCTTTATCTGTTTCCCTGAGTTAATGCACTAATCAGGGACAGTCTTAATCTTCTTGCATACAGCCAAGAAAATACGCCTTTTTTTTGGAGACATGCCATCTGAATCAGTCAGAATGAACACTCCGGTAGTCGCATTATATCTTTTATAAAATGTGGGACTTACATTTGCTCAAAATGTGTATAACGTTGCTTTAATAATTTTTTTAATGAAAAATATTACGCGTGGAAATAGCTTTTGCATGAAAAACTGTGATTTTAAATGCTTCTTTTCTTTTTTAACCATTGGGAAAGTGGTTGTTGCTTTCGGTCGAGAATGGACCAAATGATGTTCGCATTTTACTATTTTTACCGTTTTTAACGAAATTCTGTAACTTTAGAAGAATTTATCTTTGAATAGGCAATAGAAATGCATAAAATCGTTACAAAAATTTTAAAGTTACAAAAAGGATAGATGCAAATTATCAGATATGAAAAATAAAGTAGAAATTTGGTTCTTTCGTGTTATAGCGGCACCCAAGGATGAAATATTTTAGTTTCTGTTTGTTTTCATTAATATATTGTAAATTTGGTACTTTCGTGTTATAGCGGCCCCCAAGGATGAATCACCAAGCGACCAAGATTTATCGCCAAATTATAAAGCATGTATGACATTATAATAATATATGATATATATATATATATAACATTTCTTGACGTATGTGGCCAAGTTATAGTCATATATGATTCATATAGGATGCATATATGATGTATATATATATATGGCATGTGTATATGATGTATATACGACATAAAAGACGTAAATAATATGTGTATATTGACGTATATGGCACATATAGAAGTATTTGGAATATATATATGCGTATATAGGATGCCTATATAAGCTTTGCGATGATCTTGGCGAAATCATAACTGCGACCTTGGCATAATCATAATTGTGGGGGCCGCTATAACACGAAAGTAAGGTATTTGTTTTTTCGAGAAAGGGATGCATGCTCATTATACAGTAGTCCCAAAAATATTGAAACGTGCTTTCATTCCTTACCTGTTGGAGGTACATAGGCAATGTAAATTGCAAAAGTGTTTAAAATAAGGTAGGAATTGTGATTATGTGGATGACAGAGATAACCGGCCCGGGTACCCAACTTTCGCTTTAGAGTTGTAGTGCAATACATTCCAGCCTCTGAAGTTTAACTTAGTTTAAGGTCAGTGGAACAATTCACCAAACAGAGTATTTCTGTGTTAATTCTAAAATTTACAAGTTTTCAGGTCATTTTTTAAAGAATGACCATGAATTTCTATATATTTGACAATTTGGTAGAGCTTAAGGTTATTTTGAGGTTACACATGACTATTTTGCCTAACTGACACGTGAGTACTCAAAAGGAAATTCTATAAACAGCAAGTGTAGAAAATAGGCACCACCCTAACATCACAGACAGCCGATGTGAAGTCTTCTTGACATCACAAATCGTCACAATTGTCACAGTCACTACAATGAACAGAAATGTGATATCTTTCATTCGTCTCATTTTTACTCTCATTTGGTCACTCCACTGAACAGTCACCATGACTGCTGATTTTTGACGAGTCACCAGGGGACTTTACAATGAAGTCATCTTGTGGCTCTCATGTGACTGTCATTTTGACTCTCCATTGTAAAGTCATCATGATAGCTGTTCTGTGACGAGTTCTCAAGTGACAGAAAATGAAATCATCTGGTGACTTTTCACAAAGGAGTGCAATGATGACTTCACAATAGAGTGTCGATCACCGGAAAGTCACGATGCGACTTCATTGTGACATTATTTGGCGACTCATCACAATGCAATGCTCACAATGACTTCAAAGTTCAGTCTTCAACTAACAGTGACTTGAGAATCACAAGGTGAATTCATTGTAATGTCACCTGGTGACCCATCACAAAGCGACAGTCACAGTGACTTTTCAGTGTTAACAATCATTTGAGAGTAATAATGCGACAGTGAAATATCCCATATTTTGATTCACAGTAGCGATTGTGACACTTCTAACCATGTGTGACGTCAAGGGGACTTCACATCGACTGACCGTGCTGTTAGGGTAGTACCTCTTTTCTACACTTGCTCTTTATAGAATTTCCTTTTGAGTACTCACGTGTTCAGAAATTAGCATTTTGTGTTTGTGGCTTAAGTTTTGCACACCAGTGTATATAACAATACAAATACTACTGATAACACAATACCGATATAAAACAAAAGACAATGAACATATGTGTAGTGACTTTAAAAGTGGTTTGTTTTGCAATAGACACATAGAGTAAGGTGCGAACGAAAAAATATAGTTATATGAATGCACATACATTTACACTTCAATACCAATACAACAATACAGTAAATACACCAGTCCTGACATTCATTTATAAATTGTTATACGGTCCCTGGGTCCTATATAAATTACATTTAGAAATTTACCCGACCCAAATTCACCGCGTTATGATACTTTGAATTTTATGAAATTTCGATGCTTTGCGGTACTAAAAACAGAAAAATGGCTGGTAACATAATCTTAATTACTAGCTTTTTTTTTAACACTTTTGCAATTTCCATTGCCTGCATGTCTCCAACAGGTAAAAAATGAAAGCGCCTTCAATCTCCTTGGGACACCCTGTATAAATAAAATTGTTCAAACATATTGATCCCAACATATGTGTATGCCAATGCATTTTTTGTCCATTGTATACATTCTAACTCTTTTCGAACGAGCTATTTCTAGTTAAAGGAATGGAAATTTGTATTTAGAGTATATGCAACATGAAAAATTGAATGAAGAAGAAAAATAAATATACAGGGTGTCCCAGGATTATTGGGACAAACTTTAAGGGGAGGTAGGGGACATCACAAGGATTCAGATTTGCATAGCAACCCATGGTCGGAAACGGCTTCGTTCGCCGTTAGGTGTTGTTGTTCACAATAGCATTGGAGCACCTCTAACATCTGCATATTATCGCATCTTTTTGTAAGAGGTGGTACCAAGCTTACTTGACACTATGCCACAGCATGTCAGATGCCATATGTGGTTTCAACATGATCCGAAACGTCATGGGAAAGTAGTATAAAAGGGATAAGAAACGCACAAGACTGAGATCATCTGAAATAATTTATTGGTCAAAGATATTACATGTACTGTGGTATATGATATGTGAAAACGTCACAAAAGATGTTCAAAGTTTTCATCATTGCTAGCGATGCATGCATTACACCGTCGGACCATAGATTGGCTGACTCGCTCAAATACACCTGGATTTTGTTGGATATCCGCAGCAGCCCAGACGAGTCTTGCAACCAAATCCATATCGGAATCCACAGGCGTTGCGTACACAGCACTTTTCAGTGCACCCCAAAAGAAAGAAATCTATGCTGCGTAAATCAAGAGAGTGTGGTGGCCAGGGAACCGGTCCACCACGGCCAATCCATCGGTGACGAAACACCTGATTCAAATGTTCACGAACACATCTATCTGCCATAATAGGGAGGTGCCCCATGATGTTGAAACCACATATGGCTTCTGACATGTAGTGGCATAGTGTCAAGTAAGCTTGGTACCACCTCTTACAAAAAGATGCGATAATATGCAGATGTTAGAGGTGCTCCAATGCTATTGTGAACAACACCACCTAACGGCGAACGAAGCCGTTTCCGACCATGGGTTGCTACGCAAATCTGAATCCTAGTGATGTCCCCTACCTCTCCTTAAAGTTTGTCCCAATAATCCTGAGACACCCTGTATATATAATGGTTCGTATTGGGATTTTCAAAATTAGTATAAAAAATATATATGCATATGGAACGCTAAAACATTTACTATACTCTAGTTATAAACCAATATTGGGTCAATATTGGCTATATCTTGGTTAAATACTGGCAACGTAACATGGGCTGTTTACATTTTGCCAATATTGGCAAGAAATGTTTCGCAAACGTAAAGCCAATAAAGAAATTTTGTCGCAATATTGGATTTTCATCGGATATATTTTGAAAATGCTTGACATATTATTTTTCGTTCTTGTTGTTTTATCAAAAGCATAAATTAAAAACACGCATTTGCTTACTCATCTCAGGTGTGTTCGACGTATGTCACGAAGTTTGATAAATACTAATGAAGCTGTATAGTGTTTATTACTTTATTTTACAGAGTTGTAAAGTTTTTACGACTTTGTTTAGTTTATCTTTCTGTACCTCCGTCTGTCGCAACAGTGGAGATTTTTTCCAAAATGCTGGTCAAATCTTGGAACCAAAAACATCACCCTTTCTACGCGCAATTTTCTATAATTGTATTTCAATGTCCTTAAAGTAGGTTCAGCTAACCTTTATGGCGCAAAGGCAAGGCATACCTAATGTTATGGATATTCCATGAACGATAACAAACTTGCTCATGCTTTCAAAGTGGTTTGCGCCTGATGTAGAAAGACAAAATTTCAAGAAGTTTTTGCCTTTAAAGGCATTACAGTTTATTTCAGCAAATACCATCGCTATGTTGAATATTTTGAAAATAGATGATCTTGAAGAGGTTGGATTGGTGCCGGTGGGAGATTAACTAGGGATCTCTTGAACAATAGGCGAGAATGTTAGCGTCAAGCAAAAGGCCAAGCCAGTTACTCTAAACTAGTAACTCGCTTTATGCTGTTCAAGTGAGATGAGATCACTATAATCTTCATAGTTGAAAACGATACACTGAAAGTGAATCTTTACTGGTGATACTTTTCAGCGTTTTAGGATGGACTGTGTTTAGGGAATAATGTATCAGTAGGTTGATCATAAGCATTTACGAATTTTTGAAAAAGCCATCACTGAATGAGCAATTTTATATATTCTTATTAGATATGTAAAATTTCCGAAAATTTTGAAATGGTGGAAAAAAACGCTCCCCCCCCCCCACCCGGAAAAATTGGAAATTTTGGAAGAAAAAATATTTGTTACAAATAAAAGCTTTCCTTGATATTATTTTCATTACAAAATATAAAATAAACATTTTTTAGGTTTATGCATACTAAAAAATTGTTTTCTCTTTACATGAATATGTTACAAAATAAATGAATAAATAAAATTAATGATTCTTACTATTAAAAATTTAGTCTTTCAAACTCATAGTTTCCACAGAAGTTTTCTTGCATAATTCAACACTATATTTTGTAAATACATGATGCTATTGTTAAAATAATTATTTCGGTTGCATTTTCTAGTTTAAATTGGGATTAATAATATTTTTTAAGGGAGAAAAAAAAACTTTATAACTTTCGCTATAATTTCAACATCTACATATTTGTATGTTTTTACCTCCGAATAACAGACAAATTTTAGGGTTCCGAAATGCCTGTTATTAAGAGGTTGTACTGTATTTCATTTCAATTAATATATAAATGCTGCCAAGCAAACTCTTCTTGATACTCATTTATTTATATGCATTTATAATAAAAACCATAAGTCTAAGGATCTATGCTCAAGATAAAGGCAGATGAAAAGAGTAATTCCAGCTACATTTTTATTAGAGAAAAAGTATATTTCATTTTTTCCAAGAATTCTGGATTATAATATTAAAATATTTCTGATTATCTGTAAGTCCCAAGAAAGTTTTCAATTAATCAATATTAACCCAAACAAGTTTTCAGAACCTAGAAATATACACAAAATCAGCAAAACTTTAAACTATGAAGCTAGAAGGCACTGTCATTACTGGTGGGTATTACCACATTTCAAACGTATTAAGCAATAAAATAGGTAATGCTATAGAAGATCATGATTGTGACAGCTATAAGGGATATGAAAAATTGCACATATAAGAACAGTATAAAAATAAATGAATTTTTAAGATGATATCGGGTTCTATTAAGTTATCAGTCGTTACCATTTTCACTAATTGGTGTTATTGATAAAATTTTCAATATGGATTTTCATTTTTAATGGGAGATGTCGTATTTAATTATTTACAGATATTTTCCAAGTTAATGTTTTCATGTGGGAGATTGAAAGTTTTTAATGAAGATGAAAATATAAAGGAGAAAACACCAGATTGTAGCCATTATAAAACTATTTTGATGTTGAACCAAATCCAGTCGAACTAATAAAAGAGGAAAACAGCTTCTAATTTTTTTTTTACACTACGGTTTATTTTATTGGATACTTTTTGGTATTTTGAGTATTTTGGTATTTTGGTATTTTGGTATTTTATTATTTTTTTTTTTTTGCAGAATAAATGCACGAACTGGCTTGGATTTTGCGTTGAAATTCATAAAATGACACCATAGGGTGCCCATAAATTCTACGTTTGATAAAATGCAGATCCCTCAGTTATTTAGTAAAATAAATTTTTCATTTTGATTATTAGCTTGTTTTTAAAGTAGACTCCGAAAATTAAAAAACGATTAGCGTTTTGGCTGAAATTTCGGGGAACTTCGCCAATGTTCATCGTCTAAAACATGAGGCTCTGCATCCGAAATCTTTGATATAATAGAATCTCGGGTAGCCATAATTCTTCCGCAGAAAAAACAGCCACCTTTTATTTTTAAACTTGAGCAACAATTGAATGTTAAAATCATTTCCAAGGTCAAATTTTAGAAAACAAACCGCGTTATTATTAGATCGTTTCTATTATTAGAGAAGTTAATCCAATTCCAATGCATTCCACCACACATAAGTGTATTATTGATTAACCAGAGTGGAGACATGCGAGGCTTTTGCACTGCATTCTTTGAGATTACTGGAGTATACCCTTTTTCATTCATTTTTAATTAACTGCAAGTTTTAACCAAAACAGAGTATTTTAACGAAATGGAAGTGTATTGTTCAAAAACCTTTCGCATGATAGTATCTCTTACATCGTTGTCCGTTTTGTATGTACGTAGAAAAGGGATGTTGACATCACAAAATATATATGCAGAGTTCGGCAAAATACATCGACAAACCATTTTAGATACAGAATACAAAATGCATTGGTTTTAGAACCTAAAATACAAAATACGAAATAATTTTCAAATAAAAAATTTTTCAAATACAAAATACGTGTATTTTCAAAATACATTTAAAATGCAAAATACATTATTATTATTTTTTAATTATTATATATTAGGTTGCACTACGCAAAAATTATTCTGATTTGATACTGATAAAGTGCTTTTGTAACACTGATTAAACTCTTTAAAAATATAAATTTTCAAAATAAAGAAGCAAAACTGATAAAGAAAATATAGCAATTTATGGGAAAACACATTTTACATACTAGAAAACAAAGGATACTTACAGATAAAATTAAAAAATGTGTACGGGAATATGAATATTTTCATGGATGTAATTCAGCTGTGTTATAAAACATAATAAAGTGTTATAAAACATTTTACATACTTCACCGATAGCAACGTTAAGAATTATAAAAACTTATTTTAGAACAATTCAGCAAAAATACTTCAGCAGAAGCTAAATATCTTATTCATTAAAATCCTTAACATACCAGACTTTAAAAAAATGTAAATATTAATTTCCAGAAAGGAATTCAAAGACTAGACAAAACAGACATGCATGTATTTTACTGTTGTGAATTGTTAATTTGCAGTGTAAAAACAATAGTTTGAAAAATAGAGAAATGTATTTTGAGTATTTTCAAAATACAAAATACTTGGAAAAACCATTTCAAAATATATTACCAAAATACTTTAGTTTTATCAGTTTAAAATACAAAATACAAATGTATTTTGAAAATGTATTTTTGATACTGCCCAACTCTGTATATATGTTATTGATTTGAGTGCAGGAAATTTATTTAAAAACTAAAAGAATGAGAAAAAATGTTAGAATTTATGAAGTAGCTTCCTATTAAGTATCCTAAATTAGACTAAAGAGAAAAAAAAGTAAAAGTTATTAGTTTAAAATAAACGTTTCATTATTAAACAAAGACACAAACAAGATTACACTTTACAAAATACTAACGGAGAAAATGAAAACATCTTAGAATGTTTTTAACGAAAGACTAAAGGAGTTTCAAGAAAAAAACATAGAAATAAAAATTGAAATTGGATTTGCAATTTCTGCATTTTTTCAACGTGAATTCGGAATAGGATGAAATTTATCTAACACCGCAAGAAATATTTATTTATTAAAAAAAAAAATTAATGTTGTTCTAGTTAAAAAATAAACGTTTTCTAAAAATTTTCCTGTTATTGCATTACCTTTGAGGAAATGTTTTACCTCTTACTACCAATGTTTTCCTTAACAAAATATCACACTTTTGATCTTTTCTAGATGCGATGATTCTAAAAGCCTGAAACTTTATTTGAAGGCCATAGGCTAAATATTTCCTGATTTTTCCTTTATACAATAATTTTTTATGATTGGATGGGTAAATTTTCATTATTCGTATCGTGTGTTTTGACTGGTCATTTTACGCAGTTACTTGAATTAAATGCCCACAGATAAAATCGATAAAGAAACCATAGAAATTTTTCGACCATTCTAAAACATTGCTAATAGCTTATGTGCGTTCTGCTGGATAAAATATCATTTTTAATTCATCGGTGGTAAGTATTTTTTATTTGTAAACAAAATTTAAAAGGAATTTTTTTTGCTAAATGAGACAAGTTGAGCCCTTTTACTTAATGCTGTTGAAAGTCAGTTGTATATGTGCGCCAATAATTGATTATTCTGATAAAATGAATTTTAGTTTTTATCGTCTTTAGTTTTGTTGAAACCTTGTTGTAATTTTTCTTTAACTTTCGCGTTACAAATTAACCCTAGAAATCTAATATATGTCATTTTGATGTAGATTTCTCATTGAAATAACATTAAGGTTGGTGGAACGTGAAATGAGAAATAAACTCTGTACCCTAAAAAATGTTAAATTTATGTAATTTATTTAGAAATTGGGGTAATAGCTATAGTCATTTTACATTTGTGACCGGTAACTGCAATAATTTAAAAATATATTAATTTCCCCCAAAATGTTTACACAATTAAAAAGCCCTTTCATTAAGAATTTCTAGATACGATAAGAGTTTCTAGATACTACGATAACTCACTGATAGTAAAAGACCTATCAGTAATGAATCTTAAATCCAATTTAATTTTAAATTATTAATAATAAGTGAAATGACGGGATGATTTATTTTGTTTTTCTGGGTTAATGTCATGATGAAATTTTTCAAAAAGAATTTTGTCTTTTTTTGGTTTTCTGAACGTGTTAAGACGATAACGTTTTTCCTTCATCAACGAGAGAAAGTTTTTATTTTTCGTATACAGTAGAATATCGTTACAACGAATGTCACTTTTACGAATTTTTCAGTTTAACGAATATCTTTTGGATTTAAAAAAAAGTCCCGTTCTTTTACATTATAAAAATGTTCACTTTCACGAATTTCATATTAACGCATTTTTTCAAATTAACGAATTTATTGAAGGCTAAAAAAGAAGAGTCACTTAAGTTATACAAATGTTGAGTTGGCAAGGAAAAAAAACTAGAATTTTGAAGAAAACTTTTGTCGGAAACTCAATGAAGGGGGGGTAGGCGACAGTGAAAATGAAGCTGATGATGATTGTCCATCCAATACCGAAGATTGTGTTGTACGATCAAAAGGTGCTCTATAGAACATTGAAGCTCTTAAAAAGTAATTATCCCAGAAAAATAATTTTCCGAAAACATTTTATACAATTTGTTTGAAAAATGTATTGTCAACTTCAGTACAGAAAGAAAAAATTCTGGTTTTTTTGTAAAGATATAAATTTACATTAACGACAGATGTCAGTGAAATTTTTAAATCCGTCAGATACGTAAGTTAAATTATAATTCCTTTATAATAGTTACGATTAAAATATTGAAACTTAATGAACTTAATAATAATCTTATTTCTAAATAGTAAGTTCACATTAGTAATATATACTGTATATACTGACAAGTTTGCATATTAACCGAAATTCAATGTAAGTGTAGTAATAATAGATTTTTTTTTATTCGATGTGCATGCAATCTTCTTTTTTTTTTTTTTAAACTCCGTATTGGAATTTCACATGAACGAATTTTTCAGTATAACGAATTTAATCGGTGGTCTCCAGAAAGTCGTTATAACGAGATTTTACTGTATATATTTTTATATACTCGATAAGCAATCTATGAAATTCTTTCAAACCTTTCTAATTGTTTAAAAAGAAATGTTAACCCTTTGTGTACCCGTGTTGCACATATGCAACAAACTATAATTCATTTAAGAAAATCAATTTCCTTACTATCTTATTTCTACAGCAATGCAATTAAACAAAATTATAAATATTTAAAATAAGCGCTCGAAAAAATCTATTTTTTGTAATTAAATTTCGAAAAAACTAATATGAATTGTCCTATGAATTTTTTTAACAGAAATAGATTTTTAGAAGCTTCAAATTTTCAAATCCAAAATGACAGCCCGTTTCTCCCAGTAGTTCTTGTGTTATGCTCAAAATACTACCCGAATCGCAACCTGTTTTGCAACGATTTAAAAATGAATTTAACATAAGGAGTTTGATTTGAAGAAAAAAAACATGAGGAGTTTCAAATTTTAAACCTTCATAAGTCCTAAACTACTTGACCGAATGATTTTTCCGTTTGGTATCATAAGTTTGCCGGAAAAGCCAAATAGGATATCAAAAGTATATGTTCGTATTTGATACAATTTCAGTATGAATACAATCCCTAAGCTCATTGTTTTTAAAACATAAATTGAGGAATCGTGATAAATTCGTACTTTTAGAAGTGTTTTCTCCATAGCTTTTTCATCTGTTTTACACCTGTAATTTGTGAATTTTGTAAAATCCGTGCTGCATTAACCCCTTAACTGTTGGGCTTTTTCGACACCATAAACTAAAAATAGGAACAATTCACCACTTTTTCCGTACTAAAATATTTGTTTTATATAATCGAAAAATGTCTGCCTATTAATAAAGCGAAGATTGCAATTAAAAATTATTGGTGTCCGAAAGCTTTTAGTAACGAAACAAGCAAACTCTTCTTGCCCGAACTGGATTCGGTCAAGAACAGATTCTAAATAGAAACAGATTCTATGGTACTATAGGAAACAGATTCTAAATAGAAAGTGACCACCTAAAAAAAATAATTTGTAGCCAAAATCGATAAAGTAAAAAAGGAATCGACCTCGGCTATCTCATGCAATAATAATAGTGATAATAACAATAAAAAACATTTAAAAATATTGAAATGCAATAGAGAAGTATAAAAAAAAAACGCTGCCAATTGGTTTAACATTAGCTCGCTAATGTCGGCTCTTAAAGTTGAAGCTTTTGCTTCCTTTGAGAAGTGAATGTCGATGTCATACGCAAGATTATCTCAGAGAAACGTCATCAGCAGTTAATGAGTCATCGGGATTAAAATGTACACACTGGTCAACTATAAGTTTTTTTTTTTTTTTTTTATTATAAATGCATAGCACAAAGGCAAGAAATAACTTTTTCTTTTGTACTAAAGTAAGTAAAAAGGCATGAAACGAAACACGTCGCACGTAAAACAGATGAAAATATGAAATATATTTCCCAATCGGAAAATGGATGTATAAAAATCAATATCTCGTGACGCTTATTCGAAGTGATTGCTTCCTTTCTAATGCATAAAAACATACTTTGAATGACATTGATAATATTATAAAGTTTCGTGCAATGGATACATAATAGCAGAGATATTAAAAGCCAATCAGTAAGCTTAAACATGAATGTCTACTCGAAATATTTTTGAGAGAAGCTATTGAAAACAGTCTACTTTTACACGCAGAAAAAAATGTCGAACCCATTACAGTATTTTATAGAAAGCATATTTATTGAGCTCTATACGGCGCAATAGAACAAGTTCTTTCTCTTCTTCGATTGTATAACTGTGTCAATTAATATCCTTAACTGCTGTGACTGCAGTTGTCTTATAGATACTGTGAAGCGGTCTTTGAGACTGCCTTATTGAAAGATGAATAAAAGGCTCGATTAACTCATAGAGTGCTGTTTCTATTACAAATTTTATGTACAAGACAATTAGAATTAAAACTCATCCATTCAGAAGAGATTAAGAACTCACCTATTCGCTAGAGTACTAGGGCTCCAAACGACACAAAACTTCACTAGTAGTCTAAGGGCTAGCAACGTTTTCGTCACATGATTTTAGCATGGCTCATTTTTCTATATATTCTCCGTCTTTATTGTGTAGTACGAATGCGTCCGGTCTGGCTGGTGGAAGTGGTTGCGTTTACCTGTGGGGGGAGGGGCAATGCAGGTTAAAAAGTGACAAAATTACGTCATTTTAGCATGGCTTTTGTTTATAAAACTTGAATCTGCTAACTATTTGTGATATTAAGTTATTAGTCTGGCACCGTTTTAACGTTGCCAACACCGTGCCAGACCCTCATTTATAGGCAAAATGAGGTGTCAAATTCACGTCATTTTAGCATAGCTGAAATTTTAGTATGTTATACTTTGGCTATCAGATAAGCCATAATTAATTTGCCAGACCGAAATTCGGTTGCTAAATTACTGCCAGACGCCGATTTAAATCTGGCAGAAAAAGCACCTATTATGAGAGTTTGCAGCTTTTGTAGTGCTTTGGCTACTTTCAATACACAATAAAGCCGTAATTGTTGCCAAAGCAACGATCTTTGCTTTAGATAAAAGTATCTATCTCTCTCTCTCTCTATATATATATATATGAATAGCCGCCCGTCCCGACTTCGCGTGGGTGCACAATGTGTCGACTACAATGCAGGGTAGGTGGTAGGTAATTAAACATTATTCTAAATAATATTCTAAAATAATTCTAAATAGGATAGAAGTGGAGGTGAGAAAAAACTGCAGTACTTACAAATTTTAAACTTTAAATAAAAGCTTGTAAAAATGTGATAAGTCATGTTTTTCTATTTATGTACATCATGACAATAATAAATTAATTTTAATATAGCAGAACCACCAGGCTTCACCCGAGTTAACCTTGGCCTACCAGGTAACATAAGTAAAAATTCAATATTCTAAAAATACGCCGATCACAATAACGCATCCGCGTCTATAAACCGTCAAATGACATTCAGAAAAAAACATACGTTATTTTGACGCAATCATGCTAAATCCCTCAGCTTTATAATTGATTAAATGAATTTCTTTTAAAAAATGTCTTACGCAAAATATCTAATAAAAAATCAGCAGTAGTTGTCTTATTCGTCTAATCTTCCATAATCGAGTTCATATCATTTGTTTAACCCCCTTAGTGGGTGAATTTCTAAAATTGCTATAAACACGTGTTTAACTATTATTCTTTAGTAGAATTACTATCCTAAATTTCATGCTCCTACCTGAAACTGCTGCTGAGATACGGTGAAATGACCTAAAACGTTTGACAATCCATTTAACCGCCCCCTTAGTAGTTGAATTTCTAAAATCGCTGAAATACGTGTTTAACTATTTCTTTTAGTAGATTTGTTATCCTGAATTTTGTGCTCCTCTCTAAAACTGCTGCTGAGATATTTTGAAATGACCTAAAACGTTCGAACCTGCATTTAACCCCAATAGTGAATTAACTTTTTTTAATATTCTCTCTTAACTTTTAAATAATTTAGTAAATATTTTCTCTTAATTATCTGAATAAACTTATATAACCTTATTTGACGGTCTGGCTGGCAGAAGATGTTGTTTTTACTTGTGAGAGTAAGGGCAATGCAGGTGAAAAAATTACAACATTAAATTTTAACATGAGTTTTGTTTATAACATTTGTTTCTGCAAACTATTTGTGATATTAAGCCATTAATGCCAGACGGTTTCAACGTTTTTAAGACCGTGCCAGACTCTGATTTATAGGTAAAAAATAAATCATCTACACGTCAAACACGTCATCTACACACAGTTCAAATTTAAATATGTTATTCTTTGGGTATCAGACAAACCATAATTAATTAGCCAGACACCAATTCCGTTGCTAAATTAATGCTAACATCTAGAAAGAAGTAAGCAAGCAATAAAATTAAGTATGAAAATACGTCGTAGTTGATAATAATAAATAATTAAAAATAATATAATAATAGGCATAAATTAGCAATAACAGGTCAGCGAACTGTAGCGAACAGGTAAACGAAAGAAAAAGTGAATACATTCCATTTTGAGTTTTCAAAAAATATATTATAATGAAAAGTAAGTGCTATACATAAGTGCTATATATAATAATGAAAAATAAGTGCTATATATAATAATAAAAATAAGTGCTGAATATAATGAAAAATAAATGCTAAAAAGTACATTAACTTAAAATATTATTTCAAAATTATTTCGCCTTGTGCATTTTCAAGATCTTCGTCTTCGTCACTGCTGTCATCATTATAAGAATTATTATCATCTTTATCATCATTAACATTGCCTATTTCTTTCTAACCACTATAAGTTTATTTAGAAAATTAAGAGAAAAAAATATATGTTGTATAGTTTAAAATTAACAGCGAATATTAATAAAGATTAATTATAATATTACTTAAAAATTAAGACAGAATTTAAATAAATGGTTGACAATTTACGGTGGAGTTTCAGTTTTGCTCTTTTTAAGCTCCTTTGGCGATTTTATACATCTCTATACTTATAAAAGAGCATGTCCTCATGCCTCAGAATCAACGCCGAGTCTCAACCGCTGCTCCTAGGACTACGAAATTTGGAAGATATGTACCCACTAAGAAAGTATTTTTGAAAATTCAGCCCTACGGGGGTTAAATGGGAGGTTCGAAAGATTTAGGTCATTTCTCCATATCTCTGCAGCAGTTTTACGTAGGAGTATGACATTCAGATTAACAAATCTACTAAAAAAATAGTTAAACATTTATTTCATGGATTTTAGAAATTCAATCACTAAGGGAGTTAAATGGGGGTGATTGAGAGTTTAGGTCATTTCCCCGCCATATCTGAAAAGCAGTTTTAGATAGGAGTGTGAAATTCAGCATACCAATTCTACTAAAAAAGGAGTTAAACATATATTTCAGCGATTTTGGAACAAGCGATTTTAGAGCCAACATCGACTATGAACTCGGTTATGAAAGACTAAACGAATAAGACATCTATTGCTAATTTTTTATTAGACATTTTGCGTGGCATTTTTCAAATCATAAATATATGTACTTTTATAGAAAGCAACAATCGTTGCTTTGGCGACAATCACGGGCTTGGCTGTGTATTGATAGTAACCCACACGAAGTCGGGACGGGCGGCTATTCATATATATATATATAGAGAGAGAGAGAGAGGGGGGGGGGGGAGATACTTTTATCTAAAGCAAGGATCGTTGCTTTGACAACAATTACGGCTTTATTGTGTATTGAAAGTAGACAAAGCACTACAAAAGCTGCAAACTCTCATAATAGGCGCTTTCTCTACCAGATTTAAATCGGCGCCTGGCAGTAATTTAGCAACCGAATTTCGGTCTGGCAAATTAATTATGGCTTATCTGATAGCCAAAGTGAGGTGTCAAATTCACGTCATTTTAGCATAGCTGAAATTTTAGTATGTTATTACTAAAATTGCAGCTATGCTAAAATGACGTGAATTTGACACCTCATTTTGCCTATAAATGAGGGTCTGGCACGGTGTTGGCAACGTTAAAACGGTGCCAGACTAATAACTTAATATCACAAATAGTTAGCAGATTCAAGTTTTATAAACAAAATTCATGCTAAAATGACGTAATTTTGTCACTTTTTTACCTGCATTGTCCCTCCCCCCACAGGTAAATGCAACCACTTTCACCAGCCAGACCGGCCGCATTCGTACTACACAATAAAGACGGAGAATATATAGAAAAATGAGCCTTGCTAAAATCACGTGTTTTCTGACGGTGCTAGCTCTTAGACTATAGTACCTAGAATTAAACTGAAAGATACAAGTTAAAGTTGAAAATTGCAAAAAGCAGTAGAGTTAATTTAAGATCCTATAAATACTTTAATATTTATATAGGTAAAATAGTTCTAAGTAAATTTGTTAATAAATCTAAAAGCGCAAGGTCTATTTTTTTCCGAAAAACTCATTTATTATTTTCAATAGATGCCGCTCTATTGAGTCCGAAATTTCAGTATGTAGGTAAATATTGGAAATAAAACATCGTTATTGATAAATCGATGTTTCTGACAGAACGCTATAGAGTGACTCTCTTCTAATTACCCTTACGAAAATAGTTCATAGAGCTGTATATAACTCTATAGAATTCTTTACTATAGAATAGTTCTATAGAATAGCCATTCTATAGAATACTATTTCTATAGAGTTTTGAAGAGTTCTATAGAATATTTTTTCTAAAGAATTTTTAGAAGTTCTGTAGAATTTTTTTTCTATAGAACAGTTTTTCTATAGAGTACTATAAACCTTATAGAATTAAGTTCTATAGACTAATGATTCTATAGTTTTTTTAATACTAATAAAAGAATATATTTCTTGGTCTTTTAAAATTTACGTGTGTAGTAATTTATTTATAACTATATATTAAAATTAAAAAATAATAATTAATTTTGTAATACATCAGTTTTATATATAATAGTACTCCATAGGTTTAATAGGATTATTTATATATATATAATTTAATTCAAGTCTAATACATTGTGATTGAAGTGTCAGTGTAATATCAGGCATGAGAGTGGGTAAAGAACAAAAAGTCTGAAAATACGAGTAAGCTCAAAATTTTTAAAAAACTGCGCGCGAAACCATATTTTGCACAAAAGGAAAAAATGCATAAAACTATATTACTCAAATACATCACAAAACAGTTTTTAAAAATAAAATTAAAAATGCAATTATTTCTCATAAATACACAACAATAATGTATAATAATACTACATACTTATATTAGAATAATTTTACTACAACAAAAAGTTATTTACTTAATGTTTTCTATACATCTATAAGTCCTATAAACTGTTAAGTTTTATGTACAGTAGTTCTGATTTAAAACAACAAAGTAATCAAAATGCAGAAATAAAGAAAAAATACAAATAACTCTCTTGCAACTTTTTATTATTATTTACCATACAGTAAATTTCATTACAAGAGTGCCTTCATATTTATACTAAAGATTATTTTGATTATAAATACAGAATTTATGATTTTTTTGCAATATTGACAAATACCACAAACTAAAACTTAAAACAGACTTTTTTCCTGAAGTCCTATAAACTGTTAAGTTTTATGTACAGTAGTTCTGATTTAAAACAACAAAGTAATATAATTGCAGAAATAAAGAAAAAATACAAATAACTCTCTTGCAACATTACAAGAGTGCCTTCATATTTATACTAAACAATTTTTTGATTATAAATTATAAATCCAGAATTTATGATTTTTTTTTTTTGCAATATTGACACATACCACGAAGTAAAACTTAAAACAGACTTTTTTCCAGTATTATATAGAATTTCACTTTTGTAGGCTTGCCAAGTTCCAGAGGGTGAAAATAAGAGATTTTAAAAGAAATCAGGAGAGTTTTCTATTACTTTTTTTTTAAATGCAAACATAAAATAATCATAAAAATTAAATTAATTTTAAATAATATTAAAGTTGTATATACTTAATAACTTTAAAAATGCTTTTAAAGCAAATGACATAAAATATGTTTTAAAACAATTTAAAAATCATTATAAATACCAGGAATGGATTTTCCCTTCTCAGAAAAATATACAGTTATGAATAATAATTCTTTTCTAATAATAAAAATAAAATAATGCAAGATTTTTAAAAATGTTTTTTAAAATAATGAATTTACAGTTTGCAACATAAAGTTGCATTTTATTCTTTATAAAAAATAAAATTAATGGTGTCAGATTTTGAATTTAAGAATGAAAATAGAAAAAATTTTACCAGCAAGAATAAGTTTTAAAAAGCAATCATATATATTTGATCTGAACTTCTATCTATTTGCATTTTTTCGCGATCTTTTGACGAAATTTGAAATTTTTTTCGAGATCTGTTGATAAAATTTGCGTTGTTTTCGCCATTTTTTGACGGAATTTGCCGCTTTTACGCGATTCTCTGACGAAAGTCACATTTTTTTCCCCCACGATCTTTTGACGAAATTTGCCATTTTTCGCAATGTTTTTGACGAAATTTGCCGTTTTTTCGCAATTCTCTGACGAAAGTCACGTTTTTCCCGCGATCTGTTGATAAAATTAAGTCGTTTTACGACGATCTTTTGACGGAATTTGCCGTTTTTCGCAATGTTTTTGACGAAACTTGCTGTTTTTTCTCGATTCTCTGACGAAAGTCACGTTTTTCCCGCGATCTGTTGACAAAATTAAGTCGTTTTACGGCGATCTTTTGACGAAATTTGCCGTTTTTCGCAATGTTTTTGACGAAATTTGCCGTTTTTTCGCGATTCTCTGACCAAAGTCATGTTTTTCCCGCGATCTGTTGACAAAATTTGTCGTATTTTCGCGATCCTTTGACGAAATTTGCCGTTTTTCGCAATGTTTTTGACGAAATTTGCCGTTTTTTCGCGATTCTCTGACGAAAGTCACGTTTTTCCCGCGATCCTTTGACAAAATTGGCGACTTTTCTTCGAACAAATGATGTGATTGATTTTTTTCGGTGATCATTTGCCGAAATACCGATACATTTTATGTCCGAATCTTCGGATTTATGAACGATATATTTTTTTTTTCGGAAATCATTGCCTTAATTTTTCGGAAAATTCGGACTAGAATCACCCCTTGTCTCGTTTGGCGCATTTTCTTTTCGTTGCCAGACCAAAAAGTCGGTCAAAAGTCGGATTTTTTTTTTTTTTTTTTTTTTTTTTAACAGATAAAAATCGGAAATTTTCTCAAAAATTTACGAAAAGTCGGAAATTCCGACTAAAGTCGGAAGAATCTCATCCCTGAATAATTTATGAGTTGAACTACTGATTTAAATGATGATTAATTAATTTGTTTGTTTATAATTCATTAATTTGTTGGTTAATTTTATAATCATTTATTAATTTGCTGTTAAATTTATAAAACCATCCATCTAATTTAATAAACTTTATTCACTTTAATAATATGGTAATTTTTATTCAAATATTTTAATCTGAAGTATAAATACGTATTTAAAAAAATTGTTTCAGTTTTAACAAATAATAATTTGTTAGAGTTTAAATATTTTTACAAGACTATATATGATTTGAAATGCAAATCATAAAATAAATAAAGTTCAAATAGCGTAATAAGAATTTTGAAATTGTCGGTGGTTATATCATGCTGAAAGTACTGGTTCTTCGTTCGATCACTGAAGTCAAGCAGCATCGAATGTGGTTAATAGTTGGGAGGGTGACCACCTGGGTTCTATATAAAATTCTATACATATTTTTATAGAAGTTCTATATTTTTTATAGATATTTTTATAGAAGTTCTACAGACATTTTTATTGAACTTCTACAGAAATTTTTATTGAAATTCTACAGACATTTCTATTGAACTTCTACAGATATTTCTATAGCTTTTGGTTAAACAAGCTTATAGAAAAATGGGCCATAATTCTATAGGATTCTATAATGCGTTTTCTATCAATATTTTTAATAGAATTCTATAAGAAATTTTTGTAAGGGCAGGATACATTCAGTTTTGTATATCCAACAAAAATTTAATTTATAATAAGTGGACTGGACATTTGACCAGGTGGGAATAACGCAATTCGCATTTTTACTTGTACAAAATCTGAGATAGAAATCTGTGTGTCATCTTCTTGTGTAGTTATACTCAGAATCTACTTGAAATGATTTTGGTTCACCATGATGCTTATAGAAACGGGAAGCAAAAATAATTCTTTTCGAATTGTTAATGCTTCGAAAATGATGGCCTAAATATGTTTGTCCGTTACCAGTTATTTATTTTATAAGAAATAAAAGGAAAAAAAATCTTTAAAAAAACTTTTGGACTAAAGTTGTTTTAGCAGTCCCTACAAATGATTTGAGTGCCCACAAATGATACAGAAAAAATATATAATCATATATTTATAAGGTGTTTGACAAAATCATTTAAGAAACCAAATTTCACCCCAAAAAATTGGACTAGACAAAACTGCATTATTTTTTTTTGTAAAAAACTGACAATTCTAATATGTCAAGAAATGTGTGCTGAACCTTTAGTTTTTATAAAGAACCCTACAAATGGTCCAGTATATTAGAATACATACATTAAATGTAAAACTGAAATTGAAACGGGGATTTCAAAAACTACCTAAGTCCAACATTTAAGCTTTTTCAGGAATCGATAAAAATTGTGCTAATACAGTAATGCTCGATATTTTAAGAACTTTTCTCTGCTCATTCTATTTTTTAAATCTCTAAATTAAGTTTGTCCGTTATCAGTTATTTATTTTATAAGAATAAAAAAAAAAACTCTCAAAAAAACTTGACTTATGTTGTTTTATGCAGTCCCTACAAATGATCTGAGTGCCTTATAAATGATACAAGAAAATATATATATAATCATATTTTTATAATATATGTTTGACAAACTCATTTACGCCATTCTCGTCTTATCCCTTAAATATTCATATATTTCAAAATTTCTAGGGAAATAAATGAATGTTTTATAAAAATAATTTAAATACAGTTACCATGTAAAACTAGTCGTTAGGGGCCACCGTAAAACTTACCCATCATGGTTTGCATAATAAAAAATATGAAAATAAAACATGTGTAAACTATATATAAAATGCATTTCAATTCGAATAAAATCGTAGCTTGATGACGCCCTAAACTTTAAATGCTCTATTACTCAATTGCGTAGAAGAAACATCCTTATAACTCCAAAATGGATAATCCTATTAACTAATGGTTTACTGCTTTGGATGAAGCGTCTCATGTCCATTTAAATTATATCTTTGGATTGAAATTTGAATGAAATACAGAGTCATGAAAAACTGAAGAGTGTGGAAAATATAATTACAAATATCTCGACAACTCATTATCCGATTTACTTTATTCTTCATGCAAAATTTATGTTTTTTTATTGTCTTTTATATTCACTCATTAAAACAAACAATTTCGAAAATTTTTATATATCTTTTATTAGAACGAATATTTCGAGAGTAAGAAAAAAATAGTTCCGGATCATCGAGGTTACTGAAACTCAATAAGCTTCTTCCCATTATTACATACTAACTACATACCCAATTTCAAGTCTCTATCTCAATTTGTTCGGAAGATAGAGCGTTTACAGACACACACACAGACAGACGGACGGCAATTTTTTTTTCAAAAATGTGTTTTGGAATCTTCAGTGTCTGAAACATGTAAATCCGTCAATTTTTTTGATTACAAGACTTGCCCTATACTACGTATGATGAGTAAGTAATATTATGAATAAAACCCTTATTATTGGCATATACGACAATATTTTCAAACAACGCGTATTTGTAACATGCCTATTTAAATGTTTAACATCCACTATTGTACAAAATACACCTGCGCCTGTAATTAAGGTTAAGGATTGACATTAAGTGCATAGGTGCCCAATAGGACGGAGAAAAATGATATTCACCTTAGTAAATCGCATAATTCTACAGCTAAATGTAAAAATTACTTTTCGAAAATAGGGGTATTTAAAATCTGTAATTCTTGACACCTATTCATTAAGGCACATAGTCCACCGTGTTCGATCTCTTTTTAACACTTTCCAACATAGTTGAAAAGTGTTTATGATATCGGTTTGTCTGTCTGTCTTGTTTGACCGTCTACTTTAACTCGCGTAAACATACCCGGATTGCCATGTAATTGATATATGTTAATGAAGTTTACTATGGTATATTCGGTAATAAAGTGTGTAGCATTTATAAATCTTTTACAGGGGCATTAAATAATTCAGTTACATTATGAAAAATTGTTTGCAATGTAATTTTATGATGTTACATTATTTAAAACATCCCTGAGGTGCACTACATGATGCTTATTGTAGAACAGGGTGTGCATAGCGTTTATCGTTCATTTACAAAGACATACACAGAATAATTCGTTTACATTACTGTCTATGAGCGATAATTGCTGGAAGTGCGTTTTCAGTTGGGGCATTTTTAAATTTAACAAATATTTTGCGCATTACTGGGTGTGTATAAATTTTGTAGATCCTATAGAGGCCTGCGCAAAATAATTCAGATAGATGGTAATGGCTGAAATTGGGCTTTCAAATATGTTATGCGCTTTCCAAATTGTTTACTTAGATAGAATTGTTACTGTGTTCTAAATGTGTTGGAAAGTGTATCATAAGTTAACGCATAATTTTTATTTATTGATTCTTTTCACTTTTCATTCACTCTAAAAAATAAATCGTCGAAGAATTGTAAAAAGTATTGGCAGCAAGTTGCCAGAATACCTTTGTGGTTCGAAGAAATGTTTCTGTTATTTGACGAAATTCTCGTAAGGTGAAATCCCCAGTTATTGACACCCAACCAGTAACTGACACTTGAGCAAAAATCTAACTTAATAAGCATTTTGTAAAATTCTGCAAAGTAATGTCATCTAGTGGTAAATTAGACATTTATTTTTATTTTGGAGTCACTAGAGGAAATTCAATGAGGAAGAAACTTTTGAGAATACAAAAAGTGCCATTTTATTTTCTAAATTTAAGGAAGCGTTTTTCTAATTGTAATGCAACCATCCTAAGCATTTTTCTTAAATTTATACTAGTAGAATTTCATTTTATCAGAAGTGTTAGTTATTGGTTATGTTAAAGAAAATTGAAATCTATTATTTGAACTGTTTAAAAATGCATAATAATTAATCAGATTTATCTTGTAGTAAACACCATTAAAATGTATGTTGTTTTACCAGTGTCTGACACCAGATGTCAGTTATTGGATATCTGCATTACTAATAATGCAGTACTAAATATTACTGCTATATACTCTTACTATATAGTCTGCATTACTAATAATGCAGTAAAGCTTACTAAATCCCACTTTTTATGATAAATATTAATGTATTTTGTTTTTATAATAAAAAAATAAAGTTTTTGAAAGCATTTTAATCTTTTAAAACAAAGTGTCAGTCATTGGTTCACTTTGTGTCAGTTATGGGTGTTTGAAAATAGGGATGATGTCAGTTACTAAGAGTTTTTGTCTATATTTAGGAAAAACATTAATTTTTAAAATTTTGCCAATATTTTTTTAATCTATCTCTACTATCCTTTCAAAAGCAAAGATAAGTATAAAATAGATTTAAACAAGAAAGAATCCTTAAAGTGTGAGTTAGTGGGGGTTTCACCCTATTTAAGGCTAGAGAATTTCAAGAAATTTTGATCTTAGGTTCAAGAAGTCTTCTCTTATTTGAAGGGAAATGTGTTACGCGTTTTCCAAATTGCTTATCTTTCACCTTATTAAACGGTGGTTACAATATTCTAAATGCGTTGGAAAGTGTTTCATAATCTAGGATTGACGCATGATTTTTCTTTCTTGTTCTGTTGTTAGTCATTGGACTGTATTTTAAAATTGTCATTGAACTAATGTTGTACGACCACTTTGAGTGACAGTGTCATTTTTGGATACGTTTGGGGAAAAAAAAGTGGAGTTTTTGAAATAAGTGATTTAATGATCCTAAATTGTTTCATAATCATGTAATGATGCATGAGTTTTCATTGTTGTTTGATCGGTTTAAAAACACTTGCAATCAACAAAATGACCGTCTGCAGTAAAATGCCTTTCATGATTTAGATCTGTACTTAATAAATATCCATTTTCTTCTACCAGATATTTTAAACATTTTCCAACATAGTTGACACGTGCCCGTCTGTCTGGCCGCGCTCTAACTTAAATAAATATATTCGGATTGCCATGTAAATGATATATGTTATTGAAGTTTCCAATGGCATGTTCGGTGTATTGAAAATGAAATGTGTACCATTTATGCCTATTTTACAGAGACATTCAAGCGTTACATTACGGTCAATGTAGAAAAATTTGTTTCGCTGAATTTTGTGGTTGTTACACCATTTCAAATATAATATTCCATACAAAGTGTGGAATAAGTGGCAATGATAGTTCGTTTACAGGGACGCTCAAAAATATTCAATTACATTACAGTCAATGGGAAAAAATCGTTTTTAGTGCGTTTTAATGATGTTACTCTGTTTCAAACATAGTGAAATGGATATGCCTCATTGATGTGGATGGAAATATGTGGATGGCAATGGATCCTATTGAGCATCGAGTAAGTAGCAAAGTTCGTTTACAGGGACGTACAAAATAATTCCATTACATTATAATATCTAGTTAAAAATCGTTTGCAGTGTATTTTAATGATGTTAAACTATTTTATACATTACTGAGGTGCACTACTACACGTTTTCTATAGATTATTGAGCACGTAGAATTTTTCGTTTATTTACAGAGACACTCAAAAGACTTTGTTTACAGGACTGTCTATAAGCCATAACTGCTGGATGTGCGTTTTCAGCTGCGATATGTATTTTAAAACTTAACTTATTTGTAGTGCATTACGAGGTGTATAGATCCTATACAGGGCTTCACGAAGACTTGCACACTTTACCGGCAATGGGCAGCCATCGCTGAAAATGAATGTTTTCTGCGTTGTGTTTTTTTATGTTTGTTTAGATATATCATTTCATTGTATGAAATTTCTTAATAATATTACGATAGTGTTGGAAAGTGTTTCATAATCTATGCATGATTTTACGTTCTTGCTAATCATCCATACAGTTAATCATTAACCCTGTTCTTCTGTTCGTATTTACTACACGTATGTAGTGTTCGAGTCAATCAGAATATTATCATTTCTAGTAGTAAATGAAAGGTGCCGTTTTAGAAATGGTTTAAACAATAGTAAAGTACTTTAAATAGAGATCAATTAATATAAAGTATCTAAAAAATAACACAAAAATATTTAAATTGAAACTAAACTTTATCTGGACAGTGAGATTTGCAAATGTGTTTCTTACAATTCTAGCACAATATATTAGTTTTGTTGTCATTGTGTGATGTATAGAACTTGCACCTTGCATGCTTGATACACAATAAAGTAATCACAGCAGATCCTGAGGATACGTTTTGACTTTTACTCTGTATTATTTTCGCTACTTTGATTGAGTCCTCACTTCGTGGTAGGTGTTGTCTTGTCCATATGTGGAAAAATAAGTGATTTCCCCAATTCTTCCAAAAGTAACCTTCGTTTGGTCAGTTTTTTCATCGTTTGTTTTGTATTGAAGAGAAAAAGTTTTGCACCCCATTGTAAGCAGAAGTACCAAGCATGTTATAGAATACTATCGTGGGCCAATGATTTGTTTTTCTTTTACAAGTGTGCGTGTTCAAAAGTTGATCAACAGTATCCACAGCCCTTTTAGTTGCAGTTTAATCTAACATCATTTGTGGTTTTTTATTATGTCTGTTGTTAACTTCTTTCTCATGATGCAAAGTGCTCACAAGAATAACATTCTTGTTCTTTTTTGGGATGTAGTTTACAACTGTTGTGTCCTCTGTAAAATAAAATGATGAGCTGTGCACTTCTTTGTTTGGCATTTCTTCAGGAAGTTCTGATTTATTTTTTCTGATTGTGCCAAGTATAGTCATTTTCTGTTTTAGAAGAAGTTGACCCAAGTTGTTGTATGTGAAAAAATTATCACATGTAACATTGTGCCCCGAGTACGCATAAGTAAGATCATTCACTACTCGTATACCCTGATTTTTTTCTGACCTTGATCGCCGTTCTTTTCCAGTATAAATATGTGTTTTCAGTTCATACAAAGTTTTACTGTCACATAAGGTTCCATATTTTTATAATATGTTTAGATGTTTACTTGGCATATACTGTTTGAATGGACATCGACCACGAAACCCTGCTAATTGTTCGTCCAGAGCAGGGTCGGCGAACCTTTTCATATCAGCGTGCCAATTTGTTTCAAAAACTTTTTTCAAGAGATCATGGCGTGCCAACACCCCCCCCCCCCTCCCCAAACCCCCACCAAAAAAAAATTTAAAATAATGAATAAAATTTCTTTTATTATTATTAGATTAAGATAAATATGTATAACATACCTGCAGGTAATATCAATATACACATTGAATTAAATAATGTATAATATTGAAAAAAAAAAACTTTTCACATGAAAATATTAATTAATTACAGTAATAATTATAGAAAGGAGATAATATATAAGAAATAATTATAGTAATCGTAAAAAATATTAAAAACTTAAATCGAAAAAACTTGCCAAAGTAATAATTATGATAATACATAGCAGGGTGGTGGTTTTGTAATAATATATGAGGTGATTTTAATTTAAAATATACAATAAGAAAATACACTTTAAATAAAATCATTTATGAATCATATCTGCAAAATATTTGTTTTGCAACTACTATTAAAAGAAAAATTACTATTTTAAAAATTTATTACAATGCATAAGAAGAAAGTAGGAAATATAAAAAAACATGACCTAAAATCAAAGAAATATGTTTTCCCTTTGGTTTTCGTTGACTCAATTTTATTTTCTAATTTCATAAGCATTGCAACATTTTCTTTTTTCAGAAAAAATACAAAACTTTTTAAGGTATGTAATGCAGCCACGTCGTTTTGGAATGTGGCTGTTAGTTCGTTATTACTCTTATTTAACTCATTGTCACAAATGTTTGTTTCTTCTTTAAATTTGCAGCAGTCGTTTGTAGAAAAAAAAGTAAATCAAAAGCCGAAAATGGCGGTTTAACTTATCTCATATTTTCCGAGTCAAGATTGATTACGATTTTTTACCGCTATTTCTTTATCTATTTGCTTGGTACTTTAAGAAACTGGCATAATATACAGAGTGATGCAAGCGAGTGACGGTTTAACAATGTCTTACTGTAGTTATATTTTTAAAGAGTAATTAAAAAAAGAAAAAAAATAATATACTGAAAAAAATGAATATGATTTCTGATGTGGAATCTTGGATGCCAAATGACTGATATCAGGCTCATAATTGGTTATTTTTAATAAAATGCATCATGAACTGGACTAATCTGACAAGTTGATTCGATTTGAATTTTTAATATTGTTCTTCTCTGAAAATAATTATTCACAAGCATGAGTAACGGGAAAGATCGTCAACATAGCAAATACTAACTTTTTCAAACAACTATAAGTGTCTGGAATTGAATTCTAAATGGACATAATTTTATTATAATTATTTATTTTTTTATGATACCTTATAATCTTTTTTTTTTTTCGATCATCTCCAAATTCTCTATCAATCTGACAAATTTCTGAGCCCATATTGAGCTGGATTGGAAGTCGATAAGTTCCATTTCAATTTCCTAAATTTCCAACCAATCGAATACAATCAAGTTCAGTTTATTAATTAGAGTGACATCGGGACAGATAATAAGTTGAAAAGTTTCCGAAATACTTTTGAGTTCACAAAATCTTAATGCGAACTCTTCTATTAAAATATACCGAAATAATATCTTCAGTGAGACTTGATCCGTCTTTTTTTCATGTAAATTAAAATTCCCAGCTATTTTTAAGTTTGGGAAATACTTGCAGTTTTTTTGGACACAATGTCTTTTCTAAATATTTGCGGTTTCGCTTCAAAACCTCGAATCATATCATGTTGATAACAGTGTTATTTGTTCCTAGAAGCTTTAAATTTATCTTTTAAATGTTGTTACAAATCCGTAAATTATATTAATTTTGCATGCCATTTAACATCCATCCATTGCGTATATTTCTCAATTTTACTTTCTTCATGTAAGATAAATCGGATTTCTTCCGAACAATCAACGAATCTTTTTAGCACTTTGCCGCGATTTAACCAGCGAACATTGTTATACATCAGTAATCCACTGTAAACAGAGTTGCCTTCGTCTAACACAGCGTCAAACTTTCGGTTATTTAAAGCCTGTGACGATATGAGATTAACTGTTTTTGTGACTATAATATCACTATATTAATTACAACTATAATATCACCAAGAGATTCGAAACCAACTTTGCATACAGGACTTGTTGATGTATGATGCAGTGAAATCCAAGAATAATATATCCAATGTGCGAGTTGTAAAGAAACTGAAAAAAAAAAAAAATTATTTTATCCACCTTACTAGGGCCACCGTCTGTTGTAACAGAAACTATTTTAGACAAATATATTTCATTTTTAATAAGTGAATTTATAAACGCTGTATACATATCTGCACCATAGGTTGTAGTTGATAATAATTATAAAGAGAATAATTCCCCCCTTAATGTCATTTTAAACAAAATATCATACAAACACAGCTAAACGAACAGATTTGGTTACATCTGTACTTTCGTCAAGACATAATGAGATAAAAGGAGAATATATCAGATTTTTGCTGCTGTTGATATCAGATTTTTGTTGCTCTCTTACATTTTCTGCCATTTTTAGGATTCTATCTTTGACTATATTCCTTGATAAAGAAATATCTTTAATTAGTTGAATTATTTTATCTTTATTTTCAAATTTGTCACGAAGTTGTGGAGCGCATTTTAACCAGGCTTCCTTCAAAAACTCTCCATCGCAGTAAAGTTTACCATCAGGGCAATGACATTCGCAGCCGAGAAACTTGCGACAGTAGTTTGAGAATCCTTGCTGCCATATTTAATCATAGATATAGACAGTTTATTTTTCTCTTTAATTGCATTGACAATGAAGTTTGACTGAATTTTGATTTAGAACTTAAATAAACAGCGTGCCAAAAATATCTTCTCGCGTGCCAGCTACGGCACGCGTGCCATAGGTTCGCCGACCCTGGTCTAGAGTAAAATCTTCATTCGGATAATACAATTTTAGTAGAATTTCTGCCCACTTTTCCCAGATATTTTGCACAGCAGCTTAACATGAACTATTTTAGATATATCTAATTTATTAAGACATAGATTTAGTACCCCCTGGCGGTGGAAGTGGAGCTAACAGATTTTTCGCGCGTGTACGTCACCCCTTCAACACGATGTCGTAAGCAGTGGGAACGAGTGCCGGAGTTTCGTTCGGAAAGAGGCTTATTTAGAACAGAATGCTCCACCTGGTGGTGGAAACTGGAACTAAAAGACCTTCCAGCGCGTGCGTAGCACGTCTGCTATACACGGTATCGTTGGCAGCGGGAACGCGTGTCGATAAATTTGTTTATAACAGAATGTATCCCCTTGCGGTGGAACTAAAAGATTTTCCTGCACGTGCTCCAAAAATGGCTGTTTTTATTGAAACCGAAAAAGAAAGTTACCGATTTGATAATCCCAGAAAACGAAATAGTTTCATTTTCACCCATCCTCGAGTATTAAGAAAAGTATTACAGGTATTGAATCGAAACTCGCAGTCTATACGGAGTTTATTTTTCTGATTCCGAAAATGCAAATTTTGGGAAAATTGGACGGTAACCTTTTTTTAATTTTGACCAAAACTTTAATTTGATTTAAAACTGACCAGCTTTGAATCAAAAGATTCAGACCTTTAAGGAGGTGGTATTAAATTTACTTCCGCTTCGGGGTCTATCTTTCCATTTAATTTTCGAAAGACAAAGAGTTACCAGAGGAACGGTTTCAACCAGCGATTTTTAGAGTCATTTCGCGTTTCGTATTATTTTTTGACGGGACCGGGTAACGCAGGGCGGATCAGCTAGTTTAAAATAAAGTCAGAAAAAGGGAAACAATGCGGATTATCAGATATTTGCTGATGCCATTTTCATAAAAATTTAAAAGAAAAAATATTTTTATATAATAATTTTAATAGATAGATAGGGTGTAAGACCCTAAATGTGGAATGCTTTAAAGTATGAAAATGGCATTATTTGAAAAAAAAAATGATATGTCTTTAAATCCCTAAAACTGAAATATGGAGCAATGCCCCCTGATTAATAGACCCTACGCGCTGACACAAAATGGTGGTTGTCATAGACGGATTTTTTTTAAAGCATTTGTACGGTCCCCTTAATTTACACACCAATAATTTCTAAAAGTTTTCTTTGGATTATTTAATCTAAGAAAAATAAAGCGGAGAAAACTTAAAAAAAAATATTGGTATTCAAATTAGAGGGACCGTACTAACGCTGCAAAAAGTCCGCCTACGACAGCCACCGCGTAGGCTTAGTATTCCGGGCAGGGCCTAAATTGCGCCTCTGCTTTTAGTAAATATTTAAATATTGGTCGGAATTCATCGGAGCCTAAATTACCCTTTCATTTTCTTCTCATATCGAATCTTTTGCATTCTTTTCTATCTAACACTATATGTGACATAATTATTTATCTATCCATAATTACTTAGCAATACTTATCAGTCCCCAAAACAACCGTAAGCTGTCGCGACAGCTGTGAACTGTGGGTAAGGCCATAGTAACAGAAAAATACCCCATTTAAATGAAAAGCATTATAACCTGATTACAGAAGAGAGTTCGTGATATCATCATCATCTTTTTAAAATAGGATACATTATCAGGTTTTAAGAGGCTTCGAAATCAGAACGGGGATTGGTGAGCTTAGCGAGCAGGAGGCAGAGCCCCCTAGTTTATATAAAATAAAGAACTCTTTTTCTTTTTTAATGCTATTTTGATCAGAATGAAGGGTAAACAGAAATCGTGTTATTATTATTTTTTAAATTCTAGTGATATTTGCAGATTTATGCCTGGCATTTATGGCGGCGACATATATATAGCGCCATTCAAGAGAGCGAAAAATTATTTTGCTTTCAGTTCGATTTTCTTTTGTGACACTAGAATATTTTTTAATTGGATCTTTTTCTTTTTCTTTTTTTTAAAATTTAGATATCTAAACGAAAAAAATATTTTCTGTTTTTTTTTTTAATTTTTAATCTTCTATTGCAGACGAGTACAAAATAACGTTAGTAAATTTTCTATTTATTTTTCATCAGAACACTATCCATCCTAAGGCTCATTTGTAAGTAGATATAATTGGCACGTAATTTTATTCTTGCAGTAAGCAATTGAGCAGTTCTCCTTTTTCTATAAAAGCATCGAATCTTTCCGATCACGGTGTGAAATGTTTAATTTTATCTGATTTTCAAGGACTCATCACGAAAGACTGTTATACGGAAGGAATCGATTACAGTTTAAGATATGTTCGATTCTTCACCATATAAATATTAATATAAATATTAAATGCGAACTATTCTTTTTGTGTGTTAACACAATCCTTTAATTAACATTCAAATTAGGCAAATGCAGATAGATATATTTTAAATTTTTATTTTGCTTAAAAAAAATTGCTTTAAATTTTGCAAATACATATAATGTAGGAAATATAAACATGCAGATTGGAGTGACGGTGGAAAAAAAAGGGGGAGGGGTAGGGGTACGCTACGGTTATTAATACTGCTGCAGAATATTAGGGCTCCGGTACTTTTTTGTTAGAAATTAAGCCCTGATTCCGGGGGCGGTGTATTGAACTCAAATGACGTCATTCTCATCGTACACTACGAAATTAAGCCTTCAAAAATCGAAATGCAACAATGACGTAAGCTTTGAAAAATGACGTCACTCAGTGAGATAAAACAACGTTTTACTATAATTGCTTCAAAATGGCATAATTTTAGAAATGTAACTTTTGTTATTTTCATTTAACTTACACTTTAAAAATGATTTTCTCCTTTTTATGAGAAATTTAATAAAGTTATTTTCTTCTAAGTACACTATTTTGCATTTATAAATTTTAAATATAAATTGCTTTTAAATTTTAAATATTCTATTCTGTGGAATGAAGAATAGTCTGCGATAGATGGTATAGTTTACACCGCAACTCTAGTTTTTTATAATTAACTTTTGATATGGCAACATAATTAATTTCTTTTTCTCCTTTATTTTATTTTTTTTCTCCGAATAAATCCTTTTTTTTTTTTTTTTTTTTTAAGAATTTCGTTTATCTGGATTTTTTTAATATTATTTATTTTGACTTCACTTTAGGTTAAATGAATTGATTTAATGTGTAATTGTTATTGTAGATTTGTTTAATTTGTTTTCTGAAATACAGATTTTTAATGTCACTAATAATTTTACTTTGGCGAGTCATAATTCGCCAATATGACGCGTGCATGTCATATACTCATATATAATCCTATAACTCATCTCTTTTTCGGTAGATCTTGAACTTATGATTGGACATACAGCACTGTAAAATATTTGGAGCAAACTGTCCTGTCATTCAACCGTTTTTATAGAAAACTGTTAATCGCAATTTATCTCTATTCTGGCCATTGAGAATGCTTCATAATAGGATCAAGTAACCGTTAACTATATAAAAACGGTTGAATGACTGGACTGTTTGCTTCAATTTTTTTACAGTGTACGGTGACATGTGTACGGTGTAAGTTTCTAAAAGCGTTTATAACACCGTTATCCACTTATTCATTTAAAAATTGCATGCACTTTCAGTATAATAGTCTTTCTAAGCTATCAATACCTACACGAAAAACACATCTTTAGTTTTAAGGAATTTAGTTTGGCCGATTCAGTACATTTCTTAAATATTGCAACACTTTGTTGATCGTTTACGGGTTTACCCATGTTTATTGGAATTAAAATGATTTTTTTTTTCAGACAAACATGCTGCCGAAGATTCCTCGTGGAAGATGATTCGAAATTCCACTTCCCATTTCTTCTAAGTGACAATCAAGTCTGAAGCTAATCTTTGACCATGGCTCTTCGCCACATTGCTACAGAACCAGGAAATTTGAATAAGAAGATGTGCACATCGGCCTCTGAGAAGGGACTGAATGAGCTACAAATATGCGATCGGAGAAAGAGCCCCAGCAGGACGTCAGATTCTGTAAGTATAAATTGTCATTTCATGAAAATGTTTTATAGTGTTCCTTAAACAGTGAGAGAAACGTCGATGCTCCATTTATAATTGAAAAGTGTTTATGTATTATGTTTGTCTGTCTGTCTGCCTGCCATCTGTATGTCTTTCCGTATTCTAACTCACGTAAATAGACTCGGATTGCCAAACGTTGGAAATTTCAATGCAAACACTTAATTTAGACATTCTTTTTAGATTTTTGGGGAAATTTGACCTAGGGAAGACATTCGGGGAAGTAGTTTAGGAATAATGTAGCTGTAAAGTTTTCAAATACTAGTGTTAAATTCATTTTTAACACTTTCCAACATACTTGTAAAGTGTTTATGTCTGTCTGCTGTCCATGCTCTCACTTTCGTAAATATACTCTGATTGCCATGCAATTAATATATGTTATTGAGTTTTACTTATAGCATGTTCGATACTGAAAATGAAGTTTATAGCATTTTTAGTTTATTTACAAGTACACTCTAAAGAATTCATTACCGTCTATAGGGGAAAAATCGTTTGCAATATACTTTAATAATGTTATTATATTTTAAACATATTGAAATTGATATATATCACTGAGATATGCACAAAGGGCTTACTATAGTGCATAGCGTTCATTTAGAGGGACACGCAAAAGAATTTGGTTACAGAACTGTCTTAATAAGAATTGCTTGAAGTGCGTTTTAAGTTGTGGTGAGCATTTTCAATTTAAACTATTTTTGGGCTATTACTTGATGTGTATAAATTCTATAAATTAAATACAAAACACACAAAAGAATTCGGATACTTTTCCGACAAAAGGTGGTAAATGCTAAAATTGGGTTTTTTAATGTGTTGTGCGTTTTCCAAATTGTTTACTTAAATGTCCTATTTCACCTTATTAAACGGTGAAGTTTTGTTAAAGTATTCTGGAAGTGTTGGAAAGTGTTTCATAATCTATACTTGGCGCATGATTTTTTGTTCTTGTTATTTTCCAAACACATGGGGTAAGGGAAGTATTTTCATCATGATCTGCGTGTGTGTGTGAGCGAACACGATCACTCCCAAACGGTACTTTCGATTGAGCTAACATTGGACGAATAGGTTATAGATCCCTGTCGCGAGAACTGTATGGATTTTCGTAAAAATCGGCCGACAAATTAGGTACTGAATCTATTTTTAAACCATTTTCAAACCAATTTGAGACCGATTCTATATAGGGAAAATCACCGAGTATAAGTGATCAATATTGGGGCGATGCAATGAAGCAAAAGTGTCGCAGAGGTTCCATATTCAGTTCCGAAACGGGAGGTCCAGCGATCGAATCCAGCCGACTCCATTGTGTCAGAAATTTATAATATTCTTTTTTTTTTCTGGACACTGGAACGTCGAAGGGAGTCACTCAAGATTTCTTTTTAAATAAAAGAAAAATGAGTATAATACTAATTGTTTCAACTAAGTTTGTATATAAAAAGACAATTTCGTCCCTTAAACAAGTTATTTTGATGCGATATCTTCTCAATTTTTAAGAATTTTAAGGAAAAATAATGCAATATTTAATACATACTAAAAACATCCTTGTGACATAAATGATAGTAGTTTAAATATTTTTGTTTCAATATATATTTTTTCAGGTACTAAGAATGTAATGAACAACCATCTAAGCCGAAAAATAAAAAATTATAGACCTATACCCATTCAAATGATTATTTTGGATATTTTCCGTATATTTTCAGCGTGTTAATTTATAAAAAGGAATTTTCAAGAAATTCTCAGATCTTTAAACTGAAAGATCATGACACTCACAATATCACATAAGTTGTAAATGATCCATTTTTAAAAATATACCAGCGGGGTAGACAGAGCTATGCTCGGTTAAAATTAGCTTCGTTTTCAACTCAATATAACAATAAATTCTCTGTACAACATATAACAATCATGTTTATGTATCCTGATTGGTTGAATTCTTTTTTCGAGAACATTCTATGGGCACTGATTGGTTGAATCATGTATATCAGCTCCTATTGAGAATATCTAAAAAATTCATTCAGATTCTAAAAGTCAATTTTTTTGCTAAATATCGCCAAAAAGTAGGCAAAAAGTCGAAAACAAGGCGATATTCTTTCATTTTCTGCCAAGCATATGTTTTGGCATTGCCAATCTTAAAAGTCGATTTTCCTGTCAAGACTCGCCAATGTCGCCAACATTTCGCCAAATTTTGGCAATATTTGGCTAAATGTTGCCGACTTTGCGACTTCGTTTACTTCCAAAACGGTAGGATAAAAAATTTATTCAAAATTGTTACATTCGTTTTTTAGATAAAATTAGCTTGACCCATAATAACACATGACCAAAATGACTCACTAATCGAATTTTCTCGAACATGTGACTGTATAGTTTCGGAATTAAAGATTAAGAATTTTATGAGATTTTATTACTGAATAAAATAAATAAATAAAGAGAATCTACGTACCTTCGGATTTGTGTCGAGGGTTCGATTCCAGGATGAATTTTCATGTACACCGATTGAATAGAATAATATAATGAATAAACAAAGAATGGATGATGAATGATGAATAATCATTGTATCTATGAAGAATCACCTAGATGATATTCTATGATTTTAATATCTCACCGATCAAAACAGTAATTCTTGTTCCGCAGCACGATTTGAAGAACAGAAGATTTTCCTTTAAAAACCAGCAGCATTTTCTTATGAAGAATTGTGTCTTAAATTAAATAACTGACTCAGTTCACAATCATTACGTGAGAATTGAATAATTTTCAGATATTTAATAAGTATAATAAGACTTTTCGAATTAGAGTAGAATTTACATCACCCTTTTACATTCAGAATCAAAACAGAATCAAAAGAGAATGACATTTTTTACATGACTGTCCCGCATAAAACAGGCTCGCATTTCACAAAATCTAATAAAAAAGAATGAAAGAAAATTAATAATATATTTCAGAAAAATAATGACAGAATATTTTAAACATAATAATAATTAAAGTTCTAGAAATTTGTAAAAGTTAATAGAATGTTTTTTTATTTATTTAATTTCTGCTGGAATTCAAAGCATAGTCTCTTTCAAACTGTTCTTTAGTGCTGCCATCTAGCGGAAAGAGTTATATTTAAAATCGTACAGTGACCTAGCCCAATAGTCCTCTCGTTCCCGAAAACTGTAGGATACTAAATTTAGTTCAAATCCTCTGAGCCGTTTTTAAGATAAAAATAGCTTGACCCATAATAACCATGCTCAAAATGACCCACTAATCGAATTTTCTTGAAAGTGTGATCTAGCCCAACAGTCTTCTCGTGCTCAAAAGCGGTAGGACATAAAATTTAGTCAAACTCGCTTCGGCCATTTTTTAGATATAATTACCTTGGCCCATAGTGTCCCAAAATGACCCACTAATCGAATTTTCTCGAACATGTGACCAAGCCCAATTGTCTTCTCGTGCCCGAAACCCGTAGAATATGAATTTAGTCAAAATAGTCTGAGTCGTTTTTTAGATAAAATTAGCTTAACACACAGCGACCCAAAAATGACCCCTTAATCGAATTTTCTCAAGCATGTGACCTATACCAATGATTTCTCGTGCCTCAAAACCGTAGGATACAAAATTTAGTTCAAATCGTCTGAGCCGTTTTTAAGATAAAAATACCTTGACCCATAATAACTCATAACCAAAATGACTCACTAATCGAATTTTCTCGAACATGTGACCTAGCCCAATAGTCCTCTCATTCCCGAAAACTGTAGGATACTAAATTTAGTTCAAATCCTCTAAGCCATTTTTAAGATAAAAATAGCTTGACCCATAATGACCATGACCAAAACGACCCACTAATCGAATTTTCTTGAAAGTGTGACCTAGCCCAACAGTCTTCTCGTGCCCGAAAACCCTAGGATGCAAAATTTAGTCTAAACAGTCTGAGCCGTTTTTATACATAATTAGCTTGACCCACTATGACCCAAAAATGACCCACTTATCGAATTTTCTCGAACATGTGACCTAGCCCATTAATCTTCTCGTACTCAAAAGCAGTAGGATATAAAATTTAGTCAAACTCGCTTCGTCCATTTTTTAGATATAATTACCTTGTCTCATAGTGACGTAAAATGACCCACTAATCGAATTTTCTCGAACATGTGACCTAGACCAATGGTCTTCTGGTGCCCCAAAACGGTAGGATACAAAATTTGGTCAAAATCGTTAGAGCCGTTTTTAAAATAAAATTTGCATAACCACACACAAGATTTGCTCGTATCGAACTATAATATATGATAATTTGGGAAAATATCACAAATTGTTTTTATTGCTTTATTTGAAAACTGTATAATTAGCAATCCAAAACATTTTTTTTTGTATTTTTTCTTGCCGATCATTGAAAATATTGTTATGATTGTTTTCGCGCCCAAACTGGAAGTGTGTATTTAAGTAACCAGAAGTTGCTATTTTAAAAAAATCCTCAAGAAAGAAAATAATTTTTAATATTGAGATGAAGGAATATACAACATAAAAATCTGGAGAGTGAATATTTCTAAAAGGTTTTCACTAATAAAAAACTTTAAACGTGTTTTCTGAAAAACGATTTTTTCATGAGCAATTCGTTTCGAAGAGTGTTCTATTTCCAAAAATTACACATAATATATTATAATATGAGCAAAACTTGTGTGTCTGTCTGTCTGTTTGTGTGTATGCAAATTTTATCTTAAAAACGGCTCTAACGATTTTGACGAAATTTTATATTCTTCCATTTTCGAGCGCAATAAGACGATTTGGCTACGTCAGATGTTCGAGAAAACTCTATTAGTGGGTTATTTTGGGTCACTATGGCTCAGGGTCAAGCTAATTATATCTAAAAAACGGCCCAAAATATTAAAAAAAAATTTTGTATCCTACCGTTTTGGCACACGGGGATTTCATTGGGCTAGGTCACATGTTCAAGAAAATTTTATTAGTGGGTCCTTTTTGGGGCCACTGCGGGTCAAGCTAATTTTATCTTTAAAAAGGCTCTAACGATTTTAACTAAATTTTGTATCGTTTTTGGACATGGGAATACCATTGGACCAGGTTACATGATCGAGAAAATTCGATTAATTGATCATTTTGGGTCACTACGGGTCAGGGTCAAGCTAATTTTATGTAAACAAGTAATATAAAAAAAAATTAAGTCAATTCCTACTTTTTAATCATAAATATATAAAATAAACCCGTACAGCATTAATGTCCCACGTTATCTTTATTGAACATTATTTTATAATCATCGTTGCGGTATTTTATTTTTTGTTGGCATCACTAATTTGAGATAAATCTTTCATTTCATTTGTGAACACAATGGGAGAATTTTTTTTCTTCCATATAAAAATAAAAATTAATTAATTAAATTTAATGAATGAATTAATATTTGAAAAAACTGTATTAACATCAATTGTCCTCCAGTACAAGTTTAAAGAAATTTATTTGAACTTGAATGGATGAATAGAAAATATTTTATTAACGATTGAAAATTCCAACAAGATATATATAGAGAGAGAGAGTGTGAGCTAATAGTAAGAATTTAAAAAGGCTGAAACAATGACTACATTTTGTATCCTACCGTGTTGGATTGCGAGAAAACCATTGGGCTGGATCACATGTTCAAGAAAATTCGATTAGTGGGCCATTTTTGGGTCACCACGGGTCAAGCTAATTTTATCTAAGAACGACTCTAACGATTTTGACTAAATTTTGTATCCTACCGTTTTCGAGCATGGGAAGACCATTAGGCTAGGTCACGTGATCGAGAAAATTCTATTAATGGGTCATTTTGTGTCACTATTGGTCAGGATCAAGTTAATTTTATGTAAAAAACGGCTGAAACGATTTTTACGAAATTTTGTAACCTACCGTTTTCGAATAGGAGAAGACTATAGGTCTAGGTCACATGTTCGAGAAAATTCAATTTGGGGGTCATTTTCAGATCACTACATTGCATTTCAATGTGAATGCATGAAGGTTGAAACAGTTATTAAGTTTTGTGCAGTTGGCTTACGGGAAGACCATTAGGTTAGATCTCATGTTCGAGAAAATTCGATAAGTGGATCATTTTGGTATCACTATGCGTAATGCGTTTCAATGGAAATGAAGAATGCAACAGTTATTAAGTTGTTGAATATTTGGCAGTAAACGAAACCGGAAAGTTGTCATCATTTCGCCAAATTTGAAGAAATATTGGCGACATTAGGCTGGAAAATTGACTTTCAAGATTACCAATGACAAAGCACGTACTAGGCGCAAATTGAAAGATATTTCGTGATGTTTGAACTCAAAGCTAATTTTGATCGAGCATAGCTTGGTCTTCCCTGGTCGTTTTGTTTAAACTTAATGCCGACCCTTGGTTTGGTTCAGGTCGGGTTGGAGTTGTGGGTCGGGTTGGTTCTAATTATTTAGGGCTTTAGAGGTTTTAGGTTTAGTTTCGAATTTTGCGGGTCGGGTTTGGATCAATCCGATTTTTCTAAAGAATGACCAGAATATAGTTTTACATGAAAAACTACATAACTGAATATGAAGGACTGCTTACATGTTCATTTTTCGACATAAAAGATAAAATTGATATTAGCGATATGATTCTAGATATTTTTTCCATAATTGCACAAAATTGTGGATTTTGATTTTAATTGTGGGATTCGAGTCGGGTTGCGGATTGCGGGTTGACGAAATTTTTTTGTCGGGTTCGAGTCGGGTCGCGGGTTGACTTTAAACTGAATTCGTGTATCCGCATAGGACACTAGGTTAAGCACAATTGAAACTCTGCAAAAAAAAAAAAAAAATCGGCTATTCTGATTTTGAAATTTATTTGAACGTTCTAAATGCTAAGTGAATTTCTAGATGTCACTCTCGCAAAATATATTCGTTCTACCAAAATTTTATGCTAGTTTATAATTTTCTATTATTTATTTTACAAAACATCTCCAGTATCTTTAGGAAAAATTATATTTCACGATTTTCAAAACGTATTATTAATCATTTAAACAGTCTTTAAAAAAAAATATCAACACTATCGTCAACTACTTAATGTGTGTAAGTCGTATACCACAGCATCCACCGACTAGAAACAAACGCATTCATTTTCTTTAACTCATTCGCGTACAAAGTTCTAAGCGCTTTTAGCACCAGAATTTCTAAATAGAAATTTTTGTACAATTGAAATGATTGGATTAAATAGGCGAAAATTACTATTCAAAAATACTGGTAGGGAAAGTGAAGGATTCTATGCACCGCGACTCTCATCGCGAGAGGTTTAGTAGATGCGTTTACTACAATATTAAGCTAAATAATGATAATTATAGAAAAACAAAGATGTTTCACAGCAGTGTTGAAACTTAGTTTCATTAAAAAAATCTGGAGTGTTTCGAGTTTCCAAACACGTGACAGAAAGTAAAAGAAAAAGGGCGAGAAGGGGGGGGGTTATAAATTTCAGACATATTTAAACGAACAGGGCGGCCTACCAAAATGGCTAGTTTAGTTTACCATTTTTTGGTTTACCATTTCGTTTACTAGCTTACATCCCTGGCGGTCGGGAAATTTAACTGCGAGATCCAAACAAGTGGAACAAACGATGATCCCGCCCAAAACTTCGTCTTCGTCGAATCGACTGGATTCGAACGCTGGACCACCCGTTTTGAAGATGGAGACGTTATCTTCGCGCCACTCATGCTGGATGACATCGCCGCAATATTTATCTCTTCTATTCTGTTTCATTTCCTGGGTGATTTTCCCTATATAATAGATCGCAAGATGGTTTTAAAAGGGTTTAAAAATGAATTCCAAAAATCTATACAGTTCTTGTGACAGTGGTCTATAATATATCGTCCAATGGGAGCTCAATAGGAAGTGCCGTTTGGGAGTTATCGTGTTCACTCACATATACACAAATCCAGATTACAATCATTTACGTACACTATGCGTCCGGAGATTAAAAACCACCATCCTACCAGACTTTCTGTATAGTCATTTTTGTTTTATTTTATGACAGACATTCCGCGATTAAATAAAACAAAAATTACTCTACAGAAATTCTGATATAGGATGGTAGGGTGTTTTTTAATAATAAAAGGGGCTAACGTTGGCAACACCGTATCAGAGTTCAGCTGATAAAATAAGTAATTAATTTACTTTTAAAGGAAATGTTTGAGAATGTATATGAGAGATGTAGTAGATTTCTTCAGAGATTAAATAGAGGTATTACTAAGCGGTGTTCGAAGAAAATTTCCGAAATTTTTAAAAATACCCTTCTGTCTTTCACTTTTTTCATTTAATTATGTTTTAATCAGAGTATTATTTGTATTAAAGTGTATTTCCATTATCCACATTTTGAACTGCTAAAATTGTTTTATTTTTCCTTTTTTTGTGTTTTTATCTTTCAAACTTCCGACTACCAAGACGGATTCATTGGACCAGAAAGAAAGTTTTGTTCCCTTTTGTCATGTAAGAACAAAAATTGCAATTAATAAATATAAGCGTCTAGTTATTACAATATATATATATATTTATTTTGTATAGAATATGTTGTATTATTTATTAGTATATTCATTATAAATAAGTAGTTCTTTTATGTTTTGGTAATTCTATATCTCATTAAAAAACAACTTGTTGTGAATGGTCCCGCCAAGCCAAAACCTTTGAACGTCAGCCATAAAAAGAAGTGATATCTCACGCGAGTGCCGTGTGAAAATCTATTACTATTCATAATTGTTGCAAATGCTTTGGACGTTTGGTCATAAATGGTATGTTACAATGTGTAGAAACAATTTGGCGACCTGGAAGCATATGTACCGTATGTGTGTCCACATGACTCCATGGTTTGTAGATTAACCCTTTCTAGGCCTGCTCTATTTAACTGCATTTTAAACTTCTTCACGAATATTCTTAAACTTGACGAATGCCCATTTTAATTATCAACTTGTACAATCGATTAGTTTCTTTTATTACGGTCGTCATATGAAAGAGGGACAACCATGTGAATGGAAGAATACTTTTAGGTAGCTTTCATTACAAAAAGCTACCTATTGCAGCCGTTCGGAGGAAAGCAATTAAAAAAAAAAATTGGTATATTTTCACCGGTCATGACCCCCAGACCACAAACCACCCTCCGTTCAAATGTTGATTTAATATATATATATATATATATATAATCTGACATATGTCATGCTGTAATTTTCTTATTTATGAACCGATTCGGATGTGACTTAGTATGTGTATAGGACATACCAAGGTCTCGACCGAGTTCGTTGGCCAGCTTCATCCGCCATCTTGTTTAAAAATGGCGGCCAATTATAAAATTTAAAAATTCAAAAAGATGTACAAAAAATTTATAAATTGACAAAAAATGCTTTTGTTAAGTGTTAGAACGTGATACAAGGATTTTGGAACATTTTTTATTTTGACTATATCTTAAAAAATGGCTGAGAAAGGGCAGTTTGAAATTATAGAGTGACTGAGATTTTGAAAGAATCTGATATTTGTTTTGCTGTAACTCTTGTATTTATGAACCGATATGAATGTGACTGATCATGTGTACAGAACATACCAAGGTCTCGACCGAGTTCGTTGGCCAGCCTCATGCGCCATTTTGTTTCAAAATGGCGGCAAGTTAATTTTTTTTACATTTTTTTAAAAATTCAAAAAGGTGTATAAAAGATTATAAATTGAAAAAGTTGTTTCCGTTAAATGTTAGATATTGATACAAGGATTCCGAAATTTTTTTGTTTCGGCTTTATCTTAAAAAATGGCTGAGTTATGGCAGTTTGAAATTTTAGGGTGGCTGACATTTTGAAACAATCTGATTTTTGTTATGCTGTAACTCTCATGCTGAAATTCGCATTCAAATAGAATGCTTATAGAGTTTTATGATTTATTTACTGATTCTCCTCGTACAATTAAAGTTAACCTTTTCGTGTCCAATTGTTTTTCTTTTTTCGGGGGTGGGGTGAAATTACTTTTACGTTAAAAAAATGAAAAGTAACTATCAAAATCACAAAAGTTAAGGTTTACTGAAATTTAACGAATACAGTTATTGTGTGTACTATGAATTTGACAATAGGCTAAGAAGGAATTTTTGAAGACGTTTGGAAAATCTCGTGCTACAATGAGATTAAAGAGACATAACAACTTTCGAATATTTTTTTTATTTTTTATCATAAATAATTCCTTCGGAAAAGTAGCCACTATTTGAAATTTAAGGAGTGAAACATAGGTTTGAAATAGAAGAATCACCAATGGTTCAAAGATATTTTAGAAAAAACTTATTTTTTTTGTTCTTTTATTACTAAATAGTACAGCATAAACGAAGTCATAATAAGAAATGTATAATTAATATATAATGTTATATAATGTATAATAATTATGAGAAACCTATACCATCGTTCTTACGGATAATAATAAAAATAGTTATTAAGACAAAAGAATAATCAATGTAAAGGCATATCCTATTAATAGGACGACATTATCAAACGGGTTAAAAGAAAAATTCTGATACTTTAAAATTAATATTTCTAAACCATCATCTAAAACTTTCACAACTGCAGGTCGCCAAGCAGTTTTCATGTATTGTAACACACTCGGAGGCATTTGCAAAAATTATGAATGGTGATAGATTTTCACATATCACTCACACGCGATATTTCTTTTTATGGCTGACGTTTTAAGTTTATAGTTTGGCGAGACCATCTACAAAAAATTGTGTTTTGATGAGATATCACTCCTTTTTGCAAGATAATCTGTTTATGTATTATATTCCAATGTAATTAGAAAATAGAAAAAATAACAGAAAGTAGATTTCTTTTATAAATTACACTTTATTAAAAATGCAAGAAGACCCAATGAAATAAGAAGCAAAAAATACTTTAAATAGTTTAGTGGGAAAAAGTATAATGCTGTTCAAAAAACTCATTTAGAAATTTAATAATCATGAATAATAAATGACTGGGCTTCCTAGATTTATAAATAATTACTTATTAGATTTATACTTAACAATTGATTTGTCGCACTTTGAATGTATCCACAGTTATTTCACCGACAGACCGATCAAAATTGAGGGGGTCAGGGCAAGAGAGTACTAAGCCACATTTTTGAACTTCTGGGATATATCAATTTGAAAGTTAGATCCAATACTCAAATCAAAAATAACATAAAATTCTTTTGCCAATTTCTTAGTAACATTTGAGGTATTCTGAATAACAATATGGCATTACTTTAATGATATACACTTTCTTTGTGGTAAAAAAGTTCCAGAAACATCTAGGGTAAAAACGAAATCTGGGACATATGCTGTCACCTAGTTACATTAGAAAAATGATATGTAGGATATTATAATTTATATACAATATTAAGCAATAGATTACAGTGTCAGATTTATTTCACTAAAACTGTGGTTTGGCACTTTCTTGTCCCGACCCCCTCAATTATGATATTACTTGTAATTCGTTTATTAGACTCTCCGGCAAAACTGAATTAGGTTTAGGTGAGGTGTTAAAAACAATTTTAACTATTCTCATCCAAAATAGTAACGTTTTATCGAGTTTAACATGGCCCACACATATGTTATGTTCTTTCAGATTTAACCAAACAGTAATTTTCATTCACTTGAGCTTAAATTTCTTATTAGAAAATATTTTGTTTAAAAATAGGAAAATTTGAGAAGTTTTAGCCTAATTAGACTTCATTTTTAGGAAGCCCACGCTTTTATTAATCAAAATGCAAAACTACAAATGATTTTTTTTAAAAGAATAATTTAATTTCTTGTTGTAATTAAACTATATCGCAAATTAAATTTGTCCTTTTAGTTCCTTAATTATTTTTGCATTTTAATCAAAATGTATTTTATAAAAATGTTTTTTCAGTTTTTACAGTTAGTAACTAGTTATCAATTATTGAATTAGAAAATTACTTTTCAGTATTTTTATTTTTCTATTTACTTCCGACTATTTTTTTAATTATTTAGAATGTTATGACTAAATATACTTTAAACGGCTAAGCTTTGGGATTCGCCTGCGGTCAATCATCTTGTTTTTTAAATCAAAACATTTTAACTTTTATTATTAAATATAAATAATTTAGTCAATAAAAGTAAATAACGTGCTTATAATAAGTAAATATGGATGAAAATTATTTTGGAAATGAGAAGCAAAACAAATGTGTTTTGATTTAAAAACAAGATGGCGGACCACGGGCGAATCCCAAAGCTGTTTCCCTTAAAACTTAAATTAAAATTAACATAATATTAATTACAGTAAAACAATGTTTTGAACTTAAACCATAAATATATTTTATCTTAAACTATGTTGGACTGAATGTTTGCTTCCTTTATATTTTTGCTATTGCATGGTGGTTACATTTTTTTCAGTCTGTTTTGTGAGATCTAGCTTCCAGTAAATCTACTCTGCTATAGAAATGATATACTTGACTTTCTGAGAAATATTTTTATCAGACACTACACAATCTACAGTTTTATCTTGTGTACTTTTGTAACTATTGATAAAACTATAGGACTATAGTAAGAAAATCTGGAATGACTCCACTCGACTTTTCGAACACGTTACAGAATACTGTGCACTCAAATAAATAGTAATATATCAATAAATAAAAACTTAGATCTTAATTTTAAAAAGGTGAAAATTTTCCTCTAGTGAAAATGACCTCATGTTTTAAAGAAAACGTACACTTTCATTTATAAAGCATAAACATTCTTGTATGACGTAATTTTCTAATGACGTAATTTAAATACAAAACTAATGACGTAATTTTCAATCAATTTTCATTCCGCCCGTGCTGAAATTCAGGCCTATAGATAAATAAAAAAATTAACAATTCTAAATTCATTCTATATTAAAAAATTCTAAATTAAGTCACGTTCTGGTGAAACATAGTTGTTGTATCGATATAAGATGAACGTGAATAATAAAAATAATATGAAAAAATGTTTATCAGTTATCGTCACAGAATGGTTGAAAAAGATACCATACCCATCGGTGGATTTCTTCGAAAATAAACACAATTATTGCGACAGTGGTCTGTACCATGTTCATCAAATAAGAGCTCAATTAAAAGCATACCTTTAACGTTCACTTCGTTTTAGCGTTTCATACTTTTAATGTCATATTTTACACGGGTGTAAAATAGGATATTTGTAGGTAAGATAGATATAATTTGACTCGAGACCTCGTTGTTAACCGAAGTTATTTATTAAACAGGAGTTCGATCCTGTTTGAAGGAGGCTCCGAGAGCCGTAAGTATTATTTAGATTGCTACATAAAGCTGGCTGACTAGGTCAAATTTTGCGTCTTCGAGCGTGATTTTAACTTTTTATCAACAACTTGTAATATTTTCCAGAAGGAAGAGAAGGTGTTAAGTGGGTGGAAACTTTAACTTAATTGGTTTAATAGCTGATATCTGGACTTCTTATCTTGAGCAATGGCTGACCGAACCCGGCTGCAGCAAAAACCGCAGATTCTAGAAAATAGCGCTTCGCTTTTAGTTTTAATCTTAAAAGTTGGATAGAATTTAATATCTGAGAGTAATATTTGCTCGGCCAAGAAAACAATTTTCCAGGGACACATTCAGAATTAAAAATTAAAAGTTAGAAAATATTTTAAATTAAAAATTAATTTAAAGTTTAAATTTATAATAAGATTTTAATATTTTAATACCTTTCATATATATATATTACATCATATCACTATCACAGGACTTGATGTATATCATAACAGCTACCAAATCTGCGTAGATATCTTTTTTCCCTGTACGCTTTTTTCAAAATTCGAAGAGATAGAAATATAGACAATAATAGAATATCGACAATAATAGAAGCCATTTTGTTGTTATCTCAGCCTTTTAATAGTTTGTATTGAAGATATGTTTTATTTCATTATTTTTTTTTTCATTCTGTAAGTCTTTATTTTCCTTTCAGATATATTTTTTCCGCTGTTGATGGCTTTTTTGTCCCTCTATTAAATAGCAGCTTGAAAATTCTCTACATAGTAATTACATCAGAACTGGTGCTTTTCAGTTTTAGCGATTAATTTACCTTTTGTTACTGAGACGAATTTAAAATTTCTTGCACTCTTTGAATTCATGAAGTGTGGAAATAGTTCGAGTAAAATGAGTACGATTCGACATAGGGTACTTAAAGTTTCCAAAGATCAGATATTTTCGGTCGAGATAGATATTAGACGGTAACATTAAAATTGTTAAAAACTTGTTGAAATCATAGTTTAAAAATCGCCTATAAACTATAATATTATATTTCTGACGCTCAAACGAGGTTCGAGCCCAAACCATACAATAGAGGGCGTCTAAAACTTTTGTGTGTCCCTCTAAACGATTGTAAGAGCTACATACTTGAGTAAACGAACTCATCCAAGGTACTTGCAATATCAATACACTGTTCCTAACTAGGTAATTGGCTCATTATTTCAAGTTTTGTATGTTTTTTGCTTGTGTTTCCCTGTAAATGAACTATAAAAACTACATATATGATTAACGAACTCATTCAAGATACTGGCGAAATTCGGTTTGATTTGGTTCAGTATTTCGGAAGTCATCGTGATGAAAATATTTTTATTATATATTAGCTATAAAACGAAGTTATTGGAAAATAGATTGATTTTTAAAGAGATCAAGCTAATAATGAGCAAACCTTTGTTCGTATTTTCAAAATATTATCCTTTCGTTAGCAAGGAATATAGAACTTGACACTGCACAACACACATTTCGTCATTTAAATGTAATTATATATTTCTAACGTCACGCAAATCTGATCCCGTTTTCTTTCTTATAATCGTCTGATTTTTTACAAAATGTAATTTTTAATGTATTTCTTTAAAAAGTTCTATTTATGGGCTTATTTTATTCATCCAATTTAAATTATAATTAATAGGTTTTACATTTTTGACTAGTAGATGATCTTTAAAAAATCTACAGTTATATTTGCAATTGTATCCTAACTGCAACATTCCGGCAATAAGAGCTGTAGAAGGTCGGGGGCAGTAATAATTACGTAAGAAAGACCTTTTTACCTAGGGCTACTTTTTGCTTAACGCATAAAAATCGAACTACTAACCACTTTTAAATGTACACTCACGTTTATAGTATTTACTTCTTATTGGAAGTATAGTACACAATTAAAATCTGAAATTATGGCACAAATTTCAAAAACAATGAAAATGGCCCTAAGTACAAGAACACCAATGTACTTAATGCCAGTAGTTGTTGTACTTAGGGATATTGCCTGTAATTTTGAATTTACAGTCTATAATAAATTAGAAACTTACATTAAAATTTTATAAAACAAACAATTATCGTCTCTTAACACATGAGACGAAAATCGACTGGTTTAAAATGGTATTTTTTTTATATGTGGAAAAATAACTCGCAAATTAACATATCACTAACGCACCCCGTAGAAATTATTTAAATTCCAAAAATTTTCGAAAATTCTTGCTAATATTTTTACATAAAATAAAAATACTTTTTCTTTGAGTTTTTGTACATTACAATTTGAAATTTTATCTAAGTTCATGGATGTAGGTACAAGGGAATTTTGTGGCCCTACATGCAAAATTGGGTGATTTCATCCACAATCGATTTCACTGAAAATTCCACAAAGATAGGTGATATTTCCATATATCTCTTAGCACTTCAGATAACAATTAAAACTTGGAGTTGTATTTAGAAGAAAAAATATTTTTCTTACCTTTGTAAAATAATAAAACAATTAATTTGCAAAATTTTACTTTTGTGTTGGCAAAACAGTTTTTCACCTTCTAATTTTTCAGAATGTCATTCTTCTGAAATTCAAAATGGCTGCAATAATAAAAACTGATGTTCCCCACTTCTCCAGATGAATAGTTAAACTTAGCTCCAAATATTATTTAAAACTAGTCATCCCGAAACTTTCTTCTATCTCATACATGTTAATACTTCGAAATTCGCTATCACAGCGTAAGTCAATAAAATCAATATTTTTCGTCATTCTGTTGTACGCCAGCTGCTTCCGAATCGTTGGGTTACCTGGATGCGAACACCCTTCGTTGCACTAGGATACGATGTACAACACAACTACGAAAAGTTCTTCTGGCCTGTACCGGGAAGAATAGATAGCCTCCCTATTCCTTAGTTGTTGTTATTTATTTTCGCTAATTTTACTGGAAAACATGAAGGTAAAATGAGTGGAACCCGATTATAGAAGATTCATTCCCAGTTCTCGTCAATATTGAATTTGAATGAGAGTGTCTCTAAATTAGTCAGTTATAGCCAAGTTAGCTTCATTTATGGCAACCTATTTTTGTCGCCAAATTTCGCCAAGCTTTTCGAGAATTTTGCGCTGGTGAATATGAATATATAGTTTTAAACATATGACTTGGAACGATGGTTACAACAATGAAAGAAAATTTGCGAGAAAGCATGTAAAGCACTAAAACTCATAAATTAAACCCTTTTATGGAGGAATCCAGCTGTCTTGTTTCAAAATGTCAGCCATCCTGCTATATCTCAGCCATTTTTTAAGATAGAGGCAAAACAAAAAATACATCGGAATCCTTGGATCAAGGCCGAACATTTAACGAAAGTTTTTTTTTAGGATTTCTAATTTTTTTGTACATTTTTTTAAAATTTGAAATTTTTAAATGTCTGTCACAGCGCCCCCATCCGGCGGAATATCCCAAATTCAACTGGGACCTGCATGCCACAGTCAAAAACATATATAAAAAAATTGGTTCAATTCTCTGGATAACTTCATACACTTTTCGATGATACAATAATGAAAATGGAACAAAAATCTGTATCACAGCGCCCCGTTTCGTCGGAATATCCCCAAATTAACGTGGGACCTGCTGGCCATAGCCAAAAACCTATAAATGAAATTTGGTTCAATTCTAGGTATAACTTCATACACTTTTCGATGATACAAAGAGGACATACACACGGACAGACAGACATTTTGTAAAAACATGTTTTTCGGAATCCCCTAAAACGTGTAAATCCGTTGAAAACCGGAAGTCGAAAAAAATTTCGATTACTATACTTTCTTCCATTATAGATAGAAGAAAGAAATCAGGGCAGTGGTCCGAGGTACAAACACAAAGGTCTCCCCTATTATTGATGGATTAGAATTAGAATGCACAAAAAGGCTAGAAAACAAAAAAATGAAGTATTTTTTAAAAGTAATTGACATTAAATTTGTGTGCAATACTTGCAAGCTGCGGTAAAAAGTGAGTTGAGTCGACCGTGATTTTGCGGGTGAAAGACTCGTACGAAACAGGTACTTCTTCGGTGCAGAAGTTTCCATTTTTAACAGGAATGGAAGAAAATGTTTCTGTCTAATTTTGATTAGAATAAATTGGAAAAGATAATTTTAGATTTGCCAAGGTGAATTTTGAAATAAATGGGAAAATCTTTAATGAAGGTAACATGAATATAACGAAATATCATTTATTGCATCACGCATAGTTTAGGAATATTTTATAACTTCACAATTTTTTCTTTTGAAAAGTTTTACATTCCAATCAGAAATATATTAAAATTTTTAGAATCGTATTAAATTCTGTATCTTTTCAACCTATAATTTTATTTCGTCATAATTGCCGTAGTATGCGATGGCACTTTACTTCAGAATTTCTTAATTCTAACTACGGTTCTGTGATAATTTATGGATGCTATATTAAGTTGCATAATTCTTTTGAAACATTAAGTAGAATGCATCTGATTACATTTAAAATTATCTTAAATTTAGTATCGAAAAGCAAAATATACACAGAGATTTACGGGTGTTATGAAAATGCAAGACCGTATAAATTTTGCCATTTCAAAATAAACAGAGCGTACGTAACAGTTAAAAAACAAGTTGAAACACTTAAGTTGTTTTATTAAATCTGATTTTAAATTTAAAATGGGAATGCAAAAGACACGCAAAGTTTATGGTGCATATTGTATCACTACAAGTATATTAAATAAATTACATTAAATCGTTTCTTCTCAATAATACATGGCAATAATTACTGTCATTTTAAAAATTATTGAATAAACTGCAAAAAGTAATTTGAAAAATTATGACCCGTGAACTATGATGAATTTGAAATGTTAATTATTACATTGCGAATGTTTAAATTAATTAGCCTCAAGAGAAGAGTAATATAAGTACTATCCGCTTAATATCACTTCAGATTATGTCTGAAAATATTTTATTCCGTTATAATGCCCCTAAAAGTAGAAAAGACCTGTGTACGATAACGTACTTTTCTATATTTTAACATAATCTAACTAAAAATAATATCAGCTATATTAGTTCTGTGCTTTAGCATATAAAATGCCAATGTCTAATTTCAGGGTTTTGTGGAAAAGCTCATTTAATGTTTTTTATTATTTTAAATACTTATTAAAGCTTAATGAAAAAATTATTTTTATTTCGTTCTATTCTCAATCTATTCATAACCGCCTTAAGTTTTTTTGCAGTGGGCTACTTTTTTAAAAATTCATATTACTTGATTGGCATAACTTTTTTAAAATGGTATAATTCGCCTTATTTAATCTGTCGTTAAATAAGGCGAATTTTACTTTCTCAAAAACTGGTGAGAATCAAGAAAACTGAATTTTAAAAAAAGTAGCCCACTGGCAATAGTATATTTGTGTGTGAATATGCGTTTTATTAATTCACCCTAACAAACTTTTATACGAGATTGGCCCTCTAGAAAATGTTATGCGAGTTGGACAATTGGTCCGCCGATTCCAAAGTTTTTGGCATCGTTTTATTCCAAAAATAGAAAAGTAAACTAAATATCCAACAACCTCAGCGAAAAAGGAGTAACCTGTCTTTAAGATTGTGTCTGGAGTATAGAAGCCATTTTGAAATTCGTCATATTAGATCAAGATCAACTTTTTCTAATAGGAAGTGTGTGTTGTTACATTCTGTTCGTATATGTAGGGTGCACATTGCAAATAAAGCACAGTTATGTACAGAAATTTTCAAGTGTAAAAGCAGAAAAGTAACTACTAGGAATACGAAAACTTTAAATGAAATAATGCCAATAGATGCTCTCCTTTTCATACAAATCAAACACAATACTTATTTCAGAGGAGATTTCATTTTAAGGAATACATAAATTAAGAGACCAACACAAAATGCTAGTTTTCCAACATAAAGGTTAATCGTGAATGATCAAAAGAAACTGATATAAATGGCAAGTGTAACAAAAAATACTACAAGAGTACGGCCAATCGATAAGATTCCACAAATGGTTACAAACGCCACTATGATGAACAAAATGCAATATCTTTTATTCACCTCATTATTACCCTCAAGTGACCGTCATTTGGTGAAATCAAAGTGACTGTTGGTTTATAACAAGTTATGTGTGACATTAAAATGACGTCACCTTGTGATTCTCACCTGACTGTCATTTAAAGACTTCACTGTGAAGTCATCATGAGAGTTATTTTGTGACGAGCCCCAAGTGGCTTCAAAATGAAGTCCTTTGGAGACTTGTCACGAAGCAACGCTCATGATGACCTCACAGTAGATTCTTCAAATGTTAGTCACCTGAGAGTCACAATGTGACTTCAACGTGATGTGATTTGGTGGCTCGTCAGAATGTAATGGTCATAGCGATTTCACAGTGGCGTCTCCAAATGACGGTTACATGAGTGTCACGAGGTCAATTCGTTGTATCGTCACCTGGTGACTCGTCACAAGGCAACAGTCATGGTGATTTCTGAGTGGAGTCACCAAATGACGGTCACTTGTGATTAATAATGAGGTGAATGAAAGATTTTACATTTTGATTCACCAAAATAACTGTGACACTTGTGACCAATTGTGCCGTAGTGACGTCATATCGACTGGCTGCGCTGTTAGGATATTACCTATTTGCTACACCTGACATTTATATATTTTTTTGCTATACACAAGTAACTTTTGTATTTGCACCTTAATTTAAGGTTCCTAATCTGGCTGTAGAAATTAGATTAAAACCTTGAATAGTTCTCTATGCTACAGGAGGGGAAATAGCTAATATGACTTACAAGGGAATCACTTTTGGTGCAGCTCGCACCTAGCATCAAGACCTGGTGCATTTTGCAGCCCTATAAATAAAAGTTAGAGAACCGATAAAATTTCTCTGTTAAAATCATATTTTATATAATTTTTCTACTTTGATTTTTTTATTATTGGATTTTTAATAGTTAATTTTACGCCAAAAGCGAGTTAAGTAGCCAAATAAGGTGCTACGAATCCAAATTACTACTCACACACAGCAGAAGATTATGACATTTGTCCACGGTTGGCGAGAAAATTTTTACAGTAACAAATAAAGCCAATTTCGCGCCACCAAAAATTCAATTATAACGTTGTATTTCTCCAAAATCAAATTCGTAGGTTCTTGAAGGAATTTATAAACTTTTTTTAATATTTTATACTTATTATTGCCTAATTTGTATTTTTAACTGCTTAAAAAAAAAAAAACTTTATGTTAATAGTCCGAAAAGTGGTCTCGAAAATTATATTTTCCGAATTTTATGCTGCTGTAAAATAAAAAAATATGATTTTAACATAAAAATTTTATCGATTCTCAAACTTCGTAATATACGGCTTTAAAATGCACCAAATATCAATACTAGGTACGAGCTGCACCAAAAGTGGTTCCCTTGTTAGAAGTGGTAAAGAAAATAAATTTAATGAAAATTTAGGTTCTATCTGTTCTCATTGTGATTATAATCAACGACTAAGTTCGTCTAAAATAGCAATACTCACATGACAACTAAAGCTAAATGTTATTATTTAGGACTCGCAAACTCAGGAAAGGAGTCAGTAATCTAAATTTAACCGTCATTTTAACTGAGATGTGGACTCAAACTGAACAACAGACAGAATATTTATTCAGACTAGACAGTCGAACTAAAACGTACACTAGTGTTCATAAATTATGAGTCTACACTAAGACACTCGCAAGCTAATGATATAGCAGAGTTCTTTTCCAATTTTTTGTTTGCATTTTAATATTTTTAAATGATTTCTTTTTTGCATAAGATAGCTGAGGTCAATATTTAACTGGGCCCTGTTTTACTTTTTGATTTTGTTTGCAGATTTTTATGCGGTCATTTTCTATTTCGGAACTGGTGCCATGTCTCATTATTTCGTTTAAATGGCTGTCGTTTCTTAACTCCACTCTGAAGTCACCATCACTGATGCTTTGTGGCGTGTCACCAGGTAAAGTTACGTTGGAGTCACATGTCTGGGGACTCCACTATGAAATGGCCATGACAGTTGGTTTGTGACGAGTTCCCAAGTCACATCACAGTTACGTTACCTGGTGACTTGTCACAAAGAAATGGCCATAGTGACTTCACAGTGGAGTCGCCAAATGATGGTCACCTGAGAGTCATCGGGGGATTTCATTGTGACATCACCTGATGACTCGTTACAACATGACTCAACAGTCATGTTGAATTAACAGTAGAATCACCTAATGATGGTCACTTGGGAATAATAATGAGACGAACAAAAGCTATCGCATTTTAGTTCATCGTAGGGACGCTGACAATTGTGACCATTTGTGACATCAGATTAACGTCACATTGACTATGATATTAGGATAATACCTATTTGCTATACTAGCTGTTTATATCAGTTTCTTTTCACCCTTTACAATAAATTTTTGTGTCCGAAAATTAGCATTTTGTGATTGTCCTTTAATTTATGGAATAGTTACAAAATTTTCAAGATTAGCTGTGTAATTTCTAAAAATACACATACTGGGGCAATTTTCAAGCTATTCCACAGTCTAACCGTATTTTAAAACAACTGCAATTTCTAAGTTTTTCTAATATACAGGAACTCTAGACGGAGTACATAGATGGAATACATAGGTGGATGCTACATAGATATGTACCATCCCCCTATGCATTCCTTCTATGTATACTCCATCTATATGTCTAGGATCTCTATATATCTTACCTGTGAACGAAAAAAAAAATGCATACAATGAAGTAAAAAAAAATAATTTACGACCGAACAGAAATATGAAAATCTGAAATTTTTTCCGAACGTGCCAGGCTATTCGTTCGCACCATCCACAAGTTCGGGGATATTTAAGAGTGTATTTTCCCTTCATTGTGCGAAATATAACAAAAGTATCAATTTTCCAAGTTTTTGCTTAAAATGAGTATAGATATCCGTAGTATATTCTGACAAAGGGCCGTAAAGATTCGATAATTAAAAATTTGCGAAAAAGACTTTTTACTCCATCCATCTCTCTTTAAATGATTAAGAGTTCCAATCTTTATATTGAGTTTTCTGAGTTGAGGTTTTTTTTTTCAATATTTCGGTATGTGTAAGTGACAAAACTTCAACAAATAGTTGTCAATTCACTCGTTATTATTGTTTTTTTTGTGGGTATTTGCGATCCTTACTGTGCATTTAATAAAATAAGAATCGGATTTTCACTATTTATTGTTTATTTTAAAATGTTGAGTAAAATAAATACAAAAATGTTAAGTAGATAAGTAAGTAATGCAGAAATGTTATTTAAATAGTCATTTCTACTATATTTTTTATACATGTCTTGGCGTTTAATTTATCTTTTCTTAAAATAATTATTATTTTTAAGCCTGATCCTTATAGTTATAGAGCACACTTCTAAGAAAATGATACAACAAAAAATATTTTAAAACGTTCAAAATTGTAGAAGTTTTAATTTCAAAATATTCTTACATTAAAAAAACAAACAAATATTAATACAAAATTGCATTTTTGCTTCATTAAATAATTTTCCTTCATAAAACTTTTTAATAATATGTCAATCAAATATCAAGCAGGGCGGTCGCTCTGCCAAGCCAAGCTTTAAAAAAAACGCCACACAAACAACGCCAAGAACTAGAATAAAGACCGCTAATGCTTACTTACAGAAAGCGACTTCGCAATGTTAAATCGACAAAACATGCCAGATTAAAATATCATATATCAAATAAACCAATCGTCGCAGAAGAAAAAAACGAAAACTAGAAGAATCTAAGGAAGAATTTCTTCAATTTAAGACCAAACTCATCTTCATAAGTGATTTATAAACAGAGATATAGCTTTTTTAAAAAAACATCGAGTTACTTAAAATGATCACTTTTTTCTTCGTCAAACTTTTTTTTTCAAACAACCTACAGGCCTTAATATTAGGCAGAATGAAAAAAGGATTGCATTTTTGGACAAGTAATTACGTAATCTATGTGCTTTTATAAAATTCAGTGTGAAAAATAATTATTTTCTATCCTTAATTAGCAAAAAACTGTTAATTAACTTGGCGATTAAAAAAATTATGCCAAAACAGAGATAAAACCCGCCAACGACCATGTACCATCTGTATTATAATAGCACAAATCAGTTACAGGTTATAATCACATCAAATTTCATCTGCAAGTCAGCCATTATCTTCTGAAGATATTTAAAAAAAAATAAAACTTCATAATTATAAGAACACACATTTTATCAGACAATTAAATATGACTGCAAACTGTGGCAGATGATTGTTTCCAACATGAATAAGTATGAGAAATTGCCGCTCAAGTATATCGGTCTGGGTGGCTCGGTCGCAGCACGGCATGCACAAGGTCCCAGGTTCGAGTCCTGCCCCAGGTCAACTTTTCACTCATGTTTGTTTAGTATATTTAATTGTCTGATAAAATGCGTGTTCTTATAATATTGTAAAATAAAGTAATCAGATGTAGTGTTTATACTTTAAAAAATATTTTAAATATATAATTTACGTTTTTAGAAAAATCTTTAAAAATAAATTAGTTTTTGAGGGAAGATGTACCTTCTAAAATGTATACATTAAGACTTATCGGCATTTAAAATTTCTTTCCGAACGTAAACAAAATTTTTGAAATGAATTAAATGTGATTCATTTATTTCTAAAAAATAAAAAAAAAAAAAAAAACACGGTAAAGAACAGGCATTTCGTTCGCAGGAATACCTTTCACGTCATTTTCCTATAAATTAATGAAATCCAGTTGTTAAATTATTTTTGTTTTGTGAAGTTTCCATTTAAATTTATTGTAACAGTACAATGTTTAATTGAATAAAATAATGTAAATCTAAGAAATTGCTAAGAAATTCCAAACATGCACAGGGCAACGCGAAAAAAAAAATAAATAAATAAACAAAATATAAATAAATAGATAAATAAATAAATAAAAATCAGCTTTCAGAAATTCTAAAAATTGTTCGTATATCTTAATTAGAAGCTAAAGGAGGGTTTACTTCTATATTATTCTATATATAATAGTAATTTCAGCACATATATTAAATTCCAATGCGATCTGATTTAAACTTTAAGATAGTTTATAACACATGATAAAAAAATTATAAAAAAGAATGGCGCGTCACATTTCGGGGAGGGGATGGAGAGGGGCGTGAACAAAATTAGGAAGTATAATAAGGCTATCTGTTTGAAACTTTACGATATTTTATAACACATAACATAAATTTTAAAAATAAAGCCGAGTCAAAAATTATAGGGAGGGACGAAGCGTGTTTTGCCTACACAAGGGGGGGGGGACACTTTTCTAAATTTTAACGATATCAGTCATGTCACATATCGTTACAAAGGGCTGTGACCACCTATTCATGTTATGCATCACAAGTATCAACCCCACATTTTGCGCACCCCTTCCCGACACTACTCATGTGATATATCGTTGAAAAGGTCTGTGAACGCTTAATCATATTATGCAGGGTGGGGGGTATTTTCTAAATTTTGCACATACCCCTCATGTGATACATCGTTGGAAAGGTCTGTGACCGCTTAATCCTATTATGCATCTCCGGCGTTCATCCCCCCACTTTGCCCCCCAAACGCGATTAGCTTTCACCACCAGGGGGCGCTTTCCTATCTCTGTTTCTATGGGTCGGATCACGACGGGGTATGGCTCATTCGACTCGACATCGATAGAGCTTTCTGATTTTAGTTCGTTTTTTCACCACCAGGGGGCACTTTCCTATCTCTGGTTCTATGGGCTGGATCACGACGGGGTATAGCTCATTCGACACGACGTCTATAGCCTTAACGATTTCAGTGCCCGAGGTTCATATAGAACAGATTGCGCTACCTGGTGGTGGAAGATGGAACGAGCGTGCGCAGCGCGACTGCTGTACGGTGCCGTAGAAAGTGGGGACCCGTGTCGGAGGTTCGTTTGGTTAGAGGTTTACACTATTCGATGTGCAAATTAAGGGATTATCCGGTGCCGAAGACAGCGGGGAACCTGGTCGGAGGTTCGTTCGGTTCGAGGTTTATCTTATTCGAGGTTTTACAAGATTCGAGACCCCGATGTAAATTAGGGGCCGGCTAGCGGGCGAAGCCTTCTAATGCTAATAATAAAAGAGCGTGATATCAGGTTTGATATCAAATGCAGCACTGACACGCTATGTACGTATTCCATTTTTATTCATTTCATGGATAAGTCAGTGATATTTATTAACGGAGGATAACAAGTAATATAACAAGCCACATTTAGTATGTTGTTTTTGAGAGTGTAATTAGTTTAATTGAAAAATCTACTGGTATTTCTAGTTAACCCTTTAAACAATGACTGAAAGTAAAATGTAATTTAAATTATTTCTCATGCTTAATTATTTAAATTATGTTTAATCTATTTTTAAAAAAAGAAATGATATCTACAAAAACAACTTTTCAAAAGTAAAAAAAGCCAAGCGTAAAAAAAAAAAAAAAGTTGTGGCTAAAAAATGGTGTGATATCAAATTTCCAAGCTATTGTATCACTTATTTAACTTTTTTCCATTAAATAAGTTATCATATATATAAGTCGAGTGCCTACGTATATGTTATTAGAAATCGTTTTCTCCTGTACTATATACCTGTACTCCTAACGAGTTTCTGAAAATTCAATTTTTTTCAAATTATGCATGATGGTCTTGTCGGCCATCTTTCCATATTTCTAAGCATCCAAATTTCTAAAGTAAAAGCGTAATATGTTTGCACTGTAATATGTTTATAACAATTTCGAACTTCAGATTTTAACTACGGACAGATAAATTAGATAAGACTGATATTTTGAGAAATTGATTTTTACTAGTTTGAAATTATTAATTACTCTAAAAAAATAAATCATAAAATGAATCTTTAAGATAAGTCATCATTATCTTAAGACACAATTTTTAGAGCATACAAGTCTATAAATGAAACGCTTAAAACATTTGCTTAAATAACAATTTTGAACTTCGGATTTTAGCTACGGATTTGAGTGCTTAGAATTTTGTGAATAATATTCAAAGATGGACGCCAAGCCCATCATGCATAATTTGAAAAAAATTGCATTTTCAGAAACTCGTTAGGATGTATATAGTACAGGAGAAAACGATTTCTAATAACATATACGTAGGCACTCGACTTATATATATGATAACTTATTTAATGGAAAAAAGTTAAATAAGTGATACAATAGCTTGGAAATTTGATATCACACCATTTTTTAGCCACAACTTTTTTTTTTTTTTACGCTTGGCTTTTTTTACTTTTGAAAAGTTGTTTTTGTAGATATCATTTCTTTTTTTAAAAATAGATTAAACATAATTTAAATAATTAAGCATGAGAAATAATTTAAATTACATTTTACTTTCAGTCATTGTTTAAAGGGTTAACTAGAAATACCAGTAGATTTTTCAATTAAACTAATTACACTCTCAAAAACAACATACTAAATGTGGCTTGTTATATTACTTGTTATCCTCCGTTAATAAATATCACTGACTTATCCATGAAATGAATAAAAATGGAATACGTACATAGCGTGTCAGTGCTGCATTTGATATCAAACCTGATATCACGCTCTTTTATTATTAGCATTAGAAGGCTTCGCCCGCTAGCCGGCCCCTAATTTACATCGGGGTCTCGAATCTTGTAAAACCTCGAATAAGATAAACCTCGAACCGAACGAACCTCCGACCAGGTTCCCCGCTGTCTTCGGCACCGGATAATCCCTTAATTTGCACATCGAATAGTATAAACCTCTAACCAAACGAACCTCCGACACGGGTCCCCACTTTCTACGGCACCGTATAGCAGTCGCGCTGCGCCAATTCGGCGCATATTGTGCGCATATGTATCGGCATTCTGTATTGTGCCAATTCGGCGGGATAGTAGATGTTATGTGGTAGCTGTACTGGTTAACTTGCCGAAATAAAGCACAGATTATTTAGCCTATGCAAATTATATTTTATTCACAAATAAACATGTGAGGATAAATAGTGTAGTGCACAGGATAATAATTGAATTAAAGTAAATTAGAGTTCGTGATACGGACAGATACTAAAAGAAGGTGGCAGCAGGAACTAATTCGGAAGTTCTCTTGAAAACAGTTTGATCAGAACAACCTCTCCTCGAGGTCTCAAAAATAGGTACAGTCTTAGACTTATAAAAAAGGCTCTCAATTACTAAGGAACAAAGGGTTCCTTCTAATCCGCTCTTACTCGCCAATCAGTAGAGCTTCAAACCTCACAGCGATTTCACTTCGCTGACGACGATTCTCAGGGTGAGAATCTTTTCTAGAGAGACCTTCTCTCTCTCTCTCCAAAACAACAACTGACCATCGACTCTCTGCTCGTTCTTCCAGCCCCCCTCACACCTCACGCGGGTGGCAGGAAACGAGGGGTCTTTAACCTCGGACAGCCTTCCTTCTCTATGCTGAAACCTAGTGAATACGTTACAGCATCACCCCTCTGGTTCTGTCAGATTTTTATTTCTGAAGAAAAATCTAACTGCAAATTCCCAGCACTTATTCCAAACTTACAATAGGGGCTTACCACCATCCTTGTCTGTCATTAATTACATTTTAACACTTAAACAGCACATCATAATGACACTATAAATTTTACACACTTAAAAACACTGTTACAAAAATAAAAGAACTAAGAAAAAAAATATCTATATACACATCATTATCTACTTTATCCTTATTTTTCTATACCCAACGCCGATATGCGGCAGTGATGGAATTCAGTTTTCCCAGGTTTGTAACCGAAAGATTGCCTGTCATCTAGCGAATTTACTGATTTGAATTTACTGACAACTGGTAATTTTTCTCTAGAACTATCAGACAACTGCTTAATTGGGCCGAATTCACTTTCACTCTTGGGAAAATATTCAATAGAGGATCGCCTTTCAGTTTTTGCGAAGATCGCTTTACTACCCTTCTTTCTTATATCAGATTCACGCCTGGGCTTTCCATAAATCACCCTATCTTTTTGGGCTAACTTTCCCCCGCTCTCTCGTAAACAGATAACTTCGTTTCCGGGGCTGTGCCCGCTCGAGTTTTGTCGGGGGGTCAAGCCACGGCAACTATAATACCTTATAGTTAGCCATGGTCAAGCCGGTGTTGACCTGAGGTGGTTTAGAATTCGTTTTGTCCAGTTGCGCTTTATTCCCCCTCGAATAATGAGACATTTCCGTGCTCTTAGCTGTTAACGCGGGTTTCTTCTCAGCGCACTTAATTAACTCTGGTGGGTTCTTCACTATTTTTTTGGCTCCAGGACAAGAAGGGAAAATAGTCTCCTCACATATTTTTTCTATTTCGGAATCAAGTTTCGTTTTGCTCGGTAACTCAGGGAGTAGGCTATCATTATTTTGATCCCTTTCTTTATCTTCGGTATTGTCGAACCGTGGGGCAATTCCAGTCTTCTTCCCTCTTCTAACATTGGGATCGGAAAGACCTGATAATTTATTCTGGTCATCCGCATTATCTTTTTCGATTCTCTGATGAATCTGCCTGTGCGCGATTTGCAATTTAATATCTCCACCCACATGCGTTTTTTTAACTTAACGAAATCGCGTACTTTCGATTTCATAGTTTTCCTATCAAATGTATCTCTTATCCAACATTTTTTTGAAATCTTAAGATTTGTCTCGCATTTCGGGAGAACAATCGGTTCATGGGGAAAATGACACTTATTGTTATCAGGGACTTTTCCCAAATTCTTTGACCTGTTCACTTTCGATACAAGATTGTGAGGAGGGAGTTTTAGTTTCGATATGTACGCTCCCCAGTTCGGGTTTTATCAGTTTGTTATTGTTATCAGGGACTTTTCCCAAATTCTTTGACCTGTTCACTTTCGATACAGGATTGTGAGGAGGGAGTTTTAGTTTCGATATGTACGCTCCCCAGTTCGGGTTTTATCAGTTTGTTATTGTTATCAGGGACTTTTCCCAAATTCTTTGACCTGTTCACTAAAGATACAGGATTGTGAGGAGGGAGTTTTAGTTTCGATATGTACGCTCCCCAGTTCGGGTTTTATCAGTTTGTTATTGTTATCAGGGACTTTTCCCAAATTCTTTGACCTGTTCACTAAAGATACAGGATTGTGAGGAGGGAGTTTTAGTTTCGATATGTACGCTCCCCAGTTCGGGTTTTATCAGTTTGTTATTGTTATCAGGGACTTTTCCCAAATTCTTTGACCTGTTCACTTTCGATACAGGATTGTGAGGAGGGAGTTTTAGTTTCGATATGTACGCTCCCCAGTTCGGGTTTTATCAGTTTGGGTTTTCAATTGACTCGATCAATTAATATTTGGGTCAAATAATAATCCATCTCCACGTTTTCGTCTACAATTCCTGCCCGGCTCGTGACAGTTGTCCCGTCTTGTGTTTTCAAATTTATTCGTGCGAGGGGTATGCGCTTCAAGGCATTTTCTAACGGTGACCTCACATAAACAAATTCTCCGGTATACTGATCATTATTTACGTATTTTGCACTTAAAAGGTCCAAGGTGCTTCCACTATCTCTAAAGCAAATCATCTCTTTCTCGTTTACAAATCCTCGGCTCAAATAAGGCGTGAGGCTTTCGTCGGCCTCTTCTAAATTTAGTAGCAGGTTCACGCTTTCGAATTTCTCATTAGTTCTTCCTAATTCGGGGAAACTTGCTGACTGATTTACGCTCTCGGGTTTTTCATTAACAAGTTAAATAAGTGATACAATAGCTTGGAAATTTGATATCACACCATTTTTTAGCCACAACTTTTTTTTTTTTTACGCTTGGCTTTTTTTACTTTTGAAAAGTTGTTTTTGTAGATTGTAAAATACTCAAAATGAAAAATAAGTTTAAAGGTTACCAAGTCCCTTTTTAAAGCAACAATTTTAATCAGATTTTCAATTGTCGGTATAGACGCAAGTGCGTACTTCGTCGAATGGTTGATGACTCCTATTCTAGTATACCATAAGTAGTAATTACTGATGTCTATGTCTTTGGAGCATAAATAATATTGTGGCTTTTATTTTTAGGAAATCAGTGTTGGTACGAACAGCCTCTCCCACAGTTCCCATCATTCTGAGAACGCATCCCACACCAAACCTGTTTTAACCTTACCTCTGGAACCTGCAGATTGTAACACTCAAACTCCTGATGCTGTAGTAAATGGTGAAGAGAGAAGCATACAAAAATCTCACGGAGATGTCGAATGGGAAATATTAGAAGGCCTCAGGGAAGGACAAAAGTGTGAAAGAAAGCCACAAAAGTTCGAAGGGTACTTAATGAAACGACGGAAATGGCCGTTGAAAGGGTGGCACAAGGTAAGTACGGTTCAGACGTAGCAATGAAACTTCATTTTGCAATTAAAAATATTAGGTAATTTAATGTGTAAATTCGTATTTCTGTGAATGTGGAAATATAAAACAAGTAGGTGTAGGTGTGCATCAAATGCGATTAGCCTTTTTTTTTTTTTTTTTTTACTAAATATACTTATGTGAATCAGCGCCTTGCGACTCATTGCTTCTTTGCCGTAAGCTTGCTGAAATATATTTTATGTATCTGTGTTTGATTTGGCTCAGTGATAGGGTTCATTATTTCATCTTGGCCACGATGGAATCGTTGAATACCGCATACATGTGCTCTTGAAAACACCGCTGCAACAACTCTTGATATAACACAGCAATGTGTCTTGGATCACTGGCCTAATAAAATTGAAGGTTACGTTTACTGCGAACGCAACCCCGTGTTGCTATTTGTTGGCACGATACAAAACTATCTGTGATACTTAGAACGTGATATATCATAGAAGTGTATTTTGTAATACATCCATATATGTAATCACATATAACAGTCTTTCTTCCGAAACATCGATATGTTTTTGCCATTTTATGCAAATGTCTTTCCAATTTATTTACTTCAACTTTTATGTATCTTTCGTGTTACCATGTGTTCAATTGTTCAGAAAGGGTAGTAAAACATTATTTGAAAAACAAAATAAAGAGAAGGAAAGGATGAAAATAGCTCATCAGTGTATAAGTATATATATTAAAGTTAACAAAAAATTACACAAATTACTTACGATAGTAACAGCACAAATATATCCCGTCAGTTTCGGGTCAATAAAAGTTGCCCATCGTCAGGGGGGTAGCATTTGGAAAGCTAGCAAGGTCTTATGTATACGATGCGTACATTTATAAATTCAAAACTAGAAACTTTGAACTAGAAATGTACACATCGTACACATAAGACATTGTTAGCTTTCCAAATGCTAACTCCCTGACGATGGGCAAATTTTTATTGACTTGAAACTGTCGGGATATATTTGTGATTTTACTATTATAAGTAATTTATGTAATTTTTTGTGAATTTTAATCTATCTACTTATACACTGATGAACTATTTCCGTCTTTTACTCATATAAAATATAGTGTAAGGTCCTTTTGAGTTCAGCTGGTAGATCGATAATATGTATAGAAATGCGTCATGAATTTGGGGTTATTTAACGTTTAGTACGTTTAAAAATATTTAAAAGAAAAACATGGATCGTATATATCAAGTCTACTATCGTTTACCTCCAATTGTGTAGATTCTGTAAAAAATATTATTTTTAAGTGAATAAGCAAATACCGTAATTATTTTCAATGTCGTGTATTTAACTTTCGCCTAATAATGAACATCCAATGCACTCAAATACTGGAAAAAAATTTCAATTCACGAAATTACGTCTATAAGAACATAAATCGATACTGTGAGTTACTGAATTAGTTAAAAGTGTTTACTGAATTAACTAGGGTTATTCAATTTTAATTAGTGTGAATAGTTTACAGTGAATTATATATAATAGAACCAAACAGAATTAGCATATACTCGTTGCGCAATTATAGCTATCGCTTTTTCCCTTGCTTCTTGTTTCCTGGTGTATCCTATCATTCATTTAAAACTTTTAAAAACTTCAAAAAATTTTAGAATATATATCATCTAAGAGTATTTCTATTTTTCAAAGAATGTATTTTCTTCTGGAAGTAGGTAATGGAAGTGTAAATAAATAATACGATAAATAAATAATAATAAATACGTATTCGGTATATTAAAAAATGATTTGTTATTTTTTTTATTTAAAAATTACTAATAGAATAATAGAATGTCGACTTAAAGGATTTAAAAGAAAGATTAGATTAACCCTTTGCACTCTGAACCATTTTGTAATTTTGCTGCTAGTGACTCTAATTATTAGTAACTCTAGTATGTGTCTCTTTAGTATTTAAGGCTGCAAAAAATTCCCCGCTAACGTACACGCTAAGTGCTTTGAAATATTTCATAAATAATTAAGACTTTAATTTCCGTGATTCTATTTTCATATTAGAAAGAATTCATGTAAATCATACTCTTGTTTTTCTGTTTTATCAACGCCTGATGGTTATATCTATTTTTTTTATACTTCTTGCGGATGGTGTGTTTTTGCACCGTTTTATAATTCTTAAAGTAATAAAACTATTGTTTTTTTTGCAGTTTTGTAATTAATATGACCTATTTATCATAAAATGACGAAATTTTTTTAATAAAACGTTATTGCGGCAGGAAATGGGTTATATATAGTTATTATAAATATTGCTTGACCTTGCCAGTGCTGCGAATCAATCATCAAAATACTCTTGGTTTAATATGAAGATGTGATAAATAAGTGATTGGCACTAGCGAGCTCCTTTTATTGTACTGTACAATATTATGTACAATACAACACCATGATCTTCAGTAACCTACCTGTATAATTTTAGGGTACTAGTATACTCCTGAGATTAAATTTTTTTTGAGATAGATGAATGGGTTTGAAAGTAGTTGTAAAACTTCTGAAATTAGATGTCAGAAATAGAATTCGACTATCGCAGAGTCAAAATGACAGCCTTGGCCAAAAGTATTGAACATTCCCATATTTTCAACATTATCTATATTATAAAACAAACACGTGTCCTTGATTAATGCTGACGTCCTATTGCCGGTAGAAACGACTCAATCCATAAATTTTGCTTTTACTGCAATAATTTTTAACTTCTAAACATCGCAACATTTTTACCTCATCGAATAGGGGAAAAAAATTACTTCCTGTTTGAAAACTGTATCTCAATTGACTGATTTTATGCATTTTAAAATACTTTTCAAGCGTGAATATTTTTAAGTCTGCGTACAGTCCAATTAAGAAAGTTTAACTCGTTTGCAGTTTAAATAATTTAAATAATACAGCATTTGTTTGCTTCCATCTAATATTCCATGACTAAATTGCCAAGCGAAATTAAAACTTCACAAATAAATAAATAAACACACATTTAAACAATATTAATCGAACTACTCGCTTAACCATTGAAATAATCAGAATGAAAAAAATTGCTATAAATAATGAAATGTTTCGCGATTGAACATTGGTACGCGGCTAAAACGAAAGTACCAAAAATGATTTTTGGTGTAGTCGCTGGGCAATCTAAGAAAATATACTAAACATAAAATAATCTTTTAGAGTTTTAAATTAAAAATGATTTTTATGTACGTTCTGCACAATGGATAGTATATCGGGTATCTTTAACCCGAGTAGCACAGGTTGTATTGCCTGGTGACTTTAAAAGTAATAGTTGTATACAAATGTTTAGCTGCGTACAATTATGACTTTCTTTTTTTTTAAGTTATTGCAATTTGTATAAAATGACAGCAAACGAACAACTCGACTTTGAATGAACTGTTTTAATTGAGCCATTTCATTTTTTTAAAAAGAGTTTAAAATACTAAAGTACCCTTTTTACTGGAAATTTCGTTGTTATGTTATGAAAGATAATAGATAGCCGTGAAAATTAAAATAATTCTTACCAAAAATGCCAAAACATAAAGAAGTTCGTCTTCAGCACTTAAAATAGTATAAAAAAAGATGTTAATAGAAATTCAATAAAGAAAATGAATTTTAAATTTAGAGTCCGTTAAAAAATAGTCCGTTTTTCTCTTAACCCGCCATATGTAGCAACACCTGGTCTGATGCACAAGAGACCCTTTCTGGAAAGAGCAACAACCTTCAGAGCCTTCAGAACCAACTTCAGAGCAACCTGGGAGTAGTTGGGAGCTGCAATTCCATTTTCAAGTGTGTTGGTATCATTTTCAGAATGAAGCATCTGTGATAAGTTAGTTCCTCACTAAAATTATCTCAAAACATAAAAAATCATACGAAATGTAGGTTGTTACAGTGACGGTAGGAAGGATATACAGGGTTATTCTAAATGATGGACCCATTTTTAAAAAATTGTATTTATTAAAGTACAAATCCAAAATGAACAATCTTTATACCAATGAAAAGAAGAAGTTTCAAAGTTTTTTTTAATACATTATAAATGTTGAATGTGTCCACCGTTTGCTACACGGCAAACATCTACGCGATAGCCAAACTCGTTCCACACACGAGAAAGCGTATCGGCTGTTACTGAGTGTACGGCTTTCAAAGCGGTGTTGAGCGGCTAAGGAAGCTGTGTACGTCCCGCCGCTACCAACAACTCTGAACGATCTGCGGAACCGTATCACTGCTGCCGTGCACTCAGTAACAGCAGATACGCTTTCTCGTGTGTGGGACGAGTTTGGCTATCGCGTAGATGTTTGCCGTACCGCAAACGGTGGACACATTGAATGTCTTAAAAAAAACTTTGAAACTTCCTCTTTTCATTGGTATAAATGTTGTTAATTTTGGATTTGTACTTTAATAAATAGAATTTTTTGAAAATGGGCCCATCATTTCGAATAAAACCTAGTTCGAATAGGATGGATGACGAGAATGCCATTGATAAGGAAGATTATGACAGGAAAGGCTGTGGGGAACAGGGCAAGTTTCCGTAAATCTCGGCCTGATGCTGATTGTTTTGATCAAGCCAGACACGATATGATTTTGGCTTCTGAAATTTCGATCTACAATAAACTAGAAATGTGTGTGGTATATTTTAAAATGCCTTGAACAATTTTATAGGTAAATAGTTATCTATTCGTCATATTGACCCATATAAGGGGTAAGATGACGATGTCATCCCCTATGTCACTATTCTAAAAGTTACTATCAGAGTAGTTTCACCAACATATACTGTTTATAAATTAGGTATCCAATATATGAAAAGAGAAGCTTAGGAGGATATTGTTGAGTCGTGTGTTCGTTAGATGCAGCATCACCGCATATTGTTGTTCCCTTGCAACTACTTCTAAGCAGTCTTGCCAATGTAGCCCTCTTTTTTATTCAAAATACCTACCAGAAATTTTGTAGAGTAATTTTTGCTTTATTTAATCACGGAATATCTGTCATAAATAAAGCAAAGAATACTGTACAAAAATTCTGGTATTTGTTTTAAATAAAAATGGGACTAAATAGGCAACAAGACTACTACGCTCAACATTCAGTGAGATACGTGTCTTCCTGACACCTTGTGACTTTTGACTGTGAGGATACTTCGTCAAAATTACACCATTTTCAACATTGAAAGATGTGTCTAACATACTAACAGGAATGTTGCTGAAGGAGAATAATCTGTTTTAAACCTTCAAAAAAATTGTTTTTTTCTTTTTTCAGTTAAAAAAAATTATACAATTCTGAATCGAACTTAACAAACCGCATGAAAATAATCCAATTAAAAGCGGGTCAATTTCATATTTAAAATATGTACTTTAACACAGATTTTCTATCTATGTTGGCACTTTTCTCGAAATGAGTTTTTGCTAATTGCGCGCATTGTAAAAAAAAAAAAAAAAAAAATTCCAGACAGATAATTTCTTTTGCGCAGATATATATGTACACTCCTGGGGAGGGGGACGCGCTACCCTACTAACAACTCCCACAAATCATCGTATAAAAATCTGACTGGTACCAATCGATTAATAATAACGCCAACGTACTAATGCTATATTTAAATTTTACTTGGAGTATCGTCTATATATAGAAATTGTAACCCAACTGAAAACTTTTCGATATTAAAAACTAATTTTGACATATTTTTTTAATTATTCGGTAAATTTTACCTTTCAGATACGAAACGAGAAGTCATTCGGTTAAGTAGTTTTAGGAATTAAGCAGGTTTGAAGTTTGGAACTCCTAATGTTAAATACTTTTTTATAGGTTGCAAAACAGATTGCAATGCGGGTAGTTTTTAAGCGTAACTCAAAAACTACTTGGTGATGGGGAGGGGAAAGGGTTACCTGACCCGATGCAGGACGCTAGCTAGAAGTGAGATAAGGCCTTAAACTGTCTGCTGGAGTCGTTAACTCCTGTTACACTTGCATTTGGTCTTTTCACTAAAAAACGAAGAAACATAAATGTCTTATGTCAATGTTTTCAAATCAAAATTAAAGATGAAAGGAAAAAAATGCGCAAACATTTAAATCTAAATTTTAACTAGTACATTATTAACGTTTCATTATTAGATATCTTGTCTACCATTTTTAGTAATCGCCAAAATCAAACGTAAATGATCTTCTTTGCATGTATACTCAAGTACTTCCGCGCGAGTGATTGGTACAGTAAAACCTTGGTTTTCCAATGTCCCAGTTTTCAATCAATGCAGTTCTCAACGAGAAATTCGAGCGAAATTTGATTCGGTTTTCGAACAGAAATTTGGTTCCCGAACAATGAGCTGTCATTGCCAAATCAACCTAATGAAAAAATGTAGCAAAAGCGACCAAATTGTTTTGTTGTTGTTGTTGTTGGGCGCAGCACACATACATCACGTACAGCGATCGCGCGTTAAAGACTTTCATACACATTGAGATTCCTATTGAAGAAAGTAAGCTAAATCTACTAATTTTCATTTTATTTCTTTTTCCTTTTCTTTTTCCTTTTCTTTTTCCTTTTATTTTTCCTTTATTTTTTCTTTTGTTTTGCATTGTTTTGTTTTCATGGGTTTGAATCACACAAACCTGCGAAACGATGATCCCGGTTGTAACGAATTTCATGCATTTTGAAATTCAAAAACAACGATTTAACATAGTGGCCCTAATAAGCTGAAAAATTAAGGATGAAAATCCCCTTCTCCTCAATCTTAAGTTATTCGAAGTTTCACCAATAAAGGTATGGTTACGGTTTTTGTTAAACTTTTGTTAAAGTGTTATAAAATTGTCATTGTCTCATGTCTGTACTGCAATATTTTTTGATATTTTACTGTTTTGTATTACAGAGTGCATTGTTTGGAACAAATCAAGCAAAGAGTAACTTGGGGGTTGGAAAACCATCACATTGTTATTGTTTCTTATGATAAAATATGACCTGGTCCTCGAACAATGCTTTGGAACCAGTTGTGTTCGATAACCGAAGTACCACCATTTAAATAAGAGACACCCACGTCTGCAAAACTTCAAATAATAATGCAAAAGGTTCAGTTGCAAATATAGCAAACGTCTAGAAATAAGACATGCTTATCATTTTAATGTAGATATGTTAAACAGCACGTTTGTTTAAAAAATGACGCAGCATTTGAGTGACAGAGAGAGAGTGGGATGTACATATTGACAGTTACAAACAGATACGGAAAGCTTTTCAAAGAAAGCTAAAAGAATTTCGGAAAATGGGAATTTTAGGAAATACATTTAATTAAAAATGAAGTTGAGTTTGTTAATCTAGAATAAAATATATTTTTGTATTTCTAAGAAAATAAAACTAAAATTGATTATTTGGTTGTTTCAAAACAAATTCTTAATTCAAACAACCAAATTTTTAGATCAAATACTTAATCGGCCATTTTCTAATAAGTATTTAGCTTTTCAAGAGAGCTAAAGTAGTACTTTTTTCTAAATTTAGTATCAAAGATGTCCAATGGTAAAAAATTCGAAAGAACATGGTTAATCTATAGTGAAATAAAAATTGTGCTTGTTTTTTTTTTTGTGTGTGTGTATTTTATTTAATAACGCTGATTATGCGACTACAATTTTTATCTGTAAAGGTTTTTAATAATTCGAAAAATACTTCACGTGCCCTAGCTAGTTTGCATTTTGCCTAAAAACTAGCTATAATTGCTAGTTTTTAGAATATAGTAAACAATTAAATCACAATCGACAATTTAATCGACAATTTAAATCACATTTTGAAATATATTTATTTGTTTAAAAATTCTTTTCACTTTGCCGATAACGGTTGCTAATAGTGAACCCTCATTTTCAAATTAAAGAATTAAAAAAAAAAATTAAGGTCTACAATGGTCTATAATGGCTCAAAAGCTCTTATGAATGTTACCAAATCTGGCAATTGTAAATACAATTGCTTTTAATGTCGATTATGATGAAGTAATTAATGATTTTGCAAATAAAAATGCAATGAGTGTTAGATTTTTAATTTTTTTTTAAATTCTTGACATCCTCAGTTCTTGTAAATATTACTAATTGATTGCATTTATGTATATTTTACTGAACGTGTGATTGTAAGATGCAATTGTATTTTCCATTTAAATTTATGAAAGAGAAAAGTTTGCATGTTTAATATTTTTTATGAATTTTGGCTCAAAGTTTTTTTTAATTAATTTCTTGTAAATATCATAAATATATGATTGCAATTTTGGTATTTAATTTCAAATGCATGTGCAATTTCTGGGTGAGGCCAGGTTTGGTATTTTTAAGTAGGGAAATTTCACCCTATTTAATCACAGAAATATATTATAAATTCGAGTCAATAACATGATTGTAAATTCTGCGATTTAAATATTAAATTGAAAATAGTCATTAAGAAGTAGTGGTGGCGGACTCCTTGAAAATTCTAAGGAGAATGCCTCTTGGTAATTTATTCTTGCTATTATTAGTTTTCTGTCTAATTTTATTTAATTGAGTGCGTAATTTGATTGTGAGAAAAAATTTTGTTCATTTTGTTGTCTAAAAATTTAGTAAAATATAAATTTATGATAGATTTTTTAAAAATCTATTTCATATTTAGCTATTCTAGAATATGAAAATGCTATTGATAATAATATTAATTACATTACAATAAATAATTTTGCAAACAAAAATCATGCCGATTTAAGTTTTAAATGTTTTGTTTTATTTTTGATAATTTTTTTTTTATAGCAGTAATAACATAGTGCATATAATTATATATTCTATAGTACTATATCATTGTGTATGTAATTGGATGTAATTATTTTTTGAGTACTAATAACAATGTGTAGTTTCAAATAGACATTCATTTGTTTTTGATATCATTATTTTTTTTTCATTTAAATTTATGCAAGAAATTCGTACATTATTTTATTGTTTAAATAATTTTTTTAATCGATTTTAGCTCGATATTGTTTATTCAGTTTAGATTATTGTAGCAAATGAAAATGCAATTATTTTTAATAATGATAATATAATAAAGTATTTAGACAAAGAAAATGTAAGGCGAAACAGATATCGAATGATTTATTTCGCTGTTGATAGTTGTGTTCTTGTAAATGTTACTAATGTGAAATTAAACTTTTATGCACGCAATTTTAAATTATCATCTAATTTTCTCTTCATATAAAATTTTTTCTATTTAATTTTAGCAAGGATTTCCATTCGTAGTCTGTTTTAGTATGTTTATCTCTTTTTGGTTTGAAAATGTGATTGCTTTATAACATTGATTAGGATATTATAATAAATGATTTCGCCAAAGAAAGATCAAAGCAAATTAAATCTTAAAGATTTGTCTTAATTTTTACAGTTATTTTCTTTTAAATATTACCAATATGGAATACTATGTGTGTATATGATTTCAAAAAGTTAGTTTCATAACTAGTTATTGATATCATTATTTTGCTATAACATTCGTATACCAATTTTATACGTAATTTGACTGTTTTTAGGTGCGTTCGTAATTATATAAATACGTAGCACCTATTGTCGTCGATTGGTCCGTCCGTCTGTCCGTCCGTCCGTCTGTCTGTCCGTCCGTCCGTCCGCATATAACAACGCAAAAACTACCCAAACGAATGGTTTGAGATTTAAGATATATTATCTTTGCAGAATTTTGTCGAGACATTTCAAATTTTATTAAAATCGAATCAAAACTTTAGGAGATATTAATAAAAATATTTATTAAGAAATTTGAAAATTTTTTTTAAATCGGTGCTTTTTTGTTATAGGAGCTTCCGAAGTTTAATCGTCAAGCGACCGAGATATGACTGAAATGAATCTGCAGACGATATAATTCATTTCACAGAATTAAAAATCATCAAGATCTGAATATTTATATAACTATCTACAGTACGAACGCACCTCGTTTGTCACGTTTGACGTACAATTTCCAACTTGTTAATTTTTGAACATATTTTTGCTCAATAATGCTTATTTTAAAGTTAGGTTTTTCACCGGCTGTAACTGGGATTTTTTTAAATAGTCATAACGTCGATACAATAAAACGGAAAAACAAGGCAAATGAGATTGGAAAATGTCTCATAGGTTTTCATGTAAATATTACTAGAATGGGATAAAATTTGTATTCACTTAATTTCAAGTTAGCTGTTGTTATTTTTTAAGATATACAAAATTTCTTAAGAAATTTGATTATTTGAAAAAATTTAAATATAAATTAATTTGATATATATTTGATTTTTTTAAATAAAATATGTTAACATATTAATTTACTTATTCTTAAAAACTTTTGAGTGGTGATGAGAAAACAATTACGTCATAAGGGCGGCAAAATGCGCGGCTCTGTTCCAGGTAGCTCAATTGGAAGAGCATTGGAAATTTAAGCCAAAAGTTTCTTCGTTAGATTCCCGGGCTGCACGCTTTTTCACTCAGTATGAAAAATGCCAATTTGTTTGATATCTTACATGAAAAATTATTTTATTAGGAGCCCTGAAATGCAAGCTTTCGATATCCAATAACCGGCTTAAATGTGTCACTAATCGCGTGCAAATGTGTGGCATCATGAGGTAAAGGCACATTTACTAAGACCAGTTGGATATTGCACTCGTCCAAAACTGTACATGACAGGACTGTTAACCAATTCCGGGCCGTTAAATAGAACCCCACTCAGAGATAGAGAGGGGCCGGAGCAGGTCCCGACGCATCATCGCCCTTAAGTTGCGTGTAGCAGCCCACAAGAGCGAACCACATCTTGTAAGCTCGGATCGTGGAGAGCCTACAGAGGAGACCACTAGTTCCTTGAAATATAAAACATAAAATATTAGTAAAATAAATGAAAAAAAATAGGAGCATCCTACGAACCTCCGCGTGACTAGTCCGAAGGTGTCAGAGGTTCACTCATCCGCCCTATAGACAACCACCTGCTTTCGCTACTACGACACAGCTGCCGCCTCCTGAGGGGATGATGGAATCCCCGGACTAGGCAACTACAATACAGGCTGAATCATCAAGCATTTTGTTGCCAAATCAGCGATTGTGGACAATCGTTCGTCTCCTACGGGCAATTAAATGGCGGTGTGAGACAGCCCGGATTATAGAGTCTTACCCCGGACACATTTCATCTCGGTGACAAGTGCAGATCTATCGACACCTGTCCCCGTCTGGACCCCGTTTAAGAAATCCTCTGAAAATGGTTGGTGCTCATCTGAGCTCCCGGTCATCCTCCTGCACCGAAGCCAGGTTGATTCGGGACCAAGAGCGGTTCGTAGCCATTAATTAAGTAAACGTGGACTAACATATGTAAGCAAGGTACAATTTATTTTAATAAGAAATTCAAGTATAGTATGTTTAATTTGTCTACCATCTGCTCCAATGTCTGCGTATGCATTCGAGAGCATGTGTATTGTGGCCGATGGTGGGCACATTGAGCATATTTAATTTGATTCTCTTATCAAAATAAATTGTACCTTGCTTACATATGTCACTTTTATTGGTAAATGTGCATCTGCCTTATGATGGCACACTTCTGTACTTGGTTATTACATATTTGAGCCGGTGATTCGATAGCAAAAAAACTTACATTTCAGGGATTCTATTAAATTTATTTTTGCATATAAGACATGATTCCATACTAAATCGAGGAGGCTCGACACTTTTGTAAATGACTTTTTTTTTTTTTACTATCTCTCATATTTTTCAAGATAAGGTCAACTTCAAAATTTTGCCACTCGGATGCAGTGCAATCACTCTCATTTGGTAGCGCATAATCGTTTCACTAGAGGTAGACACTTGTTCTGCAACACTATCTTTATCCGTTCAAGTGTTATTTGAGTGTATCAGGACTTTAGTTTGCATAGAAACCATTAACAAATGAAAAGAATCTTGATTTTTTTAATCCGAAATTTTATTCTACAAATGAAGCCTTTAAAATCTGGGTGTGCGTGTTACACGAGGGCACGACATACATACACTAAAACGCGCGCAAAATAAATAAATATATAATTAATAAAATAAATTCACTAATATATTTTGTTTATTTATTAGAATGCAAATTAATAGTTAACTTCACTGTATATGAGGCCGAATTTTGAGACCCGATTCACAATTTTATGGGCCCTAGGCTTGGAAATTATGTGATTAATGTTATTAAATATGCTTTGTGTACGCATAAAAAATCTAACACATAGACAAACTGTTGTCCCCTGAATATTAAGACTTATCGCTGATTATCTGTGACGCAGGGAAATAGAGGCGGATTTTTAAGAGCCAACTCTTGTCATGCGATGACATTCGCAGGCTAATTTTACACCAATAGAGGCGTTCTTTGCAAATTTCTCGTTTACATTTCGATATGTTTAAATGATTTCTTTTTTTCATAGGATAGATATACCCCGAGTCTAATGTGATAGTCCTATATTTTTTAGATTTCGGGTGCAGTTTATTTTAAATGATTTTTTTTTTCATAGGATAGATATACCACGAGTCTAATGTGATAGTCCTGTACTTTTTAGATTTCAGGTGCAGTTTATTTCGGAAGACACTTTTAAATTTGGAACCCACTAACCAGTTAGTTTCCGAAATTCAAAGTGTAATCAGTATGAAATTGCAACCAAACTCGAAAAAGTTCCAAACTACAACGTTAAACTTCAACCTGAGTTGTCTTATGCAAAAATAATCCTTTAAAAATATTGACATGCATACGAGAAATTTGTAAAGAACGCCTCCATTGGTTTAACATTTGCTTACAAATATCGTCGTGTGACTTGAGGCTCCCTTTCGTATCAAGTCATTGCTCTCGGAAAGCAACGACTTGATTTTAAGCTTGGAAGTCTGAGAACGACGCTTTCATACAAAGCTTGGAAAACCGTCTTCAATTTCTGACGTCACAGATTCAGGGCTAAAGAGTTATTTTCTGAGGGCAGCGGGCAGATCCAAGTTGAGATCTGGCAGCTTTACACCAACGCGCAAAATTAATTTATTCAATAGCGAATAAAATTATTTTGTTGAGCATGAAAAATCCAAAGCGAAACAGACATTCAGTTTGGTAACTTTTAAACCATTTATATATTTACGTCTATCGATAAAACTTTTTGCCGACTTTAATATTTGATGCTTATAGTATCTTCTTTACGGTTTTGTGATTTTCTTCTACATTATTGCTAGAAAATTCCAAATCCGTGAGAAGAAATATTAGGAAATTTCGTTTAATGTTATGGAAAATAGTCTAAAACCATAAAAATGATTAGATGTGTAGATTTTAGATGCTTGTAGAATGTTGTCGATTTTAAGTAATTTCTGTGATAATCAGATTGAAATTAAATTGTTTCATTTTAATTCACGGATCGGATTTCAATCTATTTTCGCGATTACTTAAAACTAAATTTTTTTGGTGTCATGTATCGTTGGATTTGATCCATTCTAAAATCAAAAGAAGCATTAAAAAGAAAAACCAGAGTTACTCATTCGAGTTTCAGAAAATAATAAAATTGGAGAATATCGTTAAAAGATGTTCTCTTTTCTAAAACAATTGTTCAATTGCCAAAATTTTATCATTTCATTTCATTTCATCTTAAAAAAAAGGATTAATGTAAAACGATTGTTACTTTTTTAAACAAAAAGACTATTTCGTAATGAAAGAATTTCTCTCATATAATCTAGGGAAAACTTTTTGTTTGTCGAGGCGAAGGAATCTGGTTCAAAGCAATGGCTTACTGGCTTCCAAATCATGCTTTGTGGAACTTTTGGTTGGCTTCAGAGGTAAAGTGAATACGAATTCTAATTGCTTAGAAAGACCTTATGCACGTGAGCTCCTTAAAATGGACTATCCCTACACCATTTAGACCCGTTAACAGTAGAAAATATTGCACTTTAGCAAGGAAACATACAGTCTAGTTTACTTTCGTAGAATAGCTTTCCACTGTGAGTTTCTGAACTACTGTCACCGAAATTGTCGCATAACTACTGTGAATGATCTCTCAGACTTCTTGATCGAAAGATGAATAAGATAATTTCTAGATTACATTTATGTGCTAAAATTTATTTATAGGATTATTATAATTAAATTTCACCTATTCAAAAGTCTCTAGCTATTATGCTAGGACCTAAACGAAACAAAATTTAATTAGCAGCTGTAGTTAAACTGAAAGTTGCAAGTTGATCCTTAACTTCTGTTAGCTGTCTCACTGACAGCTGCTTTTTTCAAACTTCACATTTTAACTACTAATTTTCAGTATAACTATACATATACATACCAGTGCAATTTTGTTTCGTTTCAAGCTGTATTTCTATTGTATTTCTACTTCTATTCTTTAATTATATTACTCCTGTACGTAAATTTTAGTACAGAAACAGTATCCTACGAGTTAATTTAGCCTTTCATTTATGTTTCGATTAAGAAACTACACTAGTCATGCGAAAACATTCGCAAGCTAATGTTAAGTCTATGGAAATATTATTTTCAAATTTCTCACTTGCATTTTAATATTTTTTAATGATTTTTTTTTTGCTTGGGATAGCTGAGGTCGATCTCTAACGTTGTCCGCTTTTACTTTTTCGATCTTGGTTCCAGTTTTTTTATATAAGAGAACTTTCACTTTCAGAACCGGTTCCAAAATTGAAAATGTCTGCTTATAAAAAAGCTTTAACCAAAATCAAAAAAGTAAAAACGCACAACGTTAGAGATCGACCACAGCTATCCTATGCAAAAAATCATTTAAAAATATTAAAATTCGTGTTAGAAATTTGAAAATAACCTTCCCATAGACTTAACATTAGCTTGAGCGTTTCTTCCCGTGATTAGTGTACTAGGCTCTTAAGCGGTCTAAGAGACCGTTCACAGTAACTATGCGGCAATTTTCGTCACAGTAGTTAAGGGTTAAAGTGTAAAAATTGCAAAAAAAAACAGTGGTCTTTGAGACCGCTAATAGCAGTTGGTGGATATTTTATCCGAATGATTGAGTGCTCTTTAAAGTGATAAGGTAGTAAATGAAATAATTTTTCGTACATACTCGCGTATAAGTCGATCCATTTTCGTCTTCATAAACGCCGTCAGCTATACAGAAAACTTACGCAAAAGAATAATATCTTGTAAACTATTTCAAAACAAAATATAAACCCGTGGCTTTCCTCAAATATTCCAATTGCTATGTGTGTACTAAGATTGAGGGAAATTGTAGATAATTTAAATCTTACTAAATAAGTAACACTTCATTCTTGTAAACATGTTACTTGAATTAATGAGAAAACCTTCATTCCAATTCATTTGCAGTATGTGTGCTTTCCAAAGCACACATATAATGCAGTCTGCTTGGGAACTCTGTTTATCAGCTATTGTACGGTGAAACGATTTTTAATATCGGTTCAGTAGTTTCAGAGTCAATTTCCTACAAACAAACGTTTCTTTTAATGTACCGTGATTCAACAGAAGAATCAAAATATTGTTACGTAATATGTCGGAAAACATTGATTTAGTATATTTAATCGTCATTTTTGTATGACGCAAGTCTAAGTAGGAAGTTCTACCATACCTAGTTGGCAATCATGTTTCTTTTTTACCATCACGAGGAACTATTATTATTTATTACTATCATGAGAATTTACCCACTGAAATTCGACGAAAGAAAATGTTTAAATAAGAACCGTTAGGTTGAATTTATAATAAACCTACAAAAATAATTACTATAAAAGTCAATCTTTCATTGGCTAGTCTAACTCTTAAAACAAATATTATTTTTAACCAAAAATATCAAAATATTCTTTCTATCAACTTCAACTTCTCAAATTATCGAAATTTAAACGTAGTTCGTATAAATAATCAGTGACATGCAATCAAGATAAGTAATTAGGATGAAGTTATCAATTGAGACTCTGGTCTTTGGTATTACGGAAGAAAACATCAGCAAAAATTACGTCACTTCGACACAATCGAGGCTAACGAAAAAAACAGGCTACCGCGGTGCATTCCACTTATCTTTTTTTACAGACCGCTAGAGTGACGTAATGCTCTTTTCGTACACCTGCATTGGTGCATTCGATCATCACGTGACTCCAGCGGTCTGTAAAAAAAGATACGCTTAAAGTACCGCGGTAGCCTTTCTTTTTCGTTAGCCTCGGACACAATCTTAATTTTCTTTTCAATGAAATCTAAATACAACTTCATTTTCACCATCGCAAAAATTACATGCGTACTTCGCATAATCATATTTACAATTAAAAAAATATTTTCTATATATATTCACCATTCTAAAAATATTTTAATGCGCAATAAGTTATTAATAAACATATTTCCAAGCTTGACGTCACGTTTGCCAAATGCCAACTATAACTTTACATGTGAACATTCACACTTTTGACTTAAGGTTCTGTTCAAAGTAAAAAGTTGAGAAATTTCTGTTTTTTAGACGCATTCGTAGTGAAATATTTAGTTTTAAATATGACTTCATTTTCATTCACTGAAGAATTTTGACTCCCTCTGAGATTATTCTCTCAAACTCAGTATCAGCGGAATGAAAAATACTGAAATGTAACAGCATTATAAATGAAAATGCCTCGTTTTTTTTAAACATCATTTTCTATTCAAATTTTTATTTTTAACTGTAATGAGAAAATGACATCACTAAATGTAATTTCCATTACTTCCCTTTTCTCTGAAACAATGGAAGTAACCCAAATGCCACCATTTTGAAGAAATTTCATTAAAAAATTGCAGTAAAAACGAATTTATTGGTCAATTCGTTGCCACTGGCAAAATGACGTCAGCGTTACTCACAGACGTTTTGTAATATAGATTTTAATTAATTCTAGCAGTTACTGGTACTTTATTTTTATTCCATTGCTTAGAAAAGTTATATCTAACACTAACATCACAAATAATTCATATTTCTTCTCTTTTTAATTATTTAAAATTTATATTTAAAAAAAGAATCTAAGTATCTACGTCTTAATTAACTGCATGCTAAATTTATCGATTCAACACTGATAGTTTCAGAGAAATCACAGTCAAAATTTAACTCTAGAATGTTTTACTCCCAATTCACTTAGAAATTCAATTTTAAAAAATCTGTAGGAGCATCGCATCACGTCTTAATAGAAACGTACATGTTAAATTAAAAATTTTTAGCTGCGATAATTTCAATTGATCATGATTATAGGGCGTTTTCCAATCATTTAATTCTTTTAAATTCCGAATATTTTAACATAGCTTCTTAGAAAACATTTACGTCTTAAAAATAACCACCCTATCTAATTTCATGTTTTAAGCCTGAACAAATTCAAAGAAATCGGAATTTTAGAATTTTTTTGCTCTTAACCCCTTTGAGGGTAGTTTGTACAAAGATAAAATATAGCCTATTTTTAAGCAAAGACTGTCATCATTATTATCCTGAAAAACGATTTGAAATCAGCTCAGTATCTACAAAATCATCGTGATTTTAGAATGTTTTCTGCTCATTTTACCCTTTTAAATTTCTAAATTTAAAAACTGTTCTAAGCAAGCATGTATGTCTTAAAAGTAAGTACCGTGTAGAATTTCACGCTTGTAACCCTAAACATTTCAAAGAAATGGTAATTTAGGACACTTTTAGAACATTTTCGGTTCCTTTCACACTTTTAAATTTTGATGTTCTTAGAACCGCTCTTACAGAGCATTTTCATTTAAAAGTAACGACCTTTTCAAATTTCATTACTTTTTTCCAAACATATTCAACAAAATCTTATTTTAGAATATTTTCCGCACATTTCACTTTTTTAAATTTCGATCTAAAGAAATATATGTCTAAAATCATTTACGTCTTAAAAGTAACATAGCCTTGTCCAATTTCAAGTTTCTAGCCATAAAATTTTCGAATAAATCGTAATTTAGAAACTTTTCTACTCATTTTACCCTTTTTAAATTTCGTTTCTTTTAGAACCCGTTCTTACCTAGAATTGAAATTTTAAAAGTAATCAACATCATGTCAAATTTAAAGTTTCTATCACAGAAATTATAATTTTAGAACGTTATTGTTCCAGCATCCTTTAAAATTTCGAATTTTTTAGATACTGTTCTGTGCGAGGATTTACATCTTAAAAGTAACAGCTTTTTCAAGTGTCTAGCCCAAATAAATCATAATTTAAAGCATTTTTAGATCGTTTTGCGCTCATTTCACACTTTTAATTTTCGAATTTTTTAGAAATAGCTCTTAGCGAGCATATACATCTTAAAAGAAACCACCATACCAAATTTGCCCAACAATGCCATATAAATCGCAACTTTTGAATGTTTTTGCTCCTGCACCTCCTCAGGGGTATTCGTACCGACATAAAATATAACCCATGTTGGAGCAGAGATGATCAGCATCGTTTTGCCGTTATTATTTTTGACATCGGTTCGGTAGTTTAAGAAATTACCTCCTACAAACAAAAGAAACTTTAAATATTAGTATTTATAAATGTACAATCGGCCAGACAGAGAGAGAGTGACTGACTGACTGACTAAGAACATTTCATTCTTCAAATTATATCTTTTTATCAATTTATGTCTAAAAGAAAAGTAAGCTTATGGATCATCTTCATTCTGAAATTGTACCAACTGCTGAATATTTCAATAGAAACACCTAATTGTGACATCCTATTTGACTTTTTCGGTAAAGTTTACGTTAGAATACCAAACAGGAAGTCATTCGACCAAGCAGTTTATGAATTATGAAGGTTTAAGATTTGGAACTCCTAATGTTAAATTCATTTGTGGCAGGTTTTCTAAGCATAACTCAAGAACTAATTGGCGGAATAAGTTGTCATTTTGAATTACCGTATGTGAAACTTTTATAAAATGCATAAGTTACAATTTAAATTTTTTTCGAAAATTAGTTTCAGAGAATATATTTTTGAAAAAATTATTGATCCTAAGAATTTTTTTTAACAGAAATTGATTTCAAAAAGCTTCCAATATGCTAATCCAAAATGACAGCTCATTCCGCCAAGCCGTTTTTGAGTTATGTTTAAAATCCAGTCGCATTGCAAGAATTGCAGTTTGACATCCTAATGTAAAATGTGTCAAATATTATGTCAACATTAGGTGTCCGCGTTAAAAAATTTTGAGTTTGGTGCAATTTTATTATGAAGATGATTCCTAAGCTTTTTGTTTAACATAAATTGAAAACAGGTATAATTTCCAGTTCTATGTAAAATGTAAGGGGGTGTTCTCTCTTTTTTGCTGTTAGTACATAAAATAATATATTTAATCAACATCAAAATATAGTCATTGGACACCTTCTAATTACGATCCTGTGTCAGACTAGCTAAACCGTTCAGCAAAGTTTTTTTCTATCATCGGCACGTAAATGATATTTATAATCAGTTTCGTGATTGTACATTTTTTGTAAATCCTTTTCATTGTCAGTTCAAAGTTCAAAGTAATGCATCGTCCAATATGCCGTTAAGTTCATTGGTGATACAACATTCTTTAAATGACCTAATGTTTTCTGTGGGTATTACCCTCTCATGCATTCTGGAGTGCGCCTGTGTCAAAAACTTAGAGATATGCATTGGCCCGGCCTACTGGACGGGCCTGTCCGGGAAAACGAAGACAATCTTTCAAACGGCCAGGCAGGACCGGCATAATAAAGAGAGATTCAGGCCGGGAAGGCAAACTTTTTGTATTTGTGCAAATGATTTTAAAAACGCAAACATTGGTAAGAGCAACAAACTCATGCAACTTCTATCTTTGACTTTCCCCCCCTCTAAACTACTTATTGGAACTAGGATCAAAATAAAATAATTTTTAAAAGAATAATAACAAATAAGAGATTATAAGTAATTGGTTTGAGGAAGACCTATTAAACATAGTTAAAGTTTCAAGAAAACTAAATTCATTTTAATCTAACTAAATAAATTAAATTTTTTGAGTATGTGCCCCTTAACGGAATTATTTGGCTCCCTTGCTATTCTGAATTGTGTGTACACTGCACTCGCTGCACACTGGGCCGGCCGGCCGGCCGGCGCACCCCTGATGCTTGCACTTTCCGTCCATAATAGCGCAACTAATGTAATTATCTGGGGTTCTTTAGATTTCTGTCTTTGTTTCGATTTCAGATAGCAAACCTGAGCTAATCCAGGTCCAGGACACTAAATTTAAGCAGTTTGAAAAGGCAGAGATCTAAAGGCTAAAGCAATAATGTCAGCACGTTTTTTTTTTTTTTTTTTTTTTTTTCACTGTAGTAAGCCACCAATGAATCTTGCAACAAAAACTAAGGTCTATTTCAAAATTTCACCCAGCCTTTTGTTCGAGATATATTTTAGCCAATCTTTAGCACCCGCCTCATTCCTCTAAACTTTTTTGAGGACCAGACTATTGGAAGTCTGGTGTTTTTGGAAGAGTGTTTCGCTTAAAAACTGTTACTGGAGGCGAAGATCATTTTCGGCAAAGGTGATAGTTTAAATATTTATAAGATTTTAAAAGACATGTGATTACATATTAAAAGACATACGATTACGTTTGCTATATTAATATTTTAATATTCTTAAACCTTTTAATTTATATTTCGATTGGAAGCGTGGGAGATAATAATTTCACAAAGGAGATTTTTCTGTCTTAAATATCTCGATTTATACGCGTATATATATGGTATTTTATTTTTTCATATTATAAAATTATTTTATTTACAATAGAAAATAATCATTGGTATTTTGAAAACAAAAAGAATCAATACTTAACACATGGAAAGAAAATTCACTATAATATAGGGTCAATCTCCCAGGAACGTACATTTTCAGTGCTAAATTTTCTGTTATTTTTTTCAAATTAAGGTTAGAAAAAATATGTTTTGTATTGCTTTAAATTATTTAACATCATGCCAGTATTTTCCAGATCGTGAGAATTTTTCTTATTAAAATTGCATGTTTACATTGCGTTTCTGCTATGTTCGTAACCATGATGTCTACTAACGACGTTTTTTTCTCCGCAAATTATTTGTAACACACTACATTGAATGAATTGAATGATCCTTTCCTCAGTTAATATTGCATGTTTTTCTACTTAATTTTACTATTTTATAATGCTTGCCTGTTTTTTTATTGTCCACGAAACTGATACTGTATGATTGTAACCTTCATGATTTTTATGCAGTTATTAAGATAACAGTAATAATAAATATTTTACGCATAGATAACACTTGCAATGTATTGCTACGATTTAAATGACTTGCTTTGCTTCTTCAGACTAAAGATTTTTTTTTTCTGTCATTTGTTGAGCTGTTTAGAAGCTATTCATTTTCTGTCCAGGTACATGATTCGATTTCTTGTGATAATAAATATTTACCGAATAAAATAATAGATTAAGAATATTACTCTTGGAAACTGAATATGAGATTGCTTTACAAAGCACTGAATAAAAAATAATGTTTCATTGAAAAAAGTGTTAAATCAACTTTACGGACCCACTAAGTGGTACTACTGTGACAGACCACGGACATGATTTTTCAGGCTCTGTGGACACATTATTTATATATAAAAAAATATATTTTTATTATTTAATTATTTACATGTACTGTTCGGTTATACCACACCACGTTTCTATTATAATATATATTTATTTTTTCAATTGCAATTATTTTTTAATAAAAATTATGTGACATCGTTTAGTACGTTTCTAAGAAAATTAGCCATATTTATTTCACTCAATTTATGGTGAGGGAGAAATAACGCATAACTTAAGACGTGGTGCTTAGTAACGGAAAGAAATTATTCAAAATAGCCACCTATTAGCACTGATAAAGAGATGAAAAAGCTTATTAAAATGTCTTTCCAGCTGAAAATTACTTTAAATCCTCTAGATTTCTAACCATTTTATCAAAATGGGTCATCACTTTCAACGATTTCAACCTTATCCTTATTCTTAATTCAGCAAATATATTACACAACGCTAGTAGAGAATCCCGAGCTCCTAAATGACTGTAATAACTTGGTTTATTTTTGAATTAAATAGAATGATGTGCTTTGATGCAATTCCCATTTATTTATTCTTGAATTATTCAAATAAATAAAAGAGCGAGGTTTAAATTAAAAATATAAATAATATTAGGAAGAATTTTAATGTGTGCCATCTTTTAATTTAAATTTTCAACTTAGGATAAAATTGTATGTTTAAAAGCTGAGGTAAATTGCATTATTTATTTAAATATCCGCTTTTATTTTAAATTTGCTTATATAGTTTATAATAGGAGATTGTAAAATGTTGTCAAACTTCATCCAAATATTGAGTAGAAGGTCACCAATTCAATTATTGCCTTATGGGGTTATAAATGGCAAAAACTGAGAGAGTCGACTTTGATATTCTATGGCTGTAGTAACCTCGCCTTTGAGGCGTAATCTTCAAAAATGTTCATAAGTGAATTCCTTTTTTTCTCCTTCTTCACTGATCTATGAAATTTCCCAACTACATTCTAATTTACAAAGTTTATCTAAATATTATTAGTGGACTAATTTATTGCAGGAAATTCAAAACTCGTTTCTCTCATTCTGGCGATTTGTTGCCCTGCTATAAGTCCAGTAGCCCTCTTTTTTTATATGAACTTTGAAAGTCACATTACGAACCCGTATATATTTTTCTTTCATTCATTTATTAAGTTCTATTTACCTTAAATACAAATTTTCATTGCTCTAGCTTAAAGAAGACACGCTGAAAAGGAGTTAAATTGTGTTCGGGGAAAGACATCTTCCAGAACAACTATTCGTTTACAAGAGCAACGCTGCTTAAAAATCCGTCTATAATCCAGAAATATGGCATGATTTCCAAGTATATATCATTAGAGGTGCGAATCGATTACAAGTTTTAACCGGGTTAATCGAAGTTTCTTAATCGATTAATCAGTTTTTTAATGGATTTCTATTTTGCTTTATTTTCATTAAATTAGTTCACCAAGAAATAAAAATATATTGGCTTTTTTTTTAACAAGTGCAAAAAGATATTTTAAATACGTAGATCAGTGTTTCCTAAAGTGTCTTATGCATACTTCCAAAGGGTACCCGACAAAGTTCTAGGCTTACTCGATGAATCTGTCTTCAGAGCCATTCGAATCCTCGATCGCGATCTTGGGATGTTGGAATCTTCGATTGCATTTTGGAAAATTTTAATCGAACGAATCGAACCGATTAATTCTATTAAAAAAGATTAATAGTGTTTAAGCATTGATCGATTAATCCGCACATGCTTATTTACTATAATACATGAAATAGCAGGAAAGCGATTTCAACTTCAATATAAAACAGGATCCCTTAAAATTGCCTATTTTACATATTTGCTGATAATTTGGCATGTAATATACAGTGGCGGTCAAAAGTTTCCGGCCAGCATAAAATTTTTGGTTAATTTGTAAGTATACCCATATGAAGAGCAATCTCAAAGTGATATTTATACATTTTATTGACATAATAGTTAGGAGCTTATTTATGGTATAACAAGTAAATATCAATAAATTGCATTGACAAAATTAATTGCAAAGGAAAACGCTTGTTCTTAAAAGTTTCCGGCCATCTTGGCAAGTTTGAAAAAAAAATGGTGTTATAATAGAAAATAACAGTGATCAACAACATTTACAATTAGTATTTTGTCGTCATACCTTTAGAAATAAGTACTGCGGCTCAGCGACGCGGCATCGATTCAATGAACGTTTGAAGATCGTCTATGGTAAGTTTTTTCCACTGTTCTTGTCATTTTTGGGGAAATTCTGCTGAATTGGAATATTTAATAATTCCACACACGTTTGTCAAGTTCGTTCGGAAGTTGTTCTATTATATTCAGATCGAGTGATTGGGCTGGCCATTTCAAAAGCGGAATTTTTTGTGCGAAAGACCACTGCTTGACGAGATTGCATGTATGCTTTGGGTCATTATTATGCTGAAACAAATAGTTTCAACCACAATTTTTCCTCCAATAAGGCAGCAAATAATCTTGCAAGATATCCTTATACATTGCATCATTCATCTTGCCACGGATTTCAACTAACGGACCGACACTTTTTTCTAGAAAATGCTTCCCACAGCATAACGTGTCATCCGCCATGCTTCATTGTAGGAATAATATATCTCGAATCATATATTTTGTGTTTAGGTCGTCGGACGTAGTGTCTGCCATCACTTCCAAAAAAGTTGAGCTTCGATTCATCGTAAAATAGTACTTTTTCCAGTTTACAGTCGGGACCGTTGATTTTTTTTTTACTTATTAAAGGTTTTTTAACACCGACTCTTTCATAAAGTCCTATGTTATGTAAGCGTCTTCACATGGTAGATCGACTTATTTCAGCAATATTTGCGCTCCGTAAATCGCGGGATGTTTTTATGCGTGTCATTCACTGCTTTTTTCCTGATAATTCTGTCCACACGAACAGTCGTTTTCCGGGGTATCCTGGACCTTGGAAAGTCTTGAAGGCCATGGCCATCTTTATATATTTTTTTAAAATGTCATTCACAGTAGATTTACCGATTGATAACTTTGCCGCAAACTCACGAGAGGACTGGCCCTTTAGCGACAAACAAATCACTCGTTTACGAACAATAATTGTTGAAATTTTCATTTTTGAATTTCAACTACGTTATTCACGTTGATTAATTAACAAACATGGCCAAAACAACAGTTTACCGATAGCAAAAACTTACGAATAACGAACGGCCGGAAACTTTTGCACACGCGAATTTCGAATTTCTACCCTTTGCATCAAGTGTCTTCAGTATCCAATCAAAATGATCACGTGGTCAGAGGTCATTTGCATATTCTAATTTTTGGAGCAATCGCGCTTCTTCTTCGCTGAAACGTTCTGGCAAACAAATTAAAGAAACGAACTGGCCGGAAACTTTTTACCGCCACTGTAGCTACAAGCAGGGTCGCACAAAGGAGTCTGTGGGCCCTGGTCAAATGCAAGTCAAATGAAAGTTCTTAAACAATAAATTTATTGAATAATTACCTTTTAGAAAGTAATAGATATTTGCTTGAAATTAAAATATCACTGTATTAATGAATTATAGAAATAATTAGCATCTGTATTAACTGTAGTACTCAGCGTTCATATTTATTTTTTTATCTATTGCAAGTGTCCTTCAAAATTGGGGATCCTCCAGGCTTTTTGCCAGCTCATCTTCTCTACAGTTGCATCATTGCTGATGATTCATTAATAAATGGATTTTTTTAAATTACTTTCCTTTAGCGCTGTGTAATAATTAAATCTTGCACAACTTATAAAATTCGAGTTCTGATTTTGCAATGTTATCTCTTGTTACTAATTATTTTAATTAGAATTTTTTATATAAAAAGGTGCCGTATAGTCTATTTCTTTACTATCTTAATTTTAAAACAAACTGGAGCGACTCCACTCTACTTTCTGAACACAGGAATGTGTGTACATAAAGTTAAAATAGGGCAATCTTTGTAATTTCTGATACAATGGAATCGGCTGGATTCGAACGCTTGAAACTGGAGACGTTACCTCTTCGCAACTTGATTGTACCGCTGCAATACTTATCACTTATGCAACGTCACATTTCCTGGTACACTTTCCGTATGGAATCAGTCGCATAATGGTTTAAAAATGGATTCAATGCCTAATCCATCGGCCTATTTTTACAAAAACCTGTATAGTTCTTGCGACAGTGGTCTATAACCTATTCGGCTAATATTCGGCCAAAGGATCGTTTGGTAGTGATAGTGGTCACTTACACACACACACAAATAATGACTACAATACTTTCCTTGAAAATGATACTTTGTATTGGTGGAGTCGGCCCCGTGAATTTGTACACACATACACACACACACAGACACTTGCTATAAGTGAACGGATATTCATTTTAGGGAAATATTCGATCCTATGAATTCTAATGGTAACGAAACTAGTCGTTCGGGGCCACTGTAATATTTACCAATCATGGATATGCATAACAAAAATATGAAAATAAAACATGTGTAAACTATTTATAAAATGCATTACAATTCTAATAAAATCGTGGCTTGATGACGTCATAAACTTTAAAGGCTCTGTTACTGAATTGCTTCAAAGAAACATCCTTATAACTCCATAATTGATAATCCTATTATTAACTAACGGTTTACTGCGTCGGATCGTTGGTTGGTTGATTGACGGCCAATTATCATCACGAGGGATATAGGCTCTAGAGGGAGTGCCCTCCGTGGGGGGACTTTCTAAGTACTGCGTCAGATGAAGCGTCTCCTTTCCAAATAATGTATCTTTGAATTGAAATGTGAATGAAATACAGAGTCATGAAATATCGAAGAGTGTGGAAAATAGGATTCCAAATATCTCGGCAACTCATTATCCGATCGACTTCATTCTTCATGCAAAATTTGTTTTTTTTAATTGTCTTTTATATTCACTCCTTAAAAGAGACAATTTCGAAAATTTTTGTATGCCTTTTATCAGAACGAATATTTCGACAGTCCAAAAAAAAAAATAGTTCCGGATAGTCGAGGTTACTGAAATTCAATAAGCTTCTTCCCATTATTACATACTAAGTGCATACCAAATTTCAAGTCTCTATCTCAATTTGTTCGGAAGATAGAGCGTTTACAGACACACACACACGCACACACACACACAGAGAGAGAGACAGACAGACGGACGGCAAAATTTTTTGTTCTAAAAATATGTTTTTCGGAATCTCCAGTGTCTGGAACGTGTAAATCTGGCAATTTTTTTTTTAAACGATTACAAGATTTACCCTATACTACATATGATGGGTAAGTAAAAAGTGCATGCTTCTATTTATGAATTTTTAATAATAGCATGAATAATTAATATTTCAAAATGATTTAAACCAAAATTTGAAAGCGCATTATGTTTACATAAATTCTAAAGTATCCTTAAATATACAAACAATCTATAAAACAAAAAGTAGTAAAATAAATAACAAATTAGTTTTTCAGTTATGTCTAAATAACGGACGTTTCTCTTTTATTTGTTTATTTTTAAGTAATTTATATTTCGCTGTATATATTTATTTTAAAAGCTTTTATTGAAATTTAATCTGTTTTAATTGCAGTTAGCTATTTAAATTTCAATTTATTTATTGCTCAAAAATTGGTCGCCGTGAGATTGGGGTTTTAAATTTTGAGCTATACTGTAGAGGGCTTAAATTTGATTCGCTTGAGTTAGCTGCGTGATCGACTGACCGCACGGCTAAATTAAAATTTTGTAAGTTAATTATGCATCTCCCCACGTCTGGGATATCGGTAGGGTTACCATAATTAAGTGTCCGGGATTGGCATTAAGCCAAATGACCGAAAGGGAGTAAGGAGTGAAAATTTATCGAAATGACTAGTTTTCCGCCAGAAAACTTTAGTAGCGTAGATAGGATGGGAGAAGGGACTGGCCAGTGCGCCTTTGCCATAGGAGGTCAAATTGAGAATGTATTTTGCTCTAGATTAGTTCTTTCTTTCTTTCCACTTTTTTATGCTTCTTTTTCAAAAAATGTGTGCCCATTTCTTTTGCAATATACTATATATCGATCCTGCTCTTCATTATGTAACTACCGCAACTGTATGCAGTATAGTAGCAACTGAGCCCCTGAGGTGGTAGAACAGACTCTGTTCTAACACCTCAGAAGACCAATTCTCCTGTCAGCGAGAGAGCGGCCAAAGGCACATATTATTATTATGCAAATTAATATGCAAATGCATGTAATTAATATGCAAATTAATACTATAATGTCAAAATATTATCTATTACTCTAGACGCTTCAATAACAGGGATAATTTGGCTTCAACTTGCTTTATAAACTGCTAAAATAGTACAACCAGCATATACGTAAGGTAAACCGCGGCAGATGTATCCTGAAAAAGTGTTTCTGTAATGATGCACACTGGAGTTGAACACTGGATTATTTTTTTCAAAGTAGAATCCTTCAAAATGTTAAACACGATTATTTGACACATTCAATTTTTTGGGGGGAGTACGTGTATGTGGTAGTCTGCAATGAATCCAAATCAAAAGCAGAAAAACAAAGCAATGTCAAATCGTGGCAAATTTGTCTCAACGACTTTGAAGTGTCTCCCCATTGCAGGACATAATAACCATCTTATTTTAATGCATATTCCAACACTTGCTGATATTCTGCTCTGGTGAATTCATAATTACAATAATCTTGTATTGCCTCTACTATCATAGAAGAAACATGAATTTTTTATTGTATAAACATGACACATAGTGATATTTAATCTTGACAATGAAATCTTCAATCAAGAACAATGAATCCAGATATAAGAATCGCCCAAATGCGCCCCATTTAGTCACGACGATACGGCTCCCCATTATCGTTTGATAAGCTTCGTGTTCTCCTTTAAAACCACTCTAAGTTCATTAATCCCTCTAGGGAACTAGCGGAAGCTATGAATAGGGAAAAAAGAATTCCTTTAATCTTGGGTTTTCTTAAAATTATAATTTGGTAACCCTATTTGGCAAATTTCCTTTTCATTTTTGGCAAGACTTTGTTTTGGTATATCCTGAGTTCGAAAGTATTTCAAAGTTTGCGCCTTGTTTTACCACAAGGCACAAAGTTTGAAATAGTGTAAATCAACAAAGATGGCTTTGAAAAAAGTATACATTTTTTAAAATTGAAAAAAATATTAATTTTAATCAATGAATTATTTAAGAAAAATCAATTTCTAGAAGCTTCAAATATGCGAATCCAAAATGACAGGTCTTTCTGTCAAGTAGTTTTTTAGTTATGCTTCAAAAACTACCCGCATTGCAATCTGTTTTGCAAAGATTACAAATGAATTTAACATTAGGATTTCCAAATTTAAAATCTGGATAATTCCTACACTATTTGACCGAAAGATTTCCCGTTTGAATCCAAAGGTAAAATGGATCGAAATATCCATATAGGATGCCAAAATTACGTGTTAGTATTTAAATCGTTAAGTGAAATAAAATTTAAGCAATTAGTAAACGTCGTTTCTAATCCAATAGTACTAGTCTCATTTTTATACGATAATTTGTGGCAGAATTAGAGGAAAGGGGTGATCTGTCTCTCTTTTTATTTTCCTGAACTGTACATATCGTTCAACCCGCAAGAAAAGTGACACAACAGAAAAATACTATACTTCACAGGAAAGGCCAAAGATTTGGCATTTTTTTACTGCAATATAAAACTATAGCAACTAGCTCTGCATCTATAAAAGCGTACATAAAAGTGTAAAAACTTTAAGAATCGATATGTAGAAAAGGAGTAGGAGGATTGTGTCAATTTATTCCTCATACAATTTACCCCCTTCTCTTTTGCGCCAAAGTGACATTTAGCGTAATTTAGTGGTTTTCCGAAAACTGTACTTAGATTCATATTAGTGCAGAAAAAGTGCCATATGTCAGGCCTATAAGTGCAATAATGGACAAAATGAGTTTTTTGTCACTTATTGCGGGTGAGCGACATATCATCCCATGACCATGCTTCTAAGTAAACTATCACCGACTTTGATTTTTTATACGAAGTGAAATATCTTATAAATCTCGTAGGATAATATTTTTAATTGCATTATCTCCTGTTATATCGCTCATTCGGGTATATCACTTTTTTCTCACGTCTCCTTAAAAAAGAATGTACTTTAACTGTACTTTTTAAGTTTCTTTATAAATATGTCTATTTCAGTAAATGGTTGAAATGTTGTTACTTTTCTTACGAAACTTGCCGTCGTTCATTATTTTTTCAATGTTCACGCATTCTGATGTAACACGCTTATTTATTGTCTCCTCGCACATGCACGATATAACGCGGAGCTTACTGTATAAAATGATCTAACACTTTAAAATAAGTTTGTTTTCATATTTGTTGCTTTATGTTTAAGCTTATATTATTTAGTTTAATTTCTACGGAATAGTTTTCACCCACATGAATGCATAAAAGTATCTTCATTCATGTTTCAAGCAACAATCAAATAACTAAATACTTATGAAATGTTACTATAACTGATATTTTAAAGCGAATTTTCAGATGTAAAACTGGTGAAAATTTTGGGAATCGCATTTACACCTTAAAGAGAAAACCAAAAAAAATTACACCTGTAGGAATAAAAATGATTTCGTAAAGTCTGTCGACTAAATTGGATTTTTTAAGCGAAAAAAGTGCAATATCTTAGAAAATCTGTAAAAATATTTAAAAACTTAATTAGTTTTGCAGCAATATTTCAGGTATACTTATTTACATAACCGATTTTCATTCAAATTCCCTGCTCAACAACGCGAAATTTTCTGACTCATTTTTAAACGTAAATGCATAAAATTGGCAGAGTTGACCAGTGAAGCGATTTGAAATTGAAACCCGTTTTCGATTTTTTGTTAAATAGATTACTTATTGAGTTATAAGCATGTCTTGTCACGTGACAAGTTTTTCTCCTTTCTCGGGCTGCCTCGTTCGGTTCAAAATGCCGATTTTGACAGTATTTTCTAAAGCATCTTCTGCCTTCACCAAAAAATAGAAAACGTCTTTCAATTGCACAGTTTCTGAATAAGAACACCTGCCAATTTCGTGCGTTTCCGAACAAAGATAAATTCAGAAATGTTTCTGAAAGTATCTCTTTTGAATTTGAGAACATCCTTAACATATTTTCCTATAAAACTAAGGATAATAAAAAATATTGTCAAACCGTGATACTTAATAATACAGGAGTATGCATCGTGATGTTTTAAGATATTTTCGTAACATGAAAGTTGCGAAAAGAAGGTCACGTTGACAATTGAATAGAATAAAAAGTGTACTACCCTATTCGAAAAGAGAAAAAAAAAAGTTATTCAGTTTCAAAGAACTCGAGATGGAATATTCTAAAACTTAATGTATGGAATGTAAAACATTTTAAATATTTTTTCAAAAGATTCGCACTGTTGAGCAGAGAAAATGTCACTTTTGGGAACACTCTCAATGGTACAATTAAATAAAGAACACGTTATATTTCAGACATACATACCAATTAATACAATAACCCAACACGAGTGAAAAATTAGCTGGAGCCAGGACTCGAATAACCTGGGTCTACAGCGTAACTTGCTGTTGCTTTAACCACTGAGTTAACACGGCCCATATCCTAGCTCGGCAATTTCTCACTATTAATCCATGTTGAGGAGTCACCGGCCAGCAAACAGACAGCACTGGATGACGGAACAAGAATGAATAAATTACAAACACATCGGTACACAGTATATATATATATATATTAAAGCACATAAATTAACGTCTGAATTCATTAAAGGTAACAATTAATTAAAGAACACGTTATTTCGGCTACGATGTCTTGCACTCGGATTGAAAAACAGAAAAATACGTGTTCAATATTTTAGAAAAATGGCAACTTAGATATCCCTAAATAGACTTTTCAAAAATATTGAATACTTATTTTTTCGTTTTTCAATCCAATGTATACTTCTCGAGTTATTCGACCGTTTCCAGACTTTTTAGTGGAAACGATTCTCACTGCATTTTACTCGACTACAACGCCATCTACGATTTACCGAAGAAAATGTTAAATACAAAAGTTACGTATTATTTCCCGTAGAATCTGAATCTGCAATAAAAAAGGGGCTTATCATTTAAGATTTCAAAGTTGTCTCCCCTTTCCCCCCAGGGGGCAGAGTTGGGGAGGGGGGCAACTTTGATATCCCTGAGTAGATTTTTCAAAAATATTGAACACGTCTTTCCGTTTTCAATCCGACGTCTATTTCTCGAGATATTACACCGTTCCTGGACTTTTTAGTCACCCGATATATATAAGCACATAAATTAAAGTCTGAATTCATTAACGTCAAATAAATTAGCAGAGATTGAAACTTACTATGTACTAGTAAAACTTTCACAGTCTTTTAGAAAAAAATCGAAACATTTGGTACGCAAAAATAATGTCTTGTCCTGTGCTTTTAACGCAGCATAAGAAACTGAGAAAGGACTTTGTTAACAAATCTATTACTATGGATTTCGAGTGTAAAAACGTTGCATTTTCCAATGAAAAGAAATTGGATGAACCGATAGTTTTAGATATTTTTGGTCTGACCTTTGTAAGAACAAAGCCAAACGACAATTTGTTGGCAACTCTGCCATTCAGTCAAGATGGAATGACTGCGGAGTCTTATGTTGAGATGTTTGCCAAAAATCTTCCACCAGAAGTATCACTTGAGACTATTTGTAAAAACGGGAAATTGCGTCCATACACGTTTAGAAGCCTCCTAAATCATGGTTTGAAGCAAAATTTGTAAAATTGGCAAGATCTACAAAAAGAAGGAAGGCCTTATTACTTCCACTTATCAATATTCCCCAAAAACATCAAAATCATTCACAACATCGAAAAAAAGGCAATCAATTCTTGATTATTAATATGTTTTTGGGGATATAAAAAAACCTTTTTCCAGATTTCGTTTAATGCATTATACTTCGAATGAAGTTGTATAACCTTGAAAATGTTGTAGATAATTATTGTTTTTTTAAACTTAAGTGGTATTTTGTGTTTAACTGTTATTCGCTTTGAATGACAATTTAATATACTTTGTGCAAATATGATTTGTCCTTACTTTTTTCCATCACTTTACGTATATTTTTTCACATATTCTTATCTTTACTTATCTTACATTTACTTATATTTTTTTACATATTGGGTAAACCTAGTATCGCAAAAACTGTGGGATTCCTTGATATTTTTAGCAGTCTATTTCAGTGTGCGTTTAATTACTCTAACATTACTTTACAGAATTATTCATAAATAGAGGATTTGAATTTAAAATTAGGTTAGTAAAGAAACTTTATTTGACGAGCATTTTTGTTAATACATTTGCGACCACTGACGGAAATTCACATCATTTCGATATCTGTAACTTCACCTACGAGCTTTCTTTTTGCATTTTACATGTTACATTATTTCTTAAAAATAAACTCTCTGTTCGCGTTTACCTGATCAGTGTACTATGAATATAAAAACATATATTAGGAAAAGCGTCATTATACTATATATCCATTTGTACTATAAAAAGAAGGGAAAATCATGCGTCAAGCATATATTATGAAACACTTTCCAACACATTCAGAATACTGTAAAAAAAACTTCACAGCTTACGAAGTAAACAAGGTCATGGTCAAACCAGACGGGGAGGCCTACCTTTCAGCTTAAGCTCAACTAGCCACGCCCATACTAAGTAAACAATAGTGCTGAAATTGGATTTTCAAATGCGTTATGCGTTTTCTACTAAGTAAACAATTTAGAAAACGCATAACACATTTCAAAATCCAATTTCAGCAATGACTACCAACAGTCGAACAAAATATCAGAATTTGTTTGTGGAGCCCTGTATAGGATGTATAGACTTGTATGTATACTACACAGTATACTCAAATTTTCTTCACTTAGGAAATACATGGCATAATTGAAAACTTCCCTTCAGCAATTTCCGCCAATAAACGGAAATGTACGTGGGATCTTTTGAGCAGCCCTGTATAGGATTTATAGAATTTATATACACCAATTAATATACAAAAAATTAGTTACATTTAAAAACACGTACCACAACTGAAAACGAGCTACCAGACAGTACTGTAATAAAATTCTTTTGAGTGTCTCTGTAAATGAACAATACATTCTATGCATACCCTATTATACAGTAAGCGCCTTCAATGCACTTCAGTGATACGTATCCATTTGAATATGTTTAAAATAGTGTAAGATTCTTAAAATACGCTGCAAACGATATTTTCCCATAGACTTTAATGTAACGGAATTTTTTTTAGTGTCACTGTAAATGAACCGTAAATACTACACACTTCATTTTCAATACCAAACATGCCATAGTAATCCCTTATAACCTATACAAATTTCATGGTAATCAGAGTATATGTACGCGAGTTAGAGCACAGACATACGATAGACAGACGGCATACAGAGAGATAGACAAACCGAATTCATAAATACTTTTAACTATGTTGGAAAGTGTTAAAAATTAATGCAGAAAATCTTTTCGTTCAATAATGCAGCAGTGCAAAAGTAACGCCCATAGACGGAGTTTACTGGTAAAAAGACGAAAACATGCGGTCGCGAAAGTGTTCAATTAGACTTGCTAAATATTGCAGATGCTTTACATTTGATGTTATTTGATTCTATAATGAACCCTTTCTTTTTCCGTTTCAGCGATACTTTCTTTTGGACAAAGGGATACTTACATATGCCAAATCATCCAATGAGGTAAGTTAAAATTAAAATTTTCCAATTTACGCAGTAAAACAAATCTGACCTTATGCATGACCTAATGTGACCTAATGTGTGACCTTACACCGCAAATGTGGAGGCACCACTTTATGGGTAAGATTTGAATAATGTAACACATGATTTAGTACCGTTTCATTTCCAAAATTTGTGTAGCCTTCCACTAAAACGGTGTAAGATTACTCAACCAAATTATATATAAGGTTTCACTGAATTATATCCTTTCATATAAGGTCCCACTAAAACATATGTATCACATTCAAAATATGGAAAAGTTTCAAGAAAGCAGGAATATCTCCACTAATTTGAAAGACACATTGCTAAAATTAGATCTGTATTTCGTTGCTTTAAAGTAGAAATAGACTAAGTATGTTATTTTGGAACAGAGTTTATACAAGTTTACAACAACAACAACAAAAAATCCTTCTGGATCAGTCGGAAGAATGGCTTATTTTCCTTATTTTTTTAACTTTAAGATACATACATCAGAGTTAATACAAATTAAACAAATTGGTCTCATCCCTTCTAATTTCACAATTTTGGTGAGAAAGGTCATTTCTGAGAAAAAATTAAATTAGGCTTATCAAATGCAATTTAATCAGCAGGGGTTAATTATATGAAAACAGTTCAGAATTTGTTGAAATCACAGTTTAAAAATCGCCCGTATGCTGTAATATAACCCAAACCATTCAATGAATGCCATAGAAAACTTTTGTGAGTCCCTGTAAATGAACTATAAGAGCAACATACTTAATTAACGAATACATTCAAGATACTGGCAAGATCAACATACTGTGTCAACTAGGTTCGAATTGGTTCAGTATTTTGGACGTTATTGTAATTACAAATTTTGCATGTTTTGATTTTGTGTGTCCCTGTAAACCAATTATGAAAGCTACGTACATGATGAATTAACTCGTCTAGGCTAACTGCAAAATCAATACACACTGTTAAAAATTTGCAGCAAACTGTCCAGTCATTCGGCCGTTTTCATAGAAAACGGTTACTTAACCATAATTTAACTCTGTTGACCATATTATTGCCCATATTACGGTCAAAAAAGAGTTAAATTACGGTTATGTAAACATTTTCTATAAAAACGGTCGAATGACTGGACAGTTTGCTGCAAATTTTTAACAGTGCACTATCCCAATCCGGTTCAACTTGGTTCAGTTTTTCGGACGATATCGGGATGACAAATATTCATGTTTTCTGCTTCTGTAAGTCCCTGTAAACACACTATAAAAGCTACATACATGGTTAACGAACTCATTCAAGATACTGGCAAGGTCCATACATTGTCCCATTTAGGTTCGAATGGGTTCAGTATTTTGACGTTATGGTGATGATAAGATTTGCATTATATATAGATTTGTATATAGATAGATAAACGAAGTGATTGCAATAAGTTTCTTTCTAAAAAAAAAAAAAAAAAAAAAAAAAACTACAAATACTTAACGAAATTTCATAAATTAAAAATATGTTATTTTAGGCAATAATCAAGAAGTAAATAATTTATTGCAAACAAAGTAATCCTATTCGCAAAACAATATTGGGCCAATACTTTTTTATCGGCTATATATTGGCCAATATTAGCAAATACTGGCATAAAATATTGTCTCAACTCTGAGGTGTTTACATTTTTAAGTTGATTTCTCTAGAAATCGACCTATTGGAGTGACTTCTTTTATCTATCTATATATAATACAAATTTTGTCATCATGATATAACGTCTGAAATACTGAACCAATTGAAACCTAATTGGGGCAGTGTATCTTGCCAGTATCTTAGATGAGTTCTTTAAACAAATATGTAACTCTTATAGTTCATTTGCAGTGACACAGAAAAGCAAAAACCATGCAAACCATGTCATCACGATAACGTCCGAAATATTGAACCCATTCGAAGATAATTGAGGCAGTGTATTGTTCTTGCAAGTATGTAGAATGAATTCGTTAATCCAGTTTGTAGTTCTTGTTGTTCGTTTACAGGGACAAAGAAAAACACGCAAAATGGGTATCACGATAACGTCCAAAATGCTGAACTAATCGGAACCTAATTGGGTCAGTATATTGGTCTTGGAAGTATCTTGGATGAGTTCGTTAATCAAGTATGTAGCTCTTACAGCTCGTTTAGTTGGACACGCAAAATTTTTCATCATGATAATGTCCGAAGTACTGGCCTCCTTCGAACCAGATTGGGACCATGTTTAATGGATCTTGCAAGTATCTTGCATCAGTTCATTAATCTTATATTTCAGTTAAATGGACATACAAAAGTTTTCGATGGCAATCTTTGAATTATTTGGGTTCGAACCTCTTTGAGCGTCGGAAATAGATTACAGCCTACGGGCGATTTTAAAACTGTGACTTGAACATTTTTTTTTACATTTTGATATAATTATTTCTTTTCCATTCAATTATATTTGGTAAGGCCCCAGCAAATTACCTTTCTCGCCAAAATAGCGAACTTAGCGTGAAACCAATTTGTTTGATTTGTCAACATTGGTATTTCATTAGAAGTATTTCTGATAAATAAAATTTTGGCGTCGTATTGGGCCAAAATAGGATCCATATTGGCTTACAACTAATAAAATAGCCACAATTTGAAATTTTCATTTTAAATCCCTGAATGAGTTTTTCGTTAATTATTCATGCAACGTATTTATTAAAAACTAAAATTCTGGATATATTCTTCGGAAAGAGAACCTGTATCTGAGTGGATTTTGGGAAATCCAAAAATGATATGATTAAGTATAATAAAATGCATAAAAAAAGAATCTGACTTAGATTAGTTACCCAAAGTCAGGATATCTGTCATTTTTTATTCATTAATGCATAAAACTTCTATCGTACCTTTAATACCCCCCTATTACCTTTTATCGTACCCTATTACCCCTTTTCTCTTTTCGCATAAAATAAATTCTCAATCTTTCCTATTATCTATGCAAAATGACGTAGTTATGTATAGTTAGTGTCCAAAAAAAGGAAAAAAAAAGATACAACCGCTTTTATTCGAAGATCAAATACATGTACGAAAAATTATGTATCAGGCATAGATTATGAAAATATAACAAGTCTTTCCAATACTAACAATAAATATTGTTAAAAATGATTTCGCATATAATTAAGTTAGATATCTAAATCAATGATTTAAAAGAGACATTATACAGTAAAAATTCATTTTCAGCAAGTGTTGTACATATCCTTTATTATGTACTAATTCTTTCATGCAGCCCTGTATAAGATATAGAATTTATACACTCCGAGTAATATAATAACAAGAACGAAAAATCATGCATCAAGCATAGATTATGAAACACTTTCCAACATATCCAGAATACTGTAACGAAACTTTACTGTTAAATAAGGTAAAAGAAAATATATAAGTAAATAGTTTAGAAAACATGTAACACATTTAAACATCCAGTTTTAGCAATTACCTTCCATAGTCAAAAAAGTAGTCGAAATATTTTGTGCAGTCCTGTATATGAGCTATAGACTTCGTTATATACCATGCCCATGCATGATAACATTTAGTTCAGATAGACAATTCACATTTAGAAATTTTCGCAAATCGATGAAAATGCACTCGGAACCTGTTGTACAGCCCTGTATATTATCTAGAGACTTTTGTACACACCAGATATTAAGCTAAAATTTTAATTCAGGTAAAAAACTCATAACGCAACTTAAAACTCACTTCCAGCAATTACCAACCATAACCGGCAAAGCATCTGATATTTTCCGTAGCCCTGTATATGAATTTATTTATATTGCACAAATTTCTCTTAGTTTACTAAATGAAGTTCAACAGGAAAATGCGCAACACAGTTAAAAACAATTCTTAAGCAATTCACTCCCATTGTCAGTGATACATATGAATTCCTTTATGTTGTCCTGTATAGGATCAACAGAAGTTATACATACCACGTACTATGCAAATTTAGTTAAACTTAAAAATGCAAACCAAAGTTTTAAACGCATTTATCACGCAGAGACTGTAATTATCGCACGTAAACTGTAACTGAATTATTTTGTGTGTCCCTGTAAATGAATTATAAACGCAATGCACACCATACTTTTCAGTGAGCAATTTATAGTGCATCTCAGTAATGCATATAAATTTCATTATATTTGAAAGAGTGAAACATCATTCAATTACACTGCAAACAATTTTCCTCATAGAACATTGTGTAACAGAATTCTTTTTTGCGATCCTGTAAATGAATATTAAATGCTTTGCACCCCATATTCTACAAAAAGCAGTTTTAGTGAGTTTTATTATTGTTTATCAATTTCACCCTGTTTCAACTGGTATAACATCCTCAAAAAGCGCTTGAAACAATTTTTCCCCATTGCCTGTAATGTAACGGAATACTTTTGACTAGCCCTGTAAATAGACTTTAAATGCTACACGCGTCATTTTGAATAGGGATCATACTATAGTAAACGTCAATAACATGCAAAAATTTCCGAGCAATTCAAGTACATTTACGAGAGTTAGAGCACGGGCTGACGGACAGACAAGTCGAAATCTTAAACACTTTTCTACTATGTTGGAAATTTTTAAAAAATGAGTTAGGCTTAAAACTGCATACCACAGCTAAAAACGCCCTCCCAGAAATTATCGCATACACTGTAAAAAAAAAAAAAAAAAACGTTGATTGCCAGTACAATTTCCGGATTCCTGCGATGAAATGATTTCGTGAATTTTTAAAAAAGTAGTGAATATGAATTTTAAGAATAGCCTTGACAGATAACAGTGCTAAAAGTCTATTTCATTTGCCATATTCGCTAAGGCTTGTGTATTTTTTATATTTTTTACACTCTAAAAACAATTTCTGTATTTTGCCAGTACAATTTCTGGATTTTTACGTTTTTGTTTTCTTTTGTAGTGTAATAATAACAGTAAACCCTACATCTTTCAGAGAAAATAAAAATTAAGCATTATCCGACAAGGTTACTTCCAAATACATGTTCACAATATTGGGTAAAAAAAAGTTTATTGGCATTCTTGAATGTAAATAAGTCTGTAATGTATCCAACAATTATTAACTTTATTTTTATGTTGTTATTTGTTTTCATTAAACACATATAAGCATAAACTGTAAAACATGAATCATTTTTGTTAAAAAAACAACATTTATTACTAAACAAGAACGAAAAGTCATGCATCTGGCATAGATTGTGAAACACTTTCCAACACTAACAAAATATTATTAAGAAATTTAATTTTTTCATACGATGAAATGAGATATCTAAATAAGAGATTTAAAAAATACATAACTCAGTAAAATTCCATTTTCAACAATGGCTGCTCCCATTGTTGAAAATAGGATTTTACTGAGTTATGTATTTTTTAAATCTCTTATTAGAAATATTTCTTGAAGCCCTGCATAGGATCGACAGAATTTGTAAACAACGCGTAATACACTAAAAATGACATAAAATTGTGCATCGAGCACTTCTAGCAATGACCGATCCTAGTCGGTCCTTTAACCGAATTCTCCGGTGCGTCTCTGTACATGAACGATAAATCATACCCACGCCAGTGTCTTAACATGTTCAAAATGCACCGCAAGTGATTTTTTTCCATTGATCATAATGTAAAGAAATACTTTTGTACGTCCCTGTCATCGAACTATAAATGCTACGAATTTCATACTTCGGTAAAAGCATGCTTTAGTCCACCTCAGTAATGCATATTCATTTCATTCTGTTTGAAATATCGTAACATCCATAAAATGCGCCGCAAACGATTTTTCCCCCATAGACCCTCATGGAATAGAATTCTTTTGTGTGTCCCCGTATCTGAACTAGGAATGCTACACTCTTCATTTTCAATACCGCACAGTCTAGAGTAAAATTCTATAATGAGTAAAAATTGCATGACAATAATCCGAGTCTGTTTACCAGAGTTAGAGCACGGACAGACAGACAAACCGCATTCATAAACACTTTTCAACTATGTAGGAAAGTGTTAAAAAGGTTACTATTGATTCACTGATCTATTTAAATGAACTTAAAACGAAAGAAAATAATTTGGGGCAAGCAGATTCTTCAAATATCCCACTGTGCGTCGGAAAGTCAAAGTCTCTAAAAATGTAGTCATTGGAATGATTTGTAAACAGACACACCCTACCCAAGTTTTTCACGACGCTCATTCTGTTTATGGAAAAAAAAATAATGCACATTAGATTTCATATTTTTTAGTAGGAATTCAAAATTAAAAATGAAGTAAAAAATGGTTAGATTATGTTTGGGTCCATTCATTGTATCCCATTATTAAAAGCCCATTTTAATCGGAAGAATTTTTGGGAAAATGGAAATTAAAATTTGCTATGTGGATTTAGCATCCTCGATTTTTTTTTTATTCCTTCTAACTCTATGAAGATTTAAAATATATAAAAATTTAAACTATACTTTTTTCCGGGTTGCATGAATACAAGGAGGTCAAAAGTGGGTGTTACCATTTGAAAAACAAAGTTGATATAATTGTAATATTTCAAACGGTGCATTCCTATTCCGAAATAAAACATTATTCCCCGTTTAATGATTTTATTGGAAACGATCTGCGAATAAAATTCTTTTTAACACTTTCCAACATAGTCGAAAAGTGTTTATGAATTGTTTTTTCTTTTCAAAATGTATTCTGTTCATTTTTAAATGTGTGGTGATTACATGATCCTACCTGCCAACCTTCCGGTTTTATTAAGTCAAGTAAATAAGACATTTTAATTAGAAAATGAAATCCCGTAGAGGCAAGACACATTATTAAATACATTTTCTGGTTCCGTACTTATTTTTTGAACCGAAAGATTGGCAACTTTATGTATGGCAATGAATACGATGACCACACAATAATAATACTGATAGCAACGAAGATCGCAAAAAAATAATACTGATAACACTTAGAAGGGACATTCATGCTTGGTATATTATTTAGATTTTGCTTTCACTTAACCATTAAAGACTGAAATATCACTGTTTAACCCTTTTGGGTCTGACGTCCTATTATTACTTCATTTATTTTCCAGCATTTACTAAGAAAACAAAAAAATTAAATAAACAAATAAAAGCATAGGTCCCAAGTTTTACGGATTTTGAATATTGCTATTTTTTTTTTGTTTTAATTTCATTTCTTCGCCTATTTAATCGTAGATTTCTGCGATTATTTAAGGCTAAGGAATTTTTTATATTAGTGGTATTCAAAATCCGTAATCCTTGACACGTATGAATAAAAGCTCTATGCACCGTTGGTGATATTTAAATTTAACAAGCGTGAAATTGTACGTCAAACGTGACAAACGAGGTGCGTTCGTACTATAGCTAGTTATATAAATATTCAGCTATTGATGATTTTTAATTCTGTGAAATGAATTATATCGCCTGCAGGTTAATTTCTGTAATAAAATAAGTATCTCGGTCGCTTGACGATTAAACTTCGGAAGCTCCTATAACAAGAAAGCACCGATTTTTTAAAAAAAATTCAAATTTCTTGATAAATATTTTTATTAATATATCTGCAAAGATAATATATCTTAAATTTCAAACCATTCGGTTGGGTAATTTTTGCGTTGTTATATGCGGACGGACGGACAGACAGACGGACAGACGGACGGACCAAGCGACGACAATAGGTGCTACGTATTTATATAATTACGAACGCACCTAAAAATAGGAACTAGTTATACAAATAATTTATGATAAAAAAGAAAAAAAAAAGCAGGAAAATTGTTATGTTTATTTAATCCTGTTGTAATACGTCATTTTCCAAACATCTTCGAAAATTCTTTCTTGCACTATTGTCATATTAACAATGGGCTACTTAGACTCAAATAAAAAATGTTTTAAATAAGTCCTGGTTGTACTGCGTTACTAATAAGTTCTGTTACTTGTAGAGTATTGGTGAATCATACCAATACTCTCAACATAGTAGATCCGCGAGGCTAACGAAAAAGACAGGCTACCGCGGTGCATTTCACTTATCTTTTTTTACAGACCGGTAGAGTGACGTGATGCTCTTTTCGTACACCTTCATTGGTGCATTCGGGCATCACGTGACTCCGGCGGTCTGTAAAAAAAGACAAGCGTAAAGCACCGCGGTAGCCTTCATTTTTCGTTAGCCTCGGTAGATCCGGTACTGATTTAATTCTTAAGTGGCGTCGTGAAATTTTTGTGCGCAACTGACGTCATCGTATCATTTCGTCCAAAGTTGGTATTATAAAAAAAAATGAATTCTTACAAAAACAATGGTATATTTACATGATTGTATTTGACAGTTGAGTCAATCAGTAAGTATACCACCGCACCAAGTAAGCTCAATTTAAACTAGCCAAAATAACTATATTCGTTTAATTTCAGTAAACCTTAACTTTCGTCATTTAAATAGCTACTTTTAATTTTTTAATTCTAACATTCATTTCCTCCAAAAGTTAAAAAGAAATTTGGACCCGAAAAGGTTAATAGTTAGTAGCCAAATCAAGTTAAAGACAATCTTATATATTTATTATATTTTGTTCTTTAACTTTAATTTAAAAAAAAAAGAAAACTTTTTAACCCATTTGCATCATTAGCACATACAGGGTGTTTCACAAAGGACCCCTAACTTTAAAAATCAATAACCGAAAACGGAGATAGATAGAATCATGAAATCAGTGGTACGTTTATTAAAAAAATCGTAAGAATCTTATACGTAAATCTCAAAATTTAGTTAAAAATAGCACCGATAGATGGCGCTGAGAGCGTTAAGAATCCTTCTAAAGAGAGTTCAGAAACATAGAAAGACTAGCCGTCGAAGATTTCCTCTTTGAAATCTGACCGCTATTTTCGTATAGTGAAAATAATTCGCATCGGCCACGTTGCCTGTCTGTTGAATTTTTTTGAAAAGCTCACGAATTGTTTTTCCATCTGGGCCTTTTGCGACTTGAAATCGCGTTTGAAAACTTCTCCTTGTGGCAGTAAGACTCTCATTTAATCGGTGGTACTCCAACACAATAAACACACGTTTCCTCCACGGTATACACCACTTTCGGAATTATTTTCACTATACGCTAATAGCGGCCAGATTTCAATGACAAAATCTTCGACGACTAGTCTTTCTATGCTTCTGAACTCTCTTTAGAAGGCTTCTTAACGCTCTCAGCGCCATCTATCGGTGCTATTTTTAACTAAATTTTGAGATTTACGTATAAGATTCTTACGATTTTTTTAATAAACATACCACTGGTTTCATGTTTATATCTATCACCGTTTCCGGGTTATTGATTTTTAAAGTTAGGGGTCCTTTGTGAAACACCCTGTATATACGCGGAATATTTCTAGTCATTAACACCAAAGCCCATGTATAAGCACGATGAACATTTTTAATGTGAAGCTACTATCTGTTTTCTGGGCAATCGTTGCTCTGGAACGAAAAATTGTACTAAAAAATAACAGTTTTATAAAACTTGATTTTTCTGTGCTTGCTATATGCAAAAATCTGTAGTAAAATGTTAGTCATAGCTTTTGGTTCAATATACACTTAGAGGCTATATATGACAGATTTTAAGCATATTAAAAAAAAAAAAGTTTCTTCTTCCAGATGACCCGAGGTAAAGTTCATGGTTCTGTTGATGTTGGTCTGTCTGTCATTTCTACAAAAAGTCAAAGGCGGCGTATAGACATAGATGCTGAAGAACACATTTATCATCTGAAGGTAAGATACAAAGGAAAATATTTTTAGCATTTCATTTTTAATCCACAATTCATTTAACGCAGTACTTATGAAATGTAGTGTAGTTATACATTACCTTTTCAGTTTATTTTCATTCGACATTCAAATTTTTATTCCAATTATCCAATGCGTTTACAACTACAAATCTGCACACATTTTATTAAACCATAAGCCATTGGGGAAAGATCTGATATTCGATTCACCAATGATTTTTATTATATTTGCAACTCAACTTCTCTTTAAAACGTATAATACATCAGAAGTTTGTAAATTTAAAATATATAAATAACGTTAGAAAGAAAAAAGTTTATGTAGTCGTATTGTACAAATCTATGAAAAAAAGAAAGAACTGGGAAAAGCAAATTGTGTGCATGATTCTGTTGCTAAATGTGTACAAAAATAAACTGTTTATTTACTCATTAAACATGGGACAATTGAAAAAAAAAAAAAATATATATATATATATATATATATATATATATTACGCTATCGCACGTGGTACAGAAATCGCGATTATTTGTTAATTGTTTAATGGCAACGCCCGAATGAAATGCATTTCATTGGTTGGTGCTGCCATCTACAGGAATAAAAGTGAAACAAACAATGATTTATTGATTATAGTGCAAATAAATTGTAATTATAACATTAACAATTAAATAGACATATTTTTATACATTTTCATTTGAAATATTGATTTTTGTAAGAATTTGATATTTAAAATTTAAAAAATACAATTAGCAATATAAAATTAAAAAGGGATTTTCAGTAAAAAGGGAAAAGTAAGTGTAATAATTTTCCCTGACCGTTTCATTTTTTAAACGTAACTGTTATACTTTTGAAATTTTAGCTCTTATTTAATTTTTTTACAAGATTTTAGTATAAATAAACATTATTCAATCTTTTCTTTATGAAATCCACTACTCCACTTTTATTTTTTTTTCCATGACAGTCTGCCCGGGCAACGCCGGGCGGGTCAGCTAGTATCAGAAATTGAACGAACAGTAAGTATTACGACTAAAAAGAATAAATTGAAACTAAACAAACTTTCTCAAAACAAAGCGAACATAAGCTAGAATGAGGCTGCGAGTAAGTTTAATTATTCGCAACAATATATATATATATATATATATATAAAGTTTTTCACAGCAATATAAAGGAAAAAGCACTACCGTATGTCAAGGCACATTTAAAATACATTTAATCAACTTGCCATCGCATGATAAGAATTTTTTTAGCAAAGTCATTCGTGTTTGATTGTGAAAATTATTTTACCCTTTCTAATTTCCAAAAGTTTGGTAACAATACCTATTATTCTAGAGACAAAATGCATCCGCTAATATAAAATATAATCTTAAGAATAATTTTGAAAGAAATGATGTTTTATTTAATTATCTCTCTCAAGGGAATTCCCGAACTTACTTCAAGCCCAGTTGCTTGGCATTTCATCCATTAAAAGTGTCCCTGAAGCAGTGCCTTGAAAATATTTTAGTTCCTTTCAGGGGAACATGTCATTCTGATTAAAATTATGTTTTTGATTTGATAAAACTTTGTCTCATTATGCCAAAATGACTCAAGAATGTCAAAAAAGATAACTTTCTATTTCTAAACTCAAATATCTAGTCAATCCATGATATTTTTGGAACTATGAGTGAAAAAGCATACGAAAATAAGAAAGATGAGTCTATTGAGCAAGGTAGACCAAATGCACCATTGACACCAAGTAGATTAAACCAGATTTTTGGTATGTTATCATTACAGGATTTCCTACTCATTGTCAGTATTTCCACAGATTCCCTCAGTATACATGTACTAGAATCATTTATTTGTGCTATAACCTTTACTTTGCTGAAATATACTATACAGCACAAATGAATGATTATAGTATGTATACTGAGGGAAATACTGACAAATTCTGACCAAGAATTTGGTTTAATCTACTTGGTGTTTTTGGTTTGGAATCGCTTATCCCCCTCCCGGTTTTTCCTATTTAGTTTCGAATTCTGATATTTAACCAGCGTACATTTCGGAAGTTACAGAATTTTTTTCTCATTTTCACCCTCTTGATGATGGTCAGGTTCTGGTCGAAAGCGCTCGGGACTCCGACGAAAATTTTAACATTAAGGGAAGGGGTTTTAAAGTTTTAAAACCTTTATTTCATTTTACACCCATTTTAGTAATAAGTAATAAATTGTGATTCATTTTAAATGTTTTCATGTTTTTAATTTGTATAAAAAAACATCAAGTTTTTTCTGTACATTTGAAGTATTATTTGACCCTTTCAGACCCGTTCTAATGGACATAATATAGAATCTTTAATTGAAATGTGTCCCAAAAAAGCAGTAGTGGGACTTTAAATCACCCATACACTATTAACACAAACTCACGAGACTTTTGAAAACCGCCAGGTGTACACTGGAATATGTTATATTAGCGGCTGAATCGGCGTACGAACGGAATTCAGAATAGTGTTGAGACACGCGTACGCGTGCGTACGTCATAATATTTTTTTTTTCTAGAAAAATGTTATTACATTAATGAAGTTTATTTTTCCAACAAAAAATCGTGCGACACAACTGTTTTGTGAGAAGTCTGGTGAAAAGCATGCGTTATCCCATTCAACAATTAACCCTTCGTAACAGGACTGGGTTTGACATTAGACCTATATGCCGTTTTAAAGGCTAAACCCACGAGGTTATAATCTGTTACGGCGGATTAAGGTTAGCTACATGATGCATCTACCTTAATACTACGTTCAGATCGGATAGTTAAGATATCTTAGACCGCCGAACTCACTGAGGGAGTTCCAGAAACTCACTTAGTGAGTTCGAACTTTCTATTGCTAGATAAAGCCAGTACCACTCACTCTGATTGGCTCTGAAGGCCGATTGGCTGTTGAGGTTGCCTTTAACATATGCGCATGCGCACATTCTATGTTTGTTTAGATCTCGGTCACAGTGATGTTCAGTGAGTTATCTTAGATGAGTTTTGCGGTGTGGACAGGTATCCAATTCCGGGAGGGTACCACCTCAAAAATGGCGGTCTAAGATATCTTAAATGTCCGATGTGAACAGGGTATAACCCGGGTAACGAAAACAGCCGGGGTTCGTCTTTAAATCGGCGTAATAGGTCTAGTGTCGCACCCAGTCTTCGACGATTTCGTACCGATCATACAGTAATCTGACACACTGAAATGAGTCGTCGTGAACATGATTAAGCATGCAGATGAGTGGCTAAAAGTGAGAGGAGGGCAACTTTAATATTTATTGTAGTTTAGAACAAATAAATAATATGTTTCGAATTTCTTCGAAATTTCATTAATGTTTTTTTTAAAGGGGGGGGGGGCGGACACTGTATAAGCTAGTTCCAAATTTCACCACCTATCAGACCTATTGTGCATTGAAGGGAGTTACTATTTAGAGGGAATATTCCCAGAGAGTTTGAAGCCGTTAAAGGCTATGTCGCCTCGTATAATTTTGCTGTCCAAACAGCTTCATCATGTCAAACACACTGGAAGGTTGTGTTGGGTCTTAAAATGGGTCTCACTTCCTCACTGGGATGGACTAAAATTGCAATTAAAATTGCAGTTAAAATTGTATTTCTATGTTATTGCTCTCATTGTGCAGTCTATTAAAAGTAGTAATGAATATTTGGCCAGGTTATATGGAGCAGTTATGATTCCATGTCGGGTATTATGAGATATTGTTATTCCATATAACGCGACGCCGCAATTTTGAGGGCAATTATCCTCTATTTATTGGTAAGATTCAGGCGTGAAAAAACGAGCATTACAACATACACTGCTAGTATTTGGGTGTACATTATGCTTTGTTTCATTTCAAAAATATTACTTTTAATAATGAATAAAGATTATTCAAGAGTTACCTCCTGGAATTTTTTAAACATGGAAAAAAAATATATTATTCACACAACGCTTTCTGACGCCGACTGACGAACGACACGTTAAGAGGGACACTCTGGGAACGTTCTCAAGAAAGATGTGATATTGCCGATTGGAGGCAGCACTTTACCAAAGAGAAAACGTAGTATTCCATATTACAGGACTATTTCATAATGCCCGCGGTTCTTGTAACTGTTAAGCTTTCTTGATGTTGAAAGGCATGGAGTAGAAAGTTTCAGTTCTGAAATATTTCTATATTTATATTGTATAGTATAATTATATTGTATATTTCTACAATTATTTCTTATATTTATATTATATAGTTCTAAAATTTTATTGTATATTTATATTGTACATTTTATAATTCTATATATCCCAGTTTAAAGAAATGATTTGAATAGTCAATATTTCGCAAAACGCCTATAAATACCGATTTAATTTATTCATTTTAATAGATGAAATCTTTCTTAAACTTATTTCATGTTTGCACGAATCTTCTAGCGTAATACAAAAAATTCAGGAAAAATGTCATTTGTAAGGTGAAATTTTCATTAATTCATAATGTTTGGACATAAACGTTATTTCTTAAAAAGTTCTTAAGGTAGTGTGGGACTTACTTTGTCTTAAGGGATCGTCTACATATAAAAATTGTACCAGCTTTCATTTCTCAAATGGCAGCACCCACTTTTCACGCAATATTTTATAGGGTTGAAATCCTTCATGGATCCGCGATTTTTCACTTTGTTGTATTTTTTATCATATCCTCTTTTTTTCTTCTTTTCTGAGATCTTTTTTTGCCGCTTTTTCCGAGAAATTTTCTGACAACTTTTACCAGGTAAAATGGAATGGAATTGAAGATGTCAACTCGATCGATTTTGGCAGGAGACTCTCGACTTTTGGCTTGACTCCCAGTTGCACGCTTTATAATATATATTCTCCTGATCTTTTGTTCATTCTAAAGAAATTTAATCTTTTCCAAAAGCTATGGTATGATTTAATGTGTCCTTTATTTATTTCCATCTTGAAAGCCAGCTTTCATGTTATACATTTGAGTAAAATCTTATGATCATATAATATATCAATAATCTTATAATATATCAATTTTAAGTTATATGATTTTTAATTTGTGTTGCAATGTGAAATGAGTTTATTACGTCAGTACACGTGCTGCTTTGACGTGTCGAAATTTGAGTGAGGTGTTTTCCTAATAATTTTGTCCACTCAGTGTATAAAACAGAATTCTATAATTTTCCTCCGATTGCTTTTTAAGATTTTCTTTTCTGTAGGTGCAAATCATAACAGGAGAGGGACCCCTTAGACCGTTGAAAAGTGAAATTTCCCAAAAACTAATGACAGAGGTGAATATTTGTATTTTTGACTACGCTGATTATTTTTAATCAGCGTATTATCATTTATATTCAGCGTATTATATTCATTTCAATATTATCATTCATAATTTTTCCATATGAATTGATCAACAATTTTCATAATTAAAAATGTTTTTCATAAAATTACCTAGTTTATGTTTTGGTCTAATCATTGTATCTCATTGAAAGAGAACCACATCAATCAGATGATCTTTTTGGAAGATATGAATTAAAGTTCGTCACGTGGACTTAATGGCATCATGAAACTTTGGAATGAATAATGATGAATAATGAATGAATAATTAATACTAGTAAATGTGCAGATCAGGAGCCTCAACGTCAGCTCTGAAAGTCATTGTTTTTTAATCTCACTTTTCATATTTAGCATCTTACAATTTGATTATGTTTATTACATACATATTTATAGGCATATAAAATGCTTCAGAGGTTTCACAAATTAGAAGCGTTAAATTAAACAGGGCTTATGCAATGATATTCTGAAATTCTTATGAACTTTTTTATTCTTGTAATTTTTTAGATAAAAAAATACATTTCTTCAGCCCCCCCCCTTGAACTTCTGTATTCTTATTAAATTTATATTTGTGATTTCCTATTGATTGTGTGAAGTATTCTAGTATATCTTGGATTTCGTTCTATACAGTGGTTTTATTAGGATAAGCAACAATTTCGAAAATAATTTCATATTATTCTAATACACAAATAGCAATATTTACTCACCTGCCAACCACGAAACACCTGCATCTGATGAATAAGTTGAATAATATCTCATGTACAAAAGCAACGTATGGAAATGTAAACTGAATCTAGTATATTTCACTTATATATCTATTTTAGAAATCTAGTATTATTACAATTTTTGTTTCGGAAAAACAGTTTTGATGGTCATTCTATAATATTTATCTTATCTAAGTACATCCTGATCTAACTCATAGCATATTAAAATCTCCTCAAAATAGGCATATATAGAAACTTTTAAACCTATCAGGTAATCATTCATACTGCCAATTCACTAACGCAAACGTGATTTGGCGCTATAAAGTATTTTTGTGATAGTTTCTTTGTTCTCAGTTTCCAGTAATTATAATATTACAGGATTTGACGATATGTATGGATGCGTCTTAGTATTCTAATTTTATGTAGCTTTCATTACAAAAAGCTACCTATTGCAGCCGTTCGGAGGAAAGCAATTCCAGAAATTTTTTGTATATTTACATCGATCATGACCTCCAGGCCCCAAACCCCCTCCGTTCAAATGTTGATATATATGTGTGTATGTGTGTATGTGTATGTATATATATATATATATATATATATATATATATATATATATATATATATATATATATATATTAATAAAAGAAAACACATGTGAAGAACGAAGGATAAGACACTATAAAAAGCAATGGAATAGACATTAGAGGAATTATACTTAAAAGGATGAAAAACCAAAAATTGGAAAAGCAAAATTGGAAAACTATGAATATATTATAGAATCTTCAGAAGGGCTTTATAAGAATATTCATAGTAAGTATATGGTATTTCATCAAATATTGTCAGATTTATGCCTAAAATCGACCATATTAAGCCCCTAATAACATGTATAAATGAAAAAAAAATTAAAAACCGACATGAGGTTCAAATAACAAAATAAATAAATAAATATGCAACTGAAACAGAAATTAGATATATAAAAAAGTTATTCAACTTGAATAGTAAATAGAACATAAACTAATGTTCTAGACTCACCAAAAATGGCAAATTGGACTGTGGATGTAAAAGGATTGTAAGTACTCTACAATCAGTCAGACACCAACTCAAAATTTGCTGCTTATCGATGCCCAAACATTGTTGAGAGAATTGATAATGTAGTGCTGCCATCTACCCCAAAAAATTATAAGTAAAAGCTGAAATTGTAGACAAGTTAGATAAAAATGCTAGTGCTGCCATCTATTATGAATGAAGATCAAATAGAATAAAAAGAAAGAAAAAAAATATTGCAAAGCAAATAATATTTGAAATGTGATGAAACTAAATGAAGTAAATAAAATTTAAATATAATAAAGATGATATGGGAAGACAAATACAATAATTAGCAATGTATGATGAGACATTGTGTGAGTAAAGGGAAGAGTGTATTATTTATGTTGTAGAAATGATGTTGTGGTGTAAATAAAATGATTAAATGCATAAAACCCCTTTTTTGTTTTTTTAATTAAAAAATTGTAGCTTTTTTTTAGCAGTCCCTCCACATCCCTCCTCAATGGTATTTTTATTTTCTAATTATTTTGGGGGGTGGGGGAATTTTGTTATTTTATGATTTTTTTGTTAATTGTTTTTTTTTAAGTTTTAATATTTTTTTCAGCAATCCACGCCCACCCTCCTAAATATTGTTTTCCATTTTATAATTTTTATACATATTTAATGCCCATACTGGTAAAATTAGATTAATGTTTAATCCTTGTAGAAAGAAAAGCAAGGGGATAATTGTAAGGCAAAGCTGTATGTTTTAAATGTAATAAATTAAGCCTAATGAAATGAGAGGAGCATAATCGTTTAATACAATTGCAGTGGTTTAGAAGAATACTTTGTAAACTGAAATATGTAGGCATGAATGAATGTTAGTAAAATTAATAAAATTAAAGGAAAAATTATTACGTTTATCATAGATATTGAATGTTAAAGTGGGATTAGAAAGAATAGAGATATTAATGTCCATAAAATGAATAGTAGACTTATTTAGATGAGTAGTACTAAGTTCAAGATTGAAAGGATGTGCTACAGGTAGGTAGATAGAATGATTATCATTAAGGGAAAAGATAACTTTATGATCTATATATCTATAGAGCAAAATATTATTGTTAATATACATTATATTGCCAAAGGTGACCGGTCATTTGCGATTTTAGACGTTTTGTTAACTATCTAGAAAAATACATGAGGAATTAACCTGAAACTGCAGGTATGTAAACAGTATAGTATAGGTTATATATTTCCGCGAAGATTTTTTCCCGAAACCCCATAGAGGACTGTCAACAAATTGAAAAAGAACGAATATCTTTTGGATTACCCTGTAAAAACTAATTTAGCAAAAGCGTTCAAACTCCAGATTATTAATAAGTGGCTTATTGTAATATACGGTGTTCATTTTTATGAGGATAGCATGTATACCCCAAAGAGGAATTAAGGTTTTTATAAAAACAGTCCCAAATTTCACCAAGTTTTTTGCTTATAATTTGCAGAGTTCTAAATATAAAAAAAAGTTATTTTGAGTAAATATGTCAAACAACATTGTACATAATACTCTGCAATCGGAATTAAAAAATAATAAAAATTGGATGAAAAATGAACAGGTTTACTAAAAAATGTTTCACTGCGCATGCGCGAATGCAATCAAAATATAATAAGCATAATGTATTAGCTAAGTATATAGAGCAACTTTTGTGAAAGTCTCAAAATCATAGCTTGAAAATTCTGAAAATTATCGTCGATAGAATAAGCTCGAAATCCGTTGTTCCCAAAAAGAAGCAAAAAGATGAGGGGTTGTATCAAATATCTGTTGATTAGTGCCAAAATAGCGTACACAATATTGCAAGTACTACTATATTTGGATACAACCCCTCATCCTTTTGCTTCCTTTTGGGAACAACGGATTTCGAGCTTATTCTATCGACGATAATTTTCAGAATTTTCAAGCTATGATTTTGAGACTTTCACAAAAGTTGCTCTATATACTTAGCTAATATATTATGTACATTGTATTTTGATTGCATTCGCGCATGCGCAGAGAAACATTTTTTAGTAAAACTGCTAATTTTTCCTCCAATTTTTATTATTTTTTTAATTCCTATTGCTGAGTATTATGTACAATGTTGTTTGACATATTTTCTCAAAATATTTTTTTTTTATATTAAAAACTCTGCAAATTATAAACAAAAAACTTGGCGAAATTTGGAACAGCTTTTATAAAAACCTTAATTTCTACTCGAGTATACATGATATCCTCTTAAAAATGAACACAGTATATTACAATAAGCCACTTATTAATAATCTCGAGTTTGAACGCTTTTGCTACATTAGTTTTTATAGGGTAATCCAAAAGATATTCGTTCTTTTTTATTTTGTTGACAGTCCTCTATAGAGTTTCGGGAAAAAATCTTGGCAGAAATATATAACCTATACTATACTGTTTACACACCTGCAGTTTCAGGTTAATTTCTCATGTATTTTTGTAGATAGTTAACAAAACGTCTAAAATCGCAAGTGACCGGTCACCATTGGCGTACTTTGGCCATTAGTGTACTTTCTTTCATAGAAATAGAGATATAAATATGAAAGCATACTGGAACTAGCAGAGCCTTGTGGAATTCCTTTTGTCTGAAGGAAAATAACATTATTTTGGAAGATATAATTATGAAAAAGTAAAAAATTAGTTAAAGGTGTGAAGTAATCAATATCGATGTTATCAGGTAAATGTAATGATGAGAAATATTCTATAAAAAGTGAATTAATAGTAGACTGTAAATCTTCCAAAAGTATATTGTTGAAAAGGTCCTTAAAATCATATGTGATAATATTGTTGACGTTGGTAAGTGCCTTGAGTTTATTAACTAGCACATAACTGTTTTTAATACAATAATTGTTACCTTTGTTGATGGATAAATCGTAGATTTGTGTGAGAATATTTAAGAAAAGTGAGTTAGCGCATGTATTATAAGTATTACATCCTACAGTAACAGTGCGCAATTTTAAAGGATTTTTATGAAATTTAGGAATAATAACAATGTAGGGATAGTTGAAGTTTTTATTTTTTAAGCCTAATAGTTTATGATAATTTAAAATGTGTCTATTATTTTCTTCTAATGGAACATGATGTAGTGTGATAATATTATTGGAAGAAATTGCTGTTGTAAGAAGGTGGTGGTAGTATTGTTTTCAGAGGATGGCATAGTTATTGGCAGCCTTGTCAACATAAGTGATGATGAAATTGTTTTGTAGTTCAAGAATGTGTGGCTTAAGAGTGGAGAAAGAAACAGGAATTTTATCAATATGTAATTTCTGTAAATAGGCATGTAAGAGAAAAATTACATTATGTTTCCATTCTACGAAGAATTCAATTGGTTTGCTATAGTTAATAGCAATTTTTAAATAAAGAAGTCCAAATCATAGGTGAATTGTTGTATGATGGACTTATCAAATGATTATGAAGGAATGCGATACTTAGTGCCAAAACGCATAACAGATCTTAAATGAGGATTAGTGACAATGTCTAAATTACCAGTAATAATGTGTCCATGGTAGGCATTAATATATTTGGGAAATTGGGGTTCATTGCATTTACATGTATGTGTGCCATGATTTTTGAAAGTTTTAGAAAATTTGTTATAGTTAAAGATTCGATGCCCTAAACTAATAGGGTATTTAAATGAACTTTTAATATTTATACTATGAAGTGGAAATGTATATTGTTCATTGTTAAAAATGTGATTAAGTTTAATTTTATTAAAAACAGATTTAGTAAATGTAATATTTAAGAGTGAATTACTCTTATTTATGTTTTTGTTTTTAAATTAATGTTAATATTTAACCTAAAATGGAGTAGATCAAAGAAGATATCACTGAAATAGGTGGTGAATGTATTTGAAGTGAAAACTTAAAAAAATTGAATGAGATTATACTTTGGAATTGCAAAAACAAATTTACGAAGAGTTTTCCAACTAAAATTACTATGATAAGAAGATTGTAAGTTATGTAGTGATTTTTTGATTTGAGTGTTAGATAATTTGGAAGATGATTTTTTGGAAGTAGATGAATGTCCTCTTTGTGTACGTGTAGGTTGTTTCTATTAAGTGAAGAATAGAGTGAATTATAATTAATAATGTTGGATAATGTAGAATATACATTGTGACGTTTATTGTTTTGGAATTGGTTGAGTACATATGGATAAAGTGTATTGTAGTGTTTCATATTCTAGAAAAAGGCGTTCATGGAATTTGTTTTCTATATTGAGGATATTAATGGTAATATTATTAAAGCTATGTGTTTTGATATGTGTATACTCAACATTGCAGTTAATAGGATTGTGAGAAATTTTATAATTACAAATGGCTGAACGATGACCCTTAATACGTTTATGTAGAGGGCCACTAGTATGGCCAATATATTGCAAATAGCATGAATTACATTTAATCCTATAAATAACATTTTATGAATTATAAACCTTAATGTGGGAGGCATTATTAACAATTTGCGACTGTTCAGCGAGTGGGCAGATTAAACAGCGAGGAGAGGAGCATTTGTTGAATTGAAGAAGAGAAGATTGAGAAGGTAATAGGTAGTAGGATGTCGATCCATGGTCAATCCTATAATTAACCATGTACCGGGCATTACGCTGAGTATTAACAGAGTCTAAATTGCCAGTCGCTATCTGACATTTGTCATGCTGTAACTCTCTTATTTTTTAACCGATTTCGATGTGACTGAGTATGTGTATAGGACATACTAAGGTCTCGACCGAGTTCGTTGGCCAGCTTCATACGCCATCTTATTTCAAAATGGCGGCCAGTTAAAAAAATTTAATTTTTTAAAAACTCAAAAAGATATACAAAAAATTATAAATTAAAAAAGTTGTTTCCGTTAAGTGTTAGATCGTGATACAAGGATTCCGGAACATTTTTTGTTTTGGCTTTATCTTAAAAAATAGCTAAGATATGGCAGTTTGAAATTGTAGGTTGGCTGACATCTTGAAACAATCTAATTTTTGTTATGCTGTAACTCTCGTATTTATGAACCGATATGAATGTGATTGATCATGTGTACATAACATACTAAGGTCTCAACCGAGTTCGCTGGCCAGCTTCATCCGCCATCTTGTTTCAAAATGGCGGCCAGTTAAAAAATTCAAAAAAAAAAATAAAAATTCTAAAAGATATAGAAAAAATTATAAATAAAAAAATAGTTTCCGTTAAGTGTTAGATCGTTGTTTTTGTTTTATCTTATAAAATGGCTGAGATATTAAAATTTTCGGTTGGTTGATTTTTTGAAACAATGTTATTTTTGTTATGCTGTAACTCTCATTCTGAAATTCAGTGTTAAAGAATAACGGTATTGAATCTTCTATAATCAAAGCATTCTAGTTTCGGCTGTTTGAGTGAAATGAGTTGAATTTTTAACCTTTCTCGACTTTTTTTAGTTTAAACACCTTTTTGTCCTAATTTTAAATTAACTTTTCAACCACATAAATGAAGAAATTTTCATGTAAAAATATACAAATGGAAATTATGAGACTTGAAATACACGTTCAATATTTTTGGAATTTTCGTTTGGAAAAAATGTTTCAGAAATCGTTCTCATTCATGTCAATAGATTACTAATCATCAGAATTTAAGTTATTTTGTTAATAAAATATTGCAGCGAAATAGTGCGAGTTACTTGGACTTTATTATTTTGATATTCTTTGAAATAGGGTTGCTAAGCAACTAATAAAATAAAGAGGAAAGAAAAAGAAATGCATTTTAAAATAAAAAAATATATATATGAAAATAAAATGTTTTATATTTCCGGAAGAGATGCAAAAATATTTCCAATAATTTAAACAATTAATTTCTAAATTCTAATAGATGTATCAGAAAATTCTCAAAGCTATTGGATATATTTAAGACCTCCATATCGAAAATTTAGCAACCATAACTTTGCGTTTAAATCCATTATTCAAATAGGCGATTTTCATTTCAGTTAAAAAAGAAATTTGAAAATCGTCTGCATTCCCATAGGCAAGCATTATGACATAAAAAGAATTTTTCTATTTTTTTTCGAACGAATGAACCAAATTTAACCAAAAACTATACAGCTAATTCAGGGTATCTCGCCAACATACCCACCAAAAATCAACCTAATCGGATGTTTTTTACGGCAGTTATCACGAAACATACAAACAGACAAACAAGCAGACGGAAACCAAAAACTTTTCGTGTCTCCACAGTGCGCCTTCACTGACGTTTCGGCAATAAAATGAATAAACTGTTTACTTTTTCGGTTCGATTTGATCCAAGGAACTGAAATATATAGTGTCAAAAGTGGGTGTTACCATTTAAAAAATTAAAATTAGTGCAATATTTAACATGTAACGACCCATTATGACAAAATAAACCACATATAATTATAAAGAACTTATTACAAATTAAAATAGTATTTTCGTTTTGTTCTTGCATTAATTAGATACGCAGTTATAAACATCATTCAATTTTTTTCCCTCTCAAAAAACCGTAACGAAAATTGTTTGTCGAAAAAAAAATCTAAACAGAAAGTGGTTAACCCTACCAAGTATGGAGAACAATAATTGCTATGAAGAACAACAAAGCGAGGATGAAGAAATATCCCTGTTATTGTTAAATAATATTCTAAAATTTACACTACTGATTTTTAATTCAGTATACTACAGTTGGAACCTTTGAGAAATAGGGCTTTGTAAATTTTTGAACAAAAGTCGAATTGAAGTTAAACAAAAATACATAAATAAAAGTCATTGCTAATTTATTAGGATGATTCATTCTGTGTTTTAAACCGCTAACTTCAGTCACGCCGTTAACCTGAAACAAATTTTATTAATAAGCTGATGTTCCGAGGACATCAAGTAAAGGAGTCTTTAAAGGTCCAGTAAATTTAGACCTAAAAAGACTTCTGCCTGGAAAGATTTGGAGAAGTTTTTTTTTCTTTCTTCCTTTATGTTTTTGGGAGTGCTGAACACGAATTTCAACTTTGCCACCTCGTATCTGGTCTGCTTAAAAAATTATAAGCGAAAAACCATGAAAAAATCGGAGTTTTTTCGGTTTTTCCCTTGTATTCTGGAAAGGATTAAATTATTTTGAAAAAATTATTGCACCAAATTAAACTAGAGAAAACGTTCTACATTTTTCATACACAGTTTTTTTCTATGGTTAATAGTTTTGGCATACGAGTAAAATGAATTCTAACGATATAATTGGAATTCCATCATCGCAGGGTGAAAACGCTGAATGTAATGTTTTTGTGAATGCAAAACGCGTGGGAGGGTGTCCTTGAAACACCCCCATGGCACCCCGCACATGATATCACTCGAGCAGCAAGACCCTACAGCAAAACTGTGGATCCAATACTTTGATATGGTGACTATTGTCAAACAATTCATTGAATCTGAAAGAATGGGTGACTGGGATTTGCATCTTCAAACTATATACAGAATGTTGCCATACTTCCACGCCAGTGGTCACTATTTGTATACCAAATGTTCTTACCTATATCTTCAAGACAAGCATCATTTGAAGGAAAAAATGACTGCTGATGACTTTGAAAAATTCACAACTGATGGGGGATTCGCCATGCGCCGTACGGACAAATTCTGGCCAGGAACATGGACTGACATGACGATAGCGTAATCTTTAAAGAAGACCATGAAAACAGCAAGTGGACTCACTCATGGGCGTGGGGTCAGTGAAGGAGTTTGGGAAAGATTGGCCATGGGTATAACGTCACTTCAACGAATATGCGAAGAAATTGAAGAGTTCAGCGGGACAGATTTTACAACTTCTGAACAACATGTAGAGATGAGAAACTCCAGAGTTGCTCGGGACAACGCTGATATGAATAAATTATTGGAATGGGTTCACCAACACATTCCTTTCCGAGAAACAAATGATCTCATTTCAATCTCTACCGGGATTGTTGGAGATGAGAGAATAAACTGTCATAAGGCACAGGAAGTTGGCACTGCTGGCATATCAGGAATCATTAACAGAGATTTTCATTCCGTTACATTCAAGCGTAATGAAAGAGTGCAGCCATTAGAAAAAATTCACATCAACCCGACAGCACTCTTCCAAAGAATGAGTATAACAAAGCAATCTGACAAAGAACTTGAGGAATATTTGACTTACGAGCTCTCTGCCTACCCATTATCTCTTTTTGACAAATCCGGAATGCGAAAAACTGCTAAATCCTCTTTGTACAAGGAATTCACTCCACTCCGACCAGACATCACTTTTGAGAGAAAATGTATATATGTTATACATGGCGGGTATTTATTGCACAGAGTTTTTGGCAGGGTGGTCAATCATTTGGATCAATTTGTGACAGCTATGTGGACTTTGTTAAGTCGAAATACGCAGCGAACGCTCTAGTAATCTTCGATGGATACCCAGAAAACATTACTGAAATGAGCACTAAATTTGTTGAGCGTGATAGACGATCTCACAAAACGGTATCTAATGAGGTTGTTTTTAATGAGACTATGATGCCAACGGTTTCTCAGGGAAATTTCTCGCAAACGACAACAACAAAAACCGTTAAATTGCACTGCTGATGGGTAGATTTGGCTCTGAAAATATGGTTTGCAAGCAGGCAAAAGAAGATTCCGACACACACATTATCAACACTGTTCTCAAGTTGGCACCTAACCATGAGAATGTGATAGTCATTGGTGAAGATGTATAACTTCTGGTAATCTTAATTGGACTTTGCAATTTTCCCAATGTTTATCTCTTGAAACCAGGAAAAGGGAAAAGTCCCCAGAAGATCTATTCACCTTTGGGTGCAGTCGATAAATCAATTGCCAAACACATCCTATTTCTACATTCCATGAGTAGATGAGATATCACTTCTGCAAGAAAAACAAAATACCTTCAAATTTTGAAGAAATTTACCGACCTACAACATGTGGTCGATATATTTGAAAATCCTAGTGATGTAGCCGACGATGTTATTAAAGCTAGACTGTTATTTCTGGTACACCTGTACGGATTCAGAGGGAAAGCAACACCTTCCCTAAACAGCCTAAGGTACAGGTGCTACATAAAATCTGCTTTTAAGACCGCTGCAAATATTGCATCGCTCCCTCCAACAGAAGATGCAGCTCTATATCACTGTCTGCGAGTTACCACCAAGTACAGCTATGGCTAGGTAACTGTAAAAATGCTGAGGAATGGGACTGGAATGAAACCAAGAGAGGTATCATACCCATAACAACTACTAAACCTCACTCACCAGAAACTATTTTGCTAAAAATATCTTGCAAATGCAAAACAAACTGTAGTGGAATGTATGGCTGTAGGATAGCAGGTTTATTTTGTTCGCTCCTCTGCCTGAACTGCGATGGCCATTGTGACAATGTCAGCTCCTTCATCGCCGAAAATGACTTGGAAGCAGAAGTTGATTACCCAATACAGGATATTTTAAATCAAGTGGAGACACAAACTGAGCCATCAAGTGATGATGATGAAGAGGAAGACACTGATGAACCTCCTGTTGAAGAACATCAACCGGGCACTTCAAAGCGACCAAAACGGCATTAATTGAAGAACAACACTGCATTCTTCTTTTTCCTGTTTATAATCTTCCACGTATGTTATTATTTTATTAAACTTACAATACTTATAATTGTATTTAAATCAGATTACTAAAAAAATAAAAATTGGTTCTCTCATCTATGCAGAGTGATTGTGTTTTTATATTTTTCCTAATCACCTGATTTCAATTTATTTTCTTAGTGCTATAAAAGGTTTAAAACTTGGTAAGAAAATGTAAACATATTTGAAATGCAACCAGAAATAACTAAACATCTTCAAATTGGTGTTTGAAATGGATGCATAATGATTGGGTCGCATTTTCGCCTTCCGATGATTGAATTTCAATTACATCCCTAAAATTCCTTTTACTCGTATGCCAAAACTATTCATCTTAGAAAAAAACATTGTATATGAAAAATGTAGGAAATGTTCTCTAGTTTAATTTGGTGCAATAATTTTTTCAAAAAATTTAACCTTTTCCTAAATACAAGGGAAAAACCGAAAAAACTCCGATTTTTTTCATGGTTTTTCGCTTATAATTTTTTAAGCAGACCAGATACGGGGTGGCAAAGTTGAAATTCGTGTTCAGCACTCCCAAAAACATAAAGTAAGAAAGACTTCTCCAAAACTTTCCAGGCAGAAGTCTAGATTGACTGGACTACTTAAACAGAGAATGGGTAATCCTTTGTGTATAGAGATAGAATATACTCAATAGATAAACATATGAAAGCCATAAAGTGAAATGGCCAGGGGATCTTAAAAAAACAAGCCCCAAAGTGTACGTACTTCATTTACGCTTGCGTATATAATCGGATAAATTTCTTCCGTTTCTGAGCGCCTCGGTGGCTCTATTGGTAGCGTACCGGCCTTCTGAATTTAAGACACGTTTTTTCTATGTGAGTTCGATCACCGAACAAACTATTGTTTCCAGACTAAATATCAATTAATTTCGAATCGCAGTAAAAAATATGTACTTAAATTTGAGACAGATATAAATAAAAAAATGTTGTTGCATATATTTATTTATTTACATCGAGAATTTTGCATTTTCCTGACTATATTGAAAATTAGAAAATAAAATAAAATATGCAGTTTTTATTTGTTCAGTCGACAAAATTTCCTTTTATTTAAGCATTGTTTACAATTTTTTACACGAATAAACTCCTATTTTTCTCAGCGAAATGGATTAAAATACGGAATATGAAATTAAAGTGTGCTATTTTAATTATTTTTTCCATTGCCCTAATAATTAAAAATGCTACGAGTTCTAAAGATTTGCTGCTTAAATTCTGAATGCCTGACTCTTTATAGTTTTAGTATCTTATGGTTACAACTAAAATATGCTGTTTTATTTTTTTATATTAGTATGGTAATAGTTGTGTAATTAGTATGGTAATTTAAGTAGCATACTTTAATTTTATGTATCGTATTTTAATACGTTTCGCTGAAACAAATAAGAGTTTATTCATGTAAAAAACTGTAAACAATTTTAACTCAAAGGGAAATTTTGTAACATGAACAAAGTGCGTACATTTTTTTTGTTCTTTTTTACTTTTAATTAAATCCATAAACATGCAAAATTTCATATTTAAAACTCTCTCTGTGTGTGTGTGTGTGTAAATAAATAAAGATATGTGCAAAAATGTGCATTTTTGTTACGTTTGTCTCAAATTTAAATAATTATATATAAACTTTTAAATGTGATTCGAAAATAATTTATCATTATTTTGTTTGGAAATAATAGTATGTTCGGGGACAGAACTCTACCCAAAATAGGTCTCAGTTCTGTGTTACAAACCGTGCTGCGGAGCCTCTCAGAAAAGAGGGCTTTATTTTCGATTATGTAAGATCAAATCAAGCACAAACTTTGGGACTTATTTTCTGGCTGTTGCACTTTATGGCTTTTTATGTTTATTTATTTACTATACTCTATCGATACACAAAGGGTTATCGCATTCGCTGTTTCCGACTGTGGAGCCTCCCCTTGTAAGTGTTAAAAAAGATTATATTAGGGTTGAAATAGTCACAAAAATATTCATGTAATAGATATCATATATGAATGTACACTTTAAGCGTTCATAAATTTGCATGGAATTATATTCATGATGCACATAGAAAATCAAAAAGTATAGGAATTATGTACAAACATCTACAATAGCTATAACTTCAGTTTTAATAAATGCAAGAAAAAAGAAATGTAGCGTTTTAATTCGTCCATTTTATTATTATTTTTTTTATTATTTGGTATCTTGCATATATTAAAATTAAATCCAAATTTTAACATCCTAACTTTATTACATATATAAATTCAGCATGCCAAAAAACGGGAAAATCCAAACTTTCATTCGTTTTTAGTGGTTAGTGAGATAGAAATTATTGAAAAATGAACTAATCAATGTAAAAAAAGAAAGTCTGTTATTCCTTTCCACCTCAAATTGGCGAATAATATATAGTTATATAATTAGTCAATAGAGCCACGAACTTGTAAAAAATGACGGTATCCTCCCTATATTCTGTAATAGCTAGCATTCTTTAATAATCACCCTTCTTTAAAACAACAAATTTTAAAGAACTTTCTCAATAAAAAGCCTCCTATAGATTTTAGAACGCTAAAAAGAAAATGAAAATGGTGCTCAAAATTTTCTATTTCTCAAAAATTTTACGGAATTTTTCAATTTTTGGATGATATGGGGACGATATCGTAAAGCAATTAGAATAACATTAGATTATCGTTTTAATTACGCTTAATATACAAACGAATGTTTTCACTTGCTATTTGCATAGAAAATGTAACAAGAAAGTAGAAGCAAATTTAGTAATTTTCTTTATAACATGAATTTCAACCAACATGATTCTTCTTCATGAATTTTCGTACTAAATATCATTTATGTTTATTCAATTTCTCTTCAATTTTTCTAACAAATAATTATCACTGTAGTTTTTCAGTATTGTAATCTTACTTTTCAACTATATGTAAGTGCTCATTGAACTATTTATTTAATTATTAAATTCAAATTACAGAATCCATATGTTATATTGACCAAAGCAAAATCCTATTAAAATGAGCATTTTTCTTTCAAAGTCTGTGGGTGATGGAAACTTTTCAATGCCGTACATGGAGCTATAAAAAGAGAGGAGTAGACATATCAATCTTTCCCTGTGGAAAGCTTTGAATCCGAAAAACCAGTTCTTTCTCGCTCTCCTGCGCCCGTCATATTAGATTTTGACCGATAGCAATCCAATCACCAGTCATCAGTGTACAAGACGTAGCTAAATATGAAGGACGTAGTAGGAGGGTAAGAACGGCATCGAGTGACGTCATTTATGACCACTCCTTTCTTTTCATAGCTCCATAATGCCGTATTCCCCACTTACTTCAGGTTCGTTACCTTGTTCAACAGTTTATATGCCCACCCATTACTTCTCGATAACCATAGGTAAGACAGAAAATTACGCCAATCGCTTACTATATTCCGGAAGGAAATTTAAAATAAATCAAAATATTAAAATAACTTTTTCTGGGATATCGGCCACCTTTCTATCGAGGTACAGATTTATTTGCGCCTGTTTTATAAAATTTTAAAATGTTTGGGATCTCCTTCTATTCACATCAAGTTCATTCTGCGTAAAAAATGAATTTTACCTTAAACGATATGAATGTTATGTTTTCCAAAAGGGTTTTAAATAATGATAAGGAAACAGTTAGCTTGTCTACCTCAGGAGAGACGTGACTTGAATATTTGAATACTTTTCAAGGAAGCCATCTCATCTTTAAAATAACCTTCAAATGATTGTTGATATTTCTGTTACACAAGACTATTAACAAAGGAAATTCTAGAAACTCTATAAATTTTCATGACTTGGTATGTATTTTTCCATTGATGATATTCCGCTAATTCACGAATGTTTCTGCTTTGATTTACCCATTTTCCTTGAAAACATCACCAGTCTAATGTAAAAATGACCTGAAATCCTTCAATCTAAACTACAATTTTGTCAAATCACATAGGTACTCCGACAACTTTGTTGCAAGCACTCTCGTTTTAGAAACGAAATATTTACATACGTCCCATTTCTCTTCAAATCAGCGAAACTTAAGCTCAAAATTTCTACCAATTCTGTAGTCTAAAGACCGAAATTTCGTCAAATAACAGAAAAAATTCTTGAAATCAAAAAGATTATTCCTGAAACTTGCTGACATACTTTTTACGATTTTTTAGAGTGAACAAAAAGTGAAAAGAATCAAGAAAGAAAAATCATGCGTCAAACATATGTTATGAAACACTTTCCAACACATTCAGAACACGGTAACAAAACTTCACCGTTTAATAAAGTGAAAGATGATGCCCAAGTAAATAATTTGGAAAACGCATAACACATTTGAAAACCCAATTTCAGCAATTACCATCTAAAGACGAAAAAATATCCGTATTATTTTGTGCAGCCCTGTATATGGATCTATATATTTGTATATATACTACATAGTATGCCAAAATTTAGTTCAGTTAGGAAACTCATAACAGAGTCGAAAATTCCTTCTCCACAATTTCCGTCAATAAACTGAAATGTACTCGAATTCTTTTGTGCAGCTATGTGTATATGATCTATAGAATTCATAGAGACCAAACAATATGCACAAAATTAGTTGAACTTAAAAACGCATACCACACCTGAAAACTCATTTCCAGCAATTATTGCTCATAGATAGTACTGAAACCGAATTTTTTTGTGTGTCCCTGTCAATGAACGATAAATACTATCCACACCCTATTCTTTAGGCAGCATCTTGTAATGTCCCTAAGTGATATATATCCATTTCAATATATTCATGAAATAGTGTAACATCATTAAAATACTCTGCAAACGTTTTCCCCCTTAGACCATAATGTAACGGAGTTATTTTGACTGCCCTTGTAAATGAACTATAAAGGATACACACTTCATTTTCAATGCCGAACATGCCATGGTAAATCTCAATAACGTCATCAATTAGATAGATGTCCGAATCTTATTTACACGAGATAAAGCGTAAATAAGACTTGGCCAGACAAACCAAATTCCTAAGCATTTTTCAACTATGTTGGAAAGTGTTAAATAGAAACAAAACAAACGTTATTTTGCACTCATTGATAGTCTTTCAGAAGAGGAAGTTAAATGCGCTAACACTCTTTAGCACTTTCACTAATTCGAACTCATTAAAACAATTTTTGTAGTTTTCTTAGTTCACCTTTTCTTTTTGAAACCCAATTAAAAATTGGGTGCTGGGTTGAAACAACTTTTGGTGTTGCAGTAGCTATAACCCTAAAATGGTGAAACCTTGTTCCAACATTGGGTGCTTTGGTTGAATAATAAATTTGTGTGTAGGTTCAACTTTGAAATGGTAAAATGTACAAGTTGGAGAATAAACACGGTTATTCTTTGAAAATAAAGGCTTATTTTCAAAAGCTTAGTTTCCGGAAACTTTTTTAACAATTTCCAACATAGTTGAAAAGTGTTTATGAATTCGGATTGTCTGTACATGCTCTAACTCGCGTAAATAGATTCGGATTGCCATGCAATGGATATATGTTATTGAGGCATACTATTGATATACTATGGCATGTTCAGTATGGAAAATGAAGTGCGTAGAAATTATAGTTTTTTTACAGGTATATTCAAAAGAATTCCGTTACATTACGGCGCATGCGGAAAAAAAAGTTGCGGTTTATTTTAATGATGTTGCACTATTTCAAACATATTGAAATTTATATAGATCACTGAGGTGTCACTACAAGAGGGTTACTATAGAATAGGGTATGCATAGCACTTATAGGTCCTTTACAGGGACACTCAAAAGAATACCCTTTCATTACGGTCTTTTACGGTAAATTTTAATAATATTTCACTATTTTAAACATATAGAAAATTATATATATCACTAAGGTGCATTACAAGAGACTTACTGTATCATTCATTGACAGGGACACAGAAACGAATTCGGTACAGTCATTTCTGGAAGTGCGTTTTCAGTTGCTGAACGCGTTTTTAAATTTAACTCAGTTTTTGTCTATTATAGGGTGTGTATAAATTCTATAGATACTATACAGGGCAGCACAAAAGTTCTCAACTACATTTACGTTGATTGACAGGGAATTTCAAACTTTGTTGTGCGTTTCTTAACTGAACTGAAACTTGGCATTTAATGTAGTATATAAATCTGTAGATCCTATACAGGGCTGCACAAAAGAATTCGGATATTTTTCCGAATACTGTTGGCAATTACTGAAATTGGGTTTTTATATATGGTATGCGTTTTTCAAATGGATTCCTTAGATATCACCTTTCGCCTTATTAAACGGTAAAGATTTGTAAAATTATTTTGGAAGTGTTGGAAAGTGTTACATAATCTACGCTTGACAGTTGATTTTTCGTTCTTGTTTAAATTGGAATACGACACACTAGGAACACCCAAGTCTGAATCGGGACTAGAACCCGACCCCTGTTAACTCAAGCCCATGTTCTATCCATTAGACCAGTGTGCCGCGAAAATTTTCAATTAAGTTCTATCAATTTTTTATGAATGAACGAAATGATATAAAATGATTTCGACACATTTCAACAATCTTTATATTTAGGTTACTAAAATTTTGAAAAAGACATCCACCCAGCAACATTTGACACAATCCTCTTTCGAAATAAATGCTTTATTTTAAGGGCCGTGTGCATGTGATTCGGCCAATTTAAATATTACAAAAGAGGAAAAGTTATCAGAAATAAGGAAAGGCAGAGGATTGCAATGAAAAGAATTAATAAATGGATATTACAATCTTTTGGTTATCTCTCAATTGCAAATTGGCAAATATTACAAAGAACTAATTGTGTAACACACACACACAAAAATAATAGAATGTCCTTCTATACTTTAGTTTGGGCGCCCAAATAGGTTATATATAGGTTATATATATACTATTTAAATGAAATCTCTAACGCACTGCAAACGTTGAAATTTACTGTAAAAAAAGCAAGTAATATTAATAAGCAAAGCAGTTAGCTGATAATTATTTTGATTTGGAATCTTAAATTATGTAGCAAAATCAACTAAAATATTTTCTTTTTCGTCGATTTACAGGTTTTAGAAATAAAGTTCTGAATATTTTCTAAAGGTGACAAGAAGATTAAAGAATTTTATTAAATATTTTTACTTTCCGAACACAAAGTGTAAAGAAAGTATTGGAATCATGAATTGTGTGAGTGAACACGATCACTCCCAAACGGTACTTCCGATTGAGCGATCCCATTGGGCGAATAGGTTATAAACCACTGTCGCAAGAACTGTATTGATTTTCGTAAAAATCCGCCTATGGATTAGGTATTGAATGCATTTTCAAATCATTTTGCGACAGATTCTGTAGGAAATGTGAAACATTTCTCAAGAACATTTCTCAAAGAAATGTGACAGAGTGTAAATGGTAAATATAGCGGCGATGTAATCGAGTATTAGTGGCTCAGAGGTAACATCTCTAGTTTCAAAATGGGAAGTCCAGTATTCGAGTCCAGCTGATTCTTTTTTTCTTGTAGACTTCCTTTTTGGTTGAGCGTGTCAAAAATTTATCTGATCTACGTTATTTTATAAAATGTTCAGAAAGTCGAATGGATGCACTTCAGATTTTCTTTTATAGAATTTGTTTTCTGTTAAAGTGTTGCGTAAAGATTATATGGTTTTTAAATCATACTTATTTTACCATGATTTTTATTACTTAGATACTTAGATAAGCCATTTTTTCGCTGCGCTAATTTTTCTATTTTATTTGTATTTCTTAGTGATAGTCTCTTTTGAATCTTAGATTTGACTCTTAAACAATTGTCATCTCCTTAGCCCTGAACAAATTACACATATATATATCGATATTAATTTATAGTTATTTAATGTTATAATTTGTTGAGGAAAAAAATTTATTTTTTTAGGTAAAAAATCAATCACTCTATCAAGAATGGGTTTCTCAACTTCGTCATCATAGACTGTATAGGCAACATGAAATTTCATATGGTTCACGGGACGCTCCAAAAATTACAACTCCTGTGGAAGAAATGCCAGTTGGAGGTAATTTATTCTACATTCATATTTATTAGCATAATTATTCTTGTCAAATATATATTTACCTGATGTCACTATGCAGGCTCACATTTTGTTACTTTGAAACAAATGTTGGAAGTTTCAGAAAAAGTAACCGTTTCTAGACTATTTTTAATAAAATGACTTCATTTTATAGAGATTAGCTTTTTGACTTACTTCTCCGTTTTAAATCTCAAGCTTAGAAAAAAAGATCACATTGGAAAAGCTTCCAATGTACAGACATGGGAAAAATGTGAACATCCTCTTATCATTTTGTTAGAAATAATAAACCAGTCGGTTAGGAATGATGTCTATTATTAATATTAAACCATTCCCTGGAGGAATAACTTATTCAAATTTTTGGCTTCATGCTGATATTTTATAATAAATTATTGACCAAACTGCAAAGAAAAAATAGCTTTATTAGCTTTAGCTAATAAATTAAAAAAAATATTGAAGTAATCAAATATTGATAAAACAGCAAAGCAAAAGTGCGACTTAATGAATTCTTTCTAAGATAGAAAAAAAATCATGCAAATTCAAACCTTTTTTATTTATTAAATGCTTCAAAGCACTTAGCATGTACAAGCTCATTTTTTTTTTGCAAAGAGACAAAAACTAGAATTTCACAATTTTTTTAATCATAAAAAAGGCAACTGGCAACAAAAAAAAAATAAACTAGTTAAAGCAAACATTATAATTTTCAACAAAAATATTTTTATTTATCAAATATTTATTCAAGAGAAAAATTATTTAACAAAATGATGTTTTTTCGCAACGTCAGCAGGAAATGGGTTAAATGATGCTTTTGAAACTTGTTTTAATATTATTTTTTAAATGGAAATGAAGCACTTTAAACGATTAAAAAAGAAACATATTTTAAAATGATGATCTAAAATTGTTTCATTATCTTAAAAACTATTTTAAGATATCTCTTTTCTGTAATGGATTGAGTTTCCAAATTGTAAAATCCAAAATATTGTGAAATCATGTTTTTTTCCAAATACGTGAAAAAACTTAACCCATTTACAACTGTGGAAATTTATTTGCAACGAATGAATTTTAAAATGTTTTGTGCTGCCTTTTTCGGAATTGGAACAGTTCAGGGAATAAAATTTAACCTTTATGTGCGCAAAAGCATCTTCCTTTTACTTGCCGTATTGACTCGTGTATAATGCACCCATTTTCCTAAAAAATTTTAATCCTATAAAGACAGGCACGCATTATATACGGAATATTTCCGACAGCTCTAAAAAATCACACATACGTTCACTAGCAACACGTGCATTCCCCCCCCCCCCCACAAAAAAAAAAAAGAAAAAAGAGAGAGAGAGAGAGAGGAAGATCACCTCCTTAATCATTAAATTGTCCCGGCCGGAAAAAAATGGATCTAGCCGCCATTCGATTTTTAGAAATTATGTTTTCTTTCAATTTATGTTTAAAAATAAGCTTAGGGGTCTTCCACCTATACAAATTCTACTAAACTCTGACATTTTTAATACGATCATCCAATTTTGACAGCCTATTTGGTATTTAGGCAACTTTTACCTTAGGCTACCAAAGGGGAAGTTATTCGATCCAATTGTTTAGGATTTATGAAGGTTTGAAGTTTGGAACTCCTCATGTTAAATTCTTTTTTAAACGTTGCAAAGCAGATTGCAATGAGAGTAGTTTTTAAACCATCATTCAAAACCTACTTGGCGGAATGAGCTGTCAGTTTGAATTCGCATGTTTAAAGATTCCAGAAATCTAGTTCTGTTAAAAAAATATATATATAATTCCCGATTCATATTTGTTTCGAAAACATGCATATTTTGAAATTGATTTTTGGAACAAAAATGAATTGTAACCGTAAAATTTTGAACAGAAATTGATTTCCAGAAGTTTTAAATATGCGAATCCAAAATGACAGCTCATTTAACAAAGTAGTTTTTGAGTTATGTTTTACAAACTTCCCGCATTCAATTCTGTTTAACAACGATTAAAAAGAAGTTTAACATTGGGTGTTCCAAACTTTAAACCTTCATGATTCCTAAACTACTGACCGAAATGACTAAAAGACCGAATGACTTCCCGTATGGTATCCTGAAGTAAAATTAACCGAAATAAACAAATAAGATCTCAAAATTGGGTGTTCGTATTGAGATTTTCAGAGTTTGGTGCAATTTCATTATGAAAACGTTTTTTTTTAAATCCTAAATTAAAAGAAGTCAATTTTCAGTAGAACAGTTATTTCCGCCTTTTCTGGAATGACTTTGTGATTAAAATGCATGGGCTGTTCTATCCATCTGTGTGTAATTTCACGATAAAATTGTACGAACATTGAAAAGTAAGTGTCACTCATACGTGCCGTAGTTTGTTTTGTCTATTATGATGAATATTTTCAAACGAAATTTTCAGTCAGATAAAAGCAGAAAAATTCATTTATCCAATTTTAATAATGTAATTTATGTTCGAGAGAAAAAATAGAAGTTGAAATATACACATATTAATTCCTGGATATATTTGAAGGGGTTAGAAGTGATTTGAGAAATGAAGGGTCCAACTTGTTTTGCCCTCTAAAGTGAACTAGGACTTATTTGAACAAACGTTCAGTGAAAATAGGATTAGCATTTTTCTACTATCATTATTGAATGAACTATTCAATTTTCAAAAGTAACTCAGAAAGTATTTTTTCAAATATAAAATATGTTTTTTTGCAGTGCCTTTTCCCATGTCTTTCACGCCTCCTATGGGAAGCATTCATGAATCGGCTGCCTGGCAAAGTTCAAGGCATTCTATAATGAGAAATCCTCTTTCACAACAAAGTAGAGTAGCTGCCTGGATTCTAGATTCCTCCGCAATAGATCAGGGTAATAAAGGTAGGTTTTGCATTCAAGATGACTTTTTGCACTATGCTACACGAAATCCTGTAAAGATCTTAAGAATTTCTAATCATTTTGTATTCACGTTCCACGACTCAATCTACGAATTTCCATAAGTGCTCGGCGTTATGAGATGTCCACTAGACTCAATGATGCAATCATGCTAAACGATGTTTTTTCACTATTTACCCGTTGACGACTAACGGTGCACAAGTGTCTCACTTATGCTAGATAAAGGTGACATCTTTTATTATTTTTCCTACCACTATTTCCAAGCAAAGAAATTTCATACCATGAAAACTATTGTATGGAAAAAATGGTAGACAAAGCAGTAAAAAAAACAGTTATGCACCAATTGGTGTAACGAAATGGTACACTAATATCTAAGGGTTACTTGACGTAAGCTTGAAGTCACTTGTTTCCAAAGGATAAGGATCTCGAAGCCGCAGCGGTCCTCGGACGTATTAAAACGCCCCGTCCCAACTCAACCTGCTGGTCGATGCATTAAACTTATTGAATTTACTTTTTTTAAATTTCCAGTGACATCTTCCGTGATCAGGTCTGCCGTCATTTCAGTGCTAAATGTTGAAAAGGTGAAAACGATCCCATGGGACGCGCGCACCGCCTGCTCTGCAAATTCGTGGCGGTATAAAGATTCCAAAATTTATATTTCATAATTTGGTAGTCGGCTATTTAGGTCAACTTATATAAAAAGTCCAGTTAAATATCATGAAAACTCAAAACGATATCGGCGATACAGGGAGCTTATTGACAAATTGTGGAAAATCCCTTATCACCCAACTACTCTTAGAAAGCAAATCCCTATATCACAACTATCTTCCTGAATTTTCGTGATATTTGACTGAACTTGCCCTGAAATCGCTCTAAATACCTGCTAAACTATGAAATAAAAAAAAATATATATTTCAGGCATGCGCAGTTAAAAAGTATTTCATAAAAATGCCCATATCTCATCAGATATTTAATATATTCATATTTTAATTGTAGTATACTGTTTCTACTGTTCTTTGTCAAGTTTTCGTAAGGTGGTGTTAAATTTAGTTGAAAACTCTGTACGCTATAAACAAAAAACATTTGAATTTTTCACAGAAACGTTAACATCTTCACGAATATGCGTGCTATGCTTGCTCAAATGCACAAACGTTGAACAGAACCCACATAATCTTTTGCTACAATGATAGACCATTTTGATCATTTTCTGTTACTTGGATGATCGCAAATATTGTTTTATAATTGAATTTATTCTTGGCCCCCTAATGGTCCTCGTGACTAAGTCTTCGCTGAAAAATATGAAGCCAAACATGCTCTTTACATTCTTAAAGTTAAATGACAATTCGTCAAGAATTTCAGCCGATATTCGACAAACCGTGTAAAATCGAAAGCGTCCAGTCACTGTCCCTAATTTATGGACATCAGTGTATATATTCCAGGAATTAGATATCTCAATAAGGTCTTTTAGTTTGGAGAGTTGGAGTTTACTGGAAGGGGTTAAAATTATTTTGAAATCATATTGCTTGAGAATTTTAGCAATAGGAAGGCGGGATTTTGGAAAGTAAGACAAAAAAATGTTAATGTTCGAACGAGAAGTAGATTGAAGTGAACTTGAGGAACGAGGAAGCTGTAGTTTAAATAGTGCAGTATATTTTAACCTCTGTCCAATATCAATGGCTTTAATATATTGGGAGTAATGTATTGGTGATCTTAAAGACAGATTGACATTGTCAGTGTTCTTTGTGAAATTGACATTAGCTCAAATAGAGATATTAACAATATTTCAATACATTTCTAATGAAAGAATGCATCAGGTATCTTTCCACAGCAGAGCATGTTCTTCCACTGAAAACTACCTTATTTGAAGACTAAATAAAAAAAAAGGTGAATGTTCTGTATTCAAATTAGATGGAAAATAATTTATTCTGCGCTCAGAAATCTTTATTTTTTCAAAAATGTTAATTAACATGTTCATCATTTATTACGTTATACCTCATCACAAAACAAATAGCATAATTTATAATGTTGCACTTTTTTAAGTACTTCTGCTAATTCGTAAAATATTGATTTAAACTTAAACTGGAAACTTGAAATATTAGTATACAAAACAATAACTTGGAAAAAATCGAATCTAAATATATATTTTTTCAATATTGATACATTAACAGAACAAAATTTTGAATGCCACAGCAGAAAAACAAGTTTTGTAAATGACCAACACATTGGAGTAACGGCCGTCTTACATCAGACTGCCATTTCCAGTTAAGTGTTAAATGGATTAAAGTTTTTGCGGCCTACCTGAGATTCTTTCACTGGGTTGAAAATTGCCATCTAGACAGTTAAAATGCCACCCGTTAACCAAATAAATAAATATAAATATAATATATCTGATAATTCTATTTATTTCTCAGTTTTATGATTTTTTTTAATAAAAAGGAAAAAAATTGAACAAGTGCGAGTAGCACTCGCACACTGAGTGTTTCGTACCGTATGTCATATTACCGTAAAGCTTAGTATGTACCTCACTCTAAAAAATAAATGCATAAATTGACACATTAAAACAGGTATATTGATGATACAAAAACGATTTGTCTGTATATGTAAAGTGACGTGTAAATTGCCCACATACACGCCTAGTGTGTCAATTTTGTCAACACATTGTTCTGTGTATTTAATGATAACAGTTTAATCTACTTAAATGAGTAAAAGGTAATCAGATAACTCTGAAATACAGTTTAATGTGTAAATTGTACATGAATACACATATTTCGGCGTAATATACAAAAACAGATCTTTATATACATAGCTTAATCTTATATTTTGGGGTGTAAATTGTGAACTAAGTGTTTTATGGTCGCAAAATGAAACTGCATGAAGAACAAAAAGACAAACGCATATGTTGATGAGTAGGTTTGTCAGATTGTACGTTTTTCCCATAATTTGTACGATTTCGAGTCATAATGTACGTTGTATATTTAAACCTTTCCCGTATGACGATTTCTTCCGTTTTTTATTATCATACATTTATCTTAAATAATTTATTATATACCTACCTTAAACAATTCAAAAACTTCCTACTGAAGACTTTCTGTGTCATAATTGTAGAGTACTACATTCAGATTAGGACTTACTCTAATTCATTGTCTTGCTGTTACCTAAACTTTATATTATTTTAAGCTAAAAGTATCTCCATTCAAAAATTTTAAATTTAGTACGTCTCTTTAAATTTTGATGTTTTCTTTATTTTATTATACTTATAATACACTATATGGCCATTAATGACCGGCAACTTTCAATTCTAGACATTTTGTCGAATATTTTAAAATATACTTGTTAGATTCTTCTGGAATTTTAGGATTAAAAAGAACATGTTTCACTTCATATTTATCAACGTCGATTTAATAAGGGGGACAACAAAATAATAATACTTGTGATCACCCTGTAAAATACAATGCACGAAATGATTTATCGCTACAGAATATACATAGGCAAACATTGTACAATATGTGTATTCATTTGTGTAAGAATAGCATTTATATTAATAGAAATATAGCGATTTTTTTTAATTAAAAAAATTCTTGTATGTTATTTGCTTATAAGATACAGGGTTTGTAACCAAATTTAACGCCAGTTTCAGAAAAATTGACAAAATGTAGTAGAAACAATATAGTGCAATTGGAATATAAATATATTAAATATTTAAGGAAATATGGGCAGTTGTATAAAATAATTTTTATCTGCGCATGCGCGAACGATAACAAGGAACTTTTTGCATAATTTAATAGTTAACTCTGTGGAGCAACTTGTTAAAAAAATCAGTCAAATATCGTAAAAGTTCAGAGAGATATCGGCATTAGAGTGAGCTGTTTTTTACTTTCTCAATAAAACTCGTTGTCCACAAATTGTTATTTTTAAGTTATCTGACAGCGTTCGGAGCAAGTTTTATGAAAAAGCTATTTAATTATAGTTCTTCACCACTGCCATACAAATTACGTGTATACAGAAAATACATATATATGCGATAGAATTTACTGTAGAGTGTTTTGCGTATTGGGCTAAATTTCACAAAATTTTACTTTAAACTCCTCAATTTACCTAAATGTAATCAATGTATGGACTATATTTTCATTTTCATCGTAGTTTAGAGTCAAAATTTTCCTAAACATAACCGTAATCTTTAATTAAATAGCTTTTTCTAAACACTTGCTCCGAACGCTGTCAGATAACTTAAAAATAACAATTTGTGGACAACGAGTTTTATTGAGAAAGTAAAAAACAGCTCACTCTAATGCCGATATCTCTCTGAATTTTTACGATATTTGACTGATTTTTTTTAACAAGTTGCTCCACAGAGTTAACTATTAAATTATGCCAAAAGTTCCTTGTTATCGTTCGCGCATGCGCAGATAAAAATTATTTTATACAACTGCCCATATTTCCTTAAATATTTAATATATTTATATTCCAATTGCACTATATTGTTTTTACTTCATTTTGTCAATTTTTTCTGAAACTGACGTTAACTTTGGTTAAAAACCCTGTATGTTAAAAGCAAAAAACATGCAAGAATTTTTTTAATTTTTTAAAAAATTCACTATATCTCTATTAATATACATGCTATTCTTACACATATGAATACACATATTGTACAATGTCTGCCTATGTATATTCTGTAGCGATAGATTATTTCGTGCATTTTATTTTACAGGGTGATCCCAAGTATTATTTTTTTCTTTAATTTTCTGTTGGCCACCTAATTGTCTTCATTATCAAACCGAAGTTGATAAATATGAAGTCAAACCTGTTCTTTTTAATCCTAAAATCCCAGAAGAATCTGACAAGTATATTTTTAAATATTCGACAAAATGTCTAAAATTGAAAGTTGCCGGTCATTAATGGCCATATAGTGTATATTATTGCTTATTTTATTATATTGCTTATTCTTCATTTTATTACCAATAATCTGTAAAAATCTGTATAATTTTTCTTTTTGAAACAGATTTATCAAGCTTACAAGATAAATTGTGTCAACTGGAAACGGCATTGCAACAGCTGGAAATGTCCACTAATTCTTGTACTGAGAGTAATCTAGAGGTATGTTATCTATGTTATATATATTTTTTTTATTATATGGAATCTTTTCTATACTAAAACCTTGTACTTATAGCTTTTAAAAACAATTTGTCGAATTTAAATTTTTCGTGTTTCGAATTTTTCGTTCTAAAAAGACAAGTAATTGAGTAAAAGAAAGCCATACTTTTTGCATACTTTGTAATGTAGTATTTGATAAAATACTTTATGTAGTTTTGATAACTACATGCATGATGTTTATATATTCAGCTTTTCCGTTCCCTTTCCTTTATTTTGTGATTACATTTTTGAGTTCAACTTAAAGTAGAATGAGTATATGAAGTTTTTCCAGGGAAGTATATCAAGCGTTGAACTTATGTCCATTCACATATGAATTTGTTCCATCTAAAACATAAAATAACTTCCAATCTGACATTTTGAGTGTAAAGGAGTATATTCTCTTTCACTAATCTATTAATTGCATCTGTCGTTAACACTAAGACAGACCGTGTTAACGTTACAACAGCCGGAAAGGTCTCGCATGCAGCAGGGATGTACTGTTGCAGTTCTAATTTTATTTTTTTAACTTAAATTGAAAGAAGACATAATTCGTAATCGAATAGCTATTTTATCTTTTTCTGCGACATTTTGGCGATTAAACTTTATAGAGTGTATAATTATTTTTCATATACTGACTGTACATATGATTTAATTTTGCGAAAAAAATATCAGATCAATAATTACAATGAAATCATATTTTGTGTGCTGAATCATGACTGAATTGTGTGTAGAAAAGTAAAGTGCTATTTAAAGTCTGCATGAACAGCACTTTAAACTGTATCAGAACTATCCAAATATTTGTGACCAAAATATGGAAAAACAAATGTACCGGAAAACCAGAAATGTACATGCTTAATTTTTTATTTCGTTCTGTTTTCATATCGTCCTTTATAATGCAGAATCTATAAAGTGTCCCAAAGGTGACAGGTCCATTTGAAAAATGAAATAATGAAAAACGGAAAGCTGTAAAAATGCATCTTTTGCTGCATTGTACTTGGGAAATTAGAAAATTTTCAGTCATACAGAATTTCAAATTTAGTTTCGAAATTTGCCAACAAATAGCGCTGCTAAGTGGGAAAACTTAAAAAAAAACTGTGTTTACAAGAAGTCTGTAAAAACTAAACATTAATATTTTCAATACAACATGGGGCAGTCTCAGAACAAATTCATAGAAAGCCGTTCTAACATTACAGCCGAAAATGTCGCACATTGTACTGTTTCACTTCGGCTGTTGTTTGCGGATTTTGGCGCCACACTTCATCTTTCAATTACCCTCAGATAAAAATCACAAGGAGTCAAATTTGGCGAATAAGGAAATCCAATCCATGTCGCTGCCCGTATACTTGTAATAATCAAAGCAAATGGCAGGATCATCGAAATGTTCGTTAAGGAAATAAAAGACTTCAGCTGTTCGATGTGGACGGGTGCCATCTTTCATGAACCACGAGCTATTCCTAAAGTCCTTCAAGGCAATGTTTTATTGCCACAAATGTCCATATAGAGCGCTGCCGTAATCGTTTGGTATCGAAAAATGGCCCGATGAGTTCTTTCGAGGAAACGGAGGCCCAAACAATGACTTTGGGTGATTCAGGGATGATGGTACGGCAAGATGGGGATTTTCCGTTCCCCAAATTCGCTAGTTAGGCTTATTGACAAAGCCGTTCAAGGTAAAATAAGCTTCATTGTAGAACCAAATGTTTCCCACATCAATTTCGCCGGTATTCAGATGCTTCAGCATAGCGTTCGAAAACGTCCCGCGTGGATTAATAGCAGCAGCACTAAGGGGTTTGCGGGTCTGAATCCTGTATAGAAACAGGTGGAAGCTGTCACGCATGATACGGTGCGTGGGCATGCATCTTAGTCAAACCTGACCTGCAACACAGCAAACGGAAACACGGGATCGCTGTTAGATCACTTACTGAACGACTTCAGTAGTCACCTCCGCAACTTCCGCACACGGACGCCCGACGTTTCCAGCAGGATCATCATTAACATTCCCAGTTCATTGAAAATTTTTAAACAGAGCCTTTATTGTATCCCTTTTCGGTCCTTTTGTTGCATTTAACTTCCTCTGAAAACTGCACCTTGTTTAAACAATACTGTAGTCGAGATGGGGAGGTTCCAAGATAAGAAATATTCGCTTCTCTAACAAATAAACCATTTCACGAGAGCAACTTGCAACCTCTAAGCAGCACACGCTAGCAGCAGGACGACGAAGTAGAGAATTGACAATGGAGATATGACGGAATGAGTTTCCCTACGGCCGTGGTAGATATCCTGCAGCACCACCTGTTGGCGAAATTCGTTACAAAATTTGAAATTCGGTGTGACTAAAAATTGAATGATTTCCTGAGTAGAATGCAGCAAGCGGTGCATTTCCATCGTTTTCAGTTTTTCTTCATTTTATTTTTCAAATGCACCCTTCATTTTTGGGACACTGTGTACATAGTAAAATTTAAGAATTTGAGTAACGCAACTGCCTTTGCACTTACCTGATGGCAAATCCTGTTTCAAATAAGTAAATATTTTGTGCATTATATTTTTAACATTAGCGCTTTGAATGTAATTAAAGTGATTAATGTTTTTTGTAATGCATAAAGCATTTATCCTTTGTGTTTTTATGCTGAAGCTTTGACATTTTTTTCAGTTGTCCGTAAGGCATCCCGTTCAAGTTAAAAAAGAAAGGAAGCGTTTTCATCTTAAGAAAAGGAACAAAAATCAAAAGCCTAATGGAGAAAAGCATGTTTCCAAAGAGAGCAAAAGCAATAAACAAAATGTTTCCATTATCGTGTCCAAAGAAATGCCATTGGATCCGTTTAATAGTTCCGAAAACATAGTGGATTTATCGGAAAATACAGATAATGATAGGAATGTAAGATAATCATTCTTTTTTAAACAAACGTTATGAAAAATTATGTGAGCTTAAACTTAGTTGTTTAACTGAATCTTTTGTTTTCAGCCTTTTATGCATAGTGCTTCATTTTTCATGCATTGTGTTTGGTTGCCTTTTTATTATTTCGTGAGATAAGGATGGGTCTGATGGATTCTAGTATCAATTATGCAAATATTTAGAAATTACTGTAGTGTATACAAAATATGCTAATTGAAAATGTAAGTGCAGTCAACCTTTAGTGATTTAGAAGTCATACTCTTTACTTATTCTTCTAACATATAATTTTAAATATATGAATAGATATCATATTTTTGTTAATAAATTAGCTGCGTAGCAACCCGTTGTGTTGTATTTGTATTTTAGAAGATCTTTCAAGTTTTTTGTGGAAAATACTTACTATCCAGTTTTTAAATTAAATTGTATAAGTCATAAAAAATTAGATAAAAAATAAATTTCGCAATAGAAAATAAACTTCGATAATGTAACAACACTCTTCCGCAAAAAACGCACACGTACACGTTTCTCGATAATATTCTGAACTCATCTCGCTGCTCCGATTTTGCCGCTAACATAAAAGACCCCATTGTTGCATCTGGTGGTTTTCAAAAGTCTCTTGCGCTTGTTTTACTAGCGTATGGACTATTTTAATTTATGTTTTCACTTTTTTGGGACATCCTGTACTTCATTTAATCTGTACATGAACTACACGAATGTATTTGTTTCATGAATTTTAAAAAGAGCGTTTTTACTTGCACGCATACGATATCTACATAGATCATAAAATTGTATTTTCAGGTAAAGAAATAGGAATAAAATATAAGCTTGATGGGTACATTTTTTCTTTTACATGGCAGACAAAAGTAATGTAATATATTTTTTGCATTTTAACTCAATAGGCATATTAGTTCGAATTGAAAACAGTCTGGAATCATCTTTTGCTGCTGTGCTTATTTAATCTTTGTTTAACCCCTTGTGGACGAGCGACACGTATACGTGACGCATAAGATGCTCAGAATCCTCGATTATTCCCGCCAGTTACTTTTTATTGGAAGCTTTGCCTTATTTAATGAGAGCATTTCTGCGATTCAAGCAGGCGAAAATTTCTGTTTTGAAAAACCGGCGGTAAAAGATTAAAAATTCTGTAAAGGACGCTCGTCGCGAAGGGGTTAAGGAAAGTTTATATAAAGACTCTTTGATACTGGCAAAGTGTAACGTTTCCGATTGCTCATTTTTGTCTGTTTAAATCTAAATTCGCATTGATTCAATTTTTAAAATTTCTAGAAATTAATTTCAACGACTTTCTGAAACGCTTTGTTCAAGATTGATTCTAGCGGAATACATCAGTCTTTGTAAACATCCTTCTTAAATCCAGATTCTCCATGGAAATTACTTAATAACTACAGCCATAAAAATCATTTGTGTTTCACCACAGGCAATTTAAAAAAATATATTACCTCGTGAAATAGAAAATAATATATTTTTATTATACTATTTAAATAAAAATCTAAAATGGTCAATGATATGGAAAAAAAAATCAAAAAAGAAAAAATAATAATAATGAATCCTAGTATCCAAAGTAGCTTTGCGATTTTAACAGAAAAACCAATCACAACATTAATAAAATCTTATAATTCCATTTCATCTGCTTAATAAATGATGCGATGGTTTTAAGAGACTTTTTATTTTTTGTTTATATAATTTTTACAGACAAGCAGTTTTCTCAATTATTTTCTGTTCTAATACTTGAAATTTTGGGCCAAACTGTAAATTAAATTTAGTACGACGAAATAAAAAATATAATATAACAAGTTGGAAATTGTACGTTAAACATGACTAATGAATTGCGTTCGTACTATAACTAGTTTTACAATGTAAAAAATCATCAATATTATTTCAGTGAAATGAATTATTATGAGCGAAATGAGCATGCTTTTTCTCTTATTACGTATGCCACGTTTACAGATGCGAATTTCTTTCGACTCCAGACAGCGCTGCAAAATTCACAATGGAGATGTTGCTTTGCGAATGATTACATTAATGGTTTAACAGTTACTGTAGTACTATTTCGATTCATTTTAACTTTTCAAATTTTTGAAAATGTAAAAATTGTCAATGTTATAGTAAACAGAGAAATATAAACAAGATAAATAATCATGGTAAAGTAATCGATTGACGCTGGTAAACCTTTATAAGTGCGAAAGGTAAAATCAACGAAAACTACATCACTAATGACACAATCATTATTATTATTATTAGTAGTAGTAGTAGTAGTACATAGTAGTTTTTACCACGAAGCTAGTAAGTAGTAGTAAAGTAATCGATTGACGCTGGTAAACCTTTATAAGTGCGAAAGGTAAAATCAACGAAAACTACATCACTAATGACACAATCATTATTATTATTATTATTAGTAGTAGTAGTAGTACATAGTAGTTTTACCACGAAGCTAGCCATTTTCACTGGCTTTAAATTTCTATACGTACTTCTCGCATTCTTACTTCCCATATTAAGTACCATTTTAACCCATTCGCTGCCAACCACGAGTATACTCGTGGTTTTTCAATCTAAAATTACAAATTCGTACCGAAAATTATGAAATAATATTTATTTTATGTAATCACGAAATGGCTGTCATTAAATAAAGTAAATATTGCTATTGGTATTTTCTGGCATGAATTCGAACTTTCTAAATAAAATAAAATTCTGGTCATTTTAACCCGGCAGTGAACGTGTTAACAATATTTTAACGCAGAATAGGTTATTAATGAATATATTTCCGGCACTGACGTAATTTTTAACGATAAAAACTTTGCTTACGAATGCATATTCTGCATCATGGACTCTATCCACTTGAGGTCCTAATCTTAGAACGAGGCGAGTCAAAAAGCCGAAAGTTTACGTCAGTTAGGCGTATAAGTGGTGAACTATTTAGTTTTATCTATAAAAATAGTCGTTTCCTTCTAAATAGGGCGTTATTTTAATTCGCATCAAACATTTCTGAGATTTGAGTCCCAGATTCAGAAACAGCGGAATGAAAAATTCTTGAAAGCCTTTGTAACTCAACTTTATTGAAATGTAAGCGATTTCTGAATGAAAATGAGAGTTTTCTTTTAAACATGTTGTCATTTTCTATTCAAACTAAACAGAAATTAAATTAAAACGAGAAATTAGCATCAAGAAAAGGGTACAATAATCACCATTATTTCCTTTTGCTGTGCAACAATGGACATAACGCACCATTTTCAAGAAATTTCATTAAAAAATAAATAAAATATAAAAATGAAAGTATTGAAAAAAATAGATAGTGTTGTCTCACATACAAATAAACAGCTTTCAATTAGAAGAAATGATATTTAAAATTGGTTCAGTAGAAAATTTAAATATAAAAGATTCCGGTCTGCTTTTTTTCCCACATAAAGCAATCGGATTTTTAAAGAATATTTTATCAGTGACTGTTGAGATTTCAAACTATAAATAAGTTGCAATTTATACTTTTGAACATTAAGTAAATAACTCGATGAAATTTTAGAATCTCGAAAAATATGCAAATTAAAATTTTGCTGCTTGCAAGACCAAACGATTAAAGTTATTAATATTAAAGTTGTTTTCCAATTTCATGGCTTTTTATTTAAATATTTAAAATAAATACTGAATTTTGCATCTGCTATTTATGGTTAATTATTGCGAAAATGATATTAAAATTGCGTAGCGAACTACCTTATTTTTAAAAAAATTTCACTTAGCACTGGCGCGATTTCTTGGCTTGTTTCATGCTGAAATTTCTCCAAAGGATTATGAAGCGTCAACAAGTTATCTATACTAATATTATAAAGGAGTAAAGATTGTTTTTTTGTTTGTAGGGGGTAATCTCTGGAACTACCGAACCGATTTCAAAAGTGATGGTGGCAAATTGATGGTGACAACCCCTGCTCCAACATAGGCTATATTTTATGTCGATGCCACTACCCCAGGGGGTTGCAGGAGCGAAAAACGTTCTAAAATTGCGATCTTTTCTATACTGAAGCAGCTAGAAATTTGAAATTTGGCGTTGTAGTTACTTATAAGATGTAAATGCTCTCTAAGGACAAAATAATAAAAAAATTCGAAATTTAAAAGGGTGAAATGAGCGAAAAGCGTTCTAAAAACATTCTAAATTACAATTTCTATGGAATCCCTAGAACTACCGAACCGATTTGAAATTTGGCGTTGTAGTTACTTATAAGATGTAAATGATCTCTAAGAACAAAACAAAAAAGAATTCGAAATTTAAAAGGGTAAAATGAACGAAAAGCGTTCTAAAAACATTCTAAATTACAATTTCTATGAAATCTCTAGATATACCGAACCGATTTGAAATTTGGCGTTCTAGTAACTTATAAGATGTAAATGCTCTCTAAGAACAAAACAAAAAAGAATTCGAAATTTAAAAGGGTGAAATGAGCGAAAAGCGTTCTAAAAACATTCTAAATTACAATTTCTATGAAATCTCTAGAACTAGCGAACCGATTTGAAATTTGGCGTTGTAGTTACTTATAAGATATAAATGCTCTCTAAGAACAAAAAAAAAAAAAAAAAAAAAATCGAAATTTAAAAGGGTGATATGAGCGAAAAGCGTTCGAAAAACATTCTAAATTACAATTTCTATGGAATGTTTAGAACTACCGAACCGATTTCAAAAGTGATGATGGCAAATTGATGGTGACAACCCCTTCTCCAACATAGGCTATATTTTATGTTGGTGTCACAAACCCCAGGGGGGTGCAGGAGCGAAAAACGTTCTAAAATTGCGATTTTATTTATACTGAAGGAGCTAGAAATTTGAAATTTGACATTGTAGTTACTTATAAGATGTAAATGCTCTCTAAAAACAAAATAAAAAAAATTCGAAATTTAAAAGGGTGAAATGAGCGAAAAGCGTTCTAAAAACATTCTAAATTACAATTTCTATTGAATCTCTAGAACTACCGAACCGATTTCAAAAGTGATGGTGGCAAAATGGCGGTGACAATCCCTGCTCCAACAGCCTCTTTAATAAAAAACTATGCGTTTCTGACGACTGGGTTTTTCGCTAATTGTTGCCACAGATTAATCTCGGAAAATGAAACATTTGAAGTTACTGAAAAAAAATAGTAGCTCGAAAAGTATTTGTCTGAAAATTGTTAGGCAAACTGCGTTTGAAAGGTAAAAAATTGTATTTTTCTTGATATAAATTTCAAATCTAATGATTATGCCATTTTTCAAATATTGAATTTGAAAAATTACCAAATTTCACAATGGAGTACCATAGCGAAACCTTCATGCGTAAAAAGATAATGATAAGGGCGACGTGTCCTGGCGTGTATATTGGCTATAGCACGAGTCACAAATTATAGTAGCCTTATTATTCTGTTAAAATATAAAAGCGAATTATGAAATGTCAATATTTTGTTGGATTAAAAGTTCGTTATAAGAAATTGACCAGCGTAGCGTGCGTAGCTTGCTAGTACATATATATTTTTTTATTTTTTAGATGGCAGATTTTGCTCTTCCAATTTCTGAAATGGCACATCTTAGTTCTTCTCATCCTTCATTAGCAAGTAATGAAGATATGATTCGTCCACATTCTTTATCAGACTCTGTATCTTTAATGACGTGTTCTTTACCAGAATCGGGTATAGCTTCTGCACATCACAAGTATCACGAAGAATTTCTAGCATTGGCAAAAGAAGGTGAGTTGCAAATGATAAAATGTCTTTACTGTGATCCTACTATCATTTGCAGATGAATTTTCTGTAGTCTATCTAAACTAAGTCTATAAGTATCTAATAAAAAACTAATCATGCGCTAACTACCACCGCAGAAGTTTTCGTGCGGTGGAAGTGACGTCATAAGAGGCGTCACTTCTGCCTCCCGAAGATTGGTCTTTACTCCAATTCTAAAAGTTGCAGAAAATATAGGTTTGTACCAAAATTCATTGTTTATTATTTTCAGCAATCCTATTATAGTGAAAGTTTCTTGAGAGGTCGTCTACATACTGAAATTGTATCAAATTTTAAAATTTACAATACTAACATCCAATTATGACATGCTATTTGGACACTCCAGTGCATTTTACCTTTGGATACCAAACTTAAAGTCTTAAAGTCATTCGGTCAAGTAGTTTAGGAGTTATGTAGATTTGAAGTTTGGAATTTTTAATGTTAAATTCGTTTTTAAACTTTACAAAACTGATTGCAATGCGGTAGATTTTTAAGAATAATTCAAAAACTACTACTTGGCCGTCATTTGAAGCTTATATAAATTGATTTTTTTTTATTTCATCGGTTATAATTCATTTTTTTTAATAATGAAAAAAATTGCATCTATATAAAAATAATTTTCGAAAAAAATTGACTTGTAACCTACGGATTTTTTAACAGAAATCGATTTCTAGAAGCATTAAATATACGAATAAAAAAATGACAGCTGTAGTTTTTGGGTTATTCTTAAAAAACTACCCGTATTACAATCTGTTTTGCAACGATTTGTTCGTATTGAAAATTTCAAAGTTATTATGAAGATGACCCTCTAAAGCTTACCTTTTTAACATAAAATGAAAGAATATATTATTTCCAGTTGAATGGCTATTTTTGTTGTTTGGTGATTAAAATGTATGTTTTCCTTAAAAGTTTGGTACCGTTTCTGTATGAAGACGGTCCCCTAATCTATAAATTGGAAGAACACATACTTCCCAATCGAATGGCTATTTCCGTTTTTATCTGCGACATTTAGAATTGGAGTAAAAGTTCAAATTCATTATAAGTTATTAGAGAAATCACGAGTCTATTGACTTTTTGATCCTATTGTACATTTTCTTTCGCAGTGCCATCTTTGACAATGTAATGGGAATAAAATGGGAATGCGCTATATGTGAAAAGTCGTTTGACAAACCTTTCATACGATACCTCATTCATCGTTGCGCGCTTTGTATGTTCATAGAAAAAGGGATGTCGACATCAGAAATAATGTGTATGATGAATGCTATCTAGTATTATAAAAGAATGCTAACTGTTTATCCAATATTTTAATAATTCTAATAGAAAGTCATTCAGACAAAATAATTCTCTTTTTCATAAGGTAGTCAATTGTTAGGTCTTATTCCAACAATGCAAAAGCAGTTTCATTTGATCCATATTGGACGCAAATGAATATATTCAGATAGGCCCTCTGACATAATGAGGCAATTGAAAAATGAAGTTTTCAGCTACAAAGCTTTTAAATTTACTTTCAACATTTTAATTAAAAATATAACTTCTTTGCATAGATTCCTATTAAGAAGCGTTTTCTAGCATCTTTTCTTTGCTTAGGATCATAAAATTTATATTTCCTTATATGCTGAATAATACATTCCATAAATCTGAAAATTGAACACTTACCTTATCATTGCATATCCTATGGTTTTGGGTGACATTTGGAACACATGACACATTTTTTACAAATTTTCTGTAGTGCAATACAAGAGTTTACGAAGTATGAAATCATCTTTGCGGTTTTTTGTTTTTTTAAGTCCTAATACTGTCTTCTAAACTATGTGAATTATTCCCTGATGATCTCAAAGATGTAGATAACTTGGAATGTGAAACTGATCTCATGTCCTCAGAAATAGAAAGTTCTGAATCGGATACAATTGGCGCAAATGAGGTAGGCTCATTTGTATCATAACCTTTCTTTGGCTTACAAGTTGGCCTTAATTATTCCAGTAATGAAAGAAGTTTCAGCAGGTTAAAGTTAGTAAAACATTACTTGCGTACCACCATGTCGGAAGAGCGACTGGAGGAAGTGATGCTATTAACCTGTGAAGCAGACATAGCTGACATGTTGGATTTAGACAGGGTAGCTGGAAAATGGGCTATTCTGAAGGATATGCGGGTGGTAATTTAAAAATGTAGAGAAGGATAATTTTTAGTCTCTTATAATAAAATATATCTTATTTTTAACAAGCAATATGTCTTTTTTATGTATTTTAAAATGTATACACGTACATTACACAACAGCATGCGATTTTACTTATAAAAACATAAATTCCGAAGTACTTCAACGTTCTTAAATTGTTACTTTTGAGAACTGGTTAATGCACGGTACATCCGTACACATTTCCTTTTAAATCGTAAGCAGAATCCTAATTAATAACAGGATTCTCAACTTTACTTATTTAATAAAAGAATAAATGTTTTTTACACATACTGAATAACATCATTTAATTTTGACTGTGACAACAGAGTGTGGTTAGGCAGAATGCAGGTGAGCACTTAGGACTTTTAGTGATTTTTTTTTTAATTCCCAGTATTGTAGAACAGTTGATTCTGTCGCTGAGGGGCGGGGGGACTATCACAAAGCCTTTCTCACCCCCGATCCCATACTCTTCAAAATTCAGTTGACACCCCCCCCCCCCCACACACTAAAACAGTCTTCGGCACGCCCCTGAACAAAAGTTACAATGTGACAACCACCAGTAACAAAAGTTACAACATGACAAAACCCACGATAGTGACATAATAACCAGTGAAACTCTCGAAAGAAGACCAAGATTCAAAATGTGAAAACCAGCTCTAGCACAAGCTAGAGGTAACAATATATCAAGAAAGAGACAAAAACCCAATGAATGATAGACAAAAACTATCAACAACAGGGGTGAGCCTATAAAAACGCCAAAAAACCAACACTACAGCGCGAACCCACCATGAACGTGACAAGCCAACAGACATGGTAAATATGTAAAACTATGTACGCTAATGGCGCCTGGTGCATGTAAAATCCGTCGTGGGTGCAAAGCCCTCCAAGTTACCTGTGAATTATACCTCTGGGGGTGCCTAGTCAGGTGAGGGTCTCGTCACCTGATCAAGGTTCTAAATTACGAGACCTATTATATCTGTCAATTTAACAAAGTTAAACAGAAACCTTGAACCGGAAAACAAAGATAACTGTAGCAAACCACAAGAGAGCAAGCACAGCAGCGATGTGAACAAATCTATAGTCATGTGGATCACAGCCATGCTGTGATCAGGCGATTTCCGCCCCGCACCCAGGTACTAACCCGTCAAGCTAGGCTTTCATGCCGGGAAGCTAGGGGCCTGGTTAGCGGTATAAAAAAAAGTCCTAATACTGTCCTCAGCCTGTTACCAGAATCGGTAAACTGAGACACGTGAGAGTTGAGAAAAGATTTTACAAGCCATGACGGTTCGAATAGTGTTGAATTCAGGGGGTGGCACGGGGAAGATATCCCCCCCCCACCCCCGGAACATTGAAGTGTCCCCCCTCCGGAATATTTGAGATTGTATGCTTTCAATGGTCAAAAATTGGAATTTTCCCCAGAACCCTATAATGTCCCCTAGGAGCCACAGAAATCCCTCACGGAGAAAAGTGTCTGAATTCAACACTGAGTTCGAATACGAAATTAGAGCCCGAGGAATAGCAAGGTAGGTCAACAAGCCTTCAGCCTTCTTTTTACAGGGTTTGCCAGGAATCAAAGTAACCCCACTTGCCTTGTTATTGCAGAGGGACCCCTCAATTATGAGGAAATGATGCAAGATAAAAAGAATAGGGCGTTCAAACTTGTGAAAATGTTAAGTTAACCATGCTATAAATAATCTATCTATAAATACAAATTTTCGAAAACTAATTTTATCCTTATCTTCTTCTTGAAAGGATCGAAGAGGAAGATTGGATGCAAAGTTTTGGCCTTGAAAGTAGAAAAACATGTGGTTGTGCAAAATTTCTTTGTCAGCTATTAACGTGAAAATTATTTTAGCGACGTCATCCTTAACCACTATTTGTATTACTAACGATGTCATGTTTCAAGATTTGGAGTTTTGATTTAAAAAACTCAAATCCTTTTTCATATGGAATATTTATTTGTATATGTATCTGCTTCTAAAAGGAAAGAGGACAAGCCTTTTGATAGTAAAAGATTGGTATACATTGTGCTAACTCACCTTAGATTCCATTGGAGCTCTGAGCTGGGTTCAACCAGAAACTAATGAATTGCCGAGAGATTTTTCTTCAAGATGGAAAGAGAATATTTTAATCTGAATTTAAAATTCAAATAATGACACATAAACAATATAGGGGGTATCCATATTTCATATTTATTATTGTTCAAACCATCGCTAAAGAGAAAAAATAATTGTTCAACCTTTTGATTACGGGGTCGGGACATGTTCGTCCCAGCGACTATGTTTTTATTCTATTCATACCACTTTTTGAAAAATAATTTCTGCCATACACTTATACTAGGATATTTTCAAAAGTAATTTTTTTTGTAAATTGTGGTGTGATTGAATATTAAAATTGTCGCCTATCCTGGACCGTGATCAAAAGATTAATTTTTCTGCAAGATAACATACACATTCCAAACATTTTTTTTTCTTTAATCTCCACAAAGATAGTGTCTGATGGACTATGTTCTCTTGCTCTGCATGGGTGCAAAGTTTTAAGGACTCGCATTATTTTAAAAAATGTATATATGAAATGGTATGTATAATGAAAGGCCAATATTTTCTTGGCATTGTTAAAAACCAGATTTATGAATTCTTATAATTATGCTTATGCTAGTTACGACTAAAAATGTATCAGGTGTGCTCTGTGAACAGTGATTGAAGAAATAAATACTTTACCATGATTTATCTCAAGGCTCTTCATCAGTGAGATTTCAAATTCCCCTCGCTCATGTTAAATCTATGGGCATAGGATGCATTCGTATTTTAAAATATCTCCTTACAAAATCAACATGTTTAACTTCTTTTTTTGTGTACTCTTCTTAAAGGATGTCTCTTTCTTTCTTAGTTGTCAAACTATTTCTAAAATATATACTAAATTTATAATTGTATGCGTTAAAATCTTAGCGGAACTGAGGACGATTTTAACACCTCCCATAAAATTAAGTATAAATTTTAGAAATATTTTGACAACTGAAAAAAAAGGAGACATCTTTCAAGAAGAGTGGACAGAAAAAAAGTAAAAAATATTAATTTACGAAGGAGTTATTTTATAAATGCATCACACTGCCATAGGTTTAACGTTAGCCAGTGGAATTTGAAATCTCACTGATGAAGAGCTCTTCTCAAATCCAAAGAGTTACTTTCTGACACATTTTTAAATTTATTTGTGTTCAGAAATGCGTGAAATTTGTAGGAGTTCTTATTCAGAAATTATGTAATCGAAATATGTTTTCGATTTTTTGGTAAAGGCAGAAGATCTTACAGAAAATATTCTCAAAGTCTGCGTTTTGAACCGAATTCTCAACGCAGCAGCACGAGAAAAGGGAAAACTTGTCGTCGCATGGCAAGACTCGCTTATAACTCGATAAGTAATTAATGTATCAAAAAACTCATTTCGATTCCAAATCAGTAGTCAGTTCCTTCAGTAGTCAGGCCTGCCAGTTTTATGCCTTTACGTTTAAAAATGAGTTAGAAAGTTTTGCGTTGTTGAGCAAGGAATTTAAGAACTGCCTTAATGCGTTATTTTATTATTATTTTTTTAATTGAACGCAAGACAGCACTTGAACTAAAATATATTTTTACATGAAATTTCCACACGTTATAGAATGCTACCTATAGTTTAAGATTAAATAAAAATTTGTTTACTGTTACAGCCCCAAAACAAAAAATAGAAAATTTCCTTAAAAAATATGGATTTAGATTCAGAATGTGCTACAGTGTCTGAAGCACGTTCATAAAGCTGAATTCTTCAGTTAAATTTAAAATACTTTTAGTAATCATGTGTGCATGTTTCCATATTTTATTTCTTAACAAAATGTTGCTAATTGAGTTTAACGCTGAAAATTAGATACTTTTTATATTTGAAACAGAGGCATAACCAGTAAAATAACATGTAGTTTTAAAACATGTGTTTAACAAGATAAGAAGTATTCCATTTGTTTTTTACTTTTAACAGTTAGCTGTATGTCCCTTAAGAGGAGAGAAGTTAGTATTTTGCATTCTATTTTATAGGGCTTACAGGTTTATTACTGTTGGATATGTGTTTTGAATGCTATTTTATAGAGCTTACGGGTTTATTACTGCTGGCTATGTGTTTGAAATGCTACTTTATAGGGCTTACCGGTTTATTACTGTTAGATATGTGTTTGAAATGCTACTTTATAGGGCTTACGGGTTTATTACTGTTTGGATATATGTTTGGAATGCTACTTTGTAGGACTTACGCGTTTATTACTGTTGGATATGTGTTTTAAATGCTATTTTGCCAAAAAAATGTATTTGTAAAATCCTTATTTTATGTTCATATATGTATATATCAACCTGTTGATAAAACTCTTAGAAGTTTTTTTTTTCTTCTTCTTAGTTCATTGTGGATTGAGATCTGTAGTTAGAAGCCTGCAAACAGAAAGAGAAAGATTAAAACAAGTTTTAGAAACTGAAAGTTCTTTAAGTAGCAATAATAATTCAATCGTTGCCAGCCTACGCAACTTATTGAATCAGGTATAGCAATTTTGCTAATTTAGCTATTCTCATAATTTGAATATTTACTAATTTTATAAATTAAAGAATTTTTCGTTTAGAATTTTGATTTCAGAAAGTTTACTTAATAATTGAATGTGTATTGACAGAAAACATTTTAAATACAGTGTTTGGAAGATATAAGTTCACCACTTCCAGGGGCTCTGCGGAACTGCATTCTACAGCTCCAATTGAGAAACTATTAAAGCTACAGTGAATACAAATGATGCTTAAATAAAATTTTTAGTACAAGAATTTTTCGAAAGGTGGCGCTGTAAAACACAAATATTCAGTTGGCTTACAGATTTTAATGCCCAATATCCCTTATCAGAATAATTTAATATTCTACAATAAACGCTAAAAATGCATTTTCCATTGCCAAAAACATGTGTTATAACTGTAAAATCATATTTTCGTAGCTATTACACATATTTCAGCTACGATATATCTGAAAGAAAGCAATTGTCACTATGTTCCAGATATTCGGCTTGACTTATTGCACTTAACGATCGAAAATATGATTTTGTGATTACAGAATGTTGTTAACAATGAAGAGGGATATTTTGAGAATTTATTATAGCCTATTAAACATTTATCTGACTTTGAAATGTATAAGCTTGTTAAACATTTCTTTGGACACTTCAGTGCCACCTTACGGAAAAGTTTTACACTAAATAATATTATTTACCAAATGACCAAGTGCTTCATTTGTATTATCTGTAGTTTTAATTTTGCCTCAATCGAAGCAGTGGAACATGCTCCCTTTCAATTGGATAACTTATTTATTGCTAACGCTGTACAACTGTTTAGAAATAAGAAACAAATAAAATTTTTACTAGTACATTATTTTTAAAAAATTCTTTTAAAAGGTGATTTCAAAATTGCATTGGCAGGAAAATTAAAGGAACAACCATAAACATAAGCTTTCTGTTCATTTTAATGGGGTAGGATATGTAGTAACTGTTCCACTCGGGGTAAATGACATCTGATAGTTAAATTGTATTCGGCTTGCATATTCCTACAGAACTATAAGAATGTTTTTGAACATACCTAAGAAAGCTAAATAGTTGCGTCCCTGGGATTGCGAAATGCACCTTCTTAAAGTGGTTCATAGAGTGGAGCATCGTTGTCGGATAACTACAGTCTTTTCCCGAATTATCTTTATACTGACTCATCTGAGTTTTACATGGAAAGAGCCAAACATACACAATTGACCTGAAAACATCCGTTAAACACATCCGTGCAACAGTTGGGGATTCGGGGCATAATTTTGAATGGCCTCAGTGATCTGAAACACATTTACCATAGAATTGTAATTACTGAAAAATGTTCTTCCTTGTTCAAAGAAGCTTTTGAAAAATTCAACACTTTATTTTATAAAATGTTTTGCTACAAGGTATCCATAGGATAAATTTATAAGACATCGACTTTCATTACTACAGTCCCATCTAGTAGCCTGAATCTCTACAAGTTTCAGCATGTAGGGAAAAGTTGTATACAGTGAAATAAAGACCATTTAAAACGAAGTTTGTGCTTGTATCGCTAGATGTTACTCAGTTCAGTGCTTTTTTTTTCGTCGACCACATTTCAAGTGTGGATGTTATTTCGTTTGGAAGTTCGTACTGAAAGTTACTGATTTATCTCTGTGACAGGTCATAAAGCTTTAATCTAATTGTGTATGGTATTTCAGCTCGAATTGCATGCTACACAATTTCTCCACTTTATGCAAAAAATGTAACTCTTTCTCTTCGAAAGATTTAACAAAGGTGACGAAAGAGATATGGAATCATTTTTTTAACAAATCAGCGCTGTACACTTCGAGATAGGATACGCTGGTACATAATCAAACGGTGTTTCACTGAGTACCATAACAATTGCATTTATTTCATAATGAGTGAATGATATATATTATACTCGTATGTTATTTGAGACATGAGATATAGGGCATTAGTCTCAATTTATCTCCCCACAGCAGTCGCAAACTCTAGTTCTTTGATTTAAGAGCCTACGCTAGTCATCCGAAGAAACTCGAACGCTAAAGTTAAGTCTATGGGAAGGTTCTTGACAGATTTCTCGCTCGCATTTTAATATTTTTAAATGATTTTTTTGCATAGGATAGCTGAGGCCGATCCCTAACGTTGTTAGTTTATACTTTTTCTATTTTGGTTCCAGTTTTTTTATATAAGGGTACTTTCACTTTCAGAACCGGTTCCAACCGGTTCTGAAAGTGAAAATGTCCGCTTATAAAAAAAATTAACTAAAATCAAAATAAAAACTAACAACGTTAGGGATCGGCCTCAGTTATCCTATGGGGAAAAATCATTTAAAAATATCAAAATGCGAGTGAGAAATATGTCAAGAACCTTCCCATAGACTTAACTTTAGCTTGAGTATTTCTTCCCGTGACTAGTGTAGGCTCTTAACAGTTTTTGGACCTTTTAACGCATTCTTCAAAGCGGCTGTTGACAGGTCCAGATCAAGGCATAGGCACATGAGGCATATACCCAGGGCCTTAAATCAGCAGATAAAGTTTTTTTTTAAAAACTACCCTTAGAGATTCGTAATTTACTGTTTTATGTTGTACTATAAGCATGAGCAAGGTGCGATGACCAGGGATTCCATTAACGATTATTTTTTTTTATTAATTTAGTCAGCATTATTTTCAAACAATAATCATTATGGTAGATTTCTGCTAATCTTCGAGATAGAATATTTTTGTTTCGAAATAGTAGTAATAAAACTAATAAAAAATAGTTTCCAGTGGTATCCCTGGAATACTAAACTATGCAAAACCTTTTCTTGTTCTGCAAAACGATCTCTTTTTCAAGCCGTTAAACTGGTTCAGACTTTGTCCATTACTATTTTAAAAAGCTAAGTGTGAGATTAAAAAGTAAAAGTGATATAAAAGATGCATGTATGAAAATTATTTCACCTTAATACAAAGTGTACACGTGGATGTCAAGTTTGTGCTTCGAGCCATAAAAGTCATAGTTGATACATGGATGCACAGAAATCCAGGCAGATCCATGTCCTATATCACATTTCTGAATGTATCTATGAAGCACATACAAAAATCAACCTAATTTTCCTATCTCGGTTGCTAACAAATTTTCTTTGTTATTATTTAAAAACAATTTGTTACACAACTAACCAATTCTACTTTGATGGTCTATTAGACATGAAAAATTAAAGGTCTAGTGAATTTATTATCTGAAATAAAATGGGGATTGCACTCTCGGTTATTCTTTTAATTTTTCTTGTCGTTATAATTCCCACAGTAAAATGTACCTGAAACTATTAGCCACACACAGGGTGGCTTATTCTTTCAATATCTATCATTTTTCATGTTTATGAAAAGTCACAGCAATCCATCGTTGCCACAGATTAATCTCGGAAAATGAAACATTTGAAGTTACTTAAAAAATTAATAACTCGAAAAGTATTTGTCATAAAATTGTTTTACAAACTGCGTTAGAATGGTAAAAAATTGTATTTTTCTTGATATAAATTTCAAATCTAATGATTATGTCGTTTTTCAAATATTAGATTTCAAAAATTACAAAACTTCACAATGGAGTACCGTAGCGAAACTTTTACGCGTAAAAAGATAATGATAAAGGCATTGTGGCTCGGCGTGTATCGTGTATACTGGCCATAGCATGAGTAACGAATTATAGTAAACTTATTATTCTGTTAAAATATAAAAGTGAATTATGTATATACATTTTTAAAAAATAAATAAAAACATTTTATCACAAACATCAACAAAATTTTTTCTTTTATTTATTCCCTTATTCCAAAGATATCGTTTTATCGTCTGCTGCCATAGCAACATGAATTAACTTTCATTTAAAAAAATTGCTCAGTGGTAGAAAAATATTTTTCTAAATCGAATGGTTATTGAACAACTCAACACTTTAACAGGGGAATTTTTATTTGTTATTTAGATATTTTAAAATTGTTTGCTGTCATTGCGTTTTTATTCTGAGTTACAGCTAGTTTATTTATTTTTTAAATAAAAGCCGTGTGTGGCAATCTATATTCGGCCTTATAGCAGAATTTTCCCCTCTTGTATTTTAGTTTTCTTTTATTCTCGAAATAACTTCAATTTTTTACTTTAGTTAAAATGGAACGGTTGTATGAGTTACAATCCAAATTTACATGAATCACAATTTCTTAAGTCATAAAAACATTTTTCTACCAAAAAATGTCGCGCTTTGAAATCTTGAAATATTTTTTGGTATTATATGAATTAACATTTATATTTCTAAGAATTTCATTAACCCTATCTATACAATACTTAAAAATTTTGTAGAAATATCTGAAACTGAGAATTTTGAAATACAATTTTTTTTTCGAAATATTGTGTCACATGGCAACATGATTTCAACGATGGAACATGAATTAGTATAATTTGTTCCTGAATACACTATTGTAGCTTGTGTAATTGCAAAAGTATTTAATTTGAAGACAAAAATCAAATAGATTTTAAAAAATCGTTTCTAAGGACAATTCTTTATCGATATATTTTATATATACAGGGTGATTATAAACAAACTATCCCGATATATGAGTCCTTAACTGTCACACCGTTCACAGAAACTGATTGAAATTTTGATTTTAAGTATTTTGAGGTATGCGCTCAAGGATCGTATGAAAAACAACAGTTAAACTCTAACAGTTACGGTTACAGTGACAAAATTTTGAAAATTTCAAATGGCAACACCTATTTTTTTTTATTGGAATGTGATCTTTATAGTGAAAAACCATAAAAAGCGTTGGAACGGTACCTGTAGCACGAAAATTGCCGGCGCTAGACAGACTAAGAATAAAAGTGAAATCAACGAATAAGGACAGAGAATCAACAGAAAACAAAACATTTTGTTGTGTTTCACAAATTTTCCACGTCACACACGAAGACACGTTGCATGCGGCAGATGGTGGATAGCACTGAATAATAAAATGTTTTACTTTCTGTTGCTTCTCTGTCCTTTATTGGTTGTTTTCACTTTTCTTCTTAATCTCTCTAGCGCCGGCAATTTTCGTGTTACAGGTACCGTTTCAACGCTTTTTATGGGTTTTCACTATGAAGATCACATTCCAATAAAAAAATATAGGTGTTGCCATTTGAAATTTTCAAAATTTTGTCACTGTAACCGTAACTGTTAGAGTTTAACTGTTGTTTTTCATACGATTCTGGAGCGCATACCTCAAAATACTTAAAACCAAAATTTCAGTCAGTTTCTGTGAACAGTTAAGGACTCATATATCGGGATAGTTTTTTTATAATCACCCTGTATATAAAATTTGCCTCCTTATTACTCCAAAAATTCCTGTTGAATTTTCTACCTCATTTAGATCGATGCATCGTTTTTTCTGTTACAAAAGTTTTATTTTTTCAGCACTTACTAAATGCGATATTTTATATAGAACTTGCGTGTCTCAAAAAATAGGATTTCAATAGGTTTACCTGTTTTCCCGAAAGTTGGTTTCAATATTTATTTTTCCCCGAAGAAAGATTAATATAATAAATTAATAATTTTTAATCGAAAAGTTTTTGAAATAGTCCTACATTATACTTTGATTATTAGGTTTTGAAATAAGCAAAGTTTTACTGTGATATTTTAAATCTTTCCCCCGTAGACATTGCAGCAGAATAAAGAACTCAAGGCTAAATTACAAGAAATTCATACTATAACTGATGTCAGCAGCATACCCTCAACAGGAACACCTGCAGGTGATAATGACGAACATACTGTAAGTTGTTCTGATTGCTTATCTAAAATCCTTACATTATTTTTTTTATCTTGAAGTATTTCTTAATTCAGTTATACTTTTTGAAATCTCAATAATTGTGGGAAAACCTCGAATTTACATTGATCAATCTTTTCTGCGGTCCGAGGTCTAGTTTGCGACATTTTGAGTACCACTATTTCCGAAAAGTAATCTTCCCTTTATTGAATCACAGAAACTCTACGATTAGATAAGGCAAAGATTATATTTTGATTAGGATTTTGAGTGTCATGATGCGAAAATAGTGGTACTCAAAAATAAAGGGTACGTGACGGTTCGTAAACATGACGCTTTTCTTGGAGGCGTTAAGGGGCTGCTTAATCGATCCCGCGCCCATCGCGGAATCCTATATAAACCCATGTAGAAATTTAAACAGGTGACGACTCATTACCTAATGTGATTATTGAAATATGGTTTTCCCCATCAGAAAGTAAACGCCCGTAGTGCGTATATAAAAATTGTTTTCTTACATTTTAATTTTTAAAAATTCATTAAACTTTGAAATTTTCAAATATTCAAATTGAAGGAGACATTAAAAAAAAAAAAAAAAAAAAAAAACTCTATGTCGCATCGGAAGTCTACTTTCTGATAAGGAAAATCTTATTTCGATAATTATAATAGGTAATAAATAATCACATGTTTAAATTTCACGATGGGTTAACATGGAAGTTTGCGATTGGCGAGGCATGGTGAAGCATACCCATAACGATGAAAAGTGACAGGAGAACAAAACTGTTCTCTCACTAACTTTTAAAAATACTTTATCAGTTTTCATTTTAAAAATAATTTTCCAAATCAGTCAAATGAATACAAATGAAGTTGAGCATTCGTACTGTTTTTATAGAATAGTGGTTATTTTTAAAGGCATTTTAGTCGGTTCTGAATAATTGAAATTAGGATTATCAGGCTTTTCAGCTTATCCTAATATAATTTTTTTAATTGTGAAAAATGGCTTAAAATTAAGTAGTGTCGTATAAAAAAGAAAACATATTCGGTTACCTAAGTAAATATACTAGTTTCATTAGCGTGAACTGTCCCGTAAGCCATAAACATATTGAAGGAGGTGGTAATGAGCTACAACTAGCAGGATTTTTTTTTATATATATATGATGAAAGATCTATTAACAATTACAAGAAGAGAAACTGCATCTGAAAGTTTCCCCATCGCCAAAATGCATCTCCATCATCTCAAGAAAAGAAAAAAAAAGGATACCTATTTAAAACATTTTCCTTCACCGCGCATTTTTGTGATGAAATAGGGGTTAAGCATGTCGCTGAATTGAAAACCCATCCAAACAATGTTGCTATCGTTTGTTCAGTCTTTAGATTTTACAACAATAACAAATTGCATGTTCGAAATGTGTTACAAATGCACACCTAACATAGCTTGTCTTTCAATTTTGTGTAAGAAATTATTCAAAATATAACAAATCCTAACACTTTGTAATAAAATACTTCTTTTAATTGCTAAAGTGCGTAAACTTTCTAAACAGTCAAAAGAAGTTTTGTTAGGCTGTTAATATGGTTCGGCTCCTCGGAGCCATTATCAAAACAAATAATAATATTCTATAACTGTACGGCCTATGAAGTTATTATTGAAACGCCATCATTTAATGTTTCACGTACTTTTTCAAACTACGCATGTTATTTTTTATTTTTACTTGAATGTTTATTTCCATATTTTTAACAATGGAGTCACTCGAACCACCATTTTGGTAAGTTAAGTGATGTTGCATCGTTATATATTGTATTTTTACGTGTTACAGTCTGTATGGTTTCTCTTATAATGGTTAGATAGCATAGACTAGAGGGAAAAATTATCTTATGTTCATTGAAATTTATTTGGATGCATGGTTTCTTCTTGATATAATCTCGCCAGGGCTGTGGTTTTTCTATTATACTAAGCCATTAATAAGAAACCTTAAAAGAAATTTGATTCACAAAAATGCAAACTTTATACTCTTTTAGTTTTTTGAGAAATTAAAATACAGGCTTAAATGTTTCAATATCTGCTTAATAACCAGACCCATAAGAAATTACAGAATAGGATTTGCAGTAAAATTGACCCAATTAATTTTCAGAATTATTCAGGAGTATATGAAATACCATTTATTAAAGAATACGAATCGAAGAATGACTATATTGGCATGACAAGCAGGAAATTTAGTTATACAAAAAAGGAGTGTATAGTGTATAATATTTAAGTAAAATATTATCTAAATATTATCTAATATTGTCTAAATTAAGTATAATAGAAAAACCACATCCCTGGAAAGATTATATCAAGAAGAAACCATCCAAATAAATTTCAACGAAAGTAAGATCATTTTTCCCTCCAATCTATATTATCCATCCATTATAAGAGAAACCATAGAGATTGTAACACGTAAAAATACAATATGTAACGATGCAGCATCCTATATAACTTACAAAAATGGTGACTCGAGTGACTCCATGATTACAAATATGGAAATAAACATACAAGTAAAAATAAAAAATAACGTGCGTCATTTGAAAAAGAACGAGAAAAATGAAATGATGGCGTTTCAAATAATAACTTCATAGACCGTGCAACTGTAAGAATATTCTTATTTGTTTTGATAATGGCTCCGATGGAAAGGCGAAACATGTCAACAATCTAATAAAACTTATTTTATTGTTAGTAAAGTTTTTATTTTACGCCTTTTAGCAATTAAAAGATGTAAGAAATTATTATTTAATGCATGCTTTGTTATTAGATGGAAATAATCTTGCATAGAAACTCTATAAACTTCTGTTACTAAAGAATAAATGTGTGTCATTCCATGTCAACTGGCCTAGGTATCGACTTTCTTCAATTTTGATGTAATCGCTATATGACGTACATATTAGTATAATATGGGCATTTACAAACTTTCAGAGTTATAAGTAGTATGTTTGGGGAACTAAGGTGTGAGGCGTGGATCCTTAGCCCCCCCCCCCCCCCGAAAAAAGAAAGTTATATTTCTTTCTTGTTTTACCTTATACGGAAATACTTCAAAATGAAACAATAGTTTTCTTGTCAATTAAGATGTTCTCTGTCTAATGCTAACTGACAGTAATCAAATCAGAAGTATCACTGTTGAGATATAAGCATCTGAAATTTATGAATTTAATTTCCTAGAGTATTTCAAAAATGAATAAAATAAAAAATATTGAAGCAAGTTAAACATGACTTCAGTAGCTCTATGAATTGCCTATAGGCAGTGATTGGAAAAGTATTTAATTTTGTAGTTCAGCACAACTACTTTGTTCAAAATATAGTCAACTCCAACTACTTGTTTTTAAAAATAGCGACTACGAACTACTTTTCAAAAGTAGTCGCTGCTTTCAGATTTTGTCAAAAGATTCAATCTGCACTTGAAATTGAAGACACGAGTTAAGTTTGATGCAATGGCCCCAATTGTATCGTGTTTGCTGGGATACAGTCAAATAAATGCGATGAAACCGAGGGCATTAAAAATTAAGAAAGATACCATAAAAGAAAATCTTTAGTGTTATTCTCTAAATTGTAACTTTAAGTACATATTATTCATCATATGCCGACGTGAAAAGCTAATAATGAGAAAATAGACACGTGTTTCCAGCAAGAAAATTCATTTCTTTTATTTGGATTTTGCATTTAGATTTACAAGGAAGTGTCAATGGAGGAATTCATGACGTCATATGATACATTGACGAGGTTAACGAAAAAGAAAGGCTACCGCGGTGCTTTACGGATATCTTTTTTTACAGACCGCCGGAGTCACGTGATGCTCGAAACCACCAATACAGGTGTACGAAAAGTGTATCACGTCACTCTAGCGGTCTGTAAAAAAAGATAAGTGGAATGCACCGCGGTAGCCTGTCTTTTTCGTTAGCCTCGATACATTGATAAACGCTGCATCTCAGTTACAGACATTCAAAAATTGTTGCCCAGAACACATTTTGCAAAAAGAAGCATGCTATTGTCCCGTGACTAGAAGAATAACACATTTGTTTCCCTGAAGTAGCGTTAAAAAAAGAGTCACTGTTCGCTATAAACTGTGGATTTTTTGTATCGCACTACTCGCTGCATTACATTTTCCAAAATGTAGTGCGCTACATTACAAATTACCGGAAAAAGTAGCGACTACTGTAGTTTCGCTATTTGTAGCACGCTACTTCCAACCGCAGCTCATAGGTAAATAATTGATGAAGTAACAAATGTCAAAGCCTTTTGTTTAGAAGATATAGCTTGTTACATAAGAAAGGGAAAAAATCTTCGTGGCAAACTGAACGGCCCAGTTTGTGGCCGTGATGAATATATTGACTTCTGATATTTAATGCTGCAATTATGTTCTAAAGTACAAAATATTTATTTAGGTAACACGTTAATCGTTAATCGTTTAATCGTTAAGGTATCTTGTATAATAAGCAGCGATATGTCAGTCTTGCTGATTTATTTATATTATCCACGGTGTTGAAAAAGTGAACTTTATAGAAACACCCCTGATTCCCCAACCATATACTACTTATAACTTCTGACAGTCATCTTACAAGGAAGGTCTCCTTAAAGCGCATACTCAGAAAATTTTGAAAAAAAATGCTAATGAAGCTACTCATGTATGTAATAAAGGTACAGTGAAATTTAGCTGCGGAATCATAGTAGAAAAACTGCAAAAAAATAAAATACTTTCCAGTATTTGGCGCAAAAAGACTCGATTTGGCTAGCAACATTTTTTCCTCGCCAAACGCAAACAATTTTAATGCATTTTAAAATTGCTTGTAAAATGATTATTCGAATGTGCACCACTTAATGAATTTAAACTTAAACTATGAAATAGTTTATTATTTTTTGTATAATATATATAAGCTGCTTCATGTTGCAGTTATTTAATTTTATCACTGAAAAAATATGTTCCATGTTTTGGAAGCTGCAAATATCTATTTTATGTTATAGCGAAGCTGACATTTAAGTTATGTGTATTATTGAATTTTTAAATATTTTTTTTTTTTTTTTTTTGGGGGGGGGGGGGGGCAAATGTTTATTTTCACTTTTAGTTAACAATCGAAATTAAAAATATATATATGAATGTGTAAGGCATATTAAAGAAAACGAAGATTTTGAAGGAATTCTTGTTATGAGACGTATGAGATTTTTGTAAAATTTGAAAGCATAAAAATGTCATTTAGCTTTAAAAAAATTATACGAATGGATTAATCCTAGGGCTCATGATACCATACCATCTTGTTCAGAATCGTTTGCATTTTGCGTTCAACATTTTCAACTCTCTGTACATTTGCAGTAATATTAATTAAAAATATTCTTTAAATCAGATTAAATAAATCACTCACGTTTTTTTCTCTATTTATTACCGATTGAATGAAATTTTGCTATTGTTTTATCCTCCATTCCACAATTTTTTTCTAATTTAAACGGCTTCACCGGTTATACAAGCAATTTTTAAATGTATTTTAAAAGGAAAAGCCCGATGACAAACGGATTTGTTATACATTTCTATATCGAAAAAGTCATTGTTTCCATAGCAACGATATTTTTTTTCTTGAATTGACAATGTTCAGAATCGAGCTTATTTTTGAGCTTGAAACAATTTTAATCAGTTTAAATTTTGTTTTAAATCGTAAAATACAATCGTTAAATTTCATTATATGTACATATAATGTGTACACAAAATTGTAGTTATAAAAATTTATTATGTAAGGTAAATTTACATAAACAAGTTCAGCATGAAAAGTTTTTCCTTAACCCATTACCGTCCAGCGATCTATTTCTATATCACCTACAACCGAACAAAACTTTTAAATTTCAATACCAGTATTTTAGTACGGAAATTCTCATTATCTAATCTCAAATTTTGAGTCATTAAATAACTCAGAATTACTACGTGGGAAAAACTGGTGTCGCAGAATTAAAAGAAGTGTAAAAACAGTTGGGCGTTAACGGGTTAAAGAGTATTTGTCATAAAAGCGTATTTTGTTTAATTTCATTCCGTCGCCAACCGGTGATAAATCGCCAAATAAACGAAATTTTAATAATTTTTTACAGACGTTATATTGAGGTTCCGCAGAAATTTTTTTATAAACATGTATATCCTCATGAGAAGAACATTCTGTAATTTTTTCAAAAATTTCTGAGTATGCGCTTATGGAGACCTTCCTTGTTAGACCTATATGTAGCGTGCGTGTTAAGGCCGTTCCCGGCAAGCTGAGTCGTTATACAAGCTTAAGGTTTAAAACACTTTTATATAAACTATGCGGACAAGGCGGGTAGCAGAGTCACTCGGAAAGTTTTAGCCTATATCAAGCGGTGATCCACAGAATTCAATCACTAACTTCATCTTACTAGAAATGACTAAAAGTTTTACTAAAATAACAAGGTTAACTTACATGAAGAACACTGTTAGTACAATTCGCTACTAACTCCATAGGTCAATCAATGCTTTAAGTGGAAATACAAGAAGCACTCACGAAATCGTTACTTTAATCTAACTTTTAATACGCTAGAAACCCGAATAACTTTTATTCAAACTCTAACTCAAAAGTTCTTACCAAATAGCTATCTTTAACCCAGCTGAACTTCAATTCCGTTGACAGGTGTTGGAAGCACAGCTCTAGCTCCTCAGCGCAGGCCTGGTTCGCTACAGAGAGAAAGATTCAGCCCAAATCTGCCGATACAGCATTTCGTTTCAACTTTTCTACCTTGCCCATTGACCAACGAAGCTAAAATTTGCATAAGACAGAAACCGCAAACTCCGAAGGCGCCACACATACTTGGAAAATTAGAGTAAAAAACAGTATAGATGTCGCTGTTGCGCACACAGGTTGTTCGCATTCCAAACACTAGAACGCCTTTATAAGAGAGTTGCTAGTCCACTACACCTGTAGTGATCGCATCAAAATTTAAGTGGGTCAAGCAAAGACTATACTCGAATTTAGACCACTAGACTTGAAATGACCCATATGTATCGTTGTCTTTCCAAGGTAGAATTCTGGAGATTTTTGAAGATCATTTATAAAATAGTGACACTATCTTTATATATAGCAAAAGCAAAAGTAGAATGGTTAGAATAATTTTTATTATTACAAACCTTTAAAGAGGATACGCTTTAAGTAGGTACAGATACTTCCATCTTACTATAGCGGAAAATAATCTCGATTTCATTATCAATAAGGTGTTTCAAGTATCCATCACAATATTACTCAGAAAGGACTCGAGCTTCCAAGCTTTCGTGAGGATTATTTTCTTTTAGGGTACCAGAAGTACTACTTGTTTCAACATGTGATCTTTGCATGTAAGCATGTATATCGAGGTAAAATGCGCAAGCTTGGATGTTTCACAGGTGTGTGAGAATATTATGGAAAAAACAAAATACTCGTACTGGCTTTTGCGCTGTAATCTTTGAGATTAATTGCTGATACGTTTTTTATTAATTAACTGCAATTTTTAATAAAACAACGTATTTTAATGAAATGTGGGTGTATTATGTCAAAATCCTGTTCAATAACCTTTAGGATGATAGCTTGTTCATCATTGTGCGATTTATATGTACATAGAAAAAGTCATGTGGATATCAGAAATAATATATTTGATGATATGGCAATCAGATAGTGCTATGAGTAAGAAAAAATTCATCCAACGAAAGAGACAGACCATGATACTTCCGCCACCACCCTTATTAATGGTCACGTGATCGAGATAGGCTGGTTTCCACGAATTGTCAAACCACCGTGTGATGAAGGTAGACTGAAAAGCTGCCGAGATCGGTGGAGTGACATGGCCTGTCTCTTTAGTTTGCTATGGAAAGAGGAGATGGGAGTATAACTGAGTTACAGCATTGAGTACAAGTCGTGCACAAGGAGTGGTTTTGGAGTTTGTCCGCTCCCAATTAGTCTTTATTTTTTATTTTTGTTTTTATTTATTTACTTATTTATTTATTTTTTGTTTTTTAATCAAATTTTCAACATCTAGAATAGTTTGAGCCAGGCCGAACTTGACAGACGACATGAAAAATTTGTAAAGGTAAATTTTCATTTATTTTGTGAATTTGGTGAATATTTATTATTGGTATAATGGATTTTATTTTTTTGGTCATGTTTTAATTTTACTTTTTTTGTTGATTTTTATGAGATTGATAATCAAGTAATTAATTTGTTGTTTATGAAAGCAAATTAAAGGCAAATCTAGTGAATTTATAATACATTTAGGTAAAGTAACGTATGATAATTTGAACTAGTTTTTATTTATTATCTGGTTTAAACTGTGATAGTTGTTTTCCTACTTAGTAAGCATAGGTCGTACGTTACAGATATTTTTATTACTCAGGTGGCGTAAATTAAAGTGTAATAAGTGTACATCAATATACAATTGATTTAATATCTAATTAATTAAGTTAGTGAAAAATTATCGTGAATTAGTGTGTCATTATATACAGTATATTTTAAACTAAAATTAAAAAAATTCTTCCCCTTCCTTATGAAAATTCCGCCCATGGGTCTGAAATAAGTTATAAGCCTTTTTAAATCGTGAAGTACGCTCCTTACTTAATATCGTATGCATATCATTCATACTTCACTTACATACAAAAAAAAATCGAAAACATTAAGACAACAGATGGTACATTATTATGACTTTAAAAGGTAATAATTTGATCCTGTTCTACGTGTTTTCTTTTGGCAGCAGCTCATCCACAACACGGATCCTAGATGGTCTGGCATTATAATCCATAAAAAGAAAAATTTGGTCCAATAGCACCTCGACATAGACTCGCATGGGGAAGGATTACTTGCATGCAATAATGCATGTCCATCAAAAGTATGGATCTCAGTTCTCCTATTCAACCCCTCACAAGAGAACTTTAAAATCCGATCAGACCGCGGTCTAAGTTTGCGGCGTCTGTTATGTGGCAAAGCGTTCTCTTTAATCTTTTATGACTTTCTTAGCATATCTAAAGGTCAGAGGTCAAGAGCGGGAGCCGTTGACAGATCGGAAACACCCATTTCTTTTGTTGAATCTCCCCTTTCTTTTGTCAATGACCACAAAATGAATCGAGAAGAATGGGAAGGGACAGGATTTACGGCTATCTCAGGGTGACTTGCTGAGGAAAGCTTTGAACTAGGCCTTAGAGTGTTTTTTCTTGTTATTACTGGGATCTCCGCCTCTCTCCATAACAGTGGGTGTCCAGAATCCCACTAAAACGGCTCATCTGTGAAGAAAAAGTGGCCCAATTGTTGGTCCGGCCAACGTCTATGCTCGCTACAGCAATGCAAACGCCGCCGCAGATGGATGAGTGTCAATGATATACAGCTTAGACCCTCGGACGACGTACAGTCAATCCAAATGCCAAACATGCATAATATTAAAATCAAAATCTGTACGAATGCGTGTGAAAGTTGGTGTTTAAGAATTTTTCCCCCAGCTGATTACAAATCTGATATCAAAAAGCGGAAATTCAAAATGGTAGACAAAACTGAAAGAATCGATGAAAATAAAATAAAATCATAGGAAGTAGTTTTAAAAGCGAGTGAACTTTGGGTTTTTTTTACCTTGCTGATTACAAATCTGATAACAAAAAACGAAAATTCAACCTTGTGGCAAAATTGAAAAAAAAACAATGAAATTAGGATAAAATTATGTTAAATTTCTTTCAGCAGTAAATTTATTTTTTTCTTTATTAATTTATAAATTTCACTTGCAGAATAGAATTTTATATATTCTTTTTTTTAATGACTTCTATATTCGTGAGTTACTAATAAAATAAGATATATAAGTTATTATTTAAGTCAGTAAAGTTATAGTAACTAATCGATAACGGAACTAAATATGTATATATGTAATTTAATTCAAAGCAAACTGTACAACGAAAAAAAAGGAATGTTTATGTATTTTTATTTCATGAAAAGTGTGTAAATATGACAATTTACAGAAAAGCGTGCACAATAAAAGAAGCACTGTTTTTGTGATTTTTTTTTATAGAAAATGGTCTACAGATTATAAAACATTTACTTTTGGTAGAGAATTCTGCGATATTCATAACTGTTTTCTCTTTTCTAACCAAAACAATTTTTTATTAAAATTTTCACTAAAATATTAGTTTATTTATCAATAATTAAATATTATTTTTTGTAAATAATTTTAAGTGTCGTTATTAATATTGTACGACATTTGTCTGTTAAACGCATTTCACAGAATTAAAATCTCTTTATTCTATCCAAATAGTACAATTAAAAAAAAAATGCGTTTTCATCTATGTACTGATCGCTTGAACGTCATTCTAGAGTCAAGTTCACAATGAAATCCCTGCGCAGGAAGTTATCAAAGAAAATGTGCTATCTATAGTGTCGTATGATTTCTCAAACATTCCTAGCAGATTTTAGTTAAATGAACATATATTCCAAAATAGAAACTTTACTTTTGGACTTTAGGCCATGTTTTAGGGATTTGGAACTACTGTGAGACGGGCAAAAAGCCACCTTTATGGAAACGTCTGGCTACACTAAACCGTGGCACTTGGCGTCCAGTTGCCTCTCACGGCTGCAGTGTGATGTTTTCCTCAGTTGGGTAACAATCTTTTTGTGCTTGCAACACGACATGAAGATGAATATCATCTTTTGGTAGTATTTTTCTTGAAGGACTTCCTGCAACCGTTCTCACCGCTTTATCAGTGCTTCGAAATACCTATGCACGGGAAACCATACTGTGGGCGATAACACTCATTCGACACATTTGTCACACATACGCTCTATTTCAGTTTATCAATCGTTTTTCTTCGCGCAAAATCGTCGAGGGAGTTTCTTCTAGCTATGTTGCACTTTAAATTAACTTGGACTTGCAGCGAACGTCTTTAATACCACCCTTCATGCTTATTTTGCATATTGCCGTGCAAATTGCTGTAATGTCAGTAACAAGATAAATCGCTCTCACGTGACCTGTGATGCCTTATTGTTAAAATTTGCTTACAAATGAGCTTTCTAACGAACAGGAGTTCATTTTTCTGATGCCCATATTCACCATCTACCGCTACCTGGGAAACCTCGGTCGAGCGCTCAAGTGAAATTCACGGTAAAACTGATTGAACCTGATCAAGGCGAACTCTAATCCAATTGATGATGAATAACCATGTAAGCGTTCGACCGAGGTTTTCTAGGTTGATTTAGATGGTGAAAACGGGCATTAGTTTCTACAAGTCGCTTTCACAAATTTCATGCTGCATGATTTTAAATGTTCTCTATGTTTAATTTTTGTACGCTAGTATTTTTTATCGATACTAACTGTATCAACTAAATAACAAATGCATGTATAATGTATTAACTAAATAACAAAATGCATGTATAATGTATCAACTAAATAACAAATGCATACAGTAGTTGTTAATATTAGGAAGTGGTTGATTTATAAAACAGTCAAAATTGGAATGGAAACAGGATGATGCAAAGCTAAACTATGGACATATATATATAAAATATAGAAATATGAAAAATATAATTACAATATATCTATAAAAAGCTTTAACCAAATTTTTAAAAAGTTAAAATTTACCTATAAAAAGTTTTAACAGAAATCGATTTCTAGAAGCTTTAGATATACGAGTCCAAAATGACAGCTCATTCTACCAAATAGTTTTATGAGTCATGCTCAAAAAACTACCTGCTTTCAAATCTGTTTTGCATTGTTAAAAATTATTTTAATATTAAGAGTTTCAAACTTGAAATACGCATAATTGCCAAACTATTTGATCAAATAACTTCCCGTTGAGTATCCGAAGATAAGTTACCGAATCATCTAAATAGGATGTCAAAATTAGGTTTTATTATTAAAAATTGTAAAGTTTGTTACAATTTATACATGTTTTATTATCCCACTAAGCAAAATTCAAGCATAGTAATAATTGGTAGACATTATTACTAATCGATTGGTGCTGTTAGGTTGTATTGATAGAGTTATTACATGTGATATCTTATTATCTACGACTGTAACACAGAAAATATTCAAAGTGTTAGCTATTTCCTAACATTTTCTGTCACTTTAGGCCGACCACTTCGAGGCTTGTCCGTTACAGCACTTTTTTCTCCAAATTTTGAATCGTCATCTTCGTTAGCATATTTCTGGTTTGAAATTTCAAAACTCACTAAACAACTGAACGTCAGACGAATTTTCGAAATCATTTTCCACGATGAAGAACCTCCCCTCTAACAACAACCTGGTGGAACTATGGCGTTGTGTAACGTTACTAAAAATAATTATCCGTATTAGACATGTGGCGTTATTTGTTGTACGTGAATTGATCTGCGTTCCTTTCCGATTCCTCTCGCTAATGTTAATCCTATGGACATAGGATGCATTCGTATATTTAAAATATCTCCTCATTTTTAAATTCTGTTTTCTTTGTACTGCTCTTAAAAACTGTCTGTTTTTTTTCTTAGTTTGTTTCTAAATATTTCTAAAACATGTTCTTAATTTATAACTTTATATGTTAAAAGCTTAGCGAAACTGAATAAGATTTTAACACTTCACATAAAATTAAGTATATAGTTTTTAAAAAATTTGACAACTAAGAAAAAAGAGACATCCTTTAAGAATAGTACAAAAAAAAATTGAAGTTAAAAATATTAATTTCCTGAGGAGATATTTTAAATATATGAATGTATCCTACGTCGGATTAACAATAGCGAGGGGAATCGTGAAATTTACTGACGAGCAGCTTTAAGGGGCTTGGTCATGGGTATATTGACTTTTGGATCATACTGGATTATACTTGGTACAAGTGGTTTTAGAAGAGATTTGATGATGGATTTTAGTGGAGTGATAATCTAAAATTCTTACAGAATACCATTAAATCTATTTTAACAGAATATTTAGTTTTAGCATTCTTTGTTGAAGTTCTGTTATTGAACAAAGAAAGTATGAGTAGTTTTCTTTAGTTTTTTGCTGAGATCTAATTTGTTTGACTACTCTTAGGCCTCTTTATCCCATGAAAGTTCTTCTGCTCTGTCAGCGTCTGAATTCTTTGATGCAGCTGAAAATTTCTCCAACTGTAGTACATCTTCAGAGGTAATCATTTTACACATTTCTTCTCTCTCTCATTTATTGAAATATCCAAACCAATAACCACTTACCAGTCTCCATTGTTAGTCTTGCGACCGAGTATTTTTTGCAAAATAGACCACTCGTGCCTTTTTTATCCATCATCAAACGTTTAGAAAAATTACCATACTTATTTATTTGTTGATGCAGATAGTTGTTCCAACGGGATGATTATCCTGCACTATTCATCATTATCTGAAAGTCTGATATCTACAAAATTGTATCCGTGGATGAGGGGTAATTAAATATCCGATTTGGCTACAAATAGTTATTTTCTTAGGATGTCACCTTATATCTAAAGTGTATTCTTTAATCCGAGTACAGAATTGGGTGCAGTTCTGCCGACTTCAGAAAATGCAGTATCCTTTAAAGTATCCTAATAAGAAACAAATAATTCAGAGCAAACTGTGTGAATCAATAAGCGCTCTCGACCCATCGATTTGTTAGGTTTTGATGACTTCTTCAATTAAATGATTTATTAATGTGGAGCCAATGTTAAAAATAGTTTTTCGAATAACTTGAAAAATGTGTCCATTGGAGATTGTTGAATTGATTCCATCTCGGGATCTAACACATGTCTAACACACTGTCAATGTGTCAAAGAATATAATTACCCAAAATAATGGAATGGGGGATCACTTTAAACACTCTGTATATGCTTTGGAAACGTGCACTAAACTTAAATTTGATACATTTCTATTTAGTTTCACAACAGGTAGAATTAGGATATTGTTGCTGATAAAACTAACAACTCAGACAAATTTTTGAAAAGGGGCAATTGACTCATTTTTTATAAGAGTAAAAGGATCAGGGTCCATAAGCCGTGTTTTTGGCCCATGAAATAAGACTAAAATTCGATTTTGTTATACTGACTTAATTATTTCATTTTGTTAGTTTTTGCATTTTGTTCGGATTTATATGACTTACAAAAGCTCAAAGTTCGTATTATTCGTAGTTTTTGATGATACAATTTCTCCTAATTTTACCTCAATTATTTATATGAGCGCAGTCGTGCAACACTTTCTTCTTTACATATATTATAAAATACATCAAAATGTACAATATATGTAAAACTAAAAGTGTTACAAAGCTACGCTCATAATAAAATATTAATAATAGGAGTTAAGTAACTGTAATCCCTCACGTCACTAAGAGACTTTAAGATGCAGCAACGTGTTTAAACGTGCTAAAATGAACGTTCATTTTAGCATGTTTGAACACGTGAAGGAATGCAGATACTTAACTCACTATTTTTAATATTTTACTACGAGCGCAGCTTTGCAACACTTTTATATTATATTGTACATATATTGTACATTTTGATGTATTTTATAATATATGTAAAGAAGAAAGTGTTGCATGATTGCGCTCCTATATATAATTAAGGTAAAATTAGGAGAAATTGCGTATTTTTCATAAAAAACTACGAATAATTCGAACTTTGAGCTTGTGTAAATCATATAAATCCGAACAAAATGCAAAAACTATTGTTGAAATCGTACAGGATTAACCTTCTAATATTGAAAAGGGAAATAATTAAGTCAGTATAACAAAATCGAATTTTAGTCTTATTTCATGGTCCAAAAACATGGCTTATGGACCCTGATCCTTTATACAGGGTATTTATAAAGTCTCTATGGTTCAAAATTCAATATATTTTCAGGTCATTTGGCAGAATATTTTGAAAAAAAGAAAGAATAGCATTTTTTTTTCGCGCGTTTACGTGGATTAAGTTACGGCCATTTGCAAGAAGACCCATCGTTTTCCACAGCTTCCAGTAAATGGTAACACATAGCTTGCCGATTGCATAACCTTCAGCTTCAAGATTATGCACAGTTTGAATGTGGTAGGCAAGTTTGTTCAACCTTTAAAGACACGGACGGTTTGTACTAACATAAAGGCACGTTTTTTTTTAAAAAGCCTTAATAACAACTTTTGGTGATATCTTTGTTTAGTGCAAAGTCTAAAAGTAATAAACATCAAATTTTTAGAAAAAGACTAATTTTATTAGAATTGATAACGTAATTACTTTGGAATATTTTTTCAGTGAGTGGCGCATTCAGTACGCCGTTCGTGTAGTTAAAGGTTAAATAAAAACGCAGAGTTTTTCAAACAGTAGAATATGGAACATGAATTTTCGTGTGAATGACATGGTCTACGCGTAACAAATTCTTGTTCTCTTTGCACACTTTATGGTACTATCTTCATCTTTAACTTTACCAATTCGTTAGAAATTTTTTACTAAGTTTTGAATAGCTACTCTGGTAGGGCTGATTTTCTGAATTTTCGGATCAAGTCCGCCTGCACCCATTCATACGTGAATCTATACGTAGATGAACACAAACTATAGTTATTCTTTCTTTTGCTGAACGCATTTTATCGGATCCTATGCAAAGAAATTGGATTTAGAACCTATTTCGCAAAATGTATAGAGACTTTATAAATACCCTGTAAAATGTTCCAAAAATTCAAATGTTATCTTTTTTGCATCTGAAATCTGGTAGTAATGAATTTTCATTAATAGGGTTCTCTATCTGAAGAAGGTGGAAGCTTTCTGAGTGATGTTTCAGATGAAGGAACAGATTACACACCAATACCCAGTGGTAAAAACATTTATTCTTAAATTATCTTAAAACGATTTCAGATCTTAACAACTGAAAATCATTTTGGGAATTTTTTTTTTATTTTAGAAAGAGTTGTGGAAAAGTACTTATCCTAAATTTCTATGCAAGAATGTAAAATAAAGTAGTAATTTCAGCTGTTGTTTCATAAAACAACTTAAAAGCACACTGTATTTTTTAGGCCTAATTAGTTTATAAGACCTATCTAAGTCCACTTAATATATGAGAATTAAAATTTAATTGAAAACTTAAAAAACATTTGGACATATTTCGTTTTTACTAGAAATGTTATTTAGTGTTCTAAAAATTATATGAAAAATGTATTAATCCTATTTTTGTTAAGTATTTGACAAAATAGACATAAATCACTAGCGTCTGCATCTCAAGGATTGCCATTAAGTGCACAGGTACCAAGTGTAACAGATTTTGAATACCACTCTTTTCTAATAGCAATATTTGCCCCTTTAAATCTCAGAATTTCTCGATTCAATAAGGCAAAGATGGCTATTCGGAAATAGTGTGTAATCTTTGGCACTTTTCATTAAGACACATAGTCCTATTAACCATCCTGTTTGGACCCATTTTCTTCTTCTTCGGTTGTTGTCCATTGGCTCATGTTGTTTTTGAAATAAACGACAAATTTTCCTTGCATTTTGAGCGGCAACGAATAAATAAACCTATGAATATTTTTGCTTTTAATTGGGAGCCGACCTTCAAGGAAAACGGACGTATGTAATCTTTGAAATGACCCATTCATTTAAAATGAACGTGTTGAAGAACTCGATTAAGTTCTAATAAAAGAATCAAAACGTCATTCTTTGCCAATGGTAAAAAAAGGGGGGGGGGAAAGGAAGATTTTAGTTATAAAAGGGGTGATTTTTAAATGAATATGCAGAAAATGTGCACTAAATTCTACTACAAATGTATTTTTCCAAAATTTCTTTTTTTTTTTTGGCATACTTTCCTTACTTTAAAAGTGATAACTCAAAATATTATCGTGCAATTATTTTTAAACTTTATATTTTTTCTTTTTAATGTTTTCTGAGGAACGAACTAAAGATTGGAATATTTTTCAAAATTATGGTATAGTCATTGAATAACAGATTTGCAAAATAGGCTTTAAAATACTTATTTGGTAAAGGAGTCCTTTTAGTTCATTCCCACAAGAGTTATTTTGATATATAACTTACTAGAATCGATTTTTATATAGAATTTTTTGACATTTTACTATATTTCTAAAGCATCCTTTGTATATTTATCAATGTTATTAAATTAAATTTTATTAATTTTATCAATTGCAAATATTACATTAGCGTAGCTAATGTATACACAAACTAAAACTAAAATTACACAGGCGATCCATTTGTTTCTCTATCATGTTTTCAACCCTCTCATGCAGAAATTATTTTCAAATGAATTTTTTTAAATGCGCTGAAACTGTATTTTAAAATGATTATAAAGAACAAATAATGTTGATTTTTTGTATATCTTATATTTATTACGAAATTAAAAAACGACTCTGATAGGATGTTTACAAGTTCTAAAAAGTTACTATTAATCCATTTGCATCTGAAGCGTGCATTTCGGGAATTTCTTTTTTATTCCAAAATACCGAATTCTTACCAGAAATTCTGAATAGTAATTCTTGCTTTATTTAATGACAGACGTTTCGTGTTTACATAAAGTAAAAATTCTTCTTTCTCAATTTCCGGTGTGGATTCGGAATTTCTGAATTAAAACTAAATTCCTGAATGCAAATCATTAAGAGGCTATGAAGTAGTTTTCGTAATCATTTATAACAAAACGAAAAGGAACAAAATATATTTGGTCAGGTTTTGTGTTTACATTCAAAAGCAGAAATTCTCGGAGAAAACCTTCTCTCTTCCAGAAAGAACAAAATTTTGTCAAAGGCAGAATTTCCAACTGAATATTCAAAAAGGAAATTGCTCTGCTATCTATTTCTGTATTTCTCAAGCATATTTAATTTTATATGTGGTCTCTATGTGATACAGGAATAAAAATAAAATAGGCACAGTTTGCCATGGGTTGTTTTTCAATACATGCCTGAGATGGTTGAAAAAGGTGTTCCTTACGTATTCTTCTCCCTTTCATGTTAATGTGAAACTTGTAAGAAAAAACTTATTATCCTTAGAATGATGAAAATAAAATAGTAAATTGTGTTTTCAGTGACCGAAGTGCCTCCTACTCCTACTTGCAACACTGGTAGGCGTTCCAAACTTCCTGCTCCAAAGCCAGATAGCGGAGATTTCAGTCTTTGTAACCTTCTCTTTAAAAACATTGGCAAGGATTTGTGTAAAGTCAGCATGCCTGTTACGTTGAATGAACCCCTTTGTGTTCTGCAGGTAATTCTTTCTTACTCATCTTTTCCTTCAAATGAGTTATGCCTTCAACATCAGCTATAGTGTTTTGAATAATTAATGGAAGAAGTAAAAGTATGTTTCAGCTAGGTGGGGAAGCCTACCCAAGGATTTAAACTCTACAAGCTCCACCCATGAAGTAAAAGTACAGCGAGACACTCAAATGTGGATACATCAATAGATGAAAAGTGGATGTTATCACTTAGTGTACCACAGATTGTAATAGCTAAAATAACACCACCACGCGTAAAAGGAAAGATTGCAAATCTAACTTCTCATTACGATATTGCCTTTCCAGGTTGTTCAAATGCCCTGTTCAAAATCCCTTCGTTTAAGAAGGAGAAATGCGTTGTAGCACGTCAATTTTTGATCGTGGTAGAATCTTAGCCTGTCGGAACTGCGGTTTATCGTCCCGCTGCTCGCGTTGGTTGAAATACCTCAACTGACATAAAAATGTGTAATTGGTGAATTCAGAAGGGCCTTAACCCCGAGTAGGTTCTCGGCACCTTCCAATCACACAACCAAGAAACTAGATATATTATCCACACACATTTGTGAGATCGATCGTACAGCCACATCACTTACACTAACTGGTGAATTTGGATCATTTTCAGGAGAACGAGTGTCTGCACGACAACGTGTACAGACTGCAGTTTAGCTGCATAGGAACTTTGGCTGTTGTTTCACTTGACGCTCCAGTGGACACGGAAGAGCTATATTGGTGCTTCTACACAGAGATACATCTCTATCCTTTTGCTGCACGAAGAAATGCAATTTGTTCAAACAAACGATGTGGTACGACTCATGATCCATGTTCGATGTTGAAGACACTATATTGTATCCCCACCCCCATGCCTACTGCAGTGTCAAATAAAGCTTCAGCAAAGTTTGCCATGCTGATAATTCGTGAATTTGAAATTTTTAAGTAGCCGCCATTTTTAAACTTGATGGCGGATGAAACTGACCAACTAACTCGGTCGAGACCTTAGAATGCCCTTAACACATGTTCGCTCACATTCAAATCTGTTGATAAATATGAATGCTATAAATCGCATGACAAAAATCAGATTCTTTCAAAATGTCAGCCACCCTAGAATTTCCAAACTGCTATATCTCATCCATTTTTGAGGATAGAGGAAAACAAAAATGCTCCAAAATCCTTGTATACAGGCCGAACATCTAAAAGAAAAAGCTTTTTGAATTGCTAATTTTCTTGTACATTTTTTTGAATTTGAAATTTTTAAGAGGCAGCCATGTTGAAACAAGATGGCAGATGGAACTGGCCAACTAACTCGGTCGAGACCTTGGTATGTCCTGTATACCTGCTCAGTTCCATCCAAATCGGTTGATACATATGAGCGATCATGACAAAAATCATATATAACTCAACATTTGAACGGGGATTAGTTTTGTATCTAGGGGTCATGATCGGTGAAAACATACCGAAATTTTCCGGAATTGCTTTCCTCCGGACGGCTGAAATAGGTAGCTTTTTACTTTTTGTAATGAAGGCTACTAAAAATATTTATTTTTATAAAAACAATGGCAAATTTACTTGACTGTATTTATCAGCTGAAAAAATCCTTAAGTATATCGCATATACTTTATTATCTTTATTTGAATCTTATGAATGGATAAATAAATTACACGAGTAGAAAAGTACGCGGACGCAATAGCACCACACACCTGTCAAGGATTAAAAAACATATTTATTCACTGAAATAGCTTTTAAAATAAATTTTTACACCATTTTAGACATTTTAATAACTGAAAAGAAAACGCTACTGACTATGAGTAATGGCTTAGAAAATTGCTCAGCAGTGACTTTGTTGGTTTTTTATTTTAAGAAACCTACTACCTTTTAATTACCTTAGAGCAATGCATAATTACCAAAACTTTAAATTGAATCTTGTCAATATATATACTTATAAGTTTATTCATAGACTTTATTAAATTTTAGAAAAGAAACCAAATAAAATAAACTAAACCAAAGCATTTTAAAAGGTAAATATTACCTGAGTTCTAAATCTTAAATTTACAAAATTACTAGAATTAATCATATACCAAAATTTGACAAGATTCTAAATTTTGCATAACATCTAAGTCTCCAACAACTAACCCTGTGAATTCAAGGTTTGATATGGTAACTAATTACTGAAAATTTTCATAAACATAAGAATTTGGAATAAATGAAAATTTTGAATGAAGGACCCTGGAATCTTTCCTTTTTAGAGAAAGCATAAAAAGAGGGGGAGGTGATAATTAGTGACATAAATTAAATAAAAATATCAATTAATAAATATAAGAGATATCATATTAGTTTATGAATTCACAGGTATTAGGACTATGATCGTATAGTGAAAAGTTAACTTGAGAGACCATTAGTAAATAATTAAATTTTGAATAAAGGGATTCATTAAAAAAAAAAGACAATGCTTCTCATAAGATTTTAAATTAAAATATTAAATTCACTTTCTACAATAATAAATATATATATATGTATTCTTATGTATTTCATTTAAAGAGAGAGAAAAAGGTCTCATAGTAAAAATAAAGCAATCGAATGTTAATTTTTAACATTCAGTGAAACACAAGTTTATTTTTCTCCATTTTAGTATTTAGAATATCATTTAGAAACTCAGAATTTTATGAATCGAAATTAAGGAGATAAATCAAAGTAGATTTTAAAAATCAATAAAAGAGTAAATTACTCTATTTTGCAAAAACCAATAAATTTTGAGTATAAGATTAACTTCATGATTAGGGAATACAATAAATTACTTTAATTAAATTTTAAGTTTTTCCTTTTTTCAGAATTGAAATTTAAATCAATAGCAGAAATTAAGTCAAAGATTAAAATATATATATCTTTAAATTAGTGATTCAAACTATCCATAGTGTTCCCAAATTACTTCTTAGAAAACAACAATAGAAAAATTACACAAGAGCAATTTTATTGAAATGATTAAGAAAATAATAGGATAAAGAAAACAAAGAAGGAATTTACTTAGATATTTTGTTTATTGACAGAAACACACCATTCATATCCTTCACTGATTATAATAAAAATTTAATGTATTAAGGTCATGATAATAGACACAAACATTGACAAATTGATTAATCCTAAAATCAGAAGTATCATATAATAATCAGGTAAATTTAATTAAAAATATTAGTGCTATATTTACCACAGGCAATACATAGTGAAGCTAGAGATGCTTTGGCTATTCTTTGGTCGGGTTAGTTTCTTTTCATTATCACACCAATACGAGTCCGAGAATTGAGATACACCAAATTGTAGTCGTAATGACTCTTTTAGTAACAGTTACAATGCTTGGTTGATATACAGAGTAGTCAAAGTTGTCTTGACAAAATCCGGGACGATGGAGAACGATGAATTCAAACTAAATTACTTTCTCAGCCTGTTAAGAGTTAGAAGGCTGCGCAAGGAAATATTTTTGGGAATGCATCTTGTTAGAACGGTCATATGCTGGTCATATGGTTCCGTAAAATACATGTTCAAGATGAACAATTACTCTGCACGATCTATGACACGTTCCTGTAGAGTAGTTTCTGCCCAAAAATGCTAATCAGAAATACTTTTCTGATATGATGCATGACCGGAAATAAAGAACACTACTCTGTGTGCTAGTTTCCATTTACGATGTTCAGTTGCTATGTGTAAATCACTTGTTGTACACCGACATTAAATACGAGCGGTAATGTTAATCTCTAGCAACGATTATTCCTAAACTTCAGTCTTTAATAACTGCAAAATGTTTCATTCATTTCATCTTACAAAACGTTAGCAGAGTCTATTACCAGGGCAAACGCTATTACATTCTTCCGCTCTGCCTCGATTATCTCTAGATAGACCACTCTTTCTAGACGTCTTAGCACTTTGACATCTAAAAACCTTCTGTCCTGCCTGGGCAGGCAGGGTGGGGGAGCACCCCGCATACACACCTTGTCTTCTTTTAGTTTCAAAACATCACTACTTCTACTAGCTAACTCCCGTTCCCTTGGTAACGTAGAAAAAAAAACTCAACGCTTATTGGGTGAGGGGGAGAGAGTAACATGTTTATTGGATGAGGTGTTACTAAGTGAAAAATCCCCGCTTAAATTCTCGGAAGCTAGCCGTCCGTTGGATTTCGCTGAAAAACAGCTGTACGTTGGCTGGCTCCCTCCTTTCTGCATCTGCTAGGTCATAAAACTTGGAAAGCCATAAACTGTCTTTCTTTTTTGTAAACAAGCAAGCTCGCACCGTTTTATGGTGGCTTACTAGGGGTAATAAAAAACTGCACACAATACAACTGAAAAAAGGGCTTCAGCTATTTCCACGAATTCTTACAAAGGTTTTGTGTACGTTATCCAATCTGCCTGTGTGTGTTCCGAATTTACAATCATTGAAATTACGTGAGAATTTCAAGTAAAAGCTGCTTGTGTGGTAAACTATCTCACAGTTTCATGTGGGGTCTTAAAAAGAAAAACAAAATCCTGGGTGGTCTTTTTACTCACAGAAAAATAAAGATATTTGGATTTTGAAAATAAGAGTTTTAATTAATAATGTTTAAGAAATATAAGAAAAGGGAAGGGGGTGGTTAATTAAATACTAAAAAAAATGAGTTTATAAGAAGGAAATGTTTTAAAATATTAAAGAAAATTTAAATATCCAAACTTAAATTAAATAACCTCTAACAACTTCCTAAAATAAAACAATAAAGTAAAACAATCTGCATAATTTTGATACTATCCGCAAGCATGGGATACAAATCTAGTGCCTTTCAACCATAAGTAAAATTAATAGAATGGTTATAAATCAAACTTATATCGACTCTTCTTAGTTGCTTTTAGTTCAATCCCATAAAGATATGTTATTTTAAAATAAATGATCAACATAAAAAATAGCACAAATAAAATACATATAAAGTAGCAAACAGCTGTTTCGTAGCCTCTAAAACTCCATCATCAGTGCCAAAGTTAAAAAGATTAAAAACAGGTGTAGATGTTAATCTTTTTAACTTTGCCACTGATGATGGAGCTTTAGAGGCTCCGAAACAGCTGTTTGCTACTTTATAGGTATTTTATTTGTGCTATTTTTTACGTTTATCATTTATTTTAATATAAAGGCACAAAATTCAATCCTTCCCTTTTAAAAATATGCTATTATTCCAAAATTTAGCGCTAATTTTAATTCCTTGTACGAGTGCATGAACGATACTTTCACAAAATCGAAACTTGTTTTTTATCAAAGTACCTTATGGTAACGTGACAATAATACTTAGAAAGCCTCGGGTTTAAAATAAAAAATTATTAAAATATGTTTCAGAAAACTGTTATTGAAAACCTGAGAAGTACAGTCGGACGAAAGTAAAACAGAGAATGTAACACAATTTAACAAAATGCATCCCCGTACATTTTAATCTCCACATTGTCACAGCAAAAAACAGAAATACCCATTCGACTGGAAATTGTGTCTCTTTTTATCAATATTTAAAAAAAAAATAAGTTCAGAGGTCGTCTTCAAACTGAAATTGTACCAAACTCTGAAATTATCAATATGAACACCTATAATGTTGACATCCTATTAGGCATTTTCGATAAATTTTGTCTTAAAGTACCAAACATGATGTCATTCTGTCAAGTAGTTTAGGAATTATGAAGGTTTAAAGTTTGAACTCCTAATGTTAAATTCATTTGGGATCATTGAAAAACATGTAAACACATAAAAACTTTCTTTTACAAAGGTGTCACACAAAATATACATATAAAGCAAATAAACCACTGACATGTTTCGGTTTCATTCGAGATAAAAAACCATTATCATAAAAATACCGCATCGATCAAGACGAATGCCACTGGACAACGAAATATATAGAACATACAAAACACATAAACGCCCTCTGTGTATGAATCATGAAAATAAAATAAAGACGCCGATTTAAAATTGTTTCCTTTAAAATATTTATTTAGTAATTCTAACCATAAATTTGGAATAATATTGGAAATGGTATCGTTGCAGATTAAACCTCTTCGTGATAGGTTTCCATGGACTCCCTTATAATAGACTTAAAATAAAATTTGAAACAATCTTATTTATTTTCTCCAGTCTTATTTAAATCTTATGGGGAATCTATTTCGTTGACCAGTGGCATTCGTCTTGGTCGATGTTGTATTCTTATGATAATGTTTTTTATCTCGAATGAAACCGAAACATGTCAGTGGTTTATTTCTTTTACATGTACATTTTGTGTGACATCTTACTTAAGTAAAAGAAAGTTTTTATTTGTTTATATGTTTATGTAAAAGCGAAGTTCTCTTTTAAATTTTAGGATTTAAAAAACATTTTTAGAATTGAAAAACAGACTGCAATGTGGGTAGTTTTTTACTCACAAGTTCAAGAACTGATTGTTTAGCAGAATGAGCTAATTTTCGATTCCCTATTTGAAACTTCTAGAAATCGATTTCTGTTAAAACATTTATCGGTTACAATTCCTATATTTTATTTTAATTAATTAAAAGATATATATTAATTTAAAATATACCGAACCAGCCAAATATTATGTCAAATTTAGGTGTTCGTATTGTAAATTTCAGACTTTGGTACAATTTCAGTATGGATATTATCTTTTTTTTAACATAAATTAAAAAAAGACATAATATCAGCGTGTAATGGCTATTTTCGGGGGATTTTCTGTGACATTTTGGAGATTAAAGTGTATGGAGTGTCGTCTTTTGTTTTTTGCCTACTGAACTATAGAGATATTTAAAACTGTTACTTTGAGAGATGACTAAAGAGAATATTACATTATTGTTTCTTTTTTTTTTTTTTGCCTATTCAACTAAATAATTCTATAAAAATTGTTGCTATGAGAACTATTATTAGATATATAAATGTCTACTTTACATGAAATATATATTCGATTTAAAAATAAACCATGCATACATAAATCTTCTAAATATAATATATTACGAGAAATGAAAATAAAAGTCAATTTAAAAAAAAAAAAAAATATGTTTTTCAGTAAATCGATTTAATTTTCTTTTTCTGAAAGTTCTAAAATTTTTATCAGATATATAAATGCATACTTTATATAAAATATATATTCTAGGTCTAAAAATAAACCATACATACGTAAATCTTCAAAATAATATATTACGTGAAACTAAAAAACTATTAAAACAAAAAAACCCAGTTAATTTAAAAAAAATTATCAGTTAAAGAATATAGAGGCATGTTTTGGAACTTAAATCGCCGTCAAATTTCCAATCCTTGCTTCTATTTTGTCACGGGTTCGAATCCCTAACCAGCACTTTTAAAAATACATTAATTTCAATAACTAATATTCTCCTCCAAAGAAAATCGCACCAAATAAACTTTATTTTATTTTTATTAATTTATTATATTTTTCTGATGACGAAATCTGATATCTAATTGTTATGTAACAAATGCCAATGCTAATTATTTTGATTTATCTGCTATTACGTGCTTTTATTACGTTTCTACTGCATATTATTAAATATTCCGAATTTTAAGGTATCAAAAATATTAATTTTATTTTATTTATTTTTCTTATTTTATTATTATTTCAATGGTATATGCGTTAGAACAATTTATAAAAATCCTAATTCATAGTATATTTATCATTCACTAGGAAAATAGTAATTTCCTATTATATCCCGAGAAAAACTCGCAATCTACAACGTGTTATCACTCTCAAGTTAATTTCGACCAAGTCATTTTCTAATTATTTTTTGTATCTATAGACGCTTCTCTTAGCTACCCCTATTCATCTTATCAGTGAGCCTCCTTTCACACCGCATGCACCGTGCGATCCGCATTATCTTAATCAGTGATTTATCCCTATCCACATTATTAATGAGCCCCCTTATGCAGCATGCTATCCGTGAGATCATTGATGAGCCAAAATCCTTACTTAATCTCTACTTTCATCTCAATAATTTAGATCATTTTCACTCTGTTTGAAACAGTGCAACTATATCAAAATAGACTTTAAATATTTACCATAGGCCATAAAGTATCAGAATTCTTTGTGTGTTACAAACGATAAATGCTTCACATACCATTTTGATCAGAGAATGTTGGGTATCTTAGTAACTAAATCATTCTTGTAGTGTATTTATTAGAGCGCAGTCAGTCAGACTGATGGACAGACAGAAACATTTTTAACTATGTTGGAAAGTGTTTTAAAAACGTTCAATGAAAACACCGTCAGTTCCTTTACGTAGAGTTCAAAATTGGTACATAATGAAGTTTTTTACCATTGTCTAAAGTGAATACAAAAATTTTCAACAAGTCTCTTTAAATTCGTTTCTGAACACCTAATTAGTAAATATCTTATAAACTGTTACAAAAATGTACTAATTGGAGCAGCAATAAGTACTCGCTTTGTTCATTGTAATAAACATTTTATGGGTGATTACAGATATTCTTGAAAAATTAATTAGTTGTTTAAAGCAGGAAATCAATTACACCAAATTAACATATTTTTAATCGATTTACTTCTAGCGTTTATGCGAAGAATTGGAATACAGCGAACTTCTGGATAAAGCATCAGAAACGGCCGACAAATATGAAAGAATGGTACATGTCATATTTATTAGTTAAAATAAGAATTTCACTGTCTGAGTATTCTAAATATTAAATGAACTTTCTTTTGCAGGTGTACGTAGCGGCTTTTGCTGTGTCTGCGTATAGTTCTTCTTACCATAGAGCGTGCCACAAGCCTTTTAATCCTATTTTGGGAGAAACGTATGAATGCATCAGAGATGATAAGGGTTTTAAATTTATTGCTGAACAAGTAAGCGTATATTTAAAATAGATTTTAATACTGTTTTTAAATTTTTAAACTTATTTTTTACTTCATGTCATCTTTGTTACATAGACTCATCCTATGAGCAAAAAATCTGGAAATTTCGGAATATTAAATTTTTAAAATGCGGCAGAACAATCAGTTAGTAGAAACTCAGTAATAAAAAAATTGAAATGAACGTCACCTGCGAAATACCTTCGCGTTGTAAAACTACATTACTGACTCACATGCGTAATTATTTATTGTAAATTTTAAATATCTTAATATTATGTTCTGTATTATCGCACATACAGGGTGATTATAAAAATATACATCGGGTTTTAAAACACTAATTCTAAAACTTTTACATACGGAACAATGAATGATGCATGAAAGTAAACGTTAAGTACCCATGTATTTGTTCATATCGTCATTAATTTTCAATGTGGCTTTCTCTGGTCACACGACACACATGTATGCATTTGAGTTCAGTCCATACCTCCTTCCACGATCTCTAAACATCCCGGTTACTTTTTTTTGTGTGTGTGTGTGTTAAAGACACTTTAAATACACCCACTGCCGGAAACTTTGGTTGAGCTAAACGTGTGTCTTGTGACCAAAGGAAGTCACAGGGAAAATTTGTGATGACACGAACAAACACTTGGATATTTAACGTTTATTTTCATGTATCCTTCATTGTTTCATATGTAATGTTTTAAAATACAGTATTTTGAAACTCTATGAATCACTTCTAATTACCCTGTATTGGACATTCAAAATACTCATAAGGGTGGTATCCCAGAGAAGTTTTCTGTTATAACCCTTAATGTAATAATAGTGGTTGACCCTGTTAATTATGAATGCATTTAGAAGCAGTTGTATTTCCCTCACTCCAAGTCTCTCTGAATTTTTGTTGCTTGTATTGGAAATTCAGCGTGCTATTTAAAAAAAAAAAACAAATTAAGAGAAATGGTTTATCTTACAATATCTTACAAGAGAAGTGTGTAATTATACATTTACAAAGACATAAGACGCATTGGTCTTTATTTTATTATTTTTATGCACAAAACTACAAGTTCTGGTTAACATAAAGAAAACTTTTCATAATTAATAAAGTCGTGAGAATCCAATCGCGTTAGTAGAATCCAATAAGAATCTCCATTTCCGAAAACATAAAAATGTAACTTTTTAATACAAAATTATACAGAAATCCTTGTTAAACCGTCACTCACTTTCAATGTCACTCTATATAAAACAGCAGTTTCTTAAAGTTCCGGCCAAAGAAATCAAGTAATAATACTATAAATTTCCAAATAAACAATCACTCCAAATAGGAGACCTTCGACTTACAATTTCCCTTTTTTCAACAAGCTGAAAAATGAATAAAAGAAAACTGCCCACTTAAACTGACGGCTATTCACACTAACTGTAAATTATATTCTTATTTCAAAGAATAAAGTCGTGAGAATCCAATCGCGTTAGTAGAATCCAATAAGAATCTCCATTTCCGAAAACATAAAAATGTAACTTTTTAATACAAAATTATACAGAAATCCTTGTTAAACCGTCACTCACTTTCAATGTCACTCTATATAAAACAGCAGTTTCTTAAAGTTCCGGCCAAAGAAATCAAGTAATAATACTATAAATTTCCAAATAAACAATCACTCCAAATAGGAGACCTTCGACTTACAATTTCCCTTTTTTCAACAAGCTGAAAAATGAATAAAAGAAAACTGCCCACTTAAACTGACGGCTATTCACACTAACTGTAAATTATATTCTTATTTCAAAGAATAAAGTCGTGAGAATCCAATCGCGTTAATAGAATCCAATAAGAATCTCCATTTCCGAAAACATAAAAATGTAACTTTTTAATACAAAATTATACAGAAATCCTTGTTAAACCGTCACTCACTTTCAATGTCACTCTATATAAAACAGCAGTTTCTTAAAGTTCCGGCCAAAGAAATCAAGTAATAATACTATAAATTTCCAAATAAACAATCACTCCAAATAGGAGACCTTCGACTTACAATTTCCCTTTTTTCAACAAGCTGAAAAATGAATAAAAGAAAACTGCCCACTTAAACTGACGGCTATTCACACTAACTGTAAATTATATTCTTATTTCAAAGAATAAAGTCGTGAGAATCCAATCGCGTTAGTAGAATCCAATAAGAATCTCCATTTCCGAAAACATAAAAATGTAACTTTTTAATACAAAATTATACAGAAATCCTTGTTAAACCGTCACTCACTTTCAATGTCACTCTATATAAAACAGCAGTTTCTTAAAGTTCCGGCCAAAGAAATCAAGTAATAATACTATAAATTTCCAAATAAACAATCACTCCAAATAGGAGACCTTCGACTTACAATTTCCCTTTTTTCAACAAGCTGAAAAATGAATAAAAGAAAACTGCCCACTTAAACTGACGGCTATTCACACTAACTGTAAATTATATTCTTATTTCAAAGAATAAAGTCGTGAGAATCCAATCGCGTTAGTAGAATCCAATAAGAATCTCCATTTCCGAAAACATAAAAATGTAACTTTTTAATACAAAATTATACAGAAATCCTTGTTAAACCGTCACTCACTTTCAATGTCACTCTATATAAAACAGCAGTTTCTTAAAGTTCCGGCCAAAGAAATCAAGTAATAATACTATAAATTTCCAAATAAACAATCACTCCAAATAGGAGACCTTCGACTTACAATTTCCCTTTTTTCAACAAGCTGAAAAATGAATAAAAGAAAACTGCCCACTTAAACTGACGGCTATTCACACTAACTGTAAATTATATTCTTATTTCAAAGAATAAAGTCGTGAGAATCCAATCGCGTTAGTAGAATCCAATAAGAATCTCCATTTCCGAAAACATAAAAATGTAACTTTTTAATACAAAATTATACAGAAATCCTTGTTAAACCGTCACTCACTTTCAATGTCACTCTATATAAAACAGCAGTTTCTTAAAGTTCCGGCCAAAGAAATCAAGTAATAATACTATAAATTTCCAAATAAACAATCACTCCAAATAGGAGACCTTCGACTTACAATTTCCCTTTTTTCAACAAGCTGAAAAATGAATAAAAGAAAACTGCCCACTTAAACTGACGGCTATTCACACTAACTGTAAATTATATTCTTATTTCAAAGAATTTGAAATAAGCCCTCGAAAAATGAAGAAATCGATCCCCCGTTTCTCCTTCTTATAATTAACCAATGAACCCATAAAACTAATCAGAGAAGCGCCTTACCACAATGAACCTATATACAAAATTTGAAAAAATCGGATAATTCTGCATGAAAAATCCATTTATCTAAATTAAGGGGGGGTTAGCCCCCCGTCCCCCCTTTATACTTAACCAAAGAACCCCCAAAGCTAATCAGAGAAGCGCCTTATCACAATGAACATATATATAAAATTTGAAGAAAATCGGATAATTCTGCTTAAAAAACCCATTTATCTATATCAAGGGGGGTTAGTCCCCCCCGTTCCCCCCTTTATACTTTACCAGTGAACCCCCAAAACTAATCAGGGAAGTGCCTTACCACAATGAACCTATATACAAAATTTGGAGTAAATTGGATAATTCTGCATGAAAAACCCATTTATGAAAATTAAGGGGGGGTAGCCCCCGTTTCTCTCCTTTACACTTCACCAATGAACCCCCAAAACTAATCAGGGAAGCCCCTCACCACAATGAGCCCATATAGAAAGTTTGAAGAAAATCAGATAACTCTGCATGAAAAAAATCATTTATCTAAAATAAGGGGGGAGGATTAACACCCCCCCCACGTTACCCCCTTTATACTTAACCTATGAACCCCCAAAACTAATCAGGAAAGAACCTTATCACAATGAACCCAGTGGTGTAGTCGAGGGGGGACGGCGTCCCCTCACTTTTTTATTTTATGTCGAACGTCCCCTTACTTTTTATTTTAAAGGGGGGCGCTAGAGACGCGAGAGGACGACATCTTTTCAAACTTACTAATTTTTTTTTAAATTATGAGCACACCAATAAATCAACAATTTTAAGAAATAAGGCATTGATTTTTAATACTTTTCAACAACATGGAAAGTGTTTACGGTGTCAGATCGCTTGTCTGTCTCCATCTGTTCGCATTCTACTTGTAACTTCCAAAAGTTTGCTTGAATTTCGACAAAATTTTATGCATATTTTTTCAATGTAGCCTTATCACTATTGTGAATTATGTATATAGCATCAGTATTTCGTTTACGAGTGATCAAAAAAGAGTTCTTTCATATTACTGTTTACTGGGCGGAGATTGTTTGAAATACACATAAATGAAGTAATGCCATATGGTATTGAAATTCGTTACAACATATTCCCTATCAAAAATAGCATTTATCGTTCGTTTACAGGGACGTTAAAAAGTATTTCGAAACACCATGAGCTATTAACAGTAATTGTTTGCAATGCAGGGAAAACGGTGCACGAAACATTTATAGTTATTTTACAAGGCCAAAGAATCCGGACACATTGTCAGACGTGGGTTCAGTTGCTCGAAACGTGTTTTCGATTATATTTTGTATTTTTCAGCTGAAGAAAATATTTATTTGCTAAGTGATACGTAAATGATATTCGTATACAGGGTCACACAAAAATAATCCAAATACACTACCGTCATGGCCGGATATTTCTTGAAATGCGTTTTGCAGCTGGTTTAAATTTTAGTGTGTTATGTGATGAGTGTGAGTTATGTGATGAATTTCTATACATGACCACTCAAAATAATTCGAATAAATACATTACCATTTATAGATAATTATTGCTTGGTATGTGTTTAAACTGAACGAAATTATATTTTCGATAAAAAAAAAAAAAAAAAAAAAAAAACGCTAGACATGCTTTTCTTTCACACATTGTTGCACCAAATTAATTTTACAAACATTTGTGTGTAATGAATATACTATATATTGGCCGGTATACAGTGTGTCTGTGTATTATAAAAGTTGACACGCACTTTAATTTGTTACCTGTTCGAGATAAGTAGATAACGTAAATTATAAAAAAGTTTAAAATAAAGTAAACAAAAAATAATATTGAAATAATATTGTCAATGAAATAATTATCTAGTTAATTTTCAAACATTTATACAATAACTCTTAATGCGGCTCTTCTATTCAAAATTTGTCAGTCAGAAAAAAATTTCCTTTTTGCTGCAATAAAATCATTAAAAATCTGCATATATTTAAAATTAAATTTAAAAACTGAAGGAAGAAAGCTGACTTATAAAACCTTTTCGAACCATTTAAATATTACTTTATCAGTGAAAATGGTCCTGTGCACATATTGGCGATAGCATTTTTAGAACAAAATTAAATATTAAAGAAAAAGAAAAAAAAATGCATCTTGCAAGTGTATCTACATAAAAAGCTGCACGGGCAGAAATCATGTAAAGAGACAGTGTAGTTTTAAAACTTACAAATAAAAAATAATAATAAGAAGAATTGGCTAAGCATGCTATATGTATTTTCCGTCAGCTGCAGTACATAACTGGGGGTCAACCGCACATGTTTATTATCATCCCTGTTACTGTTACCTTCTTGTAATACCTCATAGCTTTCCTAATTTGATATATAGTCGTTGTCCCCTTCTTCCCCCTGCATATTTCCTACCTTATTTTAAACTTTTTTGCATCTTACATTGACTACTTATCTTCAAGTTTAAATTTTTTCGGACGCCCTGTAAAAGTCGACCTTAGCTCAAATTTGAAGACTTTGTCAAAAAAATGCAATACTTTGATAGCAACGTGGTTCAAAGTGGTTTTAGTGACAAAACTTGATGCTTTTAATTTATAATAGTAATTTAACTTTAATGAATAATAATCTGTTTAATCTTCTAATTTATTCTAATCTTTAACGATTCATCCTTATCTAAGTGAAAACCAGAGCCTTACTCAAAATTTGGAAAGCGGTAAATCATAGAATGGCTACTGATACAAAATCTAGAAAATATAATGAGGTGAATTTTTTTTTTGAAAATAAGTATTTCTGTAAACTTCATTGAAAGAGGGAAAATAATGCATATTATTAAACTGTGAGAGCATTAAATATATTGCTGTTGTTTTCAACCCATTTTCCCCCTTTTATTTAAATATTTAATAAATAAAAGAAATTAATTTGAGCCACTTTTTCACCAGCTTTCTTTTATCTTTCATTTCTGTATCTATGTGACAGTCAAATCTTGTGATTCATTTTTCACCCACTTCTTGTTGACGTAGAGCTTTGAAATTTGGAATATATATATATATGTATACCTGAGGAAAATACATGAATTGGACATTAATTTTTTTTTAATTAGATCAGTAAGGGGGGGGGGAGGGGTCGGTCAACGTCGGCACAAAAATGGCATTTACCCCCATAGAAATAACATTACGATTGTTTAATTGAAAAAAATAGCTCCATTGTTTCAAAATTCATCCATTTTCACCACATTGCTGCCCGCATCAGTATGACATCATTGAGCGACGCACACATTTGTGCTTTATATTATAAGTTGACTTTTTGTGAATTTTAATGAAAGTATGTTTTTTTTTCTATATTTAATTTATTTTTATTAACGTTAAAAGTAATTTTATTAGGAAAGTGTTTCTTAAATAAGTCATCTGGCACAAGCATAAGTATTATTTGCCATAGAAACTCTACTTCAAAATTATATCTTTAAAAAATTTCCGCTCAATTCTTTAAACACTTATAGAATGGCATGGATTCAAATCAATTTATAACTAGAGTAGACTTTTATATCGCTATTAATAGTGTGGTAACATTCACTGAGACGATTCCCACATTAAAATTTCAATTCATCGTAGAGAATATTTACGAGTTAAATAACTTCTATGTCAAATTTGAAGTTTCTAGTACTGATAGTTTCAGAAGAATAACAACTTTAAAAAGTTTTCGGCTTATATCAGCACTTAAAATTTCGAATATTTTAAAAGCCATTCTTCGTGAGCATCTGCATGTTAATAGCTACCAGATAAATCGTGATGAAACGAGTTTAGAAGATTTACTTAACAATCAGGGCTCCCAAATGGTCCGCTTTTTTGAATACCAGTATTTTCTTAGAAAATTTTTATTTTTAGATTTTTCTTGTAAATTTTGCAGAAACAACCTCCGGAAGTAAATTTTTGCAGAAAAGTTTTAGAAACCTACTAAGAAATTTTCTGTTAAAATATATTGGTATTCAGTTTGTGAACCATTTGAGAGCTCTGGACAATTCATCCTTTTAAAATGTAAATTAAAAAAATAATAATAAATAAGATTTTACGAGCATGTAAGTCCAGAAAGTATATGTGTGCCAAGTTTTAAGTCAGTTACTCTTGCTCAAATATTTCCACACAAATCATGATGAAACCAATATTTTTGAACGTCTTTCTCCATTTCATCCCGTAAAAATTCAATATTTACATATTAGAAGTAACCTAGTAACCGATTTAAAGAGTTACTAATTCTACAAAAATCTTGATGAAACGCGATTTTCAGAAATTTCTTTATAAGGATACTGGTCTATTTCACCCCTTTCAAATTCGTATTGGGATGTTCGGAAAGTTCCTTTCATTTGAGAAAACTAATTCGTACCGGAAAATTCTGCCCGTCAATTGACATTAGGTATTGAAATTAATGTCTAATAATTAAATGATAGAATTTTCCGGTACGAATTGGTTTTCCCAAACGGAAGAAACTTTCCGAACAACCCAATATTTTTACACGTTGTTCAAAATTTTGTATAGAGTTTGGGCAGTGGCATATATAATACAGAATGTTAAATAATCTTTTCATCATATATAACATACCTGCGAAATTTAATCTCAGCCGAAAACACCGTTTAAATGGTACCCTGCTCAGACACATACACATATTGACTCATTGCAAAATCACCAAACACAGACTTTGGGAATCTTAAAGAAAATACCAACTCGCACACATGCATACGCACATACATAGAGAATTGTTACAGAAATAGGAAAAGCAGACTCAGGGAACCTATAAAAGTAAAGATATAAATTTCATAGTCTTTTTTCTTGTCATGATTACAATATTTTCCTTACATTATACGTGTCCGTAATGTAAAAATGCAATCATTTTCAATGCTCTTAGTATACAATAGTTATTCTATGACTATCTCAAAAATAAACAATGTCTAACAAAAGTCTCGTTGCGTGGATTAGTGTTATTAAATTACGATATCTATTTCAAATACGTATTTTCACACATGAAATAAGGCTAACAATATTTTAATTTATGGGAAGCTATGAACGACCAACATATAAAAAATTTTAATTAATTTAATTTAAATAAATTTTAATTTAAAATTTAAAATTTAATTTTTCAATTACTTTTCTCTGCAATTCAAAATGAAAAGCAAGATTCATAATCAAGTTTGCCCTATGGGTGATACAGATACAGACCCCAATGATCGAGACTATGAGCGTGCCCCCACTTTTTTCCCCAAGACTGCACCACTGAATGAACCTATATACAAAATTTGAAGAAATCGGATAACTCTGCATGAAAAAAATAATTTATCTAAAATAAGGGGGGAGGATTAACCCGACCCCCGTTACCCCCTTTATACTTAACCTATGAACCCCCAAAACTAATCAGGAAAGAACCTTATCACAATGAACCTATATACAAAATTTAAAGAAAATTGGATAATTCTGCATGAAAAAACCATTTATCCAAATTAAGGGGGGTTAGCCCCCCGTTTCCCCCCTCTTTATAGTTAACCAATCAATCCCCAAAACTAATCAGGGAAGCGCCTTATCACAAGGAACCTATAAACAAAATTGGAAGAAAATCGGATAACTCTGCATGAAAAATTCATTTATCTAAATTAAGGGGGAGGATTCCCCCCCCCCGTTACCCCCTTTATACTTAACCTATGAACCCCCAAAACTAATCAGGAAAGAACCTTATCACAATGAACCTATATACAAAATTTGAAGAAAATCGGATAACTCTGCATGAAAAAAATAATTTATCTAAAATAAGGGGGGAGGATTAACCCCCCCCCCGTTACCCCCTTTATACTTAACCTATGAACCCCCAAAACTAATCAGGAAAGAACCTTATCACAATGAACCTATATACAAAATTTGAAGAAAATTGGATAATTCTGCATGAAAAAACCATTTATCCAAATTAAGGGGGGTTAGCCCCCGTTCCCCCCCCCCTTTATAATTAACCAATCAATCCCCAAAACTAATCAGGGAAGCGCCTTATCACAAGGAACCTATAAACAAAATTGGAAGAAAATCGGATAACTGCATGAAAAATTCATTTATCTAAATTAAAGGGTAGGATTCCCCCCCCCCCCGTTAGCCCCTTTATACTTAACCTATGAACCCCCAAAACTAATCAGGAAAGAACCTTATCACAATGAACCTATATACAAAATTTGAAGAAAATTGGACAATTCTGCATGAAAAAACCATTTATCTTAATTAAGGGGGGTTAGGCCCCCCGTTCCCCCCTTTATAGTTAAACAATCAATCCCCAAAACTAATCAGGGAAGCGCCTTATCACAAGGAACCTATAAACAAAATTGGAAGCAAAACGGTTATTTCTGTCAAGAGTTATCGCGTTACGTAAGTACATACGTACATACATACATACATACATACATACAGAACGGGCGGGCACATAAGCTCTCAGGCTTTGATAGCCCGTGAGCTAAAAATGAAAACAAAAATTGTAACAAGGGATTGGGAAAACGACAATGAACTAATTAAAGAGAACCAACAACCCAAATTCCAAAACGCTATAGTTTCATTGTGAACTTTACCTAGTTTTTTAATTTCTTCTGAAAATCCAAAGAAGAGGTATTAAAAATTGAATTAAAAAGTAAAACCGAAGCAATGAAACCAAAGAAGACTGTTTAGCTTACATTTGTTTTATTTGTTAAATTCCTACATATATTGTAACATGATATTTTAATCATCGTTATCATTTTCTTTTAATAACAGTTGTAGGGAAAATATATTTTACTGGGGATTTCTCGATGAATTGTCTCCTTTTAATGTTTCTATTCACGTTCAGTGTATTAAAAAATATATATTATAAAGTGAAATAAAGTTTATAAATAAATACCAGTTTTATGCTCATTAAAAATGAATATAACTAATTTAACTACTATATAAGAAAAAAAAAGTAATTCGCTTTTATCGTTACCTCACTTAAAGCGTCGTTGCAATCTTCGGATTCCAAAAGAGGTCACGTTTTAACGAGGTTTAACTGTGCAAACTTCCAAAATTAAAAAAGAAAGGTTTCCTTATACGACAATAATTAGATAAAAATATATTGATTAAATGTGTATTGGATCGTGTAGACTTGGTTTACTTGTTAACTATTGGACAACAGAATCGCTGATGCCTGGATTGTATAGGCAACGACTTTTTATATTTTGTGAACACAAATTTTCGGAGTCCGTTATTACACCTCTGAACAGGAGCTATAAATAATTAAGCCCACTAAACGAGTGTTATTTTTTACAGATTTCTCCGTTTATGTATTATTTAATGTCAATTCAACAAGGATTTTTTGAATAACTTTTGAACCAAACAAACTAAAATTCTAAATGTGCAAACTATGTAATACTCAGTAGCATAATAAACCTTTGTTTCATTATTAGATTTTGCAAAATTTTGTGTAGTTCCTTTGGAATTTTTTAGTTAAGTGCGGCTTCAGTTAAAAAAGAAAAAAGATTAAAAATCGTCCATATTATTTTGAAGCTTTAACTAAGCAGTTTTATCAATATGCAATAGGTAGCTTTTATTGTGTTTTCAATTATGTTCTTGTTCTGGATAAATTTTTGAAATTTGGAGGAAATGAATGAAAATGGCTTCGTCACGATTACCTATCGAACAACGAGTCTTTATTGAAATGAATTATAATTTGTGCGGTTAATTACAATCCGAAATTCGCTAAAAATTTAAAAAAATTAAAGCACACAAAGCCACACAGGAATGCAATAAATGCCTTAATAGCCAAGTTCAAGACCGCTGGAAGTGTAACAATGTTTTCGGAGAAAATTCAGAAAAAACAAATGTTTCTTGACCAAGAAAATTTTCAAAAAGTAGAAATTAAAACAATACCATCAGAATTAGTACTGTATCATTTGCAGATATCACTGGAACGTCAATTTACAGAACTGTGTTCATAGTATTTCATACAAAAATACTCAAAATTTTCAAATATCCATTAAAAACGAATGCTTATTATTATGTGCATTTCTTTATTTGTACATAAAATGAATATTTTAAAATTCATGCTGATGTAAATTTTGTAAACATTAAGAGATTTGAATCCATTTGGACACTACACTGTTAACTAGTATTTTAAAAACACAAATTGCACAAATTGTGCTTATTAGTTGCTAAAATCAATGTAAAAATTTTTTTAACTCATAAAAGAGCTAAAATCCTACATGTTTCGGCTTTAAACTTAAAGCCATCATCGGGGAAGAGGAACAACACAAACGACTACTGATCTACTACTATGTTTGTGTTGTTCCTCTTCCCCGATGATGGCTTTAAGTTTAAAGCCGAAACATGTAGGATTTTAGCTCTTTTATGAGTTTAAAACAATTTTTACACTGATTTTAGCAACTAATAAGCACAATTTGTGCAATTTGTGTTTTTAAAATTAAGAGATTTGTTTTAAACATATTAAGAATAAAATTGCTGAGTTAATGATGAGCCTACACTATACACGTTGAACTAATATTTTCAACAAATACTTAGGTAATATTTTTATACTTTGTGTTTGCTACAAAAAAGGCAAAACAAACGAGAAGCTTCAGAATATTATTTTAAATGTATGTTAGTACTAAGATTATGATGAAACTGTTAAAATTTCAAGCCACAACTTAGAAGCGGGAACATCAGTTTAAAACTTTCAAAAATCGATTTTTTAGCACCTTTTCATAGCTTATAGTATGGTAGTATTATTATGATAGTTGTATTATGATAGCTTTAGTTAGAATATAGCTCAAAAACGATTTTTTAAAATTCGAATTATTACAAAAGTTACAGTGAAAAATAGGTCGCTGTAACTAATTGCCGCTGAAGCAAACTTTAAACTTTAAATGCGTTTTTCTTGTTTTTATCTGGTCACTAGGATAACTCGAGATCCGCTTGACCCATTTCTTTTGACAAACGTTAATAATTGAATTATAGGATTTTTTTTAATTTATCGATATTTTGTCATTTTTATGAAGATTGTGAAAATGGCGTCATTTTTAAAAAGATAATTCAATCATTTAAAATTTAAAAAAGCCTACGCTACGCCATAGGTAATACGCTAAAGATTAATTCCATTAAGTTTTTTTTTTTAATGTATTTTAATGTTTGAGGAATCCTTAGTGCAAGCGGCCAGCTGACACCGCATTTTCAAGACACGAAGTATATTTTTTGTAATGAAAAATTACGAAACACTACATTGCAACCCCCGCCCTTAAAAAGAAGTTTGCGTTGTTATTGAAACCCACAAAAATTCCTCAAGTATGAACTTTTTCTCGGCGTTCAAACTAGTGTGTCCCTCTAAGTTCATTTCGCCTCAAATAACTAGTGAACCGAGTTAGTTACAGCCATGAATGCGGTATCTAGATAAATTCCCTGTATTAAGATGGTATCTAGAAAACTAAGAGTGATACGGCAATGTTCAATGATAAAGTTGTAGAACTTTATCGATTTAGTAAATTTTATTTTCAGCCTGTACAGATCAAAATACCTGACAGTGATGCGAGACTTTTTTTATGAAAAAAAAAAAACGAATTTTCTTAGAAAGCGAAATTATTTTTTTAGGTAAACAAATGCAATTTTATCTAATCAAAATGTGACCGTACGCAAATAGTAAGCGGTAACTGTGATGTAGTACAAGCAAGGAAAAAACGAAACCGTCTGTTACTTTGGTATTTAAATAAAAATTATTTGTTTTAGAGCTCGGCCATTTTTATCTATAAATTCGCTTGTTTATAAATGTAAAATCAACTTATCATCTGCATCAAAATGCAGACGATATTTACATGTTTTGTTACATTTATGTTACATTATTTATTGTGTAACAAATAAACTTAGAAACGTAACGTAAAATAATTCAAGCTGCAATTCGATTCACTTTCAAAAACTTTCTATCTCTATTAATTACAGATACGAACTTAATATCCTAAAGTGCAATCCATGCATTAACAATTAAGTATTTTTTATAACCAAATTGAGAAGTTTCCTAGGTATAACAATAAATATCCCAATGCATGAATTTTCTTTTTAATATCATCATTTCTCTGAAAATAAGAAATTCAATTCTTTAGGTGAGTCATCATCCACCAGTTTCTGTCTGTCATGCAGAGTCTAAAAACTTCATTTTCCATCAAGGTAAGTTTATTTTTTAATTATTCAATTATGCTATTGAATGCGTTGTTCAATTATCCAGTTCTATTCTCCGTCTCCCAGAACGTTCAGCAAGAACAAAAGGCATTCTGGTAATTCCTATTTGTTGTTTGAACTGAAATTTTTGAATTATAATAAAGGTACGCTTAAAACATCTGGATGTTTTAAGAGTACCTTTGACTTTAACTTTTTGACTAACCCGGTTGAACAGCCAAGTTTCAATTTTTCTAGTTCTCGGAATTTCAGCTAATAACCTGAAATAAAAACTACCACGCACAGCTCATAACTGTTATATATTTCCGTACGATTACACTGGTTTACACGGTTTATATACTTTCGCCGAAATGTGTATTTTTTCATAGATTCTAGTGCACTGAGTACGGGAAAATTTTTGTAAAAAATCTGTCACGTCTAGTTTAAAAAATATTTATTAAATACTTAAAAATAATAAAAACATGAAATATGAAAAGAAAAAATTAGAAATGATTGATTTTACTGTTCTTTTTATAATATTCTTGATACGTTTCTCTTAAAATAGACCAGCGCAGTAGTCCCCTAACATACTTTCATCCCAAAAACCTTTGTGTCTGTCTTCAAAAAGTATAAGGTCTTGGTGAAAACGCTCGCCCTGCTCGTCACTAACAGAGCCCAAGTTTTCAGGTAAAAAATCCAGGTGTGAACGGAGAAAATGTATGTTCAGAGACATGTTCACACATATTGCATGATGGTTTTTTAATAAAACAGCAATATTTTATGATTTCCTAAGAATCCATGGACGACCGTTTTAAAGGAATCCCACGATTTCCTAAGAATCCATGGACGACTGTTTTAAAGGAATCCCAAGTATTTTTTCATTAGTAGATAAAATATTTTTCAAAGTCCTTATCTTGCATAGTTTAAATATCTGTGGACCGATAAAAATTCAATCTTTTAATTTTGCGTCTGAAATACTTGGAAAAATTTTGTGTAAATATTTAAAAGCAGCACTGTTTGTATTGACAAAAGACGGCTTTCACGAAATTTTTTATTAGGCCCAATTTAATGTGTAACGGTGGCAAAATTATATTTTGCTGATCCACTAAAGATGTATATTTCACATTCATTTTTCCTGGGGTAAATTCATTTTGGACAGGCCAATATTTTTTTATGTAATGGTGTTCTGTAGCTCGACTATCCCACAGGCAGAAAAAAACATGAATATTTGGTATACGCGCCCTTTAAGCCCAGTAACATAATAACTACTTTTAAATCTCCACATATTTTCCAGTTGTGCTGTTCATATTGTATCATTTTCATTAAAAGAGACATTGTTTGATAGGTTTCTTTACTGTTTACGACATGGCCAATTGGTAAAGATGGTTTTATATTACCGCTATGAAGTAATACAGCTTTCAAGCTATATTTAGATGAATCGATAAATAAACGCCATTCATTTGTATCATAATTTTGATTCATCACATTAAAATGTCCTGGAATATCATGGCAAAAACAAAAATAATTTTTGGTAAAATAACTGCAGAAAATTTGACTTCGATTTCGATAATAAGCTACTTTGGTATTTAGTGTCAATAAGTTCCACTGTTGTAGACAAGAGGCATAAATCTCTGCCTTAGATCTAGATAGTTGAAAGTGTCGCACAAGGTCGTTCAACATATTTTGGTTTATTAAATGTGGCGTTTTATCATCTTTGATTATGAACTCGTCATCATTTTCATCCTCCATAAACAGATCGTCACTATCTTTGGAACACGAAATTGACATACCTGGACATACGGGATGTGGTAGAGTTTCCGAATGTGATATCTGTTTTGAGACTGATGGAATGTCAGGATATTGAAATTTATGTTTATTTTTTGAATGCAGTTTTTGTGAAACAAAAATAACAGTGATTTTCGTGATTTGAAGGTTCTCTCCATAGCATTGGTGATCCAAATTGAAGATACTTTTTTTTCTCAGTATATAAGAGTGGGCCTACAGCTTTCACAAAAAACATATGGGATCCACTTTTTACCTTGATTACTCACTGAGAATCCAAAATAATGCAAATGTGCTGTTTTAAGACATTCGGATATCTGTCTTCCTTTTTATGCGAATATAAATTGTTCACAAACCTAACAAAAACGATCAGAATTTATTTTACCCACTCTATTAGGCATTTTATCAAAAAAAAAATCACTTTAGTTCACAAGAAAACAGAATATAGAATCCAAGTTGACAATGCGTGTAAGTTGAATGTGACGTGATTGATATATTATAGAATTAAAAATGTGAATATTGAAAATTGTAAAAATTTTTAAAATGTGACGTGATAGATTTTTTTCAAATACCGCCTTTCATTAGTAAGAGGTAGTATAATAAGAAAATAGGTGTTTCATCAAAAGTATATAAAAAAAGTTTAAATTTGTAAACCAGTGTTATTTTTGTAAAAGTTTGTATTAATTTAATTTTCAAAGAAAGAAGTCGCAGAAATTTTGAAAGAACAGGGATAATAAATAAAACTTAAAAAATGAAAATATTTTCTATGAACACAGTGCCGCAATCACGGTATCCCAATTGACAATTTTCTTCCTCTACTTGTAATTGTCTGGCTTTACTTTTCCTATCATTTCTTCTTTTCTGAAATTTCTTTTTCATTTCTCCCTATTTATACTTAAAATATGGATATCTTCTATAGTGCAATGGTTTGTGAAATGGTATCTACCACGGGAATTACCACAAAGGCAGTTTAGAAAACCATTTTGTTTCAGTTCTTCTGTTAGTGATAATGTTCGTCATTTAGGTCATTTGTAAATGAATTGTTTTTCGTTACTTGGTATTCAATAATAAGTTTTCTGAATGGCTTGTATTCCACGTTTATTTCTTTCTATCAGAAAAACTTTTTTATTCCACTTTTTTACTGCCCTGCAGGTAACTGTCTTTTTAATGGTAGAGGGTTACATTATTTTTTCGCAATTTCACTAGCGTATTTTGTAACACCCTGTGTATCACAGTTATGCACCCTGTGTATGCACGATTTTCATTACTTTTTTTACGAAATTTAAGAATTCAAGGAAATGAGATATAAAAGAACGTTCTCTCAAAAGTTTTGTCACCTACTCAATAGCGTACAAAAAATAACATTCGATACTTGTGTCTCGCGTAATCTCCGACATACTATCTGAAGAATAAATTCCAAAGAGCAACACCCCTCTTGACGTATTACGAAACTCCCTCTGATTTTGTGGTAAAAAATCTTCCCACTTATTGTTCTTATTAACCCCTTGGGGACGAGCGACATGTATACGTGACGCATAAGATGCTCAGAATCCTCGATTATTCCCACCAGTTACTTTTTATTGGAAGCTTTGCCTTATTTAATGACAACATTTCTGCGATTCAATTAGGTGAAAATTTCTGTTTTGAAAAACCGGTGGCGAAAGATTAAAAATTATGTAAAGGACGCTCGTCGCGAAGGGGTTAATGTTTGGGACGGCTAACTGCGTTTATTCGCATGCTAAGCAAGTCTGTCTAAGAGAGTCGTAAATCTTTAGACTGTCCATTCTTTTTGAAGGGTTTTGTGGTCATCGACAAAAGAAAGGGGAGTCTCAACAAAAGAAAGAGGCGTTGACCGACCTGTCAGCGACGTCCCCTACTGACCTCTGAACTTTAGACATGCTAAGAAAGTCATAAAACATCCAAGATAGCGAATTACCATAACAGACGTTCTAGTCCGGAGAAAAGTATAGTCTGGGCGCTGCTTTATTTTGCTCCTTGTTTGATTCAAGTGTGCGATATAAAATCAGTACTATCACCAGCTACAAATTCAGTCTCACTATATACTCTCGACTTGAAAAGGTTACTAATGTTAAATAAATGAATGTCACGCACTATATTGACAGTTTTGTCCCTAAAGACCGCATAGATAGGGAAACAGTGTTTACCCCCGACTTAATTCGGGGCAGCCGTTGAAGTGGTTAAGGAACAACATCTTACAAGAGATGCAATTCGGAATATTACTCAAGATACTGTTGAATCAACTCACGGGAACATTGTAAAACTTTGATTCCAAATGACATCGTTTATATAGGAGTTATTGCATAGAACAATTTCAAAATTAGAAGTTTGAGGCTGAAAACCCTGCCTTGATTTATGTAGAAATTTCAGACTCTCAAATGAACCTAGATACAAATACTTATCTAAATTTCATTCTTGCGTTACAATAAAATATCTAATATTTAAAAAATAATAATAATTTCGTAATCCATCTACATGAGGATTTCTCAAAGTGGGATACGCGAAAAGGTTCTAATGTGTACGCGACGAGTTTGTGTTAAAGTCCTGGTTGGACTCGGGTCAGGTTGGGTTGAGCTGACGCTATTTTTTTTCTCTCCGGGTTGGGTTGAGATTAAATATTTGGTATACGGTTGAGTTTTGATTATTTCGGATCAGGATTTTGTTGACTCGATTTTTCAAAAATAAAGTCCTGAATATTTTTTAATTCAAAGAATTTATACATTTCAATATTAATGAGTGTATATATGTTCATTTTTATACAAATAGATAAAATTGATATTAAATATATAATTTTGGGCTACTTTTCCATAGTTGTATTAAAATATGGAATCATTTTCATTCACTTCGGGTTTGAATATTCCGGGTTCCGGTCAGATACAACCCGACCAGCGCAAAACTGAAGTCTGCGTCAACAATCAACACACGACACGGTTTGGCTAAATGAATCGATGAAAAAGATTTTTCATTTCATTGATTTTTTTATAAACAAAATATAACAACATACTTAGATGGTGAAGATGAGTTATGACTGTACCCTCGGCAAATGAACGCGAAAAATTCAACAAATGTACGAGGGTAAACACATCACATTAAAATGCTTTCTACCTGTAGTTTAAATTAAATGTAAAATGAAAGCATGTTTATTTGCATTAATTCGTTTCTGTTTTTCTATTTATGACTCTCACAGGTAAAAAAAAAGTAGGTATATCTAATTATTCAAGTGGTACGCGGGGCAATAAAAGTTTGAGAACCACTTATGTAGAAATTCAATGAACGCTATGAAACTGAGAAACATAGTATATACATCAAAATTGCGTCTATTGATTGAGTACACTGTTAAAAATTTGCAGTAAACTGTCTAGTCATTCAACCCTTTTTATAGAAAACAGTTAAATTACCGTAATTTATCTTTATTCTGATAAAATATGGACCACATACTGTTAAAAATTTACAACAAACTGTAGAGTCATTCGATTATTTTTATAGATAATGGTTACTTAACTGTAATTTTAATCGATCCTGACCAATAAGAACGCTTCGTATTAAGGTCAAGTAACCGTTATTTATAAAAACGGTTGAATGACCGGACAGTTTACTGCAAATTTTAACGGTGTAAATAGGGTCAGATACGCTTCGTAACATGGCCAAGTAACCGTTATCTTTAAAAAGGTTCGAATGACTGGACAGTTTGCTGTATATTTTTAACAGTGTGGGACTCTTTTCATAAAATCAAGTATTGTTATTTTTAATATATTTTTCTTGTATGTAAGAACATATTATAAAATTTCCAATTGTTTGAGTTAAAATATTTTGAGTGAAGCAATACGCTTATTGAAGAATTCCAAAATTACGATATCAGTTCATCTAATAGAGTACGTAACGTAAATACATAAACATACGCATTTTGATAAGGCCCATTCATAACTTTAGATTTTCTTTTTATTAAGAAGATATCAAAAGAGAAAAGAAACAGGATCTCTTCTTTCAAAATTATGAATAGGTAAAAAGAATTAGTGCGATTTAAAAAAAAATGCTAGACAAATGGTTAAAAAAAGTAGTTAAAACCAGTGTGTAAATTTCTCGAAAATATCGTTGATTTTTTTTTTTAAGTAGACAATATTATTGATCTTTAGTACGAGGGAAAGTCATTAAGTAAGTCACAAAAGATAATTAAATAATAACTTACAATGATTTTCACTTTAAAACTATTTTTATTTCTCAACATATTCTCCACCAATATCATGTCACCTCGCTCCGTGTCACCTCACTTATATCACCGTTTTATCAGTGCCCCAACACCAGTTGCTAACATTCTTTCCCTTACGAAAATAGCTCATAGAGCTGTATAGAACTCTATAGAATTCTTTACAAGTTCTATAGAATAACCATTCTACAAAATATTATTTCTATAGAGTTTTGAAGAATTCTATAGAATACTTTTTCTGAAGAAAAGGTTTCTATATTGTAATGACTCCTCTATACCGACCTGATAAAGATGTTGAGTGATAGCGAGGTCAGATCGTTGGCAAAGAGAATTTCTCGCATAAATTAGAAAATAGAATTTTATTGCATAACAATATTAATTCTAATAAAAAATATGTACAAGGTGTTAATACAGCATTTAATTATTTTTCGTGGGTCAATCGCTTATAAATTAATGTCCTCTTAACTCTAAGTGCAACTCGATCAATCAAAAGTCTCAGAAAATTACTGTCAGTCGTAACTTCTAAATAAAGTTCATTCGGAACAAGGCTCGTCCGTTCCTTCTCTTCGGAAAAATATACTAAATCATGATGATTCAGAGTTAAAGAACTCTCGCTAACGCACTTGTCGTGCTTTTCTCTTCGTTGGGATTTTCACCTGATACCTGCTGTATCAGTCAAATAGAGGTCAGACCTCACTCTTTCCAGAGAGTCACCACTCTCGTTCAGATCTATTCCAAAACTGTCTTCTCTAACTTTTTCATTCTCGCTGGGGATCTTTCACTAGGGGCGGGGATTTGGTCGAGGCAGCGCCCCTTGAAACTGCCCAGCCTCTTAGCAGCCTTGAGATACGTCTCTTTCATCTATAATAAGTCCGTCATTGGACGTTCTATGACAAAGGGCATAGTTTCGTGTGCAAACCTAAAAATCGTGTGCAGAGATCGCTTCCCTCGCAGATGCTCTCTTTCCCACGACTCCGGCACAGATCAAAGCATAAGACCCCTCTTTGGGTACCACCTTACCAATGCATCACTGTCCGAACTTTCCGCTCGCAGTACAATAGAATTCGGCGTTTGCTTGTCTTCAAGGCAAAACTAGCGTGGGAAGATGTGCAGTTAAGTGTACTCACAGGAAGTGCTAGAATGACACATAGTGCAACTGGATGTAGAGGCTCAATTCTTTACAGCACCCCCTCCTCAAACGATTCTTAAGGGTGAAACACTAAGAATCTCTAAGAGTCGAATAAAGAATTGCAAGCTCAAATTACATCAGAGTGGCAAGAAATAAAACACAATGAAAAATAAAAAATAAAACAACTTAAAATAATTTTATACAAAAGTTTATCAAGAAATTTCCTTAAACTCGACTCAGACAATCAACGTGCGGAATGTCTTTGCCTGGGCGATGAGAAATTGCATAATTATAAGGTTGCAGAGCCAAGGACCACCTTAACAACCTGGGATTATTTCCAGAATTTCTTTTTAGAAATACCAAGGGATTGTGATCGGTTTCGATAGAAAAGTTTTGTCCATCAATATAATGCCTTAACTTTTTTATCGCAAAAATAATTCCAGCACACTCTCTTTCAGTGGCGCAGAAACTTTTCTCACTATCAGTAAATTTGCGACTTAAATATATTATGGGGTGCTCTTCCGATCCCTCTCTTTGAGCCAAAATCACGCCAATACCTAAGTCACTAGCATCAGTTTGTACTATGAATTCTTTCTGAAAATTAGGAGCGTAAAGCACCGGTTCTTCAGTAAGTTTCATTTTCAAAGTCTCAAAGGCTTTTCCCATTTCGTCGCTCCATGCAATCTTTTCCTTTTTATTTTTCCCTTTAAGCGCCCTCGTTAATGGTTCTACAATCACTGCATAATCTTTTATGTACCAGGAATAATATCCAGCCATTCCCAAACATCTACGAATTTCAGTTTTCGATTTCGGAACCGGTAATTCCTTAATTGCCTTTACTTTCGCCTCAGCTGGCCTCCGTCTGCCCTCCCCTACAATATGCCCAAGATATTTTATGGTTTTCTGAGCGAACTTGCATTTCGCCAATTTGATTTTTAGTTTCGCGTCATTAACCCTTTTTAATACTATTTCTAGATGACGCATATGGTCCTCCCAACTGTCTGAAAAAATCGCCATATCATCTAGATACGGTAAACAGAATTCCTCAAGTCCGTTTATCTCTCGCGTTAAAATATTCGCTAACTCCACCCGTTTTTTATTGGGCTTTAATAAATCCACGTGGTAAAACTGGGATTTCTGTCGACTCCCAAGAACATTCATAATATGATTGGTTTCCGAAATTATTGATTCATTACTTCCCGGTCCTATCCAACTATCCGACATATTATTTGGTTTACTGGTCGCCAACCCCAGTACCTCATTTCCCACGTTAAATTTCCCTTTTTCCGCCTTCCTGTCAAACCAAAATTTCCTCTTTTCTCGATCTGCTGACACATTTTTAACGGCCAAAACTCGACCTCTTTTTAATCTGTTCGCGAGATTAAACACATCCCCCTTCACGAATTTATTTTCCTCCGTCTCTCTTATCCATTCTCCAAACACTAACGCTTTCAAAAGCTTTCTAAATTTTCGATGCCAAAATGCAATACTATCGCTTATCGAATCTCTCATCTTAACACAGAACCGTTTTAGAAATGCGGTCGCTAAATCATTCATCAAACTTCTCACAAGGTCCAAGTATCCTGACACATTTCCTTTAACTTTCGCTTTCCCTAAGTGTAAGGACACATTTTCTAGGCACGTGCCAAAAATATCCACCTGACAATGCAATGGGACCAGCACCCGCGCCCTTCCACTTATGCGTTCGTCTCTGGCTTTTTCCACTATTAAAGAATCTCCCGCATTACAACGCGTTTCTTCAAATTCCCCTTTTCCTCTAATCTCTTCGAATGATGGATACCTGTCATGTTCCATTTTACTAACCCCTCTTTCAATGTTTGCTAAGATCGAAGAGTTCTCATATATCGACGAAGGCGATAATCCCTTATCTACACCAAGCAACTCAATAACACTTTCTAAATCCTTAACCTCGTTTATCTTTGCCAGATCCGTAAATCCGTCTTCGATCAATAATGGCAGCAAACCTTTGTCTAAACTATCCAACTCGATGGGATTATCTATCTCTTTACCTGCTCTAACAACTTTTGAGTTCCATCGCCCAACAAATAGTAATCCACGTCTGAATCTCTATTGTTAACTCCTGCCTGGGTTTCAATGACCCCCACACCTTCAATTTCTAACGTGACTTCTGCTATAGGTAAACAGTATAATTTACTGTCTAACGGAGTCTTAATCCATATGTGGTCTCCATTCAATTTATCTTGACTGACTAAGTCGTATGGGATTAAATCGACCTCACTCCCACTGTCCGTTAAAGCAGTTGCCTGAATTCCATTCACCAATATTTTGCTCAAATAGGGGGAGAAGGTTTCTCCAAGTGTCGGCTTACTAGTTAAGTGACTGACCAACGCAGCCTCTTTCTTTTTAAATTCCGGACAATTTACTTTGTAGTGCCCGCTTTGAAAACACGCATAACACTTAACTTCTCGCCTTTTTTCGAACGCCTTTTCCCTATCTTTATTGTCATTTCGATCCCTCCAGTTAAAGTTAATCTCCGGATTTCTGTTACCGTTTCGCCCATTTTCAAAAGTCCTGGGTCTTTCAAATTTTTTCTCTAAAGGGAGTTTCGGATTCCACGTCTTTTTAGAAGGGCGCTTGATTGCCTCGTACGCATCTAAAAGCCTCACCAGTTCTTCGGGGTCTTTAATTTCCGCCCAATTATCCATAAAATGTTCGCGCATTTCGGGAGACGCCCTCCGTTTGATCTGGTCCGTGACAAGCAAATTTTTCAATCCTTCAAAATCCGAAACTTGTAAGCATGACAGCCAACCTTCTAAAAAACTATTAAGTTGGAAGATCAGGTCCTTCCAAACTGAATTAGGATTCCGTGGATGTTGACTAAATTTTTGTCGGTACGTCTCTGCATTCAAACGATAGCGTTCTAACAGTTTTTCTTTCACATATTGAAAATCATCAATTTTGTCCTCGGGTTCTCTTAAAATTAACTCGGCCATTCCCACATGTAATAATGATAGTAAGTTCGTCACCAGCTCATCCGAATTTAGATTACATTTTTTTGCCTGTCTCTCGAATAAATTCAAAAACAACGAAATATCCGAATTCTTTTCATCAAAGCGATACATAATTGTTTTTAGGGGTAAATTACTCGTTCTAACTGAGACACTACTGGATGCTGTACTTCGGTCATCTGACTCTTGTGTTGCTTTTAATCTAGCCAACTCATGTTCCCGCTCTTTTTCTTTTTCTGCTTTTTCCCACAGTCTATCTTTCTCTTTATTCTCTGCAAATAATTTATTTTCCCTATCTTTTTCTATAAGTTTAATTTGTGCTAAAGCTAGCTCTTTCTCAAATCCCTCTGACAACACTATTTTTTTTTTATAATTTTCGGTACAGTATCATTTTCCTCTAAAATGACCTCAAATTCGTAAGCTAACGTTTGCAAATCAGCTTTCCTAAAATATTTAAGCTCCGACATTTTTAAGGATTAAAATTAGAAATTATCTCTCCCACAATTATAAAACACTACAATAAGATTAAATGCTATTCTTACCAAATGCGTCAAAATATTACCAAAATATACACTCATAAAAAAAGTACGCTTAACAATAATATAGGAAATATGCAACATATAAAAATAAGCAACTCTATCCTAACGTCTACATTCACCTTGGTATTTGGTTATAAAATACATATGGGATAAATTTTACACAAAACAACAATTTCAATTTTAAAAAGTACAGTAAAAATATTTAAATTGCAAAAGTCTTATTCAATTCCTTTTTCTTTTTATCAATGGTGGTCTTAATCTCTGCATCCACTCTTAAAAGATTTAGAATAATTCACAAAAAAAATATATAAAATCAACTCTGTTATCTTAAAATATGAAATGCGTTCGATATTTTCTTTTTTTTTTCCAAAGATCTCAGAATTATAGATTCAGCTAAAATTTGTAACACTGCACAACTCTTAGTTTGCATTAAATTAATTCAACAATAATTTAATTTTAACTACAAAATTTGTCTATTAAATAAGTTACAGTTATATCAGAAATATTTTCATCATACTACTTTATTTATTTTTCTACCGGAAAAATTTCTCAAAAATTTACTCTCACAAAAATAAACATACAACTTTCTTTCTTTTTTCTAAAGCCTACAGCACTTATATAAACACTATTAACAATTAAAGCCACTCTGAATATAAAAAGAGCTTACCTTCATTACTAAGAGTCTTTCAGGGCGTCAGAAGCACAGACTTCAGACTTTTACGGATGAACAGGAGCACAGACTTTTCTGGATGCATAGGAGCACAGACTTTTCTGGATGCATAGGAGCACAGACTTTTCTGGATGCCTAGGAGCACACACTGGGGTCTCTATCACACTTTTCGGATGGGGAACACTCTCCAGAATTCTTGGCAGATTTCTCTTTCTGATGCTGTGTTGATCCACAGGGACGTCTAAGGAAACTCGGGTCACAAGGAGATTTTTCTTGGAGCACTAGATGATTCAACTTACAGAGTTCACTCTTTGTCTTTAGAGAATGTCATTAATTTTTGATAATTAATCCCTCACCGCAAGCCACCAGTTGTAATAACTCCTCTATACCGACCTGATAAAGATGTTGAGTGGTAGCGAGGTCAGATCGTTGGCAAAGAGAATTTCTCGCATAAATTAGAAAATAGAATTTTATTGCATAACAATATTAATTCTAATAAAAAATATGTACAAGATGTTAATACAGCATTTAATTATTTTTCGTGAGTCAATCGCTTATAAATTAATGTCCTCTTAACTCTAAGTGCAACTCGATCGATCAAAAGTCTCAGAAAATTACTGTCAGTCGTAACTTCTAAATAAAGTTCATTCGGAACAAGGCTCGTCCGTTCCTTCTCTTCGGAAAAATATACTAAATCACGATCATTCAGAGTTAAAGAACTCTCGCTAACGCACTTGTCGTGCTTTTCTCTTCGCTGGGATTTTCACCTGATACCTGCTGTATCAATCAAATAGAGGTCAGACCTCACTCTTTCCAGAGAGTCACCACTCTCGTTCAGATCTATTCCAAAACTGTCTTCTCTAACTTTTTCATTCTCGCAGGGGATCTTTCACTAGGGGCGGGGATTTGGTCGAGGCAGCGCCCCTTGAAACTCCCCAGCCTCTTAGCAGCCTTGAGATACGTCTCTTTCATCTATAATAAGTACGTCATTGTTCGTTCTATGACAAAGGGCATAGTTTCGTGTGCAAACCTAAAAATCGTGTGCAGAGATCGCTTCCCTCGCAGATGCTCTCTTTCCCAAGACTCCGGCACAGATCAAAGCATAAGACCCCTCTTTGGGTACCACCTTACCAATGCATCACTGTCCGAACTTTCCGCTCGCAGTACAATAGAATTCGGCGTTTGCTTGTCTTCAAGGCAAAACTAGCGTGGGAAGGTGTGCAGTTAAGTGTACTCACAGGAAGTGCTGGAATGACACATAGTGCACTTGGATGTAGAGGCTCAATTCTTTACAATAGAATTCTTAGAAGTTCTGTAGAATTTTTTTCTATACAAGAGTACTATAAACCTTATAGAATTAAGTTCACGTGTGATAACGTCACACATAAAATTTACGTGTGTAGTAATTTATTTATAACTATATATTAAAATTTAAAAATAATAATTAATTTTGTAATACATCAGTTTAATATATAACAGTACTCCATAGGTTTAATATGATTATATACAGGGTGATCTTTTTTAAAGTCACAGTGTTTGGAGCGCCCTGTAGCGCGATCTAATAACCGAAATGGCACCAAACTTGGTATTTAGACTAATCAAGACATGGGAAAAAGGATTCCGTGAAAAAAATTAGTTCCAAAAATCGCCGCTAGGGCATTTTGTGGCGCTTTGCAATGTATAAAATGTGAGAAAAGAAAAATACTAACACATACAATCGTACAGTTAAATTATTAATGTTTATTTACTACATTAACTTCCCCGGTGAGGAATTAGACCACCTTCAATGTGAGCACCGTTCTCAGAAATAACACCGTGCATTCTGTGCACAACGTTCTCTACAGCCGTACGTAACATATCACGAGGAATATTCCGCACTGTCTTTGTTATGTTGTCCTTTAGAATAGACAAATTTGATACTCCACCAACATAAACTTGAGACAAAAATCGCATGGCGTGAGGTCAGGGGAATGAGGCGGCCATGCAACTGGAAAACTCCGACTTATGACTCTATTATCAGTGAAAGTTTGGCGCACGCGCAACAGCTGCTTTACCTTATTACCAATGTGTGGCGGAACACCATCCTGCATAAAGATTGTCTGTTGGAGACGGTTTCTTTGCTAAAGTTGTGGAATAACAAACGTTTGCAGCATTTCGTGGTACCTTTCTGCATTTATGGTGCACGTTTTGGGTTCTGTCGGAGTGATGGTCTCAAAAAAGAATGGCCCAATTACGAATTCGGCTGTGAAACCACACCAAACAGTGACTTTTGGGGAATTTAATGGGATTTCATGCACGGTGTGGGGATGCTCACAAGCCCAAATTCGGCTATTTTGTGTGTTCACGAACCCATTGAGATAAAAATGGCACTCATCTCCCCACAGAATGTGCCATAGGAAAGCATCATCAATTTCTACCCTGGCGAATGTCACTCGCTTATCATAATTACTTGGTTTCAGTTCGTGCAAGAGGCTGATTTTGTAGGGGTAAAATCCAATAACGCGCCGCAAAACTCTCCATACCGTGGAATAATTCATGTCTAATTGTCGAGCTACACCCCGGGCGCTGCTAGTACCAACAATGGTTCCCTGCGATCCTTCGACAATTGCAGTTGCCACATCAGTTATTACATCTTCTGATACTTGTTTACGCCCTCTCCCAGCGGGAATGTTCAGTGACCCCGTTTCCTGGAACTTCTTAATCATTTTCTTAAGACCATTCAGCGATAAAGGCACCTTTCGTAATTTTTTTCTGGTTCGAAATTCCCGAAGAGCTGCGGATGCATTACATTGATTCATATAATACAGCTTCACCAGTAACGCACGTTCCGGTAATGTGAGAGGCATGTCCACTGGAGCTCGTTTACTTCAGCTGAGATTATTTGTCGGAGCTGTCTACTACTTGCTTTTATAGCCCCTATTACTGGCGCTGTCATCGCACAACATTTGCATTTTTCTTTGATACCCGTGTTTTATGCTAATTCTCGTTATTGTAAGCTACAGCAGCGCCACAAAATACCCCAGCGGCGATTTTTTGAACTAACTTTTTTTTTCACGGAATCCTTTTTCCCATGTCTTGATTAGTCTTAAATGCCAAGTTCGGTGCCATTTCGGCTATTAGATCGCGCTACAGGGCGCTCCAAACACTGTCACTTTAAAAAAGATCACCCTGTATATTTACGTTTACAATTCATATATCTTGTTAATATTTTTTTATCTATTAGTATTCATATTGGTAATCATATTGGTAGGCAGTTGAAGTATTCCTTTTTAATGATACATGTTATGCTGCACGTTTTGGGTTCTGTCGGAGTGATAGTCTCAAAAAAGAATGGCCCAATTACGAATTCGGCTGTGAAACCACACCAAACAGGGGGGAATTTAATGGGATTTCATGCACGGTTTGGGGATGCTCAGAAGCCCAAATTCGGCTATTTTGTGTGTTTACGGACCCATTGAGATAAAAATGGCACTCATCTCCCCACAGAATGTGCCATGGGAAAGCATCATCATTTCTACCCTGGCAATAAACGATAGAGCGAATGTCACTCGCTTATCATAATCACTTGGTTTCAGTTCGTGCAAGAGGCTGATTTTGTAGAGGTAAAATCCAATAACGCGCCGCAAAACTCTCCATACCGTGGAATAATTCATGTCCAATTGTCGAGTTACACCACGGGCGCTGCTAGTACCAGCAATGGTTCTCTGCGATCCTTCGACAATTGCAGTTGCCACATCAGTTATTACATCTTCTGATACTTGTTTACGTCCTCTCCCAGCGCGAATGGTCAGTGATCCCGTTTCCCCGAACTTCTTAATCATTTTCTTAAGACCAATCAGCGATAAAGGCTCCTTTCGTAATTTTTTTCTGGTTCGAAATTTCCGAAGAGCTGCGGATGCATTACATTGATTCATAAAAAACAGCTTCACCAGTAACGCACGTTCCGGTAACGTGAGAGGCATGTCCACTGGAGCTCGTTTACTTCAGCTGAGATTATTTGTCGGAGCTGTCTACTACTTGCTTTTATAGCCCCTATTACTGGCGCTGTCATCGCACAACATTTGCATTTTTCTTTGATACCCGTGTTTTATGCTAATTCTTGTTATTGTAAGCTCCAGCAGAGCCACAAAATGCCCTAGCGGCGATTTTTGGAACTAATTTTTTTTCAGGGAATCCTTTTCCCCATGTCTTGATTAGTTTAAATACCAAGTTTGGTGCCATTTCGGCCATTAGATCGCGCTACAGGGCGCTCCAAACACTTACTTTAAAAAAGATCACCCTGTATATAAAATTTAATTCAATTCTAATACATTGTGATTCAATTGTCAATGTAATAATTTATGATTCGAACTACTGATTTAAATGATGATTTTGTTTGTTTATAATTCATTAATTTGTTAGTTAATTTTATAATCATTTATCAATTTGCTTTAAAATTTATAAAACCATCCATCTAATTTAATAAACTTTATTCACTTTAATAATATGGTAATTTTTATTCAAATATTTTAATCTGAAGTATAAATATTTAAATAATTGTTTCAGTTTTAACAAATAATAATTTGTTAGAGTTTAAATATTTTTATAAGACTATATATGATTTGGAATGCAAATTCTAAAATAAATAATGTTGAAATAACGTAATAAGAATTTTGAAACTGTTAATCATTATATCATGCTGAAAGTAGTGGTTCTTCATTCGATCAATTACGTCAAGCCGCATCGAGTGTGGTTAGTAGTTGGGAGGGTGACCACCTGGGTTCTACATAAAATTCTATGCATATATTTATAGAAGCTCTATATATTTTTCTATAGATATTTTTACAGAAGTTCTACAAACATTTCTATTGAATGTCTACAAATATTTCTATTGAACTTCTACAGATATTTCTGTAGCTTTTGATTAAACAAGCTTACAGAAAAACGGGCCCTAATTCTATAGGATTCTATAATGCGTTTTCTATAAATATTTTTTTATAGAATTCTATAAGAAATTTTTGTAAGGGTTGGGTTGCTATCTCAGCCACATTAGGATTTCAAGTTGAACCTTTTCATCATCTGTGAACATCATCTTACTTCCAAGACGGTTTTTGAGTGGACGATAAATAGATGAAAATCGCTGGGGGCTAAGTCGAAGCTGTATGGTGGATGTTGAAGAAATTGCAAGATGATGTTCATAGATGATGAAAAGGTTCAACTTGAAGTCTTAATGTGGCTGAGACAGCAACCCAAAGAATGTTCTGCAGCTGGTGCTGGGGCACTGATAAAACGGTGATATAAGTGCATAAATATTGGTGGAGAATATGTTGAGAAATAAACATAGTTTTGAAGTGAATATCATTGTAAGTTATTATTTAATTATCTTTTGTGACTTACTTAATGACTTTCCCTCGTATAATTTAAGTGAGTTCTCCTATCCAATTCGCTATTTTCTGATACATTATGAAATTATTTTTATAAAATTTGCAAACATTTCTTATTCATGTTTATTTTTTCCTAATGTAATTATTTTCATGCTTTTCCGACATAAATACAAATTATGCCATGCGGATGCATAATCTGGAAATATTTTCTACAATTTAAATTACTGACAGTATTAATTGGAAAATGAGACTAACCCCTTTTTTTCCCTGAAAAAAAAATCAAAATAGGAATGTCCGTATTAAAGACATGCATGCGAGATGGTAACATTTTAAAAATCAATAATTCAAGTTAATGAAGATAGAAAGGTGACGTTTTCAATATTTAGATGGAAAGGTCCAATAAAATCATTTTTAATGTCCTTTTAGTGATATTGACATTTTTGGGATCTCTAACATAAATAGTAATTTTTTAAGTATTTCCTTACATAAAACAATCTTAAAAAGACTATATATCTCAATTAACGAAACATGGTAATTAAATTTAACTTAGCACTACAAGATTAAATTGAACCTCTCGTAAAACTAACAACTACTTTCTCAAAAATATATGAAAATATTTCTATTTGTTCCATGCTAACATCCAAGCACATCTTAAGTTGTAACCATCACTTGTAACAATGCATTTTTAACACTTTCCAACATAGTTGAAATGTGTTTATCAATTTCATTTGTCTGTCTGTCTGTCTGTCCGTGCTCTAACTCACGTAAATATACTCATGTGATGCCATGTAATTGATATATGTTATTGAGGATTACTATGGTATGTTCGGTATTGAAAATTAAATGTGTAGCATTTATAGTTCGTTCAAAAGAATGCAGTTTCGTTATGGTCTATGGGAAAAAATAATGTATTTTTAAAATATTTCAAATTAATTGAAATTAATATATATCACTGAGGAGCACTAGAAAATTTTTATTGTAGAATAGGATATGCATAGCATTTAACGTTCATTTACAGGGACACACACAAAAATTCCGCTACAGTACTGTCTATGAGCGACAGTTGCTGGACATGCGTTTTCAGTTGAATTTTTAAATTTAACTATTTTTTTTTCATATTACTTGTTGTGTATAATTGCGTATAAATTCTATACAGGGTTGCACAAAAGAATTCATTTCCGTATATTCATGGAAATTGCTGGAGGGGTATTTTCAACTGTGTTAGGCGTTTCCTAGTTGAACTACATTTTAGCATAGATATATACAAATCTATTGATCATACACAGGGCTTCACAAAAGATTTTGAATACTTTTCTGATTACAGACAGTAATTGCTAAAATTGGATTTCCAAATGTAATAATGCGTTTTCTAATTTTCTACATAAATATCATCTTTCATCTTATTAAACGGTGAAATTTTGTTACAATACTCTGAATGTGGTGAAAAGTGTTTCATAATCTATGCTTAACGTATCATTTTTCTTTCTTATTATTTTATGTTAGATATTTGTTCGAACAAACAAAGTTAGAACACACCCCATTAAATCTTGTTTGCTGCACTTTTGTACTTCACTGGTGCACTCAACTTACAAGAAAATCATACTCGAAAAGCTAAGATCTTTCAGAAAATGCTGTCAAAATTGGCGTTTTAAGCCGATATTCGGGACAAAAGAGTCTCACTATCATCATCAGTGAGTCATCAGTGTCTTATATAACTCGAGATTTATAATATTCACAGAAAAATTAAAAACGATATTTGATTTTTGACTAGTACATCAAAAGTACTAGTCAAATAGTCTGCAAATTCCACTATTCCCGTATAAAAATGACTTTGTGAATGTGTCAAAGATTTGCGTTGTTGAGTGGAAAAAGAAGAATTTTGAGAATTCCCTTAACCCTTTGTATCTGAACAAATATGATTTCAAAACAATTTACTCAGATGAGGGAAATTTCTCAAGCATGGGAAAAGTAATTTAAAATATGTAAGATGTAAAAATAAAAAAATATTGCCAAAAAAGTGTTTGTGGCCTATCTGGAAGAAATAGAAATTTCGTATTTTTTATAAATATTGTACATTTTCTAGCACAGAATTGTGAAGAATTTAAACTTATCTTTGTGAAAAACCTAATTTTGTACAGCTCCAATCTTTTAAATTTCAGGAAATTCCAAATTCATTTTAGCAATAATCATGTACATTTTCTTCAAACGATAACTGAAATTTTAATACAAAAGCTTAATTGATAATCGCCGTTTGTTGGGGATTTTACGAACATTTTTTTGTTGAAAGAGAACGTCTTTTAAAGTACTCCGTGGAAATGACATTGGATTTTGCGTATGTTGCTGATATACAAAATTGTGATACAAAAGCTTAGTAAATATAACAGTTTCCATTTTTATACTGTTCCATAAATCAACATTTCGCAATAAAGAATCTTAGTGGATCGATTTCAGTCAAAATATACACAATAGTGCCAATGAATAGTGTTAAAAAGCTAATTTCATAATTTATGTAATATTTAATTAGTAAAACATGCAAGAAACTTGCTTCAGGCAGAAAATAGTTATCTCACATTGAGAGAGGAATTATTTTTTAAGATAGTTCGCACTATGTTCGTATCTGAAAAAGAAAACGAGACATGCCTGTTATTATACCATTTATTCGAATTCCATTTAAACCTGAAAAGCGACACATTTTCCACCTCCCATTCACCTATCGCCTCTCTATTTTCTGTTCTAATTTTGTAGCTATAATTGTTCTAATTCTTTTTCCTGGGATAACTATTAATTCTCAATAGTTAACTATTAGTTCTTAATAGATCCGTTAAAGATATTTTTTAAACACGTAAACGCGCTCTAAAGGCCTTGCTCATGTCTCACGTTACTCACGTCTCACTGCCAGTACGTTTCCGATGTTGGTGAAAGGAATTTAAATGAAATTCGAAATAACGAAGTATCCAGAAAGTAAGTTCCGTTGGCACTGAAAAAACACAAAATGTAATACAACAAAATCTTTTATTGTATATTGAAGAGCATATCTTGTATTATGTTTCACCTTAATTGATATTCCTAATGAGAATCGGATACCGAAGAATGATGCCGCCTTTGATGATAATGAATATTTTTTTGACATTCTTATCTTAGATTTAGTAGCTACCAAGAAAAGTTTCCATACGCAAAAAGAGATGAAAATCAAGATTTGGGTTATAGAATGGGGGAGAAAAAAGTCTCAATAAAAGGTCGCTCGCTGCGATACTCATACTAATCCGTTTATAAAACTTCCGCACCTATCTCTATACCAATGAGTCACTCATAATCTGTTCACCATACCTTTACCAATATGACGGAGAGAAACCGCTGCTGACACATTCTGTGTATTCAAAAAATATATGACTAAGCGAATTTCAAATGCGATCTCAACCCACTACAAAACGTCTACACTATCATCCTCTCTAATATTGGAGTCTCTGCTTTGGCAATGGATATAACTATTCGGCGATTATGCGTACTTTTTAAACTGCAGAACAACTGAAGCACAACTTGCAAACGGAACGTACTTTCTGCAGTTTACATGGAAACCAAAGTCTTTCTTCGATATCGAAACGTATCCGCAGGATTTATAATTAACCGATTCAGACCATCTTTGACAAATTTCAGAAGCTACAATTCGCTTCATAATTTTTCGCAGGATGATAGATTTGTAGAGTTACTTCTGTAATGAAGGGTTATTTCCCATTATGAGAAACAACATGTCATTCATCTGTGATTTTTGTCTCAACATCTTGCGTAAATAGTGATCTAAGTATGTACGCTATATAACGTTCCTCGTACGCGAATAGAGTCATTTGAATTTTTAAACGCATTCCATTTGTTCATGACATTAAACGTGTAAAGTTTCTGAATAGGACTAATTTCATTCTATATAATTGATTTTAATAATAATTTTTAAAAGACAGTTCACGCTAAAGCGTTCCTATTTCGCTTTTACTTGCCCAAGCACATGGAAATTGTAGAAATCTAACCTTTTAAAATAGCACATCTCATTGTTTTCGGCATAATATATTTCTCTCTTTCTTTAAGATACCACTTCCCATTTTAAGCAAATACACTCGAATGTTGCTAATTGCTATTGTCTGATGTTAATCACTTTGTAATCTGTTGTGTGCTTCTGTTGTTTACGTGAGCTGTCACTCATTCTTCTTCTTTTTGCAGCCTACTTTTCTGCATTTCTTATTTCTATTGATTACTGCTAATTTTCTTTTGTTATGTTTTCCTATCCCATTTTCTGCTGCTTCTTCCCTACTCTTTTTCCAGCCACTCTCGACGACACGAAAGACTATGGTAAGTTCAAAACTCCATGGATCGAAATGAAATACTCTATTTACAGAAAGTAACGTAACATATCTAAAATTACATAAGATTGTGAAAAACATCAATAGAAATACGATAGATCCAGAAATTAATCCTGATGGAAAAAACATGGAATAAGTTAGAAAAAAATCTTACTGGCAATTCAACAATTCAAAGTTGTTTTTTTTATCAATTGGTTCACAGCATGGAAAGTAACATAGTTACTCGAAGAACATCAAGCTTGTTTTCGATTTCTCTCCAGAAGTTCTCACAGCTGCCAAACTTCCGTTTTTTTTTCAAGTCAGATAAGAAATTCTAACTAGAAAAATATTTAATGAAATGTTTCTTGATTTTATGGGGTTATTAACTAACTTCTTTTATTTAATTAAAGTTCTGGTTTAACTGTATTTAAAAAAAATCCGGAAGGTTGGCAGTTATGTGTTGTCAAGCATTTGCGGAGTCACTGTAGCTAGTGCTGTGGGGATTCTACAGACCATGAACATCTGCAGAATGAATTTTCTTTTTGTATCCCACAAAAAATTCAGTGGCGTGGCATCAAGGTAACAGACAGCCGCAGCATGGGGGTCATCTCAACCATCTCAGAATTTGATTTTCTTGAAATTATTTCAGCCATCGTTTAATAGATTGGTTTCGTCGGTGGATTTTTACATGGCCAACATCAGCATCAATCGAAAAAGCTCTTGTTTGTTTATCACGAATTAGGACGGAATTCATGACATCAGATCACGTGACCTCCGGTCAACGCAATTTGCCGAGAAAGCTCTTGCTTGTTTCCTCCTCCCTAGCACAGTTTTTCGACCAATTCGGGCGGGGGAGATCACGTGATCTGCTATCATGAATTCCGCCCTAGGTCACTGCCCTGACAAACAAGAGCTTTCTAGGTCGGTACGTAAGTCGGCCATGATCTTTAGGAAATTCACATCTGAATCCCCCCTGAACTATCTTCGGGATTTTGTCTAACATAACTTAAGATTTTGACTAGATAATTCCCAATTCTCCTTAGGAAAAAAACTAAATAAGTTTTCAGTGTTTCTATGCACAATAAAAGTTTCGATCTAAAGAATACAGTAATAAAAATGAGTTTAAATGATTCTTTTTAATACAGTGATTAATTTCTGGATTATCCTGTGTAACTAAGGAAAGTTATTCTAGGACTTGCGAATTTTCTTTGAAAAATGTCCAAAATCCTAATAAAGTCTCAAAAGTGTTAAATGTTTGGAGGTGACGGCAGAGATTCAAACCAAACCTCCTTAAGTTTGCATTGTTTTCCATTCTTATCAGCATACACAGTTTTTTTATCCATATAAATAACTTTATTTTATTTAGCATTTAAAAACCAATCGTAATCTAGAGGACAAAAACATTTCAATTTTCACTAAGCGTTAATATTGCACAAGATCTAAAGCAGATAGTGTCTGAGTATATTCCGGTTTCCTCTTTCTTCCTTAACCCTAGAGCCACCCATCCTGCTTTATAGCTAGCCTGTTTTTTTTTTAATCGTAGACCTCCATTTGCATGAAATAGATTGCTTTACTGCTCCTTCCCAATTTATCTGTTATCGGGCACTACAGATATATCATCAGAGGTTAATGAATCAGAGACCGGTTGATCAGATGCCATTTCACATATTTTGGGTGCAGGAAACCAAACAAGGTTGAACCCCTTTTCAATCAGCAATTATTTTGAGTGTTCTTCTTTGTTAACACCAGTCATTTCTTTATTCGATATTCGCGCTATCGTTTACATTATTTTTAACATTATTATTGTCAACATCATGATGAACTTCATAACCAGTTTCGGTATTATCTAAAATTTCTTTATTTTCTTTATTTCATGAACTTTATGTAAGATGCATTTAGTTGCTAATATAGCAAAAAATATTTGCCGAAGAATATTCAATAAAAGTCATTAATCAACTTCGATTACTCAATTCGACATTCTGTGTGTGTGTCTGCGTCTTCATTTATGTTCTTGGTAATAGTTCAGATTTTTAAATTTTTTCTCCTCCTGACTCATTTGAAGCATTATTACATTTTAATTATAGTTATTAAAATTATCCTTTGTTGATTAATGTTCCCGCATAACTTTAGAAAGAATTCTCCGATTATGATAGATTGGTCCGTCTGTCTTCGGATACAAAAATCAAATGTTTCTCCGCTCCGATTACTTTGACCGTCTCTCCGGAATAAAAAACCAAACAAAAGGAAGATAATTGTCACGAAATTTTGATCCCTTCTTGAGCTAAATAGCAGTAATTTGCCTTTTTAAAATACTTATTGTATCATGCATAGTAATTTAATAAAGTTCGTTGCATCATATACAGGGATGTCCGAATACATTGCCGTGTATGGGCAATAATTTCTGAGAGTGTAGTTTCAACTGTATAATGCGTTTTCTAAGTTGCTTATTTATATATCTCCTTTCAATGTAAGAAAAGATAAAGTTTCTCAACTATAATCTGTTAATGTTGAAAAGACCATTATAATCATGGAGCATGTTTTTATTTTTTTTATTTTGTAGGGCTATAAGCAATTGACATACTAATATCAAATTTACTATTATTATTACGACATTTTTAATGGTATAATTGCTAATTAATGTCCTGGTCATACATCTACTTATTAAAGAGGCGATTTAGTTAGCGTATCAAATATTTCTTTTAATTAAAAATAATTATGAAAAAAATTGAACAGTAATTTAACGTAAATGGTAAGGCCTTTTTAAATAAATAGAAGAATTATTTTGCATTGTGGTTATAAAAACAATGTATATTGAATAGTGCAGCACATGACAGCTACATAACGCCTATAACGTTTTCACACGAGTGTCCTGTATAGGAGAATTTCATTTTTTATTAAAATTGTCCCATAAATTGAAGGAAGCAAATATTACGAGTAACTTGCGTCCGAGGAACAACACTTTGATTTTAACCAAAACGTTAAGGAACGATATAATGAAACAGCGGTCTGTACAGGCCGAAGTTTTCAGGCCCAGGCCCCAACATTATTGATTACTTAGACACATATATTCGAATGAAGACGCATTAAAACGATGTAGTTTAAAAGGAAAGACAATTATCATAATTTTTAACCTTTATAAAGAAAATTAATATACATTTTAAAAATATTTCTCTGAAATTTTGTAAACAAAAATAAATTCTTAACGATTCTGTTAAACAAATGTAAAATATCACTACTGCTTTTACAAAAAGTAATTGCCAGCCCGATAAGGCCCGGTAAGAATAATTTCCAGCCGCGTCCCGGTCAGATTGTTCAGAAAAAAAGTAAGCCTGAACCCGGGCGATCCCGATTCTAATAAAAGAGACTTGGCCCGCGAGTTGGACCAGGATCGAGCTTCGGTCCAGACCTATGCAGAGCTCTACAGCGAAAAAGTACTAAGAACGAATGCAAATAAAACAGAATCTTTTTTTGCGGAAAGGATTAATTTTTTTGTCATTATTAACGCTATCTGTCTCGGTAGGTAATCTGGGATTGAGTGGTTGAAAGTTTTTTTCAAGTTATCAATAGGATGAACAACACATTTGGCTTCATATACCATAGGTTAATTTATCCTATATGTTATGTACAGGTTGTTTATCAAATCTCTATGCGTTTTTGGCTTAAAGGGGTTTTATTCCCAATTATTACGCATTTACAAGAATACATAAAACATGTATAAAATTAGTGAAATTCAATGTGGCCTTCCGGGGTGTCTAAGCACATTTGTCATTGTCAAACACTATACTGGAACACCTTCACCAGTGTTGCTAGTGTATTTTCAGCCGCTGCAGCCATCATTCAGTTGAATTTTCACGTGGAAAACTGGGTGAAAAATCACCGATTCTTGTATTCTTTTCACAACATCTGATGTTATCACAGGTCAGCCAGAACATCTTCATTTTCAACGCTACCAATATGTTTGAATTTGTTTACCAAGTATTTTAAGAGGATTGTCTTTCAAAAAATCTTTTACATTTTTTTATCTGTTAAAGCAGCGGTTCTCAACATCTAAATTTATCCAAAATCACGATATGAAATATAATTTTTATTATTTACAAAATGAACTCTTGTTCGAATGTAAAAAGCAGAAAAGAACATTGACAAGTACAGCCGCATCACTCACTTCACATTTTTCTAATTCCTGAAACAGGTCAATTTTTGTCACAACGAAGACATATACAGTGACCTCTCACTTATACGCGATGTTCAGTAATTACTTTTTCGTACCACTATTTTAAAACAATAAAATTCGATTTTAAAATTCTGCGATTAAGTAAGGAGAAAATTACTTTAAAAAGAAACTGGTGCTGAAAAATAATTACCGTGGTTCGCGTATAAGTGAGAGGTTACTATATCTTCTCCTTTGTATCAGGAACTTTTGTACTTTTCTTATTCCTCTTTGAATTGACTTCAGTATGAAGCAAAAATGTTACTTTTATCTTCCTAAAATTTCTTAAAAAGATGCTTGCAGCAGACATTATCTCTCATAGCATTGATACATTTTATAATAGACAAGTGGACACGTACGAGGCTTTCGCATTGCAATCTTTTAGATTGTTTTTTTCATTCATTTTTAATGAACTGCAATATTTAATCCAACAACGTATTTTAACGAAATGTGCGTGTACTGCGTTAAAAGCCTGTTCAAAAACCTTTTCTATGATACCTCATTCATCATTGTGAGTTTTGTAGTCCATAGAAAAAGGGAAATAGATGGAATATTTTGGGGCAACAAGATATCCCTATGAATTAACACAATGAACTAGAAGCATTTCTAGATTCTCCTCTATATCACTTTTAAAGTAGCCATTTTCCTTTCTCCTTATAACTCTCGTCTCTATTAGAGAGCTTTCCCTACTCCATTATTGCTAGTTGATTGACGATTCTATTATGATTTTAAATTTTAATATGTATATGTTATAATTTATATTTATATTCTTGAACATAAATCTTCTTATTCAGAACCATGAGATATTTACTATAAATATCTTTCTGCGATCTCTATTTCAGGATTTATTAATTTTCTACAATTCCAAGTACTTCTATTAGAAATTTCAATTTTTTGAAGCTAAATGTTCCGAAACATTCAGTTTTAGATAAACTTTTAAGTAGTTTCATTAGGAAAGAAAAGCTTCTTCAAGTGAGATATTGCAAAGTGAATAGACTCATTCAATAAACGTGCGAAAATGCTTTTTCATTTTCTAAAGTACTGTAATAACCAGAAAAGTTATAGAAAGTTTTAAAAATAAATAAAAGAATCGGGAATTTTTAAAACAAATTCTGCATAATTCTTCCGATTGTAGATGTATTTTCGACTTTTAAATGGGGACCTTTTAAAAATAGAATAACTTTTTTTTTCTATTCTTTTTTTTTAATTTTTGGATGTATTATTTTTATTTTAGGCTACAACATTAATCTTTTTCTGAATTCGGAGAAATTATTAGTGGAATGGGAGACTATTATTAAATTGCCCCCTGTGGGATGTAAAGTGTCTAAAACATGCCCTCAAAACCGTTCAATATTTAAGTCGTGACATTCAGTTTGTGTCACGCTGACAAAGAAGCTGATCAAGAATTTTTCTTGAAACAAGTTTTCTGTACGTTCTCACTCTTCAATCATTCAAGCTATCGACGTTTTGAACAAACCTTCAAAAATTCCAATTTTTAGTCATTTTCATTTTTTGAAGTTAGTTGAAACTGAAAAAGTCCTTCCGGCCTGTACCGGGAGGAAAAGGTAGCTTTCCTATATCTTCGTTTTAAAATTTTAGCTAATGTTACTCGAAACAGCAAGCTAAAATGCAAAGAACCCGATTAGAGAAGATTCATTAATACTGAATTTAAATAAGAAATTTGCCAAATTAGTCAACTATAGCCAAGTTGGCTTCATTTATGAAGACTTATTTTTGATCGCCAAACGTCGCCAAGTTTGGCGATAATTTAGCGCTAACGGATATGATATATAGTTTTATGCGTATGATTGGGAAAATGATTACAACAATGAAAGATAATAATTTGCGAGAAATCGCGTTCACTAAAACTCATAAATTAATCGTTGAATTTTTGTAATGTGCTATCTTGTTTCAAAATGTCTGCCACCCTAGAATTTCAAACTACTGTATCTGAGCCATTTTTTAAGATAGAGGTAAAACAAAAAATGCTCTGGAATCCTTGTATCATAGCCTAATACTTAAACAAAAAATAAATTGGAATTTTTAATTCTTTTGTATATTTATTTTAGTTTTAAATCTGTAAGTGGTCTCCATTTTGAAACAAAATGGAGGCCACTTACCTACGAGTGTTAAATACGAGTGTTATCGTATGACATAGATCAGATATATATATATATATATATATATATATATATATATATATATATGTATATGTATATGTATAATATATAAATCAACATTTGAACGAAGGGTGGTTTTGGGGTCTGGGTGTCATGATCGGTGAAAACATACAGAAATTTTCCGGTATTGCATTCCTCCGAACGGCTGCAGTAGGTAGCTTTGTACTTTTTTGTATTGAAAGCTACCTAAAAATGACCTCAAATTTCAAACAGACGCCAATTTGCGAAATTTTGACGCATCTTATCAGTTTGAGATTAATTTAATATATTTAAAGAAATTGTGTTGTTTGTTTCTGATAATTATTAAGAGCGCAATCACTGACACTGATGTATCGTGGACCCAGTGCATAGTGAACTTTGGAGGAGCTTAGATCGATTCAAATAGCAACATTTTTATAGGACACTATTCACACACTTAGACAAAAGTACAATAGATTCAATTAAAAAATATATTTTTTTTTCTATAACAACAACGAAAAAAATTCCATAAAAATCAGAAGTACGTACTCATTTTCTGAATTTGCGGGTGAAGTCCTCCTGCACCTGTTCATACGTCATTTTAAAACAGCCTAAAGAAATCTTAAAATACAAAGTGTCTCGAAAAATTATGGTCGCGTTTTAAGAATTTCTATATAAGTAAATACATAAGATAGAAAGTTGAAATTTAGATTTGTTAGTTTATATAGGACAGTTTTTGTTTCACTTTTAAACGAGATGGACAAATAGCAAAAGTTGTCCCTTTCAATCCATAGTTGGAAAATGACTATTGTTTTTGCTGTCCCCAAAAGAACCTGCCTTTAAAAATAGCCTCTGTTCATGTCAGTTTTAAAATATATCCTAGAACATTTAGGGCAAAAGTATTTGAAATGACGAAAATTGACTTAAGTTTCATCGTGGATTGTCATTCATTTAGGCTGTTATTTCTTTTTGTATTTATTTCTTTAGGTTTTATAGAAATAAAAAATGTTTGTTAAATTGTAAAACAAAAATTTCAATATTGTATGACAAAATGAATCTTAGAAAACTATTATTTGGAAGTCCAGGTTCCCTGTTTTTGAGTCGTCTTTTTTTATACCGCGTAGGATTATACCTGAAACAAAAATTAAATTAAATTTCTAAAATACTTAAAAACAAGTACATTTATACAGACAATTCAATTATAAAGTTAAAAAGTACAAACATTTATTTAAAACAACATTATACGTTTCGGACTTTTCCAGAAGCCCCTCATTAGTCATGTAAAATTAAAAACACAAAAACACGAGACATGATAATACAACTTACAGAAGAGAATGTGTCAAAAACAGTTCAAAATATGGGGGGAGATGGGGTGGACATCTGAATCAAAATAAATGAGCGTATTCAGCTGGAACCGAGCTGACTTCATTAAGTGGAGATTTAGCTGATTTCGTGAACCAAGCCTTCCAAGAAAATACGGCTCCCATAAACGTTGCAATTCGACTTTTATGACTCTAGCTCTCAAAAATAATTCTAACATAATAATAAGTTCTAAAATACTGTATTAATCAGCATATTTAAACTAGTGATTGGAGTATTCGAATTCAAAATGTCTGAGGTCTCGATTCAGCCAAGTTCTCGAGTGATCTCGATTCGGACAAAAGTATTCGAATACAAGCCTCCTGGCATTTGTGTCGCAGACGCAAACGAAAACTGCGGTTTTCGACTGTATTCAGTTCTCATAGCTCGAGTTTTCTGTTTTCATAAACTGCGTCAGTGAATGTTTGTATTCAAATTAGTGATGGGAGTATTCGAATACAAAATGTCTGTGTTCTCAAGTGGTCTTGGTTTCAGACAGGAGTATTCGAATACAAGTCACCTGGCATCTGTATCGGTGACGAAATCTGCGGTTTTCGACTGTATTCAGTATTCAGTCCTCATATCAGCAGTTTTCTGTGGTTTCATAAGGTGCGCCAGCGAATGCTAGTATTCAAATACTGGACGCTGTTTGAGACTTTTTTTCTCCGGAATTTTGCGGCGGTTAACAGGATGATCAGCGCTCTTTTAGTTTTGATATTTAGTTTTATTTTTTCAAGCGTACAATCAATTCAACTAATATACATTTATATTTTTAGTTAAATCAATCATATGGATTTTAATTTAAGAAAACGATTATAATGAATAACATTCTGTGAATTTGTATTTAAGAAACGTAAATATAATTTTTTTTATTCATTTTTTAAAAATTTTACGATTAAAATAATTACTCATAGTGGAAAATAAAATTGTACGTTCGTAGAAAAGAAAAAAAAATTCTTGATTTCACTAATTAAAGACAAATTGCTTAATTTTACGGGCGTATGCAGGGGAAGGCCGGTTCTTCGCCTTCTAAATCTTAGAAAATAATAAGATATAACTTGCAATACTGAGAGACATGGACGTCGGCAGAATTATATTTTGGGACGGGCAAGATTTTGGAACACGTGTGGCAATGGCACACAGTCTAGTCTGCTTTTAAAATTGCAGAATATAAACAGGAAATAATCTAAACTAAGATTTTTTTTTGTCAGAGTTATCATGCAAAACAATTTTTAAACATATCAACATATAAAGCAATACAAGAATTTATCAATTAAGAAATACTAAATATAAATAAGTTTTTTTTTTTTTTTCTTTACCAACATGTTTTTAAAAAAGAAATTGAAGCAGTTTTTTTTTCCGTCAAAGGGCTTTGCCACCCTCAATCCTTTTTTTAAGATAAGTTTGAAACACATGAACATTAACAGGAAAACAAAATTAAAAAATCCCTGACGGCTCGGCCTACAGGCACAGGTAGATTTAGAAGACGCAGACCGTGGGGCGCCTGTTTGTCGGGAATTGCGGAAGAAATGACCTTTTTGCCATGATGCGGCATTTGGAAACGCCCACTTCGAAACCTAACTTGTTTGCAGGCGGAGCCAGCAGGGATTGTTTTTGTTTTATTTTTTATTTTATTTTTTTTTGGGTTGGTCCTATAAAAAACTTGTCAATATAAAAGTTTTAGATAATATTAAGAGGTTTTATAATAAATTTAAGCGGATTTGATATCTTCAGAATTGACGAAGTTATGAATTTTTTTTAAAAAACCCTCTTTCCCCCCCCCCCCTTGGGGCCATTTTTAATGATATCAAAATCTGTCATACATAAATTTTCGGCCCTTTTCCTAGAAGTAATAATAACTTTAAACGGATTCGGTACGTATCATAATTAAGAAATTATGGGGGGTTTTCTGTTTTCACAAAAAGCCCCCTCACCCCCTTCCTTGGTTCGATTTTGCCCATTAACGAACTTGACCGAGATTTTATACCCTTGATTTTATGTATTAGTTTGGAAGAGATTTGTGCAAATTTATGGGAGTTATCGTGTTCATAAAAAAGTGACATAGATAGATATATAGATAGATAAAGTTTTGAACTGGGGGTGATTTTGGGTTCTGGGAGTCATGATCGGCGTAGATCTACAAAAAATTTTCAAAAACTCCAATTTAGGGGAGAATGTAATAGGTAGTATTTCTTACGAAATCTACCTAAAATTATCTTACCCTGGGAGGGGGTGGTGTAGGGTTCAATGGGATAGAGTCATCCAGGCAAAAAATTCTTGTTTTTTTTTTTTCTCTAATAACAATCGTAATATTTATATCAAAACTCAAAAACATTAAAAAGAAAATAAATTGTTCTGTAGCTGTAAATTATAAAACGTTACCATTAATAAAAGAGTTACGTTTGTACGAAAATTAAACATTTCATTTGCTGAAAGAGGCGCTACTCATACTTTTCTAATAGACTGATGTGAATCTGACACGTGATCATAAAAAAAGGCAAACGATTTTACGTAGAATAAACATTCGAAGAGTGAAACATGCGAAATGCCGTCTCTCATTTATTAGTTTGAAGGAAGTCTGGAGTAGTTTTTAGTGCTACTACATTTGAATACAAAGAATCGATTCTGATAAGTTTTCGAAAACTAAGGTATCGATTCTTAAAAGATCTCGAATCGGCCCATCACTAATTTAAACAGCTATAATTAAAAAATTCACAATCCATAAAAAAGGATCCTATTTTTTCAGGTATATTTTGTAGGCAATTTAATTTCCTTTATTAAAAAGAAAGAAACATGTCAATACATTAACTTGTTAAAATGTGATCAAGGAAAAACTGCTGAAAAACAGATAACGGCTCAACGTTAATGGCTCGTACGCTCGCTCATTTGTGGAATTTTCGTATCTGACCTACGCGACATTCTTAAAGGTTACATTAAAAAAAACACCCAAGGTAATAACAATAAATACATTTTTCGTCATTTCAAACCTTTCTGGTCTCCTTGACTAACAATACGCGCGATCCAAAATTATTTTACAACGCCAAATAAATATTATATATTGGGTATTAAAAATGACTTAATAGAAATTGATATTACATTCAAATTATTTAATGACACTAGAGAAATCTAGTTCATTTATTGGTATTACAGATATACAATTTTATATAAATGTCAGTAATTTGGCAGGTACAAATAACTAGAGTTGCAACCTCTATGTGGATCGAATTTCTTTTATTATAAATTTCAACGGTATATCAATAATTCATCGGAGTTCAGAGGCCCCGAGAGCCAATAATTAAATTTACCAACCAATAATTCGATTCCATGGTTATCAGGCAGTGCCGAATATCAAAATCGAGATCGTTCACGAATTTTGATAAAGAACTTCTCTTTTTTTTTGCAGCAGAGATAGAATGGTCAAGACGGGTGTTAGCTTAATAATAATCAGTTTAGAAGCTTTTAGTTGCTGTTTGCCGCAAGCGAGGCCTGGATAAGTTTTGGATGAAGCAACTTGTTTTGAAAGCATTTGCAAATTGCACTTAGCTTTTGGTTTTCCTCTTAAAGTTGCGGATAAAATTTAGTCTCTGCTATGATGGGCTGAGAAAGTTAATTGCCAAGTTGTAAACTGAGAATTAATAGGATTGTCAAAAAGAAATAATTTCATTTAAATTATAGATGTGAAATGGGATTTTAACATTTTATTACCTTTCATAAATATATAAAAACATAAAATAAATATATAAAAATATAATAGAAATAATATATTTAAACGCGGAGATTTTTTTTCAAGTAGGAGTTAACTGGGGGTAGCCATTTGATTTTAATGTTTTATAAATTTTTATATCCCTAACATAAATCAAATCAAAATGGTATCTTTATTCGCTCTGCGTGTAATAAAAAAAATCTGAAAATCAGTATTTTAAAAAAAAGCAAAAATATAAATTTTGGACGAGAAAATAGATTTTTGTAACGACTACAATGTATATATTCAATGTCTATAATAAAGAATTAAAAAAAACTAGAAGAAACTTTCTTGTTCACCATTTAAAGAGGCCACTTCCGTAGTCTTATCGACCCTAGTCCTTTCCCATTTACGCTGTAACAAGTTTTTTTCAAATACAGTGACCTCTCACTTATACAACTCTCAGTTATACGACTCTCTCGGTTATACGCCGTATTCTCTGGGTCCCGTCCACTCTTTATGGGAAATATTGCTAAATTTTTCTCAGTTATACGACTGTTTCTCTCACTTATATGACGCTTTAAACGATTCAGACAATTTTACATTTCTCACACAACAATTCATTTTTATAATCTTTAAACTACAAATAATTCACGTTTTTTTAGCTTTATCCTTTCACTATTGTTAAAGTGTTTATCAATAATGAATAACATTTCTTATCTACCTTCGTGTGCTATTGAAGATGGAATCTATGGCGGGAGGGGGGGTTGTATGGAATTCTCTTGTGCCTGCCATTTAACAAGAGCCAAATGACTACCTAGAAAAATGTGACATCGCAGACAATTAAGAAATGTTTTAGGAAATGTTGTTTTTCAAAAGACCAATCTGCTAGTTCAACGAATGAATCCGATTTTGAGAGCATATGGTAATCCTTTAATGAAGAAGACTGGGATGAAATGTTTATGAACGAAGTATTAATGTGATGAAAACTTCTTCTGTCAGAACTTAGCGTGTACTGGTGAGCGTATGAACTGGTAAAGAAATCTTTGAGGATATCAATAAGGAAGACTTGAGAAAGGAGGATGAAGAAGATGATATCAATTTTATTGCTGGTGTAAATTTTTCAGAAACAAGTGCCGCTTTAAATACATTAAAGTATTATGTCGATCAAAATGATTATTGCCAAAATAGCTTAACAGCTTTTTAAGACTTAAAAAATACATTTTCTTTTTTCGACGACGACAAAGACAAACTAATATCAATTTCATTTTTTGAGCAAATCTGATTTGTAAATCTTTAAAATAAATATAGTGATAAGTGAACTATTTTCTGAACTTTTTAAAAATATATTTTACGTTTTATTTTTTAATATATTTTATAAATTTTGTTAAAATATGCTCTTAGTACTCAAAACTTATTGTTTTTAATATAGGTAATATTAATGCATATAAAGTTTGAAACTTGTATAATAACATGATATCTCACTTATACGACTCTCTCAGTTATACGACTTTTTTCTACGGTCTCCTGAAAGTCGTATAAGTGAGAGGCTACTGTACTTTTATTGAACGAGATGGTCAAATCCCCACGTTCTCCGAGACCTCCGGATATTACACTTCTTGACTCTTTTTTTTTTTAATTTGTTAAATGTACAATTGTTGAAGAAGTAAAAACACGCGTAACTGCTGCAATTGAATGTTGCCACAGAAGGCACTTTGAAATGTACGTGGGTTGAAATTGAATATCAGCTAAGTATTCTTCGTGCAACATATTCAAATTTATTGATTCTCCCGGAAAGCTTTTTGTACATCAGATAACAAATTTACGAGTTTTAATTTCCTATTTTATGTAATAATACTTCTATTGATTTCTAAAACGAGTCACAATTTTTTGAGACACCTTGTATATCCAGAAGAAAAAGATCTTAAATCTATTTTTATTAGCTTACAAAACTGGATTAGTTTACAATAGATAAAGAAAATATTACATTAATTTTGTTCTAATAAATATTACAAGTAGTTTAGGTTTCACTTTCTAAATTGCTCATGATAAACGTTAGTTTCCATGTTATACAAAACGTTCTTTTCGAGATGTAATAATGAAATAAAATTACAAATACATAAAATGTATTTTGGAACGCAATTTTGATGAATTCACCCATCTTTACTAGATCCTAATGCACTTAGAATAGAAAACTCACTTTTGGTAGAAAGGCTTGGTAGAAAGTCAGATACAATGAAACCTAATTAGAGTGTATATTTCTAATCTGAAAAATATAAATCATTTCTCCAAAGATAGTAACGGCTAAGTTAAATATGACTTTTCATTAATAGGAGCTGTTTGGTTTCCAGATTCTCCTGGTGCAAAAAACCTAAAATAATTCCTTAGCCCTTAACCGGAAACAGCAGTTTGAAAAACTTTAATCAGTAATGTGCCGTATGTGAAACAGCTGTGTTAACTGACGTTTTCAAAACACATTTTTCTGCTATCACATTAAAAATTTGGTTCTGTTAGTGCATCAGTATTGAAAAATGAACATTTACGTTCATTTTTGGTTCATGGTAAGTTAGGATGAGTTTTGTTTTATTTTATTTTCATAGCAAGTTTCTACAAATTAGCAGTTTCATGGATGGCACATTACTGTTTGTGTACGATACTTCACATTTGCCTTTAAAGATTAATTTCATTTCATTTTTTGCAAATCCTGTAAATTCTTATCTAACACGCTAGTTTGTTTTCTTTGTGATAACTGATTTTTTAAATTTCTTGTTTCAGATATGCGGATAAAAACAAAATTCTGGGGGAAATCAATGGAAATTTTACCTTTAGGAACAATTCATCTGTATTTGCCAAAGTAAGTGTGATTTACTTTCTTATATTAAAAAATAAATAAAAATCTGTTCATAAATTTGGTGACATTCATACTTCGGATTTAATGCTTGGCGCTAACAAATTTTAAATATGCATATATGCAAAATAGGCTTAATTTAGACGGATCCACTGGATTGGAGAGCAAGCTTTGTTTATTTCTACACCATGTAAACCATAATTGAAAATAATAACTAGTCGGATGTGTCAATCCCAAGATATTCTCCTTTCTCCTACACGTTAATACTTCAAAATTCGCTATCACAACGCCAATAAAATCAATATATTTCGTTATTCTTTTGTACGTTAGCTGCTTGCGAAGCGCCGGGTTACCTTCGCTGCACGAGCAGCCGATTTACAACATAACTACGAAAAATCGAAAAAATATCTATTACAGCGCTCCCTTCCTTCGGAACAGTCCCAAATTCAATTGAGACCTGCGGTCAATAATAAAACACATGCGCATAAAATTTGGTTCAGTTCTATGCATAACTTTATGCACTTTTCGGTGATACTATAATATACCATAATGAAAATTGCACAAAAATCGCTATTACAATACCCCCTTTCGGCGGAATATCTCCAAATTCAAGAAGGACCTACTGGCCATAGTATCAAACCTATAATAACATTTGGTTCAATTCTATCCATAACTTCATACACTTTTCGATGGTACAATAATGAAAATGGCATAAAAACCGCTATTACAGCCACCCTTCCGGCGAAATATCAACAAATTCAAGTAGGACCTGTGGCCATAGTCACAAATCTATAAAAACATTTGGTTGAATTCTATTCATAAATTCATACACATTTCGATGATAAAATGAGGGCAGAGGACATTTTGTATAAACATGTTTTTCGGGATCTCTGACCCTAAAACGTGTAATTCTGTTGAATACTGGAAGTTGAAAAAAATTTTGATTCAATTATATTACAATAATATTTGAAATATATTCAATTATATACAAAAATTTGATTCTATTATAGATAGAAGAAATGATTTGACAATGCGTATCAAATCATTATAAAATACTTTTTTCTGTTTTGTATAGATTATCTTACATTATTAATTAGCATGTTCATTATAAATGTGTAGTCTTTTAATAATTTCTTAATAGAAATGTTACACATGGTCCAATAGACCCGACTTGCAAGTCTTTTTTTTTTTTTTTTTTTTTTTTTTTGGTAATCGGAGGATGATTATGCGATGAAAATATTTTGTTATGAGATAGGAACTAGTTTAATGTCTTCAATTTTATTGTAGAAGATGAATGTATTCAATGATTTCATATTGTAGGGGAGAGTAGGGTTAAACCGGGTAGGCGGGTCAAACCGGGTAACCTGTTTTCTCGTTGATGGGTGCTGCCCTGTGAGCACCTGTCTTAACTACATTCCTTAGCATAACCTAGCAGTGTGCCATCGGCTTTTGAAGTGAGTTATTTTTTCCCATGTGCGAACTCCTATCCAGACATCGAAAAGTGGTTTAAGTCAGCATTTATTTATTTTTATATCTCTGCGTGTTTTTATGATAAAATTCTGAAATTTTGTACATGATCTTATTAGCGTATGGGGCACATTTTACTCAGTGGGAAATTTTTTGTACGGGGTCCGTATAAAAATTTTAATTTTGTATTTCTTCTAATTTAATTCCTGACAAATTTGAATCGATTTCATAAAATTCTGTACCATTAATACGTAACTTTGTAATTTATAATATGCCTAAGATCAATATGTAAGGAATAAAAGCCGAGGTCAATGTTTTTGGGACACTCTGTATGGTTGCTTTCTTTTTTTTAATCATTAAATATTTGAAAAGTCACTCTTAGTTATTTTGAAAAGTGCAAATTGCCTTTAAATGTTGTTTACGACAGGCTGCTAGTTAAATTGCCTGACTTCTGACTTTATAGGGTGCGAAAAATGTTTTAGTGCATGAAAAAAAATTGTTTTTTTATTGAGATGTTTAAATATTGAGAACAGATTGGTGTTATATGATGTAGTATGTCTTTAGTTGTGTGTTTCAAGTGGTCATTGATTGTTTTTTTCTTATGTTACGTAAAAGCCGGAATCGAAAAACTTAATGGACAAATTTTTCTCACGGCACGCTCATAAATGTTTTCTGAACACATGAAAAGCTGTTTACAATTGAACAATTATTTTACGAACCAAATGAGCGAATGCTCTCCTGGTAAAAAAACAATTTCTTTTTTTAAAAAAATACATGGCTTTACAAGTTTGTCCAAAGATATGTTTTTCCTAATATTTTTCATTTATTTTAACATGAGTTTCAACAAAAACAAAAGATATTTTGCATCTGACCACTCTAAACCATCACAGAAGTGATTCCACTTCTGCGATGTGCTATAGGCATGATACCTGTGCACATTATTCGACAGGAGACAATCTCCTATCATTTATTCGTTAAATGGCTGTTCAACTGTAAAAGCCTTTCATGTAAAAGCCTGTAAAAACATTTATATGCATGACAATTTTGTCCTTCGAATTTTTGGAAACAAAATAATAAAATCGATAAACACATAACTAAAAACCTACATCATCTTATAATATCAATATATTATTATTATTTTTCGAAAGCACCAAAACTTTTCCGAAAATTTCGAATTTTTTTTATAATATTGTACTTATACCAGCTACTAGGACAATATTTAATTTAATGGCAAAACAAAAATTAAAACACATTTTCACGCATTTTCAACAATTAAATGAAATATATTCGAATTATTTCGGATATTTCAGTATATTACTAGAATTTAATCACACACTGGCACACTATATAAAAAATGTATCGTGATTGAAACATATTTGCAATACTCATCGCTTTGCGGAATTTAATATGAATTATAAAAAGGAAAAACATTACCTGTCATATTCCACATCGCCAATATCTTATATTGGGTTGTTCGGAAAGTTCCTTCCGTTTGTGAAAACCAATTCGTACCGGAAAATTCTGTCCGTCAATTATTAGATATTAGATATCAGAATTAATGTCTAATAATTAAATGATAGAATTTTCCGATACGAACCAACTTTCCCAAACGGAAATAACTTTTCGTACAACCCAGTAATTCCTCTTTTATGGAACACTATGTATCGCTTATAAAGCCCGCGTATCCTACATAAGTTGTGTATTCTCAATGTTGCACGATTTGATTGAAATAAATTATATTTGTATGTTTTCATTTATAATTTCCAAATTCTATGAAACATTTTTCTTAAGATGATTATGTAGCTAAAATAATATGTTTGTGATGCCTTTGTATGTAATTTGTATTTCCCTCCTCTAGAACAAATGACCAGTATCAGTGGAATAAAGTGACAACATGCGTTCACAATTTATTCAGCGGTCAACGGTGGGCTGATCAGTACGGAGAAATGTTAATAACGGAAGAAAGTGGTGAAGTTTCGTGCAAATTAACCTTTGTCAAAGTAATTCCTTTTGCCATTCAATCTTCTCTTTATTTATTTTTTACACTCATTTATGCATAAATGCTTTCTTTAACTTGTTTTGCTAAATAAAGTAGAACCCGGATAATTCGAAATTAACTGTTAATAAATCTAGGTATTGGATAAATCGAACTTTTCAAATTCTCTGCAAATTGCAACATTTTCATCCGTTTGTAACCTATTTATAACGAATGCTGCGAAATATAAAAGATGTCCTTTAAGTCTGTTCCCATTTCACAAATCCTTACGAAGTTTAAAAATTGTCATATCGGGGTACGCTTTGCAGCAATAAAATTTGTGAAAGTGTCGGACAAAAGTAAAAATAGTTCAAATTTCTTTCATTTATTTTTAATACAAAAATCCCAACCATTTCTCGCCTTATGACGGTAACCTCACTCTGAATTGACAATTTGTTACATTTTTATGAGTTTTGACCTTTTGAACTATCTTTTTTACGAATAATATCACTTTTTAGAATGTCTTATGGTGTTCAATTTTCAGGATTTTTTGAAATCTTAATTTACTTTTCAATATTATCTCTGAACTACTTTTCTGTTCGCCACAAAACATCTGAGTCTTTGATAAGTTTTATAACGCAAATAGCACTTGTTCATTTTTTAGGAATTTTTAGAATGTGAACGGACTTATGAAACACCCTGTATAACGTGGTTTTATACACGAAATACCACAAAAAGAAGTCTCCTTCTTTAATTGCGGATTGAGCGAATCGGATATAATTTCGCGATAATTATTTTGAAGATAATTATTTTATATCATTCTACAAATGCTGTTGAAAGAAGAACAAAAAGAGATAAAAACAAAACAAATCTTTAAATATATAATTAATAAAGAACTTTTGAAGTCATAACCATTTACTCCGTTTAAAGATCTATCGATAAAAATGAGTCTCTTAAAAAATGTTATTAAGTAGACATTCCTTAGCAACATAGAAAAATACAATTGATAATAATAAAAATAAGAATAATATGATATAACGAATAAAACCTACAATATTATTCTTTTTAAACTTTTATTCTTTCAAAATAGGAGGAAATTCTGTGTATGCATTTGTGACAATAGAGTTTCATGTAATTGACACTGATTTTCTCATTAGATTTTTAAATGTTCATTGTAGCACACGAAGATTTTTGTTGGTGCAAAATTTAAATTTCACACCCTTTTTATGAAGCAGATCAAATCTGTTATCGAAACTCAAACTTTCTTGAAAAAAAGAAAGCACAATTTCTTTTTTATGATAATAATATTTTCATAACAATTTTATCTTGATGACTTAATTGATGGTGATTTTTTAATGGGATTGACATCTTCACTTCATGCTGTCCACGCTTTTGAAGGATATTATTTTCAGAAAGACAATTTTTCACTATCCTGGACCTATTGAACGAAGCATTCTCATGCATAAATATAACACAACTATCTCCAAATTAATCTTCTAGACTAGGAATCAGGAAATTTTCTAAAACTAAAACGTATGTTTCTGAATTCACATTCCCTAAAAACAGTCTTCAAGGTTTCTTAGAAATTCATGCAACCCCAAATCAGGACTTAATCCGGGAACTTAGAACAAAAATTTTTATTTAGTATTCCTATCGTTAGATGATTTTAATTTCATATTCTTCCTTATTTTCATCAAAGAACGATCCTGACGTGCTGATATATCTGATGGCCTACCAGAATGGGATCAGTGTTTCGTGCGTTTAAGCTCTATGAACTTTTTTGGAAATTTTCGAAACAGTTGGTTGTAAGCATAAGAATGTGTTTACTACATCTCTCTGCAGTGTCCCTTGTTTCAGCAGCTTAACGATCGTCTCTCGTGTTTTGAAACCAGATTTCTTACAGGTGTCGTTTCATCCATTGATTTAAAATAAGCAAAGGAAAAAAGCCTAATGTATTTATAACCACCTTAAATGGAACTGCGCAAGATTATTGCGTAACAATAGGTACCAATAGGTGTTGTGCTCATGATTGACGTTCCATCTTGTGCTGCAAGGTTGTAGCCTAGCCATTTAAGAGTGAGAGAATGCTAGAACGGTTGTCGTCCGGATGGCTTAATTGCTAAAGCACTTGGTGCGCTATACCAAGGGATCCGGGATCGAACGTCGGTCTGGACATTTTTTCACTCTGTTGGTTGTTCGCTGTTAAGTAAAGTGATAATTCACATCCTTTGTATTTCAGTTCATTAGCATTCATAAAAAAGACTGGTTCCAAACTTTTTTCTCCGAATCGACGCGATTCCAACCTCATTTCCTCCGCACAATTAAGTCATAGAAAATAAGTCATAAACAATTATAGAGTGCTTATTTTGTAATTTGCTTTTTGTTTGCATGGAGTACTAATCGTTCATGAGCGTTTATTAAAAAGAAATAAAGATTCCAGCTTATAAATTTTGATTAAGATGTATATACGTTATTGTTAGTTGTGTAGTAAGTGCTTATTTCATAGTTGGAAGTAGAACCGCTGTTCGTTTTCCCTCCTCCTCTAAATTGAATCGGTGAAAAATTGAAAATAATTTAAGTAGAATAAAAAGCGAAATGATTTATTGCTATGTACTTTTCTGTAGGCTAGTTACTGGTCAAGCAAGCGACATGAAGTTTTCGGAAGCGTCACTTCCAGAGACGGCAAAGTTGTACATAATCTCTTTGGAAAGTGGACTGAGGCCTTATACTGTGGAGTTGCACCCTCTGTTAAATGTATATGGAGACCAGGTAAAAGGACTCTTCCGTTTCTACACTTATACCAATTGCTTTCTTTAAAACAATTATTTTACATAGTTTAAAATTTTATGTGACATAAATTGCGAATAGGCAACCTAACAGAACGGACCTTTCATGAAAATAAAATGTTCTTCAAATCACCAAAATATATATTTAATGTAAGATAAGTGCTGAAACTTAAATAAAACTGCAGGGTGACACATAAATACTGTGACGCAAATAAAAGACCGTGACATTTCACTGAACAAACAAAACAACCCGTTTTATTCACCATTCAAAAGAGAAGAAAATTCTGTACAAGAAACAATCATGATCATTTGAAATGGCTTTCTCCCGCGGCGATGCAGGCGTCTAGGCGCTTCTGGAGATTCTTCAAGATGGCGGCGACTATTTCTGGCATGATTCCGTCTCTTTAAAACTCAAATTTTACCACTATTTCTTGGCACAATGACCCTCTTGTCTCCTTTTGATCTTCGGTCCGCTCATGGGGCGTCCATCTGTTACAAAACTTCCTCTCTTTTAAATCTTCATGTAGCAACTTAAAAATTGCTGCCGATCCAATATTCAGAGTCTGTTGAATAGATTGATATGTAACATATGGGTTCTCTTTTAAAATTAATTTTGGTTTTTCAGCATTTTCATTTGAGGATGCCGTTGAGGCTCGAAAAACATTAACACAAATTGACATTTTCATCCCGTCACAGTATTAGTGCGTCACTCTGTATTCATCTTAAAAATGACACTATATTTTTTTTTAATTTTGTGGTTAAAAGTTTATGGGAATAGAGTTAATAATACTGCAAGAATAGAGTTACAAGAATCATATATATTAAAGGGAAATGGGATATGAGTAAGACTCACACAAAATAGACCTTATTGCGCACGTGTCAACTTTTTTTCGTCCGGTGCTCCCTTATTTCCATAGAATTAAGGAAAAACGAGAAACCTGTCTAGCTCTGAAGCGCGCTAGGGAAAGAAAGGCATGTGAACAGCTCGTGCTATTGGCCTGCACTGCTCGCAACCCTATCGCTAGGAAAATACCTCATACTCAAGAAAATCGAAACTAGAAGGTCACGTGACCCAGATAGACCAAGCAATTTCAGAGCATTTCTATGTGATTTTTAACGTTGTTCCAAGTTTTGCAGCGGTTTTCCGAGACCGGAGCAGGAGTACGGTACCGAAGACAGTAGCGCCCCCAATCCTAAGTTCGTTTAATTCGAGGTCCGTTTGGAATAAACCGACTAGCGAATGGGGCGAAGCTCCGCTAGTAGAGTTAATAATACTGCAAACCACGCTCGCTAAATTGTATCAAATGATTGTGGACCTGATTAGGAATCTTTCCTCAAGCATAGGATAGCATCGTTGAATGAAAATTGAATCAGTATCTATTTATGTCATGGTCTAAGAGAATATGCAGTTTGATGAAATTCCGTGCATTAGTTCTTGAGATACAGATATCATGGTAATCGTGAAATATACAGCATAACGTTGTTGTTTGATATACACCAAAATATAGTCAGTATGAATTTATGTCATGGTCTAACTGAATATGAAGTTTGATGAAATTACGTTCATTAATTCTTGAGACATGGTTATGGTGGAAATCGTTAAAAACACACCTTAGCAGCATCACCTGTTGGGCGATATATACCAAAATCTTTTCAGCACCCATTTATGTCAAAGTCTAAAAGAGTGTGTCTTTGGATGCAATTCCTTGCATTAGTTCTTGAGATAGATCTATCATGAAAAATGCAGTGCCACCTGTTAGGCGATATACATCCAAAACTAATCAGCACCCATGTATGTCAAGTTCTAACTGATTCTCAAGTTCAGTTCAATTTCGTCCGTGAAATAGAGCGGCCGTAAAACACACAGGCTAACATACAGAGAGACAGACATTTTCCCAAAATATTCAAATCGTGTACAGGGCATCCCAAAACGTGTCAGTCCCTCCATAAACAGAAGTCGAAAATTTTCACGATTCTAATTGTTATGTATATAGAAGAAAGTAAAATTCGAGCTTGAAGAATGTACTCTATCCTATAAAATATTTCAGAAATACAGGGCGATTATAATTAAAGTTGCACTTTCAAAAGACTGTTAAAAAAGAAACACTGGTCAGAATGACCTGATATTTCATCTGAGTATACGGGAAGCAATGGGAATTTGTTTTCAAACAAAAAAAGTTCAAAAGTTGAGCGACAGATGGCACTGTACTCGTCATAAAATACTAATTAAAACATGTGACATGCTGTTAGGGCACTCTTTGTTCAAACAGCATGTCACGTCTTTTAATTAGCATCTTATGACGAATACAGCGCCATCTATCGGTCAACTTTAAACTTTTTATTCATTTGCAAAACAAATTCCCATTGCTTCACGTAAACTCAGATGAAATATCAGGTCTTTTTGACCAGTGGTTCTTTTTTACAGCGTTTTGAAAGTACAACTTTAATTATAATCACCATGTACTTGTACCTGCTATACTCGTACCCCGTAGAGTTAAATTGTTTTAAAATTATAAAATGAATTTATTTTTTTTTCTCTTTTTAGCTTCATGTATGGTTAATCAGTTTTAAAAGAAAAATGATGGTATGCCCAACAGATTTATTTTAGTATATTAGAACAAAATGAATTGAAAATGTTTGTGTAAAATTTTAGACTCGACAGCCAAAAAATAATTTGCGCCATACTATCGAATGCCGTCTACACTGAGTGGCCAAAATATTAGGAATATCTTTTACACAACACTAATATCTTGATGAGCATTGCTATTGTATTATGCTTAAGGGTCTTTCAGTGCATACATATATACTTCAGGATGATCCAGAGTTGTAATGTGCTTCAATTGGTTGCGATGTAGCTCTTCTGTTGCTGCATACAATGCGGGTCAATCGACTGACACTCATTTTAAAGTGACTTTCACAAGTGACTTCCGCCCACTATTTCGCTTCTTCTTTAGAGATTCGAGACTAAAATGTACCAGAAAAGGCAAAAAAAAAAAAAAAAAAAAATAGCCGTTTCAGAGATACTTAAATTTTGTTTTCCCGCCACCACGATCAATCCTTGTTCAAAGTCACTCAAATCCCCTGTATTTGTCATAAACAGGCGGAACTGCTACATTCACTGGTACTTCCAAAGCCGTTATATATTAAGCCTCAGCAGATGAATGGAAAAAATTTTGCAAGGTGAAAAAAGTCCCCTCTTACGACTGATAGTCTTTTGCATGCTGGAAAATGAAAACTTGCACCAGAAAAATTACAAAGAGAAATTGCCAAATCCAGATAACAATGGACAATTAGATCAAGCGTGAACCCTAGACGGAAAACCTACGTTGGTGTAAAGTCACTGAGGTGGATTATGGAACTTATGAGTTACTAGTAGCTACTCCTTTTTTCCTCACGAACTTTTGCTCTGACAACTCGCCGCAGGAGAGGAAAGTGTCGATCATGCATGCGAACAAAATTTACATATTGTGCGCCTGCAGCGCATTTCTGTTTTGACTACCGGCCTCAGGAGAGGAAAGTAGCGCTAGTGTACGCTAACAAATTTAACATGTATTGTGTACTCTCTAAGTACAATCGCTCTGGGTGCTTCTGACTTGGGAAAAGCTTTATATCAGCAAATTCGATTGATTACGTCAGTACACGTGCTGCATGGACGAGTCGAAGTTTGAGTGAGGTGTGTTCCTAATTATTTTGGCCACTCAGGGTATAACAATTAATTATCCCCATTAAGAGCCTACATCAGTCATACGAAAAAACGCGCAAGCTAATATTAAGTCTATGGGAAGGTTCTTGGCAGATTTATCGCTCTCATTTTAATGTTTTTAAATGATGTTTTTTGCATAGGATAGCTGAGGTCGATCTCTAACGTTGTTAGTTTTTACTTTTTCGATTTGGCTCCAGTTTTTTTTATATAAGAGCACTTTCACTTTCAGAATCGGTTCCAACCGGTTCCAAAATTGAAAATGTCCGCTTATAAAAAAACTGTAACCAAAATCAAAAAAGTAAAAACTAACAACGTTAGAGATCGACCCCAGCTATCCTATGCAAAAAAAAAATCATTTAAAAATCCGGATTAAAATACGAGCGAGAAATCCGCCAAGAACCTTCCCATAGACTTAACATTAGCTTGAGCGTTTCTTCGCGTGATTAGCGTAGGCTCTTAATCTAAACTACAAAAATAAGGAAAATGTTCTCGAATGAGCGTCATTATTTCCTGTATTAACTTATAAGAACGAGTTTGCCTTTTTTGAAATGAGTTCGTTACTAAACAAACAACATTGCTAACCCAAGTATTTCTAATAGAGTAAGGTTAGTGTCATGTTATTTCTATTTTAGGTGCTATGCCAGAGGATTTTGAGATGTATTATGGTTTTACAAGATTTGCTATTGAACTAAATGAAACGAATCCTGAACTATCAAGATTGTTACCGCCGACTGATACAAGATTTCGTCCAGATCAAAGGTATTTACTATTCACTCATATGGGTTACTTGCAACAACAAAAATATATTTGCTTAGGCATGTTTAACCATTACACTTTAATAAAAAACCTTATGAATGCCAATTAAATCTGCCTTAATGTATCCCACCCAGTAGAGGCTCGTCAGAGGGTGCTGCAGCATTTTACTACCAGTATTTTCGTAAACTTAATTTCACTTTATTTAATCGTACAACGTTTCACAATTACATAAGTTCAAATTTAGTATTAAAAAAAACCTGGTAGTAAAGTAATGCAGCCCCCCCCTGATGACCCGCTAGTGATCCAACCCATTTCTTTTCAAATAAAGCAAGTACGGATTGTGTAAAATATCTTTTCTTAAGCAAATGTAGAATAATTTAATAAATTTGTGTGAAAAATGTTTTAAATCTTGCATAAATTTGATGTTCATTTCTTTTTACTTTTTAAAATTTTAAGGGAAAATAATGCAATGTATGATACATATCCAAATTGTCTTCATGATAAAAATAATGATAGTTGACTAATTTTTTTTCAATAAATATATAATTTGAGTTATTGCTAAGAATGTGATGAACGAAAGTCTAAAAACTTCTAGAAAGATACCCATTAAAATGACGATGGATGATTTTTCTTTTTTTTTATGTATGCTCATTTATAAAAATAGCTATAATACTTAAGGAAATTCTCGGACATTTAAATTATTAGTTCATTATACTCGTAACATCACATAAATTGTACATGATACGTTTTACATAAATATAACCATAATTTTTGGAGATGAACGTTTATCGTATAGCGATTGTTCATGAAAATCATGTTTTTCAGAAAACTCATTTAAAGTTTTTATTTCTGAAACTCTATTAGGACTATTTAACTCGAGTTCTTTAAACTCTCCAGATTTATAGATTAATCTTAATATTACAAGTTCTTTTCTTTCCTGAGTTACTTTAAACAGCTCATTCCAGTTACTTAAATACACACTTCCGGTTTGAGAGTTGAAATAAAAACAGCTATAACTACACTTCCAATGATCTCCCAAAGAAAACAAAAACGGTTTTGGGTAGCTAAATTGTATAGTCTTTCAAATAAAATAATAAATAATTTTTGCGATATTGGACTATTTAAACATAAAGTTCTTTTCTTTCCTGAGTTACTTTAAACAGCTCATTCCAGTTACTTAAATACACACTTCCGGTTTGAGAGTTGAAATAAAAACAGCTATAACTACACTTCCAATGATCTCCCAAAGAAAACAAAAACGGTTTTGGGTAGCTAAATTGTATAGTCTTTCAAATAAAATAATAAATAATTTTTGCGATATTGGACTATTTAAACATAAAGTTCTTTTCTTTCCTGAGTTACTTTAAACAGCTCATTCCAGTTACTTAAATACACACTTCCGGTTTGAGAGTTGAAATAAAAACTACACTTCCAATGATCTCCCAAAGAAAACAAAAACGGTTTTGGGTAGCTAAATTGTATAGTCTTTCAAATAAAATAATAAATAATTTTTGCGATATTGGACTATTTAAACATAAAGTTCTTTTCTTTCCTGAGTTACTTTAAACAGCTCATTCCAGTTACTTAAATACACACTTCCGGTTTGAGAGTTGAAATAAAAACAGCTATAACTACACTTCCAATGATCTCCCAAAGAAAACAAAAACGGTTTTGGGTAGCTAAATTGTATAGTCTTTCAAATAAAATAATAAATAATTTTTGCGATATTGGACTATTTAAACATAAAGTTCTTTTCTTTCCTGAGTTACTTTAAACAGCTCATTCCAGTTACTTAAATACACACTTCCGGTTTGAGAGTTGAAATAAAAACTACACTTCCAATGATCTCCCAAAGAAAACAAAAACGGTTTTGGGTAGCTAAATTGTATAGTCTTTCAAATAAAATAATAAATAATTTTTGCGATATTGGACTATTTAAACATAAAGTTCTTTTCTTTCCTGAGTTACTTTAAACAGCTCATTCCAGTTACTTAAATACACACTTCCGGTTTGAGAGTTGAAATAAAAACAGCTATAACTACACTTCCAATGATCTCCCAAAGAAAACAAAAACGGTTTTGGGTAGCTAAATTGTATAGTCTTTCAAATAAAATAATAAATAATTTTTGCGATATTGGACTATTTAAACATAAAGTTCTTTTCTTTCCTGAGTTACTTTAAACAGCTCATTCCAGTTACTTAAATACACACTTCCGGTTTGAGAGTTGAAATAAAAACTACACTTCCAATGATCTCCCAAAGAAAACAAAAACGGTTTTGGGTAGCTAAATTGTATAGTCTTTCAAATAAAATAATAAATAATTTTTGCGATATTGGACTATTTAAACATAATGCAACGCCTAAATTTAGATTTCCAGTTCGAATTCATTATTAACTTGAATAGTTTGTAGCAAATCAATATGGATTATATTCAAGTCCAAGTTTATTGTATTCATCGGAAATGTCAATCTAATACCAATATTGGTTTTCTCTTTCCATTGGAAACATTTGGAATAAAATACCACCTTTACAGAAAAGTGGGCAATTGGGACCGGAATATTGGTAGTGAAATGAAGAAATACAGTAAACTCTTTCTAAGGCGGACTCTGTGTAAGACGAAAGTCTGTTTAACTCGGGAACATGTACAAGTCCTAGCGAATCCATCGACATTGAGTGAAATTTGTCTACGACAAAAAAATTCTTGATTCCGCCTTACACAGAGTTTACTGTATTTCTGGCCAGTATTAGTGTATTAATAGCCAGATGTAAACCATGTTAGAGTAATATTCGATGCCAATAAAAACAATATTGGCCCATTATAATTTAGCTACAAACTATTTTCGGATAAATCCTTTATTGGTTGCAGTATAGACAACTTCCGAATTGTTGAGTTGTGTGTTCTCTTTTTACTTTAAGAACACGCGGTGTAAGGGAAGTATTGTAATCAGCATTTGTGTGTTTTGGAGTGAACACTTTAACTACCAAGCCGTACTTCCGATTGTGCTCCCATTTGGTGAATAGGTCGGAAGAACTGCATAGATTTTTGTAAAAGTTGGCCGACAGATTAGGTATTGATTCCATTTTTAAACCATTTTCAACCCATTTTGCGACCGATTCTACAAGGAAAATCACCCAGGAAATGTAGCATTGTATAAGTGATATGGCAGCGTATTAGTGATAAATATTGTTTCAATGTCATCAAGTGTGAGTAGCGTGGAGATAACATCTCCAGTTTCAAAATAGAAGATCCAGCTTTCGAATACATCCAATTTTATTGTATCAGAATTTTTTTTCATAGTTGAATGAGTCTGAGAATCCTTTAACTCACATTTTACCATCGTCTTATATACAGTATGTCCTAAAGTTTGGAAACGGTCGAATAACTCGCATAGGATTGAAAAACAGAAAAATACGTGTTAAATATATTTGAAAAAGCTATAGTGATACCAAATTTGACGTCCCATTCCCACCTCCTGAGGGTCAGAGGGTGAGGGGGGGGATACAACTTTGAAATCTTGAATGAGAATCGCCATTTATTATTGCAGATTCGGATTCTACTGGAAAAAAATATGTAACTTTTGTATTTAATATTTTTTGGATCATCGTAGGTGGCGATGTAATCGAGCAAAACGCGGCGTTAAACAGCATTCCGAATCGTGAGAGGCAAGGGGAAGCACCCCGAAGGGAACAGGAAGCTACTATGACCAAGTCGTGGTTCTTTGGTAATTCTGAAAGCATTCATATTCATTTGAAATTTAAGCAGTGAAAAACTTCATGTCCATGATGTAGGCAGGGAAGCAGCAATTTTCTGTTTAGTTTCTATTTTTTCAAATTTTAAAAGCACAACTTCAATGAAAAATAGGATTTTTCGCTCATAAAACGAATTTGAACGCATTTTGCTCGATTACAGCGCCATCCACTACGGTCCGGAAAAAATATTAAATACAAAAGTTACGTACTTTTCCCGTTGAATCTGAATCTGCAACAAAAAATGTGGTGAAGGGGGGGTCTTCAGTCAAGATTTCAAAGTTGTAACCCTCTTGACCTCCAGGGGGTCAAATTTGGTATCACTGAATAGCTTTTTTAAATATATTTAACAACACATTTTGTCGTTTTTCAATCCGATGTGTATTTCTCGAGTTATTCGACCATTTCCAGACTTTTCAGACATACTGTATGTATATATATATATATATATATATATATATATATATATATATATATATATATATATATATATATATATATATATATATATATAATAAAGCTTTTGTTAATAATAACCATTAAATCACATAAATAATCGACAGTAGATAAACCGATAATTATAATACAATACATATATATGTATATATAAGACAGCTCAGCTTGATTGAAATTTCACAAGTAATATCGCAGTTTTTATTTCTGCTCCACTACTCAAGGCTTTAAGACTAATAAGCATCACTAGGAATGATATTAAATTCAATTTTAATAAGTTACTTTCCTTTTTTTAAGTTGAATAATTTTGACTATTTTATCTTACGTAAATTTTTCTCTTCTTTTTTTTTTTTTTTTTTTTTTTTTAATAATTATGTGAAAACCATGCCAAAATTCTCTTCCAATTGAATCATGACCTATAAATTATTGCTGGGTAAATCTAAATAGATGTAAATAATTTATAGTAGTTTATTGTAACATCATCCTCCATATAGGGCAGTTTGTAAAATGGACTGTAATAGCAATGTTTTTGTAAAATTGTTCATTTTCTCTATGTGTGGTATAATCTGGAGTAACTAGTTGCCCTACCAATAAATCTTTATGAAATTCACGTCTGAATCGCCTCACAGTAAAAATTATCCTCATATATTTCTGTTAAAAATGCATGACAAAGATTATTGTTTGAAAATAGCGGTAAACAAAACAGTAAAAGAATACTCGTTTGTGGATACCCTGTACCAACCGGTGGGGGGGGGGGGGGGTAGGGTTAAAAATAAGAAAATCAAGCACATCATCTAATTTTTTAGAAACTTAAGTCCTAGAGACATTAAAAATGCATATTGCTTTGCTATTTTCCCGGAAACTAAAACTAAAAATCTTTGAGTTAAAGAAACTATCGATGTCAGTTACTTAGTTTTGATGATTTTTAGCTCTCAGGCTATCAAAGCCTGAGAGCTAATGTTCCCGCAGGGTCTGTATGTACGTACGTATGTATGTATGTACGTAACACAATAAATCTTAATAGAAATATCCGATTTGTTTCAAATTTTATATATAGGGTCATTTTGATAAGGCGCTTTACTGATTAGTTTTGGGGGTTCATTGGTTAAGTATAAAGGGGGGGGGGCTAATCCCCCCTTAATTTATTGTCGATTTTTTTATTTTTCGCGGGGCATTATTCTTTGAGTATAAGAGTATAATATACAATTAGTGCGAATAGCCTGTGAGCTCAATGCCATCAATTTAACTGGGCACTTTTCTTGTTTTTTTTTGTTTTTTTGGAGGGGGGAGGAGGGGGGGTTCTGATCTCGTCCACTATCTGGGACTTCAGTCTACAAAAAAATCTAGGTATGTGTTTTATTTTCTTACTTGTAATACTATTATTTCTAACCGGCTGTTACAGGGTTGCCACAAGCGCCTATGTTTTTACTATTTTTTCTACCACTGTTTCCAAACAATAATCTTCGTCATACATTTTTAGCAGAAATCTGTAATGATGATTGTTTGGAAAGAATAGTAAAAAATAACAAAAAATAGTCGCCTAATAGTCTGTAACAAGACAACCCTGTTGTTACTCATGCCTACGGTTCGTAACCAAGGAGTTCAGTTGACCTCGCCCATTTCATTTATCTTTACGAGCATTTTAATTTAATAACTAGAATTCTGAACTTTAATTCTGAGTCTTTTAATTAACTTTTTGAATTCCGCAATAGCCGAAATCATCCGAAAGCTCTGAAACCCTTAATAGCCCTGGATAGCTGAAAGGATTTTCCTTCCCCTAAATAAGTTGGTGTGCTGTCATGGAGATAGTCTCTGACAGTAATGGATGGAGTAATGTGTGGGGCTTTTCTGGACAGTACAGAAAGAGAAAAAGGGATTTTTTTCAGTAACGGGTTCACAATGATAAACCGAGGGGTGTAACACCTGTCGAAATTTGAATGAAGGGGAAAAGCAGTGGGATCATTTCCACTACTTACCTAGTGAAAAAGGGAGGGGAACGAAAAAAACAAGTATTTTGGGTTATTTTGTTAGAATTCTAAGGTCATTCAGTTTTTTAAAGCTTGGGATTTAAAGAGTTAGATTTATCTGGATAGTTTTGAATGGGTAGCTATAGCGCATAATACTGGTCGACAACATTTTTGCTACTGGGGAAACATATAGGAGTTCTAGACTCATTTGAGTGTGCTGATTCCAAATATGAACTCCAATTTTTTCTTTAACGTCAGGATCTCGAGTTCTAGAAAGGAACAATGTTCAAATTTGACATTTTGAGACTGTTTTTCACAACTGATACTTAAGCGATATTATTTGTTTCAGAGCAGATTCACAATCTGGATATGTTACTTTAGATTAATTTTTCTTTGAAAATCCGGATATCTTTGTCATACAGAAGTAACAGTCTGAGAGGTGATTTGTCGGTTCACGCCGCATAGAAAAAAGACCATTGTTTTTCTTTTACCTCTTAACCATTGTGTTAGTCCTGTATTGCACTCAGTACAGCATATATGTGGTGCCCACCCTTTGACCTGATCTCCAACTTCCACACCAAAGTAATGATAGTAAGAAGTTTTCACTTTTTAAAAAAAGCATGATGGCAATCACTTTACATCCTGACGTGATAGAGACATTTGGAATTCATATTTGGAATCAGCACACTCAAATTAGAATAGAACACGAACACCTACATTTGTCAAAGTAGCTGTCACATGTATTTTTTTGTATTTCAGTGTAATGAATTCGAATTAGCAATCTTACTCGAAATAACTTATTTGTCTTGAACTAGGTACTTAGAAGAGGGTAATATAGCCCAAGCAGAAATTTGCAAGCAACAGATTGAGCAATCCCAGCGTGAAAGGAGAAGACGCAGAGAAGAATTAAATATCGAATATAAGCCTATGTGGTTTAAGTAAGATTTGTCTTTGTACTTTTATTTAATTAGTTTTTAGAAATTGTATGGGTTCATTTATGTAACAGGTTCATTTGCTGTATAAATGCCGGTTTTATTATCCTACCATGGAATAGTTTATTTTTTATAGTCTTGTATTGAGTTTTATTCTTGCGGTATATTATTTCAGTTTAATTATTTGTTTAGAATTGCTCTTTTTATTTCTGATAGTTCAGAATTTATTTTCAACTTTTTTAATAGGATGCCAATTCAAGGCTGATCATAGTTAAAGTCTGAAGAGGTGTGTGAAAAATGTCTGATGCATTTTAATATTATTTTCCTTGGTTTCTAGACCCCTTTTCTCGTAATTTCATTTAGTGTGTTGTTTCTGCTACCATTGAGATTTCTCATGCATTTTAATATTATTTCTTTTTTCATACTATTTCATTATGGTTATGTTTATGTTATGTCATAATATATTTATATTTCCTCGCCTTTTTCTTATCGTAAACAAGTAAGCGAGGTGTTTTTCTTGGAACCCAATATAGCCATTTCAACGTTTCGCGCTGGCTCAAAATACAGGGAGGCCAAGAAATCCGTTCTCATTCCAAATAGATACAATTTTTTAAATAACAAATTGTCGTATCGGAGTGTGGTTTCGCTAAAAGTCTTGTCAAAGTGTCGGATTTTTTGTGACAAAGAAAAAAATAGTTCAACTCTTCTTTGAACTAGTTTTTTCTACACAATTTTTGACTCCTTTCCAAGTATTATGGCAAAAACCTCTTTCCGATGAGAGAATATGTTAAATGTTTACGAGTTTTTGAAATAGAGGCGGACTTATGGGACTTTTTAAACTATTTTTTATCCCACTTTTTGACATGTTTTAAATTATAAACCGCACTCCGATACGACTGTTCTCTAAATTTGTATGAATTTTTGAAATCAAGTTACTAAAGCGTCTCTTTGAACTATTCTTTTTCTATTGCCATAAAAAAAAAGGCCGAAACTTTGAGAAGTCCTACGGTGCAAATTACTCTCATACCACAATTTATTAATTTTTTTGTATTATGTTTTGAAATGTGAATGGATTTATGGGACACTAGAGTGGTTATTAGCACGTACCAAAAAAATTGATTTTATATTTTTAAGAGTGACACCCTCTTTTTCTTTCCCTTTAGGACTAGTAAATATTAACTGGTGAGAATATTTTTTTAATTACTTAAATTTAATAATTGCCTCAAGAAGATTGGAAATTTCAACGAGTTTCTTAATTCCTAAATCTTCACAATAGCACTTTTCTTATTTTTCTTGAAATTTAAAACAAATATCTAGGAGTTAGAACAACAAAAAAACTGCTTAACCACTCAAAACAAATTTGTATAGAAAATGATTTAGATAGAAAATGGCTCTTAAAGTCTTTTACTATTTTCAATAAGTATTGTTTTTGCTCTTCATCTTGTGTTCTATCGTGTGTGTATTACATTATTGAATTTCGAGATGGTGGTACGTACCAAAACAAACGGAAATGAAACGCAAAGGTGCTAGCGCGTTTGGAAACTACCCATCTGAAAACGTTAAAGCACCATTCCTGTTGTGAGTTACCGAGAGAAGAAGAATACCAAATGCCATCAGGGGAAGAAGACGTTACCCGTATGAAAATGTACGCCATCGTGGTCAAATGTTCAAAATCAATGTTTGGGCAGGAAACTTCGGTAACAACCTAAAAGGACCGTATCTTCTGCCGGAACGCCTTGACGAAGGAAAATACTTTACGTTTCTGCAGAAGGCTAGACTTGTTGGAAGATGTGCCAACAGACATCCGATGTGGTTCTAGCAGAATGGAACCCCCCCCCCCCCATTATGGCTGAGAGGCGCGCCACTATCTGGACGTGAGCTTTCCAGGCCGATGGATTGGACGAGGTGGTCCTTCAGCTTGGCCACTACGATCGCCCGACCTGTCATGTCTCGATTTCTTTTTCTGGGAACAGCTGAAGAGTCTCATCTATGCAACTCCTCTTGAATCAGAAGAGGAACTCGTCGCCTGACTTTCGGCCGCTGCTGGTGAGCCTGGTGTATTTCACAGCGTTCACCAATCCCTCCTCTGTTCCACGTGCATTACCTTTGGATGTCGCTTTTTTTTATCAATTATTGTAATTATTTCTCATTAAACTTGGTTTTGTAACTTTTATGTCATTCTAGCGCCTTTGCGATTAGTTTTCGACCATGCTTTCTATGATAAAAATTGTTTGTTTTGGTGCGTACTACCGCCTCTTAAAGTTTGTCTCATCTTTTTTGAATCACCCTTATAAGCTCCACATCTCTTTTTGCAATATCATTGACAACCGTAAGATTTCTGACTACAGTAAGGCCATGCTGATAATCAGAAAGAGAATTCCATATCTTAAGAAAACGAACAATAAAATCGGATGAAATTTTGAACCGTTAAATGTACTTTTTGCTACAAAATGTATTTTTTTCTGTGTTTTCTCCAGGACTCTCAGACGTGTATGCTCAGTTTGACATTTTAGACTTGTTTGTAACATCCTGATGACGTTCGCAGAAGCGAAACAAAACGTAGATTTTTAAATGTGATTGTAAATTCACGATTTTAATGTGTGTACCATTTAGCAAATGTTGTATTTGATTTTAATACAATATTTTAATGATACATATTTCTTTCGAATCCAACTGATTCTATTGTAACAGAAATTCATAAAAATCCACCCCCCTTTTTTTTTACTTTCTGAACATGTGTACCTGTGTTCGGAAATTCCAGTGGAGTCACTTCATTGTTTTGTTAATTTAATAATTGTGTCAAAAAAGTGCCAAAATTTTCTTTAAATTGAATCTCTACAAGTTTTATACTGTATTGTTGTTGAGTAAAACTGAGTATTACCGAATCATTTACAAAACAGATGTATACACTTTATGCTAGTTGATTGTACCATCGTCCTGCATATAGAACAATTTGTAAAAAGGAAAACAATATAGTTTTCATAAGTTTTGAATTTTATATTCATAATTTTTATTCCATTAGCCTGTATAAGCAATATTTTGCGAAATTGTTTTTTGTTAGTTTATGATAAAATATAGGTTAATCCAATTTAAGTTACTTTGTTTCTTCTGCATCGCATGCGAGCCCTGCTCATCCAATAGCAGAGGTTGATTAATGAACATATCTACCATTGTAAACTTCATGTTGTAAATTTTGTAAAATTCAGTCTTTGCAGTATAGAGTGCCTTAGATTGTTCTGTTTTTTTACATGTCATTTTTCTTTCGAACAAATAACAATATTTACGTTTATTTTTAAGTTTCTCACTAACTTTTGATATTTTTCTTCTTCTACTTTCAGAAAAGTTGTTACAGACGAAAGTAAGGAGCAATGGGTCTTCACCGGCACTTATTGGGAAACAAGAACGAATCCTGGATTTAGTAATATAACATTTCCTGAAAAACTATGGTAGCTGCAATAAAACATATATAGGAAAACAGGCTGATTCTGAAAAAAAAATCATTTTTGACCTTGGATTCTTATTTCTATTTTAATTTTCAAATTATTTTCGATAGATTTTTCTTCACGATAAACAATTTCTTTTATGTTTTAGATGGGAGTTTTCGTCATGAATTTAAAAAAAACGTTTTCCCGAAAATCAGCGCTTGTATTGAGTTTTAGACACATGTATATAATATATATTTTAATTAGTTCATGTGAAAATGACTCCTATTCACAAAAAGATATTTCCCAAAAATGTACATAATATTCAAAATAAATACGTAGAGACAAAACACAGAAAGGATGGACTATTTTTTCATTGAATGTTTCCTTATTATTTTTGTTATTAATTATAAAAATAATTTAAAAGATTAAATGTTGTAAAATTTAGCATAAATGTGTAAAATGATTAGAAAATTTGTATTTAGAGAATAGGATCCTATTTTTATCTCCGAATAAATATGGAGGCTCTGAAGCAGGAATAGACCAGAATGCCAAGAAAATAGTATCATATTTTCTCTTTCAATAAATCAGAAATGCTTCAAGTCAGAAACCTTCCCAAGGAATTTCTTTTTTGAAGTCAATTTACCCAGCTAAAGCATAAAAAAGTAGTTGCAGACTTGAATTGATATTTTACTGATGGATTGTTTTTGATCAATAATACAATTTTTTGTCATAATCAAAAGCACTGAACAATTGATTCAACGCACTGGAAAAAAAGGTGAAACAATTAGGCTACATTTTTGTAACTAATGTGTGTAGAATTAAAAATAGACAGCTTTATCATCTCTTACTGTGAACAAAATTTAATCACTTTCTAAACAAAATTATCCGAAAGTACTTTAAAAAAAGCATCTGTCTTCTTTTTTGCATTGTAAACTTCGTAAAAATATTCATTACTAAATACTAAATATGTAAGTTCAACAAAGCTGTTTTGGATGGCGGAGAAAATTTATAATAATGAGATTGAACTATTGTTGAATTTGAACTTCATGATGGCAACCTCCATTTTCTATTCAAAACAGTTGTGTGGCATCTCAGAATATTAATTTCAACTCAATAGCTGAAAAGAAGACATATTTTTGTTTTGTTTTGAATGTCAAAACTTGCCATTATTTTGAATATTTTGTTCCCTTAGATTTTTTTTTTAATCTACATACTGGAGAAATTTTATCTAACTTCCCTTAGATATTCTTTTAATTTATCTCTGTTGTCTCTTTGTGAATTTCTGCATTTTCTTTTTTTCATTAACGAAATTGTGCAACATTCTTTGATGTTTCCTAAGTCACTGTTTGTCTACAACTATGCATTCCTTTAATTTCCAATTTGAAGCAACGACTTCCATTGGGAATTTTTATTTTCAAGGATGAATATTCTTGAAAATAAAAATTCCCAGACAATGTACACGATATGTATTAAAACACATTGTTTTTTAATCGCTATTTTCTTTTCCCAGCACAATAAATATATTGTTATATTTCTTTAATTCAGTTTCTCTTATTACGGTTTAAATCCTTTTGTATTCCTTGATTTACATTGCTTTCAACATATATTGAAAGAGAAATGCTCACTACTATATATATATATATATATATTTCATAATTACCGAGGAATCCATGTTTTAATAATTCTTTGGAGCACAGTTGTTTGAATATGTTTCAATGCATAAGTTGACATTTTAAGAACCTAAGGAGAGAGAAAATGTGATTAATAAAATACCTGGACTATTTTTACTAAGTTGGTGATTACTTTTCACATAAAATCATTTTAATTGATAATAACTGAGAAAAACTCAATGCATATCGCAACTGCATTTAAAAATTATTTTAGAAAGCGTGAGAAGAAAACAGACATGTTAGACGTTAGCCTTATTTTTGTGTTAACGTGCAGGCTCAGTTTTATGTTGCTACTTTTAAGTAGAAATTCTGGACAAAAATTAACTTGTGCATCTACCATTATTCCAGGATTATGTGAAAATTCAAATCTTAAATCTGAAACTTTCTCTGCATACATTTACAATTTCGCTTCCAACCACGCCCCTGTGTTAAATCAATATGCTGCAGTGCCTGATCAGCGGCGAACTGACTATTTGAAAATTCAGGTACGATATATGGAATGCACAATTAAGGTAGTACATGTTAATCATTCTAGTAGTATTGAAGTAGATATATCATATCTAGATTGTTTTTGAGAAAAGTTATTACCGAGGCTAAAATTTTGCTTAGAACTTGTGAAAATTCAGCAGAAACATAGTTCATGTATACTTAGTTATCCATTCAGTAGCATATATCTCGATTAACTACGTTCTAAGCTTAGGACTCCATGTTGTTCAGCCATGTTTTAAAAGATCATAAGTAAGTTGATTTGCTGCTCCCACACAGTGCTTCATTTTAAATTTTCGTTGAATTTAATCTTGGATGTATTTTTGAGTCCTCACAAAACATTCTTCTTTTAAATTTTAGAATCTTATCTGAATGAACTCTGTGTAAAATTCAAAATATTTTTTTTTTGTATTTTATTTTATTTCTGATTGAAATAAACGTAAATATTTTTTCTTCACAAAACGCAAGTAGTTGAATTGTAAAGCATTTCTGAACCATTGCTGTTATTCTGGGAATCCTAAGGAATTGTGGGATTTTACTCGAAAATGTGATACTGCTTGTGATTAAATCAAATGATATGTTCACCACTCTAATTGTATAAAATACATTTGTTGCAATGTGTGTATGTTTGTGTGTGAGAGAGAGAGAGAGAACGTAAGTCTGTTCTGATAAGGATGGGATACAGAAAATTAAAATATGCTCCTCAGTTTGTTTTTTGACTGTGATAAATATTGTAAAAAGCTTTTATTGATTAGTTTATGTAGATATATATAGAAATATGTATGTATCATTTAAAACATTTTCACACTTTGCATATATAAAAAATAATGACGATATATTAACATGAAAATTCATTAGAAAAAAGAATCAAATGTATTAATTGACTATAGACTATTTTGTTTGGTTAGCTTTAACTGAACGGACTTACTCATTTTTAATATGAACAGATTTATTTTTAGTAATTTACTGGAAATTTTCGCAATCATCTATATTGAGTGCTTCATAGGGTCTGACTAACTTTTGAACGAAAAGAGTTCAAATTTCTAGAACTTAAACGGGATAATAAAATAAATTAAAAGATGGATTTCCCAAAATGTTTGCCATTTGAAGAGACTGCTAAACAAAGTTCTCGATTATCCGTTTGAGTGGATCTATTGAAACAGACTCTATTACATTTAAAGAGCTTAGTGAAAGAACGTTTTATGTTACAGTTTCTCAAAAATTGTTTTTTATGGATGAAGGTGAATTTTGAAGAGTCTTGTAGATCTGAGACATCATAAATATTACATTTTAATATTTAATAATTTAAACAATATTAATAATTAAAATATTTGAAAATTAAATGTGAATACGTTTTTCTGAGAGAGTTTAGTACCACTTGTTAACCTTTGAAACATAATTTATAAGAAAAATCTTTCACTTGGTTTTTCTCAATAGTTCTCTTTTGTTCCATAACATCTAAGCTTTTCATTTGGGATCGCTGTTTTCAGCTCTTTTATGGTTTTGGGTCGATATTTGTTGGTTTTATTATTAATATAATCCAGTCAAAAGTGTCCAGGGGAGATGTCAGGGTTATGGGGGAGGAGGCGAACAAGCCCTTTGCCAAAACTCTTGCGATGACTTAATCAACAAGTTTCTCATCAATTAGATGACCATTAATAGATTTATGGGGGAGGGATGCGCCATTGAAAAATTTCTAGCACCCAGAGATTTTTTGGAAAAAAATGCTCATTTTAATACATTTTTGCATTAGCCAATATAACATAGAAATTTTGTCATTTCAATTTAGTAACAAAATAAAGGGTTCAATGAAGACTTACATTGCTGATAAGTAATATTACAATATTGAAAATGAAATGTTAATTATTTTTTATAAAATTAAAGAGAAATGTTGTAAACATAAATAAAATTTAGTATCAAAATTACCAAATTAAAATTTCTTTCTTCGCTCTTATTGCGTATTATGTAGAAGAAGTAACAGGTGTTTGTAGATTAAACGCTATTAAAATTCTAATGCAATGTTATGATAATTGCCATGAAAATAGATTCGAAAAATGGAAAATTTTGCAAAACTGTAGTGTGATTGGATCTATAGGAAACACGTAATGTACAGGGTTAGCAAGAACCTACCCATTTCAAGGAGATATGAAATTGCTCCTCTTGAGCTACAAATAATACAAAGGATGCGCTTTCCATTTATTAAATGAAACTTTCTAGTACAAAACTTTTCGAAATAAATACTTCATTAGGCGTACACATTTTAATACTTAATATATGCTGTTACATACATGCAAAAATAACTGCTCAATGTGCCCCTTCATTTAAAACAGCGTGCTATAACTCATACTTTCCTATCTATGCCCGCTCTGGAATAAGCATTTGTGGCTATGCTCGAGCTATTTGGCTAGACCTATTGGACTCAGTGATCAAATATAAGATTTTGTGATGACAGCATGTTGTTGACAATGACGAAGGATATATTGAGCATTTATTGTACCATGTCAAACATTTATCTGAAGGCATATAGAACATTAAAATGTTTATTGAACGTTTATTTTGCTGCTACAGCACCATTTTTTGGAAAATATTTGTGCTAAATATGTTCATTGAATCGATGACAAGCGCATCGTTTGAAATAGCTGAGTTTTAATTTCGTCTCCATCGAGTAGTGGAAAGTGCTCCAGAGCACTTTGAAGTGGGCAACTTATTTTTTGCTAACCCTGTATATTGCGGAACAGAAAGTTCGTTTAAAATGTGTTTAAAAGTAGTAGACCTGCAAGTAAATCCAGGACATGGGAGTCGTCGCCTGTCGAAAGAAGAGGAGCTCCATCCAGATGCAAACGAATTATTCAACTAAAGGATTAGAGAGACCCACAGAAGCAATCTCTACTTTTCAACATTTTCTATCGACAGCTATTGGAATGAAACTTCGATACGCATTCAATCTTTTTTAAAGTACAAATATTTATGCTCTTAAAGTCATAAAAGTGTAGAGTTTTCCTTTTCTTATGCTTAGTTCTACAGTACTTACAAAGCACATTTTTGAGAAACTATTAGAATGCACCTTCATTTATTTAACTTATCATAAATGTAAAGTTTGCATTTACCATTGTTCATTCGAGCCGAAGCTATCCATACTACTTCATCAGTCATTTTGCATTCAAACTATTGGCAAAGTTCTTTTCATTTCCCTTTAACTTTCAGTATTCAATTTTATCTTGACTGCTACTAAACGCATTCATTTCTACGGTTTTAAAAAGTTTAAAATTTTAACAGGGAAATTATTTAATAAGATTGGCTTATCACTTTCTAAAATATATAAAGAAGAACATTGCCGTTATACCTTTAGGAAAACTATTCTCATATTATTTCTTTAAAACAAATTAATATATCACGTGCAGCTGTGCGCGGAATTTATATTAAGCTGGTGATTTCTACTTAAAATTTAAAACTGAACATTAGACATTACAACTGAAATGAAATATTAAAACCCAGAAATTCCTAATAATTCTGCTACAAAAATAAGGGATGTAAATACTGTAGTTTTGCTTTCTCTTCCAGAGCAAAAGAGAAAACTAGCCTACATTAGAAGAAATGCAGCAAATGACTAAAAAATGAGTAGAAAATAAAAAGCAGTAGAAATAAGTGTAGCTTAAGCAGAAAAACAGCAAGGCTTATGATTAATCTTGTGACTGCATAAAACAAACTCGATTATTCAACGATTTCCTTTTATCTTTTTTTTTTCCCTCAATTAATGATAGGGTGGCTACGGAAATAAATAAAAACGTTCTTGATATTTCGAAAAATTCCAGCAATAGATTTCTAAATAATTTTTCTCTTTTCTGTTAAAAATGAATATCTAGAAGTAGGAAGAGGCTCCTCTTATGGATAGTTAAAAATATCTAAAGATATCAACTGGTTAAAAATTGCTTTTATGTTACTAAGGACCATAGAGTTACTTTTCCTTTAAAAATGCCCACAAACTTTAACAACGCTTAAACTTAAAGCTGTATTTCGAATTTTGAACATCGAATCATTTTGAAAAGTAACATCGGATACCAAATTGTGGTAATTTTTGTTGGGAATTCTGAGCAACATATAACTGCAAATGTTGTTTCTTTTGCATCTCGATATCTACAGTTATCTCCTTCGTAGGCCTAAGTAGCTGGACTCTTCAAAATTCACAACTTTCATATTGTTTGTACACAGTGGTCGCATTTTGTTTCTTTTCTATGAAAATTTTATATTATGATTATGATTTTCTAAACAGATTTGAGCCAAAAAATTTTTATTGCTGCATTCTCGTATGTCGAAATATTTGAAAATAGTTATAAATAAGAATTTTATTTATTTTGAGCAGCTGATAGGCATTAGAGAATTTTTTCCACATTATTCAAAAGACGAAAAAAAAAAGAACACAGGCGACTTAATTGAGTTTGACATTACAATTTGTTTTTCTATACTTGAATTTTTCCCACATTATTCAAAAGACGAAAAAAAAAGAACACATGCGACTTAAAAGTTGCATCAAGATGTATGTAGTTAAATGAATATTCTTTTTCACTAAAATGTCAAATTTTTACTATTCTGTCAGCTATTAAGTAACGACAGATAATGCCCGGCAGGTAAAAAATTTTTAAAAAAAGTAACAATAGGTATTTAAATTTTTCATACTTAATTAGGTAAATAATAGTCCAAGAATTAAAACTCTTAATATGTATTCCACCCTAGAAGGCAGGAATTTATTATTTTTAATCATATATTCAGGACATTAATCGCATATAAAAGGTAAATTTTTCTTTTAAGAATGGCTATTTTCAAATTGGAAAAAAGCTTCTCTTCTTAATCATTCATGTTGTGCTTGAAGATGAAAAAGCTGAAAAATATGTTGAATTTTAACGATTTATGAAATTTTCTAACATATAATTTTATGCATATTCACAACCAAATTCTACTGGCAGTCAAAAAATTCTCTATTCAAAAACCCGACCCGAACCCTAAAACCCCATTTAAAGTCAACACGGAGCCCGCCCAGCAATAGTCAGTTCCTGACCCGAATCCGAAATAATTAGTCAACCCGACCCGCTGTTCTAATATTGTACGTCCCATTAACAAAGATTGGGATTACTTGGACTCAAATAAAAATTGTTTTAAATTGGTCTGGGGTGTGTTGGTAGTTACCTGTAGAGTATTGGTGAATCAAGTCGATACTCTTAACACAGCAAATCCAGGACTGATTTAAAACGCTTTTTCTTGGGTCCTAGGATCCAAATAACACCAATTTACAGTACCTAATTTTTTTTAATCGTTTTTAAATTTAAGCAGAAGTAAGCAAATCGATTATAATGAAATCCGCTTATAACGAATACTTCTTCAGATTCGTTATAAGCGGTTCCCATTGTATTTTTTCCAACCCAGTGAAGGTTTATGTAATGGCACAAACAATATTGACAATGCTTGTCACTTTTGAATTTCTTATTTGTTACTTTTTCTGATTAATTTGCAAGTAGACTTGGTGATTGTAAGATTTCTTTTCACTAAGTTCTTCGTGCGTTCAGATCTAACGTTACATTGAAATTAAAACATTAATTTATTACACGCGTTAAAGCAGAATTGTAAAAAATAATAAAATAAAAAGTTAATTTTGTTTATTATCAAAAATATTGTCAGTATGCAGCACATTCAAATAAAGGTGTATACTTGTATTTTAAATGACTTGCTTTCTCTAATTACATAACTGAATCAACCAATCGATATTTTGAGTCTTGCTTGATGGTGATTTAAAAAAACTTCTTAGTTAGCATATAATGGGTCAATGACTCCTCATAAAAAGATGATGCGTAAAGAAAGATGAGGAGCCACATTTCTTCTCAATCAGGTTCTTGCTCTTCTAAACGAAAATAGATCAAAGAAATGTTTCTATTAGAAACAAATTAAGTATTCTAGAATCATTGCTTTTGTAAATTTTTTTGTTGCAGTACAATTCTGCTATACAATTTCTAAAGGTTTCTACAAATTAAAATGACGAAACTGAAAAAATATAAGATCGGCAAACAATTTCGAACTTTCTTATTTTGGGGCTTACTTTTGCTGATATTTTTTTCTTCTCAAAATTATTAAAATTCTGATATTTTTATCAATTGCAGTTATTGTAGCCACCCTGTTAAACTATTTTTTTTATATTATTATGGAGAAAATACATATTCATTCGACTTGCTGCAAATAATCTCAATACCGTGAGTAGTAAAGTTATCTTCAAATTTCCTATTTAAAATAAAAAAGAAACAATATATTTTTTAGACTCATTACATTTGTGTGCTTCCTTGTTTACTTGGTCAGCTTTTACATTTGTATAGGTTTTTAATCATTATCAAATGTATTATTAATTGGAACAATGAAACCATAATTAAATCTATTTTCAATTCAAAATTTCAAAGCCGTCATAAATTTCTTCTCTAAATTGTAATAAATAGTTAAAATTCTATTTATTAAAAATACTTTTTAATGAAAGATCATAGAGAAGGCTTTCTAATCCTGTTTCGAGAAAGTTTCTTCGAATATTTTTTTTTGTTGTTATTTCGCTTTTGTTGCGCTTTGGAACCTTTATTTTTGTCCCTTTTGGGAGGATTTAAAAACAACTCATGTTTTATAACATTTATATACACTGTAAAAAAATTTCCGTTGATTGCCAGTACAATTTCCGTATTTTTACAGTATGTTTTTCAGATAAAAGTCATTGCGTGAATGTATCAAAAAATAAGTATTTGAGAATATTATTTGACAGATAAGGCTAAATTCTGATTTTCTCTAAAGATGTGGGATTTACTTTTATTAGTACTCTGCAAAAGAAAAAAATCCGGAAATTGCACGGACAACATACGGAAATTCTTTTTAGAATGTAAAAATATTAAAAAATATCACATAAATTAGTTGGACTTTTAGCACTATTATCTGTAAAGGATGTTCTTAAATCCATATTCGGAAATTTCTGACACATTGACGAAATCATTTCAGTGGGGAAAAGAATCCGTAAACATACGGTCATTATACTAGCAATGAACGGAATTCGTTTTTACAGTGTATTACACACATTTTAATTACAATAATTACTTTGTTATTCATTTGTGAGATATTTTAATTCATTTTCCCTGCAGTACCATTAAAAGAAAAGTTTTTAAAGTAAACATTTCAATTGTTTGTCATTATTCTTAGCATATTAGTGAGAGATAGGTTTTCTGCATTCATTTTTTACATGCACTACTAGTCTAGGTGATACTGGCATTTATGAACAATGATTTTGTATCGTCTTGTGGGTGACTTGTTGTAAAGACTGGTAAATACCAGTATTACCAGACTTATGCAATACTGGTCAGGGGAAAATGGGCAATTTTTGTATGTTATGTATATTTCAGCTTCGCAAACTTTCGGATATTGTCATAGCTAAAATTTACAAATTATAAATCAATCTGTTTTTATTCTAAATGAGCTAAAAAGAAAAAGTGCTAATTATTGTGTAGTGACATTTTTTTTTCTTTTTTAGAAGAATGTCTAAACTGTACATGTAGCTGCGATGATATCTACGTATTTTTGAAGACAATTGTTCATTCACACTAAGTTACATTGAGAATAAGGAAAAATAACTTATTTCAATATTACGATTTCTATGTATAGGAATACCATACCTGCAAACATTAATTCTGAAAAGTATTTTTTTACTATTAATTGATTATTTTCGGATCTTTGTTTTCCTGATTGAAAGGTACCGATAATGCATAATCAGGTTACTAGATTGCCATAGGAATAACATTTAGATATGGAATGGAACACGGAATCAGCTTTACAAATCTTGTCACTAAACCGACTTTTCCTTTGAGTTTCTAAATATAATTATTGTGTACAGTCGTGTATAGTGCGCATTTATTGCGGTTGGAAAGATCTATGTCAGTAGAAATTGTTTTCAAAATTTCCACTACTTTAAAGTACCGTCGGAACATAAAGGGTTTAAAATTTTAACCTTTATCAAATACTCTATATCTAAAGGTGTTTCTTCTTCTTGCACTCAAGTGCACGCTATACATAGACAAATCAAATAAGAAAGTTTAAAGAATAAGTTTTCTCATTAGCAACTTAACCCTTTATATCCCAAATTATGAATTAATCAAATTTTCACATTCCAAAACATTTTTTCTCACATTTTGAAAATGCTGTATTTGCTCGGGTATATTTCGCACCCCCTACTTTTGAAAGAAAATTTCGGCAAAAAACAAAGATTCGCGTAATTTTTGCATGTGTAATATGAGAATTTAAATTAAGGAAAATTTTAATCTCACTGCGTGTGTCCTAACGACTTTCATTTTACAATATTCCGATTAGGATCTTAGAAAAAAAAATTCTATTCTCCCGCGACATTTTTCTTTTTCAGCTGAATTAATGTCATAACTATTTTTAATGGCACTTTAAAGTACCGTCGGAACATAAAGGGTTTAAAAATTTAACCTTTATTCATTATTCTAAATGATACGCGCATATTATCTATTTGAAAGTGTCATGTTCAAATGCAATGGTTATTGTTTCTATACTTTTGCAATATCAATTCCATTATTCATCCTGTTTTTCAAATCTTACTTCAACCTTCCTTTCCATTGGTTGTGTAAAGTGGACCCAAAAACTTATCTATTGTACACGATGAGACATTTTTGTTTTAATAGATGCCTATTTTGTAACTTCAATTTCGCCAAATAGGTGATTTTTTTAATTGAAAAATAACTGTATTGTTATACGGTTTAGAACAAAATAAAAAAAAATTCTAAAAGTTTTTGCTACTCAAAATTACTTTCACAAACACGGGTAAAATGGACCCAATCGCGTCATTTTATAAAACCCGTGGAGCGGAAGGTTAACTGAATTGTTGTAAAAACACTGTGTAATTATTAAAAAATATATTTTTGTCCCGCCAATCTAATTTTAATATTACATCTGGTTTCAGAATCATTTTGTAGCTAAATCCATACGAAAATATCTGTTAATAAAAAAAAAATATGTTGATTGTTTTAAATAATATAAGCAATAATTAACTTGCTGTTCCTGTCCAAAAATCAAATTAACAGTAAGAAGTGTACTGCTGATAGTTATTATTGATACCTTGTACATACTTCAAGTTGAATAATTAAAGCTTCAGAAATCTGTTTCAATGTGTCCTGTTCATTATACATGCCTAAGTAATGTTACTCAAATGCTCTCCAAAGACACAACGAAATGATTGGCCACCGCCCCCTGAATACTAGGCCTGAGCGCTGAGACAAATATGACGGCTGTCGTTGGCGGATTTTCTTTTCAGCGTTTGTACCGTCCCTTGAATTTGAATATCAATAATTTCTAAAAGTTTTATCTGCTTTATTTTTCTTAGATTAAATAAGTCAAATAAAACTTTTATCTAATACTGGTGTTTAAATTCAAGGGACCGTACAAATGCTTAAAAAAATCCGCCAACGACAGCCGCCATTTTTGTGTCAGCGCTCAGGCCTTGTATTCGGAGGGCGGTGGGTTGGCCCAGTGCACGATAGCCACAAAATGATGAACTTGGGGCGACGTTCACGGGTTCGAAACTACCGGGGTGACTGTGCAGGGTTTTCCTTATACGAAAGTGACCATTCGTGTCCCTTTCCCGTCAAAAGTCCTTCCTGAAGGCATCTTTCCAATTACAGTATGGCCAACACTGGCCGAAGCTTAACAAAAATCCCGAAATCCCAAACAAATGATTTCTCAAATGCTCTCCGGTGACAATTAGAGATATATATTTTAAACACTAAAAATCCAAGTTTCAATTCTAGCAATTTACGCACTAAAAATCCAAGTTTCAGAATCATGTGATTTTTAGAGTTGAAATTTCCAAATCCTGGGTATATAGTTGTACATTCTAACAAGAACGAAAAATCATGCATCTGGCATAGATTATGAAACACTTTCTAACACTAACAGAATATTATTAAGACATTTCATTTTTTTTTTTATACAATAAAATGAGATATCTAAATAAGCAATTTAAATAAAATGCACCGCAAACGAACTATAAAAGCTATACACTTTATTTTCTATAGCGAAAATTGTATGGTGAACCTCATTAACATATAAAAATTGCATGTCAATCTGAGTATATTTACGCGATTTTGCATCCCTCAAAAATAAGAAAGATTGAAAAATCTTGCAGAAAGTGACCTATTTACTTATACCGTTTAAAGCGCTAAGTGGTTCATCGGGCAACGTAACAGTCTGATAGAGCACGGACAGACGCACAGAAAGACAAACTGAATTCATAAACACTTTTGAGGTATGTTGAAAAGTGTTAATAATAAGAATGCCAGACTATTCGGGCCGAAGTTTTCAGGCTCAGCCCGTTTATATTTTCGCTGTTTACGGCCCGTGCAAAAATAATGAAATCAGGCCCGACAATTTTTACAAAAACTGTCGATATTTCTGAGTATACAACTAACATTCTCTTAATGAATACAACATATACATATTTCTGCAAACATTTTACAGCATATTCCAGACCAGACTGTGTCCACAAGCCATGAAATTCGGAATAGCAGCATTCACGGTCACTTAAATTATTACATTCAAATAATGTCTATTACTGAAGTTTAGAATAAAAGAAAAAGATCACAAATTTAAAGTTCTATATTGAAAAAGTAGATTTTAAAAAACATTTCTCTGTAATTTATTAAAATAAAGTCAATTTCCAAAGATTCCGTTAACAAATGCACAATATGACAATTATTTTTGAAGAAGACTAAGTAATTTAAACCAGGCTCAGTGTAATGAAGGCCCGATGCAGATCTTTAGGCCAGACGTTGGGGTTAAGAATTGATTAAAAATTTGTTGGTCGGTACAGGACCAAAGGTATAAGTTATTTTGGAAGTAATAAGTGCATCCCTCAAAAATAAGAAAGATTGAAAAATCTGGCAGAAAGTGACATATTTACTTATACCGTTTAAGGCGCTCCGTGGTTCAGTAAGCAACGTAACAGTGTGGTAACCAGAATGCTGCGCGTTGTATCATCTTTTCACCTTTTTGTTTCTTTTTTATTTTTATTTATTTTATTTTTATTTTTATTTATTTTATTTTTATTTTTATTTATTTATTTTTGTTAACTTTATGATAAGCTGAATATTGTAAGTAAAATTGATTTTTTATGTTAAAAGTCATAAGATTTAATTTTTAATATTTAAAATAAAATACTTATTAAAAATCGGTTCTTCCCTTTTCTGGAGGTCTTAGCGGGATTCAGAAAATGGCCTTGATAAAATAACCTTTTCACAAGTACTTTCTTGCCAACCTATTTGTAACTGTTTCATACATACAAACAGTTTTTTTTTAACTATTTACATTTTTTTTTTCATACATACGTTTTACACACAGAAGCCATTTTGTCTAATATATAAGGTAAAGCCAGGAGAGATGATGCGGTCGGAGAGATTGCGCACATAGAGGTTCGGGGGGAAGGAGTAGAGTGAGCGCGCAGTGACTCCAGGTAGTTGTACAACAGCAGTAGTGGAGTGTCTACTTGAAAGTGCACGGTGATTGTTTTCAGAGTCTAAGATAAAGCATTGCTATTTTGTTTTGTTTTCCCAAAGTAAGTGCTTGAATTTTCATAGCTATTCATCAGAATTTCTATACAGTGTCAATAGTACAAAATATTTTAAACTTAAACGATTTCTCATAAGCTACTAATCTAGACTAACAATGTGAACATCAACGGTTCGTTTTAGTAGCGGCCATGTTTATATAAAAAAACCGCGCAATCTCTCCTACCGAAATTGGAGAGTTTGCGCATCTGCTACTTAGGAGAGATGGCGCATTGTTCACATTAGTTTCAATGCTAGGAGAGATTACGCAGCTTATTGGTAAATTTGCATAAAAATGAAAAATTAAAATGGACTAATTTTAACTTAAACGTGTTATCAAGTAACTTAATGTTATTTTGTAATCTTATCTGGACTTGCTTTTTCTGATTCTTTATTTTTTTCCCCTTTAATTAAATTTTTTTAATCGTTTTTTTAAATTTTTTCCTTTTTCTGATTCTTTAATCATTAGGTTGAAATATTCACTCCTAATACAATAATATTTGTTCACAAAAACCTTACAACAATGTCATTTAAGTGTAATTATTATTGTTAACAATTTAATTGTAGTTATTGTTAGTAACAATCTCTCCTACCCATGTGCGCAATCACACCAACCCTGTAAGGACAGATTGCGCAAAATAACTTTCTTGGTTTTATTACAACTGTTCTATTAAATTACAACATAACAACAAAATAGCAATGGAAATGCATAAAAAACAATTGAAGTAAAAATTATTCATGGATAGTTTAGCAAAAAAATAATATTTAGATTTTTTATTGTTATTCTTTTGAATTGTGCGCAGACTCTCCTAGCTTTACCTTACTACAAACAGAAAATAATTTTTCTAATACGTGTAATCGGAAATAATTTTTTTCGTACACACATAAATAAGTAAAATAATTCATCAGTTTTGTTTTCATAACTGTTTGTATCATTTGGCAACAAATCTCACTTTTTTAAGCGCGAACTGCACCAAAACTGCTTTAAGAGGCGCCAAGGCCGTCACAGTCTCTTAATATTTTGTTTGATATTATCAAATTTGTGTAATGTTTGAAAGCAGGTGAAAATAAATATGCGAAGAATTAAAACCATAAGCGCATATGATAATTTCCATATATTTATTTTTCAATAAAAGTTCCACTCTCAATTAATGTTTGATAATGCAAAGCGTATCATATGAATGGCAAAAATTAAAGTTTAATTGTTAATCTGAAACAATACACAAATTGGGATAAAAAATAATACAGAAGTTTTACTGCACCTTGAAATTAAATTGAGACGAAAAATTATCATGACGTAAGATTTAAGTTTAAATATTATTTAATAGTTTATACAGGGTGTCCATTCTTATCATTGACCAATAGCTAATTCTTACTTTCAATTTCCAAAGATCTTTCAAATGTATACAAAAATCCGTTTACGTCAAAATAATTACTTTTTTTAATTTCTATACCGTCCCTGCTATAAGTTACATTCAGAAAAACTTTGTCCACGCTCTAACAGTAAAAATTCCCTTCTACTGCGACCAAAATGTACTTAATTATGCTCATTTTTATTTCATAAATTTTCAGCGTTTTCTTGAACTAAAAAACGCATTTTTTCCGTTTTTAGTGCCTGAAAACACCTAAAATTCATAAAATGCGAAGTATCATAATTCAGAAGTTTTGGTCTTAGTAGAATAGAATTTTTTCTCTAAATATCAGAGTATAATAGAATAAGAGAATAAAATATAAGAGTCGAACAACGTATAAAAATTTTAATTTCGTAACTTTTAAAAAAAGTAATATTTTGACGTAAATATTTTTTATATGATGAAGAACAACAGAAACATTTTTGCATTGGAAATATACGTCTAAATTAGTGGTTGGCGTACGCCCCACAGGGTGGCAATTTCCTTTTTTAGTGGGACAATTTCAAATTTGTACTCAGCTACTCCCTGTAATTGTTTTTTGTCTTACTTTGGAAAAATAATGTTGTAGACTAAAAATAAAAGTAATAAGTATAAAATTATAAAAAAAAAAATTATTGAAATTTTTAGTTAATTATCAATTAAAAGTTGGAAAAAAGATCTTATACCAGAATAATTAGGGTAGCCCGACCAGTAAATGAACACTTAAACATATTTTCTTTAAAAAAAATGATATTTTAATAAACAGTACCTTTTGGTGACCGACAGTGAAAATACATGTGTTGATGAAAAAATGATTAAAAAATAATAAAAGAAAGTTTATATTTCATTTGTTTGGGATGTTAGGGGTGTCTTAATAAAAAGCTATACAAAAACCAAGTAAATGAACAGTTTTTACCAGTGAATGAACAGGCAGCAATTTAAAAGCACTTAAGTTTCGTACTGTTTTATTTATTTTACAACTTGTACAAAGAATTTATAACACGTTTTGACTGAATTACGGTTTTTTTTAACCCAGCATGATCATTGACTGGTGGGGAGTTTTTCAAACCTTATTCTATTAAAATATTTACTAATTGTTCATTCACTGGGGGCTGTTCACTTACTGGTCGGACTACCCTATATGAAAAATCTTTGAAGTATTTTTAGACATCAAACTTGGTTTATTTAAAAAGCACTATAACTTTTTTGGTTATTATTGTATTTTATAATTTTTCAAACTATTTATTGGATAAGATTTGTGTTTTCATTCCCTCTGCTCCATGTTACAAGAAGAAACTTTTATATGTGAAACTACTTAAACGTATATCTAAAACTGGGTGTATTGAACACATTTAATGTAAAACATATTTGAAATGGCTGAACGAGGTACTAGAAACCTTATAAAATGTATAAACATCAAATGTGCGCCAGAAAAGGAAATGGGTAAATTAAATACAGTAGACTCCCTCAAATTCGCACAGCTTGGGACCAGAGGTTGTGCGGATTTTAGAATTTTGCGGATATTAATCACTGTTTTGTTTACGTTTTTTAAACAGTAATTTGAATTTAATAATGCATTGGAAATTATAATGAATGCTTACAATAAAGTAAAATATTAAAATAATTAAGGAAAATAATAAAGTAAAATAATAAAAATTAAGAAAATTTAAAAAATAATTGGAATATTAAAAATAAAGGTCAAATAAATAATAATGCATGACTAAATATGTATAATAATGATGAAATAATTTATTCTTGAATTAATCAATGAAACTCGCCTCATAAAGGTACATTAATAATTTACATCAAAACCGTAAAATATAAACATTTTATTTCATGTTTAGCCAAAAAAGCTTAATTAATTCAATGTATTTGACAAAAAGATCATGATCGCCACTAATCTTGAAATATTTTCAGAAATAAATATATACTTCCCTCATGAGAAAGCATGAGTTCAATGATATTAATCAGAATTCCATATTAAAATGATATAAAAATAAAAAAAAATCTTGAATTTTCCCCTTACATCTTCACTGTTTACATCTGAAACAACGTGCGGATTTTAGGTGTTTGCTAATTTTAGGGTTGCGGATTTGAGCGAGTCTTCTGTAGTAAATGTCTTATGGCTTAGTAAAGGTCACAGTAAATAAATATACAGGATGTTTTTTTTTTTAACTGACGCTATTCAGAGCCGCCTGTAGCTCGTTCTAATAACTGGATTGATACAAAATTTTGTGAATGGACTAAGAAAACTATGGGAAAAAAGATTCCAACAAAAAGAAATTAGTTCCAATCACCGCCGATAGGGGGAAATGTGGCGCTGTACATTGAAAAAAAGCATCAGAAACAGACAAAATTAATAATTTGGATAAAATGCCATGTTTTATTCATCATTTACACTTTCCTTTTCGTTGATTACAGTTGAAACATCCATTATCACTTTTTCTGCCACCTGTTTACGTCCTCTGCCTGACCGAACTGCTAGCGAGCCTGTTTCTTCGAATTTTAGAATCATTGCTTTCAATACATTAACGAATATAGGTCCTTTGCGCAGTTTATGGCGTGTTCTAAGTGAACGAAGAGCGGCTGGTGCATTGCACTGGTTAAAATAATAGAACTTCACAAGTAACGCGCGCTGCGGTAACGTGAGATTCATTTTCAACCTGAGATGAAATTGTTTCTCGGTGTTTTTCGCATGTATTTATAATTTAAACTATTGGCGCTACTGTCGCTTGCGTAAGTAAAAATTTACATTTGCATTTATTGCCCGTATTTTATGCTAATTCTCAATTGCATAAATTATTACAGCGCCACATTTCCCCCTATCGGTGGTGATTGGAACTAATCTTTTTTCCCATGGTATTCTTAGTCCATTCACAAAATTTTGTATCAATCCAGTTATTAGAACGAGCTACAGGCGGCTCTGAATAGCGTCAGTTTAAAAAAAAACACCCTGTATATCAGGACATATATACATTAAATTTTATGATCTGACTATACATGTTATGTTGTTGACTATGCATATTATGATAGGAAAGAAATTCTTCTTAACATTAAAACAGGTATTCGATTATTAATGTTTGTATATCTAATATTTATTCTTCATATTACCAATTTTTACAATCAGACATTATCTAAAAAAAAAAACATGGTTAAAAGTTTGATAAAAACAGTCCTTCATTATAAAATATGTTAAAAAGTTTCATATAAAACACAAAAGCGTTTCACATCCTCAGTTGTAACCAAATTCTTCTTGTTCTTGTGTTTTTTATAATGAAATCTTAGTGTGTCCAAATGGCATAGTCACTTGCTGTTAATGGGTTATTAAAATCTATTATAAAATGTAGAAACACCATTAAATTGAATGCCAAATGTGATAGTATCTTCAAGTTTGTAAAGATAAAAATTCAGACTCTATAACACTTTTGTTTTACACTGAGGTAACTTGGCAAGAAACAACAAAACTCTTTATGACATAAAGGCGAATTCATTGCTTTTATAAAGTTACGTTCAAAACATATTTGTGACAGAAAAATGACCTGTTTAGTAAGCTAAAAAAAAAGGCGAAATGACTCGTTATTGTTGAAGTTCTTTTCATTTTCCTCCATATTAAAATAAATTCCATTTTTAAATAATAAGAGATATATGTTATAGAGTTAGAAGGTTGGGGGGGGGGGGGGTGCATCGTGATTTTTCAGGTATCAGGTATCAGATATTTATCAGGTATCAGATTTTTCAGGATTTTTCATTGCATCGGTAGGGCGTGGTGGCCAATAAAAGGTTGGGAGCCACTGCTCTAAATCTAACAGTTTAGGATTTCGCTATCAGTCAAGGGTCGCTCTAATCATCGGGAAATCAATGTCACTTACGGGGTTTAAATCCGCACGCGTATGGCTTCAGTTAAGCGTATCTGTTCGAAAAAATAACAATCCTACAAATGTCAGATTTTCAAAGAAACACATCGAAACAACAGTGGAAAAAATTGATATATAGAATTGAGAAGAATAATCCGTACGCTTAACTGAAGCGAATTTTCTGTTAACTAAAACATTTAAATGGGAAGTCGGTATAATTTATATTGGCGGAGAAATTGAAATCGTGACAATCAGTTACAAAAATCTTGTTTCAAGAAAAACGCACTTTTTTTAGCCTTATACTCGTCCATGAAAAATGTGCTTCAAATTTCAATATATCAACTACCATTCAGTGATAATGCAAAGCGTATCATATGAATGGTAAAAATTAAAGTTTAGTTGTTAATGAGAAACAATACACCCATTGGGATAAAAAATAATACAGAAGTTTTACTACACCTTGGATCAAATTAAACTGAGACGAAAAGTTATCATGGTGTAAGATTTAAGTTTAAATACCATTTAATAGTCATAGGAATCATTTGGGAAAATATTCTCAAATAGGCGCACATAAAGTCGAATTATGTAAAGAAAAAAAAAATCGATTGTTTGAACCTCCCACCATGTTGTTTTTCCTTAAAGTCGTTCTCAATAACGCGAAACATTCTGACGCATTTTCTGACTCATTTTTAAACGCAAAGGTTATTCAATTAATAAGAACCTATAAATGTTATATACCTGTCAATTTATAATAATAAGCAGTGAATTCTTAAGTAAAAACAGAAAATGTAGGATTTATTCATATTCCTCATTTCAAATATTTGAAAACCTTTGGTACGTATGAATAAAATTCGTCGACCTGACTATTGAAGCGATTTGGAATCGAAATTAGTTTTCCATTTTTTGATAAATAAATTACTTATCGAGTCATAAGCGATTCGTGTCACCTCACGACACGCTTTTCCCTTTTCTCATGCTCGGAAATTCGATTCAAAACGCCGATTTTGACAGCATTTTCTAAAAGATCTTCTACTTTTACCAAAAAATGGAAATCGTATTTCGATTATTTAGTTTCTGAATAAGAACACCTGCCAATTCCATGCCTTTCCAAACAGAGATAAAAGAAAGAAAGAAAGAAAAGTGCCCAGTTAAACTGATGGCGTTGAGCTCAAAGGCTATTCACACTAATTGTATATTATACTCTTATTTCTTAGAATAATGCCCCTCAAAAAATAAAGAAATCAAGAATAAATTAAGGAGAGAGATTGGTTAAATATTCTGGGGAATACTTAACCAATGAACACGCAACACTAATCAGGGAAGCGCCTTATCACAATGAACCTATATACAAAATTTTAAGCATATCGGACAATTCTGCACGAAAAACCCATTTATCTAAATTAAGGGAGGGGATTAGCTCCCCGTCCCCTCCTTTATACTTAACCAATGAACCCAAAAACTAATCAGGGGAGCGCCTTATCACAATGAACTTGTATACAAAATTTGAAGCAAATCGGGTAAATGTGCATGAAAAACTCATTTATCTAATTTAAAGGGGGGATTAGCCCTCCGTTTCCCCCCTTTATACTTAGCCAATGACCCCCCAAAACTAATCAGGGGAGCGCCTTATCAGAATGAACCTATGTACAAAATTTATAGCAAATCGGATATTTCCATCAAGAGTTATCGCGTTACGTAACATACAGAACCTGCGGGCACATTAGCTCTTAGGCTTTAATAGCCTGTGAGCTAAAAATTTGTCTGAAAGTAGCCCCTTTGGATTTGAGAAGAGCCTTAAGAGGCACTTAGTACTCTTCAATGGACGAAAAATGACGAAAATAAAATTTCCAATTTTTATGCTTAAACTGTATTTAGGCATCCCTAGAATATTCTGGCAAAGTTACGTAAAGATCCGATGATTAGAAATATGAAAAAAAGGCTTTTTACTGCATCCTATTTTCTTTAAATTTATCAGAGTTGCAACCTATTAATTCATTTTTCTTAGTTTTTGTTTATTCAATATACCAGTATGATCATCACCATGCAAAAGCTTCAACATATAGCACTTTTCAATTGGCTCGCTATTTTTTTTTTGAGGGGGGGGGGGGGGGTCAATTTTTAAAGTGCATTTCATAAAATTAGGGATCGGGTTTTCAATAACATAAATAGTTTATTTTTAAAAAATAAAAGTGTTAAGTAAATATAGGCATAATTACTGTATTTTTACAAATGACATGGCATTTTATTTATTTTGTTCTTAAACTAGTTAACTTTTTGGGAATATGATCACTACTGTTATAGAACATACAAAGAAAAGCATGAAAAAATGTTTCAAAAAGTAAAAAAAAAAAAAAAAAAAAAAAAAAAAGTAAAGAAGTTTTAAAATTTTCTTTTTTTTTTTTTTTTTTTTTTAACCACAATTGCATTTTTTCCTTAATTAAATCATTTTCTTTCATAAAACCCTTTAATAATATGTTAAAAAGATATAAATTAATCAAATAAGAAAATAGTTCAAAGGATACCAAATCCCCTTAACAGGGCTGTGAACTGAAAATCGGGAAAAGCGGTTATTTTTAATGGAACGAAAGCTGGAATTGAATCAAAATTATTTTTCCACTGAATCGTAAAATCATTTTTTAGCTCACAGGCTATCAAAGCCTGAGAGCTTATGTGCCCGCCCGTTCTGTATGTATGTATGTATGTATGTACGTATGTACGTACGTAACGCGATAACTCTTGACAGAAATAACCGTTTTGCTTCCAATTTTGTTTATAGGTTCCTTGTGATAAGGCGCTTCCCTGATTAGTTTTGGGGATTGATTGTTTAACTATAAACGGGGGAACGGGGGGGCTAACCCCCCTTAATTAAGATAAATGGTTTTTTCATGCAGAATTGCCTAATTTTCTTCAAATTTTGTATATAGGTTCATTCTGATAAGGTTCTTTCCTGATTAGTTTTGGGGGTTCATAGGTTAAGTATAAAGGGGCTAACGGGGGGGGGGAATCCTCCCCCTTAATTTAGATAAATGAATTTTTCATGCAGAGTTATCCGATTTTCTTCCAATTTTGTTTATAGGTTCCTTGTGATATGGCGCTTCCCTGATTAGTTTTGGGGACTGACTGATTAACTATAAAGGGGTGGACGGGGGGGCTAACCCCCCTTAATTTGGATAAATGGTTTTTTCATGCAGAATTATCCAATTTTCTTCAAATTTTGTATATAGGTTCATTGTGATAAGGTTCTTTCCTGATTAGTTTTGGGGGCTCATAGGTTAAGTATAAAGGGGGTAACGGGGGGGGGGGTTAATCCTCCCCCCTTATTTTAGATAAATTATTTTTTTCATGCAGAGTTATCCGATTTTCTTCAAATTTTGTATATAGGTTCATTGTGATAAGGTTCTTTCCTGATTAGTTTTGGGGGTTCATAGGTTAAGTATAAAGGGGGTAACGGGGGGGTTAATCCTCCCCCCTTATTTTAGATAAATGATTTTTTTCATGCAGAGTTATCCGATTTTCTTCAAACTTTCTATATGGGATCATTGTGGTAAGGGGCTTCCCTGATTAGTTTTGGGGGTTCATTGGTGAAGTGTAAAGGAGGGAAACGGGGGCTCCCCCCCCCCTTAATTTTGATAAATGGGTTTTTCATGCAGAATTATCCAATTTACTCCAAATTTTGTATATAGGCTCATTGTGGTAAGGCACTTCCCTGATTAGTTTTGGGGGTTCACTGGTAAAGTATAAAGGGGGGAACGGGGGGGACTAACCCCCCTTGATATAGATAAATGGTTTTTTTAAGCAGAATTATCCGATTTTATTCAAATTTTATATATATGTTCATTGTGATAAGGCGCTTCTCTGATTAGTTTTGGGGGTTCTTTGGTTAAGTATAAAGGGGGGACGGGGGGCTAACCCCCCCCCCCCTTAATTTAGATAAATGGATTTTTCATGCAGAATTATCCGATTTTTTTCAAATTTTGTATATAGGTTCATTGTGGTAAGGCGCTTCTCTGATTAGTTTTATGGGTTCATTGGTTAATTATAAGAAGGAGAAACGGGGGATGGTTCCCCCCTCTTAATATATTGTCGATTTCTTCATTTTTCGAGGGCTTATTTCAAATTCTTTGAAATAAGAATATAATTTACAGTTAGTGTGAATAGCCTGTGAGCTCAATGCCGTCAGTTTAACTGGGCAGTTTTCTTTCTTTAATTAAATTGATGAGATTTCAAATATATAAAAAATAAAATAAAATACAAGCCATTGACATCCATTACATCTGGTCTTTAACTTTTTGATATAAGGAATGCCAAATGTTAAGGCGAGATTCTAGTGTACAGGGTCAAAAATATCTATTTTTTTTTTCTTTTTTGCATCTCTGAAGTGTGTAGAATATCTGCCTGAAACGGTTTTGGATAATTAATATTATATAGGTGCCAAGAATTACGGATTTCGAAAAGAACATTTTTTTTTTCATTGTCTTCCTTTTATTGAACCGTAGCTTTTCTGCGATTATGTAAACCTTGTGGAAAAAATGAAAGGAACAAGTACAAAAATTCATTTAACTTGAATGAGTTTTCAGCTAAGATCATGGAACTTGCACAAGATTTTTATTTTGTCATGCTTGGTCTATCTTCCAAATGCAGAATATCCTATTTCTGCAAAAATAAATTTAAGGTGGTTCTCAAATGACTTATTTAACAACGCGAAACTTTCTGACACATTTTTAAACGTTAAGGCATAAAATTGGCAAGCCTATTGTAGCATTCACCTATTGTAACGATTTGGAAGCCAAATAACTTTTCCAATTTTTAGCTCACAGGCTATCAAAGCCTGAGAGCTAATGTGCCCGCCCGTTCTGTATGTATGTACGTACGTAACGTGATAACTCGTGATAGAATTATCCGTTTTGCTTCAAATTTTGTTTACAGGTTCATTCTAATAAGGCGCTTCCCTGATTATTTTTGGGAGTTCATTAGTTAAGTATAAAGGGGGGAAAGGGGAGCTACACTCTAAATAAGAAAGAGTGACTATTCACTCCTCCCTTAATTTAGATAAATGGGTTTTTGAAACAAAATTATCCGATTTTTTTTCAAATTTTGTGTATAAATTCATTGTGGTAAAGCGCTTGCCTGATTAGATTTTGGGGGTTTATTGGTTAAGTATAAAGGGTGGGAACGGGTGCTTATTCTCCCCCCCTTAATATATTGTCGATTTCTTTATATTTCGAGTAGCATTATTCTTTGAAAAAATAGCATAATATACAATTAGTGTGAATAGCCTGTGAGCTCAATGCCCTCAGTTTAACTGGGCAGTTTTCTTTATTGATAAATAAATTACCTATCGAGTTATAAGCGATTCGTGTCAGGTGACACTTTTTTCCCCTTTCTGGCGATGCGGCGTCGGAAATTCGGTCCAAAACACCGATTTTGGCAGTATTTTGTGAAAGATCTTCTGCCTTTACCTAAAAGTGGAAAACGTGTTTCGATTACGTTTCTGAATAAGAACACCTGCCCATTTTGAGAAATCCTTAAATGAAAATCTATTAAATGCGATATAAAATGGAGTAGGTAAAATACAACTTTTTAGAGATACATAGGCAATTTTTGTAAGGTTTGTGGACAACCCTGACCGACAACTTTACTGTCTTCTTTCCATTCACCCAGTTAAAAGCTATTTTTCACAATGAATCAAATGCCTTTTCAACGACATGCTCCTCCTTCCACGCGCGAAAAATTTACCGAATTTGCATATTTCTGTGTAGCGAAGATGAATACGAGTTACCAGCCTATTGCTTAATAGAATTATGCTCTTTTAATTTTTCCCGGCAGTGCTTGAGACGAAGAAAATTATTTAAAAAAAAAATAGTAATATTCAAAATCCGTAATTTATGAAATCCATCTACGAAAATGTGGCCCTTTGAACGGAACCGTTCATGTGCTGGATATTCATAAATTGAAACTTAAAAAATTGAATCCGATAAATGTACAACGATGCTGAACGATAAGAGGTTGATCGCAGCGACATCTGCTAGCTCTTTTCAACGTAAACATTGTAGAAGAATCGAATTGAGAAAAGCGTTTCAGGCAGTAGTAGTTTAAATTAAAAAAAATAATAATAATAAAAAATCCTTAAAGGCGCTTATCTAAATGGCCCATTTACTCCATATATACACCAGAGTAATAAGAACCTGCTATGAATGGATAAAATTTAGTATCTTTTTAATTCCCTGACAGTAATAATGCAAATAGGAAAGATTTTTGACAAACTTACTCACACAAATTGCAAAAAAGGTTTTTTTGGTTTTTTAATCTGTATTACAACAGCTTTTACAATGCTTTTTTAAGGTTTGCTAACTCCTCAAAATATCTCCAATAACCAAGCGAGTGGCTGATAGTAGTAGATAAAAGGGAACTTCGATGGCCACAGGCGCAATCCGCAATGAGGAATGAGAATTTCATAATGGGGAATGAGGAGGTACACTGTAAAAATGACCAATGTTTCTTATTTTATGACAATATACTATAACCACGAACGAAAATATAATATGATCTTCTAAGTTATCCGAAATTCCGAAAAGCGTGTACCATTGTCTTTTGAATCCTCAGAAACCAATACATTATCAAAATTTAAAGAATTATTTATAAAAGCAAAGTATTTTTTGCTGCCCATATTTTTCAGAAACGTTTCCGAATAGCTTTTATAGTGTATTAATCAGTTATAATCGGACGTACCAGGGATGTTTGCTCGAGCATATCTTCAACTAATCCTACTAATGCCGCCTCGTTTTCCATTTTCAACCATAAGCAAGATATCTATATCACTGAGTAACTCTAAAGGTGTATCAGGCAGCTCAAAAAAACCTGCCATGCGAGAGAAGGTGCTGTAAACAAGTGAGCAGGGTCAATTTCATAATACTGCCGACATAATTTCCTAAAGTTTTAAAATACGTCAGCAAGTAGTAAAACATCTGTCTTCACATAAAGGTTGTGATAATCACCAAGAGTCTTGATATCAAATGTTTCGCATACATTCTGGGCATGTTGATACTCTCTTTCATCTATAGGCTCATTGGTTAAACTATTAAAAAAATGCAGAAGGCGGGGGAAGCTGCTTCTCAGTAAATTTTGCAAAAGAAATAAAATAATCATATGGGTATGTACCCTTTACGTATAAGTAAAGATAAATTATTATTTTGTGTGAAATTTTCTTCAAGTATAGTGAATTAATCAGGTTGAAGGTTTTTAACAAGTTTTTCCAATGACGTAGGCAAAAATTGGAAAGAATCTATAAACACCATCTGAATAGAACAGGTAGGCTTTCTGATATAGTTTTCCATAGAATTAGTAACAGACACTTTCAGCATGACGTTTTGCTGGGTTACTGACTCCAAACAAACGGTTGCTATGTTTGATTTCTTATTAAATATAAATCGTAAAAAACGTTACCACTGCATATAAAATATTAAAACACTTAAGTGGGAGATATAGCTATAAGATATAATGATTTGGTTTGATCTATTATGGATCAAACTCCGAAACATATCGAAAAACTACTGTTTTACTATATCTATCAAACTATAATTCTACTTTCTAATGATGGGGTAGAACTTACCATGTTTTTAGATTGTTTTAAAATTTGCTAAATAGTAAATACCTTCATTCAATAAAAATATGTTATACATTGTTATAAAAACAATCAAATCTTTCCAGGATTACTTTACTTGTATCAATCAATCATTTTCATTTCATTTTACTCACGTTTTATTTCATTAAAAAGAGCAATGAAAACATTTTTTTTTGCTTGTACTCTTTTGCATATAGTTTATATGAGAAAAGTTTCTTATATAATTAAATTTGGCACTTTCATAATAATTCATACACATATTTTTCTTAAGTTAGCTTTATTTCGAATTTTACTTTTAAAGAAATATTATACGTTGGAATATCTGTAAAATCATATAAAACAAAATAACTGGAAAATACAATCCCTACTATCTAATAAGAAAATAAGCAAACAATGAAATTTTATAAAATGAGGAAATATTCATCAAGAAATACATTTCTGCTTTAGTAAATGAGAATATTTATAAGATATAAGAAATTAAAAATATATGATTGATTTTTTCTGTTTTCCAATAGAGCCAGAAATAGATAAAACTCCAAAACTGGTTTTAAAATAACCCTAACCCCTTTCACTTCCCAGAATTTTAAGAAATCCAGTGCCTTTGAATAGGAATAGAAGTTCCCCGCGAAAATAATCTCTCCGAAAGAAGGGGTCGGGAATTCTGAAGTGCCGTATTTTGGGTTGAAACACGTTCAGAACATTGCCGATAGAAAAAGGTTAAATTGAGTTTCCCCCAGACAGTTTCAGAAGGGTGCTGCACCCTGCCTGCCCTTTGGTTTACAAAATAGCACCCTTCTTGCCCCCTCAGTAAAATAATTAGCACCCTTCTTGTCCATCAGTAAAAAAAGTGCCCTTTCTCCTTTTTGCATTAAAAAAATTTGCTTTCATAGTAAAAATTGACTCAATGTTGTCTTGAAAAGAGTGCCCTGACTTTTAATTGTCAAAAGTGGCTTTAAAAACCAAAAGAATACCTTTAACAATTAAAAAAAGGTGCCCTTAAGAATCCAAAAAGTGCCCTTAAGAATAAAAAAGTGCCCTTTTCTCACCAGCAGCACCCTGCCCTTTTTTAGACCTGGGGGAAACTTTGGGTTAAGCATGGTAATATGGTTTTTTAGGTGTTTCCATATTTTTGTCCAATCCCTGTATATTAACATCATTAAAATATGCTGCAAATGATTTTTCTCCATAAGCTGTGATGTAACGGAATTCTTTTGAGTGTTCCTGTAAATGACTATAAATGCTACACACTTCATTTTCAATACCAATCATGCCATAGTAAACCTTAATAACATATATCAATTGCATGGCAATCTATGTATATTTGCACGAGTTAGAGCACGGACAGACAGACAAACCAAATTCATAAATACTTTTCAACATTGTTGGAAAGTGTTAAAAATAAATTAAAACATGGTGGAGCATAAAAATTTAAAAATAAATAAAATAAGTAGAAAAATACCTTTAACAACCATCATATATTTCTGGTATTTTTATTTCACAGTGCCACACTTTTACCAGATGTAACGTGCTTACCAATAAAATAAAAATGTTTAGCATGCTCTAAAAACTTTCAAAGCCTAAATGCTTATTTGTTAAGCAATAGAGTTGCTTATTTATTTGAATAGCGAAAACAATCTAAAAAAAGCACCCCAATTATGGAGTATTGTCACATTGATTGTTGTGTTGTAGTTTAGAATTATAAAAGTTTTAAAATTTTACAGACATATTCCAATGAGGAACAAAAATTAATTACCCTGCAGAGATATTTTTAATTATAGATTTAAATAATTTAAAATTATAAGGAATTATATAAGTCTCAGAGAAAGATAACTAATAATACCTGGATTTTTAACTGGCATTTCTTTTGCTCTTTTCCATAATCATGGTGCCTTTAAAAAATAGGAGGATTTTCTTGTATAATTAGTGGCGTCGACTCTTCTTTAAATTTCACGTGAACGATGTCAAATGCAAATTATATTCTCCAATGAAAATTGCATATGGTAACAACTTTTGCATCGACATTAATATATCTATTAGTTTTTATGAAAATTTAATATTCTGGAAGATTGTATGGTAAAAGGATGTTAAACTTATGCTTTGGTGACCAATACATTCTGTGGAAATTCAGCTACTTTGTGTAATTGCTAAAAAATACTAATATTTTCTGAATGAAAACTGGCACGGATTTAAAATATGACACTTTCACCAGGGATAGATTTTCCTATGAACCGATACTTGTCTAGTTAAAAAAAAAATCTTTCACTTCATGAATCATGTACAAATATGCACTTTATATTTACAGACAATGTACATGATTTTCGAATGCATGATTCGCAAGAAACGTTGAGCTAAACTGCTTGGAAGTTTCGCTAAGTTTCTTGTAATTTTCAAGAAGTTAGAATACATTATATTATATGTAGGAAATAATACATTAAGAATTACTAAATCTGGAAGAATTGTTATTTTTCACCTGCAATTAGTTGAGAAAAACACCTTTACTTTAGTGTGTGACGTCACATGCACATTATCTATTTAAAAATTGAAAGCGTTTAAAGAAATCCAATACTATTCAATAATTCATAGAAAAATTTTAAACATTAATACAGTAAAACCTCCATAACGGACACTCCCGAATAGCGGACACCTCTATTTAACGGACACTTTTCAAATCCCCACTCCCAAAATCCAAAATTTTGTATGTTTAACCTCTGAATAGCGGACATTCCGAATAGCGGACAGTACTTTTGGCGATCAAGGATGAAAAATGATTTTTTAACAAGAAAGAAAATAGGAAAAAAAGTAAAATGCCTCGAAATTTATCAAGGCAATGTTTCACAAATTTTTTGACCATAGATAAATGTAGGAAGTGATCTCTGGAAAATCACCAATGACCTGGGGAATCCCCCAATATCGTATGTATTTTGTATCGATTACTGTTTGATTCTTCAGATTTAATTGGCATACAATATTCAAATCTTCAAAATATGTTAAAACCATTTTTATCGTTTTCTAAATAGATTTAGTTCTGCGTATTCTGAATTTAGTGTCTTGTTTGTGATGTATGTTTCGAGAATGGCCTCAAAACGAAAGCAATTAACTTTAAAAAAAAAATTGAAATTGTAAATGTAAGTGAATCTGAAAAACAGAAATAGTTTACGGATACTTGCCGAATGTTCTAAAATAGGTAAAACACAAGTGGGAGAGATTTTACGAAATAAAGAATTTGTGGATTATTAACTCTAACGAGAACACCAAAAAAAGTGAAATTGAGATATGCTGATTCCATTGAAATTAATTCTATATTTCTGAATTGGTTGACTTCACTTCGTTCAAAAAAAAAAATCCTATCAGTGGGCCTTTGATTATGTAAAAGGTTTTAAAAGTCACCAAAGAACTCGGATTACATGATTTTAAGGGCTTGGGTAGATGGCTGAAAATGTTCCTGTTTCGGCACAACATCTCTTTCGAAACAATATGTGGAAAAGCAAAATCTGTAGCTCTGAAAAAAGGGAAGGATTGGCATGAATAACTGCAATCAATTTGTGAAGGTTATGACGAGAGAAACATTTTTAATGCCGTGGAAAGCGGGCTCTTTTGCAGAATTTTTTCGAATAAGACTTTGTACTTTAAAAAGAATGGCTGTATCGCCGAAAAAATTACAAAAGAGCGAATCACTATTTTATTTTGTTGCTATGCATTAGGGGAATTTTAAATTCCTCTTATAGTTCAAAATCTCTGAAACCCATGTGTTTCTCAAAGAACATTCAATTTAAAAAATTTGGTGTTATAGAGCGAGTAAAAAAGCGTGGATAACCAGTTTTTAGTGATTAAATAGTTAACTTCCTTTGATAATAGGATGAAAAAAAAATAAAGAAAAGTTCTCTTGTTTTTGGACAGTGGAACTTTTCATCCAAAACATTTTAAATTGGACAATGTTAAAACTGTGCCCTCCCCCCCAAAGACAACTTCCGTATGCCAGCCCCTTGATCAAGGCGTTATACATAATTGTAAAGCCTGGTAGAGAAAGCTTTTATTAAGCCATATTCTTACGAAGTTTTATTCTATGAATACAGTTGAGAACAGCCTAAAATTAGTTAATGTTCCCGATGCTTTCAAATTCGGATTTCTTCAGCTGTAAAAATCATATAACTGGAATGCGCACGACAATGTTTCAGAAAAGTAGGCTTTATACAGTCGAACCTCGATAACACGAAATTGAAGGGACTACAAATTTATTTCGTGTTAACCGTCATAATAGTGACGCCATCTATGTTAGATATAAAAGCTAAATAAATTAACCTACAAATATATCCCTGCTCATAAAATCATAAATTAATAAGAAATAGAAAATTTCATTAACAAATGAATCATCATTTTTAGGCAATAATAAATTTATTTACTTGCTAATCATTTTTTTTTAAAGTCCGTTATTGTCTTTTGCTTCAAATTTCTTAGAGTACTTCTTTTAGGAACGTATGACCTCATCTAATTTATCCAAAGCTCGGGAAGCATTCTCTTGTTCCAATTCTTGTCTCTTGTTCCGAGTAATGGAACTGCACAACCTCAGTTGTACAGTTTTCACTGCTGCGGTAGATTCACTTAATGACACTAAACTTTTCAGTTCTGTGTCAATTTCTTCATCCTTGTCTGACACTTCAATGTTGTCAACTTTTTTTTTTTCAGCAATTATTTCTTCATGTGTCGTCACATCCGAAGTCAGCACATTTTCATCTATGTAAATGTACTCAGAAAAAACAATATCTAAGAAAGAATTTCAGCTACACATCTTCTTGCTGACAATTCTATGACGCTCTTTAAATCTCGTTAGTCATCCGTTAGAAGATATGAAATCGCTGTCACTGAGAGCATCAGCAAAAGCTTTGCTTTCTCTTGCAAAATTGCAAAAGTTAAAACAATGTTCTGGTTTCTTGCTTCTTTTATCCAGCGCAAGAGAGCAATTTCAATTGATTCATTCTTTCATTACACGTTCGTTTTCTTGCTGGTTTGAATGGACATATAGCATAAGTTGCTTCAATCTTTTCACGATTCTTTAAAATTTTAGAGAAGACCAATTGTAGAAGAATTGTAGGTATCCCATACTTCACTGCATTTTCTGATTTTTTCAGCACTTCACCGATAACTTCGTTAAAATTGTTTTGCTTGGTTTCTAAAGATACAGATTGCTATTTTCGACTCATCTTTCACAGAATTCTACTGAGCAACTGCGAGCCGAGTTTCAATTATGTTACTCAGGTAGTAAAGTAAGGGTTGTCACTTCTTTCACTCCCAGATAGGGAAATTTGGAAACCCGGTTTATGTTACTGTCAATACAGTCAACCGAGTAATGGAACAATCACTTTCAAAAAAGAAATTCCTTCACCCAAACTTTCATTGTGACTGATCTATAGCTAATATGGTTAATGTGGGAACACTTGCGCATATCAGAGATCAAAGAAAAGCAGGAATTCTGTATTTCACGATTTTCTACTTTTGATCTTTTTCAAACCATGAGAAAATTCCCTTTTTAATAAGAGAATGTGATATGTATGTTTGGAGTATCGAAAACATTACGTAAGGAATTATGTTTTGATTTTAGAGCAAAAAAAAAATTCGCCATAAGCGGGATTTTCCGAAATTCTATTTCGTGTTAAACGAAGTAATTAACATTGATTTTCAGACTCATCTGACGGGACCTCAGTATTATTTCGTGTTAAGCGAAATTTCGCGTTAAGCGATTTCGTGTTAACGAGGTTCGACTGTATTAAAAGAAAATGAAACACTTATTTCCGATAGAAATGAAGAACTATCGCAGTAAGTGAATTAATGAAATGAATCAGGAGTGAAGAAATGCCGAAATGTCCATCAACATTGGTGATGACCTATTGAAAAAGAATCAGTTGACGTAGGCGATTATATTCCTTCAGAATCGTCGACAAAAGCTGACTCTATTAGTTATATGAATCAGATACTGAAACCAGGGGATGTTTCCTGCAATATCGAGAATTTTCAAGAAGCGGCAAAACACAGTGAGCAGTTACACATTTTTTTTTCTTTTTCCAAAAAAGATGATTCAGAAGGATTAAAACTACTGATAGCATTCGAACGTCGCATAGAAAAACTAACTACATGTAATCGCAAGCAAAAGCAAACTTTTGTAACAGATTTTTTTCTTAAGACTGTAATAAACAGTGGAAAAATGTATGTACAATTTCATTTCAGTTTTATTACTTAAAAACTTAATTTTAATTCCTAATTAATCATATAATAGAAGTTCTCAGACATATAAAAGCCAATTAATGAAACGTTAAGCATCTCTTAGCGATTTTGTGAATCTCTGAAGTTTTCCCAATAGCGGACACCTCCGAATAGCGGACAATTTCTGCGCTCCCGAGGTGTCCGTTATTTAGAGGTTTTACTGTATTATTAAATACTAAATTTAACTCAGAAATTATATTTGCAATATAATTTAAACAGAATTTGGTATAATTGCATTTTGAAATTATGTGATTTTTGATGCAAAACATTATTTCTCAAAAACATATTGTTCTTTTAAGAATTGGATAATAATTTCAAAGCTGATGAAATGAAAATGTCTCTTCATGGAATAAATTAGTTTAATTAAAAGGAATGTTTTACATTGAAAAAATTACGTCCTTTTTTTTCGATAAACCATTTTATTTTTAATCCTGTTTGTTTTAACACCCATCTTTAAAGAATTATTAATGGAAAACACTGTATTGTTTTCTTTAAATCCAAATTCAATTAATAATGGGCAATTATTGTCCACCTAAATCCAAGGAGCTTAAATATTCTCCTTGGTTGAAGCTGAAGCTGAAAAAAGTTACAATGTAATGCTTTCTAAATGTCAATATTTGACAGACTATTTTTGATTATGTAGAATAAATTGATTCATGAAGTTTGAATACGCAAAAATGTTTTTATTGCTTGGAAAATGTACTTTAATATTAACAAACCAGTGGAAACAATTTACCTTTGTAAAATTAGGAGCTAAGTTATTTATTTTTATCTCCAAACACATTTAAATAAATGTACTATGTTGTTTAAATGCACTTATAGTAATCTTCGTAATATGTGAAAAAAATCACATTATCTGCTCAAAATGACGTCAGTTATTGTGAGATAATCTGAATTTTTATTGGTTTATAAAAATATTGTCCATTCACAATTTCTTTTTATGGCAACGGAAAAGAAATTGCATTAGAAATTGAAAAATAGATTTCTGTAATGATAAAACTATGGGATATGTTTGGAAAAAATGGTAAAGAATGGTCTGAGAAATTTTTAAAGTTGACAGTAATTTTACTCGTGTTCTAAAACATATGTACATCAAGTTTCGTTCAAATCAGATAAAAACTGTAGATTTATATAAGGAACAAATACACACACATACCAAGAACGGCTTTTATCCAAACTATTTTCTCTATGTGCAACGATAAATAATAATAAAACGCAACTTTTAAAATATATTCAAGAGTAGTATTTGTTTGATAAATTACAAGTAATAATAATCAATATGCAGCATCATGTATGCATACAGCAGACTAATTCATATATGTGCATTAGTGATTCAGAAATTTCTTTGAATAAAAATTTTCATCTTTTTTTTTTTTTTTTTAAAGTAATAGACTAAAGCTGCCCGGATTTCCTTTTTTCAAAAATCCTTTTTTTTGTTTCATTACTGAAGCAATTTAGCAATGACGATATATAGTTATCCTCTTAAAAGATATTCTGCAACTTATTTTATGTCATTGCTTGATTATCAACTTATAACTGTTCAAAATACATATGATATTTGCTAAATTTTTGCAATGCAATATTTACGTCGAAAAGAGCTAGCAGATGATGCCTGCGATCGCCCTATTATCGTACAGCATCGTTGCACATTTTACGACAAATTTTTTAATAGTTTTTAAAGCATTACTGGGATAGCTGGTTTTCACACTATGTATTCTTTAAGGTGCTGTACCTACATTATTGCTAGAGTGTCTCTATATGAGAGTCATGGCATACAGGATATAAAAGTTGATTCAGTTCATTTTGGACAAAAATAAATCACCAAGCATCTTCGCAAGCTTGCCATTATTGCCAAACTAATATTTGTTAACAAGTTTCATTCGTCTAATTGAACTCTCCCAGGCGATTATCTCCAAGTTCTGGAATGTCGGTTCACCATAGTTTGTATAAAGACATCTGTTTGCACATGCACCCTGTGTATATGTCGCTACTCTCATATAGAAGCACCCTAATTATTGCCAAGTTAATGTTTGTTCATGGGTGCAAGAGGTTCATTAAAATTAAGACTGAAAACTTTTCCAAGTATTAGGCATAACCAAATAGAAATGAGCTGCAAGATATCTATGACTTTCATTATGGCTAACAGACTTGGTTAGTTATTTTATGAAATAACTAGGTATTTTATGAAATAACTAGGTATTCATGAAATAACTGAATGATATGCTTTAATAGTAACATATATATCAACCTAATATTAAGCCAAATTGATTGCCCTATGTGTCAGAGTTTGGCTTGTTTTTAATCAATTTAATAGATAATTTATATTTTACTTACTCTTTAAAATAGCAAACAACTTACTTCTTAAAAAGTTAGATCAATAGTAAAAAACTATGAAAGTTGCATCGATCGATCTGCTGTGACCAGGCATGAAAGTGCAATTTGGCCAAAAAAGCTGAACTGTGTGTGATACAAAATTTTCACAATATGAAGACGGATGTGACGCGCATATGAATGTATACAACATAAGTTATTAAATATAATTAAAAAAAAAAAAAAAGAGATTAATGCATGAATATAAAAAAAAAAAAAATGACAACTTATGTGTGTCTATTCCAAATGAAAGAACTCCTTGTTCATAAATTATATGATGAACAAAGACAACTTTTTCTAGATTTTTTTGTCATTATTTGTAAAACCTGAAATTCTGCAAAATAAGCAGATGGCAGAAATCTTGGACTTAGATTTTAAAAATGATAATCTTTTGCCTACTTCTCAAATGTACTCAAATGGAAGCAATGCATCTTCTATTATTTCCAAAAAAAAAAAACTGATTTGCAAGTAACTGAATTTATAGAAAATGCTAAGGCAGCATCTGTTAACTGTGTAAAGTACTTACAAAAAACTTTGCCCTTAAGGAATGCTTTGTTGAAATGCATGTCAGCCATTGATCCAACTGCAAGGGGGCATCACACAACTTTAGGTAGATAGAAAAGGCTTCCTGAGATAGTAGAAAATGTGCTGGATGATGCTGATATTATAGCATATGATTTTGAAGTCCACACATATCAAGCAGACAACAATTTGCCCTGTCTATCAATTAATGGCAATTTAACTAGGATTGATGTATGGTGGGCATTTGTTTCTGAAAATGGAAAATATCCAACGTTATCAAAAATGGTGAAATCTATTTTAAGTTGTTTTCATGGGCCTCAAGTTGAAAGTGCTTTCAGTTCAATGAGTGCTATATGGGATCAGGAATGTGACCGCATGAACATCGGGACACTATCTGCCTTGCAAACTGTCAAGTACAGACTTTTGAAAAGTGAGGAATCTGCAGTAGAGTTTTTTAAACGGTTTAGATGTATTATTCACCATCAAACCACCATCTTGTTTTTTTTTTTTTAACTTTTATAGTTAAATATAAATAAATTAGTTTTAACTAAATTAAATAAACGTGTTTATAATAAGTAAATAAGGATAATTATTTTGGAAATGAGAAACAAAACAAATGAGTTTTGATTTAAAAAAAAAGATGGTGGACTGAGGACGAATGGTACATCTGTTCCGTAAGCTATCTTTTATATACCAATTCCACCAAATCTTCTTCACCATTTTCCCCCTTTATCTTGACGGTCTTATCCAGCCATAGAAATATAAATTTATTTTTTTCTTGACCATCAACTTCACGGACTTTATGCTCGTCGTTAATTCTAATTATTATATTCATCTTCCAAAAACAAAAAAAATCCTCGTAGCAGACACGCACACAACAAGCTGCTGATAGCTGATCAAAATTAAGTAGCGTGATCCGCGATTCTTGAGAAAAACAAGACGCTGAAAGTGAAAGTTGAAGTTATTTTGATTTCCGGTCATTCGCTGTTATAAAATATCACAAATCGAAACTGTGATAACAAACACATGATCAAAATAACCGTACGACATCACTGAGTGTGCTACAACATTCACTTGAAGAGGGAGAAAAGAGAGAAAATGACCTAGGTTTTCAGCCTCTAGAGAGCATACGTCACGGAAGTAGCTCTGCCTCCGGTTGAAACAAGATGAATGGATGAACATACACAGAGTCGTGGGACATTATTGCTTCGGCAGCGGATTGCCGGTAATAGATAAAGAATTCGGTATTGCCGTTACCCCCTCCCCCAAATTTCGGTCACAATTTCTCGACAGATTTGAATCGATCTCAGAAACAGACAGAAAGGCTTTTAAAAAAGCAGATTTCCGCGTTTCCGCAGAAAACTTTCATGCCTGGCTGTGACCTCAAAACTCAGTTTGTAGGCATTATCTATAGGATTTTGCTTAGTGAGCATCATGGCAGGTACACCAAGATGATTGGCAAAGCCTGCCATTATGCTATGCCAAGCTCATGTTTGTTAAATTGTCTCATTCGTCTAATTGAACTCGTCCAGGTGAGTATCACCATGTTCTGGAATATAGTTTGCTATAGTTTGGACAAAAATTGCAGTCTGCGAATGTGCTCTGCAGTATTGAAAGTATTTTCTTCATATTGAAAGTACTTTGCATGATGAAATTAAATAACTAAAATATGCACAACTTGCATGTTGTATTATAGTATAACTTTAAGCCAAACAGCAGTAAACTATTTCCTTTTGAAATTCAAATTCAGTGAGCATTGTAAATTCAATCATGTGCATTTGGCGAGCACCAGTTTTTTTCGCCAAATTGTTTTTGTCGGAAAAACTCAATAGTTTATTTTTTATTGAGATTCCACAGCTAAATGTCTAAGATATATGTACATAAATTTCAAAATATCCAGAGTATGCATTTTAAGGAGATCATCCTTGTCAGACTCGCTCGCTTCTAATGTGTCTGCCCCTGAATTCATCCGCTGTGCATACATTTGGATACGTTAAAGATTTAGTCCCAAAAAATGAAAATATTAAGAGGAAGTACATCTAGGGTGCCTGTATAAGAGCTTGTCTCCCTCCACCTCTTACCCTTGTTTTTCAAAATAATACCCTGCTTACAGTAGCAATTCAATGCCAAAAATAGCAACCTTCTCTTGAGAAGTTTTCATGTATCAGGTGTTCAGTTCCCCCAAAAAGTAAATTTATGTGTTTTTGAAGCAGATTGTTGAAAATGTGATATGCACACAGCCTTAGTGAAACAAAAAGTGATCTTAGACACAAAAACGTGATCTGCTGGTTAGCATAACCTCAAAGCTACAACATGCCAAATAAAATTTTGAATCAATCATTTATGTATTTTCAAATATAATTACCTAACTGATGCAAAGAATAGTAATTTGAACCAATTACTTTTCTGAAAGTATCTTGCCTTGAAAAAAAGTGGCACAGCTGAAGGATGGTAAAATCAAAGCTGGAGAAGATTTTCTTTACAGTTAACCCTGTCACGAAGGAATTATTTTTAAAGTCAATCAAAAGCATATTTTGCACTTACAATAGATTTAAAATGGATTATTAAGAACAAATGTTGAATTTTTAAAAATCTGACATTTATTACAAAATGATTGTAATATAACATTTAAAAGCATTAAAAATATATTATTTAAGAGTTAAATAGTTTTTGTGCTCATTTAAACTTTGGACACCTTACCATAGGTCATGTTTTAGTGTAGATTCATAAACAGAAAATCTTTTCTTATGCAGAACAGAAAAAAAATTGTCAAAGGCAGATTTTACAACTAAACAATGGCTCTGCTATTTATTGTTGTATTTCACAAGCAGAATAGCTTCCTATGAGATTTATATCTAGTACAGGAATAAAAATAACACATGCAAAGTTTACCTAGGGTTATTTTTAATACAGACTCCTATGAGGTTGCCATGCATGAGAGGTTACTTAAGTCTCTGGGGAGGGAGAGGAAATAATTATTCTAATAAATATACCAAATCACTCATTACTTAAAGAAAAAGTTTTATTCATCTTCAAACATTACCTACACCGTAATACCCAGCACTCTCTTAATTTATTATCCATTGTAAAGAACATTCACATCAAATTCACATAGTTTTACAACATTGCAACAACTTTTATAAATGCATATCAAGTCTAAATTTTTCATAATTTTAAATGGTAATTTTTATTATTAAGAATTTATTTTGATAAGTATCAATTCATTCAGGGAAAAAAATATTAACATTTTCAAATCAAAGTACAAAGAACAATTCAGAAAAAATAGATTACATGCAACAGAATCTCAATTCATTATTCTCACTTTTTTTTCCCTATATTTATTGTTTTATTCAAGAATACCACTGCAAATCTAAATTTTAACCATGTTTGGTAGAATGGAAGTGTGTTTTAACCTTGCTTGGATTATTTTTTTTTTAAAATCTATCCAATCTTGAAGATTTTTATCAATTAAACTTAAAACATTCAAATATTTTTCACAAATGTCAGAAAATCAGAATGCAGAAATAAATTTGTTCCCAAAAAGAAAGCATATAAATCCATATGAGAAAAGAATTTAAAAGCTTTAAATTCCACCTCTGTGCAGATTCGCCAATTTTCATAAAATAAAATCAAAATATGTTACCATATGTGGAATTTTTTCTCACAGATGGCTGAACAATGTAAAGACAGTGGTGGGGAATTACTTCAAACTACTTGCTAGTGGAGAATAGATTTTCTAACAGCACAAATGAATTTTTAGAGTGTCTTAAAAACTGCAGGTTATTAGAAAATATGCCAAAAACTTTTACATATTTTTATATGTTGTCCTTATTTTACTCTTCTGCCAATTGCCACACTGCAAACATGGCACTAAGTTCTATTCTATGCTAAACTTTCCTCTTGTATTCTTAATTTTATACAAAAAAATTATAAAAAAGTATTGTAGAAATGAATTTAACATAAATATTGTCAGGACAATTTGACTGTATATTGCATTGTACTGGCCAGTAAAACAAAATCGTGGTTGGTAAGATTTTCTGACAATTCCCCACCCCTGCTTATGTAACCATTTATATAAAACTATTTTTAATAGAAACAATAAAATCATAACCAGGTACATAACTCTTAATGTTCAGTAGTCTGCCTAGTAAAATTATTCTGGGGAGAGCAATTACACAGCCATTTTTACACACAAATGTGCATCTGTATGCATAGCATTTTATAAGGAGGCTTTAATTTTGTTCTGCAATTTTTATTTATTCTTATTAAATTTCATGAAATTCACAAAAAGAATTAAACATTTATGTTAAAAAATGTTTTAAAATAAATGCAAATATACATATATTCACTTTACAATTGGCGATATTTTCCTGAATGAAAATAAAATTTAATTTTATATTTACATTTACCATTTATTTATGCTTTACAGCATAATGTTAACCTTCATTCACCATTTTTTCTGTAATTGATCAGACCCTCAAGAAATAATGAATAGAAGTTCTACTGAAATGCAATATTGAATACATTTGTATTTTGGCACTAGCAATACAGGTTTAGGTTTAGAATTTTTATAAGGGAAGATTCGCTTTTGATTGAAATGAGTTCATAAATTAAAGAGATTTTCAGTGCATATTTGCAGTGCACACTTGATAAAATCTCATTTATTTATAATTTGATTCCTTGATATTGCATTTTGAAAAACAGTAATAAATAAAACGTCAATGACAAAACAAATCAATAAATTTAATTATGTTCTACAAATTTTGGATTAATACCTCAAGAAACTGCTTAGGTTCTTAATTACAATATGAAAGAAAGTACAAATAATTCTTCCACTCAGTTACACAGTAGTAGTTCACAGTTGAAGTGATAGTTGAGCATTATTGTTTAAGAAAGTAACATCACTTATACTATGCAAAGGCACCAAACTTTAAAATATATTTGATAAAATTTATATTCAAGATTCAGTTCATATCTTGTAAAAATTACAGAAAAGTGGCAGCTGATTAATTTTTAATAAATTAAGAATCCCTGGTGACAGTGTTTCATAATTAAAAGTGAAAAAATCTACACTTATATTTAGTGCCTTTGGCATGTGTTAATGATATTTCAAGCAATTCTGTTAGCAACATGAACTATTCACAGTACTTTAAAAAAGCTAAAGAAATGGATATGTTAAATTAATAACCAAGGAAATTATTTTTTAGCCACAAGAGCTTTAATTTAACAGATATCTTGAAAGTGGCTGTGTCTAATTTTAAGTATGAACTGAGTAAAAGCAATTTAATTTTAAGTGACTTTTAATAATACATAATTCACATGTATCACTTCTTTTATAAATGGGAAATTTATCAATAAATATAGAAATATATTAATTTATCATTCTAATATGAAACCATTTCAAAATAAAAATAAAATATGCACAAGCACCACTTTCATAAGTTTGAAAATATTTTGAATAATTCATTTCTGCAGGTAAAGATAAATTAAAGATATGTCATATGCATAAATCCAAATAAGTTCAATACATTACCTTGGACAGAAAAGGGAAAAATATTTGAAGCAACTTTTTCAATACACGGAAAGCAACTTTAGTTACATTATACTCAACATTTAATAGTTAACTGCAAAATTTGGACCTGTTATATAAGTTATCACAGTATATATTTAAACAAGAAATAAACAAGAAAAATTATATTTAAACAAAAAATAAACAGATTTACATAATTCACAATTTTACAAAGGAAAACAATCTGAAATCAGTGAAACATTTTCCCCTGTTTTGCCAATTGAACTTTATGTAAGGAGAAATATAGTATAAAAACAAAATAGATCAAATATAATTTATAATTACCTAGATACAACAAAATTTCAACAATGTACAATTACAGTAGATAAAATAAGTTTTTCTTTTCCTTCTTTATTAAACTTTTTAAATAGTACATAGAAAAGTTTATCTAAAGATTAATCTTAAAATCTTTAATGATTCAGATTTGATATAGAAATTCAATCTTTTTTATAATGTATTTCACAAGTACACTTTTATAGGAGGAAAAAACCCACACATTTCATAAAAAATATATGTCTTAAATGTGCCAATTTCTAGTACTGCAAAATAAGACCTAGTGCAGAGAGATTTCACAATATGTGAAATATGATTTGGCACTCACCATTTATGTATAAGGATACAGGGTACAATACAAAAAGATGCTGATTTCAATATAATTTTTTAACATCAAAATAGACACCATTTAAAATAGCTGATGACCATGGATACATTCACTTTAATTTATTAAAAGAAAAAATGAAGACTACAAAAGTAATTTTAAACATTTTGTAATATTAATATACAATTTTGCATTCCACCCTGTACAAAAATATGCACTAAAAAGTTCATAATGCTTTTCTGCAAATACAATATAATCTTCCAAGATATTTATAATCACAATGTAGAGAAGTTGCACTGATCATCACATTTAATTATATATATAAATATATATATATATATATTAATCAGCACATCACTTCATAGAAAACATCATTCAAAAACTGCTACACAAATCAAAGCAGTTTTAATAAACAATCCAACTGACCAGAAGGATGTTTTCTGGAAAGAGTGATTTCAAAGAAGTGGCAGGATAAAGTCAACATTGTTGGTTGTATATGAAAGACCATTTTAGAAGAATTATCTCTAAAAGATAATGCTAATGATCTCGCCGAACCCTTTTCTTCTTTCGCTGTTCTTTTGGTTCAGGATAAAAGCCTAAAATAAAAATTTTAAAACTACATTAATTACATGTATACAAACAGAAAAAATCTTTTACTATTTCCAAAATGCTTGAAAAAAATGATTTATGAATAATAGTTCTTTTTCCTGTTAAATTACAGAACAAAATATATCTATACAAATCATTTCAGAAATATCATTACAGAAACTGTGTTTAATAGTTTTGATACAATTTTATGTGTTGGACTTCAAGAATGTCCAACAAATTGATAGTGTTTCCCTGCTGAGATTTGGCTAAAAATGACCAATTCAGCATTTTTTCCCCCAGCAGAGAACAGTTTAAATAAACAATAAATAACTGTAGATCACAATAGACATCTCTGTTTGACTGACTACTTTAAACATATGTAAAGCTTCAGTATTTACAGTTTCCTATTCAGAAATTATTGAGTTACTGAATCTTCAAAATCACACAAAAAGGAGAGACATATAAATAAGAATTTAAAGACTTTATGAAAAAGCATTTGAGAAGATATAAATGCTGCAGTTTTAATAGTTATGTAATCAAATACATCATAAAATACTAATTTCACAAAAATTGGAAGAATTTAAAAGAAACAAAAAAAAAAAAATTCTACCAACTTTTAATTATTGTGCAATCTTCTAGAATAAATCATATGATTTGCTCTTTTTATATCATGCAATAATACAGAGGTGTTGATTGTTCTACTTTTCCCATAATAATCAGTTTTTCACTTCTATTATGGTGTTATGCCCACTTCCTAAAATGTATGAGACCTTGTACATTTCAATAAAATTTTAGAGGGCCAGTGTAGCACTGTGGTAGAAATAGAAAAATCTTAACTGTTATGGGAAACATGGTCATTTACATGGATTAGTAACTCTGAATATATGAAGACTAAAAACTCTCAGAATTCTAGGTATCGTACTCAAACCATTCTTCATATTTAGAAACAATGCTGAAATAATGAAGATGTGGAAAAATCAGAACACCTCCCAAAAGTAATTGGAGACATCTGAGCTATTGAAAAACTACATCTGTTGCCACAGGAAAATTCTTCTCTAATTAGGAAAAGGCATTTTCTAAGACCATCTGAAACAGACCTGAATTTTGATGGTAAAGTAAAACTGGATACTAATCAGAAATTAAGTTTTTACACTTCCAATAACAAAAAGCTTTATTGTAAAAAATTTTGAATCAAACTAAAACATATATACATTTTTTAAGGTCAGTAACTTTTTTTTCAGGTTTTCAAGCAATTTTTAATGTATTTATGTAATGACTTTCTTAGCTTTTACTTCTCATATTCATTGCACTCCTCATGTGCCCACTCTTTGCAGACTGAACATAGTATCCATCCTTCACCACCTGCTGACTGAAGAAACAATTCAATGCAAAATCATATGAATATTCGGTTTTGCCCCTACAGACAACCAAAAATCAACATCGTCTTTCTCCTGGATAGCTGGATGGACACACTTTTACTTGGCATCAAAACATCACATGAAAGCTATAGAAAACAGTGGTTTACTTACCTAAATCAATCTGTCAAGTTCGATTTATTTGAAGAGCAGAAAAAGATGATGAAAAATTAAAACTTTTGAGGTGAATTTCCTTCCAATAGCACTGGAGGGAGACAGAGATTAACTCAAAAGCTGATGGCACACTGCTAGGGGATGCTAATGGGTGTAGTTAAGAGCAAGAAAACAGGGTATCCGGTTTGACCTGCCTACCCAGTTTTATCCTGCTCTCCCTTACTCTTACAGTTTAATTTCCACTTATCTGAGCAAAATACAGGATTCTTATTTTCTTTTTTAAAATTAATTTTAAGGACTTATTTGAATTATACGAACATTACTGTAAGTGCATGCTCTTATCTTTGCTTATCTGCAATTCATACCACACAGAATTCTAGATCAAGTATTTCCAATTTTGGACTAAATTTGGAAAATAATCATTGCAAAATTACAAGAGTAATCACTAGCACAGACATGTTTATTCTTCAACAAGCCAAGATAAATACTATTTCAAAAAGTCGTAATTACGATTAAAATACAGTACGTTTAATCTGAACTTTAAAATAAAATGAAAATATGCAAATTTTTAAACATAGTTAAAAAAATATAACAACACTGTGTATAAATTATAAAATATATATTTTAAGTCAAAATTTATACAAAAAAAATGTTTATATTAAATCTGTAATAATTAAAATTAAGTGTTTCACAGTTTTGCATTCAATATACAGCTTCAAAACTGTCGCTATCTCTCCGGATACAAATGAGTTACATGTGCCAACAGAATCAATATAAGTCATATTGTATAATACGAGCAGGGAAGACCGAGCTATGCTCGGTCAAAATTAGCTTTGAGTTCAAATATCCTGACGCATGACCAAAATGACCCACTAATCAAATTTTCTCAAACATGTGACCTAGCCCAACAGTCTTCTCATCCCCAAAAACCATAGGTGGCCAAATTTAATCTAAATAGTCTGAGCCATTTTTAAGATAAAATAGCTTGACCCATAATGACCCATGACCAAAATGACCCACTAATTGAATTTTCTCGAAAATGAGACCTAGCCTAACAGTCTTCTCGTGCTCAAAAACCATAGGAGGTAAATTTTAGTCTAAATAGTCTGAGCCGTTTTTGAGATAAAATAGTTTGACCCATAATGACCCATGATGAAAATGACCCACTAATTGAATTTTCTCGAACATGTGACCTAGCCCAACAGTCTTCTCATGCCCAAAAACCATAGGATGCAAAATTTAGTGTAATTAGTCTGAGCCGTTTTTAAGATAAAATAGCTTGACCCAAAATGACCCACTAATCGAATTTTCTTGAACACGTGACCTAGCCCAACAGTCTTCTCATGCCCGAAAACCATAGGATGCAAAATTTAGTGTAAATAGTCTGAACTGTTTTTTAGATAAAATTAGCTTGACCCGCAGTAACCCAAAAACAACCCACTAATCTAATTTTCTCGGACATGTGACCTATCCCAATGATTTTGTCGTGCCCAAAACTCCTAGGACACAAAATTTAATCAAAATCGTTAGAGCCATTTTTTACATAAAATTAACTTGACCCGGGGTGACCCAAAAAGGACCCACTAATCGAAAGTTCTCGAACACGTGACTCAGCCCAATAGTCTTCTTGTGCCCGAAAATGGTAAGATACAAAATTTGGTCTAAATCGTTTGAACCGTTTTTTAGATAGAATTAGCTTGACCCTGACCCTTGATGACCCAAAATGTCCCACTAATCGAATTTTCTTGAACACGTGGCCTAGCCCAATGGTTTTCTGGTGCTCCAAAACGGTAGGATACAAAATTTCGTCAAAATTGGTAGAGCAGTTTTTAAGATAAAATTTGCGCATATATATATATATATATATATATATATACAGTGGACTCTCTCTATTCTGAACACTCATTGGACCGACCAAAAATGTTCAGATTATGGGGGTGTTCATTATAGAGGGAGATGGGGAAATCCATTACTGCTACTACTATGTATTGAGTTTATAGACTGTATAGAATACTTAGCCTGGTTAACCATATGCAAGTTATCGAGATGGAGGTGCTGAATTTAGAAACTATTAAAAAAGTTAATTAAAATGTTATATTAAATAAATTACAAAATATACAATTACATACTTACAATACATTACTTGAAAACATAATCGGTACATTACTTGAAAAAGTGAGTAATTTTAGTCTTATTGCATTGTGTATGCTCGTGTAGTGTACATGTTATCTAGTTCTTTAAGAAGTGGAAAGGCTTCCGGGTGATATTCAGCCACATAGTTCAACAAGTCTTGATTCCTTGGCCATATTGCTTGAAGGTAATCGTACTTCTTGTTTCATCGGTCTCTTCTGGTTCTGCTTTGTCTTCACTACCTTCTTCCTCTTCAACGATGTTGTCGCAAACAGGAAGGCTTCCGTCGGCTTTGAGATAAGCTCCAGGTTCAATTTCAGTATGAAGCTCTTGAAGAATTGACCCCAAGTCACTCACAGCTGTTGCTTCTTTGTCCTTGATTGCTCATTCTCACACAGGAATCCAACTTTGTAGAAGCATTTTTGGATTGTGTAGGGGATTACTTCATTCCAAGCAATTGGTATCCAATGGACAGTATCCATGACATTGATCTTCTTCGTTAATTCGGTTGCCAAATTTGCCTCCTCAATCACCACAGACATTTTCTTCAAAAAATGAATTCAGTAGTGAGCTTTAAAGGTCTTGATTACTCTTTGATCCAGTGGTTGAATTATATAAGTACAGTTCGGTGGTAGGAATTTCAGGCTCACGTTGCTCAGCTGCACATTTGTATGGGATCTGGCATCATCCACAAAAAGAAGAATTTTTCTTCCTTCTCTCTTCATCATCTCGTTAATGCCCTCCAACCATTGTGAGAAATTTGTGAATGTCATCCAGGCTTTTCGATTTCTGTTCCAGGCATTTCTGTTGAGTAATCTTTCTATTTTTATCTCAGCTCAGGAGAGGTGAAATAATGTGATATGTTTTTTACATTATTTTTTCTTGTATCACTTTGCATAAAAATTGATTGTTTTGATCATTTCATTTAATTTGATTATCATGATTTACTTTTTCTGAAATGGAAACAATTTCATATCTGCACTTTTTTATTTATAAAAAATATATAAGAATGTTCTAGTTAGTTGAAAACACGTACGGTAAAGACAAAAATATTCTTTCGATTTCTTTTTTTTATACATATAATAAATGTTTTTGTTTTGTTTTGTTTTGTTTTGTTAACTGAAGATTTTATCTGAATTATCGACACAAATTTCACCATCGGGTAGATCTTTAAATCTAGAAATGATTTTGTTTGTTTATTATTTAGTAAGTTCATTGAACCCTTTTATTCTTCTGCAACATTTTTTCCGAATTTCCATGATGCATTCCGACTGCAAACAAGCGTTCAGTTTACGGAGAGGCGGGTTAGAATGGGGATCAAAAGTAGCGTTCATAATAGTGGGGTGTTCAGAATACAGAGAGTTCATCTTTTGTTAAGTCTATGGAGTTTCGCCGGGACCGCCAGAAAGTGTTCATAATACTGGGGTGTTCACAGTAGAGAGTGTTCAGATAGAGAGAGTCCACTGTATATATAAGAGCAAATATCTTGTGTGTGGTTATATATATATATATATATATGCTTATATATATATATATAAGAGCAAATATCTTGTGTGTGGTTATATATATATATATATATATATATATATATATATATATAACCACACACAAGATTTGCTCTTATTAGAATATATGATACAGGGATGCCACTCAGAAAATAACAAAAAGGAGGAAATTACGCATTTTTCACAACATTTTCCGAATTTCCATGATGCATTCCGACTGCAAACAAGCGTTCAGTTTACAGAGAGGCGGGTTAGAATGGGGATCAAAAGTAGCGTTCATAAAAGTGGGGTGTTCACATTAGAGGGTGTTCAGAATACAGAGAGTTCATCTTTTGTTAAGTCTATGGAGTTTCGCCGGGACCACCAGAAAGTGTTCATAATACTGGGGTGTTCACAGTAGAGAGTGTTCAGATAGAGAGAGTCCACTGTATATATAAGAGCAAATATCTTGTGTGTGGTTATATATATATATATATATATATATATATGCTTATATATATATATAAGAGCAAATATCTTGTGTGTGGTTATATATATATATATATATATATATATATATATATATATATAACCACACACAAGATTTGCTCTTATTAGAATATATGATACAGGGATGCCACTCAGAAAATAACAAAAAGGAGGAAATTACGCATTTTTCACAACATTTTTGTGGAAATTTTGTTAACTATATTATATTGAATATAAAATAAATACATTAACAAATTTCTCATGCTAAAATATTTTAGAGCATTTTCTGTATTAAATATCTTGCATTTTCACAGTTGAGTTAAAGAAAATGACTACTTTTCAATATGTACAGTTTTATATTACACTAGTGTCCGGCATTGTCTGGGATTTTAAGAATGTTTGTGTAAAAAAATCACTTTCAAAATTAAACATTGTATAGAGAACTTCAAGAAGATAAAATATACCAATATTGCTATAATTGGGTTTTTATCATGATTCAATATGTTCCTCAAATTCATATGATGTTATATTCATCTCCTAACATATCTACTTGCTTTCTCTATTATTCATATCGATACTCTCTTTGTATGATTCTCAAACATTTTAAAAAGTCCATTAAACTTCCAATATGACATCATATTAATTTTCTTTTTAATTCTCTAATGACGTCAATTAACCTGCTTTCTGTACTTATGCTTACTTTCTGTACTTACTTTCTGTATTCATGCTCCTAGTACCATTGAGAAATGTTTGACAATTTCTATTATATTACCAATATGACATCATATTGATCTTTTTTTTTCCCCCAATTGTTGAAACTTTTTATTTCATTTTCATATTTCATGTGGAAATCTTTCAATTGAAAATTAATTATTGTAAAAGAATTTTATTGTGGATTTTTAATTGTTGGCAACAGCTATAACAAAAAAATATTTAAATTTAATAGGAAAAGGCTGTTAGATTTTTGTTTTTTTATTAATTAAAAATTAACTATACATTATTTCAATTCAGGATTACTTTAGTTGCATCGGCCGTGTTTTAATACACCTACACATAACATTTTACAATTCTGGCTTTCAAACTGTTGATTTGTATAAAAGTGCAGACAGACAGACAAATTTTCATTTTTATATATTAGATTAACATTCTTTTATCCAAAAGTAGAGTTTGGTTTCATGTATTCTAATCAGGAGCAAATAACGTGAATATTAAATAGTTAACTATCATTTTTATATGTACAGAAAACCATAACTTCAATCAAATTTACTATTTTTTCAATGACTAACTACGAAATTTGCAATTTTTTTAAGGACGACCTGTTGACGAAATTTGCAATTTTGTCCACAATTGTTTAATGAAATTCCCGATTTCTATCACAATCATTCGACGAAATTTGCAATTAATTTCTGCAATTTTTTGACAAAATTAGTGTTTTTATTCTGTGATCGTTTGATGAAATTCATAATTCATCTCTGTAATTGTTTGACAACATTCATGATTATTTTTTGGCGACCAATGAATTTTATGATTTTTTCCATGACAAATTGACGAAATCTGTGATTTTTTTTTTCCCCTCGAGCGATTGACAAAATTCATGATTTTATTCTGCGATCATTTGACGAAATTTGAGAATAACTTCTGTAATAGTATGACAAAATTTGAGATTTTTTTTACGCGACTTCTTGAGAAAATTTGTGATTTTATTTCACGATCATCTGACAAAATTCGAAGTTTATTCCATGATCGTTTGAGGAAATTTGTGATTTTATTCTGTGACTGATTGAAGAAAGTCACGATTTTTTCTTTGAGTTGAATGACCAAATGTTGTGATTTCATTCATGTATTGTTTGACATAATTTTCGGCTTTTTCCCCAGCGAACATCAACGCGATTTTCTTTCTTTTTTTTTTTTTTTACAATTCCACGGAAATCACTGATCAGTTTAAAACAAAAGAACAAGGAAAGCAGAAAAGTGGCATCCCTCCCTGATAATAAACAAGATGGAGAGTAAAAAATTCATCCCTCGCGACTCCCATACATTGTTAGGAAAATGCGATGCTGTGTAGCAAACCATACAAGGTAGTGAGATGAAACTCAAGGAAGTCATATTGTTTAAAGCATATATTTTTCAGTTATGGGCAAAAAAAAAAAACTAATATGAGTGGAATTATGGAGGAGAAATCTGTGGAAATCACGGATTTGTTATATAAAAAAGCGGAAATTGCAGATTTTATATAAAAAACGAAAATCGCAGATTTTATATAAAAAGCAGAAATCGTGGGTTTTATAAAAAAAAGAGAAAATCACAGCTTTTATTTTATAAAAAGCAAAAATCACAAATTTTATGAAAAAAAATGCTTAATTCCACCTTTAGGCAGAAAAGTGGCATCCCTGAATATATAATGTAAGATCCTCTTTGGAAAGGAAAAAAGTGAAGAAACATCATAAATTATGCCTAATGTGTCAAAAGAATTCAGACTTGAAGAACATCTGCCCTGTTATTCTGTCTGAAAATTGACTACATACATAACTACCAAAAACAGAAACTTCTTTTCTTGAAGTAACATTTAATAGAAGACATATGAATATCATAGGATAATGTCAAATCCAATGAAAACACTTGTAGAAACTACTTCTGAATAGTGAATTTGAAAATGACTTCCAAATGAAGAAAATGTTCTAAAATTATTTTCTTGCTTCACTGATTTCTAATACCAGGAAACTAAATCATTTATTGCCAAAAAAAGAGTTTAAAGCTATCTAGAGTACCTTCTGATGAATCATCAATTTATAAATGCATACAATTTTACAAACGAATGTCAAATCGAATCCTAATCAGTCTCTGGCAGATATAAAACAATCTTCATTTGTCAATGGCAAACTTCAATTGGAAAAATATCTCCTTCATAACAATCTCATTTTTTTTTTTACTTGACCTTAGAAAAGGTCAAAATAGCCCTTTGTTGTCCTAAAAATGTAAAAGTAGATTGAAGAAATCATAATACGATGTTTTAGCACCTATTGCAATGTCACCCTTTCCCATCATCTTTTTTATTATTATTGTGATGAGACAAATGATAAATAAACCTACAATTTCTGATCTGAGTTACTGAAGTTTTTCATTCAGTGAAGTCTTGGTAGCCAAGAAGAAGACACTGAGCTCTATAACAGAACTCATCGGTCCACATTCTACTGTAATCACATCACCGGTTTAATACGTGTAAGAAATGAATCCTGAATTTCTCTTAACAAAGTTTATTTGAACTTTTTCGCATACTTTTAATCATGTTTGGTTATTTCTAAACTTTTTGATATTTTTTGTGGAATACTTAAAATTTTTTACATTTCTTGTTAAGCTTACATGAGGTTTTATCTTGAAATTTCTTCCTTTCTTAGTGTATATAATTTTTATTGACGAAATCAAATAAAAGCTACAGTTTCTTAAATAAAGAATATAATTCAATGTGAATTAGAGCATCATCCTATTTTTAAAAGAAAATTGAATTTTAAAATATCTACCCATTGTTACCTTATGGCAGGAAATCAGTGTTTTACCATACATTTTTCCAAATTGTGTGGCATTTTGTATTCATGGGTGGACTGCTGGACTCCATTGTTCCAATTAACTCCATTGTTGTTTTAATTCATATACAGTTGTAGCCATAGAGAATATTTGGCGATTTATCACCTGCACTTGTCTAATGGAAAAATGCCTTAAAATTAATTTATAATTAAGCTTTAAAAATAATAAAATGTTGTATTGTCACTGGATACACACCTGTCTACATAATTTTTATCATTTTAGCATATCAGCGAGTGAGTGAAAAATCAGTTACAAAATTCCATCTGAACCAAGTTAAGTAAAATAAAAGTGTGTTAAAAAGGGGTTTATTTTCTCTAGAATTATTCTTCATTTGAATTTGATTTATATTTAGAAAGAAACAACTAGTTTTTGCATTTATGCTCACATAAATTATATAAATATCAAATTCATTGAAAAATTTCAACTATCACATACCTTGATTTCTTGACTTATGAAGTATGTTTAAATGATTCAAAAGATGAAAAAAAAAAGGTATCAATATAAGATTAAATATTTTTAATTAAGTTGCATAAATTGAAGTAATACAAAATGTAAAATATTTGGAATTAGCTTAGTAGAATGTACATTTAATTTATTTTTTAACATGAATATCATCTTCATTGGATTGTCGCTTGTCGGAAACAAATTATGATGAAATAATTTTCCTTCATATATAAAAATGTGACATTTCACTTTTTCTTTTTGTGTGTGTGTGCAAAATGAGATTTTTATCTACTTTTCAGCTATAGGCTAAAGAAGTTGCTCAACAAGTAGTAAAAAAAAAAAGAGAGAGAGAGAGAGAAAGCTTATTTTATGAATTTATTTTAAATTTTCCTAAACATTGATTTATGAGTAAAAGAGTGTTGCTATATAGCTCATCAGTAGTTTCTTGTGTTACATACAAATATTAAATAATCCCTCAAAGGTCAACATCTGCCACCACTTATACTGTTAATAGGAATAAGGCCTCATGAGTGCATACACTAAATCGTCACTTTTGAAGACAGATAAGTACATAAAAATGTAGATTTCTGAAAAAAACAGAACAAAGTAAAGAGCCTGTTTGATGGTAGTTTAAAATATAAATATTTATTCCTACTCACAATCTAGTCTATCAAAACCATTTAAATGGACAGGGTTTTTTTTTCATTCTATGCACATTATAATTGACAGAAAGAGGAGATTTCTATTCCCAGCATTTTTAACCCCAACCAGATGTTTCATTCTCTATAATTAGCCAAAATATTTTGCTTGATTAGCTGATGGAAGAAAAAGTGCAATACTTCTATATTACATTAATCTAATAGGAAGAAGAGAATGTTTAAATAAATAAAAATCTCAGTTTCAGTCTTATTAAAAATATTCTTTCAAAATACTATACCTGCTAATTCATCAAAAACAACATTTGAAGTTTTTGTCTCCTCCTTTGACTGATGCTCCTCTACTTTATTATCTGTAAGAGAAATTTATAGATACTATAGTAGAGAATAAAAAAAAAAGATTGTTATTGAAATCATATTTATCCACATTAAATGAAATAAAAATTATTCATTAACCCCTTCACGATGAGCATCCCACACACAATTTTTTTTATCTTTTAGCACTACTTTTTCCAAATAAAAATCTTTGCCTAATTTAACTGTAGAAATTCTGCAATTAAATAAGACAAAATTATTACTATTCAAAAATACTGGTAAGAAGTATTAAGAATTGGATGCACACTATATGTCATGTATGTGCAATGCTCTACATGAAGGGGGTTAAATGTATAAAAACATTGCAACATAACTTAACATGTCCAAAGAGGATTCAGAATAAAATATGCACAAAATTTTCAGATCAGGATGATAATAAAACAGATTTAACAGATAAGTACTCTTTACAACATATTTCTATTGGATCAACACTTTGAGGTCTAAGCTCAAGTGTCACTCGGGCTGCTGTTTTTAGTAGCAAACTAAGCCAGAGAGAGTCTCTTGGGGTCAACTTTTAACTCTCTGAGCTATAAAAGTACAGACTACATATGTGTGATCTTCTGAGATATTATCTACAAACCTTTAATTTTGAGAAAAAATATGGAGATGGCAACACTAAACAGAAGTGGGTATATGAATTAAGTGTGAAGTAAGTATGGGCAAATCTGTACTTTAAAATGTACCATACAAAAGCAAATTTTACTAAATAATGTTTATATACAAAGAAAACCATTTTAAGATATTTGTACAACATTTGGGTAAGTTTTTATTCAAGGTCTATGTAAAATTGTATGTTAAAAAATGTTTTCTTATGCGCAACTTTTTAAAAATATATAAAACATGCTTTTTTCAATAATATCAGCTTTCACTTTAGTTAAAGAAAAATACCGGCATGTTGTCTGATTGGGTAGCCTTGATTATCTTTTTCATTTACTATATTCTGATATTTTAAGATACCATACAATTAATGCATTTTTTTTACAAATGTAATTGTTATAGTGAGGATGAGGACCATCAAACAAAGCAACCTTTTATATGCAATTTTCAGTCGAATTCAAGGTGAAGAAGGTGGTAAAACTGATTCCTTGAAATTGCCAGTAAAAACTAAATGGGAAAGACATCTGCATTGCCTTAAACCTTTAACACTCAAGCTATTTCAGGGGTCTGTCCAGACATTTTTCCCAGGGTCCTGTTTTTGTGAAATTGTGAACAGCTTTTTATATTTATGAAAAATCTAGTCATAATTTTGTGAATTTGAAATTATCGTTATAGTCAGGTTCTTGTTTATACATTTTTAAGAAGATATATGGATGTAAAATACATCTCATCAAAAAGTCACCTGTAAAAAATGCAGCCAAGTCTCGTAACTCATTTACCGTAAAAAGAACTGAGATCGTATAAAGCCAAGTTTAACTATCTTATTAACTCCGAAATTTTCATTCAGAAATCACTCCTAGTCTCTACATCTTTAGTTAATTATTATTTTGTGACTTGGCAATTACGTAGCACAAGAATGCGATGTATATAGTTAGTCTTAATCAAATAATACTATAACATATTAAAATGTAATAACTTCCCTGTGTGTATATAATTTGCCTTAATTAAATTATCCCATCCCATCCTATAACATAGTAAGGTGTAATAACTTCCCTGTGCTGCGTAATTGCCAGGTCACAAAATAATAATTAACTAAAGATCTAGAGACTAGGAGTGATTTATGAATGAAAATTTCGGAGTTAATAAGATAGTTAAACTTGGCTTTATACGATCTCAGTACTTTTTACGGTAAATGAGTTACGAGACTTGGCTCCATTTTTTACAGGTGACTTTTTGATGAGATTTCACTTCTTTTTGTAAGTAATCCTCCTTTTCTTGATTTTGGGTTCTTTTTGGAGATCATCCACTGATTTTCGCTAAGCCCACACTCTGTCCCTATTATTTACAGGTATAAAAAATTTGTAGCTTTAGTTTCGTTTGCAAAGTACTGTAGATAAAAAGAGATTTCAGGTTCCCAGGCAAGCACTAAGTTATGGGAGGGGGAGTGTCAAAAGTACTCTCAATTGCTTCCAGGATAGGTGCTATCCATCTGAGATATTACTCGCAGCCCTAGATCTACTTGATATTTAACATAAAAGAACTTTTTAGTATAAAAAGAAAGCCAAAATTTAAATTTCCGGAAATTTCCAATAAATCAAAATATATTCCTTTTTTTCGATGTTTTTTTTCGTTTTGTTAGTCTTTTTTTTATTATTTACGGATTTTTTAATTTTTCCTTACTTTGTGTACTAAACCCTGCCTTTCTGCCAAATGTCAAGCTTCTAGGACTACAAAATCAAATTATTTTCAAATTTTCGACTTTTTATAAATTTATTGATTTTTCGATTTTAATTCTAAGTTACCTGATTGTCATGACAATATAGTAATTATTTGATCCGTCTTCTTAGGATCATTTAGGTTCAATTTAGAGATAAATCAAGTGAATCTTAGAGTCACCATGATTTTATTTAGAAAATACTATCAAGCCATAACCAGCCAGTAATGTCGGGAGGGTAGGGGGTGCAGTGAAAATTTTTGCGGGGCTAACATCATTTAACAATCCATATTTCATATGTGAAGTAAATAGAGTACAACCTGTGAAAGAAAACAAACCTGTCTATAAAGAAATCGCCTATATCGTAGCCAGTCGCGGAATTTTTCTATAACGAAATTCGTAAACGAAAGAAACGAAAACCATAATCCGGGGGAAATAACATAAAACAATTAGGGGCGTTGTACTAGCTAATAGGACAATTATCTTAAAACTAAAGTTTCTAAGGTACAAAATCAAATTGTTTTCGAATTTTCGATTTCTTAAAGATATTTCGATTTTTTGATTTTATTTTCGAATTTAACGAATATTTTAATTGTTTCTTTTATTGAATAGTAAATACTACCTTTACACCAAGATTTAAGTTTCTAAGACAAGATAAAATTATTTTCAAATTTTGATTTTTTCAAGATTTTTTTATAATTTTCTGGATTTTTTAATTTTTTCTTATTTTGTATCCTTTATTACAAATTTCAAGTTTCTAGCGCTACAAAATCGAATTATTTTGAAATTTCCGATCTTTTTTGAGTTTTTTATACTATTTTCGAATTTATTGTGTTTTAATTTTTCCTTTTTTCTGTATCCTAAACAATAAGTGTACGCCAAATTTTAAGTTCTAAAGCTACAAAATCGATTTTTTTTCAATTTTTCGAAAAAAATTTTTTTAATTTTACAGATTTTTTCTTTCTTTCTTTTTTTGTATCCTAAATACTACCTTTATTCCAAATTTTCAGTTTCTAAGACTACAAGATCATATTATTTTCAATTTCTCTCTTTCTTTCTTTTTTTTTTTTTTTTTTGAAATTTTCGATTTTTTTTTTAATTATCCATATTTTTTAATGTTTCCTTATTTAATATCTTAACTATTAACTTTATTCCAAATTTCAAGTTTCTAGCACTATAAAATCGAATTATTTTGAAAATTTCCTTACTTTTCGATTTCTTTCGATTTTTTTATTTTATTTTCGAATTTTATTGCGTTTTTATTTTTATTTTAACTTATTCTGAATCCTAAACACTATCTTTACCGTGAATTTTAAGTTTCTAAGGACAAAAGATCAAATTATTTTAATTTTTTTCAAATTTTTCGAATTTTTGATTTTTTTTTCGAATTTTCTGGATTTTTTAATTTTTCCTTATTTTGCATCCTAAATACTACCTTTATTCCGAATTCCAAGTTTCTAGCGCAACAAAATTGGATTATTTGAAAATTTTCGATTTTTTTCGATTTTTCGATTTTATTTTCAATTTTTCTTTTGTGTTTTTGATGTTTTCTTTTTCTGAATTCTAAACACTACCTTCACACCAAATTTTAAGTTTTTAAGACTACAAGATCGTGTAATTTTCAATTTTCAATTTTGTTAGATTTTTTTGAATTTTCGAATGTTTTTTTTTTTTTGAATTTTCCGGATTTTATAATTTTTCCTTTCTTTGTATCCGAAACACTAGCTTTATTCCAAATTTTAAGTTTCTGTGGCTGCGGGATCTACCCAATCTTTTTGATGACGCGAGAGTGAGTGAGTGTGTGAGTGACAAAAAATCGAAACTTTGAGTTCATATATCGTCTGCACTAATTTATGGGTATTTTTTGAATTCACTAGATTAATTTTAACACAATTATTTCAAATTGGTAAATAAATCATACGAGAAGTAATTTTCCAACTGGACGAAAAGATGTCCGGGCCAGGACATTTTTTCGTCCAGTTGGAAAATTACTTCTCGTATTTTTTGAATTATCCATATTTTTGAATTTTTCCTTATTTAGTATCTTAAATATTACTTTTATTCCAAATTTCAAGTTTCTAGCGCTATGAAATCGAATTATTTTCAAATTTTCCTTTTCCTTATTTTTCGATTTTTCCGATTTTTTGATTTTATTTTCGAATTTTATTGAGTTTTTTATTTTAACTTATTCTGAATCCTAAACATTATCTTTACAGCGAATTTTAAGTTTCTACGGCTAAAAAATCAAATTATTTTAATTTTTTCAATTTTTTTCGAATTTTTGAATTTTTTTTTTGAATTTTCCGGAATTTTTAATTTTTCCTTATTTTGCATCCTAAATACTACCTTTATTCCAAATTCCAAGTTTCTAGCGCAACAAAATCTGATTATTAGAAATTTTTTGATTTTTTTCGATTTTTTCAATTTTGCTTTCGATTTTTTTTGGTGTTTTTGATGTTTTCGGTTTTCTGGATACTAAACACTACCTTCACACCGAATCTTAAGTTTCTAAGACTACAAGATCGTATTATTTTCAATTTTCAATTTTGATGGAATATGTTGGATTTTCGAATGTGTTTTTTTTTCGAATTTTCCGGATTTTATAATTTTTCCTTTCTTTGTATCCTAAACACTACCTTTTTTCCAAATATCAAGTTTCTAGGGCTACGGGATCTACCTAATCTTTTTGATGACGCGTGAACGAGTGAGTGACAAAAAATCGAATGTTTGAGTTCATATATCGTCTGAACTTGAAAAGACAGAAAGTTGTAATTTTAAATTTTGGTCCTGTGTGCCAAATACTCTAGTAAAACGAAGTTTCAAATTTTTGGGATACTCCTGCGCGGAGATATGGGGAGGTGAAAAGTGCCCCGAGTTGCTTCCAGAAAAGTATGCTTACGGCTGTCCTCTCTCGACTTGGCGGAGGCACTGCCGTGCCTACAGATATATTTTCTTTATATGTGCAAAAGTGACAGGTCAAATTTTACTTTTAAAAGATTAATTTGTGAAATGTTCAGTTTAAAGATGGAAAAATTTTGTGAAAAACCTATTTTTAAGATAAAGAATTTTGTGAAGGGCCTGTTTTAGGAAAAATAGTTTTGTGAAGGGTCCTGTTTTAAGGAAAATAGTTTTGTGAAAGGTCTTGTTTTGAAATAAAAAAAATTGTGAAGGGTCCTTTAAAGGACCCAATTTTTTCCTGAACAGATCCCTGTATTTTAATGTTTGTTTTTAATTGTGATTTTATTTCTAAATAATTTTCCAACATCAAAGAAATAAGGACTTCTAAAGTTTTATCTCTTAATACCAAAGAAGGACGTTTCTTAAATACACAAGAAACAGAAGCCAATGCAACTTTTCAAAAAGACTCACACAAATCAGTACAAGAGCAAAAGAAAGTTTTTTTCTCATTCTTGTAGTGGTAGTATATAATACAAGTAGGATGTACATTATATCAGTTTGTAAAGAAAAACAGCGATTTACTCCAGAAACAGAAAAATGGCATTGTTAATACTCTGACAGCAGGCGAAATAGCTAGACTATAGCAGTACCCAGCTGCACGGAGAAATGTGTAGAAATACTCGGATACATTAACGTGCACAATAGAACCAATAAGGCACGTTAACTCTTTAGAAAGTTAGATGAAAATTAACCTAGGGTGGAAAACTATTATCCTAGAGAACTGTAAAGGGATAAAAGCATAAAACGTAATAAATTTATATTACAAATTATCGCAGTTAATGAAGAAGAGAAAACTTTAAATGATATGTTTTGGATTTATACTGAAAAAACTGGTCTCCAGTTTTAAACCAATTGTAGAACTAATTGAACCCCTTCAATCAAATAAACCTTAGATTCATTTATTATATAAAAAAATTAACACTATAATATGCTGTATATACAGGATGATTCATAAGTATACAACTTCCAGACGCTGTAAAACAGGAACAGTTTAAGGCACGTTCCCATAATGCCAGGTGTAAGGAGGGTGCACTCAAAGTTTTTTCCCCGTTGCTGTGCAAAGTGACACAGGCGATGGCTAGCCTGTCACGTGAATATCAGTAGAAATGGCTGCATCTGCAGTGGAGAAGGCATTTTGTGTTCAACATCAACAATGTAAGAAATTTTATGTTACCTGCAACAGAAGTATGGGTGAATGTTTGAAGCTTTTTTAGAGGCAGTCACAGATGTTCTATGTGTGCACTCTTGGTGACATGATACACATCAAACCGGTAATCCATTTCTGTCCACTTTGCACAAACAGCCCGTAATTTCAAATTTTTTCAACTAATCATAAATGAATTTTCTGGTTAGAAGTTCTCCAAATCGTGTTCGAAAATGCCATTATGCAATGGTGACAGATTCTGTTTTGCTCAACTAAAGAACACACGAGCAGGGAAGACCGAGCTAAGCTCGGTCAAAATTAAATTTGAGTTCAAATATCATGACCCATGACCAAAATGACCCACTAATTGAATTTTCTCGAACATGTGACTTAGCCCAACAGTCTTCTCGTGCCGGAAAACCATAGGATGCAAAATTTAGTGTAAATTGAGCCACTTTTTAGATATTGACCCACAATGACCCAGAAATGACCCACTAATCGAATTTTCTCGAACATGTGACCTAGTCTAATGATTTTCGCGTGCCCGAAACTCGTAAAATACAAAATTTAATCAAAATCGTTAGAGCCGTTTTTTAGATAAAATAAATTTGACCCGCTTTGACCCAAAAATGACCCCCTAATCGAAAGTTCTCGAACATGTGACCCAGCCCAATAGTCTTCTCGTGCCCGAAAATAGTCAGATACAAAATTTCGTCAAAATCGTTTGGACCGTTTTTTAGATACAATTAGCTTGACCATGACCCAAAATGACCCACTAATTGAATTTTCTCGAGCATGTGACCTAGCCCAACAGTCTTCTCGTGCCCGGAAACCATTGGATGCAAAATTTAGTGTAAATTGAGCCGCTTTTTAGATCTTGACCCACAATGACCCAGAAATGACCCACTAATCGAATTTTCTCGGACATGCGACCTAGCCCAATGATTTTATCATGCTCGAAACTCGTAGGACACAAAATTTAATCAAAATCGTTAGAGCCGTTTTTCAGATAAAATTAATTTGACCCGCGTTGACCCAAAAATGACCCACTAATCGAAAGTTCTCGAACATGTGACCCAGCCCAATTGACTTCTCATGCCCGAAAATGGTCAGATACAAAATTTCGTCAAAATCGTTTGAACCGTTTTTTAGATTCAATTAGCTAGACCATGACCCAAAATGACCCACTAATAGAATTTTCTCGAGCATGTGACATAGCCCAATGGTTTTCTGGTGCCCCAAAACGGTAGAATACGAAATTTCGTCAAAATCGTTAGAGCCGTTTTTAAGATAATTTTTGCATATATATAAATATATATATAACCACCCACAAGATTTGCTCGTATTAGAATATATGATAAAGCCTTCCCCACTGCAGATGCAGCCATTTCTACTGATATCTGTGTGGCACGCTAACTACCGCCTATGTCACTTTGCACATCAGTGGGGGAAAAAACTTTATGAGTACACTTACCTTACGGCTGGCATTTGGGAACGTGCATTAAACTGTTCTTGTTTTATAGCATCTAGAAGTTGTATACTTACTCATAAATCACCCTGTACAATCATTTCCTTTATCTTTATTGCAAAAAAAAAAAAAATAATAATAATAATAATAAAGAAAAACTTATTTTAAAAAAAATCTGGCATTAGTCCTTTCTGTCTTGAATAATGAAACATTTTGATGTCCAAAATTGACAGAGAAAATAGAAATAGTCATTCAACTGGAATTTATGTTGATAAAAAATATAATGTTAAGGGTTGTCTTCATACTGAAATTGTACCAACTCTGAATTTTTCAATACAAGCACCTAATTTTAACATCATATTTGGATTTTTCTCTAAATTTTACCTTAGGATACCAAATGGGAACGGGAAGTCATTCAGTCAAGAAATTTAAAAATTATGAAGGTTTAAAATTTGGAGCCTCTAATGTTCAATTCATTTGTAATTGTTGCAAAACAGATTACAATGCAGTGGTTTTTTTTAGTCATAACTCGAAAACTACTTGGCATAATGAGCTGTAATTTTATATTATCATAATTGAAGCTTTTAGAAATCGATTTCTGTTAAAAGTTCATAGGTTACATTTCATTTTTTTTTCATAAATTAATTAAAAATACATATTTTGTAACCTATGAATTTTGTTAACAAAAATCAATTTCTAAAGGCTTGAAATATATGAATTATAAAATTATAGTTTATTCTGCAATGTAGTTCTAAAGTTATTAAAAACTACCCACAATGTTGTGCAATGATTAAAAACGAATTTAACATTTCGAGTTCCAAATCTTCATAATTCCAAAGCTACTTGACTTCCTGTTTGGTATCCTAAAGTAAATTTTAATGAAAAAACCACATGATGTCAATATTAGGTATTCGTTTTGAAAATTTCAGTATGAAGCTGATTTTTATGTAAATTAAAATATAATTTCCTATTGAACGAATAATATAATTTCTTATTTTGGTTGTTTTCTGGTACAATTTTGTGATTAAAATGTATGGGATTGTTCTCTGTTTCTTTTAGCCAACTGCTACTTAAAACTGCCAAATTTACTTGATAGTTTAACCTTTATTTATGAAATTAGGTAGCACTTAAGATGTATGTAGTTATTTGCAGAGAAAAAAAAAAGTATGCAGGAAAGAAGTGTCTTGAGAAAGACATTTAACTTCAATATTTCAAATGTTGAGTTTCTTAAATTTAAGGATTTGTAAGAAGTCTTAATTTCTACATTTTTCTTTCTTTTACAGTAATCCATTATAACTAATAGCAGTATAAGGTGTTTTCACAGCTATATTTAATTGAAAAATAAATACCCAGGTAAATATCCAAAATGGGTATCTACCCTTCAAAATAAACACTCAGGTATTTTACATCGCCGGACATTCGATTAAAAAATATTAAACAAAGACAGTTACACCGATGTCCTACCAAACTGCATTTCTGACAAAATCCTGGAAGTATGGCTTAGCCTTTCTCAGAAGAGGAAAAAAAGAAGGTAGGAATACTATGGTTAATGTGTTTATGCTTGTTTTATTTCAACTCAACCTCGATGGGATGAAGATCCTTGTTTTAAATGCATACAGCACAACTGATTGTCATTTTGTTTTGTTCATGCTAGTCAGAAACCCCAGGCAAAATTTTCAGCAACCTTATACATGACAGTTTCTAGAGAAACTATTTATTTTCCATCCTGTTTATTACCTTCTGTTTTAATCCCCTCAGGTAGTCACTTAACTTTGCCCTGTTCTGGTGTTAGTATTTCCAAAATTTGAATCATAGAAATGGTAAAAAAATAAGCTTTTGAAAAGGCAATAAATATTGTTATATAAAAGTTTTAAAAATATATAAACTTCTAAAAAAGAGAGAATCTTTGAAAGTGTATTACATTGTTTTCAGCCAACAGCTTTTTGAAAGGTAAAAAACAAATTTTAGAAAATGTATTAGGTAATGAGTAATCCTATTTATCTTTTTTTTTTTTAATAACATGGAATTTTATGATGGGCGAGGATTGCTGCAGCTTTCTCTCTAAGACACTTTTAGTTTCAGAACCAGTTCTGAAATTGAAAGTGTTCTATGAAAAATAAAAAAAAACTGCAACAAAAATATAAAAAGTACCCAGTTAGACATTGATCTCAGATATCCTATGCCAAACAAATCATTTAAACATATTGAAATGCAAATAAGAAACTTGAAAGAATGCTGTCATTGATTTAACATTAGTTTGCGAGTATCTTCACATTGCTACTGTAGGCTCTTAAAACTAATCTAAAATTTAATCTAGCTATTTTCTGATACATTCACAGTCATTTTCATTTTCAAAAGCATGAAATTGCACTTCATTTACCAGAAAATCAAACAATGTTTCTCATTTTGCTATAAATGTAAAGGATTTTTCATGTAGTTCTTTGAACCAACTTTTAAGATACAACTGTCAGCTGTCAGCCATCACGGAGTAATTGGTTAGAATTGCAATGTTTTTACATGACCAACTGACAAAATTCAAATTTTTTTTTTAAATTGATTGATGAAATTAGTGATTTTTTTTTAAATGACCAATCGATGAGATTCTCATTCCATGAACGATTGACGAAATTTTCAGTTTTATTTTGCAAGCGACTGACAAAATTGGTGGTTTTATTTGGCGCGCAATCGACAAAATTCAGAGATTTTAATGCAACCGCTTTCTCAAAGTTCATGACCGATTGAGAAAATTCCAGATTTATTTTTGTAACTAAGGAATTGATTTTCGAGAAATCGGCAGAAAAAATTATTATTAGAGAGCATTCCAATTATTTGTGGAAAAATCGAATGGCCATAAGATTAATTATAAACAAGAAAACTAAACAATTGCGGATTTATGGAAAAGTGACATTCATGTTTATAATGCATATTTTTTAGTTATGGGCAATAGAAAAAATAAGAAAAAGCAGTAAATATTGTGAATTTATGGAGGAGAATCGCAGATTTGATAATATATATATGTATATATTAAGCAGAAATTCACCTTTTGGCGAAAAAGTGGTATTCCTGAAATAATATACTGACTGTGCAAAATATTCAATTATAAATGTTTACCATGCTATGACTATATAAAACTATTGTTGATTTTGTTTGCAATGACCATGTACATACACATCTTGCAGTTATTCAGCCAAAGTACCATTGAGTTAGTGTGGCATTTACATTTACAATTTTTCTATTCATTAAGGTCATTATCGTGATGCTCTGTTAACATTTTTTGCATATTAGGCTCATCATAGTAATTTATTCCATAAATTATATCACTAAAATTTCTAGTCACCATCAATGTTTTTTGAGGTGCCCAGGATTTGCTGGCCCCTGATGATAATCTGAATAAATAACCATATCTGAAACTTCTGTCTTTTAATACTTTCCAACACAGAAACAACTGAATTTAAATAAACGCACAACTATGGCAGAGTTCCCCCAGGTTTAAAAAAGGGCAGGGTGCTGCTGGTGAGAAAAGGGCACTTTTTTATTTTTAAGGCACTTTTTGGATACTTGAGGGCACTTTTTGGATTCTAGAAGGCACTTTTCGGATTCTTAAGAGCACTTTTTTAACTCTTTCCAACCTAGTAGAAAAGTGTTTATGACTTTGGTTTGTCTGCCGTATGGCCGTGCTCTAACTCCCGTAAATATTCTCAGATTGCCCTGCAATTTTTATATGTTATTGTCGTTATCTATAGTATGTTCCCTATTTCAACTGAAGTGTGTAGCACTTATAGTTTTCTTACAGGGACACTCAAAAGAATTCCGTTACATTACGGTCTATGGGGAAAAATCATTTGCGGTTTATTTTAATGATGTTACACAATTTCAAACACATTGTACTTGATATATATCCTTAAGGTGCATTACAAGAAGCTTAATGTAGAATAGGGTGTGCATAGCACTCATAGTTACTTTACAGGGACAGTCAAAAGAATTCCGTTACATTACGTCTATGGAGAAAAATAGTTTGTGGTTTAATTAAATAATGTTTCACTATTTTAAACGCATGGAAATTTATATGTATCACTAAGGTGCATTACAAGAGGCTTACTACAGAATAGTGTGTGTATAGCAGTCATCGTTCATTGACAGGGACACACAAAAGAATTCTCTACTGTCTGTTAACAATAATTCCTGAAAATATGTTTTAAGTTGCTGAACGCGATTTTAAATTTAACTCACTTTTTGTCTATTACTTGGTGTGTATAAATTCTGTAGATCATATACAGGGCACCACAAAAGTTCGCGAACGCATTTCCGTTTATTGACAGAAACTCCAGAAGGAGATCTTTAAACTGTGCTATGCATTTCCTAACTAAACTAAAATTTAGCATCCAATGTAGTATATATACAAATCTATAGATCCTATACAGGGCTGAATAAAAGTATTCAGATCTTTTTCCGAATATTGTATATGTTGGAAATATATGTTGGAAATTCCTGAAATATGTTATGCGTTTTCCAAATTGTTTACTTAGATGTTATCTTTCAGCTTATTAAATGGTAATGATTAGTAAAATTATTTTGGAAGCGTTGGCAAGTGTTACATAATCTATGCTTGACGTATGATTTTTCGTTCTTGTTTTATTCTTAAAGGCATTCTTTTGGTTTTTAAAGCAACTTTTTATTTAAAAGTTAGGGTACCCTTTTCAAGAAAACTATGAGTCAGTTTTTACTATAAAAGCAAATTTTTTAATCCAAAAAGGAGAAAGGACACTTTCTTTACTGAGGGGCAAGAAGGGTGCTAATTATTTTACTGGAGGGCAAGAAGGGTACTAATTTTTTATGAGGGGCAAGAAGGGTGCTTGCTATTTGGTAAACCAAAGAGCAGGTAGGATGCAGCACCCTTCTGAAACTGTCTGGGGGGGAAACTTTGCTATGGTTATGCATGTGTGTGTGTGTGTGTGTGTGTGTGTGTGTGTGTGTTGCTCTAACCTTGATAATTATTTACTTAAAAAATTATACATAAGCATAAGAATCAAAATACATAAACAGTCATTTTCAACAATGCTCCCAAAGATAAAATACTTTTGCCAGACAATCAAAGAAGCTATCCTGGAAAAAATTATCTTTAAAAACTAATTTTAAGAACAGAAAATATTCTGTTTACTGAAGTAAATATCTATCCTTAAATGAATATTTACGAAGATTACTGGCAATTAAAAAATACCAGAAAAATATAACTTACCAATTAATGTATCTGAAGTCTCAGTAGCAACTACAGAATTATTGGTTGGGTTAATTGGTTGAGGAGCTGAAATTTCTGAAATCACTTGCTCAGCAGGTAATTCAGAATTTGCTACATTATTATTGTCTGTATTAACTTCTGGAGCTTTTTTCTTTTTCTTCTTTGATTTAGTGGTGGTTTCCTCAATCACTTTTTCAATCTTTGTAACATTTTCTTCAGACACTGCTTTTTCAATGGTAAGATCAACTGTTTTACAATCCTCAATAATTATGAGTTTATCCTTGCAGTTTTCCTTATTTGGAACAGTTTCATTAACTTCATCTTTCAAGGCAGGCTAAAAAAATTAGACTTTTATAATGAAATTGAAAATATTATCATAAATATGAAAACACAGGATATATTGAGATATACTAATGATAATATTGAGATATAGAATGAAATTCTATTTTAAAAATAGTTCAACAAATAAAAAGTAAAATATACATTTTGTGTACAAAAAAATCATATAAATTAGTATTCATCCTAGATATTAAAAAGCCCAGGACCTTAAAACAAGGCACAGAAATCAAAATCAAGGCATCCATTCTACAGAGGTAATTCTAATTAATATTTTATTATTATTATTTTTGTATATATATTTTACATTTTCAATTTTGTTAGATAACTATGTCATTTTCTTTTGTTTTTGTTGGTGTGGGGGGGGGGGGAGACTTGACAGTATGACATACTTCATGTGATCTCATGAAACCAGGATCGAGATAAAATGAATAATAATCATTGCAATAATTTCAAAATTGAATTAAACAGATTGAGATTCATCCTAGTGATAGGAGATAATTTGTTTCAGAGTTTCTCCCAGACAGTTTCAGCAGGGTGCTACACCCTGCGTACCCTATGGTTTACAAAAGAGCATCTTTCTTGCCCCTCATTCAAAAAATTAGCATCCTTCTTGCCCCTCAGTTGAAAAAGGTGTCCTTCCTATTTTTTGGATTAAATAATTTGCTTGCATAGTAAAAACTGCTCAATACCATCTTCAAAAGAGTGCCCTAGGTTTTAAATGTTAAAAGTAGCTTTAAAATTCAAAATGCCTTTAAAAATTAAAAAAGTGCTTTTGAAATCTGTAAAGTTCCCTTAAGAATCCAAAATGTGCCCTTAAGAATTAAAAAAAAAGTGTCCTTTTTTCACCAGCAGCACCTTTGCCTTTTTCTAAACCTGGGGGAAACTCTGTGTTTTATCAACATTATCAATTTTTTTTTTATCAATATCGCTAATCAATATTTATATTCTTATTTGATATCAGATCTAATTTTATCAACGTCATAAAAAAAATTGAGGCTAGTTTCAGAGTTAGACTAGTTTTGCAAAGTTGATTAGCTTCGCATTAACTGTTTCACATATCTTGAAACATTGGAGATCTTGTTTAAGGTTCCAAGAAGAGCTGAAGGTAGCCAAAACAATCAAGCGAAGCTTCATTCACCAAAAACATGTAGAAAATGGGAGCTGAAGACAATATACAAGCCAATACATGAAATTGTAGCACCCCCTGGCAGAGAAAACACAACTAAAATTATGGGGGGGGGGGCAAAACAAGATGAATGGTCCAAGTTGTGTCAGGATTGGACCCACAGAACCTCAGATATTAAATAAAGAAGAAATGTACACTATGCAGCAGCGCCACATGGTGGATGATGCAAAATGTTCAAAAAACCTTTTAAATAATCAGATCTTCACTAAAATTATACAGAAGTTAAAAGATATTTTTAAAAAGTCTAGCAATAATTAAAGAAAGAGTGGGGGCGGGAGGGTATGAGGTAGAAAATGTAAAAAAAATGACTATTGCTACCTTAAATAAATATCTGAGAGATTCAAGCTTAGTAGTGGACATGCGTCAGCAGAACATGGAGGCAAAAAGCTAAAACCATATTTCAGGTGCCACTGGAAGGGGTAACTAGGGTGCCCAAAAATGGGACTAGGAGAGGCCAAAATATCTCAAAAGGCCAGAAAGTGTCACATACGAAGGGGTGTCCCTATGCTAAAGCATACTAGATGGTGACTATATAATATATAGTAAGTATGGAACCGTTTATCCAAAAACTAGTTAACCAGAATAGTATTTTGATCGGCCAACTGCGGAATCTTTCCAGAAAAAAAGCCCCACTTATCGTAAAATTTTCAACACTGCATTTTTATTAAAATTTAGTAGTGTAGTATTTTTTATTTAGGATTTATTGTTTTACCAGAATATGGTATATTTATTGCCCACATACATATATATATATATATATATATATATATATATATATATATATATATATATATATATATATATATATATATATATAATACTTTAATATGCTTTACGTTACGGCGATAATTTTGCTTCGTAGTGCTTAATCTCAGAGTTATACAGATGAAATGTATACATTTGTCATGACACTAAAAATGCAACCCTAAAGTCGGCCGAAACATCTGGTGTGGCTTGCTTTAAAAACCTCTCCCTGTCCAATGAATCCAATCCTTGTTCCAAATGCAGCCTCTCTCCATCCAATGAATTCAGCCCTTGTTTCACATGCTTGTCTTGTTTGGGCCTATTGATTTGAGCAATAACTAGCTTTACATTGCAAGCCATTTTTATGGTATAGTCCCCCTTTATCTTCCTCTGAGGCTTAATCTACAACACGGACAAATAAACAAAGCAGACCTGTTGCCATCTGTAGAAATAACATAGAAATTATGCTGTTCATTCACCTACACGGAGATATGAAAAAAAGAGCAGTAACCACGAACATAGAACTAAAGAAGGACTTCCAACGAAATAGTGTTAATATTGTGTCGCGACTTTGGAATGAAATAGCAGCTGCACAGCTACGCGCATGGTTTTGCACAGCCGGTGAGAATCCCTGCCTAAGGCAGTGCCACCTACAACATCAAACCAAAACTGTATATCAGATACCCCCAGACGACAGACGTTTTGAAGAAGTAGACGAACTGGTGACGGATGGAGAATCCGTCTTACCACAAGTGCCACCTATTTGAGACTTTTTTTCGAGGAACGATTTTCTTCTTGGAAAGGCTATTTCTTTAGAAGTCCTTCTTTAGATCTATGTTCATGGCGGTAACTGTTCGCCAAAAGTTACAGTTTGACATGCATCACATTTTTTACTTTTCTCAGCAGATGGTGCCAGACCAAATGGCATAGAATAGAAATGAAGTTCTAGAAGGAAAGACGAAGTAACAACAGTAAATGGAAGAAAAAAAAAAGTTTTTTAATACATTTTCTCTGCTTATAAATTCTCAGAATAAACTTTTGAGAATTTTATGTTCTTTCATATCTCTGTGAATGTTTATAAACGGTGAAAAAATGTTTTGCTACATTGCTTCTTCAGATCCGCAACAGTTCCGTTTAGTTTACTTTCAACGTGCTTACTACGGAGATTACTTGTTGTATAGTAATATTAAATGCTTAAAAACCATTGATAAATCAGGATTTGAAGCATTTAAATAAGGGCGATTTTGATTTTTATATGGAATTATTCAATTTATTGAAAGGGATTCTTCTATAATTGTTCTCCTTTCATATTCTGATTCATTTTTAATTCACAAATGAAGGCAGCGCCAAATATATTATACAAGTCTGAATAATGGGTGTTGTATCGATGAGTAACTAGTTATGTAGAATACATTTGGACATAGCCATTCTGGATAACTGGTTCCAAACAGTATATTACTTAAAGGAAAAGCTGGTATATGGAGGACAGCAGAAGTCCTAGCAATGAGAGATAGATTCCTCCAACCCAGGGCCTGCAGAACCTCCTCAGACACTAGCAAGCACCTTCATGGAGAGGAAAGGTACTATTACAGGGGTGATCCTGAGTAAAAAAAAAAAATTTCTGAAATCACAGCAAATTTTCTGAAAAGTTACAACAGAGAGGGGGGGGGTGGGTGCCCACTCCCGGCACTTTTTTTTTTGTGTCCTTTGACGAAATTTTCGTTTTTTTCGCAATATTTTGACGAAATTTGCAGTTTTTTAGAGATCTGTCGATAAAATTCGTGTTTTTTTCACTATTGTTTGACAAAATTTGCAGTTTTTCGCGATCTGTTGACAAAATTTGCCTTTTTTTGCAATCTTTTGATGAAATTTGCCATTTTTCGCAATGTTTTTGACGAAATTTGTCGTTTTTTTGTGATCTTTTGACGAAATTTGCCATTTTTCACAATGTTTTTGACAAAATTTGCCGTTTTTTCGCGATGCTCTGACAAAAGTCATGTTTTTCCTGCGATCTGTTGACAAAATTTGCCGTTTTTTGCAGTGTTTATGATGAAATTTGCCGTTTTTCGCAATGTTTGACTAAATTTGCCATTTTTTCGCGATCTTTTGACGAAATTTGCCACTTTTCGCAATGTATTTGACGAAATTTGCCCTTTTTCGCAATGATATTTGACGAAATTTGCCCTTTTTTGCAATGTATTTGACGAAATTTGCCTTTTTTTGCGATTTTCTGACGAAAGTCACGTTTTTCCCGCGATCTGTTGACAAAATTTGCTGTTTTTGTCGAGATCTTTTGACAAAATTTGCTGCTTTTCGCAATATTTTTGACAAAATTTGCCGTTTTTTCGAGATTTTCTGACGAAAGTCACATTTTTCCCACGATCCTTTGACAAAATTGGCGACTTTTCTTTGAATGAATGACGAGATTGATTTTTTTCGGCAATCATTTGCCGAAATACCGATACATTTTATGTCCGAATTTTCGGATTTATGACCGATATATTTTTTTTCCGGAAACCATTGCCTTAATTTTTTGGAATTTTCAGAAAATTCGGACCAGAATCACCCCTGTACTATTATATTAAGTAAGATGAAATTGTAAATGGCAACAGGCTCATGACTGCTGACCCCGTTGGGGTATTTCAGCCTCCTCCCTCCTCCTACAGTCCCATTTTTGGGTCCTCCAGTTAGCTTTCCTTCCTCCTTTACCACCCAATTTCTGTTTTTAGCCTAGGTGGCCTTTTTCTTGAGTTATTGCTATTTTCCACTTTGAACAGCATCTCAATACATATAACACTTATATGCACAAACTGGATATCCATGGTATTGTCTAACTCTGAACGCTTAGGTTAAGCCTTATTCTGGTATCTTTTGGGCTTCTTTGAACTGTAATGCATGTAGAATGTATCTAAGTCAGGGTTTCTCATACTATGGTATTCATACCAATTTTGGTTCTTGAGCCTCCCAATAGATCAATCTGATGCATCAAATGCTTTCATTTCATTCTTTTTAACACTTTCCAACATAGTTGAAAAGAGTTTATGAATTCAGTTTGTCTGGCCATCTGTACGAGCTGTAACTCTCATAAATAAACCCTGATTGCCATGTAACTTTTATATGTTATTGAGGTTTACTACAAAATGTTTGGTATTAAAAATAAAGTGTGTAGAATGTATAGTTCATTTACAGGAATACACAAAAGAATTCCATTACATTAGGATTATGATCTATGGAGAAAAATTCTTTGCAGTGAATTGTACTGTTATGGAACAGCATGAACATTTTGGACCAGAAAAAATCTGTTTTGGGGCAGCAAAATTGCCTACTTTGGAGCAGAAAAGAGCCATTTTGGAGCAGTAAAACTACTATTTTGGAGCAGAAAATAACTAGTTTTGAGCAGCAAAATCATTTTTTTTTTTTAAGCAGGATAAAAGTCTTTTGGAGAAAAAAAAGTATACAATACACACACATACAAAAGAAAAAAAAAAAGATGTGTCAGTGAATAATTATTTTAGGGAGAGAGATAAGAGTTAAGATAGTTGGCAGATGACATTATATTTTTCAATCTTTTACTTTTATGAGCATGCACAGATAATTTTTGCTGTCACAAATTTCAAACTTATATAGCTTTAAAATAAGATATGAAACATGCACTGCAGATGATAACTTATTATATTAAAACTCAAAAGAAAACCAAGGATCTATAAGCAGTTTAAATAAAATATTTTATTCAATGCATAAAAGTATCAGCAAATTTATGTTCCATTTTTTAAACTTTTGATTTTATGATTTTACTATTTTAATAAAATAAATATCTGATAATAAATTGACCGACTTTTGTAAAAGCCGGGATATGCACTGTGAAAATATAAATGGGTTGGCCTGGGCTTTTAGTTTTTACACTGGACTGGGTCAGTTCAAGATAGCTTTTGTTCAGGACAGATTGGGCCCGAGCTTGGAAATTTCCAAAGATTCTGTTAAACAAATGTACATTGTTTTCTGAAAATGAAATTCACTCCTGACACATTAAACTTTGTTCTCAATCCAATCAGATAAAAGAGCTTAGAACTTATCAGTGTGCACATGTGAGGAATTTTGGATTGCAACAAGTACTTAGTTGGGACTAACTAAGAAGAATTATGACATTAGTCTTGCCACAAAATGCTTCTAGGAGAAAATTTTCATACTTGGGTGGAGCAATTTTGTTGAAAACTGATCGATTTGGAACAAAAATGCACAGCATTATCGTTTTAGCATAATTGGTGCAGATGTTCCATCAATGATTTTATTGATGTTACAATATTTCAAACATAATGAGATTGATATGTATCACTGAGGTGGATTACAACATGCTTTCTCGAGAGTACAGAATAAGTAGCATCAACAGTTTATTTACAGGGATGCACTAAAGAATTCTACTTTATTATGATCTACGACGAAAAATCGTTTGTGGTGCATTTTAAAGATGTTATACTTTAAGCATAATGAAATTGATATGACTTTATTAGGTGCTATAAAACATGCTTTCTGCAGAATATGGAGTGCAGAGCATTTATCATTCATTTACAGGGTCACCCAAAATAATTCAGTTACAGGACTGGTGATGATTGATATAATTGCTAAAAGTGGGTTTTTTACTGTGGAATGCATTTTTATCTAATTTTTTGTGTATTGTGTGATGTACAGGGTTCCCAGCAAAACATGTCTGGCAATTTCCCTGACTTCCCATGATTTTCCCTGACCAAATCCAAAAAAATTCCATGACCAAATGGGCATATATAAAATCTTCTTTAAATAACACAAAATAACAAGCAGCATAAAATAATAATAATAATAATATATTATAATAAAAGGGTTTATACTCTTTTATCAGGATAAAATTCAAGCACCTTTCAAGAAAATTGCAAAATAAAATTCTATAAAATACTATAATGCAAAAAAACTTCATCTTTGCCAGTTTTCATATGAATGCCATACAACAAAGTCTAGAATGTGAAATGTCATGAAAAAGTCTCAAAAATGTAGAAAACTTTTGTCCATATTATGGTTTTCTGTATTGCATTTGAAGGGATTTCTCGATCTTGAAACCGACAAAAGTCTAGAGATTTTTCAGAAGCACCATGTAGCGAGAAATATAGTAACACCTTTCTGAAAAAGAAATGATTTCAAATTCAATTTACCCCCTCCCGACCTTTCAATGACTTTTTAGGAAATATTTGTAACTTCCCTGACTTTTCCTATATATTTTAAAATTTCCATGACTTTCCCTGACTTACTTTGAAATTCCCTGTCTTTGCAGATTTTCTATGACTTTCCATGCCGCTGGGAACCCTGTGTGAAATTCTATAGATCATATACAGGGCTGTGCAAAAAAAAAAAAAATGCACACATTACCGCATACGGACAGCATTTGCTGAAAATGGATTTTCTTTTCTGAGTTGTGTATTTTAAATAGCACTTTTAGACATTTCATTTCATTGTATAAAAAAAATTAAATTCCATAATAATATTCTGTTAGTGTTGGAAAGTGTTTCATAATCTATGTCTGATGCATGATTTTTCATCCTTGTTTCTTTTTGTAATAATTTTTTAAGCCTCCAAAAAATAAGTACGTATAAAGAAAGTAATTATATTACAAACTTAAATACAAAACCATAAGAATGAAAAGAATCTTAGTACAAAAGTGAAAAAAAAATGCTGATTGAAAGAAATGAGAAAGGCCATATTTTTTTCCTTACAGATTACACAGATGAATATTGCATTCAAATTTTAAAATCATTTCAATCGGTAAAGAATATGCACAAATTATTCAGAAAAAAAAAATACCTTTATTTCAGGAACTGAATTCTCTATAACATCAGCTTTTGGTATTTCTTCAGAAAGGATTATTTCATCTAATTGTAGAACAACCAATGAGAAAATTGATTTGTTTGTAACAATTTAATACAAATACAGTAAAAACATCAAGTGAAATGGAGCATAACTATTGTCTCAAAAAAAGAGCAAGATACCTTTCGTTAAAGACACATACCAAAGAAAACTTTCAATTTTCCCATTTTTATTTTTAAAAATTACAGTTTATATAATTGACTGATATTGAAGATTAAAATTTTAATTTGAAAATGTAAACAAACAGAACATTGTATAAATCTTTTTACTAAATGTGTTTTAAAAAGTAATAAACATTGTCCTTTTATTATTATTCAGAATTGTTTTTTATCATTTTAATAGAAAGAAATATAAAATACTTGTACATTTTCTAATCTCTATAAAAATTCTTAAGCTGATATTTTAAGTAAATATTTCAAGAAGTCAAAAAACCTCAAAAATATGCAATTATTTATCCACTGTGCTAAATAAAGTTTACTTTTGAGAAAATTATTTTATTTATTTTATTTTTTTATTATTATTTTAAATGAAAAGGAAAATACATTTTTATCAAATTGTATAGTTGTGAAATGATTTTGATCCATGCTACACCATTTATTTCAAAAATTTGATATTCATTGCAAGAAAATGAAAACAATGTTTTGAAAATTATTATAATTTACAGACTTGTTTTAAACATCAATGTTCAAAGTTTTTAGCAAAAAATGCACTGCACCTTAAGCTCTTCCATTACTAGAAGTACTAGAAGTTCACTAAACTTTTATCTGTAGACCTATAATATATGATACATATTCAGATGTAATGAGAGTTGACTATATATAGTTTTTGAGACTGTACATCCACAGCTCCATAGAAAACTGACATCATGTAAGACAAAAAAATGAATGTGGAGGAAACTTACCAGGCTTATTATTTTGCAGATTTTGAACTGGTTTAACAATACATGTTTGCCTCTCAACATTTGTAGCTTCATCCTTCTTGCGATTTTTGCGACCTTTTTTAGAAATCAGCTGAACCCAGCCACCTGAAATAAGCAAAACAAGCAGTTTGTAAAATTATACAAACTGAAAGTGTGTTTTAAGGTTCAAAAATAAGATAACTGATAAATCTGACAAAAAAAAATTACTTAAATGTTTTAAGAATTAACCAATAAAAATCATTATCAACCTTTAAAAAAGAAAATATTTAAATTAGGCTACAGTTTGTAGATTCCCTGTTAAATAGTCAAACTGTAAAAAAAATAAGGAATACAAAAAATCTATTTCTAAAGCAAAGTCATTTTAGGACATTCGTCATTGTAAATGAAGCAAATTTAGCACAATGTTTATAAACATTTAATGTAACTAGGGGGCTCAGCCCCCTACTCGCTTTCGCTAACGCCAACCCCCGGTGAATTGCAAGGCAATTCACATTGAGACCGCTTTGCTCGCTCGCCTCATTTTATTTTTCTAGTAATTCTAGCCAGAATAAGTACTACAATAAATCATTTGAACATATGAAATTGACAATTTTTTTAATGTAAAAAAGTAATTGAAAACTCCGTTGAAAACACAACTAAAAATGCTTTTAGTTGATGCTACTAATGGACATATAAATAATTTAAATACTATGAAAAGAGGATCTTGGAAACATAATTAGCACCTATAATATTGTACAGCACGACTTAAATTCATTAAAAAAAAACACTACGTGGTAGTTTATGATAGTTTATCATCAATAATTGTTTAAATTTCGTTCAACATTTTATTATTCTAATTGATTATAGATTTCTGCAAAAGAAATTATTTTTACTTCAATAAAACGGCAACAGATGGCAGCAAGGCATTTTAGAAAGTTTGTTTTATTATCTCCGATTTTTTGTGTGAGTGAAATTCGTAAATAAATTCTAAATGAATTCATTTGAAAAAAATGAATTCATTTGAAATTAACACTATTTCTCATAATTAAAATGAGGAATCATCTCAGACGCTTTGGATTACGTTCATATTATTTTATTTTTAATAATTGCTAGCTTCAGTTTCACTGCTCTGACACTTTCCGCCATATTGGAGGCGGGGCTAACACAATCTTGTCTGTTCATTGGTCTGAGCTCTGGAAACTACGATTGTTGCCAACGATAAGGTAGAAATTCAGCCCTATTTTCGCGCCACGTAAGGCAAATATATATATATAGATTGTTTATGAACGTGTATGTGGGCCATTTCAATTCTACACCCAGATTTCCACTTTTACAGGAGTATTTTTCTTTATTATTATTATATTTTGGACACAATAATTGTATTTTGAAGCCATATAAGGCTTAAAGTACAGCAAATAACTGAAGGCTGCACTTAGTGTTATTTATTGCAGTTAGAAAAACTGTTGAAAGATGCCTATGTGTACAAATTTGTAACATCCGTTAAAAATGTGTGTTACTGGACACAAAGATGCGATTATCTTTATAAGAACAAGCAGTCAAACAATTTGCTTTACCACTATGTTTAATAGATGTGCTTAGTCAAGTTAATACTGCATATTAGCTAAAATTTGTTTAAGGAGAATGAATAAAAGGGTAACCATGTAACCTTTGTTACCAAATTAAAAATTATAAAGTTAAAACTTTTTCACAAATTTGTTTTGTTTTATGTGAAAGGCTTACAATTTGCTATACATAAGATTTTTTGTTTCTTAGTACGATCATTGGAAGTGTAGTTATGGTGGTTTTAGTTCCAGCTTTCAAATTAAAAGTGCGTATTCAATCAAGTAACCAGAAGTTGCTGTTATAAAAGGGTCTGAAAGAAAAGCATTTCTAAAATTAAGACTGAAAGGTACCTACAGTCCTGAATTAAAAAAAGGATAATTTCCTGCTAACTCTACTGCAAAGCATTGCATAAAATTGGTACTAAAACCAATCGATTAGTAATATCGTCTACTAACTAATGCTATACTTATATTTTGCTTAGGAGGGGGTAATTTACATATAGAAATTACAACAAACTAGAAATTTTTCAATGCTAACCACTTAATTTTGACGTTATATTTGGATTCTTTGGTAAATTTCCCCTTCAGATACCAAAGGGGAGTCAAAGTCATTCAGTCAAGCAGTTTAGGAATTATACAGGTTTAAAGTTTGTAACTCCTAATGTTAAATTCACTTTTAATCATTTCAAAGCAGATAGTTTTTCAAACACGACTCAAAAACTACTTGGCAGAATGAGCCGTTATTTTGGATTTACATATCTAAAGATTCTAGAAATATACTTGTTTATGTTTAGAAATAATCTATCATTAACTGAGCTATTGAATAGAGGAAGTGCAATCTCCTCTAATTACAGTTTCGATACAATTCCTCCTACGCCACTAACTGGTTGCTAAAATACTTGCCATAGCAATTACTTAACTTCCCACACAACAGCTGGGTTTTCCTAGGTTTTTCCCATAATTAACTCTATTTGTGTTTTACCCTAGAGAAAGTAGAAGAAGAGAGGGACATTCCTAATCTCTCAGACCAGACTCAAATTCACAACTAGACAGTGCAGAAGACCGCTCGTAAATGCACAGAGACTTAAACTATTCAGATGTTGTCTCTCACCTGCACCAGAAGTACCACCCATTTATTCACTTGTATTCAACGCTTACTGGATTACTTTATGCTTTCTAGCAGAATATCTGCTCATCTATGTCCCTAATACAAGGACACCACAACTACTTTTGTTTTGTACATAATTATTAATATTTTAATAGATCTTGTGAATGTAGATGGGATACAGTCTATTTCTTTTTGCTACACACCTACACATGCTACACTTGTGGATTGGAACCACAACAATATTTTTGTTAAAAAATTTATAGGTTAAAATTAATATATATATTTTTTATTTTAAAATATATATTTTTTCCAAATTAATTTTTAAAAAAATATGAATTGTAAATTATTTAGTCATATTTCTATCAGTATATAAGGCAAATATTTTTTTTAACAATAGTGGTACAAATCCTAAAAATATATGTTGGCAGGCTAAGTAGATTAACCCTTTTGGGATGGGCATCATGTATACATTCCAAATAGGGTATGCATGGTTTTTAATTTTCAGTACCAGAATATTTTATACTTTATGTAATATCAATTGGCTTCTCAAGGACATCCGTTCTCCCCACTTCATCTCTTCATTGTCATGGGAAAAAGTAAAGCAGTCAATCAGCCAAATGCTGTGTTACCATAGTTACTGACTTAAGATAAGGACTAGAAAACTGAGCTTGAGAAGACAATTGAAATTACATATAGTACAGTCATAATCTTTGCCTTGTCTAATCATAGAATTATTGGATTAAAAATGGTGAAAATACTAAATTACTGGTATTAAAAATTTTAATGACATTAAATGACACCCATCCTGAAGGTGTTAAATGGGTTAAGTACAATTTACTTTTAAAGAGATTATATTTTGAAAGAAAATTTTGATTGGCACAAACCTTCTCCAGCATCTTCTTGAGAAAAACTTTCCTTTTTCTTCTCGTGAGCCACCTTTTTTTCATTTGAGGACTTTGATTTCTTGGTCGCCTGAAAAATATTCATTTTTAAAATCACTTTATTATATATACACTGCTTAACCTGATCAATAGGACCAAGAAATAAAACAGATTTAATAAGAATCATTTCTGAATTAAAAAATCCGTACTGAATAGTTAACTGCATTAAAAATTGGTCAACAATCATTTTATACGAGTAGGTTCACCCAAGTCAGACCTATCAATTAAATGTCTATAATGAAATAGATCCAAAAGCATCTTGAATTTTATATACTTTTAAAAAGTTTTACTATTACAATATATATATTTATTTTTAATGTTCGCTACTTTTAAATACATTTTCTTTCTGGAATGGCTGGACATTTTAAATTAGAAGAAAAAATATGAATTATGATAAGTACATTTATTTTTAAATTGTCACATCTTAAATATAATTCTAAGACAGATGAAAACAAAATTGAACATTGACGAAGATTTAAAGATAACTAACATCTACATATGATCACAAAATTAGAACAACAGGATTTTTTTTTAAACTGATTCCCTTCTATAAGTTAGTCACCCACTAAGGAAATACTTTTTATGAAAACAAAATATTTTGGTTAAATTTTCAGCTGTAGCTTTATGTATAGTAAATATACTTATTAAAATGTGCAATGTAAAACATATATTTATATGTATTTGTTTGCTTCTCACAATTCTAAAGTAATTCTCAAATAGGACTTATTTTAATGTGTTATGGGTTTAAATTTTAGGAGGGGGCTGAGATTAACTCCCTTTAGTTCAAATTATAGGTGGGGGTTTCATAATGCCGATTCCCAATTGTTCCAAAATTATTTTGTATTATCACAGGCATATAGTCAATGGTGATATTCAGCCAGTTTGTACTGGTTCAGCAGAACCGCTACCTAATATTTTGTTGAGTTCAGTGAGTCGGCTGCTAAAATGGCACTTGTAATGTTGAAATTACAAATTTAGATTCCTTAAAATGTTCATTACCTCAATATCATGTCCTAAGCATAACACATTGACGTTTTCTCATGTTTTTTTCATCTTTGTGTTACATCTAACATTCCCACATGATAAGTGCACTGGTGTTACGTAGAGTATCTTTATAAGAGAATAGTGACATATGCACACAGATAATGTTTTGATTTGAAGTTCTTGTGTCACTCATTAATGACTAACAATAAAAATTGATATTATGGTCTAATTTTATCCCAAAATTCTGTCAAATAATCAATGTTTTTAAAGAAAGTTGCATATATTAAAACTGAACTAAATTTTTTATATATCTTCCCACATATGCACATTGATGCAATATAAATAGTTTTACAGGCATTTGTAACTAAGTTTTGCATAAGTTGACACTGATGGCAATCTCAACGAATTAGTGACCAAATTTAATGCCAAACATGTATTTCATAAAATCTAAAAATAGCACTTTATTGCTTTTTCAATTAATAACAGTTGATTTATCAATAATATTTTAAATGTTACATTAAGGAAGTTAAGTTGCTCTCCAAAGCAAGGGTTTAAATAGGAGTGTTTGATAGAAAGTTAATATTCTCACAATATTAAAAACTTCCTCACTGTCTTGTGTTCTTTCTACATTTTTAGAGTTGATAATTGCATGAAACTTTAGAAAGTGATCATGAATTTCTGTTAATTTTGTCTTCTGCTTATTGTATTATGTTGTCTTGATGCATTTTCTGACAGAAATTTTATCAGGGAATCAAGGCTGTCAAGTATGTATTCCCAAAATAAATTGTGTTTTTTGTTTTCTGTTAGTTGGAAACAACATGCAGCGGTTGCCAACCAGTAGTCTGTTGACCACCACTGGTTGACAACAAAATTTTGGTGGTCTGCAAAAAATCTGGACATTATTCGCATCAAAAATAATATTCTGAAAAATTCTTATATTTATGAAATTTTAGATGTTTAGTTTTGAAAATTTAAATTATAGTAGGTATTGACAATTATGGTAGACATTATTTGCTACTTATTTGGAAAATAAGCAATTTTTTTTATTCTTTTTGCTCTCCATAAAAAGTGAATGCCTATTACTGAGTGAAAAAGCAATGAAAATGTATCATTAGTTATTAACAAAATATTTGTGTGAAGAAACTTTTTCATCTGCCACAGCAATTACATTGGAGTTTTAATGACCAGAGCCAAGCTACCAGTCTTGGCTTGAATTAAAAATGACTCTCCATCTTTCAATAATGTCATTGGAGCCCAAAAACCCCAAATTTATTTCTAAAAATCTAAAACAATTATGATGCTAAAAATGTGATACATAAGCCTCGATTATTTTGCATTAATGAAACTAACCTTAATAATTTTGTCACAATTAGATAACTTTTGAGGATATTTCCTATATTAAATAAGCATTTTTGATTTTCTCACAATTAAATAGGCATTTATAATATTGTTATATTAAAAATGCATTTCATATTAACATGGAAGTTCTCTGACCTGTACAAATGTACGTATGTTTTAAAAAAAAAAATTATTAGAGGTCTGTGTGTATTAAAATTATGAATTTAGTGGTCTGTGAGGTCCAAAAAGCTTGTGACTGCTGTGCTAAAAGACAGTCCCTTTACCTAAAGATCAACATTTTGTAACAACGTTCTTTCAATTTGGAAAATGTTTCCTAATCTATGTGTGACGCATCATATTCCTTTATTGTTTTAACCTTCTCACCACCGCGACCTGATATATCCATTCACTATGCTGTAGGTTTCACAGCAATACAAAGTTTGTTTAAATTAATATAATTCTACAAATATAATGTATTTTTAAAACATTAAGTAATGATTGATACTATCAAGGATTATACTTATATACGTAATTAAGTTTTTTATCTCAAGTTTGAAAATTCAGTTTTTTTAAGCATTTTAAATAAATTACAGAGAAAACAACATTACAAATTTTCCCTTTTGCTCGGCGGTCAGGGGTTAAAAGCTTAAAAAATCATTAGGATAGAAGGGCTCTCAAATAATCGCCTTTTCCCCATAAAAACTGTTTTTAATAGTCAAGTCTGTTTTTATGCATTTTGGTCAGTTTTGAGCAATGAAAAAAATTTCAAAGAATTTCACTCATTTAAAAAAAAAAAACTTTTTTTGCCTTTTGAAAACAGCAAAATTGTGTTGCATGCTTCCTTAATTTTTAAAATTGAAGCTGTCAACTGCTACAAAAAAAGAAAATCCTAGTTTCTATGTGCTACGAAAATTGGCCCAATCATTGTTGAATTCAGGGGGAGACATTTCCCCCGCACCCCCCCCCCCCCAGAGCTTTGAAATGTCCCCCTTCCAGAGGATCTGAAATTTTACACTTTTAGGTTAAAAAGTACAATTTCCCCCCGGAGCCACAGAAATCCCTTCTGGAGAAAAGTGTCTGAATTCAACACTGGGCCCGATATTAAATTTTTTAACTAAAATCAAATTTTTCCACATGCTGCTTGTTAATAAGCGCAGCCTATTTTTTAACTTGTACATAGATAGCCTGGTTTTGCATCAGATTTTCGAAAAGCTCATACAATAGTGAAAGGCAAAATATCTTTTAAAAAGGCGAACATTACTTTTGTTATGTCATGTCTGTTTATTAATGTTTCAAGTTAAAACAAATCTTAAATTCACTTTCTTTACATGACATACCTTTTGTTTTTACAACTCTCCATGTTTGCAGCAAAGTACGTCAAGTTGCTTCATGCTGGTTTTCGTTAAACATGTAATTCATTAACGTCCTAGAACTGTGATTGCCGAATCACATGTTGGTCGTCATTCATGGCAGTCGCTTGTTAGTTTGACATCATCGCTCAAGACACCTACTGAGACAGAAAAGACTGTTGCTGGAGATTCAAATCCTGAAAAAGATGACCTGACGTGGAGAGAAAGACAAGACCTCACACTGGGAAGGAATCGAGCATCTACCATTAGTAGTGAATTCTAGCCTTTGATTTCAAGTATGACCGATGGTGCCAAGGCGTGGAAAATTTTGCATGACCACTTTGAACCAATGATGAGAGTTCGAGTGATCCAACTTTTGAATCTCTTTAATACAAGATTTGTCCCTGGAGAGAATCTTTGACTATTTTTGTGTTGAGTTTAACAGGCAGCTGAACGTCTTTGAGATGTTAGGTAAAGCAGTTGCAATTGATGACCAAGATACCAGAGGATTCATAGTCTTCCTGATGAATTTCAATCTGCTGTCCAATCCATCTATAGGTGGAGCGACATAGAGTTTGTGCCTGACAAAATCAAAGCTGAGCTCTTGCTGGAAGAGAATTGACTGAAGTTGCCATAGAGGACTTTGCTGATAATGTAGCTTTTACGAATGAATTGTCTTTAAGGCCAGGTTAATTCAAATCTAAAGATTTTGATAATAATAAATACAAAATTGGTCCCTGTTTTTATTGTAAAATGTACGATCACGTAATTTTCAATTGTAAATTTAAGTAAATCTAATAATCAAATTTTTAAATATTCTAGTAGTAAAAGTAATTTTCATAATAGCCCTGATGTTAAAAGTAATTTTCAAAAAAAAAAAAAAAATCATTTAAACCAGTTGAAACTAGTAAAGTTGAATGTGAAAATAGTAAACTGTTGAACTACTTTCTCTGAACTGGAATGTAATTTAATAGATTCAAATTCATCAGATTTGGGTTATGAAAATACAAAATGGGACCATGACACCATGCTACAGCGCATTTTTTTGTAGTAATAAAAATTTGTTTTTCAACTTTGAACCAGTATCTGATACAGGGCTGCCACTAGAGACTACATTTTAATTCTATTTCACAACTTTTTCAAAACAAAAATCTTTCACATACACTTTGACAACAAGTGCATGAGAAATATTATACTAAAGCTATTTTTTTAAATAGTAGTGTGAACAGAATATAAAAATAGTTGTCAGTGACAGCCCTGCTGATATGCATGTCTTTTGCAGTTGGGGGTAAAAGAATGTCCAGTTGAGGGTAAAGGTAACACATATTGGTCAAAAAGTCTCAGGACTAACCAACAGATGGTGCCACAAATAAAAAATTCATATGTGTGTTAGATACTACTAAACTTCAAAAGATACGTGTCAAAATTTCATGACATTTCAACCATTAGTTATCGAGATATTGAAGTTTTAGTGATGCTACTTTTGATATTTTCAAAACAATGTAAAAAAATAAAAAACACTGTACAGTATGGAACCACTTATCCGGAGTTCAGTTAACCGGAAAACCAGTTATCCGGAATGATATTTCCAACTGATTGATTTCATAATCTTTCCAGAAAAAAGTGCCAGTTTGACATGTGCAATGATTGATAGATTACCACATGCATTGTACATCTTGATCAATAGCTAGAATTTGAAATGAAAGCATATTTAGTTAAAGCATTTTAAGTTTTATGCAGTGTTATTGTTTCCAAGGTATTGCTGGAAATTGCCTTCTTTCAAACTCTGATTAATCTTTGAACTTGATTGAATCGGATTCTTAATCTGTCTAATTTAATAATTAATTTGAAATCAGAAACAATACCACAGCCACATATATTCTACAAATCTCATCAAATGGATGTTGCTTTAATGTCCAACCAGTTATCCAGAAAAACCAGTTATCCGGAATACATCTGGCCCCGACCATTCTGGATAAATGGTTCCATACTGTATTTTGATGTGAAAAAATACTGTTCAAACCAGAGTTGGGCAAATTTGCAATCTGATTAATCTGTAATCTGATTACAATATAATTGCATGTAACAGATTATAATTTCAATTACATGTAATCATAATCTGAATTCGAAATTCACTTAGGATTGTAATTGTAATTATAAATGCTATGATTATGATTACACAGAGTTGGGAAAAATCTGATAAATCTGTAATCTGATTACAATATAATTGCTTGTAACAGATTATAATTTCAATTACATGTAATCATAAACTGAACTTGAAATTTAATTAGGATTGTAATCATAACTATAATGCTATGATTATGATTATGGTGTAATTATAATTGAGAACTTATAGTTACAATTATGTGTAATTCAATGGCACATTTTCAATATGTACCATAAAAGACAATTTTTATGAGACACAGTAGAAATTTGATACAACAAGAACGAAAAGTCATGCATGCGGCATCGATTATAAAACACTTTCTGGCATGAACAGAATATTATTCAGAAATTTTAAATTTTATTAATTAATACCCGCAACCCTGAATATGTACGATGAAAGACAGTTTTGATCACACACAAGAACGAAAAATTATGCAGCTGGCATAGATTATGAAACACTTTCCCACATAAACAGAATATAAATAAGAAATTTTAAATTGTTATTAATACCCGCAACACTAAATATGTACCCACAAAAGACAATTTTTATAACACACAGTAGAAATATGATACAACAAGAACGAAAAATCATGCATCCTGCATATATTAACCTAGTTGAAAAGTGTTTATGACTTCGGTTTGTCTGGCCGTCTGTTCATGCTGTAACTCCCGTAAATATGCTCGGATTGCCCTGCAATTTTTATATGTTATTGTCGTTATCTTTAGCATGTTCCCTATTTCATCTGAAGTGTGTAGCACTTATAGTTACTTTACAGGGACAGTCAAAAGAAATCCATTACATTACGTCTATGGAGAAAAATCGTTTGCGGTTTAATTAAATAATGTTTCACTATTTTAAATGCATTGGAATTTATATCTATCACTAAGGTGCATTACAAGAGGCTTACTACAGAATACTGTGTGTATAGCAGTCATCATTCGTTTACAGGGACACACAAAAGAATTCTCTACTGTCTGTTAACAATAATTCCTGGAAGTGTGTTTTAAGTTGCTGAACGCGATTTTGAAATTAACTCACTTTTTGTCTATTACTTGGTGTGTATAAACTCTGTAGATCATATACAGGGCAGCACAAAAGTTCGCGAACACATTTCCGTTTATTGACAGAAACTCCAGAAGGAGAATTTTAAACTGTGCTACGCGTTTCCTAACTAAACTAAAATTTAGCATCCTATGTAGTATATATACAAATCTATGGATCATATACAGGGCTCAATAAAAGTATTTGGATATTTTTCCGAATATTGTATATGTTGGAAATTCCTGAAATTACGTTTCTTAAATATGTTATGCGTTTTCCAAATTGTTCACTTAGATGTTATCATTCAGCTTATTAAACGGTAATGATTTGTAAAACTATTTTGGAAGCGTTGGAAAGTGTTACATAATCTATGCTTGACGCATGATTTTTTGTTCTTGTTAACATTTCATAATAGTTTTAAACTCATATATTTACTTTTTTGGGGGTAAAAACCCTATAAGAAAAAATACCCCTATCTCTTTGTAAAACTAGTAAATCTACAGATCAGGAGCCTCAACGTCAGCTCTGAAAGTCAATGTTTTTTAAACTCACTTTTCACATAATATTTAACATCTTACAATTTCAAATTAAATTATTTAAATTACTACATATATATTTATATGCATATAAAATAATTTGAAGGTTTCAGAACTTAGAAACGTTAAATTAAACACGGTTTATGCAATAATATTCAGACATTCTTATGAACTTCTTATTCTATTTTTTAGATTAAACAAATACATTTCTTCAGGGGGGGAGTGGGGGCTCTGCCCCGCTGAACCCTCCGTAATCTTATTAAATTTATATTCGTGATTTCCTATTATTTGTGTGAATGATTCTAGTATATCTTCCATTTCGTTCTGCACAGTGGTTTTATTACGATAAGCAAAAATTTCGAAAATAATTTCATGTTATCCTAATACCTAAATAGCAATATTTACTTACCTGCTAACCACGAAACACTCTTATCTGATTGATAAGTTTAATAATATCTCATGTACAAAAGTAACTTATGGAAATGTAAACTGAATCTACTATATATTTCACTTATCTATTTCAGAAATCTAGTATTATTAGAATTTTTGTTTCGGAAAAACAGTTTTGATGGTCATTGTACAATATTTATTTGACCTAAGTACATCCTGATCTAATTCAATGGCAATAGCATACTACAATCTCCCCAAAATAAGCTTATTTGGAAACTTTTAAAACCTATTGTGTAATCATTCATAATCGTGCCCACTGCCAATTCACTAAATAGCAACCTTGATTTGGCGCTATAAAGTATTTTTTGTGATAACTTTTTATGATCTGTTTCCAGTAATTGTGCTATTTCAGGCTGTATGGATGTGTTTTACTACGCTAATTTCTTTAGATTATAATATCTTGTTGTACGAGATATTATAATCTATTTTTAAAATAATACTAATTTTCAACCACGAAAAACCCACATCTCTTCCAGAAAATTAATAATATCTCATATAAAAATGTTTCGGCTATCTAAATTCTCATTTATTTCAATAAAATATTAAAATCACCCAAAAATATTTTATTTTGTGAATAAAATATTGTAGCAAAATCATCTGAGTTACTCGAATTTTATCATTTTGATATTCTTTGAAATATGGTTGCTAGGTTATGGTTAAATTGTAAAGGAAAATAAAAATGAATGCATTTTAATATTTACAAAAAATGATAAAATAAAATGTATTATATTATTAGAACAGATGTATAAAATTGCACCAAAACTTATACACCTCATTTAAAAAATCTGACGAATGTATTAACAAAATTTCAAATTAATTTGACTAATTTAAGACCTTAGTTGATAAATTTTAGCCTTCATAACTTACCGTTTAAATACATTAATCAAATGTGCCATTTTATTTTCAACGAATGAAAATTTTCAAAATTGTCTGAATTCCCATAGGAAAGCATTATGACCTAAAAAGAAATGTTCTATATTTTCCGAACGAATGAACCAAATGTAACTAAAAACTATACAGCTAATTTCGGGTACCTCACCAACATACCTACCAAAAATCAAACTAATCGGATCATTTTTGCATCAGTTATCGCGGAACAGACAGACAGAAACCAAAAACTTTTCGAGTCTCCACAGTAAGCCTCAACTGACGTTTCGGCAATTATGGAGTATTCACAATAACGAACAGGCTGAAATCGGAATATCAGACTCAGTACAGTATTTGGAAAATGCATAGCATATTTGAAAACCCAATTGCAGTAAATACCATTAATAATCGAAAAATATCAGATTTTTTTTTCTGATGCTCTGCATATTATCAATAGATTTGTATATATACTACATAGCAGTATGCTAAAATTTAATTCGGTTATTAACACGGTTGAAAATTCCCATTCGGGAATTTCCGTCAATAAACGTCAGTGTACTGGAGAACTTTTGTGTAGTCCTGTATATGATTTATAGAATTTATACAAACCAAGCAATATAAAAAAATAGTTACATACAAAAACGCGTGCAACAACTGAAAAAAAAAAAAAAAAAAAAAACGTATTTCTAGCAATTATTGTTCATAGTCAGTACTGTAACCGAAATTTTTGTGTGTCTCTGTAAATGAATGGTGAATGCTATGTACTCCATAATCTGTAGTAAACATCTTGTAATGCACCTCAGCGATATATATGAAATTCAATATGTTTGAAATACAGTAACATCATTAAAATACACCGCAAACGATTTTTCCTAATAGGCTGTAATGTAAAAGAATTCTTTTGACTGGCTCTGTAAATTACATACTACCATACTTCATTTTCTATACCAATCATACCACAGTAAACCTCAATAACATATATCAATTGCATGGAAATCAGAGTATATTTACGCACATTAGAGTACTGATAGACAGACAAACTAAATTCATAAACACTTTTCAGCTTTGTTGGAAAGTGTTAAAAATGCAATTAGAATTAGCTCGTAATAGATTGCAGTTTAATTTAAATACATTTTATAGAATTTAATTAAGATTTAGTTGCATTACATTATACGTTAACCAAATTGTGTTCTGGACAAACATAATTGACATTAACTTGTAACACATTGCAATTTAATCTAAATTATATTCTTAAAAATGTAATTAGAATCCACCTATAATCCATTACAGATTAATTGGATTATACAATTAAAAATGTAATCGGAATCCTCCTATAATGCATTACAGGTTAATTGGATTATACAACTAAAAACCTAATCGGAATCATCTTGTAATCCATTACAGGTTAATTGGATTATACAATTGAAAACTTAATCGGAATTGTCTTCTAATTACAGATTAATCTAATTATATTTTAAAAGAGAAAATGAGAATTGTATTGTAATCCATTACACGGTAATCAGATTATGCGATAATCAGATTATATTCAAATTACTTTGTAATGCATTACATGATAATAGATTGCATAGTAAGGAGATTATAATGTATTTTAATCTGTAATTTGATTACTTTGTAATCAGATTCTGCCCAACACTGGTTCAAACTCAGCAATGGATTGAAAAGTGTTACAGGAAATCTGCTCTGTCAAAAACAACAATTTGTCAGCGGCTTGCTGAGTTTAAACACGGCCATATGGACACCGATGATGGTGAAAGTTCAGGATGTCCAAAAGAGGTGACTACACCAGAAAACATTAAAAAAGTTCTCAAAATTGTTTTGGTCAACCATGAAGTGAAGTTGCAAGAGATAGTTGACATCATAAAGATATCATAAGGCAGTGTATTGTATACAACATTTTGCATGAAAATTTGGGCTTCAGAAAACTGTTTTCCAAATAGGTGCCGTGTTTGCTCACAATAGAATAACAGCAACAATGTGTTGATGGTTCAGAGCACTGTTTAATCAGAATAAACAAGATTTCTTGTATCAGTATGTGATAATGGATGAAACATAGATCCACCACTACACACCTGAATCAAAAAGATCGTCAGCTGAGTGGAGGGCAGCGGATAAAAAGTCATCCAAAGCGGCCAAAGACGCAAGTCAGCCGCAAAAGTTTATGGCCTCCGTATTTTGGGATGTGCACGGTATTTTATTCATTGACTACCTTGAGAAAGAAAAAAACATCAATACGGCATATTACACATCATTATTGGATCGACTGAACGAAGAAATAAAGAAAAAACAGCCCCAAATGCTAAAGAAAAAAGTACTCTTCCATCAAGACAATGCACCGTGTCACAAGTTGATGGTTACGATGGCAAAATTATATGAAATTAAGTTTGAATTGCTTTTCCATCTGCCTTATTCTCCAGACCTGGACCCTAGTGACTACTGTTCACAGATCTCAAAAAGATGCTCCAGGGAAAGAGATTTGCATCAAATGTTGTTCATCAATGTTGTTGCATCATCATTGTTGTTCATAGCCGAAACAAATGCCTATTTTGAAGGCAAAGACAAATCGTTTTATAAAATAGGTATCAAAATGTTAGATAAGTGTTGGAATGAATGTATCACTCTTGAAGGAGAATATGTTGATAGATAAAATCTAATTTTGCAAAAAAAAATTTTTTTTTTAGTAGTTAGTTCGAGGACTTTTGATCAATGTGTTACAGTTCCATTTTTAGTACAGAGTAAAAATTGTAAATTTAATCATTATTTTGAAAGATGTTTTGTATAGTTCAAATTTAAGATAAATTTTTTGTCCAGTGTTAAGCTTGAAAAATACTTAACAAATGCCAGTACCAGATCGCCACAGGTGACCAAGATTTTTTTTTATCTCGTGATCCCCGTGGCAGAATTGCAGCGACATGGCGACAATGTCGCAGAATGGAAAAGATTTCTTGCAGAAAAAAATTTCATTTGGGAAAAAATATATATTTTTGGGAGGGAGAGAGGATCCATGCATGTTTCAATTCTGCAAAACAATACTGATATAAGGTGACAGTCTTCCGTGTTTTGGCAGATCTTTGCCTCTGCCACCTGGAATTTACATTTGAGGTCCCCTCCCTCACATTGTTTAAAATCTTTAAATCTCTTAAAAAACAGCCCTATTTATTACTTTGAAGTAGCAATAAATCAATGATCAATCATCTACCTCCCGTCAAAAGTTTTAGTTTTCCTCTCTTTGCACCCCTCTCCAATATTAACTCTTAACTGCTGTGATAAAAACTGTTGCATAGATACTGTGAGCAGTCTCTGAGACCGCTTGATTGAAAGATGAATTAAAAGCTTGATTTACTCATAGGATACTGTTTCTGTACTAAACATTATGTACAGGACTATCTATCTATCTATCTATCTATATATATATAACACTATGGTACATGGCGACGAAAAAGTGGTTATTTCTATTTTGTTGATGGCAACGAGTGGTTTCCTTTCACTAATTTGTGAATATTAAGAAAAGTATTTAATGTATCGATTTAAAACTCACCACACATATGTAGAAAACTTTTCTGCATCCAAAAATACAATTTTTGTAAAAACAACAGTAATTTTTCTTATTTTTTGCAAAAAACTAGCTATTTTCTAAAAATGAAATAAAATAAAATGGGAAGTGAAACCAAAAAATGCACTACTTTGTTTCTGTTTCAAAAGTTACAGATATTTGTTAATGTTAAAACTCCATTGTTATAACTTATGCATTTTAATCTCATTGTTGTCTGTATGTTTCTGTATCGTTACGACATCAACGTTACTGACACACACATTTGTGATTTAAGCTATAGATTGACTTTTAGAAGCTTTTTTTCTTACATACATAACAGAACAAGCACATGTTTTAAGTGCAAACTGATAGGTGGCCAAATTACACCGTACATGCTTTGTTAAAGCTCACTGGTTAAATTTTGAGGGTGGGGGAGTTTGGGCATAATTTAAATATTGAGTTAATGTTAAAGGTTTTTCTGATGGCCCTGGCAGTGGAAGGCCACCCAATCTACAAAAAAGTGGACCATGAGGATGAAAATTTAAATTTCCTTAAATATGGTTGAAATTTGGCATATTAATTGTTCAAAGTATAACTGGTTTTAACTAATGCACACATTTTACATTTGTTCAGATCTCAGAACAGTGACATTCATTGAATTATCTTAGATAAGTTTTGCAATGTGAACAGGTGCTCTAATTCCAAGGTGTACACCGCCTCTAAAATAGTGGTATAAGATATCTTAAATATCCAGTCTGAATGGGGTACGAGATAAATTGTAGTTTTTGGGAAACCCTAAAATGAGAGTAGCTCTATCGAATGCACATGTGTCTGAACAGAGGGTCAGATAACATCTTCAGGCAGCCTCTGGTAGCATAGCTTGGCTTGGCATAATCTCTTTTTCAACAATACAAGTAACCCTTTGAATGTGTTATCTTTGCGACCTCCCATTTCACTTTCCCTAAACCCTCTGAAGCAGTTAGCGTTTCTTGTCGAAATTATATTCAAACAAAAAATATTTATTTTTAACTTATTTTAATCTGGCAAAAATAGGTTCATCAAATGCAAATTTTAAAATAATAAAATTGGAATTATTTGACTGACTTTGACAGGAAAATAGGCAAAAAATAGTTTTCCTGCTTCACTATTTCATCGATGCCTCCCTCATCAAATATACATTTTGTAGCAATCAATATTTCCCAAACATGCTGATTAACTCAGCCTTTGGTGTATTTTTCAAAAGATATAGAATTTTGATAAGTTTCATTACAAAATTAACCTTATATTATCTTTCTAAATTATGTACAAATCTGAACAATTCTAAACTATGCTTGTTATTATTTTTTTCTCAATAAAAGCCCGTTTCCTCTAACTTATCAGGTCTGAAAGATGACCAACTAACATATTTCTTAGAGTAATGTTTGATAATTTGCTTGTATATTCAGCGAAATTCTGTGCAGTACTTTTACAGAAATGATCCTTTTTTAAGTATAAACGGTCCCCCTAAGTTCATTTTATGTAAAAATATTCTCCTTTTTGGAGGCTAAAATGTGTTGAAAGCCCTGAGGTCCGGTTGTTAAATTACAATCCCACCACTGCACATATTTTTATATTTATAGTAATCACTATAACATAATGCTTTATTAAATCTCACAAAATATAATGCTTAATTTTGGCAAATATTTTTAAAGCTCTTGTGCAATTGAAAAAAATCAGTCCAGAGTGCATATTAAATGAGATACTTTAGAGCAGAGTTTCTGGATCTATTTTATTTCATGACCATTTGAACCCATAATTAACACTAAACTTATTATCATGAAAAACATATGAAAATAATATATTCATTTTTAAATTTACTTGATAGCATAAACTAAATGCTTTACTACAGCCAAAAAAGTAAAATAGAATGTGTTAGAAAAACTAGTCGTTGGGGGGGGGGGGGGGGGCATCGTAATACTTACCTATCATGGATATGCATAATATAAAATATGAAAATAAAACATGTGTAAACTATTTATAAAATTCATTGCAATTCGAAAAAAATCGTCGCTTGATGACGTCCTAAACTTTAAATGCTCCATTACTGAATTATGTAAAAGAAACATTCTTATAACTCCAAAATTTATAATCCTATTAACTAACAGTTTACTGCGTGGGATTACGCATCTCATTCTCTCTTTGAATTGAAATTTGAATGAAATACAGGGTCATGAAAAATCAAAGAGTGTGGAAATAGGATTACAAATATCTAGACGACTTAATATCTCTCCAATCAACTTCATTCTTTATGCAAAATTTATGTTTTTTTATTGTCTTTTATATTCACTCCTTAAAATAAACAATTTCGAAAATTTTTATATACATTTCATCAGAACGAATATTTTGAGAGTCCGACAAAAATATTTCCGAATAATCGAGGTGACTGAAATTTAATAAGCTTCTTCCTATTATTACATACTAAGTACATACCAAATTTCAAGTCTCTATCTCAATTTGTCCGGCAGATAGAGCGTTTACAGACACACAGACAGACGGAAGGCAAAAAAAAAATTTCTATGTTTTTCGGAATCTCCAATGTCTGAAACGTGTAAATCTGTCAAAAAATTTTTTTTGCTTTTCAAAACAATTACAAGACTTACCCTATACTATGTATGATGGGTAGGGCTGGACGATATCAGAAATTTAATATCGCAATATATCAACAAGTTAATATTGATATTGCTGATATATCGCGATACTAATTTAAAGGTGGGGAGGGGGGGGGGGGGGAGAGCAAGAGCATTTGCTATTTTAAGATAAATGATATGGTATCAACAACTTAAACACAAAACCTAGTTGAATGCAATGAATTAAAATTTTATATATATTTGCTCATCGAACATAATTTTTTTTTCTACGTTTTTTAAAACAAAATATTTAAAAGGAAATAAACTAATTGTTTAATAACTATTTGCATTACCATTACTTTCATAAAGCTTTTCTTTAAAGATAGTATATCTCCTATTCTTCTCATTTTATTCTATTAATATATACTTTTTTTTAAGCTTCATTTTCACCACTATGGTATGATTAATATATGATTAAAAATCACAGTTAATAAAATGAAATTCAAAGTTGTCCACATAAAAATGTATAGAATTTTCGTTTCATAGAATTTAATTATTTGTTTAATAATACCAAACTTTGTTTTATTTGGTTTTACAGTTTGGGGGGGGGGGGGGACTGAGTCTGATTTCGTTTATTCTGTACACGAAATGGGTCCGGGCCAAACCATCCATACATCACGATCCTTTCGTCATATATCCTTCGTTTAATCTTGGCATAAAGAAATCAGTCCATTCTGAAAAAATTCATCAATTATCATTATCGTTTCTTATTTTTAATTTAGCAAAGGATTACCTTGGATGACTAAAAATATGAATTTAAGAAATTAAAAAAATATTGCATATTTTGAGAAACTTACGATTTACTACAAAATTTAATCATGGCAACCATGTAATTTTTGTTTCATTTTTTGCGTTAATTATTATCTAACACTGTTTAAATTATTTAATGTATCTCTCATTGAAAAAAAAAAAGTATTCTTTGCTGAATAACTGATAGACATCCGTTCAGAAATTTAATTTACTAATAAAATCCACTAGAATAAGCAATAAGTTAAATTTCGATAATCTAGTGAAATTCAGTGTAAAAATTTTCAATGTATTTAAAGTACCTTTTTTATGAACGGGGCAACCAAAAAAGACTGAATCTATCCAATTCGATACACTCATTTTAAGTTCAGATATAAATTACTTCCGAATCCAAGAAACCGCACTCTATAAATAAAGCATTATCAATACTACGCAATAATCAATGCTCATCTTTTTCGTCATGACATATCAAAAGCTCAGAGTTATCGGAATAAGTCTGGACCAATCACAGCAGCCAAACAAGGACCGAGCGATTCTTGTTATTCAGTAGCGAAAGTGTTATTCAGTATTTATCTGTAACAAACATCAGAATTTGTGGTTTTTAAAGACTGGATGTATCGGGATATATTGGAATATTCCTTACTTTGATATATGATAGATAGATAATCAGCGGAGGTAATTTTCCGTTTTTGATGAAGCAAGATAGTGAATAAATAGATGGATCAAATGAAAAAAGGATTGAAGGACATATTGGTACGGGATATTTGTCGCTGTTTTTCGGGGCTCGATTTCACGGTGATCGTAAAACAAAACATGAATATTATTGTTATTGGGATATATCGGCTGAGTCAGAGTTTAAATATTGTTATTGCGATATTTAAAAAATATCAATATTTGACCGATATATTAATAAATAATCCAGCCCTAATGATGGGTAAGTAATAGTATATAGATAGAAATTTTTGGATACATCGATATTCATCTAAGGATTTAGTCAAGATTTTTTCATTTTGAGCAATATTCGCTGCAGAAAAGCTCCTTCTGAGGGTTCATACCCTTTTTAACAAAGTTAAATCCAGGAGTTTTCAAGAAGTCTCAATTTTTTTTTTTCCAGGAGATTTACTTTGAGTTTTTAATAGAACCTCGTTATCTTTTTTCAACATGGTATATACAGGGATGGGGTTGCTCTTCCTGAAATGTGAATCTTCAAACATATTATTAATTTTAAATTTTAATATAGTAAAAAACCTTGGAAATAGGAGACTTAAGAGAATGTTGATTTCTCATTATGGATCACTAAGCTCCAGTTGATATGTATCAGAAGCAAAAATTAATTAAAAACTTTTGTTTAAATTCCCTCAATATTTTAATGTCAAATTCACTGCTAAGAATTAGAGGTTACCAGTTTAATTTGATTTTGTGTTTCCCTACGAGTTTAATCATTCTTCTTAGCTACCGGCTGCACATGTTTACACTGCAATACACTTTTTGCGCCGATTGTGCGAACTGTGCCAGTTGCAGTTAACAGTGCTCCGTGACAAAATAATTAGATTTTCTGCGATTTTCCTTCAAAATCAATAAATTTTTTATGTTTAATATTCTCAAAATTATGGTGAATAAAAAAATAATTAAAATATCGTAGTTTTAATATTTTCCAGGATTTTTTTTTTTAATTTCCAGGAGCTTTAAGGGCCCTTGAAGAAAAAAATGGAATTCCAGGAGGCGTATGAACCCTGCCTTCCTCATAAATATATTGTTAAGAACAGAATATTTTCTTAGTAATATTTGTAATTTTGCAATCAAGAGAAAACCAATAGATTGTAATTTTTTTTTTTTTTTCATTGCAGTTGTCTTATTTCTGATAACTTTTCCTCTTAAATTTGCTGAATGAAGTGACACTTAAAAGAAAGAACTATGAAACGATTGTGTCAAGGGAAGGTGGATGGATATGTTCTTCAAAATTTTAATACCATAAAGTTTGTAAAAATTTGCATCATAGTTTATACAGCTTCCCCCAGCTCTTAAAAAAAGCAGGGTGCTGCTGGTGAGAAAAGGGGCACCTTTTGGATTCTTGAAGGCACTTTTTGGATTCTTGAAGGCACTTTTTGGTTTCTTGAAGGCACTTTTTGGTTTCTTGAAGGCACTTTTTGGTTTCTTGAAGGCACTTTTTGGTTTCTTGAAGGCACTTTTTGGTTTCTTGAAGGCACTTTTTGGTTTCTTGAAGGCACTTTTTGGTTTCTTGAAGGCACTTTTCAGATTATTAAGGGCACTTTTTAACACTTTCCAACCTAGTTGAAAAGTGTTTATGACTTTGGTTTGTCTGTCTGTGCTCTAACTCGCGTAAATCTACTTGGATTGCCCTGAAATTTTTATACGTTATTGCCATTCACTATAGCATGTTCCCTATTTCAACTGAAGTGTGTACCACTTACAGTTTTACAGGGACACACAAAAGATATTGGTTACAGTACATGTGCGATATTTACAGTCTATGTGTGATAAGTGTGTTTTCAACTTTAGTTTGTGTTTTTAAGTTTAACTAAATTTTCTCATAGTTTATAAACTCATTTGTTCATATACAGAGCTACACAAGGGAATCCGTAAGTATTACAGACTATGGGAGTGAATTGCTTAAGGATAGTTTTTAATTGTGTTACGCATTTTCCTGCTGAACTACATTTAGTAGACTAATAGAAGTTTGTGGAATATAAATAAATTCATATACAGGGCTACGCAAAGAAAAAGATATATTATCGTTTATGGTTGATAATTGCTGCAAGTGAGTTTTAAGTTGCCTTTTAGTTTAATATGTGGTGTGTGCAAAAGGCTTCAGATAATATACAGGGCTGTACAAAAGATTTCGAGTGCATTTCTATCGATTGTACGAAAATTGCTAAATGTGAATATTGTAACTTAACTAAATTTTATCATGCTATATATACACATCTATTGATCATATACAGGGCTGCACAAAATAATTCGACTACTTTTTTGACACTGGAAGGTAATTTCGAAAACTGTATTTTCAATGTGTTATAGGTTTTCTAAACTGTTTACTTACATATCTTCTTTCACCTTATTTAACGCAAGGGTGAAGTTTTGTTACAGTTTTCTGTCTGTGTTGGAAAGTGTTTCATAATCTATGCTTGACGCATGATTTTTTGTTCTTGTTTTAATTGTTAAAAGTGTTTTTTTTTATCTTGTGTGTATTTTTATCTTGATACGAAAACAATTTACATCAGAATTGCAAAATAATGAATTTCAAGTTTATGTAGATTTAATAAAAAAACAAGAACAAAAAATCATGCGTCAAGCATAGATTATGTAACACTTTCCAACGCTTAAAAAATAATTTTACAAATCATTACCGTTTAATAAGCTGAAAGATAACATCTAAGTAAACAATTTGGAAAATGCATAACATATTTAAAAACGTAATTTCAGGAATTTCCAACATATACAATATTCAGAAAAATATCCGAATACTTTTATTCAGCCCTGTATATGATATATAGATTTGTATATATACTACATAGGATGCTAAATTTTAGTTTAGTTAGGAAACGCATAGCACAGTTTAAAATTCTTCTTCTGGAGTTACTGTCAATAAACGGAAATGTGTTCGCGAACTTTTGTGCCGCCCTGTATATGATCTACAGAGTTTATACACACCAAGTAATAGACAAAAAGTGAGTTAAATTTAAAATCGTGTTCAGCAACTTAAAACGCACTTCCAGGAATTATTGTTAACAGACAGTAGCGAATTCTTTTGTGTGTCCCTGTAAATGAAAGATGACTGCTATACACACAATATTCTGTAGTAAGCCTCTTGTAATGCACCTTGGTGATATATATAAATTTCAATGCGCTTAAAATAAAATAGTGAAACATTATTTAATTAAACCACAAACGATTTTTCTCCATAGACATAATGTAACGTAGGGTTTTATCTAGAGCTAGCCAAATAGCCAAAAAGCTAACTGAAAGCACCTTTTGCCCCCAAAGCATTTAGTGGATTAGCCAAATAGCAACAGCCAAAAAAATATACATCATTTCCATTTTGTTGTTCTTACCTTTCGTAAACCTGCAGCTGCCGTGTGAAAAAAAATCTCAAACCGCCTCTGTCCAGGCAACTCACTTCAAAATTTGTCTCGTCCTCTCAGTGCAAGCATCTTACAAATAGTATGACGTCATTTGCATTAAACAAGTATTGAGGAAATTTAAAGAGTTTGTTTATTTTTTGTTGATGATCCCAACTTAGGAAATGAAACCAAAACGGTTCATGAATGGAAGTTGTTCAGGCAGGTTCTGGCTACAAGGGGTAAAGAAATGAAACCAGCTGATTGTATTCTTTTTCCATAAAAATGGCATTACTGACATGCTTCCCAATGTGACTTCTTTATATGAATTTGTAGCAACAATTCTGTTGTCTACAGCAGATTGTGAAAGGGGATTGAGTCTCATGAATATAACAAAAACTGACTTGAGAAATAGACTGACAATCAAAAATTTAAGTAAACTTAATGGTGATTAATTTGGAAGGGGAAGTTTGAAAAGAATTTCCATTTAAAAGAGCATTTGATGTGTGATGTATGGCCAAATCTCGAGAGGGTCAATCTTACAGAGTGGTGTACTGTTTGTATATTGTATAATTAAAAATAATACTCATTTATACAGAAATTTTGTATAAATAAAAGTTTTTTTTTCTTGGCTAAAGCTATTTTTATTTGGCTAACAGTTATTGGCTGCAGTTAGCCAAAAAGCTACAAATCTCTTTTTCCTAGATTAAAATCTGTAACGGAATTATTTTGACTGTCCCTGTAAAGTAACTATAAGTGCTATGCACACCCTATTCTATATTAAGCTTGTTGTAATGCACCTTAGTGATATATATCAAGTACAATGTGTTTGAAATTGTGTAACATCATTAAAATAAACCGCAAATGATTTTTCCCCATAAACCGTAATGTAACGGAATTCTTTTGAGTGTTCCTGTAAAAAAAACTATAAGTGCTACACACTTCAGTTGAAATAGGGAACATGCTATAGATAACAATAATAACATATAAAAATTGCAGGGCAATCCGAGCATACTTACGGGAGTTAGAGCATGGACAGACGGACAGACAAACTAAAGTCATAAACACTTTTCAACTAGGTTGGAAAGTGTTAAAAAGCTTGATTAATTAAAAAATGTCTTGGAAAAGATCATGATTGCCACTGATATTAGTGCCATCTTTAATTTTTTCGGAAATAAATTCATATTTTCTTCATGAGAAAGCTTGAGTTTGGTCATATGAACCAGAATTACATATTAAAATGCATAGAAATATTGAAAAAATAAAAATACATGGGGAAATGAAGAAACAGGGGAAAAAGAACACAAGAAAATTAAACAAACAGTTCGGTTACAGTTTATCCTTGTGAATAATGTGCAGGACCTACAATATGGCTATTTTCACTATAAATACGCTAATTTACATCAAAATCAAAAGTCACGTAATTTTATTTAATAATTAATTAACTGTAATAGCCAAAAGAGCATGTTTAACAAAAATTAATTTTAAAAAAAACGTTGTAATCACCGCTGATTTTAGTGTCATCTTGAATTTCGTTCCTACAACTTAACTGTAAGTTTCACTGTTTACATCTGCAAAGATGCACAGATTTTAGGCGTTCATGCATTTTAGGGTCGTGGATTTAAGGGAGTCTACTGTATCTCACTTTGCATTACATGAACAAAATTTTATATTTTTACCAAATCATTTTCCAATTTTGCTACACTAAAATTTGACCTGTTATATCAAATTTTGATTGGTAATATCTGCAAACAATCATTAGCAATTTTTTAGCCGCTTATGTTTTTGGTGGTAGAAAGTTTTCTTTTGCTTCATTATTGTCACTGACAATTTCTTGATCACTCAATAACCAAAGTTACTTCAAAGTCGCTTTTGCAAAAATAATGTACAAAAGCAGTCTTGATTCTGCTCAGTCAGTTTGAGAAAAAATAACTACCGTAAAATATCGTTAATCCACCCTTCCCGATTAAGCGCCCCCCTCCCACTTTGTAAAAAAATTGAAAAATTCAAAAAATCCCGAGAAAGCGCTCTCCCCCAAAAGAAATTTCGCCGTGCACGTCACGATCAACACCAAAAATTTTATCTGCGGAGTGTTTTTTTTTCCCGACGGATCAGAAAGGCGTGACGATTTTTTGATATACCGCAAACATGTACAAACACATTGTCGATCTGAAAAAGCAACATAACCAAAAATTAGTTTTGCTGTAAATTTCTCTCCATGGCGATATGAAGGTAATAAAAATATCGATAGTGAAAGTTTCTCATGAAATAAGTTTTAAAAAATGTGTATTTGATGCTGTGTGGAAAATATTTTGATTAAAAGAGAATCTATTTATTTTATTAAAGAATTATTAATCGTATTTAACATTATTATGAAAACGAATCACAAAAAAAATATCGATTGTTTGATCAGATCAATCGATTTGTCGATACACAGTCGAATTTGTAGTGTAATTTGTGCTATCTTTGTGGGAGTAATTTTTTTTGTTTTAATAATCTGGCAACACTACCAATTCGTACTATATGTTCTCAATTTTTGTGATTTGTATTATTTATTTAACATTTATAGATACGAAATCATGATTAAAAAAAAGGGTTATTTAATCTACCTAACTTACAACAAATGGCGACACCACATAAAATGTTACTAGTTCTCGAAATTACTTCAGGACATTTTCAACTGCAATTTCTCAGTGTTTTTTAATTATTTTAAATTATTAAGTTACTTTTATTTTTCTGTTACCATATTAATGACAGATATTAGTGTTATTATTTATCTAAATGCATTCCAGTTTCAAAGTTTCTGAAATCCAGAATTTTCTATAATCTGAAATCGCCATTAATTGTGAAGTTATACTGTTTTTCTATTTTGTCTATCATTTTGTTTTCAAAATGTTTTTCTTTTGTTACTTTATTAAAATAATGCATGCTTTGCGATGATCAGCCATTAACATCTCCCCCCCCCATCCATAAATATCATATAGTACAGTTTTAATACCGTGTAAGCGCCCCCCTGCTTATTTTACGACTTTCCGTCACGTTTAGGGGGGGCGGATTAATGGGATTTTACGGTACATTATTCAATGAGTAGTATACACTTTAAGTACTGTCTTTAACATTAATTGCAAATGAGAAGTGATGGGGAAAATGAAACTGTCTTCATTTTCACTGCCAAATATTTTGATATACTATTATGAATAGAGATGTAAAATTTCCGGAAATTTTGAAGTGACGGAAAAAAAAGTCTTTTTTTAGAAAAATTGTTTTTTTACAAATAAGTTACATTTTCTTAAAAAATATAAAACAATAAACATTTTTTAAATTTCTGCATACTAAAAAAAATTTTTTTTTTCACTTTACATGAATATATTACAAAAAAGAAAAAAAAAAGTCAGCTTTTAAAAGCTGGCCTTTCAGTCTCAGAATTTTCACAGTAGCTTTTCTTGCTTAATTTAACACCATTGTTTGTAATATATCATCTCTCTGTTGAAATTATTTTTCAGTTGCATTTCTTCAATTAATAAAAAAAAAAAATACTTATGAGTTCAACCAATATTATTGCAGTTTGAAAGAAAATTTAAATTGTATTAAATATCACCAAAACATAGTATTGCTTAAGTATATGCATTGTAAATGATGCCATTTTAAAGAAACAAATTATTGTAGTTGTGCATTATAAGTATTGTCATTTTTAACTCTTCCATTCCTTAAAAATTTATACTAATTTACAATATATTTTTTTCTTACAATTAGAATTTTCATTTCCCATGCATTTAGTTTTGGTATAGCTTTCCAGTCTAAACCTAAACCAACCCTATATGTTTTGGTTTAAGTTTTAGATTCTTAATATCAAAGTAACATACATACGTATGTATATTTCGTTAATGAAAGTTATAAAACGGGTGGATTTTTGAATGCTTATAAAAATTGTTTTCAATTAAATTTTTCACAGAAAATTTACATTTTCTTTGCAGAGTTTATTTGTATGCATTTATATTTTTTAAAAATATACAGTTAGACGAGTCTTAGAATTTATATGAGGAGAAGAGAAAAAAAGCTTGAAAAGACTAAATTTCAATTGCATGTTATTAAAAAGTAATTTGTTTCTAATAATAGTTATATATTTCTCCAGATTATCATCTGATTACATATTTAAAAATCGCAGCTATGCCAATAAAAATAAATGCGTGTTTTAAATTTTATATCCAATTTTCAATCTATTGGTATTGAAATAATTTTGCACACAGATTTTCATTTTTAACAAGAGAAATTGCATGGGTCTGCTTACTTTTTTTTCACGTGATCCTGTTTTTGTAAACCTTTGTATAAAAAATATTGCCTTAAAAAAAAAATCTTATAAATTTGTCATAAAAATTATAATCAAATTTTTGTGAATAGAAATTATTGTTATATTTAGATATTTTTAATAAGGTCCTTCATACATATATACAGCTAGATAATAGATTCATTGATGATTTCAGCTGTTATGTGACAGTTTTTGTTATTCTAAAATTGTCACATTTCTTTTCAGAATTTTGTAAAAGGTCCTTTAAAGGATTGAAGTTTCTCCTAAACTACTTACATATCATATATTTCATGGTTAACATTTTCATGAGAGACACTGAACATGAAAAAAATATCAGAATGCAGCCACAATAACATTTTGAATGTATTATTCTATAAATTGAATTTCAATTTTTCCAATTTGGAAAAATTGAAAAATACACCTTCGGGAAAAAAAACAGTTTTTTTCCCAAAGTTTCCAGTTTTTTTCTGAGCATTCCCATCTCTAATTATGAAGAATATACTTATATAATTTCTAAATTTTCATCTTGTGCCAATTACTCACAACATTGACCATTTTAATATACTCAAAACTTAATACAGAGAAAACAAAATTTCAAACTGATGAATTTTAAAGAAATAAAATAGAAAGCTAAAAAAGAAAAAAAAATGTAAACTATTTTTTATACCGAGAACCCACAATTTCCTTTATAACTTTTATTTATCAAGTGATACAGAGAAAAATGTAAGAAGAAAAATCAGGAATTGTGATGGGCAATATGCAAGTGTGAAATTTTCTAAAACAGGAAAGGAATTCTTTTGAAAAATTAAAAATTATTCAAAAATATTTTGTCTTAAACTTTAATGTGTACACACACATAAAGCAATAAAAGCATTTCATACCTTCTTCTCATTTACAGGTTTTTCAGTAGATGTCTTATCTGCAGAAACAGATTTTTCCGATTCCTTCTTTTTAGATGAAACTGATACTTGATTTTTATTTGCATTACTGCCATTTAATTTGCCATTTTGAACAACTTTAACCTGAAAGAAAAAAGTACAATATTAGCTGTTAATCACAAACCTTTTTAGGTTATTCCTTCTAATTTTCATAAAATGATTAATTTTTCATTTTTTTTTTTTTTAATGTATAGTTAAAAATTAAATGCTGTAGTGACTCAAAGAAAATATACATCTTCAAAAATAAAAAAAAACAATACTAATCCAAGCGTAAATATTATAGGTGCAGATTCCTAAAATTTGGAAGGAGCCAGTGGCTCCTAAACCCAAAAAATCCAGTGGCCACAATTGTGAAACAAACGCATAAAAACAATAGTGTTTATATGCAGTAAAAAACTAAGCAAAAAACTCAGGAATTCAAAGTGTAAAGTAATTTATTTAATATATGCACATGTACAACAAAATTTGACTGTTAAGTGTAATATAAATCTTAAATCATGTATAGTCAGTAGATAAAGTTGGGCAAGATAATACGGTTTAAAAAAAAATTGTTCAAAGCTAAGCAATCATGATTGCAGGGAATATTAGAAAATAAATATTTCTTATTTTGATTTTGCCATATAAAAGAAAATCTGAATGTGTGAGATTATTTTGCACTATAAATATCAAAACACACTTGAAGCATTTGTTTTTCAATATATATTTTTTTAAATCACAGACTATGTAAAATTATCCGACTCAAACTGTTACGAATAGCATTGCTATTCGAGTATATTTAATAGTTTGCTATGTTAAACAGATCATTCTGAAATGTTATTAAAAAGATACTAATAAAGTTTGTTGTGTTTTGGTCTTAATTTAAAAAAAAAAAAAAATCGAAATTTCACGATGGTGACTGGAAATACCAGAAATTGGTCACTTTTAAATCACATGGCGACTTAAACACCGAAAGTTAGTGGCCACAGCAAAAAATTTAGTCGCCACGTGGCGACTGGCGACCATGAATCTGCACCTATAGTAAATATAGATGAAAAGTGTCAAACAATAAATTATATAAATGCCATGAATTCCAGATTGGTTCATCATTTTTGGCAGTGAAATACTAATGTTAATCAAAAGTTTTGCTAAAATAAAAGAGAAACGGAAGTGTTGAATACATTTCAGATTTCATTGTTAATTCTTTAATTAGTTAACAAGTGTAAAAAAATTTATTTTTACCAGGCATTCTAACTAAAGTTAAACCACAACTTAATACGTTTAAAACGTATTATAATTGGTAACAATTTTAGACAGGTATAATATGGAAAAAAACCCTAACTTACTAAACACACATTTAAACGTATATAAATGTATATTCGCGAGCACTAATTTTTACATGCCCGTTCAACGAAACTCATGATTTTTACGATCTCGATCCACGAAATTCATGATTTTTCCACACCCGATCGACGATATTCATGATTTTTCAGCACTCGATCGACGAAATTCATGATTGTTATGCTCCCGAATGATGAAGTTTGCAATTTTTTCTGAAACTAATTGCCGAAATACACACAATTTCTGAATTTCTAAAGATGTTGGCCACAGATTGTGCATGTGTAATGTATATCATGCTGTGGGTTATTATTTAGTGCATAAACATACCTATTTTATTATTTTCAGATCTTAATTCTAGACAAATATTTTTCAAAAAAAGGTACTTATGTAGTTAGCTACACAAGTACCTAAGCTTAGTGTGACTTATGTAGTTAGCTACATAACCATGTATGTATCACTTTGCTGTTAACTTATTTTTTAATTTAAAATAGATTGGAAATTATATCTCAAATTTATTCGAAACAATATAAATTAAAATATTTTTATTTAGTATATAAATTACTTGTTTACTGGAAAAGTCATATATATTTTTTAATTAAATATTCAGTGACATAAATGTACTTACTGGCTACTAAAGAAATTATTCTCACTAGCCTGTAACTGGCTACAAAAAAAAAAAAAAAAATCAAATTACCAGCCATAATAACCAGTCAACTAAAGTTTTCTCCAAAATGTAAAAAACGAAACATAGTTTTTTAATGAACCATTATTCACTTCACAGCAATTATCATAAACTCACTTATTTCTAACTTTAAGCAAAGGGGGACAGGGAGTGGACATTTTAGGATGGAAGTTGAAGAGATTTGAAATGATTTATTAGTTAAATTATTAATTGTCACTTCAAAATAACAAATATTGCCAAGGGTTGACCCAGGCAAAATTTGAGGCGTATTTAGGGTCCCTTCACAAAAATCAATTTAATAAAATAGGCTCCCTTCACAAAAATCAATTTGATAAAATGGACCCCTTCACAAAATTCTTTATAACAAAACAGGCCCCTTCATAAAATTCCTTTTAATAAAATAGGCACTTTCACATTCTATTCCATAAAAACTTACTATTTATTAATTATTTTGTGACTTTTTAAAATGTGTAATTTATAAACAAACAAGTTCATCAGAGAGGAAAACTTCAGCAAAAAGATTTTTAAAAGTTTTCGTTAATAAATGCTTGGTTTGAATTTGAGTAAATGGATTTCAACTTTCATTACAAAATGTTATTTTTCACAAAAGTATAACAAATTTCACAAAAATGGACCCCAAGAAAAAAAAAAAAAACCCTGCATTGCAAACATTTCAAAAAAGTATATCAATGAGTTTTAAAAAATTTTTAACTATGTAGCAATGGGTGTGGTAAAAGTAGGATAAGGAAATTTCAGGAGGAAGGGGATTTAGATGAAATTTTAAAAGAAGGAATCAGCAAAAACATGGAAGATTTTTCTCGCGCGCTGTGGGACAAAGCTTGCACTTGTTTTGTGATCACCATGAAATTTGATTAAATTCCCTGACTTATAAGGCCAATTTACGAAGTCTCTGACATTTCTAGGTTCTCCAGGTGGTGTAGCAACCCTGTAATGAGCCAGAGCCTAAAGTGTAAACATGTTGTCTTCAGAGCATTCAGCCTGCTTTTGACTACTATGTTACAACTTAAAACTTTTAACCATGAACTTACTGCGTACAATAAAAACTTTACAGACAGATTTTTGACATTGTCATAATAACAGAACTCTACCTGCTCCTGCTACTCCTTTAGAAACTTGCTTATGTTACAGAGTAGGGTATTATGTGATATTAACTATAACGTCTGACACAACTACATTGGCAGTCAAGTATTCTTTTCTGCTTTGGGACTATTACTGATCGAGGAACTTTTAGAAACATTTATACATAGTGGCTTACTGTTATATCATAAATTCATTTATGTACATAGGCAAAAAGAACATTGTTGGACTATTATCAGGCTGTAAGGTGTTTTGTAGTTCTTTTTGTCTGTAACTTACATAGTTTATTTTTGGCCACATACTCAGACTATGAAATTTGGTAGTCTTTATATGTAGGGGAAGACTGGTAAACAGTGGACCACTTTTTCAGTTTATTTTTTTCTTTTTCTCTTTAACGGACAGACCGATCTGCCTGAAAATATTTTTGAATATTCCTTAAACCTTTTTACATTCATCATAATTTTCTCAGAACATACATTTAATATATATATATATATATATATATATATATATATATATATATATATATATATATATATATATATATACCTGTTAAGTGGATCAGTGTGCCCCAGAAGTTGGGCACAGTGGATCACTATTAGGTATTATCTAAAATACATGTAAATCTATTTTTCATTATCTAATTCTTTGTTATTTCCCTTTTATCTCCAAAATAACATAGTAATATAAATTTGCAAGTAACATTTTAAAACAAAATTAAATAAAAGAAAAATTATATTTTGAAACTAATAACAATTGCAATTTAGATGAAGTTATTACTTAAGTACAAAAAATCAACGCACATTAAAATTTGCAAATGAAATTCCAAAATACTTATGAGAAAGATTGAGCCTGGAATTTTCCTGAAATACTTATATGTACATAGTATGGGAGCTGATACATCTTATCTTATCCCTGATGATACATTTTATCTTATCCCTGATGATACATTTTATCTTATTTCTGATGATACATTTTATCTTATTTCTGATGATACATTTTATCTTATCTCTGATGATACATTTTATCTTATCTCTGATGAAACATTTTATCTTATATCTGATGAAACATTTTATCTTATCTCTGATGATACATTTTATCTTATCTCTGATGATACATCTTATCTTATTCATACTTTTTATGTACATAGATAGCATGGGGATCTGAGAGCAACATTACGAAATCATTGACATTAACAACGGATTTAACTAGTTTCTATAAAAATAAACTGATATCTATTTAATTTACGCCTCATGAATCTTAATCACCAATTACGCTACAGTTATATTTTTCAAAGGCAGTAAATAAAAGCAATCTTACAGTATTAAATAAATTATTTTTCTTTGTTTACTTTATTTTACAGTTAAACAACTACTTTTAAACAGTATTTCTTTATAGAAAATAAGCAATTATTAAATATTTTGAACATTCAGCATTACAGGAGCAGAGTGGATTGTGGACCACTGTGCCCCATATGTTGAAGTTTAAAAAATAATCATATTAATATTGTTTATAGCTTTCTTTGGTACTTTTCGGTTAGCCGGGCGCCAGTGATATATGTACATGTATATATACACATATATATAGATACAAAAATATCTATATACACATATATATATATATACATACATATATGTACACACATATATGTATGAATATACATATATATGCATATACATATATCTTTATATATGTACATATAGCACTGGCGCCCGGCTAACCGAAAAGTACCCTTTCTTTTAACTAGATTAACTGTAAAGTTAAATAAAAACAATTATTTTACCTTTGCAAAATAGCTGTTTTATCTTATTTACCTACAACCTTTAATTACTAGAAAAAGAAAAATACGATGATAAAAAATTTTACTTTTAGAAGCTCAAAACAACTAATTAGAATAAAATGGCTCACTCAGAGCTAAACATGTTCTCTGAAGGCTATAAATAATCAATACAGTGCTGTTGTCTATTAGGATAGAAGAGAAGATTTAAAAAAATTTAAATAAATAAAATATTAGGAAAGTGGTTTACTGTGCCCATAGGTCCAGTGTGTACTGGTCTCCCCTATATTTATATTGAGCCAGGGGCCCACCTGTAAAAATTTAAGATGTATTTGTTTATTTATTGAGTTGTAGCCTATGTGTAGGTACTCTGTTACTGTCATTGTTATCTTTGAATAATAGTATTCTGAATTGTAATTTGGAATGATTTTTTAATTTACTTCTTTTAATTGCTAAAAGGTGTAAAATAAAAATATTATAAATAGTAAAATAACTTTTAGTAGTCTGTTGACATGTTTCAGCTCTATCCGAGCCATTATCAAAACAAATTTCTCAATTTATCGCCAATCTGGCAGATTTCCTGTTATTTTAGTATTTCTTTTTTGTATAGCTTTGAAGCAGGGCAGGATTAACTATACTCATTTTGTTATCTTATTAGTTTAAGCACCTGACGTTTTGGTTCACTGAATAGCAGGGAACATTTTGTCGGAGTATATGTTTCATAAACCTAACAGTTGGTGCTCTGGTCAGGTGATCCAAGTTAAAGACATCAACCAGCAGGTTCAGTAGTTTTGTGTAGGTTTTATACCATGACTGATTAAAGTTTATGTATTAAACAAATTAAGGCTATTAATTATGCTTCCTGACATATTTTTAAATAGCATAGTATGTTATTACATTAATGAAATTTTAGGTTAATATTTAGACATGCAAAATTTAAATGTATAAAGATTTTAAGCATTCTTGCAAGACTTGTGGAACCTCCCGAATTCAAAACTTATCTAATAAATGAAAAATAAAATTGAAAAAAAATCAGAGCATAGTTTAATATGAAATATTCATTAATGCTATCATCACAAATACACATACTTTTGAAATGAAACATTCTGGCACCTATTTTTATTTATTTTTAATCAACCTATACATGACTGTGTAGTCTTCAAAAATTTTTATCAAAATTTAAAACTACTATGAAGGCAAGAAGAACCACCATAACATATCCTAATTTAAAACTTTTATTGAAATAAAATTCATCATATAAATAAATGAAAATACCGTTTTTATGAGCTCATGAACTCAATGCAAAAGAATTATATTCCTATGTAAATATAAAAGCTGAAGCCTTATCTTTAGCATTTCCCTATTACTTGCTACTGTATCAAGTAAGATTCTTTTTTCGATGTCAAAAAAATGAAGTCGAAAATTACTCCAAAAATTATACACAAACATATACATCCCAATGATAATACAAGTCTTCACTGTACTGTGATTATAACCTGAAACGTTTCTGTGGACTGAAAAATATAAGATCGTGTAATTAAAAGAATGCAATTTTAATGTTACCATTCTATAAATACAATGTTCACCGGTATCATTAATAAATAAGTAAAATAAATTTTCCACCCAGAAGATTTTGTGTGCAACTTATATATTAAATACACCATTATACTTCACAGTAGCACATGAAAAAGTATTATCGACTTTTACAAGCTCCGGCTAGATTTATTTAACCACGATACGTGGCAAAAGAAGTATTACAAAAATTATACGTGGCAAAATAAGCATTACACAAATTAAACTCCATATGGGGATTTCTAACGCTCTGCAGACGATTAATAAATTAACAATGGATGTAATAGACAGAAAAACAGTTCCAACACTGTTAGTAAAATATTATTTACCTTGTTGGTCTCTTTTGTTTTTCGCTTTTTCGTAGTTTTTTTCTCCTCGTCGATTGCATCGAAGCTGGGCGGCTGCACGGGAGATTTAAAGCCAAAAGCGTAAACAATAAATGCACACAGGATCACAGCTACAATCGGAAAAGCATATAAAGGATTTAAAGCATGAACAAATTCCATATCCATTAAAGTAGACATCATCAAGACCATTCAACAAACATCAAAACACAAACACACACTCATTCAACCAACAGTGGATAAAATTCAAGCTGACGTAAACGCGTCAACATAACTGTTGCCAATCATTTAGAAATATTATTTGTAAATAAAAGAAAGTTGGAGTAGTTGTTTGTGATCTACCTGAGAGTTTAGTACGGTCTAGACCAGGAAGAGGGCGACGGGAAAAGAAACGACAGGCACGGTTACAAACTAAATGTCTATTTCACTGTTTGGGAGGCAGAACCTTCGTGTGTTGTCTTTTAAATCCATAGAAATCTTCTCAATTTATCTTTATTCTTTTTTATCCGAACATGGTTATTTTCAGCAAAATACAGTCTTGACTCAAAATCTGGTAGTACAAATTTAGATGGTTATTTATTTAGCGTATTAGTGGGCAACAAATGTGGCAGATTAAATTTTTTGAATAAAGTGTTTTAAAGATTTGAAACTCCATATACTGGAGGGGGAGAGCGGAAATTTTGGGGGGGAGGGGATAATTTATGTATTATTTATTGTCACTGGAAAGCAACAAATAGGACTAAAGATTTATTTTAATATAAAAACAAAGTTTAAAAAATATTTTAAACTTTTCTGAAAGTTGGGGAGGTGCAAAGATGAGAATTTTAAATTTAGAAGGATTTTTTTTTTTGGAGGGGGGGGGGGGGGTAATGTAGATGATTATTTATTCATATTAGGAAGAAACAAATAAGGCAGATATTACATTTTTTAAATAAATTGTTCTAAAGATATGAAACTCTGTATGAGGGAATGGGGGCGAGAAAGGGGAAGCGTAAATTTTAATAATAAATAACCACCTAAATTTGTATTGGAACAGTATTTGTACTGTGAATGAATAAACTTCATTTTTTAGGCCTAAGAATTTAATTAATCGGCCTATAATAATTCAAGATGTCTGTAGCCGTTTTAAGTTAAAATTTGTTACTAAAAATGAATTTACGGGAATGGACTTTACCCACGAATGGCAACACCCATGCCGCAGCGGGTATCTACCCTCCGAAAAAGACTGTTTATTGGATGAAGGGGAAGCAGTGTTAAAATGTTCTGCACGCCTATTGGTGTTTTTCTTCTGAATACCCGCGGCTGACGTCACATGGGTAAAGTCCATTATCGTAACGTCATAAATGGTGGCTGGAGGCTAACGAAAAAGAAAGGCTACCGCGGTGCTTTACGCGTATCTTTTTTTACAGACCGCGGGAGTCACGTGATGCTCGAATCCACCAATGCAGGTGTACGAAAAGATCACCACGTCACTCTAGCGGTCTGTAAAAAAAGATAAGTGGAATGCACCGCGATAGCCTGTCTTTTTCGTTAGCCTCGTGGTGGCTGGTCGCGACCAAAGACATGCAGCGATTGACACAAAACGATGGGCTTTGTACCAATCGCTGGTCGCGGCCAGCCACTATTTGTGACGTCATGAGAATGAATGAGCAAGCCCGGTATCTAGTATTGTCCTGGCCAGGGAGATAGAGAGAAGGAGAACAAAGATAATGTTTCTACTTATGGAACTAAAAGCGGTACCTAGTATGGCGGCGTTTCTGGTCTTTTGGGCCTTTGGGGAGTGTAGCGCCCGTCTATTTCCGGTTTCGGCTGCCAACTCTTTACCATGCTCGAAATCAAAATGCAGGAAGAGCAGACGACAATTTGTCATGTTTGACAGGTCACATGACCGGCCTTTGGAGCACCAGCGCCGCGAACTGGGTACTAATTCCCGGTCCATGTTCTGATCTTGAAAGCCTATCTTCACTGTTCTCCTTCTTATTTCTATCTCCATGGTCCTGGCAATATTCACCTGTACAAGTTCGATTATACGAGTGAGACAAGTTAACAAGCATCCTTGGTACAGTTGCAAAAACTAGAAAAAACCTGAGAATAAACCGGGATTTTGGAGAATAAACTTGCTTTTTTTTGGGAATAAACCAGGTCTTTTGAGAATAAACCTGGGAATAAACCGGGTCTATTGGCAATAAACCGGTTTTTTGCAACTGTAATCCTTGGCGATAATGGCACGCCCGCCAAGATGCTTGGCGATTAGCTTTTGTTCAGAATCATCTCAACCAATTAAATTTTATATCCTGTATGTCGCCACTCTCATATCGAAGCACCCTATTTAAAATTGATTGATTGAGACGATTTTGGACATACACGAGTTGTCAAGCATCTTACCAAGCCTGCCATTACCGCTAAACAAATGCTTGTTAACTTGTCTCACTAGGGTGCCTTTATATGGAAAGTAGCGACATTCGCACAAGGAGCATGCTCAGACTGCGTATCCTAAATTATATTATGTGTTTTATGTTGTGAGTGTTATGCCGACAAATAATAATGTTCAAGTTAATGTTGTGTGGTAAATGTGCGTAATACGAAGTCAATTTAAGATCACAGGGTGGTGTGGTCTCCTCCCTTGTCAATAATAAAGGTCAGGTCGGGGTAGGGACGAGCCTTGCTGGGGGAGATGAGTCTAGTCTCAACTTCCTATGCTCTGCTAGCCAGGTTTTGCTTGGTTGGGTGGTTGTATAAGGTTTGATGGCACAAGGGCCCCAGCCAGGCGTTGCAGTGGTTTGTCATGTGTGGATATAGTATCTACGACCTTTCAGTAACTCATTGCGATGTCCAATTTTGGATGAAGGTAATATCTAATTGTCCCCAGACAAAAGTTTTTGTTCAAACTATGGCAAATATGAATTCTAGAAATTGGTGATAATCGTCTGGTTGAGTAAGACAAGTTAACAAACATTGGCTTGGCAATAATGGCAGGTACGCCAAGATGCTTGGTGATTTGATTTTGTCCCAAACCATTCCAACCAATCACATTTTAATATTCCGTATGTCGCCACTCTCATATAGAGGCATCCTACGGGGAGTGCTTTTATAAGTGAGTTGTGTTTTATGCATAGAGCGCACGCCAAATTGAAAGCTTTTGTTCAATGGTTATTCAATTTACTCTACAGAACTTGGCGAATGGCGATACTCGACTGAATGAACAGACAAATAAACACACATTAGCTTGGCGTTAATGCCAGCCCACAAATTGAACATAATTGCAGATTCGTCTAGTTTTTGTCCAAAATCCTCTATACTTAACAAATTTTATTGTCCTCATTTCGCCATTCCAATATTTTACTTTCACCTACACTGAATACGGTATTTTAGAAAAATTCAGTTTTCAACCAATATGAGAATTCAAGGTAAAGTAAAGAGCTTTAATAAATATTGCACTAGTATATAGAAAATTGTAATAATGTATGGAACAACTACTGAATGTAGTGTATTAATTAACAGCTACATGGTACAAGGTACCGTATTTACTCACACGTATTTTATTCACTTCTTTTGTCATTTCTTTGATGTCAAAAGTAGGGGTTGCGAAAGTACGCGGATTATTTTCAATTCTTATTTTTCATTTGCTTACAAAATCTAACGTATTTGATGATATCGCATTGTAATGAAACTTTAAATATTAAAAGGAACTGTAATGTAAAATTTTGATCGTAAAAGAGCTCATTTTATCGTATTTAAATAAGTATTTTATTTTAATAATAGAAATAAATCTGTAAGTGTTATTAATATCAAAATTTATTACTATAAAAATATTCCATTTATCATGAAAAATATAAAGAAACCGATAAAACATTTTAAAATAAAAAAGTAGAAAAAAGGAGGACATGCGATTCGAATCCATACTGTCCAGACTCAAGCTCAGTACTCTGCTCCAGACTCAAGCTCACTTCATTAGGGCACCAAAACATTATAAATAGGCAAATATGTGATACGAACATCTGGCTTTCAATTTCACTGTAACTGAGAGTTATTTTTATGCATACGTCCATGGTAAACAACAACTTCATATGTGTCATCCTTTGTGATCGAGCGCCGATCGTGAACAGAGTTTGAGATAATAAAATAATACGTTGAAGAGAGAATATATGTATAACTTAAAAACTTGTAAAAAGATACATTTAAAATTAATTCTGCTGGATTTCATTTTCTATAAAATCACTTTCGAAGTACGATTAGGTAGATTCAATCAATATCCACGCATCTACAATCTACTGGCACGTCTTTTCAAACAATTTGTATTTGACCACTGGGTGTTAGACTCTTGGTTGCCCTCAGCTACCCAATTCGCATAAAAGTTCGAATTTCATCTTTAAACGGCTTATTTTATGGAAACGTCAGGCTGTTGTAAAACTGATGCGAAATCTTCAGAAATGACAGCCATATCAGTCCAACCTTTTTGTGGTATTTCTTTTATTTCTGCTTTCAGATTTGCTAACCTTCCTCCCAAGCGCCAAAGCAGCGCCCCCGCTTGGGAGTTAGAAGGGTGAAAGTTATATTTTAGAAAGCTTGTCAATCCAACCGTTGGGCACAGAAATCTCCGGCTGTGCATAGGCACACTGGAGACTGGTTACTTTAGATATATAAGATATATATCCCTTTTTTTATTTTAAAAATTCTTGCTTTCAGAAGCAGAGGTCTATTCAAAGTTATTGCCCTAAAGAACAACACTTCATTGTTATGAAGGACAATTCTGAATTGGCATTGCAATTCAATTTTCCCAAATCCCATTTATACGACGAGTCGACGTGTGCTCCTTTTTGAAATCACTCGATTTCCGGAGTGCAGGGAGCAGGAGGTGCATGTTGTTGTCAGAAAAGGCTGCAATGTGGGTTTTTTTCTACACTCCCTCTCTATGTACGGCAATGGCCATAATTCTGCACTCTAATACTTGTAAAACATGACAGAATTTAGGAAAGATACCTTTTTTGGATTGCTGATGCTATCCCCTTTTCACCCGTCCTGTGCAAATGCACTAATTTACTAATTTAATTACATTCAGTTTATTACTTTCCATATTTTTACATTTTAGTTTATACATTTTTATAACTTTTGCATTGTTTTATATTATTTCAATTGCTTGTATTTTTGTGTCCTAATACTTTTTTAATACTTGTCCTAATACTTTTGTGTCCTAATAACTTTCGCATAATAGTAATTAGGTCCTAGTTGGATCGATTTTTTTTATATTAGTGTACATATATGTTTAAACACTTGAGGAATTGTTATCATGACAGTTTAAAAATAAAGACGTAAAATTTTCCTGGTCCAGATATTTCAAATTACATATCTATACTAGTATATAATCCCGTCAAAAATGACGGATTGTTGATCTGCGTTTCTTTTTCATAAGATTTCATACAAACAAACAGCATGAAGATTTTATTATTGAAAGGGTTGTATTGTAGAAAAGTACATTTTAAAATCGACAAATGTTTTCTACAAATAAAAATGATGAGGATATATATATATATATATATATTACTCAGTATTATATTTCGGAAGTAGTTCAACGATTGGACAAAACATTCAAATTAAATATTAACAAATAATCCATGTGCGAAAGTTTTTGTAAAAAAGTATTATCAATGAGTTTCTAAACAGCTTGACTCACCACATAACTCTTTGATTACATAAACAAAATTAAATGCAAATTACGCTGTACCATGTATTCCTTATATTTTAATTACGTTTGATAAGAAAGAATCATTTTACTATTTATGATGGAAGCAAAATTTCAAAATCCACCGGTAGATGGCGCCAATATACTGGATTGATCACCTCAAATCCTCTGTACGAAAGAATTCACCGCTATTTCGGAAAAAAAGTGCTTACAGAAAAAAAAATGTTTACAGGAATGTTGATATACATGTTTTATATGAAATAGTTTTTGAAGGTTTTAAACAAAATTAAAATATTTAAAAGCTTTAATATGCTTTTACAAATATTTTAACAGCAGAATCTGATGTAGCATAGGTTTTTAATTAAGCCTAATATGGAGTTTAACTATGGTCGATTCACAGACCAGAGTGGTCGCGCACGGAACCGTTACATACACTTTCTTGTCTTCGGATTTTATTATAAGTAGATACACATGTACTAAATAGTACAATGCATATACAAAAATTTAACTTGCTCTCTGAACTTTTGAGAATAAGAGGTTAAATCAAACATTTAATAGCCATTTTTTAACAGCCCCAGCTTTTACAGTGATCATTATGGACGATATTTTGAGATTGCAATCAATTTTTTTTTTCGTTTTTTTACTTGCTTTATTTGTATTGTATGATGTATATGTACTTGGGAAGAGACACAGTGGTTAGTTTGTTTTTCTCTCTATCTACTGATCACAGCTCCTTCCGGTTTTCCGGGAGGAAATATGTGACGACGATTTTAAATCACATAGCGTATTATAAAATATTTAATCATTCTCTTTTACACTCTCAAAATTAATTAATTATTGCTAAAGTTTATTCTAAAACATTTATTTATTGTTCTGTTTCCAAAATTATTTAGTTTCCAAGATTTCTGCTCTTTGATAAAATTAATCCTACTTCATTTTATTTTAAATACATTTTTATATCTCGTAGTCTGCACCTTTCCGCCTTAATAAATAAAAGAAAAGAAAGAAATGATTTACATTCTCTCTCGATATCCTACGAAACGTCATCCTTTTTCTCTCTAAAAAAAAAAAAACAAAGAAAAGACGCGCGCTTATACAATCTTAGTAATCGAAATTGAACTTCTCTGTTACCTTTTCCTTTTATCAAAAATAATAAGAAAGAATGAATCAGTTCACTTTTGCACTTTGCTTCGTAACGAACTGATAAATTGCATGCTTTGTACATTTTGGCAACTATTTTCTCCAGATTTCATCCCGTCTCGTAATACTAATTAAAAACGCGTGAATTAATCTTCACAAGATTGCGTTGAAGTATTAATGTCGTTTGCAATCCTCAAATTATAAACTATTCCATACTTTATTCGTCTCGGTTGCCCGCTGTGTTTACTTTCATGTTAAAGTTCCCACCAGTTTTAACCACGCGATATAGTATTCATTTAGAAAACCCAATAGCATTTGGCCTCATCTAGAAAGCGACGCTAGACTTGCATTCCTAACTTTGCGGTTTACAAGCTTAAATTTGGCACTTTTCACGTTATATAGTTAATACGATAACATAATTTAGATATGTGTCTGTTTTCATTTATTTCGCCATGAATGTTATGTGTTTGGTTTGTTTTGTATCGATTTCAACGCCAACTCTTCTGATGGCAGTGAAAAAATAAATTAATATCTCTGTTCGCCGTCTTCTGCTGCTTGTAGGCAGTTCTTGTGACGTATATTCTTCCGATTGGGTGCCTCCCTCTACTATTTTTCTTCATGATCAATTCTACATTAATTACTACTCATTGCAATAAACTTGGACTTTAAAAACATGAAGTACTTTGTTTCTCTTTTGAAACCTGAATTTCATATTTTCATCTACCTTTTCGTACTTATTATGCTCACCAAAGACTTTCACTATAGGATTCATTCACGCTAAATCTTCTTCCAGTGGCTGTATTGATATACTTTTCCGCAAAGCAGACCGCTCTAAATTGCCGTGGTAAAACTATTATTATTTTAGCCATTATAATTTCACAGGACGAACAATCTGATGAAATGTCTTAAATTAGAATGATTAATTTTCGACAGGAAGCACTAATATATCACATTTGCTATCATTCGTCTGCGAACCACATTCGTCTGCGAACAGCTGGATGAGCATCGACCAGAGGTTCAGGAAAGACCTCCTGTAGGAAGAGGCTGTATGTGTGGCCAGTCAAACGACTAGGTAGAATGTACGGTCCAACTAAGCTATTGTGCACAATGCCTTCCCAAACATTAATGGAAAACCTTTCTTGGTAAGCGTGTGCTATTGTGTTATGTGGGTTATCATGAGCCCACAGGTGGGAATTATGGATGTTAAACATACCCGACCGCGTAAAGGTAGCCTCATCAGTGAATAAAACATCTGCAGGGAAGGTTTGATTGGCTGCAATCTGTTGTATGTACCAACGGGCAAAGTTGAGACGTGGCAGATAATCGTCAGGAGTCATTGCTTGTACTCTCTGTAAATTATACGGATGCATTCCATCTTCATGTAAAGTCCTCAAAACAGTTGCATGGCTCACACCCAACGCACGTCCTACAGCTCTCGAGCTTGTCGACGGATTATCCTCTACTGTGTTTAGTATTCTTCCTTCCACTGCAGGAATTCTGCGATATCTTACAATGCCAGTATAACGCCTGGAAGTATGAAACGCTCCACTCGTACTTAACTCCCGATGCAGATGCTCGAATGTTCGACGATTCGGCTGATTCCTATCCGGGAATCACTCACTGTACATCGTTTGCGAAGCTAATCCATTTCCTTGTGCAGCCCTATACATGAAATGCATGTCGGTAAGCTCCGAATTGTTGAAACGATGCATGCTGCTCGTGATCCGTGCGAGAAATGAAGAATTCAGCTAGCGCAGCGCTTTTATACGCCGCACTCATCAGCACTCTCTACCGGCTCAATGCGGAATTACCGCACACACATTCCTATACGAAATCTGCTTATTTAGGTCCTTTCTATTTGCCTTTACATTTTTGACATATAGTTCTGAACCACTCTGTATATAGTTGATCAATACAGAATAAAGCCAGTCTTCCATGTTCCAGTGACCAGGTATGTTGTGATATTCTCATGTCATGTATTTTTTCCACTGTATTTTGAGTTTGTTTATTAGGTTATGGGTCCAGGCCAAGGAATGAGAAGAAATAGTAAATTAGTTAAGATATTATTTAATTTAATTCTATAAATAAATTTTAGAATTAAAATGTGTAATGTTAATCACATGGTAATGTTAATCACATGTAAGCTTAACTAGTAAATGACTATAATGTGCTTTAAAGATGAAAAATTATTATTTTAACTCTTAATCTTGTATTTTAATTAAATAATTGAACAAATTTTGCTGAGAATAAATTAATTTTAATAGAAAATTTATTAAAATTGCTCTCAGAATTAATTTTGTTTAGTTTACTTAGTTACCTTAGTTTACTCTTAAAATAAGAGTAAACAAGCCTGGGGACACAAGGTTCAATCAATCATAAGCAGTTAACTGGTAGGACTAATTATATGGAATGGAAATTTGCCATGAAGATGACCTTATTAAAAAGTATTTGTGGGAATATGTTAATGGAAGTAAGGAAGACCAAGTAAAATATACCAAAGCCTTGTCTTATATTGTTGAGGCGGGAAAGGGGCAACTAAGGGGTGAGTGAAACCATCTTTAATGACTTAACGGATTTATCAAGTGGGAAAGAAGCTTGGGAAGTGTTAGCTGAAACCTATGAGGACAAAGGTATAATAAGAAATGTTTAAATTATGAAGGAATTAGTTAACACTTGCTATACAGACTGTAAAGATATGACTGATTATTTGCATAGAGCAATTTCAGCATATCAACAGTAACAGTTAAAAACTACAGATGTTAAAGCTGATGAGGAATTAATTGCTGGAATAATTTTAGCAAATTTACATGATCGATCTGAACTACTTATAATGACATTAAAGAATTGCGGTAAGGAAATTACAGTTGATAATGATAGAAATCGTTTATTATCTGAAGATATAAAACCCCAAATAAATGATTGTTAATGAAAACTTTAAAGATAAAAGATTTTTTAAGGGAAAATATTTCAAATGTAATATGTATGGACACCAAAGTTCAAATTGTCAAAAACCTCTTCGTCCGATGGTTGGGTATAGTGAAAATAAATTTAGTAAAAAGAATGTTTTAAAGCCAAAACAAACAAAAACGGAGGAAGTTTATGTAGCAGACGTATATGTTGCTAATTCAAATCCAGATCCTAATATTTAGTTTATGGATTCTTGTGTTTCTTATCACATGACTCCACATAAAAGAATTAATTTATAACTATACAAAACCTAATGTTAAACAAATTAAAACAGGGAGTTCAGTGATAGAAGTTGAGGGCAAAGGCAATGTAACATTCCTTTTGCCAAGAAATGAAGAAAAAGTGCATGTAACTTTTAGTAATGTTTTGCATGTGACAAAGTTAACAGAAAATTTTCTATTCATTAAATATTTGAATAAAACTTTTGGAATGGTTAGTACATTCACAGGAGAAAGATGTTTCGTATACAAAAATAAACATTTAATTGTTAGTGGAATGGGTATCAGTGACAATTTGTATTCACTCGATATATGTAATGAATGAGCATTAATTACTCTTCAAAATATTTGAAGAATTCATAGAGCTAAAATATCCGAAAAAGGCCTAAAAATTATAAGTAACATATTCTTTCATATTAACTTATTTTATAATTACAGGGTGACAAGAAATAACTTGGACGAAGTTTCAAACGAAAAATCTGTAACTATCACTAAAGTTATAAAGTTATTGTCATAGGGAATTGATTCTAGAAAGTTACTAAACAGGTGTAAGTAAGTTAGTTGTGATAACCATTATAATTAGCAAACGAACTGCCATACTTGAATTACAAAAGCAAGGAATGAAACAATGTGAAATTGTTCAAGGATTGAAAGTGCCTAAGCAGACGGTTTCATATACAATCAAAAGGTTTAAAGAACTAGAACATGATGGTGACAGGTCAGGAAGAGGAAGAAAGCGCACAGTTAACACATCAAGAAACCGGGTAGTTATCAAAAAGCGAGTTCAACGAAATCCTAGGATTTCAATGAGAAAGGTTGCTAGAGATATGAAGATCAACAGAGAAACCGCACGTTTGATGGCAAGAGTAGAGCTTGGTCTTCACCCTTACAAAATGGAACAGGCTCAAAAGCTAACAACAGAGAACAAACGCACAAGACTTCAAAGGTGTAAAGAACTGTTAAAGCGGGCCGCAGGTGATCGATGGCAAACATTTGTCTTCACAGATGAGGAACTGTTTTCGATTGAACAAGCTCACAATAGCCATACTGATAGAGTTTGGTCAGCAGAAGCACCTGGACCTTCTTGCATTGTTGAACGGCGTCAACGACCCCAATCTGTAATGGTTTGGGGTGGGATATGTGCTAGTAGGAAAACACCACTTGTTTTTGTTGATCAAGGGATAAAGATTAATGAACAAAAATATCGCAAACTTATTTTGGAAGATGTTGTCTTACCTTGGTCACAAAAGTTCTTTGAAAACAAAAGATGGACCTTCCAACAGGATTCCGCACCTGCACACAGAGCTAAAGGCACTCAAGATTGGTGCAAGACACATTTTCCTGAGTTCACTGGAGCTCAAGAATGGCCACCGTATTCCCCAGATTTGAACCTAATGGATTATTCTGTTTGGTCTATCTTGGAGACAAGGGTTTGTGCTAAACCTCATAAAACTTTGGCATCCCTAAAGAAATCCGTATGCAAGGAATGGGATAAAATATCAGAAAGTGAGTTGCGGCCCATAGCCGAAAATTTTGTGACACGTTTAAAGCTCTGTAAGGCTAAAGGTAGCCAGTTAGAAAATTTGTAAATATATTAAACGAAATAATGTATTCATATTTATTTTGAAGTTTGGTCGTAATATTTTCATTAGCATTAAAGTTATAATGTATCATGTGTGTCCAAGTTATTTCTTGTCTCCCTGTAACATTTCGTTTAGCTATTGCTTCACAAACAGCGTTGACTACAAAAATAAGTATCAAAGCACAAATCAAAATCACATGCGCGGCTAACTAACCTACTGTTTGGAGCTAAGTTGAGTTACTCGACTTTAGTTTTTATTTTTCCTCCCAGTTTTGCAGGGTTGAGTTATTGATGAATTAGATTTCAGGTTCAACCCACTGTTAAGCCCTTATCCTGCAATCTAGGTTAACAGAGAATTGCCCGGTTAGAGACTTAAATTTGTACTTTAGATGTTTTTAAATTTAGAGTGTACGTATATTTATAAAATTTAACAAAATATAAATAGATATTTTAATAGAAATAATTGTAAAACATGTTTTTTGTATGTTTTTATTAAATACAAAACAGCCAAACAATAATTTTTTAACTTCAAGAGTTTGCAAATTCAATGCAAAAAGGGAATTTGTACACTTTGCGTACTCATTATACATACTACAATATAGTGTTAATTATACAAAGGATTTTTTAAAGAATGATTATAAATAATTGTTGATTTCATATATTTTGTTGTAAATATGAAACATTATTAATATTTCGTTTCTCTTTCTTTGGCTTTAACCCTTTCAGGGGCAGGTAATTGTGTTTTTGTTATGTTAAATCCACACCAAATTTTTCAAAATATTTTATTTGAAAATAAGGAAATGCAATTTTACAGTCTTTTTATTCCTCCCACCAAAGTTATAAAAGTAAAATTTTATTATAAAAAATCTGGTACAAATCTTGATTAAAATTAAGTGGTTTAAAAAAATTATCACCGCCTTTCAAGGGGTTAATAACTGTTTCAAGATGTTGTGATTTAGATTCTACTATTTTTTTCTGCATAATTCTGTGTCGTGCTTTCACAAGAGATTCTTTTAAATGATTTTTAGTAGGGAATTTTTTTTTTCAAATTTCAGTGTCCAATAGAATGTATGGTGGTTTTCTGGATTGAATTCCGTAGATTCTGTACAGTTGCAAGACGTCTTAGAGAACTTTAAAACAGTCATGTCTTTGTGACCACAAAATTATGTTTAAGACATTTCCTGTTAGATGTGGAAAGTTTTCTCTAGGCCTGATTTCTTAGCACAACTGAACGATATATGGCGTGATAGGTGAATATATCCTAAGCTGTGGTTTTAGGATCAATACATTTTAGATTTCCAACTTTATTAGAAGTTACACCCCTTCAACTTAAATCATTACATTTCCACCTTGTGTTATTTGGATTCAATAGATTAAACATCTCTTCAGTCTTAACTATGTTTATTAAATTATATTCAATTAATAGTTACACACAAGATGGGCTTTGATTCACGGCATGCATCGTGATCACAGGATTGGTAATGTAGCAAGTGCCAGCACTAAATCAACAAACATTAGTGTTGCTATTCCGGCTTAAGAAATATTGTGATGCCATTAAGTACATAAAACTTGTTTGGTAAATTATTGTTGCCACAACATGTAATATACATATATTACACCCTTCTTTTTAATTTCAAAGATATATTATATATTAAACACAATACATTATATAAAAATTATCTTAAACATTAAATAAAATCATTACAATATATAGTTATGTACAAATATACTCATTTAGGTGTTTTGGTCGTTTTATCATTCGGCCATATGAAGTAATAAATGGGACATTATTTACAATAGTATTTTGCGACGGAATGTGATGAGGTGGGACTGAATTTTGTGAAACAATCATTTGTTCAGTCTCGACATCTAGTAAAGTGTCAAGCGTATCATCACAATAACCTAAATGCGATGTTTTTGATATTCTTAAGAATTTTCTATTTCTTATAAGTACTCTGCCATATGCGGTTTTAATTTTATATGATCTTGGATTATTTGTCTTAGAATTAATAGTTGCTGGTTCCCATAGTTTAGTTTTAAAATTTTGAACGGTGATTTTGTCTCCTGGTTTTAGCTCATTTAACTCTTTTGACGATTTATCATAATACTGCTTTTGAGTTTGTTGTCGTCTTAGTAATTTAATGCTAACATCGCCAAACATCTCCGGATTAAGCATTCTACTACTTACAGATAATTTAGTTCTTAGTCGCCTGCCAAGCATCATTTGGGCTGGAGATAAGCCTTAACCCGAAATAGGAGTGTTCCTACATTCAAGTAAACGTATTGCAGGTCTTCGGTTGTCCTAAAATGCTTTTTTTGAAAATAGCTTTACTAATGCCAACTGCATTTTCTACCATACCATTACTTTGTGGATAATTTGGACTAGTAAAGATAATTTCTATATCTCATTCCTTCCCAAAGTTTTTAAATTCATAACTATTAAAAGGCTGGTTGTCACAAATAATTGTTTCAGGAATACCAAATCTTGAAAAAATAACTTCTAATTTAAAAATAATTTCCTCATTGGTCTTATTATCAACTTTTACAATCTCTATCCACTTGGAAAAATAATCAACTACTATAAGGTAATCTATGTTATGTAAATACGTATTGTTTCTAAAGGCCTAGTTGGGATATCATGAGGTTCAAGTGGTTCTTTAGTCTGAGTTTTTTAAAATTTTTCACGTACTCCATACTTACTGATTAAATCTTCAATATCTCTGGTAATACCTGGCCAATACATTATTCGCCTAGCTCTGCTTTTGCATTTTGTTATTCTTAAGTGAGCTTCATGAATAAGAATTAACATGTCCTGCTTATGGGCACTTGGCACTATAATTTTGTCATTTAAGAAAGCAATTCCATCGATAACATGTAAATAATTTCCTCACTGGTCTTATTATCAACTTTTATAACTTCTGAAACCTAACCAAACTAACATCTTTAACTCTATAATAGGACAGCAGATTTTTTTGGAATTACTTTTTTGACAACCCTATTTATAGAACTTAAAAACAAGCTGAAGTTCACTATCTTCAGCAGTGAGCTTTTGGAACTGTTTGAATCGGTTTTCACTCATAGTCAAGAGTTTTGCAACAGAGTGCACCATATTTAACATTTCAGGGTCTTTTTCACCCACTTCTTTTAAGCTTACTCTTGACAAAGTGTCAGCAAGGTACATTTTACTACCTGGGACATATTTTAGGGCGAAATCATATTTAATCAACTTAAGTAACATTCATTGCAAGCGAGTAGTAATTCTACCAATAGGTTTATACACAATTGATGTTAGGGATTTAGGATCACTTTCAACTAATACTTTGTGACCATACAACAGATTATGATATTTTTCAAATGCAAATACAATTGCGAACATTTCTTTTTCAATTTGAGCATAATTTGTTTCACATTCACTCAAACTTCTAGAAGCGAAAAACACTGGATGTCCCTCTTGTCACAGGCACGTAATCCATCCTTCGAGCTATCACATTGGACAGTTGTAGGCAATGAAGGATTGAAAACTTTTAAAACAGGTGCTGAACTTATTAGTTTTTTTATATTTTCAAAACTAGTTTCTTGCTCATGATTCCATTGAAAATGTACATTATTTTTTAACAATTCTTTCATTGGGGCTGTTACAGCTGATACATTAGGTAAAAATTTACTCAGGAAATTAACCTTACCCAATAACCTTTTGATATCACTGTTACATGATGGCTTCTCAAGCTCATTAATTGTCTTAACATGATTAGGGTCAGCTTTAATCCCATTCTTAGAAATAATTAAGCCCATGTACTTAACTTCATTTACTCTAAATTGAAATTTGTCAGGATTAAACTTTATGTTATTTGACTGTGCCCTCTCTGAAACTTTCAAAAGAATTCGGTCATGTTCAGTTTTACCTCCTATAATCAAATCATCGAAATATATTTCAACACCCTTGTATATCATGAAACAGTTTAAAATTTGGTTTTTGAAATATCTAAGGTACGGAGCAGATTCCGAAAGGTAGCCTATTAAAGCAGTAGCGGCCAAAAGGAGAATTAAAAGTACACAATTCCGAGCTAGCTTTATGTAACCTAATTTGCCAGAATCCCTCTTTCAGGTCGAGCACTAAAAAATATTGTTTTCCTTAAAGTTTGCTAAGGATTTCATCTGCAGAAGGAATAACATAGTGCTCCCTTTTAATGGCATTATTTAAATTTCCAGGGTCAAGACAAATTCTTAACTTTCCATTTGGTTTTTCAACAACTACAAGACTACTAACCCAATCTCTTGGTGCATTTACAGGGGATATAATGTCTAATTTTGTCAACTCGTTGAGAGTTTTGCCTAACTCATTATGAAGGGACTGAGGTACTCTACGTGGTGGATTTATAACAAGCTTGACATCACTTTTCACTTCAATGTGATGTGGCTTGCCAGGAAATTTACCCAAACCCTCAAAAACATTTTGATACTTACTAATTACATTTAATTTTGAATCTAAATTAATTTCATCAAATAATTGTATCAGCTGTAACTGTTGGCATGCCTGTAAACCCAATAAAGGCTTAGCCTTAACATCCACAACAACAAAATTTAATTTTACATTAAAGCATTTATCAGTATTACAAGAAAGCCTAATACACCCTTCAGGTTTAAGTTTATGATTGCCATAAGATAATAAAACAATATTAGTTGGGACCAAATCAAATCATTTTTAAAATTTAAATCAAAAGATTGAAAAACTGACATAGGAAGTATATTAACATGAGCCCCTGTGTCAAGTTTGAAATTTACTTGTTGTTATTGTCTTATACCAACGGTTCCCAACCTTTTTTCTTTCACGTACCCCTTTCTTAAGCTTTTCATTTAGGAGTACCCCTTTTCTCATAAACACGCCCCTCTTCACCTACACAACGCAAACATGTTTGTTTTTATTAAATTATTAATATTCTTAGCAGAGCTATAAAAAATCGACTGAAATTACATTGATATTTTTAACCTTTTATTTTTTATCTTGCATTTTAAAGCTGATTTTACTTTTTATAATATAAGCTTTACATCAAAGCATACACTTTTTTAAATAATTTGCTATGAAAGGTTATAACAGTATTGCTGCCATGATTTAAAAGTAGCCAAAAATGGCTTTTAATACTCTCAATGGGATCCTTTGCATGTTTCATGAAGTTGAGTTTTTAAAAATCAGGTTCAAACGAAGACAGTTATAATCTCAAGTCAGGAGCAGCGTCAAGCTTAATACAAAAAAATACTTCATGTATACATAAGACGGAAATGCTCTTTTGATAAGCTCTATATTTGTGAAAGATAACAAGTACCTTAATGCTTTTCACTGAGTTTTTGTTTCTCTTCAATTTTCGCGAAGATGGGGAAAACAAAAGTAATCATGCAATTTGATTATAGGAGCACGAAGGTATCGACGTTGAATTATAAATGAATTACTAGATCTAGTAGGCCTTTTACCTCATTTTGTGAGTAACATATTGGAGTTACGCATGAGACTAACTTCGTAATCCGAAACTATCAACTTTGTTTATGTGTTTTCAGTTGAACCAGTTTTGCGATTTCCGCCATCACGGATATTATTTTCACGTACCCCAACAGGTCCGCCACGTACTCCAGGTTGGGAACCGTTGTCTTATACCATTCCTTTTCAGTTGAATTTACTGCATGAACACCAATCAAAATATTATCAATATACAAGCAATTAATTTCAGAACTTTTTACCTCATTACTTTTTGCACATTATTTTTATGTAGTCTACCTTATTCTTGTACATAGCTGCGATGTTTCTGTTTACATCGATTGCACAGTTTGTTAAATGCGGGACACTGTCCTTTAACATGTTTTCTTCCACATGATTTTTCAGTTATTAGAATGTTTAAAGTTCGCGTTTTTTTTCTTTTGATGTTGAACAGAGTTCACTTCACCGACTTTGGGGGTCATTGATGGTCCTCATCTGTTCTCTGCTAACTTCGCAGGCTCCAATGCTGTCTACGGCTTTCTTCAGCGTTAGATCCTATTCTAGAAGTAGTCTTTCCTGTAAGCCTTTGTCTCGGATTCCAAGGACTATTCGATTTCTTAGCAGGCTTGCTTCTTGGTCTCCAAACCCACAGGAGGATGCGAATGTTCTCAACTCTGTCAAGTAGACATCTACGGCTTGTCCGTCTTTCTGCGAGCAGGAGAAAAATTTAAAACGCTCAAATACTTCATTACTCTGAGGCAAGCAGTGATTTTCAAATTTTTGATCAACATCGTCAAACTTTTCTTTGTTTTCATCTTCCTCAAATCTAAATGTATTAAATACACTTACACTTTCATCACCAATCAGATTTAGTAGACTGGAAATTTTGATTTTGTCACCCTTTTCATTTTTTTCAGAAGTCAACATGAAATTCTCGAACTGTTGCTTCCGTTTTAGCCAATTGTCCGACAAATTCGGTCCACTAAAGGTCAGTTCACTAGTGGGCTTGAAACTTTCCATGCTTTATTATTATTATTGCTATTGAACACCTTAGTTTATTAAGTTGTTTACCAGTTCATCCTAACGTGGTACAGAACACAAAAGTTCTACTTAAAGCAGCTTCAACCTCCTTCACCAGACAGCGTAGTATCTCATCATTTTAGAAATCTCTTTGCATCCAAGTACTAGATTAACTGACATCATGTTGTGCATTTGGATTCAATAGATTAAACATCTCTTCAGTCTTGACTATGTTTATTAAATTATATTCAATTGATAGTTACACACAAGCTGGGCTTTGATTCACGGCATGCATCGTGATCACAGGATTGGTAATGTAGCAAACGCTGAAAATTCCACTGGGAAACTTAAGCCTAGCTTTGAAAATTTCAGAACTTGAAATCCATATTTAGACTCTTTTTCCATTTAATATCTATTTTTCTGGAAACATCTATCCAAAAAACTGTCGGTAGATTATAGGATTGCTATAATTAAACAATTTTAATATAGAAATTCGGTTTTTAAATTCAGTAATACAGAAATAATGTGATTCCACCTTAAATATGACGTAACATGGCAACCTAGAATCATTACGTATCATGGGATATCATTGAATTAGTATTTACGTATGATAGGATTTAATAGAATGAAGAAAACTTTTATTAATATCTTTTCAAGTTTTGATTCGATTTCCATAAAATTTGAAATGGCTCTACAAAATTCTGCAACGATTCTTATAGATTCATTTTCAAACCATTCGGCTGGATAGTTTTTGCGCTATTATATGCGGACCAGACGACGCCTATAGGTGCTACGTATTTATATAATTACGAACGCACCTAAAAATCCTCTGTATACATATCATTGCATAGTAGTATGCATCATAGTTCTGCACGTGCCGAAATTTCTAAGAACCGGGCGCTGCACAGCAAGATATAAAAGCTAAAATTGCCATCCGAGCCCGGCTCATACAAATATTTATTTGCCCGGCCAGGCCCGGTATAAAGCTAAACGTTTGGCCCTGGTCCTGCCCTTTATAAAATCTAAAACTTCGGCACGGGTTCAACTCAATTTTTACAATACATGCCGATATTTAAGAAGCAAGGTTATCCTACAGTTAAAATTCTTTAAATTGCATACTTACTTATGTATAGATTTTTTCTTCAGATTATATGTTCGCAATTCACAGAATATGGAATAAAAGTAATATTAATGACCACTTAGAGATGCTAACGTACATAAACATTCATTAAAAAAATTGACTTCGACAATTACATTAAAATGAAGAATCAGCAAGAAAATTAAAGTAGTTTAGAATGAAAAAAAAAGGTAGATTAAAAAAAATATTTCTTTGTAATTTATGAAACCAAATTAAAGTTTTTCTTAAACAAATGTACAACATCACTATTACATTTTTACAAAATAAATAAATAAATAAAATGCCATTCCAACACGGTCTCGGAGATGGGAATGGTGTCCAGGCTCGGCTCTGCGCCTGGAAATGAAATCTGTCCCGGCCCGGCTCGAGTCTGGAGAAAAAGTAAGGCCCGGCGAGGAAAGAATGAATACTTGCCCTACTCGAGTCTAATGAAAGAAAATTAGCCCGGGCCGTGATCGGGTTTTGGGCCAAGCCCGGTCCCATGCAGACCTCTAGTTGTATCATTAGCAAAGTGTACTTTTGCATTGAATTTTCAATTTTTTTTCAGTTAAAAAAATATTTTTTGACTGCTGTAAGATATTGCTTTGTATTTAATAAAAAACATAGGAAAAACAACGTATTAAATTTGTTTCTATTTATATTTTGTTAAAACTTTCAAATATTAGAGTGTCATAAACAATTATAGTCAGATTCTAGGGCCGATTCTTTTCACGTTTTGACGGCAACTTCGTTTCATTCTGCGTGAAAATGAATGGTTCTTTTACATTAATTTAGAGAAAAGTACGAGGTAGGAGAAAAGTCAGCAACTTAAGAGCCTACGCTAGTCACGCGAAGAAACGCTCAATGGGAAGGTTCTTGCGCGATTTCTCGCTCGCATTTTAATATTTTTAAATGATTTTTTTTTTTTTTTTTTTTTTTTTTTTTTGCATAGGATAGCTGAGGCCGATCCCTAACGTTGTTAGTTTTTTCTTTTTCGATTTTAGTTATAGTTTTTTTTTATAAGCGGACATTTATAATTTCGGAACCGGTTGGAATAACCGGTTCTAAAGGAGAAAGTACCCTTATATAAAAATACTGAATCAAAATCAAAAAGTAAAACCTAACAATGTTAGAGATCGATCTCAGCTATCCTATGCAAAAAAATCATTTAAAAATATTAAAATGCGAGAGAGAAATCGCGAAAGAACCTTCCCATAGACTTAACATTAGCTTGCGCGTTTTTTCGCATGACTGATGTACGCTCTTAACACCCTTTCTTAAAACGTGTAAACACGTTTTGAGTGCTAGAAAATGCTGAAAAATTGAAAAATTCAAAGTATCATAACTCAATAAATTTTGATCATATAAAAGGGGAAGTTTTACTTTTTCCTTATAGCAGAGAGAACGTTTTTCTGAATATAACTTATAGGACTTATGGACCTTATAAAAATTTAAATGTCGTAACTTTTAAACAAACAACTATTTTGACAACTACGCCTCTAAAAGTAAAGGCTTAGGTTAGCTATTGGTCAACGATAAAAAGGGTCAGCTTCACCGTGTATAACTACACGCTAATACTTATCAAGATGTTCCCTGTTATCGATACCTAATAGCTCTTTCCTCAACCGTTAGTCATAGATTATGTTGAACATCGTAATCGCAGTTTCCTATCGCATATTAACAAAAAATTATATATTTAGCGATGGGCCGTATAAACATTAACTAAGAGAAAGGTCACGGGGGAAGGGTCATGCTCATGATCCCCCACCCCAACACATACACCTTCTGAATCAATAACTTTTCTACAAAACAGTATATTTACCGCATGAAAATGCACATTAGTATATAAAAAAATATAATCATTAATCCTCCTCTTCAGACCTGATTAAAAGTCTTTTAGATGTATATATATTTTTCGGAATGAACGTCTGATAATAATCTACTGTCGTGGCTCTAAACCGGTGTGCAGCGGCACACTGGTGAGCCGTGTTGGGCCCCAGGTGAGCCGCGCGAATATTTTTACTGAAGTTTTATCAAGATTTTACGGTTTAACAAAAGTATCACTACTTCAAAATGCAACATTACAAATTCTGCAGTTTATTGTGTCATGAGATTTAGTGCTTAAATACTCTTAAGAAATTATGAAAATAAGTCCACCTATTCAGGTAAAGTGAATGCTTTCAGAAAAAATAAAATAAAATAAAAGGTTGCACTAGAAAAATCAGTAAAAATGCTCAACATTGTCGTAAAGTGTAAATTAATAAAAATCTTATTGAAAAAGAAATGACAAACTTTATATTTATGTAACCACATTTTGAAGAACACGTCCGCTCGGCACAATTTCTCTGCATTAAAAGAGAAATGTCTGTTTTACGCGCACTGTATATGCGTGTGCCAGCAGAGCAAATATTTGTGTGTATTAGGGGCCGTCCATAAATGATGTCACACTTGGAGGGGGGGAGGGGGGGTTCATGAAATTGTGACAGTTTGTGACAAGGGGGTTGGAGGGGGTAAGAAGAAGTGTGACATCACACATTTTGGTTAAAATAAAATCATTAAAATCAGCAGATTAAATTTTAAAGTTATTTTGAAATTATCAGAATTTGAGTGTATTTTTTAATAGGAATGAAACAACTTTCACGTGATTTGTTTTCACTTATATTCCTTTCTTTAAAAAAAAAAAAAAATAAATATTTTATTACTAATTGTATTACTTTATAGTATATTAATTATGTTTTTATCGTAAACTTTAATCTTATTTTATACAAAATAAATACACGAATAATTTTTATTGTTATGCTCACAAATGTCATTAAAACGTATAGTTAAAGTTGAAAAATAAAATTTGAAACGTGATCTATAACGTAGTGCTTTGTTTCTTTTCTCCAAGTATATGTCTATGTAATATAGCGTGACATGTGACAAGGGGGGAGGGGGTATGGTGAAGTGTGACACTTTGTGACTAAGGGGGGAGGGGGTTCAAAAATATTGCAAAAAAGTGTGACATCATTTATGGACAGCCCCTTACCGATGAGTAAAAATGAACAAAAATAAGAAATGTCAGATAATTGCAATAAAAAGAAGTAAAAAAAAAAAAAAAATGTTATAATCTGTTGTTTTTCTCTCAATTTCAGAGCATTTTGTTTGTGTTATTAAATGAATTTAAAAAAGACACGTGGTGTACCGCGGAAGTATAAGAAAATTTTGATAAACACTGATCTCCTGTCACGTTAGTTATATTTATCAGTGAGAGATGGCGCTATCTGCTCACGATTTCTTTTGAAGAAATGAATTTGCATTCACCTTTCAGCTTTTCAGCAATACTAACTTCAAACATATTTTAATATAATCCCCCTTCTTGTCTATTTATACTTTTGTACATTTTGAAGTGTACAGTAGCAAAATTATTTCCTGAAGCTAAATTTTCAGTTTCTAAAGTAGTATTTATTATGCAGCTGAAGTTTATTTTACTGTTTTTTATAAACACGACTTTTGTCAGTAACGAGTCTGAATGAAATGTCATTATCAATTAACATTGTTTTGTTGTGAAGAATGAATATCAGAATTTCATTCAACAACGTTTCTCGATTTTTATGTTATTATCAAAATCCGTGAAGGGATCAAACTATCAGATTAACAGTTCGATTTCTGCGTTAGAATTAATTGTTGTTAACAGGGCCGCAGAGAAGGAGGTAGGGCCGATACACATTATCGGGGCCCAGCTTTTTTAAAGGGCCCGTCAAGAGGCCTGATTTTGAAATGAAATAGCAAACGAATGTATACTCGAGCACCCTATTTTTAAATAAATTTTCAAATTAAAATAAATATAAATTATAACAAGTAAAAACAGACCGGCTGCCTAGGACCCTGCGCCAATTGGGGTCTTTTTAAGGGTCCCGAGTCTCACTATACAATTCGAATCCTCTGTATAAAATAATTCTATTCTTGCTCTAGATTTGTTTTTAAGATTAAGATTTGTTTTTATTCAGAATTTACAACAATTATTATTTCTGTAAATTCGTGATAAAAAAGTGAGTATTAAGTTTATTTCTTACAGGCAAAGTTGATATAATTGTCGGGATTGTATAGATTTGCTGATCCAGAGTAACCGTGAATGCAAAAACTAAATATTTAAAATACTGTAAAGGATAGAGGATTTTGCGGAATTATAAAAATAATTATAATTATAATTCTATTTCTATTATATCTATTATAATTCTATTATATTCTATATATAATTCTATATATAATTCTATTTCTATTATATCTATAATAATTATAATTCTATTCTTGCTCTAGATTTTTTTTTTAAGATTAAGATTTGTTTTTATGCCGAATTTACAACAATTATTATTCCTGTAAATTAGGGATAAAAAAGTGAGTATTAACTTTATTTCTTACAGGCAAAGTTGATATAATTGTCGGGATTGTATAGATTTGCTGATCCAGAGTAACCATGAATGCAAAAACTAAATATTTAAAATATTGTAAAGGATAGAGGATTTTGCAAAATTAAAAATAATTATAATTATAATTCTATTTCTATTATATTCTATATATAATTCTATTATATTCTATATATAATTCCATTATATTCTATATATAATTCTATTATATTCTATATATAATTCTATTTCTATTATATCTATAATAATTATAATTCTATTCTTGATGATCCAGAGTAACCATGAATGCAAAAACTAAATATTTAAAATATTGTAAAGGATAGAGGATTTTGCAAAATTAAAAATAATTATAATTATAATTCTATTTCTATTATATTCTATATATAATTCTATTATATTCTATATATAATTCCATTATATTCTATATATAATTCTATTATATTCTATATATAATTCTATTTCTATTATATCTATAATAATTATAATTCTATTCTTGATGATCCAGAGTAACCATGAATGCAAAAACTAAATATTTAAAATATTGTAAAGGATAGAGAATTTTGCGAAATTAAAAATAATTATAATTATAATTCTATTTCTATTATATCTATTATAATTATATTATATTCTATATATAATTCTATTATATTCTATATATAATTATATTATATTCTACATATAATTCTATTTCTATTATATCTATAATAATTATAATTCTATTCTTGATGATCCAGAGTAACCGTGAATGCAAAAACTAAATATTTAAAATATTGTAAATGATAGAGGATTTTGCGAAATTAAAAATAATTATGATTATAATTCTATTTCTATTATATCTATTATAATTCTATTATATTCTATATATAATTCTATTATATTCTATATATAATTCTATTATATTCTATATATAATTCTATTATATTCTACATATAATCCCATTTCGATTATATCTATAATAATTATAATTCTATTCTTGATGATACAGAGTAACCGTAAATGCAAAAACTAAATATTTAAAATATTGTAAAGGATGGAGGACTTTGCGAAATTAAAAATAATTATAATTATAATTCTATTTCTATTATATCTGTTATAATTCTATTATATACTATATATATTTCTATGTCTATTATATCTATAATAATTATAATTCTATTCTTGCTCTAGATTTGTTTTTATTCCGAATTTACAACAATTATTATTCCTGTAAAATCGTGATAAAAAAGTGAGTATTAATTTTATTTCTTACAGGCAAAGTTGATATAATTGTTGGGATTGTATAGATTTGCTGATCCAGAGTAACCGTGAATGCAAAAACTAAATATTTAAAATACTGTAAAGGATAGAGGATTTTGCGGAATTATAAAAGTAATTATAATTATAATTCTATTTCTATTATATCTATTATAATTCTATTATATTCTATATATAATTCTATATATAATTCTATTTCTATTATATCTATAATAATTATAATTCTGTTATATTCCATATATAATTCTATATATAATTCTATTTCTATTATATCTATAATAATTATAATTCTATTCTTGATGATCCAGAGTAACCGTGAATGCAAAAACTAAATATTTAAAATATTGTAAAGGATAGAGGATTTTGCGAAATTAAAATAATTATAATTATAATTCCATTTCTATTATATCTATTATAATTCTATTATGTTCTATATATAATTAAATTATATTCTATATATAATTCTATTTCTATTATATCTATAATAATTATAATTCAATTCTTGCTCTAGATTTTTTTTAAGATTAAGTTTTTTTTATGCCGAATTTACAACAATTATTATTCCTGTAAATTCGGGATAAAAAAGTGAGTATAACTTTATTTCTTACAGGCAAAGTTGATATAATTGTCGGGATTGTATAGATTTGCTGATTCAGAGTAACCATGAATGCAAAAACTAAATATTGTAAAGGATAGAGGATTTTGCAAAATTAAAAATAATTATAATTATAATTCTATTTCTATTATATTCTATATATAATTCCATTATATTCTATATATAATTCTATTATATTCCATATATAATTCTATTTCTATTATATCTATAATAACTATAATTCTATTCTTGATGATCCAGAGTAACCGTGAATGCAAAAACTAAATATTTAAAATACTGTAAAAGGATAGAGGATTTTGCGAAATTAAAAATAATTATAATTATAATTCTATTTCTATTATATCTATTATAATTATATTATATTCTATATATAATTCTATTATATTCTATATATAATTCTATTATATTCTATATATAATTCTTTTATATTCTACATATAATTCTATTTCTATTATATCTATAATAATTATAATTCTATTCTTGATGATCCAGAGTAACTGTGAATGCAAAAACTAAATATTTAAAATATTGTAAAGGATGGTCCTCCATCCTTTGGTCCTCCTCCCATTTCCTAAAATATTGTAAAGGATGGAGGATTTTGCGAAATTAAAAATAATTATAATTATAATTCTATTTCTATTATATCTGTTATAATTCTATTATATTCTATATATATTTCTATGTCTATTATATCTATAATATAATTATAATTCTATTCTTGCTCTAGATTTGTTTTTAAGATTAAGTTTTGTTTTTATTCCGAATTTACAACAATTATTATTCCTGTAAAATCGTGATAAAAAAGTGAGTATTAATTTTATTTCTTACAGGCAAAGTTGTTATAATTGTCGGGATTGTATAAATTTTCTGATCCAGAGCAACCGTGAATGCAAAAACTAAATATTTAAAATATTGTAAAGGATAGAGGATTTTGCGAAATTAAGAATAATTATAATTATAATTCTATTTCTATTATATCTATTATAATTCTATTATATTCTATATATAATTCTATTATATTCTATACATAATTCTATTATATTCTACATATAATTCTATTTCTATTATATCTATAATAATTAAAATTCTATTCTTGATGATCCAGAGTAACCGTAAATGCAAAAACTAAATATTTAAAATACTGTAAAGCATAGAGGATTTTGCGGAATTATAAAAATAATTATAATTATAATTCTATTTCTATTATATCTATTATAATACTATTATATTCTATATATAATTCTATATATAATTCTATTTCTATTATATCTATAATAATTATAATTCTATTCTTTATGATCCAGAGTAACCGTCTATGCAAAAATTAAATATTTAAAATATTGTAAAGGATAGAGGTTTTTGCGGAATTAAAAATAATTATAATTATAATTCCATTTCTATTATATCTATTATAATTCTATTATGTTCTATATATAATTAAATTATATTCTATATGTAATTCTATTTCTATTATATCTATAATAATTATAATTCTATTCTTGCTCTAGATTTGTTTTTAAGATTAAGATTTGTTTTTATGCCGAATTTACAACAATTATTATTCCTGTAAATTAGGGATAAAAAAGTGAGTATTAACTTTATTTCTTACAGGCAAAGTTGATATAATTGTCGGGATTGTATAGATTTGCTGATCCAGAGTAACCATGAATGCAAAAACTAAATATTTAAAATATTTTAAATGATAGAGGATTTTGTGAAATTAAAAATAATTATAATTATAATTCTATTTCTATTATATCTATTATAATTCTATTATATTCTATGTATAATTCTATTATATTCTATATATAATTCTATTATATTCTACATATAATTCTATTTCTATTATATCTATAATAATTATAATTCTATTCTTGATGATCCAGAGTAACCGTAAATGCAAAAACAAAATATTTAAAATATTGTAAAGGATGGAGGATTTTGCGAAATTAAAAATAATTATAATTATAATTCTATTTCTATTATATCTGTTATAATTCTATTATATTCTATATATAATTCTATTTCTATTATATCTATAATAATTATAATTCTATTCTTGATGATCCAGAGTAACCGTGAATGCAAAAACTAAATATTTAAAATGTTGTAAAGGATAGAAAAGGATAGATTTTGCGAAATTAAAAATGATTATGCACATTAAATGTGAAAGCAATGCTATTTTTTTATACATTTTATTACCTATATTATATATTATTCTATGATATATAATGATTACTACAGAGCCGAAACAAAGGCGGGGGGTGCAGAGGGTGCATGTGCTCCGGGCTCCAGAACAGAAGGCAAAGAGGGCGCCACATGAAGATTTGGTTTGTCGTTTTGTACAAAATAGATATATATGAAATTTGAGTAAAAATATCTTGTAAGCCTGAAAGTATCTAAACATATTACTCTACAAATAAGAAAAGCGGTATAAGAGATATTTTCACGAAACTGCTCTAGATAGTACACGAAGATACAGCATTGGAAATCATTGTTATGCCTGCAGTAAATGCTGGTTTTCGAGTTCGTAAGACACTATGACTCATATCACTTTATATTATCAGACTCATATGACTTTAAACGCCTCAATTGTAATAATTAGTAATACTACAACTACAGTAAAATCTGGGAAAATGAAAATTTTCTATAATGGAAACATGTTTTAAATTAAAAAAATATATGTGGTGCCAACAGAAAGAATACTAACAATTATACCAGCTAAGACGGAAACCTGTGTAAAGATTTTTTTTTTCAGTTTCATTTTTTTTTAATTCCATTTTTACAGGTTTTAATGACGAAATATTTGACAGAAGTGATTACGTATTTTATGATTGCATATTTTAAATTTTAAAATAAGTCGACTAATAGCAACTTAGTAAGATTCTCTTTGTAAATTTACTTCGCGGAGGAACGGAAATAGGGGCGCCAAAAACCATGTTAACCCGGGTGAAAATAAAGCTAGTTTCGGCCCTGGATCACTATGATACATGCTATGATATATATTTTATTATTCCTGTACTGCCCTACTAACTTCTTTGCGACGTAAAGGCCCTGAGTAAAAAGTTAAAAAGACAGAACTCGAGTCGGATAAATTGTGTTATTTAGACAATGCTAATAAAAAATACCAATAAACAAATACCATCTACTAATAGAAGTGGTACAAGTGTAGAGGACCTAAGCTGATAAGGCCCCTGGCTGAAAAGGAGAGGTTTTTCATTGCTGACACTCATTTTTTTTCTACACTTTGTTAAGGCTATTCTCAAATTCAAAGGAGCACATTTATAAATTCATTTTTGTTCGGAAACGCAGGAAACGAACAGTTCAGAAACTGTGTAATCGAATGGCGTTTTCTAATTTTTTGATAAAGCAGAAAATCTTTCAGAAAGTACTGTCAAAGGCGACGTTTTGAACCGAATTTCCGACGTGGCAGAGGGAGAAAGGGGGAGAGAACGTGTCGTCACGTGACAAGAATTGCTTATAAATAGATAAATAATTTCCTTATCGAAAAATGGAAAACTCTATTCGATTCCAAATCGCTTCCATAGTTAATTTGTGGCCTTTACGTTTAAAAATGAGTCAGAAAATGTGTCAAAAAGTTTCGGGTTGTTGAGCAAGGAATTGGAGAACCGCCTGAATAGAGTGATGCTTATATTTTAGGCAAATATGCATTACCTTTAAAACGTAATTATTCAACACGTTTATTTTCTGATACCCTTAAATGACATCGTTAAATTTGTGTACGCAACTGGCGTCAGGGTATCATTTCGTCCCCAGTTAGTGTTATAAATTAAAAAAAATAATAAAATGTTTTTTATAAAATAAATGATATTTTTACATGACTGTATTTGCTAGTTGAATAAATCACTAAGTATATCACTTTTATATTTGATAATTTTTTATCTGAGTCTTACTGATGGATGAAGAAATGACATGGTAGCATATATGCTACCATCACTGTTTCCAATTAAGCAGATTATTTAATTCAGATATTCCATCTTCATTCCAGAAATTTAAAATAGCATTATTTGCTTCATTTAATAGCAAACATTCCGTCATTAAATAAAGCTAAATTTATTATTGAAATTTTCTGAATTACGGAATTTCTAGAACGTATTCTACCATGGAAAGTAGAGGGTTAAATGCAAGGGGGAGTGCATTTAAAATAAATAGTTTATACCATATAGGAGGCTTTGCCAGTCAAAATAAAACTGAGTCAAAATATTGTTTTTAGCACTTTCCAACATAGTTGAAATAGTGTAATTATGAAATCAGTTTGTCTGTCCGTACTCTAACTCTCGTCAATACAATCGGATTGACATGAATTTTTTATATCTTATTGAGGTTAGAATGTTCGGTATTGAAAATGAAGTGTGTACCATTTATATTTTGTTTGCAGAGACACACCAAAGAATTCCGTTACATTATAATCTATGACACATTTTATTCATATTATTACATTTTATTGTTGTTACAATATTTAAAAAACGAGTCGGATGTTCCAATCCCAAAACTTTTTTTCTATCTCACAAAGGTTTCTCATACACTAAAAACGAACCAGCACCCATTTATATCAAAGTCTAACTGAATCTAATGTTTTATTAAATTCTGTAGATTAGTTCTTGAAATATCTGTTGCTAAAATCGTGTAAATCCTGAAAAATGCAGCATATCTGTGTACTGGAGTTTTGTGAGTCGTGATTTTCGTGCATCGTGATCGTAAGTTATTAAAAAAAATAAAAGAAGACACAGGAGAGACATCTTGAAGAAATAGTCGAAAATTAAATATATATATGCAGGTTTAATCCAGGTTCAAATAAAGCACAGGTACATCGTCGAATAGGTACAGCTGCCGAAGGCAATGGTACCCGGGACTCCAAACGTACACTTATACGTACTTTTACATCTTATATGATCAGTCACAAGGTTCGAGAGAGAATGATGATTAATTAGACAATTTTTTTGGTGGATACAGAGCAGTGATGACAGAGTTACATAAAGCCAAGTAGCCAGATTAACGTACATTTGGCGAGAGGAATGTGATAGAAACGCAGGTGTTATTTTCCGTTAAATGTTAAGTCAATGGGAGATTGATGACGAACAAATATGAATTTTTAGATGCCAACAGTGAGGAAGGAATATAGTAGCCTCGCAAACCACAAGAGTCTGGTTCACATAGGGTTGTATTAAGGAGTGTTACTAAAAATTAAAAATAGACATGTTCGTTACAATGATAATACAATTTCGGAAGATAGAGGAACAAAAATGTAAAAAGAGAAAGGGTATCAGAGGGCATCTGGTAAATTTGACTGAGCGTGGGATAGAGATAAATCCACAGTTGCTAGGCGAACAAAATAATTTCTTTTCTTCTTTTTTTTTATAAGAGAACGCAAAGCGAAATAATTACAAATGAATTGAAAAGGAGTTATAATAAAATGAAACAAAAGGCTGGGACTAGATACATTTACAGTGTAGAAAAAGTAAAAATATATTTAGGATGGAAATTTTGAAAAAAATTATTTTAGGTGGGGGGGGGGGGGGGGCTAAGGCATAAATTAATTAGAAGTGTAATATGTGAAGATAATTCCTCTTCACAAGCACTACAACATAAATGCATCACCTGTTGGGAGATTTAGACCAAAACCTAATCAACAACAACTTACGTCAGCGCCTAACTGAATCTGAAGTTTGATGAAGATCCGTGCATTAGTTTTTGATATAGTTATCGTGAAAACCATGAAAAAAGTAGCATAGCAGCGCCACCTGTTGGGCTATTTACACCAAAACGTAATCAGCATCTATTTATGTCAAGGTCTAACAGAATTTGATGTTTCATGAAATTCCGTGCATTAGTTCTTGAGATATAGCTATTGTAAAAACCATAAAAATGGTAGTATAGCAGCGCCACCTGTTGGGATATCTACAACAAAACGTAATCAGTGTCTATTTATGTCAAGGTCTAACTGAATATAAAGTTTTATCAAATTTCGTGAATTAGTTCCTTAGATAGAGCGCCCACAAAATTTTTGTCACATACAGACAGACAGACAGAGTCACAAACAAAGTCACAGACAGAGACATTTTCTAAAAACAGTCAAATCATAATCAGGACCTTCTAAAACGTATAAATCCGTCGAAAACTGGAAGTCGAAAATTTTCACGAATCCAATACTTTCTTCTTGTAAAGATAGAATAAAGTAAAAATGAGATTGATATGTATCACTGACTTGGGCTACAACATGATTTCTCAGGAGTATGGAATAAGTAGCATTTATAGTTCGTTTACGAGGACGCAGAAAAGAATTCAATTACATTATGATCTATGGGATAAAATCGTATGTGGTGCATTTTAATGATGTTATGATACTTCAAACATAATGCAATAACTGAAGTGCTCTACAACATAACATGTTTCCTATTGATTATGAAGTGTATAGACAGGGATACATTAAAAAATTCGGTTACAGGACTGACTAAGCTCGATTCTTGCTGGAAGTGTGTTTTCCGCTGTGGTATGCATTTTCCGAATTAACTAATTTTGAGTGTGTTAGAAGGTGTGTATAAATTTTACAAGACTACACGAAAGAATTCCCGCACATTACCAGATATGAACAGCCATTGATGAAAATGGATTTTTACTCAGTTATGTATTTTTTTAAGTTGCTTATTTACCTGTCTCATTTCATTCTAGGAAAAAATGAAATTTCTTAATAGTATTCTGTTAGTGTGGGAAAGTGTTTCATAATAAATGCCTGATGCATGATTTTTCGTTCTTTTTTTAAATTTAATTTGGGAGGCTTATCTGAGTAACATGTATGATCGGGGCATGATTTTTCGTTCTTTTTTTTAAAACTTAATTTGGGAGGCTTATCTGAGTAACATGTATGATCGGGGCATGATTTTTCGTTCTTTTTTTTAAAATTTAATTTGGGAGGCTTATCTGAGTAACATGTATGATCGGGGCATGATTTTTCGTTCTTTTTTTTAAAACTTAATTTGGGAGGCTTATCTGAGTAACATGTATGATCGGGGCATGATTTTTCGTTCTTTTTTTTAAAATTTAATTTGGGAGGCTTATCTGAGTAACATGTATGATCGGGGCATGATTTTTCGTTCTTTTTTTTAAAACTTAATTTGGGAGGCTTATCTGAGGTACATGTATGATGACTTTCTCTGCGGCCCTGGGTGTTGAATGCAGTATTTTTTTTTTTCAAGTAGATTTTCTACGATAACCATCTGATAGCTACTGTAATTTTTTGTGCATAGTTTCTTTATTAATTACGACCTGGCGGGTCCCTCCCGGTGGTTCCGACTCGGCAACTTAAGTGGAAGATGACCGGAAGTCGGGCATTGCGTGACTCTCCGTCGCGTTGTTCCGACCCGGCCGCTTCAGTGGGGAAGAGGACCGGACTCTCGACGCAGGAGATGTTCGTCGGCACGACGGGGACAGGAGACGGATGGACTGTCGACCTTATCGTGGTCCGCCAGTGGAAAAAGGACGTCCGAAAAAAGCCAGGGATGCCAAAGACCCGTGTTGAGGCCGTGAGGTCTCAGTGAACCGTCGGGTCTGGATCCCTCCCTCGCAAGCGCGGGTTCTCCGCGGCGCGAGGACTCGGCCTATGCTCAGAGCCTCCTCCGTAGGTGGTGGAAGGACGTCCCGTAGGCCAATGCCAGTTGCTCGGTCAAAGGTCTCACTATGGGGAGCCTTCATCCCTTGTGCCGAGGTAGGTGACGCTGGGCAAAAGCAAGCTAACAGCAGCTGGACCGTCTCCACAAATTTATCCGATGAATTGACGGCGGCGAGATCGAGCTTCGTAGAGCATGATGCGTGGTGAGTCTGGGCGGTGGGAGATGTAGCGTGCAGCATCCTTCTGCATCTTTCCAGCGGCAGAGGTGAGATAGTTACAGGCGTGCGGGCGTGTGGGCCGTATGGTCCTCAACCACCATGTCATCTTCTGCAGCTGAAGCAGTTGTGTGTCGACCTCAATGGTTGAGCAGCGCAAGACGTGCGCAAAACTAAGTGGGGCTTAAATCCAAAGGCGAGCGTCCTCATGTCGCCGTAGACAAAGCCGAATCTTGGTGGGGGATCACCCACTTCTTGTGTAGTCTGTAGAGTTGCAAAGGTTAGAAAAAACCCGGTTTAAACCTGGGAATAAACCAGTTTTTTTTGGGAATAAACCGGATTTTTTGGGAATAAACTGAATCTATTGGAAATAAACATGGGAATAAACTGGATTTTTGCAAATCTAGTTGTCTGACTACGTGAAACCGTGAGGGAGGCTCGCCGACTAACGCGACGGCGATCATTGCCAAAACTTGACTCTTCGGGTCGAAACCCAGTCCAGCGAGTCTATGCGTAATCAGATTTTCTGTGCCTGACGGTTGGATTAGCAGGAGTCTTCACCTAATTTTAAAGCTACTCATCTCGACCGGGACCGCTTCTCTAGCGCTTTTGCAGGAATTTTCCATGCCCTGCAGAGTCCGGTAATGGTTTTAAACCTAATTTTCCGTTGTTTCTAACATTTTTTGTGATATGTTTTATTTCTTGTTTTACATGTGGATAATCTTCTCAATGGAGTCGATCAAGGACCGCCCGTATTTCGCTGCGGGAGCTCACTGAATGCAAAGCCATTGGGAAGGGATACTCCTAGTCAAGACGTGTCTATGCGTCAGGGACCAAGTTTCTTCGTGGTCCCGGGTTGGCGAGAAGTCCCTCCTTATCGGATAAGCGATAACCATGGCAGAAGAGTTAGTCGTCTCCTCCTCTTCTAGTATTCGATATTCGGACGCCACGGGAAAGCAAGAGTCGTCGTCGGAACTCGGCACTATGGCCTAGGACCCGGTTCTCCTATGGAGTTCCGGCCACGAAAGCCGTCGTGTGTCTTCTGGCGATTCATCAGGTGTCTTTGTGGAGGTCTCCTCTGATTATGTGAACCTCCGCGTGTCGTACCGACCTATGTCGTCACCACTTGGGTAAAATCGGAGTGATGCGTAGGTGGCGGTGCTCCGGCGTCCGTAACACCGGGAGGCTGACTCTGTCGAGCGTGTTATATGTCCCTCAGGACATGGGCACGGCGGTTGAGACGCTGACGGGTGGCGCAGCTTAGTTTTATTAATTACGACTAATTAGGACATATTAAGACATTATATAATGGGGCTCCTAAATATACCCCTCCTTCAATTTAATAAGAGCATAGATCTTCAGAAGTATCTCATAAAACTTCTAAAGAGAACATTCCATTATCAACTAATGGTCTTCTCCGACATTATAAAAACTATAACTCATTAAAAGAATTTCAAGTGTGACACTATACAGTCATTTAATATTATCTTTAAGACACTTTAAGCCACTCTAAACGATTAAAAATCCCACTTAACTCCTGCGATGCATATATATGAAGCCCCAGGAGGCCTTATTAGTATATGCTCGAACAACGTCCAGCAAGGAGCTGGTTTCCCGTCTCTCTCGTTCCAGAGAGGATTTGTATGGCAAATATTTTGCCGGAGACTTGGATAGAAGTGCACCCTGGCCTTCCTGATATGAACATTAAGGAAAAATAAACTTCTCAAATAACTGCTTGCATTTCGTATGGTGTATATTTACCGTGTGTGATGTAGCTCAATAAATTAAGGTTGTGCGTAAACAAGTATTTTTTATTTAAAGAGCGTTATACTAAGCTCTTCACAATGGTAGTCCTAATTTTTTAAAACTAAAAACGAAGTCATTAAAGTAATTGCATCTTATTTCGCTACCTTGGTACGACTGACGTAATGCAGTACATGGTGCGTAGCAAAAGCCCAGTTTTTAGGAAACTTGGATGCAAAGTTTAAAAAGAAATTGGAGTCTGTGTTAAAGTACGCATATCAAATTTCAGATTGACCCGGTTCTAATTTGAATGTTTTCAAGAGTTTTTTTTCTCGATTCAGAATTGTATAATTCTTATAGGCACGGACTTATCGGGGGTGATGGAGGCAAACTTCTCCCACTGATTTTAAAATGTTATTTTATGCCTTAATTAGGACAAAAAACTTTTCAAAATGAGTGGTTTAAGTATGCCTGATTGCCTCGCGTGAAGCAGATTGGAAGCTTAAGCCGAAAGATCCTAGGTTCGACTCTCAGACTGGATACTGTTCAACTCATTTGAAAAAAAAGTTGTATGATTTCTTCATCAATCAGATTGATTGAGTTAAAATAATACAATCAACGAAATGTTATAAGCAAACTTCAAACGGTTCTTTTGTGAAACTCCTGTTCTTTGTACTGTGGCAGTCTTTCAAGTGAACACTCCATTGCCAGCATGACATATCGATTCACACAGACAGCATGCACAGAAAGGGGCAAATGTACAGTGACCCATCAGGTGCTGAATTCGTATAAATTATATTCAGGACACAGAAGGGACCCATAAGAGTTATCTGTACTGGGTTTCTCAATTTATGCCGGAGCGAATTTATCAACAAAACCATTAACAATTTCAGCAACAATCTTTTGTTCTTCCCGTTGTGCACGGGGTAAGCAAATCATGGAATAATATTCCAACCCACGTTATAGAAAAGTGTTTTGTAAAATATCAATTATGATACTATCACGAGTTTTCTCCTGTAAATTGGACTCAGGAAATTGCTGTCTAATTTGTTATTTTTGACATCCATTTAGTAATATTTTTTGGCCAAAATTTCTTTAATGCCCCCTTTTTCTTTTTTCGAAAATGAAGCTTAAAATTTACTTATAATACACTGGTGTCAAAAAATTAAATTTTCTGCCCTTATCGAATGATGGAAATTGGCTGAGGGCAGAGTTGGGAAAATTCGTAATTGCAATTATCTGGAATGCAATTACAATTTAATTGCATATAATTGATTAGAGTTACACGCATTCAAGCACAAAAATGTCAAATAATGGGATGGGGGGGGGGGGGGCAGTTTCGGCTACAGTGCTGCAAAAAATTTTTACGGTATGTAATTGAAGCTATAAATAATTACATATAATTAAATTGTAATTACTGTGAGAAATTCATTATATCTCACCCAAAACCCTGTTTGCGAAGCCTAAAGCCAGGTATAGGCTGTACCCATGTGTTTAGGATTTTCTTCCAAAATAAAAGTAAGTCCAGTAATCGGCAGGGAAGCTACAAAAGTTTCGCTCAATCATCACCAATCTTATTACTTGAAGGTTTGGAGACAGCGAGATGAATGGGGAGAGCAGAATGGAATCCTTTTGGTCAAGTCGCGCATCCCAGGTATCGTGGGAACGAAGATGACCTCAGTTAGGAAAGGATATTCATGCGAAATCCCTTTTCCACCTATCATAAAGGACTTTTACTATTACCTCATCTGAAAGACGTTTTAGTGACTGGAGAGAATCCTATTGTTGGAGAGATAACATCGAGGATAAGGAGAGTTAGTTAGTTGAGAGTGGAGTTACGAGTAAGAAGTACTCGGTTAATCAAGATTCTGTTAATCAAGATCCTGTAATTTTTATTTATTTAAGTGCTGAATTTAATAAAATTCATATCGATGATTTACTGGAGTGGTTCATTTTAAAGGCTCCACGCTACCCCTTTAATTTCTAACATATTGGACCTGTCACATTACATTGTAGATATTGCAATTACAAATTTGCCCAACTCTGGCTGAGGGTTACATTTAGAAATAAGTGAAATAAAACCATTCGATTCGGCGTTTTGTAAAATAGCAAAATCACGTGATGATCCATTTTAGTGGTGGTATATCGAATAGTCAGTGTGAGTCAGTTTGATAATTCAACTCGTATCGCGGCTTTAAAAAGGATTGCAAATGTATCATATTCTATATGTCGAATTGAATCGGTGATTGAAGAAACTACATGCCCACTTTTTTTCGAAATGCGTTTTTTTTTTCATTGCAAACGTGTTCTTGAAGGTCTTGTGTGGACAAAAATTACATAGATTTATTGATCGTTACCACTCAAAATTGTCTTTTATTGTTGAAACTACATTAGCCAATGACGTTAGCAAGATATATTCCAATGGTCAACAACAGAACTAAAAGAAAATGTGATTAAACACGACGGCGAATCAGACTATGTGCTTTAATGAATAAGTGTCAAGGATTACGGATTTTAAAAACCATTATTTTCTATATATTTAATCGCAGAATTCTGCTATTTTATAAGGTGAATATTACTATTCGGAAATAATGCCATTCACAATTCGTGATATTTGGCACTTATGCAGCTAATGTCAATCCTTAACACTTAATGACTCGCGCTGGTGGGTTTTGTACAAATTTACAAATTATACAAATTTACATATAGGCATGTTAGAAATGCGCATTGTTCGAAAATAGTGTCACATATACCTATGTTAAGTGTTTTTTATAATATTGTACTATGAGGTTATTTATGTGACAAAATTAATCTTATAAAACATGAATTTATTTTCCTAGAAATTTGGAAATACGTATAGGGTGTACAAAATATACCGTGCGGGAAGTTTTGCTACATGAATTTTCGCGAGTGTTGCGAAAGAGTTAAAATGCAGACGTAAATGATTTATGTCCATTTTGTCAAATATTTAATAAAAATATGTTTAATGTCTTTTTTTGTAGATATCATTAGGGCACTCAATCCCATCGACTGCAAAAACAACATAAGTCCAAACTTTAAAAAAATTAAAAAACTTTAAAAAAATCTTAATTTTTAAAAAATAAATAACTAATAATCGACAAACATATTTAAAGATTAAAGAAATATAGTGCGTAAAGAATAGTTCTTAAAATATATAGCTTTTCTGTAGCACACTTTTTATTGATTCCTGAAAATTCTTAAATCTTGGACTTGAGTAGTTTTGGAAATCTCCGATTATAATGTAAAATAACTAAAAAAAAAAAAAAGATATTTGGATGATTTTACATGTGGCAGGATTGTTGTTGAATTGAAAAAAGTATGATTTTACAGAAGATTTTGGAATAAGATCAATCTGCAAGTCATAAAGCTGGGGGAGAATTTTGAAATGACATACTCAGCCATTAGTCACTACAATATAGTGGTCAATCAAATGTATCGACCCAGGCTGAAGACTATTGTTTTTCGACAACAGCAAAGAGAATGAAATCAGCACAGACTTTATTTCAGCACACGCATATCGTAATAGGGTAGCTTGTTGAGACGTTAATTAGATAGGAATACATCCTCGGAAACATGACTTTAATTGCTGTCGCATCCGTCTCATAGACCCTTGCTTTTTCAGATTTTCACAGTGCCGGTTAATTTTTTTTTGAAGCCCTATCGTTATCGCTAGAGATTTCTGAATAAGTGAATTTTAATTAAAATAATCCTGTACAGAAATATTGGTAGAGAAACAGTATCCTATCAACTAATCGAGCCTTTTATTCATCTTTCGATCAAGCGTTTTCACAGTAGCTATGCGTCAATTTCTGCGACAGTAGTTAAAACTTAAACATACTCTTTTTAAGATCTATGCGCTGTGACGCATACTTTAAATTAGAATGGCTAGAATACACCAAACATATATTTATTTACGTTCAACTATAATTTTACACTGGGTTACAAACACGCAAAACACTAAGAGATTTTTCACAAAGTTCTATTTAAATGTTCTTAAGATTGTGAACTTTTAGTAGACTTTAACTTCTCTACCCATGGGTTTTCGGCCCTACATTCTCTGTCGAAACTAATCTAAGTTTCTCCGCAATATATATTGCCCTCCGTACAACTCTGGTATTTTAGAGTCACGGCAGACCGGCTCATCTCAGCAGACTAAAAGAAAATCCCTTCTCTGCTCTCTGGCCTCCTGGCCATCATATATATGGGCCGAAGTGACTATGAGACTTAAGTGTACTCTGGAGAGGTTAGGCGTGGTTTCAAGTGTCTGAAAGTTAGAGTCTAATATCTGTCTGTGTAACGTCATACTTAAAGGTTTATGGGAATTGATTGATACTGTAACGTCAAATGAGTTCTTACCTGGATATTTATGACCACTCCAATAAGCTTTGTTAGAACCATATGCAGCTCTGCGCACTTTCGATAAAATCTGGGAAGGAAAGGAAATTTTAGGTACTCCATTGCATAACATCATTCTCAAATTAGTAATTAATTGAATAATTCCTCACAACGCAAATCATGCCAATATCAATTATATTTGGATGGCTGTAATTGGACTGATGCACTTCTCTTATTAGATGAGAGTAAATTTTGTTTGAAGTCTGATATAAAATCGCAATTAACCTGCCACTCTGTTTATGGCGAAGGCAATAGAAATGTTGAAATTGACCAGCACAGACGTGGTGGATCGATTGTAGCGAGATTATAATGTCGAAGGATAAAACGCGTTTCCCTGGATGCTGCAAAACCCCTTTCATACTTTAAGTTAAAAAAATATTTGAGGGACTGTCAAAAGTGTTTTATATTTATGGAAAATAATAACCACTGTCATTGCTCAATGTGTGTTAAAAATGAACCCAAAACTGTAGAAATTAATTGAATGGGTTAGCATACATATTTACATAATCTAAATCAGACTTAGCATGATTGGGATAATTATGCACAACACATTGCTAAAAGTAAACTAACACTGACTTTCATAAATGAAGTTACAATAATTCTAAAACAGGATTGCTCACACCCAGGGCTGGATTTCATTTTTCAGCGTGAAATCTGCCTCCTTTTGTTTCTACTTTTCAAGGCTTGCTTACACCGGGAATGCAGAATGCTATTCAAAGAAAGAAAGCACACTATCTTCTGAAAATTTTTCAGGGTGAGATTTATTAGATTTGGATGAAAAGCAGTGGCGTGCCGAGTGCGTGTGAAATGAGATCCAGAATACCCCAAACAACAAATAGTAAACTTTGCCTTATTTAGTCACGTAAATTCTGTGATTAAATAAGGCGAAGATTATATATATATATATCCTAATAATATTATAAATCTGATTGTGTGCAAATGTTAGGCTGAAGCCAGCGTCAAAATGGAGAAATTAATGGCCCTGGGTCTTTGCATATAGGTGGATTATAACCCGGAAATGAACATAGACTGGTTTTTGTCTATTTTATTCAAATACTTTTCTTAATAATTCAAAATTTGATTATTTTCATAGCGAATCAATGGACATTTTTAGATAAAATTTAACCGTTTTACTTTATCGTTGCTAGGGCTTTGATCGTTGCCAATAAATAAAAATGCGAAAAAATATTTTTTCCTCAACAATTAAGTTTCAATTGAGCGATTTTCACGTGAAAAATGAAAATAATTCAAAAGAAGATGAATTTCCGTGATATTTGAAACAACAATATGGAGTATTTGTTATTATACATAAAGTATGAATATCGGTTACATTAAAAAGATCTTTTTCTGTCAAAAACTGCGTTATAATTAGAAAGAAAAATTAACAATAATTATATTATTAAGAAAAAGATTTCGCTTGAACCATGGAACTATGAAAAGGATTCTTCTTGGCTTGAACAAATATGACGTCATAAATAAAACATGTATTTTCAAATATTCGTAATACACTGCTCAAAACAATTAAAGGATATTGCAGTTTTAGGTGGATTTTGTATCTGGGAAACTTTTTAGCTGATTGATACATGGTCGACAGACATAGTAGGTTATATGAGAATAAATTACACATGTTTGGCAGGAAAAAAATGCATTTTATTGCGCATTTGTGTACAAAAGGAAAAAAACACAATTTGTGCATATGAGAAAAAAAGAATAAGAAAAGGTGTTTTCTTCAAAGAAAATCATTTTCAGTAGGGGGTATGGTTTCCACGGGCGGCCAGCAACGTTGAACACCTTTGAGGCATGGACTCAATGAGGCTATTAATGACGAGTTGGGGTATTCTGCCCCACTCTTCCAGAAGAGCTCTTTTCAGTTCTTGGAGAGTTTGTGGGGGTTGTTGGCGGCTAGAAACTCGTCTTCCTAGAGCGTCCCAAACGTGCTCGATTGGATTCATGTCTGGAGAACACGCTGGCCATTCCATTCGAACAATTCCTTCCTCGAAAAGGAAATCCTCCACCAGGTTTGCACGATGTGGCTTGCAGTTATCGTCCATTAAAATGAAGTTATCTCCGATTGCTGCAGCGTAAGGGACTACAATAGGTCTGAGGATCTCATCCCTATATCGGCGACCAGTCAGAGCTCCATCTCGAATGATGTAGAGGTCAGTGCGCCCGTCAATGGAGATGCCACCATACACTAACACTCCTCCACCGCCAAATCTGACACTTTCGTGCACGAACGCAGGATTATTCCTACTGCCACGGTCCCTCCAGATGAAAACTATTATCCGGATGCACAGAAAAACGGGACTCGTCAGAAAACAGAATATTGCTCCATTCATTTCTCCTCCAGTTGACATGCTCGGTTGCCCACTCCCTGCAGTCGTGACGATGCCTTGATGTTTATCTAACACATACCATCCGTCGGCGAGCATACAGACCTACAGCATGGAGCCGGTTTCGGACAGTCTGAGTTGAAATCGTGGTGCCTGTAGCCGAGCGAAGGTGTTGTTGGAGAAGAGTAGCGTTCATGTTTCGGTGTCTCCGAGCTGTTAACGCTAAATACCGATCTTCATTGGGCGTTGTTGCCTGTCTACGACCTTGCCCTGGTCTTCGGCCTGCACATCCACTCTCCCAAAAACGGTTCCAGATCCTGGAAATGACACTTTGTGACACTCCAATGGCTTGCGCTACTTCGGCTTGAGTTTGGCCCCCTTCTAACCTACCAACAATTCTCCAAGCTTCTGAATCTGTCAAATGACTTCGCTGAGACATCGTACTCATCGAAACAAAGCAATCACTGAATGCCGATCATCCTTGTCTTCATTCTCTTTTATCCAGTTGAAAGTCAAATTTCATTCGCTGCCGCTGAAGCGACGTTTTTGACGTCGAACTCAAAATTTGCATACTCCACAGTTTGAAAACCAGAAAAATTTGCATTTGTGATTCTCTTCTTCTATTTTCGGCAAAAAAAAATTCGTTTATATCTTTATTTTATATAAAACTTCAAATATCCTTTAATTGTTTTGAGCAGTGTATTACAAAGAGCATGACTATCAGTGCATAATAAAAGTATATACATAATGGACGTCATATTTAAGATGAATAACTGAAATATTTTTTTTGATACTGATTAATAATAAGCTTGAATATCAATTACAAACTGATATGAGTTTTCTGCTAAAATTCACGTCATTATTGCCAGGAAAAGAAAATTAACAAGAATTATATCATTGAAAAGAGATTTCTCTGGGATCAAAGTGACGTCATAATAAAACGGGATTTTTTAAATATGTTTCAAATGGAGCGTGTATCAATTTCATACATTAATAATCACTGAGTACAGTGAAAGATTAGAGTGGTAATGAACCGTCAAATCGGCTTGCAATATGAAGCCGGTTATCGCTCAAATCATTAGGCCCAAGGGCTGACTTCATTGGACGGGGAGAGGTTTTCAAAGCAAGCCGCCAGTTGTTTAGTCCAACTGTAGGGTTGCATTTTCAGCATCACACCAAACATAAACATTTCATATCTATTTATTCTCTGAACTCTGTGATTAATAATACAAGCATCAGTAAGATTATTAGGAAAAGAAAATTGAACAAAAGTCTATTATTTTAAAATCTGACTGTCTGTTTATATTTCGCAACTACTACTCTTAATGCAATGCGATTTACTTAACACCATCATTAATCTAAGGATGTCATATAAACTCTGAGAATTTAAAATTTTGAATTAGATTCCAATATATTATTATTATTATTATTATTATTATTATTTGTAAATTTTAACGAAATTTCTCTAAAAACGGTAATTAAATTACTCCATTTTTGTGGAAAAAAAAAGAAGAAATAAAACGGATTAATACATTTTTATGCCATTTTCTCATTAAAACTGAAAAAAAAAAATTATTTTCAATTTGAATAGTTGGTGAAAAAAATAATCTTGATTGCCAGTAGAATTTCTGAAAATTAAAAACATATTTCCACATATTCAAACTTTATGAATTAATTTATTCTGTAGAACAAAAATCGTCTGTCAGCATATTGTCAAGAAATCAAGAGTTGTTTCAGCTATAGATTAAACGAAGGAGGCAAATTTGCTGTTACATGCAAACGTAACACTTGCAATTGCAAAGCTTTTCGAAACCCTAAATTACATGCAAACGTAACATTTACATGTAATTTGCACCCAAATTAATTTTTATTTGAACCCTTATAAATGTTAATTTGCACTGAAAAGTACATGCAAAAGTAATGTTTACATATAATTTTGGGTTGCAAAAAGCTTTGCAATTGCAAGTGTTACGTTTGCATGTAACTGTTACTGTTATACGCAAATGTAACACATGTAAATGTTACGTTTGCATGTAATTTTGGGTTGCAAAAAGCTTTACAATTGAAGCTCCTTGCATTTAGGTGTAGAATTATTCCTCCATATTCACAAGAATTGAATTTAAAGAAAAAGCATATACTATTTCCAATTAATTATTTTTAAATGATGGCTGTTAAAACGTTTTTCAAAGCCGTTAAAAGTAAAATGGATAATCAGGTAAAACTGATATTTGTTTTTTGACAAATTGTACTTTTTAAAAACTGAGCTATGTCAAGGCCCCTATAACAAAGAAATGCCGTATTTTCTCCTATAAAATATGATAAAGAGTTAGTTAATTATTTACGTTTTTAATTATCGGGGGTGAAATATTTTGCTTAATTAATGCATTCATTCTTCTTTTAATGTTACGTGAACGAAGTCACGGGTAACAGCTAGTATATATATATATATATATATATATATATATATTAATTTGAACATAGAAAGCAAAAGTCTTCACAACATGCATATTTTAATATCTCTCTCAGGAGAATCTGCAGCGCCACCAGTGGCTGAGAGGTTCTGCTCTCGAAGCTGGTAGACGGGAGGTGCTGGGTTCAAACCCCTGTCGCGCTCGTCCACCTAACCGTTCGGAGTTTTCCATGGTTTTCTTCGAACCTTGCGTAAATACGGGTTAGGATCCCTTAAAAACACCCCCACGGAGGGCACTCCCCCTTGGGCCTATATCCCTCGTGTTGATAATTGGCCGTCATAAATCAACCCAACCCAGGAGAATCTGGTTTATATTATCATTAAAGTTTACTTTCACCATTAACTCCTTTTCAAGTTTTAAACGTCGAGATAGATTATTGTGTGACAAAGGTATGAATAACATGTTAAAACGGTTTCTCAGCTATTTCAGTGTTGGAAACGATCTGTCTGCAGTTCAATTTTTAGAAGGAGTTGACAATTTTTCAATGTGTCACATTAAAGAATAAGGATTGTGGTGTCTGAATCTTACGATAGACCTTAAATTATTCATACACTTGTAGAATGGGCGTGGCAATCGAACTTAACTTGGTATTGTTGTACCTCAAGTGTAAAATTATCAAAATTCCGGCAATTTTGGAAAAAAAACTGTGAAATTTTGGAATATTGGGAATTTTGCGGGGAAAAAAGCAAATCCAAGAAATCCCCAAGTAACAAAATATTGTTTACATGAAATAAAAAGATATAAGGTTTCAGATATTGTTAAATAGTTTATAAATTGTATTTTTTTATTATTTGTATTGTAGTTATGAAAACTACTGTCAAAACATTGGTTTTTCATATGAAAAACAAACTAAAATACGCGTATCTGTAAAGTATTTTTTGTAGTTAAATTCGTTCCTTGTTAAGTAATTACGTTACTATTACAATATCCTTCACAAGATGATTTAATGTTATTTTAAAGTGGATTAAATTCTGAGAAATGTTTATTATCCTTGTGTTGAGTGTTCCTACGTATGTAAACATTATATAGAAAATAATTGCTTGTATAGCTTATTTATTTCAGAGTTTTAAGCAGAAATACTTAAAAACCTGTCACTTTTGTGATTTACCATGTGGTTACTGATTTTAAAAAAACTTTTATAATGGTAAATTTTATAACAATATAAACATCGAAATTTATTAAGATATTGATAGATTTAATAGTCCCAGTTTTCGGGAATTTAAAAAAATTCCCAATTTTATTTTAAATTCCCTTTGAAAAGCCCAGTTTTTTCCAGGAATAAATAGGGTGCTTTCAAAGCTTTGCAACGCTACCCACATTTTACAGAGGAAGAAATAATAAAGAAAGGACAGCTGACGTCACGTTGGGCAACATGGCGTCTTATTGATGGGCCATTCTTATACCCCGTATTGTACATAAGAATTCAGGCAATCTGATTCGCCTACGAATAAATTGTCTACGATTTGATTGTTCTACGCAGCCATGAAACACTCTGAACGAACTTCTAAAGAGTCATTGCAGAAATAAGGCAAAAAATAATAGTAGGTAGATTAGTTGACAAAAGTGTTTGTAAACATGTCCTTTCCTCATTAGTTAATCAGAGGCCCGTTGTTGGCCACCTCCAAAGTTATTAAGACGCTCATGAGCGTCAGTATCTATTTAGCCCTCTGATAATAAATCGTGCATCAAGATGCTTTTCATCGTACTTTATCTCTGAAAATATTGCAAGAAGAGTCGTTGTCATCGTTGTTCATCGTTGTCAGTTGTTTTCATTTGTGTCACTGTGACGTCTCATTTTGGAACGAAGTAAAAAGCCACAAGTTTATTACAACATTGTTTAACTAATCGTTTGTCCAACGTACAGCGCCCAATCTGGAGCTCCTTGGCTACTTTACAATGCAGTCACAAATAACGGTCACTTGAAAGTCATTCGGCGACTTTTTTTTTTCAAAATCAACATAACCAAAGATCAGTCGATCTTGAATTTCTACTTATAGAAGTAGTACAATATCCAAATGCGGCTGAAGAGCCTCAGCCCACACCCTTCCTCTTCGCCCCGAAGGACGCGGTCATGTGTTGAAAGTATCGATGTGCAGCAATACCGCCAATGAGTGTTCTAGATGATATAACCTTGAAGTCACTTTTCCGCAAGATGTTAAACGCAGTGAGTTCTTTATACGAGGACTCCGCCACAACACCCCTCCAATTTAATGTCAGGGTGTCGCAACGGCATCCCCCCGGACGAAGCCCATGAAGTTGACTTGCGAGGGATGCATATTTATCGCATTTCTGTGTATGCGCACGCTGTAACGGAAATTGATCATTGATGACTTGTACGTCAAGTACATGTACCCTCTCAATCGTGTATAAGACTAGATCAGGTTTAAGGACACGGTCATCAACAGTAAATCTCGGCTCAAGATGGACAGTGACACCTCGATCCTGGACAATCCTTCTAACGTATTTCACTATGTCATCGTGCCTTTTAATTCGAGCAAAGTGCGTTGCGTAGCAACCTTGCATAATATGGTTCCCACAGCCTCGCCGGCACGTCTTGTCCTTCCGATCCCGTCCCCGAGCGCATCTGCTCCTATTGAAGAGAACTCCAAATCTGACATGGATACATTTAATGTAATCCTTGCCGCTTAAAACCGATGACCCGTCGTCAAGCCAACGATGCGCACTAGGACACTTATATGACTCAGTAAGACCTTTTCCATCAACACTCTGATAAAGTTTGTTTTTGAAGAACTTAGACAATTGTTCTGTATTTCTCATTATCCTGTTGTCGATTTGTAATAGGTTTGTTCGAGGCTTATTGTAAACCAGTCTCTTGTTAGCTATGATTGGTATTAAGTATCGAGGGGCTGGCACTCCCATGCCTCCGTCAGACACCTTCGCATGGAAGGCGGCCTTCGGAAGGTCATGGGGTAGATGTAAGATATGTCGTACTGCTTTCCTGATAATAATATCAGTTTTATTTAAGTATTTTGCAAACAACTTTGAAAATATATAACTATGGTAAAATGAAGGAATTAAAAAGTTCTTTAACATAAACAGTTTTTGCTGAGGCTTTGAGGGAGAATGAAGTAATATTTAAATTTTTTCTTGTAAAGCTGTATGATCAGTTTTAACAAGTCCATTGGGGGTGAATCTAGCACCCAAGTAAGAGAACTCTGAACCTACTTCAATAGTTTTAAATGGATGATTATTGTATGTCAGAATGAAACTATTGTCAAATATGATTTTCTTCTTTTTCTTTTCCTTAATCCATGCAAAAGCAAAAGATTTTTGGAGATTAATTCTGAGACCCACTCTTTCAAGGCCAACTGATAGTAAGTCCATTAATCGTTGCAAATCCTCAATAGACTCCGCCATAAGTACGAGGTCGTCCGCATAGGCCATGTGATTTATTAGAGCATGATCAAACTCAAAGCCTAATTCTGCGGGTAATAGGTCGAGAACCATGTTGAATACCATTAAGAATAAGGTTGGTGACAAGGGGTCGCCTTGGCGAACCCCCTTCACAGGATGTAAGAGATTACTATTGTCTCCTTTAAACATCAACGAGGTTTTTGAGTTTAAGTAAACATACTTCAGATAGGTTTTCAGACTTGGAGTAACTTCTAATTTATCTATTATTTCAAAAATGGCTGTATGAGCAATCGAATCGAAAGCTTTTTGCAAATCCAATATAGCTACATAGACCGGGAGGCGGCAGCACAGACAACCACCTCATCGAGTTCACGGCTGAAATTCCAGAATTAGTTAAAACTCGATTCGCAAATAAAAAGGCAATCGGTCTGCCAAGTCATATCTTGGTGGAAAACACGTGAAAACTCTATTTTAGCGGTTGACTCGTAGGTTTACCATTGTGTTTTCCTGCACTCAGTTCTCCATGTTTTCATACTTTTGGGTGCAGGAAAACACAATGGTAAACCTACGAGTCAACCGCTAAAATCGGGTTTTCACGTGTTTTCCACCAAGATATGACTTGGCAGACCGATTGCGTTTTAATATGCGAATCGAGTTTTGACTAATTCTGGAATTTCAGCCGTGAACTCGATGAGGTGCTTGTCTGTGCTGCCGCCTCCCGGTCTAACAGCTATAGGCTTAAAGTTATTCTGCACCACACGAAGTATGGCTTGCAACTTATCAATTCCTTTAGAAACCCCGTCAATTTTCTGAAGTCCGAACTGGTTCGGACTAAGTTTTATTTTTTTAGAAATTCTATTACAAATAATTTTATGGAATTGCCTCGTAATATTTGAGGAAATAGAAATCGGTCTAAGATTTGCTGGTTCTGAAGTATTCGCCTTTTTTGGGATAAATATGGTGTAACTATTTAATAAAATCTCAGGAATCCAATGAAGCATTAAAAATAATGAAAACAGTTTGGATTTAATCCTGCTATTGATACAAAGCGTATCATAAACCGAAAGGCCGTCCAGCCCTGCGGCAGACTTCCCCTTAGGGTTATTCAATTTGACTTCCTCTGGGTAAACCAGTACCTCTGGATCAAATGAAGGAGGAATATTGTCAAGCTGTAATCTCCCAGGATCTGGTTCATTAACCGACACATGGCACAAAAGGTGACTCCAAAAGTCAAACACTGTTGTGGAATTGAGATCATTCGATAAACTATTGTTGTTATACAGGCTGTCGTATGCTTTCTTCCGATTTTTTCTGTACAAATTTTGAAACTTGCTGTACTTCCTTCTCTTTAATTTTCTATTAGATAAACTTTGTTCAACTGGTCTCTGTTCTCGACCCTTTTTTCTCTCCGCAGCCGGTTTAACCAGAGTAAGAACGAAAGTTGTTATCAAATTCTTACATTTTTCTGGATCTGATAAATTGTAGAAGGCTGCATCCAATAGGTTTATTTCTTCTTCAGATGGAGAACCCCCAATTCTCCTGTCTGAGTTCAACGAATTCAAATAAATTTCTGGGCACATATATACCTCGGTCTCATCAAGCATGTAATCGTGCTGGTCGACTGGCTGTGAAGGTGACCCAGATGAACCATTTCTATCAGGCGGGGTCTGGGTATCGTCATTACCCCTTTCAGAATCAGCTTCACTGGATGAACTAGAATCCCCAGTCCCTGGGGCAAGACTGGCTATCAACTCCAGAACTAGCTTTTTGTAACTTTCAGGTCTTCTTTTCCCTTTAATTGATTCAACTGTTCTACTGGGAACTGTTCGTGCAGAAGCTGATTGATCCGCTCAGTCGGGCCTAGCTCGTGATGGATCATGGCTTCTGCTCTAGCCATGTTATTAACCTCTTCTGCCGACCACCTTTTCTTCACACTGCATTTAGCCTTGGCCACCTCAAGGGCTCTATGATGATACTGTTGGGGGTGTTTGGCCCTTGAATGCACCCCCAGCCCTCTCTTGGTTTTGAACTCACGTTGGCAATCTTGGCAGATCAATACGTCAACAGGTGCGGGGACCTGAGACCCCCCAGCGGCGATTTCTTCAACGTGCCTCGAATTCCGAGGCTCGCTTTTTTCTTTTTCTTTACTTGTAGCAACTGAAGAAACTCCACAGCAGGGGAGCTGGCCGCGGATTTTTGAGTTGGGGGGAGCCTTGGAGTACTCCATAGAGCCTGAGCAAGCCCAGGATATGCGTTAGGTTAGGTAGCGGGCCGACGGACACGGTAGGTCCCCCAACTCTAGTAACATGCCTCTGTAACAGTGTATGTAAGGTTTGACCAAGTTCAAGGGCATTTCAGAACACAGGAACGCCTCCCCGTGACAAGGAAAATTTAATCTCCTCAGAACACGGGAACGCGAACCTATGAACAAAAACGGACCCCGAATCGAGGCCGCCCCAGACAAACCCGGCACTTGATAAGGAGGATAAAGAAGTTTTCTTTTGGTGACTGTGGTTGCACGCGCAAGCGATTGCTTAAGTAAGCTGAAATGAACTGAATAAAAATGAAGAACTTTTCCTGCTTTGAATCTCGCAACAGTTTGCCGATTGTTGCCGCGAAATGTGTTCACCTGATTTTTGTTGTGTGGGCAAACTTGTTGATCATGTGTTTAAGTGTGAATAAATTTATTGTTATTTGTTAAAAAATTATTATTTATTACAAAGATACTAAATTTGCGTACTCACGAAGACGTGCGGTAACCTGGACGTTAAAGATTTTAGATCATAATTTTTCAAGAAAAGCATGGTAAATTGATAGGACTAACGGCAACGGTGCTAAAGAATAAAAGTCGCCGCGACGATGTTTCAAGTCTTACAGCGTACCAAAATTGCATCTTATAACGTATTTATACACGATAAGGCTGCTTAATTATAAGTAATTATCATCCAAACAGTTTAATTCGGTACTGTTTATATCTCCATTTATGGTCACAGTTGTTTTTTCATGGCTGTTCCCTTTTTGGCTTCTACTTTGTAATATAATTACTTATTGCATTGTTGAAAATTCACCATCGAATATAGTCAATATCTCCTTTAAACCATATTTTTCCTGCATTTGCACGTTAACAATATATATTTTTTCTCCTGTATCTATCTTGTATAATTGCAACTGGTATCGTAACTTAAATTTCATTGTGTATACATTTTATTTCAGTTAGTTGCAGTGGCGCAGCCAAGGGGGGGGGGGGTTGGGGGTTAACCCCCCCCCAGAGCTAAAAAAAATTACTATTATTGCCGCTTATACGAATCAAAGCTAAAGTTAAAATTAAATTTTTTGGTTTTCCCGCCTTTGCGGAATCCGCCGCTTTGTTAAATCAAATTCTATTCAACAATGTGATTCAATTAAACGGCGAAAATTCTACTTAAAACTCTGAAAGCGCACGTTATATGCATCGGTTAAATCAAAACTGGTTATTTGGACTGGTTATTTGCGTCACTTTGTTGAGATGTCTTATAGTAAAAGAAGGGTCATATGCTGCCACACTGACGCTTTGAGTTATATAGTACACAGTGCGCCGTTTCTTAATTGCATTTCTGTCTTTGTTCATGTTCGAAACAATAACAGACCATCGAATTTCAGGTAAAAAATAAAACATACACTTTGTAAGTCTCTCTCATTTTCAAACGGCTTTTTTTTTTTTTTTTTTTTTTTTTTTTTTGCGTTATTTGCTCTCAGTTATATCTAAGACGAAGCTATGTGCGTACCCAGGAAAAAATCTTTGCAAAAGTAAGAATTAAAAAAAAAGTACTTTAAAGTTATAAAAAGCTATTTTTTGTTTGTGATTGAACATATTTTCGAAATCAGTGTTTCTTTCGAATCATTTGTTTCGTAGGGGGTCTGTACACAAATTTAAAGCCTATATTTAATTTGTTGATAATGTAGCAACGACGTCTTGCTCTCGGGGAGGCACTGCATCCTGTCTCTTGGAGGAAAGAAGCACTGATTGTAATTTCATCGACTTATAGATACATGCCTGTGAGCATTGCTTAATTTGCGCCGGAGCTAACCAGAACTCAGCTCCGATATTTCTTTGTTTTTAGTCAATGTTTAATTATTGGACATGCATTACCGGAGCTTATAAGCATTGCGTTCCGGTGCTCAGTGGAAGAGCATTTCTGAAAAATCGAAGCTTAAATTATGTTTTCCGTTTTCTCCCATCACCAATCCTTTGCGTCCTTTCCTACCAAAGCGCTGACATATGTGACGTAGCGTGTCGCACACGTTGGAGCATGTATCCCTTATAGGAGTTCGTTATAGGAGTCTGAGTACTATCTAGCGATGGCAGATGTAGACTCAATTGTTTTTTGTCTCAATAGTTTTCGAAAAGCAATGAGAAATGCAAGCTGCTAATTTTACTCGTGGTATTGTTATGTTTAGTCGCTGTAATTTGTTCATGTTTGTAAAACATTGTAAATTTACAATGAAGCTCACAGGCGCACAGCTCCAGTTTTATGTTTGTTTTTTAGTTCTGTTTTGCTAGTTCATATAAAGACATCCTTGGCGAGTAGGATTTTCTGAAAATTCCTCATTTCAGATTTCAATGATTTTTGTTCTATTATTGTTATTTTTGGCTCAATTTCGGCCTATTTCTTTGCTTATTTTCTGCTCTATTCATTTATTAAATTTTATTATGTGTAATTGGATATAGATACAGTCAAACTGTATTATTATTTTTTTTTACAAACGAGGAAAATGCTTTAAATTTTACAAATAATGTATGAAATATAAATATGCGTGTGGGATAACAACCATAATGCATCCCTCTTTTTAATGAAAGGGGGTTTGGGTTGATGGTTGTTATTACTGCTGAAAATTAGAGCTCTGGTACTCATTTTGCTAGAATTGAAGCCCTGCCTGTGAGTATAGATTTTGAAAAAAGAGGCGTTAAATGTGAGCCATTTACTTAGAAAAATACTATCTATAATTACACACAATGTTACGCTAATCATGAATTAATTTAAACTGATCAGCAATAAATTAGTTATACATTGATTTACACTTACTACATTTAAACGAATGCTACCTGCATGTCATTAAAATTAAACTAGCTGACCCGTCCGACGGTGTCTGGGCCCATGATAATTACCACTCCGAAACACTTAACTTTCTTTTAGCATTTTCATCAAAAAATTCTCAAATTTTCTTTTAATACTTTTATTCATCAGAGCGTTTCAAAATTTTTGTAGGCACTGTAAATTTAATCTTCCGAGATGTTTTTAAACGATTGTGTCGAAATACAGACGTTTAGTTACTTTTAGCATAGAAAAAAAGGTCGTCTTCGAAAGGCGCGATATGACGCGCGGTTCTAAATAATGGTAATTTAGAATGCTTTCAGCTGTTTCACACCTTCAAATTTCCCATTTATAATAAACTCTTTATGCCGAACATTTGAATCTTAAAAGTATCTCTATACTAAATTTCAAGTTTCTAACAGTAACAGTTTCAACTAAATCATAATTTAGAACGCTTTTAGAAAGTTTTCCGCTCATTTCATCCTTTTAAATTAAATTTTTTTTAAAATGTTCTAAGGAAGCATTTACTACATAAAAGTAATCATCATGCTAAATTCCAAGTTTCCATACCAATTGTATCATATAAATCGCAATTTTAGAATGCTTCTTACCCTTGCATTCCTTTAAGTTTTGAATTGAAAAAATAAATTCTGGGTGAGCATTTACGTCTCTTAAGTAACATCCATATAAAATTTCAAGACTCTAGCCCTAAATGCTCTAAATATATTATGATTTAGAACATTTTTTCAAAGTTTTTTGCTCATTTTACTTTTTAAAATTTAAAATTTCGAGTTTTTTAAAAACCATTTTGAACGAGTATTTATATCTTAAAAGTAACCACTATGTCAAAAGCCAAACATTTATACCAACTGTATCACACAAATAGAAATTTTAGAACTTTTTGTTCTTGCATTCTTTTACATTTCGAATTTTTAGAAAACTGTTCTGGATGATCTTTTACATTTTTACAATTCCTAATTAATTGTTTTTAGATCATTTTCAGACCGTTTTCTGCTCATTTCATCCTTTTAAATTTAGAATTTCTTTAAAAATCGTTCTTAGAGAGCATTTACATCCCAAAATCCCCATACCAAATTCAAAGCTTCTATACCAACTGTATCACACAAATCGCAATTTTAGAACATTTTTTTTTTGCTATGCAAACTGTTCTAGGCTAACATTTAAGTCTCTAAAGTAACAACCATGCCAAATTTCATGTTTCTAGCCCTTACTGTACAAATAAATTGTAATTTAGAATGTTTCCTGCTCCTTTCCCCTTTTTAAATTTCGAACTTTTTAGAAACCATTTTTAGTGAGCATTTACATCTTTTTAAAGCAACCGCTATACGAAATTTCAAATTTCTAGAACCAACAATATCGTAGAAACCGCAATTTTAGAATGTTTTTGTTCTTGCACCCCTTTGAAAATTGTTGTACCGAAAAAATTGTTTGGAAATTGTTGTATAAAATATAGCCTATGTTAGTGAGGAGATGGTTACCAGAATTTTGACACCATTATTAACGTTCCATACTTAAAAAGTATAAATGGAACTATTATAAGAGCACTCATGCGTCTTATTTTTCTGGCGCTCAGCGGGGGAGTTGAGAGTTATCGACGCAGAATCATCTAAGGATTGTTGGTAATGATTTTCGAAAAAAATGTGTCTGTAATTAGCTGAGATAATAATTAAAAACACATCTAGAAAACAACGGCATTGATCAAAACAGTGTTGCTACTTTGCGACTTCCATTTGAAGCGCGCTTGGCACAATGCTAAGATTAAACTTTGTACAAGATCATTGCTTTAGGTAAGACGAATCATAGTGATAGTCAACATTTTTCATTCCAACTGAATTCAATTATTGAAGGCAAATATTGATAAATAATTCATAGAATAATTCCAAGACATTAAAAGTCAGTAATTTTGAGACAACAATCGCTTATAATCGAATATATAATTCATTTATAATGAAAAAACTTTTCGATAACAAATCACTTGAATTATCATGCCTGCGTATGCTTTCATTTTTGAAAATGAATCGGAAAGTTTCGCGTTGTTCAGCATACTTTTTTAAATGCTTTAAAATTGTCTACTATTACGTCAAATATGATTTACAAGTAACTTTTCGTGTGAAACTCAGCGACTTCTTCCGAAGCGTGATTTGTTCTCTGCCAAATTTAAACTTTGTACAAGGTCTTTGTGTCAGAGGGAAATATATTCATTGCTTTTCAGTCCAATACCAATAAAATTAAAATTATGGCATGAGGCATTGTTTTAGGTATGTGAGTATATTGTCTTTGAACAGTTCTGATATTTTGTGTGGAATCCTTTGTACGAGAATAAACTCGCATATGACCAATTAATATTTAAAATCCGTTCTGCATAGTTTCAGAATTAACCCCTGCAAAAAGAACAAACGTTGCTGCTTTATAATATTAGTATAGATAAACTTCAATTCAAACTCGGACATTTTTAGAGAACTTTAACAATAATAAATATATTTTAACGAAATTTTCATCAGATCTACATTACTTAATGCGAAATTCGATGTCATGTAAAGTACTGGAAATGCATACCGTGTTTAATATCAACTACATTCTAAAACATCGATTACCTAATAGAGTTGATAGATTTGGTTAAAAGCAAGGTAAGTAAGTCTATTGAAAATTTTGTTAAAATTGCTTCATCATTATTAAAGTTAGAAATAAGAATTCGCGATTCTTTTGTAATGAAACCTTGTGTATTTTTGATTGAACAAATGGATTACAACTCTTATTTTCTATGTAAAAAATATTTGCTGTACTGTGCTCTTCCATCTTAAAGTTTGCCCCTGATAATTTTTAAACACCTTATAAATCTAACCTAGTTTTGTGTTATTTCACTGATGCATTTTATAGTTTATAACGCTAATATTGTTAACGCTGTTTAAATGAATCATGACCAACGTAATTGCGGAGAAAAGCATTATGATTTCATTCATTTAAAAGACTGATTCCATTAACCGGTGATTCATATAACCGACGACCACCTTTATCAGAAACTCACCCCCCCCCCCCTAGAACCGAATTCTGGCTGCGCCACTGGTTAGTTGTATAATATTTAGTTTTTCAGTCTCTGTGATGTCTCAACTAACAAAATAAGACCATTTGCATCTCCAAGTGATGCGTCGCCAGATTTTTATGGCCTTCATGAATTTTCCCATCCTGGTGTGAAGCCAACTATACAACTAGTAAAACAACGCTTCTGTTGGCTTTCTATGCAGTCTATGCCATCGTTTAATATTAGTCGACAGATTCACACGTTAGCCAGATTCCATTCGAATAGCAGATGTAACAACTGATACAAATTGCTTTGAAATTCTATTGTGAGTGGGCTTGAAGATCTGGCGTACCACTCCGTATCACCACAGACTGTGGATGCGAGTTCGAATCTCATCTGTTCCAAAGTTTGGCAAAAAAAAATTTCCCCGGTCTTTACTCATCCAACAAAAAAGATTTTCAACCCAATGTTGCCGAACTAGTGCATGGTGAAAGTCTTTGCCTACCTGGTGAATTTTTTTCACCTCCAAGAACTATGTAGATCCAACTACATTTGTCGGTCGATTGAAATATCACATGTCTTCAATTCACCCTGTCCCAATCAGCCTACGCACTGGACACAATTATCCTTTCTGCACACTTACCCCTTTTCATGTAGTCACGTCTTTTAACAACAGGATGCCAAACGTAGTAGTCTCCAACCATTTTACACAGGATCAATTCGGGTGTAAAACATTCACTATTCAACAAAATAGCAAAAAGAAAATAGTCGATTGGTTGAAGCGTCCGTTCATCGATGTGGTACTTGATGCAATACATCCAGAGCAGCCAGAGTTTGTCCCTGCACCACCATCTCTTAATCAACCACAGTCTCTTTCTGGCCGGACAACCAATCACTACAGTCTTGTGATCTGTCTACGAGTATACCACAGTTTATGATTTGTCTACCAGTCAACAGCCATATGTCACGAGATCGGGTCGTCCAGGTTGTACCTTTGACGTTACTTCGTCACTGGGAAGAGAGTGGTGTAACAATACGCACAAGGAATCCCTTAACAACACTGAACTGAACAAAATACGAATGAAGAACTTTTCTTACTTTGAATCTGGCGACAGTTGGCCGACCGTTGCCGCGAAATGTGTTGATGTTTGTTTATGCACATATTTATTGATCATATGTTTAAGTGTGAATAAATTTGTTAAAAAAATCTTCTGATTTATTACTAAGATACTAGTGTACAATCTACGAAAATGTACAGTATCATTGTGATTGTAACACTTGAGATGTAACTTTAACTTCACATAGACTGACGGGATTGTCTTTAAGACAAACTCGGGCGCCTAAAATTAAGGGGGAAGGGGGATGGGTGGGACAAGGATAGAAATTACTGGTTGTTTTCCGCCAGGAAACTTCTTTATTTTTATTGAACGTCCCCAGACGCCGTCTAGCTATTAGGAATGGCACGTTCATCTCTTTTTATTACAAGGCCTGACATTGACAACTATTGTTTTATTATTTTGTCTACCGCTATTTTAAAACAAGGACATTCAGGGAAGATTTCTACTAATCTTCAAGATATATTATTAAAAATAGTGGTAGACAAAATAACTAAACAAATAGTCGCCAGTGTCGATTACGCCAGTATCATTACGCAAATTGATAGTTTGGGTTAATTTAATTTTTAGATGGAAAGAACTTATCTTAGAAGAGACGATTACAAATACTTTATGAAATAAAAAATAGGATGAAAATAAAGAGATACCTTTAGGCAACTGATTTGAAAACATTTTATAAGTAAGTGATTAAAAAGTTGAAGGGTGTTAATACAGATCGCTGCATTTCTCGTAATTCCTTTGGCTAAAATTAGAGACATTCTTTTCATAAAGAGCTTTTCGAAGCAGCCAATCATTTGAAAAAAAAATCTTATGTTTTAGAAATATTTTAATACGTAAAATCCCCTATTTCTTAACCCAGTGGTTCTCAATGAGTGTGCCACCGTAAGAAGCCATCAGGTGTGCCGCGATAATTTACTGTAACGATAACTTTTTGCAGCGAATAATATTAAAAAGAAAAGTAAATATCCGATAGATATTTAGAAAGAATTACGAGTATGCCTTTTTAAAAATGATACTTTGCAAAACAAATATTAAAAAGACCCATTTTAATAGAAATTATAAGAAAATATTTTACTTTTTTAGCTAAAGATAGAGTATTGTTTGTGTTATTAAACTTTTAAAAGCCATCTATTCCTTTCATATACTTTTCAGCGTTATAAATTTAGTGTGACACGAAAGTTGAACCGTGGGTTCGAGTGTGCCGCGAAATTGCTTGCGAAACATCGGCTGAACTCGTAAAAGGGTATGTGCGGACTTTGAGACAGCACTGTGTCGACAAGTCTAATGGGGTTTTTATTTTTGTGACAATGACACAATGTTTTTAAAATGTCATCTATGATTTTTTTTGAAAGATGAATTTTTTTTTGTTTTGTTTTTCTTGGAAGTTGAATATTCAAAATACACATCTGTACGACTTCATACTAATATTCAAATAAGGAAGCTTAGTGGATCCGTAAATACAGGGTGCGGAAAAAGTTTTGGATGGCTCAGTGAACAATAGTATCATGACGATATTTTGCAGAAAGTGCTCAATTCTTTTGCCCAAAAACACTTTTCTGGACGAAATTGGGTGTTTCAGCAAGATTCCGATGCACCAGCCCATCGCACGCCCAAGACTCTACACCAGCCCATCGCGCGCCCAAGACTCTGCACCAGCTCATCGTGCGCCCAAGACTCTGCACCAGCCCATCGTGCGCCCAAGACTCTGCACCAGCCCATCACGCGCGAAAGACTCTCTTGACTGACTTAGGGCGAAGAACAATGACTTCATTTCTCACGATGAATGGCCGACATCAATCCGATGAATCTTTCCATTTGGAGAATTTTGAAGGCAAAGGTCTTGGCTACTTTCCATCCAAGTTTGGATCGTCTGAAAGGAAAATTGATTAAGGAATGGACTCATCTACCCGAAGAGATACTTCGTGCCGTAGTCAATGATGTCCCAAAACGGCTAAGGGCATGCATCAAAGAAAAAGCTGGATACGTTGAGATCTAATCTGATTTTCCATCTATAGGATGTTAAATTTAATACACTATATTATCAAAGGTGACCGGTCACTTGCGATTTTAGACGTTTTGTTAACTATCTAGAAAAATACATGAGGAATTAACCTGAAACTGCAGGCGTATAAACAGTATAGTATTGGTTATATATTTCCGCAAAGATTTTTTCCCGAAACCCCATAGGGGACTGTCAACAAATTGAAAAAGAACGAATATATTTTGGATAACCCTTTAAAAACTAATGTAGCAAAAGCGTTCAAACTCGAGATTATTAATAAGTGGCTTATTGTAATATACTGTGTGCATTTTTATGAGGATAGCATGTATACTCGTAGAGAAATTAAGGTTTTTATAAAAACAGTCCCAAATTTCGCCAAATTTTTTTACTTATAATTTACAGAGTTCTTAATATAAAAAAAAAGTTATTTTGAAAAAATATGTCAAACAATATTGTACACAATACTCTGCAATCACAATTAAAAAGTAATAAAAATTGGATGAAAAATGAGCAGGTTTACTAAAAATATTTTCACTGCGCATGCGCGAATGCAATCAAAATATAATGTGCATAATGTATTAGCTAAGTATAGTATAGAGCAACTTTTGTGAAAGTCTCAAAATCATAGCTTGAAAATTCTGAAAATTATCGTCGATAGAATAAGCTCGAAATCCATTGTTTCCAAAAGGAAGCAAAAAGATGAGGGGTTGTATCCAAACGTGCAATATTGTGTACGCTATCTTGGCACTAAGCAACAGATATTTGATACAACCCCTCATCTTTTTGCTTCTTTTTGGGAACAACGGATTTCGAGCTTATTCTATCGACGATAATTTTCAGAATTTTCAAGCTATGATTTTGAGACTTTCACAAAAGTTGCTCTATATGCTTAACTAATACATTATGCATATTATATTTTGATTGCATTCGCGCATGCGCAGTGAAACATTTTTTAGTAAATCTGCTCATTTTTCATCCAATTTTTATTATTTTTTAATTCCGATTGCAGAGTATTATGTACAATGTTGTTTGTCATATTTTCTGAAAAGAAATTTTTTTTTATATTAAGAACTCTGCAAATTATAAGCAAAAAACTTGGCAAAATTTGGGACTGTTTTTATAAAAATCTTAATTTCTCTACGAGTATACATGCTATCCTCATAAAAATGAACACAGTATATTACAATAAGCCACTTATTAAAAATCTCTAGTTTGAACGCTTTTGCTACATTAGTTTTTACAGGGTTATCCAAAAGATATTCGTTCTTTTTCAATTTGTTGACAGTCCCCTATGGGGTTTCGGGAAAAAATCTTGACGGAAATATATAACCTATACTATATTGTTTACACATCTGCAGTTTCAGGTTAATTCCTCATGTATTTGCTAGATAGTTAACAAAACGTCTAAAATCGCAAGTGACCGGTCACCTTTGGTCATATAGTCTATAGTTGTTGATAAATTGTTGACTTTTACACGTTTTTCTCGAAAAGAATGGATTTTATGTCCATCCAAAACTTTTCCCGCGTCCTGTAAATGCAGTCTCTCTGAGACCGCGCGTCCTCTGTTACGTTTTACATTTTCACCTTCCCTATTACGAGTTAAAACAGTAGTTTAAACAAATTATCTGACGCAAACATTTTCTACGTATTTCTGAAAACATAATACTAAACAAATTCTCGTCATTTATTGCCTGGAACTGATCCAGGTTAAGGCTCATTTTTTAGGCCTGTTCTCTCAAGGCAAGATAGCTGAGTCACTTCAAGAGACAGCTGTTCATCTTTAAAACTCCATCTTCATCGGAGAATTTCGCAGACTTTACACATTTTCCGAACGTAAACAATTCTCAAGGAAAATGGCTCCTCAACTGAGAGACTCAAAACGGCTAATTCGAGTCAGTCTGGAGGGACTATTTTGCTGAACTTGACCAATATATTCGCTTTAAAAAAATGAAACTTTTTCAAAAGGCATTTTTAAAAATATACGAGTGTCTCTCCAAGAGAAATGACTTTTACTTTGTATTAAAAGTGACAGTAAGGTGTCATTTGATTGATATAGTTATTAGCGACAACAACGGAACAGACTTCACATATAAAAATAGTAAACAATTTCTATAAATTGTTCTTCAACCTAGAAGCTATTTTTAGTTGAGTGTTTGACGAATATGGACACCGAATTAAAGTTACGCACCCGAGCGATTAAAAATAAATAAATATTTATATTTACAAAATAAAAGTTTATTTTGAACGTGCATTGTTAAATATGTTATAATATTTACTTGTTTTTAAATTAATTTTTTTTTGCAACTCTTTGAAATATTTTTAATTTAATTCTTCGGTTATGGCGAGTTCTGAAAGTTAAAACAAGAAAGAAAAATCATGTGTCAGGTATAGATTATGAAACACTTTCCAACACGTTCAGAATGATGTAAGAAAACTTCATCGTTTAATGTGAAAGATGGTGTCTAAGTAAACAATTTGGAAAACGTATAACAGTTTGAAAAACCTATTTCATTACTTACAATCTATAGTCGGAAAAATATCCGAATACATTTGTGCAGCCTTGTAAAGGGTCTATAGATTTGTATATACTACATAGGTACTATGAAAAATCCCTGACGGTTCGACCTACAGACACATGTAGATTTCGAAGACGCAGACCGTGGGGCGACTGTTTATTGGGAATTGCAGAAAAAAGACCTTTTTGCTATGATGCGGCAGTTGGGACCGCCCACTTCGAATTCTACCTGTGTCTATAGGTAGAGCCAGCAGGGATTTTTTATTTTTTTTTTCTTTTTTTTTGCTGTAACGGTTGGTCCTATAAAAAACTCGTCAGTATAAAAGTTGTAGATAATATTAAGTGGATTTATAATAAATTTAAGCGGATTTGATATCTTGTAAATGGACGAAGTTATGAATTTTTTTCTTCCTTAACCCCGATTCCACCCCCCCCCTTCCTTGAGGCCATTTTTAAGGATATCAAAAATCTGTCCTACATGAATTTTCGGCCCTTTTTCCAGAAGTAATAATAACTTTAAACGGATTCGATACTGATCATAATTAAGAAGTTATGTTTTTTTTCTGTTTTCACAAAAAGTCCCCCCCGCCCCCATCCCTTGGTTCGATTTTTTCCAGTAACGAACTTGACCAAGATTTTATGCCCCTTTGTATGAGTTTGGAAGAGATTTGTGCAGAATTATTGAAGCTATCGTGTCCATAAAAAAGTGATATAAGATAGATAGGTAAATTTTTGAACTGGGGGTGGTTTTGGGTTCTGGGAGTCATGATCGGTGTAGATCTTCAAAATTTTTTCTGAAATTCCAACATAGCGGAGAATGTAATAGGTAGTGTTTCTTACGAAATCTACCTAAAAAATTAGGTCAGTTACACAGTTGAAAATACCCCTTCAGCCATTTCCGTCAATAAACGGAAATGGACTCGAGATCGTTTGTGCGGCCCTGTATAGGATCTACAGAATTTATACACACCAAGTAACATGTAAAAAACTAATTAAATTTAAAAAGGCGTACCTCAACTGAAAACGCACTTCCATCCATTATTGTTCATAGACAGTACTGTTACTTAATTCTTTTGAGTGTACCTGTACATGAACGACGGTTGCTATGCACACCTTATTCTGTAGTAAGCATCTTGTACCTCACTGATATATATCGATTCCAATATGCTTGAAATAGCGTAACATCATTAAAGTGCACCGTAAGCGATTTTTCTCCATGGACCGTCATGTAACGGAACTCTTTTGAGTGTCCCTGTAAACGAACTAGAAATACTACACACTTTATTTTAAATACCGAACATGACATACTAAACATCCATAACATTACATCCATTGCATAGCAATCCGAGTCTATGGACGGGAATGAGAGCACGGTCAGATGGCAGACAGACAAACCGAATTTATAAACACTTTTCAACTGTGTTGGAAAGTGTTGAAAAAGGAAGAAAATACATTCATTAAATAGTTCTTATTTTCCTAGCAGATAAAACTTTGTAAATAATTTTATATAAATTGTAGGGACTATCTTACATTATTACACGAGACATTCATCGAGACATTCATCATGATGGATCTCGGTATAGTCCGTACTTTTAATACAAGAAAATGGATCAACATTTACAGATGCGCGTTATACGCCAGACATAAAATTAAATGTTAAAAAAAGAGAGAGAGAGAGTGTGTTTATTTACAAAAAATTCTTTATGTAAGTATGAGTTCTTTTTTGTATTAGTTCTTTATTGTATTCTTGCGCGGCCTATTTCATGAAGATTTATTTGCAAAGCCTCGGGTGCGCGTTATACGACGTATATACTTAAAAATAGTAAAATATATTTGCTAATTCTTGACGCGCGTTATACGCCGGAATATCCGGCACGTAAATTATAAGTAATATCTGTAATTATTACTCCTTTTTATAAAGATACGTCAGTAGTGAAATACTGTTATTAAATGCAGTTACTATTTAAAGCACTTTTTTAAGCAAACATAATAATACAACCCTATCACTGCATCTATAATAACAAATACGCTAACAGTATTTCCTGATTCTTTTGTTCTTTTTTGTAGTAATCAAATTAAGCCCGTAAGACATAAGTCTTGAAAAATACTTCAAAAAATAGCCATTAAATGATTTCTCATTATTACTTTCTGGACACATATAATAAATATTGTAATCATGATTTATGTTTGTGTGAACACACGTATAGCGTCTAAACTGTGTTTTCGATTGAGCTCTATTTGGCAAATATGTTAGATAGGCTACTGCCGCAACAACTGCATACATTTTCGAACTCATCAGACAATAGGTATGGTATCGAAATTATTTTAAAACCATTTTGTAACCAAAGAAAACCGATAAGTATTACTTTCTTTTTTAACTCAATTATTCAATGACATATTTTTATTACTTACGCTTATCTTTATGTCGATACAATGATGATGTTTCACCAAGAACTTGAATGAATTTAGTAAAACTTTTCTTAATAAAAAACAGATAGAAATGAGAGTAAGTTTTATTAGTCTGATAAAAGCGTATGGAAATTTAAGTATTACCTTTTGTTAAGATAAAATAGCGAAATATCTACCTGCAAAACAAGTTAAATTATATATATTACTATATTTGCATGGCTATGTAAATTCATTTTCAATATTTATTTCACAGGCCTTAATTTGAGCACGTTCTGTATGAAAATTCAGTCATAAATTTGGAAAATGTTTCAGCTTTATGAATGAAAGTGTACAATTGTTTTACAACATGGGGAGATTTCGCACTTTTTCGTGCTTTTTGCACCTCAGATATCCCATGCAAAAAAAAAAAAAAAAAATCCTTTAAAAATATTAAAGAGTAAACGATAAATTTGAAAAGAACGCTGCCATTCTTTTGCTTTTAGAACTTTAGCTTGCAGCAAGTATATTCGCGTTACTAGCATAGGTTCTTAAGAAAATAACAACAGTGTTAGCTAGACAAAAAATTACTTAGCACTTATTTATAAGTAATGAAAGGGTGGTAATAACCTAAAAATTGGGGTTACTTGGACCTACTTCTGGACTGAGTCCATAATCCTTAATTACATTTTTTATTAAATTTATTAACATTTCTCTGTAAAAGCAATTTTTAATCATTGCTTTTTTGTTAGTTTTGTTTCGTTAAACGGTTTAGTGACTATTCACGTGAATTTATTTGCAGATCTGAAAGCAAATTATATCCCAAAATTACAGAATAGAAATTACGCAAATTTTACAGCTGACAATTTACAGGAATGCTTAAATGTTAGAAGGCCTATATCCTTTTTCTTCAAAAAAATAATCAATGAACATTTTGAACTATAAGTATTGTGATATAAAAGGGAAAATTACTCAGCAGCCGCTGATGAAAGATTTTTTCTTTTTCTGTCAGTTCCAAAGTAAACTAACTTTCGCATGTCTTATTCTGGGCTTGATTACCGAATAGGCCCGTGAAGCCCTTGCTTATCCACTGAAATATAAAAGGGCCCCCAAATTTACTTTGCATTAGCATTCAGTGTTCAGTGATATCTGTTCTTAAATAAAAGTAAAAGCAGTAGCAAAATTGTGTTGCAGCTAAGCATAAATTTACGTCAAAACTTATTTTCCCTGCACTGACAAATGCTGCAATTTGTAAAGCAAAAAAAGCTATTTTGAATTTGAAATGTTCCCAACTGTAGTTCCATATTTGTTAGTTCATTTACAAAATGAATTTGTTATGTGTAATTAATTCTGTATATAATAAACTATTTTTTCCTATGTATATAGGTTGTTATTAAGTGCTGTTTAGTTCAAAATGTTAAAGCATACAAAAAATGGATTTAGTAAATGACAAAGCAATTGGTAGAGGAATAGGAGGTGAAGTTCGGGTTTATCCTACTTCTGATTGCTCTTATTGGGACTAGTTAGCAAGAAATAAAATAAAATCATACAATTTATGATATTAATTCTGTATATAATAAACTATTTTTTCCTATGTATATAGGTTGTTTTAGTGTGGTTTATTAAGTGCTGTTTAGTTCAAAATGTTAAAGCATCTAAAAAATGGATTTAACAAATGACAAAGCAATTGGTAGAGGAATAGGAGGTGAAGTTCGGGTTTATCCTACTTCTGATTGCTCTTATTGGGACTAGTTAGCAAGAAATAAAATAAAATCATACAATTTATGATATTAATTCTGTATATAATAAACTATTTTTTCCTATGTATATAGGTTGTTTTAGTGTGGTTTATTAAGTGCTGTTTAGTTCAAAATGTTAAAGCATCTAAAAAATGGATTTAACAAATGACAAAGCAATTGGTAGAGGAATAGGAGGTGAAGTTCGGGTTTATCCTACTTCTGATTGCTCTTATTGGGACTAGTTAGCAAGAAATAAAATAACATCATACAATTTATGATATTAATTCTGTATATAATAAACTATTTTTTCCTATGTATATAGGTTGTTTTAGTGTGGTTTATTAAGTGCTGTTTAGTTCAAAATGTTAAAGCATCCAAAAAATGGATTTAGTAAATGACAAAGCAATTGGTAGAGGAAGTTCGGGTTTATCCTACTTCTGATTGCTCTTATTGGGACTAGTTAGCAAGAAATAAAATAACATCATACAATTTATGATGTACTAGCAGGTCGCTTCTGAGTGGGGCCCAGATACGTTCTGCAGCGTACTGCCTTGACTTCGCTTGGGGCCCAGAAAATGCATTTTACATGCAAACAGAAAATAGAAATGAAATACTTTATTTTAAACTATACGAAAATAACTAATAAAAATATAAAAAAAGCACGTAAATAAATATTTCGCGACATTAATAATATATATTTTTTCACGAGCCCCCTGACAAAGTACTGATGGGCCCTGCCCGTGATTATGTAGGGTGGGCGGAGGGCTTTCAGATAAAATATATAAAAATTTGATTGCCTAAGATACATGGCGATCATTGTAAATGGGCACTGTGGTTTCACGCCCATAATTTGTTAATACGGTTATCAAAATAACAGGGCCCTGTGTATTTCTCAGCCATATATCTATTTGGTCTAGTAAAGTCTGGACATTTGGTCTTCAATCAAGTGAATGGAGACATTTACAATTATCTATGACGAAGTGAGATAATAGTGATGGAAATGGCATTGTCCTAATAAAGCTCTTAATGTTTTACAGTTGAAGATTGTCTGATTGTAAAGTTATATTATATTTCAATTAGATTGTATCTTATTTTAGTTTAGTTTAGTCGGACACTTGTAACTTCAATTGTCCTTAAAGTTGTTATTATTTTAGGTTACTTTAATATTAGTTGACAATTGTAACTGAAATTGTCATTAAACTTTGTATAATTCAGTAGGTTAGCTTTTCATTTTTAGTTTGTATTTTAATATATAGTCTGGGCTAAGGTTTGTTTGGCCTTCTTGTGACTCCATTTCGGAGCTCTTGTTGTATGGTTTTATATTTGCTCATTGTTCTGAGTCTGTCTTGTTGGGGTGGCTAGCTTATTGGGGTGGCTAGTGTATTGCTGGCTAGCTCTGGGTATTTTCCGCCGGGACATTGTATCCTATACCTTTTACGGTTGGTGTCCCGGTTGGGTGTTTCAAGCCATATATCGTTAATGCAGCGATCCTTATAACGTGGTTCAGTTATTTTGCGCGCATAAATCGTTAAAATGAAATCATTTTAACAGGGCCCATTGGGTTGCACGCCTGTAAACTGATTATACTGCAATCACGATAAGGATGGCCTTGTACATACTCGAGCCCATAAATATGGCGGTCAGTATTTAACTCGCAGTTTTTTACATCCAAAAAATGTATTTTTTAAAAAGGAGATGTATAATATTGTGTATAAAAATTTAAAAAAGATCACTAATTGACGAAAAGCGCAAAAATAATTTATAACATATAAAATTTAAAAATAAAACTTTTCCTTGGAAAAATGTCACGCAAAATATATAATAAAAAATCAGTTGCAATAGTTAAGCAATAGTTGTCTTATTCGTCTAGTCTTCCACAATCGGGTTCATAGCCAATGTTGCCAAAAAACTCACTAGTTCTAAAATCGTTGAAATACATGTTTAACCTTTTTAGTAGATTTGTAATACTGAATTTCACGCTGCTACTTAAAAATGCTGTTGAGATATGGCAAAATTACCTATAACTTCAACTGAGATATGGCAAAATGATATAAAACATTCGACCCACATTTAATCCCCCTTAGTGGCTGAATTTCTGAAATTTCTGAAATACATGTTTAACTATAAACATGCCTTGATAAAGTTTTAAGCACTTGTAACTAAGCCCTTGATAAAGTGTTCCACGATATAAGTTTCAATTAGCTTCTTGTCATTTTTTCACCGTATGCACATTGGACTTTTTCTGCATATAACTTTATTTTTTCTATTTATTTCATTTTGAGAATCTCCCTTTTTTGGATATATTTCTTTGTATTTTATTATAATTATCGGTTCTTATATTGCCGATTATTTATGTGATGTGATGGTTATTATTAACAAAAATTTTAATATATATACCGGGTGGTTATAATATAAATATAGGTATCTGTATTTGGAGCTATCTGTAGCCTGAAGGAAATCAAAATCGGTACACTTACTATTCGAGAAGGGGGGAAGAAGAATGTAACAATAAAAAGAAATTGCAATAATCGACGACAGATGGCGCTTTTGAGTGTGAAATATAATGTGTAATATTGTGTACCGTGGAGGTGTCGCAAACCTCAATGACTTAAAAGATCGCATTTCACAAAATGTGCGAAACATCACTCCTAATGCGTTACATTCCGCAGTTAAGCACGTCATGCACCGCCTGGATTGTGTCCTCCAGCAGAATGACCATGTGGAACCTGAACTTAATACATTTCACTCCGCTCAGTGAACAAAACTCGCCGGCATCCTTCGGAGAGGGGGATTTTTGGAAGTATAAACAAATATGTATCTGGTGTTTTAGTCCCGTAGAATTTTCATATCAGCTATTTAACATCTTTAAAACAATGTAGTGATCCATCGTGGAGCCTGAGGGCGATAAGTTTCTACCCGTGGGAATTGTTATGGCATCGCTCTTATTCTAAATAAAAGATTTGTCTGCAAATTGGCTGGTTTTTATGGAAGAAACTCTTGTGGACTCTTTTCATTGCCTCACCTCTTCGCCGTGATTGTTAATATCGACTGTAACTTGCTATATCTTTGACGGACTGCCATTTTCTCGTGGAGTATTGCATCTCGTAGTGTCTCATCTTCGTCAAAACGCCACACACACACATATATATATATATATATAATTATTATGTGTGTTTATGAAGATTGAGCCATCCGAATTTGTATCTGGGGGCAAATGTAGCATAACAAATCGAATGAAAAAAAAAACAGTAAAGAGGTTCGTATAGAAATTTTAAGAGTTCGTATAAAAATAAGTATGCATAAGGCCCTTCAAAAAATATCACTATAAAACAAGATTGTAGAAAATCACGAACAAAGAATTTTTGAGCGAAAAGTTTTATTCTGCGGTTTTAAGAATTGAAATGATGACTACTGTTCGGTGGAGGGGGGATTTTTGTTTTCGCATACACAGTTCAAAGCTACATTACAAACGTGGCTTTAGATTTAAAAAAGGAATCAATATAGTGTCAGTTTTAAATATTTCAATAAAGTTTCTTTTAGAAATGATCACGATAGCATTTGCAAAAAATGCTATCTATTGAGGGAAGATTCGTTAAAGAATCACGGCCAAAATTAAAAATAAATAATTTTATAGGAATAATATGCTTTCGTTTCAAAGAATTACGGAGTGTAATGATGTTATTATACTATCTCGCGGCAATATAAACAAAATAACTAACATTCCAACACTATCATGCAAAGTTGTCATTGGCAAATAGATGCAGTCAAAATTTCTTTTATTATTGATTCTATAAATCTAGGAACATAAAAAAGTTAAAACACAATGAGCATTAGTAAAAAATTTTTTGGCATTTGTATAAATTTGGAACATTTAGTTAAATTTTTAGTCAATTCATCTCTTTTTATTTGTATTATGAGGTACTGATATTGCTCTATCTTGAAGTAAAAGTTGAAACATACCATTTAAAAATGCAGTGAAAAAACTGAGTAGAATCCTCCCGCGATAACTTGCAGGAGGATCTTGAAATATTATCATGTCAGAGTTGCAAACTTTATAGTATTCTTTCGGGGTCTAGCCAGATAAACAAGTTTCCTCGAAAAATTCCAAGAAAATTATTCCTCGAATAAAACGTTTCTTGTTTTTCTGTGGTACTTATTTGAATTCCTTTATGAAATAAATTTTGTGGTACAAAACACGGGTCAGACTCTTGAAAAATATCTTCAAGTTGGCAACTATCATGGAAGAGCTCTGTATAACACTCTTTTCTTTAAAGATGCAAAATAATAAGAAATTCACCATTTAAGCTTAGTGTTTATGGGAACGATCAAACACACATTCAAAAGAAAATGAAACAACAAGAACGAAAAATCATGCATCAAGCATACATTATGTAACACATTCCAACACTTCCAAAATACTTTTACAAATATTTACCGTTTAATAAGGCGAAAAATATTATGTCTCACTAAACTATTTGGAAATACGCATAACACATTTAAAGACACAATTTCAGGAATTACCAACACTATTCGAAAAAATATCCAATTCTTTTGTGAAGCCCTGTATAGGATCTATAGTTTTGTATGTAAAGCAAAATTCTACAATTTAGTTTAGTTAGGCAGTGCGGAGCACAGTTGAAAATTCCCGTTCAGCAATTTCCGTCCATAAACGAAAATGTACTCTAGATGTTTTATGATACCCTATATATTATATATAATATTTATACACACCAGATAATAAAAAAAAAATTAGTTCAATTTAAAAACGCGTACCGCAACTGAAAACGCACTTCTAGCCATTATTATTAACAGGCAGTACTTTAATCGATTTCTTTTGTGTGTTCCTGTAAATGAACGATGAATGCTTTACACTCAAAGTAAACCTCTTGTAATGCCTCTCAGTGATCTATATCAATTTCAATTTGTTTGGAATAGTGAAAGATTCTTAAAGTGGACCCCAAACAATTTTCCCTATAGACCGTAATGTAACATTTTTTGAGTGTCTCTGTAAAGAAACTATAAGTGCTATGCACACCCTATTCTATAGTTAGTCTCTTGTAGCGCACCTCAGTGATATCTATCCATTTCAATATGTTTGAAATAGTGTAACATCATTAAAATGAACCGCAAATGATTCACCACCCCCCACCCCATACACCGCAATGCAATGGAATTCTTTTGAGTGTCCCTGTAAAGGAACTATAAGTGCTACACACTTCATTTTCAATACCGAACATGTGATAGCAAACTCTAATAACCTATATCCGTTGCATGACAATCTGGGTGTATTTACGCGAGTAAGAGAACGGACAGACAAACCGAATTCACAAACATTTTTTAACTATGTTGGAAAGAGTTAAAAATGAGGAACTCAATAACATTGCATTTAGCATTTTTTTATGTGGAAGTTATAAATTTCAGAGTCACAGAGCTGTACGCTTCACAAAAATGACAATTGATTGGCAGAATGATCGTTGTTGCCTGAAAAAATGAGTCCTTAATTTTAAAATGTAAAAAAAACAAAACTTTTGAAGGATCAGAATGAGCTTCCGGAGCGAAACATTTGTTGTAATTCTAAAATATGGGATTTAGAAGCTAGAACAATACGAGTTACGACTTTCCTATTTTTGCTACAGTCTCTAGTTTATTTCGAACAACATTAGATTGTGTCTGGAACCCTTTCACGTGGGACTCATATGAAAGCAACCGTTTCTTAATCCAAACGATTTCAAATGCTAAAAAATCATTAACATTGACTACTTTTTCTATTAACTTATTGCGGCCGAGTTAGCGTGTTTTAGCGAGAGGGATTTGCCATAACAGTGTTTTTGTGATATCTTTTATGATTATCCACATTCAATTTTAATTTACGTTAGGGTTGCTGTTTTTGTACTCTTCTGGTATGTTTATTTATTTGCATACATATACTTTTTAAATTTCTGTTGGTTTTTAAATTTTTTAAAATTAATATATTTCATATTTCATTTATACTCCAATATTTGTGATTTTTTTTTTTTTTTGGGGGGGGGGATGGGGATTGAGGGCAACGCCTTAGACGCTAAATCAAATTCTTCATACAAGCAACAGACAGTTTGAAATAGCGTAACATCATTAAAATGCACCGCAAACGGTTTTTCCACCATAGGCCGTAATTTAACGGAATTCTTTTGAGTGGCCCTGTAAATGAACTATAAATTCACTTCGTTTTCAATACCGAACATGCCATAGTAAACCCGAATAACATATATCAATTGCATTACAATCCGCGTCTATTGACGCGAGTTAGAGCAAGGACAGACAGACAGACAGACAAACCGAATTCATAAATACCTTTCAACTTCGTTAGAAAGTGTTAAAAAACTCTGTTAAAGTTATTTGTTGCTGTTTACTCGTTGTGGCGAGTTCTGTTTCATACGGCTCCGACATTGTCCTTTCATTTTCGATATCGATTTCTTACAAATAAATAGGATTTTCGTGTCTATAAAAAGTACTTTAAGTGACAAAATAATTCTTTTTGAACCGGTTAAAGTGGTGTTACCCCTTAGTAGCTTTAAAACAGATTTATTAAAGTTTTTGAGGAGGGCAGGAATATATTAAAATAATAGTTGATTAATCGACATTTGGTTTACGCAACACATCGTGTTATATTCATACCTTTCGCATATTAAAAATTAGATAATAATTTAATTGGGAATCCCACAATATCTCAACATCGTATTGTGCTGTCCTCTAAAAAAAAAAAAAAACCCACAGTGAAATGTTTTCTAAAAAAACCTCACCTTCATACTACATCAAATATTTCCCTAAAGTCAAATTTTTTGTTTTGTTCTGTTTTTATGAACCATTTAAAATAATAAAAATAGTTAAAAATACCTAAGGAGTGCTTATTTAGTTTTAAAATAATTTAAATTAACAGTTGCAGAATTCTGGAAAAACATGAGCTTCATTTTTACAGATTTTCTTGTTATAATAGAATTTTAGAAGTATCTACATAATTTTTTTAATGTTAAACCATTAACCCTTTGCGGTGCGGCGTAAGTCTGTTTGTAAAATGATGAAATAATAGACTGACACCAGAATTTACAAACGAATTCATTAGACAATAAAAACTTGCTTATTTTCCGGCACTTAATAAAAGGAAAATTTTAATTACATATTTTTGGTGCCGTTTGTCGGTTTTGGAATTAAAATTAGGTGTCCTTTTTTGTGGACACCGCCCGTTAAAGGGTTAAAATGCTTCATTTTCAGCTGATTATGTCAGGTGCTGTTTTTTTTTTCAGGTAACATAGGTTATTTTTTGGAAAAGTCGGTTTTTTTTTTAATTCTCGCATAATTGGCTACCATTTTATAATAAAGTGATCAAATGAAAAATGCTCAATATTAAAATCTTAGTTAGAACAAGCTGTAAAAATTTAGCCATGTTTAATTTTTATAAATTCTTTATTAGACTTTATATAGAGAGGATTTCAAAAAATGGGCTTTTTTTAGAGGACAGCACAATATATTTACCCATATACGACCGCTTAAATATTTGACCATTTGACTCAGAAACGTCATTTCGATCAATTTTTGTTAATCCGAGTTTTTGGTTAAGCAGTCTACAGAGCAGCGCATACTAATGCTAGAAATCCAAAGCAATAAAGTACAACATCATTTAGTGATTAAAAAAATAAGGGTGAGCAAGAAATTGATTAGCAAACCAATGTCCACTATCGGCCGAATCTGTTCTGTCATTTTATGTTACCATGGTTTCCACGTCGTTAAATTCTCTTCGCGTGCTGAGCTTTAGTCAACCTTTATCTTTTCGTAGAACGATTTTAGATTTCTACCCCTTCATCTCTACTTTTCCTTCAACCATTCGGCAAATCGAAAAATGGGAAAATATTTTGCTTTGACGCAAAATATAGGATGCTAAATTTAGGAATTATCGTAAGAAAAATATTTAGGGTATTTCGTTGCGTTTCAAGCCCTTCCCCCCCTTTTTTTTCTTTCTTTTATAAAATAAATCAAAGATGAACAAAATACTGATTATTTCAAATAAATAAATATATGAAAATATAATTTTATTTGTTAAATAAGTGATTTTGATGCGATTTCTTATTAATTTTTTAAAAATAAGGAAAAAAAAATGCAATATCTGATATTTACTAAACACGTCTTACGAATAAATAATCATAGTTTTTTCCCCATACATGTACACTTCATACATGTGAAGTGTACATAGTCTCCTTAAGTATCCGTAAATGTGTATTAAAGTAACCTAAATAAAGAAAATATCTTTTAAGATTAAGATAGGTAAAACATGAAATCTATCTCCAAAGATCATGGTTGTATTTATATAAAACCGATCGCCTACAATTTATGTGGTGTTATGTTTGCAATGAATTATTAGTTAAAAAAAATATTTTTTTACTGAGAATGGAATGAATTGCAATCTAAAAACTTCCAGAGATATATTCATTCAATTACTACCCATCATGATTTTCCACATCTTTTCTCTATGTTAATTAATAAAAATAGCTGTAAAATATCAGGAAATTCTCAGCTATTTAAGCTAATAATTTATTGGAAACATAACACCACATAAATTGTTGGCGATCGGTTTTATATAAATACTACCATGATCTTTGGATATATCTTTTAAGATTAAGATAGGTAAACATGAAATCTATCTCCAAAGATCATGGTTGAATTTATATAAAACCGATCGCCTACAATTTATGTGATGTTATGTTTGCAATGAATTATTAGTTAAAAAAAAATATTTTTTTACTGAGAATGGAATGAATTGCAATCTAAAAACTTCCAGAGATATATTCATTCAATTACTTCCCATCATGATTTTCCACATCTTTTCTCTATGTTAATTAATAAAAATAGCTGTAAAATATCAGGAAATTCTCAGCTATTTAAGCTAATAATTTATTGGAAACATAACACCACATAAATTGTTGGCGATCGGTTTTATATAAATACTACCATGATCTTTGGAGATATATTTTAAGATTGAGATAGGTAAAACATGAAACCTATCTCCAAAGATCATGGTTGTATTTATATAAAACCGATCACCTACAATTTATGTGATGTTATGTTTGCAATGAATTATTAGTTAAAAAAAATATTTTTTACTGAGAATGGAATGAATTGCAATCTAAAAACTTCCAGAGATATATTCATTCAATTACTCCCCATCATGATTTTCCACATCATTTCTCTATGTTAATTAATAAAAATAGCTGTAAAATATCAGGAAATTCTCAGCTATTTAAGCTAATAATTTATTGGAAACATAACACCACATAAATTGTTGGCGATCGGTTTTATATAAATACTACCATGATCTTTGGAGATATCTTTTAAGATTAAGATAGGTAAAACATGAAATTTATCTCCAAAGATCATGGTTGTATGTATATAAAACCGATCGCCTACAATTTATGTGATGTTATGTTTGCAATAAATTATTAGTTAAAAAAAATATTTTTTTACTGAGAATGGAATGAATTGCAATCTAAAAACTTCCAGAGATATATTCATTCAATTACTCCCCATCATGATTTTCCACATCTTTTCTCTATGTTAATTAATAAAAATAGCTGTAAAATATCAGGAAATTCTCAGCTATTTAAGCTAATAATTTATTGGAAACATAACACCACATAAATTGTTGGCGATCGGTTTTATATAAATACTACCATGATCTTTGGAGATATATTTTAAGATTGAGATAGGTAAAACATGAAATCTATCTCCAAAGATCATGGTTGTATTTATATAAAACCGATCACCTACAATTTATGTGATGTTATGTTTGCAATGAATTATTAGTTAAAAAAATATTTTTTACTGAGAATGGAATGAATTGCAATCTAAAAACTTCCAGAGATATATTCATTCAATTACTCCCCATCATGATTTTCCACATCTTTTCTCTATGTTAATTAATAAAAATAGCTGTAAAATATCAGGAAATTCTCAGCTACTTAAGCTAATAATTTATTGGAAACATAACACCACATAAATTGTTGGCGATCGGTTTTATATAAATACTACCATGATCTTTGGAGATATCTTTTAAGATTAAGATAGGTAAAACATGAAATCTATCTCCAAAGATCATGGTTGTATTTATATAAAACCGATCGCCTACAATTTATGTGATGTTATGTTTGCAATGAATTATTAGTTAAAAAAAATATTTATTTACTGAGAATGGAATGAATTGCAATCTAAAAACTTCCAGAGATATATTCATTCAATTACTCCCCATCATGATTTTCCACATCTTTTCTCTATGTTAATTAATAAAAATAGCTGTAAAATATCAGGAAATTCTCAGCTATTTAAGCTAATAATTTATTGGAAACATAACACCACATAAATTGTTGGCGATCGGTTTTATATAAATACTACCATGATCTTAGGATATAACTTTTAAGATTAAGATAGGTAAACATGAAATCTATCTCCAAAGATCATGGTTGAATTTATATAAAACCGATCGCCTACAATTTATGTGATGTTATGTTTGCAATGAATTATTAGTTAAAAAATATATTTTTTTACTGAGAATGGAATGAATTGCAATCTAAAAACTTCCAGAGATATATTCATTCAATTACTCCCCATCATGATTTTCCACATCTTTTCTCTATGTTAATTAATAAAAATAGCTGTAAAATATCAGGAAATTCTCAGCTATTTAAGCTAATAATTTATTGGAAACATAACACCACATAAATTGTTGGCGATCGGTTTTATATAAATACTACCATGATCTTTGGAGATATATTTTAAGATTGAGATAGGTAAAACATGAAATCTATCTCCAAAGATCATGTTGTATTTATATAAAACCGATCACCTACAATTTATGTGATGTTATGTTTGCAATGAATTATTAGTTAAAAAAAATATTTTTTACTGAGAATGGAATGAATTGCAATCTAAAAACTTCCAGAGATATATTCATTCAATATCTCCCCATCATGATTTTCCACATCTTTTCTCTATGTTAATTAATAAAAATAGCTGTAAAATATCAGGAAATTCTCAGCTATTTAAGCTAATAATTTATTGGAAACATAACACCACATAAATTGTTGGCGATCGGTTTTATATAAATACTACCATGATCTTTGGAGATATCTTTTAAGATTAAGATAGGTAAAACATGAAATTTATCTCCAAAGATCATGGTTGTATGTATATAAAACCGATCGCCTACAATTTATGTGAAGTTATGTTTGCAATAAATTATTAGTTAAAAAAAATATTTTTTTACTGAGAATGGAATGAATTGCAATCTAAAAACTTCCAGAGATATATTCATTCAATTACTCCCCATCATGATTTTCCACATCTTTTCTCTATGTTAATTAATAAAAATAGCTGTAAAATATCAGGAAATTCTCAGCTATTTAAGCTAATAATTTATTGGAAACATAACACCACATAAATTGTTGGCGATCGGTTTTATATAAATACTACCATGATCTTTGGAGATATCTTTTAAGATTAAGATAGGTAAAACATGAAATTTATCTCCAAAGATTATGGTTGTATGTATATAAAACCGATCGCCTACAATTTATGTGATGTTATGTTTGCAATAAATTATTAGTTAAAAAAAATATTTTTTTACTGAGAATGGAATGAATTGCAATCTAAAAACTTCCAGAGATATATTCATTCAATTACTCCCCATCATGATTTTCCACATCTTTTCTCTATGTTAATTAATAAAAATAGCTGTAAAATATCAGGAAATTCTCAGCTATTTAAGGTAATAATTTATTGGAAACATAACACCACATAAATTGTTGGCGATCGGTTTTATATAAATACTACCATGATCTTTGGATATATCTTTTAAGATTAAGATAGGTAAACATGAAATCTATCTCCAAAGATCATGGTTGAATTTATATAAAACCGATCGCCTACAATTTATGTGATGTTATGTTTGCAATGAATTATTAGTTAAAAAAAATATTTTTTACTGAGAATGGAATGAATTGCAATCTAAAAACTTCCAGAGATATATTCATTCAATTACTCCCCATCATGATTTTCCACATCTTTTCTCTATGTTAATTAATAAAAATAGCTGTAAAATATCAGGAAATTCTCAGCTATTTAAGCTAATAATTTATTGGAAACCTAACACCACATAAATTGTTGGCGATCGGTTTTATATAAATACTACCATGATCTTTGGATATATCTTTTAAGATTAAGATAGGTAAACATGAAATCTATCTCCAAAGATCATGGTTGAATTTATATAAAACCGATCGCCTACAATTTATGTGATGTTATGTTTGCAATGAATTATTAGTTAAAAAAAAATATTTTTTTACTGAGAATGGAATGAATTGCAATCTAAAAACTTCCAGAGATATATTCATTCAATTACTTCCCATCATGATTTTCCACATCTTTTCTCTATGTTAATTAATAAAAATAGCTGTAAAATATCAGGAAATTCTCAGCTATTTAAGCTAATAATTTATTGGAAACATAACACCACATAAATTGTTGGCGATCGGTTTTATATAAATACTACCATGATCTTTGGAGATATATTTTAAGATTGAGATAGGTAAAACATGAAACCTATCTCCAAAGATCATGGTTGTATTTATATAAAACCGATCACCTACAATTTATGTGATGTTATGTTTGCAATGAATTATTAGTTAAAAAAAATATTTTTTACTGAGAATGGAATGAATTGCAATCTAAAAACTTCCAGAGATATATTCATTCAATTACTCCCCATCATGATTTTCCACATCATTTCTCTATGTTAATTAATAAAAATAGCTGTAAAATATCAGGAAATTCTCAGCTATTTAAGCTAATAATTTATTGGAAACATAACACCACATAAATTGTTGGCGATCGGTTTTATATAAATACTACCATGATCTTTGGAGATATCTTTTAAGATTAAGATAGGTAAAACATGAAATTTATCTCCAAAGATCATGGTTGTATGTATATAAAACCGATCGCCTACAATTTATGTGATGTTATGTTTGCAATAAATTATTAGTTAAAAAAAATATTTTTTTACTGAGAATGGAATGAATTGCAATCTAAAAACTTCCAGAGATATATTCATTCAATTACTCCCCATCATGATTTTCCACATCTTTTCTCTATGTTAATTAATAAAAATAGCTGTAAAATATCAGGAAATTCTCAGCTATTTAAGCTAATAATTTATTGGAAACATAACACCACATAAATTGTTGGCGATCGGTTTTATATAAATACTACCATGATCTTTGGAGATATATTTTAAGATTGAGATAGGTAAAACATGAAATCTATCTCCAAAGATCATGGTTGTATTTATATAAAACCGATCACCTACAATTTATGTGATGTTATGTTTGCAATGAATTATTAGTTAAAAAAATATTTTTTACTGAGAATGGAATGAATTGCAATCTAAAAACTTCCAGAGATATATTCATTCAATTACTCCCCATCATGATTTTCCACATCTTTTCTCTATGTTAATTAATAAAAATAGCTGTAAAATATCAGGAAATTCTCAGCTACTTAAGCTAATAATTTATTGGAAACATAACACCACATAAATTGTTGGCGATCGGTTTTATATAAATACTACCATGATCTTTGGAGATATCTTTTAAGATTAAGATAGGTAAAACATGAAATCTATCTCCAAAGATCATGGTTGTATTTATATAAAACCGATCGCCTACAATTTATGTGATGTTATGTTTGCAATGAATTATTAGTTAAAAAAAATATTTATTTACTGAGAATGGAATGAATTGCAATCTAAAAACTTCCAGAGATATATTCATTCAATTACTCCCCATCATGATTTTCCACATCTTTTCTCTATGTTAATTAATAAAAATAGCTGTAAAATATCAGGAAATTCTCAGCTATTTAAGCTAATAATTTATTGGAAACATAACACCACATAAATTGTTGGCGATCGGTTTTATATAAATACTACCATGATCTTAGGATATAACTTTTAAGATTAAGATAGGTAAACATGAAATCTATCTCCAAAGATCATGGTTGAATTTATATAAAACCGATCGCCTACAATTTATGTGATGTTATGTTTGCAATGAATTATTAGTTAAAAAATATATTTTTTTACTGAGAATGGAATGAATTGCAATCTAAAAACTTCCAGAGATATATTCATTCAATTACTCCCCATCATGATTTTCCACATCTTTTCTCTATGTTAATTAATAAAAATAGCTGTAAAATATCAGGAAATTCTCAGCTATTTAAGCTAATAATTTATTGGAAACATAACACCACATAAATTGTTGGCGATCGGTTTTATATAAATACTACCATGATCTTTGGAGATATATTTTAAGATTGAGATAGGTAAAACATGAAATCTATCTCCAAAGATCATGTTGTATTTATATAAAACCGATCACCTACAATTTATGTGATGTTATGTTTGCAATGAATTATTAGTTAAAAAAAATATTTTTTACTGAGAATGGAATGAATTGCTATCTAAAAACTTCCAGAGATATATTCATTCAATATCTCCCCATCATGATTTTCCACATCTTTTCTCTATGTTAATTAATAAAAATAGCTGTAAAATATCAGGAAATTCTCAGCTATTTAAGCTAATAATTTATTGGAAACATAACACCACATAAATTGTTGGCGATCGGTTTTATATAAATACTACCATGATCTTTGGAGATATCTTTTAAGATTAAGATAGGTAAAACATGAAATTTATCTCCAAAGATCATGGTTGTATGTATATAAAACCGATCGCCTACAATTTATGTGAAGTTATGTTTGCAATAAATTATTAGTTAAAAAAAATATTTTTTTACTGAGAATGGAATGAATTGCAATCTAAAAACTTCCAGAGATATATTCATTCAATTACTCCCCATCATGATTTTCCACATCTTTTCTCTATGTTAATTAATAAAAATAGCTGTAAAATATCAGGAAATTCTCAGCTATTTAAGCTAATAATTTATTGGAAACATAACACCACATAAATTGTTGGCGATCGGTTTTATATAAATACTACCATGATCTTTGGAGATATCTTTTAAGATTAAGATAGGTAAAACATGAAATTTATCTCCAAAGATTATGGTTGTATGTATATAAAACCGATCGCCTACAATTTATGTGATGTTATGTTTGCAATAAATTATTAGTTAAAAAAAATATTTTTTTACTGAGAATGGAATGAATTGCAATCTAAAAACTTCCAGAGATATATTCATTCAATTACTCCCCATCATGATTTTCCACATCTTTTCTCTATGTTAATTAATAAAAATAGCTGTAAAATATCAGGAAATTCTCAGCTATTTAAGCTAATAATTTATTGGAAACAAAACACCACATAAATTGTTGGCGATCGGTTTTATATAAATACTACCATGATATTTGGAGATATCTTTTAAGATTAAGATAGGTAAAACATGAAATTTATCTCCAAAGATCATGGTTGTATGTATATAAAACCGATCGCCTACAATTTATGTGATGTTATGTTTGCAATAAATTATTAGTTAAAAAAAATATTTTTTTACTGTGAATGGAATGAATTGCAATCTAAAAACTTCCAGAGATATATTCATTCAATTACTCCCCATCATGATTTTCCACATCTTTTCTCTATGTTAATTAATAAAAATAGCTCTAAAATATCAGGAAATTCTCAGCTATTTAAGCTAATAATTTATTAGAAACATAACACCACATAAATTGTTGGCGATTGGTTTTATATAAATACTACCATGATCTTTGGGGATATCTTTTAAGATTAAGATAGGTAAAACATGAATTCTATCTCCAAAGATCATGGTTGTATTTATATAAAACCGATCGCCTACAATTTATGTGATGTTATGTTTGCAATGAATTATTAGTTAAAAAAAATATTTATTTACTGAGAATGGAATGAATTGCAATCTAAAAACTTCCAGAGATATATTCATTCAATTACTCCCCATCATGATTTTCCACATCTTTTCTCTATGTTAATTAATAAAAATAGCTGTAAAATATCAGGAAATTCTCAGCTATTTAAGCTAATAATTTATTGGAAACAAAACACCACATAAATTGTTGGCGATCGGTTTTATAGAAATACTACCATGATATTTGGAGATATCTTTTAAGATTAAGATAGGTAAAACATGAAATCTATCTCCAAAGATCATGGTTGTATGTATATAAAACCGATCGCCTACAATTTATGTGATGTTATGTTTGCAATGAATTATTAGTTAAAAAAAATATTTTTTTACTGAGAATGGAATGAATTGCAATCTAAAAACTTCCAGAGATATATTCATTCAATTACTCCCCATCATGATTTTCCACATCTTTTCTCTATGTTAATAAAAATAGCTGTAAAATATCAGGAAATTCTCAGCTATTTAAGCTAATAATTTATTGGAAACATAACACCACATAAATTGTTGGCGATCGGTTTTATATAAATACTACCATGATCTTTGGAGATATCTTTTAAGATTAAGATAGGTAAAACATGAAATCTATCTCCAAAGATCATGGTTGTATGTATATAAAATCGATCGCCTACAATTTATGTGATGTTATGTTTGCAATGAATTATTAGTTTAAAAAAATATTTTTTTACTGAGAATGGAATGAATTGCAATCTAAAAACTTCCAGAGATATATTTATTCAATTACTCCCCATCATGATTTTCCACATCTTTCCTCTATGTTAATTAATAAAAATAGCTGTAAAATATCAGGAAATTCTCAGCTATTTAAGCTAATAATTTATTGGAAACATAACACCACATAAATTGTTGGCGATCGGTTTTATATAAATACTACCATGATCTTTGGAGATATCTTTTAAGATTAAGATAGGTAAAACATGAAATCTATCTCCAAAGATCATGGTTGTATGTATATAAAACCGATCGCCTACAATTTATGTGATGTTATGTTTGCAATGAATTATTAGTTAAAAAAAATATTTTTTTACTGAGAATGGAATGAATTGCAATCTAAAAACTTCCAGAGATATATTCATTCAATTACTCCCCATCATGATTTTCCACATCTTTTCTCTATGTTAATAAAAATAGCTGTAAAATATCAGGAAATTCTCAGCTATTTAAGCTAATAATTTATTGGAAACATAACACCACATAAATTGTTGGCGATCGGTTTTATATAAATACTACCATGATCTTTGGAGATATCTTTTAAGATTAAGATAGGTAAAACATGAAATCTATCTCCAAAGATCATGGTTGTATTTATATAAAACCGATCGCCTACAATTTATGTGATGTTATGTTTGCAATGAATTATTAGTTAAAAAAAATATTTTTTTACTAAGAATGGAATGAATTGCAATCTAAAAACTTCCAGAGATATATTCATTCAATTACTCCCCATCATGATTTTCCACATCTTTTCTGTATGTTAATTAATAAAAATAGCTGTAAAATATCAGGAAATTCTCAGCTATTTAAGCTAATAATTTATTGGAAACATAACACCACATAAATTGTTGGCGATCGGTTTTATATAAATACTACCATGATCTTTGGAGATATCTTTTAAGATTAAGATAGGTAAAACATGAAATCTATTTTCTTTATTTAGGTTACTTAAATACACATTTCCGGAAACTTAAGGAGACCCGGTACACTTCACTTTTCGAACAAGTTGGAAATTGTACGTCAAACGTGACAAATGAGGTGCCTTCGTACTTTTATTATTTTAGTGAAATGAATTCTATCGTCTGTTATTATGATAGGATTTAATTCCGTAATAAAATAAGTACATTTTAAGTTGGCAACATTTATATTTTTTGTTGACATTGACTGAAAATTCCAATGGAAAACTTAAGCCTAGCTGTGAAAATTTCAGAACTTGAAATCTATATTTATACTCTTTTTCCATCTAATATCTCTTTCTCCGGAAACATACATCCAAAAAACTGTCGATAGATTATAGGATTGCTATAACTAAACAATTTTAGTATACAAATTCGGTTTTTAAATTCAGTAATACGGAAATAATAGGACTCCATCTTTAATAGGACGTCATCACCATGGCAACGTAGGATCATTATACCTATCATGATATCACTGAATAAATTACGTATGACAGGATTTATTAGAATGAAGAATATGACTATAATTTGGTCATAGAGGTTATAAAATATCATATACGTCCTATATGACTATAACGCCATACATGTCAAATAACATGGCGATACATTTCGGTCGCTTGACGATTCATCCTCGGAAGCTGCTACAACAAGGAAGTACCGATTTTTAAAAAAATCAAATTACTTAATAAATACTTCTATTAAAATCTTTTTAAGTTTTGATCCGTTTTTCATAAATTTTGAAATGACTCGACAAAATCCTGTAACGATTATATAAAATTTCAAACCATTCGGTTGGATAGTTTTTGCACTGTTATATGCGGATGAACGGACGGACTAGACAGCGACTATAGGTGCTACGTATTTATATGATTACGAACGCAACTAAAAATGAGGAAAATAGGCAGTGGTGGCTCGTGGATTATTTAAATAAGAGTTAACAATACATAAATTGCTAAAATAAAATCGACCAGTACGACTTAATGTACTTGTTCAAATACATTTGAATCTTCAAAAGTTAAATGGAAACAGAGCAACTAATCGAAATGACAAGCATTTAGTAAAAGTGTACCATTTTACTTTCTATGAACGAAGCTGATACAAACAAAGACAAAAATTAGCTAGCCGAATATAGGTTTCTTATATTCAGTTAGCTAATTTTTGCAACCAAGGGAGATTTCGGGTAAACAACAATCAAAACAGACACAGTGAAATATTCGAGCTTTCGTACACTGAAAAATGTGCAAATGGAAAGATAGGAGCGGTGTCTTTGCCTCACGTTCCCCTCGTCACTTTCGTCCGTATACACTGGTTTCGACGGGTATTTCTTCGATCACACGTGCGATCCTGGAAAGACCCGGGTGCTCGATATTGATAATTTTCAAAATTAACATTATTACAGTAATATTTTTCCAGGTACATATTTAAAAGAGAGGAGGGGGGGGGGGGTTAAACTCATCCTAGAAATTGACCCTATCTGGAAATGGGATTAGTATTATTTTACTTTATTTGTTAATTTATTTCCCCGTTTTTCGTTGGGGATTCACTAGTCCATGTGCTCCTATACAGGAGCCGCCATTGAAAATAGGAATTTTCCAATTTTTTTGTTTGAAATGTACTTAGACAGCCCTTGTATATTCTACCGAAGTTATGTAAAGATCAGATGATTAGTAATATGTGAAAGAAGCTTTTGACTGCATCCATTTCCCTTTAAAAGTATGAGAGTTCCAAACTTTAAATTCATTTTTCTCATTTCACTTTTTTTCTTTTACATTTTGCTATCTTTAAAATGCTTAAACTTCAACAGATATGTAGAAAATGACATATAATTATTTTACAGAGCGAAAAAAATATACGCAATAGAATTAGGGATGGATTTTGAAAGAATGGGTGCAATTTTTTAAAATGTAAATATGAAGAAACTATTGTTTTTCATTTAACTTTAGTATAGGTAAGGCCTTTTCTGTTTCTTTTTCTCATAAACTACTGAGTTTATATAAAAATTAATACCTAAAGGTTATGAAGGATACTCCTGTGAATATATGAAAAAAATGTTAAAAATTGAAAAGTTTTTAACGAGTTTTTTTTTAAATATTATATTTTAAATCTAGCCATATTATATTTTTTGTCGTGAAAATCATTTTGTTTAACAATTTTATTTTATGATATGCAAAAAAGACACAAAAAAATAAAATAAAATAAATAAATAAATAAAAATGTTCCTTTAAATATACACTTCCGGTTAAAAAGCTGAAACAAAAGCAGCCATATCTAGATTTCCAATGATCGGACGAAGAAAAAAAAAACCCTTTCTAGATAACTAATTGTACAGTAGGGTAGAGTGAAAAAAACGAAAGTAGTAATTTTGATTTCGGATAGCAACCAAAAGTTGCCTTTTAGTACCTATAATATACGTGCAAAATTTCATGAATTTTGAAAAACTCCTTCAGGGCTCTACCAGGACTTTTATATTTTCATTGTTTCACTCAATAGGTTTTTACAATAAGTTGTGCATTTACAGTGTTTGTTGGTAATCCCGTTTGACATTTTTATATTTAGAATGTTTAGTGTAACTTCCTTTATCATTTCTAAAACTTAGTCCTAATTAAAAATTTTTTGAAACGTTTTATTGCGTTTTACAAGTGTTTTTAAGGCAAAAATGAGTACGTGTGGAGGCAAACCAAAGTTTACCAATTACTAGAAGTGTTGTGTAATGTGTCATATTTGTTTTTCCTACAAAACTAAATGAAGTTTCTTTTTGCTAACAATAGCAGACTTTATAAATATTTCTAATATACAAGACAAGAATTAAAATAGAGTAGGAATGGCAAAGTTCCTTCACAGTCATAGGTATTTCAAATCCTAAGAGAAAAGATCGAAGAAATTTAGAAGAAAGCATCAATTCCTGTAGTTTCCCAGAGGCGTATTGATCAAATGATAGACAATAAATTTTTCTGAATATCAGAACTTTATTCGATTCCCTAAATCCAAAAGAAATGATAATTAAATAAAGAAGGATCACTTTTTCAAAGCTGAAGCTGTAAGTAAACTTCTAGACATTTCGGCGTGCAAATACAAGCCAATTACTAAGTGTACCTGTGAAAAATCTAAGAAGTCGCCTCCAAGACAACAGGAATTCCTTCTTGACCAAAGGTCAACAAGAAAGATGGTTAGTGGCACAAGTAAATTGATATAAAGGGACGACAGAAAAACAACGGACTCGATGAGTGCTGAAAAGGCAAGTTTAAAGTCTGCAGCTAATCAGGACAGTTCAGTTGTTATTTACCGTGACAGTGGTGATGAAGAAAGAAGTAGTAGCTCTTCATCAAGGTGTGAAGAATTAATATCCATATCACAAGCATCTACTTCTAAAGAAGAATCACAAAGACAAATGAGAACACATCTACCTACGGCTTCAAGGGTCTCAGATCAGAATAGGGAGTGGCAGCACTAGCTTCTGTAACTATACAAGATATTGACATTATAACAGAAAACAATTCCTCACATATAATTGACAGAAACAAAGTACGCAGAGAACGAAAGAAAACTAGAGAATGTGCTAAAAAAGATTATCTGAAAGCTTTAGAAGAACAACATATGGTTTGATGGAAGAAAAGGTAAAAGTTAATGAGTTAAAAGGTAAAAATCTTGTTTTTTCACATATGAAGGTTATAATTTTTAAGAGCTGGTAGAGCCCTAAAGATGAAGTCCAAATTAAATGAAAATTTAACCTAATATTCAGTGTGACAAAAGACAAATTTTGAGACCTGTCGGAAGAAAAAATTAAAAAAAAATCATGGTTATTTACACTTCTTTTTCTTTTCACTTATATAGGGGATCATCTTTAAGAGGTGGTAGAGCCCTAAAGATGAATTCCAAATTAAATGAAAATTTAACCTAATATTCAGTGAGCCAAAAGGCAAATTTTAAGACCTATCCGAAGAAAAAATTCTAAGGAAGTTTTTTCATTGTCATTTTCACTCCACCCTATATGTAGTCTTTCAAACAAAATAGTAACGATTTCTGAGATATTTTGCCGAAAATTGGCTACTTAAACGTAATGGGATACCTTTAAAACTGCGAGTGGAATAAAATGTAAGAAAAAATTGTAATAATATATATATATATATATATTATTAGATTGTTTCTTTAATCCGACACTGAACACTCATTTTTGTAAAGAAATGAACAGAAATAGATTATTTTATTTTCAATTCGCAATGAATTTTATTTATATGAGAAATGGGGGATTTTGATTTACTTCCCTGAAAGAAATTATGTTGATGGGGGAGCATTTTCTTGAATTATTGAAATTCTGCCAGAACCAATCTTAGACAATCGTAGACATATAAATATAATGAGTAAGGGGTTCAAAACAACAGAAAAATAAAACGAAAAGTAGAAGAATCTAAGGATGAAGTTCTTTAATTTTAGACCAAACTTATATTTATGAGTGAATTATAAGCCGAGGTACAGAATTTAAAAATAAAACTGTGAAGAAACTGAAAATAAACTTTTCATTTTCTTCGTCAGTTCAATTTTTAAAACAAAACAGAGACTGAAATAATGGACAGAAAAAAGTAAAGATTGAAATTTTAGACACGTAATAACTGAAGCTACGTGATTTTATAAAGGCAAATTAAAAAAAAATAATAATATTTCTATCTTTAATTATCAAAAAAGCTGTTAACGCTAAAATTAAGAAAAATACGTTAAAAGAGCGATAAAACCGCCAAACAACAGCGTAATACGAATATTATTTTAAAATAATTATTTTTGTTATCTGACGATAATCAGTTGCAGATTTCGTTATGAAATCGCGTTTTCTTGAAGAAGAACGCGTGAGTTTAAATTAATTATATTGCTTTCTTTATTATACTTTTACTATCATAATAATTACACCACTGATGAAAATGATTTGATCAATACGCAGATTGGTGCTAAAAAAATTAAGAAGTTTTTATTAGTGTAGATTTTAGCGTCAAAATATATAATTATTAATTATTGGATACGATTAGATATATGGTTCTGCATATATATTACAATAAGCTTTATGTTATTTAAATTATTAATATTAAAGTGAAATTATTTTAAAAGGTTCGTATGTTTTAATCTACAAACTAATCTAAATATGAAAATTAATTATAATCAAATGTTCAAGTTAGATTAAGCATAGTATAAGTGTATCTAGGGCCTAAATAAAGTATAGGCCGACAGAAAAGGGAAGAAGGGGGTACATCAAATTTAGCGTGCATTTTTAAAAGTTTAAAAAGTTTATTTAGAAAATCTACATAGGTTTTTCAGATAAAGTCTTAAAACAATCTTTTGTAAATCAGTTACTTCAAAAAGCAACTGAAAATAATTATTGAGATTCAAGAAGTAATTTGAATCTAGATGGATAAAAAATTCACTTTGTCATTTATATTGTTTATATAACAAAGGGAAATATTCCATTGAAACGATTAATTATAAATGTATGAGGAATTATTATGATGAAACTGGATTCGTAGTAAGTATAAGTTTAAGTCATTGTAATGTAAGCATACTATAACTGTATGAGAAGGAGGAGGTTTCACAAAATTTAGTATGGATTTTTTAAAACATTATATAGTTTAATTAAAAATTCTACAGGTGGTTCTGGTTAAGTTTTAAAACAACTTTTCGTAACACCAGCCGAAATTATTCATAAGTGGTTATTTCACCCAATATGGATTAAAAATGCACTTTATGTTATTTAAATTGTTTATAATTATTTGAAATATTTTTAAGTATTCAAACTAATGTAAATATGAAATTTAACCAATTCTTAGTAAGCATAAGTTCAAGTCATTGTAAAGTAATTATATTATAATTGTATGGGGACGTGAAGGGCATGCATCAAATTTAGTAAGCAATTTTTTAATTCAAATAGTTAGGCCGACAGAGGAGGAGTGACGGTGCACCAAATTTAATTTATATTTTTTAATAATTTTTAATTGTTTAATTTAAAAAATCAGCACTTTTAATCGTTAATCGAAAAAATTGAAATTTGAAAAATCGTTAAGAATTGAAACGATTTTTCGTGAAACGGTTACTTTTAAAAACAACTGAAAATATTCATGAAGGGGTTATTTCTCTTAATATGCAGTAAAAGTGCACTTTATACTATTCAAATTGTTTCTAACAAACTGAAGTATTCTTAAGTTTTGAAATGATTAATTATAAACGTATGAAGATTTATGTATTAATCTACAAACTATAATGTGAATATGAAATTAAACCGATTCTTAAGTAAGCAAAAGTTCAAGCCATTGTACTGTTAAGCCAACCAACTGTTATATCTAATTTAATGTAATGTTTTAAGCTAACATTAACACGGTGCGTGCACTCCTTGGAATTTCCGCTGTTTAAGAATTTTTTTTTTATTTAATATTTAAATCGACGAATTCGTAATCGCCTCGTTTATTCAAAGAATGTGCGATTAAATAAGGAGAAAAATTGTATTAAGAAATCGTGGTCACCCTGTATTATTATGCATGTTAGTCCATGATATATTTATTTAATCCCAAGGGATGGGATATGGTGGCAGCTAAAAAGTACTCGCTACTCTCATATTAAAAATGCATTACTATTCTTTAAAGTTGATTTAATTTACTCAGAAGAAATGCAATGCAAATATATTTTTAAAAAATGCATACTTTCAAATACGATGTTTTTCAGTTAAAATAAAAACTTGGAAAATCTCATTTTATACACATTTTACTCCTCAGTCCTATATTTTAAGATGAATGAATGTTGTTTATTTACTAACTGGCTTGCGCCCAGCTAGCGCACGCACCAGAAAATCTTTTAATTCCACCTTCCACGACCAGGGAGCGTATCCTGTTCTAAACGAACTTCCGACACGTGTCCTCAAGGCCTGTGGCACCATATAGCAGGCGTGCTGCGCACGCACTGCAAAATCTTTTAGTCCCACCTTCCACCACCAGGGTCGCACTCAGCTCTAAACAAACCTCTTTCCGAATGAACTACGCGCCGCAAAATCCTTTAGTTCTATCTTCCACCACTAGTAGGGGCATTCTGTTCTAAATAAACCTCCAACACGTGTCCCTGCTTCCTGCGGCACCGTATAGCAGGCGTACTGCGCACTACAAAATCTTTTGGCATTAACGCGATATTTTAATTACCACCGAACACCCCTCCCCCCCTCTCGCCCTCAAAATTAAATCAGCCACCTTTAACATTTACAAATATCGTTTAATTTTGAAAGAGAAACAAAATGAACGTGGTTGAAACAGAAACAAAATAGCGCTTTTTTAGCTTTCACTTTGAAATTTATTTTATTTCGTTTAGGAAAGCAAATGGAGAGATGCCCCGAAGCAGAAGTAAATTCAATACGACCGCCTCTTCCGTCTGAGTCAGCTTGATTATGTCGGGTCAATTTTTTTGCAAATATTAAGAAAAGTTACCGGTCGATTTTCTCAAAAGTTGGATATTTGGAATCAGAAAAATAAAATACATATATACTGTGAGCTTCAAACCGATACCTCGAATAGTTTTCTTAATATTCGAGGATAAGTGAAAATATGAATAAACAGCAACCCATGAAACACTCGACTCGCATCGCTACCCTGGTTTATTTAATTACTTCTGGGAAGACTATAGAACAACCGAAGAAAAAAAGGTGTATTTTTTTTTTTTACGAGAGTTCGTTATGGATTTTAATTAATATCTCGGCTAATTATTAAAAAATCGGACCCTCAAGTGCAACAGTATTTGCCTCACCCAAATTTTCATAGCTCTAGGTGCGGTAGATTTCGCGAGCAAACAAACAAGCAAACAGACACACAGAGCGAAACTTTCTTTTATTAGTATAGATTACTAGCAACTCGTTGTTTGTAGTTTTGGGGGAATATACATGTCAATCCAGTTTTTAAATTAAAATGAATAAGCCATAAGTTAGAAATTATTATCATATATAAATCTTAATTAGACCTTTAAATCTCCTAAGATTCCTTAAAATTGACCATTATTTCTGGAGTTTTTCAGTATTGAAAGATTGATTGATTCTCCCATTTTTCTTTCTCGTTTTCTCAAAAACATTTTAGATATCGGTATGCGAGAAACTGCATATTGTAGCCAGAAACATCCTCTATCTTCCTCTGATAAGTTTAGTGTATGTTATGCAACCGTTTCCGAGGCTAAATATTCCGGGCAAACAAACAGACAAGTATTTTTTTTTAATTCTATTTTTGACTACACGTCGTCTAAATAGTCAAATGTACTTAAAAATATGTGTTTTTCTGAAAATCACTGACAGACACTCAACTTTTATACATTAGTATAGATTGTAAGAAAAATTCTGCTGATAAATTATTTATATCCTAATATTAATCAAGCTTATGAGGGCAGTTTGATAAGTCCGTGACTTTGAAATGAAAAAAACAATATACATACCAAAATACATTTTATTTTTCGACATAATCTCCTTTCATAATGATACACTTTTTCCAACGATGTTCTAATTTTTTTAATCCTTCCAAAAAATAAGATTTCTCAAACTCCTCAAAATAGGCATTTGTGGCATAAATGATCTTAATTTGATGAAAATCTTTTTCCACCAAGCCATTTTTTTAAATTTGGAAAAAGAAAAAAGTCACTGGGGGCCAAGTCAGGGGAGTAGGGCTGATGAGGGAGCAATTCGTATCGTAATTCGACCAATTTAGCGGCTGCGATTGCAGACGAGTGCGCTGGCGCATTGTCGTGATTAAAAAGCACTTTTTTCTTGAACAAATGGGACCGTTTTTCTTTCAATTTTGCATTAAAACGGTCTAATAAATCAGCATAATACTGTCAGTTGATCGTTTTTCCTTTTTTCAGATAGTCAATGAGGATTACGCCCTTTGAGACCCAGAAAACTGTGGCCATAATCTTTCCGGCCGATGGAACTGTTTTTGTCTTTTTCGGACCACGTTCATTAGAAGAAGTCCACTGTTTAGACCGTTCTTTAATTTCTGGTGTGTAGTAATGTATCCATTTTTCATCAACTGTAATATAATGCTGCAAAAATTCGCTTGAATTGCGCTCTAACTTGTCCAAACATTGCTTTGAAATGGTTACACGAGTCCGCTTTTGATCCACTGTCAGCAATCGCGGCACTCATCTTGCTGATAACTTTTTCATGCACAAATGTTCATCCAAGATATTGAATACACGTTCGTTTGAAATGTTTACCTTCTTAGCTATCTCACGCACTTTCACACGGCGGTATTTTAATACGATATCATGGATTTTGTTGACCATTTCTTCAGTCGTGATCTCAACTGGACGTCCAGAACGTTCTGCATCTGTTGTGCTCGTACAGCCACAACGAAATTCCGTAAACCACTTGTGAACCATACCATGTGATGGAGCAGAGTCCCCATAATATATTTTCAACTTTTCTTCAGTTTCGGTAATTTTTTTTCTGCGCAAAAAATTGTGTTTTGTCAAAAGACGAAATTCTTTTTTCCCCATAATCAAAACAAACACGCCAATCGTTTGCTTTTGAATCCAATGGAACACAATGTATTTAAAATATCGTCAGCAAATTGCACGAATGTTGCCGCAGATAATAATAAATTGAAAACATAATAATACAGTCGAACCTCGTTAACACGAAATTGAAGGGACTGCGATTTTTTTTCGTGTTAACCGAAATTTCGTGTTAACCGTCATAATAGTGGCGCCATCTATGTTAGATATAAAAACTAAATAAATTAACCTACAAATATATCCCTGCTCATAAAATCATTAATTAATAAGAAATAGACAATTTCATTAACAAGTAATTATCATTTTTTAGGCAATAATAAGTTTATTTACTTGCTAATAATTTTTTTAAATAGTCCGTTATTGACTTTTGCTTCAATTTTTGTGAAGTAGTTTTTTTAGGAACGTGTGGACTTTTTTATAAAATTTGTCCAATGTTCGGGAAGCATCCTCTTGTTCCATAAAGAAACGTTGTACAGTTTTCAATGCTGTGGTAGATTCATTTAATGACACTAAACTTTTCTGTTCTGTGTCAGTTTCATTATTCTCGTCCGACACTTCAATGTTGTCATCATTTTTTCAGCAATTATTGCTTCGTCTGTCATCACATCCGAAGCCAGCACATCTTCATCTATGCAAATGTACTCGGAAAAAATTTCCCGTTTTTTGACTACATATCTATGACGCTCTTTAAATCTTGTCAATCATCCGTTAGAACATATGAAATCTCTCTCATCGAGAGCATCAGCAAAAGCCTTTGCTTTCTCCTGCAAAACTGCAAAAGATAAAACTATGTTCTGGCTTCTTGCTTCTTTTATCCACCGCAAGTGAGCAATTTCAATTTATGCATTCTTTCTTCTACACAGTCGTTTTCTTACTGGCTTGATTTGACTCACAGCATAAGCCGCTTCAATCTTTTCACGATTCTTTAAAATTGTTTAGAGGACCAGTTGAAAAGAATTGTGGGTATTCTTTGCCGCATTTTTTACAGAATTCTACAGAGCAGCTGCGAACAGAGTTTCAGTTATAGGTAGTGAAGTAAGGATTGTCATTACTTTCACTCACAGATAGGAGAATTCGGAAACCCGGACTATGGTTTATGTCACTGTCAATAAAGTCAACCGAGTAATGTAACAATCACTTTCAAAAAAGAAATGCCTACACCCAAACTTTCATTGTGACTGATATGGACTGATCGGCTCATATGGTTAATGTGGGAACACTTGCGCACATTAGAAATCAAAGAAAAGCAGGGATTAGTCAGCAATTTAGTATTTCACGATTTTCTGAAACCCTTTTTCTCTTTATCTATTTTTCAAACCATAAGAAAATTCCATTTTTAATAAGAGGGTGTGACTTGTAAGTTTAAAATATCGAAAATATTGCGTAAGGATTTTTTTTTTTTTTTTTTACTTTAGAGGGAAAAAAAAAATCGCCTTAAGCGGGATTTTCTGAAATTCTATTTCGTGTTAAACGAATTAATTAACATTGATTTTCAGGCTCATCTGACGGGACCTCAGTATTATTTCGTGTTAAGCGAAATTTCGCGTTAAGCGATTTCGTGTTAACGAGGTTTGATTGTAATAGTGCGATCAGACCGCCACCTTTTTTAAAGTCACGGAGATATCAAACTGCCCTCGTGTATCTCAAATTTAAAATATTTATATTTCAAAGGACATAAGGAGCTCTTCTCAAAACTTTTATTTTCATTATTGAACAATGGAATTTTGAAGAATATTGCTACCATTATAATAAAATCATTTTAATTCCCATATGCTTGAAAATTTCAGATATTTTCATCCATTTTGACAACTTTGTGTCCAGTTATATTTTAAAGAAAAGGTGTCACTAGGAATCTAACAGATGGAACTGGGACTGCAGGTTTTAAAAATATAAAAAAGTCAAAAATGGTAAAGTGGTAAAAATGTAGTAAATCATTAACATTAGAAAGGTAAATGCTCTCTGCTCTTCCGTGTTATTAGAACGAATTGTGTAGAACCTAAATATCATGGCGATTACCTTTGTAGGGTTAAGTAAGATTTCTTCAACCTTTTACTGTCTGGCGTATCCTATTTTATACAAACCAATAAATGCTCCCTATTGACCAGGGATGGCTTGTCCATAAGAGCTGCTGTGCTAATAACACCCTCATATTTTCTAAGATTATTACATATCGCATTTTTTTGTGTTATAAATTCATATTCACTTTATACTGTACCGGCACGCAACTTTTTATATTTATTTTATGACATTTCTCGAACAAGCAGTAAATATAAACAGACGTTTTTAAGCTGCGCTACCGACGAGGAGCTACTGACACAGGTAACGAATGGCCTAGCTGCTTTTTCCGCAACGCCTGCTTCTCTCTCGCACATCGACTGGCTTATTGAAGCCAGTCAGTGTGCAACTCACAAAATAGCGCCAACAGTACAGGGAAAATGCACAGAGAAAAAAAAACGAAATGAATTCCTCTGATAATGCACTTTGGAAGACAAATTTCAAATAAAACAATTAGGAAAACTCACTTCTGATTGAAATATTACACAAAAATCAGTAGGAGAAAATAATTGTAGAAAGAAATATATAGATAAGAAAATTTAATAGGTAAATTTATGTAGTTAGATCTGTAGTTGCAGCTAGAGCCTTGCACGGGTCAGGTTGTACCCGATTCGAACTCGAAAATTCCATTTGAAGTCAACCCGCAACCCGACTCTGACATATTTCAACCCGAACCCGAAAAGAAAGGAAATTAATTCATGTTTTGATGCAATTATGAAAAAATAATATACAATTATATCTCTAATAACAATTTTATCTTTTATAGAGCAAAATGGATAGATGTATATTCTTTGATATTCAAACTTCTAAATAGCGGATACCTCGGAATGGTTTAATAGAGGTCGGGTTGTCCCTAATTTTCTTATTTCAGTCGGGGTGACTCTAATTATCTTTCTGCAGATCGCATTAACGGTAGAATGTTTCTTGCGGGTCAGATTTATACATTTTTAAGTCGTGTTGTTGGGATTTTCACAAAAAGTTTGAGTAGAACTATGTGTCAGATGAAAATAGATACACATTTGAATATGAATGAGCATATCGTCGCTACCATGTCAATCTATCGAATGTGAAAAAATGCATTTTTCATTACTTTTAAAAATGGGCTGATTGTCACTATTAAATTTTATTAGAATTCTTCGCCTAATAAGAATACTAATGAAATTTCTATGAAGAACAGGTTGCCAGTTTCACCTTCTTATTTATTCAGAGAGGCCGAATTCGTACAGGAAATTTTGAGAGAAATTGTTTTCCTTTAAGTAATTACAAAATGTCTGTCCTAGCAAAAATTTGTGTTTGAATTTTCTGGTATGAATTCGGAGTTTTTGAATGAAAAAGGAGGCCAAACTGGCAACCCTGGTGAAGAATACTATTAAAAAATTGACCCATTTTCAAAAGTAATGAAAAATGCATTTTTTCACATTTGACAGTTTGACATGGTAGCGACGATATTTTCAATTTACTGCATGAAAAATAAAATGTATATAAGAAATGTGATCATAGATTATTATTTCTTTATGGTATCCTTTTTTCTTCTCTCAGAATATGGAAAATATTACCAACATTTCGTTTTTAATTCCCACAAAAACACATGTGTCGTATTTGTGATAACAGATACATGTTACGTGTGTGTAGATTTGGAGGTGTTCACTATTCAGAGGTGAGTGTCCATTATGGAGGTTTTATATTTTTTCATCTGAAAAAATATTTTGCACAGTCTTTTGAAAAATCGGGTCAACTCAAACCCGACCCGCATGAGTCACAACTCAACCCGAAATTGACTTGAACTCTAAAATGAAAGTCAACCTCGGGTTGACTTTCATTATTTCCCCCAACCTGATCCGCAACGAAAAAATATAGCCCCAACCCCGAGTTCGGGTAAAATGGACCGACCCGACCCGACACACAGGACTCTAATTCCAGAGTTTCTGACATTGCAATTGCACTTTGCACATGCTCTTTTCTGCCAATGGCAAAATATGGATTTTGTCTTCCGGCATTATATATGCTACAAAATATTTTCAAAAATATAATTCAGTGGGTAGTTTGTAGCACCCGCATTATTTTTACCCCTAGACACAACTGATATTTCGACATATTAAATAAAACGAGAGTTATTCCACGTCTGAAATTATATACAGGGTGATGGTGATTATAATTAAAGTTGCACTTTCAAAAGACTAAAAAAATAATCACTGGTCAGGTCAGAATGAACTGATATTTCATCTGACTATACGTGAAGTAATGGGAATTTGTTTAGCAAAAGAAAAAAGTTCAAAAATTGACCGATAGATGGCTTTGTACTCGACATAAGATGCTAATTAAAAGACGTGACATGCTGCTGTGGCATTTCTTAAACCCTTTAACCCTTTCCGGCACAGACATATTCTGTTCGTAAAATGCGAAATTACTGACTGACACCGGAATTTACAAACGACTTTTTTAGAAAATAAAAACTCCTTATCTCCTTAAGCTTTCATTGTAGAAGCAAAATTTTATTAAAATATTCTTGGTGCCGAATGCAAGTTTGGAATTAAAATTAGGTATGCCCGGAGTGCGACCACTATGCCGGAAAGGGTTAATGTCGGGAATTTCTTCAATGCAATTGCCTCACAGTCATCGTTCTTGTAAAAAAGCTTCATAAGCAGAGCCCGATCCTTCAATGATAGAGTCATGACTACCTTCTCAGACATAGATAACATAAAAGAGAATCAAAAATAGGAGAAGAATTGTGTACTTCTGAATTATAAAACTGTGACAGCATAAAAATGCGGCTTAAAGGCTTACTCGGCGACAGTAACAGAAACTGCATGCTCCCCGCCTTTTTATCACAAGAGTAATAGTCTCTTAATTGGCATCTTATGACGAGTACAGCGCCATCTATTGGTCTACTTTTGAACTTTTTTTTTCTTTCGGAAAACAAATTCCCATTGCTTCAAGTCTACTCAGATGAAATATCAGGTTATTCTGACCAGTGGTTCTTTTCTACAGCCTTTTTAAAGTACAACTTTAATTATAATCACCCTGCATATCAGGTGATACCAGTTATGTCTACTCGGTGGTATTGCTACGCTCATGATTGCTTTCTGATTTACAAAACATAGCTACTAATATTAAAACATTAAAGACATTTCTTTTCAAATCTTTTTTATACATTATCAAGAAGTATAAACTTTAACTAAAGTATCTGTTAATATACAGTCCTATTAATATGAATAGGCTGTGTACCAACCAGCTTTGAATAGCTAAAAAACTGCATTTTGTGCCGATTATATCATGAAGGATAAAATTAAAAATTTCGACTTCAAAATTGAAATAATATTTAAACACTTTTTTTTCATATAACCCAAAGAAGTATCGAGTATTCGCAACAGTAGAAGAAATCATGCACTAAAGACATTACAGTTTTGAAACGAAGCAATCATCTCATGTTTAGTGTCAGAGAAAAATAAATAAATAAAGGAATGCAGTAAATTGCGAATGTTTTGGAAGAAAGGAAAAAACTTCCGTTCGAGCCAAATGAAAATGGTTCCTACTTGTGTACTCCTTCATAGTTGGGACTCAGGCCAAGCGACGCAATAAATGGGAGAGTTGCCTGAAAAGAAATCACTTCTCGATTGCCAAAATTATAAGTATTCTTCAGGCACCAGTTCGAAATTTTTAACTTGTAGAATGTAGTTGTTAGCGTATACGGGTCAATCAACTATGATTTGCACCAAAGACGATTTATGTATTTTTTTTTTAAATATACAGTGTGTCCCAAAAACATTGACCTCGTCTTTTATTCCTTAAAAATGGATCCTAGACATATATTATAAATAACAAAGTTACGTAAAAAAAAAGTACAAAATTTTATGAAATCGATTCACATTTTCAGGGGATTCAATTGGAAGAAATACAAAACTAAAATTTTTATACAAAAACCCCGTACAAAAAGTTTCCCAATGTGTAAAATGTGTCCCATACGCTAATAAGGTCATGCACAAAATTTCAGCATTTTATCATAAAAAGTCGCAGAGATATGAAAATACATAAATGCTGACTTAAACCACTTTTCGATGCCTGGATAGGAGTTCACAAAGGGGAAAAATCATGTCGGATAATCGTGTTTCAGGGGTCGTACACAAATTACGAAAGAAAACAATGATTGCATACATAAATAATAATTGTGATGATGTAATTATGATTAACCCTTCACCAAATTTGTTTAGACATTATATATATATATTTAAAAATGAAAACATATGTGAAAAACAAAGGATAAGACATTATAACTGCAGGAATTATACTTAATAGGATTAAAAAAAAAAAAAAAAACTATGAATATCTTATAGAATCTTCAGAAGGGCTTTATAAGAATATTCATAATAAATATATGTTATTTTTCTGAATTTGTTTTAAAGTGTAGTGTATTTTTTCGTTCTAAGACTATTTTTCGCTTCAATAAAATCCAATTAATAAAATCGTTGTCCATTCTTCTATGTTACCATAGTCTTTAGTGTTTTTTTGTTTTCTTATCTACGTTACCATGAAAAAACAAAGCTATTAACAATTATTTTGAATTTTTGCACTGCTAAAGCATACATTAATGGCCGTGATATTCTTTGGATCACTAAAAACTACCATTAATAGATTTAACATAGATTTATAAAACGCTTCGATGAGGGACAGGAATAGAAATGCAACTTTTTTTTTTTTTTTTTTTTTTTTTGCCGAAAGTCATTTGCCACCACACACGCTTTATTCACTCACAAAGTTTCTGTCATTAAAAAAGGCTAATTTTTTTAATTCTAAAATAGCGGTAGCTACGTAGTTCATTTAAGTATGCGCATTTAGACTGTTGCGTCAACGCGACACCAGCAGGCAATGGGTTAAACGTCACTCCGCATATAGCGTCCATTTCGTAAAGTCGTGATAGATACGGCAATAAATAAGATAGTAAGATGGAGAAAATATAATAAGATAAAGAGATAAGGAAATATTGCTAAAAAATCTTAGTAAAACGTTAATTAGAAAATATCAGACCTTGTTAAATCGTCCCTTTCGTCTTTTTTTTTTCAACAACTGATAGTTGCAAAATCATAGAAGAAACAAAAATGGGTTCATAAGGAACTAAGTGAGAGCGGCAATATTTTCAAATTCAAAAACGCTCTCAGTAGCCCCCCCCCCCCCAAAAAAAAAAAAACGTTCACCTATACATTTTAATCACCAAATTGTCCCCCCCCCCCAAAATGGAAATATACATTTGACTGAAAACTACAACTCAAGCGTAGCTCAAAAACTACTTAGCGGAATAAACTGTCATTTTGGTTTCCATTAAGTTTCTATAAATCGATTTATGTCAAGACATTTATAAGTGACAATTAAATTTTTTCTCGAAAATTAATTTCGAATACATACGTTCTTTGAAATTAAAATTCGAAACAAATATGAATTGTAATCTATGAACTTTGTAACAGAACTCTAGTTTTAAAAACTTCAAATAGGCAAATCCAAAATGACAAATCATTCCCCCAAGTAGTTTTAGAGTTACGTTTAAATAACTACTCGCAATTGCAACATGTTTTGCAACGACTATAAATGAATTTAATATTAAGAGTTCCAAATGCCTAAATAAACCGTCCTAATTCCTAAACTATTTGACCAAATTATTTTGCGTTTGGTAGCCTAAGGTAAAATCTAGCGAAAAAGCCAAATATAAGTATAACTAACCTTCCTACCCTGATTGGGTCGAAACGACCCGTTTCTACAATTTATTTCATTCGATTCGAACCAGAAGTTTCTTCGTAAAGTTAGTTAAATAAAAGTTACAGAGAACTAAGTTAAATAAATATGTTAAACAATTTTAAATAAAAATCCTGGTGTGAAATGTTTTTATCAAGGTTGACAAAATTTCAACAGGGTAGGAAGTTTAAATTACTTTCTCAATCAATTTTCAGCTGAGAAATTCGCCCGAAATTATGTAACAATAAATACGCGGACTTTTACATTGTTAACTAAGCGTAAAACCAACAGAGTGAAAAATGCCCAAGCCGGGAATCAAACCCGGATCCTTCCGAACTAGGAACCGAGTTCTTGGACATTTGTCACTCTGATGGTTTTACACTTAGTTATCAAGGTAAAAATCCACGTATTTAATATTCAAAGCCAAATAAGATGTCAAAATATGAAAACACAATTTCACAATGATGACGACTTCCTAAGCTTATATTTTTATAATATAAATTGAAAAAAGACACAATTTTCAGTCAAATGGCTATTTATTTTTTTTTTCTTTAACCAATTTCTTAATTATAATGTATGGGTATTCTATTTTATTTATTTATTAGCCGCCCACAGGGTGGCTTATTCTTTCAATCTCTATCATTTTTCATGTTTATGAAAAGTCACAGCAATCCATCGTTGCCACAGGTTAATCTCGGAAAATGAAACATTTGAAGTTACTGAAAAAATTAATAGCTCAAAAAGTATTTGTCACAAAATTGTTAGACAAACTGCGTTAGAAAGGTAAAAAGTTGTATTTTTCTTGATATAAATTTCAAATCGAATGATTATGACGTTTTTCAAATAATGAATTTAAAAAATTACCAAACTTCACAATGGAGTACCATAGCGAAACCTTCTCGCGTAAAAAGATAATGATAACGGTTGTTGCTTTCAGTCGAGAATGGACCAAACGATGTTCGCATTTTACTATTTTAACCGTTTTTAACGAAATTCTGTAACTTTAGAAGAATTTTTTAAGCGTTTTTAACGAAATTTGGTAACTTTAGAAGAATTTTTCTTTGAATAGGCAATAGAAATGCATAAAATCGTTACAAAAATGTTAAAATTACAAAAAGGATAGATGCAAATTATTAGATATGAAAAATAAAGAAGAAATTTGGTACTTTCGTGTTATAGTAGCCACCAAGCATGAAATATTTTTGTTTCTGTTTTCATTAATATATTGTAAATTTGGTACTTTCGTGTTATAGCGGCTTCCAAGGATGAACTGTCCAGCGGCCAAGATTTATCGCCAAATTATAAAGCATGTATGACATTATAATAATGTATGATATATATATATATATACATATATATAACATTTCTTGACGTATGTGGCCAAGTTATAGTCATATAGGATGCATATATGATGTATATATATGACATGTGTATAGGATGTATATACGACATATAAGACATAAATAATGTGTGTATAATGACGTATATGGTACATAAAGGAGTGTTTGGAATGCATATATGCGTATATAGGATGCATATATAAGTTTTGCGATGATCTTTGCGAAATCATAACTGCAACCTTAGCATAACCATAATTGTGAGAGCCACTATAACACGAAAGTCCAGTATTTTATTTTTTTGGCCACACACAAGACTAATTCTTTCAGTCTACAGTAAAATTCATGTTTATGAAAAGTCACAGCCACTCCATATATAAAGGAGGACACCCTTTATACATAGCTATACAAATGGTTGTTACTGATGATATTAAAAATCAGATTGTCGCTCTTTATTATGCCGATACTTCCGCTTGTATTTTCTTTCTCAGTAACTAATTGCCCAATAGCGGTCGCAGACCCCATTTAAAGGATCCAACGAAGTTAATCTCGTCGTGGGGGACATTTCTAAGGGGGTCCCGTGGTCCTATCTCCCATAGGAATGAAGTTACCCCCCGAAGGGTAAGTTCTTGCAAGTTCCGGAAGGGAAGGTTCAGTAAGACCTTTTTGGTGCTCCCCCTCATGTAAACCCCTTCATGTAACATATCAATAGATAGATCTGGTCAAGCACTATGGTCTGGTCCTACTCTCCCCCCTCCATTAAGAAGCATATTTCTCTGTTTTAACTCTTTTTAAATTTTAGTTTTTCCAATCTTTCTCAGTCCCTTTAAGCCCCACAGAGGGCGTAGGCCTCTTCTAAAGAATCCAACGAAGTTAAACTCGTCGAGGCCGACATTTCTAAGAAGGTCCCGAAGTCCTATCTCCCATAGGACAGGAGTTACCACACCCCCCTTACGGGGGAGACATTCAAGGGGTTCAAACCCCTTCATGTAACGTATCAAAAGTTTGATCTCATCAAGCACTTTTGTCTAGTTCTACTCTCCCCCTCCTTCTCTCCCGTCTCCTGTCAGAAGCACTTTTCTTATTTATTTTTTTCAATGTCTCATAATTATTTTAGTTTTTCCTCTTTTTCTCTGTTCCTATGGGCCGGATAGCTCTAAAATTTCACCAAAATTAGCTGTAAACCGCCTAAAGATATTCCCCCCCCCATCACCCCGCTTCATTTGGCGCGCTTGGTTTTTACGTATCTCTCGAGGGGGGCCCATCAGAGGGGCGCAAAATGGGGGATCCCTTTGAAAGTCCCATCTCTCAATTACAAGTGAGGATTCCTTTTAAAGGTCTTGTGTTTTGTATAGCTCCCCCTACCTTCCCCCCACCGCTCTCCAAGAGCCCGTCAATTAATGCAAACTCATCATTTGTTAAACAACTTCTCTTAGCTGTATCCATCATAAAAGCTGCTATCATAGAACTTTTCATTACCCTTTTTAAGTTATCTATTAAGTGCTAAAGTGTCTGGAACCATTAAAAATAGTTCAAAGGGAGTCATTAAACCAGCACATTTGTAAACATCTACCTCGCCACGTCTCAGCCCATTGGAGCCACATCTTTTTACTATTATATTTATTAAAAATACTTCTAGTCACCGAATCTTTTTAAAACTTGGTGTGTTCGTGCCTAATATATTCCGCCAGCCTCACAAAAAATCTGAGAGTGTTAACTAAATTCTAAAGTGGAGAAGCTGGCTTATGCTAACAAACACTTTTTTTTTTTGACGAGTTAGACTTGGCTGAAAAAATCTCAACAATAAAAGCCGTGGGTGGCCAATCTATATTCTGCCGTAAGGTAGAATTTTTCCCGCTTGTTTATTTATTTATTTTTTGGCCGATTGTACCTTACTTATTTTTTTTTCAGGTCTATCTGCAAACATCACAGAAAGAAAAAGATTTGGCAATGTTAAAGAAATTAGTAAATAAAACTGAATCAATGAAAACAAAAAGAAAATAGATATTTTTGACAAACTTTTTAGTTCATACTTGTTTCCTTTTCTAAAATTTATCTATTGGAATTATTTTAATGATCGTATAATTTTCTCTATAATAATAGTTGCAATACGAATATTTTGTAATATAATTTCTAGATGATTTTTTGCTTTTAGTGTTTCTTATCCTCTTATCCTCATTTAAAAAATTATATAACCAATTTAACTAGAATAAATTAATTCATTCGCTTCTGTCATCCCGCGTAGAGTCCCAATCGTTGGTTTGAAAGGGATGACGGTTTAACGAGGTTTCATTGTAGCATTAGTGAAATAATGCCTTTTCTACCACAAAGTATAGCGGCTTCTTTGCGAACTAGGATGACAAGTAGTTGAACTTTAAAATAATCATGTGGCACTTCGCCAAGCTTGAAGCTTCACGGGAGAGAAAAAAAGAAGTTGGGTAACAAATGTCATTCGGGCTTCGAGGAAATAAATATAACAATACCCTCTTCCACGAGAATTTACTCATTTCAATTTTAATTAGAAGGAAGTTTAGCTTGTATGTGTATGTATATACCGGGTGATTCAAAATAGATTGGAATGGCGATTATCACTTAAATTGTAGATGATAGCAAAACACCTCCAATGACAATGCCCATTAAGTACAGCTTTGAGATATGGCATTTATTTTACAAGAGACTGTTTACATAGTAAAATATGAAATGAAATTTTTTGTACAACCCCTATCTATATTAATAAAACAAAGAGTTTGTATGTGTAGACGCTCACGGCGTGTTGGATAAGTCCATCGCTTACGACATTGGACACGTAAGTACTCCAGGGTTATATCCGAGAACGCCTCGAAGAATTTTTGGGTTGGGTTGGGTTGATTATTGACGGCGAATTATCTACACTTGGGATATAGGCCCGGGGGAGTGCCCTTCGTGGGGGTCTTTCTAAGGGAACCTAACCCGTATTTACGCATGGATAAATCCACGGCTCGAAGAAAACCACGAAAACTCCGAACGATTAGGCCGACGAGCGCGATTGGGATTGAACCCAGCACCTCCCGTCTACCAGCTTCGAGAGCAGAACCTCTCAGCCACTGGTGGGGCCGAAGAATTTTTGGAAAATTCGATTTAGATTTAAACAAGCTGGAAATTGTACGTCAAACGTGACAAATGAGGTGCATTTGTACTGATATTATTTCAGTGAAATGAATTATATCGTCTGTTATTATGCTATGATTAATTTCCGTAATAAAATAAGTACATTTTAAGTTGGCAACATTTTATCTTTTATTGACATTGACTAAAAATTCCAATGGGAAACTTAAGCCTAGCTTTGAAAATTTCAGAACTGGAAATCCATATTGAGACTCTTTTTCCATTCAATATCTATTTCTCCGGAAACATCTATCCAAAAAACTGTCGGTAGATTATAGGACTGGTATAATGAAACAATTTTAATATACAATTTCGGTTTTAAATTCAGTAATATGGAAATACTATGACTCCATCTTAAATAGGGCGCAATCACCATGGCAACCTAGAATCATTACCTATCATGGGATATCATTGAATAATTACGTAGGATAGGATTTAATAGAATGAAGAATGGGACTATAACTTGAACATAGAGGTTATAAAATGTCATATATGACTATAACGTCATACATATCAGATGGCGATACATCTAGGTCGCTTGACGATTCCTCCTCGGAAGCTGCTATGACAAGGAAGTACCGATTTAAAAAAAAATTCAAATTACGTAATAAATATTTTTATTAATACCTTTTTAAGTTTTAATTCGATTTTCATAAAATTTGAAATGACTCGACAAAATTCTGCAAAGATTCTATATATTAAATTTCAAACCATTCGGTTGGATAGTTTTTGCGCTGTTATCATCTTGCGCTGACAAGTTATCCGACATGTATGATGTTATAGTCATATAGGACGTATATGACATTTTATAACCTCTATGTCCAAGTTATAGTCCCATTCTTCATTCTATTAAATCTTATCATACGTAATTAATTCATTGATATCCCATGATAGTTAATGATTCTAGGTTGCATGGTGATTATGGATGAGGACAGACGGACGGACCAGACGACGATCGACGACTACGGGTGCTACATATTTATATAATTACGAACGCACCTCAAAAAAGGGATTTTTTGTTGGAATTTTTGTATTAGGTATTTTCTTTCAACATTCGCATCTTTCTTTCTAAATATCGCATCATTCCAGTCTTTACATCACAAAATAGAACAAAAAATGCGCCTTCAGATAAAGTTTATCTCAAAGCTGTAACATAATTTAGGAATTTTTAATAATTAATTTAATAAAAATATTTTAAACTTTCCAACTTTGAAAATTGTATATGAAGTCGGTTTGTCTGTCTGTCCGTGCTCAAACTCGCGTAAATATATCCGGGTAGTCATGCAATTAATATATGTTATTGAGGTGGACTATAGCATGTTCGGTATTGAATATTTCTACTTTTTTTACTGAAAAGAATTCCGTTCCAATATGGTGTATGGAGTGCATTTGCAATGCATTTTAATGATGTGACACTATTTCAAATATATCAGTGAGGTGCACTACAAGATGCTTACTATCGAACATGGTCTAATTAGTTTACAGGGAAACTGAAAAGAATTTCATTACATTATGGTTTAATAATGTTCCACTATTACAAACATAATGAAATTGATATTATACTAAGACATGCTTTCTGTAGAATATGGAGTGGGAAGCTTTTTTCTTTCATGTACACAAAACTATTCTATTACATAATGAAACTTTTAATTATGTTACGCCATTTCAAATAGAATGAAATTGATATGCATTATTGAGATTTACTAGTACTACAAGATACAGGGTGATTTTTTTTTTTAAGTTGTGAAACTAAAACACTATAATAAAAGAACCACTGATCCAAATGACCTAAAATTTCACCAGTATGCCCCCAAAGCAACGGGTATTTTTTGGTATGGTTAAAAAAAACTTAAAATAACACCGACAGATGGCGCTGTAAAGTAACAGAAACAAAGAATATCGTATGTGGGAGGAAAACAATGGACGGTACTTTGAGAAACCATCTTCCGTAGACCCTCTGTCGTCATTGAACCTTTTCTTAAATTCTTAAGTGTCCTAAATCTTCTAAGAGCAGTTGCTGCGCTGTCATTATTCTGATAATACAGTTTCACTAACAACGCACGGTCCGTCAATGGCGCAGTCATTGCGAGGATTTCCGTAGAATAATGAACACGAGACGTGCGTACTTCACGTTTTAGACGCCAATGTGCATGTTCCGGCGTAAGTTCGTCTCCCGACTTTACTGCATGTACAGCGCCATCTGTCGGTGCGATTTTAAGTTTTTTTCAACCACACCTAAAAAATTCCCATTGCTTCGGGAGCATACTTGTGAATTTTTAGGTCATTTGGATCAGTGGTTCTTTTGTTATAGGGTTTTACTTTCACAACTTTAAAAAAAATCACCCTGTACTTAATATGTGCATAGCATTTATCGTTCATTTACAGGGACACACAAAATATTTCGGGTACAGTACTGTGTCCGAAGTATTATTTATAAGCCATAATTGGAAGTGGTATATATAGTATAGTAGTAGTCTTATATATGTGATGCTACGCAGATCATATATAAGGCTTCACAAAAAAAAAATTCGTGAGCTTTACGGTGCATCATCGTAAATTGATTAAAATGGGTTTTTAATCGAGGTATGCATTTTGAACATGAAATATATTTAGTATACCAAGAAAGGTTTATAGAATATAAATAAAATCATATACAGGGCCACGCAAAGAACTGAATACATGGTTGCCTATGTATGATAATTTCTGGAAATGTGATTCCTGCGTGTATTTGACTGAATTAAACTATAGCTTAATATGTGGCGTGGTTAAAAAGCTTAAGGTAATATACAGGGCTGTACAAAATAATTCAAGCGTGTTTCCGTCTATTGGTAGAAACTGCTGAAGATGAATTTCCAACTGTGTTATGTGTTTTATTACTAAACTAAATTGTAGAGTATATGCAAATATATAAATTATAGACAAGGCTGCAGAAAGAATTGGAGTACTTTTCGGCTGTGGACGGTAATTGCTGAAATCTGTTTTTCAAAAGGGTTTTGTGTTTTCTGAAATGTTTACTTAGATATCTTATTTATCTTATTAAACAGCGATAGTTTGTTAACGCATTCTGTTAGTGTTGGAAAGTGTTTCATAATCTATGCTTGGTGCATGATTTTTTTCCTTGTTTTCTTTTAATTTCTATTAAAGTCAAACTGAAAATGATAATTTTGTTTCTTTGCACGCGTTGAGACATTAATGATGATATGTTGTTGTTGTTTTTCCTAAATCTCGGGAAGGGGAGAGGAATACCAAATCATATAACTTGTTTCCAGTTAAATTTCCCATGTTCTTTCTGCAAGCAGAGAAGAAACAAGAAGGTGAAAACGTTCAGTTTTTCTTTTTGGTTTTTACAAATCCACTTCGACTTAACGAGAGTGAAATTTTCAAGTTTTGATGACAACTTCTATTCATTCTGTAAGAAAATGGGTGCTTCCATACATTGATTTGTCAAAATGTAACTGATAGAATAAAAGTTAAGTCAGTCAATTCTTGTCAGTACAATGAAAGCCTTTGCTACAACGTATTAAAACTAAGCAAGCTGAGTTCAATTTTAGTATTTCCAGTTGTAAAAGTAACAGTAATCCTATAACCGTTAACCCCTTCGCGACGAGCATCCTTTACAGAATTTTCGCCTAATTGAATCTTAGAAATGCTATGATTAAATAAGAAAAATAAAAAGTAACTGGTGGGAATAATCGAGGATTGTGAGCATCTTATGTGTCCCAACAATTTGTCATTGCTCTTAGATTTTAAAGTCTTTATATATGTAATATTTGAGGCAGGAGAGGATGTCTTTAGTGTGGTTGATTAAGTTCTACTTTCCATTGTATTTTAAATATTTCACCCGATATTACCCATAGTATACCCATCCCCCTTATGTGAGCTATAGGAAGATGGAACTTTAATGGATATCTGGCAAACGTTTTTCCGTCGTGGGTCGCTGAACAATTTTTCGAATTTTGTTTCAAAATTTCTACAAATTATTTCTGTCATAGTTGTTTGTTGTTTTAAGATAATATTAACTTATTTATTGATTATCGGAGCCTAGTTTCTAACCTGTCACCTACTGACTTTATGCAAATAAAAAAATACTTTTCAAAAATCAAATTATTTTTAAACTCCGAATCAATATCTAAAAGGAGATTCTGGCTGATACGAAGCCCAACTTTGGGGTTGGATGCGTATGAATAAAGGTTTAATCCTTTCAATTTCGAAATCTTTATTATTTTATCTTTTCAATATCAAATAGACATACAATTTGCATATATGAAGATTTTGTAAACTGAAGAATACGATGTGTTGAATGTAAAATTCAATCGAATGCTCCAACAGTATCAGAGTGTAAAAGAAAAGAGGTCCTTCCTCTTTTTGTTTCGCTTTTAATAAAACACCTGGAGTTGAATAACCCCTACTGGGGCTAAATTTACGCGTGACATTTTTAGAAAACAAAAGGCTAATTCTCTCTCTCAGCTACTTTCAGCTTTTACCTTTACGTAGATCTCGATGCCATCTGCATTTCACAGCTTTTAGTTTAGATGCCATCTACCTCTTTTTGTTATTAGACGCTTAAATCATTTACTACCGTAATGGACCACTGTCGAATAGAGAAACTTGGAGTAACATCATTCACAAAATAGCGTTTGGATTCAAATTAAAGTTTTTTGTTAAACGAAAGATGTAATGAATGCTTAAAAGGATAAAAACATTACACAAAAGGCTTAAAATACTTTTTAATATAAAGATGACATGTTTCGTACGTTCAAACGGATCAACGCTAGATCAAAACTGACAAAATATTTTCGCTAAGTTTAGGAAAATGATAAATACAAAACACGAGACCACATGTAGAATGAAAGCAGGTGTTTAAAAGGGTTAAACTGTAAACGTGAAAATTATTCTGTTACTTATTGCTTTTTTAATTTGTAAATCAACTCGTGCCAAATTTTAAGTCATCCAAAAGAGGCTGATTCATTGCATATGTTCTCGTTTCGCAAAATTATTTCTACTGATTTACGGATAATGGATGGGAAATAAACTCTTGATAGAAAAATTATTTTGCTATTCTTGAAATCAATCTTCAAAGGCTCTGTCCTATGTAATCTGACCAAAGCTGTAGTTCTTCTGCCATATGTTCTTTTATTCTCGTTTTAAATTTTCTCTTTGTCATTCCTATATAATGCTGTAATGTTCCATCTGCTCTGGTGAATGGGATTTCATAAACATCGGAAAGTCGATCAGGCTCTATTGGATCTATTTTTCTACACATTATTATTATTATTTTTTAATTTTATGGAAGGTTTGGCGATAAGGCAGATATTAAATCTGCTAAGTTTATATTTTAATCTTTCTAAGACCCCAGGAAAATATTGTAATGTTGATAACTTTAAACTATATTCATTGAAGATTTTCTTCTTTTTCTTATTCATGCTCGTAATTAATTTATTATTAGTTCTGTCTTTATATCCGTTATTTCTTGCGATGTCACGTATTTTATTTATTTCACTGGTTAACTGATTCATTATATTATTTGCATTATTATTATTATTATTTTTTTGTATTAAAGAGTTACAATTTTTTGCAGACAGACAATATTTTTCACACTTTAGCATTGATAGCACTTTAGCAGTTTTAAATGTCGCAGGGATCTTGCGGGATCTTGCGGGAAAAATCTTGCGGGAAGTTAAAGAAATATATACAAATTAAGTTATTTTTTGTGTGACATTAAAGTATGCTAATACTTTTTCTGTGAAATTAAAGTATGCTAATAATTTTTCTGTGAATGTAATTATACCTCTATGAGCACCACGCGCAAATATTTTAATTCATAGGGTTAACTATTTTCATTAATTTTATTATTACTATTATTATTGCTATCTTTATAAGTTTGATGAGGTAATTTTGCCCGAAAATATAATATTATGGTTCGAAATTTTGCGTATCTTCCCATCATTCTGAACACAAAAACGTTGAAAATTTAAAAAATCCATAAAAAGAAACAAATGATGCTAAAAGTTTGCGGTTTGCACGAATGGGATTAGAGGGAGATCGGATTTTTTTTTTAATGACAAAAAAAAACAAAAAAAAAAAAAAAAAAAAGTTGTGGTTTAGAAAATTACCGATAGATGGCGCTAGCATGCATAATATGAAGCAGATGTCAAGGAGGGCCTTCCACTTCGTGGACGATTCTCCAAACGATCCATTTCTCATTACAAGCTTAAGTATCACAGCTTTTCCCGTCTTGAGTCCTTTTGCCGTGCGGAATTTTCGTAATGCGCCTGTTGCTGATTCTCCGTTCTTATAAAAGAGAAAGCTTGTAACCATCAACGCTTGATCTGGTAACGATATCATACTACTGGCATCGAATGAAGGATCTTGTGCATTAATGTGTTTTATTGACAGCCTGAATTGCACAAATCTGCTTCATAGTACGCATGCCAGCGCCATCCGTCGGTAATTATTTGAACCACAAATTTTTGTTATTAAAAAACCTTCCTTTAATTCCATTCCGGGAAACCGCAAATTTATAGCATCATTTGTTCCTTTTTAATGAATTTTTAAAGTTTTAACGAATTTAAGGCGCACCCAGTATCCAAATACAAAAGAGGCATCGGAAAGGGAGGAAAGGCTCTTGAGAACCTACACTAGTCACGGGTAGAAACGCGCAAGCTAATGTTAACCTTTTGAGGGGCAAGGTACTTCTATTCGTAAAATGTTGGAATGATAGATTGACACCAGAATTTAGAAAGAAATTTATTCGAAAAAAAGTAAAATCTTTTCTTCATGTACTTGATAAAGGGGAATTTTTCATTCCAAAATTCTGGTGCCACTGTAGCATTTAGGGATTAAAATTAAGTAGTCCAAAAATAAACCACCGCCCTTGAAAGGGTTAAACCTTTGGCAGCGTTCTTTTTTCAAATTTCTTGCTTGTATTTTAATATTTAAGTGATTTTTTTCATAGGATACATGAGGTATCTAACGTTGCGCGTTTATACTTTTTCAACTTTGGTTGCCTTTTTTTTATGAGGACCCTTTTAATTTTGGAACCGGTTCCGAAAGTGAAAGCATCCTCAAAAAGTCCTTCCGGTCTGTACCGGGAGAAAAGGTAGCTTTCACAGTCCATGTTTTTAAAAAATCAACAAATATTACTCAAACACCCGAAGCTAAAATGCTTGGAACCCGATTACAGAAGATTTAATCCCGGGTTTCGTTAATACGGAATTCGAATGCGAATTTCAGCATGAGAGTTACAGCACAACAAAAATCAGATTGTTCTAAAATGTCAGCCACCCTAGAATTTCAAACTTCCATATCTCAGCCCTTTTTTTAAGATAAAGCCAAAACAAAAAATGTTCTGGCATCCTTGTATTGCGATCTAACACTTAACGGACAAAACTTTTTCAATTTATAATATTTTATACACCTTTTTGAAATTAAATTTTTTTAAAAAAAAATTAACCTGCCGCCATTTTGAAACAAGATGGCGTATGAAGCTGGCCAACGAACTCGGTCGAGACCTTGCTATGTTCTGTACACATGATCAGTCACATTCATATCGGTTCATAAATACGAGAGTTACAGTATAACCTATATCAGATTGTTTCAAAATCTCAGCCAGCCTAGAATTTCAAACTGCCATATCTGAGCCATATTTTAAGATATAGCCAAAACAAAAATTGTTCCAGAATCCTTGTATCACGTTCTAACACATAAAGGAAACAATTTTTTCAATTTATAATTTTTTGTACATCTTTTTGAATTTTTATAAAATTGAAAATTTTTAACTGGCCGCCATTTTGAAACAAGATGACGGATGAAACTGGCGAACGAACTCGGTCGAGACCTTGGTATGTCCTACACACATACTTAGTCACATCCAAATTGGTTCATAAATTAGAGAGTTACAGCATGACATATGTCAGATATATATATATATATATATGGATATATATATATATATATATATATATATCAACATTTGAACGGAGGGTGGTTGGGGGATCTAGGGGACATGATCGGTGAAAATATACCACAATTTTTTGGAATTTAGGTAGCTTTTTGTAATGAAAGCTACCTAAGAGGAAAAAATATTCCTTAAAAAGCGGATATTAAAGTTATGTGTCAAATGATAACATAGTTTAACGTGTTTTTGTATGCTGAATCGAATTGTACCAAGTAAATTCTGTCAAGTCCAATAGTTCGTGAGATATTTCCCATTTTCCGATTTGGCGATGTTTTTGGCGCCAAAACCGCAAAATTTCTAACATTACAAGTGATAATTTCTTAAGGTGGTTCTCAAATAACCTACTCAACAACAAATTTTTTTTTGACACATTTTCTGGTTCATTTCTAAACGCAGAGGCACAGAATTGGCAGGCCTGACTGTTCAAGCGATTTGGAATCGAAATGAGTTTTCCATTTTTTGATAAATAAATTACTTATCGAGTTATAGGCGATTCGTGTCACATGATAACACGTTTTTCGCTTTGCTCGCGGCGCCTCGGCGGAAATTCGATTCAAAACGTCGACTTTAACAGTATTTTCTAGAAGCTCTTCTGCTTTTACCAAAAAATGGAAAACGTGTTTCAATTACAAAGTTTCTCTATAAGAACACCTGCCAATTTCATGCGTTTCCGAACAAAAATGAATTTAAAAATGTGTCTGAAACTAACCCCTTTGGATTTGAGAATAGCCTTAAAATACATCTGTTGCTATAGCAACGGAAGAAATTCAAATTGTCGACAAACTCGAGGGACTTTTTTTCATCGTTATAATATAGTATGACGAAATCTATCCCCGCAAACAGTTATTATATATAAAATAAAGTCCTGCTGCGGGAACCCATAGCCCCAACTCTACTGAACCTAGAAACATGTGTTGTTCGTGCCGTATATTACCGTGTCTGGATAGTGTTGAGAAAAAAAGGCGCACGCCGCCTTTTCCGACGGTATGGTTTCACGCCTGATTTAGCAAAATCCAACCATTGTAAATTCATTGGCATTTTTCTATTCAGGATTCAAACAATAAAATACTAGTTTTTCATTTTTACCAGTTGAATCGTAGTCGAATTAAACTGATAAATAGATAACAGGGATAATTCTCTACGTCTACGGGCGCAAGCCGCTTTTTCCGGCGGTATGGTTTCACGCCTGATTTAGCAAATATTCAGCTATTCTAAATTCATTCGCATTTATTTCTTTTCAAGATATAAACAATAAAACACTAGTTTCATTTTTACCAGTTGAATCGTAGTCGAATTAAAATGATAAATAGATAACAGGGATAATTCTCTACGTCTACGGGCGTAAGCCGCTTTTTCCGGCGGTATGGTTTCACGCCTGATTTAGCAAATATTCAGCTATTCTAAATTCATTCGCATTTATTTCTTTTCAAGATACAAACAATAAAACACTAGTTTCATTTTTACCAGTTGAATCGTAGTCGAATTAAAATGATAAATAGATAACAGGGATAATTCTCTACGTCTACGGGCGCAAGCCGCTTTTTCCGGCGGTATGGTTTCACGCCTGATTTAGCAAATATTCAGTTATACTAAATTCATTCGCATTTATTTCTTTTCAAGATACAAACAAAAAATCACTAGTTTCATTTTTACCAGTTGAATCGTAGTCGAATTAAAATGATAAATAGAAAACAGGGATAATTCTCTACGTCTACGGGCGCAAGCCGCTTTTTCCGGCGGTATGGTTTCACGCCTGATTTAGCAAATATTCAGCTATTCTAAATTCATTCGCATTTATTTCTTTTCAAGACACAAACAATAAAACACTAGTTTCATTTTTACCAGTTGAATCGTAGTCGAATTAAAATGATAAATAGATAACAGGGATAATTCTCTACGTCTACGGGCGTAAGCCGCTTTTTCCGGCGGTATGGTTTCACGCCTGATTTAGCAAATATTCAGCTATTCTAAATTCATTCGCATTTATTTCTTTTCAAGATACAAACAATAAAACACTAGTTTCATTTTTACCAGTTGAATCGTAGTCGAATTAAAATGATAAATAGATAACAGGGATAATTCTCTAAGTCTACGGGCGCAAGCCGCTTTTTCCGGCGGTATGGTTTCACGCCTGATTTAGCAAATATTCAGTTATACTAAATTCATTCGCATTTATTTCTTTTCAAGATACAAACAAAAAATCACTAGTTTCATTTTTACCAGTTGAATCGTAGTCGAATTAAAATGATAAATAGAAAACAGGGATAATTCTCTACGTCTACGGGCGCAAGCCGCTTTTTCCGGCGGTATGGTTTCACGCCTGATTTAGCAAATATTCAGCTATTCTAAATTCATTCGCATTTATTTCTTTTCAAGATGCAAACAATAAAACACTAGTTTCATTTTTACCAGTTGAATCGTAGTCGAATTAAAATGATAAATAGATAACAGGGATAATTCTCTACGTCTACGGGTCTCAAACCGCTTTTTCCGGCGGTATGGTTTCACCCCTGATTTAGCAAATATTCAGCTATTCTAAATTCTTTCGCATTTATTTCTTTTCAAGATACAAACAATAAAACACTAGTTTCATTTTACCAGTTGAATCGTAGTCGAATTAAAAATGATAAATGGATAACTTGGCTAATTCTTTACGTCTATAAATACGGTCTTAAGTATGTCTTAAGCCGAAGTCAAGTATCAGAATTGCGAACGTCAAATGTCGATTAGATTGGATCCTTGATCGCTATTTACGGGATTTGTAATCATCCATGGAATGGCACACGATAAATAACTAGATTTAAGAATATCTAAAACTTATTTAAAACTAGTTTATAGGGTCGCAAAACTACAAAGACGATCAAAGGAGAGAACAAATGATCAAAGAGAAGATAAAGTTTCGAAGGCAAATAACCGCGAATTTTTAAAAGATAAACTTCTTAAAAGATATTTCATTTATTTAATCAATAGTAAAGTAGATTAAATTAATCTTTAAGTCGAATGGTAATAAGACACACGAGTAGAAATACAAATAGAAACATGTCGAAATCTCATTTTATTGCAGATATCCATAAACCTAATACTAAACTAATGAATACAAAAACAGTTGACATTCTAATTTTTTTCATATGTCTGTGTGTGTGGGCTAATTATTCGATGCGGTTGATATGTATATTATCGAAAAGAACGAATTCCATAGATTTTAGGTAAATAAATAGCATGAAAACAAAATTATAAATTGGTTTCTTAAAAATATAAAACTTAATTTTTTTATTCCCAATCTACCTGTAATGATATTAGCAGTCAAAAGTATAGGAAACATGTATGTAGTTACATCTGATTTGTTTGATTTCTACTTTGCTATGATAAAAGAGCTGCCTTTTTGAAATCTTGAAACAGATATATGTCATCTTTCTTTTGGTTATGCAAGCTTTCTTTTATTTCAGTGCTTTTTTTTTCTTTAAATAATTAATATTTAAGGCCATTGTGCCCAAATGAGATGCGATTTTTCATATAAGTTTGTCACATTTGGGATGTATCTCGCATTTTATGAAATATAAGAGGCCAAATATAAGTAACAAAAAATTAATTATGTTTTTAAATCAGAACTAATTTGTTTTGAAGAAATTGAATTATTTGTCAGCTAAGCAAAAATATAACAGTTTCACATTTAGGTCACATTTATACCGTAGTTAAAATCTAAATGAGATGTCCATAAGGGCGGATTTAGAAAGTCTCCAAGGAGGGGGAGATACTACAAACTTGGGGTTTTCATGTGAGGCTAGATTTACAACCCCCTGAACAAAGAACAACTCCGTAGTTCATATGCAATAGACGCTCGATACAACGATCTTTCATTATAGCAACATTCGTATTGTAACGACCTATCAAAATAATCCGTTATGTTACCATTCATGCAGAATTATTTTATACATCCAAAAGAACGAACCATTAGACCAAACATTCCAATGTAAAAAAAAATTACAGCTTTAGTATTTTTTTTTGTGTTAGAAAAGCTTGCGGATGTTTTAGAGTAGGGGTCTTCAACCTTTCCGCATTTATAAATTCTTAAAGTTCCATGGGCGATTCATAATTCAATTAATAAGCGTAGGCCAGAAATGTTTACACACCTAGGTTTCAAGACCAGGGGTGGTTGCGGTAAATAAGATGAATATGCCTTCCTTTCGAAAATGTGAACAACCTGACACGCTGAAACATGCACGATGCGTTCTTAATTGTCTTACGTACATTTTACATTTGTTTTCAAGATTTCTCGGATAGATGTTTGTTCATGCAATGGCCGCAGCATAGCAATTGTTAGGGCATTACGTCACGGAGCAGACAGTTAATATGAAACTCTGCTCAAACACCTCTTGGTGCGTATTCGTCGTGTACGGCTGCAATTCACTGCTACGGGATCATGCACGTGGTACCTTTTGAACGATAATGCACCAGACTTTTTTCTGTTTCCAAAACTAAAATCGGCACTGAAAGGACACAAATTTGCAAACATTTCAGATACCCAAGTTGCTGTTACTAGGGACCTTAAAGCAGTAGAGAGGAAGGACTATTCCAAAAGTTTCCAACACTTATATGAACGTTGTCAGAAATGCTTTATGTGCAGAGGGGGATACTTCGAAAGGCAATAAGGTTCTTTTCTGCAAATATATAATACTGTAATATTTCTGTGATCAGTCACATTATTTATCGGTCACACCTTGTATGTATGTATGTATATATATATATATATATATATACACGTGTGTGAGTTTATTTTTCTACATAAAAGATAATGCTGATATTCTAAATATAATTAGAATATTTTTTCATACTAGCATTAAAAAATGGATTAATGCTGTAAATAAGAATTAATATGGGGTTGAAGTGCATCGGGTTCGGGTTGACTTCAAATAGAATTTTCAGGTTTGAGTCAGTAAAACCCAACCCATGCAGAACAGTTATGTAAATAATAAAACAAGATTGCCACAAAAACAAGAGGGTATGAAACAATCTCTTGTATGAGTTGTAATTTCCAAACTGGGAGAAAAAGTCTGTTTTATTTTTTGTGAAAAATTACTTGTTTTTCTTTCAAAAGAATTTCATGCATTTTGAGATTCATGAACAGCGAGTTAGCATAGTGGTTCTAGTGGTCTAAAAAATAAGTCATTTTAAAAATTACTTTTGCTGTGATGCAGTCAGTCTATTTTGATTCGAATCTTAAATTTTGTTAATCAGATTTACTTCACCAGCTTTAATGTTAAAAATGCGTAATTGAAAGTTCTGAAATTTTATAATTTTATTCTTGATTAACTCCTAAATTATCGTAAAATAAAATTGATATCCGAATAGTAATATTTTTTAAATATTATATTTCATCTTGCAGAATGAATATGTTCAGTAACCTTAACTGACCGTTTCAGATATACTTATGGACTACAAAACTATTTTTTTATTTCCTGGTATACTCTATTCGGATATAATTTTTGAGTAAAATTCAGATGTATTTTTAACCGATCGATCCAGTCATTAAAGCCGGGACATGTCTGGGGCTTAGACTGGGTCACTAAATTGAATCTTTTGGCGATTCGCCCAGCTGGAAGTTGAATTATAAGCTGTATCTGGAAATGCAATAATACTCCCGGAAAAAGCTTCAAAAGTAATATATAAAATATTAACAAAATTGGATAAAAATTATTTAGATGATTCGCATTTACTAACAAACATAGAGCATAAATGTCGGATCAGAGTATTAATCATTCAGCAAAAATAAAGAAAGCGGGAATTATTTTTCTCATCATCTCTCTCTCTATATATAATTTTTTGTAGAAATTAATTTAGCGACAAAGTAATAAAAGCTTTCATAGAACAATAAAAAACACCATGAAAATTTTAATTTTTACGGCGTTCTATGGAATGAGTAGTTACCGGTATATATATATATATATATATATATATATCAGTTATAAAAGTCTATAAAATATGCATTGTATTAAAATAACTGTAAAATAACTTATACAAAAACACATAAAATTATACATGGATAACATTGTTCATAACATTGTTGATTATAAATCACAAACATAACAATATGCAATATATATATGTATATGTGTATATATATATATATGCATATATATATGTGTGTGTGTGTGTGTGTGTATGTATGTGTACTGCATTGCATTAAAATAATTATTATTAATTAAATTTTTTACATGATATTTACTCAATGTAAGAATCTTTGAAATACTATGTAAGATAAATTTAATTCAGGTTAAATTTAATTCATATCATAGGTTTTTGTACAATGTTAATGTAAAACTACAATGATATTATTTTTTTACTATTTATATAAATTATTAAATCTAACATAATAAATTTGTAAATCAAACTTAATTTTGAATAATTATTATTCCAATAGACGGCAGCACATTACTTGTCAAATAAATGTTAATAATATTTTTAATTTACCTATAGAGGGCGCTTATAGCTTGTGTATTTAAATTATACTTTTATAGATTAAAATTAAATGGAAATTTGTATATTCACAAATATAAATTTGTTTTTGAGTGTATTTATCACATAAATAAATTTGTGTGTTTTAAATCAATTTGTGTTATGGTGTAATAATTAAGGTGATATATCAAAATATGTTCTCTCAACTTAACCTTCAAATAATTTCTCTCAACTTGACTATATCATCAAGTATTTGATACCTTATGATGTGCGCCATGTGGTCATATTGGTATAAATTAGACCTTGTGTTGTTTAAGGATTTTGGATAATTATTGTGAGTAAAATATTTTATCTATTCTTTACAAGTTTTTTATTTCCAATTTTATTATTTCCAACCGTTATCTGGTAAAAATATTTTATCTTTTCTTTACAAGTTTTTTATTTCCATTTTTATTATTTCAAATTGTCTTCTGGTAATAATTCGGTATACCTGGATGATTATACTGATCTTAGCATATATGCCAGTATAATTATGAAATACTGAATTATTATTTAAAACACGTGTGGGTACATCCAGGCTGAAGATTATACCAACACGTGTTTTTTCATATCCAATTATAATTTAAATCTCTTGTTATCCGATTTTCCATTATATTTAGTTCATATTTCATTTCTTAATCCATTTGTATTCACTTGATATCAACTCCAAATTATTAACGTTTTATGGTTTATTATAATTTCTCTCTCTCTCTCTCTCTTTTTAAATAATCTTCATATTTTCAGTATTTTTGGCCAATTACCATTGAAGCACAAGCTATGGTAAAATTATGATTGCATTTGTTAATTTATTAACTAGGTGGTATTCTGTTTACACATTATTATTAATTATCTCTTTGGAGATTTAATTAGAATGTTACAAGAACTTGATATGTTTTTTGAAATTCAAAGATATTATAATTATATATATATATATATATATATATATATATATTTTGCATACCACCACCCTACTGAAGTGAAATAGATTTTCAGTAAAGAAAAAAAAAGTTGCATCCGGAATATGAGATTATTTAAAGTTATTAAATTAGATTTTATATTCCTCTAACCGCATGCGACCTCGTTATTTTTTATTTAAAAACTAGCAGTGTAGCAACCACTGATGTGGGAGGGGTAAATATCCAAACGATAGGTATTTATTACCCAAGCCTGATATAAATACTCCAAAATTAGGTATTTCATATTTTAATGCAAAAAAATCATAACCCTGAAAAATTTATTGTAGTCACTGGGGAAAATGAAGCACAGTATCACTTCAAAATATATTTATTTTACATTTTTTTAACTTCATATTTGTACTGGTAAATAGCAGTATAATAAAGAATATTTTCAACTTTAAATCATATGGCTAAAGGAGAATTTCATTCATTTGATTTTTTTTAGCTACCAAAAGTAAAATTTTGTTTCTTTAGAATTTTAGATATTTTGTTTAGAAAGATTAGAAGTATAGAGGAAAAATAGTTGAAGTTTAAAATTAGGAAACTCATTTATTGTTAAATTTATGCAAAATTTACTTTTTTTACATAAAATAAAATATTATGGAATATTTTATTATTCTACGTTTACATGGTATACAGTGAGGCACCCCAAAAAGAGTTACAGTAGACCCCTTTTTATATTGATTTAATAGTGAAATTTTCAATAGAAAAATGTAAACACATTTCCTTTTTTTTAAAAAAAAATTAAAATAAAAACTGCTGTTAAGAATATGTTCCACTATATTTTGCTCAGTTATTTTACATTTAAATATGGGGAAATAGTTCAATTACTTCTGCGCAATTTTAATATCTGGAAAAATTAGCTACCAATTTTTACTATTAAATCAAGAAAATGTAAGTTTTTTAGAACATAACAGTTATACTACTTTAGCCATATTGTGTGCATTTTCCATGCCCTATAATTGAATTAATCTGGATGTTTGAAGGAAAATTGTTCTTAAAATTATTTTATTTACATATTATTTAAAATACGCTAAACATCTTTTTTAAAACTTAAATATGTAAAATCTTGTTAACTATATTTAAACAATGATATTGTGCCCAAAAATTCTTTAAATGCTGTTATGCATATGAAATCAATTCACTGTGTTCTGTACTATTTAATGTATTGAAATACACTGCTCAAAAAAATTAGGGGAGCAAGCAAAGAAGAGAAGAGAACTGAGCGGAACAGCCGTATAAAATGGAGAGTACACGTGTATCAATGCGCAATACAGAAAAAAAGACGCAAAAAAATTGTAAGGGAGCTTTAATTCTTTGAAAGGATGAAAAGAACGTGAACAGATGATTTAAAGCAATAATTTGGTTACATGTAAATGACAAAAAATAAAGTATTGTTTAGTAATGATGCAAGTTGTTTAATACATAGCGTGTGGTCCCCTCGAACAGCTAAGACTGTTGTACACCTGTTTTCCATGGATGCGATGAGGTTATCGATAAGACTTTGAGGAATACTGTTCCACTCTTCAAGAATTGCAATCTCCTTGTCCCAAACAATAAAAGAAAGCCTCCGTCTCGCTGCAATTCGTCGTCCGAGTGTGTCCCAAACATGCTCGACCGGATTCAGGTCAGGAAAGCATGCTGGCCATTTCATATGCTATATTGTTCAACAACCATGTTCTCCACCAGACAAGTTGTATACGGTCTGGCATTATCATGCATGAAAGCAAAGGAATCACCATGGTTGAAGCGTAAGATACGAAATCAGGTCTCAGTATCTCGTCTGCATACCTTTGGGCGATCAAAGTGCCATTTCAAATGATATGCAAGTCCGTACGTCCACCTATGATGATTCTAGCCCATATCATCAACCCACTTTGTCTGTAAGGAATCACCATGGTTGAAGCGTAAGATACGAAATCAGGTCTCAGTATCTCGTCTGCATACCTTTGGGCGATCAAAGTGCCATTTCAAATGATATGCATGTCCGTACGTCCACCTATGATGATTCTAGCCCATATCATCAACCCACTTTGTCTGTAATGTGATCTTTCACGAACAAATGTGGGGTTATTTCAAGTGCTCCTTTCCCTCCATACCAAAATACTTTGAGTGTCACACTCCAGACTGAATAGGGACTCGTCTGTAAACAGCATTTGACTCCAGTCCGTTGCCTTCTCTCTTGATGTTCAGCAGTCCACCTTTTTCGGGCCGCACGGTGGCTTGAGGTCAACGGAGTACAGACCATTGGCCTACGTGCATAGAGACCACCCTGATGAAGCATATTTCGCACTGTTTGGCTAGACACCTTTCGTCGTGTTGCCAAGAGCTACCGTTTTTGCAACTGAGTAGCATCCCATTTTCTGTCTCGAGGAGCTGTCAACAGGCTATATCGGTCATCAGTTGCTGTGGTGCACGTGCTCGACCTTGCCCTGGTCGACATCTAACATTTCCTGTTTCTTGAAATCGATTCCACACCCTTGTAAGGACATTTCTTGCAACTCCAACAACGTCCACCACACTTCGTTGTGTTTGCCCGGATTCAAGTCTCTCTCTAATACGCAAGCTATGGATTCCGGTAAATCACGTTGTTGTGACATTTTCAAATCACCTTTTCTCAAAACAAAAGCTGAGTAATTGAATTTCGCAACTGAGACAGTGAAACAGACATTTCTGCACTTATCTCCTTTTTCTGGTTTTTGACGTCATGACCATTGATTTGCATATGAAGTTTATTTTTCTATTTTCTGTTATGCTTTAAATTATGGATGTTTTAATTTAAGTTACCTATTGGTGTAAGTATTTGTGTGATTTGATTTCGTTAAAACCATGTGCTCCCCTAATTGTTTTGAGCAGTGTATATTACTAAATACTTATAATAAAGTACATTTCCCTTAGTTATTAATATTGCAATTTATCATTCACCGTTCATATTTTACTGTGCTTCGTGCAGTGCCTCACTCTCCCCAGACAAGGAGTTACACATTTTAAGCTTTAAAAAGTATTTTTACTTTAAAACACTATTTAAAAAAAATAAATACAGATAAGGTATATTCAACATTTCCCCCCCCCCCCATATAAATTGATCATTAAATTTTACAGGAAAAAATAAAAACTTCAAAAATCGTCCATTGTGTCCCATCTTTTTTTATTTGTGACAATGTTGAAACATGACAGAAGTGTTCACATAAGTTCTCCCCCCCCCCAAAAAAAAAAATACATGGAGGCCATTGGGGGGGGGGGGGAGGTTGTGCCATTGGGTTGTCTTTCGTATCTTTTACGTTTACTACGTCCTGATATTTTAGGATGATTAAAAATAAGCTGCGCCGCAGGCGTTTCGAAAAACAAATTGACATTAATCTTAAACAATATGAATTGAAATCTACAATTTTTTTTTAACAGAAATCTATTTAAACAAGTAGCTTTTAAGTTACGTTTAAAAAACTACCGCATTCCAATCTGTTTTGTAACCATTACAAACTGATTTATCATTAAGGGTTTTAAACTTTAAACTTACGTAACTCCTAAAGTACTTGACCGAATCACTTTCCGTTTGGTATCCTAAGTTAACATTTATCGGAAAAGCTAAATGTGATGTCAGATGCCAAAATTAGGTGTTTGGATTGAAAATTGTAGAGTTTGGTACGATTTTGCTATGAAGACTGAAAATTACAGACAGACACTTCAATTTTATATATTAGTATAGATATTTCAGTTTGACTCTTTTAAATAAATTCGCTATTTTTTTCTTTTCATTTTGCACTACGATTTATTTGTAGGTGGTATTATAGTTGATAGGAGAAACTGTCCCAAAATGACATACCTTATGATTCTTAATATTGTTGCTAGAGGATAGCACTTAACGATACGCAGTTATGTTGAGGAATCGATCGGCAACGATGAGCATTTAATGGCGAAGATTTGAAATTTGCATTTGCCATTGTTTACCAAGAAACTGTTTACACCTTCTTCAGAAATTTCTTGGACTATTTTTTGGTGCTAATTCACGTCTGTTTCATTTCAGTGATTACGCATCTGACGTATAAAGTAAGTACTTATTTCTTTTAAAATTATTTTCTGTATATGCGAAGATTTATAAATGCATGTGTTCTCGAACACTGCTTCTGTATATACAATATGGTGATTGTAGGTAAAATGACATGCCGCCAAACATCTTTCCCAATCATGTTTTCCGTGCTTCAGTTGTGACAGAAAGTCCACTGGAAAATAAGGAAAGCAACGACAGCAACACAAGTACTACTGATAACAGCCTATCGCGACTTAATCCGTCAATTTTCATAGTTTCAATGTCACCTGCAATTCCAGCGCCGCCAACATATATTTCTGATACTCCAAATATGTGTGTATTTTTTCAACCGGCAGCATCTTGAAGTTCATTATCTTCATTTTTCAGACAACTTGACGTATCTCTACTTCCTCGTGCCCCTCATGTTAGATCATCTTCCAAAAAGAGGAAGCATGAAAATGCAAAAGTTCTGACTAACAGTCCTAATATTGCCGAAGCGAAGACAAACGCTACTGAGAAACATAATTCACACTGAAGAAGTAGGCTAAGAAGAAAATTCGCTTTGTTACATCCAATGATGACGACAAAGACATGGATCTTTCTGCTGCTGATGATGATGTTGCCTGTTTTTATTGCAATGATTTATCCAGTCACACTCAAAACTGAAGGATAGGTAGATAAAATGTGTTAAGTGCTCAAAGTTGGCACATAGTGAATGTATCGGTGTTTCTTGGTGGGCCAAAAAATTATTTGTGATGTATGTAAGTAAAATTAATAGCCACTTATGGGTGTGTCGTTTTAGGACAGCACTGTAGATAAAATGACATAGTACAGCATTTTATATAAATCGTTATTATGACGTTGTGACTTTATTTGTTACCTTTTAAAAAGTACCATTGAATTTTGTATACTTCGCAAAGTTAGTAAAAAATAAAGGTCACGAGAAAAAAATCTGTATGATTGGAAGCATTTTCCCTTAGGGTATGTCATTTTAGGACAGTTCCTCCTAAATGTGATAGCGGCTGTTTTGCAATAAATTAGCTTTCATTTGTTTACATTTATATGTACCCCAGAACGAGAAAAAGAAATCACAACAGAATTTATAGTAGAGTGCAATGCTGGTAGAGCAAAATAGGGTGGTAGGAAGATAATTCAGACCTAATGAAGAGCTTATTCGATATTAAGAGGCTACTTCACTCAGACGAAAACACCCGCTCGCTAATGTTAATCCTATGGAGGAAATATTTTAAGATATCTCGTTCGCATTTCAATATTTTTAAATGATTTTTTTTTTGCATTGGATAGCTGAGGTCCATCTCTATACACGCTTCTTTGTACTTTTTCGATTTTGATTACAAGTTTTTTTATTAAGATACTTTCACTTTCGGAACTGGTTTTGAAAGTGAAAGTATCCTTAATTAAAAAAAACTGCAACAAAAATCGAAAAAGTACAAAGGAGCGTACATAGAGATGGACCTCAGCTATCCAATGCAAAAAAAATCATTTCAAAATATTGAAATGCGAACGAGATATCTTAAAATATTTCCTCCATAGGATTAACATTAGCGAGCGGGTGTTTTTGTCTGAGTGAAGTAGCCTCTTAACAGACACAATTAAGAGCCCCACACTCTCAGCATTAAGACATTCTCAAACTAATGTTAAACTAATAGAAGAGTTCGCTTGAAATTTCTCGTTTGCATTTCAGTATTGTTAAATGATTCTTTTTGGATAGGATATCTGAAGTAGAGTCCTGTATCGGGTAGGGTAACCCGATTATAGCCGAACCCGACCCAACCCTCAAAGAAAAGAATTACCGTCAAACTGAGCCGAATCGCGGTTCGGGTCGAATTGACGCTACTTTTTATTGACGGGTCGGATTGACTTTAATTGTTTCACGTTGGAATTTTACTCTTGACCTTATTTTTTAAAAAGTCTAGAATATTTTTCAGATGAAAAAAAAACTATATATTTGAACATTAATGAGTGTAGTATATGTTCATTTTTCAACATAAAAGATAAAATTGATATTAGGCAAATAATTGTAGACTAGTTTATCATAATAGTATTAAAATATGGATTATTTTTCTTCCATTTCGGTTTCAAGTTGAGTTTTAGGTTAACTCTAAATGAAATTTTCGGGTTCGGGTTGGATAAACTTCATAAAAATATTCAGGATTTTGTAACTTGAAATTCCTTCCAATTCCTCCACTTTTTTTCAATTCCTTGAAATTCCTTCAATTTAGGAACGGGTGGGGGGAACCTCCTCTGTTCCGAAGATGAAAGTGTCTTTAGAAATGAAACTGTAACAGAAATCGACACGTGGAAAACTCTCGACCTTAGATATTCCAAGCAAAAAGAATCCTTTCAAATTATTGAAACAAATGTGTAATGATCATTTGCTTCACTCATGACTGAGATTGGCTGTGGAAAATTGCTTGGGTTTACTTACAAAATATTATTTGCTTGTTATAAAAAGTAGACAGTCAAAAACTTGGATGGTCATTGGAATCCATTATCACCTTCATCTTCAGCCGTAATATTACCCGAAACATTGTTTAATTCGGTATCTGTTACATGTTCACATGAATTTATTTATGAAAGGTGCGAGAGTTTTTATTGCTTTTTTTCCTCTACAATCCATTCGTATTCAGAACACTTTTTTGGCTACTATTATTTCCAAAAAATAACTTTCGTGATAAATATTTACGTTAGTCAGAAGAATCTTTGACATAGATTTTTACAACATTTGCAGCTTGTGAAGCTTTTTTACAAGAACGGCATTGAAGAAATTCCGGATAGAAAAGGGTTTAAGAAGCGACTCTCGCCCGATGACTGCATTCGGAGTGAAAAAGATGATTGACGTGGCAGAGGGAGGAAAGCAATTGCTTCAACATCAGTGGAGGATGTGGCTACAGCATTGCAGTTCTTTGGGAACGTGAAATGCACGGGTAATTGCCCGAACTTTAAACATGTTTGTCAGCAATGTTCGTAAAATTTTACGAAACATCCTGCAATGCTATTACAAAATTACACATGTTCAGGAGTTGCTTGCTGCTGACCTGCCAAAACGAGAAGCTTTCGCCCTGAAATTTCTTGCTCGAATGGAAGTGGAAAATGCATGGCCATGGAACGTTTTGTGGACAGATGATGCCCATTTCCATCTCCAAGGTTCTGTCAATACTCAAAATTGCAGAATATGAGCAAGTGAGAATCCGTTTCAAATGCAACCATTGCCTCTTCATTCTGCAAAGGCCACTGTGCGGTGCGGGTTTACGGCAGCATTTATCTTTTCAGCCCTTTATAGTCTGAATATCACAATTTTTATGGAAGATTTTATGCAATGATGCTCCTCCGCACATTGCAACACCAGTGAAGCAGCTGTAGAATCTGCATTTTGGAAATGACAGACTTATCAGTCGCCATTTCCCAACAGGCTGGCTGCCACGATCACTTGATCTGAACCCTTGAGACTTCTGGCTATGGGGTTACCTAAAACATGGTGTGTACGGGGGTCCAATTGCGAACTTAGATGAATTGAAAACACGCATTACGCAACACATTCACAATATTAGCTTTGAAACACTACGATCTGTTCTGGAACATGCTGTTTTGCGCTTTCAGCTCGTAGGAGAAAACGGTGGACAGCATATTGAACATTTCTTAAGCAAGTCGTAGCCGACTTCCTTTTCCTGATGGTTTCATAAGTTTTTACATTTTCTACGGTTTTTGGCATAGAGACAGTTAAAAACCGATTTTGTTTTTGCTTTTTCTTCGGTTTTTGGCCTAGAGACAATTAAAAACCGATTTTGTTTTTGCTTTTTCTTCGGTTTTTGGCCTAGAGGCAATTAAAAACAGATTTCGTTTTTGCTTTTTCTACGGTTTTTGGCCTAGGGACAATTAAAAACCGTTTTTTTTCCTATCCGCTGTGGCACCATCTTGCCGTTGGTGGATAGGCTTTGAACAAAAAGTGCCACAACAGCATGTCGCGTCTTTTAATTAGTAGAGATCCTACAATAGAAAGAGATTGGACATTGACGAAATGTCCGCCATGTGTTCCAAAGCAGGTGGAACTCAGTAGAACGCAATATATTTTCCTGACTCTCTGAAGACATGTAAAACGAATTTCCCATGATTTTAATACAATAAAAAGTGTTAGACGTTGATGAAAATACATTGCGTTGATGAAAATACATTGCCACCTGTTTTGGAACTTACATGGCGGACATTTCGTCAATGTCCAATCTCTCTCTCTCTATTGTAGTATCTCCATTAATTAGCATCTTATAGCGTCATCTATCGGTCCCCTTTTGAACTTTTTTTCTTTTGCAAAACACATTCCCATTGCTTCACGTATACTCAGATGAAATATCAGGTCATTCTGACCAGTGCTTCTCTTTTTACAGCCTTTTGAAAGTGCAACTTTAATTATAATCACCTTCTATGTTAACAAGCGGGAGAAAACTGCATCACAAATATATCTATATAAAGCAATGCACAAACAGAGCCTATGTAAAGAGATAAATGTGGTTTTAAATCCTTGTAACATAATTAAGAAAAAGCATTTCACAAAATATTTTTAAAGTGTTTTCTCTCCAATACATTATACCAAGCTCTTCTAATACTTCTGTACTTATTTTCGAGTTCTTCACCACTAATATTGTTGTAAGCATCGATTATCTTTCGTTTTATGCCAACTGCATACATATTATCGTCTATGTTTCCTTTATCGTGCAATGCCTCATAAATTTACATGTCTAATTGATATAGTGTTCCCATTCACTAATCCAAATTCACTAATCCATTCACTAATCATGTTCCAATTTTCAATTAAGAACTCATTCATTTGTAAAGATATAGGTATGTATTTTTTTGTAATGTTCTTGTTGGAGCAAAATGAAATATTTTGTAATTGATCAATTTTTTCTTGGGAGGCCGTATAAAAATTTGAAAAGTGTAACTTTTTGAAAAATAATGGGAGAACTGTTTCATTAACATAATCTTATTGTGGTCTTTTTTTGAATAGTTCAGCAATTTGCATTGCCTACCTATCTCCAAAAGGTTCAATTTTAAAGTGCGTTTCAATCTTTTTGGGACACACTGTATAGTTGAGACGAAATTGATTTGAATACAGCACCTACTTACAAGAATATAGATTATCATGACGAAGGAAAACTAAGTTCCGTGTTTTTTAGTTAGTTGGAATCGGAGAATTGCGAAATAAAATGAATAAAAAAGAAAATAGGCTATTATCTCGAAGAAAAAAGCTTTGTCATGATGGAAAATGAACAAGCATAATTAAATTCAGTTAGAAGAAACGTTTCTCTTTTGAACGTTTCATTTTTCTAGAATGCTTTTCCTTCAATCTGTGCACGCAGTGATTTGCATAAGATGATATCGAAACAAAGATTATTTTAAGCATTTGATTCTGTGCGATGAATTTTAAATTTCAAACATTTTGGGTCAAAGATGAGGGGTACAGGAAGTTTAGTTTTAATATCCTCTATTTTAATTCCCTTTAATAAAAATAGCTCTGAAATATGTTTTCGAATTAACTTTAGATAGAGGTATAACGCTTCGAGGGCAGGGTGGAGCAATCTCCCCCCCCCCCCCCCCTTTGAGCTTGACCTTTTTTTTTTATCATTATCTGTTTTTTTTCTTTGTTTTTTTATATTATTAGTTGAATGTTTCCATTTGTTTTTACAAATATATTTATAATTAAGTGTAAATAAGTTATAACAGTAAAAATACTCTTTCGGAAATAACTATAAAAAGTGAATGAAAATAAAGGGGGGGGGGGTCAGGGACCTAGTTTAGTTCAAGTAAAAGACCCGTGTTTAATATGTCAAACGAATGAATTTTGCACATTTAAAAAAAAAAACAGAAATGGTGCTACTGATTTTAGACTAACAAAATTTTAGAAAGTAAGTTATTTTTGAAGCTTTTGCAGAAATATTTGCTCTTAAAAGAATTTCGGAATCACGATATTTAGAAATATATATCATGGAATTGTGTGCTGTAAGATATATTTTTTCATGTAGTCTCAAGTAATTTTTAATTTAAAAAATTAATAAAACCGAATTTAAGGGACTTTAACGGACTCAATTCTTATCTTCATTCTTTTTTAATCCAAATTATTATAGCCCTGGAAACCCGAAACGGAAGTTCAACTATCTTATTACACAACTTAGAACAAACTTTAATTTGTTTTAAAATTTATTACTTTTAAAACATGTGATCGGAAATAAAATAAAGATTGTGATTTAAAAAATTATTTTTTAACACAGTATAAAATAATATTTTCAAATAATATTGTTTTGAAAGTATAGAAAATCGAAAATATCAAATGTAAAACGAAGGTAATTCTAAACAAGAAGGGAGGGGGTGGTCATACGCTTTTGAATTAATCCATTAACTGCCAAAACTATGTGGCCGGAGTCTTCGATATTTTTACTGAAATTCGTTTCCCACCAAAAATTCTGAAAGATAATATTTGGTAACTTTAATAGCAAAGTTTTTGTCATTAACTAAGTATTTTTTAACATATTAAAATAGTGGTGGCTAGGCAGGTTTTTTTTTTCTTTTTTTTTTTTTAATTATACACTTTTATTTCGAATGTTAACATCCACGAGTATACTCGTGATTGGCATCGAATGTGTTAAGAAAAATGACATCCCGCCAAAAAAGAAAATATTTTCTTTATGGAAATATACATTAATGTATAAAAATGCTTCTTTGTTACTGTTAGTTCCCGTTCCACGAGTTAGGGTAATATTTACTTTCCTACTCCAAACGCTGAACCAGTTTAATAATAAATTTAATTTAATTTAAATGTACATTTTTTACAACTTCAGTTTTGTCAGATATATAACTATTTTTGATTTGTTTAATTTAAGTATATTGTTATACTGGTACAACAAAATTTAAATTGGTCAGAAAGTTTTTGGAACTACAAATTATTTTTTAAAACATGGATCAAATTTACAGGGCCCCCAAAACGATATATAACTATTAAAAGCCTTGAAATGGAGGGTTAAATAAGGATAGAAAATCAAGCAAATCGAAAATAAAACTAACTTCGTGCCAAAAAATACTATTTATTTGATCTAATTGAAAAAAAAATATGTTAAAAGAATTTTGGAGTAAATATCTATAGAATTAAAAATATGAACCCACTTTCCCGTAAACGGAAGATGATTCTAAACAAGAGGAGGAAGGGGATATAAATAATGAAGAAAATGTATATATTATTGGGGGATATATATATATATATATATATATATATATATATATATATATATTATATACCCCCATATATATTATATATAAATGGGAGGCATATAAATGGGAATATTATAAATAATGTACAAAAACACATTTTGTTGTATAGAAATAAACATCAATAATAAAAATTGTTTCATTAAGAAATGTGACACCCCTCTCCTCCCAAACAGAGAGAATTTCTTTTTCTTTTTTTCCCTTTCATTAGTGTTTTATATTAGTTTTCTGAATTAGTAGTTTCGTTCAATGAAGATTCGGTGTCAAAGATTTCTTCCTACCCTTCATGCACAGTAACATCGTTTGCACATTCATATAATTTTTAATTCAGTTTTCTTTTTCGTAACGCCTGCCGCTTTCATATTTTTTTCTGGATATGCCTTTCACAACATCCAGATTGCATTGTATGCATTGATTTTCAAATATATTCTTTTAAATAAATGTGAATTGACTCCACTCAACTTTCCCAGAAAGTACAAAAAAAAAGGAAATTTTGGTACGTTTCCGTTATACTAACACCCTGGCAAAATGTATGCTAATGCGCCATTTATTTCAACTCTGGTCATGCAAAGGATTTTTATTGCAAACCGTGCCAAACAATGTCATTTGCTATTTATTGAACGTGAATCTTTATTATTATTATTATTTATTCAAAATATTGCAAAACATCTTTATTTCCTATTTTTTTAATCGAAAATATTTATTATCTATACTAATAAAAGAAAGTTTCGCTCTGTGTGTGTGTCTGTTGGCGATGGCTAGGAAAATCTAGCCTATCTAGAAGGCTGGAAATTTAGATTTAAGTAGTCCAAACCCTCTCCTGGCGCAACATTGCGTCAGAATTTTAATATTTTAATTACTTTCTGAAATATTAATTAAAATGCACAAAGAACTCTCATTAAAAATACGCTTTTTTTCATCGGTTGGTTGGTTGTGTAGAATATCTTCTCAGAACACATTAAACAAATCAGAGTAACGATGCATAGATAAGGACTTATAACGAAATAGTGCCAACATTGATTGCAGTTACCTGCATATAGCCAAGCTAATACAGCGCCATCTACTCACGGCAAATTACATAAACGCCACCTGTTTAAGACATTTACAGGCACGTTTTTCTTCATTATAATTATCTGGGTTTAAGGTTTTTTTAAAACAGGACATATATTATTATGATAGAGACTACTATTACAGAAAACTTTATTTAACAGATTATTTGTTATATATTTGCGGGAATGGCGAAGGGTAGGGGTCTAATTACATTTAACAATTTTAACCCGTAGCGTTTAATTGTTGTTTTATATACAGAATACCGCTATTTTAAATCTCAGTTTCTCAGTAATATCTCAGTAATAATGTTCCGAACGTCTCCATTCAGTTCCATTTTTACTAAATTATCGTAAAACTCAGCATTCATTGCTTCAAGGTGTATTTCTAAAAAGCAATTACCAGTATTTCCGAATAATAGCCTAAGCCAAATTTCAAAATAAGTTCCTAGCTTAATCAAATGAATCAATCTTTAAAGATGTATAGTGATTCTCCTAATTAGTTATTTGCTGAAGGTCACTTGAACATTCGCCATCCCCCCCCCCCTTCCGGGACCCTCCTTCAAAGTTTTCTCTAACTATTTCCCGTTTCTATATCTCAGCAACTACCTTTCCGATTTGAACGCAAGTGATTCCAAACATTATAATTAACTTAATAGACACCCTTTATAACATTAAACTTAATTTATGAGTAGAGGCTACCACTATTTCCGAATAATAGTTTAAGCCAAATTTGTAATTAAGTTTCTAGCTTAACCAAACGAACGAATTTTTAAAGATACATAGTGATCCTCCTAATTAGTCATTTGCTGAAGGGAACTTGAACATCCCCTCCCCCCCCTCCCCCCGGTCCCCCCTTCAAAGTTTTTCCTCTAACTATGCCCTGTTTCCGTATCTCCGCAACTATATTTCCGATTTCTACGTAACTGATTCCAAAGATTATAATTAACTTAATAGTAACCTTCTATAACATTAAAGTAAATTTACGAGTAGCGGTTACCACTATTTCTGAATAATAGTTTAAGCCAAATTTCTAATTAAGTTCCTAGCTTAACCAAACGAACGAATTTTTAAAGATGCATAGTGGTTGTCCTAATTAGTCATTTGCTGAACGGCACTTGAACTTCCCCTCCCCCCCCAACCCCTGCTTCAAGGTTTTTTACCTAACTATGCCCCCTTTTCAATATCTCAGCAACTATCTTTCCGATTTGAACGCAAGTGATTCCAAACATTATAATTAACTTAATAGACCCCCTTTATAACATTAAACTAAATTTATGTGTAGAGGCTACCACTATTTCCGAATAATAGTTTAAGCCAAATTTGTAATTAAGTTTCTAGCTTAACCAAACGAACGAATTTTTAAAGATGCATCGTAGTCCTCCTAATTAGTTATTTTCTGAAGGACACTTGAACATCCCCTTCACCTGGCACCTTACTCATGATTATTTTCTCTAACTGTGCCTTATTTCAATAACTCGACTTATAATGTTCCCATCTTCTCGAAACCAGCTCGATTTTGTCGCACGCCTACTATACAGTACCGTAGACAACGTCAACCTGTCTCAGAGGTTCTTTCCGAAAGAGGTTTCTCCCCTGGCGGTGGAAGGGGGAAATAAAAGATTTTTCGGAGCGTGCGAGCGTACCCGGTATACGGTGTTGAAACCTTGGCCAGAGTTTCGTTTTTTAAAAGATTTCAGTTTATTACACGGGCTCGGGCAACGCCGGACGGGTCAGCTAGTTAAGTTATAAAGTAAATTTATTACTGATGCTGAGATGAATTTTACCATTTGACAGTTACTTGTTGATGAGGAAGCTGCAATAAAATTGTCTCAGGACTTTGGAATCATGCATAAAAGTTTTTGCTAAGAAAAAAAACAAAAACAAAATGAAATGAAATTATGGATGAGTTCAAAATTGTATCAGCAATGGAGATGTAGCTTACGGTCAAGCCAAGAAGGCACTGGAATACGAAAGAAAATAATGGTTTAAAGCATCTTGCCTTTTCTTAATACTTTCAGGTTTATATACGAGGGTTATTTTTAAAGTAAGTACCGTTTTGAAATTCCGGCGTGGCAGCGCTGCGCGCTGTTTATCTATTATCTGTTGGAAAGCCACAAGCGCCATTACGGAAACATTCGACCATGTTGACGTTTGTTTGTGAGTATTTAAAATGGCTCCATCGATCCCGCCTCTTGTGAAATTCGATCGGTGATTAGTTTGCTTAGTGCAAGAGACGTGAAAGCCACTGAATTTCATCCTCAGATTGGTGAAGTTTACAGACAACATATTATGATTGGTGGAATGGTATGGGTTAGAGCTTTTACGAATGTTCATGATGAGAAGCGAGGTGGATGAGCTTCAGTCATTACTGAAGATTTGGTGCAGAAAGTGGACGAACGAGTGGAACAGCACAGACGCCTTACGATTTCGTCATTATCTGATGAATTTCGTCGGGTTTTACGCAGTGTTTTGTATGAAATTGGGAGGGAACTTCTATGAAGAAGGGATTGTACGATATGATAAGTGCCTTAATATTGGCGGAAATTATGTAGAGAAATAGATTGAGGTACATGCTTTTATAGAAAAATAAAATTGGTAAGAAAATTATATATTTCTTCTATTTTATTTCAAAAAGGTACTTACTTATAAAACGTATTTGTGGTGCCGAGAGCAGACTCCGATTGAGCTTCATGAGCTTCAATTCGATATGAACCACAACAGGATAATGGAAAGCTATATGAGAGAAGTTTGTGCCAATGCTTTTTGATCACGACCAAATGGAAAAATCGGTGGACCTAATAAAATTGTAGAAGTAGAATGAAAGTCTATTCACCAGAAGAAAAAGCAATGTAGGACGTGTTCTCCCCTTCAATGCATATTGGGTGGTTTATGTCCTGAAACACAAGGATGTTTCCTTGCTGCTATTCACATAGAATAAGAAATAGATTGGAAGAATAAGAAATTAAAATCCTATGGAAATAGATTTCTATTTCCATGGCTATTCCCGATCGTACAGCTAAAACTTGAGCGATTATACTTAGAGCGTTCGTAGTACGTGTTAAATTTATTAGCGCACACTAGCGCTACTTTCCTCCCCTGCGGCTTGTAGTCAAAACAGACAAGGCGCACATTAAGTCAAAACAGACAAGGCGCACATAAGTGCGCTCTGCAGGCGCACATTATATAAATTTTGTTCGCATACCATGAGCGCTACTTTTTTCTCCTGCGGCGAGTCGTCAAAGTAAAAATTCATAGGAAAAAAGAATAGCTACTAGTAATTCCCAAGTACCATAATCCATCTCACTGACTTTACAGCAGCGTAGGTTTCCGATCCAGAGTCAACGCTTGTTCTGGTTTTCTATTTTTATCTGAATTAATATATCCCGGTTTCTTTTTGTGATTTTTCTGGTGTAATCTTTTCATTTTCCAGCATGCAAAAACACTATCAGTCGTAAGAGGGCGCTTTTTTAAACTTGCGAAATTTCTTCCATTCATCTGCTCAGGCTTAATATATAATGGTTTTGGCAAAAGCTTTAATGGCGGCATTCGAGAAAAATGTATCTGATGGGAGTATTATCTTCACAGATTGCTGGAGACTATATAAAACTGATGAACAGCGAACATGTCACAGTAAATTACAAATATAATTTTTTTTATCCTAACACTGGATGTCATACCCAATCTATTAAGAGATTATGGCGCATCGCAAAATGGCGTAATAAAAGGCAGCGTGGCATTATTCGTCATCGTTTATAATTCATTCTCATAGAGTTCATGTGGTGAGAGTGACGTCTTAATTGCAAAAATGAAATGTTTACTGCAATGCTCAGAGACATTTACAATTTCATGTCTGAATTTTAAAATGGGTGTTATTTTGTTGCAGAATATGTATTTGAGGGGACAGAATATGTATTTGTTCTTTTATTTTAAGTATGCATTTGTATGTATGTATTAATAAAATAATATGTATTAATAAAATAGTATGTATTAATAAAATAAAGACTGTAATTTTCAAATGTTATATTTTTTAAATGCTCACTTTCGTACCAATAATTTTTATTTCAACTGGCTTTCATTTTGCGCCAACTATTACACTTGGCGACAATAGTGTTGCTTTAACCCATTCGGGACCATGGGTGCATATATGCACCCTCAAAAAGAGCATACAGAATTTGTTTTAGGCACCAGTAAAAAATAAAAGTAATATTTGCTTTCTCTAATTAGAGCATTTTTGTGATAATTTAAGTAAAGGTAGCTTTTTAAAAAAAAGTGGTGCCAACGAATAAAATTTGTGTAAAAGCCGCCGGTCCCGAAGGGGTTAACGGAAAAGTACCGAAATGTTTATAAATTTCAGACGTAATGGAATCGGCTCTATTTGAACGCTGGACTTCCCGTTATGCAAGAGGAGACGTTTACCTCTGCACATCTCATGCTTGATAACATCGCCGCAATATTGGTCACATTTACTTTGTCACATTTCCTTTATGATTTTCAGTATAGAATCCGTCGCGAAATGGTTTGAAAATGGTTAAAAATGGATTAAACACCTAACCCATTGGCCGATTTTAACTGAAACCTATACAGTTCTCGCGACATTGGTCTATAACTTAGTCGCAAAATGGGAACTCAATCTGAAGTATTGTTTGGGAGTTCACACACACACGTGCACAAATCATGATGACAATACTTTCCTTACACTATGTGTTCGGATTTTCAGATCGAAAAATAAGGTCTAAAATGTTAATTTGACTACCTGTAAAAATAAGTATTTACGCATTGCAAAATAAAATATTTATATTAAAAGTTTTCTCAATGATGAATTGAACTGTAATTACACATATAAATTTCAGGTATTATAATATAATCTTATACAAAAAAGCAACAGACAACTATCCCATTATTTAAATTTAAATTCAGCATGTGTTGCGGTAAAAACTCGATAGATTATTTCTTTTACAGAATTTCTTTCTAAGTTTGACCGATCCTGTATTAGATATATCATTTCAGCATTTTGTTTCAAATATTCTGAGTATGCGCTTTAAACCTCTCACTGACACGCCCATGTTAACACGTTCACTAAGCTGAGGTTTCACAGGCATTATTTAAATTAATTCTACCGATATAATGCAGTATTGATTAATACTCTTAAAGGATTACATTTATATATATAGGTTTTTTCCAGAATGTTGGAATAATCATCTTTTTTTAGCATTTCATATAAAATACAGTGAAAACAACTTTACAATTTTGCCCTACAGTCATAGGGGTTTTAAGGAGACCTTTTAATTCAAGAACCTGAGCTCCAGGAGAAAAAAATTCTATTATTTTTCTTCATGCATACAATCAAGCTCAGGGTAGGTGGGATCCCAGAACACAATTCTGCCATGGGGCCCCGTGAGCGAAGTTACACAACTGATTGCAATAGAAAGGCATAAGCAACAGGACGTGCCAATAAACCTTTTTAAAATTCAACACCACTATTGAATATGAAAGTGAAAGTGCTATAACGGCAATTTCTATTAACCTGTCACTGTAATAAATCGTTTTCCAGATTTCTCTAGCTTTGCATTTGATATGGTTTGATTCAAGAATACATTTCCGTGAATGATTATTTTATAAGAATACCAGCTGGCATAGCAACCCGATGTTGCATCAGATCTTTCGATTTTTTTTTAAATAAACTACTTATAAAAATTACATTTTGCAAGTTATGTGATTTTGATGCAATTATACTATAATGACTTTATAAAAAATTGGCGATATACGGGCAATAAAATTCGCCTGGCCGAGAGTTTGTAGGATAAAAACTTGACGAGCTTGGCATTATTGCCAAGCTAATGTTTGTTTATTTATTTTTCTAACTCGTCTAAGCAAATTCATCCAGACGAGTACCGTCAAGTTGTGAAGTGTAGGTAGCTATGGTTTGGACAAAAGCATAATTCATTAATCTGATTTTAATCTGAACGTATACCCTATACGCAGGGTTCGGAAAAAACTACTTTTTTATTGTAGCCAACTACAACGACTTTATCGGAAAAGTACTACCTACAACTACAATTACTTGTTTTAAATGTAGAGACTACAAACTACTTTTAAAAAGTAGTCACTACTTTGCTACGTTCAGATTTTGTCAAAAGGTTCAATTTACACTAGATACTGAAGACACGGATTAAATAATAAAGCGACCCCTCGTTATATCGTGTCTGCCAGGATACAATTAAATAAATGCGACATAACCGAGGACATTAAAAAATTATGAAAGATAACATACAAGAAAGTGTTTTGTTTTTGTCTCCAAATTGTCAGTTTATACACGCATTAAAAATTCCATAGCAAAATTAAAAGAGATATTGCAATCTATAAAATTACAGAAAAACAACTCTAAATGCAAACAATAAATACATCAATTCCGAATAATAAGAAACCTGGCGTTAAAACATTAAGATCTAATAACGAGTAAACAGACAAGTGTTGATATAGCAAGTAAATTGATTCCTTTGGTGGGTTAGTATAAAAATCTATGACTTTGTGTTATATACTGCAGCTGAGATTGGCCATTGATATTCACAAATTGTTGTGCAGAACAAATTTTGTACAAAAGAAGCAAGTTTCAACCACGTGATTTGCAGTATGGTACATTTATTTCCCGTAGCATTAAAAGTAGCGCGGTTCGTGCTACAAACTAACTGATTTTTTGTATCACGCTACTCGCTACACTAAATTGTTCAAAATGTAATGCGCTACACGACAAACTACTGTAAAAAGTAGTGTCTACTGTAGTTTCGCTACTTGTAGTTCGCTACTTCCGAACAGGGCTGTAGCTAGAAGTGCATAATAGGGGGGGGGGGCGCTCAAGAAAATGTAGGGAAGGCTCATATTTTTTCTCTCTCTCTGCAACATGCACGCACAAACAAACACACACACACATATATATATGTAATCGAAGTATTATACAGAAAGATAAATTAGTGCGTATTCATATTGTAGGCACTATGTTTCTTATTAAACTGTTTATAATAACTTCATTTTATACTAAGAAAAAAAAAAAAGGCTGCAGAATAAAAATTTCCAGTGTATAACTATTGTATAATTATACTGATAAAATAATAAGTGATGATGTCAACAAGTAAAAAGCAACAAGTAAACAAATAAAAAGCTTATAGTTCACCTGTTTCATAAAGAGTTGAAACCTTTAATTTTTTTCGGAATATTTCCCTTAAGGTTCTAAAGTTGTAATTTTATATGATGAAAAACATTAACACCATCAAGGATGTATTTTGCATTTTCAAATTATTATTGTTCTTAAAACACTTATTTAAACTAATTTAAAACACTTATTTGCAGTTTTTATACAAATACTACCATTTAATATTTGTGCAAAACTGTAAAAGAGCCTCAAAACTAAGTTCGATTTTTGAAAAGAGTTTCATTTGGTGACCTTGGAATATTTCCCAGAGGGGGATCAAATTTTTTTAGGGAGGGCTGTCCCCCCCACCTGCCCCCCCTCTAGTACTTCCGACCCCTGCCTATACGTATGTTCAGACTCCATGTTCTACCAAGTCTTCATTTACATTTTAAAGAAATTCGGAGAATATTATTTCATGCGGATAAAATATTAAAATCTTTCAGTTTTTTTATAATAAATTTAGTAAGTAAGGTTAGTAAGTATATTCTTTACATTAGATTTTTACTTTCTAAATGAAGAGGAAATGATTACTTTCTTATGTCTAAAAGAAGAAAGTATTGTAATAGAATTTTTTTCTACTTCCGGTTTTCGACGGATTCACACGTTTTAGGGGTAAAATATCACGAATATCAATTTTTACAAAATACCTGTCTGTTTGTGTGTCCTCTTTGTATCCTCGAAAAGTGTATAAAGTCTTGCATGGAATTGTGCCGAACTTCATATACATGTATTTTGGGCTATCGCCAGCAGGTCCCGATTGAAATTAGGGATTTTCCGCCGGAAAGTGGCGCTGTGATAGCGATTTTGGTTCCATTTTCCTTATTGTATCATCGGGAAGTGTACAGAGTTGTGGATGGAATTGAACTAAACTTCATATATACGTTTCTGACTTTGGACATTAGTTCCCAGTTGAAAAAGAGGATATTCCCCCAGAAGGGGGCGTTGTGATAGCGATTTTTGTGCAAGTTTCTCAATTTTTTGCAGTTTAAGTGAAGAACTTTTCGACTAAATTTGATATTTATATGTAATGTAAACCGGAGGTTTGTATAAAATTTTGAAGAAAATCGGACTGAAGGTGGCGTTGTGATAGCGAATATTTTTCGATTTTCGGGAGAGACACGGTAGCTGTTAAAAAAAAAAAATCGCACTTACTCACTCAATTGTCCAATCGAGGTTTAATTTGCATATTTGTAACATGCAACATTTTCCACTTTTTTTTTAGTACAATTACCCGTTGATTAGATTTCAATACGAAATATTTTTCCTCCCCCAACGTTTATTGACAAAAAAATAGTAATAATAATTAAAAAAAACAGATCTGTTAACTACTCCTTTTTTGTTTCTCAAATACATAATTAAGAAAATGTACTGACATGCATTTGATAGAAGAAATAGTTTTTAACGAGAATGCAAATTAAAAATCATTAAATAGATTTATTCAAGATATTTTCCCCCTTTTCGTCTTTCTCTCTCTCTCTATTAACATTATTTTTATTGTTTTAAATAATGGAGTGATATTTCAAAAACATTTTTGTTAAAAGTTACAAAAAAATTAAAGTCAAATTTTAAAATTCCAAGAGCTGCGGATCCATCCTCGGTTTCGGATCCATGTGGTTAATTTACCCATACTGCGTTTTATATTCTAGGACGCTGACGCATAGTTGTGGAATAGAAACAGACAGTCAGATTTTAATATAATAGATAGTCATTTTCCTTGCTGGTTTTATTTCATAGTACAGTGGTACCTCGTTCACGAAGACAATTCTTTTAAAAAACTGTGCAATAATCGAATTAAATTTCTAACATAAAAATTAATCAAAATACGATTAATGGTTCCTAACCGCTTGAGTAACTCCCTGTATTTACACTGCAAAAAAAAAAAAGTGTTTATTTTACAGTATAATACTGACACCCCAGCTGCCAGTATTATACCGTAAAATTAACAGTAATAAACAGTAAAATAAGCAGTAATCCGCTACCGCGCATGCGCGGCAGCTTATTGCTGCTTATTTTACTGTTTATTACTGTTAATTTTAGAGTATAATATTGGCAGCTGGGGTGCCAGTATTATACTGTAAAATCAACGATTTTTTTTAAATTTTTTTCTTGCGGTGTAGCTGTTTCAAACAAAACATTCTACAGTATAGTACAGTAAAATAGAAAACAAAACATTTTGCGGTACTGTTTAATGCACAAAAACATCACAGTTATACAAAACTTAAAAATTTTAACAAAAACTGTACACATACCTTTATTGGTGATACTTTGGATGACTGGAAATTAAAGAGAAGGGGTGATGGCCATACATTTTTTAATACCACCAGACTCACAAAGCTAACTCGCTGTTTATAAATCTCAAAATGCACGAAATTCTTTCGTAAAGAAAAACAATTTTGACCAAAAAATAAAACCGTCTACAATTAATTGTTTTGTGTCTTCGTGTGTTTATGGCAATCCTATATTCTTATGCACATTACAATCTTGCACGGGTCGGGTTATACCAACACGAACCTGAAATTTTTTTGTGAAATCAACCCAAAACCCCAAGACACTTCAACCCCATATTTTAATGTAATCAATCAATAAAAAAAGAAAAACACTGTAATTCTATTTTTAATATCAATTTTAACTTTGATGTAGGAAAATAAACATTTGTATACTCATTTCTGTTCAAATATATAAGTTTTTTCATCCTAAACAATATCGTGCACATTCTTTTGAAAAAACGGGTGACCAAAACTTGACCCGCAAACAATTAGATTCATCCCGACCCGCATTAAAAAAATTATTGGCAACCTGGCCCGATCCAAAACGTCGGTTGGGTTGGGATAATATACTACAAAATTTACTTTTTAAAAATCTTGTTGCGAATAGTATAAAAATAGTCGCCTGTATTATTGTCCATATCGCTTATTTTAACGCGCAGTAGACGATGATATATTAAATTTTTTTAGGTGTTTCTGTAAAAAAGTAAAAAAATACAACTTATATATACAATACGACGACTATTTTAAAAATATAAAGTAGTGTTGTGTCCCTTAACACCATATTAAAATTCCGTGAGGATTGGTCAACTTTTACGAAAGTTAAAGTCCATAAAGTTTTAAAATAATAATGAAAACAGATAGACAAACATATCATTTTTAGATCCTGATGATATTGAAATGAAACCATCTGCAGTCTGAGAAAAAAGTATGAAAATCGGATCATCCATACGCTCTAGACATATATAAACAAAAACGTTACAACTAAATTCTATAACCTACTTTGTTATTAATGGATTCAATTCAGCAACATCGCTGTACTGGAATCTCAAAATGGATGAATTTCGTTAACGCAGAAATCATTATATCTCATGTATGTACGTTTTGCGTTCATGAAAAACAAAATCAACAACAACAAAAAATCTCTATACAGGCCAATTCATTATCCCCATTACTGGCAAATGCCTGTAAAATTATCTTTTCGCTAACTATACTTCCTGTGAGCAAAAACATTTTTAGCTTCCTATTAAAAAAATATATCGTTAAGTTAAAAATGTTTTAACATTATTTCATAGAAAGGAATACTTGTCTATAGATAGTAATGTATTCGATTTATTTAGCCCTGTATAGGAACTGTTCGATACACATGCAGCTCATATTACAATATAGTACAATTTAGCTGAAATGGGAAAAAAAAATTAAGTCTTATTAAAATGATATCTTAAAGAAAAACCAAGTGAGAGAAAGATTATCTTCTGTATAAATCAAGTTCTTGTAAATTATTTTTGTATAGAAATGTGGATTTGAAAGTTCGAATTAAAAAAAAAAAAAATAGGGTCAGAAAATAAACTTCTGTCGCATTATTTGAAAGTTGGTGCTGTTTTGGAAAATATTGTTGGAGAAGTATATGTAGAGTTCAGAGAGTTAATAAACGAGTTTAAAATATGTTCTGTACCAATAAACAAGGATAGAGTTTAGACACCCGCGAAAAGGATCTATCAGGGAACAAAGGGTCGGGATGAACTCTGTGGAAAAGAACCCTAAATTAACTTCCTCAGAAATAACTCTTCAGCATATTGAATAGAATTATAAAAAAGTAAAACAAACAATAAAAACACCCATTGTGAAGAATATAAGTCCATCACGCTCACAAGTTCCATGTAAGCAAGAGAAACACTATCAAAAGAATGCCTTTTGCAGATTGAAAATGCTGCAGAAAGAATTAAATTGGAACGAAAGTAATCTTTTACAAATGAAAGCATTTTGAATATCCTTTGCAGTGATAGAAAAATTTTATTTGGATAGAACATCATACAGATTTCTAATAAAAAAACATCCAATGAATAGTAAAGTATACTAGGGATATAGTGTTGGTATGGAAATGTATAAACTGCTAAAAAAAATTGTTGATTTTACAGTATAATACTGGCACTCCAGCTGCCAGTATTATACCGTAAAATTAACAGTAATAAACAGTAAAATAAGCAGTAATACGCTGCCGCGCATGTAGGTTTGAAAGCAATTCTGAATCTGCGATGCGTTATTATGCATTATTTATTTATTTATTTAGAAAATATAAGAACACTTTAAGATATACAATTTATGAAGCCAAAAATGTGAGAATTACATAATTTCGGGATGACAAATGCACTCTAAGTACAAATATCTTACTCTAATTGGCCCTCCCCAAATAAACCGCTTTGGCGTTCTGACACCCTCATTTTATCCGTCCATTTTGACAACAACAGCTTCATGCCTATTCTGAGGTTATTTAATAGTTTCATTTAATTTTAGAACGATTAAATGGTCTCAAGATAAATCTTATAATATGTGTCCTTCATTTCCATCTCCCCCTAAAACTTCAACTTGCCCCCAAGCGAGAAGAGTGCATCTTGCAGTATACCCAAAGTTGTGTGTTAGTACTGCTTGTTTCCGTGCACTCCACTATTAGCTCATACTTATTCCCTTTACATGTTATTTATAAAAATGTGTCTTCAAAATGGAGTCTGTTTTTTATTTAGTTTTCACTCTGCTGACATCTTTTACCGCATTACCAGTAAGGGATATTTTACTGATTTTAGTGAAACATTAAGCATTTAGGTCAGTTATATTAGCCCGGGAAGTCATGTAACAGAGCCACTGAATGGACTTTATTCGGGTATCTATACAAAAATCGTACTCTCATGGATCTCAGTCCCGTGGTTATTTTACTACGATAGTGAGGTTTACAAATCTCTTATGAATGTAAATTTAACCAGAAATTTTATTTAGAAACATGTTACTCATTGTTGTTTGAATGAATTTAAATTATTTTATAAAATAAAATTTCGGGTGCGGTACATGTATATTTGACCTAATCTAGCAATAAACCGACTGGTCCGCAACCTCTTAATCTCGATTCAGTTTTATTTTCATATTTTTTTGTGCGTATCGATTTTTACTTTAATTTCAGAAGTCTACATAGTATTATATAAAGTAGTTTTATTTCAAATACATTTTTAATGCAATACGGACACATGATCAGTCATTTTCTCACTCCCGTGGCTGATACATCACTCCCCTGTCATGAAGTTTTGAGAAAATTTAAATATTTAATAAACTAGGCACGTGATCATGTGACCATCACACTTAAATGATTAACACGGCCTACAAAACAGTTCTAAAGCGTGAAATCGTAAAAATGTCGGGGAAAACTATTACGAACATTCTTGTCTGGACATTTGCATGTTAATGAAGAATGGCCTACATTCTAAAAAGAAAATTTGAAGAAATTTGTCTAGAAATTCCGACTACTTAATGATTTTATTTTTAAACATGATGACGACTAGACGCTTACTTTTGTCTTTGACTCTATTGTATACAAGGTGTCCCAAGAAATTGAAACGATTATTTACCTTTCGGAGATACGTGGACAATGTAAATTTCAAAAGCGTTCAAAATCAGGTAGGAAAAATGAATATGTTGATGAAATAGTCCAGCCAATAGTTTTCAAAGAGTTATACATGAGGACGATTGGACGCATACTTTTGTCTATGACTGCATACAAGGTGTCCCAAAAAATTGAAACTATTATTTACCTTTTGGAGATACGTAGGCAATGTAAATTTCAAAAGCGTTCAAAATGAGGTAGGAAAAATGAATATGTTGATGTAATAGTTCAGCCAATAATTTTCAAAGAGTTACAAATTTTAAACTTTTATGCTGTCTCTGGGTTCTAGAAGATGTATTTAGAAAAAAGTTCTTCATGCTCTGACAAGTAACACAATAAAAATTCCATTCTTCTCACCGAATTGTACGTATATACTAAAAACGCGTTTGTCTGACTTTAATGCCGGGAAGCTTCGAAAATTCATATAATTCAAAGTATCACAACTCGGTGAGATTTGGTCGTAGAAGAATGAGCCTCGATTTTGAAATTTAAAGAATGAATGACGTTTGTAGGAAGACTCACAAACGGTATATAGGGAACGTTTTTTAATAACTAAATCAAGTAAATGTAAAGACATGCAAATAATCAGTAATGAATTCAGGGGGTGGATTCCACCCAGGAGTTTCCAAATGTTCCCTCTCCCGGAAGATTTGACCTTAACCGGTGTCGGGAAATTTTAGTGCGCAACTAGCGTCATTTCGTCCACAGCTAGTATTATAACTTTTTATAAAAAACAATGCTATTTTTACACGACTGTATTTGTCGGTTGGATAAATCACTAAATATATCACTCATATACTTACTGATTACTACTTCATTACTTTTATCTGTCTTTCTGATGGATAAAGGAATAATATGAGTCGAAAATTACGTGGAGACGAAATGCTTCCACAACACCAGTTAAGGGTTAATGGTCAAAGTATTCATTCCGGAACCCCAAATTATATACCCAAATTCCTAGATTGTCAGAAATCCCTCCCGGACAACTCTTTGAATTCAAAACTGATAAAACACTCAGATAATAACAATGAGCATGTCCAATTATTAGGACGACAGACCCGAATATATTTATTAGTAATATATATATCATGGATAAGATTTGTGTGAAAACAAACATCCTTTGAATTTGCAAGCAACCTTGAAGTGACCCAGTGAATACATCTTTGAATCCTGATAGAAAATGAAAGGGTTTTTCTCCGCTTCCTCTAATGACACTCATCATGAAGGCCTGAAAAGTGTAAGTTTCTAAGGTCATTCTGTTCTTGCATAACTGATTGCTCGATTTGGATCACCTTTAACGGGATTCGCTCGCACTCCTTGTCCAAACAAGCTGTAGGGGATGAAAGGGTTTAATAACCATTTCAATTCTTTTGACATGCTGTGTTTCATTTAAATCAGCCTACATCACTTGGATAGGCGTGGATTTTTTCGAATTTTTTTGTTATTTTTCTTTCATGGCACAGATGTGATATTTTGTTTCGTTGACCTAACTTACAGGGAAATTATGGAGTGACCCAGACACAGCCGCGAGCTTTGTTGGCTTCATTTTGACTTTCCCCAAATTTTGTTCTTCGGATGCAGAAGTCGCTCCCAACGCTGTCATCGAATGAGGTCAAAATGTATTCTTTTTTGAGTTAAAAACAAACAAACTGGAAAGTACCTAAAATTTGGAAGAAAAAATATTATTGTCACTACTTACAGTCAGAAAAAAAAAAAGAAAACACCCCATACATTCTAATCTCAAACTTGTCAAAGAAAAAACGGAAATAGCCATTTGACTGAAAATTATGTGTTCTTTCAAATTATGTGTTCTATAAAATAGGCTTAGGGGCAGTGGTGTAGTCGTAAAAAAACCAGAGGGATAGAGAGAGAGAGTATATGCTATAAACGTTATAGTTAACGGTATAAACGGTATACGCTATAGAGAGTATACGCTATAGCTTTATTTGAGGAACAGATAGGCCCTGATTATCACAGAGGCACATGGGGCACGCGCCCCTGCCCATCAGTTATAGGGGGCCCTAAAATGAAGTTTGTATACTTTCTGAAAACTACACATTAAAGAACATTTTTACTTGCAATTGGTATTAAAAATGCATTTCACAAAATAGTCATCATTGAACTATCCCAGTATTCGCGAATGAGTTTAAAAGAAACTGTCAAATTCCTAAAACTTAAATATTACTTTAAACATGCTTATGCAAATCATTTAACCTTTCCAGAGGCAGATAATTGTGTTTCTGTAATGTTGAATTCACACCAGAATTTTCGAAACATTTTATTTGAAAGTAAGGTTTGCAACTTTTTTTCACCCAATTTATAAAAATAAAATTTTATTCAAAAATTGTGGTACAAATGTTGATTAAATTTAAGTGGGATAAAATATATCCCACCGCCCTTCAAGAGGTTAAGGCATCAGTATTTGAATTAGCATCACAAAGACAAAACATTTCATTTTCTAAAACAAAAACAATGTTGGAAAATTTAAACTGCATCATAAGGTCGTAAGTTATGGCTGTATAATTATTTGGCAACTAGAGATTATTTTGAGAAGTTCAAATAGTATGTGTGCCCCGTGCCCCATATGGAGTTGATCTGTCTCTGGAACAGAGGATGTACGAGTTCCTTAAAAAAAAACAGAAGTTATACGGCGTATACCTCGATTGATCCCCTGTTTAGAGGGATCTTCTTCATAGTAAAATTGTACTAAACTCCGAAATTTCCAATACGAACATCTAATTTTGACATCCTTTTCTGATAAATTTTACATTAGGATACCAAACGGAAAAATTTTAAGTAGTTAAAGAATTATGAAGTTTGAATGTTTCGAACTTCTATTGTTCAATTTATTTGTAGTCGTTGCAAAATAGATTAAAATGTGGGTAGTTTTTTAAACATAGCTCAAACACTATACTTGGTGGAATGATCTGTCCTTTTGGAATCTTATATTAAAAGTTTCTAGAAATCGAATTCTGTTAAAAAATTCATAGATTATAATTCCTATTTTTTGCGAAAAACTATTCATTGTGAGCTTACCTTCCTGCGTTATACACGTACGTGTGTAGACATTTGGAAAAATTTATAGATCTTGTCTCGTTAAGTAAGAAATAAATAATTAAAAAAGATCAGAAATTCATCTTGTTCGTAGATTTATTAACGACTCATTCAAAAGATTTACCATCTTTTTGCGGAATTTACATTATCTAAGAATTGCATGAATATTATATGCTCATCATGTGAATCAATCTATTAAATATTTTTGTAAAATAAATAGGTAAGCATCTTTACTATTTCTAGATATGTTCCGGAATTCATTTTATAAGTATATAGTAAATATTTACATAACGTGTTTTCATTACACTCATTTTAGTTACGATGGAATTTGAATAGGAGTAGATATATTACTCCCAAAATACAGGGTGTCCCAGGATTATTGGGACAAACTTTAAGGGCAACCACAAGGATTAAGATTTGCATAGCAACCTATGGTCGGAAACGTCATGGAAAAGTAGTATCACAGGTACAAGAAACGAAGAGACACAAGGCTGAGATCATCTGAAATAATTTATTGGTGAAAGATATCACATGTGCTGTAGTAGATGATATGAAAAAGTCACATATTACAGTCACAAAAGATATTAAAAGTTCCGTCGGTATTCCAAAAATCCGGATGCACCGTCGGACCATGGATTGGTGGACTCGCTCAAATACACCTGGATTTTGTTGGATGTCCGCAGCAGCACAGATAAGTCTTGCAGCCAGATCCATATCGAAATCCACAGGCGTTGCGTACACAGCACTTTTCAGTGCACCCCATAGATAGAAATCTGTGCAGCTTAAAACAGGAGAGCGTGGACCAAACACCTGATTCAAATATTCACGAACACATCTACCATAATGGGGAGGTTTCCCATCATGTTGAAACCACATATGGAGTCTGACATGTTTGGCATAATGTCAAGTAGGCTTAGTAGCACCTCCTGCAAAAAAAAATGAGATAATCTGCAGATGTTAGAGAGGGTGGCAAAAAGTAAGGTTTCCTCCAGTGCTCTTGTGAACAACACCACCTAACGGCGAACGAAGCCGTTTCCAACCGTGGGTTGCTATGCAAATCTGAATCTTTGTGATGTCACCTACCTCCCTTAAAGTTTGTCCCAATAATCCTGGGACACCCTGTATAGCTACTAATAGGCACTAATGTGCATTTTTAGACAATTTTTGAGACTATTAAATAATCACGTACTCTCGTTATTTCAATAAAAGTTAATTATGAAAAAATTATCAGTTTCAAAGGGTTTAATTCAAAGAAGGTAACATAAGTTATACTCAATTAAAATATCGTTTTTATTTTATAGACCGGGAGGCAGCAGCACAGACAAGCACCTCATCGAGTTCACGGCTGAAATTCCAGAATTAGTCAAAACTCGATTCGCATATTAAAACGCAATCGGTCTGACAAGTCATATCTTGGTGGAAAACACGTGAAAACCCGATTTTAGCGGTTGACTCGTAGGTTTACCATTGTGTTTTCCTGCACCCAAAAGTATGAAAACATGGAGAACTGAGTGCAGGAAAACACAATGGTAAACCTACGAGTCAACCGCTAAAATCGGGTTTTCACGTGTTTTCCACCCAGATATGACTTGGCAGACCGATTGCCTTTTTATTTGCGAATCGAGTTTTAACTAATTATGGAATTTCAGCCGTGAACTCGATGAGGTGGTTGTCTGTGCTGCCGCCTCCCGGTCTATTATCTAATATTAGCAGTAAACCCATTCTTCACACAGAAATACTGAAAAAAAAATACTCATCAACGCTAAACATAGAAAGACGCAATGCTTGACATAGTAAAAGTATATCGGCATTTCCATCCATAAAAATTAAACATGTTACAATGATTGTTTAAAGGGGGTGCGCTTTTCACTTTTATTTTTAGCCCACACTAAAGATAGAAGTCCCATATCACAAAGGTAAATTGCTTCCATTTTCACAGATAAATCAAGCAGTGAAACTATTATGCAGTTAGCGGTTTCACAGACCGCTACTTTTTTCAATTTTCTCATAATTCAACTTGTAATTTCCGGCTTAACTAATGAAAATTTGTGTCTTTTGGAGCCCTTGCTACAGATTTTGAATAGATGAATTTCAATTATAATAGTCATCTACAAAATATACCTTATGAGTTAATCGAGCCTTTTATTCATATTTCGATCGAGCTGTTTTGGAAACCGCTCACATAAATAGTTATGCGAAAATTTCTCTCATAACCGTTAACGGTTATAGGGGCTAAATGGCAAAAATCCGTCATTGAAACGGAGTCATTTTCATACATCAATAAGAATTACCAGTTTGGCCTCTGTTTTTTTATTCAGAAACTCCGTACTTACACCAGAAATTCCGAACAATAATTTTTGAGTGATTACATAAAGTAAACTTTCTTTGTAATTTCCGGTAAGTTTTTGGAATTTGAAGCATTTTACTTTCGATTGCGCGAAAATTAGCAGTTTTCTCTTAAGTGTCAGAACTTATGTAAACAAAACTAAAATCTATCCCTAAAATGTGAAGATTAAAAGTTTTTTTTTTTTTTTTTGATGCATTTCTCTTTAAGTTTTAGCAAAACAATGTGGTCACATTTAAAAAGATTTTAAAAATATAATAAAAGTTAATTTTTTTTCAACATCACGTAATTCAACCGGATAAAATGCTGAGTGTTGCCCCTAAATTCAGATTATATCCCTATATAAATTTTCATAATACCTTTTTTCGAACGATCTAGCCGCTTTCAACTTCATTTCCTTTCTCATTAACCATCTCATTAACCTTCTCATTAACTTACTCATTAACTTTCTCATTAACCTTCTCATTAACCTGCTCTTTAACCTTGTCACCTATCCATCACTTTTCGGCCACGCCCTCCACCTCCACCTCCTGATGGCGCAGAACGCCTATTATTCTTCTATTGATATTAAAATCTAAATTGTGGTTAATCCAACAATGTAACAGGAATAAGTTGTTTAAAATTGTGGCCAAATTCTTTTCCGATGTTGCTGAAATGTCTGGATCTGATCACAAAATTTAAATTTTAGTTGATTAAAAGCAAATTTTTTTCTTGTGAAATGGGAAAAAAAGATCACTAATAATCGATAAATTTCGCTAGAGATTTGAAACAAACATCTATATTATAAAGCACAAACGCGTGTGTCAGTAATGCTGACATCATAATGATGCTGGCAACAATGGGGTTAAAACTGCATTACAACAAAGCAGTAATGTCAGTTTGACCCGATTAGGGAAATTTATCCGCATATGCCTGCATGAAGACATACTTACACCCACGCATGCATTCTCGCGCGCATAGACGCATATATATTCCAAAATTGACAATAAATAAATAAATAAGGCGAATGTTTTGCTAACATGCCAATTTGGCGAAATTCTAATCATTTAAACAGATATGCGGTATTTATAACCCAAGATTGGCGATAGATATAGCTTCTTCTGCTTATATTAAAAAAATATATTTTCGCTATTTGCTGCAGTTTTACGATTGCATCTTTACTATGAAAAGAAATGATGGTATGAATAACAAATCTCCGAATGAGTGTGAAAAAAATTTCTGAAAATAAAATGTTAAAAATTTAAATTTTCGAAAACATACAAAATATTTAAATATGTTTTTTTTTTTTTTTTTTTTTCAAAAAAAGACAAAATAGGAGGCAATTTTTTACATACTTTCCAATATTTTTTCTTATTAATGTTTTCATTGTTATAATTATTGTTACTTTAATTTATATCGTCGCTTAGAAATTTAGTTTATATATTGGTAAGATTAATTCATACATTAAAGCGAAAAAAATTTGATTTATCTGCTTTTTCAATCTTTAAAAATTCGAAATTTCAGAAAAAAACGTGATGAGCCAGCGCCTGGGAACCTTAAAACTTTATTCCTTGCCAAATCTGAATTTTGTAAATTATTGTTAACCCCTTTAATATTAGAAGTAACGAACATAGCATTTTTTAAAGTTTCAAACAGGGGAATTTGTAGAGAAATCGTGTTAAATTCCTACTTTTAGAAGTGTTTTTCCATAATTTTACATCCGTTTTACCGCTTTAAAGTTTGAATTTTGTAAAATCCGTGCTTCCTTCTGATCTAAGTCTGAGAGAAAACTTTCATGTCTAAGCCTGATATCTAATTCTTAAGTGACCAAGCCACAAAACAATACCTGCATTTGAATTCTATAATGGACGATGCGGCATAAGTAACGCCTTTTTATGTGTATTTGCTAAATATTAAGCCTTTTGAAACTTTTTCTGCAATTTTTTATTGAAAATATTATTTTAAGAATCGTTTTTGCTCACCATTCAGCTACTGCTAATGTTTCTGAATTTATCCTACGTACTCGAACTAATACGTTTTCGTGCCATTTTCGCTTTTCGTGGCTATAAACTGCAATAAGTTACCTTAAACGATAAAATATTTCCATGGCATGCGTTATTTAAGCTTTGAATGAATTCATTGTTCTATTCCATGTGAAATTCAGCTGCTAATCTGAATCATTTAAATACTGTCAAATGAATAAAAGGAAAGGATTAAATATCATTCTGAATGCTTTTAACTTCGAAACTATTGTTCCCATTCTGTTAGATAGTTATGACATTCAGTCAAATTTCGCACTTCAAGAGTTAGATTTATATCGGCACGAAATTCCTGAAATCTACTTATTTTAAAATTCTTCTAGGACTAACCGTAAGGACATTATGAACAGTAACAAATTCATTCTTCTCTTGAAGGATATGTTTCAGCTTTGAAGTTTCTGAGGAAGGGGGGGGGGGAGGAGAATTTGCAATTATAGACCCCATACCAAACACAAAATTTCGGCAGTTTGGTGCTCTGGGAAGGGTCCCTCCCCGCTCCCGGCCAGCTCCCGAGATCATATAAATCTGCATTTAGCGTAATTCATTTTTCAAAGCTGTTAAGGCTGTTCGTCATTGAACTTCCCGTTTCCCCTCCCTAATCTTAATCCTATGGGCGTAGGATGCATTCGTATATTTCTCAGGAAATTAATATTTTTAACTTCTGTTTTCTTTGTACTGTTCTTAAAGAATGTCTCTTTTTTTTTCTCAGTTATCAAAATATTTCTAAAATAGGTACTTCATTTATAATTTTATGTGTTAAAATCTTAGCGAAACTGAATAAGAATTTAACACTTCACATAACATTAAGCATATATTTTAGAAAAAAATTGACAGCAAAAAAAAAAAAAAAAGAGAAGACATCCTTTAAGAAGTGTACACAGAAAACAGAAGTTAAAAATATTAATTTCCCGAGGAGATATTTGAAATATACGAATGCATCCTCGCCCATATGGATTAACATGAGCGAGGAATTTCAATATACAGATAGTTAAGCAAGTTTTTATATACATTTAATAGTGAATGTTTTGGTCATTGATTGGTACCAGTACTTTGTTGTGTAGTGTACAAAGAAATGAAATATCGTCCTATTTAGCGACATAGTCCACAGTCCAGATTCTGTTTTTCACTATGGACACAGCGCCGTCAGAAATGTGCAGGCCACTTTCGGATGCCTGGTAAGAAAAAAGAGCGATTGCTATTTATTTCACTCATACATCATTTCTAAATATCACATACTTTCAATTTTTACTTTCTTCTATCTTTACAAGAAGAAAGTATTGGATTCATGAAAATTTTCGACGGATTTATACGTTTTAGAAGGTCCTGAACACGATTTGACTGTTTTTAGAAAATGTCTGTCTGTGATTTTGTGAGTCTGTCTGTACGTGACAAAAATTTTGTGGGCGCTCTATCGCAAGAACTAATGCTCGAAATTTAATAAAACTTTCTATTCAATTAGTCCCTGATATAAATGGGTGCTGATTAGTTTTTCGCCTGGCAGGTGGCGATTTTTTGCGATTTCCGCAATAGCTCTATCTCAAGAATTAATGCAGTTGTTTGCATCAAACTTCAGATTCAGTTAGATTTTGACATAAATAGACGCTGTTTACATTTTGGTGTATATATCCCAACAGGTGGCACTGCTATACCACTTTTTTCATGATTTTTACGATAGCTATATCTTAAGAACTAATACACTTATTTTCATCAAACTTCAGGTTCAGTTAGACCTTGACATAAATAGATGCTGATTACGTTTTGGTGTAGATATCCCAACAGGTGGCGCTGCTATACCATTTTTTTTTCAAGTTTTAGGATAGCTATATCTGAAGAGATAATGCACGGAATTTCATCAAACTGCAGATTCTGTTAGACCATGACATAAATAGTTGCTGCTTATGTTTTGGTGTTAATAGCCCAACAGGTGGCGCTGCTATGCTACTTTTTTCACTATAACTATATCCCAAGAACTAATCCACGGATTTTGTTCAAACTTCAGATTCAGTTAGACGTTGACATAAGTTGTTGTTGATTAGGTTTTGGTCTAAATCTCCCAACAGGTGACGCTACTATGCTACATTTTGCAGGATTTACACGATTTTAGCAATAACCATATCTCAAGAACTAATGCACGGGATTTAATAAAACTTTAGATTCAGTTAGACCTTGATATAAATGGGTGCTGATTCTTTTTAGTGTATGCGAAACCTGTGTGAGATAGAAGAAAGTTTTGGGATTGGCACATCCGACTAGTTACATCATAGAACAGGAAGTACTTTCAAATGAAAGTTGATTTGGAAACTGTAGCTCACTTTAGTAATATTTTATGAAATTTTAAATAATTTTCAAGCGTGATTTTTTAACAAATCTAGCTCAAATATGGAGCCTTTGTTTGCTACAATATTGTAAAATAACATGTAGAAAAGTTAGCTGGGCAACTGATTGCACAAAGCGAATAATAATAATAATAAAAGCAGATTCATCAAAAGATCAGATTAACCATAATATACTGCACTTTGGCGCTCTGTCAACGAAAAGGCAGTTTTTCATTTTAATTTGAAGATAAAATTAATATCATGTTGAGATAAATTTGTTAACAAATATATGTCGCATCAGAATATGCTGAAAATTGTATTTTATTTAAAATTTTACTTCAATGTAGCATACTACTTTGTTATTAGATATGTTAGCTGCAATTTTATACTAGATGTGACGTGCTACTGATGTCCTGTCCCCAATTGAGGTAACATGTTTATGTTTATTATTATTATTGTTGTTGTTGCTATTTATTTTGTGTGTGTGTGTGGGAGCACCTATGTTATAAAAGTGCCTCCTACACCTCAAATGTCAAGATTTATACCTGTATATAAGAATTTCTGAAATAAAGTGTCGTAATGGCAAGAGTAATATAAAGAAAAATCCTGATTTGAAGAGCATCAGCCAGATTACGTCTAATTGCACCTGCTTGACTTTACTGTACAGAAAAACAAATAGGGAAGCAGCATTATGTTTGTTTAGAAAACATCTGTCTAGATCATTCAGGTTTCCAAGGTTGTAACATCAACGTGTCATTTTAGATTGAGCCTGAAAAAGGTATAAAACCGTTAAGGCTGATAAATCCAGCGTTATAGTATTTATTGCCACTTGTTTAATGTTTTACATTGTAGCTAGAAAATCCTTCAAATCAAGCTATTTTACAGCAATTGTGGCCTTACATAATCAATCCGTTATTTAGAGTAAATCTAATTAAATAACTTCATTTCATTTTCGGTCGCAAAATTTGTTTTATCATACACACACACACATTATAGGATAAATAGGGGAAATTGGGGAAGGTGTAGGGAATTGTAGACGCATTTTTTACTTGGGATTTTTTTTAAAGTTACCCCCTTAGTCCAGGAAAAATAAAAGCAAAAAGGAAAAATCATGCATCCGGCATAGATTATGAAACACTTTCCAACACTAACAGAATATTATTAAGAAATTTAGGTTTTTCATACGCTGAAATGAGATATCTAAATAAGCAATTTAAAAAATACATAACTCTGTAAAAATCCATTTTTTGCTCATATTCGAAGTCTTTTGTGCAGCCCTGTATATGATTTGAAGAATTTGTAAAGAACACGTAATACAGTAAAAATGACATAAAATTGCATAGCAGCGGAAAAAGCACTTCTAGCAATTTCATAATCAATCCTTTAACCGATATCCTACGTACTCCCTAATCTATAGAAAATCAGTTGTATTGAACCTTAGTGATCCTTTTCAATTTCATATCATAACATTCAAAATGTATCGCAAACGATTTTTCCCCATACATCTCAATGTAAAGGAATTATTTTGTACGTCCCTGTCATTCAACTAGAAATGCTACTCATTGTATATGATTTGAAGAATTTGTAAAGAACACGTAATACAGTAAAAATGACATAAAATTGCATAGCAGCGGAAAAAGCACTTCTAGCAATTTCATAATCAATCCTTTAACCGATATCCTACGTACTCCCTCCCTAATCTATAGAAAATCAGTTGTATTGAACCTTAGTGATCCTTTTCAATTTCATATCATAACATTCAAAATGTATCGCAAACGATTTTTCCCCATACATCTCAATGTAAAGGAATTATTTTGTACGTCCCTGTCATTCAACTAGAAATGCTACTCATTGTATATGATTTGAAGAATTTGTAAAGGACACGTAATACAGTAAAAATGACATAAAATTGCATAGCAGCGGAAAAAGCACTTCTAGCAATTTCATAATCAATCCTTTAACCGATATCCTACGTACTCCCTAATCTATAGAAAATCAGTTGTATTGAACCTTAGTGATCCTTTTCAATTTCATATCATAACATTCAAAATGTATCGCAAACGATTTTTCCCCATACATCTCAATGTAAAGGAATTATTTTGTACGTCCCTGTCATTCAACTAGAAATGCTACTCATTGTATATGATTTGAAGAATTTGTAAAGGACACGTAATACAGTAAAAATGACATAAAATTGCATAGCAGCGGAAAAAGCACTTCTAGCAATTTCATAATCAATCCTTTAACCGATATCCTACGTACTCCCTAATCTATAGAAAATCAGTTGTATTGAACCTTAGTGATCCTTTTCAATTTCATATCATAACATTCAAAATGTATCGCAAACGATTTTTCCCCATACATCTCAATGTAAAGGAATTATTTTGTACGTCCCTGTCATTCAACTAGAAATGCTACTCATTGTATATTCCCGTGAAAGTATGCTGCACTTCACCTCTGTAATGCATATTCATTTCATTCTGTTTAAAATATCGTAACAACAACACGAATTTTTTCCCATAGACCCTCATGTAATGGAATTCTTTTGTGTGTCCATGTAATGAACTATTTATGCTACACACTTCATTTTCAATACCGAACATTCTATAGTAAAATTCAATAATGTATAAAAGTTTCATGATAATCTGAGTCTATTTACGAGCGTTAGAGCAGCACAGACAAACAGAATTCATTAACACTTTTCAACTATGCTGGAAAGTGTTAAAAATAGGAGAGATAGATAATGAATGCAGTTACTCCTATGAATGTTTGTATTTGGCCTGAAAAATATTCCGCGACCCCCCTCCCCTCTCCGTTCGTAGTGGACCAGCAATGGTCTTATAAAGGCATTCTAGTGTTTTATAGGAGGACGTGATGTCACAACCTAGCCTGTGTGCAGAACAGCGACCTCTGTACTTTATTTTACTCTAATTTTCGAAGTATGCATGTCGCCTTCGGAGTTTGCGGATTTCTGTGTTTCGCAGTGTGTTAATGCAAATTTTAGCTTCTTTGGCCAATCGGCAATAGTAGAAAAGCGGATTTGGGACAGATCTCTCCTTTATGGTGACTTAGACCCGCTTTCAGCAGCGAATACTGTGGTTGCTTCCTGGCGTGGTGATTTCATTGAGTCAAAGATTATCAGTTGGTAAGATAGTTTTCAATTATAGTCCAAATAAAGATATTCCGCTGCTATGGGTTGCTATTATTTTGAAAGTTAAGTTTGTATTAACAAATTTTGTCAGTGCTTCTGTTTTAGCTAGACACATCGACAGTTCTTTGAACTTAGCCATGGACAATCCTAGCAGTGATCTTTACATAAGTGAATTTTTGTTTATTAGAACTTTCTAGTGATTTATAGTGAAGTACGTGTTGAAGATTGAACTTTGGGGATCATTGTGTAGTACAGGCAAAATTGTGAAAAGACTCTACCACAACCCTGGCCAATTAGTTCCAATAAACATAGTTTTAAACCTTTAAACTCTTGTCATGACTGTGCTAGTCGGCAACAGCACTAACCAGCACTTTACGCATTAATGGAGTGCCCCGAAAAGGGTGAAATGGCCTTTCATTTTAACAAATAGGTAATATAAATGTGAAGTGTTTAAAATAAAGCAAAAAATAAGATTATATTTCTGAATTAGTCCTGCGATTAATTTCCAAGAAGTTCCATCTTAAATATTTATACAATCCTCCAAGACAAAATAATTCTTCCTTTTTCCTACGATAGGGTAATTCCAAAAAAAAAACTGCATGCATGTATCTTTAAAATTAACTGAGTTCTAATGAATGACTTTTTAGCTCACAGGCTAACAAAACATGAGAACCAATACGCCCATAGGTTCTGTATGTACAGGGTGATTAGAAAATGAGTATACATTTGAAAAATTAATAATTCACGGAATAATGTAGGTACAGATGTAAAAATTGACACACATGCTTGGAATGACATGGTGTTTTATTGTAACCACACAAAAAAAAAAGGCCGACAGATGGCACTGAACAGCAAAACGTCAGTGACTCTGCCTGAAAATCGTGTATAAAAGGAGCTGTAATGAGAGAGAGAATATCGCAGCATGTTGACGTTACCAGAAAAGGCTATGTTAGTGAAGCTCTACTAACAAAATGGGGAATCTGCCGCGATCGACCGACATCAATAGGCATGCTAAAAGATATCCAACGCCAATTTCTCACCATAACTACAGATATGCTGCACAGTGCTGTGCACAACATTGTCCCTCGGCTACAACTATTGTTGCGGGATGACAGTGGACATGTTGAGCATTCGTTCTGAAGAACATCGTCTTTGCTTTGTCATAATTTGTTATGCTAATTATTGCTTTTCTTATCACACGAAGCGCCATCTGTCGGCCATTTTATGAACTTTTTTGTGGATACAATAAAACCCCATGTCATTCCAAGCATGTGTGTCAATTTTTACCTCTCTACCTACATTATTCCGGGAATTATTAATTTTTCAAATGTATACTCATTTTCTGATCACCCTGTATGTACGTAACGCGATAACTCTTGATGGAAATATCCGATTTGCTTCAAATTTTATATATAGGTTCATTCTGATAAGGCGCTTCCCTGATTAATTTTGGGAGTTCTTTCGTTAAATATAAAGGGGGGAACGGGGGGCTGATCGCCCCGTTAATTCAGATAAATGGGTTTTTCATGTAGAATTATCCGATTTGTTTCAAATTTTGTATATAGGTTCATTGTGATAAGGCGCTTCCTTATTAGTGTTGAAGGTTCATTGGTTAAGTATAAAAGGGGAAACGGGAGCTAATCCTCCTTAATTTATTGTCGATTTCTTTATTTTTCGAAGGGCATTATTCTTTGAAATAACAGTATAATATACAATTAGTGTGAATAGCCTGTGAGCTCAATACCAGCAGTTTAACAGGGTACTTTTATACCATTTAAAATGCTATTTTACCAGTGAAAATAGGCACCCTACACAAATTGACGATAGCGTACTTTAAATAAAAATTTAACAAACGTTTAAAAAAATGCATTACAAATTCGTCTGAATATACAATTATGGACAGAGATCATGTAAAGACACAAGATTTAAATCATAGAAACATAATTCAAACAAAGCATGTCATAAAATATTCTCAAATTGTTTTCCTCATTTCCAATACAAAACTACGCTCTCCTAACAATGCCTGTGTAAATATTTTGGAGTTATTCGCAACTGACATTGTTGTAAGCATAAATTACTTTCCTTTTAAGGTCAAAGGCATATGTATCACCGTCCGCGTTTCCTCTTTCTTGCAATTCCTTAAAGATTTACATTTCTAAATTAATATATTGTTCCCTTTTTACGATGATCAATTTTCAATTAACAATAACTCTTTCAATTTTAAAGGAAATGGTGTACATTGTTTTCCCAATGGTCTTGTTACTGGAAAAATCTAACTGAGGAATTTTGTCGGAAAAACACTTTCTTAGTATAAAAAAATGCAGAAATTTCAAAGTATCATTACGCTGTAAGTTTTGGTCGTAGAAGAATGGAACTTTTAGTGCTTCACTTGTTAGAGCAGGGAGAAAGTTCTAAATGTAACTTACAGAAACAGGACCCACGAACCGTACATAAATTTTAATTTAGTAATTTTTAAAAAAAATAAACTATTTTGAAGTAAATGGCTTTTGACTTGTGCTCTCGAATATACGTTTGTATACGTTTAAACGTATACGAAGTTAAGCCTTTGTTTCATATTATTCCTATCCAAAATAGTTACCAGTTACAATGCGTTTTATACGTATATTCGCGAGCACTACTTTTGACAATGAAGAACAACATTTGAAACCATATCTTTAAAGCACGGTTCATCAACATTTTCAGTCTCGCGGGAATATTTGAAAATTTTAACCTTGTTTCCGGGCGTATCTATGTCCTCTACATATTTATATGTGTGCATACATAGGATAGCCATGCATAAATATACACCATCCAACATATATACATACATACATGTTGGATGGATATATGTATATACGAAAATTTTGAAGTGTAAGAGATAACAAGGGTTCCCTTAATTATCAACGATAAAAACGATAAAAAGAAGGGAGCATTAATTAACATTAATTAACTCACGTAAACCCTTTTTCTGGTTAAAGGTTATCGCACTCGAGTGTTACCCTCCCCTCCTCTTGTGATAATAACTTAATAGAACTTTATTTCCATTTGAAATGAATCGAATGAAAATAAAAGTATTCTAAAAAAATCAAATATTCCAAATTGTTGACAAAATTTCAAACGGTCAAAAAAAAACCACTACTTGAATTCCCAATAAAAGCGTCATGGCTGTTACAAATTTGCAGTCTTGGTATATAAAAATGTTTTTTTTTTCTTGCTTCCATATCATCGAAGAGCATTAAAAACTTACCAGGTTCAAAAGAACATTAAATTTTACTAATGTAGTAACTACACGGCAAAAAGTAAACTTACCAGATCAACCGCCCTGGAACCCTAGCAAATATAGACGACACTTTCCACAGGAAAGGTCAAATTCTGCTCAGCACACGGTTGTAGCTTCTAGCTTGTTTTCGAGGTAGTGGAGCCATTTCTTGATAAATGGTGAAACTAAAACTGAAACCGTTAAGTTGCCGTAGTCGCCGTTTTAACCTTAGGTAGTACTTTAATAAAACATATCAAATGATGATTATTGATAAAGCCAGAATTGGCCAGAATTAAAACATACCTACTCCGACCAATCTATTTATTGAACTAATCAGTATACAAGCTTCAAATTTTGAACACATACTATTCAAGACATGGGGAAACTGATTATGCGAAAAAAATAGTTCTAGAAATCACCGATAGATGGCTCTGTACAACTGGGCACATATTGAAAAGACACAAAACACATGTGAACGTAGCAGAAATTCATGTGACAAGGTCCTTATTGACGCAGGGAAGGCTGCTCAGTATAGTTCCCTTCTTGAAGATTTAAAATCTGCAGACTGTGGTCAGCTTGTTCAACTGCGGATCGTAACTGGTCGACTGAGATGCTTCTCACATAACCTTCTTTCAAGTCTGCCATGGTTACCTGACAACCTCGATAAACATTATTTTTTTAAGTGTACCCACAGTCAAAACACGTGATTACACGGATTAAGATCCGGAGAACGAATTGGCCACGTTGTAGGGAACGAATGTCTGATTACTCTGTCATTCGTGAAACGTTACCGAAAAAACTGCTGTACATAGAGTTCAATGTGTGGAGACCCTCCATCTTGCATAAAGGTAATTGAGTCAAGACATTGCCGCTCTTGCAAATGGGGCATAACAAAAGTTTTGAACATCATTTTGCACCTGTTGGCCACAATGCATGTCACCGGGTCATTGCGAATAGCCCGTTCGAAAAAGAAAAGTCTAATAAGAAATGTAGCTGTAAATACACACCAGACTGTAACTTTCGGTGGAGTGGAGTGGAATCTCTTAGAAGTTACCGGGGTTTCAGTTTCCCAAATGCTGCAATTATGGGTGCTCTCTCTTCTATTGAGGTGAAATGGTCCTCATCGTTCCACAGAATCTGCCATTTCCATGATACATCTACAACTTAGCTTTTTTTTCCTATTTTCGTTGTACAGTGCCATCTATCGGTATTTCTGGAAGTAATTTTTTTTTCACTTAATCCGTTTGAGTGGTTCAATATGTTAGGGAAGTCAGAGTGGGGATGTTTTAATTTCGGCCACCCGGTACTTTGTATAGTATTTGAATATTGGCATGTATTTTTTCTTCTGTATTTTGACAGATAAAATAGTTTCGAAATATATTCACATGTTTAACAAGCTGTTAAAATTTATAGATGAGAAGATTTTGAATGTTGTTTTCACTTAAGCTTTCATTATTTACTTCTCTACACCCAATCCATTCAGATAGAGAAAGCACTTTTGGCATGGTTAATTCTGCATCAAAATAACTCTCATGTAAAATTACAAACAAATCGTCCCATACCAGTAACATAGATGCCAACTTTTACTATTTTTTGTTACCACTAAAACGTAATAGAAATTTTTGCTTTATTTAAGCTCATGATAGAATTGTGACGTAACAATTAAAGATTTTTGGCGTTAAATCTTATTGTTTGGCGACAGTTTTTATTTTATAGAAAGTGGTCAACGGTATAGCAGGCAAGTATCAAATAATGTTTAAGGTTGTATGGGGGAGTTTTAGGCTTTAAAAATAAGCATACTTTTGAAAAAAAAAATCGTCTAGGAGTGAGGTAGAAATTGGTAGATTTTTATATTGCAAAACACATATTTTGAACTGCCAAAAACCACATTTATATTAATTTTTAGTGAAAAATGGAACCTTTGGACTCTGTTTTTCTCGGTTCTTGCACAGGGCGTCGCAGATCTTTCTACGAGTTTTTTCATCTGAATCCAATGTAAGAAAAAGCACGTAAATCTATATCTGCGAAAGCTTAAAAAAGAACATTATTTTGTTAGTCTAAAATCGATACCATGATTTCAGATTTTGTTTGAAATGGGAAAAATTCATTCGTTTAACATATTAAATGCAGATTTCCACTTGAAATGAACTAGGTTCTCCATCCCCCTTTTTTTTTCATTCACTTTTCATATTTATTTCCAAAGGAGTATTTTTACTGTTATAATTTATTTATTATAACAGTATATATTCTTAATGTATTTGTAAAAACAAATGGAAGCATTCAACTAATAATAAGAAAAAAAAACAGATAATGATATGAAGAAAAAGTCAAATTGAAAGGGGTGAGGGGGTGGGGGGGGGGTTCCTTCACCACGCCCTCGCTTCATTATACCTCTGTTTAAAATTTATTTCAAAATACAGGGTCATTCATGATTCCCTCCGGGGTTTCGAAACGTTATAGTAAAAAAACGAAGACGAATATGAAAAAAAGAAACATATGAAATTATTCCGAAACTATTCAAGTTTTACTTATATACATTACAGGTGTTCTATGTGTGAACCCTTGGTCACACGGCATATATCCATGCGATAGTCCAGTTCCTGCCATACTCCATTTCTTTAAATCTGAATCAGTGGTGTCAGTTCAACGGGCCTTTCGTAATAAATATCGAAAACAGGGACCAACTGACAAAACAATTCATGTGTGGTACCGGAAATTAAAAAAAACGGAGTATGGCAGGAACTGGACTATCGCATGGATGTATGCCGTGTGACCAAGGGTTCACACATAGAACACCTGTAATGTATGTAAGTAAAACTTGAATAGTTTCGGAATAATTTCATATGTTTCTTTTTTTCATATTCGTCTTCGTTTTTTTACTATAACGTTTCGAAACCCCGGAGGGAATTATGAATGACCCTGTATATTTCAGAACTATTTTAATTAAATAGAATTAAAATAGAGGATATTAAAACTAAAATTCCTTGTACTCCTCTTCTTTGAGCCAAAATGCTTGAAATTTCAAATTCATTGCACAGGATTAAATGCTTAAAATAATTTTTGTTTCGATATCATCTTATGCAAATCATTGCGTGCAAAGATTGAAGGAAAAGTACGCTAGAAAAATGAAACGTTCGAAAGAGAAACATTCTTCTAACTGAATTTAATTGTGTTTGTTCATTTTCCATCATGACAAAGCTGTTTCTTCGTGATAATAGCTTATTTTCCTTTTTATTCATTTTATTTCGCAATTCTTCGACTCCAGCCAACTAAAAAACACGGAACTTTCGACAGTTTTCCTTCGTCATGATAATCTACATTCTTGTAAGTAGGTGCTATATTCATATCAATTTCGTCTCAACTATACAGTGTGTTCCAAAAACATTGAAACGCACTTTAAAATTGAACCTATTGGAGATAAGTAGGCAATGTAAATTCCTGAAGTGTTCAAAAAAGGCCGCAAATAAGATTATGTTAATGAAAGAGTTCTCCCATTATTTTTCAAAAGGTTACACTTTGCAAATTTTTATACGGCCTCCCAAGATAAAATTGATGAATTGAAAAATATTATTTTTTGCTGTAACAAGAACATTACAAAAAAAATGCATACCTAAATCTTTACAATCGAATGAGTTAGGCTTAATTAAAAATTAAATATTGTGAATGGGAACGTTATATCAAATTAGACATGTAAATATCGAAACTTTGTAAGAAAGAGAAACATGGACGATAATATAGTATATTTTATAATAGTCCAATCCTATAAAGTTTTTCTTGCATTTTTAACAAAATGGCAGACTATCATATTATAGTTTTCAACCAAAAATCTGATTTTACTTTGTTTGTAAAGAAAACAAAAACGAATGAATTACAAAAAATAAGTTTCATTCTAAGAGTAGGGACTTTTAAGCTTTCATTAAAAGAGGAAATCGTTTTATCCGTTGATGAACTATTTCTGGAACAGGTTTATAAAAAAATGTTTCAAGAAAATCGCATTTAAAGTTTTGCAACACGAAACGCTCATTCTTTCACTGTGCGACAAGAATGGCTATATCTTCTATATGTTTTAAAATTTTAAAGTGCTTCGAAGGAACATTTATAAAATGGAGCCATTCAGAAAAAGCAAAAAGCATCTTTTGAAACAGAAATATCCATATGCCCTTAAGTATATGGGAACTTAAAGATAAAGATGATTTAAAGACAAATGATTTGAACTAAAACACCATGGAAAGAAAATTTATTGCAACAAAAAAAGCTTTGTGGGTCTGAGAGTTATCAAAATGTTGAATGCAGCTTTAAATTTGATAGAAAAAAAAACTGGAAACAAAGGAAAAATGAATAGAAAAAAACTATTGAGTCATCGGAGCTTTCTTCTACTTGTTTTTTAGATCTTGATCTTTTCCACGCTTAGAGAAAACACCGGAGCGTGACGACTTTGTGTTGTAAAGTTTGAAATGGAGCTTTCCTATGACTAGCATTTTATGTGCGGAAATCTTTGTGGCACGAAAACGAAGAATGAGAAATTACATTTATTTATTTTTTGCATTGCAATAATACATATAGGATCAGTTTGTTTTTCCTGATATGTAAGGTATTTTACGAATACCTGAAACATATCAACCTTTTCGGGTCCAAATTTTCTGTTAATTTCGGGATAAATTACTTTTAACATAATTTTTTTTAAATACCTATCCAAATGACAAAAATAAAAGAGGGAAAGGGGTGGTTACTGAAATTTAACGAATATATCATTTACTGAAAACTATATACAGTCGAACTCGGTTAATACGAAAATTCAAAATGTCCTCGTATTAACCGTTACTCGTAATACCCGTGAAGATAATAAAATCTTAATTGAAAAGACAATAAAACACATAATTAAATTTACCATTAATTAAACATTACCATTTATAATTACTCAAATTATTTCAATGCTAAAACTAATTTAATGCCACGAAGTTGTAATTTTTTTAGACGGATCTTTTCTTTACACAAAGTCCGACAAGTAAATTAACACATTTAAAAGAAAGATTGATGGTATCATAGTTGGGATTTTTTCCAACAAAGCGAACATATGCCGGGAGCAGGACTCGAACCTGGGTACTTTGGTTTGCCGTACCAACGTTCTCCCTACTGAGCTATCCCGACGATATCCTGGCTGGCATATTTCACTCTTATTTGTTGGACATGGTTGCGAACTGCAGCGCTAATTTCATTCATCCGAGCTATAACTATAGCATTTTACACGATGAATTAAATTTGAACTTTAATTTTATTAAATTTGAATTTTTACATGATGAATTTACATGATTCATCATGTAAAATGCTATAGATATAGCTCGGATGAATGAAATTAGCGCTGCAGTTCGCAGCCTTGTCCAACAAATAAGAGTGAAATATGCCAGCCAGGATATCATCGGGATAGCTCAGTAGGGAGAGCTTTGGTACGGCAAAACAAAGTACCCAGGTTCGAGTCCTGGTCCGGCATACTTTCGCTCTGTTGGAAAAAATCTCAACTATGATACTCCAACCATTGGATATAATTTACATAGTTGAATATACTTTCCTCTGTTCAGATTTATAATATTTTAATAAACAGTACCTTTTAGTGTCTGACAGTGCAAATAGATGTGTTGGTATGCAAATGATTAAAAGATAATGAAAGGAAGTTTGTATTTCATTTGTTTGTGATGTTAGGAGTCTCTTAATAAAAAGCTATACAAAAAACAAGTGAATGAACAGTTCTTACCAATGAATGAAAGCAAAATTTTCCAGTGAATGAATAGGCAGCAATTTAAAAACACTTAAGTTTCATACTATGTTATTTCTTTTACAACTGGTACAAATAACTTATAACACGTTTTTAATGAATTCCGGGTTTTTTAAACCCAGCATGATAATTCAGTAGCGGGGAGTTTTCCAACCTTATGCTCTGTTAAAATATTTACTAATTGTTCATTCACTGGGGGCTGTTCCCTTACTGGTCGGACTATATCCTACTGAAGTATGTTCAGTTTCTAGTACTAGTCTCTAAAGAGCTAGCAATTCCAAAGGGATGAACGATCGTACAGTAATGCATCTCATTCCTTTTTCTCGGGAAAACTCCAGTAACACTGCAATAATCACTGCAGTTTTCGAACTGTTGATTTCACATACCCTTTTAATTTTAACAGCGAAATAAAATACATTAAAGCTGGTTAATATGGCCAAGAGTCCGTTTTTAAAGAAATAAACAAATAAAGGTTATATTCTATGCGTCTTCCTTTCCATGACTCAGTTGTAAATAGGGGCGGTATTTGAAACGTCCTTATTTCTCCCTTTGTTCATTCTTTCAAGATTTCGGGACATTCCCTTGCATTTTCCTGGGTGAGGGATCTCCTTGAAGGTTGAAATTCTGTCTGGTAAAACTGATAACCTACTACATTTTGACACAGTTATGTAATGTAGAAATATTATCGTTGAGAGAAAACAGTATTCCGTAAGAAAGGGATTTTTTTTTTAATTCTACCCTACATTGAAATGAACACCTGTTCTGCTCGTATTTGCCTGTAGCTCGTGAAACTCTTAATATAGTTTAAATGATGAACCATTCTTAAAGTGCAACTTGCTCTTTTTAACCATGCTCTTGTTTTAACCGTGCTCGTATTAAGCGAGTTCGACTGTAATATTTTTATCTTGTGTACTATTAATGACATCTATGGAAGAATTTTTAAAGACGCTTTGAAAATGCCGTATTTCAACAGGATTCAACAGACATAACAATTTTTCAGTGATTTTTGTTTTCATAAATTATTAGTTTGGGAAAGTAGCTAGTAGCCATTATGTTTTAAATGTAAAGAATGAAACACATTTTTGAAATAAAAGTCTCAGGAGGTTTAAGTAGATTTATTATTACTACTAAATGCTGAAACATAAATAAAATTATTATAGTAAATTTAAAGACATATACTATCATTACTACATGCAGATACTAAGAAAAGTAATTGGGAAGACAAAATAACAGTAAATATAATGACATGTCCTATTACTGCGACGACAGACTCGAAATCTCTCTAGACTACTTGCATTTCCTACATTCTTTTCGGCGTGTCTAGAAATATTTTATTTATCCATGACTCAATTAACCCTACTTTAAAGATGAAAGACAATAGCTCGTTTAGCTTAGAATGTTTTTAATAACCACAGTAGTCAAAATCAGCTTGCTAATAGATAAAGTATAAACCCGTGACATACAAAAAAACCAGAAGTTTCCGAAGTAGCCGCCTTTTGCCGTATAGAAGCAAAATCTTTTGAAAAACATTTCGGCGAAAGGCCACAACTCATCCACTAATATTTTCGATCATTCTACCTGAAGAGATTCTTTTACGGACTAAAACACTTACGTGAGGCTTAGAACAAACTTTATTTGTTCTAAGAGATTGGTAAGAACATCCCATCTGCTTGAAATCTAGAGAGTATAGGGGCCATTTTCGGACTCTCAAGAAGTCTGGCAGATGTAATTTACACCATTCCTGTGATCTTGTTGTGTGTATTTAAACAGAATCTTGATGGAGAGTTCATTTTGCTCTTAGTAGAAGAAAAGCAAAACACTCTCTGAGGAGGTTGTTTTGACGCCTTCATCAAAAAAAGGAGCGGTGCTTTGCCAGTTGAACAAATTCTTCCCCAAATCATAAAGGGCTTGGAGTTTTTTCAGCCATGGACTAACGGTATCATTCGACTGAAATCAACTGTTGTATCGAATATGGTTTAGTTCGATTGTGAAAATTTTGAAAAATATTTTTGGGACTACACTTTGGGAAAATACTTCATGGATGCTATCTGTTTTTGAAAGCTTGCCTTCTTGTAGGCCACCTCAAATTTCTGACACCCATGGAACATTCTTTCACACTTTGTTGAACCGTCTGCAGATTAATTTTCATCTCGTTTACGATTTTTGTTTCGAACATTGGGAATGGATACAGTCCACTTACTTTGTTTTCTGGAAACGTTTTCTGTTCGTTTTCTATCTCGGTCTGGTCTGTCCTAAAGGACCGATCAGACTGCAAACTTACTCACAGTATCTTTTTATGCGGTGAAGCGGTTCTTTTCATCTTTTATGACTGCCTTAGAATATCTAAAGTTCAGAGGTCAAGAGCAGAAGCCGTTGGCAGCTGGAAAAACACCCATTTCTTTTGTTAAAACTCCCCTTTCTTTTGTCGATGACCATAAAATGATTCGAAACGAATGGGAAGACCCATAACTGATGTCCATCTTGGATTGACTTATGCTCAGGAAGGCACTGAGCGGGCCTTTATTCTCATAAAACCAAGCTCATAGAACTGTTTCACGGCATCCGACACGGCCCAACATAGAACTTTCAGCACCCGAACTAGTGTTGCAAGATCTCAATTTACGGGGGTTCCAAGACTCGTCCCGTGCATTAGTTGCGCTGGACGTCAAAAGTACCGATTTTTCATAATGCACATTTTTTTATTTCTTTTATTACCACGACATTCGTTAGTCTGCTTCGGGTGGAACTTAATTCAGTAAAACCTATGAAAGCAGAAACTGCTTATAGCGGAAAATTTTCATATTCCCATAAAAACGGATACTGTGTACCTGCTAAGACGATATCTGTCTAAAATGTAATATTTTTGGAATTCCCAGAAATTTTTTTTTACAGATTTTAGTGCAAGTTGTTTAGTAAGACCTGTGAAAACGTAACAAATTTATAACTAAATCTGTCTTCAACATAAAATTTTTATAGTCCATACGGAAGGAATACCATAGAATTATAACTGCTCAATCGGAAACCTCTTCAAAACGGAATTTGGTTTCCGTCCCAAGCAATTCCATTTTCACAGATCTTACCGAATAAGATTATTGTGTTTACACAATAAAACCTACTAAGACGGAACATCAAGTGAGCAGAGAAATAGAAAATTAAAGAAATAGAAAACTTTTAAACAAGTTTCCGTCTTAGCAGGTATAAATGAATGGATTTTTTTCTGTAGAGACCATGATTTTTTTACGTTTAATGTACGATTCCATTACAGACAAGTTCCGTTTTCATAGGATTTATTATAGTATTTTTATGTCCAGATTTAAAAGCCACTGTCCCGCTTCTTTTGTCTCCCTGTCCCGATTTTTATGACAGCGAACCTGGCAACACTAACCCGAACGAACTCTCATTGCTTTATGCTTGTAATTCAAGAATTGCGTTTTTCTTTGAGACAAATCTTAAACTATCTGTAGAATAATACGAGCAACTCTTGTGTTTGTGTATGTGTGTTAAAGATTTGCATGGGCCCGACCCGTGGGCTGTCAGAATAAAGACAATATTTTAGCCGGCCGGGCCAATATAAAAAAAAAATTTAAATGATCAAACTAAGCTGATAAATTATGAACAATTTTCAATGGGTGTCTATCTGGTACGAGAATAAATATAAATGCGCTGCTCGAGACGATGCTAGCTTGTCAACATCAATACAGAAATATAACATATCCAGCGTAGAAATCGGCATTGGACAGCTACATCCTGTCTTAGCTCGGGCTTAATTTTTAAGCAGACTCAGGCGGAGAGGAATCAGTCTTGCATTTTGTTCTACACACTTGAGCCGGACCGGAACTAGACTTAATTGTTCCCAGGACGTTTCGAGCAAGCAATTTGTTTTGTAAAAATAGCAACAGCGATAATGAAAATTTTTGTTAACGAAATTGTTGGAAATATACTTTAATAAATTATAAGAGAAACATGTTTAAAAGTCTACCTTTTTTTTATATTATACAGCAACAAAAGTTATGTTTTAACCATCTTTTTTTTTAACTACATCAATTTTTTTTAATGTGTTAATTTGAATGTAATAGTCCAACAGCCTAAGTGATCATTAATGTTGCTGTTCTGTATTCTATGCTGTTCTGTATTCTTGTGAAGATATAGTAATCTAAATTATACTGTAAAAATTTCTTACAAATATGTATGTAGTATTCATTAAAAGAATCTTAATTGTATGCTGAAAAATCGGAATTTTTTTGTAGAAATTGAGTCGGGTCGGGTCGGGTCGGGTCTGATTTGATTACATTTTGCATGGGCCGGGCCTGTTTCCACTGATTTTTAAACGGGCCGATCCCGTACCCGTACAGACCTCTAGTGTGTGCATATATGCATATTTTATCTAAAAACGGGTCTAACAATTTTGACTAAATTTCGTAACCATCCGTTTAGGGGTACGAGAAGACCATTGGGATAGGTCACATGTTCGAGAAAATTCAATTAGTGTGTCATTTTGAGATCACTACGGGTCAAGCTAATTTCATCTAAAAATGGCTCTAACGATTTTGACTATTTTGTATCTTACCATTTTGGGGTACGAGTACGAGAAGTGTATTGGACTAGGTCACATGTTCGAGAAAATTCGATTAGTGGGTCATTTTGGTGTCACTACGGGTCAATGCATTTCAATGGAAATGAAAGTTGAAACTGTTATGTTGTTGAACATTTGGCAGTAAATAAAGTCGCAAGGTTGTCAACATTTCGCCAAATTTATAAATATTTCGCGAAATGTTGGCGATATTGGAGAAATTTGGCGGAAAAATCGACTTTCAAGATTACCAATACCAAAACACATTTTTGGCGATAAATGAAAGAATGTCACCAAATTTGCGATTTTTAGCTAAATTTTAACGACACTTGGCGAAATAAGAATTCGGAATCTCAAGCAATTTTCTACAAATTCCCAAAAGGAGCCCTTTTGTTGTAAATATCTGAGATGTAAGTAATGTAAAAATATTTGTACATAGTTTTAATATTGATTGTTTCTGTAAATAATACTGTTATAAATAGCAATAATACAGAGAGAATTTATTGTTGTATTGAGTTGAACACAAAGCTAATTTTAACCAAGCGTAGTCGGTCTTAAACCATTTCTATCAGTACGGTTTGAGGTTTATTTCTCACGTAGAGATAAAGTTTGTGATTGAGCTTAGTTTTTTAAACTTTCAAATTGAAGTTTGTCCTTGTATTTTTAAATTGCAAATATCACGACCATGAAATGATATTTGAAAATATTTTTGTCCCTTTCATCACCGCAGGAATATATGTCTCATCCAAAAGGGCATATTCAGTGGTGAAAGGGTTAATTATCATTAGAGATCGACCAAAACAGGTTTTTAAGACCGAAACCGAAACCAGATTTCGGTGACCTTCCCACTTTCGGCCGAAACCGAAAGTGTTAAAAACAACTTAAAAACTAATTAATACATACATAACTGCATATAATAATTATTAACAAATAATTAATTACTTAATAATAACTAATTACCTTACTAATTAATTTATTAATTATACGTGTATTGAATTATATATATGTGCGTGTATAGTATAGGTTTCAAACAAAAATGAAACATAGATAATACAACTTTTATATTTTACTATTTTATAACAACCAATAATTATAGGCATTTATCAATAATTAATTAACAGTGTAGTTAAATAATGTAAAACAAATTCAATAATGAATATCTAATTTTTAAATATATTCATATTTTCAGTTCGTTAATATTTTGCATTTAAATTGCTTGAAATAAAGTACTTGAAAGTTTGTTTTTTAGGAAATTAACATTGAATATGTTTTAATCATTTTATAATTATAAATATTGTTAAATTAATAGACGTTTAAATATAGATATGTTTAAATATTGCTGAATATTAATTATTTAAAATTTTGTGCAAACATTTTTATGGTACATATGTTTAAATAACATGTTTACTTAAAAAAAGCTTTGCCACTCCCTGCCTCCCTAAGAAAGTATTAAAATAGCACCCCTGTTTAAAAAATTTATTTCCGGTGCCAAGTTGACCCTCTGTGCCTCTATCCAAAACTATTTATTTTCATATAAAATAAGACGTAATTAATTTATCAATAAGACAGAAATAGTTTCCAATAACACGAATTTCATCTAATAAAAAATATTTTCAGTATACATACCTCGATATATCTTTTGTAATAAATTTCGTAAATCTTCATATGTTTTAACACCTTTCTCATAAGGCATTCGAAACAATCTGGAGTTTCAAAGTAAGAAATTTCTATTGCTGTTAAGTTTGCAGCTTTTAACAATCACGTGATAAGCGTCTTTTAAGTTTAGTCATATATGCATTGCTTGCTTTATAATTTACACTTGCATCATGAATCAGTTACGACCATTAATGATAAACAGTGGAGTTCACAGCAATAAACAGTGTCTCATTTGAGTCGATACAACTCATAGAGGTCTGCACGGACCCGGGCTTGGCCCGGAGCCCGGCTCGCGGGCCGATTTTCATTTAGGAGGCTCGAGCCGGGCCGGGTTTAGTCTTCACTCTTTCCGAGACGGGACAGGTCCGGGCTTTACTTTATTTTGAAAACTCGGCCGGTCCGGGCCTAGTCTTTACTTCTTCCGGTCCGGAGCGGGCTTGAGCCTTTCTTTATTCTGCACACTCTGTTTGGTTGGACTAGACTACGTTTTTCTGGGCCGAACCGAGCCTAAACTTCATAGAGGTCTGCAAAGGCCGAAATTTCCACTTACGATCCAAGTCATATGAAGATCGTTATTGACTGGACTCGATCCATGCAAAAATCAGTAAAATGTGTCCCGACGCAACAATTAAGGGCGGATCCAGCCCTCCATTTAGACGGGGTGAACCTTTTTTTTTTTTTTTGGTGGTGGGGGGCGGGGGGTCACATCTCTTAATAAGCAACTTTTATATTAAAGGCAGTTGCCATATCCAAAATGGCTACTTCTCCGAAATTTTTAGAAAGTCGTTTTCATTTGTAATTACAAAAATATTATATCAATATTTGTAAAAATATAAAATTTACACATTTTATTCAGATACCAAGAAATTGAAGAATTTCATATTTTCTTATTTATTACTTTATTGCAAAGAATCATCCAGAAAATGAGCATTTTAAGCCAATTTTTAAGACTTGGCAGTTACAGAAATGCAGTCATGAGGAAGCAATTGGCTGTTGTGGCCTGAAATTCAGATTAAAACACCTATTTTACGGAGATTTCCCCGGAAGTTTCTTTGCCTTTATCGAAAAATGGAAAACGCTATTCAATCATATTTGTTCTGAATGAGAACACTTGCATTGTCTTGCATCTGAGATTAAAAATGACTTCATGGATCTTTCAGACATTACCTAATTTGGAATTAAATCAGTGCTTATGTACGTAATTGTCTAAATGGTCACTAAATTGTTATTTTGTATTTCGAACATAACCTGAAAATAAAATCTATGTATAATAATTGTAATAATACAATAATGTTGCTTCGAAAATATCGACATGTTTTACAGAAATTCAGTCGGGTCGGACAAGAGTAATTAAGTTTTTCTACCGGCCGGGCTCGGAACGAACTTTCAGCTTCCATATAGGGATGAGTTTGGGCTTTTAGCTTTAATACCGGGCTTTTATAATCTTAGCTTTTTACTTTTTATACCGGTCAGGGCTCGGTCCGAGATTTTAGCTTTACTCGTATATCGATCTGGACCAGTATTTTGCTTTTTACGGGCCGGACCTAGCCAGCATTTTTTTTTGTCGGGCCGGTCGGACTGGGGCAGAACTTTTAGCTTTTATACCGGGCCGGGTCGGACTTGGACCATACTTTTAACTTTTATACCGGGCCGGGTCGGGCCGGGCCAATATGTTTTCACGGGCCGGGCTGGGTTCGGGCCGAATTTTCAGATTTTATACCGGCCGGGTGGGGCCAATCACTTTTTTGACATGAGCCAGGCTCGGGCCGAGCTTTTAGCTTTTATACCGGCCGGGCCGGACCAATTACTTTTTTGCACGGGTCGGGCCAGGCTCGGGCCTGGAAATTCCAACCCGTACAGATCTCTGACAACTCATATCAATGAGTAAAGTTGAAAAATTCCGAAAGAAGGAGCGATGTTTTCGGTCATATCCGGTAGTTTCAGTCGAGTTTCGGTCAGGCCAAAATTTTGGCAGCAGTTTCACCGAAAACGAACATTCGGTGAAACTCAGATTTTGCGCCGAACCCGAAATTTCGGTTGATCTCTAATTATCATATCTCATCTCTTATCGCATTAAGATATCGGGCTGATAATTTTTTTTTTTCAATATTTATTAAATTACCTTAAGTTTTTTTTTTTTTTCAATATTTAAAAAATTCACTTATGTGTCTTATATTGTAGAGTATGGCTTAAAACATTTAAACAAATCTGTATATTGTTAATTATTTAAATTTTTTGGTTCGAAACAGAGTGACGAGCGAGCGCCTTGAGACGGTTTTTGATTGATTTTAGTACATATTTGTTCAGTATTTACACAATCAATGCTATGTATCGCTTAATTCCTTGGCTTAGTACAAAAAAACTGAAATAGGTGCCTTAAATTTTTGTTAAAGGAAATGTACACCCTTTCAACTGCGCCTCCTGGCGGAGAGCAGGTTGGGATGCATTAAAAGCAAATTAAAGATCATAAATTATGCACTCAAATTTCATGTTTTTGTCTCTCCCCTTTTATACTGGCTGTCACACTCGAGTGATACCCCCCCCCCCATTGTGACGTCACATTTTTTGCAAATATTAATTTAGAGCTAATTTTATGCACACAAAAAAAAATCTGCATGATTTAAGTACCTACTGATATTAATGGGCGATTCAAGTGCTCGAATGACGCCAGTCCCTTGGTGGAGAAAAGATATAACTTTTCGCTTCAGGAAAATTCCGTGCAAGCCCATTGTATTACATGTATTTTTTAATTTGTTCAAAATGATTATTTTTTGCACAATTTCAGATTTCATGTAACATCCATGTTCTGTTTGTACATGACATGGTAAAAATGATCTGAATTTGAATATCTAACACTTTCAAACGCATTTACAATAAATGATTTGAATGGCACTTAATGGGGCAATTTTCCTGTACCGACAGCTGCGATTAGCGCCCTGTTTAGGCCTTTTTAAGTCTAATCTCTATGATCTTGTGTGCTTTCATTTCAAACTGTTACAAGTTAAAGAAAAATTAAAATTATACCTAATACTACCTGAATAAATATAAATTTTTTTTTCAAAATGGTGCCCATTTTTTTAATTATTATTTTTTTTAATTTATAGGCATTATTTTTTTGTATGAATTATTTTCCTAAAATGTCTCTTTCTATAATGATTACTTTTCAGATAAAAAGTTTTTTGAATGTTATTTATTTATTTTTAATTTAAAATTTTAAACTTATTTAATTTTTATATAACTCACGAACCACTTGCCAGATTTCAATACTTTTTCACTATTGTGTGTAGAAAAGGTTTTTTAATGTGTCTTCAGGATTTATAAAAATATTACTTACAAAATTTTAAAATAAATTTTAAAAGTAAACAAAAAATGGCGGAATTATGAAAGTGATTTTTATTTCAAGGAATGCATTTTCAAAAATTTAATAATGAAATAACAAATTTATGAAGACATTTCAGTAAAAACATAACAAAAAGCTCTGTACAAAATTTCCTACACATATCTTGCAAGATAATTTAGATATATCCTTTTTGAACATGACAAATTACGAAAAAATCCATTCTGAGAGAGATGGACTTAAAATTTTTAGTTACGGGCAGGGCAGAACTCATAGTATAACACAAAAATTGCTATATCTGCTCATGTAATTATCGCAGAAATACGCGGTCTGCTTTATAAAATGTATTTAACTTTGTATACAAATTTCAAAGAGATCGAATAACAAGATCTATTTTTTTTTAAACTATAAAACGACTTTACGTCGGAAAAAAAAAAAGAAAAACCCCAAGAAAATATCTTTTTACGAGCGCTTTTACTACTGAATATCGATATTTTTTCGCGGATATTTCATTAAAAAATATAAATTCGGGCGAAATCGGGTTAAAGATAAATCATACAAATTTGAGGTTTATTTAAGGTCCCGAGGTCCGGGCGGGCCCGAGTAACGCCGGCGGGTGAGCTGGTAGCTGATATAAAAAAATAAGTTTGAAATAAGTTCTTGAATATAATAGGCGTTATTTTGAGTAAAATAGGAAGTTAAGTTTGATTATAGAAACATATAATGAAATTTAATCAGAAAGTTCATCAATGAAGGACAGATTTTTAAAGATGAGTAGTTCAAATCGTTGTCGACTTAAGCCGGTGTCTGCTAAAATGTGTTGAGTTAGCGAATTTCTTCCTGATTGAAGTTCATTTTGTACAATGGCATCTGTAAAAGGGGCTAGGGAGGAAAATTGTTTTTTCTTGAACTTTCAAATTTAATTATCTAAATTTTCTTTTTCTCTCATGACTTTGAAAAAAAATAATAAAATTTATTCTTCTCAAGTAACTTAAAACAATGAAGTACTAAGAGAAAAAGAAACTAAGTTTCTTAAACCTCTGTGGAAAATAATATTTAGCTCTGTTTCTCTTTTTAAGTTCATGTTTTTAAAACTTATCTTGAACGGGGGGATTCAGGGAGGCAGAGTACCGCTGACGGAAAACGATAATAAATTGTTTCAAATCCTCATTTTGAAAAAAAAAAAAAAAAAAAAAAAGGCCAGTAGAAGTTTACTTTTGGATTGTTAGTATTTCTTATTTGTTATATTTTTGTATTGCTTTTTATGTTGACGTTTAAAAAATTGTCTTGCACGAGGTGTTCTGACAAAAAATCTTATTTTAGCTTATTTCATATTTATATTCTCTATTTCTAAAAACACGGCCTTAAAAAACACTACAGCGCGGTGTTAAATTCTGACATTTTTCTCCATTTCTCAGCTCCAGAGGGGGGGGGGGGCAATATGCAGTTCCAGCGCGGGGGGGGGATATAATTTTTAATCATTACCAGATACAAAAACTCAAATTTTCCGGGGGGAGGGGGGCGGTTTGATGCTCCGGTGTGAGAGTAATCTCTCCCCGGGCCACCCTCTGAATTCATTACTACGGCTGGCCGGAGTACAAACGCATTTATTCCAAAATCTAGCCCCTCCCTGGATTTGTTTTTCCGCCTATGAGATTGTACCAACCCTATGATGTACCGGAATTTATTTAATGCCGAGTTAATGGGATAGTCGAATTATACAGGTTCCACTGTATAATTTTCGCATCCCTTTCGGCCATACTAATCAGTGTCAGTATTTTAACTAAAATATTTTTTTTACTAAAAAGGAGCGAACGTTACCACAGAAAGGTGTTTCAATCAGGTTTTGAATGCTTAAGGAGATTACGAACTTCTTTGAGATAAAGAGCTTATTAAAATGTAACACTTGTCAGCGAGTCAATACGAAGGAAGATGCGCTGCATCCGGAAATAAATATAGAACGAGCAAAAAAAAAAAAAGCGCGGGAAAACGAATGAGCAACAGGAAGCGAGCATTTCTCCTCCGGTCCTCAGCATCCCAGTCAAGGCCCACCACTGGAGGTGACCTCGTACATGAAACTGGTCCGTTATCAGGTCCAGTGGACCGCTCAAAGATTTTGACGCACTCACCAAAAATCATTGCATCTGTTTTTCATATTCTGAGATTTTTCCTTTTTCTTTTTTCCCTTTTTTTTTTTTTTTTTTTTTTTTTTTTTTTGTCAAAAAACAAAGGAAAAGCAAAACTAGGTTTCTAGTAAGCTTTAAAAAAGAAAAAAAAATTAAACAAAAAGAACAGTAAAATGCACATACAAGGCATAGTAATTAGATATTTATTTTTCTGGAAAATTTTATGTTTTGTGATACATTTTTGAAGAGATAAACATGCGTTTTAGCAAATGATAATGAGTTAAAATACAAATGTAATTCAGAATGTCTCATAAGTCCATTCACATTTTAAAAATTCATAAAAAATTAACAGATTGTCGTATCGGAATGCGGTTTGCACCATAAAACGTGTCAAAGTTGCGAAATTTTGTGGCACATTAATAAAAAAAAAAAGTTCTTTTTTTTTTTTTTTTTTTTTTTTTTTTTTTTTTTTTTTAAAGCTTTTTTGCCACAAAATATCCGACTATTTGACAAGACTCATGGTGAAAACCACACTGAGATGCGGCAATTTGTTACTCTTTTATAATTTTTTTCAAATGTATAGGGTCTTATGCGACACCCTGTAAATAAGTTCTGACCGCTTTTCGATTTTTTACCCAAAATTCCAATTATTTTAATATACTGATATTTCTTACTTTTATTTATTCTCAAGTAACTAAGAAAAGTTATTGTATGAAGGGGAATCTCGGGATGCATCGGGTCAGTTATTCCAATTTTAAGAGAGATACGGCTCGATATTAAAAGACAGTAAGCTTTCAGATTTTTACTTAATCCTTAACTGCTGTTAGCGGTCTCACAGACCGTTGTTTTTTTTAATTTTCCCAATTTAACATGCAATTTTCAGTTTAACTATAAATAACTAGTAAAATCTTGTTTCGTTTTGGAGCCCTAGTACTATCACTAGACTTCTGAATAGGTAAATTTGAATTATAATAGCCCTATGCATAAAGTTTGGTACAGAATCAGTATCCTGTGAGTTAATCGAGCCTTTTATTCATCCTCAATCAAGAGGTCTCCTAGACCGCTCACAGTATCTCACAGTTGTCATAGCATTTAAATATTAAGTTAAAATTTCAAAAATCATTCACATTTTATAGTACTTAGGAGGGGTCATCCATTCATTACGCCATACCTCTCCCTCCTGTTGTGACGTCACATTTTTTGCAACTATTAATTTAGAACGAATTTTATGTAAAACAAACTACATACAATTTTTTAGCTCTGGTTTAAATACTATAAAATGGTTAAGATCTTGCGTGATTTTATTTTAAGCTGTTTCAATTCAAAGAAAAAAGAACATAATGATACCTCAATAAAAATGCATAATTTAAATGAACTTAATTCTGCTGCTTCCAAATAATGCCTACTTAGTTAATTAAATTTTAGATGTTGCAATGTGGCAACCCCGCCCCCCTCCCTCCCTTTCTTCGATGAGGGACACACTGTATATTTGCATTTCTATTAATTTCCTAAAAATGCAAATTTATCATGAAATTTTTTGGAGGGATCGTAACTACTAAAAGGAACGAAACAAATCTTAGTTTGTGTTTCTGTTAATTTAACGGGGATAGACCCCTAAGAGAATTTTATAATTGTTAGTTAGGCGCCCTTCCTAATAGATTAGTTTTTGTATAATTTTTCTACGAATATTTGTTAGAGTAAATAGTAGGGTATGTAGGGAGGGCGACCTATAGGTATACAACAGGATGACACACAGTTGCTCCTTCACCCCCCCCCCCCACCCAAAAAAAAAAAAAAAAAAAAAAAAAAAAAAAAAAAAGCTTGTGAGACTTTATATAATCCATGCGCAAGAGACTTTTTAAAGACTACAAAAGTGCAGCACTGAAGCCTGTTATGTTATTTGCTAAATCTGCGTAGCGATCAGAATATAGAAAAACCTTTAGAGTCACAGATCACAGAAATGGTAGCAAAAGCTACTGTAAACGGTCTCTGAGACCGCTTGATTTAAAGATAATTAAAAGGCTCGATTAAATTATAGGATACTGTTTTTGTACCAATATTTATGTACAGGATTATTATAATCAATATTCACTTATTTCGAAGTCTCTAGCGGTAATACAAGGACTCCAAACGAAGCAAAATTTCAGTTACAAGTTAAACTGTGAAAACTGAAAAAAGTAGTGGTCTGCGAGATTGCTAACAGAAGTTAAGGGTTAAAAATGTTAGGCTATACATTTTTTTTTCTATGAAACGCAGCGAAGGAAAAGGGTTACTTGTTGGTTTCCAAAATAACCCTCTTTACCACCAAAAATTGTTACAATGACGACGCAAGGGGCATCGCGGTAGAGGCTTGTACGGGCCGAAACTTCCCGGCTCGACCGCCTTATTTTCTACAAAAAAATTCCAATTTTTCTTAACATAAATTATTTTAATGAATACTGCATACATATTTATGGGGAAATTATACAGTATATTTTAAAATACATATGTTCTTAAGCCATAGAATGCAGAATAGGAACATTAATGATCACTTATATAGACTTTTAATCTATTATAAGTTCAAATAAAGACATTAAAAAGAATAGTGTAGTTTAGAATAAAAGATAAAAAAGATGGTTAAAAAATCCTAACTTTTGAAGCTGTATAATAAAAAAAGGTAGATTTTTGAAAATGTTTCTCTATAATTTATTAAAGTATATTTTTAAGGACTCCGTTAACAGAAGTTCATTATCGCTATTACTATTTTTACAAAACAAATCGCTTACTCGACATTTCCCATTAAGTCTAGTTACGGCCCGGTTCTAGTATGTAGAACAAAATGTAAGCCTGATCCCGGCCTTGGCCCGAGTTTGCTAAAAAAAATTAAGTCCAGGATCAGACAAAATGGAGCTGTGTCCGATGCCGATCTAAGCTAGCCTCGGCTCGTGCAACACATTTATACTTGCTCTCGTCCGAGTCATGTCTATTCAATTCGTTTCATATTTTATCAGTTTAGTTTGATCATTTCCAATTTCTTATATCGTGCCGGTCAACCTGCGTAATTTTTTACCAGCTCGGCTGGCCCGTTTAATTTTTTGTCGGCCCGACCAGTTAAAAAAAATTTACCTTCATTTTGCCAGCTGAAATGTTGCCCGTGCAGAGCTCTACATCGTGGTCGGGAGCATTTTTTGACTTTTTGGCTCAGGAAAGAGGAAAGATTTGTTTGGAAAAACAAGATGAGTCATACTTAAAGTAATCTCGAGAAACGGTAAGGTTACTTTAGGCATTATTGATTTCAGAAGATAGCTCGTGGGGGAAGGCGGGGGGCTGTCCCACAGGAAATTTGGGATTTTATTCTCATTAATGGTCTAGATGTGCAACTTCCCTCCAGGAACTCTCCCTTCCCTCGTCGCAGTTCTAGAAATTCTTTCCGGAGAAAAATGTGTGAGTTCAATACTGAGTTTAGGCATATATTTAAGGTTATCTCGGGCCCGGGCAACTCCAGGCGGATTAGTTAGTTCTAAATAAATTGTGAAAATCTCTTTCGATAAACACTGAAAGAATGCAAAGCATGCAAATGGTATATAAAATCTTTATTTGAAGAATAAATCTGTTATCATTGTAGGCTGAATTATTTCACTTTAAGGGCTTAATAACAAGCGAGATAAAAAAGAATAAAGTTTTATCTTGCTCCCCAAGAATTGATTTAGAGTGAGTCCTGACATATCAGTGTTAAGTGCTTTTGTGTACATGTGAAAGCAGCCATGCAGAAATAAGTTTTTCACGTCCCTTCATTGTTTTATGGAACTAGGTCTTATTTTACGGTGCGTTTCAGCTCCGACCGCTTCACATAAGCTATTAGTTTCTTCTCCTTTCTACATTGTTATCGAAATCTCCCGAGTGATGTCATCATCGTGTGGGGAAACAAGAAAGAGTTGCAAATGTTCGTTAAACCTCTCGGATCAGATTCATTTTATTTATTTTTGTTTTGTTTTTTGAGAAAAATTACATTTGTTAAAAAAATTAAATTATCTATACAAAGGACAGAAATTAATATTTACTGAAATTTAACGAGTATGTCATTTACTGAAATCTGACGTTATTTTGCTTAATATTAACCCTTAATGCTCACCTGCTTTTTTCAATTTTCAGTTAAAACCTTGTTATTTTATGTTTAACCCTTAATTGCTGTGAGAAAAATTGTCGGCTAAGTGAGCGGTCTCTGAGACCGCTTGATCGAAGGATGCTAAAAGGGTCGATTAACTCGTTGGATACTGTTTCTATACTAAACTTTATGTACAGGACTATTCTAATTAAAATTCACATATTCAGAAGTCTCTAACGATAATAGAAGGGCTCCAAACGAAACAAAATTTCACTAGTACCTATTAGTTAAACTGAAAGTTACAAGTGAAAATTTAAAAAAGCAGCTGCCCGTGAAACCGCTAACAGCAGTTAAATGTTTACTGGTGAAATTTTGTTTCGTCTGGAGCCCTGGTACTATGTATAGAGATTTCTGAATATTAGATGAATTTTAAATATAATAGTCTTTTCCAAAAAGTTTAGTGCAGAAACGGTATCCTATGAGTTAATCGAGCCTTTTATTCATCTTTCGATGAAGCGGTCTCATAGACCTCTCACGAAATTTCAGTCACAGCAGTTAAGACCGCTTCTTTTTTCAATTTTCGTAGTTAAACCTGTCATTTCGTTTGGAGCCCTTGTACTATCGGTAAAAGACTTCTGTATAGGTGAATATTGATTCGAATAATCTTGCACATAAATATTGGTACGGAAGCAATATCCTATGCGTTTTATTCATCTTACAATCTCAGAGTAGTTACGTTTCAATTTCTGTTACAGATTAATAAGACAATAGGCTATGGAAATTTTTTTCAAGTTAATTTGGAAAATTAAATATATTCTATACGGCTTATCAAATGAACCCATGAATGGAGATCTCTGTACTTTAACTCTGTCCTTTTTAAAATGTTGCACGTCAATCTTTTGTAAATTAAGAAAGGGAATTATTGTACTGGATTCTTACTTTCGGAACACCTAGCGAAAAGAATGTAGTGTAATCAGAATTTGTGTTTGTGTGAGAGTACTTCCAAATGGTATGTTAAAGACTACGCAAGAACTGTATATATTTTCGTAAAAATGGGCCGAAAGATTAGGTATTGAATCCGTTTTTAAATTTTAACACCATTTTGTGACCCTCATCAAGGGAGAATCATCAAGGAAATGGAATAGTGTGTAAGTGATAAACATTGCGACGATGTCATCATGAGTGGCGCGGAGGATAGGGCACGGGCACCGGCCTGACCTTACTTGGCCCGATCCACGGGCCAGGCCGGCAAAATGAAGGCAAATTTTTAAACGGACCCAGTCGCGCAGGCAGAAAAAAGACAAAGTTTTAACGGGCTGGACCGATAAAAAAATAAACGGGCCTGCTGGACCGATAAAAAAATTAAGCGGAGCGATCGACCCAATATAACAAATTTAGAATGATCGAACTGAGACTATAAAATATGAACAATTTTCAATGGACATGACTGACGCAAGAATAAGTATAAATGTGCTGCACGAGCCGATGTTAGCTTGACAACACCAATACAGAAATATAACATGTCCAGCGTATAGAGATCGGCATCGGACAGTTACATCGGGTCTGAGTCCGGGATTATTTTTTTCAGAAGACTCGGGACAAGCTTACATTTTTTTCCCCATTCCACAACGGGCCGAGTGGGAAGTTGACTATGAGGGACCCTCTGCAATAACAAGGCAAGTGGAGTTACCTTGATTCCTGAAAAACCATATAAAAGTCTTTTTGACCTACCTTGCTATTTGTGGGGCTCTATTTCGTATTCGAACCGTCCTTCATGGTTTTTTCAACTCTCACGTGTCTCAGTTTTCCAATTCTGATAACAGGGCTGAGGGCAGCATTAGGACTTTTTTTAAACAGAAAACGCTAAGATTTCATATTTTGAAAACTCTTGTGTTCACTATATAAAAGTTGTAAGAAAGTCATTATTTGTTTCAAATGTACAGGGTGATTACAAATGAGTATCCCAACTTTTAAGAGCTTTATTAACAAAAGTATAGAAGATACACACATGTGTGAAAAAGACATAAAAAAAGAAGATTGTGAAATTGCTAATAGCAAAAATTTATAAATGTTCAATGTCACCACCCGCAGAAACACGAACGACATCCATTCTGTAGGAGAATTCATCCCACACGGTTTTCAGCATGCCGGGCTATTGCAGTTACAATAGCTGCAGTTATATCCTGTTCGCACCGGACATTTAAGATATCTCAGATCGCCATTTTTGAGGTGGTATACCCTTCCGGAATTGAATACCTGTTCACACCATAAAACTCATCTAAGATAACTCACTGAACATCACCGTGTTCGAGATTTGAACAAACATAGAATGTGCGCATGCGCATAAGTTAAAAGCAGCCTCAACAGTCAATCTGTTAACGCTAGTCTCCAGAGCCAATCAAAATGAGTGGTACTGGCTGTATCTAGTAATAGAAAGTTCGAACTCTCTCAGTGAATTCGGCGTTTTAAGATATCTTAAATATCCTATCTGAGCCGGGTATTAGCCTCGTTTTCAGCTCAGCAGTGCCAGCTGGTAGAAGCGGAAAAACACTATTTTATGTATCTCGACGGCAACAGTATGAACTCGCAACGAAACATACCGGCTCACTTTCAACTCGCCGCGCCATCTCTCGCCAAAAAAACGAACCTTTACATTTATGAACCTTCATAACTTCTCACTCACTTCGATGTGTGAAATGGCACACTATATTTTATTGTTCAGAAGATATAGACCTTCAAAGTTCGGATATTCACCTGTAGTCACCCTGTACTTTTTCTTTCACCTAAAACCATAGGATATAACCATAGGAAATAACACATGCATGCAATAATAAGGTAAGTGTTTAATTTTCAGATTTATATAATTTATTATTCAGCATATAAGGAAATATAAATTTTATGAATGATCACAAGCAAAGAAAATATGCTAGAAAACGCTTCTTAAGAATATATGCAAATAAGTTAATCTTGCCTAGTTACTCCAGAGGGCCCTTCAATTGTGTCCAGGAAAAGCAATTTGTTTTAAAAAAAATAGTAATAGCGATAATGAACTTCTGTTAAAGGAATCTTTGGAAATATACTTAATAAATTACAGAGAAATATTTTCCCAAATCTACTTTTTTTTTTAATTATACAGCTTCAAAAGTTACGATGTTTTAACCATCTTTTTTTTTCTTTTTATTCTAAACTAGATTATTTTTGTTAATGTCTTTATTTGAATTTAATAGTATAAGAGTAATCATTAAAATTTCTATTCTGTAATCTATGACTTGCGAACATATAGTAATCCAAAATATACCGAACATATTACACATGGCTAATTCCATGCGTGGATGTAGTGTCAGTCACAGAGATGAAAATAGATGGGGTGTTTGACTACCAGTATTATAGTAAAGGAAAATTTGACTTATCCAGTCCCATATATCTAAAATTAAATACAGTGAAGAAGTTTAAAAAAAAAATACCGGTGGAAAAGAACAGTAAAGATTTCCGGCTATGTGACTTACACTACACTTACGCATGGAATTAGCCCATAGTAATAAAAAATATACCGAACTTGTATAACTAATCTAAAGTTTTCAGTAAATATGTTTGCGGTATTCTTTAAAAGAATCTCAATTGTATGTTTAAAAAATCTGAATTTTTTGTAGTAATTGAGTTGGGTTGGCCGGGCCTGTTTTCACTGACTTTTGAACGAGCCTGGCCCGGGCCTGGAACTTTCGGCCCGTGCGGACCTCTAAATCAAGGTATCGAGTGGAGTCGTTCTAGATTTTTATATCTACTTTTGCGGTAAAAGTATAAGGTTACCTCTGTTTTTTAATTAAAAATTTCACCGTGTTTGTTTTCAGAGGGGATCGAGAAGTATTTGGTGAGCAATTTCAGAGATATTTTCTTTTGATGATCATCTTTAAAATTTTAAATGTAACGCTGAAATTTAACGGCGGACTCAAGATTTTGCATATTTTAATTAGCTGACACATAATATTTCGCGAAACTCTCGAAATTAATTTTAGAATTAACTATCATTTTGGATAAAAAAAATTCTCATTTGATCAGCTTACTCAAAAGTGATCATTAAATGCAAAGATTCTGCAGCAATATAAGCAGTCTTAAGATGTCGTGACACTTCCTGTTAAAGAAGGAACAGCTATTTTACTGCCGAGTAAATCGTGAGAACCGTCTGAAGTCGATAAAAGTCAAATGATTTATTTTAAAGGTAAAGTTAAATTCAAAAGTGATCAACAATAATTTAGACGTGATAGCAGAAACACGCAAAAATAGTAAATGGAGGTTACTTCGAACTTTAAAACTTTTATATAGTTTCTAATTAAAAGAAATCACAATTTATACACTTATCACAGCAAAGAAAATATCACCCCGTCACTTTTGAAGGCAAATCGTTGAGATAACGACCTGTACTAGTTTTTATTCGCCAAAATGATATAAATTTACATACAGTACGTGGAAATTAACAAATAAACAAAAAAATCAGAATAATAGTCGCAGAATAAAGCAGTTTACATCAAAATTGATTGTTTATGATTTTCTACACTTATGTTGTTGTGAAATTTTCTTGAGGGAACATATTATATATTTACTTTTATACCAACTTTGAAAATCTCAGTACGAATCCGTATGTTTTTTTTTTTTATTTCATACGATTTGTCATGCCGTGTTTACCCCAAATACAAATTTTCATTGTTCTATTTCGAAAAACACGCGACATATCATAGTTAGAATGTGATCGGGAATTGTGTCTATGTTGAGGATTAAGTTATAATGCAGCTAAAGATATTAAAATAATGGTGTAACAATAATTTGTGAACAAAAGCAAGACTATTCATAAGAAAATCCATAAATTTATCGCTTACTTGATATAATTTAGTGCACATGAAAGAGCGGGAAAGGTGTGGTTTCAGTTTCAATTTTAATTCTTAACTGCCGTTACTTGTCTGACAGACCGCTGCTCTTTTCAATTTTCAGTCTAACTTATAATTTTCAGCTAAACAAAAGATCTAGTGAAATATTGTTCCGTTTGGAGCCTTAGTACTATCGGTAGAGACCTTTTGAGAAAGTAAATTTTAATTATAATTGTCCTTTACATAAAGTTTAGTACAGAATCGGTATCCTCAGAGACCGCTCACAGTAGCTATGTCGCAGTTTCTTTCACAGCAGTTAAGGGTTAATTTCTCTTAACTGCTGTGACACAAATTGTCGCATAGATACCACTTGTTATAAGGATGAATAAGTCTCGATTAACTGATTCTGTACTAAACTTGGAACAGATGTGTTACACTCACGCTAAAATGTAAACAAAAGATTGGCGACTGTTTGGTTGGTGCGATTTCCAAGACTGCGCCAAACGAATAACTTAATACAATGGCTAGGTTGCCATTAAAGGAAAAAATCCCCTAAATTTGGCGACTTTTTTCTTTTTTTTAACAGATTAATTTTTTTTTTTTTTTTTTTTTTTTAGCGTGAGTGTAAAGCATCTAAGCCCTAAACTTTATGTAAAGGACTATTGGGATTAAAATTCACTTATTCATAAGACTCTAGCGATAGTATTAGGGCTTGAAACAAAACAAAATTTCATTAGTATCTCTAGTTAAGCTGAAAATTTCAAGTTAAACTCCAAAAATTTAAAAAAAGGTCCTTAAGACCGCTAACAGCAGTTAAGGGTTAAATAGGGCTCCTTAAAGTTCCTATTTCAAATATTTGCTGATAATTTCACAGTTAATGGTCAGAGATGAAAAAAAAAATGTATAATGAGAGTGGATGAAAGGGGGGGGGGGGGTAATCGACCTTGACGATTTGAATGGTGACAAAAAATATGATTTTTTTAATAAGTGCATTATTATTTAATATTTCAGAAATATAATTATTATAATAATACAAATACATTATGTTATGATTTTACAAAGTATCGTTTAAAACGCACAAAATGTAATGAAACACATATATTATTGTTCGAGTTATGTTTAAATAACAGACGTTTGTCTTTAACTTCATTTGTCAACTGTTTATATCTCGTTTACTTATCATTAAGAATTGATGCCAATAGTTGTATTTCGAGGGTTTTTTGGAATGCGGAAATTAAATGTGCAATATATACCGCTTGATAGAAAGATGAATAAAATACTTGATGAACTCATAGGATACTGTTTCTATACCAATATTTATGTACAGGATTTTTGTAATTAAAATTCACTTATTCAGAAGTATCTGATTTTAAATATTTGTTGATAATTTGACAGTTAATGGTCAGAGATGAAAAAAAAAATGTATAATGAAAGTGAAGGGAGAGATCGGCAATGGCGATCAATAGCGGCCAATGGCGACCATGGCGATTAATTTGATTTAGCCTCAAACGAAACAAAATTTCACCAGTATCACTAAATTGAAAGTTACAAGTTAAATTGTGAAGATTTAAAAAAGTAGCGGTCTTTGAGACCTCTGACAGCAGTTAAATGTTAACTCGGGAAATGTCGCGCATACCCAAATAATGAATGGTTTTTACATTGTCACCAATAAATACAGTTAATAATCGTTATCTTATTCCGTCTGAGACAAATGTTACAAATTCTATGATAATGTAAATTGTAGATTACTTTTCGAAAAATAGTGGTGACAATTGCAAAAACCGTATGCACCCTGGGGTATGTCATACCCCGTGCGACTGCTCCCGGTTTAACACGTAGATGACCCCTTATGACAAAATAAACCACATATAAGGAACTATATTTTATATGAATTTAAACGGTACTTTTCTTTACTTTTTTGCAATAATTTGAACTGAAATGATAGAGAACGAATGAAACTGAATGAAAGTGAAATGATGAATGAAACTGAATGAAAGTGAAATGATGAATGAAACTGAATGAAAGTGAAATTATGAATGAAACAGAAATGACACCATTGTTTAGATTTTTTTTCCTTTCACGTACTATACCTCTAAAAAGGAATTTAGAGATGATTTTCAAGTTTGGTGCCGATGAAGAAAAAAAATATTCGCGCGAAGAAAGCAAGCGAATTTGTCGATTCACTGAACCAAATAGAAAGTTGACTTTAGAGCAGGTTTGAAAATAAAAATTCCAAGGCCATACGAGGTTGCATTAATATGAATTCACATTTTATCATTTCAAATTATCTCATAACCTTCATGCGAAAATTATGGGAATATTTTTTCTCATTTTTTTTTTCAAAAGTTGGGGGAGCGAAAGATACGTTGGGAAAGAAAATAATGCGAGTAAATACGGTAAATTAAGCTATTACATTACAGAGGGACTTAAATGATGATACCGTAAAAGATGCAAACTAAAGCAAGGATGTCAAATAGAAAGATTTTTGAAACAGTAATGGCTGCTCCCTCCAGAATAGAGTCCTATGCGGGTCGGGTTTTACCCGACCCGAACCCCAAAAATCTATTTAAACCCGATCCAAACCCCACATACTTGAACCCGAAGTGAAAGAAAATTAATCCATAAATTAATAAAAATATAAAAATGTAGTCTTCAATTCTGTCTCTAATATCGATTTGATCTTTTTTTAGTATTAAAATGAAAATATATACACTCATTAATATTCAAATATAGTCTTTTCAATTGAGCTTTTAGGACTTTCGTTTGAAAAATCTGGTCAACCCGAACCCAACCAGAAGGAATCAAAACTAAAGCTGCACCCAAGCCGAAAGCATCGAAACTAATCCCGAACACAACCCAAAAGAATAAAATCTAAACCCGACACCGAATCGAATCTGAAACATTTAAAGTAAAACTGATCCGATCCCGACCCGCAACAAAAAATAGCCTGAATCTGGCCCGACCCGAACCGCGGGCCAGTCTGGTTCAGCGATAAAAGTCTGGGTACACGACCCTAAGCAGAACGGCACTGCAGAGTACTTGAAAGATCATTTACTTTCCACAGCTGAGCTGCTTCTTATATTTATAAGTATCGCAAAGTACACAGGGGCGTGAATAGGGGGAAGGGACAAGGTGTACAGTTGTACCGAGCCTTAAGATGAAAAGAGCCTCGTGAGAGACCGATTTCGTATTAAGTAGATGCATATACGTAAATATTTACCAGAAATTTTGAATAAAATTTTCACCTTATTTAATCACCAATAAAAAGAAAAAAAATATAAAATCTGCGTTTAATCGTAGAAAGATTTTTTATTGAGAAGAAAAAAATATTATAGAATTATATCAGAAAAATCACTTATCACTAAAATAAATATACATTTGTATGCTATAACTGATTACAATACATATAAAACGCCTTTAAAAAGTCTCAGAAAACTTTTATTAACAAACTGATTAGTGTCATACGTTTTCAACTGTTATATTCTCAAGGTCTGCAAATAAATAAACCATTTCCGTATAAAATAGTTTATTTAATCAGTTATTATTATAAAGTTTTAAGACTTTTATATGTACAGTAATTACTTTTAGAATGTATATTTTATTTTAGCGAAAAAATATTAGTCAAAAATATCTAAACTGAATTAGTGGTGCCATACTCTTTGTACTTCTAAGGAGTGTATACGCACTTTGATATATATAGCATGCAGGGGACGCATAAAGGTACTCCATAGGGAGCCTATCCCGTATCTATAACAGACCTTACAATTCCTGAAGACGCCTCAGCTTCGTCTGAAGAAGAAAGTTTTAAAATTATCGAATTCGAAACTAATCGCCCTTTCCGAGAAGTTCTGAAGTGATAAGAATCTACTGTATGATTTTTAATCTCCTCCCACTTTACATTGGCAGATTGCAAATATTTCATTGAAGATTTGCGTTATGTAAATCTCAAGGAAGTTTCATGAAAATGATCTCGAGTCTGTATTTATTGGGTCATCCGGAAAGTTCTGCGGTTTTTCAAATCGAAGCACGGTTTCGTCTAGTTATTTTGTTACTGCTGATAAGGAGTGACCTTCAATGACCCAGATGTGTACATTCGATCTTTTTTGCTTGCGCTGCACTATTCTCGCTTGTATGGTGGCATAATTTTTGTTTCAGTGCAGTGCTAAAAATGGAGAACCAAACGGTTCATTTTCGTCATATTATTCTCTTTTACTTGAAGAAAGGAAAAAATGCTAATCGGACTGCTCGTAAAATTTGTGCTGTATAGGGACAAAGTGCTCTTTCAGATGGCACAGTTCGAGAAGTTTATGCACGGAAATTTCAGCCTAGAGTAGGATGCCCGCTCTGGACGACCACCATCTGTGAAGGACCTCTTAAAAGAAACTATCGCTGAAAACCTAAATTAAACAGTTCAGGAGCTATCACACAGACTAACTATTCCAAAAAGTACAGTGCATGATCATTTGATAGCTTCTTTTAAGAGGTCCTTACTTTCCGGATGTCCCAAATAGGTTCGTAAATATCGGGATTTAGAGTGTCGGGATTTTCAATTAGCGTGTGATTTCTCAAACTAGTTTTAACTTAATAATATTTTAAGCATTAGTAAAACACAGCTCGATACAAACAACGAAAATTTGTATATGCGTTTAACGTTTAACGATGCCTTTTAAAATATTCATAGATTTCAATGGGTAAGCTTTTTCAAATATTTTCATAATTAATATTCCATATAACGTATTCAAATTTGTGTAAGCTGAATAATGGATTTTGGTTTGGTAAATTTGAGTATCATAAAGGAGGGATGTCTGTGTAAAACGTTGGGGCTAGTTTGACTCCAAATTGTGTTATAACTTATAAAAAAAGTAAAATGAGTTTTTATAAAACAATGTTTTTTTACATGACTGTATTTGTCTATTGAATAAAACAGTGGGTATATTTCTTATATACTTTATTTGTATCTGAATCTTACTGATGGGTGAAGAAATGACTAAGGGTTAACCCATGGAAGTAGGAACCTATAATTGGAAGGATAACGCCAATACCGTAACATGGGCCGTTTTCTACCTGAAAGTTGCCACTCTCATAAGATCTTTACTGTAAAGATGTTCCATTCAATGAAGGTTTGCCTTTCCCTATCTTGAAACGTCAGCCGCATTTGAATTTCCATCTGCTTATAAAATTCATATTTTTATTAGAATTTCCATTTCTAATGCGCATTGTTTCAATGACTTAAATAATAATTACACCGGGTGAGGGGGACAGGCGAACAGTTGTTCCGGAACAGCTCCGGGGAGGGGGGGGTGGATTTGTAATTTTAACACTCAATTACTATCATTGTATCTGTCAGATACAGGGACTTCTTTTTTACTGCAATAGCGTCTTTGGAGACTCACATTTGGTATAATTTTTTTAGGACTTATAATTAAAGAAAAAAAAACATTTCTAGTTAATTACTACTTTTTCCCGAAATAAATATGGAAATTGCGTCACATGATCTTAGATAAAAACGAGGAATAACTGTCTAGACGTCGAGGGATAACATATGTTTTTGAAGGATAGAAATCAAGTGTTAAATAATTATTGCCTTCCAAGAGCGTGCACCGTATGAGGGGGGGACAGGCGGACAGTTGTTCCGGGCAGCGTTGAATCCAGACATCCTCTTCCGACAAAAAATATTGAAAATTTACCAAATACAAAATTTCAAATTTCTCGGGGAGGGGGGAGGGGCATTTTCATGCTCCGGAGGGGGATTTTTCCCCGGGCCACCGCCCTGAATTAATCACTGATGCCGGGCCCTCATCTGAAGAGAGTTCCGTCAGATGGTGATTTCGTATACAATATACGCAGGGTGTCCCATAAGGCTGTTCACATATAAAATATTTATGAGCATTTAAGAAATTGTCATATCGGAGTACGGTTTACACCATAAGACTTGCCAAAGTTTTCGGATTGTTTGTGGTAAAAGAAAAAGTAGCTAAAATTTCCTTTAACTATTTTTCGGTACAAACATTTCGACCATTTGGCAAGTTTCGCGGTAAAAACCGCACTCCGCTATGAGAATGTGTTAAATTTTAATGAGTTTTTGAAATGTGAACGGAGTTATGGGGCTGTTTGAACTATTTTTTTTCTTTTGCCACGAAAACTTCCCCTTTTTGACAAGTCTTAGGATGCAAACTGCTCTCTAGTACAACATTTTTTTAAAATGAATTTTTGAAATCTGAATTTACTTATGATTTTCTTTGAACTATTTTGTTTTCTATTGCTACAAAAAAGACTTTGACAAATTTCATGGTGTAAACCGCAATCCGATACAACTCGTTATGTTTTTATGAAATTTTGAAATGAGAACGGATTTATGGGACACCTTGTAGATGTACAGAGCATGAAATGGACGCATAAATGTACTCTGTATTGGGTCAGAAAATTTCTGTGAACGCCGTTAATGTCTGTAAGTTATAAATGCTTCGTAAATTTGAGTTATCAATTTTTCAAACAGTTTTCTCCGACCTTGAACTACAAACGTAAATAATCACGCTTGATACAAACTGTAAATTTACGAGAAACACTCGTTAATAATCATTGTTTCACTTCCGGCATTGAAAAGGAAATTTATTTCCGTTTCTTGATTTTCCTTAATCAAGTCAGAGTTGTTAGGAGAAAACTTTTGCACTGTCTGGTTTGTGAAAACATTTCAAAAGAGTTTGAAAAACTAGCTATGTATATGGCTTCACCCACTTTTCATTGATATTTTATTTTATTGCATCATCCTATACAGGGTTTTTTAATATCTTGCTTTTTAAGAAGCGCTAAAGCACGTCCTGCAAGGGATGGGTGTAGCTTGACACGAACACGAAACTTTCATTTTAAGTCAATCCTAAATCCGACCCTGACACGACACTGACCCAAACTCGAAATACTAGAAATCAACTCAACCCATAACGAAAAGTAGACCATAATACAAAATATGTGAATTTTCAGATAGCTAAATAAGCGTATAACCAACAGAGTGAAAAAGGTCCACTCCGGGAATCGAGCCCGGACCCTTGGAAAAACGCTCCAATGCTCTACCATTGAGCTACAAGGACGATACCCAGCCTGGCATATCTCACTCTCATAAGTCATTAAGGCTGCAACCGCAGCACAAGATGGAAATATCTTCATGAGCACACAACCCTGCGGCAAACATGAGACGACACAAATGCCAGCATAGGTCAACACATATAAGTATAATTTTAATTATTTTTTAAATTAATCTTCAGTAGTGAAATTTGCCGGAAATTATTGAATAATAAACGCGTAAATTTTTCACACTGTTAACTCTTTTTCACTCTGTTGGTTATACGCTTAGTTAGCAATGTGAAAATTCGCGTATTTATTATTCAGTAATTTCGGGCGAAATTCACTGCTGAAGATTAATTGAAAAATTAATTAAAATTATATTTATAGACCATAATGTATCCAAAATAGTTTGAGTGTCGGTGTAAGCGGATGAATTAATCAAATTGTACCAAAAAATACACAGCTAACTTGGTGTATACATCAAAAACATATCTACCTAATCTCAAGCTAACCGGATGCTTTTTGCAACAATTATCGGGAGATAGACAGACTTGAAAATCCGATCAATGACTGATTATTATATCTTTTGTTCTGCGGAAAGCCACAACCTCGAGCGATTTTAACCCTGCAATCATTCAATATGAGTTTTCATCTTTTCACCCAAAATTCTAGAACCTGTCGAAATGCGGAAAATAGTGTTCCGTAAACACAATATCTGAAGAGTGGCCCCTCTTTGTTTTATTTGACGTGTTTCTGCCATGAATGACCTCTTACGAAAAAAAGCCATTCAAACCCGCGTTACCACTGAAGGTTATTTTCAAATCACAAATACCTTATTCTCAGCTACAATCACGAAACAATTTTCTTCCATCTTCTCACACACAATAAACAAAAAACATTTTTTTTTCTTTCGATAAAATATTGACATGCTTGTGCTTTATCTTTCGAGCATATTCTGATGCCACTTCAACTTAACTTGATATTAATTTTATGCTCAACATGAAATGAAAATTTGTCTTTTCAGGGACAGATTTCAGTTGAGCGCCAACGTGCGTTATCTTCATGTTAATCTTCCGTAATCGGATCCGTAGCCAAATGGCATATTTGGGAAAAAGTAAGTTGTCGCAAGAGTGTTTTTAAAAACATTTTATGGTATTCACATTGACTTTAACGACCCAATTAGAAAAGATTAATTAAATGTTTAAAGAAAAAATGCAAGAAAGTGCTTTTTTAAAAAAAATTACTCTGGGCTATCCATTGTCAATGGTGGTAACTCTGCTATTAGTTCAAATTACCTGCATACTTTAAAACTGCTAGCAATGCGCATTATTTGCTACAATAAAGAAAATTGTAGCAAGCAAATGTGCATTAATGTAATAGATTTTTTTTTTTTAATCAGGCTGGAAAATTTAAAAAGTCATAAATTGAGCTAAAGATTTCAAACAAATTTAATTTGAAAGTACAATTTTTCCTATTTGATAATGTAAAAATCGAAAATATGCGATGTTCAGAAGTGAATGTATCGGCGATGAAAGCGATGACGCAGGTCATTGCCGTTATAACATTGGCATACCGTACACGTACAGTACTTTTGGATGCATTTTTAATATTAAGTTGACAACACACTTTAGAAGACGATGGTAACTTCCGTAATGAAACAAATGGGACTTATAAATTTTAGTTATTCATTTTAGTTATTTGGAGTCAGAAAGCTAAAAGGGAGTAAGTAATTAGACGCTCTTACACGGTTTTATTTTCATAACCATCTCGTTACGTAAGGGATTTTATCCACATAATAATTAAAAGAATGCGAGAATACGAGATGTGTTTACATAAATAGATTCGTAGAGCAAACGCACTATTTGTTAACAATGGAATTTAAAAAAACATAAAATAGCATTTTATTGCACTATTTCCCTGTCTTTTTTGCAAAAGATAAAAGCAAAATGTGTTTTTTATAGGTAATTTTTGCTTTATTTTACGGAAATTTATTTATATCATACGGAGTAATCTCTAAATTATTTATGGAATAATTCTTCTTTAAAAAAAGAAGAGTGGAGTTATTTTATTTTATTATTATTTTTATAATGGCAGTGATAATGAAACGCAGACGATAAAAAAAAAATCATTAGATTTAATTAGGTTCTAGCGTCTAGACGATATAGTATAGCAGTCGGCTACTCTAGGAATGCTTTAAAAAGTGCTAAAAAATGGAATCCGATAAATGTCCAACGATGCTGAACGATAAATGTCGACCACAGCAACACTTCCCCGGCCAAAACGTTTTCTCAATTTATTTTTTATACAATGTTTACGTTTGAGGTACCAGATGTCGCTGCGATCGACATTTGTCATTCAGCATCGTTGGACATTTATGGGATTAAATTTTTTAGTACTTTTGGAATAGTTGCCGGACTTTACCCTTGTTACGTCATCTGCGGGTATGTAGAAGGAAAACACGAATAGGCGTGAATAACATTTTAACAGAGCTTCCCCTTCGTCCAAGAAAAAGTCTTTTTCGGAGGGCATATACCCGCAGAGGCGTGGCTGTTGCCACTCGTACGTAAAGTCCATTAGATAATACATTGTTTATAATAAGAAAGAGGGTGCATTTTGCTGCCAATGAATTTATTTTAAAATACATCAAATATTCTATCAAACTATTAATTAGTATTTTTGAAAAAAATTAATCTCGAAATAGGCAAATCAGCCTTTTATTTTTTTATTTTAGATAAATTATTTTGGAAGAAAATTAAAAAAAATAAATGCAGGCATAATTTTGTAAATTTCGATAACTTAATTTAAAAGTTTCTATGACAACGATAATAAGATAGTTCTATGAGAATTCCACGATTTATTGCTTGAACAAGATAAGATGACTGCCCAAAATATGGACGAATTGGTTGAGAGCTAATTAGAAAATTTATTTCGATGAAGTAGGTGAAAATAATTAAGTGTTTATGAGAAGAAAAAAATTGCGAAGATCAAGAGAAATTACGAAATTCTTGTAGATATCGATAAGATAACCAACATTTTCTTATAATTAAAACGTCCTTGAGAACCTTTATGTTCAAATAATCCTTTACGAATTTTGAGTTTAAATAAATGCTAAACCTTATCTATTTTTATCTATTCTAATATTATAAAGGAGTAACTTTTAGGTAGCTTTCATTGCAAAAAGCTACCTATTGCAGCCGTTCGAAGGAAAGCAATTCCAAAAATTTTTTTAATATTTTCACCGATCATGACCATCAGACCCCCAAACCACCCTCTGTTCAAATGTTGACATATATATATATATATATATATATATATATATAATAATAACAATAAACTCAATGGAAAATCACTTGCAGAACCATTATCACAAAAGCCAAACAAAATCTATAAACCACATAAATACAATACTAGAAAAACAAAACTAAATTTACACAGAACCAGAAAACGCAACTAACTACTTAAACTCATAACAAAAGAACACAACAAATTGCAGCAAAAATTAAAGCCGATAAACAGCAAAGAAAAGCTAACACAACCTGTGTCAGGTGGCATGGCTTGAGACATGCACTGCTGGGTTAAACTAGTTTTACGCATGCAACACTCCCCCATACCTGACAAGTACAGACTGAAAAAGAATGTAACTGACATAACGAAAGGAAGCAAACTAAAGCCAGACTACACCAACAAATTTTCGATTTACACCACAGTAAACAACCCACTACACCGACAAACTATAACTAGACTACATCATCAAGTTCTCAACTTAATCACGGCAAACATTCCACTACACCGACAAACTATAACTAGACTACATCATCAAGTTCTCAACTTAATCACGACAAACATTCCACTACACCGAAATACTAAATCCAGACTATTCCAAGTTCTCAACTTACAACACAGCCAACAACCCACTACACCGACAAACTATAACCAGACTACACCATCAAGTTCTCAACTTACAGCACGGTAAACATCCCACTACACCGACAAACTATAGCTAGACTACACCAAGTTCTCAACATACATCACGGCAAACAACCCTCTACACCGACAGACTAAATCTAGACTACACTATCAAGTTCTCAACTTACATCACGGTAAACAACCCACTACACCGACAATCCCGCAATTATCACATCAACAAAACATCGCTCGTATTGAACACTCCTAACAATTCGTCACTATAACCTTTATTTCTTATAAATTTGTATGTTAGGTCGGACAAAAACTGAACTGGATAACCTTGTGTTAACGCCATATAATAAAATCCATGTATATATCCATATACACTATATTGCCAAAGGTGATTGGTCACTTGCGATTTTAGACGTTTTGTTACCTATCTAGAAAAATACATGAGGAATTAACCTGAAACTGCAGGCGTATAAACAGTATAGTATTGGTTATATATTTCCGCAAAGATTTTTTCCCGAAACCCCATAGGGGACTGTCAACAAATTGAAAAAGAACGAATATATTTTGGATAACCCTTTAAAAACTAATGTAGCAAAAGCGTTCAAAATCGAGATTATTAATAAGTGGCTTAATGTGATATACTGTGTTCATTTTTATGAGGATAGCATGTATATTCGTAGAGAAATTAAGGTTTTTATAAAAACAGTCCCAAATTTCGCCTAGTTTTTTGCTTATAATTTGCAGAGTTCTTAATATAAAAAAAGTTCTTTTCAGAAAATATGACAAACAACATTGTACACAATACTCTGCAATCAGAATTACAAAATAATAAAAATTGGATGAAAAATGAGCAGGTTTACTAAAAAATGTTTCACTGCGCATGGGCGAATGCAATAAAAATATAATATGCATAATGTATTAGCTAAGTATATAGAGCAACTTTTGTGAAGGTCTCAAAATCATAGCTTGAAAATTCTGAAAATTCTCGTCGATAGAATAAGCTCGAAATCCGTTGCTCCCAAAAAGAAGCAAAAAAATGAGGGGTTGTATCCAAATAGCGTACACAATATTGCAGGTACTACTATATTTGGATACAACCCCTCATTTTTTTGCTTCTTTTTGGGAACAACGGATTTCGAGCTTTTTCTATCGACGATAATTTTCAAAATTTTCAAGCTATGATTTTGAGACTTTCACAAAAGTTGCTCTATATACTTAGCTAATACATTATGCATGTATTTTGATTGCATTCACACATGCGCAGTGAAACATTTTTTTGTAAACCTGCTCATTTTTCATCCAATTTTTATTTTTTAATTCTGATTGCAGAGTATTGTGTACAATGTTGTTTGTCATATTTTCTGAAAAGAACTTATTTATATATTAAGAACTCTGCAAATTATAAGCAAAAAACTTGGCGAAATTTGGGACTGTTTTTATAAAAACCTTAATTTCTCTACGAATATACATACTATCCTCATAAAAATGAACACAGTATATTACAATAAGACACTTATTAATAATCTTGAGTTTGAACGCCTTTGCTACATTAGTTTTTACAGGGTTATCCAAAAGATATTCGTTCTTTTTCAATTTGTTGACCGTCCCCTATGGGGTTTCGTGAAAAAATCTTCGAGGAAATATATAATCTATATTATACTGTTTACACGCCTGCAGTTTCAGGTTAATTCCTCAAGTATTTTTCTAGATAATTAACAAAACGTCTAAAATCGCAAGTGACCAATCACCTTTGGCAATATAGTGTGTATCCATATATATATCTGACATATGTCATGCTGTAACTCTCTTATTTATGAACCTATTTGGATGTGACTGAGTATGTGTATAGAACATACCAAGGTCTCGACCGAGTTCGTTGGTCAGCTTCATCCGCCATCTTCTTTCAAAATGGCGGCCAGTTAAAAATTCTTAAATTTTAACAAATTCAAAAAGATGTACAAAAATATATAAATTGAAAAAATTGTTTCTATTAGTGTTAGAAAGTGATACAAGGGTTCTGGAACATTTTTTGTTTTTGTTATACCTTAAAAAAATGGCTGAGATATGGCAGTTTGAAATTCTAGTGTGGCTGAGATTTTTAAACTATCTGATATTTGTTATGCAGTAACTCTCTTATTTATGAACCGATATGAATGTGACTGATCATGTGTACAGAACATATCAAAGTCTCGACTGAGTTTGTTGGCCAGCTTCGTGCGCCATCTTGTTTAAAAATGGCAACGAGTTAAAAAAATTCAAAAAGATGTATAAAAAATTATAAACTGGAAAAGTTGTTTCCGTTAAGTGTTAGATCGTGATACAAGGATTCCGGAACATATTTTGTTTTGGTTTTATCTTAAAAATGGCTGAGATAGGGCAGTTTGAATTTCTAGGGTGGCTGATATTTTGAAATAATCTGATTTTAATCTGAATAATCCGCTGTAACTGTCATGCTGAATTCTCATTCAAATTCAGTATTAACGAAACCCAGAATGGAATCTTCTATAATCGGCTTCCAAGCAGCTTCGGGTGTTTGAGTAAAATGAGTTGAATTTTTAAAAACTTGGACTGTGAAAGCTACCTTTTCCTCCCGGTACATGCCGGAAGGACTTTTTTGTTTGTAGGGGGTAATGGGTAATTTCTGGAACCGATTTCAAAAATAAAGGTGGCAAAATGAAGGTGACCATCTCTGCTCCAATATAGGCTATATTTTATGCTTGTACAACAACCCCCAAGGAGGTGCAGGAGCAAAAAAGTTCCTAAATTGAGATTTCTATGATGCTGGGGTTAGAAATTTGAAATTTGGTGTGGATGTTATTTTTAAGATGTAAATAACTTCTATGGATAGTTTATAAAAAGTTGACATGAGCGGTGACATGAGCGGAAAATGTTCGAAATTTTTTCAAATTACGATTTGTTTGGAACAGCTAGAACAGGGCTAGAAACTTTAATATTGCTGTTACTTTAGAGATATAAACGTTCGCCCAGAACAACTTTTTAAAATTCGAAATTTAAAAGGGTGCAGGAGCAAAGACGTTCTGAAATTGCGATTTATGTGATACAGTTAGTATAGAAGCATGGAATTTTCATGGTGTTTAATTTTAAAATGCAAATGCTTGCTAAGAACGGTTTCTAAAAAATGCGAAATTTAAAAGGGTGTAATGAACGGAAAACGTTCTGCAAACGTTCGAAATTACGATTTATTTGGAACAGCTAAGGCTAAAACTTGAAATTTAATATCACTGTTACTTTAGATATATAAACGCTCGCCCAGAACACTTTTTTTTATTCGAAATTTAAAAGGGTTCAGGAGCATAAAAAATATAATTGAGATTTATGCGATGGTAAAGAAGAATGAAATTTTCATGGTGGTTACTTTTTAAAATGCAAATGCTTGCTAAGAACGGTTTCTAAAAAATGCGAAATTTTAAAATGGTAAATGAACGTAAAACGTTCTAAATTACGATTTATTTGAAACTGTTAAAGCTAGAAACTTTAAATTCTGCATGGCTGTTAATTTTGAAACGTAAATGCTCGCCCAGAATAGGTTTTTTTTTTTAATTCGAAATTTAATAATTCGAATTTTTTTTATAATTCGAAATTATGTGATATAGTAGGTATAGAAGTTTGGAAGCATGGTGGTTACTTTTAAGATTTAAATCTAAAAAAAAATCGAAATTTAAAAGTGAAATGAGCGAAAAACTTTTTGATTACGATTTAGTTGAAATTGTTAAGTTTAGAAGCTTTAATTTTAGTATAGTAGTTACTTTTAAGATTGAGATGTTCGGTATAAACGGTTTTTTAAAAATTCGAAATTTAAAGGTGTGAAATGAGTCGAAATGTTCTAAATTACGGTTTATTTAGAACTTAAAATAGGATTATTTAGAGCTTATTTAGTTAGTACTTTTATTTAGAACTTATTTAGTTAGTACTTTTATTTAGAACTTATTTAGTTAGTACTTTTATTTAGAACTTATTTAGTTAGGGATTGAAACTTAAAATTTGACATGTCTGTTATTTTTAAGCGTAAATGCTTGCATAGAACAGTTTTTACAAAATTCAAAATTTAAAAGGTTGTAGAAGCAAGAAACGTTCTAAAATTGCAAATTTTAGGATACTACTGGGGCTAGAAACTTGAAATTTGGCATGGTGGTTATGTTTAAGATGTAAGTGTCCGCTAAAAACGGTCTCTAAGAAAATTCGAAATTTGCGGGAAACATTCTAATCACATTCTAAGTTATGATTTATCTGAAATTGTTAGGGATAGAAACTTGAAATTTGACATGGCTGTTACTTTAAAGACCTAAATATACTCACAAAACATTTAAATTTTTAATTTTGAAATTTTAAAGTGTGCAGGATCAAAAAAGTTCTAAAATTGCGATTTCTGTGATATAGTTGACAAGAAGCTTGGAATTTGGCATGGTGGTTTCTTTCAAAATGTAATTGCTCCCTAAGAACGGTTTCTAAAACATTCGAAATTTCAAATAAAAAAAATGAAAGGAGCGGAATATTTTCAAAATACATTCCAAATTACTATTTATTTGGAATTAAATTTAGATTATCTCATTTATTTAAGTCTCATGTTCACCTAATATAGTAAAGGAATGAAGTTTACTTAAAATGTTGCTTAATTAGTTATTTTTGCCTTATCCGTAGCAGCATAATTTCCTCTAATAAAAATAGTTATGGGTGATTTTCAAATTTGATGCATTTTTTATGTCCGACAAAAGACTACACTGGTTTACACGGTTTATATACTTTCGCCGAAATGTGTATATTTTCATAGATTCTGGTGCACTGAGTACGGGAAAATTATTGTAAAAAATTTGTCACGTCTAGTTTAAAAAATATTTATTAAATACTGAAAAATAATAATAACATGAAATATAAAAAGAAAAAATCAGAAATGATTGATTTTACTCTGCTTTTTATAATTTTCTCTTAAAATAGGCCAACAGTAGTCCCCTAACATACTTTCATCCCAAAAACCTTTGTGTCCGTCTTCAAAAGTTTAAGGTCTTGGTGGAAACGCTCGCCCTGCTCGTCACTCACGGCGCCCAAATTTTCAGGTAAAAAATCCAGGTGTGAATGGAGAAAATGTATCTTCAGAGACATGTTCACACCTATTGCATGATAGTTTTTTTAATAAAACAGCAATATTTTTTCCTAATTTTGATCTTTATGAATTCCTAAGAATCCATGGACAACCGTTTTAAAGGAATCCAAAAGCATTTTTTTTCATTAGTAGGTAAAAGTTTTTAAAAGTCCTTATCTTGCATCAGTTTACGTATCTGTGGGCCGATAAAAATTCAATCTTTTAATTTTGCGCCTGAAATACTTGGAAAATTTTTATGTAAATATTTAAAAGCAGCACTGTTTGTATTGACGAAATTTTTTATTAGGCCCAATTTAATGTGTAACGATGGCAAAATTATATTTTGCGGATCCACTAAAGATGTATATTTCACATTCATTTTTCCTGGAGTACATTCATTTTGGACAGGCCAATATTATTTGATGTAATGGTGTTCTTTAGCTCGACTATTCCACAAGCACAAAAAAACATGAATATTTGGTATACCCGCCCTGCGCCCTGTAAGCCCAGTAACATGCTAATTACATTTAGATCGCCACATATTTTCCAGTTGTGCTGTTCTTATTGTATCATTTTCATTAAAAGAGTAAATTGTTTGATAGGTTTCTTTACTGTTTACAGCATGGCCAATTGGTAAAGATGGTTTTATATTACCGTTATGAAGTAACAGCTTTCAAGCTAAATATAATTTCAAGCTTTCAATATAAATGAATCGATAAATAAACGCCATTCATTTGGATCCTAATTTTGATTCATCGCATTAAAGTGTCCAGGAATATCATGACAAACCAAAAAATAAAAAAAATCCTTTTGGGTGAAATAACTGTTGAAAATTTTACTTCGATTTCGGTAATTAGTTACTTTGGTATTTGGTGTCAATAAGTTCCACTGTTGTAGACGAGAGGCAAGAATCTCTGCCTTAGATCTAGATAGTTTCAAGTCTCGAACATGGTCGTTTAACACATTTTGGTTTATTAAATGTGGCGTTTTATCATCTTCGATTACGAACTCGTCATCATTTTCATCCTCCATAAACAGATCGTCACTATCTTGGCAACTCGCACTTGACATACCTGGACATACGGGATGTGGCAGAGTTTCCTAATGTGATATCTGTTTTGAGACTGATGGAATGTCAGGATATTGAATTTCATGTTTATTTTTTGAATTAAAGCCTGCAGCTTTTGTCAAACAAAAATAACATTGGTGATCCAAATTGAAGATACTTTTTTATATAAGAGTGGGCCTACAGCTTTCACAAAAAACATGTGGGACCCACTTTTTATCTTGATTACTCACTGAGAATCCAAACTAATGCAAATATGTTGTTTTAAGCCATTCCGATATCTGTCTTCCTTTTTTTGCGAATATAAATTGTCCACAAACCTAACAAAAACAATCAGAATTTATTTTACACACTCTATTAGGCTTTTTATCAAAAACAAAACCTCTTTAGTTCACAAGAAAACAGAATATAGAATCCAAGTTGACAATGAGGGGAAGTTGAATGTGATGTGATAGATATATTATAGAATTAAAAATGTGAATATTGAAAAATGTAAAAAATTAAAAAATGTGACGTGATAGATTTTTTTCAAATACCGCCTTTCATTAGTAAGAGGTAGTATAATAAGAAAATAGGTATTTCATCAAAAGTATATAAAAAAAGTTTAAATTTGTAAACCAGTGCTATTTTTTATTTTCAAATTAAATAATTTTGAGGGATTCAATGTTGTTTTTTTTTTCAAAAGTGCATGTGTTAAGAGTTATTCATGTAAGAATATTCTTTATATATTTTTTAAAACTAAAAATTTTTTATCAAAGAGTAAACCTAGAAAATGGGCTGTCCGAAATGACAGTCAAATTTCTTGATCCAATTTAACCTATTTCAAATTAAAAATAACTTTCACTTAAAAATACATAATATAAGTAATAAATCTAGAAATATCTTTAAAATTTGTTATGTTCGTAATTCTAGAAATACATAGTACCTGCATAGAACAGCGCAGAAACTACCCAACCAAACGATTTGAAATTTAATACTTTGCAGTCATTTCAAATTTTATGAAAATCGAATCAAAAGATATTAAGAAAAATATTTATTAAGTAATTTGATTTTTTTTAAAAATTGGTACTACTTTCCGAGGATTAATCGTCAAGCGACCGAGATGTATCATGCTATTAAATCCTATCATTACGTAATTAATTCAATGGTATCACATGATAGGTAATGACACTAGGTTGCCATGGTGATGACGTCCTATTTAAAATGGAGTCCTATTATTTCCGTATTACTAAATTTAGAACCGAATTTGTATACTAAAATTGTTTAATCCTATAATTTACCGCCCGGTTTTGGATAGATGTTTCCGGAGAAATAGATATTCAATGGAAAAAAGTTCTAAATATGGATTTTCAGTTCTGAAATTTTCAATGCTAGGCTTAAGTTTCCCATTGGAATTTTCTGTCAATGTCAACAAATGATAAAATGTTCGCAACTTAAAATGTACTTATTTTATTACAGAAATGAATCATATCATAATAACAGACGATATAATTCATTTCACTGAAACTAGTTATAGTTCGAACGCATCTCATTTGTCACGTTTGACGTACAATTTCCAACTTGGTATTGTATATTAGTTGTTTATATTAGTTGTTCTTATTGTATATTAGTTGTTTTGTTTTATCCAAGAGAATCCTCTGTTACTGCCTTGTCTGTTACGAATAGTTTCCAAAATGACTCTGTATAGGGCAGCACAAGCTTTAAAGATCATTTTGATGATTCAGTAAGTAGTAGAAGCCATTTTGAAATCCTGTGCTGAATCTACAGTATAATAGTAACAGTTTTGGTTTTTTATAAGGCGAGTATATTTCTTTTATCGTGTCATGTCTGTTACTATCTTTGTTCAATTAAATGAGTGTAGCATTATTATCTGCTTAGCACACCAAAAGTCACTATGAGAATTCTATTTAAGCTTATATTATCCTATTCAATTTTCAGTAGGACTGAAACTACGCCTTAAATCTTTAAATAGCACTACAAAGGATGTGAATTTTCTTTCCACTTTGCTTAACAGTGTACAACCAACTTGAGTGAAAAATGTGTCTAGACCGGGGATCGAACCGATATACCTTGTTATAGCTTTACCAATTAAGCCCTCCAGTTCACTAATTTCAGCGCAAGATGCAATCTCAACATGAGCACACTATCAGTAGCATAAATTCTCAGCATCGGATAATAAATATTTAAATTTCCTTCCATCTTGCGCTGCGGAGTTGCAGACTTGCCAACGTATATTAGTGAAAGTGGTGCCAGACTGGATGCCGTCCGGATGGCTTAATGTGTAAAGCTATACCAAGGTATCTGGGTTCGATCCCCGGTCTGGACACATTTTTCACTCAAGTTGGTTGTACGCTGTTAAGCAAAGTGAAAAGAAAATTCACTTCCTTTGTAGTGCTATATTATCCTAAGCTTAAAAATTTTACACATGGTAGCAAAAAAAAATATTAATTTGTCAGTTCTTGTACTCATTAACCCTTTAACGGATAAAGCACTTCAATTGCTAAAATGTTGAAATAAATAATTGACACTAAATAATTATGAACAAATGTATTTGTATATAATATAAAAGCGATATTTCACATACATAATAAATAGAAAACATTTCTATTAAAATTCTGCTGTCATTGTTGAATTTCGTAATTAAAATTTTGTGGTTTCACAGGGAAACCAATGACCGTTAAAGGGTTAAAAGTAACAGACCTGAACTTAACTACTTACCTTCTTATTGTCAATAGCCAAAAGTGTGGAAGTGTTATCTGTGTGGAAGCATTCAAATAATTGTGATTTCATATTAAAATTTCAAGAAAAAAAAATCAGGTAACAGACCTGACTTTTTTTGCTTCATGGTTATGTATAAGTGCTCTACAGGACAAAATTATAATAAAAAGTTGATGCTGACCCTGTAAGCATGTACAAGACATATGTAAAAACTAATGTTAATCACAAACAATGGTTAATTTAATGTTTTTTTTTTAAATTTCAAACTCAGAAAAGCCTCCCATTTGGAAAACTCCGTATATAAATGCTACTTTCAACAACTACGTGTGCAAAGCCGCGAGTTTCGCTAGTTGTTTATATTTTTGGTAAAGCGGTTATGAAAATCTACCTTAATTATTATTTAAAATATTATATTTGTAATCTATTTATTTACAAACATATTAGTACAAAGTGATATTTGCTTAACAACCATTTGTAATTATTTTCAGAAATTGAGCATAATAAGAATATGATTTTTGTAACAGTGGGAATTTTTATTCCACAAGTTCGTTAGGGTAATGTTAGCAATTTTAATATTTTTTAATTAATATTTTTATTACAATTAAATATTACAATTAATATTTTTAAATGTAATAAAAAATATAACATTTTTTCAAGATGGTTGTCTGGAACTTTTATTGAATGGACACTGACGAGTATATTTTTCTGAATAAAGAAAAAATTATGTTTCTACATCTTTTTAGTAAATGAAAAGTATTAAACAACAAGAAGATCATTAAATTAAAAAAGAAAAGAAAAAAATCATGCCTCCAGGTAAATTATGAAACATTTTCCAACACTTTTTTAGAATATTGTTACGAAACGTCTTGATATGGTGAAAGCAGATATGTAAATAAACGATTTAGAAAACGTATAGCAAGGTTGTAAAAACACTTTAAAAATTACCGTCCGTAGTCGGTAATGCGTTCGTTTTTTTTTTTTTTTTATCAGCCCTGTATATGATCTCTCTATTTTGATACACACCACATATGTTAAAATTTATTTCAGCTGGAACACGCAGAACGCTACCGAAAAATGCACTTCCTGCAATTAACATTCACAACCGATGTACATGACAGCCCTGTATTACATGAATTTATTTATGCACCGAATACTCTACAAATCTCTTAATATACTGAAATATACACTGGCCTCCAAAAGTTAAGGTACAACTAGTCTTTTGTGTCTAATTTGAAAACAAATGAAGATAAAAGCATGAAATTTAGAGGAATTGTGCGTTAAACAGTTATTTATCGAATTTTACTTAATTTTAACATCAAACATGATTTTTTTTTTTTAAAAGGCATTTTTTGCAAAATTCCACTGTTTGATTAAAAAAAAAATTGGCAGTTTTTTGTGAAAACAATTAAACGGATTTTAAAAAGGCATGTGTCAATGAATTTGTGACATCGACTTTCCATACTGTCAAACGAGTTGTTGGGCACTGGAACGGGAAACAACTCCCATATATGGAGCAACGCTTGTTCCATCTCATTTAACGACTTCGGAGGATAACTTACGGCAGCCACCTGTCCGATGAGAAAGTCCCAAAGATGCTTTATAGGATCAAGGTCCGAAGATTGTGCTGGCCATTCCATTCGTTCCAATCCTTGATCGACGACTCTAGCTCAATTAGATCGGGCATTATCAACCATTCAGATTAATTCATCACCAATAGCACCATCATACGGTGTGACAAACGGAGCAAGGATCTCGTCCCGATATTTCTCAGCAGTTACTGTGACCAAAAGAGATAAATGATTCCACTTCCTCTATAATAGCCTAAGATCTGGTATAAGAAATATATACCGTCATTCTTTATTTAATGATAATAAAGAATATATGCTATAATGTGTACATTGATACATCGCAAATAGGTTGCCTGGCTTAAATCACTTGCGGATAATGTTAAACAATAAAATGTTCAATTAAATTTTTTTCATCAACTTCCTCGATTAGTAATTTATGAAAGTTGAGAATATACTCCAAGGAATTGAAAAAATAAAGGTTGCCTACTCTCCCTTCTGCCCAACTATGGAGTTGCCAGGTAAGTAAGCGTTATTAATATATACTCATAAGTTATTTAATCGAATTACACATCAAATGAAAGCTTATTTTATTCCCAATCCAACCGTATTAGGTTGCCTTATCAAAAAGTTTGTTGAATCCATGGTTGCTTAGATTTAAGATGTTCAATTTTTTGCGCGAGCGTTGAGAGTGACAAAAGAAGGGTAATTTTTTTTAAACAATATTATCGCTGTCGAATACTTTTTTGATCTCGTAATTATAGGTGTTAATGAATTAATTGCTATTTTCTTTTATTTCTTAAATTTCTTAAGTTAATATTGATTGAAATAAAAAGCAGCTATTTTTAGTTAATGCACATTATCTGTAATCTAGAGATTTTTCTCATTAAAAAAAAAAAAATTAAGACAAAACATTAGAAACTTCATGCATGTCGAATACTTATTTTGACCACTGTATGTCAATTTTTCGCCGTATAATCCAAACGCCCCCTTAAAATTGTGAGCATTTACCGATAAAATTATTTTGTGAATGTGTCAAAAAGTGATGAATTTGGATTTGAGAACATGATTAAGTTCGGAAAGCAGGCTTATATGTTCCGGATAAAAGCTGAAGAAAGAGAGTTACCTGTTGTAAACAGCTGGTATACACAGCTGTGTTTTTCCTGCCACTTGACTGTGCAGTAGTGAACATATTTGTCTTAACTTTCCAGTTTATCTCGATCTTTGTTTTTTAAAGAGGATTACTGTTTTTATTATTACTATAACTATTATTATTATTAATATGAGTCAAAAGAAGACAGCAAGAATTCATTACTTTGTAATTATTTTAGAGCAAAAAAATTAAAATAAAAATTGCATCATTTGAAAGACCTATTTCGCCAATAAATTAGCGTTTCAAATCCTTTGCAGGTGTCGCTGAAATCAATAATGGCGAATAATTCCAGTTATTTACTTTATTGTGATTCGCTGATCAGTTTGTTTACCTTCGCTCAATGAATTGTGATTCGCTCAACGAAACTGAAATAAATATTTAGAACATCTGCCACCAGGTAGCGTATTAGAGCGATGGAATCGCGAATACGAAAGTTAAAAATATAAGTGTATTGGTAATTATTTTTAGTCATCATTTCATGCAAATTTCAAAAGCTAAAAATTTAATAATAGACGTCCTCTTCTTAAGACAAAAAACGTTGAAAATATTTTATTTTTGAACGTTAATTTACTGTTAGTAAATAGTCTTTCTGAATTCCAAACTGTTATTCAAAGCATTCTGTTAACGGATCGTTCAATTTATAAATCTGGTCAGATATCTAGCTCGTGTGAAATTTAATATATATTTTGGTTGAGTGGGGTTAGTAAATTTATTTGAATACACTATATTGCCAAAAGTGACCGGTCACTTGCGATTTTAGACGTTTTGTTAACTATCTAGAAAAATACATGAGGAATTAACCTGAAACTGCAGGTGTGTAAACAGTATAGTATAGCTTATATATTTCCGCGAGCATTTTTTCCCGAAACCCCATAGGGGACTGTCAACAAATTGAAAAAGAACGAATATCTTTTGGATAACCCTGTAAAAACTAATGTAGCAAAGGTGTTCAAACTCGAGATTATTAATAAGTGGCTTATTGTAATATACTGTGTTCATTTTTATGAGGATAGCATGTATACTCGTAGAGAAATTAAGGTTTTTATAAAAACAGTCCCAAATTTTGCCTAGTTTTTTGCTTATAATTTGCAGAGTTCTTAGTATTAAAAAAAAGTTTTTTTCAGAAAATATGACAAAGAACATTGTACACAATACTCTGCAATCAGAATTACAAAATAATAAAAATTGGATGCAAAATGAGCACGTTTACTAAAAAATGTTTCACAGCGCACGCGCGAATGCAATCAAAATATAATATGCACAATGTATTAGCTAAGTATATAGAGCAACTTTTGTGAAAGTCTCAAAATCATAGCTTGAAAATTCTGAAAATTATCGTCGATAGAATAAGCTCGAAATCAGTTGTTCTCAAAAAGAAGCAAAAAGATGAGGGGTTGTATCAAATATCTGTTGATTAGTGCCAAGATAGCGTACACAATATTGCACGTACAACTATATTTGGATACAAACCCTCATATTTTTGCTTCCTTTTGGGAACAACGGATTTCGAGCTTATTCTATCGACGATAATTTTCAGAATTTTCAAGCTATGATTTTGAGACTTTTACAAAAGTTGCTCTATATACTTAGCTAATACATTATGCATATTATATTTTGATTGCATTCGCGCATGCGCAATGAAACATTTTTTAGTAAACCTGCTCATTTTTCATCTAATTTTTATTATTTTTTAGTTCTGATTGCAGAGTATTGTGTACAATGTTTTTTGTCATATTTTCTGAAAAGAACTTTTTTTTTATATTAAGAACTCTGCAAATTATAAGCAAAAAACTAGGCGAAATTTGGGACTGTTTTTATAAAAACCTTAATTTCTCTACGAGTATACATGTTATCCTCATAAAAATGAACACAGAATATTACAATAAGCTATTTATTAATCTCGAGTTAAAACGCCTTTGCTACATTAGTTTTTACAGGGTTATCCAAAAGATATTCGTTCTTTTTCAATTTGTTGACAGTTCCCTGTGGGGTTTCGTGAAAAAATCTTCGCGGAAATATATAACCTATACACCTGTTTACACACCTGCAGTTTCAGGTTAATTCCTCATGTATTTTTCTAGATAGTTAACAAAACGTCTAAAATCGCAAGTGACCGGTCACCTTTGGCAATATAGTGTACATGAATTTTTGTTTTCTACCCTAAAAACGCTAAGACGCTCTGCAGGCAATGTAATATTTGAACTGTTTGTATTATAAAGTTTGGAATATCAGAAACAGTAAAAGAGAATAGGCTTATCTCCATTTACCTACCATAGATGTATTTTTAGATCTAAACTATGGGTTGTTATTAATTCTGCTATGAACGAAAAGTTCCAAAAATAAAATGTCAGCAATCTTCGGGTCTGATAGTCAGGGCCCGATTAACCTCTGAAGCTATGGGAAGCACAGTGTCATTTCAGGCCCCCCCCCTGCCCCCCCATTTCATTCTAGAAGCGTTTTCTAAATTCGACATACCCGCAAACCCACCAATGCTATAAAGAGTGGCTCAGTTGAGTTCCCATATATTCGGCTAGCCAGGCACCAGTGAAAAAAAAATACACATATATATATATATTTCACTGGCGCTTGGCTAATCGAAAAGTACCATTTCATTAAACAGCTTTTTTTATGTTCTCCTATACACAAAAAATGGATACAATCAAGAAAAATATGCACAAATGATTTTGCATAGTATTAGCAGAATAAAAAGGATAAAATTGGATAAAAAAATAGGATAAAAAGGTTGAATTCAGCATGCATGCACAACATAAAATATCAATATTTTAAAATGCTTCTTTCAATTTTGGCAATAGTTTAAATTATTAATATTTTATGTTGTGCATACCAGCCAAAATCAATAATATTCATATTCAATATGTAAAATAATCTAAAATAATAATTTACTTTTTACTTGTATTCCCGTCTTTTTTTCGCGCATTTAAATAATTATCAAGATTCTGATCACATTATTTTTAGTCAAAATTAGGCAACCAATTAGCATTTTAACACATGCACATCATAGGAAACATCAGAACCGAAACACGTAGGATATTTTTGTAGAACAAGAATTCGACAAATGCAATCACTTGGCTAAAATATATCAACTGGCGAAATGTGTTTATATTACTTTTTTTAATTAATTCACTTACCGAGTGGAAGTGTTAAAGCAATTAATGATATATCATTACTATAATAGTAATTATTCTTCCTTAATCAATGTTTTTATTTATTTTTATTTTTTATGTATGATTAAATATTTTGTATGTGTAGGGAAAGGGGGTGGCACAAATGTATTTCACCAGCAACTAGAAATTTTACCAGATGACTATCACATTTTTTTTTTCTACTTGTACAAGGAACAGTAGAAAGGGAGGGATATAATTCATTTCGCTATTTTTTCAGAACAGAAACATATTATAAAGCTAATTTTGTACATTAAACACACATTATATTGGAAACTTAACAACATACACAATTAATTCTAGTCTTCGTTATTTGTTTTCTTTTCCTTTCATATTAACCTCAGAAACACATTTTTTTAATAAAGTAGATTTTTGTGAAGAGACAAAAAATTTCATACAACAGCATGGATCTATTTATTGTAGTAAACATTTAAGAAAAAATGAGATTTAAGACAAATTTCTGCAGGTTTCTTTCACTGCATTTCACATTTTTCCAAATTTTTAAATGAACTTAAAAAATTAAGTGGTGGAATTCAATAATTGCAGAAATTTTTTATAACTAATTTATAGAGAAATTTAATACATCTCTGAGATAGAAATAAGATACAATAAATATCCACAATCTGATACAGAAACATTCAAAATAACTACTTATAGTTATTAGCTATGTTCATGAAATTATTCAATAAAATAGAAAATTCACACTTAAAAATACGTAGAATATTTGGAAAGCTAGTGAATAATTAGTGAAGTGTGAATAATTATAAATATTTTCACTTTGAATAAGAGGATGGTCACTGACATGTTTTTTTTAATAAAAAATAAATAAATAAATCATTCCTCATACATTAATGAAATAAATGATAAAGTTTTGTCTTATACATTTAAGCAAAATCTTTGGAACTCATGCTTTACACTCACGCAAACATGTAAACATAAGTTTGGCGACTTTTTGGTTGGCGCGATTTTCAAGACCGCACCAAACGAATAACTTAATACAATGGCTAGGTTGCCATTAAAGGAAAAAAATCCCCTAAATTTGGCGACTTTTTTCCTTTTTTTAACAGATTAATTTTTTTTTTCCTGCGTGAGTGTAAAGCATCTTAGCCAAATCTTTTTGAATCATCTGCAATGAGCAGTTTTGAAAAAATAAGTTCTAGCAAGAATTATTCATGCCATTAGATCAAAACTAAACAGTTAAAAACTAAGTTATTAGTTTTTTTAAAATAAATTTAAGAAATTAAATAAAATATTATGAAACAATAAGAAATATTAAAGGAAAAAAGAAACTTAAATTTTCACTGTTTAATAATAAAGTATTTTTTGATACATTGTAATCTTTAAATTTTAAATATTTACTTCTTTAATTGTTGAATCTGCTACTCGAAGCTAAAAAATTAAGTTTTACTTTAAATAAATGTTCATGATGTTTCAGTTAAAGAATTTTTGGTAGTTTTATGTCAGCCGAGCGCCAATATATATATATATATATATATATACATACACATATATATATATGTCATTGGCCCCCGGCTAACATAAAAGTACTGAATTTTTTAATAAAAATGTAATAATTAAATCAGTTTAAAAATTAAATGCAAATATTGTAATAGTTAAAAATATGCTGCCTATTATAATATTTGATTATATAATTTAGACATGTATTTGAAAATAATCAGCAGTTTATATAGTAATTTTACCTGTCAAAAATATATTTTATATTCTAATTTACATGGGCTTCAAATTCATCTATTATGTCATCAAAGTCTAATTTTTCTGTAATATCACTTTCTATTGCGAGTAGGGATAAACCACTTAATTTATTTTCAGAGAGTGATGATCTCATATGATTTTTTATTCTTTTTAGAACAGAAAATGATCGTTCACTTGAACAGTTTGATATGGGAATGGAGAGCATTATTCTTAGTGCTGTCTCAACATTGGGGAAAGTCTATTCATGTTTAAAGTTTTAATTACTTTTAATTTTTCAGTGGGTCGTATTTCTTTTGTAATGAATTCGTTAAATTGAAAAAATTCATCTGGAAATTCTTCTTCAATGTCTTCAGAGTAAATTTCTTGAAATTTTTTAGCATGTTCTTTAACACTTATCTCTGATATAATACGGTGCATCGTGCATGCATATTTTATTTATTGCTTTATAGTTAAAATTTTGCAGATTCTTCTTATATTTATTTAATTAATTATTCAGCATAGCTAAAACTAAGCCTCAAGTACCGTCAGGAAGCAATAAACGAAAAAGGAAAGCTGAAAGACTTGCTTGTAATAAGCGATTAAGCTTAGCAATGAACAGATTTGTTTTAAGAGCAGAAGATGGTGAAGACGATTTACCAGGTGCAAAAACACCTACACCTGCAAAAGAAGAAGAAATTGAATTAGAGTCCGAGGATGAAAAAGATCTTTCATCTTTTCCAGTTTCTGAAGATGAAATTCAAAATAATGAGGATAATTCATATTTTAAAGTCTTGGCTTCTGTTCCTGAAGAAAAGGAACTTCAAAAAAAGAAATCTGAATGTGAAAATGAATCAATTTTGGCGCAAGAAAATATTTATCCAAATTTGGAAGATCAGCCTTTTATTTCTGAAGAAGAGGAACGTAAAAAAACCCAATCTGAATGTGAAAATGAATCAACTTTGGCACAAGAAAATGTTTATCCAAATTCTGAAGATCTTCAGCTCTTAACCTTCAGCCAAAAAGATTATGATTCAAATTATAAAGATTTCCTTTCAATTCCACCTGGAAAGGAAAGTAAAACAGAAGTTGAAATTACATTGGAAACAGTTCTTGACCAAAAATGTGTAAATTATAGCGGTCCTGCTTTGTGCCCCCCCCCCCCCATAACTAACTCTTTTCGGGAACATTTTAATAATACTAAACTTGAGCAAAACATAGATTATCTGGGCAACTCAAAAAAAGTAATTGGAAAAATTGAGCGAACAGGCTCAAAAAACAATTTTTTCAGATGCAAAAAAAATAGAGAAATAGTAAACAGGGAATGGTTGATCTATTCTCCCAGTGCAAAAGCAGTATTTTGCTATGTATGCAAATTGTATGGTGGCTCAAATGATCAAGCTTTGTGTAAAGATGAATTTTCAGACTGGAGAAATATTGTAAAGAGGCTCCCAATCGCATGAAAACTCAGATTTTCATCGAAGATGCATGTTTTCTTTCTCATCACGATCAAATTCTACTAATCGAATTGACAACAATCTTGTAGAGCAATTCCAAAATGAATGAGAGTACTAGCGGAAAATTTTATTGAGAGTTGTTGCCGTCATAAAATATATATCTCAGCGTGGGCTGGCTTGTTTTGGAGATGATGAAACATTTGACTCTGTACATAATGGCAATTTCTTGGGTATATTAGAATTATTAGCCTCATTCGACTCATTTTTATCAGATCATATTCATTCTTATGGTAATAAGGGTAAAGGGAATGTAAACTATTTATCATCAACAGTTGTGACAGAATTTATTGATATCATGTCAGACAGAGTGCTATAAGAAATAGTGTTACAAATAAAAAAGGCGAAATATTTTGGGCTTATTGTAGATTCCACACCAGATATAAGCATATTGATCAGCTTGCTATAGTGTTGCGTTATGTAAATGAAAGTGAGCCCGTCGAGCGCTTCTTAAAATTTATTCCAATCCATAGCCATGGTTCACAACACTTGCAAGAAGTTATTATAAATTTTCTTTAAAGTTTGAATATTGAGCTGAAATATTGCCGAGGTCAGTCGTTTGATAATGCCAGTAATATGTTTGGTAAATACTCAGGCCTTCAGGCAAGATTGAAAAATGATTATCCTTTAATTCATTATGTTCCATGTTGAGCACATTCTCTAAATCTTATTGGCACAAGTGCTGCAGAATGTTGTCATTCAGCAGTATCATTTTTTGGAGTTGTGCAATGTTTGTACAATTTTTTTTCTGCATCAACACACAGATGGGAGTTATTGACTGAAGAGGAATTTTTTGATGTAGGTAATTTGACACTAAAGTACTTATCAGGAACCAGATGATCTGCTAATGCTGATGCAGTGAAAGCTTTGAAGAAAAAATACATTAATATTTTGAAAGTTTTGAATGACATTTCAAGCTGTGAAAATGAAACAGCTGCAACTAGGCATGAGGCTAAACGCCTACATTCCAAAGTGTCAAACTTTGAGTTTGCATTGATAAGTTATTTGGAATAGCATTCTGCAAAGAATGAATAGCGCTGGTAAAAGCCTCCAGTCAGAAAATTATAAGATGTCTGTCATTGTACCATTGTACAATTCCTTGATTAAGTTTGTTCAGCATGTGCGAAATCGTTTTGATGAATGGGAAAAGGAAGCTGAGAGTTTATTTGGTACAAGGATTTATAAAGTAACACGATCAAAAAAAGTTCCAAAGAGTAGAATGCGGGATGAAACTTCAGGCAAGGATGTTAGACTTTCAGAAAGAGAAGTTTTTCTATATCAGACTCACTACGTAATATGTGATTCACTTATTAGTGAATTAGAAAAACGAAAACGTGCATATAATTCTCTGGAATCAATATTTGGATTTATGTGCAATGCGAATTATGTTAAACTCAGCACGTTGAGACGTGAGCAAGCGGCGTCGAACACAAATAATATTTTACAGGTCTAAAAGTTGAGAGATTTCATTGCTGCTTTATGAAACTGTACTCGCAAATTGCAAGGTCAATTCACTGTAACAAAATTGATAAGCTGTTTCATAAAGCATGCAAGAAAATTCGTAGGATCGTAGGAACAATTTAAGTGACATTTTACTTTTCCTGAGAAGCCAATAAGTCATTTCAACTGACGTCATACCCTAGCAACCAACTTAACAACCTGGTGGGCATTTTGCTTGCCCACTGGATTTTCTCGATATTGATTGGTTGGACAATAATACTGCCTGCGACTTTAATTGGTTGGACAAATTGGAGAATTGTGATCATGTGGTTGAAAGCTGGCTATTATATGAAAAAATAATTTGTTATGAAAGGTATTTTTATGAAACACTTTAAAATATCAATTTGAAAATAAATTAGATAAATTTTTGGAATGGAATTAAGTCAATAAAAAAGCCCCCTGTTCTGTCAGTTTTGGGCCCCTTTAAAATTTTCTAGGGGAAGCACGTGCTTCTCGTGCCTATTCGGTAATAAGGGCCTGCTGATAGTTAAAAATTACAGTCCAAGAAACAGCTACATATTTTAGTTAACCATTTCATACAAGATGATTTTCAAATAAGTAATTTATCTTATTTAACACGTTGTCTGCCAGACTTACTCGATCCACTATAAAATATTAAATTTATTTTGGTTTTCTATTAGATCGTAATATTTATCACTAGTCCCCTTTCATGGCAATAAATTGTCTGCAATGAAAATACTATGCGACACGTATTCGTGTGTGCCAAGGGTTGCGGAAAATATTGCTGCATACATATTTGTCTGCTATGGTGTTCAATGTTCAGTGTATTAATTGGTCACTAAAACAGTCGTCAGATGGGGCGATCAATGTCTAAAAAATCGGACAATTGACCGTAGAAAATTTTAGTTTGTGTAATGGGGACCACCTCATGATATGATATTCTCTCCAATAAAACATATTTCATCAAACTTGACTCTCTTAACATATAATTTGTTCTATTTTCACGCGATAGAACCTTTTTCGACTCAAATGTGCAATGTTTACTAAAAAGAAACTGCCACTATACGTCAATTTTCGCACGAATAAAGAAACTAGATTATAAAGACATCTTCTTAGATGTCTCGACAGCAGTAGATGGTGTCTCGAAGGCCGCATCATATCCTGGTCAAAGGAAATGAATGATAGTTTGATTACAAATGTTATCGTCATGTATATATATATCTCTAAACATCCGTAATCGAGCTCACATTCATTTCGTTTTAACCGGGTGATGTTGCGCTTCTGCCACGACAGCTCACGGATGTTTTCGTGATCGATAAACCCTGAACCTCACAAGCCACTGCTTTTAGGTAGATTTCGTAAGAAATACTACCTATTAGTAGAGGAAAAGTGGGCGTCTGACCCCGGGTGGCGGGCTGTGGGCACGGAGGAGGGAGGAGGGAGGGCTGCCCACCGCTCGAAGTGTCCTCCTCCATGCCCACATGCCCACCGCTCGAAGTGCAGCACCTGCCCACCTGCCCACCGCTCGAAGTGCCCTCCACCGGAGTCGTGTTATAGGATGAGGGATTAATTGAGGATTATTTTAATTAATTTTAATTGGGGAACTTAGAAATTTTTCGAAGCAATTTTTTTTTCACGTAGAAATAGCTATTACAGTACAAGTGAATTTTAAAAGTTAATAATGATTTAATTAAAAATAATAATTAAAAAGGGTCATTCATTAATTTTAATTGGGGAACTTAGAAATTTTTCGAAGCATTTTTTTTTTTTTTTTTTTTCGTGTAGAAATATCTATTGCAGTACAAGGTGAATTTTAACGAATTACAAATGTAATTAATTTTAATTGGGGAACTTAGAAATTTTTCGAAGCAATTTTTTTTTCAACTAGAGTAGGCCATTAGATATACATGTTAGAGTATATTTGAGAAGAATTTTAAAAGTCAATAAGGGTTTAATTAAAAATGTTCATTAATTTTAATTGGAGAACTTAGACTTCTTTTTTAACCAAAAGTAGAATTTTTAGAGTTAAAAGTCACCAAAAGTAGGATTTTCAGCTGAAAGTAATCTAAGATATAAACTCTCAACTGAAATGAATTTTGCCTTAAGGTGTGAGCTTTTAGCTAGAAGTGACCTAGAGTCAAAACTTCCTGGTCCCAGGAATCACCACGGGGAGGTAGTTCACACGAACGATTCCCAAAAATATTTTTGGAAGATTTAGATATCTTCACGCACCCAGCACTCTCGTCTATCTCTTGTGAGTGTGAAACGGAAAATAGCTTTATCTAATATAAAGTCTAGAAAACCGAAGCAGTCTGATGCACTCAATGTATTTAAAACAATGATGCTCTACCCTGATGAACGTGAAGATTGTGACTTAGAAGTGTTTCACAGACACTTACAATCTGAAATACAGGAACGTTTAATTAGTGAAATTTATGAAAAGAATGTGATTAAATGGCACATGATGGAAAAAATAGCACTTGAGCGTGTGGTCGTTAATGAAGAGATTGAGGAAATTGAAGAAATTCAATCGTATTTTCGATGTTCATGCTTCACTGAGCTCACCGAAGATACTATCTCACAACATATTGAAGAAGGATTTTCAAAGATAACTAAGTCCTTTGAAGAATTTGTACAAAGAGGCTCTGGGTGGAAACTTAGAAAAATCCATCATTTGGAGCTCAAGATTGCTAAATATCATCCCCTTCGAGTTCCTACATTCCTCTGTCTAAAAAACTGGATGATAAAAAAGCCAGAATTTTAATGTATATAAAAAATAGTAAATAAACAAGAATGGAAAATCATGCGTAGTGGTATAGTTTATGAATCACTTTCCAACATTATCGAAATGCTATGTGAACAAAATATAATTTTACCATCTAGTGCATAGATAATTAAAATAGTGAACAGATACCCTTTGGAATAAAAAAGCATCCTTCACAAAAAATCCATTTATGCATAAGGCCCCTTCCTAAAATCAGATAATTTACACTTTACCCTTTTTAAAAAAAAATTCAAGTTAGGCTAAAAGTACAGCTTACACATCGATATGTTCAAAATACAGGGACCCTTCGAAATAAACTGGAATAGCGCGCCCTATTTGATTTCCAGGGCCCTTCACAAATTAATGTAAAAGATACACTAGTTGAATCCCAGGACTCCTTCACAAAATAAATCCAATAGATTCATGTTATATTACGGCGACAGAAATACGTGGGACATTAACCTTTCCCCGTAAGGCATGGTGACATCACGGCGACGTCACTGTGAAGTCACACTGTGACTTTGTGACAGTCGTCGTGACGTCAAGTGACGTCGATGTGAAGTCACTGTGACGTAAATACGAGGTCGTTATGGCCGTTTTCAAGGCTTTCTGTGACCTCACAATGTGACTACTTTGTGAAGTCACCGTGCGACTTCAATGTGAAAAATGTGACGAATCTGCATCGGATAGGGTGACCAGATTTTACCCGAATCCTATACGGATTGTTCGGATGAAAAATTTTTTATGGTTCAAGTTTGTGACGTTTGTGACGACACTGCACCGGGTCGGGTGACCAGATTTTACCCGAATACAATCCAGAAACTTCGGATCGATCTTTTTGGATTTGTTTGGCTACAGAATAGATTTGGATTAGTTGTCGTGTGACCTGATTTTCGTGAACCCGATCTGACCCGAGTCGGGTATAATGTTTTTACTGTAAGTCTTGTTCAGAATAGAATCTTGCATACGACCAAGTAACCATATTTTATCAGAAATTGTGTTATGATACAATTTCTGATGTCGGCTCGGATCTAGAGTCATGCACGAATCCGGTTATATACTTCTTGAACATGATTGAATGTCTACTTGAACATGAATGATGGTTGACTGAAACTATATTTACATTCAACCCGTAATCTTACCCTAACCCAACAACAACAACAACAAAAATTCTGTAGGCCCACAACCCGACCGAACCTGATAAATGATTTCGCATAGATTCGGATAACAAGATTTCACCAAATACGGATAAGATCGACGATAAGGATTGGATCGGCAATCATTTTTTTTATGCAACTCTTATTCAAATTAAAACTTTGCCTCTGATTAGGAAACCGGCTAATGTAGCCGTTAAACAAGAAAATTATAAATGTAAAAAACGCATACTAATATAAAAATAATAGATGAATCCATTAAAAATTATAATAAAATTAAATATTTTAATAATATGAAATTCTATTGTGCAAATAACCACTTTTAAAAATAACTTCGACTTCCATTTGTTTTATGTAACCATCAAAAATATTGACAATAATTAAAACTATGCTATTTTGCTTTTAAGTATTGAAGTTTTTAAATGTGTATACTTTGCCATATTTCCCCTCGTTCAGTATCACGAAACTTTCTGACACATTTATGAACAAATTTTTAAACGCTTGGCACTTGCATGCCTGATTATTAAAGCGATTTGGAATGAATAGAGTTTTCCATTTTTAGATAAATGCTTAAGAGAAATTTTGGTCACGTTTTTTCCGTTTCTGACGCTGCGCGTCGGAAATTCGGTTCAAAACACCGACTTTGATAGTGTTTTCTGAAACATCTTTTGTCAAAAATGGAAAATGCCATTCTATTACATATATTCTGAATAAGAACACCTGCCAATTTCATGTGTTTCCGAATAAAAATGAATTCAGAAATTAGTTATTTTGGATTTGATTACAAATTTAATGAAAATAAAAGTATAGAATTTTAAATAAGCATTGTGAAAAATTTATATTAGGAATCCATTTAAATAATAGATCTACCTATTGTGCCATATTATTAAATAATAAACATTGTATCAAGCAATAAAACATTTTTCGAAGCAAATGAAATTTAAAACTTAGGATCATAAACGCAAAGAAAAAAAAAATATTTTTTTTTTCTTTACAAATTATTTCATTTATACTTTTTGATAGAATACTAAATGCAGAGCTTAAATATCAATTTTTACTATAGAAAAAATTCGATAACATAACTGGAAAAATTACCTTAACTGAATAGCTGTTTTATTGTTTCATCAATATTCATTATTTTTGTGCACCTAATATTGACATATCTTGACAACTAAATTTGTAATGAGTTAAATTGTCGCAATTATTTCAAATATACCAGAAAATTATTTCTCAAAACCTCCACTAGCTAAGAAATTTTCAAATTGTAAATCAAATATTAATAGTTTTAAAAATTGCAATGTTTTTAATTACAATGAATAACTATGAAAATTGAACTGAAAAACGCAAAATATAAATACATTCCTCGTTATAAATAACACTTTACATTTAGAATATATATTGTTAGTAAATACTTTAAGCTTTTTTCCAAACTCTCTATTTAAAACGATTTAAAACATTAAAGATAAAATTTTATACAAGTGATTAAAAAAAAAAGATTTAAACATCTTAACAGTTAAATAATGCACTATTAATGTACCATTACTAAATATGCACTATTAACAAAACTACGAAGACATTAAAAGTTACCTGCTAATCTATAAGTAAAACCACCAGTTCTAGGGATTAAGTTTTAATGGTCGTTGACTGCTTCCTTTTCATTGAAAAATGAGACTCAAATCCACTGCTTTAATTTTCCAAGTGGTCCAGCATAAGTGTGTTCATAGATCTGAGATATCAAATATCACGCAGACCTTAATAACGCACCCAGCTAGACATAAGGATAGGTTAAAATGGATGATTCGCTTTAAAACGTTAATTTACTTTCACGATATAAATTCCACAATATACTTCCACAAACTTAAAAGAACACCACACACTCTAATCCGCCGATGAAAATAATCGTCTGCCCTCAACATCTGCGATCATGATCTGCGGAGTAATGTTTACCACAAAGTAACATCTAGCAGGTGTTTCCAGAAAAAGAATAGAAAGAAAACAGTTAAATAAAGACATTTCAAATGCTTTATAGTTTATATGGCTGACAAATAACTTCTAATAAAACTATAATATTCTGTTTTTATATGAGAGAGTTTAGTATTCTTGGAAATAAGCTGTGAAAATTTAAATTTTTATATATTTTTTAATCAGTTGCATTTGCTTTAGGCGTCCAAAGTAAACATAAATTTTAAATAAAAATGGATTTAATAGTCTTTATAAAATAATTACGACATAAATATAAATACTATTCTGCAATCAGATTTCCTAAATACGATTTTTTCATTTTTTACACTCTATTGAAAAGAGCAATATATTTAACAGAGGTGATATCTTATTAAGCACTGACCAGTTTTGGGTCAAATTGCTATAGGAATATCATATACTTTAAGACATATTTTAAATTCGTTTTTATTCGGAAACGCGTGAAATTGGCAGGTGTTTTTATTCAGAAACTATGTAATTGAAAGACGTTTTCCATTTTTTAGTAAAAGCAGAAGATCTTTCAGAAAAGAATGTCAAAGTCAGCGTTTTGAACCAAATACCCGACGTAACAGTGAAAGAAAAGAGAAAAACCAGTCGTCACGTGACACGAATTGCTTATAACTCGATAAGTAATTTATTTATCAAAAAATGGAAAACTCATTTCGATTCCAAATTGCTTCCATAGTCTGTCCTGCCCATTTTATGCCTTTGCGTTTAAAAATGAGTCAAAAATTATGTCAGAAAGCTTCGCGTTGTTGAGCAGGTCAGTTGAGAACCACTTTAATTATTCAGTACAAGGAAAATCTTGAACGCGTTCGACGATCATCCGGAGCAGACCGTGTTGGTGTCGAACTCGCAAAAATGGTGTCCTCACTTTTTAAACAGAAAGCTGGTGATTGGGTTGAGTGGCCCCTCAAAATAATTAAAGATTGGAGATTTTTAAAGAAATATTTTTAGTATCACAAAATTAGAAAATTAGTTCCATGCGGTAGTAGGAAAAAAAATTAAATGTTTGTATTTAAAATGCTAACAAATCTCTAAATTGCTAACAGTTTTATTAGAATGGGAGATCTATTTCTGAATTACTTTTCGCCAAAACTTTCCTACGTTACTAAATTTCTATTTAAAGATTTTTAGTGTATTATATAGTATATTTTGTTAAATTTCATGAAAATGGTAATGAAAATTGTAAAAAATTATCTGTCTAATATATGTAGACAGATATTTATTTATTATTTTATTTTGGAAATACAATATATTTAAATAATGTTTGACAATGTTTTTATTAATGATTTAGGTACATGACATAATTCAATTCTATATTTTATGAGTTTTTTTTCCAAATTCACTCTCTGATCACACAGTGAAGTCACAGAGTGTTGGCATTTTGGTCATAGGTTTTACGTGACTTATGTGACTTGCAGGGACGTCATTGCAACGTCACAAAATTTTTTAAAGCTGTCAAAAAGTAATTTTCTTCATGCCATAAGATGTTCTAAAGTTTATTTTAAGTTTTCTTTAGATCTTCAAGACGTTCACATTTTGGTCACAGTGTGACGTTACAAAGTGGTGTCATTTTGGTCACAGATGTGACGTGACTTACAGTGACGTCACAGTGACGTCACTGTGACTGTGCATGCTATGCGGGTCTTAAAAATCTAAGATCTCCTGTTTGAATGAAAAGGGCCCCTTCACGTACCCTGTAAAAATACTATGATTATCCAGTTATTTTAAGAAATAGAGTGCTATTCTCAAATGAGTACGTATTCATACAATATAAAAATAAGTTTTACACGAATGTATTTTTAGTTCAAAATATATTTTAGAAATGAAATTAAGAAAAACCGAAGGCTATCCCTTATCCCCTCAACAGACGGAATGCTGAATCACAATGAGTCACATTAGTAGATAAGCAAAGACCTCTCTTTGACTTGTTCCCTTTCTTAGATTATGAATCACTCACGATAAGAAATACCTGATGCTCGAAGTTTCTGACACATTTTTTGTAGCCAAATGTATGAAATTAGCCATATAGTTATTATATTAATCTGTTAAGTTTTAAAATGCTTCAATGAAAAATAATAACTAAGAAATAGCCATTAAGAGATATCCTTAAGAATTTTTGGGATAAGAGATGTGTTTAAATGAATTTGATACATGTTATGGTAGAAAAATACAGGGTCCCCTATAAGATATATGAATTAAATAATATAAAATTACATTCGTTTATGCTTTTTATATAGTAAAGTATAGAAAAATTATACTAAATTGGGTTTATACTATTCTAACTTAAAAATTTCTTTTGACGAATGAATAGAATAACTAACCTTTTGACTTTGTTATTATAAAATATATATATTGTACTATTTAGTTAGGGCATTATTTAAAAAAAAATTGTTTTTAATATTGAAATATATATATATATATATATATATATATATATATAAATGTATCTTACCTATATAGTTTATCCATAATGTACTGGACTTAATCCAAACTCGAATGTATGCTTGTCTTACAACAACTGAACGGTAATGTATTCGCTTATCTCTTAAAACCACGGGATATTGTGACGTCATTGATAAGGCATATGGTAGAATACAGAATGAATAGGTATTATAAGACTGAAAAATAAAATAATCATAATTCATAAATTTTGCATACTTCATACAAACACTTACAGTATGAGAAATGATTGCTACTATTAACCATATGAGAAAATGAATCATTAGCTAATCTTATTAGTGTATCTCATATTTAACTAACAGGCTCAAACATGCGTGAATTTTGACTAGAATTATTCACTGAATGTAAAAAAAAAATGATTTATATTTAGATCTAATATTTATATCGTTTAACATTTTAAAATCCTATTAAAAGTATATACATTAGTATGCTTGTGAAAGGTCTATTTTTAAGACGAAACATTGTGTGAAGTGTCCTGTTTTAGGGTTAAAAGTTTCGTGAAGGGGTCTGTTTGAAGGACCCTGTTTCGAAATGACTTAAGAACGCACAATTTATTCCTAAACATTCAACTCGATTCGTTATATAGGCTTTATTGAATATTCAATGAAAAATAACTAAGAAATAAAATTAAAAATAGTAATTAAGAGAAACCCTTCAGAATTCTTGCGATAGGGGATTGGTTTTAATTAAATAGGTTAATGAATCTAATTCGATACAAGTCATACTAAAATAGAAATTACACTAAAAATACAGAGTCCCCCCACAATATATATTAATTATACTCCACTAAATTTAATAGCACCCTCCCCTATTTTCATAGAAATGGCTTCAATATAATTTAGGCTAACAATATACAATTCAAAAAATACATAGTGACCACAAGAAGGATATGAATTCAATTTGTACTGCTACTTAAGTAAAATATAATTTATCTTATCGCATAAAATATATTAACAAGTCCTGTAAAAATATATTGACAAGACATGAACTATTAATACATGAGTTAAAACATATTGGTTATACAAAACATATATATAGAAATATATATAAATTTATCATTACCTATAAATGTCAAGCACGATTTACTGGACTTCATCTAAATTCAACTAGATTCTTCACCACGTGGTTTGATGACATCACTGATCACGATAACATTCTAGATAAGATTCAGTGATAAGAACAAAGTTCAATTCATTTTTTCTAAAGAAAGTAGACGAGTTGTTTCTAAGGTCTAGGTATGTAGATATATAGTAGGTTAGTAGTAATATATTTTTTAAGTACTTTTTATTTTGTTTTAAAAGTAATGGTTATTTTTCTCTTTACGTAGGGTTTTCAAAATTAAAACATAAAATATTAAATTTAATCTTTAGTAATTCAAAGACTATATAATCCGTGTTCTAATTGTGAAAAAGTATTAGGTTGGAAACGCATACATGATTACAATCATCTATCAGAGATGTATACAGGGGAGCTGTACATATGGAATGTAACTTGAACTATAAGCAGTGTAAAACAATTCCTGTTATATTCCATAACTCGAAAAACTATGATGGTCATCATATTATGACAAAGCTAGGAAAGTTCAAAGATCATGAAATCGACGTGATTGTCTCTTCTTCTATGAAGAATTATATGACCTTTAATATCAGAAAGCCAACATGTCCTATTTATAGGGCCTTCATATATTATTTTCGTTTGCGCTGGTTTTGAACCCGCGAACTTCAGCTTGGACTTATTATTGATACGCTAACCATTGGGATGTCCGTGCCCTGATGCTTTCTCGCTTTCTTATAAATACTATCTATTACAATCACACTTTTTTCAATTCGTGATATATCATTTGAATCGACCTATATTTATGTTGGGTTTGCTATACTAGAGGTCTCTAAACTTTGCATATATGACTTTCATTATAACTTGATATAGAATACTTAACTTACCATATTCAAACACATAATATTTATAAGGATATAGAACAATGTCGTGATTTCTTTAACTTCTCTAAGTATTCAAAATCCCATCGTCTAAACCGCACAAGTTTCGAACCCACAAACATATAATCAGACTTGTCATTTTATAGCCAGGACGCTAACCACAGGGCTAAGTGAGCCCCCGCTTATTTTATAGTCACCACGCTAACTATTGGGCTTAGTAAGCCCCAGGCTAATTTATATACACCACGCTAACTATTGGGCTTAGTGAGCCCCTGCTTATTTTATAGTCAACATGCTAACTATTGGGCTTAGGGAGCCCCAGGCTAACTTATACCCACCAGCCCCCGCTTATTTTATAGTCACCATGCTAAGTATTAGGCTGAGTGAGCCCCAGGCTATTTTATACCCACCACGCTTACTGGGCTTAGTGTGCCCCCGCTTATTTTATAGCTACCACGATAACCACAAGGCTAAGTGAGCCCCCACTTATTATATAGTCAACACGCTAACTACTGGGCTGATTAAGCCCCAGGTATTTTATACCCATCACGCTAACTATTGGGCTGAGTGAGCCTCAGGTTATTTAGTCGCATGAATACGATTTCCAAGGTATATGTCCTAACTTGATTTAGACCATTGCCTATGGTAGGATAAAGCTGGGAAGTAAATTGGTAAACTATGTACATTTCCCTTTAAAACTCACTTGTATTTTATTAAATATCTGCAGAAATCAGCATAGTTTATTAAAATTATATACATTCTCATTAGCTTATGAATCTACTAACTTATAATATCTATATGGTAACTTGGATTATTAGTATTCCCACTTAAAAATTTCTTTTGTAGATTTAATATGATAAACACTAACATGAGACTGACTAAACTTTTACCATTTTCATTTCAACTTAGTTTTAGGAAATTTATCTACATAGCTTTAAATTTTACTGTTTAGTAAGTCTATTATTTCAAAGTATTATTTTTTAGTTCTAATATTCAAAGCATATTCATATCGTTTTACATAAATAGGTATCAAATTAATTTAAAGTCATATTAAAAATATATATATACAAATACTATTCTTACCTAACACGCCAGCTAGCTAAGCACCCAACCGTCTCACACCAAGACTCTGAGAAAAGTGAATGCTTGTTCAGGGCCTTATCAGCTAATATAATCACTGATAAGATTTGATCACGTGACATGTGACGTCACTGATTAAGTGATATCACGTGACCATGTGGTATCATTCAATACGTCACCAGTGACGTCAGAGATCACGTGACTAGGTCATAAAAGAACCAATTGCTAATTGCAATTAACAATTTACCTTTAATTGATTTGTATAATATGTATAGATAAATTAATACATAATTTATCTATATATTATTTCGTAATACATAGTACATGTACTAAGTTTTACGAAATAATAGAAAAATCATGTATTAATTTATCTATACATATATTATACAAATCAATTAAACTCCTATCGCAAGAATTCTTAAGGGTTTTCTCTTAATTACTATTTTTAATTTTATTTCTTAGTTATTATTTTTCATTGAATACTCAATAAAGCATATATAACGAATCGAGTTGAATGTTTAGGAATAAATTGTGCGTTCTTAAGTCATTTTGAAACAGGATCCTTCAAACAGACCCCTTCACGAAACTTTTAACCCTAAAACAGGACACTTCACACAATGTTTCGTCTTAAAAATAGACCTTTCACAAGCATACTAATGTATATACTTTTAATAGGATTTTAAAATGTTAAACGATATAAATATTAGATCTAAATATAAATCATTTTTTTTACATTCAGTGAATAATTCTAGTCAAAATTCACGCATGTTTGAGCCTGTTAGTTAAATATGACATACACTAAAAAGATTAGCTAATGATTCATTTTCTCATATGGTTAATAGTAGCAATCATTTCTCATACTGTAAGTGTTTGTATGTAGTATGCAAAATTTATGAATTATGATTATTTTATTTTTCAGTCTTATAATACCTATTCATTCTGTATTCTACCATATGCCTTATCAATGACGTTACAATATCCCGTGGTTTTAAGAGATAAGCGAATACATTACCGTTCAGTTGTTGTAAGACAAGCATACATTCGAGTTTGGATTAAGTCCAATTACATTATAGATAAACTATATAGGTGAGATACATTTATATATATATATTTTTTCAATATTAAAAACAAAATTTTTTTTAAATAATGCCCTAACTAAATAGTACAATATATATATATTTTATAATAACAAAGTCAAAAGGTTAGTTATTCTTTTCATTCGTCAAAAGAATTTTTTAAGTTAGAATAGTATAAACCCAATTTAGTATAATTTTTCTATACTATACAAAAAGCATAAACGAATGTAATTTTATATTTAATTCATATATCTTATAGGGGGCCCTGTATTTTTCTACCATAACATGTATCAAATTCATTTAAACACATCTCTTATCCCAAAAATTCTTAAGGATATCTCTTAATGGCTATTTCTTAGTTATTATTTTTCATTGAAGCATTTTAAAACTTAACAGATTAATAACTATATAGCTAATTTCATACATTTGGCTACAAAAAATGTCAGAAACTTCGAGCATCATGTATTTCTTATCGTGAGTGATTCATAATCTAAGAAAGGGAACAAGTCAAAGCAAGGTCTTTGCTTATCTACTAATATGACTCATTGTGATTCAGCATTCTGTCTGTTGAGGGGATAAGGGATAGCCTTCGGTTTTTCTTAATTTCATTTCTAAAATATATTTTGAACTAAAAATACATTCGTGTAAAACTTATTTTTATAATGTATGAATACGTACTCATTTGAGAATAGCACTCTATTTCTTAAAATAACTGGACAATCATAGTATTTTTACAGGGTACGTGAAGGGGCCCTTTTCATTCAAACAGGGGATCTTGGATTTTTAAGAAAGGTTAATGTCCCACGTATTTCTCTCACCGTAATATAACATGAATCTATTGGATTTATTTTGTGAAGGGTCCCTGGGATTAAAATAATCCCTCATCCTATAACACGAGGGCACTTCGAGCGGTGGGCAGGTGGGCAGGTGCTGCACTTAGAGCGGTGGGCAGGTGCTGCACTTCCAGCGGTGGGCATGGAGGAGGACACTTCGAGCGGTGGGCAGCCCTCCCTCCTCCGTGCCCACAGCCCGCCACCCGGGGTCGGACGCCCACTTTTCCTCTACTCCTATTGCATTCTCACCTAAGTTGGAATTTTTGAAAAATTTTTGCATATCTACGCCGATCATGACTCCCAGAACCCAAAACCACCTCCAGTTCAAAACTTTATATATCTATCTTTCTATTTATCTATCTATCTATCTATGTCACTTTTTTATGAACACGATAACTACAATAATTCTGCACAGATCTCTTCGAAACTGATACATAAAATAAAGGGGCATAAAATCTCTGTCAAGTTCGTTAATGGGCAAAATCAAACCAAGGGGGGGGAGGGTAGGGGGGCTTTTTGTGAAAACAGAAAAAACCCCATAATTTCTTAATTATGATACGTATAGAATCCGTTTACAGTTATTATTACTTCCAGGAGAAGGGCCGAAAATTTATGTATGACAGATTTTTGATGTAATTGAAAATGGCCCCAAGGGGGGGGGAGGGGGTTTTAGAAGAAAAAAAATAAAGATGAAAAAATTCATAACTTCGTCAGTTCCCAAGATTTCAAATCCGCTTAAATTTATTATAAATCCTCTTAATATTATCTAAAACTTTTATATGGATAAGTTTTTTATAGGCCCAACTCTTATAGCAAAAAAAAAAAAAAAAAAAAAAAAAAATCCCTGTTGGCTCCGCCTGCAAACAAGTTAGGTTTCGAAGTAGGCGGTTCCAACTGCCGCATCATGGCAAAAAGGCCATTTTTTCCACAATTCCCAACAAACAGGCGCCCCACGGTCTGCGTCTTCGAAATCTACCTGTGCCTGTAGGCCGAGCCGTCAGGGATTTTTTTTTTAATTTTTCAAGTTGAACTTGTAGTTTCCAGTTTAACTATAGATATACTAGTGAAATTTTTGTTTCGATTGGAGTGAATTTTAATTAGAATAAGTAAAGTTACAAAATCAGTATCTTATATGTTAATCGATCCTTTTCTTCATCTTTCAATCAAGCGGTCTCAGAGACCACTCACAGTACTTATGCGACAATTTCTATCACAGCAGTTAATGTTAATCCATAACTGCTGTGGCAGAAATTGTCGCATAACTTCTGTGAGCGATTTCTGAGACCACTTGATTGGAAGATATAAATAAAAGGTTCTATTAACTCATAGGGATACTGTTTCTACATTAAACTTTATTCTGAACTATTATAATTAAAATTCACCTATCCAGAAGTCTCTAGCGATAGTACTGGGGCTTCGAAAGAAACAAAATGTCATAGTGTCTATAGTTATACTGAAAATCCTAAGTTAAACTGTAAAAATTAAAAAATGCAGCGGTCTGTGAGACCGCTAACAGCAATTAAGGGTTAAGTAAGATCAATTACATATTTGACGACCAGTTTCTATAAAATAGTTAACTAAAAAGTGTCGGTCACTCCCGGGCTATTAATAGTTTATTAGAACTAAGCTAACAGTGCGGGACCTACGAATGGAAAGTAGCTGTTTTTCTAATCTTTATCCGAAAGACAGCACAATTCCGGTAATTTTTACCGAATCTCGTTCATACTTTCAAGGACTTTAAAAAAGACAGTAACTGTAAAAAAAATTGAACAGAAAAAAAAAGAATTTTTTTAATGTTTATGACTAAACATAATCTTTTTTTAAAAAATCTTGTTTCATTTTCCTCAAAACTGGTATTTTAAATTTATCTAGTTCTTTGATACACTGCTGTGTGAAAAAAAGGGAATCCGTCTTAACCCTCATCTGTTTTTTTCCCCGCATTATTTCGTGAACAACTCAAAAAAGTGGTGAACTGAGGCTCTATTGCATCTTTAACCTCAAGCAATTGTGTTTCTTAAAAACGAATGTTTTAGTTGCATAGATTGTATGACATATTATATGACCATGTCCCGACTAAGGAATTTGATTCGGCAACACACTTTTGAAGATCTGAATGGATGTTTAACAAGATTTTAATTCAGGAAAAGTAACCCTTTTTTGTACACGATATCCTCACGATGTTTTTAGGGCTCCGTACCTCAAAAGGAAAAAGGGGCTGTCCATATATAACGTTATCACTTTAGGGGGAGGGGGGGGGGTCGGGTCGGGTCTGGTACTTCATATCGTAAGATATCGCTAGGGTGAGGGGGGGGGGGTGTATCTTTTGATATCTTTATCATTTTTAATCCAACAACTTTTTTTTCCAGCTTGAAATAACCTGTTTTATAAATGAAAATACATCTATTAAATGATCATAAAATCATTCTATTCCAAAATATGGAATACCTCAACTTTCGGCATTCCTATTTTTCTGCTATATACGCATATAATCCGCTGTTGAAGAAGTATGTTTGAAATGATACTTGTTGTATTTACTAATAAAGAAAAGAGAATATTGTCCACATGTTTGGTTAATAAGAAGTTCTGCTTGTCTCCTCTCCGTACAGGGGACAAGTACAAGAAGAGAATATTACTGTTGAATGCATTATGTAACAAATAGCTATTATTAATATACTTTTAAATAGTAATTATCTCTTTTAGATGTTATTTGATACAAAGTTATTTCGTGTATTATAGTCATATTTTATTGACTTCTTCTGTTCATTTGAATCAGTAAAATATGCATATCACTGCTGTATGCTCTATATCACTGCAAACGTATAAAAAAAAGTGCTAATAAATTTTTTTTTAGATATTGATAACGATATCATAAAGGCGGGAGGGGGTGGGGGGTCGAGCAATGATAATGTACGATATCGTAAGGGGGAGAGGTGGTCCAAAATTACCAAAAAGTTGATAACGTTATACATGTATAGCCCCAAACAAGGAACCCTTATAGTCTAGCTTTGTCGTCTTTCTGTCAAGAGCAAAACCGTTTTTCTCAGGAACGGCTGAGGGTATCAACTTGAAATTAATATCAAACAAGGCCCATGGTTCTATTATTGTGTAAAAAATTCGAGCTTTCAACTTGATGCAATAAAAAGTTGTGGCCTTATAACAACACTTTTGGTAATCCTGATTTATGGAAAATCACGTAATAGACATAGAATTATAAATTAATGATTTTCGGATTTTTCCCTTTACATGTGCTATAAGACCTCGCGCCAAATTTCAAAGTTTTAGGTCAACGGGAAGTATCCTATAGGTTTTGAGAGTAAAACCTATAAGATATATTCCGTTGACCTAGAATATTGAAATTCCTTGAAATTTGGCACAAAGAAAGATCTTATAGCACATGTAAAGAAAAAAAAATCCGAAAATCATTAATTTAGATGTAGAATTCTATGTCAATTTATTATGTGATCGGTATTCTCGATTATGTAAAAAACCTATAGGGAACTTCGCGTTAACCTTGAAATTTGACACGAAGAAAAGTCTTATAGCACATGTAAAGGAAAAAAATGCGAAAATCATTCCTTTTTAATTCTATGTCGATTTATTACGTGACAAACTCATTAATTTTCATAGTCGGGAACACCGGTTATGAAAAATTCACGTAATAAATCGACATCGAATTATAATGATTTTCGGATTTTTGTGTATTTATCAAGAGAAGTATATATGTTTTTGATATACAGAATGCAGTAATTGGGAAAAGGAACTGCAAACACCTGCAGAAACAGTACGAAAAAAAAATATGGAGTAAAACATTCGTACAGAACTGCGCAACTAACGCATACGATTTTCAGTGTGCTGTCCAATCTTTTCAGCTACGAGTTGGAAACGTGAAGCCGCATGTTCCACAACAGAGTGAAGAGTATCCACTGTGCGTGTGTCTTGCACAAGCTCCTCTCCCGACTTTACTGCAAATACAGCGCCATCTGTCGGTGAGATTTTAAGTTTTTTTTTAACAATGCCTAAAAAATTCCCATTGGTTTGGGAGCATACTGGTGAAATTTCCGGTCATTTGGATCAGTGGTTCTTTCGTTATAGGGTTTTACTTTCGCAACTTTAAAAAAAAAATCACCCTGTAGTTGAAAATAGCAAAGGTGTCGTTCAAAAGTGCACTACCGAACATAGCTAAAATACGCCTGATTGACACTTAATACTTTGAGAAATGGGTCCACCGATATACCATTATAGAAATTTGGAAGCCTCACCCCACATTCATACGTTTTTGTTCCAATATTCAATCGCATTGAATTTTGATTAAATGCAATAAAATATTCTAAATATTTTTATTATCAATCGTAATAGGTGAAGTAAGTAGACTAATTAAATTTTCATTTTTCTTCAAATTACAAAATCTTCTTCTTTCGAATTATTTTTAAATATATATATATATATATATTTTTTAATATAATTAGTATTAATAGTATTTTATTTAATTAGTATTTTAATTAGCAACTTCGATGATTTCTGTAAAAATGCTTGACAGCATTTCTTTTATCAAAGTAGCAAATTTTCTATTTGCTCAAAAATTCTATTTATCTCAAAAAAATTCTATTTGAAAATGTTGATATTGTCAAACAATATGGTAATATTTAAAAAAATTGACTTGAGTATAAGTTTACTGAGGATATTTGTAATATCAGCAGAAAATCTGAGCAATAATAAGTTCTTTATTCATTGGTTAAGAATGTCCATTGGCTTTTATCCCCATTCATAATTTGTCTCTTTAAAGAAACAATGGCAATCTTTTGTAACCATTCGAAGCTAACAATTAAAATATCATGAGTGGAATACATAATGAGGCAGATCTGTTCATCAATACCCATAACTTCGAGATATTTATTATCTTGACGATAATTGAGAGCTTGTTCGTGTGTGAATCTAATTGACTGTTTTAGATAAGTTTTAAGCACCTATTTGGCAGTTAAAATTAATCAAAGTACGATCAAAGTTATACAAAAATGTATTCCCTGATTTTTTTAATTTTTCTGTTAATTTTATAAATGTTCGTTTCATAACAACAGCCATGACTGGGCCACTACTATTTGCAATATACAGTTGCTTTAAAACCTACAAATTGTATTCATTTAAAACTTTTAGAAATGATTAAAAAGAAAAACCTTTTTTTTTTTCGTATGGAGCATAGAAATAATTTTCAGAAGCTAGTTATTTATTTTAACGTTCACGTCCTATCTAAGAACAAAGACTGTTTGCTGAGTGGAATTCCGCACATCCGTAATATAGTGAAACGCAATCAAATAGGCATCCAATATTCAAATGATAGATTTCAGTTAATTCCTAAAAATCCCTGCTATATCATCCATCTTTCTAGCAATGGTACTTATTCAAATTTCTTTAATTACTCTGGACAATATTTCTTCTTCGTAGTGAATGATTTCAATTTCTGTGCAAATGAACGTAAAAAAAATAATGACTCATTTATATTTAAATGAAGCAGTAGATTTGATGAATATTTTTTTTCTGAAATATCAGTTTCAAATGTATTATTCCAAAGTTTAGACAGATATTTGTGAGTTTTCTTTATACTTTGTGCTGTAAATCCCTTTAGTGTTGTAAAGTGAAGCAAAATTTCAGTTTTCTCTATATCAAGGTATCCTAAATAATTTCCCCCTTGAAATTTGTGCTTCAAAGAATTCTATTTTTTCCTATATTGCAAATTCGAAGATGTGTGTGAATAGGAATGTAAAAGTAAAAATGAAATAAACTGAAGAAAGACATTTAATACAAACCTTAATAATAAAATAATTATAGAGCTCAAATCCAAAACATGCGTGTTCAACTGAGTACGAGGTAAGTAAACAGCCTGTCTTAAACAAAAAAGAATTCACATTACTTTCAAAGCTACTCATTTAGAAGTTATTATTTTTCAATTTATTTATTTTAATTGTCCATAATTAGTGTCGTATTTTATAATGATGTTACTAAATTTCTTTTAATATTTAATCACTACTGCCATATTACCTCATAATGTGATCGAAATGCTAAATGCATTCATTTCAACATTAAAACATGTAACAATTTATAAAAAACTAAAAATAAAATGAATCTTTAAATTTTCAGATTCAAGATCCCTCGTTTTATTGATTTCCAGTTAGTTATCGTTTCATCCGCAATCTCTTTGAAGCTGAAATTTAAAATTGAGTTAAATATGTCTATATACAATACGTGTATTATACTTTCTGATGTTTGACTTATCTAAGTTGGTGCAAGTGTGTTTTTGCAAATTTTATTTTCTATATGAGGGTCCGAACATGGAATCAAACACATCTAATCAAAGGCGAATAATGAAAGGGAAATATCAAAGGCTAAGTTGTGAGCGGGTCAATCGTGGCCACGTGTTTCACATGCCTGGGCTAGATAGTTTCTTATTCCCTTGGTGACATGCGGAGATTGTTTTGAAGTAGAGTTTCTGATTTTCAGTTTTCTGATAGTTTGGTCTACTTGCTAAGGTAAATATTTCTATACAAAGAAGTACACTGGACTTCACTTTAGAGTGTAAAAGGAACATTTATATATTCTTTTTTAAAGACTTATTTTCATTTCGTTAGGTTGGAATTCAGTGAATCGAGAAAGTGACTTTCCCCCTCTTTAGTTAGTTCATCGTATTAAACCGATTGGTGCCATTTAATGAAATTCCTCTGCTCCACTGTTGAGCCGTTTATATTCTTATTCTCCCTGTCTGGGGAAAGTACCTCGTCTGCCCATGGCTTAATCTGGCCCAGTATATAGCATTGGCTAAAATTTGACATTCTTCAGACTTACCCGCATACTAAAATGCCTAATTTAGTCAATAAATCCGTATTAATGCGGTCAATATATTTGGTGTAGATACAGATACTTTTTTGTTCTGTTTAGCGATACTTTCGTTGTGACGTCCTTTCGCGCTCGTCAACTTGAAATGAAGTCAAAACACAATTTTAACAGTAAAACAGCAGTTTGTTCAATAAGAATGTAAAACAGGTGAGCAGTGGAATAAGGGAATTTAATTAAATGACTTCAATCCGATTAATAAGATGAACTAAAGAAGGGAAAACTCATGTTCTTAATTCACTGAATTGCAACTTAACCAAAGGAAAATCAGTCTTAAAAAAAGAATATACAGGGTGGTTTAAAATTATTGAGCGCACTTCATGTTTGAAAAAAAAAAGAGGTACGTACATGTTTAATGTTTTCTTGGAAAGACAATTAAAAACAGTTTTACACAACAACAATTTCAGTATTAAATATGAACTCCTTGTGTGGCACGCGGTGGTATCAGCGTTTTATAGAGTCCTTACTTGGAGGACGAAGATTTGAGTATTCTAAACAATAACGTCTCTGAACAGTTACAACGGATTTGCTTTCATGGAACCACAAAACGTAATTTTTTTCCTGTACGGTAGCCCTCTGCAGACTGACGCAATCAGTAAATTTTCCCCGCGCAATGTTGTCACGCCATCTACAGGCTTATATGAAACTTATTTAATGTTTAAAATGTTGTTGTGTAAAACTGTTTTAAATTGTCTTTCCAAGAAAACAATAAACATGTGCGTACCTCATCTTGTTTTCTTTTTCAAACATGAAATACGCTCAATAATTTTGGACCACTCTGTATATTCCTTGCTTCGGGGTAACTACACACAAAAAATATTCCTTCCTAGAAATAAAAGTTTGCTTCGATGAACACTTAAACTCTAAAGTCAAGTCCTATGGACCTCGATACTACTTTTGTTCAAAGTATAGAAATATTCACCTTACCAAATAGACGATAAAGAATCACTGACAGAGGCATTCAGGGGAAAACTACATAGACTACAAAACTACGAAAAATACAAAACTACATAGTCAATAAATGTTGAAAAATTCATTTACGCTTGTTTTGAGTGAAAATATAAAAGATATCTTATAGAATGATATTTTGAAAATAAATATCAAATGCATAAAAATATCGAAAAAATCAAACATATTGATATTTTGAAATTAAGGGTTTGATATATATCATGATATATATCCATTGATATATATATATATATATAACCCTGGTGAAAACCGAGCCAATTTACAAAATTCGCATAAATCAACGTAGAAATTAGCACTACCCATAGCAAACGTTTTCTACCTTCTGTTGATAATCACAAAGTCAAAATGGAGTGGGGGAAAAAGATATAAGACACAAGACAGTACAATATGCGCTTTCACTGTCAACCGGTCAAGGTGGCTTTCAAGGGTAAGCGCCTATTGAGAGAAAATGAAGCTATAAAAAGCTTAGTGATATATAGTTTGGTTGGTAACTTGTTTGGTTAACTTGGTTTTTATAGCTTACAGAAGCACACTGGCAATATTTCCCAAAAAATAAAAGATTCATTCTTTCCATGTACAACTTTATATCATTGCAGCGGGGCTTAATTTGCGCCGGTGCCCACCAGAGCTCAGCTCCGGTACTTCACTGTTTTTAGTAAATATTTAAATATTGACCAGAATTCACCGGAGCTTATATAAGCACTACGCTCCGGAGCCCAATGCAATAATGCACCCGAAAAATTAATTCTAAATTACCCTTTCCTTTCCTCCCATCACCAATCTTTTACCTTCTTTTGTATCAAAACACTTCTAAGTGACGTAATGTGTCGCTCACGTAAAAGATGGAGATGAAACGGGCTCGATTTTTATACCAGTCTTCGGGTTTGGGTAATCTGTCTTAAATTCAAAATTTTATTTATTTCCATTTTAATGCTATTTTGATCAAAATAAAGAGTAAACAGAAATAATGTTTTTCTATTCTGCATAGCTACGAACTATTCATTTTTTGTGATAACACTATTTCCGAATCATAATCCTGAGCTTATTTAATCGCAGAATTCTGCGATTAATTAAATTATTATGATTAATCATAAATTATTATGATTAGGCAAAGATTTCTATTTAGAAGTAGTAATAACTAAAAAGTGGAATAGTTGATAGTTAAGTATACGCAGATAAATGTATTTAAATTTTTTATTTTGCTAAATAAAAAAACAATGCTTTAAATTTTGAAAATAATGTATGAAATATTAATATGCAGATTGGAGAGACGGCGGAGGGGGTTACGCTACGGGTGTTAGTACTGCAGAGCATTAGGGCTCCGGTACTTTTTTTCTTACAAATTAAGCCCTGTATTGCAGATTAATATATTTAGCTCATCTACATGGCATTGAGAAAACGGAAAACGGTTTGTTTTAGGTCTTACGTTTCTGATGGTGAATATTTAGAAAACCAACCCTTTTTTTAATGTTTTAAAGTTATACGCGGAAACTTTACATTTTTAGAGTTTCTTTTTGCAAAATGGACTCTGTTTCAGTAAGGCTATGTATTGTATCAGAAGATTTTGATTGTAAGTATGTAAAATGTTTATGACGGTCGTCAAAGAATTAATATGTTCACATTTAAATACACATTTCTCTCATAAAAGTTGAAATGTCATCGTATTCCGTAGAACTAAAGAATGCGTCAACTGAATAAATGCGCGAAAAAACTTGATTTTCTTATTAAGGTTCATAAAATGTCATCGACGTGTACCCTGTATCGCTTTTAAATTAAAAATACTTCGTTAATGAACAAACATTAATTTATTAAGGGTTAGACTTCACACACGGTAATTTACATAACAATACACATAAAATTCAAGGCCTGGGTTCGCTTCTCGCCAAGTTAACTTCCCAGCAACATCTTTGCAGAAATATTCCCTAGGAGAGACTAACTCTTTCTCGCACAGATCAAAGGAATTACTTTCTAAGGGCCCAATTTCCTTCGTTATATGCATCGCATAAATTAAGTGGAGTTGGAGTGGCCTGGAAATAGCCTCAAGTACCTAAGAGAAATGATCTAAAAACAGTCAGTATACTGTCACTACTTGAGATTCCTTTGAGAATTTTAGACTTTATAACGTCAAAGAAGACCATTAACTGAAAATAAATGGTCTCTTGAAAAAGTTTTATGAGATGGCATATCTGGAGCACTGCACATTTTATTATCTTGAAGGAGAAGGATATTTAGGAGTCATTATACATTTCCCACAATGTCCTAATTAGTAGTAATTAATAAAGACATTCCTCACAAAACATCAAAATCCCATGAGATATATATTTCATAAAAATTTGAACCACAGCAATTTAGCAACGCATTTCTCCATTCTGGATATCAGCGTATTTTCAGTGGAAACTCAAAAAAGCAGACAACAAAGTTAAGAGGGCTCGGCATCCCTCAAGGTATCCAGTTACCCGAATCTCCTGGGGAATCGGATGCACCCCAAGTGTCATGCAACAGTTTCCTTAAGTACATGGCTCTGCTATTGTAGCGACCACGTCGTCTTTGGTGCCTTGGGTGCAAAGAGAGTGATGCGCAAGTGGCGGTGCTCTCCCTTGGCCGGTAGCCTGCGTCATGCCGGCATCATGCTGATCTACGCCAGTCTTGTCTGACGTGTGGTACATTACGGATCCTCAGAACCTGTACTGGCGAGGCGGATGACCGTATGCTCTGACCGTTTTAGACCATTAGCCGAGCTTTAACTCATTAACGCCGGTTGGCAAGAAAACTTGCCACTTAAGGCGCACGAAACATTTAAATGTGGAAACCAGAATTTTAGGGCGGAAATTTCCCCCTTATCTAATCTGAAATTGGAAAAACTGGTGTCAACTGGTGTTGAAGAATTAAAAAAGTGTAAAAGATTCTCGTCGTGTATAGGTTAAGAAGCTGTAAATGAATGGCCTCTGGTAGAACATGGAGCTATTGTAAACTCTTCGCTTCGACGAGTTAGACAAGTAAAGAAATGTTAGCCTAAAGATTATTGCACTTCGCCAAATTCAAGTTAATGGTTCCCAAGTTTTTTTTCCATAATCCTCTCGACGAATAACATTTTATTGCCCGTATGTCGTGACTCTCTTATGAAGGAACTCAACTGTACTCACATGAAAATAACGTAATTTTCAAAATGTAATAAATAAAAAAAAATCAATCATTTTTTTTCTTCATAATTTTCAATTAACCTACATTGTAAAAATGATTTTTAAATGTATATATATTGTATAAAATTAATATTATAAATGTTTATAAAGTGTGGAATACAATTAAATTTATTTTTTCCTCAAAAAAAAAAAAAACCTCGAAAGACAAATGCAACACAACGGATTGTTACGCAGCTAGTCTTTAATATAAAACAGCCGAGAATTAAAAAAAAAAAAACTAAGCTAACTGAATAATTATTTTCATTTTAAATTCGTACATTTTGACTCTTTTCAAAAGTTTTTTTTTTTTTGGTTAATGTGAAAATAATTTCAAGTTTATCTTTTAAATCCTGCAAATAAAACTATGTTTCACAAGTTTAGTAACTTTATAATGTATTCTTTTTTTATTCTTTTTTAAATAAGTCATTTTCAGTAATAAAAACGAAAAAAATCTAATTTTAATGTAAAAAACCGCTGAAAATTCATAAAATCCAAAGTACCATAACTCAGTAAGTTTTGGATATAAAAAAAAATGGAATTTTTACTGTTTTACTTGTTAGAGCATGGTAAAAAAAAAAAAAAAAAAACATTTTAATCTAAATTATAGGATAAAAATTAAAATTTTGTAACATTTAAAAAAACTAACTATTTAGACGAAAATGGGTGATGAACAAAATTTGAAGCAATTTTGAAATTGGAACAATACTTCTAAAACTAACTCTATGGGTCAACGATAAGAAGAGATACCCCGAATAGAAACAGAGAGAGAATATTTGAATTTATAATTAAAAAGAATATTTAAAATATTTTAACTAGTTTTAATGTATTTATATTCGAAATGCGAATTCAGAGATATAGAAATGATAATTGTTCAAGTTTACGTGGAAAAAAAAAAACATAATAAAAATTCCGTAAAAAAAGAAAATTCGGCGTATCTTGAAAATAATATATGAAAAAGGAAATAAATGTATTCTTTATTGTATAATAAGTCGATTAGTTAGAAATTTAAAAGGAAAATTAAGCATTTAAAAATGAACTTCCTTTTTATTTGCTCCTTTGAAAATGTTATGTTATCATTCGAAAATGTTATCCAGTTACCTAAAATAACATCTGAAACAGTATAAAGAAAGAGCCAAATAAGTACTGCAGGAACCAAGTTAAGAATATTTAAAATCAGGTTGAGGAATCAATTTATGCCGGTCTATATTTTGGCATATTTCCAAAACAGGCCTTTGTCAATTTTACATGCTGTTTTTTAGTTTTTAGTTTCCTCTTTTACAATTATATTGATATTTTGATTAATGTTGCTATTTCGCTTACTTAATATTTCGTATAAGAGAGCCTCAGCGTGGCACAGACGAACATCTTATTTTTTTTAACCTCTTGAAGTGCAGTGGTATATTATATATACCACTTAATTTTAACTAGTAAATCTACAGATCAGAGGCTTCAACGTCAGCTCTACAAAGCATGGTTCATTAATCTCATTAATTTTTTTAATACAATCTGCATAATATTTCATAGCCTAAAATTAGATTTTTTAAAGTTATTTATACATTTATAAGAATATAAGATTTATTGAAAGTTCCGAAAATTTTAAAAGTATCACATGAAACGCAATTTTATGTCGTATAAATGATAGGATAAACTACTTATTACTGTATTTTTTCAGAATAATATTACATTGCTTTGCCCCCCTGAATCCCGTATTGTCACTTTAATTTTGTATTATCAATTTCCAGTAATTGTGCTATTTCATTATTAGAGGATATGTCTGAGTGCATTTACTATTGTAATTTCATTAAATTAACCTTATCTTTGTACAGGAGATTTTATCCTATCCTTAAAAGAATACTTATTTTTCAACTACTAACTATCATGTGTTGCTGAAATTGAATAAAATTTCGTGTATTAAATATACTTATACTAATGTAAATTCCTCTTATGAGACTTACGTTCAATTTACATATCAACGTTTTTATAAGTTTTTATAAGTTTTACAACGTTTTAATTTTCGTTTGGAATACCGATTTCACATTTTTCTTTAGTAGTTAAAATAAATCCTTATCTACTCCATTAGAGAAAGCCTATTAAAAATTTAAATCACCCAAAAATTAGCTATTTTGTTAATAAAATTTCGCGTCCAAATAATACAATTCACTAGAATTTTCCTTTGCTGATATTCTTTGGAATAGAGTTGCTTGGCAACCATTTAATAAAAGAGAAAAAAAAAGAAATGCATTGAAAATTTTTGTTAAAAATGAGAAATTAAAATGTTTCATACCTTTCAAAATAATGCGTAAAATTTTCCAATAATTTATACAATTAATTTCGAAATTCTAATAAATATATTGGCAAATTTTCAAAGCGATCGGAATAAATTAAGATCTCCATTTCGTAAATTTAGTATCCATAATTGCCGAAACGTCAGTGAAGGCTTACTGTGGAGACCCGAAAAGTTTTTGGTTTCTGTCTGTCTGTCTGTTTGTCTGTCTGTCTGTCTGTCTGTCTGTCTGTCTGTTCCGCGATAACTGCCGTAAAAATGATCCGATTAGTTTGATTTTTGGTAGGTATGTTGGTGAGATACCCGGAATTAGCTGTATAGTTTTTAGTTACATTTGGTTCATTCGTTCGGAAAATATAGAACATTTCTTTTTTGATTACAATGCTTTCCTATGGGAATTCAGACGATTTTGAAATTTTTCAGTCCTTGAAAATAAAATGTCGCATTTGATTAATGTATTTAAACGGTAAGTTATGAAGGCTAAAATTTATCAAGTCAGGTGTTAAATTATTTAAATTAATTTGAAATTTTGTTTATACATTCGTCAGATTTTTTAAATTAGGTGTATAATTTTTGGTGCAATTTTATACATCTGTTCTAATAATATAATTCATCTATTTTATCACTTTTTGCAAATATTAAAATGCATTCATTTTTATTTTCCTTTTCAATTTAACAGTAACCTAGCAACCATATTTCAAAGAATATCAAAATGATAAAATTCAAGTAACTCAGACGATTTTGCTACAATATTTTATTCGCAAAATAAAATATTATTGGAGGATTTTAATATTTTATTGAAATAAATGAGAATTTATTTTGTACAAGTTACCTTTTAACTACTATAGAATGATAGCCGAAACATTTTTATATGAGATATTATTAATTTTCTGGAAGAGATGTAGATTTTTCGTGGTTGAAAATTAGTATTATTTTAAAAATAGAATGTAATATCTCGTACAACGAGATAGTTAATCTAAAGAAATTAGGGTTGTAAAACGCATCCATACAGCCTGAAATAGCACAATTACTGGAAACTGAGATCATAAAATGTTATCACAAAAAATACATTATAGCGCTAAATCAAGGTTTCTATTTAGTGAATTAGCAGTGGGCACGATTATGAATGATTACACAATAGGTTTAAAAGTTTCCAAATAAGCCTATTTTGGGGAGATTTTAGTATGCTATTGCCATCGAATTAGATCAGGATGTACTTAGGTCAAATAAATATTGTACAATGACCATCAAAACTGTTCTTCCGAAACAAAAATTGTAATAATACTAGATTTCTGAAATATATAAGTGAAATATATAGTAGATTCAGTTTACATTTCCATAAGTTACTTTTGTACACGAGATATTATTCAGCGTATCAATCAGATACGAGTGTTTCGTGATTGGTAAATATTGCTATTTAGGTATTAGGATAACATGAAAATATTTTCAAAATTTTTGCTTATCGTAATAAAACCACTGTGCACAACGAAATGGAAGATATACTAGAATCATTCACACAAATAATAGGAAATCACGAATAAAAATTTAATAAGATTACGGAGGGTTCAGCGGGGTTGAGCCCCCCCCCCCCACCCCTCACCCCCTGAAGAAATGTATTTTTTTTTATCTAAAAAATAGAATAAGAAATTCATAAGAATGTCAGAATATTATTGCATAAACCCTGTTTAATTTAACGTTTAAGTTCTGAAACCTTCGAATTATTTTATATGCATATAAATATATATGTAGTAATTTAAATAATTTAATTTGCGGATTGTAAGATATTAAATATTATGAAAAGTGAGTTTAAAAAACATTGACTTTCAGAGCTGACGTTGAGGCTCCTGATCTGTAGATTTACTAGTTTAGTATTTACAATTATCCCAATGCGTGATTTTCTTTTCGGTGAATGTTAAAATTAAAAAATCGTCTGACTTCCCATTGAAAAGCATTATGACTTAAAATAAAATGTTTTATATTTTTCGAACGAATGAACCAAATTTAACCAAAAACTATACAGCTAATTCCGGGTACCTCGCCAACATACCCACAAAAATTCAACCTGATCAGACCCGTTTTGCGGGAGTTATCGCGGAACAGACAGACCGACAAAAAAAAAAAAAAAAAAACAGAAACCAAAAACTTTTCGAGTCTCAACAGTGAGCCTTCACTGACGTTTCGGCAACTAGTAAATCTACAGATCAGGAGCCTCAACGTCAGCTCTGAAAGTCAATGTTTTTTAAACTCACTTTTCATAATATTTAATATCTTACAATACGCAAATTAAATTATTTAAATTACTACATATATATTTATATGCATATAAAATAATTCGAAGGTTTCAGAACTTAAACGTTAAATTAAACACGGTTTATGCAATAATATTCTGACATTCTTATGAATTTCTTATTCTATTTTTTAGATTAAAAAAAATACATTTCTTCAGGGGGTGGGGGGGTGGGGGCTCAACCCCGCTGAACCCTCCGTAATCTTATTAAATTTTTATTCGTGATTTCCTATTATTTGTGTGAATGATTCTAGTATATCTTCCATTTCGTTCTGCACAGTGGTTTTATTACGATAAGCAAAAATTTTGAAAATAATTTCATGTTATCCTAATACCTAAATAGCAATATTTACCAATCACGAAACACTCGTATCTGATTGATACGTTGAATAATATCTCGTGTACAAAAGTAACTTATGGATATGTAAATTTAATCTACTATATATTTCACTTGTCTATTTCAGAAATCTAGTATTATTACAATTTTTGTTTCGGAAAAACAGTTTTGATGGTCATTGTACAATATTTATTTGACCTAAGTACATCCTGATCTAATTCGATGGCAATAGCATACTAAAATCTCCCCAAAATAGGCTTATTTGGAAACTTTTAAACCTATTGTGTAATCATTTATAATCGTGCCACTGCCAATTTACTAAATAGCAACCTTGATTTGGCGCTATAATGTATTTTTTGTGATAACATTTTATGATCTCAGTTTCCAGTAATTGTGCTATTTCAGGCTGTATGGATGCGTTTTACTACGCTAATTTCTTTAGATTAACTATCTCGTTGTACGAGATATTACATTCTATTTTTAAAATAATACTAATTTTCAACCACGAAAAATCTACATCTCTTTCAGAAAATTAATAATATCTCATATAAAAATGTTTCGGCTATCATTCTATAGTAGTTAAAAGGTAACTTGTACAAAATAAATTCTCATTTATTAAAATAAAATATTAAAATCCTCCAATAATATTTTATTTTGCGAATAAAATATTGTAGCAAAATCGTCTGAGTTACTTGGATTTTATCATTTTGATATTCTTTGAAATATGGTTGCTAGGTTACTGTTAAATTGAAAAGGAAAATAAAAATGAATGCATTTTAATATTTGCAAAAAGTGATAAATGTATTATATTATTAGAACAGATGTATAAAATTGCACCAAAAATTATACACCTAATTTAAAAAATCTGACGAATGTATAAACAAAATTTCAAATTAATTTAAATAATTTAACACCTGACTTGATAAATTTTAGCTATTTTCTGAGATTTTCTTTTTAAATTTTCTGAGTTACTTGAATTTTATCATTTTGATATTCTTTGAAATATGGTTTCTAGGTTACTGTTAAATTGAAAAGGAAAATAAAAATGAATGCATTTTAATATTTGCAAAAAGTGATAAAATAAATGTATTATATTATTAGAACAGATGTATAAAATTGCACCAAAAATTATACACCTAATTTAAAAAATCTGACGAATGTATAAACAAAATTTCAAATTAATTTAAATAATTTAACACCTGACTTGATAAATTTTAGCCTTCATAACTTACCGTTTAAATACATTAATCAAATGCGACATTTTATTTTCAACGACTGAAAAATTTCAAAATCGTCTGAATTCCCATAGGAAAGCATTATGATCAAAAAAGAGATGTTCTATATTTTCCGAACGAATGAACCAAATGTAACTAAAAACTATACAGCTAATTCCGGGTATCTCACCAACATACCTACCAAAAATCAAACTAATCGGATCATTTTTACGGCAGTTATCGCGGAACAGACAGACAGACAGACAGACAAACAGACAGAAACCAAAAACTTTTCGGGTCTCCACAGTAAGCCTTCACTGACGTTTCGGCAATTAAATTTTATACCAGAATTTTTAAATAAAACGTTTCTTTTATAATGTACAGTCGACCAAAGAAATAATTAAAAAAATGAACCTCATACATTTTAATTACCAGATTGCCCAGTAAACACCGAAATAGCCATTCGACTGGGAAATTGTGTTTTTTTTTCAATTTATGTAAAAAAAATAGGCTTAGGGGTCGTCTTGATACTGAAATTGTACCAAACTCGGAAATTTGCAATACGAACATTTGGACATCTTATTTGGTTTTTTCGGTAAATTGTATCTTAGGATATCAAATGGGAAGTCATTCTGTCAAATAGTTTAGGAATTATAAAGGTTTAAAGTTTGGAGCTCTTATTGTTAAATTCATTTCTAATAGTTGCAAAACAGATTACAATGAGAATAAGTTCTTTTAAGCATAATTCGAAAACTACTTGACGGAATGAGCTGTCATTTTGTATTGGCATATTTGAAGTTTCTAGAAATCGATTTCTGTTTTAAAAAAAAAAAAAACTCACAGGTTACAATTCATAATTCTTTCATTTTGTAATCAAAATGTATATTTTTGATTTCAAATATTTTGATATTTTGTTTTCAAAATGTATATTTTTGAAATATATATAGTAACCTATAAAAAGCCAAATATTAGGTGTTCGTAATTCAAACCCCAGAGTTTGGTACAATTTCAGTATGAAGAAGACCCCGTAAGCTTATTTTTTTAAACATACATTGAAAACAATCATCATTTCCTGTCGAATTTTCCGTTTTTTTCTTTGACAATTTGGAAATTAAAATGGGTGTTCAATCTCTCTCTTTTCTTTTTTGGCCAACTGTACGAGGGAAAAAATAAGTAAATTGCATTTCCTTATTTTAACTGATTGTTCGAAAATTCTGGTAAGATTTCGCTATTACAGGAGCATAAATACTTGCTCCTGAAAGGTTTAAATTAAAACTAATTGCGGTATTTAAGCATTATATTCGTATTCAGAATTCCGAATAGTATAAGACAAATTACTTTACAGGCTGAATACCGGTTTCACCTCAAAATATGTTGGCTAGTTTTACTAGAAAAATAATACTGGGTAGAAAATTGTCCTATATTTTGTGTTTCGAAACTTTTATATGGAAGCCGATTATTATTATTATTAAACCGCTAACCAGGCCCCTACCTGACGGGTATTATGCATAGATTAACGACTGTGTACCTGGCCGCGGGGCGAAATTCTCTTGATCTCTTCATGGCGGATATCTATCTGACTAGCACCTTGGCCGTTATGGCTGCAGAGGTATTTGGTGAATCATTTTAGTTACTGTGTTGGTCTGATATAGATTGCTATTAACTAGGGGTTTGTGGGTACATTGTCGAATAAGGGGAAAAAGGGGGGGAGGGTCTCTTGCGTAGAATTTGTACGAGCCGCTTATACTTCCGGGCCACATTCACGCTGAAAAGCATGATAGGAGTACATTTGTGAAAGTTTCTTAATGCTATAAACTATACAGTAATGCTATAAACTATGTTATAAACTATGGTTGCTAATATATACTATGGTAAGTAAAAATCATTCAGTTTAAATCTTTGTGTTTTTACTATGTTTTATATAAAAAAATATATATATACTTATATTTTTCCTTTTGTCGTAGTTGGCTTCTTCTGTTGTCAACCTTTGGTGTTGGCGTGACGTTCGTCACTCTCGTTTGCATTTTAATCCCTTTTCATGGTTTTGTTGTCACTAAGGCTTTTTCTATCACTTTTCTTGGTAACGAGTTTTCTTGTCATGTTCACACTGTCACAAATTATGGTAGTAGTTAAGGAAATGGAAAATGATATTTCCTTACAAGGAAAGTCCCTCAATGCGAAATTCTCAATTTCGTTCAAAATTTTATTGCTATAAGAACAGGCTTAAATGTATCCACAACCGTATAAAATTAGCTGCAAAAATAAAACTGGAAGACCACAAATATTTAAAAATTGCGCCAGATTTCCAGAAAGAATGCTTTCTTGCCCATTGGCAATTTTCTTTTTGTTTTGATTTAGATCGAATTTAAAGAGAGTGAGAGCGTTCATTTTGTAAAAACAACGTGTGATGTTTTTTTTTGTTTTACTTTTGCTGTTTTCCCCACTTTTAAAGAACTGAAGAAGCAACTCATAACAGATTTGCGTTTTCCTGGAAAAAGTTATTAGATGCGCATCTATAATTGGGATTTTAACCTTTATAATTAAAATGCACCTATTCAAAAATCTCTAGCAATAGTTACTAGGGCTGCAAACGAAACAAAATGTCGCTAGTACCTGTAGTTAAACTGTGAAAATAAAATAAAATTAAAAAGCAGCCGTTTGTAAGACCGCTAACAGCAATTAAGGGTTAACCCCTTGGGGACGAGCGACACGTATACGTGACGCATAAGATGCTCAGAATCCTCGATTATTCCCACCAGTTACTTTTTATTGTAAGATTTGCCTTATTTAATGACAGCATTTCTGCGATTCAATTAGGCGAAATATTCTGTTTTGAAAAACCGGTGGTAAAAGATTAAAAATTATGTAAAGCACGCTCGTCGCGAAGGGGTTAATATAACGTGATGGCAAGGGAAATTATGTGTGTTGAATTATAGTTTTATAATGTTGTCCCTGTTATAAAAATAAACTGTAATTCGTTTCGTTTTTTCTATTATCAGAACAAATTCTTGATAAATCATCTAAACTAGTTTAAATGGATTAATTTTTGACTTGACATTTTTTACTTTACAAAAACCTATTATCAAATTCAAATTTAGGGACTTTCTTATACAAAAGAGCAAAAATTATTAAACCAACATTTGTTTGAATCTTAACTCGCATTAATTCTTATCATAGAAATAGTTAATAAATCTAAAGTGAAAAACAGGTTGATATCTTATCTAACTCATATTAAGGGACTTCTTTATACAAAAGAGCAAAAATTATTAAACCAACATTTGTTTGAATCTTAACTCGCATTAATTCTTATCATAAAAAATAGTTAATAAATCTAAAGTGAAAAACAGGTTGATATCTTATCTAACTCATATTAAGGGACTTCTTTATACAAAAGAGCAAAAATTATTAAACCAACATTTGTTTGAATCTTAGCTCTCATTAATTCTTATCATAAAAAATAGTTAATAAATCTAAAGTAAAAAACAGGTTGATATCTTATCTAACTCATATTACAAGCTACAAAATATGCAAATTACCTATTTTTAAAAGAAATAAATGGAAAGAGTTAAATTAACAAACTCATTCTTCTAAACGAATAATGCATCTGTCAGACTCTACTGTTACTTCGTGTCTTTATCTCGAATTCTTAGTGCGAATTCGCACCGACCAAAATTTCAAATGTCGGCGTTTTTTGAAAACAAGCTTTCACTAATTGGCATTTTTCATTAACAAAATGAAATTTTTGATAAAAATAAATATCCCAGTTTGATGTCTGATTAAATTTCGTATAAGAATTATGTGTTATGTTTTATTATCACTATACATCCACTAAAGTTACACGCAGTTGAATTAACGGAATCACAAATCGCACTCATGTGGAATGAACCGAAGTGTGGCGTCCAAAGTTTAATGGATTTTTGCATTGGGCAATATAACATAGGAATTTTGTCTTTTGAATTTAATAATAAAGGATTCAATGAACACTTACATAGCTGAAAAATAAGATTACGATGTTAAAAATTTAATAAATTTTTTTTTTTTTTTTAATAGTAAAGTGAAATTTATAAATGAAACTTCATGAAGGTCTTATAAATAGAATTTCCAAAATAAAATTTGTTTCTACTCTTTTGTTATATATTCTACGGAGCTAACAAGTTAAAATATGTGTAAAGGTTAAACGCAATTAAAATGATAATGAAATGTTATCATAATTGCTATACAAATGAGGGGGCCCCTTCAGTCTAGTAGAGGTTAGATCGATGTTCGTAGGTTCGAAACCAGAGCGGTCTAGGCGGGGTGACGAGAACGATTATTCATATCACTTTTTCTTCAAAAGTCTTCCCTGAAGGCACACCTTCTATAGCAATAGGGCCAAATCTGGCCGTTGCTTAACAAATCCCCTCTATACAAATGGCCCTATAGTCGTAAAATTGAAAATAAAATTCCTTAAAATTGGAGTTTGATAGAAAAGTTTAACAACATTTTACTTTTTTAGAGCCCTAAAATTTATAGAAAACACGCAATGTATATTGAAAAACAGGAAGTTCTTTAAAATTTCTTGAAATATTATAAAATACGTCAGGAAATAAATTATATTAAATATACATTGATTATGTATGATTATAAAAGGGTAGATTGAATTAGTCCTGCATTGACTAGCGAAAACTGATTTTACGACCTGACACGCGGTTCGCGTCGGGTCGGGTTGGGTTAATGCCATTGATTTTTACTGCGGGTTGGGTTTTGGTACTTGCGGGTCTGGGTCATGTTCAACAGATATTTCAGAGAAAGTCATGAATATTTTTCATATGAAGAAACTATATAACGTAAATGCACCTAGTGGGTCATCTTTCACAAGTGAGCTTATCAATTTTTAAAGTTTAAAAACAAGCCCCCAAAGCATTTCTGAAACACGAATGAAAGAAATATGACTGAAAAAAAACTCTTAACTGTTGTTAACTGTTCATAAAATGTTTGAAACAGATATTTGTTTAATGTTGGTGGAGACATGATTTTCTAGAGTGTCTTGAAAAACAGATTTTCTGACAAATTCTTACAGATTTCTTTAAGAGATAAGTATTTAAAATATTGTTTCTTTAATAATATGTTTTATTTTGCATTAAACTGCGATTTATATATTTTATTACATTCTAAATTATTTGTTACACAAGCCGGAAATTTGAAAAATGCGTGTTTTATTAATTTTGAGGGGTGGCCTGTTTCAGAGTCCCTATTTTTTAAACTGTAACCATTAGTAGGCATGAGGGATCACTTATTCGAACATATACGAAATTTTATTTTTATGCTTAATTTATTTGAATTACTGAGTATTTTTTTATGATTCCAAGCCTTTGTATATAATCTATTAGTTTTTTGTTCATCAGAACCAATAGCGGGCCAAGGGACCACTATTGGTGCACAAATGACCCCCTTCTGGAGCAAAAATAGTACAAATTCACTAAGCTACCAGACATGTGATTGTAAATAGAATAACTTAGCAGCTGAAATAGTTTATACTTCAAAGTTGGTTGACTGGTTGGTTGGATTTGCTTTTATAGAGTTTTAAATGAAATGGCTATACCTATTAACTTGTATTAGTTTTTCGATGCATTAAAGATTTGATCATAAAATAATGAAATTTTTACTGTTTTACTTGTTAGAGGATTGAGAACGTTTTTCAAAATACAACTTATACGACCCATGAATCATACAAAAATTTAAATTTCGTAACATAAAAAAATATTTAACTATTTTGACGTAAACGGATTTCCATATGGTGAAGAACAGCATTTGAAATATTTCTGCAATTGGAACTGTAGCTCTAAAACTAGCGGTTTAGTAATTAGCTATGAATGAACGATACGAAGGGACACCCTGTATATAACCTAAAAAATCGTCTTGCAGATTTTAGGACATGAATATTATGTAAAATAAGATCCAAATAAAAATTTACACAATTGAAGTGGAGTCCTCTGATCTGCATATTTACTTGTAAATTTATAGAATGTAACCCTCTAAATTTCTAAATACGTATTCATCATTGTATATATTTAGTTCTACAACTGTAAAAAAATTATATCTGTTTGGTACACACTAAATTCAAGATTTGCGTGGCTCGCTATTGGGGGTTCACTAATGGTGCATCAAAAATTTTACAACAGGGTGATTTTTTTTTTTAAGTTGTGAAAGTAAAACCCTATAACAAAAGAACCACTTATCCAAATGACCTGAAATTTCACCACTATGGTCCCAAAGCAATGGGAATTTGTTAGGCATGGTTAAAAAAAAAAGCTGTTGTAAAAAAAGTGCTGTAATTTAACAGAAACAAAGAATATTGTCAGGGGGAGGAAAGCAATGGACGGTACTTTGAGAAACAATCTTCCGTAGGCCTTCTGTCGTCATTGGATCTTTTCTAAAATTCTTAAGTGTTCGAAAATTCCTAAGAGCTATTGCTGTGCTGTCATTATTCTGATAATACAGTTTCACTAACAACGCACGGTCTGTCAATGTCACAGTCATTGCGAGGATAGCCGTAGAATAATGAACACGAGGTATGCGTGCTGCACGTTTTTAGCGCCACTGTGCGTGTAGAGTGCGCAAGCTCGTCTCTAGACTTTACCGCCTATACAGCGCCATCTGTCGGTGCGATTTTAAGTTTTTTAACCACTAAAATATTCTCATTGCTTTGGGAGCATATGGGTGAAATTTCAGGTCATTTGGTTCAGTGGTTCTTTTGTTATAGGGTTTTACTTTCACAACTTTAAAAAGAATCACCCTGTATATGCCCACTACTGGAGCATAGAGGAATGTAGCATTTCCCATTTTCACCCAGGGATATATTTTGAAGCTTTAAATATTTCTTCCGATATATGAAGGTTAGTACTGGGCTAATTCACTAATATTTGAATGATAATTAGATAAATGTCCTATTATTACGTTTACCTTATCCGAACATTAATGAGTGTATATAGGTTCAGTTTACTACATAAAAGAAAAAAATTGTTATTTACAAATTTGATAAAATCTGGCAGACAGCAATAAATTCTAGTCGCCAGAAAAAAATATTTACCACAACCCCCTCCCCCGTCATTTATTTAAAAAAAACAAAAAGGTGTTTTATAAATTAATTGAGAAAAAATAACAAGCATAGTATAGAATTATTAGTTACATAATTTAGAAAGATAATTTCTAAGTTTTCTGCTGTAACTTATCAAAATTGTATAGCTCTGAAAATAAAAAGAAAATAAATATTGTAAAGGCTGATTTAACCGACATGTTCGGAAAATGCTGGTTGCCGAATGCTTCAAATGTCCGGATAATTGAGTGCTACAAAATCTATATCTCATGGAGCGGAGGCGGGGGGCAAGAAAAGAACTTTTTGCCTACTATCCTGTCGAAGTCAGTCAAATCATTGTGATTTTATTAGTTTAAAATTTGTAGTGGGTGGACTTTAATTTTTCCAAATTAAAAAATAAAAGTTAAAAATTATTTTTTGTTTGAATATAGTTTCTAAGTTTATTTCTTAATATTGGGGGGAGAGAAAAAATAATATTTTCTGTTGCTTTCTTGGGTCAATTTTTAAACAAATAAAAAATCGCTACCAGATTAAATAACTTGGTCGTCAAATATAAAACATGGTCGCCAGTGACGACTTGGCAACCGCATTTGTCAAGCCCTGGTTATTAGAGATATAATTGTAGACTACTTTTCCATAATGGTATTAAAATATAAATTCATTTTCTTTCATTTCGGTTTCGCGGTCGAAAAAAATGGTTTGCTTTCTGGTTTACTTGAAAAAGAATTTCTACGCAGGACTCTAGACTGGATCAATGTGAGAAGAATTTTATAAATTACTTATCAGGTGAATTCATCATCTATTTAAAAAAAAAAGAAATTCTCATCTTTTCATCCTGTTTCTATTCCATTATTTCTGAGCTGAATTCTTAGTCACGAATTACACGGAAGAACTGATAGACTTAGGGTGGAGTCTATTTTCTTTCAAATCGTCAACAGCATATTTAGATTAAAAAAATTTTCCTCTTTTTTCTAAAGCTGCGTTACTGATGAGTTTCTTCTGAATGATTAACTTGTTATGTAATAACATCAAGTTCATATTGGATGGAGGAAGTCTTTTAGCTATTGTAAACGGATAAAACGGGATGGATAAATCAGAACGATAGCTGACGTACATTTAAATGCGTATCTATTAAGGAAATATTTTTTTGAAAACTTTGTAGCTATCTTTAAGCGTCGTATAACTGGAGGTTTTCGGGGGGGGGGGGGGTTATTTATACATTTTATTTTCAACACTATTTTCACTGCAGCCTAAGGTTAGTTGCAATGTTGTCACATCTTTTACCAAAACCTTGATGCAGATATAATGGTTAATTAATATGCCGTTGCTTATTGCAAATACAGTAATTAGTGAAATAGAAAATCAACGAGCTTGTGTTTAATTATCTATTGCACAGTAATATTACGGAAGGAATACCGCACCAACACTATTCAGTCTAAAAAAATATATAAATATCGTAAGCGCCGCACTAGTCAGAAAGTGCTTAATTAAGCAGTAAAATTAGTAAGCATTGCATTAAACGCTGTAAGATGATATGGCAAATTATATTTATTAATATTTAATTCAGTTTTAATGTTATTGTAAAATTTTACAACAAATTTATTTATTAAACAGTGTTAAAAATTTGCAGCAAACTGACCAGTCATAGGAGCGTTTTTTTAAAAAACGATTACAAAACCGTAATTTAACACTATTCTTACCATATTATTGCCTATATTATGGTCAGATTAAAGTTACATTAAGGTTATATGACCGTTTTCTATAAATATGGTGATATGACTGGACAGTTTGCTGCAAATTTTTAACAGTGAAGATATGTCAGTTGATATTTATAACCATAAGATAATGCGAAAATTCAACGTAGGCCACATCCTTCGTAAACGCCACACTTAAGGTGGTTCTCAAATGACCTAATCAACAACGCAAAACTTTCTGACTCATTTCTAAACGTAAAACCGTAAAATTGGAAGGCCTGACTATTGAAGCGATTTGGAATTGAAATAAGTTTTCCATTTTTTGATAAATAAATTATCTGTCGAGTTATAAGCAATTTGTGTCACGTGACGACACGATTTTCCCCTTTCTGTCTCTGCTGCCTCGGGAATTCGATTCAAAACGCCGACTTTGACACTCTTTTCTGAAAGATCTTCTGCTTTTACAAAAAAAAAAATTGAAAACATGCTTCGAAACATAGTTCCTGAATAAGAACACCTGCCAATTTCATCCGTTTCCGAACAAAAATGAATTCACAATTGTGTCAGAAAGTAGTTCCTTTGAATTTGTGAACAGCCTAAAGAAATGTTTGACTTTTTAACTCCTAAACACCATAAAGCACAATGTAAACACATTGATAAGTTACGTTACTATTGAGGTGCAATAAATCAAAATACAGCTTCAAAACATTAAAACTGTAAGATGTTAAAATTCGATTAGCCGAAATTTCGATTAGCCGAAATTTCGATTAGCCGAAAGAAAGCTCATGAAATTTTAACATCTTACAGTTTTAATGTTTTGAAGCTGTATTTTGATTTATAGTAACGTAACTTATCAATGTGTTTACATTGTGCTTTCTAAATATTTTATTGGGTGAATTTGACGTTCGTATTATATAGATTTTTCTATATATTTTTATTCCTAAACACCATCCAAGCATTCCTTCCGTAAATTACTGTATATTGATTCGCAAAACATTATCTTGCACAGGTTATTGTAAGTTTACAAATTTTAAGAGAGGATGGAGCACACTATAACAAATCTATAATATTTTTGTTTTACAAGGGTCGTAAAAGTACAGGGTGTCTCACTCCAAGCCAAATCAGGATTTCTGATCATAACATTAACAATGATGAAGCTATTTGAACAAAAATTTCAACAGACTCACCTTGCTTTATGTAAAACTAGCAAGCTACGCCCGCTTCGCTGGTCGGTTTCTACAAATGAACCTTGAATCAAACGAAATATATAATTTTATTTGACCTTGTATTTGAAAGCAATCTGTATATTTACCTGGAATATCGGTCATTTACAGTTAGGATTTGGTAAAGAACGATAAAACTATATGCAATATACTAAAACTATTACTAAAAATTATCGAATAATGCAAATAAATTAACTAACAAAATCCATCCAATAGAAGTTTAAATAAAGGCTAATTTTTGATAATCGGGTTCATCTAATTATAGAACTTTTCCACATAATTCTAAAACTAACATAGAACGATATGAAATACACTAACATAGGTGCCAACCTCTCATTAATATTCCGTAATATGCGGGTTAATTTGACCCAGGTTTAACACGTTTTCCACCAGAAATTTTTTTCAGAAATGAAATTTAATAAATTCCACGTAGAAACCTGAAATTGAATAAATAAAGATTCATCCAATAATTTTTCTGGTTTGAAGCGTTGTTAAATTAACCCGCATATTACGGAATATTAATGACATAATTAAAAATTAATAATGCAAGTCGCAAAAAATACGCCCAGTAAAACCTTTCAAACACGCTAATCTTTCGGAATCGGGTTCTTCACACATAACTGTTTGACTAAACAACGTAGAACAATATGTAGTACACTAAAATCATTCCTGAAATAGCATCTATCTAACAATACAATTCTCATCAAAATCCGTCCACTAGAACTTTTTCAAAAGTCTAATCTTTCATAATCGGGTTCACCTGATTATAGAACTTTCCCTCATAACGCTATAACTAACCTTCCCTGAAAAATTATCTATCTTACAGTTTGAGTTCTATGAAAATGCATTCAGCAGAACTCGAGTTATAAGCACCCGGAAAGAAATTTCATATATAAGGTAGAAGTAAATAAAAGTATATTGCTATTAATATGATTTACATGTGAATAAAAAAGGTACTTTTCGGTTAGCCGGGCGCCAGTGATATTTGTACATATATATATATATATATATATATATATATTCATACATATAAGTGTATATATATATATGTATATGTATGTATATATGTGTATATATACATGTATATATACACTGGTGCCCGGCTAACCGAAAAGTACCAAAAAAATATTCCAAAAATGCTGTCGTACACTTGAAAAAACACCTTTTGGCTTAAAATCAAATTGTTTGGGGGGGGGGGGGGGGCAAAAGTAAAATCAAAATCGCCAAAAACAAAAGATATATCGCCACATATTGTTTCAATAGCAATCTTGCACATTGAATATGTTTTTAAGTATTACGAACATTCCCAATCATGTTTAAATTAAATATTTTCGTTTTATAATATTATCTCTCATCAAAGCTGTTTTTCTTTCCTTTACTAGTATCTTTCTTTTTCTTTTTTTTTTAAAAATAAAATTAGCAACAGTTTTTTATTTTATTTTTCGAGATGTATAGCCTTTTTAATTCTTTCTGCAAAATTAATGGTCGCCAAAAAATTAGCAATGGTAACCTTTTCGGCCAAAATAACAGAACTTTCTATCATAATTCTATAACTAATGTACGTAGAACAATTTGTTATATACTAAAACCTTCCCTGAAAAATTATCAATCGAACAGTGCAAGTTCCATCAAAATACCCTTCAGCGGAACTCGAGTTATAAAGGAAAGGAACTAAATTTGCGTTTGTGTTTTATATATATAGTAGAAGTAGATGTAACAATATTGCAAGAAATGGTATACACCCTTCTTCACACCCGAACAGGCTCTCCAACCCGAAAATTCTAGTGAAAGTCCAGCCGAAATCCGACCCAAATCTGATAAAACAATTACGTGGACTCGAAACCTGAACCGAATCCGAACCAGAAAATAATTAATCCATATTTTAATACAATTATGGGGAAATAGTTTTGGAATTATATCTCTAATATTAATTTTATCTTTTGTGTTGGAAATAAACATTTGCACATAACCAGGGGTCGGAAGTAGCGAAACTACTATAGTCGCTACTTTTTACAGTAGTTTGTAGTGTAGCGCGCTACATTTTGAACAATGTAGTGTAGAGAGTTGCGCGATACAAAAAATCAGTAGTTTGTAGCGAGAACCGACGCTACTTTTAACGTTACTTCAGGAGAAAAAAAAAGTGCCATTCTGCAAATCACGTGGTCAAAACTCGCTTCTTTTGTGCAGAATTTGTTCTGCTCAAAAAATTCCGAATCGCAGTGGCAAATCTCAGCTGCAGTGTATAGGAACGCATCGCATGAAGTCATAGATTTTTCCATTGACACTTGCTGCTGAAATCAAGTACTAACCCACCAAATAAATTAATTTTCTTGTTGGCAACACTTGTCCATTCACCTGTCTTCATGTTTTAACGCCGGATTTCTTATTTTTCGGAATTGCTCCATTTACAGATGTATTTATTGTTTGCATTTAGGGTTATTTTTCTGTAATTTTCTAGATTATAATATCACTTTTAATTTTGCTACGAAAATTGTTAAGTGTGTATAAACTAACGTTTTCGAGACAAACACAAAACGTTTCCTTGTATGGTATCTTTCTTAATTTTTTAATGTTCTCGGTTATGTCGCATTTATTTAATTGTATCCCGGCAGACGCGATATAACGAGGGGTCACTATATTATTTAATCCCTGTCTTCAATTTCTAGTGTAAATGGAACACATTGACAAAATTTGAAAGTAGTTTGTAGTCGCTACTTTTTAAAACAAGTAGTTGTAGTTAAAAACACATTTTCGACAAAGCAGTTGTACGAGTTGTAATTTTCCAACTGGACGAAAAATGCCCGGGCCAGGATTCGAACCTGGTATCTCTTGGCTGAAGCTGTCATGCTCTACCAACTGAGCCATCCCGGTCGAATCTGGAGGACCTAATTCATCCAGTTAACCTTATTGATCATAGCATCTGGTCTGATATCTGAATCAGCTCAACAGAATTAATCGCAGGACATTTTTCGGACAACCGGACATTTTTTCGTCCAGTTGGAAAATTACAACTCGTATGATATTTTTACCAATTTGAATAATTGTGTTAAAATTTATCTAAAGTAGTTGTAGTTCGCTACAATAAAAAAGTAGTTTTTCCGACCCCTGCACATAACCCTTTGAAGAGAGATGGCACATTTTCCATACCACTTAATTTTAATCAAGATTTGTACCCGAATTTTTAAAGAAAATTATTATTTAAATTATTTATTTATTGAATTTGTTGTTGGACCCTTAACCGCCCTAGTGATCAAACATTCACTGACAAATATGAGGTTACAATTTTGGCTGAAAAATTTGTCAAGTATTTTTCTAGATACCTGGCAAAACGTCTAAAATCGAAACTTTTGGCCATATAGTGTGAATGAGTCAACGGTAATTTTATGTCCCAATGCAATAACTTCTCTAAGAATAATAAATGAAATTTGTGCAGTGTATGGTTGTGCATAAATAAGAGGAACTTCATTATGGTATTGTCTTGCAATATGAAATACTAATGTTTCTCTTTGCTACGAAACGGTAATATCATAAACAATTTTAGAACGTTCCCAGAATACCTCTCAGAGCTCGTCGGTTGGCGTCAGGAGACGTTGTGTCAATAAACATTTGTTTTTCATGTTTGGAAAATTTCAGGAGGTAAGTTAGTAGAAATAATATTTTTACATTGAAACTAATCATTATATACACACAAATAGTAACAGTTTATCATGTAAGGCTCGTTTTTTAGTTAAATATATACAGAGGATATTTTTTTTCCAAACTGACAGGATCAGGCTATATGGACTTTCTCATGCCCAACTTTCTCATAATACCTTTCGAAAGAGTTATGATTATTATTATCATTATTGTTATTTGTTTGCATGTGAGGAAATTTCGTAAAATGATTTTTGTCTACAAATAACTAATCACAAATAGTTGAAGTTTGTGATTATATTTAGTTTTCGTGTTTTAAACAATATCGAACACTGATATTGCCTCAAACGTAAATAGTATTATATAATACCCGAAGTTCCTATATGTTACATACAAAAGCAGCAAATACATTTTGAAACATAGAAATTTAAACTGCAATTTTCTGAATTTCAGGAAATTTACAGAATTTAATGTTTAAGGCTGTTGCGGTTCTGTCCGGACACATGCAGCCCATGGGCCACAGTTTGGTCAGACCTAAACTGGGGAAGGTCTGAGCTAAACGGAAGCGATTTTTTTAGAATATTTTTTATCTTCATTTTACATGGATGAGAATTTGGAGAACAAGAGAAATGGCAATGTTTAAGAGAAATCTAATATTACATAATTAAACAAGTGTTATTAACCCGGAATCACTAGGCATTTTAGGTCTTTAAGGCCGAATACTCATGATCGCGCGTGTTCCAATTTATTGCAATTGTTTGTCTTTCTAGCAAGTTATCCAATCCTAAAAGGTGATACCTAAAAAACTATATTAATGAAAAAAAGCTTTTGTCGAAGTGTCTATCAATTTGTCGATGATGACTAGGAAAATCTATCGCACGTAGAGGTCTGCAAATTTGGTTCCGAATAGACGATAAAAAGGATACCTAAAGCTCTGATTTTGTATTTTTTATTAATTTTTTTGTTATTTTTGTTTTGAATGGAACGATTCGCGTATTTCTCCGATTTTCCAAGTTCGCTGGCGATTTTGATCCACTTACAAAAGCCATCCAAATGCAATTTTTTAGCCCCATATAGAAAATTTGATCTTCGTTTGAATAAAGTTTATTGGGATTTCATACAGCGATTTTTCTAACAAAGTCTCCATTTTGCCGAAAATGAGAAGTTTGTTTTTATCAAGCAATTTCTATTTGATACCTCATCCATCCAGTCTTCCATATGATTGAATATATTAAAATGAATTCACCTTGCTTTAAAAAGGATGTTTCTTCTTATCACCGGGAATGGCGTCGTTACTATAAAATTAATGGCATTTATTTTAAACATCCAATAATTAAAGTTTTAAAGGAATATTTTTTATTCAAAATATTTAAACTATGCAAGCAAGGTCACCGCATCGTAAAAATTACGATGCTTTAATATTTATGATGCTGTATAGGGTATGCGGAGAGGTTAATGATCTGTGGTTAAATAAACTATATTGCAACTGAAGCAACATTTAGATGGGGAGTATGAAAACTATCACTTTTAGTTATTCAGACGTAACATGCGACAATAATAATAATAGCTTCAAGTTAGTGGGAAAATATGTTACAATAGGACAAAAGCTTTCTATTAATTGAAATTAAATTTAACCCTTAACTGTTGTTATGGTGCCATTTCGCCCCCACGTATTTTACTACTCGTGTCATTTCTTCAGACATCAGTAAGATTCAGATAAAAATAATCAAGTATAGAAATGATATAATTACCGATTTACTCAACTGACAAATACAGTCATGTAAAATTACCATTGATTCTATAATTTTTTTTTAAATTATTATTATTTTCTATTTGTTTATTTTTTACAATACTAGTCGCACACGAAATGATACCCTGACGCCTTGCGTACAAAAAATTCACGACAGCAGTTAAGGTTTAAATAAAACTGCTGTTTTTTTTTACAATTTGTTTTAATTTCTATATCTTTGTATCTATCTGCAGTTATATTACTATTATCTTTTCAAACTAAGTAGACTACATTAAATTAGAAACATGACGTAAAACTTATTATTTAATTTTTGGTATTTTGGACAAATTTAAATTTTAGAACATATGTTTTCTTATGTAATTAGACTCCAGCGAAAGTTGTTTAGCTTTAAACAGATATAATTAGTAGTTCGGAGATCAATAATACCGCGGCAAGAATTAAAACACCCCAACTCTGACCTCCCTATATATCGAACTACTCAGTGTAAAGGCTTCAAATTTTCTGAACATACTATTCAAAACATGGGGAAACGGATTACGCGAAAAAAAAATTTTGTTCCAGAAATACCGATAGATGGCGCTGTACAACGGAAATATGAAAAAAAAAAAAGAAAATTTGAAGAGTTGAAGTGGATGCATCATGGTCATGGCAGATTCTGTGGAACGATGAGGACCATTTCCACCTCAGTATTAGAACAGTGAACACCCATAAATGTAGCATTTGAGAAAGTGAAACCTTCCAAGCGATTCCACTTCACTCACCGAAAGTTAGTCTGGTGTGGATTCACAGCCGCATTCATTCTTCGAATGGACTATTCGCAATGACCCTGTGACATGCATTGTGAGGGCCAACAGGTACAAAAGGATGTTGGAAACTCTTGTGGTACCGCATCTGCAAGAGCGGCAATATCTTGATTCAATTATCTTTATACAAGATGTAGCGCCTTCGTACATTGAACTCTGTGTACAGTAGTTTCTTCGGCAACGTTTCACTAATGACACAGTAATCAGGCGTGCGTTTCCGACAACCTAGCCACTTCGTTCTCCGGATCTTAATCCGTGTAATTTTTGTCTGTGTGGACACTTAAAAAATCTTGTTTATCGAGGGCGTCAGATAATCTTGGCAGATTTGAAAGAAGGTTAAAATGCTCTGCATGTGAGCAGCATCTCAGTCGACCAGTTACGATCCGCAGTTGAACAAGCTGACCATAGACTGAAAATGTTACATCTTCAAGAAGGGAATCATATTGAGCAGCATTCCCTGCGTCGATAAGGTCCTTGTCACATGAATGATTGGTACGTTCACATAAAATGTGTTTTTGTGTCTTTTCAACATATGCCCAGCTGTACAGCGCCATCTGTCGGTGATTTCTATGACTGATTTTTTTCGCATAGTCAGTTTCCCCATGTCTTGAATGTTCCGTGTACAAAATTTGAAACTTATACATTGAGTAGTTCAATAAATTGGTCGGAGTAGGGGTGTTTTAATTATGGCCACCCTGTAGATCAATATTGGTTACAAAAGCACTGTCCTTTGTTTAAGAGGTGAAACAATAAAGAAAATTGCTGTTAGATGAATTTGAAATTCCACATTAGCAACACAAATTATGCCACATTTTTTTATCTGAAAATTATGAGAAACTACAATTTTTTTTTAAAGTATGGGCTACGAAAAGTGCATTAAGGCGAAAAATATCTCACTGAATACAATACTTATTACTTTGCTTTACATATACACACTTTCGAACTTCGGCCTGATAATCTCTGTTTATATTCCACACTAGCCTTCCAAAGTTAAAATGCAATTTTTTTTCTAACTTATAAACAAATTAATGTAAAACATTGCAATTTGGTACATATATGTGCTTCTTCCTCTGAAACGTCACATAACAACATAACAAGATGAAAAGAAAATAATACTTTTGTAATATACGCAGTCTATCAAAAATGGTTAAAACATGATGCATCCTATGCTAATATTACAGCCAACGAAAGAGACAGGCCGTGGCACTCCACCAATCTTCGCGGCTTTACAGCCTACCTTGATCGCGTGGCAGTTCGGCAATGGTTGGAAAACAGTCTATCTTGACCACGTTATAGCCAAGAGGTGTGGAAGTATCGCGGCATCTCTTTCGTTGGCTGTGGCTAATATGGAAACAGAGTGTAGCCACCCGCACAGCTATAGAGGTCGTATATAACAAGCCTTCATAATTTTAATGAGGTTGTTGATGACAGCTTGTGGTAACAAATTCAACTCATCTAAATCACGTATTTTAATTCCTGAAGTGTCCTGGGACGTCACGGTTCTTCGTAGAGCATCCCAAACATGCTCAATGGACCCTATTCCCCGTTTGGGTTCGAGGCTACGATTTCGGAAATGTTTCCCCAAAGCACGTGACTCAACGTCACAAAAAATATGGTCCGTTACTGCTCTATGGCATCCAACCCTGCTTTGCAAAATGAGTCGTTTCATAATTAAGACCTACAATATTGGAAATATTTCCCCAAAACACGTGACTCTGACGTCATAAGAAATGGGATCCCTTTCTTGCGAGCCAATCTATACGCCGAATAACCTTTCCCTCAAGATAACATTAACAAATTGTACCTGGTGTGGTCTCGTGTTATTGTCATTTCACACGCTTGAATAAGCCATCTGGGGAAGAAACGATGCAAGTTCTCGCTTCAGGAAGATATCCTGCAAGGGCATTCCATTGCATGTAATTTTAACTTCTTCAAAAAGATTTTTTATTTTTTTAACAATTTCCTCTTTTATGTGACATTAATTTTCTGCATTAGAAGACAAGGTTAAAAATTATCTAAATTTAAATATCGAAAACTTTCAAACTTGTTTATAAGAAATGATGATTTCAATAGAACTTTACCATTAGTTAAAGGGTCATCATTTCTTGCACCGATAACTTCGATTATCATCCTGTATAGTTCGTTTTAATCGCTAATCGTCGATAAAATTAAGTCTGAACTGGCAGTTGGATATAAAAGTCTCATATGGACAGGCTTATAATTGAGTCCCTTATACGCGGGAATAGTAAAGCGATCTCTTACCTTTATCTTAAGTGTATCTTTGAAACATTTAGCCTGCAAATATCTCTCCTAATCTCTCGTATCCAGAAGGTCATAAACATTTTGCATCTAGTTTTAACATTCTATCCGAAGAATTTGTGTTCTGTAAAATTGCAACCTTTTAAAAAATATTGGATGAAAGCGAAATATAATCGCGCAAAATAAGCAACGAGAGAGAAACAACATCTATAGGGAGAAATGTCATTAACAAATTTTAACAACTTCAAAAAAGTTCAAAGTGAAATTTGACTCTAAATAAAATTTGAAGCTAATAATCTAAGATTTTCAGGCTTCTAAATGTCGGAGAGCGTGAAATGTTCTACTCATCTTGCTGTTGACAGGATCCGTTTGTCATGTTCTGGAGCATCGATACCACTCTCATCAGATATTGCAAAGTTATCAGATGGGAAATAAAAGAACTGCTTTAATCAGATTGCGGAAATAGAAATATTCAACAGGAGGAGTTTAATGACAGCACACTTTCGATACATTTTATTTCGCAGTACAAATGGATTTCTGCGCTAGTTCAGGGTTCAGCATAAATATCAGTTAAATTTTCTTCATAGCCTTCTCCATAGGATTAAGGAGTTTACTTACTTGCAAGGTAAAAAAAAAAAAGTGTAATTTTGGGGAATTTTTTTCAGGAAAATTGAAAAACTCTTTTTGTATTTTGTTTATTGCACTTTAAAGAAAATAAATTGATTCTTTAATGACGAAATAAAGTTGTGAGTCCCCAGCAGACAGCCGTCCACGGTGCGCACCGTAACTCTGTCAAAAATGCCATCTAAAATTATAAAAAGCATAATACATTTACTCCAAACACTTAAAACTAGACAGTAAATGTTCGGTTTTTGGAAAAAATTATTTTGAACAAAATGGTGGCCGTTCAAATTTAAGGTACCAATTTTCTCAAAATATTTTGAACGTTTATAAAAAAATAGAAAAAAAATCATCAGATCACCAAAAGGAACGATCACACTCTACACAATATTGTTGTTAAAAATGAGTCAAAATTTGAAGAGGATGGGTCGAGATTGGTTCGAGTTATCCTGATCACCGACTTTAAAAACATCGTTTTGAGATATTCCCGTTTAAAAATTCAAGTTATGGTTTTTGTATGACAGAACAACATAAATTAAAACGGTGTAATTTTTATCAGATCGACTAAAAATGTAACTGAATATTCTTTATTAATTGCACTTTCAGAAAATGCAATTAAAAATGCATGTTTTGAAAGTTTGTAGGTAGGTATCACTCCGTAAGTGCGTGTAACAGTTTTGTTATACTTAAAAATTAATATTTCCCTAATACGACCTGTCGCCTAAAGTAATCGTATCATTATTTGCTATACTCAACCCTTCTCCATTTACTGCATGAGTGTAAGCTTTTGTGATTCGAATGTTGAAGAAAATGTTTGACAAAATGTATTGACAAAATGTTTCACTACCAAAAAAATTCCCCTGTATGAGAGTAATTTTGTCACAAACCGCATTCAAATTCAAATAAACCCATCCCTTCACTTTTTATGAACTTTTGAAATGTTAACAAATTTCTGGGATACTCGGTTACATCGTATTTAATACTAATTAAGCCAATTGATGTCACTCCTTCATAGTTTGCTATTTTGGCGGAAAAATTCATTTTGAAGGAAAATTCATTTTTAATTAGGCTTATCAAATTTAATTGAAAGGATATGATTAAGGAATTCATCCAAGATACTTTCAAGACCAATACACTGTCCCAATTAGGGGACGCAAAATGCTGGACCGAAATACAAACAAAAACCTGAAATAAAAATACTGAGCCAATTCAAATAATTGAATTGGTTTGGCATTTCGTTATCGTGATGACACGTTTTGCGTGTTTTAATTTTGTGTGTCTCTTTAAACAAATTATAAGAGATGCATACTTGGTTAACGATCTCATCCAAAATACTGGAAAGTTCCATACATTGTCACATTTAGGTTCGAATGGGTTCATTATTCGGATGTTATCGTGATGATAGTATTTGAATTATAGACAGATAGATACACGAAGTTGTTGCAATAGGTCTAATTGTATAGAAAGCATACTAAAATGGGAAGCTTTTCTCTACTAAAAATTTTTCAATAATAATTTAAATCCCCTCTGTATAGAATATTTTCTGTCTTTTGTTCCTTCACTGTCCTTCTGTGAGAAAATTTCACTTTACCATTTACCATGAATTTATCTATACCGCGTATTTTGAATAATAATTTGAATATCTGTTTTCTGGTCAGCTTATAAATGTCATTGTACTATAAGCCGACTTCCCCAGACAGTTTCAGCAGGGTGCTACACCCTTTGATTTAAAAATAATGCCCTTCTAGCTCATAGTAAAAAAAAAAATGTGCTCTTACTGCTGTTTGTATAAAAACATTTTCTTGCATAGCAAAACATTATTCGTCGTGTCTTGAAACGATTGCTCTGACTTTTAAACCTTAACTGCTGTTAGATATCTCACAGAATCCTTATTATTTTTTTAATATTCCCAGTTTAACTATAGATACTGGGGAATTTTTGTTTCGTTTGGCCTCCTGGTACTACCATTAGAGACTTAAGAATAGGGTTTGGCGCTATTTAACATAATAGGATAAATAACATTGTTATTGTGTTAGAACCTGTTAACGCATTAATATGTTACTTAAAAGTCCCTGTTAATTTAATAACAATTTACCGAGAAGAGCACCATCTTGGCACTTGTCTTACACAGAAATTCATTTCAAAACCCCAACTTGACATAATTTTCTAAAATATATTTTGCCTTTATCGAAAAATGCAAAACGCTATTCGATTCTAAGATTTTTTAATAAGAACACTTGGAAAGTTTTTGCGTTTACGAAAAAAAAGTGATTTCAGGAATGTGTCAGAATGTAGCTAGTCAACATCCTTAAAGAAAACATAGTGTGCGAGAACATATACAGTGTTCCACAAAAGTCATGGTACAGAGAGTATATAGTTCTTTAAAAATATGCAAATTTTACAATGAACAGAAATAAAATTAGTTTACAAACGGAATTAATTAATTAGCATCCTTTGTTACATTATACAATGCAATATTAATAAAAAAAAGTCCTTTGGATATACTTAAAAAAATATTAGAAAATTATTATAATTCAAAAATACTTCCACAAAAGTCATGGTATAAAATCTTTAATTTTTCACTCATTTGCATATTTTACCGAACTAAGTTGTAGTGTCGCAGTCTCCACAGCAAAGTTAAATGTACCATCTTAGCAGAAAAGAACAAATCTGAATTTTCAAAAAGGCCGCTAAACGAACTTACAGTTGAATCGTTAATCTTCATGAAAAAATCTTCTAGTGAAATTTCTGAAATAATGTCTCGAAGCCGTCCACCATCCAAAAAATAATGAATCGGTACAGAAAAGAAAGGGATGGAAAATAAACTTCGAAACTGCCGCACCAAAACCGCTGAACAGTGAGAGATGTTATAATAATAAAACGCCACATTTCTGAAAATCCCTCAATTAGTGCTAGAAAAATAACAGAAGAGTTGCAAAAGTAGGGCAACAAAATAGTACATAAACTATCGGAAAAGCCGTTAATGGTACTGGGTTTCGAACAAGAACTGGAAGGAGCATCTCTCCGATCAACAGAAAGAAAAGAATCGAGTTTGCCAGAAAATATTTGCATACATCCCCTGATTTCTGGAAACAGGTAATTTTGTTTTCAGATGAGTCTAGTTTAATATTGTTAGCATAAATGGGCAAATTAGAGTTTGGAGGAGAAAGGGTGATGCAATGAATTCCAAAAATACGACAAAAACTGTAAAGCATGGCAGAAGAGGTGTAATGGTCTGTGGCTATCTGTTAGCTTAAGAAGTAGGAAATTAAGACTTCATTGAGACTATCATGAAAGGATTCGGATATTTAAACATTTTAAAGATAAATTTGAAGGACAGTGCATTGAAGCTAGTTGCAAAGGCAATTATTATTGAATTTTCCTTGTATACTATAGCATAGGCTGTTATTAAATAACTCTTATTTTTTAATTCAATTTTATTTGTACTCATAATGGTTATATTTGCATATTTTCCGAAAACTGCTTCCGGTACCATCACTTTTGTTGAATACTGTAATTTCCACAAAAATAAGACAGTTTAGGTAAAGTTTTAACCCCTTAACGCTCGCACCCGATAAGTGCAGGCTACTTTTTTTAAATTCAGATTGTTTGATTGCCCCCACTTTTTTGAAGTAGAAATATTCACCTTATTTAATAGAATATAAAATATTGACAGAATAAAGCTAATTGCACTGTTTTAAAAAACTGGTGGGAATCAAGCAATCTGAATTTTTTAAAAGTATCCTACACAGCCCGTAAATGTCACGGGCACGACCGTTAAGGGGTTAAGCTATATTGCCTATTTTTACAAGTAAATGTCTTAAGTCTTGCCTTAAAAAGAAAAAAACGCAAGTCGAAATTTTCAAAACCTACTGATGAGAGTTATATTTCTACCAGGAAGAAAAAGAGTAAAATTCTTCCTAATTTCATATTTTTTCCCGCAATGGGTAACAGATAATTATGTTCCCAGTAACGGAATTGTCTGTTTAACCTTCTATAACTATTTCCTCTAAATGTGATTTTTTGAACCATTGGGTTGCTGTTCAAATAATCACTCTTTTAACTAAAATGACATATATGTTCTTTTGAAATTCTTTTTGCAATCCAGTTATGACATATGAATATGCGGAAGAAATACATGTTTGTGTGTAATTTTTTGGAACAAATAGGGTTAGCTCTCCGAATTTATTGGGGGGCGTTGACCATTTTGTAGCGGCTGGCTGTTGTATTCTGTCTCCTCGTGTCTATTATTTTGGCTCTTGCGGTTATTGTAATAAAGTAAGTGTATCGTTTCTGCTTTTTCTCGGGATTGGTCGAATATTTACTGGGTGTTCATTTATATTATTTAGCTGTAGCTGTAAGTAGAGTTTTATTTTCCTTGTTTTGACTATGTAACTTGGGTTGTGCATGTCGGGTATGGCCAACTCGGCTTTTAATTTTGCTAATGATGCTAATGCTGAACAAGTTCCGGCAATTGGGGAAGTTGACAACTATGTCTTAATTAGTGACTAACTGTCCAAATGTTGCACCGGTGTCCTCTCTATTGGATATGGCTGCGGAGAATTGTGGAAATTTTTTTAATATTTTTTTTTGCAAAGTGTGGACTCACGCACAATACCTACTCGTGATCCTCGTGTCGTGCAAGCTGAATTTAAAGCTAAAGTTGCTCATGCTGTGGACATAGATAATATCCGGTATACTAGGGCTGGTTGTATAATCATAAGTACAAAACAAGTGGATTGTGCTAAGGAGGTTTGCAGCCTGTCTGAGTTTTTGGGTGTGGCGGTTAAAATTCGTGTTGTCTGGGAAAATATAACTAACAGATTTCTGCTGTTTAACATTCCGGTGGATATTCCGTTGAATGAGGTCGGCCAAGAAATCACAGAGAGTAATAATGTACAAATTCTGGAACTCCGCCGGTTCCTCCGTAAGGACTCGAAAAATTCAGTGTCTCCGGTTCTGGTGACTGTTATTGGTACATCCATTCCGACGGAGATAAAAATGTGGTTCACAATTCAGAAAATACGTCAATTCATCGACAGACCTCGCCAATGTTCGGTCTGTTTCAAATTTAACCACCCTTCTGGTAAATGTAAATCGCTACAGCTCTGCGTCACCTGCGGTTTACAACATACTGGCCAATGCTCTACTCCAGTGAAATGTGTAAATTGTGAGGGGGAACACCGGTCAGACTTCAATCAGTGTCCTTCCCGGATATCTTAATTAGAATTTTTAAAATTCAAAAGCAGCAACTTTCTCTCCTTCGTTGACGCGCGTAGAAAATACTCCATAAAGGTTACTCCTGGCAGGTATGATGAGGTGGCCAGTGTTAAGACATCGGACTTTGAAGAAATGCGAAAATTCATTGACCAACAATATGCTCAAAGTATTGGTTGATTTTTCTTTAAAACACTCGGATAAAATCATCGAAGCGATTAACGCCCTCAGCATTATGTTGATGAACTGCTTAGCTAAGCTGAGTGAGGCTTCTCCTGAGCGTAAGCGAGCAAATAAATCTGGCGGAAGTCAATAATAAAAAAAAAACTTTGATTTTGGGTGTCTGCAAGTGTCAGTTTCCCAGTATATTACTAATCCAGTTTTGCTCCGCTATTTTTTTGGGACTTTTTTATTCACTTTTAATGGGTTTCAGTGTGCTTCAATGGAACTGTAGGAGCATAATAAACAAACAATCCTGGCTTAAGTGCCCTCTATTTACTATAGCGGACGTGCTTGTGTTGCAGGAAACGTTTCTCACGCCAGAAAATCTTTGGTTATCCCAGGTAAAATAGTCTATCGTCTGGATAGGATCGCCCGTCCAGGTGGCGGCCTGGCTATTGCCATAAATTCTGCTTGGTCGTCCCGTCAACTTAACTTCAACAACCTTGGATTTGCAAATGAGATCATGGGAATTCATCTTGACTACGGATTGGTGCACTTAAATATAATCAACGTTTACTCCTCCTCTGGCCTGATTGTGGCCGACCTTACTAAGATCTGTGATAGGCTTGCTGGCTCATCTCTCATCCTTTGTGATTTCAACCTTCACCACCGTCTTTGGGGTTCCCCGGTGTCTTCGCGGGCTAGTGATAGCCTCGTTGAGTTGATGTCGGCAAGTACGTTTTGCCTAATGAACTCTACTGCTCCTACACATGTGGCACCAAATGGAGCATGCTCTCTGATATAGCTATCGCTTTGCACCCCTGATCTTCTCGCCCGTTCTACGATCCATGTCGAAGAAGAATTATATGATAGCGATCACTTCCCAATTAATATTGCAGTGGATCTCCGCACTCCGGTTCAGCCAGGCTTCACCCTTTTCAACTGGTCGCGCATAGGTAAAGAGGTCAATGCAAATCTGCAGACGATTTCTGACATCGATTAACATTCCTTTCATACGTTAGTTCTCCTGGCCATGAATAAACACAGTTTCTCTAGGTCCAAGCCCGCGAAGTGCCTGCCAGCTGGGTGGACGGCAAGGTGCAGCTACCTGAGCAAGCAGAAACAATTCCTCCTTAAAAGAGCCCGTCGGCTGGTGTCTACTGAATACTGGAGTTAAGTACAAACGGACTGCGGCAAAGCTCCGTCAGGTGGTGAGAACGGTGAAGCAAAGATTCTGGGATGCGGAGTGCCGCAAAGCTAATGACCCGCATATATTATTCAAGATCTTCCGTAAAATCAGAAATCGTTCAAGCCTGTCCCCAGATTCACATTTTTGTATCCAAATTGCTGATTCCTTCAACTCTGATGCAGCGGCGCAAGCCGAAGCCTTTGCTAACCAGTTTAGTCAGGAATGTGACCATCAACCTCTCCCTTTTATCTATGGTAATGAAGTGAACAGCCAGCTTAACTCTCCTTTTACTATGCAAGAATTGAAAGATGCCATCAATCGGACAAGAATTACCACTTTACCACTCCGGGTGAGGATAAATTGAGCGCTGCCTTTTTTAAAGCCTTAAATGACCACTCTTTCCAATGCCTGCTGCAGATTTTTAACAACAGCTGGATCTCAGGTGATATCCCGGCTGCTTGTACCTCTGCGGTTATCCTTCCTATTTTAAAGCCTGGTAAATCTAAATCTCATGTTTCCTCCTACCGTCCGATTGCTTTGACCTCTGTTATGTGCAAAATCTGTGAGAGAATTATATCTTACCGTATTAATCTTCACCTGCTTAGAAATAACATAATTGACCGAAGACAGTTGGGTTTCCAACCGTTCCGTGACTGCCATTCTGCCCTCGCCATTCTCCATCAGGATCTCTTACTTGCAAAGAAGGAGAGAAAATTCATATTGGGTGTATCCTTAGATCTTCAGGCTGCGTATGACTCTGTCTATATAGATGGCCTTATGTATACATGTGCACAACTGGGCATTACGGGCTCGATTCTTCGATGGCTGCATCGCTTTCTTTCCGATAGAAGGATCAAGGTCTCCTGGAGAGGTGTTCTTTCGACAGCCCGCGGTATCGGTAAAGGGGTGCCTCAGGGCTCGGTTTTGAGCGCGATTCTGTTCACAATCTATTTGGCGGACTTTTATGAAGTGTTGGAGGGTCTCGGCATTAAGTTTCTCGTATATGCAGATGATATTTTTATATATTGCGCTGCTGCCTCTTTGGAGTCCTGCAGAGAAAAAATCCAAGACGCGCTCAGGCTCATAGTGCAATGGTGCTCCTACTGGAAGCTATCGATCAGAGCAGACAAATGCCATGCCATAAATCTATCAAGGAGGTTGGAGGAATGAGAGTTCCAATTTACTATTAACGGCGGTCTGATTGACTGGTGCTCGGAAATTAAGTTTCTTGGTTTCGTCTTTGCTCGCCGGGGTGGATTTCGCAGACATGCAGAGTACCTACGGGAAAAAGTTTTCAAAAGAATCAACATTTTTAAGGCCCTGGCCCAGAGGAGTTATGGGGCAAGATCATACCACCTCCTGACGCTAGCCTCCTCCGCAATTCGGAGCGTACTTGAATATGGGGCAGCCATCTTAGTCTCAGTATGCAAGTCCATTTTTCTAAAGTTGGAGGTTCTGCAGACTTGTGCAATAAGGGTGGCTCTGGGGCTTCCGGGGTGGACCCCGAATTTACTACTGCGTAAACATGCTGATGCTCTCCCTATTGTAGACAGGATCAGGGATCTAGATTTCCGGTTCTGGATTAAACAGCAATCTCTGGGCAGCTGGTTATCTTTTTGTGAATTTCGCACAGATGGTTTGGTCGCTTTTGTGGAAAGTTTACCATGTGTTTCTGAGAATTTGAATGAGTTCGGCTGCAGGCCGGATCATCTGCTGTGTTTCCAAGTTCCTCTGCTGACGAATACAGATAAAGTACAATTTTTCCCTCGAGCCTACCTTTCCAGAGAACAGAGCTGGATTCGAGCATTATAGCTCCCCTGTTTGCAGATTTTATTCAAGAGTTTGCGGGGTCCTGGAACATTATTACCACCGATGCATCAAAGTCGTCCTCTCTTACTTCGATAGCTGGCTGCTCATCAACAGGTCAGTTTGGTTATAGAATCCCCCAGGTCAACACGATTTTTTCTGCAGAGGCTCTGGCGATTGGCATGGCTTTGGATGAGCTGGTATCATTGTCGCTTCCGGTTGTAATCGTCACTGATAGCCTTTCTGTTCTATCAGCGCTCCAATCGACGCACTTCAAGTCTCCCAAGGTTGTTATCTGGCTCTATAATAAAATTCTTCGGGTTTCAGCCCATATTCCGCAACTCTTCTTGTACTGGGTACCGGGGCACCGGGGGATCCCTTTAAATGAAAAAGCTGACAACCTGGCCAAGAGTGTGTTTGAGTTTGACACTATGATTGACTGGATCTCATCAGAAGATTTGATCTGTGCACAAAAGAAAAAGATAGTCAGTTTGGGCTCACCTATAGCACCTGCAAATATCAGTATTCACACGGGAATATTCCCAGTGCTAAACAGACGTTCAGTTGGTCTCGCAATAGACGAGACAATGTTTTAATTTCAAGGTTTCTATGTGGTATGCTGTTAACCCCTGCGATTTTGGCTCGTTTTAATCTGTTAGCGGACGGCAGTTGCCGCACCTGTGGAGTAGCTGACTCCTTGGAGCATATTTTATTTTGGTGTACTAAATATCAGTCCCAGCGTCGTTGTTGTCGGAATAATGATACTCTGAATAGTGTGTCCTTTCGTTCGATGGTGTGTTTTCTTAACAATTTCTGTTCTTCTAAAGACTTTCATGCAGCTACTCTGCACTTTTTCTATAGTATTGATCGCTTTTAAAAGGTTGTTTTGTTCTTTGTGATGGTTGGCTCTTGATTTTGGATAATTAGGGACAACAGCCAAGTAGCTGTAGGTCTCATGCCCCCCCCCCCCCCCCCCCCCTTCAAAGTTCAAAGTTGGAACAAAATAATGAAATATCCGTTTTGCAGGAATAATAAACAAATAAGATGATTTTCGTGTATGGACTTAAAAGCGGTCTAATGATTCGCGCTCGCTTTGGAAGTTTTTGCTGGCACTGAGTATGATAGTGTGTGTAAAGGGGAGGTTGGTGGCTGTAGTCCTGGATTATTTCGAAGATAATTTAAGGCTTTCGCGTTATTCTTTCTGAACTGTGCAGACTAGCAGTTTTTTTTTCTAATACTGATGTTCTACATGTGTTAACGGAATCGTAGAATTTCATTTTGTTTTAATAAATATAACAAATTTTTTAAAATATACATTTATTGACTGCTTTGCAGAGCTTGAAAATTATGATATTTTAAATAATATTTTCCCTTTCTTCTAAAATAGATCCAATTTTTTAACGAATTTTCATTTGAATGTGTCTATGTAATCATTAATATTGCAATTTTGTATACAGTGGATTGCGAACATATAATCGGTAAAATGCTGTACTTTAAAATGTTTGTATAATATGTATGCAATATTCTTTTTAAAATATTTTTTTAATTGTACGTAATGTAGCTAATTTTTTACACTGGACCGATGACAGGCAGAGATAGTTGTCCTCTGGTCCGGGATCTTACATTTTCGGACCATGTAGACCCCATATTCCTATATTTACATGTTACTCCTGAGCAGACACACGAGCAGTCATATTATGGAAGTTATGAATTTGAGAAAGACGAAATTTTTTTACCTTTACCGACAAATCCTGTTTTTAAAAATGTGTTTTACTTTTTTACATGGTGTCCCTTCTTATTGTTTACCAATATTTAATCCTGAAGCCGTTAGTTTTAGTTATAAGTACAGTTACAATTGCTAAAATGTCATCATTTGAAAATCAGTTTACGTCAAAATAGTATCGAAATTAAAGATTTTATACTATGTCTGGGTCCTATAAGTTTATTCAGAAAAAAATTATCTTCTAACAAGTAAATCAATAAAAATTCATTCTTCTATGACGAAAACTTTCCGAGTTATGATACTTAGAATTTTATGAATTTACGGCGTTTTATATTACTAAAGATGAAAAAGCATGCTTTTAGTGCCAGGTAACGCTGAAAATTCATAAAATTCAAAGTATCATAACTAGGTAAGATTTCACTAGATTAATTTTAACACAATTATTCAAATTGGTAAAGAAATCATACGAATTGTAATTTTCCAACTGGACGAAAAATGTCCGGGCCAGGATTCGAACCTGGGATCTCTTGGCTGAAGCTGCCACGCTCTACCAACTGAGCTATCTCGGTCGAATCTGGTTCTGGATGAATTATGCCCTCCAGATTCGACCGGGAAAGCTCAGTTGGTAGAGCGTGGCAGCTTCAGCCAAGAGATCCCAGGTTCGAATCCTGGCCCGGACATTTTTCGTCCAGTTGGAAAATTACAATTCGTAGGTAAGATTTGTCGCACAAAAATTGAATTTTTATCATGTAAACAAATTTTAATAAAATGGATTCGTCTCAACGGGAAAGGACAACTATATTTATTTCTCAAAATTATTGCAAACATTCTGTTCAAAGGAGTTTTAATTAAAACGTCCTTAGAGATATATAATTCTTTGACAGCATACATAGCGATTGATTATATTAGAAAAATAACATGCTATTGGAACCTGTTACCAACGCTACTGTGGAACTCTGTAACTTGTTAACCAAAAGTAACTATACATCAATTAATTTTTCAGCAGAGCTGAAAAATTAACCCCGGTCTGGACATTTTTTCACTCTAATGGTTGTACGCTGATTAGTAAAGTGATAATTCATTCTGTGTATTTCATCAAAAGTAACTATATTTCCCATCTCTACTTTCGAATAAGTGAATTTTAATTATAATGGTCCTGTATATAAAGTTAGTACAGAAATTTAGTGAAAATCGAGCTATGAGTCAATTGTGTATAAGCTATTCGAGCCTTTTATTCATCCTTCGATCAAGCGGTCTCAGAGACTGTTCACAGTAGCTATGCGACAATTTTTGTCACAGCAGTTATGGGTTAAATATTTAAAAGTGCCATCTAAAACGTTCGCTTTAGAACCTAAAACGTGCCTTTAATAAATTAAAAAGTGTCCTTTTCCGACCAGCAGTACCCTGCTCTTTTTTCTTAAATCTGGGGAACTCTGCCATAGTTATATGCATGTGTGTTTAATGTGTCTACTTATGTTATGCTGATAGCAAATAATACAGGGTGCCCCAAAAAGATCCGCACAACTTCAAAATTTTATTAAAAAAACAGAATAGGCCTACAGCAAAACTAGTTACAACAATAGATAGAATAACTCAAAAAAAAAATTCTACTGCCTTAGTAAACTTTAAAACTTTAAACTTTAAAACACTCAATAAAACATGAGATCCTTTCGTAGCACGAAGAATATCAAGATGATATTCTAATTTAATCCACGAACGTTTTAGCATGCTAGCATCAACAGTAGATACATCTGTTTGGATCTTTTGTTTCAATTCTTTAATTTCTTTGCGTTTGAGTATCGGATTTTGTTTCGATAAACCACTCGACACGTTGAGCTTTCTTCAAGGGATCCGCCATTTTTAATAACTGAATTCTTTAATAATCGTTTACGTCTTGTGCAGCGCCATCTAGGACCAGAAACATATTGTAGAAGGAATCTTTTTGAGCTATTCTATCTATTGTTGTAACTAGTTTTGCTGTTGCCCTATTCTCTTTTTTTTTTAAATAAAATGTTGAAGTTGTACGGATCTTTTTGGGACACCCTGTATTTTATTAAATGCTAGCCATTTTATAAGCCTAAACTTTTAGTCCTTAACTTTCATTTTAAAAGATCAATTAATTTTAAGCAAAGTAAAAAAAGCTTCTAGCTCCATGTGACACCCAATGCCCCAATAATATTTCAATCTTGGCAGTGTTGAAACTAGCTTTTATTTCACAGTGGCGAAATGGATTTTGGCGCGACCCTTTCCCTCCTCCGCAAAATAAATTTACAAAGACATTTTTACGAAGTTTCTGATAGTCGACTTATTTTAAAATTAAAAATATGTAATCGTAAAATACGTAATATTGAACTGTGTAATCAGCTTTGTCAAATATTCACTCAATAAAACCTGTAAAACCGAAATTGAAAGGAACACGAAAAAATTCCTCTTTATAGAGATTTCCGTCTTAGCATGCATAATTGTTGATATTCTTTCTATTAGGACCGTGTAATTTTTTTTTAAATTTAAGACGGGCTTTCGTTATAGACAGATTTCATGGTCACATATTTTTCTGTAGTTGTAGTATTTCATTACAATTGAGCAGGCATTTAAAGTTGATATGAGTCACAATGTCTTAGAGCCTACGCTAGTCACGCTAAGAAATGCTCAAGCTAATGTTAAGTAAGTCTATGGAAAGGTTCTTGGCAGATTTCTCGCTCGCATTTTAATATTTTTAAATGATTTTTTTTTTGCATTGGATAGCTGAGGTCAATCTCCAACGATGTTAGTTTTTACTTTTTCGATTTTTGTTGCAGTTTTTTTATAAGCGAGCATTTTTAATTTTGGAACCGGTTCGAACCGGTTCTCAAAGTGAAAGTACCTTGATATAAAATAACTGGAAACAAAATCGAAAAAGTAAAAACTAACAACGATGGAGATTAACCTCAGCTATCCTAATGCAAAAAAAATCATTTTAAAATATTAAAATGCGAGCGAGAAATCGCGCTAGAACCTTCCCATAGACTTAACATTAGCTTAAGCATTTCTTCGCGTGACTAGCGTAGGCTCTTAAGAAGTGAAAAACCAGGATTTTCTGTAGGTATAACAATGAATTCCAATACCGTAAAATACCTTTGTGTGCTATCTACAGCCAGTTTCATGAATCTATCACAATAGAATAATGGTTAGATGCTTTTTTGAATCTAACGCTAATTTTTCAAAATTATAAGGCCGGATCTGGAAAAAAAGTAATTGCAGTTATCACTTATACCGTTCTTCCCATTAATATAGACTAATATGTCCATATGTTTTTCTGAACCTAACGCCAATTTTCAAAATTATTATAGTGACTTGGAACAAAAACAATTAAGTTTTTACTAAATATTTCATTTTGTGAATTTTCCACCTCTTAGTGTTTAGTGTCCCGGACACTCGCCCCCTGTAAGGACAGATGTGGATGTAAAAAAAATAATTGTAGTAAGAAAAATATTTTTAAAATTGAGTATTTTCCATTCCTTTGATTTTAGTGTCCGACGCAGTCACCCGATCTCACCGAACTTCAGTTTTTCTTTTGGATTTTCCAGCTGCAAAATGTTTTTACCCAAATTTCACATATATATCTTTTGTGTCAAACTACAAATCAAATCTTCGTTTGGCGCCCCCTTCGTCCTCCGTTCTGGCGCCCGGGGCACATGCCTCTCCGCCCCTCACCTTAGTTTCGGCTCTGAGTCTTGTGGCTTGAATGGGTCCTTGAACAATTAATTCACGTTAGATCAAACGCAGATTTCTGAAAGCGTTCATAATAACTTTGCATTGTCAGGTCGCCGAGAATTCCCGGTGGTTCTCAAATGATCTGCTCAACAACGCATAACTTTCTGACACAATTTCTGACTCATTTTTAAACGCAAAGGCATAAAATTGACAGGTTTGACTATTGAAGCGATTTGGAATTGAAATGAGTTTTCCATTTTCGGATAAATAAATTGCTTATCGAGTTATAAGCAATTCGTGTCACGTGACAACATGTTTTTCTCCCTTCTCCCGTTGTAAGTCCGGCAATTCGGTTCAAAACGTCAACTTTGACAGTATTTTCTGAAAGTTCTTTTGCGTTTATCAAAAAATGAAAATCTTATTTCGATTACATAGTTTCTGAATAACAACACCTGCCACTTTCACGCGTTTCCGAACAAAAATAAGTTAAAAAAGTGTCTGAAAGGAGCCTCTTTGTATTTGAGAACAGCCTTAATGAAGTTTTAACAAATAAAAATGCATATGTACATTTTCCTCTATTTCGAATGTTTGCTGTTTTCATCTTTGCATTTTACAGGCTGCGTACAGTTTTACCACAATTTTTAAACAGATATTTTGGTCTTATTGAGTCGTATAGAAAATAGTTACAACTTCTACCATTATACAAGATTATACATTAATGTATTTCGATTATACATTAAAGACGTCATTTGGATGAACTTATTCAAAAATATTTCATATTTAGGAATTAAAATAATTGCTTACAAAAATGTCATTTTTCTCGCTCAATCATTTAGCTTTTAGAGATTTTGTGAAACGTTTTAATGGCCCTCTTTAAGAAATAATTAGATGAAATCTGCGATTTTTCTTTACATTCATTGGTTTTAAATATAGGGCAAGATTTCTGTAGGTGAAAGTAAAGAGCTTAAATTTGTTTTTGTTTAACCTCCTTGGTTGAATTAAAAAAAAAAAATTAATACGATTTCTAGATGGCAATACATCGGCAGACGAGTTTTTCTATTTTAGAATAAAGTGATTAAGGAATATTGAATGCGTGAAATTTCTTCGATTTTTGTGATAACAATTGTAATAATCTGAAACACTCCCGATCTCTTTTAAACAAGTTAACGGAATGACGTGTTTCTTTCCTTTTTATGAAGGAAATTAAATTTTCAACAAGCTATACCTGTAAAACAAACAAAACAAATATTGTTTTAAGTATAACAAAAAATAGGACCCATTTTTCTGGATTTAGAATTTTCTTATTACATATATTTATATTTTTCCAATTTGTTTGTTTATTTCAGGTATAATACAACGCGATTCCGAATTGTGTCAATAAATTTTCTAAACTGAAATAGTGGTGCTAGACTCCTTGGAAATTCAAAGGATTGTGCGCCCCTTGTTTTAGGTAGCCCCACAAAATTCAGGGCCGCCCTATGCTTCGTAATCAATTATTATCCTCAATAATTCTACAATGGTTTTCAAAATAGCACTATCATTCGCTGTGCATTTGAGAAATTCTCTTATGCTAAATCTCTCAGTTTCTGTAGACTACAACTACTGAAAGAAAGTATAAGAAACCCAAATACTACTTAGAAAAAAAGATCTTTCAAATCCCATCGTGACTTCTGGGACATCCTGTGCATTGTATTCAAAAAGAAAGATTCGCCGTTCAATGCAAATTTTCATGGGTTGCGTGACGGAAGAGCCATGAATGCGTTAAACGAAATTTTGGCGCTTACTTTATTAGTAGTTAAGATTGCACATTTTTAAAATAGAATAGTTAGGAAACACATCCCTGTTGTTATAGTCTAGACTCCTATCACTTATGTATTCGATTTTAATTACTTTTCCGTTATTTCTACATTGAGTGAATAAAATTTCTTTTTTAAAACCTTACAAGTATTAATTACACTGTACACTTTTCAGAATACTTTTTAGAACACTTATATTGTCTCCTTTTTTAGTACACGTTGAAGCGCACTTTTTGTAAAAGTTTTTAGAATACTTCTGAGAACACCTCTTCTGTTCAGCACACTTTCTAGAGCACATTTTGAAAGCGATGGTTTCACACGTGTGCCCAAATGTGCGCCCAATCTGTTCTCAAATGTATTACCAAGTTTAGATTCAACAAATATCCTGAGAAGAACACTTTCGGAACATTTTCTATTATAGCGGAGCATATTCGGAACACATTTCAGTACACATTAAAGTAACTGGAACACTTTTTTTGAATAAAAGTGTTCCAAATGTGTTCCCAATGTGTGCTGCAATTTGCAGTGTATTAATACTAGCTGACGTGGGAATACCATCATTTAACCCTTTCCGGCGCGGAGTAAGTCTGTTTGCAAAATGATGAAATAATGGACTGACACCGGAATTTACAAACGAATTCATTAGATAATAAAAACTTGCTTATTTTCTGGTACTTAATAAAAGGAAAATTTTAATTAAATATTCTTGGTGCCGTTTGTCAGTTTTGGAATTAAAATTAGGTGTCCTTTTTTGTGGACACCGCCCGTTAAAGGGTTAAATTGCATGAGATCGTTCGATTCTTTTTAGGGAAATGAAATCTAAGTTTATTTAGAAAAAAAAAATCTATAATATTATTTTTATTAAATACTGAATTTCAAGTAATAAATTTTATTTACAATGTAAGGTAAATAAAATTTCAATAAAAATGCACATTATCAATGCTTCATTTGTAAAAATATTGTATTCTTTTAAGATTTGACTGGTGTTTCGGAGAGGGGGAAATGAAAATGAAGTCATTTTACGATATTATACAAAAATGACGTCATTTGGATGAACTTATTCAAAAATATTTCAGATTTAGGAAGTAAAATAATCGCTTACAAAAATGTCATTTTTCTCGCTCAATCATTTAGCTTTTAGAGATTTTGTGAAAAGTTTTAATGACCCTCTTTAAGAAATAATTAGTTGAAATCTGCGTTTTTTCTATAAATTTAACGGTCTTAAATATAGGGCAAGAATTTTGTAGTGCAAAGAGCTTAATTTTTTTTTTTTTAACCTCCTTGGTTGCATTAAAAAATTTTAAAACTACGATTTCTAGGTGGCAATACGTCAGACGATTTTTTTCTATTTTAGAATAAACTGATTCATGAAGACTGAATATGTGAAATTACATTTCTATTTCTTAGATTTTTCTGATAACATTTATAATAATCTGAAACAGCGAATTTTTGCCACGATCACTTTTAAACAAGTTAACAGATTGACGTGTTTTCTTTTTTTTTTTAAATAAAAGAAATTAAATTCTCAACAAACTATACCTGTAAAACAAACAAAACAAATATTTTTTTAAGTATAACAAAAAATAGGACCCATTTTTCTGGATTTAGAATTTTCTTATTACATATATTTATATTTTTCCAATTTATTTTGTTTATTTCAGGTATAATACAACGCGATTCCGAATTGTGTCAATACATTTTCTAAACTGAAATAGTGGTGCTAGACTCCTTGGAAATTCCAAGGATTGTGCGCCCCTTGTTTTAGGTAGCCCCACAAAATTCAGGGCCGCCCTATCCTTCGTAATCAATTATTATCCTCAATAATTCTACAATGGTTTTCAAAATAGCACTATCATTCGCTGTGCATTTGAGAAATTCTCTTATGCTAAATCTCTCAGTTTCTGTAGACTACAACTACTGAAAGAAAGTATAAGAAACCCAAATACTACTTAGAAAAAAAGATCTTTCAAATCCCATCGTGACTTCTGGGACATCCTGTGCATTGTATTCAAAAAGAAAGATTCGCCGTTCAATGCAAATTTTCATGGGTTGCGTGACGGAAGAGCCATGAATGCGTAAAACGAAATTTTGGCGCTTACTTTATTAGTTGTTAAGATTGCACATTTTTAAAATAGAATAGTTAGGAAACACATCCCTGTTGTTATAGTCTAGACTCCTATCACTTATGTATTCGATTTTAATTACTTTTCCGTTATTTCTACATTGAGTGAATAAAATTTCTTTTTTAAAACCTTACAAATATTAATTACACTGTACACTTTTCAGAATACTTTTTAGAACACTTATATTGTCTCCTTTTTTAGTACACGTTGAAGCGCACTTTTTGTAAAAGTTTTTAGAATACTTCTGAGAACACCTCTTCTGTTCAGCACACTTTCTAGAGCACATTTTGAAAGCGATGGTTTCACACGTGTGCCCAAATGTGCTCCCAATCTGTTCTCAAATGTATTACCAAGTTTAGATTTAACAAATATCCTGAGAAGAACACTTTCGGAACATTTTCTATTATAGCGGAGCATATTCGGAACACATTTCAGTACACATTTAAAGTAACTGGAACACTTTTTTTGAATAAAAGTGTTCCAAATGTGTTCCCAATGTGTGCTGCAATTTGCAGTGTATTAATACTAGCTGACGTGGGAATACCCGCATTTAACCCTTTCCGGCGTGGAGTAAGTCTGTTTGCAAAATGATGAAATAATGGACTGACACCGGAATTTACAAACGAATTCATTAGATAATAAAAACTTGCTTATTTTCTGGTACTTAATAAAAGGAAAATTTTAATTAAATATTCTTGGTGCCGTTTGTCAGTTTCGGAATTAAAATTAGGTGTCCTTTTTTGTGGACACCGCCCGTTAAAGGGTTAAATTGCATGAGATCGTTCGATTCTTTTTAGGGAAATGAAATCTAAGTTTATTTAGAAAAAAAAAATCTATAATATTATTTTTATTAAACATTGAATTTCAAGTAATAAATTTTATTTACAATGTAAGGTAAATAAAATTTCAATAAAAATGCACATTATCAATGCTTCATTTGTAAAAATATTGTATTCTTTTAAGATTTGACTGGTGTTTCGGAGAGGGGGAAATGAAAATGAAGTCATTTTACGATAATATACAAAAATGACGTCATTTGGATGAACTTATTCAAAAATATTTCAGATTTAGGAAGTAAAATAATCGCTTACAAAAATGTCATTTTTCTCGCTCAATCATTTAGCTTTTTGAGATTTTGTGAAAAGTTTTAATGACCCTCTTTAAGAAATAATTAGTTGAAATCTACGTTTTTTCTATAAATTTAACGGTCTTAAATATAGGGCAAGAATTTTGTAGTGCAAAGAACTTAAATTTGTTTTTTTTTTAACCTCCTTGGTTGCATTAAAAAAATTTAAAAACTACGATTTCTAGGTGGCAATACGTCAGACGATTTTTTTCTATTTTAGAATCAACTGATTCATGAAGACTGAATATGTGAAATTACGTTTCTATTTCTTAGATTTTTCTGATAACATTTATAATAATCTGAAACAGCGAATTTTTGCCACGATCACTTTGAAACAAGTTAACAGATTGACGTGTTTTCTTTTTTTTTTAAAATAAAATAAATTAAATTCTCAACAAACTATACCTGTAAAACAAACAAAACAAATATTTTTTAAAGTATAACAAAAAATAGGACCCATTTTTCTGGATTTTGAATTTTTTTATTACATATATTTATATTTTTACAATTTATTTTGTTTGTTTATTTCAGGTATAATTGAGAAACATCGTAATATAGCAGTAAAAAGAACAAGTTGGAAATTGTACGTCAAACGTGACAAAGCTAATTATGTAAATATTCAGATCTTGATGATTTTTAATTCTGTAAAATGAATTATATCGTCTGCAGAATAATATCTGTAATAAAATAAGTATCTCGGTCGCTTGACGGTTAAACCTCGAAAGCTCTTATAACAAGAAAACACCGATTTTTTTTTTAATTCAAATTTCTTAATAAATATTTTTATTAGTATCTTCTAAAGTTTTGATTCAATTTTCATAAAATTTGAAATGTCTCGACAAAATTCTGCAAAGATAATTGTCAGGTCCCTGGCACCTATAGGCTTAAAAACTATTGTTATAGAACTATTGTGATTATTATCTTATTATCTTATTGTGTGTGTATCTTTTGTGTACTGTGAGGCTTTTCAGTACTGGAATCTTAATCCGGAGGGTAGCAAGTTGAATACAATGGAAGAAGTATGTCCTTTGTGATGTGGTCTTCCATAGATAAGAAAGAGATTGCACCCATTATTTAGGAAGACAGACCCTTGGAAACAGACCAGGAGCCCCGTAGACAGAAAGGTGCTCTGGTGAATGACCAGAGAGAAAGTTAGTTCGAATGCAGGACTGGAGCGTGTAGGTGGGTTGTTCAGAGAGCAGCTCTGGGCACGTGTGTGGAACGAGATCTCTCGAAAGGAAGAGATATAGCGTGTGTGAGATTAATAGAAATCTCGGTTCTGAGTGAATGAACGTAGTCTAACGGTACACAGAGGATAGTTTTTTGTAATTATTTTGATTTAATATTAAACCGGATAATTTACATCCGAGTTTAAATGTAAATATTGTTAATAAAGGGTTAGTTTAAGTATAATTGAAAGAGTTAAGTTTTTCTTGAATATACATCACGTATCGTGTCCGATATCACGTATTCATATCGGTGGTGGCAGTATATCAAAAGACCGGATTATATTTCGAAGTCGTGTGGACGGAGGAGTGGAATCCGACAATGTTGGCAGTGACGGGATTTGAATCACCGAAGACCAGTGCCAGTTAGCCGTGTTACAGAGAGTTTATGCCGGATCGCCCAGCGGAAGTGTTCGTGCCCTATCGTCGTAGACCAGTGCCAGTTAGCCGTATTACAGTCAGTTTACGCCTGATCGTCTAGCGGAAGTGTGTGTGCCCTATCATCGTAGACCAGTGCCAGCTAGCCTATCGTCATTACAGTGAAGTGAACTAGTGGTGGTGCTGTGAGTAGTGTGTTTGTGCATAGTGAGGCAAGGTACAGTGATTGTTGCCCGAGAGTGCAAGATTTACCCTGTGGAAAAGTGAGCAGAGAATTGCCCCAGCGAATAAAGTACGAGTTAAGGTGTTTTGATCATTTTATTCTACTGACATTCTCGAACCTACTGTTTTTTATTGTGTATAATTGATGGTAATTTAAGTTAATGTTGTGGTTAATTTATGATAATTTATGTGCACTATAATAATTGGACTAAATCAAATGAGATATTATCAGCCATTTTACACTATTGTTTTAAGAAAAGGATCTTATATTAATTACTAGAAGTGATTTTCTAATTGTTTTAAACGGATAAGATTAATGATTAAAATTAATGCATTGTGTTAATAGTTGGAAGGAATAATTGAAATTTCTTAAATTTAAATTATTATTAAAGTAATATTTAAATTAAGTGATACTGTTTGTTTTAAATTTGAAGTATTAATCGTAAAGGAGGAAGGCAAATTTGTGTACAATTTAAATTAAATTGAAATAACCTTCAAGGAAGAATTTCAGATCCAAAAAAAAAAAAAAAAAAAAAAAAAGTGCTGTGACTTACTTTTGTATGCGAAAACAAATTTGGAAAATTGAAATATTTTATTGAGAATAAATTTAGGAATTTAGGTGTATTTCATGCAAATTTTTGTTAGATGGATATCTTTATGTAGTGATTGGCATCAGTGTTTTATTCAAATTGCAACGTATCAGTATTATTGTGTAAATTGTATTTTATTATTTAATTGTATAAATTTAAAATCTGTATTACATAATAATCAAATTGAAATTATTGTTACTGTGTTATTGGAAGCAAATTGTGGGGTACCATTGTTAAAGGAAATTTATCATTTTATTATTACTTATTTGAAATATGTTAAATAGTATAATATGTGGAGGTAATTTATGAAGGTAGGATTGGAGGTAGTAGTAATTTGATATTGTGCTTAAGTATTGTTGTAGGGTGGTAATAATTATCAGTAGAAGGTATGGCTTTCTTACTAAAAATTAAAAGGGTGGATCTTCAGGCGATATGTGAAGAGTTAGGGATTGAAGTCTCGGAAGATGATACCAGGTTTAAGCTTAAGAAAAATATAGTGGAGAGCGACGAATATGAAGAGGGGGCCGTTATGGAATTATCTAACACTATTGTTACGGAGCGGTTAGAAAAGTTAGAAAGGGAGTTAGACCGTGAGAAGTTAGATAGAGAAGAAAGGGCCGAAAAATTGAGATTGGAACATGATTTAGAGTTGGAAAGGATAAAGATTCAAAGTTCGGCAAATAACTCTAATGGGACTAGAGAATCTAATCATTTGAGTAGCCTAGAGAAATTGATTAAAAGCGTTAAAACTTTGTCTATCAAGGTTCCAGAAGGGACTGAAGGATGGAAGCTGTTTTTTAGCAGTTTAGAACGAGCATTCCAAATAAAAAATGTACCGGAAACCCAGCAGGCCGAAATTTTACTAAATATGCTAGGGGATAAGGCCGATAATTTGCTAATATACACGACTAGGGAACAAATTGAGAGTTATGAGAAGTTAAAGGAATTAGTTCTAAGGGAACAGGAGCCGACACCGAAGGCGTGTTTGGAAAACTTTAAGAAGGCTAGAAGGAATCAAAATGAAACTCATGTATTATTTGTATCGCGTTTAATAGCAACGTGGGAAAATTACTGTAAGATTAGAGGTGCAGATACGTATGAGAAGGTTAATCAGTTAATTGTCACGGATAAGTTGTTAAATACTTTAGATGAGGAAACCGCGACGCATGTGGGATTAACTCAGCACAGTAATTGGTTGGAAGTTTCTAAAATTGCTAAGGAATGTGATAATTTCTTTGATGCTAAACAAAAATCTTATGCAGTAACTTATAAGGGTTATAAAGGTAAAGAAAGGTATGTGAATAATGAAGATTCTAGAAGGGCAAAAGATGAGGGATTTAGTAGTAATTGGAGACAAAATGGGAATAATGAAGTTAGTCCATTTTTGGGTAGAAAACCGGAATATAAGAAACCTAATGATACGATGCCTATCTGTTTCAAGTTTGGTTTACGAGGCCATGTTCAGCGATTTTGTACAAAAGGAAATAATGAGGGAAGTAATCAAATTAATAACCGACAAGAACCAAGGGCTAGTATCAATAATGTCTCAGTGCGAGGAATTAAAGAATTACCAAGGGGAGCGAGTATGGCAAGAATCGGAGCAAAAGGGAATTGGAGAACTAAAGTTATTGGAGAGAAGTTAAATAAACTCGAGAAAGTGGAGGTTAGTGTAAATGGGAAAATAGCAAAAGGATTAGTGGATTCTGGTTGCGAAATTAGCGTCGTTCATAAAGATTTAGTACCAGCAGAGAAACTAAGAGGGGCTGGTAGCATCTATTTACAAGGGATATTTGATAAGGCAGTTAAATCGCCGTTAATTCAATTACCTTTAGCTATTCCAAAACGCGGTCAAACTAATGTAATTCATCAGGATGTACTTTGCGCGATAATTGATAATAGTAAGGAACAGGTGATTTTACATCCTGACGTGGCTAATGAATTGTCAGGGTTAAACAACGAGAAATCATTAAGAGAATCGGTAGAAAGGGAATGTAAGGAAGATAGTAGGAACAAAGTGAAGGAAAGGGAAAGGATTAGAAATGATAATAACCGTTATGTCGTAGAAACGAGATCGGTAAAGTTGCAAAGTCATGAGAAGGAAAAAGACGAGGTGGAGAAAAGTAAGATTGATCAAGTTACGGAAAGTAGTTCAAATGTATTTCAGAAATCCCAAATGAATTGTAAAGATTTAGAGAAAGCTTGGGAATTAGCTGAAAATGATAAAGGGTCTTACTATCTTGTTAATGGGTTATTATATCATAAAGAGAAATTGGTAGATGAAACGGTAGCTCAATTAGTAATGCCTAAAATTAGAAGGGAGTAAATTCTAAAACTAGCGCATACTTCCTTATATGGAGAACATCAGACGGTTAAGAAAATGTTAGAAAGAATCGAGCATTCATTTTATTGGGAAAATATGGCGAAGGAAGCTAAAATATATTGTGAATCATGTGTAGAATGTCGATTAACGAGGGAACTGAATGGGAGTGATAAGGAGAAAGAGAAAACAGGTCAACATGCATATATAATTGAGTTATTGGACGGGAGTAAGAAACTGGTATATCAAGATGAAATGAGGGAATTTGTGGCTAAAAATAAAGTAGTCGATATTGTTGTTGATAGTGACGGGGAGTTTGAAGACTGTGGGAAAACTCTTTTGTTAGATAGAGAACAACCGGAAATTAAAGATATGAAGGGATTTGAAATAAAGGGGCTAACCAATATTCAAGTTGGAGATATGAAACCAATCTTCAGGAAAAATAAGGAATTATTTATGGGTCCTATACAATTGGTAGAAATGGAGAAAAATCGGATTGTTCGTAAACCGGAGAGGGGTAAGATAAAGCAGAAATGGTACAATGTCTTTATTACGTACAAAGATGACTTGGACAGGCAAGTGCCTGATTGGTTAGAGGAAGATTTAATTAAGACCTCAGAGGCAGAAGTTAGCCATTCAAGCGGGTGCATTGCGGAAAGGGATGTACCAATTAAGTTAACGAGGAAGGACTGGAAGGAAAAAGTTGTACCGCCTCCAGTAATATCAGCCTAAGGACTGACATTGAAATGACATAATACTAGTGTAACTTTTTTTTTTGTGTATGTATAAGTGTATTTGCATCTTGTGTTTATAAAAGTGCATTAGCATATTGTGTAATTTTTTTTCTGTAGTTATCACATTAGTATATGGTTCATTAGAGATGTCAGTAGGTAATTTTCAGACACCTTGAAATATTTATGTGATTATAGTAATGAAGAAACCTACCAAGGAACTGTTGAACTCTTCTTTGACATTACATAGTTTTGAGGAAAATTAGCCCCTAAAAGGCATATTTTCCGCTAAGGTGGGGGGTGTCTGGTCCCTGGCACCTATAGGCTTAAAAACTATTGTTACGGAACTATTGTGATTATTATCTTATTATTATCTTATTGTGTGTGTATCTTTTGTGTACTGTGAGGCTTTTCAGTACTGGAATCTTAATCCGGAGGGTAGCAAGTTGAATACAATGGAAGAAGTATGTCCTTTGTGATGTGGTCTTCCATAGATAAGAAAGAGATTGCACCCATTATTTAGGAAGATAGACCCTTGGAAACAGACCAGGAGCCCCGTAGACAGAAAGGTGCTCTGGAGAATGACCAGAGAGAAAATTAGTTCGAACGCAGGACTGTAGCGTGTAGGTGGGTTGTTCAGAGAGCAGCTCTGGGCACGTGTGTGGAACGAGATCTCTCGAAAGGAAGAGATATAGCGTGTGTGAGATTAATAGAAATCTCGGTTCTGAGTGAATGAACGTAGTCTAACGGTACACAGAGGATAGTTTTCTGTAATTATTTTGATTTAATATTAAACCGGATAATTTACATCCGAGTTTAAGTGTAAATATTGTTAATAAAGGGTTAGTTTAAGTATAATTGAAAGAGTTAAGTTTTTCTTGAATATACATCACGTATCGTGTCCGATATCACGTATTCATATCGATGGTGGCAGCATATCAAAAGACCGGATTATATTTCGAAGTCGTGTGGACGTGGGGTCGGAGTGGAATCCGACAATAATATATATTAAATTTCAAACCATTCGGTTGGGTAGTTTTTGCGTTGTTATATCGGACGGACCAGACGACAGTAGGTGCTACGTATTTATATAATTACGAACGCACCTAAAAAAACAACGACTTAAAAATAGGAAATTTGGATTTCACAATCATCGCAAAACGAGTTTTGAAAGATTCATTTTGTCGTACAATATTAAAACTTTAGTTATTATTTTCTAAGATTCAACAAATATTTTTTATTACTTATAAAACAAATAAATAAAAGCTCTAAATTAATAGATTTCGTAATTCACGATCCAACTTCAGTCAACTTACCTCATTTCAAACCTTTCTGGTCCACTTTAAATGGCGACATTTCAATCTCATATTCTTTCCTGTCACGTCTTCGTTTGTGAATACGTTATGCAGAAATCTGGTTGAAGATGAATCCCAATAGAAAACCCGTTAAAGGGACGCTTTACCGATACAGGTTTTTAACTGGATGATCGTGAAATCCTATATTAACCTATGGGAAAATTGAATTAGTTCATGACTTACACCACCATAATCTAATAAGTCCATGACTCATTAGATCATGAACCTAATAGAATTATCGAAAAACAGTTTTCCCCATCAGAAAGTAGACGTCTGATGTCGACGCGGTGCGTTTTTCGAAAATGTCTAAGTATTTTAAAAAGCCCTGTAAACATTAAAATGTTACCTGGGCAAAATGTTCTAATTTTATCACATTTTTTTTAAACATACTTAGAATTTAAGGAGACAATAACGTCTACTTTCTGATGACGAAAACACTTTTTCGATAAATATATTTGTAAAGGAATTTATGGGCCGGGATACATAAATATCGTGATAGGGACTGTCAAGTACATTGCCATTTTAGATGCAAAACACAGCATTCTACATTCTGGGAAGCTAATTAAAAAATCCAGGAGTGCAATGTTTATAGGTGACAGTCAAAAGAATATTGTAGATTAAATAAAACCCTTTTTAAGCTGGGGTAAAAGAATATACGAAATATTGAATTTAGCCTAGAAATATAAATTTTAAATATTACATCTGCACATAAAATTTAAACAATTTAATTGAAGGCAATAATTAACTTTAAATATTTTATATTATAACATATATAGGATCTTATCACAACATTGGGTAATGAGTAATGACCTAATTAAAATTTCCTCAGGAATTTCCCATAGAAAATCCCCATAGGAATTTCCCATGGGGATTTTCTCATGGGATTTCGCGATCAGAAAAGAAAAGAAGAACAAAGAACACGAGAAAAAAAATCTAAGTCATGTAATTCAGGCGTAACCACCGTTCTAAAAGTCAGAAGTTTTTTTTTTTTTCACCAAAGTTCCTTGTTTATGATTTTCTATATTATTTGTATAGTTCAATTTTCTTGAGGGGCTGTATACATACATATTTATTTTTATGCAAATATTTAAAATCTCAATACATAACCAGGGGCGGACCCACCCAGACTTTGGCTTAGACAAGTGTCATATCCCTTTTAGAAGCAGATCACGTTTATTAGAAAAGCAGTTTTTCAATATTTTGTGTACAGTGGTACCTCAGTTCTCAAACACAATTCGTTCCAAAGAATTGATCGAGAACAGATTCAAATTTTACCGTAAGAAGTAATACAATTGAGAGGGTCGGGGCAAGAGAGTGCTAAGCCACTTTTTTGAACTTCTGGGATATATCAATTTGAAAATTAGATCAAATAACTCAAATCAAAATATATAACAAAGTTTTTTGCCAATTCCTGAGTAACATTTGAGATATTCTAATTAACAGTATAGATATGGCTATGATATATTACTTTAATGATGTACACTTTCTATCTGGTAAAAAAGTTCTAGAAACATCTGGGGCAAAATCAAAACCTGGGGCAAATGCTGCCACCTAATGACATTAGAAAAAAATAACATGTAGGATATTATAATTAACAATATTAAGCAATAGATTACAGTGTCTTTCCCATTTTAAACAATACACTGTATAGTAAAGTACGGTAAAGTATAATAACATATTACAGTACTGTACATTACATGAGACAACGACCATTTTATAACATCTTAATAAAGGTTTAACGAAAATCGTACCCATACCTTTATGGTTGAAATTTTGGATGACTTGAGATTGAGGAGAAGGGGGAGGGGAGTTCATTCTTATTTCTTTAGATCGCAGGGATCCCTCACTTAACTCGCTGATTTTTTAATCTGAAAATATATGAAATTCGTTACCTATATATCGCTTATATTGCTTATTATCACTATATATCGCTTGTAGATGTGCTTCATATATCCATGAAGGAAAAAAAAGAAATGAGAACTTCTCTGAACAAGAATCTCAAAATGCATTCATTTTATTTATCTATCACTTTACCTCGTGTATATGCTGTTTGCTTTTGTAAAGTTTGTTCATTCGGTCAATTTTGCGACGACACACTGAGAAATAGAAAAAAAAAATCCCTGACGGCTTGACCTACAGGCATAGGTAGATTTCTAAGACGTAGACCGTGGGACGCCTGTTTGTTGGGAATTGCGGAAGAAATAATCTTTTTGCCATGATGCAGCATTTGGAAACGCCCACTTCGAAACCTAACTTGTTTGCAAGCGGAGCCGGCAGGGTTTTTTTTGGCTATAAGGGTTGGTCTTATAAAAAACTTTTCTAACTCCCCTCCCCCCCTTGGGGCCATTTTTAATGATATCAAAAATCTGTTCTACATAAATTTTCGGCCATTTTCCTAGAAGTAATAACTTTAAACAGATTCGATACGTATCCTAATTAAGAAATTATGGGTTTTTTTCTGTTTTCACAAAAAGTGCCCCCCCCCCCCGGTTCGATTTTGCAAATTAACAAACTTGACCGAGATTTTATGCCCCTTGATTTTATGTTATCAGTCTGGAAGAGATTTGTGCTGAATTATGGGAGTTATCGTGTCCATAAAAAAGTGACAAAGATAGATAGATAGATATAGATAGGTAGATATCTAAAGTTTTGAACTGTGGGTGGTTTTGGGTTCTGAAAGTCATGATCGGCGTAGATGTGCAAAAATGTTTAAAAAATTCCAACTTAGGGGAGAATGTAATAGGTAGTATTTCTTACGAAATCTACATAAAATGACACTTTCAAATCTGAGTCAATCGATGTTTTCATTTTGTTATGAAACTTTTTGTTTCAAATGGAACAAAATGCTTTCCATTCTGAAATACCAGAAATACTCAGATTATTGAAACATGGATATACTCAAAACTGAGCACATAGAGGTCAGTTCATACACCTTTTTGAAACATGGACATACTCAAAAACGATTAGAATCAGTTCAAACTGATTTTTGAAACCTGGAAATACTCAAAAATGAGCACATAGAAGTCGGTTCATACTCATTTTTGAAACATGGACGTACTCAAATAGGAGTACATGATGTTTTATTCTTGCGAGTGTGTCTTTTTTCAGAAATGAGTCTATACATGTTTCAAACTTCAGTCATTTTGATTCGGAGCCATTTTGACTATGCGACCTACTCAGATTTGAGTATTTTTTGCTCCGTTTTGAAAATGTTTTTAGAGCACTCTCACTGTTCGAGAACCGAATCCATTTTCACTCGAATTTCTTGTTTGAGAATGGAATTGTTTGCCAACTGGGCCGTTCGAGAACGAAAATTCTACTATATTTCCACGCGAAAACTGGACTGTTTTATAACTGATTTAGAGAGGGATTACTATATAGTACATTTAGTAGCTGTACTCCCCTTAGATCCGTCCTTCCCTATATTTCTTTCTTTCATTTGGCATGCCCCATTTAATATACGAACATATTTGCATTGCTCTATCTTAAACAACACGCTAAGTATCAGTTAACGACTCATTTTTTGTTTTTAGTTTTGGGGGAAATGAAAAATGAAAGGTAGCAATGCAAATTATAAAAGTTAAGGTTTACTTCCATTTGAACGAGTGCGTCGTTTATAGAAATCTCCCTTATTTTGCGTACTATTAATATGAAAATAGGCTAAGGAAGAAATGTTGAAGGCATTTGGAAAATGTTGCATTCAAACAGGATGAACCCCTTCCTGACGAGCATCCTTTACAGAAATTTTAATCTTTTATCAGCGGTTTTTTAAAATAAAAATAATTAAATCGCAGAAATACTTTGATTAAATAAGGTAAAATGTATTGGGTTACAGCGGCCTCCGAGGATGAATCGCCAAGGGACCCAGATTTATAACCAAATTATAAAATATATAGGACGTTATAATAATATAGGATGTATATAACATTTCGTGACGCATATGGCCCAGTTATAGCCATTAGGATGCATATATGTCGTATATATGACATGTGTATAAAGTTGTATATGGCATATAAGACATAAATGATATGTATTATAATGACGTGTATGATATGCACATATGTGAGCGTTTGTAGTATATTATGTATACGTATACAGGGTGTATATATAAGCTTTGCGATGATCTTGGCGAAATCGTTACTGCAATCTTGGCATAATCGCAACTGTAGAGGCCACTCTAACCCAAAAGTACCGCGATCACTAGTAGGATTCTGAACACTTCATGCGTCACGATCACGCGATGCTCGTCGCAAAGGGGTTAAACAGCAAAATTTTCCCGTGTTTTTATATTTTTTTATCACAACTTATGGGTTCGGAAAAGCACCACCTATTTTAAATTTGAAGAATGAAACATGTGTTATAAATAAAAGAATCACCAATAATTCAAAACAATTAAGCAAACGTTTTATTTTTGATTTATTAGTAAATGCCGAAACATAAATGAAATGATAATAGTAAATGTATTGGGTTGTCCAAAAAGCTCGTGCCGGTTGGGAAATTCAATTCGTACCGGAAAATTCTATCAGTTAATTATTATGCATTAAATCCGATATCTAATGTATAATAATTAACGAGCAGAATTTTCTGTACGAATTGATTTTCCCAATCGACACGAACTTTCCGGACAACCCAATATATTTACATACCAGGTGCGCCATAAGTTTGTGAAAACTTTAAAATCATTAAAAAGAAACAAATGATGCTAAAATATTGCAATTTGCAGGAGTGGAATGAGAGGGAAATCGGAATTTTTTTAATAATAAAAAAATTGTAGTTAAAAAAAATTCCGATAGATGGCGCTGGCATGAATAATGTGAAGCAGGTATGGAAATAAAATTTGTAGTAAAAGATGACAAGTTTCAGTATCCCAGCACATGAAACAGGTTATTTTCTCGTCTTCAGTCATTTTGTCGTGGGGAATTTTCGCAATACGCCAGTTGATGATTTCCTGTTTTTGTAAAAGAGTTTCACCAACAGCGCTTGATCTGGTAACGATAGCGTATTGCAGGCACCGACTAAAGAATCTGTCTGCATGGGGAGTCTTATGGACAGCCTGATTTGCATAAATCTGCTTCTCATTATGCCTGCAGCGCCATCTTTTGGTAATTTTTTAACCAATTTTTGTTTTGTTATTTAAAACAATCCGACCATGGATGTATTATAAATGGATGAAGCACCTAGGCTTTTTAACACAGGCTACGACGGATCGAGCAAGACGGGAAATCATGGGTAGTTTCATGTGATAGCAGGTGTGCAATAATAGGGTGTTTATCACACTTTGGCGTATTTTTCTGTTTGATTTTTTCTTATTTTGACAGAACTGACCAGTAAAGTAAAAGTAATTTTGTTTGAGATGATATACCATCGTCTTTCTGCATTTAAAACTTCTATTTAGAAGTTTCAGTGTTAATTAATTAATTATTAGAAAAATAAACATTTAGATTAATATTATTACTTGTACTTAATTTAAGTGAAAATCATTCACGTATTATTTATAAAATAGCAGCACTGAATAACTGAAAAAAAAAAAATTGCCGTCTTATTAAAAGTCGGGAAAATATATTAAATAATAAATCGATTTAAATTAAAAATTACTGGATTTTCGCACATTTTTATTATTTTTCTTTTTTATTAAACACTACATGAAACCATGTTCTTTATAAAGATTTATATTTATAAATATAACTAATAATAAAATTTTTAAAAATGTAGAGCTAATATAAATATTGTAAAAGACATATATGTTTTCTACAATTCTACTACTATCTAATATTAGATTTAAATTACTGAGATTATAATACTGTTAATAATCAAAGTTGATTAAAAAGTATTCATTTTCTATTGCTGCAGATTTTGAATAATCTAACAGCTAAATTTAACTTTTAAATCTGTAAACAGTAATCAAATTTTTCACTTAAAAAAAGAGGAGATTGACATTATTATTTTGTATTTCCATACATAATTTTGGCTTTCCTAAAGCAATGCATAAATGTTTATACATAGAAAATGATTTTATCAAAAGGCATTGTTAGGTTTTTCATTGTAGGTCACTATAATGAAATATTATAATTTTGATAATCATTCCTTTTTTAGTGGGATTGAGAATGATAAATACTAAATACATTTTACAGTTGTGTCTAGTAAGCATTGTTGCTGTAATAGTGATCTATACTTATTTATATCGCAATACGTATGCATATCATAAGAAAAACAATTGTTCTTAACTAAAATGTTAAGAAAAAGAAAATTACCTTGAAAAACATTACTTAGCCAAAACACTAAAGGCAATTCTGAAAAAAAAAAAAATCTTCCCATTTAACAACGCGAAATTTTCTGCCACATTTCCTGACTCATTTTTAAATATAAATGCATGATATTTGCAGGAAGTGATTTATAACCAAACAGTTTTGTTAAATTTTCGATAAATGAATTGCATCTTGAGTTATAAGCTATTGTTGTTTCAGGACGGCGCTAAAAGTAACTAAATGTCTGTATTTTAACCCAATCTTTTTACACACTCTTTGTACACTGGACTTACATCACATATAAAAATCTCGAAACATTTAAACGATTAGAATTGTTTAAAAAAAAAAAAAATCTGTAAAACTTTTGTTTAGAACGTGGATAGTGGGTGGCTTTTGATCATGTTTTTATAACTAAATATCCATATTTTTGCATGAAAATTATACGCAGGCTTCCAAAATATTATATTTATAACTCATAACATTTTCAGAGTTCGGACGATAAGAACTATTTTATTTTTAATATTAAACGACTGACGCGGGAAAAAAAAAGTGTGAAGAAAAGATTAAAGGTTAAAGATTATAATGTCATAAAAATTTGAGGTGTATTTAAGGTTATAATTACGTGTCCGGATAACGCCGTGCGGGTCAGCTAGTTTTGAATAATCACGACCTCAAGAGTTAGTAATCCATTTATGATGAATTATGTATCATTATTTAAAAATGTTCTCAAAAAAATATTTTTCCCCAGACAACAACGCGACATTTTCTGAAACATTCACAGAATCGTTTTTATGTGTAAAAGCATTAAATTTACAGGCTCTATGTAATTAAATTTTAGTAAATACGTATAGCATGTAAAAACAGCTTTGCCTTTTTTTTTATAAGATTCTTTACCTTTATTGAAAATTTAAAAACGCTATTCCATTTCAATGTTTTTTAATACGAACTTATTACCCTGTTAAATTTATGCGTTTACGAATAAAAATGAATTCAGGATTGTGTCAGAAAGTATCCAGTTTCAATTTGAAAATACTCTTAATATGTGCAAAAAAATTAAATGAATCTGTTTCTTGGTTAATTAAAAGATACAAGACCCGATTAAATATTAAAATATAATCAGGAGTCTGTCCAGACTTTTTCCCCCGGGGTCCTGTTTTTGTAAAATTGTAAACAGCTTTTTACATTTGTGAAAAATCTAGTCAATTTTGTGAATTTGAAATAATCGGTATATTCAGGTTCTTGTTATACATTTTTAAGAAGATATATGTATGTAAAATACACATATTTTCTTTATATATGTAAAAGTGACAGTCAGATTTTATTTTTAAATGATTACATTTGTGAAAGGTTCAATTTGGAAAGGGAAAAGTTTTGTGAAAGGTCTATTTTTAAGACAAAGAATTTTGTGAAGTGTCCTGTTTTAAGGTGAAAAGTTTTGTGTCCTGTTTAAGGAAAAAATTTTGTGAAGAGTCTTGATTTGAAATGAAAACAATTGTAAATAGTCCTTTAAAGGACCCAAATACTTCCTAAAACAGATTCCAGATATATTTTTTTAAAGGAAGATTTTTATAAATCTTTTCTCAGGATACAAAGTTCATAAAACATTAACCAATAAATTATTTCCGTCGTTTTATTTGTTTGAATTATGAAATATTTTCTGTCTTTGAAAACAACTCAAATATTTTAATAAAAATTTCTATGAAAAAACCCCTGAAAATTCCCTAATTAAAGTATCAATATTTTGTGCAGCGTAACATTTAAACAAATTTATTTATCTTAATAAAAATTTAAGGAAACTCGAAATAATAAATCAGATGCGAATCATTAGAGTAAAATCTACATTTAAATTATGAAATAAATTTCGTTATTGCTGTTGTTGATTAAACTTATAAATTTTTGGAAATGAAACTTTTTCTATTGGTGATTTGAAATTAAAATACTATTTTGTGACATTGTCAAAAGAAAATTTTCTCCACAACAATGCCACTGTTCTGGAGTACAAACATCTTTTGTATAACTGTGTCCCCAGGACAAAAGTATAGAGACAAGCCCAGCAATCAAACAAAAGCGGGGAGAAATTGCAATATTTGGTATATCGCGAAAGGATTGCTATAGTCGCATCGCCAACCGCCAACTTTTAGCAGCCAACAGGTGACATCGTTTTTCCCGACATGCAACACAGCCAACGTTGTCACCTTCGACTGCATCCATATATAATACATCCATGAATCCGACCTCTCTGTAATCATATACCTCTAAACCGCAATTTTTTTAGCATCAATTGTTTCTTTTTAATGAATTTTTAAAGTTTTAAAGGAGAACCGGTACTATCATTACTACATGCAGTTACTAATAAAAGTAATAGTTAAGACAATAATAGTGTTAAAATAATAATAAATTTAAATTGGCCGATACTTTTAAGTGCCGTTAGTTCCGAAAAGGTTAAAAACTGTATTCGGATATTGAGAAATGCATTTTGAATATTAGATGGCATTCTAGCTAAAATTTTTAAATAATGATATGAAAATTATCGTTAAAAGAGTAACGATACTCATCTGGTAATCAAAGGAAATGACAGGAAAAATATTTTCAATCTAAAATATGACCCCTTAAAATGATCGATTTTACGTATTTGCTCACGATGTGAAAACCAATGGCCTAAAATTTATATTGGGCGTTTTCGACTACGAGAATTAATGCAGATAATATTTACATAAAAGAAAAATTTGGCCCAAGTCTCAAATGAAATGGATTTATCATCCACTATAATAGCGGAAAATGACATTGTCATAGAAATTTTGGGAAAAGAGTTGGCATCTTCCCATAATGTCATGAAATCTACGAAAGTTTCATTTCCGGCTCCGAAAAATGAAAACTGCGGTGAAAGGAATTGTAAAGTTATAATAAGTGTAAATAATTTAATAATTGAAAAAGAAAATGCAATCTTTCATTTTCTAATTAAATTGTAAAATAGCTTAGAATTGGGTAGTTTGTAGTTTAGAGTTGAACGGGGATTGGTTTTCATGCTAAAATGTTTTTCGGTTTTATGATTTTTTTTTAATTATGTGCGATCTTTTAATGTTTAAAATGAACTTGAACCTATTATTTACATAGTGTATAGAATAGATTTGTAACAATAGAATTATGCTATAACATTTTATGAGGATAAAAATATTACATGTAATATTTTGGAAATTTTTTTTTTTTATAAACATTCCATATATTTTTTTTCCCTTTAGAGAAATATATAATTGCAATGTTTATTTTAAAATTGAATAATAAAGTAACTAATGATTTTTAACAGAAGTGGTTTTATTCAAGCATAAATTAAAATTTTCGGCTTTGCCAAATTAATTTGCCTATTTGATAATTCCAGGCAACGAAATATTCTCATTTTCACTCATCCTCGAGTATTAAAAAAATATTGGAAGTATTGATTTGAAACTGACAGCAATTTTGTGAAAATCCGACGGTAACTTTTTAAAAATTTTGATCAAAAACCGATCTACTTTGAATCAAATGATCCAGACATTTAAGGGGGGTGGTATTGAATTTACCTCCGCTTCGGGGTCCAGCATCTCTCTATTTAATTTCCGAAAGACAAAGAGTTACCGGAGGTTTCGTGCAGGGATTTTTAGAGTGATTTCGCATTTCGTATGTTTCAATGATCCTTTCCCTGTATAGGTATACAGAAATGTAATTTTTAGCATACGATCGGCACAACCCTTGTATAAAACGTGTTGCCGATCCCTGTCCTGTTTTTATCTAATGATCGCAAGGGACTGGTTGAAATTCCAGACACAGAATGGACTCGATTTTAAATTTAATGCATAATGAAATTAAGGATAGTACTTATTTGAAGAGAAAATAGAAAAAGTGTATCAGTAGAAAAAACAAAAATAAATGAAATTGGAGACCGAATCAATGAGCTTTAACATATTTAAATGCAGTTTAGAACTCATTCTTGAAAAACTTGGCAAACGATAATTGTACAGACAGAAATTAAGCAAGAATGAAAAATCATGCGTCAAACATTATTATGAAACAATTTCTAACACTTCCAGAAACATTAAAAAAACTTTACCGATTAATAGGGCAGTTGATGTCTAAGTAAACAAGGTCAAGGTCAAACAGGGCGCAGAGGCCTATCTTTCGGCTTAAGCTCAACTAGCCCCGCCCAGCAGGTTTGTTTGCCTAATTATACTGAGCATTACTAAATTATACTTTGTGATTTTGAGCAATAATTATACTATGTAATTCTGAAATACAAATTCTAAAAATACAAGATTCCAAAAATACAAATTCCTAAAATACAATTTACCAATCCTACTTAGCAGTACTAAATACTACTATGTGATACTGAGCAATAATACTACCATGTAATAATACTATAAGATTCTGAAGTAAATAATAATAATGGATAGAGGTAAGTATTAACTGAATAATAATACTAAAGTAAACAATGATAAATCATGCTAAAAATACTAACACTGTATGATGCCATTAAGAATAACTAAATTGCTAAGGTTAGAGTTTATGTAGTGTGTAAAGGTCCTTATGCATATTAGAAGTCCACTTCATCCTCAACCTCTATTAAGTCCAAGTCCAATGGAGGCAGCATGAATAAGTGTTGATTGCGTTCTAGCAGAAACATACAATCTGTTATTTTTTGAAGCAGTTAGCACGTAGGCAAACCAGGCCGACAGATTCATTTGTGGTGGCTTTCTAATGTTCCGGGTACAATCTAGGATATAACGTAAGGAGGTACCTCTTTTCCCACAGGTGCATCTAGGTGACGATGCCTTGCCGAATTTATTGAGATATTGAGGAAATGGGCCATAGTTTGTAGCAAAGATGTAGTGGTGCCAATTATGAAGTTGAAGATCTGTTGATACTGTTGGGTGTGAGTAAAGCGACCTGTTGTTCCCAGATTCCAATCCACTTGCCATGATCTTATTCATTCTGATTACTACCAATAGTCGGAAAAATATCTGAATTATTTTGTGCAGCTTTGTCTAGGATCTATAGATTTCTATATATACTACATAGTATGCTAAAATTCAATTCCGTTAGGAAACGTATAGCACAGTTAAAATTTCCTATTCAGCCATTTCCGTCAATAAACCGAACTGTATTCGATAGCTTTTGTGCTGCCCTGTAAAGGATCTATAGCATTTATACACACAAAGTAATAGGTAAAAAATCAATTAAATTTAAAAACGCGTACCACAGCTGAAAACGCACTTCCAGCAATTATTGTTCATAGACAGTACTGTAACCGAATTCTGTTGTGCGTCTCTGTAAATGAACGATGGATGCTATGCCCACCCTATTCTATAGTAAGCCTCTTGTAGTGCCCCTCAGTGATATATATCAATTTTAATATGTTGGAAATAGTGTAACATCATTAAAGTACACCGCAAACGTTTTCCTCCCATAGACCATAATGTAACGAATTGCTTTGAGTGTCCCTGTGAATGAGCTATAAATGCTACACACTTCATTTTCAATACGGAACATCCCATAGTAAACCTCAATAACATATATCAATTGCATGGCAATCCGAGTCTATTTACGTGAGTTAGAGCATGGACAGACAGACAGACAAACCAAAATTCATAAACACTTTCAACTATGTTATAAAATATTAAAAAATCAACAGTAAAAACTAAAATACAGTTTAGAGCTTGTTTTGATACAATGTATCGTTTAACCAATTTAAATTCATATTAATTTTAAATTAATAAAATGAGTATCTGTCTTCTCGTCGACAGATTTATTTAACTTAGCGCCAAGTGCGGTAATAATAAAATTAATTAATATGAATTAAGGTTAATTAATAACAATTAAGGTTTTAATACCTTATCGTTAATATGCTTTTTTTTTTTCCTTTTTAATTTTCTCTGGGCAATCCGTTGCCAATTGTGCTAATGCTGCCACTAGCCACTTTACATTATTGTATAAAACAAATAATCATTCTTGAGATATATAATATATATTTTTTTTAAATCATGCGCGAAAATTACGTAAAAGTCAGTGGAACTACAGTTTCCAAACGAATTTCATTTGAAAGTACATTTTTTTTATCCTAATCGATTACGTAAAAGTTTGAATTATCGATATTTAAAAGTTATAGGGGCGATAAAAATATCAACCGGTATTTTGACAGTCATCCAAAAGTGGCCTAGTCATATCTAACGAGACAAAATGTCCGTAGTAAAAGAAATAGGACTTTGTCGCTAAAAAAAGCCACAAATAGAAATTTTATCGTTTTAAAGTCTAGAAATGTGTAAACATAAAAAGAAAAATCCTTCTATTTCAATATCTTTCGTGCAATATTATGTCTCATGAAAGAACTCGGAAGCATGTTATTACTTCTTCCATCCGGGATGGAAATTTTGCTGAAATGTGTCTTTACACCACGAAAGAAAAGACTTCAAAAAGGAACAATTTCAAATATAATTCCTATACCTTTAGAAATTTTTCCCCCGCCAGTGAAAAGTGATGTGCTTTCGAGTTCTCATAAAATTATAAATACGTATTGAAATCATATAAACCTCTATAATATATTTAAGCCATATTTCAGACTTTATAAATTGTAAAAATAGACACTAATCTATATTAATAAAAGAAAGTCTGTATGCGATGGCTAGCGAAATCTAGCGCACATAGAAGTCTGAAAATTTAGGTGAGGATAGTCCAACGCCTCTCCTGGTGCACCTGATAATCAGAATTTTAATATTCTGAAAATGAACAGAAATATTAATTCAAATTCATCCACCATCGCTTCCAAAATGCCATCTTTTTCTGAAAATGGCGCAAAAGAAATGTCAAAACCGCAAAAATCAAGTCTGTGTAGGGAGAGGGAAGAAAGATTTTAGGTTTACACGAAAAAGATCGGGTTACCAGAAAGACTTTTAATTACGCCCTTTCGCAACATGTCGAAATAACAAAAACTATTAGGTCTTTCGACCAGGCCTGTACAGAGGGGGGTAGAGCCGGTAGAAATTACCAGGGCCCGACTCTCCTAGAGGACCCACCTTCGGTCCTGGTTTTTATATAAAATATCAGCAACAGTAGGCTCGTACTTTTTTACGTAAAAAATTTATATTTAAATAACTAAAAAATAATAAAATTCAAAAGTCTGAATTTGCTAGAACGTCTTTACGGGCCGACCAGGGGGTCCGGACTCAAGACCCGTACTATCAAATATTTAACAAGTTACGAAACGTTTTCGGCTCTCGTACGACCGCAATTTTAAGGATTTTTCTATCGGACCTAAATTAAATATTTTCGTCATTTTAAACCCTTCTAGTCACCTTAACCACTTGAGTTATTATTTTTTTTTTAGGTACTTACAGATATAGTGTAATATAGTTAAAATAACCTGTTATTGAAAAAAAAGTCTCGTGTCTTTTCAATAACAAAAAATAAACATTCTTAAAAGTCGGACATTTTAAAAACGTGAAATAAACATAATTTTATGAATATTAGTAGAAGGATCGTGATTTTATGCTGTTTCGAATACATATATTTATTATAAAGAGGTGGAAATTTCACGAAAATCTGGTTAGTCTTTTTCACGAAATCGTATGCGCAATTTGCAAAATAACTGTTTTAAATAAAATGACTTTTAACCCTTTCCGGCGCGGAACAAATCTGTTTGTAGAATAATGAAATAATGGACTGACACCAGATTTTACAAACAATTTCCTTAGAAAAGAATAACTTGCTGATTTTCCTTTACTTTATAAAAGGAAAATTTTAATTAAATATTCTTGGTGCCGTTTGTCAGTTTTGGAATTAAAATTAGGTGTCCTTTTTTGTGACCACCGCCCGCTAAAGGGTTAAAAGGAATATTCCTTATGCCGTATATAGTAGTAGCTTGTTTTACCAATTTTCAATCTTGCACAAAGGTCCGAATGCAATTTTGGTTAAAATATTTAAAATCAAATAACTTTTTTATATGAATGAATGAAATCTATTTTTGTTCGTAGGTACACGACTCTTTAAATAGGCATTAAATGTTGATCTAACCTGAACTTTTTTTAAAATATATAATTATAAAAAAGTTTTTTTAATAGTTTTTGTCATTTTAGATATTTGTTCATAACGTTTAAATAATTTAATGGGTAACATCACTTTGACGTCTTGAAATTTAAGGCTGTTTCAGGAATTTGTTTTTAAGGAATGTAAAGTATTTCTAAAAATCCATTTCCAATAATTTATTATACTATAAATGTTAAAGTAGGAAATTGCATTATTTTTCTTTCATATATTAAAAAATGGTGGCTTGAGTGATGAGGGGTGGGAGCACAAAGAAGAGGAAGTGGTGGGCACGATAAATCATAGTAGACTTAAACTGGAACAATAATAAAAAAAATTGTTACACCAAAAGCAAGTGAAAACATAACCTTTAAAAAAATATATGTATGCATTTTTAGTGAAATGGCATTAATTCAAAGTCAAATGTAAATTTTCACTACGTACAGTTACTCAAAAAAGCGAGCAATAGCTATTAAATATATCGAATAATATATAATATCATAGATATATAATGTATAATACAGATAATATAATAATGTATAATATCTATTAATATATCGAAACATCCAACGTATTTCACTAGAAAAATATGGGACGGTTAATTTTCAAAAAGTTAATTTATTAATTGTATTAATTGAAATCTGGCAGAGCTAGACTGCCCACTGATTTTAAAAATTGCTGTTCTGAAAAAAAAAAACTTTTTGTTATTGTTTACTCGGTGATTGTTTGACGCGCTCTACTTCTATAACTCCATACTTAATCTTTCACTTTCTGTAGAGATTTCTAACAATAAAATATGATTTCCATGTTTTAAAGAGTACTTTAAGCAACAAACATGGTTTTTTGAAATTTTGGACAGGTCAAAACGTTAACGTACTTCAGTACAAACAAAGAGAGTTTTTTCTTTTCATTCGTTTCCATTGAAACTATTTACAAGAAAGTTTACAGAGTACGTACAGTTCAACCACAATTTTCGTTTAGAATTTTTCTTCTTATTTAATAGCAGAAAAATATTGCAAATTAAACGCTGAAAGATATTTAATTTTAAGGCTCTTGAGTGAACTTCCCGATTCCCCTGGCTAATGTTAATGCTATGAAGGTAAGATGCATTCGTATATTTAAAATATCTCCTCAGGAAATGAATATTTTTAAATTCTGTTTTCTGTCTTACACTTCTTAAAGGATCTCTCTTTTTAGGTACATTTCGTAAGAAATGCTAACCTATTACATTCTCCAATATATTGGAATTTCTGAAAACTTTTTGCACATTTACACCGATTAGGACTCCCAGTTCAAAACTTTATCTATCTATCTATATCACTTTTTTATGGACACGATAACTGCAATAATTCTGCACAAATATCTTCCAAACTGATACATAAAATCAAGGGGCATAAAATCTCGGCCAAGTTCGTTAATGGGCAAAATCGAACCAGGAGGGGTGCTTTTTGTGAAAACAGAAAACCCCCATAACTTCTTAATTATGATACGTGTTGAATCCGGTTAAAGTTATAATTACTTCTAGAAAAAGGGCCGAAAATTTATGTAGGACATATTTTTGATATCACTAAAAATGGCCTCAAGGAGAGGGGGGGCGGGGAATAGGTGTTTAAGAAGAAAAAAATTTATAACTTCGTCCATTCGCACGATATCAAATCCACTTAAATTTATTATAAATCCTCTTAATATTATCTACAAATTTTATATTGACAATTTTTTTATAGAACCAACCCTTACAGCAAAAAAATAACTAAAATAAATAAATAAATAAATACAAAAAATCCCCGCCGGCTCCGCCTACAAACACAGGTAGATTTCAAAGTGGGCGGTCCCGACTGCCGCATCATAGCAAAAAGTTCATTTCTTCTGCAATTCTCAATAAACAGGCGCCCCACGGTCTGCGTCTTCGAAATCTACCTGTGCCTGTAGGCCGAGCCATCAGGGATTTTTAATTGGCAATTTTTTCTCTAAAATATATACTTAATTTTATGTGAAGTGTTAAAATCTTATTCAGTTTCAGTAAGATTTTAACACATAAAATTATAAATTAAGCACCTATTTTAGAAATATTTTGATAACTGAGAAAAAAGAGACATCCTTTAAGAACAGTACAAAGAAAACAGAAGTTAAAAATATTAGTTTCCTGAGGAGATAATTTAAAAATAAGAATTATCCTACGCCCGTAGGATTAACATTAGTGAAAGTAATCGGAAAGTTCACTGACGAACAGCCTTAAGAAAAAACAAGTGGGTAGGTGTGATCGAAGACCGCACGAAGGGTTTTGTTTAATATTCCTTTCAAAGCACTTTGTCCTTTCTTTAATAAATCCAAATAAATTTCATTTAGCAACAACAACAAAAAAAAGGTCATGTTTTTTATAAAGTAAAAATTTACCGGTCTATTTTTTCGTTTTTTCGAATATCTAAACCAGCCCGATAGCGGGCGAAGCCCACTATTATACTCTGTCATAATAATATCTGTCATGTAGACTAAATGCGATATTTAAAGAAATCAATTTCAAAATTAAACATGTTGTATATAGAGACCTTCAAATATGCCAATATTTCCATAATCGAGTTTTTATCATGATTCAATACGTTCCTCAAACTCATATAACTACTATTCTCTATTACTCATATTGATACTCTCTTTGTATTATTCTCAAACATTTGAAAAATCCGTTAAACTTTCAATAGGACGTCAGATTAATTTTTTTTTTTAATTCTCGAAGGGCGTCATATTAAGCTGCTTTCTGTATTTACACATACTCATACTCCTTGTATTATTGAGAAATGTTTGAAAATTTCCGTTTTATTACCAATATGATGTCCTGTAAATCTTTTTTCAGTTGGTGAAACTTTTTATTTCATGTTCATTTTTCACGTTGAAATCTTTCAATAGAAAATGAATTATTATAGAAAGAATTTTATTGTGGAATTTTTTAATTGTTGGCAACTGCTATAACGAAAAATGTTTAAATTTAATAGGAAAAGGCTCTTAGATTTTTGTTTTTTATCTCTCTATATTAAAATAATAAGATTTTTTCAAATTTTATAATTTTTAGTTTTATAGTAGGTATTAAGCTATAAGTACACAAAATTTCATGCCTTTAAGTTATACAGTTTCTGAGAACCGGCTCTGTGACAGACAGACAACGAAGTGGGACTAATAGGACTTGATTATTTTTATAAAATGTAGTTGACAGTTGGGGAAAATCCCAATTATAAGTACTCAAGTTAATATAAAAGAGTGAAATGATTGCTTTTATTTATTTCAAACTGTCAACACAACATAGCTTAAAGCTATTAACTGAGTTTAAATGACTTTATAGGTGAATTACGATATTTATTGGGGGAAAGGAAATTATAGAGTGCAGTCTGTAATCTAGATAAGATATTAATTAGATTTAGTATATTACGCATAACAATCAATCATGATAAATATATCTGTCATGAAAGAAATATTTACTTTTCACTTTTTTAAATATCTTTATGCATCATAAAGAAAATGAAATTTATTGACAACGATTGTAAATCAGAATTAACGGATTACTGTAAAGAGATATGCATTTTGTTTTTTTATGAAATGAAAGGAGATTACGTAAGATATTTGGATATACAGGGGAAACATAAATTAGACAAGTTCTTTTGAAATGCAGAAAGATTAATTTAAATGATCATGTCCATGTGTAAGAGAACGCTGTTGCAGAGGCTAGGTCGGAGAAAATGCCCTATCAAGGAATTTGATATTTTGAAGTGTATCAGGTTTTTTTTAAATCTGAAATTGCATAAAAGCTAAAATAATTTGTCCTATTTGATTAAAATAGAATCATTAGTATTAAATAAACACTTTAAACTGCGCGAACAGGAATTATGAGGAAAGTAATATGTTAAGGTTTCGCCTTTTATTTCTTTCATACATTTAACTTTCACATTCAAAATTAATTGATGAGTTCAATAAAAATTTAATTACATTTTCACTACAATTTTTATTTAATATCTTTAGATGAAAAAAGTGTTAGAAATGCATCATAACCTGTACTGCAAAAGAAAAGTAATAAATTGTAAACAAATATTATATAGATTTTCTAAAAAAGTACTATTCAGAAAAATTATTTTACAATACAGTTAAGCCTGTTCATAGCGGTATCCTACTAGAAACGGGGGAAAAAATAATAGTTCTGCCAAAAAAATACCATGCAATTTTACCTTCTAAAATGAAAATAACCTGTCTAAAACGGAATTTTCACTTTTATTCGTTTCTTTCTAAGCAGGTATTATTGTATCATACTTATGGTGGGGGGCCCGCATTGGAATTATTACCGGGGCCCGCGGTCTCTCTGTATAGCCCTGCTTTCGACACGAAAATTTTCAGATCTAGATAAACAAAAATCAAAAACTTTCTGAAATATTTTTTTGAAATTTTTAATTTTTCGAGCGATTTAATCTTGTAAAGAACACACACGTCCGGTAAAAATTTGAGAACGTCAGGTGTCTGCGATAAGGAATCCACAAAGAAACAGGGTACTAAGAGATTTTTAAGGGGGCTCAAATTAACAGTTCTAATTAAGCTACGATTTTAAAATTAAAACCGTTCGAATCCTCTCTGTTTCTACATTTCAAGTTTGTAAAAATTAAGATTATACGACACTCGGAACCCAAGATATTTTACTATTTTACATTAATTTTATTGCGGAAAAATAATTTATTTTAATACGTTTTTTCACGAGCCAGACATAGCAGATGTTATCTCTTGAATAAAGAAAGATACAAAAGAAGTAATGAAAAGTTGGAGTTGTGTTATTAGTTGTTAATGTATATAATTATTAAAAATCTTGGATTTTTTTATTAGAAAATTATGCATCCTTACTTATAACAGGCAAAGAATTAAAATTTTCAAAAAATCTAAAAAATCCACCAATAAGCTTTTATTTTATGAAAAAGAAATAAAATCTTATTTGACAATGGCAGTGATAATTAAAAAAAAAATCCCTGACGGCTCGGCCTACAGGCACAGGTAGATTTCGAAGACGCAGACCGTGGGGCAACTGTTTGTCGGGAATTGCGGAAGAAATGACCTTTTTGCGATGATGCTGCACACACAACTTTTAAAAAATTCAACAAACATATAAAAAATAAGCTAAATAACTTACAAACAAAACTACAAGACACACTTACACAAGAACATCTAGACACCTGGTTAGAAAACTTTAACGATACAATAACAGCAACAGCAAATGAAACACTAAAAACCAAAAAACTCAAACTCTACCCAGAATTCAACTGGTGGAACAACAAACTAAAAACACACAGAAACAAAATTTCGGCACTCAGAAAAAGGTTTAATAAAACAGGCGAAACTAAATGGAAAATTCAACTTAACAAAGAGAGAGCCCTCTATAAAAAACATATTAAATCAGAAAAACTAAAATCGTGGCAAACCTTCTGCACACAAACAAAAGATAAATTTGGCCAAACCTTCAAAATTGCAACATCCAAAAACATAACTAATAAACACTTTATACACACAACACTAGAGGACTCTCACACATACGCGACAAAATCAGATATCTTTAAAGATCTAACAACACATCACTTCCCAGTGCCTGTAGTCACACAACAACAACTAACAGACCTGACAACGGGAGAAGACGCACACTCTACATCCCCTCCACTATTCACATTTAAAGAAATCAAAAACGCAATAAAAGAACAAAATAATCTTAAAGCTCCCGGCTATGATAAAATAGACGCATTCATCATAAAAAACCTATTCAAAAACTTTAAACACATAATAAGAGACCTACTAAATAAATGCCTTACCCTTAATCACTTCCCAACAAACTGGAAAATAGCCCAAGTAGTATTTTTCACTAAGAAGAACAAAGACCCAAAACTACCTACATCATATCGCCCCATCTGTCTCCTCCCGATGCTCTGTAAAATACTGGAGAGGCTCCTAAAACACAGAATAACACACCATCTAGAAAATCTAAACTATCTTCACCCATCCCAATATGGATTCAGAGAGGGCAAAAACACAACACAACTATTAAAATTAACACACACAAAAATAAAAGACCTCCTAAAAACATATAAATATTGCATCCTAATATCATTCGACATAAAGGGAGCCTTTGACAGCATAGACTGGCAGGTACTGGGAGAAACAATAATAAATTCTCCACTTCCCACATATATCAAGAAACAACTACTAAGTTTTCTAACCAATAGACATGTAATAACAGACTACACAGACAACACATCAAAACGAAAAGTCCACCAGGGCTGTCCACAAGGTTCGTGCCTTGGACCCCTGCTGTGGCTACTCATAGCTAACAAAATACTAATAGAGTTCTATAAAAAATTTAAAAACCTTAGATGTTTCTGCGACGACTTTAACATGATAATCCATGCGAACAGTCGTCGCGATCTAGAATTAAGAGCTAACAAAAGAATAAAACTATTCCTAAACATATGCAACAACTTAAACCTCACACTATCTACAGAAAAAACAGTATACATAATGTTTGGTAACAACATCCTAAAAGCCCGCCCACCAACACTAAAACTTAATAACACTACAATAAAACAAGTAGAAAACATAAACCTCCTAGGCATAGTCTTTGAACAAAAACTTATATGGCAAACCCACCTCCAAAACATCAACAACAAACTATTATCAATAACATCTTCAATCAAAAGGGTTTTTTCGGCAAACTGGGGGGTGAATCGAGCATTCCTCAGAGAATGGTACCTCACCGTGCTTGAAAAAATCATTGATTACGGCTCAGAGGTGTGGTTTGACCACCTACGAATAATCGACAAGAGAAAAATCCAATCAATTCAAAGACTATGTCTCACATCCATAACAAAATGCTACAAAAACGTATCAACACCGTCCCTACAAATTCTGCTCGGAATACCACCGCTACTCATAACTTTAGAATATAAAAACATCAAAAATAATATTAACACGAAACAAGGAATCCTAATACACAATAACGAAATAATAACAAAAGAAAAAATAGAACAAAAAATCCATAGATATCAAATAAACCCAGAAAACCACATAAATAACTTAATAACGACAGAATCCATAATAAAACAACACAATACAATACACATCTACACAGATGGTTCAAAGATAGAAACAAACACGGCATGTGCATTAATAGCTTTTAAAAATGATATTAAAATCCATGAACAAGTACACAAGTTACAAAACAACAACACGGTATTCCAGGCAGAACTCCTAGCAATAATAAACACAATAAAATGGGCCATAAACCGAACAGAATCAATATTCCAAATTTTCAGCGACAGCCAATCATCAATACTAGCCTTAACTAACATATTCCCAACAATCCAGAACATATACGACATACATCAAACAATAAAACAAAACAAAAACAAACTCTTTTACCTCACATGGGTGAAGGGCCACGCTGGGAACAAGGGAAATGAGCTTGCAGACAAACTGGCAAATGAGGCTGCCACTTACTGTGATCACCCATTATCCAGAGACTTTAAACTCCCAAAATCGTACCTCAATAAAATAATTAAACAAAGTCTCCTGGATAAATGGCAATATAACTGGGACCACTCGGAAAGTGGCAGACACACGTACTCATTAATACCGAAAGCTCATTTCTCACTCATATGTAGCGACAGGGTCTCCATGTTCTTTCTATCAGGCTGTGGTAGCTTTCCATCATTTCTACACAGAATAGGCAAGAAAGATGATGACCTCTGTCAATGTGGTCAACGTGGAGACCCGACTCACTATCTTTTTGGTAAGTGTCGCTACATGAAACATAAATTCCCACAAGACACAAGTAAAACCTTCCAACAAAACATAATGGAAATCCTCAAAGACAATACTAAACTTAAAAAACTATATGAAAACTATAACATTCTAAACGAAAAATACTCATTTATCAGATACAAATATCTAACTTAAATAAACTTAAAATAAATAATTACATCTCAAATTTAATAAATACCTGTGATCAAGACTGCACTATCAATAACAAATTGTAAATACTAACCGATAAACTGTAAATAAGCAATCAACTCATCTTAAACTGTAAATATTATATTTATACTCAAGAATAAAGCAAATGTAACTACAAGTAATAATCAAATCAACTAATATATATTAACCCCTTATAATGCCCACCCTCTTGCCAACTGGCAAAAGTATGTCAAATAAGATCTTCCATAAAAAGAAGAAACTCAGACAATATGCCATGTGGCATTAAATAATGCGATTATCTTGCCACTGGGCAATAGTATGTATAAAAGAAAAGAAGAAACTTCAACAATATGCCATGTGGCATTTTAACAACTTGTCTAAGTCCGAATGAGGACTTCAGAAATTGTAACCCTCAATGTAAAAAGCCAAAAATTTTTCTTTTCAATAAATCAGGGCCGGCTCTGCCTGGGGGGGTTTTTCGAAGGGCGTTCCCGTGACTGAAGACGCTAGTAGTAGCTATTTTCCTACCTCAGGCTTTGGGGCTTGTCCCAACCATATGCCAAAAGCGGGTTCCTGAGGTGGGGGCTTTCAGTAACTTTCAGTTGGAACCGCCTACTTCGAAACCAAACTTGTTTGCAGGCGGAGCCAGCAAGGATTTTTTTTTTTTTTTTGCTATAAGAGTTGGTCCTATAAAAAAACATGCCAATATAAAAGTTTTAGATAATATTAAGAGGATTTATAATAAATTTAAGCGGATTTGAAATCTTGGGAATTGACGAAGTTATGAATTTTTTTCTTCAAAAACCTCCCTCCCCCCCCCCCCCTTAAGGCAATTTTTTAATTATATCAAAAATCTGTCATACATAAATTTTCGGCCCTTCTCCTAGAAGTAATAATAACTTCAAACGGATTCGATACGTATCATAATTAAGAAATTATGGGTTTTTTTCTGTTTTCACAAATAGTCCCCTCCCCCATTCCCCCCCTGGTTCGATTTTGCCCATTAACGAATTTGACCGAGATTTTATGCCCCTTGATTTTATGTATCAGTTTCGAAAAGAAGCGGGAGTTGGAACCGCCTACTTCGAAAAATAACTTGTTTGCAGGCGGAGCCGGCAGGGATTTTTTTTTTTTTTTTTTTTTTTTTTTTTTTTTTTTTTTTTTTTTTTTTGCTATAACAGTTGGTCCTATAAAAAACTTGTCAATATAAAAGTTTTAGATAATATTAAGAGGATTTATAATAAATTTAAGCGGATTCGAAATCTTGGGAATTGACGAAGTTCGGATTTTTTTTCTTCTAAAACCCCCCTTCCCTCCCCCCCTTAAGGCAATTTTTAATTATATCAAAAATCTGTCATACATAAGTTTTTGCCCCTGTTCCTAGAAGTAATAATAACTTTAAACGGATTCGATACGTATCATAAATAAGAAATTATGTTTTTTTTTCTGTTTTCAAAAAAGCCCCCCCCCCCCCATGCCCCTTGGTTCGATTTTGCCCATTAACAAACTTGACCGAGATTTTATGCCCCTTGATTTTATGTATCAGTTTCGAAAAGATGCGGGAGTTGGAACCGCCTACTTCGAAAAATAACTTGTTTGAAGGCGGAGCCGGCAGGGATTTTTTTTGTTTTTAATTTTTTTTTGCTATAACCGTTGGTCCTATAAAAAACTTGTCAATATAAAAGTTTTAGATAATACTAAGAGGATTAATAATAAATTTACGCGGATTTGATATCTTGTGAATTGACGAAGCTATGATTTTTTTTCTTCTAAAACCCCCCTTTCCCCCCCCCCTTGGGGCCATTTTTAATTATATCAAAAATCTGTCATACATAAATTTTCGGCCCTTTTCCTAGAAGTAATAATAACTTTAAACGGATTCGATACGTATAAAAATAAAGAAATTATGAGTGTTTTTCTGTTTTCACAAAAAGCTCCCCCATTTCCCCCCCCCCCCCTTGGTTCGATTTTGTCCATTAACGAACTTGAACGAGATTTTATGACCCTTGATTTTATGTATCAGTTTGGAAGAGATTTATGCAGAATTTTTCCAGTTATCGTGGTCAGAAAAAAGTGATATAGATAGATAGATAGATAGATAGATAAAGTTTTGAACTGGGGGTGGTTTTGGGTTCTGGGAGTCATGATCGGCGTAGATCTGCAAAAATTTTTCAAAATTTCCAACTTAGGTAAGAATGTAATAGGTAGTATTTCTTACGAAATCTACCTAAAACGTTTGCATCGGGGTTTTTTGAACAAATTATTCGTATGTATATGTATCGTAAATTTTATCTCTGATTTACAGACTAGTTCTGCATTTCCAGTTAAATTTTTATGTATGAATAATAATAATAAAAAAATTCAAATGTAATCTGTAATGTTTTATTTGTGCAAATTAAAAATGATGTTGTATTTGAACTTTATAGGTAAATGTATTTAGAGGTATCATTTAAACATTATGGCATCCGTGCGAATCCGGAGCGGGTTGCTAGTAAAATTTAAAATATGCATATATTTTAGAAATATTTTGACAATTAAGGGGGAAAAAGACATTCAAAAAGAGTACACAGAAAAAAAAGTTATAAATATTAATTCCCTGAGGAGATATTTTAAATACACGAATGTATCCTAAGCTCATAGGTTTAATATTAGCGAGGGGAATTGGGAAGTTCACGCCTACGCTAGTCACGCGAAGAAACGTTCAAGCTAATGTTAAGTCTATGGGAATGTTCTTGGCAGATTTCTCGCTCGCATTTTAATATTTTTAAATGTTTTGTATAGGATAGCAGAGGTCGTTGTTAGTTTTTATTTTTCCGATTTTGGTTCCAGTTTTTTATATAAGGGTAATTTCACTTTCAGAACCGGTTCCAAAATTGAAAATGTCCGCTTATAAAAAAAAAAAAAAAAACTGTTACCAAAATGAAAAAAGTAAAAACTAACAACGTTAGAGATCGACCTCAGCTATCCTATGCAAAAAAAATCATTTAAAAATATTAAAATGCGAGCGATAAATCGCGCAAGAACCTTCCCATAGACTTAACATTAGCTTGCGCGCTTTTTCATATGACTGATGTAGGCTCTTCAGCTATAAATTGGAAAATTGACATTTTCGTCCTAGGTCGCAAAATCAAAGGTGCCGAGTCCCCTTCATTCATAGGATTTCAGTTATTAAATAAAATTCCCGGTTCATACTATGTTTATTTGACTTGACAAAAACCGGAAGGTTGTCATCTATGTTGTCAGAATTTATTTGCCGGTTAACGGGCAAGTTTCCAATTATAGGGATGTCACGCACCCTCCAAAATAGTTGTTTCCATGTACCATAAAAAAAAGGTTTGGTAAATGATAAAAATAAAAATCCAGATCTGTGTATTGAAGTAGGTCCGTTATCTCGGATGAGCAGAAAGTGTTGTTGTAGGAGTTCTTCCGAGAAGCCTTCTGTCTAGCAAATCCATTTCCTCGCATCCCCTTGCTATTTGAAGCCTTGTTTATGGATATGGACGACCACAACAATCGGCTGGCGACCGGAAGAGGCTATCAGAAGAAACGTCTATTTATCTTACTTGGAAGAAAGTGGGCCATTTTCTTCCTGCTACAACAGATTAGTATGAGTCGTGCCCTCAACGAGTCCAACCCTCTCTCTCTATCAACAGTTTCAAGTTTGATTAAATTACGTTAGCGCGATAGATCACAAACTTTCGATAGAGACTGTTTCTTAGACGCCTCTATAGAGAAGTCTACTGCATTCGGGGTCCCTGGACCCAGCGCCACAGTAAAGGGGGTAGAGCCGCATATAAGCACGATACGTTTCATCAACCGTTTTTTGTTTCGATCAAAATAAAAATAAAAAAGAGGAGGTGGGGCACGCATATATATATGTAAGCACGCTTCATCAATCGTATCAATAGATCTCCTGCTAAATCATTTGTATATGATAATATGACATTTACTCTGTCGTTCAGTAGTATGTCTATGGTATGGTAAGACGCAATTTTTGTTTCAAATGAAAGCATTTATATTTATATTGAAATTCAAAACTTTATCAGCCGATTAAAAAAAAAGGGGGGGGGGGGGCACGCTTCATCACCCGTGTTAATAGATCTCTTGCTAAATCATTTGAATATGATAATATGACATTTACTCTGTTGTTCGGTAGTATGTCTATGGCAAGACGCAGTTTTTGTTTCCAATAAAATTCAAAACTTTATCAGCCGATTATAAAAAAAGAGGGGCATGCACGCTTATATATATATATAGGCACGCTTCATCACCCGTGTTAATAGATCTCCTGCTAAATCATTTGCATACGATAATATGACATTTATTCTGTCGTTCAGTAGTATGTCTGTGGTACGACGCAGTTTTTTGTTTCAAATGAAATTCAAAATTTTATCAGCCGATTATAAAAAAAAGAGGGAGATGCACTGGCACGCTTATATATATAGGTACGCTTCATCACCCGTGTTAATAGATCTCCTGCTAAATCATTTGCATACGATAATATGACATTTATTATGTCGTTCAGTAGTATGTCTGTGGTACGACGCAGTTTTTTGTTTCAAATGAAATTCAAAATTTTATCAGCCGATTATAAAAAAAGAGGGAGATGCACTGGCACGCTTATATATATAGGTACGCTTCATCACCCGTGTTAATAGATCTCCTGCTAAATCATTTGCATACGATAATATGACATTTATTATGTCGTTCAGTAGTATGTCTGTGGTACGACGCAGTTTTTTGTTTCAAATGAAATTCAAAATTTTATCAGCCGATTATAAAAAAAGAGGGAGATGCACTGGCACGCTTATATATATAGGTACGCTTCATCACCCGTGTTAATAGATCTCCTGCTAAATCATTTGCATACGATAATATGACATTTATTATGTCGTTCAGTAGTATGTCTGTGGTACGACGCAGTTTTTTGTTTCAAATGAAATTCAAAATTTTATCAGCCGATTATAAAAAAAGAGGGAGATGCACTGGCACGCTTATATATATAGGTACGCTTCATCACCCGTGTTAATAGATCTCCTGCTAAATCATTTGCATACGATAATATGACATTTATTCTGTCGTTCAGTAGTATGTCTGTGGTACGACGCAGTTTTTTGTTTCAAATGAAATTCAAAATTTTATCAGCCGATTATAAAAAAAGAGGGAGATGCACTGCACGCTTATATATATAGGTACGCTTCATCACCCGTGTTAATAGATCTCCTGCTAAATCATTTGCATACGATAATATGACATTTATTCTGTCGTTCAGTAGTATGTCTGTGGTACGACGCAGTTTTTTGTTTCAAATGAAATTCAAAATTTTATCAGCCGATTATAAAAAAAGAGGGAGATGCACTGCACGCTTATATATATAGGTACGCTTCATCACCCGTGTTAATAGATCTCCTGCTAAATCATTTGCATACGATAATATGACATTTATTCTGTCGTTCAGTAGTATGTCTGTGGTACGACGCAGTTTTTTGTTTCAAATGAAATTCAAAATTTTATCAGCCGATTATAAAAAAAGAGGGAGATGCACTGGCACGCTTATATATATAGGTACGCTTCATCACCCGTGTTAATAGATCTCCTGCTAAATCATTTGCATACGATAATATGACATTTATTCTGTCGTTCAGTAGTATGTCTGTGGTACGACGCAGTTTTTTGTTTCAAATGAAATTCAAAATTTTATCAGCCGATTATAAAAAAAGAGGGAGATGCACTGCACGCTTATATATATAGGTACGCTTCATCACCCGTGTTAATAGATCTCCTGCTAAATCATTTGCATACGATAATATGACATTTATTATGTCGTTCAGTAGTATGTCTGTGGTACGACGCAGTTTTTTGTTTCAAATGAAATTCAAAATTTTATCAGCCGATTATAAAAAAAGAGGGAGATGCACTGGCACGCTTATATATATAGGTACGCTTCATCACCCGTGTTAATAGATCTCCTGCTAAATCATTTGCATACGATAATATGACATTTATTCTGTCGTTCAGTAGTATGTCTGTGGTACGACGCAGTTTTTTGTTTCAAATGAAATTCAAAATTTTATCAGCCGATTATAAAAAAAGAGGGAGATGCATTGCACGCTTATATATATAGGTACGCTTCATCACCCGTGTTAATAGATCTCCTGCTAAATCATTTGCATACGATAATATGACATTTATTATGTCGTTCAGTAGTATGTCTGTGGTACGACGCAGTTTTTTGTTTCAAATGAAATTCAAAATTTTATCAGCCGATTATAAAAAAAGAGGGAGATGCACTGGCACGCTTATATATATAGGTACGCTTCATCACCCGTGTTAATAGATCTCCTGCTAAATCATTTGCATACGATAATATGACATTTATTCTGTCGTTCAGTAGTATGTCTGTGGTACGACGCAGTTTTTTGTTTCAAATGAAATTCAAAATTTTATCAGCCGATTATAAAAAAAGAGGGAGATGCATTGCACGCTTATATATATAGGTACGCTTCATCACCCGTGTTAATAGATCTCCTGCTAAATCATTTGCATACGATAATATGACATTTATTATGTCGTTCAGTAGTATGTCTGTGGTACGACGCAGTTTTTTGTTTCAAATGAAATTCAAAATTTTATCAGCCGATTATAAAAAAAGAGGGAGATGCACTGGCACGCTTATATATATAGGTACGCTTCATCACCCGTGTTAATAGATCTCCTGCTAAATCATTTGCATACGATAATATGACATTTATTCTGTCGTTCAGTAGTATGTCTGTGGTACGACGCAGTTTTTTGTTTCAAATTAAATTCAAAACTTTATCAGCCGATTAAAAAAAAAGGGGGGTGGGGGAAGACACGCTTCATCAACCGTGTCAATAGATCTCCCGCTAAATCATTTGCATATGATAGTATGACATTTACTCTGTCGTGCAGTAGTATGTCTGTGGTACGCAGTTTTTGTTTCAAATGAAATTCAAAATTTTATCAGCCGATTATAAAAAAAGAGGGAGATGCACTGCACGCTTATATATATAGGTACGCTTCATCACCCGTGTTAATAGATCTCCTGCTAAATCATTTGCATACGATAATATGACATTTATTATGTCGTTCAGTAGTATGTCTGTGGTACGACGCAGTTTTTTGTTTCAAATGAAATTCAAAATTTTATCAGCCGATTATAAAAAAAGAGGGAGATGCACTGGCACGCTTATATATATAGGTACGCTTCATCACCCGTGTTAATAGATCTCCTGCTAAATCATTTGCATACGATAATATGACATTTATTCTGTCGTTCAGTAGTATGTCTGTGGTACGACGCAGTTTTTTGTTTCAAATGAAATTCAAAATTTTATCAGCCGATTATAAAAAAAGAGGGAGATGCACTGGCACGCTTATATATATAGGTACGCTTCATCACCCGTGTTAATAGATCTCCTGCTAAATCATTTGCATACGATAATATGACATTTATTCTGTCGTTCAGTAGTATGTCTGTGGTACGACGCAGTTTTTTGTTTCAAATTAAATTCAAAACTTTATCAGCCGATTAAAAAAAAAGGGGGGTGGGGGAAGACACGCTTCATCAACCGTGTCAATAGATCTCCCGCTAAATCATTTGCATATGATAGTATGACATTTACTCTGTCGTGCAGTAGTATGTCTGTGGTACGCAGTTTTTGTTTCAAATGAAATTCAAAACTTTATCAGCCAATTAGAAATAAAGAGGGAGATGCACTGCACGCTTATATATATAGGTACGCTTCATCAACCGTTTCAATAGATCCTGCTAAATCATTTGCCTACGATAATATGACATTTATTCTGTCGTTTAGTAGTATGTCATATCTATAGTAAGACGCAGCTGTTGTTTCAAATTAAATTCAAAACGTTATCAGCCGATTAGAAAAAAAGAGGGGGGAGGCACGCTTATATATAGGCACGCTTCATCAACCATGGCAATAGATCACCTGCTAAATCATTTGCATATGATAATATGACATTTATTCTGTCGTTAAGTAGTATGTCTGTGGTACGATGTAGTTTTTGTTTCAAATTAAATTCAAAACTTTATCACCCGATTCAAATAAAAGAGGGGCGGGGGGGGGGGGTATTGTTTTCGACAAAATAAGCATGTAATGTGTGTGTGCGCGCATATTATGTAATAGCATTCATGTCCTATACATATACAGGGTGTCGCTTCTTATCACTGACCATTAGCTAATTCCTAAATGTTAGTTTTAGAGGTATAGTTCGGATTGCAAAAATGTATCAATTGTTATTCTTCATCATATGAAATATTCATTTACGTCAAACTAGTTATTTTTTTTTAATTATGAAAATTAGATTTAAATAGGGTCTCCAGTTTCTATAAGTCCTATTTAGGAAAACCATTATCCGTGTTTTAACATATAAAACAGTAAAAATTCCATTTTTAAACGGCCAAAATATATCGGTAATACTTGGGATTTTATGAATTGTTGGCATTTTCTTGCACAAAAAATGCATTTTTCTGTTTTCAATGCCAGAAAACGCCGAGAATTCGAGTTTATCATACTCAGCAATATTTCGGGTCATTGTATTTGAATATATGTTAAAAATAAATAAGGCATGTACAGCATAGTACTCAATATAATTAATTTAATTAATTTTAGAGCTAGATGTTTGTCACAGGCAAACTCAATAAAAATAATATAATTAAAATCCACAGGATTGTTAACAAAATTAATTACTTGTTTATACTAATTAATTTTTCAGCAGAGCTGAAATTACGCTGTAAATTAGTGAAATACAAAAGATGTGAATTATCACTTTACTTAACAGTGAACAACCCTGGTCTGGACATTTTTTTCACTCTGTTGGTTGTTCGCTGTTAAGTAAAGTGATAATTCACATCCTTTGTATTTCACTAATTTACAGCGTAATTTCAGCTCTGCTGAAAATTTACTATATAAATATTCGCCGATACACTGGGTTTGATTTGTCTCATGGATGCCAATAGGTGTTGTGCTCATGATTGATGTTCTATCTTGTGCTGCAAGGTTGTAGCCTAGCCATATAAGAGTGAGAGAATGCTAGACCGGATGGCTTAATTGGTAAATAAGCACTTGGTGCGCTATACCAAGGGATCCGGGATCGAACCCCGGTCTGGACATTTTTTTTTCACTCTGTTGGTTGTTCGCTGTTAAGTAAAGTGATAATTCACATCCTTTGTATTTAATTACTTGTTCTTAAGCATATGCAGCAACATGCTGATTTTTAGATTTTTTGTAAGAAAAGGGGCAGTGTCCTTTTCTAGGTTAAATTAATTTCATTTTAAACTTTTTGTAAATATACTTTAATATTGAGTGTTGTAAATAAATTTGTAAATAAATTTTAAATCTCTTTATTTACCACAATAATATATGTGTCCTTTATTTCTTATCATTAAGCAAATATTCTCTTTCAGGTATTTTATTTTAGTGTAGTTATTTAGATACTTTTTCCGCCCTTTCTTATTGTAATTTAAAAGGGTTTTACTTTGTATTTAATTTAATATTAATTTTAAGGTGGATGATTCATAAATAACAGGAGGTCTAAAAAACACAACGCAAACTTTTATTTAATTTTAATTGTTAATTTTAACGTTAGCTTTGTTTTATTTTGTCCCTTTTGGCTCACGTTACCTGTTATTAGAATTAATTTACAATCACTCTCATTTTTATTAATTAGAAGCATTCTAAATGCTCCTACATACTCCTTGGTGTCGGATAATTAATGTATGCTGGGGCAGTCTTAAGTGTAATATGAGCAATTAATATAAGAGTAAACATTCTGCCCAGCAATGTACATCCCATGTTTTCATTAAGCTGCTTATTTTACGTAAAAATGAATGTAAGTCATAATTCATATTTCTTAATATGTATTTCTTAATAATTTTCATAATTAAAAATACCTTTTGAATTTAAAAAATATGCATAGATTATGTTTGGGTTCATTCGATGCATCTCTTTAAAATGGAAACGTTTCAATCGGATTTTTTTTTTTTCGGAAAATATAAATTAACGTTTGTCACGTGAATTTAACATTTGTATTCTCAGATTTTGTAAAAATTTGAATGCAGAGCACCGTTTATAAAAATTATATACTTGCTGCTATTTGCGAATTGTTTTTAATAAAATCATCCTGAAAGTTGACTTTGAATAACATCTTTTTTTCGTAATACAGATATTTTTCCCTATTTCCGTCTTTTATATGGTCTTTCGACTATAAGAGTTCAAATGTTTAGCATTTTATTTTAATATAGAAATTAAAGAGAAAAAATCCTAATGTCGTTTTATCTCTGTAACAAAAGAAAACAAGAACGAAAAATCATGCGTCAAGCATAGATTATGTAATGCTTTCCAATACTTCCAAAGTAATTTTGCAAATCTTTACCGTAAGGTGTAAGAGGATATCTAACTAAACCATTTTGTAAACGCATAACATATTTAAAAAAACAATTTCAGGGATTACAAACAATATTCGGAAAAATATCCGAGCTCTTTTGTAGAGCCCTGTGGCTCTATAGATATGTATTTTTTAGTTCAGTTAGGGAAAGCGTAGCACAGTTTAAAATTTCCCTTCTGGAATTTCCGACAATAAACGGAAATGTACTAAATCACTTTTGTGCTGCCCTGTGTACAATCTATACAGTTTATACACACCAAGTAATAGACAAAAAATGAGATAAATTTAAAAACGCGTTCCGCAACTGAAAAAGCATTTCTAGCAATTATTATTAATAAGCAGTACTTTAACCGAATTCTTTTGTGTATCCCTGTAAATGAACGATGAAAGCTATACCCACAATTTTCTATAGTAAGGCTCTTGTAATCCACGTTAGTGATATATATCAAATTCAATATGTTTGAAATAGTGAAACTTTATTAAAATAAACTGCAAATGATTTTTCTTCATAGACCGTCATGTAACGGAATTGTTTTGAGTATCCCTGTAAAGGAACTATAAGTGCTATGCACACCACATTCTATAATGAGTCTCTTGTGGTGCACCTCAGTGACATATATCAATTTCAATATGTTTGAAATTCTGTAACATCATTAAAATAAACCACAAATGATTTTTCACCATAAACCGCAATGTAACGGAAGTCTTTTGAGTGTCCCTGTAGAAAAACTATACGTGCTACACATTTCATTTTCAATACCGAATATGCCACAGTAAGACTCAATAACATACATCCATTGCATGACGATCCGAGTCTATTTACGCGAGTTAGAGCACGGACAGACAGACAGACGGATGGCAGACAGACAGACAAACCGACTTCATAAACACTTTTCAACTATGTTAAAAAGTGTTAAAAAGGAAGCAGGGCAAAATTTTTTGAAAAAATTATATGCCGATAAAAGGCACATTAAAATTTTCATAAAATATTAGAAAGTCAGAAAAAAATTTGTATATACATATATATATATATATATATATATACACATATATTAGAGCAAAAAAGAGTCCATCTTAGAAATTATTCGTGGGGCTCGGGTCCCATGAGCCCAATATAACTCTTCGCCTATGGAATGTAGCTTTAAATTTTCCACTTTTGCGATAAAAAATTGTTACAATTAAAAAACGCAACCCTTGATTTTTCTTTGTTTTTTTTTTTTTTTTCTTATCCACGTGTAAACCTTACAGAAAGCCCTTTCTTGCAAGATTCAATAAAGCAATAACTGTCAAACACGTGCTGTAAAACAGTTCCATAACTCATCGGAGAAGAAAACATTCTTATTCGTTCCTCTTCCGATGATTTCTACGCCTGAAAGTGGCATTGCATCGCATGAACTGTCAAAAAAGTCATTTATCGGTGATTAGTGAAAGGTAGTAAATAAAAATCAAAAGTAGTAAATAAAGCGCTGAAATACGTTGTGCAGTGATTCCCGTTAGGATGCGAGTTAAAATAAACATTGTTGATATGTTTAGTATAGTGGGATTGGGAATCATACATGTTCATCAGGTTTCAGTTCCGAAATATTTTAATGACTGAAATTCCACGAAAATGTTTATTTTGTAAGACTTCTTTTAGTTATAGGAAAGTTTGAGGGCCTGAAATTAAAAAGAAGGGGCTTTTTTAACACTTTCCAACATAGTTGTAAAGTGTTTAGGGCTTCGGTTTGTGTGTCCGTCTGGCCCGGCGGGGGGGGGGGGGGGTAGAGCCGGTACAAATTACCAGGGCCCGGGTCACCTAGGGGGGCCGGTTTTGGTACTGGTTTTTAAATAAACAACAGAAAAAGTAGGCTGGCATGTTTTACATGAAAATTTTAATTAAAATAACTAACAAATAATAAAATTCAAGAGTCAGAAGTTGCTTGAACGTCTTTACGGACTGGCTAGGATGGGGAGAGGGGTGCTCAAGAGGCATTTTGCGTTCGAAACAAAATCCAACTTTTATTAAAAATCAGCAGAACGCACATAGCAAAGATGCAGGCATTTATAGAATAAATATTTTCTAAATTGTACACAATAACAAAAGTTTCAATAGCGTCATGCAATCGGCGCCTTAACTGATGAATTGAATTAAAATTGAATTATATTTTTAATATTTTAAATTTCTATTTAAATTCCTTATATGAAAAGGTGTTACCAATGCATTATAAACTGTAATACTACTGTAAAATACTGTAAAAGAAAAATAATAAAATTGTAAGAAAATAATATCCAACGTTTTTAGTTTCTAATACAGTAAAGGCTGTTTATAACGGAATTATACGGATAAAAAATCATGATCTAGCCACAAAAATTCCATCCATTTATACTTTTTAAGACAAAAAAACTATTTAAAACGGAATTTCCTGTACGTTTTCGTCTAAGCAAGTTTTCTTTTATCAGGCTCATGGTGGGGGGGGGGGGGCGCAATGGAAGTATTACCGGTGGCCTGCTGTCTTTCTGTACGGCCCTGCGTCTGGCCGTACTCTAACTCTCGTAAATATACTCGGATTTCCCAGAAATTTTTATACATTTGTGACGTTTACAATAGCATGATCGCTATTGAAAATGAAGTGTGTAGCATTTAGAGTTTGTTGACAGGGATAGTTAAAGTATTCCGTCACATTACGGTCAACGGGAAAAAATCGTTTCAAATGTATTTTAATGATGTTACATTATTTCAAACATAATGAAATTGATATGTATTTATAAAGTGCACTAAAATATTTTTTATGTAATATAGGGGGTGCAAAGCATTTATTATTAATTTACAGGGCCACACAAAAGAATGATGTTACATATTGGTCTACTTGTTTGCAGCGTATTTTAATTATGTTACACTGTTTCAAATATAATGAATTTGATATAAATTACTGAGGTTTCCAACAAAACACTTGATGTAGAATAGGATGTGCATAGCTTTTATTATTCGTTTACCGGGACGTACAAAAGATTTCGGATACAATACTGTATCCAAAGTATAAGCGATAATTGCTCGAAGTGCGCTTTCAGTTAGGGTATGCGTTTTTAAGTTTTGCATACTACGTGGTAGTATAAAGGATACACACGTCTTATACGATACACATACATGTCACAGTGATAGTCACGTCCATGTCAAAAATAAACTGTAAAGAAAACATAAATCATAATAAATTTAGAATTATATTTTTCTGTGAGTGGCCTATATCCTAAGAAAAAAAAGAATAGCATACAAACATTAAGGATTTTAAAATAAATCATTTTATAATATGATTTTAATATTTAAAATAAAAAGCTAGTAACAGGCTTGCAAACCAATGCACCAACGGTCAATTTAAAGAGAATTGTCTGCCTTTGAGAGAATACAATAGAATCAATATTAAAAACATAGAGCATAAACAAATTTCATATGCATAGGCAAATCTTGGAAGTTGTTAGTCCTCCCCTCACCCCACCCCCCTTGTCACTAATGGCGCTAGTATCGCTGTCATTACAGATTGAATAATGATAAGTGAATTTTCATATTTCTAACAGAGAATATTTGTTACTGTACATACGTTTGTTAACTTCGTACTGGACATTTTTCACTCTGTTGGTTATGCACTTTGTTAGCAACATGAACATTTCACGTACTTAATATTCAATGATTTCAAGCGTAATTTCACTACTGAAAATTAATTGAAAAATTAATTAAGTATATAAAAGTACGACTTTCATGAATTCTTTCTAAGGTGAATGTAAATTCGTGGAAATTCACATTTTAATTATCTATTAAATGTTTTATAGCATTTATCATGTATAGTCACGTCGCATTTTTTGTAAAGAGTCAGGAGCTATAATTTCACATTTCTTTTAAATAGTATATAAAAATGGAAATAGTAACCAGACAAATTTTAATTAGTTAAAACGAACGTTGTAGTTTTCAACAAAAATATTGTTGGTGTAGATATGCATTTTCAGAAGAAAAAAATGCATAAAAAATAGTGCGTTTCCGCACCATCCGCAGGAAATGGATTAATACGATTTTTAAGGTACTGCGATGCAAATTTATATTTAGGTAACTAAAGTGTGACAAATCAAATGAAAGAATAAAAATTTGGGGTTGATATTGAAAATACCACAATTCGAACAAACATAAATATGTCCCTCAAGACAACAAAAACGTAACTGAAATATTATAGAAAATCGTAAACAAGTCATAACCTTGATGCAAACAGCTGTATTCTGTAACTTCTAGAATTAAAGTTATGACTTGCGTTCGATTTCCCCCCCCCCCTTTTTCCTTCTTGTTCTTGTTCTTTTCTTTTTGTGTATGTAGGTTGTACGTAACTTCCTCAGTATTACATTTAGCCTTTTTTATAGAAGCATTAAAAAAGTTGTGCTTTTATCTCTTTTAGATTAATAATAATCCCTAATTATTACTTATTATCTTTTATAAATTGCCTCAAACTTGAAAATCGCGTTTTTTCCATTGTTGTTGAGTTACTGAATACGAATATGTTTCTTCGGATAAATGGCTGACAAAAGTGAGCGGGCATTTTAAAAAGGCTTAATTATATTGACTAATTAAGAACAATTAAAAGTATTTGTAATGTTTTGTATTGTAAAATATAGTCAAATTGCTGTTTTTCTATGTTTTATTTTTCAGATATAAAATACGATTTTATCTTTAAAATTCATTATTTGTTTGAAGAAGGAAGATAAGTCTCGAAATGTAATATTTCGAAAATAACAGGTCCTCGATATCTAATATTTTTGGTCCGGTTCAGCTACAACAAAACATTTTATTTCGGTTCCGGTTTTTCTTCTAGAAATAATAGTGTTTTCCGGGTTTGAATGTAGTTCTGGCCAGTTTAATTAGTTTCGATATACATAATTTCTGATCTTACGTTTGACAGGGCTTGACAGATGCGGACGCCAGGTAAATATTTTTCACTAGCGACTAGACTTTGTTATTGTTACTAGCTACCAAATTTTATCGAATTTGTAAAGACTCACGAAACATACTGAAGCGATTTCAATTCTTTTCTTATTAGTTTTGGCAGTATCTAAACTGTAAATTGATTGTTGGACAAGAAATGAAAATGAAAAGTACAACAGTTACAGACTATCGCAAACAAAATAAATCTAGTTTTTTTTTTTTTTAATTAAATTACTAAGGCATTTTTTGGTATTGCTATACAATCAATTTATAGTTTACTGCCAAAACTACTTTATAAAAGCATTGGAACCGCTTCAGTGGTTATCGAGAAACAGATAGATCAGTATTAGCAGTTTTATATGTTTTTTATAAAGTGAAATCGCGTAACTATTGTATTTTTTATTTTTACTTCTCTCCAAACAATCTATTTATAGTTTAACTACTGCCAAAACTAATTTTAAAAAGAATTGAAATCGCTTCAGCAGTTATCGAGAGAAAGGTGCATCAATGTCTGCTGTTTTACATGTGATTTCCTAACTGTTAAATTAAACAATTCTGTAACATTTGCGATAAATTGTCCTCTTTACTACATTCCAATTAAGAAATAATGTATCAAACTGACACGAAATACCTTATCAATTATAGAAGCAGCCTATGAAATACAATGTAAAATAATCTAAATTCTAACAAAAATTAATTGAATCCTATCAGCAGATTATTTTCAAATGTTTTATCTTGGCTTTTAAACTTAAATAGTATGATACATTTTACCTTTTGTATTTATAGCGTATCGTTTTAGTTAAACAACTTTATATTATCTCGTGATTTTTTCTAAGATTTTTATCTATCTTTACTAATACAATATTAATTTTAAGGATGAAATCTTATACTATTTTTTTTAAACATCTTATAAAGACGATAACAACGATATATTTTACTAGTAAAAACTATTATAAATTATTTTAATGCTTTTTAACGAATCGATAATTTTGCAGTTTTTGACTTTTATTTTGTCTTAACAATTATTTTTGCTTATATTCATATGTAGTTATGATAGTATATGTCTGTACATTCACTATTATTGCTTCATTTATGTTTCAGCATTTTTTTAAAAAAGTACGTAAAAAATAATCTTTTTGCATGTTGGGATATTTTTTTAACATATGTTTCATTCTTTAATTTTAAAGTAGGTTTTCAACCCGATAAAAAAATAAGAAACGCTGTAAAGTTGTTAAGTCTACACTGTAATAATTGGACAGTTTCTTAGTCTAGCAAAATATAATATAACCACGAACAAAAATATACAATAATCTCTTCCGGATTATCCATGATTCCGAAAAGAATCCTTTATCTTTAGAAACCGCAGAAACTAATATACTTTCAAAAAAAAAAAAAAAAAATATTTATAAAAACAAAATTTCTTTTGACGCCACTGATTTTCGGAAACGTTTCCTAGTAATTTTAATAGTCTATTAATCAGTTTTCTGAAACCGAAATATCATTTTTTGGGATGCTATCCATTCTCAAAAGTCAACGTTTTCATGTTCAACCAAGCTATTTTACAGACAAACAGGATAAATTAACAATATTAACATGAACATGAAAATTAATATTATTTTGTTAATCTCGCATGTATAAATTCAATTATGCAACTGAAAATGTTTAAAACCTTCTCACCGCCGCGAACTGATATCCGTTCACTATGTTTCACTGCAATAATAGCATTGTTTAAATTAACATATTTCTACAAATACAATACAGTTTTAAAATATTGAGTAATGTTTGATACTCTCAAGGCTTATACTCACATACGTAATTAAGTTTTTTATATCAAGTTTGAAAAATCCTCTTTTTTTGCATTTTAAAATTATTACACAGAAAACAACATTACCAATCTGGCCTTTTGCTCGGCGGTCAAGGGGAATTGAGAACGGAAACCCTCCTAAAAACCGATATTCCGGTTTGAAAGAAACTGATGAATGCACGATCATTACGACTCGGAAACGTTTCCAAAAATGAACGGCATCAAAAGAAACTTTATTTTTATAAAGGCTTCTTTAAATATGGAAAATACACTATATGGCCATTAATGACCGGCAACTTTCAATTTTAGACATTTTGTCGAATATTTAAAAATATGCTTATCAGATTCTTCTGGAATTTTACGATCCAAAAGAACAGGTTTGACTTCATATTTATCATTGTTGATTTGATAAGGAGGACAAATAGGGGACCAACAAAAATTAAAGAAAAAAAATAATACTTGGGATCACTCTGTAAAATAAAATGCACCAAATGATCTATCGCTACAGAATATACATAGGCAGACATTGTACAATATGTGTATTCATTTGTGTAAGAATACCATGTATAGTAATAGAAATATAGCGATTTTAAAAAAAATTAAAAAAATTCTTGCATGTTTTTTGCTTATAACATGCAGGGTTTTAAACCAAATTTAACGCCAGTTTCAGACAAATTGACAAAATGTAGTAGAAACAATATAGTGCAATTGGAATATAAATATATTAAATATTTAAGGAAATATGGGCAGTTGTATAAAATATTTTTAATATGCGCATGCGCGAACGATAAAAAAGAACTTTTTGCATAATTTCATAGTCAACTATATGGAGCAACTTATTAAAAAAAATCAGTCAAATATCGTACAGAGAGATATCGGCGTTAGAGTGAGCAGTTTTTTAGTTTCTCACTAAAACTCGTTGAATGATAAGGGATTTTCCACAAATTGTCATTTTTTATTTTATACTATTTTCCAATTTTTAATGATACTTTAGTTCTCTTTGAAAAATTGCCCTAACGAGCTTATTAGAACAAAGAAAGAATTATCAAAATCAAATGATCCATTCCAAAAGTATTATAATAAGGTGCAATAAAGTTTTCCAAGGCGAACTAAAGTATCAATGAAAAATGAAATATAGTATAAAAATTAAACATGACAATTTGTGGACAATCCCTTATCATTGAGCGAGTTTTAGTGAGAAACTAAAAAACAGCTCACTCTAACGCCGATATCTCTCTGAAGTTTTACGATATTTGACTGATTTTTTTTAATAAGTTGCTCCATAGAGTTGACTATTAAATTATGCAAAAAGTTCATTTTTATCGTTCGCGCATGCGCATATTAAAAATATTTTATACAACTGCCCATATTTCCTTAAATATTTAATATATTTACATTTCAATTGCACTATATTGTTTCTACTATATTTTGTCAGTGTTTCTGAAACTGGCGTTAAATTTGGTTAAAAACCCTGTATGTTATAAGCAAAAAACATGCAAGAAATTTTTTAATTAAAAAAAAAAAATCGCTATATCTTTATTAATATACACGCTATTCTTACACAAATGAATACACATACTGTACAATGTCTGCCTATGTATATTCTGTAGCGATAGATCATTTCGTGCATTTTATTTTACAGGGTGATCCCAAGTATTATTTTTTTCTTGGCCTCCTAATTATACTCCTTATCAAATCGATGTTGATAAATATGAAATAAAACCTGTTCTTTTTAATTCTAAAATTCCAGAAGAATCTGACAAGTACATTTTTAACTATTCCACAAAATGTCTAAAATTGAAAGTTGCTGGTCATTAATGGCCATATAGTGTATGTTGGTTTCTGAGGTTTTTAAAGATAAAGAATGCTCTTCGGAATCACGAGTCATTTGGAAGAGGTTATTGTATATTTTTGTTCGTGGTTATATTATATTTTCGCAGATTAACAAACATTTGTCTTTTTAGGTGCGTTCGTAATTATATAAATACATAGCACCTAAAGTTGTCGTTTGATCCGCCCGTCTGTCCGTATGTAACAACGCAAAAACTACCCAACCGAATGGTTTGAAATTTAATATATATGTATAATCTTTGCAAAATTTTGTCGAGTCATCTCAAATTTTATGAAAATCGAATCAAAACTTAAAATAAATTAATAAAAATATTTATTAAGTAATTTGAATTTTTTAAAAATTAGTACTTCCTTGTTATAGCCGCTTCTGAGGATGAATCGTCAAGAGACCGAGATGTATCATCAAGTTATCTGACATGTATGGCGTTATAGTCATATAGGACGGATATGGCATTTTATAACCTCTAATGACGAAATTCTATTCACGTTATTCATTCTATTAAATCCTATCCTACGTAACTAATTCAATGATATCCCATGATTGGTAATGTTTCTAGCTTGCCATGGTGATGACGTCCTATTTAAGATGGAGTCCTATTATTTTCGCATTACTGAATTTAAAAACCGAATTTGTATACTAAAATTGTTTCATTACAGCAATCCTATAATCTACCGACACTTTTTTGGAGAGATGTTTCCAGAGAAATAGATACTAAATGGAAAAAAAAGTCTCAACATGGACTTCAATTTCAGAAATTTTCAAAGCTAGGCTTAAGTTTCCCATTTGAATTTTCACTCAATGTCAACAAAAGATAAAATGTTGCCAACTGAAAATGTACTTATTTTATTACGGAAGTGAATCATATCATAATAACAGACTATAGAATTCATTTCACTGAAATAATAACAGTACGAACGCACCTCATTTGTCACGTTTGACGTGCAATTTCAATGACGTGCACTCAATGTCAACAAAAGATAAAATGTTGCCAACTGAAAATGTACTTATTTTATTACGGAAGTGAATCATATCATAATAACAGACTATAGAATTCATTTCACTGAAATAATAACAGTACGAACGCACCTCATTTGTCACGTTTGATGTGCAATTTCAATGACGTGCACTCAATGTCAACAAAAGATAAAATGTTGCCAACTGAAAATGTACTTATTTTATTACGGAAGTGAATCATATCATAATAACAGACTATAGAATTCATTTCACTGAAATAATAACAGTACGAACGCACCTCATTTGTCACGTTTGACGTGCAATTTCCAACTTGTTTTATAGTGTATTTAATCCTGTTATAATACGAGATTTTCAAACATCTGCAAAAATTCTTCCTTAGCCAATTTTTTTTAATAATAGTAAGCAAAATAACTGTATTCTTTAAATTTCAATAAACCTTCTTTTGTGATTCGCATAGCTACTTTTAATACCTACAAATAATTTCCCCTCAAAATAAAATTTAAACAAGAACGAAAAATCATGCGTCAAGCATAGATTATGTAACACTTTCCAACGCTTCCAAAATAATTTTACGAATCATACTCTTTAATAAGCTAAAAGATAACATCTAAGTAATCCGAATACTTTTATTCAGCCCTGTATAGGATCTATAGATTTGTATATATACTACATAGGATGCTAAATTTTAGTTCAGTTAGGAAACACGTAACACAGTTTAAAATTCTCCGTCTGGAGTTAAATAATACGGAAATGTATTCCCGAACTTTTGTGCTTCCCTGTAGAGGATCTACAGAATTTATACACACCACGTAATATACAAAAAGCGATTTAAAATTAAAATCGCGTTCAGTAACTTAAAACGCACTTCCAGGAATTATTGTTAACATACAGTAGAGAATTCTTTTGTGTGTCCCTGTAAATGAACGATGACTGCTATACACACAATATTCTGTAGTAAGTCTCTTGTAATGAACCTTATATAAATTTCAATGCGTTTAAAATAGGGAAACATTATTTAAATAAACCGCAGACGATTTTTCTCCATAGACGTAATGTAACGGAATTCTTTTGACTGTCCCTGTAAAGTAAGTATAAGTGCTATGCACACCCTATTCCATATTAAGCTTCTTCTAATGCACCTTAGTGATATATATAAATTTCAGTGCGTTTAAAATAGTGAAACATTATTTAAATAAACCGCAAATGATTTTTCCCCATAGACCGCAATGTAACGGAATTCTTTTGAGTGTCCCTGTAAAAAAACTATAAGTGCTACACACTTCCATTGAAATAGGGAACATGCTATAGATAACGATTATAACATATAAAAATTGCAGGGCAATCCGAGCATATTTACGGGAGTTAGAGCACGGACAGACGGCAGACGGCCAGACAAACCGAAGTCATAAACACTTTTCAACTAGTTTGGAAAGTGTTAAAAAAGTAGTCGGATGTGCCAATCCCAAAAGTTTCTTATGTCTCATACATACTAATACTTCAAAATTCGCTAACACAGCGACAATAAAAATGGTAGAAAAATAGCTATTACAGCGCCCCCCTTCCGGTGGAATGTTTCCAAATTCAAGAAGGACATGCTGGACACAATCGAAAACCTATAAAAAAAAATTGGTTCAATTCTATCCATAACTTCATACACTTTTTCGATGGTAAATAATGAAAGTGGCGTAAAAATCGCCATTACAGCGCCCCCTTCCGGCGGAATATCTCCAAATTGAAGACGGACATGCTGGCCATAGTCACAAACCTATAAAAAAAATTGGTTAAGTTCTATTCATAACTTCGTACACTTTTTGATGATACAATCAGGACACTCACACGGGCACACGGGCACACAGACATACGGACAGACAGACATTTTGTAAAAACGTGTTTTGCGGGATCCGTGACGTCTGAGACCTGAAACGTATAAATCCGTCGAAAACCGGAAGGCGAAAAAAATGTTGATTCCGATACTTTCTTCTATTATAGATAAAAGAAAATAAAAATGAAGAAGTAATAAAATGTAAAGGGAGAAATTACTTTTTCCTTCAAAATGAAAGAGCTTTTAGCTGACATTCCATTCTATTTCTATCAGGCTGTAGAAATCCCATTTTATTTGAACTACTTCTATGGGATAGAGTAGAAAATTCAGCTACTCTAACTCTAATATAGGATTGTTGTATAAGAATAGAGAATCTAAGTAAGAGAGGAGTCTTAGTTTAGAAATAGTAAATCGAAAAGAACGTCCACTTTAAGGTAGATAATTTCTGTATCTTGATAGAAAAGATTCTAATATTCCCATTTTGGGGGTTTTAAGAAAAGCTGAAAGAATGGTTTTCTTTTTCGTAATCAAACCTTTCTAAAGAAATAATTTCTTTGTGGAACATATTAAAGGAAGGACGTTGGCACTTGATGTAAAAAAAAAAACTCAAGTGTCTCCATTCGACTTTCTAAACACCGGTGTCCAGAAAATTTAAAAAAAGGGTGGTGGGAAGGGTTTTTTCTAAATTTCTGACACAATCGTATCGGTGGTTTGGAATGCTGGACCTGCCTTTTTAAACTGGCGTCGTTACCTCTGCGCCACTCATGCTTGATGACATGGACGAACTATTTATCAATTATACTCTGTCACATTTCCTGGGTGATTTTCCCTTAGAATCGGTCGCAAAATGCTTTGAAAAGGGTTTAAAAATGGATTCAATTCCTAATTGCCGGCCTATTTGTACGAAAATCTATACAGTTCGGTTCATAACATACTCATTAAATGGGAGCTCAATCGGAAGTACCGTTTGGGAGTTCTCGTGTTCACTTACACACAGACTTTACTATGTGTGTAAAAATTAATTTTCAATAAATTAATTTTTTTTTAAATATTTAGTGAATTTTTGGTACGGTTAAGGAATTATTGTTAAAATAGAAAAATTGGAGGGAATCGTTTATTGTTGGAATAATATAAATAATGATAAATAAGTCCATCGTCCACTTAACCATTTCACCGAACAAAATGTTGAAATATAACTATGAAATAGCACAGAAGATATAACCTATCTTTTACAGTTAAAAAATAAAATTTCTGATTGTTAGACGCAAACATTTCTTAAGAAAATGTTTTATTGTAAGCATTTTTTTGATTCATTGAAGTTTCCGAAATGCTGATGAGTCTCTAGATTGGATAGGAGCAATTTTTCTCTTTTCTTTTAATACACACCGCAGTTGAGGCGAGCAGTAGAAAAGTTAAAGATTTGGCCTCAACTCCTGCGATGACAGGTTTATGAGGAAGACACATTCTCCGCAGGAATGTTTTTAGGCAAACCTGATTCACAAAAAAGTGCGTGATTTTTATCTGAAATAAATATTGAAGGGATCAGAAAAATGCTTCTATTATTCAACTGAATGGATGCAGTGACGACCATTTTATTTTATTCTTTCGACACTTTCAAACGTTCTTGAAAATTGTTTATAGTCGCGATGTGTCTGTCAGTTCCTTTCTCCTTTCCAAATTCTGATTAGAAAAAAAATATCTATAGAGGTGAAATTCAAATATATTTTTGAGGTTGATTCTAACACGTACCTTATTAACTGTTAAAAATGTAATTCGACATTTTACCAAAACAGGATGCCAAAGAAGTTACCACCCTAAAATAATAAAAACTTTGTTCCAGCGTTGAGTGCCCCGGTTGAACGAATGTAGCCAGATTCAATGCGGAAAATAGCGTGACAACTTCTTCCAAAGCGGGACATAAAAATATAGAGTAGTTTTCTTTCACTCTATTAAAAGTATGTGAATTAAATTATCCGTAAGGAGCACAACCCAATTTTTTCTTTCGATTGTGCTCTTTACGGAATTTTTTAACACACCAAGTCCTTGAATAATGACTAATATTATTATGCCATTCATTCAAAGTTCACAAAAGAAAATGAATCAATATCATATTTTAAAAGATAAGATACTAGTGACCGCGATACACATAGTTAATACAATAAGTTAAACATTTTACTCAAACATTTGAAAGTTTTTCTACAAATTGTAATAAATGAAATTCATCGTATGAATTATGAATAGTAAAATTTTATTTGAGATTTAGCAATTTTAGTCAAGACTGTTTCCAAATCCACTGCTCAAATACGAATTCACTACTTACCCTCCCCCCTCCTTTTTTTTTCAAATTGTCAGTAAAAGTAAAGTATTGTCCAGAACATTTTGTAAGAATTTCTCTATTAAGGGTCTACTCAAATCCAAACTGCTTATTTCGAGACTTATTTTTAAATTCATTTTTGCTCTAAAATGCATCCAATTGGCAGGTTCTCTTATTCAGAAACTTTATAATGTCCGTATTGGTCGATTTTTTGATAAAGGCAGAATATATTTCAACATTTTGAACCTAATTTCCCGAAGCTATACGCTGGAAACAAAAGAAAATTATTATACCGTGTAAATAAATGTTTGTAAATCAATTTCTAAAAATAAAAACACAGGTCACTTATAAATCTCTTCCTAAATAACGCCGCCAAGTTTCATGCTTTTACTTTTAAAAATAAGCCTGAAAATGTGTCAGAAAATTTTGAGTTGTTGAGCGTGGGAAAATATTTCTTTTAATACCGCCTTCAGCTGATTTTTCGAACTTAATAATCCCAAAAATGAAATATAAGGTAGTAGTCGATTAAAGATTTATCATATTCCTGAAAAAAAAGGTCTGTTAGATTTTTTCTCATTTGAAAGATAATACTTGAAAATTCTATGCATGCGGGAATGAAAATAATTTCTTAATCGATAAGCCAAAAAAAAATGCGCATTTATGAGCAGAAAATTTTAAATAAGGAAAAAATTGTGAACACCATGTATCATAACTCATACTATCTGCTCTTAAAAACATTTCATTTCTTTAGAAAATATAGTCCTTAACATAAAATCAAGTGTAAAAGTTCTACACTAAAATCTATGGAGTCTTTGTAAAATTAAAAATTCTTAGTGATTTTTCTTATATTTTACATTTTCTTAAGACCTTCCAAGCAAATGAATAGAATGTCGAAAGTGAAAAATTATAAATATTTGTGTAATAAAAAATCGGGCGTCTCGCGCAGAGGGGTTAAACGTAACAGACCTCCAAAACTCACCACACCTGGATACACTATAGCTCAGTTTTTATCAGGGTTATATATATATATATATATATCAATGGATATATATCATGATATATATCCGACATTTAATTTCAAAATATCATTATGCTTGATATTTTCGATATTTTAATGTGTTTTATATTTATTTTCAAAATATCATTCTGTAAGATGTCTGTTATGTTTTATATTTTCACTCAAAACAAGTGTAAATGAATTTTTCAACTTTTATTGCCTATGTAGTTTTGTAGATAAAGAATTCCTTTGAATTCCTCTGTCATATTTTTGCCTCTGTCAGTCCCGAAAATATACTTTCTATATGTTTAAAGATAAATTTTGAAATGTAGAACCAATTCGTGTCAGACAATATCAACTTAGAATAGCCATTGAAAGATAAACTGTCTAATTTAAAGCAAACATTTATCTACAGATTTTTTTTCTGCTTTGAGTTTAGCTCAGTTTAAACTACACAACAGGTTAGGGAATAAAAAAGCACAGGAACGAACGTAAATTTATGCTCAGATTTTGAATTAAAAAAATATTTTGTATTTATTATTTTGTTGTATGAAATAGAAAATTTTCATATTACTTGATGCTGGATTCTATATATATATTTTTTTCGATGGTGTAAAAAGCAAATTGTTTCTGCTTTTAATTGAGTTGATCTTCAGTTTTGTTGTAAGTGAGGAGAAAAAAAAACATTTAGTATATTGTTTTATTAAGTTTTCATGTTAAGCGCAATAAATTGCAGTTTCTAATTTATATTTTAAGTCTGAAAATATTTATAATCAGCAGCAAATGACTTTTTTGAAACTATCGGGTATATACAAAAATATGGGATATATCAAAATATCGGATATTTTTTTATTCGAATTTTGTGAAGGGAACTGTTTTAATCTGAAAAATTGTGAAGAGCGCTTTTTTAAACAAAGAATTTTGTGAATGGACATGTTTTAAACGGAAAAAAAGTGTGAAGGGTCTTGTTTTAAGATGGAAATTTTTGTAAAGGGTTGTTTTTTCCTGTTTTAAGACGGAAAAAATTGTGAAGGATCCTTTTTAAAACAAAGATTTTTGTGAAGCGTCCTGTTGTAAGGCTGTTCTCAAATCCAAAGGGACCACTTTCAGACACATTTTTTAATCCAGTTTTGTTCGGAAAGGCATGAAATGGGCAGGTTTGGTTATTCAGAAACTTTATAAGCGAAACCCGTTTTCCATTTTTTGGTAAAAGCAGACGATCTTACAGAAAACACCTTCAAAGTCGGCGTTTTGAACCGAATTCTTGATGTTGCAGCGCCAGAAAGGAGAAAAACAGGTTGTCACGTGACACGAACAGCTTATAACTCGATAAGTATTTTATCAAAAAATGAAAAACTCATTTCAATTCCAAATCTCTTCAATAGTCAGGTTTGCCAATCTCATGATTATCCGTTTAAAAACGAGTCAGAAATTATGTCAGAAAGTTTTGCTTCCTTCAGATTAAAATAATTGTGAAGGCTCCTTTTTTAAAGCAAAGAATTTATTGAAGGGCCCTGTTTTAAGCTAAAAAATTATGAAGGGTACTTAAAGGACCTTAGTAAATCTTTGGTAATGCTGACGTAATAATTTAATTGTAAAATTTTCTCTCGCTTTTAATATTCGCGTGTAAATATATTTTTCGATTGAGAAGTGTTTGGAAATATTATTATTCGAACTTTAAAAAATGTGGCAACTGTAGGTAAAAAAGGCTTTTTTCGAAATATGAAATAAATCTCTATCGAGATAATGAAATTTTGAATAAAAAAATTGTTAAAGAAAAAGCCTAGTAATAGGTTCCACTCTTCTCGTACTTAATTATAAGAGCTGGGTTGATAAATACAATGGGAGAAAAAGTAAATAAAAGGGGAATTTCGAACCCGTTACAATAGAATACCCTCTCAAGTCGTGAAGTTTAATGAATGTCACGCGAAAAACACTATAGGTGGAACCAAAATCGTATGAAGGTTGAACCACGGCGTGCTAAAATATTGAACCAAAAATTGATAAAATGTTAAACATTAAACTGGAAAAACATAGAATCATATAGCGGTTAAAATTATCCTTTGCAAAGTAGGGCAAATCAGGCCGAGACATCTGATTAAATTAGAATTCGACACACTCCAGATAACCAAACCCGATCGGGAACAACTTGGTATCTCTCGACTCGTAGCTTTCTAACCGCCAGACAAGCTATAGTTGTTACCATTGTACTCTAAACCAAACTTTATAATTTAAACTGAATATGAATTTTACACACTTTTAGCTTTAATGAAATTTCAGAATAAGTTAGTCTTTGAACGATTATTTGCACAAAAATTTGACTACTCCGACAAGTTTTATGGTGAAAACTCTGATACGACAATTTGTTACATTTTAGGTGCGTTCGTCATTATATAAATACGTAGCACCTATACTCGTCGTCTGATCCGTCCGTCTGTTCGCATATATAACAGCGCAAAAACTACCCAACCAATTTGAAATTAATATATATAATTGTTTCAGAATTTTGTCGAGTCATTTCAAATTTTCTGAAAATCGAATCAAAACTTAAAAAGATATTAATAAAAGTTTTCGTCATTCTATTAAATTCTATCATACGTCATTAATGCAATGATATCCCATGATAGGTAAGGATTCTAGATTGTCATAGTGATGATTAGCAGTCTATTTAATATATACTCCTATTATTCCCGTATTAGTCAATTTAAAAACCGAATTTGTAATACTAAATTTGTTTAATTATAGCAATCCTATAATCTATCGACAGTTTTTTGGATAGATGTTTCCGGAGAAATAGATATTGAATGGATAAAGAGTCTAAATATGGATTTCAAGTTCTGAAATTTTCAAAGCTAGGCTTAAGTTTCCCATTAGAATTTTCAGTCAATGTCAACAAAAGATAAAATGTTTCCAACTTAAACTGTACTTATTTTATTATGGAAATTAATTATATCATAATAACAGGTCACATAATACATTTCACTGAAATAATAACAGTACGAACGCACCTCATTTGTCACGTTCGAAGTACAATTTCCAACTTATTTATGTATTTTTGAAGTATGCAACAGACTCTTAACTATTTTATTTCTTTTGCCTTAAAATATTCCGTGTATTTGACAAGTCGCATGATGCCTATCTGTTATTAGAGAAAAGCTTCCAAATACCGGCTAGTAGGTGTTCTGAGAACTGAACGCAGCGCAGCTTAGCGGCTATAGGTTGAGTTTGTACCTTTAATAGAAAGAAGAAAGACACGAGCAGTACGTCGCCTTATTTACAAACAGTAAGAGTAAAAATGTCAACAGGACAAAATTTAGAAATCAGAAGTTTTTCAGGTATGTCTTTCTCATTTAAAAAAATAAATACTGATCGTATATTGGCCTGAAATGATGATTAAATTTTTTTCTAGACATACTTAGCTCCCAAATGCCGCACGCACGTTGTTGGTATTTTATTAGATATGAATGAGTAATAGCGGTTTTAACTTAAACATAGCAGTGGTCCAAATACCGGTCACCCAAAGTAGTCTAATTACCAACTAGCTGGTATTTGGATCTCTCTGAGTTTTCTCAGCGTGAAGGGGAGGAAAATAATTCAATTTATGGGATACAATCTATTACTTTGTTGCGTCATTTGATTGTTACAATATATGGCTTGACATTTTTAAGTGAAGAAAATACAGACGAAAGAGTATTTTCTTAAAAATTGGATTTTAAAGATATCCGATAGAGAAAGAGGATGCAATCTGTGTCTTCTGCGAGGAAGCTTTATCTGCGGGCAAGAAGGAGAACTCTGTGTTCGAACAGTGACTGCACCAACGCAGAGAGCTTGTGATTTTTGTAGATAAAGTAATCTACATTTCAAGCAGCAAACATTTTTTTTTTTGCTTAACACGTTAAAAATCAAAACTAGGAACAGAATGCAATGAAGACTGTCAAAGATAGCCGTTAAGAGATAGTCGGTTTTATAACTTTTTCGAAAATGCTTGTTTATTAAAAATTCCATGTTCTTCCTGTACATATTAAATATTATTAATCAATAAAATTTATTAAAACAATGCTAATTTCCCTTAATTAGCGAAACCAACCCTATTTGTACGATTCTTTTGGAAAAAAACTACGATAGCTTGGTATTTAGACCCTATTTCTAAACTTAAAACTTGCAGACTTTCGGAATTTTTCATTTTCTAAACAGAAAACGCATTTTAAACTGAAATATATATTTTTTCTAAATGGATGTGAAACGTAGCAAGATAATCTAATTTTCCAAATTGTAGGATGTAGATTGCAAATAAAAGTGGTATTTGGACCTTCTCCTCTGTTGTTATTATATATTTCAAATCTGAACTTACTTATGTGTCTCTTTAAACCATTTCTTTTCTTTTGTCACAAAAAATTCGACTCTTTGACGCAAACATCACTCCGATACGACAATTGTTTTTCTTTAAATGAATTTTTGAAACATGAATGGATTTATGGGACAGAATGTATTTATTTTTCTTATGGACTAGAAAAAATAAACATGAATTTGAATCTACTGCTACATCAGCATCAGCCTTTGAACTCAGACATTAAGTGACGGGAAAAGACGGTCTAAACGCTTAGGGAGTTACTTTTTTTATTATTTTAATTTTTGACTCACTTGGGTTTTTTTAATAAAGACCGTATATTAGCTCTGCGTTTGCCTCAATATATACAACTAAACATTCATTTCTTATCAATTATACACACTTGGTTTCATTAAATCCATAATTGACACTGTTTACAGCTTTTTAATAAAATAATATAAGCAAGAACAAATGCAACATTTATTAAATACAATTACTCAATATCAACTTATCATATATTATAATACGAGCAAATCTTGTGTGTGCGTGTATATATATGCAATTTCTATCTAAAAACGGCTCTAACGATTTTGACTAAATTTTGTATACCACCGTTTTCGGGCAAGAGAAGACCATTGGGCTAGGTCACATGTTCGAGAAAATTCGATGAGTGGCTCATTTTGAGGTCTCTATGGGTCAATGCATTTTAATGCAAATAGAAGGTTGAAACAGCTATTAACCCTTTGAGGGGCGGTAGTATATATTATATACCACCTAATTTTAATCCGATTCAAACCAGAAATTTTTAATTAAATTTTACTTTTTTTAACTTTGACGAGAAAAAGTTGAAAAATTGCTTATTCTTATTTTGAACTAAATTCTTTCCTAAATTCCGGTGGGAATTCAACGTTACAGGAGCACAAGTGCTTGCCCCTGAAAGGGTTAAGCTATTGAACAGTTAGCAGTAAACGAAGATGCAAAGTTGCCCCCTTTCGCAATATTTGGCGGGAAAATCGACTTTCAAGATTACAAATGCCAAAACACTTGCAATGCGCAAAATGGCAAAATGTAGACAAGTTGGCGACTTTTCGCAAAATTTTACAGATATTTGGTGAAAAAATTGACTGTTAGAATCTGAAGGAATTTTCTAGAAATTCCCAATGGGAGCCGAGATACAGGATTCAACCAATTAGAATCCATGGAACTGTTATAAAATAAAATGCTTTATAGCATCAGTAATTGATTGTTATATTGAGTGAGATACACAGAGCTAATTTTAACCAAGCGTAGCTCAGTCTTCCCCGCTGGTATTAAATAAACTGACCTTTGTAGAAAGCTGAACACCAAAATAAATAAAATTTTAATGATGAAAATAAAATTATTTTTTAGAGTAGCTTAAGGGGACTCGGTACCCTTCATTTATTTGAGGAGGTCGGGGCAAGAAAGTGCCATACAAGCCACAGTTTTCGTAAAATAAATCTAACACTGTCATCTGTTGCTTAATATTGTAAATTTTAATATCCAACATAGAATTTACTTCTAATGTCACTTGGTGGCGGCCTATGTGACAGGTTTCGTTTTTGCCCCAGATGTTTATGCCCCCAATGAAGATAGCTAATTTACAAAAAACGTAATAGCAATATCATTCAAGTAATGCCCTATTGTTACTCAGAATAATCTCAAATGCTACTAAGACATTGGCGAAAAAACTTTAGGTTATATATCTTGATTAAAGTGTTTAATCCAATTTTCAAATTGAAATGTTGAAAAATGTGGCTTGGCACTCTCTTGCCCTCATTTATTTATGTCTTTTTTTTTTACTTTTCTTATATTCAGAGAAACATTCGTGGGTGGACTGATAAACCCATTAGTTTATAAGAAGAAAGTTCCTTATCTATGCTAAAATGGACTACAAATTCAAAAAACTGTATTCATTCTATTTCAAAATCCATCCTATTCCTATTGAATTTACCTTATTGATTAGGCGTTTATCATTCCTTATATATCTGTTAGAGTTTAAAACAATGAATTTAAAGATTGGAACTCTGATACATTTAAAGGAAAATGAATGCGCTCAAAAACCTTCTTCACCTATTTCTAATCATAGGATCTTTACGTAACTTTGCCAGAATAAACTAGGGATGTGTAAATTACATTTTCTGCAAGAATCGGGAAAACTGATATTTTAGCAAATTAAAGGTTTTAAGCGTCTCCTTAAAAAATAATATTAAAAATTCAATAAATAATGTTTTAAATGTAACTTTCTTATCATGGATCAGAGTTAATTCTTATCTTAGAACTTTAACAGGATCAACAAAGTACAGGTTGTTTTCCTTAAAAGTAGCCCTAGAAAATGTTGGTTTTAGGGGGAAAAAACTGGAGTGACTCCACTCGTCCAGAAAGTAACAAAAAAGGGAATTTGTTTTCATAAATTTCTAACACAATGAAATCGGTTGGACCTCCGATTTTGGAAGTTGGAGACGGTAGCCCAGTATGATAAGATCATATATTTCTAATTTAATATATTAAAAATGAATTAGTATCCTATATTTTTTCTTATTCTTTGAGTTATGTTTAATAGAAAAATGATCATTGTAAGAAATGAAATATTACAATAAAGAGGAAACACGGCTTTGATATCTATGCAGTCGACACAAAGCAATAGATAATCGATGCTTGGAGCAATATTAGTGGCTGCAAAATATTTACAGAAACGTTACTAGAAAATCTCAGATATTTATTGGAGTTAGAGCGAAACATTTTTTGAGAATGCTTTGTGATTTTTTTTGCCTCTAAGATTTAAAACTAAATTTATCGCCTTATATGATCTCTACCCGCGTATAATGCTCTATTCAGATGTATTTGGATTTTCTCACCCATGTTAACATAGTAAATTCTTATTTTCACTGATGAAATAGCATTTAAAGTGGTATTTCAGTTTACTTTTAAAGATACCCGCATGCAGTTTTTAACACTTACAAAAATATTTGAAAATGCTATAACCCTCGTAAATATACTCAGATTCCCATGTATTGAGTTTTACTAGAGAATGTTCGGTTTTGAAAAGGAAGTGCATTCACATTTCGTTTACAGAGACACACAAAATAATTCCATTTTGATCTATGGGGAAAAGTCGTTTTCAGTGAATTTTATTGATGTTACTCTATTTCAAACATGAGATTGATATGCATAACTGAGGTGGTTTGCAACAGGCTTTTTGTAGAGAGTACAGAATAAGTAGCTTTTACGGGATGCACAAAAGAATTCCATTTACATGATAATCTATGAGGAAAAATTGTTTGCAGCCTATTTTAATGATGTTATAACAACTGAAACATAATGAAATTAAAAGCGATCACTGAGGTGCACTGCAACATGTTTTCTATAAATTATGGACTGGGTAGCATTTATCGTTCATTTACAGAGACACACAAAATAATTAGATAACAGGGCTGATTAGGATCGATAATAGCTGGTAGTGCGATTTACACTGTGTTATGCATTTCTAATTTTTGTGTATTACGTGGTATGTATAAGTTATCTATATCATATACAGGGCTGCACGAAAGAATTTGCACAAATTACCAGATATGGGCAGAAATAGCTGAAGATGGATTTTTACTGAACTATCTCTTTTTAACACTTTCCAGCCTAGTTGAAAAGTGTTTATGGCTTCGGTTTGTCTGCCGTATGGCCGTCTGCCGTCTATCTGTGCTCTAACTCCCGTAAATATGCTCGGATTGTCCTGCAATTTTTATGTTATTGTCGTTCACTATAGCATGTTCCCTATTTCAACTGAAGTGTGTAGCACTTACAGTTTTTTTACAGGGACACTCAAAAGAGTTCCGTTACATTACGGTCTATGGGGAAAAAATCAATTGCGGTTTATTTTAATGATGTTACACATTTTCAAACCCATTGTAATTGATATATATCACTAAGGTGCATTACAAGAAGCTTAATATGGTATATGCTGTGCATAGCACTTATAATTACTTTACAGGGACAGTCAAAAGAAATCCGTTACATTACGTCTATGGAGAAAAATCGTCTGCGTTTTAATTAAATAATGTTTCATTATTTTAAACGCATTGAAATTTATATATGTCACTAAGGTGCATTACAAGAGGCTTACTACAGAATAGTGTGTGTATAGCAGTCATCGTTCATTTACAGGGACACACAAAAGAATCCTCTACTGTCTGTTAACAATAATTCCTGGAAGTGCGTTTTAAGTTGCTGAACGCGATTTTAAATTTAACTCACTTTTTGTCTATTACTCGGTGTATATAAATTCTGTAGATCCTATAGAGGGCAGCACAAAAAGTCGCGAACACATTTCCGTTTATTGACAGAAACTTCAGAAGGAGAATTTTAAACTGTGTTACGCGTTTCCTAACTAAACTAAAATTTAGCATCCTATGTAGTATATATACAAATCTATAGATCATATACAGGGCGGAATAAAAGTGTTCGGATATTTTTCTGAATATTGTATATGTTGGAAATATATGTTGGAAATTCCGGAAATTACGTTTTTAAATATGTTATGCGTTTTCCAAATTGTTTACTTAGATGTTATCTTTCAGCTTATTAAACGGTAATGATTTGTGAAATTATTTTGGAAGCGTTGGAAAGTGTTACATAATCTATGCTTGACGCATGATTTTTCGTTCTTGTTTAAATTTTACTTGGATATCTCATTTTGTTGTGTGAAAAAATGAAATTTCTTAAGAATATTCTGTTAATTCTGGAAGGTGTTTCATAATATGTGCCTGATACATGATTTTTTGTTCCTGTTACCAACAAAAGAAGAAAAAAAAACTCACAATTATATATTATATTCAATTTTCATTCTCGTGAAACAAAATTTCGTTTGTCTTTTTTTCTTCGCACTTGCCTGCAAGTCAATATGAAAAATCTATATAGGAGAGAAATCTGTTCCCAAAATTTCTAACTGCATCTATCTCAGTTTCCCCCCCCCCCCCCCCCTCAGTAAATAACTGCGAAACTTTTCCTAGATCTCGTCGAATTTTTTCTGATAACTCAGCGACGGTATGTAAAAGGAAATATTGATTTCAGAGAAGATACGGACGGAGAATCCTACTCTCAGAAAGTGAGAAAGTACTTGATCTACCTCCAGTTAGGGGAAACAAAACTGCAAAATTCATTCTATGAAAAATGAAAAAAAAACATTGAAATGAATTTGAATTATTTCTCCTATTGCAAATTTGTTGAAAATATCCATATACATGTTTTCATAAAAATAACGGTAACATTCATAAATAAAACAAATATCTTTAATAATAAAGTGTAGAGCCACTTTTAAAATGCAATAGTCCCTGAATTCGTTCAGGAATTGAATTGTACAAAACGGGAAGGCGGATAACAAAATTATTAACAAGTAGGATGGAATACTATATATTGTATTGTGAAAGTTCCCGTACAGATGTTGGTGAAGGATTTCGGCTCCGGACTCTATTTTTCAGAACAGACCACAGTGGTACAATGAGGTGAGGTTCAGGTGAGGGCAAAGTGAAATGCTATATTTTGTTTTCTTACTCCTCAAACCACAACTAATAGTATGTTCTTAGTATGTAATTTGAGTTATCTTAACGCGAATTTTAAAGGTGGTACGGTCGGAATTCTAAATGCCAGTTCACATTGCAAAACTCATCTAAGTTAACTCATAACAATTAAGATGATACTTGGTACAATACAATATAAGCAGTTAAAACAACGTTTTTAGCACCAGAACATTTTATTCTATAGCAAACGAGTTTCGGTAACAATTATCGCACGTTTTGCTCAAATATATGGAAGCGAAGCGGATTCAACGGGTAGGTTTCTTGACCAATAGAATTACAGGAAATTACAAGGAACAACCGCTACTTTTTTTTATTGGCTGTTTCTTGTAATTTAATTGTAATTTCCTGTAAGTTGTCCCAGAACAGTTGTTATTCAATATGAAACCCGCAAGTTCATTTCCTGTAAGTTGTCCCAGAACAGTTGTTATTCAATATGAAACCCGGAAGTTCATTTCATGCAGCATCGCCAGTTGGGTACATAATTAAATAATATACATAGGGTGATCTAAATATCCTAGACACATTTTGAATGTCAATAAAATAATCATGTAATTGGTGTACGAATGTGCGATTTGGACAAACATGCTTCTCATGATCAAAAGTTTTGTTTAAGCAAATGAAAAGATTTATTATCCGCAAAACTATCGAGCAGGTATTATATATAAGAGTAGCATATACGTACAGCACGCATACTTAGATTGAAGTTTTTGTCCAAACTATGACAGCTTACTTTCCATAACTTGGCGATATTCGCTTAGATGAGTTTGATTAGACGAGTGAGACAAGTCAACAAACATTAGCTTTACGATAACAGCAAACTTTCCGAGATGCTTCTCAATTCGTTTTTGACCAAAATATTCTCGACCTCTCAAATTATATTGTCCGTATGTCTCCATTCTTTTATGTTTAAAGACAACTGTATTGATTATAAATATATTATCTATTACTTTTAAAAAAATTAATAAAGTTCCTTAAAACGATATCGCATTTAGTTCCTAAACAGTCGACTATAGGAATTATAATGGGAATTAAATACTTTCTTGATTTGGGGAACTTTCTTTTCGAAATATTGGACTCTGAAAAAATTGAGTTTTTAAAATTGAGTGAAAAGTACTCAATTTTAAATACGTCACATACTCAAAATAGCTCCGATCTAAATGTTATCAAAATTGAGAAACACGTGTACTCATTTTTGGTTCCATGGATGTGTTCAAATATGAACCGTTATGTACTCATTTTTAATCTCAAGGATGTATTCAAGTATGAAGTGTGACATACTCATTTTTGATCCCATGGATGTATTCAAATATGAACCCTGTGTGCTCTCTGTTAAATATTCAATACATTTTTTCTTATTTTATGTAATCACCAGTACCTTCTGTAAATATTAAATGTATGCAAATATTAAATTAAGCACAGTATTTAAAAATAATTTAAAAGTGCTTGAAAACAATACTCTTGGTCAAAAAAAAATTATGAAGTAAAAGAAGATGGCGTCTGAGATGGCCGATTAGTAACACGTGGGAAGCCAAAATTTAGGTAAAAACATGGGCTAAAAAACATTCACTTTCAAAACTAAAAGAAGTTAAATGGAAAAAAATATTTTTCTTGTCAAGGGGGCTCTGCCCCGAACAGTGATTATTACAGATTAAGGTAAAAATGTACTGACATTTATTTCCCACTGAAAATTATTAGCAAGAAACATTTAATTGATTATTTATTTAGGAAAAATAACAAAATTATTATCAAGATAGCCAAATTATTATCAAGATAGCCAAATAAAATATTTTTATGACAAGAGCATTATTTTCAAGCACTTTTAAAATATTTTAAAATACTGTACATAATTTAATATTTACAGAAAATACAGCCGATTACATAAAATAAGAAAACAAATTGAATATCTAATAGAAAGCACTTACTTTCAAAGTTGACGGCGAAATCTCAAAATCCCATTCTTCAATTTTTTTTTCCACGAACAAAATCTAGGTCACTCAGTTCCCAGACCGGACCGACCGCGTATGAATATACAAAGCACTCATAACAACAAAGCAATGTAATCTTACGCATTATAAAGGAGGCGCAAGATATAGTTCCTTCCAAGGTATAAAAATGTAATATTATTCCCTGATTTCCAGAGCATATTGCATCATTTTCCTATTAATGAACATCTTTTATGTCGTTATGAATGAAATAAATCGTTACAAACTACAAAATTGTCGTTTCGTTTGATAACATACGATGTTTCAAAATTGAGAAAGAATAGGTTAATTTTTTATCCAAACATATTCAATTCGATATACTCATTTTTGTGTACTTCACCTTTTTCAGTGTGAAATGTCTGCTTAGTGAATTGTTTTGCATGACTGACACATTAAAATGTCTTATAACTTTCATCATGTTTCATTTGAAATATGTTTTCAATTCTGTTTCTATACAACACTTTATGCGTCAGCTCTCTTATCGTGTTCCGATCCTTTGAATAATTATGCTTTTCCCAAAAACCAGAATGAGACATCGCCATTTCTTTGTGGATTGGTCCTCCATGACAATGTGAACAAATAGCGAAATACAAGCCATTAGAGTGATTTCACAAAAAAAAAAACAGGCCAAATAATGCGTGTGTCTGGGATTAAGAAGCGTAAAAAGATGCATTACTTATGAAATAGGGTATTAAAATGATCTTTCATTGGAAAATACAGTATTTTAGCATGTGACATTGGTTAATTTTATCATGTATTCATTTTCCTTCTATAGAAATCTCTCAAAATCCCTTATCTATGTCTTTTTTGTAACAAAAGAGTTATTCAGTATTGAAAACAATGCTAAGAAGACGATGAAATGGATAAAGTTTTACGCAGAAATAAATGATTGAAATTCTGGACCCATTGGGTTATTAGAAGATTCTGGTTTACATGAACAACGTCCTTTGTATCGTTTGTTAGCTCACTGATGAGTGCCGAATTTACTGTCATCATCATTCTATCTGAACCCTATAAATGCAAAATGTGGTATTCAACTTATCTGTTGCATTAATGTTGGTATTCGATGATCACTGTTTGCACTTGCACTCGTGGCGGTGTAACGACGAAATGAATAATCGACGAATAAATATTAGGGTGGATCGAAAATTTTTTTTTCACAATTTCAAAACCTACCTATACGGAAAAGATGTTCTATTGTATGGAGATTAAGAGAAAAATAATAAAAAAAAATAATTTCAAAATTTAATACTGCCGCAATGGGGTTGAAATTTCGAAAAAAAATGAAAAAAGACCTAATTTTGGTTAGATGATTTTTGACTCAAAATTATTATTTTAATATTATTGAAAACCTACCTATGCGGAAAAGATATTCTATTGTATGGAGATTAAGAGAAAAATAATTAAAAAAATTAATTTCAAAATTTATTACTGCCGCAAGGTGTTTGAAATTTATGTATTTGAGACTTTTTACGGTAAAAAGTCAATGTGATTTTTGTTAAATGAAACATACATTTTAGTATTTTTAAATATTAATTGAAATAAGAGGACACTTACTTGGTTACAAGAAAAATCTTCAGCTTCTTATTTAACAGCTTCTTTTTTATTAAGAAAAGAAAAACCTATAAAATCGTCGAAATTACAGTGGGAGATAATCACGTTTGGTGTTGAAAATTGGCATAAGGTTTCGTCATTCGATGCGATTTCTTATAAAACCCTCTCTTCTATATGGTCCACAGACAGCAGAAGATGCTTCCGTGACTGTTATGACTATCCGTTCTGTTGCTTGAGTGTTGCACGGAAACTCCTTGATAGTAGATATTATTGCCGCTGGAATAATTGCTGGATTTATATTGCTTCTGAAATCATGTCGTCCCTAAATCGTTCAGTTGGTGAAGGTTCGCTCACATTTTCCCATTTAATCAAATTAATATAATCCGTCGCACAAAGGTCAAAATCTGGTAAATTGAAGATACGGATATTATTCGTTGCAATGTTTAAGCTTGCAGTAGACCGTTTGACTTCGCCCGCTTTTAAATTTCATCGAAGGGCCAATTGCCTTATGTGAGTTCTGTCGTCCGCTAACATCGATATCAAGATATTTTCAGGATGGCCAAAAAAACCATTTCTCCTAATAACAGGGTCTATGACGTCCTTCAGATCACTTGACAAATAACGCCAGAGAACAATCGAGTGATGCAAATGCTGTGCACCATAGATTACCGATGGTTTCGTTTTGATCTTGAACCACATAGGCGCATAGACTTTTACGATGAACGCCGTTAACATTACTAAGTCCTCGGATGGATTTTCGTAAGCTACATAAAGCCTGAGAATTCTGTTAGCGGTTGTAAGCCACCTTGAGTGTCAAACATTTCTTGGGTTTCTCTTCGATTGACTTTCGCCGCATTGTCCACAGTTGATGGCTTCACAAATTTCAATTAAGTACAGTTGATCAGTACTTAAGTCTTTCTTGTCATTCTCTTCACAAAGTGTGCAATGTATTGACATGAATGAAACTACAGGTAGCTTCTCACATCCAGCAAACAATTTTCCTATTTTACTAGTGAAGCTTCTGGGCCCAGTCGCTGTTCCATCCACGTACGCGAACTGGCTTACAAACCATTGTAGTGAACGCCTCAGAATCAGTTCCACATTTCGAATAACACCTCCTTTGACACCTGTGTTAATAGATGTTCTATGGAAACCAATCGAATCCAACTTTGTTACAACTATATTATTGTCAACGCATTACAAAAAATTTACGATGTGTTTTCAATGATTTGCGCTCTCCCAGAATTTACAGATACCTGGCCAATGTACTCGGAACCAGGTTCTTTTCCCAAGCTTACGTGTTCTTCTATTATGACTTTTCCACTGTTATTTTCTAGTGATATAGTCCTCTCTTTATGTCCATCAAAGTGTAAACCAAATTGGTCAGAGTTTTTCACAACTGACTGAGACGATAGAATTGTTCTTGTCTTTGTTCTCTCACGTTGAATTTTATTTCTATCAACGACGTTCGATACATCGCTTTGTGAGATAATGCCCACATCTTGAAGCGCAGGTGACACGATGGGAGCGCCTGCTCGGTCGGAAATGCCAAAACGGTCTAATGTCTTGGCTACGGCTAGAAATTTGGTCACTACAGGTGTGACAGCGACACCGTCAGAGTTTTGGGCCCCACTTTCAATATAGCTGATGATGAAGAAAGTCAGTATGCTCGCACATACGCCGCTTTAATTTGCACCCGTTATTCATATTCATATTCAAATCTATTGAACTGGAATAACCATCAAGCAGTTTTTTGTTTCTCTCCACGTATCGCCCTTGCTTTAATTTTCGTTTCTGGGCCTTTGTTATTTGTAAAGTGACTTTCCGATCCAGAGACCCGATTACTATTTTTCTTTCAATTCGCTGGTCTAATAAAAATTCTCTTTCGTTCATTGGTACTTTTCGTTCTTTCTTACAGAAGCAACTTTCAAATGATTTTGAAGTACATGCCGATATATCAAATAGAGCTTTTGCTTTTTTCCGGAAAACGTCAATCTGATTGCGATAACTTTCAATCCCTTTTGTGGCTTTGTAAGATTTAAGAAGACCGCGATATTTGTCGTGGTATCATCGAATTCTTCTCAAAATGCGATAGGGGTGAATTATTGGGATTGAAGCTCGTTTTCAAGTCTCTTCTAACTTATTAGCAACTTCTTCACATGGGGAGAAAAGTGTAGATGTAGACAATGTTTTCTTGATTCGGTATTCTTTTGAATGCCAACATACGCACTTTATTACGTTTTCGTAGGTAGGAAGCATATTCGTTGGCATATCACAGCCTGACCCAAATATAGGGCAAATCATGTCTTTTTTTAACATCGACATGGTGCAATAATATTCAAAGTACACTACGCAACACAATACACAAACAAAGAAATCTTGCACAATGAAATCGAAATTTATTTCACTTTGTAAGAACAGTGCCCGATTCCATAAGCCGCAAGCTTTGAACTGAGCCAGGGAACGGTGGGAACACCTTTATCCACTATTATTCAGATCCACGTGGGGAAGATTCTATGACGTAGCGCTTCTGACTTATGGAGAGGTGGAAGGATAAAGCGGGAGACTGAAAAAGCTGGAATTGCTCTATTTTTCGAAAATTCAACTCACTTGAGACAGCATTAAATATTGAAATTATTATTTTTTATTATTTTTCTTTTAATTTCCATACAATATAACATCTTTTCAGCATAGGTATGCTTTGATTAATATTAAAACAATAATTTTGAGTCAAAAATCATCTAACCAAAATTAGGTCTTTTTTTCATTTTTTTCGAAATTTCAACCACATTGCGGCAGTATTAAATTTTGAAATTATTATTTTTTATTATTTTTCTCTTAATCTCTATACAATAGAACATCTTTTCCGCATAGGTAGGTTTTGATTAATAATATTTTATTTTTTCACCATATAAGACCGATCCACCCTAATAAATATGCGACGATTCGCAAATGTAGCGTGGGGTGTTACGATAGGGAGACCAATTGGTTATAATAATATTTCCAAGCATGCAGCATGTTTTTCTTTTATAGCATTTCCACGGACCATTCCCAATTAAAACTTGTTCTCGAACCTGTCGGGATAATTTCCAGTACCAAGTATCAGGAGTTATACCAAATGTGGAATTGGAAATAATACCCATCTGTAAATTGATATTCTTAACAGTACAAGATAACAGTCTCAAGGGTAAAATTAGATACACGATATCGCAAGATGATTATGAGGCTTGTGAAAGGTGAAGTTTAAAAAACAATAAGCGAGAGGCATAAGTGTTCTATATTTTTGTTCCTCAATATGAAAGTTGGTAATCCCATAAAGGATTTAAAGTAGAATTTTAGGTGAATTCTTATTTATGTTTACGAAGATGTTATAGTATTTGATGGGTATGAAGTGTTGCGGTCTCACCATCCTATTGTTTGTTTGAGTAAGTAATAAAGGTCGTTTAAAGTTAAAGAGATATAGTCATTTATAGTCATAAGTCAAGTAAATATTTAAGCAATTGTAAGATTATAAAATAAAATCCTACACAAATGACATCCCACATGAGTCTTTATAGCCCCATACACAATCTTTCTCTAGTTACGACTCTAATTTAACTCACAAGGAGACCGCCAAACATGGTGCGCACAGATTTTGATGATTTTAAGGTATGTTATAGAAGTCAAACCCCTAACTATCCTGGTCAAAGGTTTCCTTCAAATGGCCCTTAGTTTTTGAGAAATTCGGGGTTAAAGTTCAGCATACGTTTGAAATACCCAATAGATTGCTACTTCGAACGAGGTCTCTGTGGTGCAGCGCTAGCATGCGGGATTCCTGAACGCAATGCAAGGGTTCTGTCCCATCCTATACCTTTTTTTTTTTTTTTTTTTTTTTTTTTTTTTTTTTTTTAAATTTTTGGCGCATTGTACGTTTTAAGCAGAAGTGGGAATTCTGCATCTTTGAACTTTTTTATAATTTCATAATAAATTATATTTACATTTTCGAATGTTTCATAAAAATTTATAGTTTTTCTGCAATTATCAAACTAATATTTGTGTCGACGAAAATCCAAGATAATTAAAGTCTAGAAGTCCCGTCTTTTTTTTTTTAACTTACTATTATTGTTGGCATTTATGTTTATTTATTTATTTATCATAGTTATAAAATAATACATACTTTTTTTACTTGCATTTTCTTTTTTTTTTTTAAGTAATTGATGAGGAAAACATTTACAAAATAATATATCCTTTTAATATTATTTGATTCGTTCTAAACATTTTGCAACATTTTAACTGATGAGATAAAAAAATGTTTATCATTACCGTCATTGACATTTTTAATTAAATAAATATAGAATTAATTGGGTGATACATATCGCAAAAGTATTCAAAACATAAAATGGCATTAAAAATCGCCATAAAAAGAATTTCTTAAGATTAAAATTTTTTTTAACAATGTTGGAAGAATGCCTTAATTAACATAATATATATTTTTAAATACTCTACTTTTATATATATTAAAAAATGCATTAAAAGTTGGAAAAGAAATGCTAATTATCACCCGTATAAGTCCAAATAAATACACATTTAATAAAGGATACTTATTGTAAAAACCTTTAAAACATAAAATGACATTAAAAACAGCACAGTTTATAAAAAGCGACTTTTTTGCATGATCATGAATGTTTTTAACATTGTTGGAGAAAAGCATAAATAAATTTAATATATATGTATATATTAGTACTTGATTTACGATAAATACATTAAAAAAGGGTAAATGAATATAGTATGTATGCTTTTTAAAACTTAATTTGCGGTAAATACGTCAAAAATACGTTAAAAGATGAGAAACAAAAATGCTTAATCATCACTAGTAAATACACAGTTAGTTGGATGATACTTATCGTAAAAACATTCAAAACATAAAATTACATTACAAACAGCACAATTTATAAAAGCAACTTTTTTACACGAACATGATTTTTTTTAACAATGTTGTTGGAAAGCATAAATCGTTTAGATTTATGAAAATTTCTCTGCTATCTATTAATTTTGATGCAGACCATGCGTATCTTATCATAGGGCGGAAGTGAGGGGAGCTAAATTGATGTAATATAATTTAATGTATTTTTATAATATCTTCTCGTGAAAATATTTCCCTCTGGTTTTCTAGCAAACTTGTTGCATTTTGTAACCTTTTCATGAAATTTTTTACTTAGCGAAAAAAATAGACATCACATGGCTGGCAAACAGGGGTACATTTTGGTGGAATTATTTTTTTTATGCATGATACCTCCTCATTTTCATTTTCGAAAATCTCATCATAGATTGTCGAATCTGTCTGACCTCCCCACGAATCAATTATCAAAAGAATAGTATTTTTCTTAACGTAGGGAAGAAGACAAGTTTTTAAATATTCTGCATAGGTTTGCTTTGTCAACTTACCGGATTTTGAACACGTAACGATTACGTTCTTAAACGTGGCGCTCAATTCACTTACCTTCTTTTGAACAATTGGACCAAATGTTCCAGATTGTTCACGTAAGCAAATGAACACGAATGGTAAAACAATTCCAGATGCTGTAAGAGAGTACTGTGCTGTGTAAGAATGCGTTAATTTATTCAAAATTTTTTTGACAAACACTTATTTAGCTCCTCGCTCAGCAAGTGATCTGTTGTAGGTTGTTTGGTACTGGCATCCAATTTGATCCGTATTAATTACGTAATCCAAGTCAAATTTACTAATTAGCACTTTTGTTTGTACACGGAATCTTTCAGCCGCTTCCATTATTTCTTCAATCGTTGTAATTTCTTTGTGACTGACAAATTTCGTCACTTTACGTTGTCTTATCCGATGGTTCTTTTTAAATCTTTCTACCCATCTGGGACTTGCAAGGAAATGGAAATCATCCGACTGAAAACAAGCAGCCGCACTCATTGCCCAGTGTTGTAAAGTCCGTGTCGTGACCTGTATATTAGTAATAAAAAATTAGTTAATAAATTAATATAATAGTTTTCAATTTTTTTTGCAGTTACATCAGTAATTGAAAAATTTCGTTTTGTTTTACCTGTTCCATATTATTTCGAGCTTCAACAAATCTTTCATGCGTTTCATAATCGATGCTTTTCCATTTGTCAAAATAAGTACCTCCACGATTTACATCATCTTTCCATCTACGTAAGAGATGCTTTTGTTTTAAGCGACTTGCTCCATTAGCTTGCAATGATTTTAAACTCCATTTTGGATGGGCTTCAGCTAAAGCAACCGCATTCTTTTTGTACCACAATGGGATATAGTCACGTGGTTCGGGTGAAAATTCCTCAGCCACAAAATTCGCTTCATCTTCGTGAAATCCCGGACACTACATAAATAAATAATTAAAATTAAATTATTTGATTTCGATTTTTTTTATTGAACAATAAATATAATGAATATTTTTGGTAACGTAACAAAACATACCTCTGTAAATTCGTTATGTTCATCTTCTTCATTCATCATTATCAATTCATCTGAATAAATAATTTGCCGACTGTCCAATATGTCTAAAATTGAGCTATGGAATTCTTCAGCCATTGCTATAGAAGCACTAGAAATATTAACAGATGGCGAATGTGTAAAGAGATTATCATTTTCTAACAATGTCTCGCAATATTTTAGAGCATTCGTTACTTCATATTTTAGTTTTTCTTCCAAGCCAGAATTGTCCATATCAGTGCTTGTTCCTTCCATTATATTACAATCTAGAGAATTTTCCTATATACAGCATTACTCCAAACATTGCAACTGGCTGCAAAAAAAGCTTATGCCAAGGAAAATAATTTCATTCTGATATTTCCATGAAAGTCGCAGCAGACGATTTAAAAAAAAATATATTTTTTTGTATGTATTGCAAATTTTATCTCTCATTTACAGACGATTTTTGCTTTTCCAGTTAAATTTTTATGCGTGATATTGGCAGTGTTTTTACTTGTCAGATTGAAAACAAATCTGAAATGTAATCTGTCATTTTTTGTGCGATTGAAAAATGATATTGGGTTTGAACTTTAATGATAAATGTATTTAGAGTACACTAAATATTTATACAACTGGAAAAAACTTAAATATAAGTGTTACTGTTTTAAAATTTTATTATTTCTTTGAAAATATCTAATCTCACATACGTTTGGGAGATTCGAAGTGAAAATTATTTTATATAAATTATACAAAATAAAATTGTATAACATTAAAAAAAAAAAAGAAAAAGAAAAAAAAAAGTATTTTTTCAGAACTGTGCTTAAAATATAAAAAAGTAAATAATAATAAATGAATAAATAAATCTATACATTAATTAGCTTGGAGTTTCGTAAATAGAATATTAGTTTAATAATTGCAGAAAAGCTATAAGATTTTATGAAACATTCTATAATTTATTAGGAAAAAAAAAATATATATATAATATATATAAAAAAGTTCAACGTAGAATTCCCACTTCTGCTTGAAACGTACAATGCGCCAAAAAAAAAAGGGCATAGGAGGGGACAGAACCCTTGCTTTGCGTTCAGAAATCCCGCATGCTAGCGCTGCACCACAGAGACCTCGCTCGAAGTAGCAATCTATTGGGTATTATAAACGTATGCTGAACTTTAACCCCGAATTTCTCAAAAACTAAGGGCCATTTGAAGGAAACCTTTGACCAGGATAGTTAGGGGTTTGACCTCTATAACATACCTTAAAATCATCAAAATCTGTGCGCACCATGTTTGGCGGTCTCCTTGTCAGTATAAGCTGAAATGGATTCACTGAACAATGATCCCACCGAAATGAAGCTTTACATCTTACAAGGTCGTTTATTTGGGAAAGTATTTCATCACGCAAATCCTTTTCATTTACATGATACTTGTCAAAATCATTTCGAATCAGTAAAAAATTAAATAAAAAAGAAAGTACCAATTATTCACAATGTTTAGGAAAAACTGGGTACGTTAAAGGACCCATCCCATTTTTTTCTATCTGAAAAATTCTTTCACAAAATTCTTTTCCTTCAAAATGAGCCTTTCAAAAATTGAATCATCTTGAAAGAAAATCGAACCTGTCAGGAAACAGCTGAAATTGTTAAAGAACTTATTATCTAGCTATATATATAAATTTAATGCATTTTTGTACATAGTTTATTAAAACAGGAATAAACAGAATGTCTAAACAGGAACTTTAATCTAACACTACTTTCAGATTCTCAAAATTAGGATTAGGATTTTTACAAGTGTGAAAAATTGTTCACAATTTCAGAAAATAGGACCCTATGAGAAAAGTCTGGACAATTAGAAGTAAAACTGCGCGTACTTTACCACGCTGTAAAAAAAAAGGACAAATGTTGCTTAATCTAGGAAAATATAATATAACCACGAACGAAAATATACAATAACCTCTCCCCAATTACCCACGATTCCAAAAAGCTTTCTTTATTTTTAGAAACCAACATATTTTCGAGATATAAAGAAGAATTTTCGAAAACAAAGTTTCTTTTGGCGCCACTGAGTTTCAGAAACGTTTCGGAGTAGTTTTTAAAATGTTTTAATCAGTTTTCTGAAACCAAAATATCAGATTTCAGGATGCTATTCATTCTTATTTCAACATTTTCAGCTGCGTAACTGAATTTATACATGCAACAGTAACAAAATAATATTAATTTAATGTTAATGTTAATGCTGTTAATTTATCATATTTTTCTGTGTAAAACATGTTTGTTGAACATGAAAATGTTTACTTGAGAATGGATAGCATCCGAAAAACTAATTAATAAAGAAAAGTGCCCAGTTAAACTGATGGGATTGAGCTCACAGGCTATTCACACTCATTGTATATTATACTCTTATTTCAAAGAATAATGCCCTTGAAAAATAAAGAAATCGACAATAAATTAAGGGGGGATTAGCCCCCGTCCCCCTCTTTGTACTTAACCAATGAACTCCCAAAACTAATCAGAGAAGCGCCTTGTCACAATGAAACTGTATACAAAATTTGAAGCAAAATGGATAATTCTGCATGAAAAACCCATTTATCTAAATTAAGGGGTTCGCGGTTATCCCCCCTCTTTATACTTAACCAATGAACCTCAAAACTAATCAGGGAAGCGCCTTGTCAGAATGAACCTACATACAAAATTTGAAGCAAAACGAATATTTCTATCAAGAGTTGCCGTGTTAGGTACATACATACGTACGTACATACAGAACCTGCGAGCACATTAGCTTTCAGGCTTTGATAGCATGTGAGCTAAAAACTATTCGGAAACATTTCCGAAAATCAGTGGCAGCAAAGAAAACTTTGTTTTTATAAATTCTTTTTTAAATCTTGAAAATATATTAGTTTTGGGGGTCTCTAAAAGTAAAGAACGTTTTTCGTAATCGTGGGTAACTCGGAGGAGGTTATTTTTTCGTTTATAGTTATATTATATTTTTCTAGATTAAGAAATATTCGTATTTTTTTTTCACAGTGCACTGTGCCAGCAATATTAATTCAAATATATGAATAAAATATAAGGAGGATTAAGTTTTCTAATTCATCTTAAAAAAATTTTTTTTTCAAGGTAGATCCACAAAAAAATTTGATTTGTTTAAAAATATTCCTAAATAATAATTTTGTTCTGAAAAGACCCTAATATTTCAAAAGAAATAACATATTACTCTGAAAGCATGATTCCACTCATAAAACATATGAAATTGGAATTTAGTGTTAATTTCTACTTCTGGTAAATTTATAGTCCAAAAAAAGTGTTGAAAAATAATTTATGCAATATTTTATCATTAATTTTTTATTCATTATCATTTAACTCATTTCATTAAGCCATTCTCTACTGATGGTGTGAAGACGCTGCAATTTTTAAGTTTTCTTTTCCTTAGGGAAATAAATATTTAAATTAAAAAATAATAATTTTTTCTTTAAAACTAGAACGTTTGTTTTAACTGTCGTATATACTCGTGTATAAGTCGACCCGAAATTTGAGAGGGCAAGCAGACGGGATATCATTATTTACGAAACGTTATCTTCGTATAACTTATTGCAGAATTCGCAATAACTTTCTGAGATTAAATAAGGCGAAGATAACTAGTCATAAACACTGGTCAATCAACTTATTTTCCTCTCGAATTTGGGGGTCGACTTATACGCGAGTATATACGGTAGTTGTGTTTTATTACCAATCACAATTTTTTATAGTTATAAATATGTGGGAAATTAAAGTTTTTGTCTCTTTGCAAAAAGTGCAACGTGCCAGTATAAGCTAAGCGCTTTGAAACGTTTCATAAGTAATTAAAACTTGAATTTCATTAACTTTAAATTTATCTTAGGAAGAATTTATGTATATCGTATTTTTGTTTTTCTGTTTTATCAATATCTGATGACATTCTTTTTTTTCTGCAATTCCTGCTGATGGTGTGTTTTTGCACCGTTTTAGGATTCTTAAACTAATAAAGCAGTTTTTTTCAACCCATGTACCATAAGCAAAAAATTTTAATAAAAAGTTATTACCGGAGGGAAGGGATTAAAATTGACACGTATTCATAGCATGGTGTATTTCAACTTTGCTGAAATTATTTCAGAAATAAAAGAAAAATGAAAGAAGGCTATTCTAATTTTTGGTTCTACTATATGATTCTTCACCTGAGTAAACTCTTTCTTTCTAGAACGAATGGAGTAGGATTTATTCGCTAAGCAAAGGGCAATAGGGATTCCAAGCACTTTTATGTCATACGTTAGCATTTGAAATTGTTCACCTGTTGCAAACGTGATTCTCCATAATATTTTCAGATACTCACCTGTTCTTCCTCGATTCTGCTTCACAGGAGACAAAACTTTCAACTTCATTCCTGCTTACTCCCATTTCTTATATACTCTTATGCCAAAACAATAAAAAGATTTCACTCCCTAAGTGCCTACGCTAGTCACATGACAAAATTTCCAAGCTAATGTTAAACCTATGGGAACGTTCTTTTCAAATTTCTCGCTTGCATTTTAATATTTTTAAATGATTTTTTTTTTCTTTTGCTTAGGATAGTTGAAGTCGATCTTTAACGATGAACCTTTTCGATTTTGGTTGAATATTTTTTTTATAAATTTACTTTCACTTTCGGAACCGGTTCCGAAAGTGCGTTCTAGCGTAGGCTCTTAAGAAGAGTCAGCAATTTGGCGCCACTGAAATTTCAAGATTTTGTGTCACAGTTATCTTCATATTTATTCGATTAAAACCACTCTTTAGAATTAATTCGTTACAAGCTGATTTACATATCCCATTATTAATTTTAATATCAATGAATAAAAATTTCATTATAGACATTAAAAAAAGGCCAAATATTTCGGACGACTGAAATCTGTTGTGAAATACATTGTTGCTCATATGAATGTTTTTGGCGGAAACAACACATAATTTTGCTTCATTAATCTTATACATACTTCCCCCTCTATTTTCGATTGTTGAGGCGTTGGAATTCGTTTTAAATATTATTGTATTCCTATACATAACTAGAAAAATAATTTCTGCATTTCATTGCTTTGTATTTCATGTTATACCTTGTAAAACCCCAATTTCACTCAGTCTTCAAAATACTTGACTTAAGATTGACAGAGCCTCCAAACAGGCTTGAACTCATACTAGCTTCGTGGAAACCCGGTGTGTTGCATTTTAATTGCCTGAGATTATTCGGTTTTATGGGGGGAGAGAAATCGAAATGTATTGTGCATTTACAAGAGATTTATAATATTCGTTTTATTAAATACTAAATTTCATGTATGAAATCATATGTAGATTGAAAGTTTTCTCAATAAATATGCATTTTGTTCAGTGACTTCATTTGCCCAAAGCATTTCGTACTTCGGAGTTGGTAAATAAAAGTTCGGAGTTGGTAAATAAAAATGATATCATTTTGACAAATTTATACAAAATATATTCCAAATTTAAGAATTAAAAGAAATGCTTAAAAAAGGTCATTTTTCTTGCTAATCCATTCCACTTTTAAAGACCTTGTGAAAAGTTTTAACCGTCCTGTTTAAGAAATAATTAGTTGAAAACACCTATGTTTCTTCTTTAAATTCATTCCTTGTAAATAGGGACAATAATTGTCCTATTAAATACAAAGAGCTTAATTTTTTTTAAAATCCTTCTTGGTTGAATGTAAAACTTCGATGGAATGATTTCTATTATTAGATGATTTTTCGACAAATGATTTTTGTTTCCAGGAACAAACTGACTCATAAAACTTGAATATGGAAAAATCTGTTTTTTTATTTCTTTAATCTTTTTTTTTTTTTTTTAAATGCAAATTAAGTTATTTTGATTTCACCATCTATTCAAATAAAAGTCAATTTCTCTTAACAATTTTGATGAGAAAATGATGTCAATAAAAATATAATAATCCCTGTAATATGTCTCTTTTCCCTCTTTTTTACATAAAAACGAAGCAATTAAGTTGCCATCATTAAAATATTGTCGTTAAAAAGACCAATAAACAACAGGAAACTAATTCAAATTATAAAATTCAGAGAGCTATTATGACATCTTCGGATCTATGCCAATCACTGGTGTTCATTTCGTTACCCAACGTTCAATATTCTAGGAGTAGTAGTCGTGGAATTATAATGACGTTAGCAGTCTGGATCAGTTACATTTTCGTGACAGATTAATTAAAAACCTTTAGACTATCCTTAGATAAGTAGTACATATACGCTGCTGGCAAGAACCCGTGGGCTCTCACCCTGAAAAGAAAAATATAGGAGACTTTAAAAAAGTCCATGGAAAAAGTTGGAGAGCAATACCAGAGAGATGACACTCAAACAACGCACCACTTCAAGCAGTGAAAATTCAGAATCAAGTGACGTTTTAGAGATGCCAACATTATTTATCTGTCTCGAGTCGTAGCGCCAAGGGAAACAGTGGCGGCGTTAGGCGTCGGCGACGTCGGCAACCGCCGACGGCCAAGCGCCTGTGGGGGCCTCGCAAGAAAGTTTTTCAATTTGTTAAAAATTTAGTTATCCGTATTTATTTCCGTACGGGTGTAGTAGTACGTATCTAGAGTCGTCTAGCAACAGCATGAAAGCTATTCGATTCACGCGCGCTACTCAGGAAATCCCAGAATCGTTAATTCTTTGTACTTCATTCAATCATCTGTCACAAAACTCGGAGACTCGCATTCGCAAAACTTCTGGCTATGTTTCTTTTCATTACTAACATAAGTTAAAAATTGTTCATTTGTTTATTTTAAAGAAGTTATTATATTTTTATACATTTATTATAGTGTTGTGATTTATTTCATACTAGCTGTACCCGGTCACGCGTTGCTGTGGCTTAGCCTGGTTAAATGGAAAAGAAAGAAAAGAAAAAGTGCATATTTCTAATACGTTTAACTTCACAATGCTTGTGGGTATACAGTATTTTTTGTTGTTCTATTCTCTGTGCCGATATAGAGATTGTCTGGTTTGCCGACACTCTAGAATACGCAACATATAAATAATTGTCCATGTGAGAAGCAATCCGTGTCTAGATCTAAAACGAACAATTTTAAAGATTGGCCTTGAGCTTTGTTGATGGTGACTGCAAACGCCAATCAAATTGGGAATCCCAATCTCTTTAATTGAAATGGCATATCCATTGAAATTATAGGAAAATAAGCAAATATTTAAGCAATGAATGGGGACATCTTCACCTTTGAAAGGTCCTGTCAAGACTGCTGCTTCTACGACGCTGTTCATTAATTTTTTTACAGCAAGTCGCTTGCCGTTGCAAAGCTTTGGCTGGTTGATATTTTGCAACCTGATAGTTGGCACGCTGATATTCAGTTGCAGTACCTGCGGTGGCATCCCTGGCAGATTGAGTGAATTCAAAAATTCTGTTGGATAATTAACCGCTTCATCTGATTCCACAACACTGTCGATGGATGCGACTGCCTCGCTTTGAATGTTATTTGATGTCACTGAATAATATTTTTAAGTTCGTAGACGTCTTTGTTCTTGGCCGCAACAATAGCTCGTTCACTCAACTGATCGTGATTCTTATAATTGTTATTTTGACATCACTAAATTGCAGAAATTATGAGGCAATGAAATTCGTCCTGAGGTCAGATCAACCGGCACCTTTCCGTTCCATATTTCCAGCAATTGATGTGGAATATCTCAGCTGATCCATTGTTTTGCAGCTGGACATGTATATTTGTAGTTAATTTTAAAGTCTTTACGTGTCACCACAAATTAGAGTATTTCAGGCAAGCATTTATTTCGTCCGTTGTTGTCGATGAGGAATTACAGGTAATGTTTGCCTGAAATCTCCTGCAAGCAATATTAATGTGTTCCCAAATGGTCTGATGTTTCCACGAAAAATCTTGCAGGATCGATCAAGATCCTAGAGCGATTTTTTGTGCGCCATTGTGCATTCTTCCCAAACAATAAGTTTGCATTTCTGCAATACTTTTCCCATGCCGGATGCTTTGGAAATATTGTACGCGGGAGTTACAAATAATTACATGTTCAATGGCAATTTCAAAGCGGAATGAGCAGTTCTTCTACCGGTAGCAATATCGCAGCTATTCCGGACAACGCAAGAACTAAGACTATGTTATTTTGGGATCGAATTGTTGCCAGAACCAATCTAATTAGGAACGTTTTACCAGTTCCTCTAAGAGGGAGATTTCTCAAATCCAGTTATTGACAGTTTGCATTATTTGATCGTAAATGATTTTTTTGCAAAATCGTTAGCTTAGGAATATTTAATTGCACATACGACAAAAGATCACCCGTGTTGTAATTTTGTTCATAATGAAATTCTACATCGAACGAAGCAGCAGAAGATTTATTCGGTGATGGCATTCCCAATTGATTGAGAACTTTGTGCGCGATTTCTAAGCACAAATCATCAATCATTATCAGCGCTTCATTGTAGATTTCTGCTGTGAAATCCATGTTCATATTTGAATTTCGACCGGAAATATCTTCAGCCATGTGCGATTTATATTTCTCCCATAACTCTGTTGAAGATGAAGAAGAGAATGCGGTCAATATGTTTGCAAAAAACACAAACTATATAACAAAGAAAAAATAAAAAATGTTAACGAAATATTTCAGAAAAGTGTACCCCGGATTTGGAAAGTGGAGGAGGGGGAACGGCAGGTGTATAATATGAAAGAATGGTCAAAGGGCTTTCTAATGATATATCACATGATGGGTGTCGGAAAAAAATTAAAAAGTGCCCCCGGGTACTATCAATTGAAGCTGAAATAGCGGCTGGTATTAACATGATGTAATCTTTAAAAAATTCAGTGAAGCGAAAAGCCGTAAAGTTCGTCTATTTTAATTTGTGTTTGTTTATGTAATTTTTGTCATTATTTGATTAGCAATAATACTTGTTTAATATACTCATAAAATTAGTGTATAATTATTATTAGTATATAATTCAGCTCATTTAACATTTTTTTCTGACTGGAAAATAAAAGAGGCCCCGCAAAGCAGATATCGCCGACGTCCACGTTTTGTCTAGCGCCGCCACTGAAGGGAAAATACATCGTTAGGAACAAGTGCATACTAATTTTTAAAATAGAAACACGCCAACAAATTTACCACATTGGCCGGTTCATCTTACGCCAATTTATTCGACGCCCCTCATAAACACGCAGCTGCCGAAGCAACCACAGATGCACCAAGAATAGAACTTTAATTTTTTTCTATTGCAATATTAAAATCATTGCATTAGGAAGGTTATCAATCAATGCAGCTGGGAAACTGAAAAATGATTTTATCTGTCTCCCGAAACCGTAAAAATAGTAGATACATCTACATGAACTTTTAACTGGGATAACAGAGGATAAATCGGTATTAAATTTTTAATAAAAAAGGAAGAAATTTTCGTTGATAAGCTAGCTTAAAAGAATTAAAATTACCAGATAAGGAAACACATGTTTAGTATTACACAATTATTACACAATTATTACACAATTTACTAACTTTTAAATAAAAATATATGATTCCATCATATATTTCACCCCTTAGGCACGAAAATAAAAAAATGGCTAACCATGGCTCGACACGCATACACTCGTAAACAGCAATAAGGCAAACTGTTTGTATATACAAACAGTACTTGCACATATGTTCTGAGTGAATACCTCAAAACACCTCAAAAGAATAGCATATCATGTTAGAATTGGTATACCATTCAATTAGTCGTATACAGATGACATTATTATTCGTTTCTTCCTTTGAGAAACAACTGCAGCAAAAATTAAAATCATAATGAAAATATTCCACTTTGGCTTAATCAGGCGTGGACATGCATCAATCTATTTGTATATATACAGGGTGTTTCTAAACTCATGGTACAAACTTTAAGGGTAGGTAGAGCACACAGTAACAATCATTTATTGTATAGGAATGTATGGGACCAAGTGACGCATTAAGGTAAAAACACCAGGGTGCAATTAAGCCCCTTTTTTAATTTTCAAAATTTCTCATTCATACCAGAAAATTTTTATGCTATCATTTTCTTGATATTTCATAATTACTTAATGATAAAATTCTTCTTTGAAAATTTTTGGTATGAAATAGAAATTTTTTGAATTGAAAATAGAAATAGAAATAGAAATTTTTGAAATAGAAATGGAGTTTTTGGTTGATTCCACTGGCGCTGGCGGTAGATGGCAGTAAGTGACTGGTCGCCCTTCAATACCATGCACTCAAGTAAAAGAAATCGCCATTATTAATTGTGCTATCGTTCGTCATGGAAGACTTTACATATGCCGAAAAAGCCGACATGCATTTCATGTATGGTCGTGCAAATGGCAACGCCAGGGGTGCCCTACGAATGTATCAGGAGCAGTTTCCTCGCAGAAGAATGCCTGATCATAGAATGTTTCAGCGCTTACACCGTCAGCTTTCTGAAACAGGTTCCTTCCACGTCACCAGACAGGTAACTGGGCGAGAAAGAGCTGTACGCAGTGCAAGCCTGGAAGAAGTTATTTTGAATTTTGTAAGTGAAAGGCCCGAATCAAGTACAAGAGCTGTTGCACAGAATTTAGGTGTGAGTCATCCGACCGTTTGGAGAGTGTTAAATGAAAATCGATTTCATCCCTTCCGTTTTCAACGTGTACAAAATTTAAATCCGGAAGACTATCTTCTGGGGTTGAACTTTTGCCAGTGGGTTTTGCAGCAACATGTATTGCAGCCAGACTTTACTGCTCATATTCTATTTACAGATGAGGCAGCATTTACACGCGAGGGTGTATTTAATGCGCACAAATTCCATCTTTGGGCAACCAATAATCCGTATGCAACGCGGCCACATGCTTATCAACAACGATTTTCTGTGAATTTGTGGGCAGGTATTGTTAATAATTATTTGATTGGTCCATACCTACTGCCAAAGAGGCTGGATGGTTGCTGTTACCTTATTTTTTTGCAACAAGTTTTACCAGAACTGCTGCAAGATGTTCCGATCGCCATTCGTAACAGGATGTGGTTTCAACATGATGGAGCGCCCGCGCACTTCACCAATGATGTGCGTAGTAACCTGAATGCCACATTTGGGACGCCATGGATTGGGCGTGGTGGACCAGTTCCTTGGCAATCGCGATCTCCCGATTTATCGAGCCTTGATTTCTTTTTATGGGGACATCTGAAGAGTCTTGTTTATGAGACTCCAGTTGACTCAGACGAAAATCTAGTATCTCATATATCAGAAGCTGCTGCACGTGTGCGGGAAATGCCTGACATCTTTAGAAGTGTACGCCAATTGTTCCACCGACGCTGCGAAGCAGGTATCACAGTTGGTGGGCGCAATTTTGAACACTTATTGCAATATTATTGTATGCAGTATTATTTACTTGTAAACTACATTGTAAATAAACATTTTATCTTTTTTGATGTATTTCGTATGATAAGTTTGTCAGTTTTGCCCTTTTTTTAAATCAAAAATTTCGATTTCATACCAAAAATTTTCAAAGAAGAATTTTATTGTTAAGTAATTCTGAAATGTCAAGAAAAGGATAGCATAAAAATTTTCTGGTATGAATGAGAAATTTTGAAAATTAAAAAAGGGGCCTATTGCCCCCCTGGTGTTTTTACCTTAATGCGTCACTTGGTCCCATACATTCCTATACAATAAATGATTGTTACTGTGTGCTCTAATAACCCTTAAAGTTTGTACCATGAGTTTAGAAACACCCTGTATATATATATATATATATATATATATATATATATATATATATATATATATATATATATATATATATATATATATATATATATATATAAATTAAAACGAACATTGGTCCTACGTACCAGGTCAAAATATGTCAAGTGGCATTCATTTTAAAATTATCGGTATGTTGACACAGTCCAATTCAGGGCATCAGAACAGTATTAATATAAACATAAAATTCAAGCAAATATATATATTAGGGTGGGCCGAAAAAAACTTTTTTTTTATTATTATTCGCTATACCGCGGAAAACTTGGCTTTAGGGTTGCTTAGTAAAATAAAATTTAAAAAAAAAATAATTAAATTTTAAGTTTTGCGGCAGCGCAACGCAAATGAATTTATTGAAAAGCAGTAGTTTTCTTTCTTTTTTTAAAGCTATAAAAGAAAAAAAAACACTATAGTGAAAAATATTTAAAAGAAAGATATAAAAATACATTATAATAAAAAAAGAAGCAAAATTACTTCATTTGAGGTAGCGCAAAGCATTTAAAAAATCCTTAAAATAACGCAATCAAGTTGTACTCGCTCAGTGAATGTTGGCCGGATTGTGGGCCGGGTCTTTTTTTCTTTTTTGATTCGAAAAAGACTTGTGTGATAAACCAGAAAAATAAAATTTTACTTCTGGTGGTACCACAAAAGGCCTAAAATTTGAGAAAAAAACGCGAGTTTTAGGCCAAATTTTCTCAAATTTTAGGCCTTTTGTGCTACCACCAAAAGTAAAATTTTATTTATTTCGTTTTTGTATTTTACTTAGCTACCCTAGACAGAAGTCTTTTTCGGTATAGCGAATCAAAACAGAAAAAAGATCCGGCAAACATTCACTGAGTGAATACAACTTGATTGCGTTAATTTAAGGATTTTTTAAATGCTTTGCGCTACCTCAAATGAAGTAGTAGTAGGAAAATGACAGTTCGGGCTCAGCCGGAGGCACTGAGGCACCGTGCCTCCGGCCGGAGGCACTATACCACCGACCGGAGGCACCGACCCTCCGACCGCACCCGCAACGCACCCTAGCGGGAAAAATGAAAATTGTGAAAAAAGGGTTAATTTTATACTGTAACACGAGGGGTGAAAATAAGAATTCTAAGAAAAGGTTAAATGGACAAGATTATCATACTATAAGATGAATATTGATTTTATATACTAATTTTGAATGACAAACACCTTAATGAGTATCACTAATTAAGCGAAACAATGGAAAAATATCAACTTTAACGAAAAAAGCAGATTTCTTAAGAATTTTTCAACTATAAGATGACGATATCAACTTATATGAAGAAATTTAAACTTACATTTTAGTTTTTGAACAATGGACACCTTAATGAGAATAATAATTAAGCAAAATAATATTGGGTCTTTCCTTATTACTATTTTTTTTAAGAAGTTATTTTAATGCATCTTATGACTATAATCTTACATTCTACCACTTCACAATATTTAACTTCAATCTAATTATACAAGAATTTAAATTTAACATTACACCAGGTGAGAAAGACATACCACCAACTGAATATTGTTACCATAAATTTATTACAAACACCAGGTAATTAGATTTAAGAAGGGGCACCAAAATTTAGTACAAGTTAACACACACAGTACAAAATATAAGAAAAGGGAGAGAATGGCAAAATAAATTCATTTACTTTTAAATTTTACTTTTAAATAATATCAAAGGAGGTAACAATATTCTCATATCTTTCACAACCTTAAAAAAAAGAAAAACACCCAATACTTCTAAATCTCAAAAACATAAAGTATTCATAAATAATGACTAATAACAGTGAAGATTAAACTAATTTTGAATGACTGAATGGAGACAAACTCTCATATTTGAGAGGATAAAACCCAGAAAATTTGCAAGTTAAAACCAAAATGACATTACTTTATGAATACATTTATACTTTTAAAATTTAGGGACCAATGAAATCGTATAGTTGAGCACACTACGTATTTTATAAATCATTTGAAAAGCTGTGATTCAAGATGATAGGACACATTTTTAATTACCTAAACAATAATATTTCACTTAATAGGATTCTCTTAATACTTCATAAATTTATTAACTCTCTTTAAAATATATAAAATTTCACAATTAACTTAATTCAGAATAAACAATTTATTTTAAGTGCATCAATAAACTTTAATCTATAAAATTTACTATCATCTGTCTAGCTATTTAGTCCTATTTACATTTGGATATTTAGATTAGGTCTACACATTTCATCTTAAATCCACATTAATTTAAAATTATATTTGTCATATATATATATTTCTTACAGAATTAATATATTTAAAGAAAACATGTGTGATTGAATTTCACTCCATATGAATTCTGTTATCAGTTTTAAAAAAAAACAATGAAGGTGGACTATTTCACAGAATAAAAATATAAGGGCAACAAAGCTAAAAACAAGGAAAGGGGGTTTAATTTACTATTAATTTACAGATTTTAAACTAAAAGTGCAGAAAAGAATTACTTATTAAATAATATTTATAAACACATCTGAATAAAACAATAACAGAATTCTAAATTCACATTACACATATTTAATTGCTGTTATTATATTCGGGCATAGAGTTATTATTGTAGAAATTTAACATTAACATTTAAGGTTTTATTACTTGAATAAAATATTTAACATTAATACTGCTATTTATGAGAGTCTATCTATAATAATTAGAGAAGGAGAAATGTATAAACAATGAGAAAAGGAAACATTTTTTTTTTTTATCATCGTTTCTTTTTAATTAATTAACACATAATATGTAGACAACATTTATCCGAACACTCTATTTGGCATTGATACTGTAATTTCTTATATTGAAATCATTTAAAATAGTTTTAAAAAACAGTTTATATACATATAGGATAAGCACAATTCAACATTATAAACATATAGAAATGAATAATTTTACTCACATTCTTGAAGACAAAGCAAATCACCTTTGCACAAATACACAAATTTTTGTACCAGCCAATTTTCGTTGTATACTTGGTCATTCACCCAGTTGGCAGTTTAGGACACTTATTTCACAACGAAGGGTAAGACTACTGCTGTTCTCTATTTCCACTCATCATCCAACGATGTTATCTCCTTCAATTCTCATATCTATGGCAGCAACCGCCTTTCAAAAGGGAGTACCTTCTCATAAATTTTTTAGGAGCCGAACCTTCTTATGCTATCTGCAAGACTCCGCTTTACCGATATTACCTCCGGGACTTATTTTTTTGGAGATTCGCACAGCTAAATACTGCTCCACTACCAGTCCAAACTTATCAACTCATGGATACTTTGACAACTTGGTAATTGTCGTCTCATGTTCATCTCTATCATCTGAACATCATACAGCATCAAGACTCGCCTTAGATATTTCATAGAAAGGAAATTGTCACTTTCAAAAAAGTGTTTTCAACTCACACTAAGCGATATGCCTCATTCTAGAATCTAATTATGAGAGATTATTCAATCTCGACTTCTTTTCAGCTAGGTGTCATATCAACTACTAAACACGATCCCTTCTCGGAGCTCATGGGTAGAGTGGGAAAGCATCTTCCCGCCAAAAATGAACCCCCTCGCCCGTACCGAATTTTATTGGCTCGCACCTACATCACTAGCTGTTTTCTACTCACTGACTGACCTTCTCGTATCACCTCTCTCTCCTCGAACCTATATGGGACCTACCCATTTAAAAAAAAAGGGGGAACGGGGGCCTATCGCTTCTGTTACTATGCGCTAACTACATGGTAACAGAAAAATATATGAAGGAACGGGTCACCTAATGGTCCTTTTTTTGACCGAAATCCTGGGGGAAGGTTGACTGCATGTCCTACAAGGTTAAACTTTGCGGGTATTTTTCCTGGAATAAGTGGGGTTGAACAACAAGGTCACAACAATTTACACTTGGGGTTGATATTACGAAAAGGGAAAAAAAAGGAACATTTAACTAGAATTTGGAAGAAAGAACTGCATTACTTACCATGTTATACATTAAAAAAAAAAAAAAGAAAGTGAAAGAAAAATTAACTGAAAATTTAGAGAAATGAAGGGTTATGTTAATATAAGTTAAAAATTTAGAATTTGCGAAAAATTCTACAACAAGACTCCCCTATCCTGAATAAAAAAAAAATTTTGACTAAAAATTTTTTTTTTTTTTTTTTTTTTTAAACAAAAAAAAAAAAGAAAGTATAAAGCTAACTCCCAATGGAGAACTCGATTTCCTACTCCAAGTTAGTTAACCTAGACTGGTTAAAACCAAAAAATTGGAAAAATGAAGGTAAAATGGTTTACTGCCTGCTGGAGAAACACCTACGTGGGTCCAAGATACTCGAACAAATCAAACAGCGACTCGAAGAGCTTCCAAGCATCACATAGTTGAAACCCCGCTCGTCACACTCCGGAATGTGCAATTCGAGCTGCACACAATGAACCGTCCACCTGACCACATCCCTAAAAGAAAAATGGAATTGAGTTTAAAAAGGAATTTATACATAAGTAAAAGCTGTGAGCCATATAAGTAACCATGGGGTTTATCACAACCAACTGAGCCTCTATCCTTGCCTTCAGATTTGCCTACAGTTATCTGTATTAGATGATACCTACTGAAAATTTTCACCAACTTCCCGAAACAGACCAGATATCCAGACGGTGAACTCTCATTTCACCACTACTACTTTCTACAAGTGAGTATGCCACTCCACCGTAATTGCCATGTGTAACTGCAGCTAGGCCCCAAAATTGTTGCTAAAATTAAATAAATTTAAGTTTAAGGTTAATTAACATGTGAAGGACTGCCAACTGGTAATTTTTCACAATTTACATACACATCAAGACACAGGTTGGAGATGCAGATGTAGATATATATATACATAATACACAAATAAAATCTTTTACTCGACATATAACAGTGTGTGAGTCACAGGTAATAAAAAAAACTATTTAAATCAAATTCATAGAAATAGCACTAGGTTACATACAGGTAAATAGCATAACACAAAAAAAAAAAAAACAGAGATGCAATATTTCATTTTCAGTTTAAAATGCTTTACAAAAAAAAAAAAAAAAAAATACATGAATGCAAGTTCATTGTATTAGCAGGGAACCCCTATTCATTTGAAAAGTTCATATTTTGATTGTTGGGGTTTTACTTGGAGTGTACAAATGCACTTACAGATCATTGTGCATACATTAGTGTATGTCTGCAACTCTGTATTCCTATGGGAACAATTACCATAGCCTAGACAACTTTAAAAATGCAGAAACTAAAAACAACATGCAAAAAAAAATGTGAAAAACAAATTCCACTACTACCAGGTAACTCTGCCAACAAGATATAAAAAGGGGAAAGTTAAAAAAAAAATGCAAAAAAAAAAAAAAAGGGGGAAAAAGAAAATATAAACACAATTACCCAAATTTACAGAAGAGAATAGAATATAGAAGGCATAAAAATGTACACACCGAAAGTGTATATGTACGGCTGTAAATAAGTCACACCCCACATACAGAAATGTATAAAATATCTCTGTAAGATTTGCACATATACCCAACAAATTACAACTTCCGAGAAGGTAACACAAATAAGTAAACTAAATAAGTGTTAGAATTAGCTATATATATACAATACAATTATATTTTCAAAAGGAAGTAAAAAAGGGGAAAAAAAAATTTACCCAAATCCCTTCGCTTGCATCACGTAATTTTCAAAACATCCCCCAAAAAACTCCAAACATCCCAGAAATAGCACGAATTTTGGTTAAAAATTTATAAAAATTTACAAAAAGTGGGTGCGGAGCGGTATGCATGCCAAAATATAACATAATACCCAATACCCTTCTAAAAAAGGTACATATAAAGCTCCAAAAACGCTTACTAACACTTCCGGAAAGCAATCAAAACAAACCCATTTTAAGTTGAAAAATTTTCAATTCCGAGTTTTAATTTCGATAAATTTCCTCTAAAACACATATAAATACAAATTAATTAGACTATATACAGAAAACATTGAGTGAAAAACAGATAAAGTCGTTACTCTTTATAAATGGGACGAACGCTTCTGTCCCGAAAGGAATAATCGACCCGTGGAGTCGATCTAGAACGACCGAGGCGTTTCGATTTCGCGACAGGCCGTATCGAATCACCCTCAGTTGCTTTTTCGTTGCTATCGGACTGATCAACCTCTCTGCCTCTTTCAGCAATATTAGGCTCCTCTTGTGTGCTACCCGAACTTTCCCCTACCGGAGCAATCTGTGGATGTGACTCTTCCCCTCCCGGACTGACCTGTGGTTGTGGGGAAAGAGCACCAATTTCGGTTGAAACGCTGCGCGCCTCCTCCTCGTATTCCTTAGTTACGGTTTCAGTGTTGCAATCATTCTCGTTTTCTTGCGCTAAAGGGGGCGGAACCCATGCGAAATATCGTCTATGTCTAGTAGTACGGAGGTGGGTTGGTTGCTCGCCACTCTGAATCGGTTCTGTTTCATCGATGGGCGGATTGTGAATCGAATTTCCGTTAGTCGTTTGTTGTTGTGGATTGTTTTGGTTAGTAATCTTCCTATCTTTGAATAACGTTAGTCTATCAACATGGACAACTTGGGTATTTTTCGGGTTAGCAACTAAAGCGATCTTAAAATTTACATTATTTAATTGTTCAATAATAGTAAAAGGACCGTTATTTAATTTACTTAGCTTTTTAGTCTGTCCTGGCTCAATTCTAGGTGTGTAAAGCCACACTAGATCACCTACTTTTAGATTTTTACATACTGCTGTTTTTTCTCTGTATTTCTCCTGAGTTTCAGCTGCATTAACTAGATTGTTATGGACTTCTGCATATACTTTTTGGAGAGCAGGAATTACAAGTTCACAGAAAGACGGTGCATCGTTGTAATTAAGTTTAGGTGGTTGTGAAAATACATGATAGGGAAGATTTAAGTTTCTACCATACATGACAGCTGCCGGTGTTAACTTTGTTGATGAATGTACAGCGGTCCGCATTGCTAACAGAGCAAATTTAAGTTTAGAGTCCCAGTCTGTTTGATTTTGATTTACAATATGAGAAAGTGCATTCTTTAACGTTCTATTTTGACGTTCCACCTGAGCATTTCCGGGTGCATGATAAGAAGATGTTCTGATATGTTTTATGCCAAACATACTGTATACATGCTCAATCGCATCCGATATTAGGTTTTTTCCATTATCTGTCGTTATATAACACGGTGCTCCATATCGGGATATGAAATCTGCCAACGTGTCCGCTATTACATCAGAAGTAATTGAACTGACAGCATACGCCTCTGGCCATTTGGTAAAAGAGTCTATGTATGTGACTATATATTTATTTCCTGAAAATGTTTGTGGCAAGACGCCTATAATATCTAAGTGTACTTTATTTAGAGGAAATTCAGGGGTGGGCATACGCTGAAGGGGGGCAAGCTGATTTGCCTTATGGGCTCTTTTCTCTTGACAACTAACACAAGATTCTACCAGGTGTTTGACATCTGCCGACATCCCTGGCCAGTAAAAGTGCTCTCGGATGCGGTCAATTGTTTTCTGGAAACCTTGATGACAAGCAGCTAGAGAGTCGTGTGTTAGAGTGAACACTTGCAAAACCAGTTCCTTAGGAACCACTAACTTGATGGGGTTGTTTAAAATCAAAGATTCTCTAGTATCCTCACATACCAAGATATCGTCTCTAAAAAAGAATTTCATATACCTAGGTGAGATTTCCAATTTCTGCTCCAATTTTTTTACAATTTCACAGCATTTCGTGTCCGATTTTTGGAACTCGCAAATTTTTCCCATAAGGTTTGAGTATGGTTCAAAAGATGTTTCTTTAGCTACCTGAATACTAAAATTGCAGCTAACTGCACTTGTAGGCTTCTCTACATTAGCAAAACGCGATAGGAAGTCTGCCACACTGTTACATTTTCCCTTGACATAGTTTATTGTAAAGTTATAGTCTGATAAAGTGCATATCCACTTGGCCATGCGTGACGTGGGATCCTGAATCTTCAACATAAAGGTGAGTGGAGCATGATCTGTATAAATGGAAAAATGTGTACTGGCTATATAACACTTAAAATGTGCAGTGGCCCAGACAAGGGCTAAAAGTTCTCTTTCGGTGGCAGAGTATCTTGTCTCTGCATCTTTCAGTCTCCTGCTAGCAAAGGCGACAGGGTGTATCATTTTGTTATTATCCAATTGTGATAACACTGCCCCTAAAGATTCACTACTTGCATCAGAATATATAATGAATTCTTTGTCAAAATCAGGTAAAGCTAAACAAGGTTTTGAGATAAGAGCTTTCTTAAGATCATCAAATTCCCGCTGGGCTGCCTCGTTCCAGACAAAACGCCCTGTTTCTTTAGTGAGGTCTATTAAATTAATTGCTGTTTTAGTAAAATCTGGGATAAAGCGTCTGTAAAAAGACAATGTGCCGATGAAAGATCTGACACCTTTACGATTTGTAGGAGGTTGTAACTTTTCTATAATTTCAATATTTTTATTAATGGGGGATACTTGACCACCATGAATCTCAAAACCAAGATACTGAATTTTGTCTGTCAGGAAATTACATTTGCTGGGTTTAAGTTTTAAGTTATGTTGGCGAAGCCTTTCGAATACTAAGTTAAGTTTGGTAAAATGAGACTCAATGTCTTTAGAAGATACTACAATGTCATCAATATACACTAATATACCCAAATTTCCGAGATCCCCAAAAATGGCATTCATTAATCTCTGAAAGCTATTTCCTGAATTAGCCAATCCAAAACAGTTGCGCGACCACTCAAATAATCCTTTATGCGTAATAATAGCAGTTTTATGCATGTCTTCAGGTCTAATGACTTGTTGAAAAAAACCACTAGTAAGGTCGAGAGTTGAAAAATAATTGGCACCTGAAAGGGAGTCTACAGAGTCTGTGATATTAGGAATGGGGTATGCATCTTTTACCAAGTTTTTATTTAGCTTCCTAAAATCAACAGCTAATCTGTATGTACCATCTGTTTTTTGTACGAGAATGACTGGAGAAGAAAATTCTGACATTGAAGGTGACAAAATATTAGCTTCTAATAAAATGTTTAATTGGTCCTCCATTTCCTGGCGCAGTTTATAAGGGACTCTATATGCTTTGCAACGAACTGGTTTATCAGAGGTTAGATTTATGGTATGGGGAATAGTGTCACAGCCAGGTAAATCTAGTACAGAGGCTGCGAACACATCTTTGTTCTTATCCAGGAAATCTTGCATTTGTGCTTTTAAAGGGGTGTCTAAGTGGTCTAAATTAATTTCAGAGCTCCATTTTAAATCTGCATGGTCGAAATCTGCAATTGGGGGGTCAACATTTACATTACAATTTAAATTACATATCTCTGGGGTTAAATTTAAGTTGTCTTTACATTTAAGAATTTTGGCAACATATGTTCCTTTATTTAAATTAATAGAATTATCTGAGAAATTAGCAAAAGATAAAAATAAACCATGCTCTTGTGTGCAAATGGTTCTAGAAATAAGGAGGCCTTGATGCATACTTCTAGCAAGGGGTTCTAACATTATAGGGTCATTAACATTTACATTTAATTCTTTATTACACTTAACATTAGCTAAAATTTTAGTTTGGGGGGGAATTGTAAGTTTGTCACATAATGCGGCAATGCCTATGATAGTCTTGTCATTACTCTCATTGCTACTCATTCTATTTTCACTCTCATTATTTTGTGTGTTCCCACTTAATTGTTCCTCCATATCATAAAAAACAGTCTCATCAGATTTGCTAGCATTATCCGCATGTTGTGCAATATGGTTTACTTGTTGAGCCTCAGTAGTCTGTGGTATACTGTAGTTATTTGTGGTACCCTCTACTTTTTCACTTTGCAAGACACTATTACTTTCACTTGACACCTTATTCTGCCCACCATTATCGAATTCTCCACTAATACTACTTATGGTACCCTGAACTGTCTTTACATTACTACTACAGTCTACCTTCTGCTCCCTTTCACCTTTGTTGACATATTTGCACTGGGAATTTTCAGGGTCACAAATATCACAATTACACATTTTTGAATCATTATTATACATATATTTACAATTATATTTACAATTATTTACTATAACCCCTACATTATTTACAGAATCCTGACACTGTTCAGTATTTTCCTCGACGTTTTCCACACTCTCAGTAGACTCACTAAGATTATGGCAACCCTTGTTTGTCTCTAATTTGGAATGACTTTGCATATCAATTTTTTGTTTACATTGGGTTTGTTCAGGGCTTCTAAGAGTGATAGCATTGTCTGAACAATCAATGAGAACTCGATACTTTTTTAAAAAAGGCATTCCCAAAATAGCAGAAAATTCCTCCGCCAGCTGACCTGGTACAACAAAAAACTGTGCCTTGCACAGCGTATCATTAATTTTAAATGTTGCGAGTACACTTTGATTGAGATGAACTTTTTGACCAGTTACTGTCACAATCGGTGTGCAACACTCTTCTATAGGGCTACCCGTGAACAAATTGAGCATAGTGCTACTCAACAAATTGATAGCCGATCCCGAGTCACATAACGCAGTAATATTTTTATTATTTACAGTAATTTTAGTAACTGGGAGACTATATAAATGGGGTGAAAACACACTATATACAGGGGGTGAGTCGTTTGGCTTTTGGGGGATCAATTCGACCATTAAAGATCCGGCCTCTAACCGTTTAAAGGCCTCGCAGGAGTACCTTGGGCATTAGCATCATTACTCGGTTGGTTTCCATTACTGTTTTCATGTCTGTCCCTATTATTATCTCCTCTATTTATGTAGTCATCACTATCTCTATAACTGTAGTCATTTCTACCCCTATAATTATATTCATTTCTATTTCTATTTCCCCTATAGTTACCATTCCCTGCTTGGTTTGAATTTCCTCTATAATTACTGTTATAGTTTCCACGGCCCCTATAGTTATTATGCCTGCTCCTACCAAAGTTATACTGGTACCTCGCCTGTGGGCAATCTCGTGCATAATGTCCACTTTCTGAGCACAAATGACACTGAAAATTTCTGAATTGTGCTCTTTCCTGGCTCTGGACCTCACTCTGCCTTTCCTGAATTCGAACTAAACTGTCAATTTTTGCTGACAGCAAATCTACCTGGTCTTTCAAATTGCTGATATCCTGCTGTGATTGTTTATACTCATTTTGGGGATACATAGCTGCACAGGCTAAATTTTGTGGTACAGATTCAGGTATAAATGGAGCACTAATGTCATTTTGGAGGTTATAGAATGGATTTATACTCCTGCACGCTTTTTCCTCAAGCAATGCAACAGTGAGGATTTCTTCAGGCGTTTGTGGGTTTTTCGTAATGACCCCTTTTCTTATTTCTGGGGACAGATTTCCCAAAAGCATTGAGTGAAAGATAGCGTTTCTACTTTTGTTAACTACCTCCCCTTGTAATCCATCAATAACTAGGGCTTTAAGCGACATGTCGTAGGCTCTGTCATAGAAGTCCTGCACCGACATTTGAGGGGTTTGCTTGAAACTAAAAAAATTTGAAAGGGCTACATCTGGAGAAACATGACTGGTGTATCTTTCCCTGAAAATTTTAACAATTTCATCTACCTTTTTATCTTTATGAAGCTTAAATAACCTTGCCGCTCCCCCGGTAACTCTGCTAAACCAAGCGAATTTTTTCTCATCCTCCCCCCATTCGAAAAAGGTAGCAAGGCTATCCCACTTTTCAAAAAATTCACTAAAAGAAACTGAATTTTCAACACCGCTAAAAGGTGGAATTGAAGAAATATTTTCCATAAGGGAATTTTTCTTTTGAATATTAGCCAAGTTTTTTGCCTGATCTTCTGCCATGATAAGTTTTATCAATGAGAAAAAAAAATTAAGTGGGAGGGGGTGCAACTATACACAGAAATACACATACAAAAGCATAAAAACAAGAGAGAATTTAAATTTGGAACTATCTAAGTGCAGAGATGTCAAAACTTTAACCAAATTGCAATACAGAGTCACAGACTTACCTTTCACAACCATGAAAATTAAATCAAAATACCTTTTACAACCATGAAAATTAAATTAAAAACACAAAATACAGCTTCATATTTTTTAAAAAATTTTAGATTTTTATAAATCTATAAGCATAAGCCAGGTTTGAAATGTCATGGGCACCAATCTTATTGGGTCTTTCCTTATTACTATTTTTCTTAAGAAGTTATTTTAATGCATCTTATGACTATAATCTTACATTCTACCACTTCACAATATTTAACTTCAATCTAATTATACAAGAATTTAAATTTAACATTACACCAGGTGAGAAAGACATACCACCAACTGAATATTGTTACCATAAATTTATTACAAACACCAGGTAATTAGATTTAAGAAGGGGCACCAAAATTTAGTACAAGTTAACACACACAGTACAAAATATAAGAAAAGGGAGAGAATGGCAAAATAAATTCATTTACTTTTAAATTTTACTTTTAAATAATATCAAAGGAGGTAACAATATTCTCATATCTTTCACAACCTTAAAAAAAAGAAAAACACCCAATACTTCTAAATCTCAAAAACATAAAGTATTCATAAATAATGACTAATAACAGTGAAGATTAAACTAATTTTGAATGACTGAATGGAGACAAACTCTCATATTTGAGAGGATAAAACCCAGAAAATTTGCAAGTTAAAACCAAAATGACATTACTTTATGAATACATTTATACTTTTAAAATTTAGGGACCAATGAAATCGTATAGTTGAGCACACTACGTATTTTATAAATCATTTGAAAAGCTGTGATTCAAGATGATAGGACACATTTTTAATTACCTAAACAATAATATTTCACTTAATAGGATTCTCTTAATACTTCATAAATTTATTAACTCTCTTTAAAATATATAAAATTTCACAATTAACTTAATTCAGAATAAACAATTTATTTTAAGTGCATCAATAAACTTTAATCTATAAAATTTACTATCATCTGTCTAGCTATTTAGTCCTATTTACATTTGGATATTTAGATTAGGTCTACACATTTCATCTTAAATCCACATTAATTTAAAATTATATTTGTCATATATATATATTTCTTACAGAATTAATATATTTAAAGAAAACATGTGTGATTGAATTTCACTCCATATGAATTCTGTTATCAGTTTTAAAAAAAAACAATGAAGGTGGACTATTTCACAGAATAAAAATATAAGGGCAACAAAGCTAAAAACAAGGAAAGGGGGTTTAATTTACTATTAATTTACAGATTTTAAACTAAAAGTGCAGAAAAGAATTACTTATTAAATAATATTTATAAACACATCTGAATAAAACAATAACAGAATTCTAAATTCACATTACACATATTTAATTGCTGTTATTATATTCGGGCATAGAGTTATTATTGTAGAAATTTAACATTAACATTTAAGGTTTTATTACTTGAATAAAATATTTAACATTAATACTGCTATTTATGAGAGTCTATCTATAATAATTAGAGAAGGAGAAATGTATAAACAATGAGAAAAGGAAACATTTTTTTTTTTATCATCGTTTCTTTTTAATTAATTAACACATAATATGTAGACAACATTTATCCGAACACTCTATTTGGCATTGATACTGTAATTTCTTATATTGAAATCATTTAAAATAGTTTTAAAAAACAGTTTATATACATATAGGATAAGCACAATTCAACATTATAAACATATAGAAATGAATAATTTTACTCACATTCTTGAAGACAAAGCAAATCACCTTTGCACAAATACACAAATTTTTGTACCAGCCAATTTTCGTTGTATACTTGGTCATTCACCCAGTTGGCAGTTTAGGACACTTATTTCACAACGAAGGGTAAGACTACTGCTGTTCTCTATTTCCACTCATCATCCAACGATGTTATCTCCTTCAATTCTCATATCTATGGCAGCAACCGCCTTTCAAAAGGGAGTACCTTCTCATAAATTTTTTAGGAGCCGAACCTTCTTATGCTATCTGCAAGACTCCGCTTTACCGATATTACCTCCGGGACTTATTTTTTTGGAGATTCGCACAGCTAAATACTGCTCCACTACCAGTCCAAACTTATCAACTCATGGATACTTTGACAACTTGGTAATTGTCGTCTCATGTTCATCTCTATCATCTGAACATCATACAGCATCAAGACTCGCCTTAGATATTTCATAGAAAGGAAATTGTCACTTTCAAAAAAGTGTTTTCAACTCACACTAAGCGATATGCCTCATTCTAGAATCTAATTATGAGAGATTATTCAATCTCGACTTCTTTTCAGCTAGGTGTCATATCAACTACTAAACACGATCCCTTCTCGGAGCTCAGGGGTAGAGTGGGAAAGCATCTTCCCGCCAAAAATGAACCCCCTCGCCCGTACCGAATTTTATTGGCTCGCACCTACATCACTAGCTGTTTTCTACTCACTGACTGACCTTCTCGTATCACCTCTCTCTCCTCGAACCTATATGGGACCTACCCATTTAAAAAAAAGGGGGGAACGGGGGCCTATCGCTTCTGTTACTATGCGCTAACTACATGGTAACAGAAAAATATATGAAGGAACGGGTCACCTAATGGTCCTTTTTTTGACCGAAATCCTGGGGGAAGGTTGACTGCATGTCCTACAAGGTTAAACTTTGCGGGTATTTTTCCTGGAATAAGTGGGGTTGAACAACAAGGTCACAACAATTTACACTTGGGGTTGATATTACGAAAAGGGAAAAAAAAGGAACATTTAACTAGAATTTGGAAGAAAGAACTGCATTACTTACCATGTTATACATTAAAAAAAAAAAAGAAAGTGAAAGAAAAATTAACTGAAAATTTAGAGAAATGAAGGGTTATGTTAATATAAGTTAAAAATTTAGAATTTGCGAAAAATTCTACAACAATAAAATAACAATTTTAACGAAAATGCTGATTTCTTATGAATTTTTCAGCTATAACATGAGAATATCAAACTATAAGATGGATTTTAAACTTATATTATAGTTTCTGAACAATGGACACCTTAATGAGTATAATAATTAAGCAAAAGAAAATATTACTTTTAACGAAACTGCTGATTTCTTATGAATTTTTCAACTATAAGATGTGGATATCAAATCATAAGTCGTAGAATAAACATATATAATTATTTTAAATGACGAACATTTTAATGAGTATTGCTAATTAGACGAAACAATTGAAAAATATCAATTGTAAGGTATAAAGCTGATTTTTTAAGAATTTTTCAAGTATAAGATGAGAATATCAACTTATAAGAGGAAATTACACTTATATTTTTTAGTTTTTCAACCGTAATGCACAGAAAATATTCAAAATTTGAATGAATTTTATACCTAATCAATTGATTTTCCGCACAATAATAGGAGTTTTAACAACCATTATCTAATTTTACTGTGTATACTTGATTTAATTCTGTTTAGACGTACGTAATATAATCTTTTTATATCATTTAGACTTGAAATAAGAACCATATTTAAATAAAAACCAGTTGTTTATTTATTCTTAATACGCAAACTTTTTTTTCTTTCCTAAAATGTAGCATTTCTGAGGAGGGATAATAATTCCACCCCACATTCTAAGGAAAAGGGGAGCGTAACAATGACCGTCTAGGTCACAACTTTTACTATAATATAAATATTATTCGCTATCAATGTTTACAAAAAATCCATGTTGGGAGATAGATATGAGTTATATTTTAATAAAGTTTACCCTCCTCCATCTTCTACACGATGCTAACAAATATACAAAACAAAAGAAATACCGATTTTTAACGAAAAAGGGTGAATTTTAATGAATTTTACACAAGTTTTCGGTATTATTGTACACTAACAGGTATGATTTTATTTCTTAGGTGATTACAATACAGAGAAAAGTATTTACCTTTAGATTACTTTTCGTGAAATATTTAACAGTAATTATATAAACTCCTGTTTACATCACTAATTTACATTTGAAAATAAGGATTTATAGGATAAAATAAATAATCTTAACTTATACTTAGTAAATTTTACGCAATTCCAATGATTTTATACCGTGTTTTTCACGAGTTTTATATTATTTAGTAATTTTATATTAATTAACTTTGAACATTTTCTATGATATGGTTAATCCATTTTTATCACAGAAATACCAGTACCTAAAATTTCACTTAAACTCATATTCTAAGTATTAATATTCACTTATAACTTTACTTTTAGTTATACTTTTACTTGAAACCATGTGAACTTGTAGAACCCTGCTTACGCATATGGAGTTTAGTACATCACACTGTTATCTAAATGAATATGAATACCTTATTGTTTTAAATTTTCCAATTTTAACAGAATATGCACAAATATAAACTTTAATTTTATCTAATCATTTTATTTCAAATAGCCTAGTTTATGAAAACGATACATATTACCAAATATTAGACAACATTTTAACATGAACTTAGATACTGATCACATACCTATTTTAGCATAATTTATTAGCATACATAGCATTTCATCCATTTCTTTCAGAAATATACATATAAAATTATGGATTTACCGAGTATATATCCAATTTTAGCTTTCACTTACCAATTTTTTACACCATTTCAATGATTTCAATGATTTTAAGCTATTTTATATCACAGAAACGAAAAAATAATTGAATACAGACGCGAGTAAATAATATTTGTATTGTATTTTCCATTCAAAGATTTGAAACTCAAGTTAAAATTTATGTTATAATTATTGATATCCACTTTTAGTTATACTTTTACTTGAAACCATATGAACTTGTAGAACCTTGCTTACGCATATGGAGTTTAGTACATACTGTTATCTAAATGAATATGAATACCTTATTGTTTTAAATTTTCCAATTTTAACAGAACATGCACGAATATAAACTTTAAGTTTATCTAAACATTTTATTTCAAATACCCTAGTTTATGAAAACGATACATATTACCAAATAGTAGACATTTTAACATAAACTTAGATACTGATCACATACCTATTTTAGCATAACTTATTAACATGCAATAGCATTTTATCCATTCCTTTCAGAAATATATATATAAATATATGGATTTAACGCGTAAATATCCAATTTTAGCTTGAATTTAGTGATTTTTTACACAATTCCAATGATTTCGAGCTATTTTATATCACAGAAACGGAAACATATTTGAACATAAACGCCTGTAAAATAATATTTGAACTGTGTTTCCTATTCAAAAATTCAAATCTCAAATTAAAATTTATGTTCTATCACTTATCAACTATTTATCCCACATAACTTTTACCATAGAAACATCGTAGAAATTAAATATACGTTAAATGAAAATAATAAATTGTAAGTACCTAAAAATATCAAACACAAAATCTATTAATCAAAACTTAAAAAATTTAAAAAAATTAAAAGTTTTTACGAAGTTAAAAAAAAAATAATACAAATGAAAAAAAAATTTACAAATGAAAAAAAAAATTTACAAATGAAAAAAAAAAAAATTCAAATGAAAAAAAAAATTACAAATGAAAAATAAATTACAAATGAAAAAAAAATTACAAATGAAAAAACAAATTACAAAATTAAAAAAAAATAGTTTTTACAAAAAAAAGTTTAAAAAAATATTTTACAAAAAAAAAAAAAAAAAAAAAAAAAAAAAAAAAAAAGTTTTTTACATAAAAAAAAAAGAAAAAAAAATTGCAAAGGTTTAATATATTACAAAAAGTACCCATTTTTTACAGAATTAAAAAAAAATTACAAAATTTTTTAAAAATTAGAAGTTTAATTGCTATTTTTACCACTATCACTTCTCAGAATTTAGCAGCCTAGACTTTTGTACACTATATATTTTTAATACTATAAAGAAAATTTCAACTGCAATTGTACCAACACTATTATTAAGTTCGCATAAACCAAATTTTATACTGTATTTAGCGAATTTCCAATTAACATCTTCCGTGTAGAGTAACTTTTTCCTCTAACATTTGAAATCGTGTAATTCTGCTACCTTCATATTTATAATTAATATTTCAGAATTAAGACCATACTAACCATTTTAATATAAGACCATATTTAAGCAAGATTCCATGATAAAGCTTATTATACTGATTATTTTTATTTAGTACGCATGCGCAGTTTTGTCACATGATCAGTTTAACTGATGATAATATAAAATTTTGAAAAGTGATGCAGAGGTTCTCATTTCCCAAGTCAAATTCTTGCAGATGACTATTCAGATGACTGTATATGTATAGCTCCAGTAAATTTCCTGATTTTAACCCAGTTGGGGAAACAATTTCTCTGTTAACGAATAAAGTAAGTTGTACTATATCATTGTAAAACATCAATAAATGAGTATTTATCTATTAAATCTTTTCTAAGTATATAACTATATTTCTTTTATTGTATAGATGTTACACCAAGATGAATCAAAACAGCAGAAACTGTCTTTACCAGAAATGGATACCCCGGATGATTCATCGTCAACACATATGGAGTTAAAGAATAATATGCATGTGAGTACTTATATGTGATATATTAGAATACATATATTAAACATAATTAGAGTGAATTTACAATAAAATATTGTACCAGATGTTCTATAAAATGTGATGTTTTTTCGTCTATAGTGTTAGAAGGAATTCTAAATATATGCATTTATTTCTCTTGCAGATGTGTTCCACTTGTAACAAATACTTTTCAAGTAAATGGAATTTAAAAGAACATATACAAATCCATACTAGTGAAAAACCATATACTTGTAATCATCGTCAAAAATCATCTACAAGAAAGCGTGAATTATTTTTTACTAGAAAATACAGACCATCAGTTCATATGAAAACACATCCTGTTAAAAAATTGTTTCAGTGTGAAAAGTGTGAGAAAATATTCGTTATTCGTAATAAACTGAATAGACATATGACTGTTATGTTGAACTTGTCGAAGACAGTATCCCAAATCATATTGAAGATGGATATTCAAAAATTAACCAGTAGTTTGAAGAATTTAACAGTCAAAGATCAGATTGGATACTTCGAAAAATTGACTGTATAGAACATAAACCAACATAACATTTACCCAAACTACTCATGCAGCATTATTGATTTGACATATGATATCCAAAAAGTGCAATTTGTAAAGAAATATCCAAAGTGTTGTAAAGAATTTTATTGATATAATTGATAAAATGTATTGAAGAGAAATTGATATAAATGTAGACAATATTCACAATGTATTGTTTAAATATGCATAATAATAAAAAATGTATCTATATACATCTGTGTTTATTTTTATAAAACATATTTCATTGTTAAAATACATTGTATGATTTTTAACATGAAATTTCTACATGACAGTAAATAACTAATTTTGCTTTACGTAAGACTTGAGATTTATCATAACTTGTTCAACGAAACAACATTTTCCCCAATGAATATCCAGTTTACACACATACATATGAAAATCAACTTTTGATAATACTATACATCATATTAATGAAAAATATATAAAATTCATTAAAAAAATGTTTTTACAAATAAAAAATTAAAAAATTTTTACAAATTTAAAAAAAAGTTTTTTTGCAATTAAAAAAAAGTTTTTACAAAAAAAGTTTTTACATATATAAAAAAAAGTTTCTACAAAGTTTAAAAAAAAGTTTTTACAAACTAAAAAAAAAAAAAGTTATAAAAAAAAGTTTACAAAACTAAAAAAAAAAAAAAATTAACAAAAAAAAAAAAAATAAATATTTCAAGTTTTCCTAAAAATATTTACATATTAACAAAAATTTACTCAAAAGTCAGAACCAGACCTATGTCTAACATAGCATTTTTTCGACTGCAGTTGTTAAAATCATAGTGTTATCGCTGTGAAAATACAAAATAATACCTTCAAATGGTAATCTATGTTGGATCCAATATATGGTATATTAAGAAACATTTGTGATTTCGGCAAATTAAATATGCATGAGAAAACCATTAATGTATCAGCAACTGATGGGACTCATTTTGCTGATGTTATATCAATCTATAAATCTGGAAGTTACCGACAGTAACAGTAACCAAAGACTAACAGATAGAGATGCTTTAAGGGTGTTGACATTACAGACAGATACAAGAAACAATTTATATCAGTCTTAATCAAATAAAAAAGCTTCAGAGTTTCCTTTAGAACCTACTGAAGTGTAGATAACTGAAAACATATCCATCGGTTCAGAAGTGACAAATATAACAGCAAAGCATACAGATAATGGGTATCGCGGACTTTTAGTTTATGTTATCACTTCAAGTGATGGATACTGCTGATTTCGGATAGATATGCATACAAGTAAATTATATGATGAGTCGAAAATGAACCGACAATTCATATCGGAGTATAACTTAAACATGTGTATCTGCTTATGACTTGAAAAATTCACGACATTCTACAACGACTGATTTCAAATTACACAACCAATAAAATATTTACCTTCAAGGAAAGAAAATGAAACTCCATTCAACTGTTTCAGATATCCAAGTTGATCACGTCATCGATGTTGAACAGCAGGATCAGGCCTAAATCTAACATCCCATTTTTTCTCGATTTCGATTGTTTAAAGTGTTATTTTAAAGAGTAGTATAACGGTTGCCTAACCATTGTACATTTCTTTAAAATAAGAACTTTAAACAATCGAAATCGAGAAAAAATGGGATGTTCGATTTAGGCCTGATCCTGCTGTTCAACATCGATGACGTGATCAACTTGGATATCTGAAACAGTTGAATGGGGTTTCATTTTCTTTCCTTGAAGGTAAATATTTTATTGGTTGTGTAATTTGAAATCAGTCGTTGTAGAATGTCGTGAATTTTTCAAGTCATAAGCAGATACACATGTTTAAGTTATACTCCGATGTGAATTGTAGGTTCATTTTCGACTCATCATATAATTTACTTGTATGCATATTTATCCGAAATCAGCAGTATTCATCACTTGAAGTGATAACATAAACTAAAAGTCCGCGATACCCATTATCTGTATGCTTCGCTGTTATATTTGTCACTTCTGAACCGATGGATATGTTTTCAGTTATCTACACTTCAGTAGGTAAATCTAGGTTTCGGACCAAGGTCTCGAGTTTCGGCTGATCGATGCCGCGTTAGTCGGCAGACTCCGGCCCGGTTCCTCGTAGTCACGTGGCAGAAAGCGGGCTCGTCCCATCCTCGAAGAGAACGTTCGCGTCCCTGGCGGACCTGGGCGCCTTCGGATGGTGACCGTCTCCTCGATTCGGGCACTTTCTGTGGTGACCGTTGAGGTCGGCTCACAACTCTCCAGCTGCAGTGGATTTCGTGAGGTCCTCTTCCACGAGTTTTTGGGACTCGTGTTGGGACTATTTCACCTCTGCCTCCGTCTCGTCGCAGATAGTTGCTGCTCGCCGTATCTCCTGACGATCGGTGCACAACAGAGTCATCACGAGTTCGTGCTCTACAGAGATCGATCGTGCTTCCGTCAATTCCTTAGTCAAGTTTTGGAGGGATCCGGCTGGCATTTGCTAGCCTTTGCCCAAGATCCACGTGAACCTTGGGATTGGCCTACGGAGTCGTCTGATTGCCACCTACGGAAGATTCCGATCACAGGCTATGCTCGCGTCGCAGAGAACCTGCGCTTGCGAGGAGGAGACCCACGAAACCACAACCCATAAGGGCGAACCACAATGGGCCAAGGCGTGGCGACTCCGGCACAACAGAGACTCCTTTCCCACTGGCAGACCAATGATGAGGAACCCAGACCAGTCACCTCCTGTCCCCGTCGTGTCGACGAACACTCCGTATGTTAGGCGCCCGATCATCTTCCCTACTCAAAGGGCCGATTCGGAGTTACCTGACGGTGTGTCCGCGCAATGCTCCGCTCCCGGTCACCTCCTCCACCGAAGGAGCCGGGTCAGGACCACGGAGAGGGACCCGCCACCGTTTGACGGATAACGTTTATTTATTCGGGACACTAAGTCGAAATTTGCGTTTTTTCCGCCGCTTTTTTACGAAATTCGCGTTTTTTCCGAGATCTTTTGTAGAAATTTGCGTTTTTCAGCGTCTTTCTGACGAAATTCGTGGTTATTCTGCGACTGTTTGACGAAATTTACGTTTTTTGCGATCCTTTGACGAAAGTCGCGTTTTTCTGAGGCCCTTTGACGGAATTCGCGTTTTTTCTGCAGCCCTTTGACGAAATTCACGTTTCTTTCGCGACCATTTGATGAAATTCGCGTTGTCCCCGCGATCATTAGATGAAATTTGACCTTTTTTTCGCGATCCTTTTTCCAAATTTTCGTTTTTGCCGTGTCTTTTCGACGAAATTTGCGTTTTTTCATGGTCCTTTGTCGAAATTAAAGCTTTTCAGCGTTTTTTGGACGAAATTCGCAATTTTACCATAGCCCTTTGACGAAATTTGAGGTTTTCTATGGCTCTTTGATGAAATTTGTGTATTTTTCGATCTTTTGACGAAATTCGTGTTTTTTTTTCCACGGCCCTTTAACGAAATACGTGTTTTTTCTTCAGCCCTTTGACGAAATTCACGTTTCTTTCGCGACCATTTGATGAAATTCGCGTTGTCCCCGCGATCATTAGATGAAATTTGACCTTTTTTCGCGATCCTTTTTCCAAATTTTCGTTTTTGCCGTGTCTTTTCGACGAAATTTGCGTTTTTTCATGGTCCTTTGTCGAAATTAAAGCTTTTCAGCGTTTTTTGGACGAAATTCGCAATTTTACCATAGCCCTTTGACGAAATTTGAGGTTTTCTATGGCTCTTTGATGAAATTTGTGTATTTTTCGATCTTTTGACGAAATTCGTGTTTTTTTTTCCACGGCCCTTTAACGAAATACGTGTTTTTTCTTCAGCCCTTTGACGAAATTAGTGTTTTTTCAGCGATCATTAGACGAAATTCGAGTTTACTCCACGATTATTTGACGAAATTTACCTTTTTTCAGCGATCGTTTGACGAAATTTGACCTTTTCTCCGCGATCCTTTGATAAACGTCACTTTTTTTTGCGCCTTGTGACAAAATTTGTGTTTTATCCGTGGCTCTTTGACGAAATTCGCATTTTATCCGCGACCCTTTGACAAAATTCGGATTTTTCCATAATCGTTTAACGAAATTGGAGATTTTTTTCTTCGAACGATTGACGAAATTGATTTTTTTCGGTGGCCATTTGTCAAAAATAGCGATATATTTTTAAGTTCGAATTTTCGGACTGATGACCAATTTTTTTTAATTTTTGGAACCTCATGTCTTAAATTTTCGAAAAATTTGGTATAGAATCACCCCCCCCCCCCTTTGGCTACGTCCTTATTGTCAAAAATGTTTGTTGTTTACAACACAATTCAACGTGTTTCGTAATATTCAGAACATTATGGAAATTTAAGTCAGCCCCCCCCCCCCCGAAATAAAATCCTGGGTACGTAACTGGCCATGATGCGTGCTGTAGTGCTACCCACCATCAGCCGCATGCAAAGTGTCATCGTGTGTGAAGGAGGTCATGTGGAAAATTTGTGAAACACAATAAAATGCTTTATTTTATGCTGCTTCTCTGTCCTTATTGGTTGTCCTCACTTTCGATTTGGAATCGAAATCAGTTTTCCATTTTCTGAAAAATAAATTACTTATCGAGTTATAAGTAATCCGTAATCCGTGTCAAGTGACAACATGTTTTCTCTCTTCTCTCGCTGCCATGTTCGGAAATTCGGTTCAAAACGTCAACTTTGACAATATTTTCTGGAAGATCTTTTCCGTTTACCAAAAAATTGAAAACGTATTTCGATTACATAGTTTTTGAATAAGAATACCTGTCAATTTCACGTGAATCAAACAAAAATGAATTAAAAAATATGTTTGAAAGTAGCCTCTTTGGATTTGAGAGCAGCCTTAAAGTACTTTTAAATCATCATTTACAAAGAGCACCTGATACATTTTTAGTCATAAGTGTCATAATTAGTCATAAAAAAAGATTTTTTTAGTGGTTTTATAATGTTCAAAATATGTTGATTTTCCATTTTTTTAATTTAAAGAATTGAATTTTTTTATGATTTAAAAGTTGTAGGACCCCTTAAGTGAATAATACAAGATATATCATAAGTCTGTTCACATTTGAAAAAATCATCAAAAAAAATTAACCAATTGTCGTTTCGGAGTACAATTTGCACTCAACATTTTTTAACAAATTGCCATAAAGGAGTGCGACTTGTCAAAGTGTTAGTGTGATATGAAATCAGGACATTTTGTAGCAAAAGAAAATAAAATTAATTCAAAATTTCTTATGGTCCAAGTTGTTTCCAGTTTTTGACTTGTTTTAGGGTGTAAACCGCACTCCGATACGACAATTTGTTAAATTTTTATGAATTTATGAAATGTGAACTCACTTATGGGTATTTTTTTTTTTTTTTAATTTCGTATTGACATAAAAAAATCGACTTTTTGCCAAGTCTTCTGGCGCAAACTGCACTCCGATGCGTCAATTTTTTTTTCTGAATTTTTGAAATGAGATCGGATGTATAATTACGTAACATGAGAGAAGCTAGTACGAAAATGAATAAATAAAACTAACTGTTTCTATTACTTTTAAATGTTTTAAAGAATAATCAAAACCTGTATTAAATTTATTCATGAGACGTCATTTCTGCTATCTCTCTTCTCAAAAGTCAGTTACGACAGTTTCTGCAGCGAGCGCAACATCTTTTCCAATCCCCCAAAATATCAGTAGATAACAACTCTATTTTAAAATAAACATTTAAAATGTCAGACAGATAATAAAAAAGGGGAAGAAAAGAAATGCGAGAGCTCTGAGTATTTTCGGTTCCTATTGATCCAAAAAAACAATGACCCTGTTTCACTTCAAGGATAATTCTTTACGGAGATATATGAATTATTTTCTCACAAGGACTATTTTAAACTCAAAACAAGCTTTGGGGTTCGGCGGAAAGACTAACATTTTAATATTTCAATTCAACATGTGAATATATATAGTATATATTTAAAATGAAATCACATTTGTAAAAATCAAATGAAGAGACAGTATAAAAAACAAATGAAAAGACACTAGAAAATTAAACTTAATAAGATGAAAATGTAGATATAAAAAACTATGAATAACATAGATTTGTCAGAGGAGCATCATCATAAGTAATAATTCATAGTAAAGATATGTTACTTCATCAAATATTGACAGCATTAAACCTAAAAATTACAATATTAACCTTCTTATAACATATCAAATAAAACCCAAGAAATATGAAAACAATAAGAAATCCACAAAATAAGTAATAATCCATTTGCAATAACTAAAAACTTAAGAAATAGTACACACAACAGCAAAATAATAATAATAATAATAATAATATATATATATATATATATATATATATATATATATATATATATAATCAGTTTTGAACTAGAGTTCTGCACGAGTCCTGAAAATTGAACCAGTCACTGAACCTGAAAATTCTATTTAAAGTCGACCCTAAACACGACCAGAACCTGACATTACTTATCTTCGTCGTCCCGAGCCCGAAACACCTGAATCCGAACCGAAATGAAAGAAAATGGATCCATATTTTAATGAATTATGTAAAAGTAGTCTACGATTATACCTCTAATATCAATTTTATCTTTTATGTAGAAAAATGGACATGTAAATTCATTCATATTCCAATACATAGTTTTTAAAAACAATATTCTGTATTTTCTTTTGAAAAATCAGGTTAACCCGAATCCGACCCGAAGGAATCAAAACTGAATCCGAAACTGAATCTAGATGCTAATCTTTCGTATTTATTCAACAACAACAAATTTTAACTGTTCCTTACTTTACGCATTTTTTATCGAATTCATCCTATGTGCACAAACATACAACAATCCAAATTCACATTGACACATTCCATTCGCTGACTGGGTACGATTCTAATCCAAGTCATTATGTTTCTGTAATATTGAAAAATCACGAATTTATGAACAACTTCTTTTCAAAATAAATAAATGTATTTTAATTTTTTTTTTCACGTAAATTTTAAAAGCAAAATTTTATTGAAAAATTTTGGTACAAATTTCGATTAAAATTAAGTGGTTTGAATAATCAACATCGCTTTTCAAAGGGTTCATCACGTTAGACAATGTAGGATAACTACCCTTTCTATCACCGCGTTGCATATCTGCAACATACCCAAAGTCAATGTTACTTATACACTGGGCGTTAAAATACGATTTTATTTATTACTTGAAACTTAATGAATACATCATTTGCTGAAACCAAACGAATGTAGCTATTCTTCTCAATATTAAACCCTTTGTATCACCACGTTGCATATCTGCAACATACCCAAAAATCAATGCGACTTATACACTGGGCTTTAAAAAAAAATTTTATTGATTGCTGCTATCTTCCAAAACAGCCGTTAATAAAAAGTGTTGATAGAATTCTCAACAGACGGCGATAATGAATTCATTTTTCATGACAAAGTTTTATTTATCTTTTGAGCAGTTTCGAATCTTTATTGCTGAAATGAATTTCGTAAATTTTGTCACATTAGAAAGGCTGGAGACGTCTCAAAATAGTTTTTTTTACAAAGTTAAGTTCGTATACTTTACAATTTTTAATTAGAAAATTGCCAACATATATGAGAAGTATACAATTTTTTGTTTATTGCAGGACACTTTAGTCAATAATTTTTAGGTGCGTTCGTAATTATATAATGTAGCACCTAGAGTCGTCGTCATAGAACAGCGCAAAAACTACCCAACCGAATGGTTTGAAATTGAACATCGAATCAAAATGTAAAAAGAAAATAATCAAAGTTTTCTATTCATCCAATGATATCCTATGACAGGTAATGATTCGATGTTGCCATAGTGATTACGTCATAATGACAGACGATATCATCATTTCACTGAAATAAAGATCACCAAAATCTGAATATTTAGAAAATACTTAGAGTACGAACGTTTGTCAAGTTTAACGTACAATTTCCAACTTGTTTATTTGTATGTTCGAAATATTTTAATTATTTTTTACATGCTTAAAATAATGTATTATAATATCGACTCAATATTTTTCAAATATGTGTTGTTGATTCACAAAAGGTTAATGATTTTTCTTCCTTTTAAATCGTTTCTTTATTAACTTTTACACATAAACTTCTATAGACTCTGATCCATTCAACGAATATAGAAACTGCAGCATTAGAATGGGAAATAATTTTTTCTTCATTTATACGGTATTTTTTTAAAAATAAGTTAAGAAAATCTGTGTTCGTTCATACACAGATTAAAAATAAGAAACATAAACAAAATGTTTTACAAGTCTCTCAGGTTTCTCTCGGATTATTTTAAGCATAAAACAACGAAGCGTTTTCTGGCCAAACTTTTTTGTTGTTGTTGTTCTTTTGTTTGTTTATCTGAAACAGAACTGAAGCAGAACCGTTTTATTTGAACTGTAACACGTTCACAAAATCGTAAACAGAGATCGAAACTAAAATAAGTTGCTACATCGCGCCTTTTTAATCGCTTTTCCTTCGAAATTCTTGTTTTTTTTACGTTGAACTGTCTGTTTAACCCTTTCCGGCGCGGAGCAAGTCTGTTTTTAAAATGATGAAATTATGGACTGACACCAGAATTTACTAAAGAATTCATTAGAGAATAAAAACGTGCTTACTTTCCCGCACTTTACAAAAGGAAAAATTGAATTAAATATTCTTGGTGCCGTTTGTCAGTTTTGGAATTAAAATTAGGTGTCCTTTTTTGTGGACACCGCCCGCTAAAGGGTTAAAGCTGTTCTTAAATCCAAACTGGATACTTTCTGATTTCACTTTTGTTTGCAAACGCAAGAAATTGGCAGGTGCTCTTATTCAGAAACTATGCATTGGAACAGTTTCTACTTTTTTCGGTAAAAGCAGAAGATCTAGGAGAAAATGATGCCAAATTGGGCTTTTTCAACCGAATTTTCCGACGCGACAGCGCGGGAAAGGGGAAACTGTCGTCATGAGACAACAATAGCTTTTAACTCGAGATGTAATTCATTTATCAGAAAATGAAAAAAACTGTTCGATTCCAAATCACATCTATAATCATGCCTGCATGTGTCGTGATTTTACGTTTAAAAATGAAACCGTAAATGTGTCAGAAAGTTTCACGTTGTTGAGCGGGGATTTTTTTAAGCGTCTTAAACCGTAACAGGGGAGGTACGGTCTGTAAGACAGTAGTGTGAACTAAGATTAATGACGTTTTTTGATAAAGTCGACATTTTGTTTAAAAAAACTTCTGTGCTAAATTTTTTTTTAACTGATTTTTTTCCCTGTCGTAAGTTAAACGTTCAAAGTATATGATGGCATGACGTATGGATGAGCGATGCAGCGAAGAATTAGTAAATATCTCAGCATCTCACATCCGTCCGAGCATGACTTCGCTACACTGCGCAGTGCTGAACCGTCTCATCCAAAATCAATTAGCAACCGCCCAACTAAGAAAAAGCAATTAAAGCAACAAGACGCACTGAAGCCACGTCGCGTCGGCCTATAGATTTATCAAACACATCTTCGCCAAGCGGAGAGCAGGAGAATCCTCGCCCCGTTGCCAGGTATCAACCCGTTAAGCAAGACAAAAGCCTGGCAGGTAGGGGCCTGGTCAGCGGTCTATAAAAAAATATTCAAAGTACACATCTGTACAATTTCATGCTAATATTTAAATAAGGATAGTTTATTGGATTTATAAATAAATGCGGTATCTTTTGAAAGGAAATTGTAACTATTCAGCTTTAAAATCAGTTTTGATCGAATAATGCATTGGTAGAAAGAGGGAAATCTCGAGTTTCACGCAGTTGCCGACAGATACCGCTAACGCTCTTCTTATGCCTGCCACGTCAATGTTTGTCTATAATCTCCCAGATCGGAAAAGTCCTTCGTCATAAATACAGACGCTGTTCGCATATTTTTTAGACGAGTTTGTTTTGGGTTTAAGAAAATATTGTCCGCATAGAGAAATTAGTTTTCACAGATTATATGTTTTTGAAAGGATAAATTCTCGTCTGTCAACTGAAATTTTTGTTTACATGCAAAATGTCGCTTCTAAAGAACCGATGGAGGGAAAGATATATTTCTGCACTTTCCGAAGATAATTATTCGTAATCGGTTATTAAAAAACACTGTGAAAGGCATGGTTTTTCAATATCTAAAGCCACAGTAGGTAATATTGCCAATAAGACAGGGAAGAAATGTCAATGTCTGGCTTCAAGTGGAAAAATTGTTACAAATATATACCCAACAACAAAAATAAACTCTTCGAATATTGCATCTTTTATGGTAAAGGAAAATTTAATAATCCTTCTTGAATAACCCTCCAAGTCAAAGGACTGTTGTTAAATTGTTAAAATACTCAGTATCAACTGTTAACAAAATCATTAAAGTTGATTTGAAGCTTAACACGAACGAAAAATCATGCGTCAAGCATAGATTATGTAACACTTGCAAAATATATTTACCAATCGTTTACCGTTTAATAAGTTGAAAGATGATATCTAAGTAAATAATTTGGAAAGCGCATAACATATTTAAAAATATAATTTCAGGAATTACCAACACTATTCGGAAAAAATATCCGAACTCTTTTGTGCAGCCCTGTATAGGATCTATAGATTTGTATATATACTACCACAGAATGCTAATTTTTAATTCAGTTAGGAAACTCTTAGCACAGTTCAAAATTCCCCTTCTTGAATTTCCGTCAAGAAACGGAAATGTACTCGAGAATTTTTGTGCTGCCCTGTATAGGATCTACAGAATTTATACACACCAAATAATAGGCAAAAAATGAGTTAGATTTAAAAAGGCGTTCAGCAACTCAAAAAGCATTTCCAGGAATTATTGTTTGCAGACAGTACCGATTTCTTTTGTGTGTCCCTGTAAATGAACGATGAATGTTATACACACAATATTCTATAGTAATCCTTTTGTACTGTACCTTATATCAATTTCAATATGGTTGAAATAGTGAAACATTATTAAAATAAACCGCAAAGAGTTTTCTCCATAGACCGTAATGTAACGGAATTCTTTTGAGTGTACCTGTAAAGGAACGATGAGTGCCATGTACACCCTATTCTATAGTAACACTCGTGTAGTTCACCTCAGTGATCAATTTAAATACATTTGAAATTGTGTAACATTATTAAAATAACCGCAAATGATTTTTCCCATAGAACGTAATGTAACGGAATTCTTTTGAGTGTCCCTGTAAAAAAACTATAAGTGCTACACGCTTCATTTTCAATACCGAACATGACATGGTAAATCTCAATTGCATGACGATTCGAATATATTTACGCGAGTTATAGAGCACGGCCAGACAGACAGACAGGCAAACCGAATTCATAAACACTTCTCAATTATGTTGGAAAGTGTTAAAAAGGCCAGAAGACAATGGTCTTTCTCCACGACATATCGCCGAATATAGAACACAATGCAGAATTCTTTCTGTAGAAGCATTTATCCAGTGAAAAATGGTATGTGATATATATATATAGATGAATATAGATGAAGCTTGGTTCTATTTAAATGAGTGGAATGAAAGAGATCCATTTATTATCATCAAAACATGGTACAAATCTATCTAGAGAAAGTTTGAGCAAAATATTCATGATTTTGTTGCTAGCTTTGCATAGAATGGTAAATTAAAAATAAATAGAGTAGGGGAAAATGTTAAGATCAACTCCACATACTATCACAGACCTATTTAACTCCCAATCTTCAAGCACGAAATACCATGAACTGCATCAAGATAAAGCAAGCAGCCATACACCACAATCTTCTGTTAATTTCCGGGAAAGAATGGAACGAGAAACGGGTATCGGGGATATATCCTTCACTGACATATCTGCTAAATCTCCTGATAGATTTTTTGCGCTTTTGGATTTTTAAAAAGCGCGTTATCCAAATGTCTTTGGAAAGCTGTTCAAGAGGAATGGGCCAAAATACATTATTGTCATGGACATTACAGTGTAGAAAAATACTTCATAATAAGGGTTACCAAACTGAAAAAATATTTTATGGATCATGAAAATAGTCTAAAAATGTGCGAACACCCTCTGCATAAACAGAATATTTTCTTTTTTAATATTTCTAATTTCGCAATTGAGAGAAAACCAATAGATTGTAATATCAGTCCTTTTTTAATTATTTTCATTTCAGTTCTTTGCTTTTTCTTATTTCTAAATAACTTTACCTATTTTGTAATATTTAAATTATTAAGATCCATTGGCTGAAGTACGGCAAATACACGACAATTAAAACAAAGATTTTTTTTTCCTTAACTAGAGAGGGTTGTGTCAAGCATAGGTGGATGGATGTGTTCTTCAAAAAATTTTCACCCTAAATCTAAAGTTTGTAAAAATGTGTTCAATTCATTTTCTATCATTTTTTTAATTCATAAAATCTTAATAGAACGTTACGGAACATTTTCGAGGCACACCCGAAGGCTTCTCATGGTGTACCAGTGTGCCATACGGCAGACCTTTTCAGAAACACTGTTTTTTTATTTGCAGACTGGTCCATTTTAACATCTTCTGTGGTCGTCCGGTGTATTAAACGCCCCGATCCTTCTGAATCCACCGGTTGATATCTTAAACTTACCGCAAAATTTAAAAGCTAAATTTAGTAAGATCTTCCGTGATCGGGACTACTACCGTTCCGGGCAGTCTTGATGGAAGGGACCTCCGATTCCGCCTCTTCCGCGGGTGGCGGCGATCGTGAATGATGATTCATTTTGTGTTCATCATTCGTATTCTACATAAATACAGTCTTCTTACTTTTTTACATTCTATTGTAGTCCTTTAATCAAATTCAGTCCTTTTCAATTGGAGTCCTTTAATCAAATTTGAAACATAGTTGTAAAACAAGCAATTTTGAACAAAAAATAAAATTGACTTCAAAGGGATTATCTCTTTGGTAACACTCACTCAACACTGTATTGTTTTCCACATTCCGCCCTGCATGGGTCTTGCTATACCGATCCGAACCCGAAAACTCCGTTTCAAGTCATTTCGAAACCCGATCCAAAACCGGTGCGTTTCAATCCAAAACCCAAAATAAAATAAATCATTATACACAAGTTAGAAATTGAACGATAAACGTGTCAAATGAGGTGCGTTCGTTTCGTGCTATAACTAGTTTTACAATTTAAAAAAACATCGTTATTATTTCAGTGAAATAACTTATATCGTCTGCTATGAACGAAATAAGGATGCCCCTTTTTTTTTCTTATTACCGTATGCCATGCTTACAGATGCGATTTTTTTTCGACACCAGACAGCGCTGTAAATTCACCATGCAGATCTTGATTTGCGAATGATTACCTCCATGGTTAATATTTCTATGACTCATGATGAATAAATAATTTGTTCATTTTTTTTTAATGGATTGAAATATTCGGCTGTTAACCTCATTTTCACTGAAGTTATTTCAGAATCTATACATTTTTGAATGGAACTCATCTCTCAAGCAAACAAATTTTTTGAACAATCTTTCTAAAAATGGAACTTTTATATAATTTTATTCGAAAAAAAAAAACTTTTAATAAAAATGACCGCTTGGCCTATGGAAAAAGATGTGGTTAGCCTGTATTTGTTTTCCTCAGTCACATCACTTCTGTTTTTATTATATAGATTGATAGTATGATAGGATTTAATAGAATAAAGAAAACTTTTATTAATATCTTTTTAAGTTTTGATTCGAGTTTCATAAAATTTGAAAGGAGTAGACAAAATTCTGTAACAATTCTATATATTAAATTTCAAGACCCAAAAGTATTTCAGGACACTTCCATGCTAAAACTTACTCTTAAATATTTTGGAATTTAATTTGCAAATTTTAATGTGTGCTGATTTTTTTGTACTTAGGTAATAACTTCATATAAATTGCAATTGTTCCTGTATTAATCTGCCATTATTTTCAAAATATATTTTTAATTCATTTTTTTTATTTTGCAAAATGTTACTTGCAAATTTATATTACTATGTTATTTTGGAGGTAAAGGGGAGATAAAGAAGAATTAGATAAATGAAAAATAGATTTTTATTGAATTTCAGATAATACCTAATAGCGGTCCACTGTGCCCCGGTGGGTGGGCTATAGTGTACCCCGCTCCTGGGGCACACTGGTCCACTTTACGGGTGTATATATTTTTTTCCTTGAAAAATGTATTGAAAACAGTATTCTGAGAAAATTATGATGAATGTGAAAAGGTTTAAGGAATATTCAAAAATATTTTCATGCAGATTAGTTTGTCCGTTAAAGAGAAAAAAAAAAAAAACTGAAAAGGTGGTCCACTGTGTACCAGTCTGCCCTATGTATGAGTGAACAGGATAACGTTCAAAGGCTACTTGCAATTGAGCTCCATTTCGAGAGTGCGTTATAGGCCATTGTTACGAAGACTGTGTAAATTTTCTTGCAAATGGAACAAGTTTGATGTCTCAATCATTTTTCAACCATAGAAAACTGATAGGTAGTTTCTTTTCTAACTCAATTATTCCATTAAATATTTTTATTGCTCATGCTCATCTTAAGTTGATACAACAATCATGTTTCACCGGAGCGAGACATAATTTAGTGAATCTTTTTTTTCTCTTTCCAAAATAACAAAGAAAAAATTACAGTGAATTTTATTAATCTGATAAAAGCGTATAGGAAATTAAGAATTGCATTTTGTTGAGGAAAAACGACGAAATATCTACATTTAAAACAACTTAAAACTCCCATTAGCATCACTTTGTAAATACAAATCTTAATCTCAGTACGAGCGGTATGAAAATTCATTGAATATTGCGTCATAATTTTACAAAAGTGTTTCATCTTTATGAACGAAAGTCACGTTTTCTTTAGAACATGAGGTGATTTTCACCAGTGGAAACATTTCACCTTTGTAAAATTAAGATCTGCGTTTTTATTTATTTGAACGCAAACTATTCTGTAAAGTATTCGGAAAGTTGAGTAGAGTCAATCCAGGTTTATTTTCAATATTCTTTATCAATTAAATTAAATTCAAATTAAAAATTTAATTAAAGTATATAGGGAAAAACGCTGGATGATTTAGAATGCTGCAATCAATTGCAGTTGTAAATGAAATGCCAAAATTTTAAAATTTTATTTTCTGATTAAACTGTTCAAGCATCACTAGCATCACTGTAAAAAAAAGTTCGGTTGATTGCCAGAACAATTAACTCTATTTTTACAGAATTTTTTCTCCAATGAAATGATTTCGTGAATGTGTCAGAAATTAGCGAATATGGGTTTAAGAATATTCTTGACAGATAATAGTGCTAAAAGTCTTGTTTGTTTGTCGTTTTCAATATACCTTTGGGATATTTTATATATTTACACGCTATAAGGAATTTCCATATTTCACCAGTATCATTTACGTAATTTTACGGTTATTTTTCTTTTGCAGTGTAATTATATAAATAAATAAATTCCTCAGCTCTAGAGAAATGAAAATTTAGCATTATCTGTCAAAGATAATCTTAAATCCTAATTTAGTATTAATCGCCTTAAATCTTAATTTTTGTGATCACATTCACAAAATCACCTTCATCGAAAAAAAAAAATCCGTAAAAACACGGAAATTGTACTGGCAATCTTTTTTTTTTTTTTTTTTTTTTTTCGAAGAGCAATCGTCTTTTTCGAATTCACTTTCGACGCCAGAAATAAAATCGTTTGTCAAATCTTCATCTACTACAAGGTTTCTAACATTCAAAAGAAAGAAATTTTCTTGAAAGAATTTTCATTATTATAAATAATTAGAAAATATGCTGTTATTATTATTATTATTTCAATAATTATCTCTTGCCGGATGAGTTGTTAGGAAAGGAATTTAAATTTGTTCATTTTTAGAAGCACAACTATAATGATTCACTTCATACCAGTATAATACATTTGAAGGTTGTAAAATAAGATGACTAACAAAATACTAGTTTCGAAAGATTCCAGATTCAAGTGTTCTAAAGAAAACTCCAAACAAAACGTTTAGGATTGCTTCCTCTAAAACATCTAATTTGTTAAGACCTTCAATTAAGTTATGTGCAATATTTTTTGTCTGATAGATTTGATTTTATTGGACTTATATGTGTAAATTATAGAAATCATATCTAAAACTTATATTTGATTATTATGCCGACTAAAATGAACATTGTACTTTTAAAAATGCACAGTTAAAGAATTTGACATGTAAATGAGAAAAAAATAAAAATGTCAGTTGCCATGTAGCATTCATTTAATAAAGGACTAACATATATTTCGAATGCCGGGAAAAGGATGAGAACTTCATTCTTCCTGTCAAAGATTTATTCTTCTATTCTCGAAAACAAAAATTTCACTATAAAATAGTTTACTTATGAAAGGGAAAAATCTTACATAATTTAATGAAATAGAAATTAAATATTTATATAAACGCTCCGCAAGAAAATATAATCTTTTAATCACATTTGGGTTATTAAATTTCCTATGTCCTATTCAGTCATTATAGTTTTAATATAACTACAGATATCATTCGCTGACACTTTAGAATTAAAAATGTTCTCAATCGTTTAAAAAAATTATCGTATTATCCAAAAGTATTCATTTATTTCAACATTGCGGAAGTCCAAAGTATACAATTCGCACACGCTACGCGCTGGCATTGTGAACATATATACCAATTTGTATTCAAATATATAGTATTTCATCATAAACAACTTTATTTTGTTTATTTATTTATTATTTACTGTATTTATTTTATTTATTTATTTACTTTATATACTTTATTTATTTTATTTATTTTCAAAAAATGGGTTACCAAACCCGCAAGATTCAAAACCCAACACGAAACCGATCCGAAAAAAAAAAAAAATCTATCCGCCTGGAGCCGAACCGCGGACCGGATTGGATTCGGCTAAAATCGAGTTACCCGGACCTTATTTAGGACTCTATTCCACATTCATTTAAATCTCATTATTGTCAATATCGCTTATTTTGACGCGCAATAGACGATGATAGATTAAAATTTTTTACGCACTTTTCTGTTAAAAAACTATGCAAAATACAATGACTATTTTAAAAATGTACAGTAGCAGTGTGTATCTCAACACCACACAAAAAAATCGTGACGATTGGACAATTTTTAAGGAAGTTAAAGCCTATAACGTGTAAAAGGACATGAAAATTAAACAGACAGACAAGCATATCATTTTCAAATCCTAGTGATACTGAAACGGAACCCTCTGCAGAAAGAGGCCTTTCCAACAACAAAATATATGAAAATCCGACCATTCGTTTAAAAGTGATGCATGGATATACACAGGAAATATATAATGCAAATACATAACCTCCTCCTTTGGAAGTCGGTTATTAATTTCTATAGCAGAAGACGTGACGAACGATAATAAGATCCATTTCTGAAGTTAATTTTAGATAATTTGAAAACATCTCTTACCAGCAGTACTGCTATCTAATGCATGCAGTCAAAATTCTTATAGACCTAGAGAGAGCGGGAGTTTCTTAAGTGTCTTAAGAATGCATCATCAGTGACGTAACAAAAATTCCTTCTGGCTCCCCACATCTCAAGAGTTTTTTACCCCCTTCGCGCCGCGGTGGCTTTCAAGGGGGGAGGGGGATTAATTACATATATCCGCATCTTATTCGGTTTAATTTTAGCAATTACTAGATGAGAGAGCAAGCAGTTTAAATTTTGAATGAAATAGCGCCGTAACTATAGGGTGGCTGTGATAGTGAATGCCCGAGGGTCATGGGCCCTCGAAAGGGCGGGGGACGGATAAATTTGCAGTCTTGTTTTTTGCATGTAAATTTGCAGAAAAATTTCTCTGCTTTTTAAAAGAATTGCAGTTTTCTGTAAATTTAAGTAAGAAAAACCCAGCAAATTCCTGTATATAAGGGTACTCTCCCCTCGCGCGAAAACACACACTCCCTAATGTTAATCCTATAGAGCCTTATTTTTCTAATATCTCGTTTGCATTTCAATATTTTTAAACGATTTTTTTTTGCATTGGATAGCTGAGATCAATCTCTATTTCCGCCATTGATTACTTTTTCGATTATCTTTGCGGATTTTTTTACGAAGGTACTTTCACTTTCGTAACCGTTTCGAAAATGATAGTATCTTCGTAAAAAAAATCCGCAAAGACAATCGAAAAAATAATCAACGGCGGAAATAGAGATTGATCTCAGCTATACAATGCAAAAAAATAATCGTTTAAAAATATTGAAATGCAAACGAGATATTAGAAAAATAATACCCCATAGGATTAACATTAGCGAGCGTGTGTTTTCGCGCCAAGGGAGAGAGGACCCTTAACAGTGTAACATAGATTAAAAGAGTATTTAAGGCGGGCTAATAGACCTTGATAATAGCAAAAACTAAATTTTTTAAGTAAAAATAATTAGTTATTCTCATTTATGTAATGATCTTTTAAAATTTGCTATTACTTATTGATTGGACTGTGAAACGTATTTCGAGTCTTTAATGCTGAATTCCAAAAAAATGGATTTAGTTTATTTAAAATTTTTAAATGGAAAATCAATTTCCAGCTGAAGCATGTTTTCCATTTCTTGAGTTAATATTCACCGTGCTAAACACGTTTAGAGGAAACGTGTTGATACGCATGATATGATACTGATTTCCATCCGAAAAGCCTAAACATTTACATTTCATTTTTCAGGCATTTTCCTTTTTTTTCTAATCTTCAGTATCATGAAAAGTAATATCACTTCTCGAGACTGAGTTTGGAAAGGAAAGACTAATCTGGAACTGGTTATGGAAATACTCAAAAGCTACTAATAACGTTAAGACAAATCCATATTCCAAAAATTCAGTGGAAACCACTTTTATAACGAAGATAAAGAAAGCCTGAATTTTTTTTGTCACGATTTTCGTTATAACCGATTTCCTTAGAACATTAATAACTTTGTTAAGCAATTTTACATCGCTCACCCTCAAGAAAAGTAACACAACTCGAAAATACTACATTTGACGGGCGAGGAAAAAGAAGATTGGCATTTTATACTGTAACATAAAACTTAACTCGGCACTTAACTCGGCACTTAACTCGGCATGCAACTGTAAAAGCGTAAAATACTTAAGAATTAAGTCACAGAAGAGGTAGGGAGGATTGAGTCAATTTATCCTCACAATTTGACCGCTTTCTGCGGTGGCAAAGTGACATATAGTTTAATCTAGCAATTTTCCAGATAACTACACTTATGGCACTTTTCCTGTACTATTAGTTATACTATTAATACTGTTGATTATAATAAATATACTATTGAGTATAGTGAATATACTATTAGTGTATTTATTAGTATTATAATATATTAATCGTAATTCTAAATATACTATTAGTATGTTTATTAGTACTATTACTAATAGGCAAAAATAATTTTTTGGAGTCGTGCCTCAATCCTTAGGATAACATACATTAACAGAAATTCTATAATTAATTTTAATTTTATTTAGATTACTTGTCGGTGGTCCCACAGTTTAAATTGTAACTTATAAATACTAGTGATTTTTTTTTTTTTTTTACCCATTTTACTATTGCTGAAGACTATAGTTGAATATTAATTAGAATATTCCTGTACATAAATATTGGAACAGAAAATGTATCCGATAAGTTAATCGAACGTTTTATTCACCTTTCGATCGTCTCAGAGTATAGCTATGCGACAATTTCTGTGGCACTAACGTAAGTTTTAAAATCTTTCAGTGGGCACTCTTAACTTTGTTGTACGAGCGGATACGTGACGTATTTTTTGTGGACGCTTTTGTTACGCTATTAAAAATTCTATTTTCTATATACCAGTAATAAAATACATATATTAGAAGAGCAATTAATACATTACCAGTAGTAAAAATTGAATTTTAATTTCGGTGCCATTTGTAAGAACAAAATTTCAGAAAAATTATATTTGTCGTAAAATTTGCCCGTTGGAGTTAAAAATTTGTTTTTTAGAATAGGGTGTACAACAGTTTTGGCAATTTATCAATATCAGTTAACCCGGAAACAACGTGTACCTAGAGTGCTTAAATTGTTTATTTTGTAACCAATTATTCTGATTAATTCTCGTCGTCTTTTTTACTCGCAGACAACTGTTACGAATCCTGTGATAAAAAAAATGAAGTTTGCTATTCAAAAATTGTGGTAACAAATGTAAAACCGTATACCTACCCAGTGTATGCCATGCCATGTGCGATTGTTCTCGGGTGAAGGTTGTTCTTGGAAGACTTCTCGATGTAATCGTGGGATACTTCGATTTAACCGGGTTCATATTATCTTCAAAATACCCTGACATTGTTAAAGTATCTCATCTGCAAATTTTTGAGCGTTATCTTGATTTGATCTGTTTGCAATCATGCTCATATAATTGGTCTAAAGCAGGCTGTACCAACTGAACTAGGATGCGGGTTTTATTATTCCGTATTTTGCTGCGGGTCAAAGAGGGTCTATAAGAAATAAAAAGGTACTGGCAAAAAACAACCTTGTTTTATTAACAGATTCTAAAATATTTTTCTATTTATATGTACGCTCCCTATGGAGCTACTTTTAAGGTGTCATCAGTTTTATTCTTTCCAAATATTTTATTTTCATATTTTGTTAGATATTTATACAACATTGAATCGACCAAAACAAACCTCATGCATTCAAATTAGAAAAGGGTCAATTTGAAATTGAACCGTTTATTTCACAAACTCCGTATGTGCAGAATTTCAAGTTTTGAGTTATTTAATTAGTTATTAGTACGACTGTTGTTAGCGGTTAAACCGAAAGCCACAAGTGAAACAGGGAATTTCGAAAAAAAAAAGCTGTCTGTGAGCAATTATCTAACAATTAGCGAACAGCAATTAAAGGTTAACCTGTAGCTTTCAGTTTAACTATAAACACTAGTGAATTTTTTTTCGTTTGAAGAACTAGTACCATTATAAAACCCCTGTACATCAAGTTTAGGACAGAAACCGTGTTCTATGAGTTAATCGAGCCTTTTATTTATATTTTGATTAAGTGGTCTCAGGGGCCGCTCACAGTAGCCACGTAACAATTTTTATGACAGTAGTTAACGGTTAAGGAAAACTGTCTAGCCAAGTTAAAAATAGATATCTCTTTACGAAAAAATTCCACACTGTTAAGTTTGGCTCTCTACATCAATTGGTAAAGTTATTTTTTCATTAAGGTTCACGGGAGGGGTTAAATTTCTTTTTGTCCCTTAGTAGTTATGAAGCATCTGTACTAAAAAAACATTTCACTTCTGTATTTTCATGTTTTACTTTTTTTATGGCATTGATGAGTTGAGTTAAGGATAAAAACGAACAAAGGTGAGCTGTTTAGTAAGCTTAAACTTTATTTTGGGAAACTGGAAAATTGAAAAATAAATTTCAAATACGTTTAAAATCCAAACATGCCGGGTAAATTAAATAAAGTCAGTGAAGCAATTTTTAGCTCAGCGAAAAATATTCTTCTCGGGGGTTTCTGCACTAAACGAATAGTTCGAATACACGTATACATAACGTTATTTTAGTGGGATTTTGTCAGTGGCGTAGCGTCGGGGGTTAGGCTCGATCACTCTACTACGAGCATAATTATATACTACATTTAGCCTTATTTAATCTTTGAACGTTATGAATTAAATAAGGCCAAATTTTGTATATAAAAATTCTGGTAGTAAAGTTATCCAGCCCCCCCCCCTCCCCCTGATGCTACGCCACTGGGTTTTGTACAAATTGATGCGTCTATAACTTAACCCTGCGTTACAATCGTTGGGCAAAATATTCGATCAATCAAAGACGATTACTGAAGAATGCCTACGTGGGGCGTAATGCCCACGTTTACTTCACATCTAGATGAGAACAGTCTATGGAGATGGCATCAGAAGATTCAAAAATATAAAAGTTCTCTCGCAGCTGGCTGCGGTGGAGTGATGCAGATGTAGGAGCAATCTGGATGTGCGCTTTGATACTTTGATTGGAGTCGGAATGGTGAGCATAGGGGGGGAAGGGGGGGGGGGGAAAGGCCCCATCAGAGCCAGACAATTTTTCTAAATCATAATTAATATTTTTTTAATCTAAAAAACTAATGCAAACAATTTAATTTAGATAAGATGCAAACAATTAGTTTATATAAGATTCAAATAATTAAATTTTGAAGATGCAAAGATAATTAAGTATAAATACAATTAAAATGCAAAAAATAATATAAGTATAATTTTTTTTCCTTAAAATTGCAAAAGAGGTAAGAAGGAAAGTTAGCAGAACCCGATGCCAAAAGCAAGGCGGGAAGACGTCAATAGGAAAAATTTAGTGTAGGAATGTCAAATGGGAATAACAATGCAGGTACCAAAGTTTTATGAATTTGGAATAGCACAACGAAGTGTTTAGGGTGGTTCCCTTCGCCTTCTTTTGGAAGGCGGAGCAAAGTCGTCATCTCTACACAAGATGGCAAGCGGTCTCTTCTTCCCTCTACTGGTATTTACAATGTAAGGTTGAATGGACCGCAACGCTTCGTTGGGTATTAAAAGTCGATCTCTGTGGAAATTTTGTGCAAGTTTTTTAATAACTTGCAAGATAGGCCTAATATTGAGATCAGCATGGATGACGGCATTCCGGACAAACGTTGTCGCCTTGCAAATCCTACGTAACAAAGAGTTTTGAAAAATTTGAATTTTCTGCATCCGAGTTTCACAGACTGACCCCCAGATAACTGACCCGTAGGTCATGGTTGATCTGATGAAGGATTTATACAGTAACAATTTATTCGAGAGTGACAGACGGCTGTGATAAGCCAGTAAAGATTTAAGGGATCCTTGAGCTTTGGTAGATTTGGCAATTACGTCTTTTGAATCTGCCTAGCCCAGGTTAATTGTGAATCTAGATAAATGCCTAGATATTTATAACTGGCGACCCAGGGTATGAATTCACCATTTAGAGAGAGTTTAGCAATTGGGGTGATAGCTTTGTTTGAAAAGATCATGGCGGCACTTTTTGAAGCATTGACTTTGATGCGCCAATTTCTTAGCCAAATTTGAAGGGCCAAAATATAAGCTTGGAGTTTAGTTAGCACAGTGTCGAGTAACATGTTGCTTGTCATGATGGCGGTATCGTCAGCATAAAGTGCTAATTTGACGTCGGGAATACAACAAGGAATATCATTAATGTAGAGGTTGAACAGCCAAGGACATAGAATACCCCCTTGAGGTACGCCTGCCTCAATAAATCGAGAGGTGGAGATTGTATTGTTAACTTTAACAGAGAAAGATCTATCTTTAAGGTATTTAAGGAATATTAGGATTAGTTGAGGTGGAACCTTGAGCAGAATTAACTTATAAATAAGTCCATAATGCCAGACCCGATCGAAGGCTTTAGCAATGTCTATGAATACAACGCCGGTTTTATGGCTGCGGTATAAACCCTCATGAATGAGTTCAGTTACTCTCCAAAGCTGGTGTTGAGTCGAGTGTTTGGGCCGAAACCCAAACTGCTCGGGTATCATAATCGAATTGGAGGAAATGAACTCTTTCAGACGGTTTGCAAGGATGTATTCATAGACCTTAGAAAGACAAGATAAAAGAGAGATAGGTCGGAAGCTAGAAGGAGCATGCCTGTCCTGTCGCGCTTTTGGGATCGGGACAACCAACGCCTTCTTCCATGCGTCCGGGAACATACGAAGATTAAGCATGCAATTAATTAGGATAGTAATAAAGAAGATGAAGTTAAGAGGAAGATGGAGGAGCATATTGGTAGAGATATTATCAAGGCCAGGCGTTTTGTTCTTTTTGAGGTTCCCGAGATAGGTAATTACCTCAGAGGGTAGAGCAGGTTTGAGTGTATTTGTGTGAGGTGAGTTAATGAAACGTTCAACCTTTGTGTTGACGATGTCGACCGTTTGACGGTTAACGACATCGCTATTGAGTGTAAATTGGCTTCTAAGACTGTCTGCAATGAGCTCAGCCTTGTCTGTGTTAGAGTAGGCCATACCATTTGGGCCATTTAAGGCCGGAATGTGTGTTCGTGTCCTACGAATGCGGGCCGTTGCCGACCGAATTGTGTTGTCAGCTGTCGATAAAGACTCTATGTATGTGTTCCAACGTGAAGTACTAAACTCCTTGATTGCAGCAGAAACCTGGTGGTCTTTTCTGTTAAGAGCAGTTTTTAAGAGGGGGTCCCTAGACGTCTGCCGACTTAAACGATTTCTCTCTCTTTTCAAATCCCTGATGTGCTCAGGTAATCGAAACGCATCAACCACCCTCTGCCTAGGTTTCGCGACTTCTTGGAAAGCATTATGGAGTGAGTCTCCAAATGCTTCAATAGAAGAAGTTACGTCTTCGGCAGAGTGAATCTCAGTGGGCGGGGCAAAATATTCGAAAATTAATGAGCACTGGTTTTCTTAACGTTGCATTAGTCGCATGTGTTACAAGACGCCATTTTCTTCTGGTAAGTTTTGAAAACAAAGTAGAATCGAAACCTGTGGCTCCCTCTACCGTCTTCCCACCGGTATCAATTGCTCTCTATCCGCTAATGCATTCAAAATGATGGCTTGTATCCATGAGTATATTATAAATAATATATCTATGGATACATGGATTTATAATACATCCATGCGTGTATCAAAGACATACACATGCGACTAACACGGAGTTAAGGAAACCAGTGCTCATTAACTTTCGAATATTTTTTCCAAGGAATGTGACATCATGAATATGCATTTTTAGCGTTAAATTCCATTGTTTGGAGGAAGATATTTCATATAGGAAGTGGTCGACGGAAAAAGTACCAAGAATTGTAACCAGTAGAATTAATTTGTTAAAATAAACGTTATAATTTTCACCAAAAATATTTTTGTTGATTCAAACATTTATTTTCATAAGAAAAGAAATCACTTATATCTTTTAAGGGTGGTTGTATATTATTTATACCACTTAATATTAATCCTCATTTGCCCAATTTGTACCAGAATTTTTGAATAAAATATGACTCTCATAATATGCGTAAATAAGAAAGCCTTTATTTATTTTCAAATCAATTTGTTCGTAAATTCTGGTGAAATTCAATCATTTCAGCATTTTAGCAACATAGTTGACCGGGGCATATGACTATTAAATCTTCAAAAAATCGATTTTTTGAAAAAAGTGCTTAGGAAATAACAGTATTTTCTAAGCATTTAAAAAAAAACGCACTAAGAAAAAGAATACTCTAATCACGCTAATTATGACTAAAATTTGAACCAACAATATTTCTATTTTAAAAGTAAAGTTAATAGTATTGCATTTTTTTTCAGCGTTTATATATGCATAAAAAATTATTTTTGTGTCTGGAATAATGAACAAATTTAAGTTCAGTCTTTATGATATAAATATTATCTATAAATCCGTGAACATTTCATGTAAAAATATTAAGTAGTTCAAGAGAAATCCTCCGCACAAATTTAAGAAAACACGTTTTTTACATTTTGAGAAAAATCGATTTGAAGTATCATTTTAATAATGGCTTACATTGAGAAATTTAACACATTTTTAGTTATAACTAGTGTAGTTATAGGAATTTTTTGTGCAGTTTGTTTTAAAATGCTCAAAAATACTGATCTTTCATATATAGTACTTTTTGTATAGTACTTTTTATAGTACTTTTTGTGATGCGTTTTCGCATCATCAGCAGTGAATGTGTTAATATGATACTTCGCTCAATAATTTGCTAATAATGATAACAATAACAGTGATAATAAAAACAGTTTATTTTTGCAGTTCACTAGGACTACCGTGGTTTCTAAGTATATATTTTCAAAATTTTTATGTTTTAAAATATTTGATAACCCAGATTCTACTAATACGAGACCTATGATTGAATCGGGTTCCTGTACCCGCATCCCGCTGGACTAATCGTAAAGACAGTACTGACACGCACCTGTCATAATTACTGGCAGAACAGCTTCGACAGTATATGGCAGCAAATCCCTTTATTTCATTGACAAACCTTATTCATAAAAAACAACATTAAAATATACTAGATAATTTCTACTCTATCGTATGCCCAGACTGCAGGGATAAAGTTAAAAAATTGTTGAAAATGTCAGTTACGTCATTTCTAGGAAGCGATTAATTGTTGGATGAAAAGATTTTCTTCAAATGTACAATTGCTTAAGAAGGTATGGATCTCATAGGTCCATTTTTGTACATTAATCCATATTTTGGAAATGATTTTAGACTATTTTTCCATAATTGCATTGAAATATCGATTAATTATCCTTCTTTTCGGATTTCGAGTTCAAGTGTGTCGGGTTCAGGGTCGTAGAAAATTATTTTGTCGGTTTCGGGTGTCATTAGACAGATGCATAACTCTATCCGGAGCTCTGCCTGAGTTGAAATTCCTGGTTACAGACAACACCGACCCCTCTGTCCTATTCATTGCATTAACTTTAAAATACACCAACGCGACGGAATGCGTGACCTTCTTCAGCTTGTTTGATGGGGTCATTCTTTTGTCGCACGACGATAGTAGAAGAGGTCCCTAATATGTTTATCATCTACCCTGGAAATTATTTCTTTTGTTGATTTTGTGCGCTTTGCTTCGAAACTTTGGAAGATCAATAAAAATGGTCACGACTCATCAACAGAGAGTCTTTGGAAAAAAAAAAAACAGAGAAATGATTTATGGCTACTGTCGCAGTATTCCGTCTATACGCAGCCTTAAAAAATTCTAGTCACATATCAAAAAATCTTACATTCTATGATCCTACCATCGTTGTAGTCTCGCAAGGGCTAGAACATAACCGTCTAACAATAGAGATGTAATGGCTATGTCGTCACGCTAATGGCTAGGGACGAAAAAATGCATTTACATTATCGCATGAGAACTTGGCGTAATGACAAGAGACTGATCTTGGGCATGCATGGGCATGAGTTTTTTAAGAGGAGTGGGTTATTTACATTTGCAAAAAAGTGGTGATCTATTGATTCTTTTATTTACTTATTTAATTTCTGCTATTTTGCCATTAAATTATAAAATAAATATAGTGTATAAAAATAAATAAATGAAAAATATAATTCGGTTGTTGAAAAATAATACATGTTTAACATATAACTGTTTGCTATGAAATGTACAGTTTAATTTAGCACATCAAATAATAAAATTCTTACAAATGTGTAGATAAAAAAATGGGGGGAAATATTCTAGATACTGTATTAGTATTATTAGTGGTAGCAGCATAGAAATGTTAATTAATTTATTAAATGTAAAAACAAATTAAAAAGCATTTAACAAGTGGAACTGTTCATTAATTGTCATAACATTATTTAATGACTGCTAAATTTAAGTAACTATTATTTCCTAAGAGAAACAAGACAAGCCACATTTAAATTTCATTAATTTGATAGTTTAATCCATAGAGATTTCGACAGTTTGTAATAATAAGAATAAAAGAAATATTAAAATAAAGTTGTATGGATAGTTAAAATGAATTATCATTTATTTACTGAGGTAGTACATTTTGTTTTATGTACTTCCGTAAATATTTTATAATTTTTCTTGTAAGCGTAATTTAATATTCTCTAAATTTATTAAAAATATATAAATTATCAGGATCTACCTAGTTGTGGAGAATTTGAGGTGTGCTGTGCCAGTTTACGAGTATACATTGCGCATAGATGCCAACCATTTTTTAATCAACTAGAACCAGATTTTTTTTTTTTACCCAACCCCAACTGCAAAAACTGCTAAGCATGTTTCTGGGACCCTGTGAAGGAACTTCGGGCTCTAGACGTCTAGACAGAGTATTTTTTCGTGGCACCCCCATCCACTACTATAACTAAGCTCGAAGCTCGGTATCTTTTTGCACACTTCCCTTATTCTATTAAAAATAGAGTTTGCTCGAAGATTTGTACAAGACTGCAAATGAGTATACAATTTAAAACACAGTAAATTTCCAATTTCTGTTCTGAATGAAATAGAAAAAGATACCCATTCAAATCACGAGAAAAAATTTTGAATTTCTCAAAGTATTTCTCTTCGATTTAGTAAAGATGCCTTTAATAGGCCTATTTCCAATTCTAACAAAGACCATTTTTAGAAAAACCTTAATTTCACCAGGGAGGCATTGCTTTTTGTCATACAAAATTTCGTGAATGTTATTTTGGATGCAACTGGTTACTTAGATTGATCATAACAAGATACTTCTGCTAAAGTAAGTTTTTGTATAGGAACACTGACCAAATAATTTGATTGGAACTATTCTTTAAACATTTTTAGTTATGTCAGAAAAATACATACAGAAAGAAAAAAAAATTTTAGATTAAAACTACCCGATTTCTTTGTGGTACTTCCAGAGGGTGCCTTATAAGCAAGCCTTATAAGCAAGCCTTAAAGGTCAATTCGAAACAATACTTAGCATTTGTAAAATGGGAGGATTGGACTTTGTACCGTTATATTAAAAAATAAAGGACCAACGTTAATATAGCACAAATGAAATACATGTGAAAATGGCAGTCAGCCGCTTCGGAGCTTCTAAAGCTCCATCATCAGTGAAATACATGTGAAAATGACAGACAGTCGTTTCGGAACTTCTATATCTCCATCATCAGCTCCATCTCGTCCAGACTGGCTAAGAGCTTCTTATTGGTCTCCTCCGTCACGCGGGGACTCCTGACTCCGCTGTTTGTTTTTCAACACTCATTGCCATTTCATCTTGGTCGCGAGCGGAGATGCTTGTATACTGACATGGTTTAAACACTTACATTTATTTTTAACTTTGGCGTTGATGATGGAGTTTTAGAAGCTCCGAAACGGCTGTCTGCCATTTTCATATGCATTTCATTTGTGCTATTTTAACGTTGTTCATTTATTTTTTAACTTAACATTTGTGTTCGACTTTAGCTACACGCAAAATCGCTGTTAAGAATGCCTCAGATAAAACTGATAACAATTATTTATGGAAGAATGAGAAATAGGATTTCTCTCACGCAAATTCTTTATTTTATGTGTTTTTTGTTATCACCCGTAACTCTACAAAATAGTACAAGACGATATGATTAGTTCTAAGGAAATATACATTGTCTTTTCATTATTTTAAAAGAGAATGGGATTGAATGTTGAATGATATCCTCGTTTGAAACTTTTCATAAAATGTGTTATTGACTAGCATACAAAGTTTATTCAAACCGTAATAGGGCAATGAAGTTATAAGTTTGAATATTTTCAGCATAAGACTTTAACAATAATAATAATTATTATTTTGCACATCAATATGCACAAGGTAATAATGTTTAAAATGATATTGGTTAATATTTAGGGGGGGGGGGGGGGGGGTTGTAAGCGATTGCATTTTATATAGTAAAAAAGGCTTTTTGTTCCAAAAACTAATTTCTAAAATTCTAAAATCTATTAAATAGAAAAGAACAGAAAAGCAAATTTCATCTTGAATTTCTGAATAAATTTTGTATGCTAGTAAAGTGCATTTTTTTTTCCAAAAGTGATGTTTTTGATACTGTAATATTGAAATTTCGCATGCTGATTTATAAGAAAGACCCTGTTGTACATACTGCAATTGAAAAGAAAAATCATATTAGAATTTTTTTTTTTGTGTAATGTCAATTTTTTACTTTGAAAATTCAGCGCAGCTCTAAGACAAATCAATCTAAATCTGTAAAATTTTGAAATTAGTATTTTTATAATACTTTAATTCCTGGTATCTTTAAAACTAGCTACAAAATTTCGAATGTTTTTTTTTTTTTTAGTTATTTTATATTTAAGTACAATTTTAATAATTTTTTAGTATTTACGCTAATATTTTTTTAACTAGAATTTATAAAATTTTTATTTTATACTATCTTAAAGTATAGAAAAAATCTGTTTTATGATAATTATAAAAAAAATTAGACAAGCGCGTGTTTAATTTTATCTAAATTTTTAAAGTGGCTAAAAAAAGGCTAATTTCATTCTTTATTTTCCGTTTTCTGAAAAAGTATTGGTCGTAGCTCTTGACGAATGAAAAACTAAACATTTCACTCTAGTTTAAAAAAAAAAAGATTATTGAAATAGCTTAATTAAGTGATTTTCTATGATAATTTTAAAAGAACAGAAATGAACAACTGCAGTGAAATTTATTAAATCGCCTCAAAGGCTCTCTCCCAATAGGAGTAGAGTCCGGCAACGGGTTGGATAATCCAATTTTGCTCAAACCCAGGTCGGGTTGGCGCTAATTTTTTTCGCTGCGTGTCGGCATGACTCTAATTATATCGTTGTTCGGGTTTGATTTTGACGCTTGGAGGTCAAGTTCTGGTTAACCCAATTCTTCAAAAGAAAATCCAGAATATTTTTTTTCATATGGTAAAACATATATTTAAATATGAATCTGTATATAAATACTTATTTTGTAACCTAAAATATAAATTTGATATTAGAGGTAAAATTTCAAACTACTTTTCCAAAATTATATTAACGAATGATTAATTTTGTTACTTTTTGAGTCGATGAAAATTATTTTAATAAATACTTCAAATAGAATTTTTGGGTTCGGCCGTGCAGGACTAGGCGAGGGAGCGATAGCGGGGTTCAAAATAATATACGTTCTGAATTGCAAAGATGCTATTAGTGTGTGTGGGGGGGGGGGGAAGTGGGGGATACTCGTATTATGATTATCGTATTATATGACCCAAGTTCAAAAGTCAGAAAAGTATCAACTTAAAATGTAAGTTGAACATTTTGGTTACTTTGATATTCTCTCTGTTAAATTGCGTATTTAAATCAGTTTGGCTCTTTTTTAGGTTTGATTTCTTTGTGGAAAATGTTTCAAAAGGCGAAAGTAGGAAACATTTGAGGTCGAAACCAATCTTGAAAGTGTGAGGTATTAGAGCAAATGAGAAGTTCTGCCTTCTGCCGAATTTATTTCTTCCTTTTCCTGTTACGTAATATTCTCGTTCTGGCGATAAACAAAAACAGAAAAGAGTCGCTTTCAAGGTGATGAATGTCACTCGCTTGGCCAAATGTCACGTGATTCCAAAATTGTGGCCGTAAAGAAATGAATGTAAAACAGGGAAAATCGGGTCAAATTGGACTAAACGCAGTGAGATATTGATAAATAAATATGATAACGAGAAAACGCCTCCAAGGAAAAAGAGAAAAAAAAAATCAAGGTTAGCGTGAGACGCATGTTTGGGTCCAGAACCCTGTTCTTTGACATCTCGCGGGATGGCGTCATTTTCGCGCGCTTTTTTCAGTCACGTGATGAAACGTCACGCTCATCACTGTATCTTCTATCTAAAGGAATTCACGGAGAAAGGACTGAAAAGGATTTTCATTTTCATTTGCTACTACTTTCGTCGATTCGAAAAGTTAGGAGCTCTATAGTGACACGGAAAAAATAACATTGATTTAACAAAATATTAAAAGACAAACTTTTTTTTTTTGCATTCAGCAAGCGATGGATGAAAAAAATGCCCTATTCAATAAATAAGAAAGAATTATTTATCAGGATACACTATTACAATAGAAGGGATTTATTAGATTTATTCAGAACAGAAATAAGGAGTTATCCATTAAATACCTCACGCAGATTTCGTGGCTTTTTTACGCCTTAATCCCACTATGTCTCCCCCCCACCACAAACCATTGCAATTATTATTTTTGTATGCTATCTATTATCGACTGCATAGTAAATGCTATAAAAACATTTATATCTGGCGTGCTTTTACTTCAATTGTTGCAATTCAAATGAAAAAATATAAATAAAACTTCCTATGTAAAAATACGTATGTTTTATGAACTTAGTAACCAAACTCTGTACTTTTATGCTTTTTTGTACCTTCTTTACGTATCATAAAATGAAATTCATATATAAAATATTTTTTAGACAAAAAATATGATATCATAGCTAGATTTTGAAAATAAAAAAATTTAGAAAATTTTAAAACGTTTAAATTTTTTTAACATTTAATATTTTTACACAATATATTTTCAGGATTATCCTTCATAACTTTAGGGATTGATTTTTCTGTCAACTCGTTAGTTTATGAGAAAAAAAATAAACGTCCTTATCTAACTTAAAACAGGGTGAAAAACAAGAAGTTCTTCATACATTTTAAAAAAAAAAAAAATGTATTCATTGTATTGCATAATCCATCCCTAATTCTATTGAATGGACACTTTTCGATTACGTAAAAAGAGATATAGGTCATTTCTTACATATCTATTAAAGTTAAAGCCTTTTAAATGTAATAAAACAATAAAATAGAAACTCACATCGAGAAAATTGAATTTAAAGATTAGAACTGCGATACATTTAAGAGGAAATGGATGCAGTAAATAGTCTTTTTCACATATTACTAATCTTCGGATATTTACGTAACTTCGACAGCATAGACGAGGAATGCCTAATTACATTTCAAACACAAAATTAGACAATTGATATTTCGTCATTTTTTACAAAGTGAACGGTACCGAGTCCTCTCAATTTATGATGTTTTAATACAATGCCTACCTAAATGTTTTCATGTTTTAGATAGGACGTCACAATCTGTTAATCGAGGCAAACGAAAAAGAAAGGCTATCGCGGTGCTTTACTCGCATCTTTTTTTACAGACCGCCGGAGTCACGTGATGCTCGAATGCACCAATGCAGGTGTACGAAAAGAGCATCACGTCACTCTAGCGGTCTGTAAAAAAAGGTAAGTGGGATGTACCGCGGTAGCCTGTCTTTTTCGTTAGCCTCGCTGTTAATCTATCCCCTCTACCTGTCACACAGTTTTACACCTTTCCCTTCTTGAAATGTGACGCAATTAATAACTGATCCCTAAATAAAGAGTGTATCATTGCGATTTCTTATTCATTCACGATATGTACACATATACCGTACAGATGCACCAAGAAGGTGTCGGTGTCGTCCATTCATTACGTCACACTTAAAGGGAGGGGACGGGTCTATAAAGTGGGACATAATGTGACAGGGGGGTTAATACGTTGTGACATCACATCTAAAATAAATAAAAAACAATTAGCTTGGCATTATTTGCAACCAGCATAATAGAAATAATTAAAAAAAAAAAAAAAAAAAAAAGAAAAGTGTCGAGTTAAACTAATGACACTGAGCTCACAGGCTATTCACACTAATTAAGGGGATTAGCCCCCTGTTTTTCCCCTTTATACTTAACCATGCAACTTCCAAATCTAATCAGGGAAGGGCCTTATCAGAATAAACCTGTGTACCAAATTTGAAGTAAATCGGATAATTCTGCATGAAAAACTCATTTAGCTAAATTAAGGGGAGGGGGATTAGCCCCTCGTCCCCCCCCCCTTTATACTTAACCAATAAACCCCAAAACTAATCAGGGAAAGACCTTATCAGAATGGACCTATATACAAAATTTGAAGCAAATCTGATATTTCTATCAAGAGTTATCGCTTTGCGTACGTACATACATACGTACGTACATACAGAACCTGCGGGCACATTAGCTCTCAGGCTTTGATAGCCCCTGTGAGCTAAAAATGTATTTTTATTCTGGTAGTATTCGGTATATTTTTTTCTTTTCCTTTGGATTCCATTAGCTTGAAATACCCTGTGAATTTGAAATTCGTAATTTGAAATACATAAAAAAAATGTTTTAGTGAGAAATAGCCAATTGAAAATAATGTGCGTAGCATTTATATTTCTTTTACAGGGCCAGACAAAAAAATTCGGATACACTACTGCCTAAGGGCCGAAATTTTAATTTAAATTCAACAAAATTTAAATACGTTATTAAGGTATACAACAGCATTTTCCTAACAGAAAATAGTGTCCCTAGCATTTATATTTCTTTTATAAGAGTCACTCAAAAGAAGACCACCCTTTCTCGGACTGTTATCGTAGAAACAATATAGACATAAAAACTTGTTTTTTTTTTTTAATTAAGTGTAAACTTGAAGTAATTATCATTTCACTGGTATATTATTAGAAGGTATAGAATTAGGTTATGTGAAAAAGACGGGAGGCGTTTTTTTAAAAAAATGCAGATTTAAATCTGCATATTGTTTTACAAAAGTTTTCGATATCGTTATATTTACAACCGATAAAACTTCAGAGTTCGGACGATAAGAACCATTTTTTTATGTTAAAGGGCCTGACACGAAAACAAACAAAAAAAAAAAGCGAGAAGAAAACACAGTTTTTTTTTCTTACAACTAGATATCAATGTTTTTTCGCAATTTTTTTACACAATCTGCAAAACCGTCCTATTTATAACCGATAAAAATTTCAGTTCGGAAGAGTTCGGACAGTAAGAACTTTTTTTTTTTTTTTTTTTAAACTATTAAACGACCCGAGATGTGCAGCGTTTGAATCCAGCCGATTCAATTGTGTGAGAAATTTATAAAAACTCAAATATTTGTTCATTTTATTTTTTACTTTTTGGCAGTGTTCAGAGAGTCGAGCGGAGTCACACCAGGGTTTTTTTTTATTTTTATTTTTTTTTACCTTGTTCCGATGACAATCAATATTTTGCTATTTTAGAATAGGATAAGATTTAAAACAAAACATACATTTATCTATGTATATATTCCTATTATGTATTCTAAGGCATCAAAAATGTTTCATTTCTTTGTGACAGTACAGGAAGGGCAGGCCATCGGCTTTGCTGGATCTGCCCTTCTTAAGCGAAAAAGTACCGAAACTTCCTATTTCAAGCTCAAAGTATGTTTCATTAATTTAGGAAAATTGTAACTTTTGAACGCCCTTCTGTAGATGTTTCCTTTTAAGTGTATGTCTACCAATCAGACATCCATCTCTACCCGGAAAGTGCAGTGATTAAAGAGCAGCCGAAAACTGATTTTCCTTTTCCTTATTTTCTTAAGACCTGTCATTATACAATAATGAAATCCAATATCGTAAACATGCTTTGTGCACTTAGCATCTTACAGGAATCAAGAACAAAGGCGCGAGAGCATAGTTCATTGACAACTTTCGAAATGGAAAAAAAATCAAGCATCATAAATGCTTTAGAAGAAATGTATTGAATGTATAAAAATCTTTATATATATATATATATATATATATATATATATATAATAAAACTTTCGTTAATAATAACCATTACATCACATAAAAAATCGACACTACATGAACCGATGATTATAATACAATACAAAGACATCTATTAAAAAATGTAAGAAGGTGAAAAATAAATGTAGATATATGGAGAAAAAAATCGTATGTGCAGAATGTGAAAACAGGACAAGAAGCAGATGGAAACTTATATTGGGAAATATGTAAACAAGGACAATATTCCACGATCGAAGTAAATCGTAATTGATTTCTGTTTGAATAAAATAAGCCTGAGCCGAATTTACTTTACTCAAATTGCCCGATCCACCACGATGCCTCCGATAAAGGAAATTGAATAAAAATGGTCAGATATTGAAAAACTAGACATTATAGATGCAAAATCAATATATATATATATATATATATATATATATATATATATATACTCGTATAATAAAAACTTTTGGTTAAAAATAACTATTAAATCTCAGAAAAATCGACACTATATATAAACCAATAATTATAATACAATACAAAAATGTATATCCAAGAATGTAAAATTCACAAATTGAAAAAGAAAAGGTTAAAAATAAATAAAAGTATGTGGAGAAAAAATCCTACGAGTAGAATGTGAAAATATTACAAGAAACAAATGGAAACTTATATTACGAAACACATTATCAAGGGCAATATTGTACAATATAAGTAAATCGTAATTAATTTCTGTTTGAGTAAAATAAGCCGTTCAGCATAATTTGCTTTACTCAAATCGTCCGACTGAAATCGCCGAATTAAGAAAATGGATAAATACTGAAAATCATAACATTGGAGATGCAATATTCGATTACAAGAAAACATTAAAAAATCGCGCAAACTATTGCAATAAAAATATTATAAACGAATATAAAATTAGAGAAACTTCACGGACATTAACATGTATATATATTCACACACACACACACACACACACACATATACAGTATGCCCGCTAAAGTCCCTTGCCACCCTCTTAATTTCGGAACGGCTGCTGCTATATTCATAAAAGTGGTGTCTAGGTATATAGTAAAGTAGCCATGCGCTACTGAATGAAACCGCCTACGGCGTCACCTGGTGGTATACTGCAGAGTTAGCATTCCTATCTCGAAAACGGAAAGAGATAGCGAAAAAAGTGATTTACAAAGTTGTAGAGCATCATCGATTTAGTACGAAAAGACACCTTGTGGACGAATAGAACGGTTAAAACGTGCATTTGTTTTTTCGTGATTTGCTACACTGTGACGTGACAAAACGATCTTAGAAAGAAATAAACAACCAGTTATGAAACAGAAGGTGTATGCGATCCCTGCACAAACATTGCAGGACCTTAAACGACGCATTTCGGACGCTTGTGCTAACGTGTCACCCTCTATGCTCCAACGTGTGCAACGTGAAATTCAAACAAAGATCCAAATCCAAATATGCATTGCAGCTGACGGTGAGAAGTTAGAACATCTAAAATAAATGTATACTATAATAACTAGTTCCGCAGCATTCCACCAGGTGGCGCCGTAGGCGGTTTCATTGAGTAGCGCATGGCTACTTTACTATACCTAGACACGACTTTTATGAATATAGCAGCAGCCGTTCTGAAGTTAAAAGCGTGGCAAGGGATTAGTGGGCATACTGTATATACAGGGTGTTTTAGTATAACATTTACAAACTTTAAGAGTCCTTGTCCCTTCACGCTCCCTAATGTTAATCCTAAGGACAGTTATTTTACAATACCTCTTTTTTAAACGATTTTTTAAACGATCAATTTCAGCTATTCAATACAAAAAGATCGTTTAAAAATATTGAAATGTAAACGAGATATTGTAAAATAACTGTCCCATAGGATTAACATGAGGGGACAGGGCCCTTATGAGGTGATAAAGCACCACCCCCCCCCCCCAAAAAAAAAAAATGTAAGGGAAAGCAGAGTCGCAATCTACTCATTCAGCTCAATTTCAACCCTAGTTTATAGTTATAACTTAAACAATAATGGAGATATAGTTATAACAGAATCAACTTGCTGTGTACAAAATGGGATGAAGTCACGAAAAATGGTAGGAGTAGGCAGTCATTCGGTCAGTTGCACCGAATGTAATGTCAATTGTACTCAAAAATGGGTCGTCGGATTGATCACTGATTGGATTCGGAAGGGGTAGCCACTTCCGCATCACCTTAAAGGAACAATGTATAAGTATATGGGGTGAAAGTGGTCACTCTCTGCATCCAATCAGAACTAATTTAGACTATCCAGATTAGGAATATATTTGGCATTACATATGCACCACCGCGCACCGACCGAATAACTGTGCACTTCTAGCCCTTTTCGTCATTTCATCGCGTTTTGCACACAAACAATTAACGCTGAAACGTTGTTAAGTGTACGCTGCCAAAGGTAGTGGGGCCCCCAACTCTAGGTTCGTTTGTCTAAATTTTCATTTAAAAATATAAAATCATAAAAATTCGAGGGTGTACTGCTGCTGAAGACAGCGGGGCCGACAACATTAGAATAGCTTGGAAAGATTTTCGTTTAATATATTAAATCATTCAACACTGATTTTACGTGAGTAGTGAGAAAATGAGAGTACGGAGCCAGCCGGCGGGTGCACGGATGCAGCGTGCACACGCCGCCTGCACCTTCGCCGCTCGTACACCCGCTGCCTCCACCACCGAAACCGATTCGAATGTCCTTAACAGGAAAAATAGAACAATAGAAAAATAGGGAAAAAACTCTTCCATCATCTTAATGAGTATTAATAATTACACAAAACAAAATAAAATGTCGATTTTTAAGGAAAAAAGATGAATTTTTAATAATTTTACATAAGTTTTCTGTGATTGTACTGTAAGGCATGATTTTATCACTTAGATGACCATAATACAGAGAAATAGCGTTGAAAGAAATATTCACTTTTTAGAGTACTTTTAATAGAAATTATATGAACCCCTTATAAGGTTTACACACAATTTCTTGAAAATGTAACAACAAAATTAATTTTTACTAGAAAACCTGAATTCAGTTACTTTACACTTTTAACATTACACAATTTAACAAACATTTTTACTCACAGTCTAAGTTAACTTCACACCCCTCGAGCTGTGGTAAAGCAAGAGCCGTCGTGGTAGCTCGACATATGACCTAGCGACCGTCTCCCCCTATGGGGTCTCGCGAACGAAGTCGTCGGGGGTTCCATGGCGGTTCATCAAGGTTCCGTCTCTACGGAAGTTTCCTCCGAGATGCGGGGTTACTGCCGTGACGACCTATGTCACCAACCTTGGTAAAATGACCTGGGGGTCCGCAGTGGGGAGCGGCCTCAGACCGATCGCAGCGCCGGGCGAGACCTTCAGAGGCTTGGGTGCGATGGTCATTTACGCGCGTCGGCGACCCCCGTGGGCGCCTGACGGCGCTGGATAGTTTTATCAGAAAATGAATCACACAGTTATTGCTATCTGAAAAATTATTTAATCACAGAATGATTTTCACTATATATTTTCAATACCATTTTATTAAGATATTCTAACATTTACCGTTTATGTATTCTTCAGAAGCATGAAAATAAAATTAAATATATATTACATATCAAATAATCCTATACTTGAAATTGACCACTAAATAAAAGTACATCAATTAAAAAATTAATTAAGACAAAATAATTGTAACTATCTTAAAATAACAAATGTAAATCAACTATTCAATGAAGAAAATTACAAAAAATTTTAAAAATTTGCAAAAAAGTTTGAAAATTTACAAAAGTTTTTAAAATATTACAAAATATTTACAAAATACTTACAAAATATTTACAAAAAATTAAAAGAATACAAAGTTTTTCTTTAAGAAAATTATAAAACATTAAATAAACCTATGTCTAAAACTTAACACTTAATGAAATACTAATAGATAATTAAAATAATGAATTATCATGTAAAATTTCGTCAATTACATAACAAAAATTCAACTATTGAACGAAAAATTAAAAAAACAATATTGTTTTCTTCAAAAACTTTCAGAAAATCTACAATTTTTTTTAATTACAAACAATTTTAAAAATGTACAAGTTTTTTTAAAAAATATATAAAAAATCTTAAAAACTACAAATTTGTTTTTAAAAAATTGACAAAAGTTAAAAAATTAAATTTTTTTTAAACTGTATGTTTTCATTATACCTCGTATTAGAGTACAAATTTGCCCATTTTCCCGTCAGGGGGCATTCGAATCGGTTTCGGTGTTGGAGGAACGGGAGGCGGTGTAGGCAACGAGTGCACTGGCCCCGTACTCTCATTTTCTCACTACTTACGTGTATGTAAGGTTATTTAGGCAGGCAACGATGTGCGGATCAGTTAGTTATTTATATCTATACTAATATTATAAAGGAGTAAAGGTTGTTTTTTTGTTTGTTTGTTTCTAGGGGGTAATCTCTGGAACTACCGAACCGATTTCAAAAGTGATGGTGGCAAATTGATGGTGACAACCCCTGCTCCAAAATAGGCTATATTTTATGTCGGTGCCACTAACCCCAGGGGGGGGGTGCAGGAGCGAAAAACGTTCTAAAATTGCGATCTTTTCTATACTTGAAGGAGCTAGAAATTTGAAATTTGGCGTTGTAGTTACTTAAAAGATGTAAATGCTCTCTAAGAACAAAATTTTAAAAAAAATCGAAATTTAAAAGTTTGAAATGAGCGAAAAGCGTTCTAAAAACATTCTAAATTACAATTTCTATGGAATCTCTGGAACTACCGAACCGATTTCAAAAGTGATGGTGGCAAATTGATGGTGACAACCCCTGCTCAAAAATAGGCTATATTTTATGTCTGCGCCACTAACCTCAGGGGGGTACAGGAGCGAAAAACTTCTAAAATTGCGATTTTTTTTTATACTGAAGGAGCTAGAAATTTGAAATTTGGCATTGTAGTTACTTATAAGATGTAAATGCTCTCTAAAAACAAAATAAACAAAAAATTCGAAATTTAAAAGGGTGAAATGAGCGAAAAGCGTTCTAAAAACATTCTAAATTACAATTTCTATGGAATCTCTAGAACTACCGAACCGATTTCAAAAGTGATGGTGGCAAATTGATGGTGACAACCCCTGCTTCAACATAGGCTATATTTTATGTCGGTGTCACTAACCCCAGGGGGGTGCAGGAGCGAAAAACGTTCTAAAATTGCGATTTTTTTTTCATACTGAAGGAGCTAGAAATTTGAAATTTGGCATTGTAGTTACTTATAAGATGTAAATGCTCTCTAAGAATAAAATTTAAAAAAAATTCGAAATTTAAAAGGGTGAAATGAGCGAAAAACGTTCTAAAATCATTCTAAATTACAATTTCTATGGAATCTCTAGAAATACCGAACCAATTTCAAAAGTAATGGTGGAAAATTGATGGTGACAACCCCTGCTCCAACATAGGCTATAATTTATGTCGGTGCCACTAACGTCAGGGGGGTGCAGGAGCGAAAAACGTTCTAAAATTGCGATTTTGTTTATACTGAAGGAGCTAGAAATTTGAAATTTGGCATTGTAGTTACTTATAAGATGTAAATCCTATTTAAAACAAATTTTTAAAAAAATTCGAAAGTTAAAAGGGTGAAATAAGCGAAAAGCGTTCTAAAATCATTCTAAATTACAATTTCTATGGAATCTTTGGAACTACAGAACCGATTTCAAAAGTGATGGTGGCAAATTGGTGGTGACAATCCCTGCTCCAACACCCTCTTTAATAAAAAACTATGCGTTGCTGAAGACTGGGTTTTTCGCTAATTGTTGCCACAGATTAATCTAGGAAAATGAAACATTTGAAGTTACTGAAAAAAAATAATAGCTCGAAAAGTATTTGTCAGGAAATTGTTAGGCAAACAGCGTTTGAAAGGTAAAAAATTGTATTTTTCTTGATATAAATTTCAAATCTAATGATTATTCCATTTTTGAAATATTGAATTTGAAAAATTACCGTATTTCACAATGGAGTACCATAGCAAAACCTTCATGCGTAAAAAGATAATGATAAGGGCGACGTGTCCTGGCGTGTATATTGGCTATAGCACGAGTCACAAATTATAGTAGCCTTATTATTCTGTTAAAATATAAAAGTGAATTATGAAATGTCAATATTTTGTTTGATTAAAATTTCGTTATAAGAAATTGACCAGCGTAGCGGGCGTAGCTTGCTAGTATTTATATGAAACTTATCATTTTTTTATTGAGTTGGATTATCTCTAGTATAAAATTTAGATATTTTGAATGAACGTTTTCCGTCTTGTTGGTAGTGTAGTTAAAGTCTTTGATTGAAAAGGTTTTCGTGTTTCTCGGACGATTGCAATCGCATCATTTATTATCATTTTCAGTTTGCTACCAGCAGGCAAACGTGATCGGCGTTCTCAGTTCATTCCTTTATTCTAGATTTAAATCATTATATTGCACCCTATTATTTTTCCAATGAACAAGAGTGCTATTTGCTATCTCCTACAAAATTTATATCAAAAACAGAAAGAAATAACCAAAGTTCATTTTCATTTCGGAAATAAATAAATAAATAAATAAATTTTCGATAAATATATGTATTTTAATCTATGATTTTTTTGAACACAAATCGATTTCTAAAAGCTTCAAGTATGCGAATCCAAAACGATAACTCATTCCGCCAAGTAGTTTCAGAGAAACTACCCGCATTGCAATAAGTTTCACAACAATTAAAATGGAATTTTACATTAAGAGTTTCAACCTTGCACAACTTGACCGATCGACTTGCCATTTAGTATCCGAAGAAAATATTTATCGAAAGATCCAAGTAGGATGTCAAAATTAGGGGTAAGTATTGGAAATTTTACAGTTTGTTGCAATTTCTATATGTAGATGCCTTCTTAACCCCTTAATCGTCGCACCCGATAAGCGTAGGCTACTTTTTTTAATTTCAGATTGCTTGATTGCCACCATTTTTTTTTAAGTAGAAAATATTCGGATTACTTAATGTCAGATCAAATAATGTGAGCATAAAGCCAATTACACTACTTTAAAAAACTGGTGGGAATCAAACAATCTGAATTTTAAAAAAGTAACCTACATTGCCCGCGAATGTATCGGGCGCGACAATTAAGTGGTTAAGCAAAATGTAAGTATAGCATTAATTGATAGATTGGTACTAGTCACATTTTTACAGCATCAGAGTTACTAAGAGGTTATTTTTTTTTACTGTATTTTTTTCTCGCGGGAACTACTGAATCAATTTCAATAACATAGTTTTGACAGTAGCTAAACTATAAATTCGTCATTTGGTAAAAAATAAAAATAAAAAATGCAATAATTAAGCTAATTCTGAAAAGAAAAAAAAACTGATTTTTTTTTTTTTGCATAACTATTTATTGTTTATTTTTATTTCTTGCCGAATGAACAATTTATAGTTTAGTTACTATCAAAACTATTAAAATTAAAGTACTGAAATCGCTTCAATAGTTTATTAGAAAAGGATCTATATCAGCTGTTTTATATGGGATTTTTTTTCTTTTCGAAATCGATGAACTATTGAATTTTTAATTTTAATTGCTTGAAGAACTGTAAAAACAGTATTAAAATCGCTTCAGTAGTTTCCGAGAAAAACGTTCATCAGTGTGAGCTGATCCCCGGGTGATTTCGAAACTGTTGCTGCCCTCTTAAGTGGCTACTTCACTGACGCGAAAACACCCTCTCCCTAATGTTAATCGTATGGGACAGTTATTTTTAAATATCTTGGTTGCATTTCAATATTTTTATTTTTATTTATTTATTCTGCATTAGATAGCTGAGATCGATCGCTACGCAGGCCCTTTTTTCGATTTTGTTGACAGGTATTTTTAATTGGCATACTTTCACTTTCGGAACCGACTTCGAAAGTGAAAGTATCGTTATTAAAAAAACCTGCTAAATAAATTGAAAAAGTACTATTTCAAATCGAAATCACGGCAACTTCCTTATAGTGTGTAAAATATCGACCTTGATAATGTGTTTCCCAATGTAAGGTTCCATTTTCTTAGTGCATTGTTATTTCCTTCTGTTTTGTTATGTTTTTACGATACAGTGCATTTAGCACTATTGTAATGAAGTTATTATCTGACATATTATAATACTTGGTCGACTATTTTAGTGTCGATTTTATCTTACAATTTAAGAGTCACTTTATTTATAAAAAGTTTTATTATATCATATCATATATTATAATTCTTATGTGTGTGTATGTATGAATGCAAATTTTATCTAGAAAACAACTCTAACGATTTTGAATAATTTTTGTATCCTACTGTTTTGAGGTACGAAAAGACCATTGGTCTAGGACACATGTTCCAAAAAATTCGATTAATGGGTCACTTTGGGGTCACTACGGGTCAATGCATTTCAATGGGAATTCAATGGGAATGTTGAAAGTGTTATTAAGTTGTTGAACGGTAAACAAAGTCTCAAAGTTGGTGACATCGGCGACATTTGGCGAGAAAATAAACTTTCAAGATTACTAGTACCATAACACGTGCTTAGCGCCAAATGAAAAAATGGCACCAAGTTGGCAACATTTGGCTAAAAAATTCGCTTTCAGAATCTGAAGGATTTTTTTAGAAATTCCCAATAGGAGTCGAGATATATGATTCAACCAATCAGAAAACGTTCTCGAAAACAGAATTGAACTAATCAGGGTACATAGAACTTTCTCGCAATTATTCCCACACTTATATAATAAAGTGCTTCGGTCAAAGCCTAAAGTCTGTGAAGATGGACAGTGAATCTTGCGATCTGCAAAATACTTAGACGTCTACAAAACAATTGAAATTTTTGTGCCCAAATAACGCGTTTCCTACTGTACAGTGCAGACTGCTCTGAATTCTGAACTACTAGAATCGTGCTTCCTGTTGTATTGTGAAGACTACTCGGGACGGACTATCAGAATTATGTCCGCTGTACGTCCTACGAAGCGGAAAAATTTTAACTTCCAACAGCAAGGAAGAAAAGGGAGTCTCTACTAGAGATCTGCACGGGCCGGGCCTGGTCTCCACTCGTTTTGGGCCAGGCCGGGCCCGGGCCATACTTTTTTTCTGAAGGCTCGGGCCGGGCCTAGTGATTACTCTTTACGCGCCGGGTCTTACTTTTTTCCTGAAGGATAAGGCCGTGCCTTAAATTATTTTTTCCGTACAGAGCCGGAACTGGTTTCATTCTTCCTTGTCTTCACGCCCCAAAATTTTCAGTCCTGGTTTTGACCCGTATGAAAATCATTGTCTCGGCGTGGCCTGGTCCGTTCGAAGGTCAGTAAAATAAGACCAGGCACAAAAATCTTTGCAAAACATGCATACATTTTTAAATCGCCATTATTCTACAATTAAACATTAAAATTTATTCTTTTTAAAGAATAGTAGATTTATACATTTATTAAAATATGGCTAAATTAAAATATAGTAAAACGTGTGTAAAAGAACCTGCTTATGACGGAATCCTGTCTTAAACTGAAAAATGTGTTGATCCATGAAAAATGAATATACTAATAAGTAAGAAAAGAATATATAATACATTTACACCTGTTAAGAAGGCAAATTGTCTATAGCTCATTTTTTTTTCTTCCCTATGCAGATCTTAATAAGATTTTACTGTATAGCATTTTTCTGATTTTTAACACTTCAATAAATGGAATATGGATTAACAATATTAATGATAACTTAAACACATACATACAACAAATAGAGATTTATTTAAAAAATAAATATTCCAGGTTGCGGCGCCTCTATAAAAATGAAGATTATAAACATGAAAAAAAAGGCTAAGATAGGAATTTTTAGTTAGATCTCCTCCTACCAGGCAAATTTTTAACCAAAGCAACGTAAAAATCAATGTTTTGTAGAAATTTTCACTCCGGCCGAGATTTTAACTTTTTTCCGGGCCGGGCTAGGGCCGAAATTTTAGCTTTTATACCGGGCCGGGCCGGGCTCGGGTCGAACTTTTAACTTTTAAATCGGGCCGGGCCGAACCAATATTTTTTGTTTGGGCCGCGCCGGGCTCGGGCCGAACTTTTAATTTTTGTATCGGGCCGAATTTTTTTTTGTATGGGTTGGGCCGGGCCCGGGCCTGGAAATTTCGGCCCGTGCAGACCTCTAGTCTCTACTGTGAAACCTACTGGGAAAGCTAATTTTAACTAAGCGTATCTCGGCCTTCCCCGCTGGTAAGTAATATACATATTAAACGTAAAAATTCATATATCCTCAAACAAAAGATTTTTTTTCAAACGTTTAAAAACCATATAGTTAATCTTTGCCGCAATAACTTTTATTAATTTATTTGCTTCATACTTATATTTTGTAATAAATAACTCATACTGAAAAAAACTGCCAAAAAAAAAGTGGGGAAGCGAAATACATCGCAAAGAGAGTTTCGTTTAATATTCCTTTCGAAACACTTTATCCTTTAATTAATAAATCCAAGTTAGTAATTTATAATTATTAAATCCGTATCCTTTATCAATACACTTTATACACACAACAAAGACGGCAGAAGTTTAATAAATTAAAAGTGAGATGGCAGCACTAGTCATTAATGAGAATTAAAGATTAAAAGAGGAAACTTAATATTCAAAAATAAGAGCTGTTTAAAAAATAAAAAAATCAATAAAATTATCTAAACAAAATTAAAAATTCCGCAATTTTGAAAATTTAGCGGAGGTTTAAATAAAATTTAAAATTTTTAGAAACAAAAAAAAATGTTTAAACGAAATTTAAAATGCTAAATTTTTTCAAGAATTTAATGGATTTCAAGCAAAATTTAAAATTTCGAATTTTTTTCAAAACAAAACAAATTGTTTAAACGAAATTTAAAATTCCGAAATTTCAAAAATATAGCGAAAGTTTAAATAAAATTTACAATTTCGCAATTTCTCAAAAAAAAAAAAAGAATTTTTGATTTAATAAAATACTGGATAAAATATTCTTCAATAAATTCTGGCCTTAAAATGGCCAAAAAAAGTTACAAAAATTCTGTAACATTGAATCTATTAGATAATAAAATCTATTCGGTGGAAACTTTTCAAACTCAGGAGTCCAGCTTCGAACCAGGAATCTGTTGAATAGCAGGTAAATGCGCTACCACTGAGCCACCTAGCACACGAAAAGACTGAAATTAAGGTTCTTATTTAAAATCAAAATTGCAGAAATAGTCGGGTGTCATTAAATTAATTCATTTAATTAAAATAATGTAAGACTTTTTCCAAATTTTATGGTCAGATATGACGATCAACTATAAGTATTTAAAATTCCACGTCATTAGCTTGTACAGTTCTTTTATACAGAACAAATTCTGTGACTGACAGACAGAAGAAAGAGACAAATAGGGTTTCGTCAGATGAACGAAACCCTAAAAAAATAGCTTTATTAGATTTTAGAATTATAAAGCGGAGAAAAAAATACCCATCATCAGCTGGAATTACCAAAAAATCAGATGTAATCGAATATTGATAAAATTACAATACAATTGCTCATGCATGACTTACATGAATTGTTTTTAAAACGAAAACATTTTTGGAAATGCAAATTTTATTTATTTATGAAATATTTCAAAGCACTTACCCTGTACAGTCAGGGTCAGGTTGCATTTTTTACAAAGAGTCAAAAACTATAATTTCACCTTAAAAAAAAAAAAAAAAAAAAAAAAAAATAGAGAGAGAATTTGTATACACTTGACAACCATACTAGTTTTCAAGTAAAATATTCTAAATTTCTTTAGAAAATGGTGCAAAAACGCACCATGAGTAGGGAATTGGTTAAAGATAATTTTAAAACGTTAATGAGTTCTAAAATTCTGACTTTTGGAAAATTGATTTCATCGAAAATTCCGCCTTTTAAAAAGTGTATACATAAAATATAGATTTTTCTTTATCAAAGGGAGTCTAAATATTTTTCTTAATATTTTCAATCGGCTAAAGCCAAAGGGATTCCGAGCATTCACCTTTTCAATAATAAAATAGTCCTTCCGGCCTGTACCGGGAGGAAAAGGTAGCTTTCCTATATCTTCGTTTTAAAATTTTAGCTAATGTTACACGAAAACAGCAAGTTAAAATGCAAAGAAACGTTTACAAAAGATTCGTTAATACTGAATTTTAATAAGAATTTAGCCAAATTATTGAGCAATAGCCAAATTGGCTTAATTTATAAAGACTTATTTTGGTCGCCAAATTTGGCGATATTTCGCCAAATGTCACAAATTTGGCCAATTTTGTCGCCAATTTTGTCAATTTTGTCGCCAACGTCGCCAATTTTGTTGCTAACGGATATGAATATATAGTTTTATGCGTATGGTTGGGAAAATTATTACAACAATGAAAGAAAATAATTTGCGAGTAATCGCGTTAATGTGCTGTTTTGTTTCAAAATGTCAGCCACCCTAGAATTTCAAACTGCTCTATCTCAGCCATTTTTAAAGATAGAGGTAAACCAAAAAATGCTCTGGAATCCTTGTATCAAGGCCTAACACGTAATTAAAAAATAAATTTGAATTTTTAACTTTTTGGTATATTTATTTTAGTTTTAAATTTTTAAATGGCGGACCAAGCTGGCCAACGAACTCGGCCAAGACATTGGTGACCTTAATACACACAATTAGTTTCATAAAAATCGATTTATAAATACGAGCGTTATCGTATGACATAGGTCATATACATATATATATATACAAATCAACATTTGAACGGAGGGTGGTTTTGGGGTCTGGGGGTCATGATCGGTGAAAATATATCGAAATTTTCCGGAACTGCTTTCCTCCAAACGGCTGCAATAGGTAGCTTTCAATACAAAAAAGTATAAAGCTACCTATTGCAGCCGTTCGAAGGAAAGCAGTTCCGGAAAATTTCGATATATTTTCACCGATCATGACCCCCAGACCCCAAAACCACCCTCCGTCCAAGATTTTCTATTTATTAATTAATTTCATTTATTTATTATTTAACTAATTGGTTTCAATTAAGATAGTAATTTGGTTGAATTATGAAACATTTATTTCCATCCAATTCCTTCGATTCAGATTATATTCACTTTTACTAATAGATGGCAGCACTAATGTTCCTGTTTATTTTATAATCCATTATATTTTAACATTATTTCTGGAATCACTGCACAGCAATTTATATTTCTAAACAATTTATATTTCTAAAATTGGCAACATGTTATGATTTTTTATGCAATTCATTCCCCAGTCATGTTGGTTTTCATGATGGTTCATGAACTGCAAGGTATCTTATTTATATCTCTTTTCATCTTTATGGATTTTATACTTAATGTCTCTATTAAATGTTCTCTCTGTATTTTATAAGCATGGCTTCTTTCCTTTTTAATATTGTATTTTATTTTTTATTTTATCACTGATTTGATTCATTGTATTTGAGATGTAGTCCCAATATCATATTTTTTAGCAATGTATGGCTAATATGATGATGAAACATCTCATTTCATTTTATTTGTGGTATTTAGGCAATTGGGACTTGATAATTCTGTCTAAATTCCACAAATTTCATTTCAATTAATTCATTTAATTCCATTTATTCAATTTTTATTTAATTTCTTATTCTTTCAATGTTTTTGATTCCATATTAAGTGTGTTCGGGAATCTTTCATTGTCAACTAATTATTTCATTGTTTAAGTTGGTGTTATGATAATGTTTCATTTATGGTTATACATAATTATATTGTTTTTAATGAGAATATATATATTCAATGCTGTGGATTACCACAGGGTGGTATTGTTTCTTCAATTCTTGCAGAATTATATTTATATTATTATGAACGTAATTCACATATTGCTAATTGTAAAATGTACCGTTATATAGATGATATAATTGTCTTCTATTTTAATAATAATTCAAATTATTTACTACCAATAAAATATCATAAAAATTTAAATTATAGTTTCAACCTTATGGTAAATAATGAAATTAATTTTCTTGATCTTAAGATAATTCTTAAAGATAATAAAATTTTGTTTGACATTTATGACAAAAGAAATGATTTTACATTTAAAGTTAACTTATTTACTAATTATAAGTCTTGTATACATAAATCAGTATTTGTAAATATTTTACTAAATTTTGCACATAGAATAAACAATCTTTGTTCTAATAATTTTAAAACTCAAAATTTAAAACTTATTCTTCAACATGCAGTAGAATATGGCTATCCCTTTTATTTAGTTAAGTCAATTTTACGAATATAAATTTTGCTTTCATTGGGGTTTATATGTTTGCACATTCTATCTGTTAAAACACTTACATTTTGTTTACTGATATATTTGGCTAAAGAATGAATTCCTTTATGTGAGAGCTGAGTGGGAATATTTTGGTTAAATATCTTTTATTAATTAAAAAATTTAAATAGTAAATTCTAATTTTTTTTCTTTTCTAGGGAGAGAACTTTAAATATAATATTGTTCCAATAAGTGCGTTGCCATATTGGAGATTTAATGTTTTTTTTTTTTTTTTTTTTTTTTCCCCTTGCCAGGTAGAGAACATTTAACAATTTAGTTAAATGCGTTTTTATTTTTTTATTTTTTATTTTTTGCAAGATATTAGATTCAATACGTGAGGTTAACATATTGGAAATGTTTGGTTATTTTTAGCTATCAGTGTGTGAAATCTAATTTTATTTTTCAGAATAAATAATATTTAGCAAGATGTTAGTTCCATTAAGTGCGTGTAGCCATTTTGGTATTTCTTTTAAACTTGCATTGTTATTTATAAAATGAAAATCTAATTTTATTTTTCAGGGTCAATAAAATTTTGCAAGATGTTAGTTCCAATAAGTGCATGTAGTCATATTGGTAAATCTTTTAAGCTTGCATATAATTATTTATAAAATGAAAATTTAATTTGACTTCTACAATAATATTTTAGATTTTATGGGTTTATTTGTGTTTTGAAATTATTTAAATGTTGACATATGTAAAAATAAATAGATAAAATAATTTTATACTGGAAAATTTACTTAATCAAAATAATTAATAGTTATTTAGATATTGTTTTAATCTTTAACTAGATGGCAGCACCATATAATGATTTTAAAAAAACTATTACTATTATTCTTTAGTATTATTTTTTAGTTATTGTTTATTATAAAACCAGATGGCAGCACCATATATATTTTCACAATTTTTTTTTTATCTTTTAACTGAAAACTTGGAATACAAGTGAAATTTTTAAATATTCCAATAATATAATATATATATTAAAATTATTTAAGTCAAAAAATATTTTTAGTAAATGAATTTATAGTTTTTATATTATTTATTTGTATTTTTATATTTTAAATTAGAAATAGTTAAAATCACAATGGTTAAATTAATAACTGCTACTTTTAGAAAATTAACTGTAATTTTAACTTGTACGTTTGAATTCACTTATTCACTTTACCATGTGCTTAGCACAAAACATTTTTGGCTTCGGATTCTGGACAAATTTATGTTGTAATGTATAGATTTTCTTTGTCTTCCTTTGTATTTATTTGTTTATAAATGGATTTATTTTCTTCCGTTTGATTTGTAGTGTTCTATTTTCAAAGGTATCCTTTTTTTTTTTTTTTTTTTTTTTTTCAATTTCTTTCCAATGATTGTTAGGGCTTGGAATTGTCACAAAATTTTGGCTTTAAGCTTGTGACAGTTACAGAAAACAATCATTCTTTGCTTATAATGTGGTTTCCCAGCCCTTGAAAAAGTAAATTACATTATAAGCTTGCATTTGTGTTTTTTTTTTTTTACTTATGTTTCACTTTTTGAATAAATACTTCATTTGTTAGGACTATGTTTTATAATGTGTAATTTGACATAGCTATTTGGGGTAATAATTTCATTGCATTTGGTCAGTTATTTCTGTTTCAATGGTTAATTTTTGCAATAAGTTTTTATATATATATCTGACCTATGTCATACGATAACGCTCGTATTTATAAATCAATTTTGATGAAACTAATTGTGTGCATTAATCTAACCAATGTCTCGACCGAGTTCGTTGGCCAGCTTGGTCCGCCATTTTGTTTCAAGATGGCGGCCATTTAAAATTTTAAAACTAAAATAAATATACAAAAAAATAATAATTCAAATTTATTTTTTAATTACGTGTTAGGTCTTGATACAAGGATTCCAGAGCATTTTTTGGTTTACCTCTATCTCAAAAAATGGCTGAGATAGAGCAGTTTGAAATTCTAGGGTGGCTGACATTTTGAAACAAAACAGCACATTAACGCGATTACTCGCAAATTATTTTCTTTCATTGTTGTAATAATTTTCCCAATCATACGCATAAAACTATATATTCATATCCGTTAGCGCCAAAATTGGCGACATTGGCGCCAATTTTGGCAACATTTGGCGACCAAAATAAGTCTTCATAAATGAAGCCAATTTGGGTATTGCTCAATAATTTGGCGAATTTCTTATTCAAATTCAGTATTAACGAATCTTTTGTAAACGTTTCTTTGCATTTTAACTTGCTGTTTTCGTGTAACATTAGCTAAAATTTTAAAACGAAGATATAGGAAAGCTACCTTTTCCTCCCGGTACAGGCCGGAAGGACTTTTTTGTATTGAAAGCTACCTAATAGGTGGAAGGAATGTGAAATATTAACATAGACTTGAATAAAATTTCAAAAATAGCGTAGCCTTTTAGTGTCCTCCCTTTTTTTGAGGAGGGGGGGGGGGAGGAGAAGGAGAATTACTGTTAGGTAAAATAATAAAATAAAAGTAGCTATTAAAATCACAAAAGTTAAGGTTTACTGAAATATATTGAGTATGTCATTTACTCAAATTTATCGAATAGAGTTATTTTGTGCACCATTAATATGGCAAAAAGCTAAGGAAGAATTTTTAAATACTTTTGGAAATTGTCGTATTACAGTAGGATTCAATAAGAAAGTATATTGGATAGCTTCCAACTACTGATTTTTATTCCGAGTTTTTTTTAAAAAATGTTTTGCTTCGGAATTTTTTTTTTTTTTTTTTATAAGATGTATCCTGCTTCTATGTGTTACTTATTTCATTTCGTTTATTAAATCCAATTTCTGGATCAAAATATATTTATTTGACTTGGAAAAAAAGGGGGGGAAATGGGCAGCCGCGATATAGTATATGTAAATATCCTTGTGTATTCAAGGACAAAATGTAATTGGGAAAAAAAAATCTCAAAGAATTTATGAGGAAGGAACATAAAAGCATATTTTGAACTATTAATCGATTGTGGATGAGAATTGGGAGAATTTTTAATTAAGCTAAAGCGGAGCTCGAGGTCATTTGCTTTTCAAAGGAGACAGCAGAGCAGGCAACTAAAATAGATAAGATTGTGTGAGATGAATAGAATAAAAAGAAAGAGACGTAAGGTAGTAACAACTGTCTGAATAGTGATTCGAAAGGATTCGTGCCTGTACGTAAATAGTTCATGATAACGTCTTTTTTTTATAATATACATATAATAGGCATATTAAAGGCTTGAAAATAATTAGATGATGTCCTAAAAAAATATATATATACTTTTCCCTATCAACAACGCGAAATTTTCATTATAATGTTTATAATGATTCTAATTTAAGTCTCACTTTCAAAATGCTGTAAAAAAGGAACCACGGGTCAGAAGACTTGAAATTTGAACTGAATATATTGGAAGAAGGCGGAAACGGTATGGCATAAGACAGAAAAAGTTCCAAAGTGTATCAATAGATGGTCTAACGAAATTGGATTCGGCTACAAATGACATTTTTAATGGAAATACGACGGCTTTGGTTGAGTTGCACAGTAAACCAACCGCCCTGTTCAATGTGCATGAGTGTTTCGATTGTTGTACGGAAAAAAATTGACTTCCAAATCAGTCAACAGTTGTGGTACTGTTAGTGGAAAGCCCATACACCACGGCAAGGTCGTACCCCATTGGATGGGAAAAAATTCTCCTAGGGCCAAAAACCGCATAAAAAGCACACAATGATTCGGTTTTTAATGGCGCATGAGTGTCTTTTAATTTGCATAGCATGCCGCTTACAGCGCCATCTATTGATAAACTTTGGAACTTTTTTTTATTTTGCCATACCGTTTCCCCCTTTTTCAAGTATATTCAGTTCAAATTTGAAGTCATTCAGACCAGTGGTTCTTTTTTTACAGCATTTTGAAAGTGGGACTTTAATAATAATCACCCTGTACTTACTCATTTTTAAACTGTCTCTGAAACTTTTTTTGTTGCACCTTTAACCCTGCGTTAGTCGCATGTGGATCTCACTGATGCATACAAGTCGCCATTTTTCTCTTGTGAGTTTTTATCAAAGTACAGGAGGGCCATAACTAAAGTGCACGTGTTTCAAGAGCTCTACAACCTAAACTATTTGGAATATTTTAAAAAGATTCGGTATTTATACTGTTTAGAGCATGCGGAATCTCTGTAGCTCTGTAATAAAAAATATATATAATTTAATTTTTTTCCAATAGATGGCGCTGTATATCATTAAAATTAAAAAAGAAAAAGAAAAGAAAAATAGAGAATTTCCTACCAGCTAACTTTTTAATTTTATTGTCTCAAATTTCACCTTATTCTAGCTTAATGTTTTAATCATAAAAAGCCTTATGATCACTAAAACTTAACCCAAAAATGCCGCGTTTTGTTAATAATTTTTCTTTTATCGAAATGGTACTCATTCTAGTGCTGCTTGTAAAGAATAGCGTCGCCTCAAAAGATATCGATTTAAAATGAGTTATTTTGTTAATAATTGCTAATAAACTATCCCTAACATGTAAGCGACAACTATCGGTAAAATTTCGAACTAATCATTTTTATTGCGTACTTTGTTTACGCATACTCTAAATAGTATAAATACAATTTTTTGTTTAATATTCCAAATAGTTTATCAAGTGCGCTTTAATGAGGGCTACCCTGTAGATTCGGCTTCCTCTACCTTCCTCCCAGTGGTATCCATTTTTCACCCGCGGCAGTTGCTCTCGAACCAGCAAATGCATTCAAAACTTACAAGAGAAAAACAGCGTCTTGTGTACAGAGATACACAGACGACTTGCATTTCGATCCTGCGCTTGAAAAATCTCGTAAAAGTCAAGTAATATAAAAAAAAGTTCATAGAATCAAGTTCAGACCTTGCACTTATGGTAAAATTTTACAATATTATATATTTAAGATGTTTATACAAGAATTTAAAGAACAAGTAAAAAAACTCTCCGAAAAATAGGACAGTTGAAATTTTTGCCTGGGTCAGATGGACACCCTCTTTTCAGAAACTGGGTTAGACGTAAAAGCATGGAACTTAAGGTATGACTATTGAAGTTATTTGTAATCGGATCATTTTTTTTTTTTTTTTTTTTTTTTGATAAATGAATTCCAATTGGAGTTATAAGCGATTTTTGTATAATGAAGGCATTCAATGGGCTGTCGCGTAGGGAAATTTGGTTCAAAACGCCAAATTGGACACCCTTTTCTGACAGATTCTCTGCCCTTATCAAAAAATGGAAAAATGGCTCGACTACCTAGTTTCTGAATAAGAAAAGCAACCCATTTCATGACTTTGCGAACAAAATTGAATTGAAAGATGTATCAGAAAGTATAGCTTGTTTGGATTTAAGAAGAATCTTACCATATTCATCTCACTTTCGAACTAATTTGTGATAGGAGAAACCCTATAGAATGCTTACCAAAATCGAAAAATCGTGTGCCAAGCATAGATTATGAAACACATTCAGAATACTATAACAAAACTTCATAGTTTACTATATAGTAAACAGTTTAGAAAACGCATAACACATTTGAAACCTATTTAATTCAGCTATTAGTACCAATAGTCAAACGAAATATACGATTTGTTTTGTGCAACCCTGTATAGGATCTATAGATTTGTAATGATGATAAAAATTGCTTCAGTTAGGAAATACTAGCACAATTGAAAATCCCCCTTCAGCCATTTCAGTCAATAAACGGAAATGTACGTGAGATCTTTTGAGAAGCCTTGTATAGGATCTATAGAATTTATATGCACCAATTAATATGCAAAATATTAGTTACATTTAAAAAAGCGTATCACAACTGAAAACGATATATCAGCAATTAAATTCATTGTTCAAAGACTGTACTGTAACCCTATTCTTTTGAGTGTCCCTGTAAATGAACCATACCCATTCTACAGTAAGCGCCTTGTAGTGCACCTCAGTGATTATGTATGAATAAAAATATGTTTAAAATACGATTTTTCCCCAAAGACCGTAATGTAACGAAATTCTTTTGAGTGTCCCTGTAAAAGAACCCTAAATGTTACACACTTTATTTTAAATGCCAAACATGCCATAGTAAAGCCCAATAACATATATCAAGGCAATCCGAGTACAGTTACGTGAGTTAGAGCACGGACACGCGGCAGAACAGACAGGACCCACAGACAGACAAACCGAATTCAGAAACACTTCTCAACTATAGTGGAAATATATAACAAAGTATAACACCTTCTAATAATATACTTCTTTCAATTGGTAAAAAGGCACAAAATAAAAATATTATAAACAGTAAAATAAGTTTTATTAGACTGCTGACATGTTTCGGCTCCATCCGAGCCATTATAAGAACAAATAAGAACATTCTATAACGGCACGCCCTATGAAGTTATTATCTGAAACACTATCATTTACTTTTTCACGTATTTTTGCAAAAGACGCGCGTTATTTTTAATTTTTACTTGGATGTTATTTCCGTATGGAGTCTACTATGGAGTCTACTACTTACTATGGAGTCACTCGAGCCACCATTTTGGTAAGTTAAATGATGCTATGCGTGATATTAAGTGTAACAGAAAAACCACAGCACTGGCAATATTATATCAAAAATAAATTATCCAAATAAATTTCAATGAAAGTAAGATCATTTTTCCCTCTAATTTATATTATCCATCCATTATAAGAGAAACCATAGAGATTGTAACACGTAAAAATACAATATGTAACGATGCAGCATCCTATATAACTTACCAGAACTGTATCTCGAGTGACTCCATGGTTACAAATATAAAAATAAACATCCAAGTAAAAATGAAAAATAACGTACATAATTTGAAAAAGTAGGTGAAAAATGAAATTATAGCGTTCGAAATAACAATTCCATAGACCATGGAATATTCTTATTTATTTTGATACTGGCTCCGATGGAGTGAAACATGTCAAAAGTGTAATAAAACTTATTTTACTGTTTTTCTTTGACGCCTTTTAGCAATTAAAAGAAGTAAACAATGAAATGTAGAACTTTCACTTTATGATAAAATTGTACAATATTATGTACTTAAAATTTTTTTAAAAATAGGTAGAAGAAAAAACTCTCCGAAAACTCGGAACTTTGAAATTCTGGCCCTCTTTTCAGGAATCGGGTTAGATGTAAAAGCGTGGAACTTAAAAGCATGACTATTGAAGTGATTTCTAATTCAATAGCTTTTCATTTCTAACTGAAGTTATAAGCGACAGTTGTGTAATGAAGATCTTCATTCTTCATTCAGTTGTCGCGTACGGAAATTTGGCTCGGAACGCCAAATTTGACAGTATTTTCTGACAGATTCTCTGCCCTTATCGAAAAATGGAAAACTGCTCGACTACATAGTTTCTGAATAACAGAACAGTTCTGCTAGGAGAAACCCTTTATCATTCTTAAAAAGGTCTTCGCGATATAACTCACTACTAGCGGGTAAGACCGAGCTTTGCTCGGTTAAAATTAGCTTTGTGTTCAATATAACATTAAATTCTCAGGGCAACATATAATAATCAGTTCTATGTATTCTGATTGGTTGAATTCTGTTTTTGAGAACGTTCTATGGACGCTGATTGGTTGAATTATGTATCTCGGTCCTATTGGGAATTTCTAGAAAATTCATTCAGATTCTAAAATCCATTTTTTTCGGGAAATGTCGCCAAAATTTGGCGAAAATGCGCAAACTTGGTACATTCTTTCATTTCGCGCCAAGCTTGCTTTAGGCATTGCAAATCTTGAAAGTCGATTTTCCAGCCAAGTCCCGTCAATGTCGTCAACATTTCGCCAAATTTGGCGATATTTGGCGAAATGTTGCAAACTTTGCGACTTTGTTTACTACCAACTGTTCAACAACTTAATCACTGTTTCAACCTTCATGCATTCACATTGAAATGCATTGACCCCAAAATGACCCACTAGTCGATTTTTCTCGAACATGTAACCTATCTCAATGGTCTTTTCTCGTACTACAAAACGGTAGGACACAAAATTTCGTCGAAATCGTTAGACCCGTTTTTAGATAAAATTACCTTGACCAGTAGTGAACCCAAAATGACCCACTAATCCTATTTTCTCGACCATGTGACCTAACCCAAATGTCTTCTCGTAATCCAAAATGGTAGGATACAAAATTTAGTCAAAATCGTTTCAGCCGTTTTTAGGTGCGTTCGTAATTATATAAATACGTAGCACCTATTGTCGTCGTCTGGTCCGTCCGTCTGTCTGTCTGTCTGTCCGTCCGTCCGCATATAACAACGCAAAGACTACCCTACCGAATGGTTTAATATTTTAGATATATTATCTTTGCAGAATTTTGTCGAGACGTTTCAAATTTTATGAAAATTGAATCAAAACTTTGGAAGATATTTATAAAAATATTTATTAAGCAATTTGAATTTTTTTTTTTTTGAAATCGGTTCTTTCTTGTTATAGGAGCAGCTTCCGAGGTTTATTCGTCAAGCGACCGAGATGCTTATTTTATTCCAGAAATTAATCTTCAGACGATAGAATTCATTTCACAGAATTAAAAATCATCAACATCTGAATATTTATATAGCTAACGAACGCACCTCATTTGTCACGTTTGATGTAAATTTCCAACTTGTTTACACAAAATTAGCTTGACCCTGACTCGTAGTGACACAAAATGACCCGCTAATCGAATTTTGCAGATCATGTGACCTAGCTCAAGGTCTTCTCGTGCCCGAAAACGTTAGGATATGAAATTTAGTCAAAATCGTTTGAGCCGTTTTGTACATAAAATTAGCTTGACCCGTACTGACCCAAAAATGACCCACTAATCGAATTTTCTCGAATATGTGATCCAACTCAATGGTCTTCTTGTAATCCGAAACGGCGGAACACAAAATTTAGTCAAAATTGTTAGAACCGTGTTTTAGAAAAAATTAGATTCACCCGTAGTGACCCAAACATGACCCACTAAGCGAATTTTCTCGACCATGTAACCTAGCTCAATGGTCTTTTCGTAATCCACAACGGCGGATACTAAATTTAGTCATAATCGTTAGAGCCGTTTTTACTTACCCATCATATGCCATCAAGTCTTGTAATCGTTTTGAAAATCGAAAATTTTTTTTTGACGGATTTACAAGTTTCAGACACAAGAGATTCCGAAAAACATTTTTAGAAAAAAAAAATTGCCGTCCGTCTGTGTGTCTGTAAACGCTCTATCTCTAGAAAAATTGAGATAGAGACTTGAAATTTCGTATGTACTTAGTATGTAACAATGGGAAGAAGCTTATTGTATTTCAGTAGCCTCGATTATCCGGAACTATTTTTTTCGGACTCTCGAAATAGTCGTTCTGATAAAAGGTATATAAAAATTTTCGAAATGGTTTATTTTAAGGAGTGAATATAAAAGACAATAAAAAAAACATAAATTTTGCATAAAGCATGAAGTCGATCGGATAATTAGTTGCCGAGATATTTGTCATCCTATTTTCCACACTCTTCGATTTTTCATGACCCTGTATTTCAACCAAATTTCAGTTTAAAGATATATTTTAATTGGAAATGTGACGCTTGATCAGATGCAATAAACCGCTAGTTAATAGAATTATTGTTTTTGGAGTTATAAGGATGGTTCTTTTAAGCAATTCAGTAATCGAGCCTTTAAAGTTTATGACGTCATCAAGCCACGATTTTATTCGAATTGCAATGCATTTTATAAGTAGTTTACACATTTTTTATTTTAATATTTTATATTATGCATATCCATGACGGGTAAGTATTACGATGGCCCCCAACGACTAGTTTAGATAAAATTAGCTTAACCCGCAGTGACCAAAAATGACCCACTAATCGAATTTTTTCGAACATGTGATCTAGCGCTATGGCCTTCTCGTGCCCGAAAACATTAGGATACAAATTTTTATCAAAATCGTCCAAACCGTTTTTTAGATAAAATTATTGGGTTGTTCGGAAAGTAATTTCGTTTTTTTTTTTTTTTTTTTTTTTTTTTTTTTGTGAAAATGAAAGACAATTTTCTTATAGTGTCAAAATATTTTATTGAATTATATATTCTCCATTTTGGTACCATCTTTGTGGCAGTTACATGATTCGACGCTCATAAAACTTCTGATCTTTGCTGGCAAAAAACTGATCCAAGTCATTTATGACGTCCTCATTTGAAGTAAAAGGTTTAGCATCTAAAAGATTTTGTAGAGACCGAAACAAGTAATAGTCCGAAAGTGCCAGATCTGGAGAATAGGACAGATGTTGTAGTATATCCCATCCAAGTTGTAAAAGCTTTTGGAGAGTTACCAAACTCGTATGAGGTATGAGGAATTACAGTTTTTTGTATGTTGGGAGAAAAGGAGGAGGGAAGCGTAAATTTGGGAAGTTAGAGGGTAATTTAGATGATTATTTATTTATTTGTATTAGTGAGCAACGAATGTTGCATGTTATTTTTTAAAATAAAAAGTTTTAAAGAGTAATATCTTGACATTTTTCCTCAGAAAGTCAATTTTTTACATAGTAAAATTGAACACTGCTTTTTTTATATCTGTGCAACAAAAAAAAACAAAAACCTTTAAAAATATGCATTTTATACATTCTTTCCATATCTTACTAAAAAGTTTTTCCTAACATTTTCGAATAACACGCTATTTTAAAATTGAAGTATAAGACATATATTTTTTTGAGGGAGGTTGAAGGAAATTGAAGGATGATTGATTAATTGAATGAAAATCACGACTGAACTCATTGCAATGGCCTTTAAATTTAAATTTTTTTCGCGTTTTCATCATTAACTAGAAAAATGAATGATATCTGTACGAAAACCCTTAACGGGTTTAAAGTTTGTGAAGCAGCACTTCACATTATGCCTCTAAGAACTTTGAATAATGTTGTTTAAAATTATGATATCAAATTTTGAGTGACTCTGTGCTATTAATTAAAAAAATATATACGTATATATTTTTATTTCATCATTTCCTTTTTATTATAATTTTATTCACATGCTGAATTATATTATATTTGGCCGATTATACTTATATTTATCCGACTGTACATAATATATCATTGTTCGAATTATGACAAAATTATTCTTTAACTCTATAACTTGCTCATTTTTTGCTTCGCAGTTCCTGAAAAAAATCGTCACAGGAAAGTTCAGACCCATCGATTGGCCTCTTGGAGAACTTATGAAGATGTTGGTATCAACTCAAAGATTGCTGTTATAACCCCATGCTTTTGATAACTTTCCAAACTTCCTCGTGCCTCTTTAACAAGAGACACTTCGACGTTGGCTATGTTTTGTGTTTACTATGACTTCTAAAAGGTCAGTACTGACATTTCTTCACGATTTACTGTTGTAAAATATAGTTTTATAAGTCTTGTGTATGCAAATTGCTTCACTGCCCAAATCACACTTCAGTGTGTGGTACTGTAACAGCCAAATAAAAACAAAAAAATAATAAAATTGCATACATTTGTCTTAGTTGGAGGCTAATTAACTAAAGACAATCGGAAAAAAAAATAATATTTCTCCGATAGATGTTATGTTAGAACTGAAAGGTAAACATTGATTAGTTTATTTTTCCATAATTTTTGTTTTACTAACTAATCATTTAAATACGTTAAAAATTTAAATTTCTGGGGTCTATTTTGGCATGTTGGATGATTATGTAATTCAATTATGGTGTCGCTATTGAGATTTTTAAAGTTGTATTCAATTTCAAGTTGTAGGTGGCCTCTAATGACAAAATACCGCACATACCGTTATAAAGATTTTTCACGCTCACCCGCCGGAAAAGTGACACAACCCAAAAATACTATATTTCACAAGAAGAGGCAAAAGAAGATTCGCATGTTTTTAGTGTAGCATAAGATTATAGCACTTAGCTCTATGCATGCAGCTGTCAAAGCGTGCATGAAAGCCAAACTCAGCAACCCTTATGGTCACCTCACGCAAACACACGCTCGCAGGGTTAATCCTCTGGGACATTTTTTTTTACAATATCTCGTTTGCATTTCAATATTTTTAAAACAATTTTTTCTTGCATTGGATAGCTGTGGTCGATCTCTAACAGCGCCTCCTTTTTACTTTGTCATTTTTGGTTGTGGATATTTTTTATAAAGATACTTTTACTTTCGAAACCAGTTCCGAAAGTAAAAGTATCTTCTTAAAAAAATCCACAACAGAAAAGCGAAAAAGTAAAAAGGAGGCGCTGTAGAGATCGACCACAGCTATCCAATGCAAGAAAAAAATCGTTTAAAAATATTGAAATGCAAACGCGATGATGTAAAATAACAAATAACTGTCCCATAGGATTAACATTAGCAAGCGGGTGTTTTCGGTTGAAGAGGCTTGGAGGCTTAAGTAAATTTATCCCCCCCCCCCTTTCTGTGATGGCAAATGAGATATAACCGTAATCAAGCGGTTTTCCGGATAACTATACTTATGACACTTTTCCTGTAGCATAATGCACCTAAGTTACCTATTATTGCACATATTAGTGTAATAATACGCAAAATGATTTTTTTGGAGTTGTGTCACTTTTCTTTTTGGTGAGCGGTATATATATATACACTTTTTTACATACGGGTACGTACTTACGTACCGTAGATTAAACCGTGCATTTCTGTACATCTACACGAAGTCATCTCTAAGTTTGTATGAAAATAAACCTCATAATTTACATTTCTATGCTTTCTTTAATCAATCCAGTTGCCTTGAATCCAATAGTTTTTTGCCCTTCGACTATTTTAGTGTTAATTCAGATCTTTTTGCAGGTATTACGGAAGTGAGTTGACGTCATTCTATTTCCCGCAATTTTTGTTTATATAAGCATAATCAGTCAACAATAAGGTGGGAGAGAGCTACGGGCTAGAGTAGTGCCTCTGGGCTTATGCTATTGGGTATGCAGGGCTGAGTAAGCGCCCGCAGAATAAAATGCAGAGAAGGACAAGATATTGAAAGAAACATGCACTGTGAAGACCTCTTATTTTAAAATGCATAATATAAATATGAAATGACTTACACAACGAATTTTCGACAGAACACCCCGTGAAAGACAATTTTTAAACATGTAAACGTAAAAAGCAATAGAGAAATGTAACAAATATGTAATAAAAGTAAATTTCCACCGACTTCTTTTTTCAAAATAAAGAACTGAAACGGTTTGTTATCTTTTTTCGCCAGAGGAGCTCCGCTCCCCTCCCCCCTCCCCCTCCATTTAAGATAATATTTTAACTAAAATATTATCTATAGTAAAATATTTTTAAGAATTAAAATATTGTCTTCTATGGAGGGTTCAGGGGAACAAGACCCCGCTAACGAAAATCTTTAGATTATTTTTCTCTTATTGTTTAAATATTTTAAGTTGAATGAAAACAACACACTATTTTTTTCAAAATCAGAGAAAAGGGAAATTTAGTTAACTATATTTTTTGCTATCCCTTTGCCTCCCTTGCGTGCGTCCATGCATTTCCGCCCAGAGAATTTAAGTATATTATCCTGTACTACGGATGGTTCTTGCTTAAAGTTCATTTTAATTATGGTATGCGATTTCAAGATGAGCATAATTTAAATATGCGATGCGTTTAGTACGTCTAGTTCCTATAAAAGTCAACAGAAAAGTATTCGAATGCAATATCGTTTACGGACGGCTATAGCTTAATTTGAGTTTTTTTTTTTTTTTTTTTTAACTTTCAAGGTGCAGCGTCTTTCATTTGTCATTTATGAAACTATTTAGTTTCATTCGCTTAAGGCTGCAGACGAGTCAGATCTCAGTTTCCCTTTCTCCATTTTAATGCTATGGGACTGGAGTACCTCCATTCTCAAAGGGTTCACAACAATATGTTTTCGAACTGATTTCGGCGTTTAAAGACGTACAAATACGAAATTTAAGAATACGTCTTCCCTTTTTCTGTATCATGAACGGTTAGGCCGATGGACGTCAAAGCAAACGGCAAAAATAAAACATCATTTGGTTTTTCACTTCTACGTGCTTGGAAAAGCCGGGACTGGGCATACGCGAACCGCAAATTGCGAAAAAAAAGATAGCTTTTTCATGAGCTTTTAATTAATACATCGGCTAACTAACGAAACGTTAAAAATCTGAGCCTCAGGTTCATCAGGCATTTACTTGGACTATCCGCATACAAATTTTCCGACCTCTGCACGCGGTAGATTTTCCTAGTCTTTGTTTTATTAGTATAGATAAAATAGCGATTTCAGTCACTTTTACTTTTATTTGTATTGCTTTTATTAGTAAACCATGTGTTCATGTGTGAATTCGTTTTTTTGTGTATGTGTATAACTTTTCTCGTTCGGCTCCTCTGTCAAAAATGACAGAATTTCTAATAAATATTCCAAATGAGGCAGAAAATGCTATCCAAATCCGAAAATCAAAAGACTGAATTCATAGCACGTAGTGATCAGTTTTTCAAAGCTGAAGATAGAACACTGCTTCCTTTGTCAACGATGTTTTTTCGACGCCTTCAAAAAACGTCATCGTTTTCAAATCCAAATCTGATTATCTCAGCCATTCATAGGCGCACAGTGGCGGCTCGTGGCTAAAATCAGCGGGTTGCTGCATCAAAAAATTGTTAGCCATTGTTTTGTTTTTAAAGAAAATTCATGCTTTGTTTAATTGTTAATTTATACATGAATTTAAATTAGTATAATACCTAAATTATAATATAATAAAAATATATATTATACATAATTTTAATAAAATATTTATGTAATATAATACAATTTATTTATTTATACATGAATTTATAATATATATTAGCATTGAAGCCCATAGAAATAAATAAACAATTTATTGTCCTTAGTAGGCGTCCCCCCCCCCGCCAGTTCAGTTTCAATCACTGAGTAACGCTGAACACTTACAAGGGATCTGTGAGATTTACGGAATACATGCAGTTTCGATTCGGGTCGAAAGTTCGGCTGTATTTTCACCGAAAACCCTGAAACATACCAAAATTCAGATTTTGAACCGAAATTTGCTAAAAATCAAAACGAAACTAAAACTTCGGTTAGGCGCTAATTGTTACGTCCAGTGATAGTTTAAAGTGATTTAATTAATTCAGGTAGTTTGATTTTTTTTCTTTTTTTTTTGTATATGTGTGTGAAAAGTTTTGAGTTTAAGCTGAAAAAATTCCAAAATGATATGACGAGTACTTCTTTCGAAAATGGAAACTAAATTAAATTTAACACTTTTTTTGCCAAAAAAGAGTTTTAATTTATAAGCTAATCAAAAATAGTACATACACTTCTCTAGAAAAATTTAATAACTATGTTCAGAAAGAATATAGGGTAAGTCCGGGATAGTTGTCCTACTTAAGCCCTAATTCAATCTTCTTTTTTATAGTAATGATTTTTGTAGTGCACATGTAACCTATCTACTCCAAATTTTATGTAAAGCAGCATAAAAGTAATATAAATATCATATAAAATAGTGTTTACTTAAGCAATGATTTTGGCCATATATCCCGGACCTCAGGGTTAGACGCCCCACTTGATCGGGATAGATGCCCCATCCGTCAAAGAATTGGGAGTATATGTAATTAACATTTATAATTCATTATCTGGATTTGCATTTCACTTAATATCCTGTTTACATGAAATTTATTTATTAATTTATTTGTTTTTATTTAAAAAAAAAAAAAAAAAAAAAAAATTGAGCTCACACATTATGTATGCTAATCCTGCATTACACTCCCACATCAAGATATTTTCTATTCCCAATTCTTCGAATAAATTGGTATACAAGATTTGAAGCCAATCGGATATTTCTAATGAAGGCAAAACTTCTTTAATCTAAACTAAGAGGGATCAGCACAAATCGAATCTTTAATTTGGTGAACTCGGTTTTTCCGTCTCTTTTGTAGTCCGGCGGAAGCGAGGCTCAGAAAAGGGAAGAAAATAAAAGAAATTAATTCGACGCTTCTTGATTATTTTTTTTGAAAGGGTTAAATGTGAATTTTTTTCGAACTGACCAGATTGTTCGAGACGTAAATGTACGTTCTTTGAGAATATGTAGATGTTTTTTCCGTATTTCCATCCGTTCGCCCATAGCGAATTTAGAAAAACGGAAAAAGAATCGGGTTGACTCGTGCTGTGTTTCTTCTATTCACGGAAGGTGCGTAAAAAGGGCTTCTGAGCATGCGCGTGCGGATTTCGGAAGTGTGATTTTTAGTTGTGATATTTGATCAGTTTTCAATTAATAACTACTCTAATGTTCAAAATTTTAAAATTCCGAGACTCAGGTGCACCAGGAGAGGCCTTAGACAACCCTCACCTGAATTTTTAGATTTCTAGGTGCGCTAGATTTTCCTAGCTATCGCAGACAGACACACACACACATACACACACACAAAGCAAAGCTTTCTTTTATTAGTATACTAGCTAACCCGCCCGATGTTGCTCGGACCCGAGATAATAACAATCTGTTCTATACAAATATGACAGAAATCTGTAAGGCTACCGAAATAAAGTCGAATGAGCCAAACCCCGTCATAATCGGGCCCATAGAACCAGAGATACTCCTGTAGTTCCACCTTCCACCGCCAGGGGGCACAATCTGTTCTGAAAGAGGCCTTTTCAGAACACTCGACCCAACCAAATTTCCAAGTAGAATTGTAATTTAACCACGGGGAAACATTGCCAAAATAGTGGAAATCGCGAAAGTGGGTTACGCTAACAATCAGTTTCGAAAGGGTTAATGTAGATATTTTTTTTAACTCAACGGTGCGTTTTGAAGAAAATGAACGTGTCTATGATCTGGAGTCTACTGTTTGTCCGTATTCGCATTTCTCTATATTTCGTTTTTTTAGAATAGACGCGTGCCCTTCATAGTGACCCTCAGTGGTTTCTCTGGAAATCGCCGATATCTCTTTTTTTCCACTTCACTTCTATTTTGTGAGCGGGGTTGAGAGATGGGGTTGAAACAACCTCAAATGTAGTGTGAAAAAAGGTAACCTACTGGGAAATTTAGAACCTGTTACAATAGAAAAACCCTCCCATGCCGTGAAGGTCAAGGAAGATCATACGCCAGCGTTGGTGAAGTACTATAGTCGATGCCGATTTTTAAACCTGGGCTGAAAAAGGAAAAGCGCGCGAATGATCTTTGGAAATGATTTTTTCGGTGGGTTAAAATTTTAATTTTTCAAAACAAATACCAGATTTTAAAAAGCAAAGGGATGTCGATTAGGCGCGGTATTTTTAGTTTTTCGTATCTTGTTTATAAACGCCGATTCGAATTTTTAAAGATATTAGAAATCGTTAAAAATGCGAAATTGACTTCCGGTAAAAAACGTTTTGGAAAGGGTTAACGTAATTAAAAAATAAAGGTTTCTACCTAAACCTGATAGAACGTAGATGTCTTTAGGTGTGTTTGTTTTTGTTTGGTTATTTTAGAAAGCCGATGCCAGATTTTATATATCGCAGGAAATCTGAATTCGCAAAAGTGAGTCCTGCGCGCGAATTTTTTTCAAAGGGTTAATATTTGAATTTTTCAAAAACAAATACAGATGTTAAAACAAGAATAAATGTAGATATTGTCTGGTTTTTAAGTTTTTCGTACCTTGCTCTGAACCGCCGATGCAAATTTTTAAAAATCGCCGAAATCTCAAAAATCGTGAAACCGGCATACAGAAAATTTACTTTTTCGAAGGGTTAGTTTTCGTATTTTTTAAAACCAAAGGTGGCTTTAAAAGGGGCAAAGTCAGCTCTTTAATTTGGTGACTTTCGTTTTTGCGTTTCTTTTGTAGTCCGGTGGATGCAGGGCTCGGAAAACGGGAGAAAATAAAAAACATGAATTAGATGCTTATTATTTTTTTTTGAAAGGGTTAAATATGAAATTTTTTCGAACCAACCGGATCGTTTGAGACGTAAAAGTACGTTCTTCGAGAATATGTAGACGGTTTTTCTGCATTTTCAGCCGTTCTCCCATGGCGAATTTAGAAAAACTTACAAAAGAAACGGAATGACTCGTGCTTTGTTTCTTCTATTTACGGCGATAAGGATAAAGGGCTTCTGATCATGCGCGCGCGATTTCAGAAGAGTGATTTTTTATTTGTGATCTTCGACCCGTTTTTAATTAATAACTACTCTAATTTTCAAAATATTAAAATTCTGAGGCTCAGGTGCACCATAAGAGGGTTTGGACTACCTAAATCTAAATTTTCAGGCTTCTAGGTGGGCTAGGTTTTTCTAGCCATTACAGACAAACATACAAACAAACAAATGGACAGACAAACACACACACAGAGCGAAACTTCCTTTTATTAGTATAGATCAGTTCAAAATATTTTATATATTCTACGGAAGGTTAAACTCGTGTAATTTGAATTAAGGGGGTGGAGGCAGAAAAATTGCCAACAATAAAAGAAATATTATTTAAATAAATAAATAAATAAACATAAAGAGATATTATACCTCTAATACGGTGTTCCGGTATATTATTTCCGAATTTTCTGTTAGAATGCTACACTTAAGAAGGGATTTTAGATTTCTATATTGTATTTAGATTTCTATTTAGTTCTTCTGCACTGTAAAAAAAAATCCGTCAAATTTACGGCAAAAACTGCAGGCAGCAATATTGCCAGCAGTTTTTACGTAAAAATCGCAGTAAAATTCGATGTAAATTTTATCGCAAATTTTCCGTCATTTGAACGGTTATAATTGTAGTAAATTTCACAGCCATTTTTCCGTACAAATTATCACAAAAAGTTCTGTAATTTTAACAGTCATATTTCCGTACAAATTATCACAATAGCTGCTGTAATTTGAAAAGCCATTTTTTTGTAATCATTGATTTTAATCAGCTTTCATTTTTAGATGATTATTAGAATAGTCATAAAGTTCATCGTTTGTTTGAAAAACATTGGAACTCCTTATTTTATGTATAGAAATTCAATCCAACATTAAAACATTTCTTTACTGTTTTGTATATGATATATATAAGAATTCAGAATTTATTAATAGAATTTTTTTTAATGTGGCAAAACTGAGACATCAAATATTCATTATAATACTATGTGTAAATACATATACAGAGAGAGAATATATTTGTAGTACTAAAAATAGAAACACTTCAATTCTGAAGGGCGAGAAGAATTTAGATAATATATATTTTAGATAATAATAGATCATAATACCAGACTAGAATTACAAGCTTACGTTTATCTAATACAAATATAAAAAACCATTTGTAATTAAACACTGACATATAAACAATGCACGCTCGTAAGCGTCAGTTAACACACCATTTTGCTCGCTTTCACCGTCGCGCGGGAAAGAGCATGTACTCAAAAAGTAGAAGTTCCTTGCGCAGATCATGCTAGTAAAATGTCTTTGCGCGCAGGCGCCGATCAGCAGAATGAATGATGTGATCTGATTGGTTGTTCGCATGAATGAATGTTGAAATCGGAAACATTGGTTAAATCTACTGTTATATTTGCGGTATTTTTACATACGGAAATATTACGTTGCGATCTACTGGAATAAATGCAGTGAATTTGACAATCATTTTTTACAGTGTGAATATATTCTGATATAAAGAGAGGGGAAGTTCGGAATTTGTGAATTAAAATGTTCTGTACACAGCTATAAATACCAAAAACATATGTAAACACTTAAATATTTTTCACTTAAAAATGTAAGGGAATTGCAATCTTTTGACCCAACTTTCTGAAATGTAACAAATGAAAAAATTTTAATCTTTTCTTAAATGGAAAATTTATCACTACTAACACCGCCCCATGACTTGTTAGGTAATGATCCTCCGGAAGGACCATGGTCAACCAAAAGAAGAAACAGATTTTTTCCTCACAATCCTGAAGATTAAAAAAAATATTCTCACGCATCAAAGTTATTTGATAATTATAAATAGGGGATCTTATCTCGAATCACAAGTGAGGCATATATCCCAAATGCAGGTGGGGCATGTATCCATTTTATCCTGCCCCAGCTGCCCCAGCTAGTAGCTCTGGAAGTAGGAACAAATATGGATACAACCTTTAACTAACACATTATTCGATACTTGTTTCAACAACATTCACTAAATATTTCATAAACAAATTTCTAGTAAGTACATTATATTTCATCTTGTACTTGTCTCTATCTTACAAGTGTATACAATAAAAGTCATACTTACATTTCTTTGATGAATGAAACATTTATTTGAAGAAATAAATCGCTGTAACTTCGTTTAGTACGCTTTTTTATAACAATTGATAATAGAACAACGTCACTAGCTCTGCCACACATCCAATAGCAGAAATACAGTAACTAGGGCAACTAACCCGATGGGACATCTAACCTGGGTTTACCCTATTCAGGATATATATTCAGATCACTGAATCCTTTATAACTGTGTCTTTCAACAATGTCACATAGGTAGAATATGATGCCTTGTTCTCTCCAGATCAGCGTACGAACTGAGTCACTCTTCAAAGCAAACCGGGACTCATCTGTGAACAGTATGGAAGCCCATTGTTGTGTTTTCTAGGTAACGTGCTTTCTTGGCCAACATAAACGGGTAATTCTGTGTTGTCGATTAAGAGGGCCACACCCAACGGGGGTCGTCTTGCATAGAGTCCTTAATTGCGAAGACGTCTATGCATCGTAATCGCAGGTATTGTCATCCCTGTTGGTATACGATGACTTGAAATGAGCTGAGCCATAGTAGTGATGCTCCTCCTTCGGGTCAAAGAGCTAGAAAGCGATCTTGTACAGGTGTAACCCATGAGCGGTCTGGAACAAGTCTTCTTGATACTGAATTTTTGGATTCAAATTAATTTCAGAGTCTTTGGACCACACTACGAGACACATTAAGACGTCTAGCAGCACCATCTTGTGATAACCCCATTCCCATCCATGAGATTGCCCGCCATCTTAACGAATCAAGTAAATGACATCTCCTAGACATGGTAGGAGACTCCTAGACTATTTTAGTACCAACAATTCAAGATCATCAACCATAAAACATTTCACACAAATTCCCAAAGTGGGATATTTGCAGTTCCTCCTGACAAACATATTCCAATTGAATTTAACATCCAGTAACATTGAATCCAATACATTAAAATAATTGAGATGGGTATAATTTTTTCATAAGATTTTATTGAAGTTACTTATGATAATTCATATAAACCAAAACTGGTTGTACCTTAACTTTTGGAGACCAGTGCATATAATATATAAAGAAATGTACGATTTCATAAAATAAACTTTGCTGCAGAAATTAACAAGAGTGCTAACACTGAGGGATCGCACCTCTAAAATTCCGGGTTCAAGCGCAGTGAGCCTGAGAAGCGCCTGTTTTAAAATCGTCATCAGTGCCTAATTAATTCCTTTCTAACTCTCTTAAAGTGATTAGTCACCTTCAATAAGAGGTTCAAAGAGAATATTCGAAATCTGATTAAAAGAACCTTATATTTTGACCTCTAAGCAAGTTGAAAAAAAAATCCAATGCAGCCTTCACTAAGCCTTGACAGCTGGCCTGTCAGGCCGGCTGCGCCTGACCGAGGTTTAAAAGTGTTTTTGTATGGTATTTTTGAACCCCGGTATGTCTGTCTCAAAGTAACGATTACAGATACAATTTGGTAGAGGTGTGTATCTCGGGACGCTTTACCTACCTGAAAAATTTCATTTTAACCATTGTGTATTCGGAAGTGTTCCTTGTTAGTATAGGATAAGAAGAATGGCACATTCGAGTATTACCTTAAGCAGTCATCCATTAATTGCATCACGTAAATTTCGGCTTGTGGGGAAGGGGGGGGGGGTTACCCCTCCTTCCATCTATGTCATAAGTGATCCCACTCGAGTGATCTCTATTGAGCAATAAACATATACGCTGTCACATTGAGCATTCTTAACTTGCTTTTCTTATTAAATTGAATTCTACCTTGCTTACACGTGTTATTTTTATTAGTAAAAGTGAATCCGCCTTATAACGCAATATTACACGCGAATAGTGCGTATTTAAGCCAGTGATTGGATATCGAAGAACCACATTTCAGGATTCCCAATAAAGTTATTTTTAGATGTAAGACGTCATTTCGTACTAAATCGAAGACGATTTACACTTTTGCAGTTGACATTTTTTCGCTATCTCCAAAAGATTTTGAGATAGTGGATAACTTCAAAATTCCGCCACTTGGGGCGCTTCAGTCACTCTCATAGGATAGCAAATAATTGTTTTACTATAGGTAAACACTCGTTCCACAGCTCTACTTTTATCCGTTTAAAAGTTATTTGGTCGTTTTCTGACTTTAGTTCGCACCCTGTAACTTGAAAGATGGAAACCTATTTTATCGCAAAACGATACAATTTTGCCTCAATGACAGTAATGAATATCGCTATCGTTACCAAGATTTAAGTGGGTCAATGAAAAATGTAGATAAATATATAGAGAGAGTCGAATGTTTCTTTAAAATATTCGTCACACATTCTTTAATCAATTCTGACACGATATTTTGTGTTGGAACTCTTAAGATTTGAATGGTAATCCTTTGTAGAACAAAAGGCTTTTCTTATCACTTCCTCCTTCTATCTTAATGATAAGAGAGTAGCAATTGAGAATCAGTGAAGACGAAGTGCAACAGTTTATACATTAGGTAACGACGTAGTGATAGCTGGAACAGTTTATCTAAAACAAATTTGAAGCAGACTCTCACTTTCTCATGCTAGACCACCTATCATGTGTTATCAGCTCCAGAATTCTTTCTCATTGATAGCTCTAGCATATAACGACTAGAAAGAGGGAGGCCAAGATTACAGAATTTTAAACACAGCGGATAGCCACGAAAGTTATTCAACATTCAAATCTACCAAAACCGACATATTAATTAAAATTAAAAGTGTGTAAATGAACAATAATATAACACTTTTATATAATATAACACTTTTAAGAGTTCCTTGAATTAGGGTTACTTGGACCCACAAACGAAAAAAAAATTAAATCAACCCTAGAGTATTGACGTGATTAATACTAAATATTGTTCGATTATGTCAATACTCAAAACATACTAGAAGCAGGACTGATTTAATAAAAAATTGTTGCGGGTCCAAGTACTGGTATCATGTTCCATGTATTCCAAAAAACAAGTTATTTTGTAAAACAAATCTTCATACTTGAATTATTCACTTTCAGAAATCTATGAGTTTAGGTTTAGCTTGATTTTGCGTAATAAAATAAATACGCAACTGATTTCATTGTTTAAAACTAGAGACCGACTGAAAGCTCGTTTTTTTTTTCGGTGTGTTCAAAATCTTAGTTTCGGTGATAAAACAGCCGAACTTTCAGTGCATAACGATACTGTAGTCTAATCTTATAAGTGCTTGCCTATAGCAGAACCCATGAACAGACCACAGTGTCTTCGAGAATCTTTCATTCATGCTACTATTTTTTGATGATTTGAACAGTATTAACCCGGGAGAAATCTCGCATACTCAGGGTATCAATGGTTTTTACTTTGTCACCAATACAAATAATAATCGTCACCTGATTTAGACGGAGGCAAGTGTTACAAATTCTGCGATAAAGTAAGTTGAAGATTACTTTACGAAAAATAGTGGTGACAATTGTAAAAACCGTTCGGACCCTGGGTATATCATACCCGGCGCGATTACTCCCCAGTTAAAGACACAAAAGCATTAAGTAATAACCGTAACTATTCCTTTTGTAATAATAAAAAATAAAACAAGATGTGTACGACTAAAATAAAATGATGGAAATTAAAATTGTACTGGATCTGAAAGCCAAACCTGCAAGTAGTTATTATTATTTCATTTATTTATAACCCTTTTGATTTTTCCTTTTGTTTTTGATGAAGAGAGATTTCAGAGGTTGTTTATAAAACTTTATAAAACTTTTTGTATCATGATCAAGTTATACATATTCAAAATATAATTTTCGCTAAAATAAAGCCCTTTTAACTACTCACTATTTGAGTTGATTACTGTTTATGAGTAACCACTTATTGCAATCACTGTTTTTATTGCACCAATATATATATACATTGGTGTTTGACCAAACCAACTAAGTTTCTGCAAGGTAAAGTACAGTCAGGCCCAAAAAAAAAAAAAGAGAGAGAGAATCACTAAATTATCCCCCTCCCCCCCCCCCAAAAAAAAAAGAAAAAAAACGTAAATAGCCATTTAATTTTAAGTTATGTTTTCTTTCAATTTATGTTTAAAAAATAATTGTTTCAAACTCAAGCGTAACAGTAAACATTCCGTTATTTTCTGTATTTTGAAATCGCAATCGCCTGTCCCGTATGGAGTTACGAAAAAAAATATAAAATAAATACGTACATTTCCACGGTACTTTTCTGGTTGTAACGGTATTTTTGGTTTAAAAAATATACAAATTTTACTATTTAAAGAAATAGATCTTCTGAAAATCGATTTCATATTTGTTTTCATGTTTTTTCTGAAGAATTAAACTTTCATCGCCGTGTTCCGAATAGAAATACAAACATTCACCTATAGCATTTTTTTCCTTCTTTCAATAGTAGCTTTCATTTTTTTTTTTTTTTTAATTACAATTTCAAAGAATGTTTTTTTGTCGGGAACTCGTTTATCGCAATTGCCGGATTTTTTGTTCTAACAAGGGAACCACTTTTGAGCATCGAGACCTGATGCATTTTGTAGTCTTACATAAAAGTTAGAGATCCGGCAAAATTTCTCCGTTAAAATCATATTTTATATATTTTTTATACTTTAAATTTTTTATTATTGGATTTTTAATTGTTAATTGTTTTTTCATGCCAAAAGTGAATTAAGTCGCCATATAGAGTGCTACGAATCCATCACACACAGCAGACGACTATGGCATTCGGGCAAGGCTGCCGGGAAAAGTTCTACGGTAACGAATTAAGCCAACTTTTTCCACGTCAGAATGCAAATATAATGTTGTAATTTTTCAAAATCAAATTGTTCTTGAAGGAAGTTTTAAACTTTTTTCAGTATTTTATACTTATTATTAACTAATTTGTATTTTTAACTGTTTTTTTTTTTTTCAAAAAAAACTTCTATGTTAAAAGTCCGAAAAATGGTCTCGAAAATTGCATTTTCATAAAGTTATGCTGCTGTAAAATCAAAAAATATGATTTTAACAGAAAACTGCGAACTGCACCAAAAGTGTTCCCTCGTAAGTGCTTACGGAGATATCATTGCGGGTTTAAACAGAATTGCGCCAAGGGTTTTTCGTTCTTTATACTGAAATTGTAAAACTCTGGAATTTTGAATACGCGTTTAATATTACTTAGGTTTTCAAAGGAACTTTTGGTCAGAATTGAAAGTTTAATAGATTTAAATATCAGAAATTAAATCGGCATCACAACAGGGACCCCTTAGTTCGTTTGGAAAAATTATCGTTTAATAAATATAAAATCATACGAATTCGAGAGTGTATAGCCAAAGGCACAGTGGGGTCCCCAACATTAAGTTCCTTTGGAAAGATTTTCGTTAAAAAATGTATAATAAATACAGACCGGAGCGTGCTTAGTACGCCTGGTGTACGCTGCTGAAGGCAATGGGGCACACAACTCTAGGTTTGTTTTGGATATATTTTCGTTTAAATATATACAATAATACAAATTCCGGAGTGTACTCTGCCGAAGGCAATGGGGCTTCCAACATTAGGTTCGTTTGAAAAGATTTTCTTCTAAAACTATCAAATCATTCAATGCTGGTTTTATTTTTTAAGGTTATTATCACGGACCAGGGCAACGCCAGATGGGTCAGCTATTAAGAAATAAATTTAATATGTTAAATAAAAGAAAGAGGTCTCTCTGTGTGTGTCTTTCGGCGATGGCTAAGGAAATCTATCGTATGTAGAGATAGGCAAATTTGGATAAGGATACACGAAGACAGGTCCAAATGCACGTGAGACTCAGATTTTACATTTTTTAATAATTAGGCAAGATATTAATTAAAAAAACCTTATTAAACTCTAACGAACGCGCACCAATTCTTCGCTGCTAGTCGGCATTAAGATTACATCGACGCATGGGGACTCCGAAGCGTTTCAAATGCAGGAGTGCAATAGTAAACATTCCGTTTTTTTCTGTATTTTGAAATCGCAATCTTTCTGGTTCCCTATGGAGCTACGAAAAAATAAATACGCATATTTCCAAGGTACCTTCCTGGTTGTAACGGTTATCTGTGCTGGTTAAAAAAATATAAATATTTACTATTTAAAAAAATATATCTTCTGAAGATGGATTTCATATTTGGTTTCAGGTTTTTCGAAGATTTAAACTGCCCGCAGCGTTTCCCTAATAGAAATATAAACACTCACTTATAGCAAATTCTTTTCTGCTTTCAATGGTACCTTTCATTTAAAAAAATATGAATAATTACTATTTCAAAAAAAAAAAAAAAAAAAAAAAACAATCTGGAAGTTGTTTATTGCAATGGCCGTTTTTGTTTCTAAGTGCTTACGGAGATATCATTGCAGGTTTTTCGTTTATTTTCGCCTGGAGAGGGTTAATATGTTAGAATTTATTATCGAGAATTACACATGATCACAAAATTATGGAATCCTTTTGGGAAAATGCTTTTTTGAAGTTTGATGACTTATAATACTACATTTTTTCTTAGTAATAACCATAAATGCTACATAACACGGGAAATATATTTAATCAAGAATATCAAGTAATACAGTTTGTTCAATTATTATTATTCTATCAAAAGGTATAGTCAAATAATCAGAAAAAGCAGTAAAACTTTTTTAGGTTGATGTGAATTATTTTTCTTTCTTATTCTTTCGAGTGCCAGCGAAATTTCATTTTGTTAAAGAGTGAATCAAGCCTTAGGGTATGATTTCAAAAAAATAGATGTCATGATTTGTGTGTTATGATTGCTATCAAGTTGCTAAAGGTTTCATGGTTTTTACTTCATTTGATGTGTCCTGTTAATTTTTGAACTAGTAAAGCTGAATAAAATTAAGTATACGTCGTAAATAGTTGATTAGCTACCCAGAAATAAAAGTATAATATTGTTATGTGGTTATATTGCTATGTGTAATATTGAGTATTGTTAAGTGCAGAAAGCTACAGTTCGGAAAAAAATTCGAAGAAAACTAACCAAGGGGTGAGTCGCACAAAACAAGAGTTGCAAAGATACTGTAAAGAAACCATTTTTACTTGTATGTGCAGGTGCGTGAGAACCAGTGTTTGGTATCTGAGCGTTCTCGTGTGAAAATTCTAAAAGAGCGTTTCCTACATATTTTCTCACGTCGGCGTTACTTTGAAATAGTGGCAATCCCGAACTTATTTTGTGAACTAAAGAAAACTTTAGAAGTATAACTGATAGCCTTGACCATCCAGAATGATGGGACTTGCTTTGCGGGTGGCCTGTCTTGGTGAGAAAAGAACCTCCGTGAGAAACCAAAAGTGCAACTACTTTATATACTTTTTTTAAAAAGGAACCAATAACGCATTCGTTTGAAGGTGATGTCATGGTCCCCCACTACGAGTGGCCCTGATAAGCTCCTCCTCGGACTGTGAAAACCATGAGCAAGAGAATTTTAATTAAGAGTTCAGTTCGAGAAAAAGAGAGAGAGGTGTCAGACCTCTGCTGAAACCTCTGCCAAGTATCCAGGTGACTGCAAAAGATGCTGAGAGGCGCCAGACCTCTATTCTAGAATACAGGGTACGCCAAGTATCCGGGTGACTGCGAGAGATATGCTAAGAGGTGCCACACCTCTATTCTAAATTACAGGGTACACGAAGTACCCGGGTGACTGCAAGAGATACTCGGAGAGGTGCACAGACCTCTGTTCGAAATAAAGGGTGCGCCAAGTACCCGTGTTACTGCATGAAAATCCGGCTGCAAAACGCTCCGTGGTGATAAAAAAAAAAACCTTTTGAGATGCAACCTATGTTCTGGATAAAATAATCCTACTGAAACAAATCTGACTGTTAATTATCATGAATTTTATGGACATTGATGTCTAATCTGCTTTGATTTAAAATATGTGATCGGCATGTCGAAGAACCCATATAAGCTTTATTCAAAATTTTAGATCGTAATGCCAAAATTTTTCATCTACAAAGAAAATCTTTGTTTACGCAATAAAGTTATCTTTCAGATGTAAAGATTTATTTTCATCGCTTAGTCCTAACAGCTACCAAAACATCACTTCTTGGATTATCTAAGAAAGGGCGTTACAACAGGAAAAGGTGCAGGAGAGCAATTGATGGTAGACGAGTAAGGTTCCTGTGTTTAGGTCTCTTAAAAAAACATCTCAGTGTATGCAAAATGAAATGGCGCACGGCAATGTGGAATTGAAGCAAAGTACATTTCTGTGCAGACTGCAGTATTTTGGTGTAAATGCTAGAATACCATGGGGGGGGGGGGGCAATTTTCTCAATCAAACTAAAGTTGAAAAGATTAAACTAGCAAAATGCATGTTGACTAGACAGAGATAGGGCCGTATTATTTGGAGTGATGAGACTAAAATTCCGATGTTTGATAGTGATAGCATAATGTATGTAAGCAAAGGAATCGAAAAGTATTTATATTCGGATCGCATTACACCTTCCGTGAAACACTCAGTTAGTATTATGATCTCGAGTTGAATGAGATCGAAAAGTGAAGGCAAAATGTATATGATTTATGGGAAAATAAATGCCAAAAAATACATAAATGAGATTACATTAATCCAAACTGTGATATTTAGTAAGGTAACAAAGTATTTCTCAACAAAATTCAGATGCATGTCATTTTGCTGCTACATGCATAAAATGGTTTCAAGATAATCACATCCCACAAATGGAATAGCCTGAGAATATTTCAGACCTTAACTCAATTAAAATCCTGTGGAGACAACTAAAGAAACTTGTTTGTCAAAGCAACTCTGCAATTAAGCCTCATTAACATCAATAACTGAATCTAGGTTCCCTATTAAAATAGTCACACAAAACTAAAAAACTTGGCTCACTTCACGGGAAGGTGTTTTAAGGCTGCTAATATTCAAATAAGAAATAACTATCTCGGTGAAAGATTTTGTCTAACTAATTTTCTATATATATATTTGTTTTCTCTTGAAAACTTCTATTTCAACAGAAATAGCCTTCTAACAAATATTTAATCATTTAAATTATCTTTTCATTGATATTCAATTTTATGGCTTTACTTCAAAATTAAATGCTGTAATGAATTATCAAAGAATGGATTTTTTCCAGTAGATTTCCGCAATTTTAGCCACTACTGTATTTTTCTCGGTAACATTGCTCGGAAACTCGGAGATGTCATTTCGGATTTTAAAACACGCCGATTTCGTTAAAAAATATCAAATCAAACAAATTTGAGGTTCGTTTGCAAAATTAGACGGATAGATGTGGTAGCGTATGCTTAAGCCCGTGCTTACGCAACCGAAGCAATGGGACCCTCAACACGTAGGTTTGTTTGGATAGATTTTTGATTAAAAATATAAAATCACTTAATCCCTCCCGGAGAAAAATGTCTAAATTCAATACTGATTTTAGGTAAATGTTAGGTGATTATCCCGGGCCCGGGCAACGCCAAGTAGATCAGATAATTAGAGATATAATTGTAGCCTACTTTTCCATAATTGTATTAAAAAAATGAAAAATGTTTCTTTTATTTTTGGTTCGGGTTGAAGTGTGTCGGATTTGGGTAGGGTTTTGGTTAAACGAATTTTTTTATGTTGTTGGGTTATGATCGGGAATTTTCAGGTTCCAGTCGGGTTCCGTGCAGGATTGTAGACTGGAGTCATCCAACTGTGCAAAGCATCATTGAAAATTCCAGACGGTATTTTATATGCGCTGTCCCGTATTGTTGACTACTAAATTACGCAAAAAAAGTCTGTTGTCGTTCGCGCATGCATAGTTAAAAATTATTTCATACAAATTGCTCACATTTCTTCAAATACTGAATATATTTATATTCTATTCGCAGCATATTGTTTTGATGGTACTTTGTCCAGTTTTCTGAAAATGGCGTTAAATTTGGTTGAAACACGTAACAAACATGCTGGAATTTTTTTGCATTGCAAACCTTTATATCGCTATGTACAGGATGGCCATATTTAAAGTTACAGTACTCAGCGTGCTCTGTAGCGCGATTTAATTGCTAGAATGGAGGTAAATTTTGTATTATGATTAAACAAGACGTAGGAATAAGGATTCTGTGAAAAAAATTAGTTTCAAATGTAACCGCTAGGTGTAAATGTGCCGCTGTGTAATAAAAAAGTTTCCATATTGAGATTGATTTTAATCGTTAAATGTGCTAAATTAAAGTTAATTTTATTTCAGCGTTGATTCTGTATTTTTTAAACTCTCGTTTCTATTGCACAGCGCTACATTTCCACCTAGCGGCAACGCTTGGAACTATTCTTACACAAAAGAACACAAACGTTGAACAGGGCCCAGATAATCATGTGCTACAGCTACAGATCATTTCAAGTATTTTTCTTTACAGGGTGATTATAAATATTATTTATTTTTTAGATTTGTTTTTGGTCCTGTTATTTGTCCTTGTGACCAAACCTTTGCTGAAAACAATGAAGGTAAAACGCGTTCTTTATATTCCTGAAGTTTAAAAAGAATTCCTCAAGTATTTCTCTAGATATTCGACAAAATATATAAAATCAAAAGTGTCCAGTGTCTTTTGACTTGATTTTTTGGTAGTTCGAATTTTCTTTGAACTATATTTTGCTGCAAAAATTCCGACTTATTTGCCAAGTCTTATTATGCAAATCGCACACCAATACGACAATATGTTACAGTTTTAAATATATATTTTTTAATTTGTGAATTTTTCGAAGTTTAAGGGATTTTTTCTTTTAATTATTTTGTTTTTTGTTGTCACAAAAGATTCGACTTTTTGGCAAGTTTTATAGTGCAGGCCTCACTCTTGTATGACAAAATTCATTTATTTTTTTATGAATATTTGAAATATCTGAACTTACATATGAATCTCTTTAAACTGTTTTTGTTTATTTTACCCCAAAGAAATCCGACTGTTTGACAAATCTTATGTTGCATATCGCACCTCGATGTGACAGTTTATGACTTTGTTTATGAATTTTTGAAATGTCAACTGACTTATGGGCAGAATTGGGCAATATCGAAAATACATGGTATTTGAAATATATTTTCAAAATACATTCGTATTTTGTATTTTAAACCGATAAAATAAAAGTATTTTGGTAATGTATTTTGTAATTCTTCTTTCAGATGTTTTATATTTTTAAAATACTCAAAATACATTTTTCCAGACTTCAAACTGTCATGTTTAAACCACAAATCAGCGATTTGCAACAGGGAAATACATATCTGTTTTGTTTTGTCGAGTCCTGGAATTCGTTTCTGGAAAAAAATCTGTAACATCGTTGGAAGCTGAATTATGCATGAAAATTTGCATATTTCCTTATACACTTTAAACTTTTACTTGTAACAATTCTACGTGTGCTATAGAAACCTGTTCTTCTATAGACCTTCTAATAGATTCTAATAGTTCTTCTAATAGATTTTTTTTTTTTTTATTAGTTTTGCTTCTTTACTTTGGAAATTTATAATTTCAAAAAGTTTAATCAATTTTGCAAAAGCACTTTGCATTTGGATTATGCAATTTAATGCCCAATTTTTTTTCTATTTTTTTTTCTGTTTAAAATGTATTTTCAAAACACATGTATTTTGTATTTGTTTTGTTTTTTAATTTTGAAAAGTATTTTGTATTTTAGATTCTAAAATGAATGTATTTTGTATCGAAAATAGTTTTTCGATGTATTTTGCCCAGTGTATTTTGTATTATGGAACATCCTTTACTCGTCACTCGTGTATTTGTAGTTTCCATTCATTGTTAAATGTTTGATTTTGATTGAAATAGCACGTAGGTGAAAGTGAATTTGTCCCATTCCTCAAATATTTAAAAGTAGGTTGCACTCTACTGCCTTTTCCCGCTTTCTCCCCTGAGATTTCATGAAGTTGTTGCAGATACCTTTTTCCGATTTGACATCTGTCATTCCCACGACCTATAAAATCCCGCCTTTTCAAGCACTACTCCTTTTTCATTGAACCTGCATTATTGTGGTTTGGCAGATCGCCAGATCACTAAACAGTGTCTGCAAAGTCACTTTCACTAGGTATACACGCAGATTAGAATTATCAAATTTACCTTGGAATAAGAACTACATTTATGAAGATTAAAAAATATTAAGTTACAAACTTAAAGACAGTTTTAACATAGTTGCTTTAATTTTAACAAAATTGTATCCAAAGGGTAGTAAGATATTTTTGATTATCACGCAATATATCATGGGTCATGGGGGGCTGTGCATATATAACGTTATCACTTTAGGGGGGAGGGAGCGTCTGGCACTTGATATCCTAAGATATCTCTAGGGGGAGGAGGATTGTCTTTTGATATCCTTCTAATTTTCTTCTCTTTTTTATGGTAACTTTTTTTACATCAAAATAGTCTGTTTTTACTTCTATTTTCATGAAAATACAGTTGTTAGTAAAACCGTTAAATGATTATAAAATTATTTCATTCCAAAATAGGGAATACCCCAACATTTGACATTCTTATTCATCTGCCCTATACGCATAGAATCCGCTGTTTGAGAAACCAGGTGCGAATGCGAAGTATGCTTGAAATGATATTGGTTGTGTTTACTAGAAAGAAAAGAGAAAGAATGTGGTCCACCTGTTTCGTTTGTTTTGTAAGAAATTCTGCTTGCCCCTCCCCGTGCAGGGGGCAAGTGTAAGAAGACAATATTACTATTGAATACTTTTATATAGTAACTATTTATAATAAGTATAAAGTTATTTCATATGTAACAGAGATATTTTATTGACTCTATATTATTCTCTTCATTTGAATCAGTTAAGTTGCGAATAATAAGTGTAAAACCTGTCTGTATATCACTGTAAATATATAAGAAGAATAACAAAAAAAAAAAAAAAAAAAAAAAAACATTGTAAAAATAAAGAGTTTTTAGACATTGATAACGATATCATTGGCAACGGGGGGTCTAAAATTACCAAAAAGTTGATATCGTTATGTATGTATGGCCCCTTGTCAAATGCGAAAAAATAAGTTATCAGGTGGGCGATATTGACGGGATTTTCGAAACACACCGTCATTTCAAGCGTATAATCAGTGGATGAAGCAAACATGTATGGAGTTAGAAATTTTAGTTTAAAAATGAAATCAAATAAGTAGCCCACAGGAATAAGTTATATGTTATTAAATAAAATTTTTATTTCTAAACATGTTTATTTTATTCACGGATTATACGCAGAAAATAACGGTCTGTTCGCATCTAAACAGAAACTAAATCCATCAGAAAAGTTGTCAACTTATTCAGCATAAATGTTTGGCATATTACAGCCTTTGACATTATTAACCATTATTTATAGAGTGTGCCCCCCCCCCCCCCCAAAAAAAAAAAAAAAATTATATGATACTTAACGAAATTTCAAAAACGTTTTTATTTGTTCTAAACTACGATAAATGTTCCAATTGCCTCCCTCCAGCTTTTAGAGATGCATGTGCAAGCTTACTCGTGTTCGCGAAGACTCATTTCAGCGTGTCAAGTTATTGTGTCATCATGACGAAGTCGCTGTTTTATTTGGTAGGCCATGCAACGTAATCTATCCACTCCACCAGACTTCTCACGAAACAGTCTTCTCAGTTCTTTTTTATTGAAAAAATAAATTTCATAATGCAAAGACACTCGTTTTGTAACGGGAGACGTTGCCTTTGCGCTATTCAATTGCATCGCCGCACTATTGATGACATACTCTGCCCCATGACCTTGGTGATTTTGCTATAAAATCGGTCGCAAAATAGTTTGAAAATGGATTAAAAATGGATTCAACGCCTAATCCGTCGGCCTATTTTTATGAAAATATGTACAATTCTGGCGACAGGATATTCGGTCCAATGGGAACCCAATCGAAAGTTATCGTGTTTATTCACACACAGACTTCCAAATCATGATTCCAATACTTTCCTGACACTGTGTTTGGAAAGTAATAAAACGAGTGACAGTCAAACGTCAGGAGGAATCCTTCAACTCTAAAAATGTTTGAAAATCTTGAGGAAGTTTCCTCGGCGCCAGGGATGTCAGCGAAGAAAACAAGCGGAAAATTTTAGACTCTAATAAAATGAGTTACTATTTAATTTGACTGGAGTTCCGCGCAATTTGAGCTTTTATCTATTTTAGAACAGCATTTCGGAGTGTTCTTAGTGGATATGACATTCAAAAATAGAGGGTGGGAAAAGGACGCGGGAGTGAAAATCATGCGGGTAAATATAATTACAATAATAATAATTCCTTGTGCCATTACCAAAAAAAGAAATATATCTGGAGTGACTCCACTTGACTTTCCGATCACTGAAACACGGAAAGTAACACAAAAACACAGAAAGTAAAAAAAAAAAAGAAATAATAATAATAATAATAAATTATGACACAATGGAATCGATTAGATTCGAACGTTGGAGAAACTCCCGTTTTGAAACGAGAGACATTACCTCTGTGCCACAAATGCTGGATGAGATCACCACACTATGGATCACGTATACTCTTGTCCCATTTCCTGGGTGATTTTCTCTATAGAATCGGTCGCAAAGGGGTTTAAAAGGGGTTTTAAATGGATTTAACACCTATACAGTTCTTGCGACAGGGGTATATAACTAATTCACCCAATGGGAGCTCAATCTAAAGTACCGTTTGGGAGTGATCATGTTCACTCACACAAATCATGATTCCAATACTTTCCTTACGGAAAGTAAAACAAGAAATTGACCTGTATATTTCAAGTTTTGAATTTTGAATTTTGTGCTTGGAAAATACAGTCGATAAATTACTCAATACTTCAAACAATTATTACATGGCTGAAAATAGATAAGGAAAATATCGTTTTATCCATCCGTCATACCGGGTTCTTTTCTATTTTTAACACTTTCCAACCTAGTTGAAAAGTGTTTATGACTTCGGTTTGTTTGGCCGTATGGCCGTCTGCCGTCTGGCCGTCTGCCGTCTGCCGTCTGTCCGTGCTCTAACTCCCGTAAATATGCTCGGATTGCCCTGCAATTTTTATATGTTATAATCGTTATCTATAGCATGTTCCCTATTTCAACGGAAGTGTGTATCACATATAGTTTTTTTACAGGGACACTCAAAAGAATTCCGTTACATTGCGGTCTATGGGGAAAAATCATTTGCGGTTAACTTAAATAATGTTTCACTATTTTAAACGCATTAAAATTTATATATATCACTAAGGTGCATTAGAAGAAGCTTAATATGGAATAGGGTGTGCATAGCACTTATACTTACTTTACAGGGACAGTCAAAAGAATTCCGTTACATTACGTCTATGGAGAAAAATCGTCTGCGGTTTATTTAAATATAATGTTTCACTATTTTAAACGCATTGAAATTTATATAAGGTTCATTACAAGAGACTTACTACAGAATATTGTGTGCATAGCAGTCATCGTTCATTTACAGGGACACACAAAAGGATTCTCTACTGTATGTTAACAATAATTCCTGCAAGTGCGTTTTAAGTTACTGAATGCGATTTTAATTTTAAATCGCTTTTTGTATATTACGTGGTGTGTATAAATTCTGTAGATCCTATACAGGGAAGCACAAAAGTTCGGGAACACATTTCCGTATTATTTAACTCCAGACGGAGAATTTTAAACTGTGCTACGTGTTTCCTAACTGAACTAAAATTTAGCATCCTATGTAGTATATATACAAATCTATAGATCCTATACAGGGCTGAATAAAAGTATTCGGATTACTTAGATGTTATATTTTAGCTTATTAAAGAGTATGATTCGTAAAATTATTTTGGAAGCGTTGGAAAGTGTTACATAATCTATGCTTGACGCATGATTTTTCGTTCTTGTTTAAAATTGCTATCCATTTTCCCATTTCATTGAGAAGATAATTCGACCATTTCATTTGTTCATAGCCAGTGCATAATTTGCGCCAGAGCTCAGCCGGTACTTCTCTGATTTTAAAGAATATTTAAATATTGATAGGAATTCACCGGATCTCATAAATACTACGCTCCGAAGCCCACCAGAACAGCGAAGCGATGTGTGTTGCGTTTTTCAAGAAGAAATCCTTGGCGAATAGGATTTTTCGAAGATTTTATTATTTATAAATGCATATAGATATAAGTCAAAATATATTAAACATTTTCTTTTGCTGAAGACGAAATTGCTTCAAATTTTACAATTTATGTATGAAATATAAATATGCGGGTGAAGGGGTTGGGGGATATACACCACGGTTGTTATTAATGCAGAATATTAGAGCTCCGGTACTTTTATTTACCCATCATACGTAGTATAAGGTAAGTCTTGTAATCGTTTTGAAAAAAAAAACTTTTTTGACGGATTTACACGTTTCAGACACTGGAGATTCCGAAAAACATATTTTTAGAAAAAAAATTGCCGTCCGTCTGTCTGTGTGTGTGTGTCTGTAAACGCTCTATCTCTCGAACAAATTGAGATAGAGTCTTGAAATTGGGTATGTACTTAGTATGTAATAATGGGGAGAAGCTTATTGAATTTCAGTAACCTCGATAATCCGGATCTATTTTTTTCGGACTCTCGAAATATTCGTTCTGATAAAAGTTATATAAAAAATTTCGAAATTGTTTATTTTAAGGAGTAAATATTAAAGACAAAAAAAAAAAAAAATGCATAAAGAATAAAGTTGATCGGACAATGATCTGCCGAGGTATTTGTAATCCTATTTTCCAAACTCTTCGATTTTTCATGACCCTGTATTTCATTCAAATTTCAATTCAAAGATATATTTTAATTGGAAATGAAACGCTTCATCCGACGCAGTAAACCGTTAGTTAATAGAATTATCAATTTTAGAGTTATAAGGATGTTTATTTTATGCAATTCAGTAATAGAGCCTTTAAAGTTTAGGACGTCATCAAGCCACGATTTTATTCGAATTGCAATGCATTTTATAGATAGTTTACACGTGTTTTAATTTCCTATTTTATATTATGCATATCCATGATGGGTAAGTATTACGGTGGCCCCCAACGACTAGTTTTGGTTAGAAATTAAGCTCTATTCATAGCTCTCTGTCGAATAGCTGCTTATGTGAATCAAATATCAGAAATTAAGCAAGAATTGTATAGCTACAAAAGAAAAGATAAATCGCGGTTGTTTGCAGAGAAATAAAACATTCACTCGCCAAAGGATAAGGAACACGCACAAATTATATAAAAATATGGCCCCGGTGGAACTGGCTAAAATTTTGATAGGTTGTAGTTCATGCGATCAGGACCGTGTGAAGAGGGGGCGAAGGAGGCCCTCGCCCCGGGCGTGGAAATTGAAGGGGTGCCAAATTGATAGTACCAACCACGGTTTTATTTATTTACTCATTTTTTGATCGTCGATCATTTTGTTTCTTTTTCTCGTCATTCTCTTATTTTCTGTCGCAAAACATCATATAAGTGCAATTTTCTCATGTTATATAGTTGTTTGGAATTTCTGAATTAATCCTATCACTATGTCCTGGTGTCCACGCGGACCCCAAGCACTTTCAACAAGTTGTCAAAAAATCTATCATTCACTGAGTAGTTTCAGCCGGTGACATCTCATATAATAATGTTTGTAACACACGGTAAAAATTAAACTGTACAAATATAAGTGGTACTTGTTTTTTTTTAATTTGAAAAGTAGATAGCATATTTGTCCTGAGCAACAACAGGCCATGTTTCGATAGGACATAGTGATAGTGTTAAAATTAAATCTTTTAAACTTCCAAAATGAACGCGAAATGTTTATTTCTGTTTTTGCACTTTATCAATTTCTGACACGTGTCACAAAGAGTGGGAGTGGGAGTGGGGGGGGGGGGAGCGCTAAATTGAAACTTTGCCCCGGGCGCAATTTTTCGTTGCACAGTCCTGCATGAGATTCCAATGTCTCAATGGGCAGAATCTTGAAAAATGGCTAGTTTTGGTGCTTGACCATCGGAAGATCTTAATCATATTACATAACTGACAACCTTTTGCCCATTGAGACATTCAATCTCATAAACTTCAACCTATCCAATTCTACCTGGGCCTTATTTCCGATTTTTTATTCCTGTTATTATCAGAGAAATGAACTTTTTTTTAGTTCTATTAGACTCGGTTCTTGCTTTTATTTAGAATAGAATATATAATTTGCAAAATGAAGATGATATTATGAAGATGAAGTAAAGTGATTCTAGCACGGAGACACATAATCATTAATCCCTTTTTCTAAAATTATGAGGTGTTCATAAAAGCTTTTTAAGACCTTCGCTCTGTTCCTTTATATATTTTCGTGAGAAGACGGAATCTGTCCTGTTATTTATATTTACTAATTTAAAATACCTTAAATGCCACTTCCTTAGTCAAAAGTTATTTGTGCTATGCGGTGTATACTATACATTTTTTAATCTTTAACACTAAGAAACATTATTCCGAATTAATTAAATTTGTTTTATATATTTCCACATTGAAAAAGAAAAAAAAGTTTTAGCATTGATAAAATACTGATTTATTAAAGAAAATCTCTTGCTTTTTTTTCCCTTTTAAAACTTGCATCGATATATTATTACGTTTTACACTTATCATATCGCTAATAATGCTTATCCGGATTGTCGCAGAAAAAATAGCAGCAAAACGTTTTATACTTCTATTTCTAAAAAAACAATCTTCGCAACATATTTTTACATCATTTTCAATAGAATCAAACTACTCCGAAGTATATTGTTTGGAAATAGTGGTGTTAAAACTGTTTCGCAACAATTCTGCCGTTCAATCCTACTAATTATATTAACTTTATTATTTTGCGTCGTTCTACTACTTTTGTTATCTTACTTTTTTAATTATCCTTTTGTACAATATTATAAATGTATGTCGCGGCCCAACTAACGTCAGAAACATGTGTTTGCGAGAATAAAAGGTTGAGTATGGCTGTTCTAGACTATACTAACAGAACTGCGAACTGATGAGGAAGCACTCAGAGAAACAGTGAATGAAGAATTCTGAAAGGGAATTAGATTCAAGTAACGAATCGGCATTTTTTGAATTTCCTGATTACAGTAAAACCTCCATAAAGGACACTCCCGAATTGCAGACACCTCTATTTAGCGGACGCTTTTTCGATACTCAACTCCTATATACAGTAAAACTTCTGAATACTGAACACCTCGGGGGGTGCGAAATTTACCCACTATTTAGATGTAAAAATTAACAAATACAGTAAAACATTTGAATACACCTCGGGAGGGCGAAATTTGTCCGCTATTCAGAGGTAAAAATTAATAAATATATAGGTGTTAGGGATCGAAAACGTGAACGCTAAAAAGAGGTGTCCGCAATTCGGGAGCGTCCGTTTTGGAGTTTTTACTGTATATAGCTGTTGGGGAACGAAAAAGCGTCCGCTAAATAGATGTGTCCGCAAATCAGGACTGTCCGTTATGGAAGTTTTACTGTATTTGTCAGGTTCTCTCACAGCTGCAAGAGTTGAAAGCTATTCTTAAGGGATTAGCATATTGTATGTATGGTATAGGTATCTATTGTGTACCGTTAAAGGCGTCCTTTAGAAAATCTTAATCCGAAGGGTGGCGAGTTGAACAGAATGAAAGAAGTATTTCCATTGCAATGTGGTCTTTCATATATGGGAAAGCTATTGCACCCTTTTGTTTAGGAAGACAGATCCGTCAAGAGGGAGGAAGGGTTGTCAAGGACCCTTGGAAACAGAGGAGAAACCCCGTAGAAAGGAGGGTGCTCTGCAGTTTACGAGAGAGAGAAAGTTAGTTCTAACGTAGGAAGCGAAGGTGTAAGGTCGTTCAGAGTTGGAGCTCTGAGACCGGTGTTGAGTTCGGACGGAGCAGCGAAGTGTGAAGATTGCTCGGGGAATGAGCGCTGAGAGCGGGTGTGAGATGAATAGAAATCTCAGTGTGGAATTAATGAACGTAGTCTAACGGTACACGTAAAGTGTTTCTATAATTATTTTGATTTAATATTAAACCGGATACTTTACCTCCGAGTTTAAGTGTAAATATTGTTAATAAAGTGTTTGTTTAAGTGTAATAGAAAGAGTTAGGTTTTTCTTGAATATACATCACGTATTGTGTCCGATATCACGTATTCATATCGGTGGTGGCAGCATATCAAAAGACCGGATTATATTTCGAAGTTGTGTGGACCGAGAAGTGGAATCCGACAATGTTGGCAGCGACGGGATCTGAATCACCGAAGACCAGTGCCAGTTAACCGTGTTACAGAGAGTTTGTGCCGGATCGCCCAGCGGAAGTGTTCGTGCCCTATCGTTGTAGACTAGTGCCAGATAGCCGTGTTACAGAGAGTTTGTGCCGGATCGCCCAGCGGAAGTGTTTGTGTCCTATCGTCGTAGACAACCAGTGCCAGTTAGCCGTGTTACAGTCAGTTTATGCCGGATCGTCTAGCGGAAGTGTGTGTGCCCTATCATCGTAGACCAGTGCCAGCTAGCCTTGTTACAGAGTGCCTTGCCGGATCGTCCAGTGGAAGTGTTGGTGCGGTGTGTAGTGTTAGTTCCAGTGTTTGTGTGTAGTGTTTGTGGACACAGTGATTCAAATTACAGTGATTGTGGCCCGAGAGTGCAAGATTTACCCTGTGGAAAAGTGAGCAGAGAATTGCCCAGCGAATAAAGTACGAGGTAAGGTGTTTTGATCATTTTACTCTACTGACATTCTCGAACCTACTGTTTTTTATTGTGTATAATTGATGGTAATTTGGGTTAATGTTGTAGTTAATTTATGATAATTTATGTGCAATATAATAATTGGTCTAAATCAAATGAGATATTAACAGCCATTTTACACTATTGTTTTAAGAAAAGGATCTTATATTAATTACTAGAAGTGATTTTCAAATTGTTTTAAACGGATAAGATTAATGATTAAAATTAATGCATTGTGTTAATAGTTGGAAGGAATAATTGAAATTTCTTAAATTTAAATTATTATTAAAGTAATATTTAAATTAAGTGATATTGTTTGCTTTAAGTTTGAAATATTGATAGTAAATGAGGAAAGGAAATTTGTGTAGAATTTAAATTAAATTGAAATAACCTTCAAGGAAGAACTGAAGGCCCAGAGGAAAAAAAAAGTGCTGTGATTTACTTTTTTATGTCAAAACAAATTTTGAAAATTGAAATATTTTATTGAGATTAAATTTAGGAATTTATGTGTATTTCATGCAAATTTTTGTTAGGTGGATATTTTTATGTAGTGATTAGCATCAGTGTTTTATTCAAATTGCAACGTATCAGTATTATTGTGTAAATTGTATTTTATTATTTAATGGTATAAATTTAAAATCTGTATTGCATAATAGTCAAATTGAGATTATTGTTACTTTGTTATTGGAAGCAAATTGTGGGGTATCATTGTCTAAGGAAATTTATTATTGTATTATTACTTATTTGAAATATGTTAAATAGTATAATATGTGGAGGTAACTTATGAGGGTAGGATTTGAGGAAGTATTAATTTGATATTGTGATTAAGTATTGTTGTAGGGTGGTGATAATTATCAGTAGAAGGCATGGCTTTCTTACTAAAAATAAAAAGGGTGGATCTTCAGGCGATATGTGAAGAGTTAGGGATTGAAGTTTCGGAAGATGATACCAGGTTTAAGCTTAAGAAAAAGATAGTGGAGAGCGACGAATATGAAGAGGGGGCTGTTATGGAATTATCTAACACTATTGTTACGGAGCGGTTAGAAAAGTTAGAAAAGGAGGAAAAGTTACAACGAGAAAAGTTAGAAAGGGAGGAGAGGTTAGAACGAGAAAAGTTAGAAAAGGAGGAAAAGTTACAACGAGAAAGCTTAGAAAGGGAGGAAAAGTTACAACGAGAAAAGTTAGATAGAGAAGAAAGGTCTGAAAAATTGAGATTGAAACATGAGTTAGAGTTGGAAAGGATAAAAATTCAAAGTTCGGCAAACAATTCTAATGGGTCTAGAGAATATAATAATGAGAGTAGCCTAGAGAAAATTGATTAAAAGTGTTAAAACTTTGTCTATCAAGGTTCCAGAAGGGACTGAGGGATGGAATCTGTTTTTTAGCAGTTTAGAACAGACATTCCAAACAAAAAATGTACCGGAAACCCAGCAGGCCGAAATTCTGCTAAATATGTTAGGAGATAAGGCCGATAATTGCTAATATACACTACTAGGGGAAAAATTGAGAGTTATGAGAAGTTAAAGGAATTAGTTCTAAGGGAACAGGAGCCGACACCGAAGGCGTGTTTGGAAAATTTCAAGAAGGCTAGAAGGAATCAAAATGAAACTCATGTATTATTTGTATCGCGTTTAATAGCAACGTGGTAAAATTACTGTAAGATTAGAGGTGCAGATACGTATGAGAAGGTTAATCAGTTAGTTGTCACGGATAAGTTGTTAACTACGTTAGATGAGGAAACCGCGACGCATGTTGGATTAACTCAGCACAGTAATTGGTTAGAAGTTTCTAAAATTGCTAAGGAATGTGATAATTTCTTTGATGCTAAACAAAAATCTTATGCGGTAACTTATAAGGGTTATAAAGGTAAAGAAAGGTATGTGAATAATGAAGATTCTAGAAGGGCAAAAGATGAGGGATTTAGTAGTAATTGGAGACAAAATGGGAATAATGAAGTTAGTCCATTTTTGGGTAGAAAACCGGAATATAAGAAACCTAATGATACGACGCCTATCTGTTTCAAGTGTTCTCAACGAGGACATGTTCAGCGATTTTGTACAAAAGGAAATAATGAGGGAAGTAATCAAATTAATAACCGACAAGAACCAAAGGCTAGTATCAATAATGTCTCAGTGCGAGGAATTAAAGAATTACCAAGGGGAGCGAGTATGGCAAGAATCGGAGCAAGAGGGAATTGGAGAGCTAAAGTTATTGGAGAGAAGTTAAATAATCTCGAGAAAGTAGAAGTTAGTGTAAATGGAAAGATAACAAAAGGATTGGTGGACTCTGGTTGCCAAATTAGCGTCGTTCATGAAGATTTAGTACCAGCAGAAAAATTAAGAAGGGCTGGGAGCATCTATTTACAGGGGATATTTGGTAAGGCAGTGAAATCGCCATTAATTCAGTTACCTTTAGCTATTCCAAAACGCAGAGAAACTGATGTAATTCATCAGGATGTACTCTGCGCGATAATTGATAATAGTAAGGAACAGGTAATTTTACATCCTGACGTGGCTAATGAATTGTCAGGGTTAAACAACGAGAAATCATTAAGAGAATATGTAGAAAGGGAATGTAAGGAAGATAGTAGGAATAAAGTGAAAGAAGGGGAAGGGATTAGAAATGGTAATAATAACCGTTATGTCGTAGAAACGAGATCGGAAAATTTACAAAGTCAGGAGAAGGGAAAAGCCGAGATAGAGACAAGTAAGATTAATCAAGTTACGGAAAGTAGATTAAATGTATTTCAGGAATCCCAAATGAGTTGTAAAGATTTAGAGAAAGCTTGGGAATTGGCTGAAAATGAGAGAGAGTCTTATTATATTGTGAATGGGATGTTATATCATAAAGAGAAATTAGCAGATGAAACTGTAGCTCAATTAGTATTGCCTAAAATTAGAAGGGAGGAAATTCTAAAATTAGCGCATACCTCCTTATATGGAGAACATCAGACGGTTAAGAAAATGTTAGAAAGAATCGAGCATTCATTTTATTGGGAAAATATGGCGAAGGAAGCTAAAATATATTGCGAATCATGTGTAGAATGTCGATTAACGAGGGAAATGAATGTGAGTAATAAGGAGAAAGAGGAAATATGTCGACCTGCAGTTATAGTTGAGTTAGGGGACGGGAGTAAGAAACTGGTGTATCAAGATGAAATGAGAGCATTTATGGCTAAAAATAAAGTAGTCGATATTGTCTTGGATATTGACGGGGAGTTTGAAGACTGTAGGAAATATCTGTTGTTAGACCGAGAACAACCGGAAAATAAAGACAGGAAGGGATTTGAGATAAAAGGATTAACAAATATTCAAGTTGGGGACATAAAATCAATCTTAAGGAAAAATGAGGAATTATTTATGGGTCCTATCGAACTGGTAGAAATGGAGAAAAATCGGATTGGTCGTAAACCGGAGAGGGGTAAGATAAGGCAGAAATTGTACAAAGTCTTTATTACGTACAAAGAGGACTTGGACAGGCAAGTGCCTGATTGGTTAGAGGAAGATTTAATTGGGACATCAGAGGCAGAAGTTAGCCAATCAAGTGGGTGCATTGCGGAAAGGGATGTACCAATTAAGTTAACGAGGAAGCACTGGAAGGAAAAAGTTCCGCCTCCAGCAATCTCAGCCTAAGGACTGACATTAAAATGACATAATACTAGTGTAATTTCATTTTTTTTGTGTATTTATAATTGTATGTACATCTTGTGTTTATAACAGTGTATTAGCATATTGTCTTTTTTTTTGTAGTTATCACATTAGTATATGGTTCATTAGAGATGTCAGTAGTTAAATTTTCAGACACCTTGAAATATTTATGTAATTGTAGTAATGAAGAAATCTATCAAGGAACTGTTGAACTCTTCTCAGACAATACATAGTTTGAGGAAAATTAGCCCCTAAAAGGCATATTTTCCGCTAAGGTGGGGGGTGTCAGGTTCTCTCACAGCTGCAAGAGTTGAAAGCTATTCTTAAGGGATTAGCATATTGTATGTATGGTATATGTATCTATTGTGTACCGTTAAAGGCGTCCTTTAGAAAATCTTAATCCGAAGGGTGGCGAGTTGAACAGAATGAAAGAAGTATTTCCATTGCAATGTGGTCTTTCATATATGGGAAAGCTATTGCACCCTTTTGTTTAGGAAGACAGATCCGTCAAGAGGGAGGAAGGGTTGTCAAGGACCCTTGGAAACCGAGGAGAAACCCCGTAGAAAGGAGGGTGCTCTGCAGTTTACGAGAGAGAGAAAGTTAGTTCTAACGTAGGAAGCGAAGGTGTAAGGTCGTTCAGAGTTGGAGCTCTGAGACCGGTGTTGAGTTCGGACGGAGCAGCGAAGTGTGAAGGTTGCTCGGGGAATGAGCGCTGAGAGCGGGTGTGAGATGAATAGAAATCTCAGTGTGGAATAAATGAACGTAGTCTAACGGTACACGTAAAGCGTTTCTATAATTATTTTGATTTAATATTAAACCGGATACTTTACCTCCGAGTTTAAGTGTAAATATTGTTAATAAAGTGTTTGTTTAAGTGTAATAGAAATAGTTAGGTTTTTCTTGAATATACATCACGTATTGTGTCCGATATCAAGTATTCATATCGGTGGTGGCAGCATATCAAAAGACCGGATTATATTTCGAAGTTGTGTGGACCGAGATGTGGAATCCGACAGTATTTGTTAATTTTTACCTCTGAATATCGGACACCTCAGAATAGCAGGTAAATATCGCGCCCCCGAGTTGTCCGGTATTCAGAGGTTTTACTGTTATTATTAGAAGTAATGATGTAACTTAGTAGTAATCATATAACTAAATAAGGTAAAAAGGTGTCAAGATTGAACTTTCAGAAACAATATTTTGGGAAAATTTCATATCTTTTGCTATTTTGTGAAGGAAATAAGTCTCGGCGCGCATTTACAAGTAACAAAAAGAAGTTCGCGTCCTCTCGTGTTCGTTGACATTTCACACGAAAGAGTGTATCATTTTAGAAAGAAAGATGATTTATGAAGAAAAGAAAGCACTTTTTGTTAGACAATATTTACCTAACGAGTATTAAGGCGTGAGAACGGTTAATTACCTCCTTTATTTTATTTCTAAATACTTAATCATTTTTCTTCACAACATCTTATAGAAGTAAAAAGGAATGTTCTTACCGTTTGGTAGCTTCGTCAGTGATGTATCCGAGTTAATCCGTTTGAAACAACTTTGTTTGTTGTTGTGTGAATATTATTTTGTTTGAAGTATCCATTTGAAAAGAAATTATGTGATTTCACTAGATAGATGATCATTGCTATAAAATTATGTATTCCATAGTATTGTAGTGGTATACTAAGTAGAGAAAATAATCTTCACACTTTTTAAAAGGAAAAGAAAGAATTTAATATAATATAAAATTAAGACTGAACATTCTGCACCCTCTCAGTCGGGTGTTTAAGCACGAAGTGAGCAAAAAACATATATAAGAAAATACACACGTGCTTTTCTCAAAAACTGGGTTACATTCAAAAGGTTATATGCGTGATAAACATCATTATCTAAAATTGGCCATTTTGCATCATTAAAAGTCAAATTCAAGTGTTTATAAAAAAGAGTCAGTAAAAGTCTCGTTAAAAAGAAGCTGAGCTAAACTGTTTTTAAAATGTCCGACGATACTTAACACAAATATTCTGCAGATGGCTAACGAATAAAGTCTTTTCTAACAGGCAATAAATTTGCCTCGTTACTGTCAGCTAACCAGATGTGAGCGGCACAGAAAGATTGTCCAGACGTAAGTTCTATAAGATGGAGATTTAACTTTTTCTTTATTTTTGTTTTAACACTTATCTTAATTAGGAGGCTTAATTCCGTTACACGGGCAACACTTTTAACCCTTATTTTATCACCGTCCTGTATACAGGATAGCTCAGATTTATAGAATTTTCACGCGTACTATCGCATTGTTTACGTCAGCTTCGATACTCAAATGAATTTTAAGTTTGATAAGTGTCACTACTAATCACTTTAAGTGAAATTTCATAATTTGACATATTTTTTATTTTTTTTTATTTGGTTATTTTTTACTATTTTATCTGGCGTGGCTCTATCTTTTTTAACTTAAGTAATTTTGCGGAAAAATGTCAAAATTCACTTCAAATTGAATCATAATGTGTTATCTCTGACAAGGGGACCGCGAAACATGATGCGTACAGATTTTGATGATTTTAATGTATCTTGTAGGGTTGTGTTTACCCCTAACTATTCAGGTCAAAAGTTTACTTCAAATGGGCCTTGTTTTCGAGAAATTTTGGGTTAAAGTTTAGCATGCATTTCAAATACCTATTATATCGTCGGTTTAGTCAAGGTCTCCGTGGCGCAGAGCTAGCGTTTCGCGCTTTGAGTCCCGGAGGTGAGGATTCTGTCCTATGTGCCTTTTACACTTTTTTAATAAATTTTATATATTTGACGCGTCAAAAGTTATTGCAGAATTATGAATTCTTTGAACTTTTTGGTATTTTCCTAATATTTTCCCTTTATATTTTCGAATTTTTTGCGCAATTTTTAGGGGTATGACCCCTACAAAATACTTTAAAATCATTAAAATCTGTACGCATCATGTTTGGCGGCCCCCTTTGTGAGTAAAACTGAGTATTGCCGAGTGATTGCAAAAAAGATGTATACAACTCATGCAATTTATTTCACCAGATTTCTATATATAGGGAAGTTTGTAAAAAGAAAAACAATAATGTTTGGGTGAGTTTTGTATTTTATATTTATGTTTGTTGTCTCATTACACTGTAATTTGAAGTCCTGTTTCGGGTCGTGTAACCCGATTTCAGTCGAACTCGACCGGGTGGGGTCGGGTCAGGTTGATGATTTTTTTTTCGTTGCGAGTCAGGTTCGGTTCGGATTGACTTTAATTTTTTTCGGTTTCTGGTCAGGTTCGGTTCGGATTGATTTTAAATTGTTCGAGTTTGGTTAGGTTCGGATTGACTTCAATTGTTTGCGATTTGGGTTAGTTTTGGGTTGAGATTCGACTCTTGCGGGTCAGATTCGTTTTGACTCGTTTTTTTTTTTAAAAAAAGGTCTAGAATATTTTTTAAATGAAAGAACTATATATTTAAACATTAATAGATAATATATGCTCATTTTTCAACATAAAAGATGAAATTGAAACTAGAGATATAATTGTGTGTGTAATTAAAATATGTTGCGTAAGTGTAATTAAAATATGGATTTTTTTTCATTTCGGGTTTGGGTCGGTTTATATCCGACCCGTGCAGGATTCTACACTTAGCAGCAATTTGTTTCCATATATATATAGGTAAAATATGGGTTAATATTCACATCGATTCTTCCAATTTTTCTCACTACTATTTATACACATACCCCCAGTGAATGCAAATGAAAAGCCATTTAGTAAAACTCAGAAATAAACAAGTGATTGGGTTTTTTGGAATATTTTTTTAAAAAAGTATATGAAACTATCACTCTTATGCCATTTACAAAACAGACAAAATGATGAAGGCGTTGAAAGCCAAAGGATGTTTTGTTTCTAGACATCTGGTATATATAACAATATGAAATATTGAAATCGAGCCTTTCTAATGCACTATATCACCAACAAGAGACAAAACTCAATCCTAAAAATAAAATAAAAAGGCTTAAAATGTTAGTTTCTCCGTGAAAATATCACTCTGTTGTCCGGATAACTTGAATCCTATATTTTATAGATCGATAACTATATGTTTTTGCATTGGTAGTTTTGCCGCTAAGTTTTGCTTCCTGTTCCCGGAAATGTAAAAACACAGCGAGCATGAAGAATACTTATTGTCATTTATATTTTATTAGAAGTATTTAATATGGCTTCTTCAATGTGTTTCCAGACATTACAATCGCTCAAGGTTTGGCTTAATTTTTTTTTTTTTTTTTTTTTATTCTGCCTTAATTATTTACAATTTTATACAATGCTTATGTTACGTACTTTGATTTTCAGAATTTGAATTAACTGGTGTTGCGGTGCCATTGAGTCCCCACGTATTTTTCTACTCGTGTCGTTTCTTCATACAGTGATATTCAGATAAAAATGATAAATATATAAGTGATTACTAACTCATTAATCCAACTGAGAAATACAGTCATCTAAGAAAAAACATTTCATTTTTTTTTTAATGTTATAATACTACCTGAGGCCAAAATGGCATCATGGCGAAAGTTGCGCAAAAAACTTTCACGAAATTTTAAATTAATTTTAATGTGAATTGTGGAGAACATTTTATTAATCCGTAAGGTGAAAAAGTGAAATCTAACACGTTTGGCATCAGAGACTTCTTATATTTATCGATCCAATAAAAAATTCTTTATTTAAATATTAGTATGAAATTGTAAAGATGTGTACTTTAAACATTCAACTTACGGCAGAAAAAAAAATCCGTTTTTCGCACAGAAGACATTTCTAAAATAGGGTGCTTTCTTCGTCAAAAAATCTAGGCTAAGTCTCAGAGACCGCACCTAGCCAGTTACAGTTTAAGGCTGTTCTCCAATCCAATGAAGCTACTTTCTGATACAATTTTGAATTCATTTTTGTTCGGAAACGGATGAAATTGGCAAGTGTTATTACTTAGAAACTGTGTCATCGAAATGCGTTTTCCATGTTTTTGGTAAAGGCAGAAGATCTTTCAGAAATAAACTGTCAAAGTCGGCGTTTTGAACCGAATTCCCAAGACAGCGGAGCGAGAAAAGAGAAAATCGTCTCGTCACGTGACACGAATCGCTTATAACTCGGAAAGTAATATTTTTTAATCAAAAAAGAATTAACTCATTTCAATAAAAAGCGGTTCAATTGTCAGGCTTATGCTTTTGCGTTTAAAAATGAGTCAGAAAATGTGTCAAAAAGTTTGTTGAGCAGATCATTTGAGAACCCCCCCCCCCCCTCTAATCTATGTCATTTGAAAAACACCTTAATGTATCTCTCTCTTTGTATCCCGCCGTCTCACCATTAACAATACGAGTAATTTCTATTTTCTAGACAGACTATTTGCTTTGAAACAAGATTTTTCATTAAAGATATCTTAATGCTTAACATTATGGATTAAAATTAAGTAAAATGAAACTGTTGAAAAGTTTGGTAATCAAAATTAAAATATCAAAACAAAAGGTCATAAAATCAGGGGGTTTTCTCAGAAATGTTTAACCCTTACCTGTGTAGGTGCAGTCTTTGAGACCGCTTAAAAAGTTTTCTCTGTTAAAGGTTAAAAGCAAAACAATTCATGAGTACAAAATATGTATCTATGCATAAAAAATTACTTTGTGGGCGAGTGGTTGGTGTTCGCTGGTTAAAAGGTGGTTCTCAAAAAATACTTTTTTTCCCCAACTCAACAACGTGAAACTTCCTGACACATTTTTCTGACTCATTTTTAAACATAAAAGCATGATATCATAAAAGCATGATTTTAAGCATAAAAGCATCGAGCAGTTTTTTCCCTTTGGAATAAATGAATTACATCTTGTGTTCTCGTCTGGAATTGGTTCAAAATTAGGAGACCAGCTCTAGAAGTCTAACCTCTCTTGAGGCTCTGGCACCCTTTCTTTCAGAGAAGTGCCTTAGCACTTTCTCTGACACGTCAACAACAACATTTTGAGTTATAAGCGATTATTGTCTCAGGAGGACAGTTTTTTTTTCTTTGCTGCACTGTCGCGTTCAAAACACCAACTTTGACAGCTTTGTCTGAAAAATCTACTGCCATTACTGAAAAATGGAAAAAAACAGTTCGATTCCAGAGCTTCTTCATAAGTGCACCCACCAGTTTGATACGTTTGCGAACAAGAATGGACTAAAAAATGTGTCAGAAATCAGGCAGTTCAGATTTGAGAACAGCCTTAATCAGTTTTGAAAAGGTTCAAAATCAATCTTTTTTTTTTTTTTTTAAAGTAAAGTAGAGTGACTATCTTTCCAGAAAAATAACATGCACTTTCTTGTCATTAGTTCTATTCTTCCAGCAGATGTCCTGCTATTTTCTGGTTGAGAAGTCTTTTTTGTAACACACTTTTTTTTAATCGTTCTACTCTGGTAGCAAATGGCAGAAGCGCCCTCTAAAGCAAGGCAGGTGTTTCCAAAATTTTGTGGTCACGCTACTTTGCCTCGGGGACCCGGCTCTCCATTATTAATTATTGTCTGATGATATCTTCTTCCGGTAAAGCAGTTTATTTTCTTTCTCTGTGCACCACAAATGTGCCGATACAGTTTATTAAACAGTTACTAAACTTTCGGAAAAGAGTATCCGCATTAACATTTCGCTGAATTTGGGATGGATGCATGGCAATAAATGCTATCTATTTCACCATGTGCTATGCATTTGCACAATCAATCAAATCAAATGCATTAATTAACCTTTCCTTTAACTATACAGAAATGATCTCATGGTTACTGTGAATGGATGAATGAAACGCTCGATTAAGGCTGTTCTCAAATCCAAAAGAACTACTTTATGACACATTTCTGAATTTTGAATTCATTTCACAATTTTGAATTTATTTTTGTTCGGAAACGCATGAAATTGGCAGGTGTTCTTATTCCGAAACTATTTAATCGAAAGATTTTTTGGTAAAGGCCGAAGATCTTTCAAAAATACTGTCAAAATCGGCGTTTTGAACCGAATACAATACGCGGCAGGAACAAGAAAACGGAAAAACTTGTCACGCTTATAACTCGATAGGTAATTTATTTCAAAAAAAAAAAATGGAAAACTCATTTCGATTCCAAATTGCTTCCATAGTCAGGCCTTCCAATTTTATGAAAAATGAGTCAGAAAGTTTCGGGTCATTTGAGAACCACCTTAACTTACCTAATAAGATTATCGAAAGACTGTGTTCACCATAAAAAACTAGATGTAAAATGCCAACATAGTGCGTTTTTAAAAACTGTTTTCTTCAATTTTAAGCCATTTTAAGAAAACGGCCAATTTGATAATTTTATTCAATTGTAAATTTTCAAGTTTATTGCTATTTTAAAAATAATTAAAATGTAGAAAAATACTTTTTTTTAAAGCGCTACGTTGGCATCGAACATTCGCTTTCTGGTGGTGCAAACCGTATTTCGATAATTATATTACGTTATGGCAATAGACACCCTAGTTCCAGTTCTTCTAGGGGAAAATCTGTTTAAAGGGAAAAGAATTAAGAGGATATATTTCACCGATAGCTCTGAAATAACACCGATAATCAAAATGGCACTGTTGTACTAAAAGTACACAGTCAGGAGAAAAAAGTATAAGCCTCCTAGAGTCCCGCACCGGGTGGATAATCTGATAATAAATCTGATAAATAATCTGATAAATACCAGAACCAGATTAGAACCGCGGTTCGGGTTGAGACTAATTTTTTCCTTCCGGGTAGGGTTGACTATAAAGATTTTGGATTGGATTTACGGCTTGCGTTCGGCTCAACCCGATTTTTTAAAAGAAAGCCGAAAACGTATTTTTCAGATTGAAAAAACTACATATTTGAACAGATGAGTTAACACAACAAGGGTAAAACGCCTTATCCTTGTTTGGCTAACTACTCTCTGTTGTTGATCATCTGATGATGAGCACTGATAATTAAATGCTCTCGAAACTATAGTCGTGCGTTTTTATTGACCATCTGCAGAAAAACGAAGAACTACATCTGTCTATTGTCCTTTAGCCGGTGTTTTAGTCAAAGTAATAGAGTTTCTGTAATACATATTTTTATTTTTTGATAGCTATACTTGGCGAAATACGCTAGCTACTTTCCCCTTGATCTTTGACAATTGCAGGAGAGTGACACTGACAGAGCATGCAACGACATTTCAATAAGAATTTTAACTTATTTTTAAATTGAATGGAAGAGGCATAAGGTAAATAAAAAATCACGTTTTAGATTAAGGCAATTTCTTCCTTTGAATGTTTTTTCTTCGCGATATCGTTGATCATTTCGAAAATACTGTTGTTTTATTTCTCAAACATCTGTCTCGTATTTGGATCCATGAACTATTATTTGCAACAAAAACGAGTTAAGAGGTCATAAAACTTTTAAAATGTCGAAAAGTGATTTTTTTTTTCGTGTTATATCTTAAAAAGTATACATTACAAAAACGCAATTTTTGAAGGTGGTAATATAGATTCCTGTTTCTTCTGTCATTTCATATTTTTTCAGCTCATAATGGGGAAAATTAATTGTTATAGGAGTTATTAAACTTGTCGAGCGAAAAATTGGAATCGCAGGTTGTGCGCACAATTACAAAAGAATTTCTGCGGGTAAAACAAAATTTTAGATATATAATTATTCTTGAGTGTTTTATGCTTACATTGAACCTAAGAAAAGTGTTTATTTATAGAATTTTTATGTTAAAAAAACTGTATCTTGCTTATATAAAATTTTCAACAGTTTAGCAATATAAAACCAAGTTTTCAACAAAAAAAGGATGAAAGTTTAGGTTTATTTTATACGCTGTAAAAATAAATCTGTAGTTTTGACAGAAAAATATTGTATTTTTTACAGAAAAAACTGTTTAAAAGAAAAGCAGTTTTTTTCCTGTAAAATAAATTGTGAATTTTGTAATTTTTACAGAAAAAATCTATATTTTTCCAGAAAAAACTGTTTTAATGAAAATATACAGATGTTTTCAGTAAATTAAACAATTTTTCACTGGCGCCAAAGTTGACAGAAATAATAGAAAGAAAAATAATAAATGAAAGAAAAATAATAAATGAAAGAAAAATAATAAATGAAAGAAAAATAAAAGTTTCAAATTTTCACAGATTATTATTTGAAAATTAACCTTTAAAGAAAATTAAATTTCTTCTCAAACACAAACTGATTATTTTGTAACACATTTTTGTTCGTAAACACGTGAGAGTGGCAGATGCTCTTATTCAGAAACTTTGATATCAAATAGTTTTTCTTTCTTTTTTCCTTTTTTTTTATAAAAACAAAGGGTCTTCTATAAAATGCTGCGAAGTCGGCGATTTGAAACGACTTTCCGAACGCGACACTTCATGAACCGTTGTTAGGAGACAACAATCGTTTATAACTCAAGACGAAATTCAATTATATATATATATATATATTGTTACAGTATAGAACCTACCATACACTCTATGCCCTGAAATTTTCATGAAAAGATATACAGAAAAGTTTTTTAACTGCCTTGCGCGCAATGCCCCAAAATCACATTTTGAGAAAAACAACTTTAAAGTTCTCTCTTTGAAAATATTGCATATTTAACAACTATTAAGAGTGTCATTCATTTTGTTTTAATTAATTACTCTTTAATATATATATATATATATATATATATATATATATATATATATATATATATATATATTTCAAATATTGGATTTTTTTGAAGGTTTAAAAGTCCTAAGACCACCTTAATTATTTTTTCTTAAAAACATCTAAATAATTAATTTAAAATTTTACCTGACATATTTACTCAGATTAATAAATGAAGTTTTAGGTACGCTAACCGGCAATGCACATTTTTGTATCTAAAACTATTTCTCGCTTCATTAATATCTAATATTTGTCTCCTAGGTTACCGACCCCAGAAACTTTTTTTTTCTCCTACGTTACTATGCAGAAATAAAGATATTAGCCATTATATCAAAATTTTGCACTGCTAAAGCATAGAAGAATGGTGTAGATTTTCTTCGAATAAATAAACACTGTCATGAATTGATTTATGAAATTTTTGATAACGGGGTGCAAAGAATAATTGAGTGACCCATTTAAAAAGAAATATCTTCACTCCACTAAAAATGTTCATAAGTATTCTTTATTCTAGATTTAAGTTCCTTTAAGCAAACTTAGTACAAATCGATCCGTCAAAGACCAGTGCTCAAATATGAAAATAAATGAAAGAAAAATAAAAGTTTCAAATTTTCACAGATTATTATTTGAAAATTAACTTTTAAAGAAAATTAAATTTCTTCTCAAACACAAACTGATTATTTTGTAACACATTTTTGTTCGTAAACACGTGAGAGTGGCAGATGCTCTTATTCAGAAACTTTGATATCAAATAGTTTTTTCTTTCTTTTTTCCTTTTTTTTTAATAAAAACAAAGGGTCTTCTATAAAATGCTGTGAAGTCGGCGATTTGAAACGACTTTCCGAACGCGACACTTCATGAACGGTCGTTAGGAGACAACAATCGTTTATTACTCAAGACGTAATTCATGCACTGAAAAATGAAAAAAACTATTCAATTTCAAATCTCTTCAATAGTCATACCTGCGAGTGTCATGCTTTGACGTTTAAAAATGAGTGCGTGAATAGATCAGAAAGTTTCGTGGTGAAAAAATATTTTTTGAACACCTTAATGGACAAATAGAGAGAAATATTGCGACTCATCAGCCGAGCCTGATTATCTCAAACGCAATCGCGGCAGCTGCCCAGTAACCCATTTTAAAAAGGCCCCCAAAGCCAAAAATGAGGTATTTTTGCTTAAAATGAATACAAATTTTAGCTAAAAACATGTTATAAGGGGGCCCCAACTGGGTGTTTGCCCTAGAGCCCCATATAGGGTTATGAGATTAAAAATTTCTGTGATGTCGTAGAATACGATATTAAAAATTTAAATTATTCGCCATACAACGCTTAAAAAAATTCAAAATGCATGGACTTTAATTTCCATTCAAAATTTGATCTCGCTCATCTTGTAATGAGCTGACGGATGTCATTAACCTGGGATTTGTGAAGAGCAGGTGCAAAAGCGCCTGTACTATGCAAGAAGTTGGAAGAAGGAAGAGCTACTGAGTGCGCAAGACGTCACTCAGAACACGACGTAATACTAACTCCGCTCCCTGCTGAGACTCATACAGAGGATTATGGGAAGGGCAGGGGAGCTTTCATCAGGGAGCATTTAATAAGGGTTTTTATCCGGTGTGCCATGAAAGGATCGCAGGTGTGCCGCCAAACTAAAGTGTTCAGTCACATTATAAAAGTGTGACAGGGAGAGGGTTACCGCATTCTGACGTCACATCTAAAGTATGAAAACAATTAGGTACGCATTATTTGGAAACATAATAAAGTTCATATAAAAAATATGTATTTTTACTCAGGTAGTATTAGGTATTTTTTTTCCTTTAAATTTCAACAGCTTGAAATAAAAGCACAGAAGATATTAACAGTTTCATAGTATTTATATTAGTAGATAATAGATTGTATATAATTTTATTTTTGCATAAAATGCTCTTTAAAATAACAGTTGCAAAAAAAAATGTGACGTCACAGCATGAGGAAGGTTATCACTCGAGTGTGACATAGGTGGAGGGAGGGGTAAACAAATCTCGAAGCGTAATGAATGGATGATATATAAGATTTTTTCTTAATTTGACAAAGATTACATACGTTCAGAACAGAAAATAGCTTAAAATTTTGAAAATCCAGTGTCACTTTTCTATACGCTAAATAGAACTAAAAGGAATCGATTTTCCGCTTGAAATTTTGTATTTTTTCCTTTCGGAAATACAGTGGACTAGCGACCTATTCAGCGCCCTGGAGCAATCAAAAACAATGCCATGTTTCTGGAAAAGTTCTGGCAAATTTTGAATTACGGTTTCAAAATCACATATGTACTTATTTTTATTTAAATCCTTTCTTCATTTATTTGAAATTCCAGACATTTTAACAATAAAATGTTCAACGCAATAAATACAAATAAAATAATAAAGTAAAGTACAATTCTTTAACACATTGGTGACGGCTATTTTTCGTTGTTTAAATAGGAATCTCCGCCGACGGGTGTTATACTTGCATATTACATTATTTAACAAAAATATTTTCTCTGTTCGTGTTATATTATAAGTGAATATATATAATAATGGTACTGTATCTAATCGAAGTATTTCTAACCATAGTACTCTAATTGTAAAAATACAAATTTTGTGTATGTTTTTAGGGAAATATATAACACACATAAAATGCAAAAGTATCTCCAAAACACGAGAATTCGCGTCGAGTGCCTGCTCAGATTTGCTACGTATGGGGCCGAATTTCCGTTTTATATGCGCCCATGGGCTCAATGCAATAGGCCACCCATGAACCTCTATTGTCCATTCCAAAGCCTTCGAAGTAAAGTTGCAAAGACTAGAAAAAACCCGGTTTAAACCTGTGAATAAACCGAGTTTGTTTTTTTTGGAAATAAACCGGGTTTTTTGGGAATAAAACAGGTCTTTTGGGAATAAACCGGGTCTATGGAAATAAACCCATTCTTTGCAACTCTACTTCGAAGACAATATAGAATTTTAATAAGGAGAAACAATAAGGAATTTGATAAGGAATTTTTTTCATTTTGACAGCACATAACTTGAAGCATTTTTATGAAAAGTAAAAATAGAAAAAATACACGTCCCTGTACGTCATTACAATTTAGTGATTGTAATAAATATAATTATAGAGAAAAGAAGAATTTTTAACATAGAGACGGTCTCGTTCTGTCAAAGCTCGATTAAGGCACGTTTGAGGTCCTATTAGGCACAACATTTTGGGGGGGGGGGGGGTGTGGGGGGTGACTAATACTATAACTAAGCTCAAACCTCGGCTTATTTTTGCCCTGTACTAAACGTTTTCACAAGTGGTGCAAGTTAAAAAAAATGTTGGTATTTGAATGCAAATTTTAAAACACAATAGGACAAACACATATTACCATAATGGGCAAACTGGGTTCAGTGCCACTCAGATTAGAGGGCCATATAAATTAGTTCTAAACATTAATGTAATTTGTGATAGGAAAGAGCTCACGAAGCCTCCATTTGTCAAGGTTCCGGATTTTCATAATCAGTAGCGTTGAGAGAAATAACGTAGTAATGAAAAATATTAATAAAACACATGTTTACATATAAATACATATCTAGTTCAAAATATCAATAATTAAAATTTACCAAATATTGATTTAACAATAGTAATATACTCTTCCTTATAATCTAAGGATTAAAATGTATGGATCGTGAATGTCCGATCATTATACGTTGATCTGTGAATTATTGTTCACTAATCAAGCAAAGTTCATCTTTTCTGCAACAAGTGTTTAGTCCTTATTGGGGGAGTAAACACGGATAGTGTAATTTCGTTACAAGTACACTTGAAAATTTTAGTACCATATGAAATATATGAAAAATGATACATTGCTCAAAGTACTTCTCGCACATTTATTAAAGATTATTTTAGTAATTACATATAAAGCAGCAGGCAATTAATACTAAAAGGGAATATTTCGAGGAAATCATTTTTTCACTATTAGACACTTCCTTTTATCATGCATTATTAATCCCAGTAGTATCTGAAATATTCTTTAATACGTCTCAATTTTCATAAAAGTGTGTCTTAGAAAAAATACTTTATTTTACTTATTTAAAAATTTTCGGTCCTCAATAATTTCAACCTTACACCACAGAACCTAATTATTCAGTCTTCATAGGATCAGGTTTTGGATGAGATTTGTTGTACGGAAGGAGTAAATATTAGATAAAATTTCGTGTATAAAAATGTACTCACGAAGATAAAATTATGATGAAGTTTAAAATAAACACACAGTCATCAAAAAGTTTTATTTAAGTTTGTGTATAAAAATGTACTCATGAAGATAAAATTACAATGGAGTTTTAAGAAAACACACTGTCATCAAAAAGTTTTTTTTTAAGTTCGTGCATAAAATGTACTCATCAAGATGAAATATTAATGGAGTTTTACGAAAACACACTGTCATCAAAAAGTTTTATTTAAGTTCGTGCATAAAAATGTACTCATCAAGATGAAATTATATAATGCAGTTTTAAACACACAGTCATCAAAACGTTTTATTAGTAATGTAGTTATTTTAAGGGACTTGGCTATTTTAATATAACAATGGTTTCTATTTCGGTAAAAAGAGTCGAATTCTACACTAGGGGTGAAATTCTAAGCAAAGAAATATCATGAAGTTTCCAACATTTGAGAAGCTGAACGTTTTATTTTTGCGTTATCATGTGACGATAATTCCTTAAAGAAAACCTTTTCTCTATTTATGATAGAAAATGCTTATAAATTCTACATTTGAAATTTGCCATATTTACAAAATCAAAAACAATTATCTCAAATTTTCAGTTGCCGCCATGTGGCATTACGACTATAAATACAACCCTGTCTGCGTATTTTAAAAACTGTAATGACAACTGCATATTTTATTTTCATCTTAAAAAATCTGCAAAAAATCCTTTTTTTCACTTTTTAGTAAATAAGACTGTCAATAATTTTCTCCAGATCAATTTAATAAGCTACTTTTTTTAGGTGCGTTCGTAATTGTATAAATACGTAGAACGTATAATCGTCGTCTGGTCCGTCCGTCTATCCGCATAGAACAGCGTAAAAAATACTCAGCCGAATGGTTTGAAATTTAATATACAGAATCGTCGCAGAATTTTGTCGAGTCATTTCAAATTTTATGAAAATCGAATCAAAACTTAAAAAGATATTAATAAAAGTTTTCTTCATTCAATTAAATCCTATCATATGTCATTAATTCAGTGATATCCCATGACAGATAATGATTCTAGGTTGCTATGATGATTACGTGATGCTATTTAAGATGGAGTCCTATTATTTCCGTATGACTGAATTTAAAAACCGAATTTGTATACTAAAATTGTTTAATTATAGCAATCCTATAATCTGATGTACCGACAGTTTTTTGGTTAGATGTTTCCGGAGAAATAGACATTAAAAGGAAAAAGAGTCTCAATATGGATTTCAATTTCTGAAATTTTCAAATCCAGGCGTAAGTTTCCATTGGAATTTTCAGTCAATGTCAACAAAAGATAAAATATTGCCAACTTAAAATGTACTTATTTTATTACGGAAATTAATCGTATAATAATAGACAATATAATTCATTTCACTGAAATAATAACGATGTGTTTTTTTACATTGTTTTGTATTGGATATTTGCGCATAGTGTAACAGAATTAATGTAACAGAATTATAATTAATTGTTTGTAAAAGTGTATTGAAACTTCCATAAAATAAAATGAATATCTACAATATGAAAATCCGCCCATAAAATAAATTTTGTATTGATGCATTTTTGTATAAGAGTGCAACAGCTATTGCACCAAGATCTGAATATTTATAAAACTAGTTATAGTACGAACGCACCTCATTTGTCACGTTTGACGTACAATTTCCAACTTATTAAACATTAGCATCATACTTGCATGTATGAGTATTGAAGTGGTTTGTAATCGAACAGCTTTTTTAATTTTCTGATATATGAATTACACTTTGGGCAGCATCGCAGCAACTCTACATGGCTTCTGGTGTGAAATACCTTGCTAATTTTTCTACCAGTAGTGGGCGCTGATGAAGCCTTCCAGCGCCTACTTAAACTAACGAGCCCGGTGCAGGAACCCCACCCACACAACCCTTGCTGCGGTTATGATCTTGAGTTATAAGCCATTGTTTTCTCAAGACGGCAGTTTTTTTTCTTTTTTGCACTCTCGCGTCGAGAAATTGGATTCAAAATGCCAATTTTCGCACCATTTTCTGAAAATTCTGCCTTTACCAAAAAACGGAAGAACAATTCGCTTACATAATTTCTTTATCACATTACCAGCCAATTTGAACGTTTGCGAACAAAAATGTATTAAAAAATATATCGGACAGTAGTCAGTTTGGATTTGAAAAAAGTCTAAAGAAAGTTTTCGAAACTTTTGCCATTGTCGCCAACGGTAAAATTAAAAAAATAACAAAATAAAATAGGCATACTGAAATAAGGTTGGAGAAGTTAACAGTGCACTAGTATGAATTAAAACTTCGCGAATATAAGTAATTTCTCTAAGCGAATATCAAAACGCCCTTTATTGTTGGCATCAGTTGAGATCCAAAAGACTGTGAAATATCATAGGAATATGTTGATTGTAACATGCAAAATCCCGCCTTAACCCATTCGGGACCATGGGTGCATATATGCACCCTCAAAAAGAGCATACAGAATTTGTTTTAGGCACCAGTAAAAAATGAAAGTAATAGTTTTTTTCTCTAATTAGAACATTTTTGTGATAGTTTAAGTAAAGTTAGCTTTTTTTAAAAAAAGTGGTGCCAATCGAATAAAATTTGTGTAAAATCCGCCAGTCCCGAAGGGGTTAATAGCTTTTTAATAAAAACTGAGCTGCGTCCCCAGATGCCGAGTGGCACCCATCTAGCACGTCAACCGCCATACCCAAGTCCTGAAAGACATTTAACGAGCTCGACCAGGAGGGTCCTCCTGTAAGCGCTACGTCCATGGGAGCACCGCCACCAGCGCATCACTCCCATGAAACGCAAGTGAATGACGGCAAAGGTCGCTGCGATATGCGGTAGAGCCCAAACTTCGAGGACACCACCACAAAAACACCTGGTGAGACGTTAGAGTCCTCCGACGGCTTCGTAGCCGGAACCCTAAAGAGGGAACCGGGTCCTAGGCCATATGTCGAACTTCCCCAACGAGTCTTGCTTTACCGCGGCTTCCGATCATCGAGTCCTAGGGACGGAGGAAATGACTTGTTCATCGGCCGCGGTGAATAACTTTTTAATAAATATATATATACAAATATTTTTACAAATCTTTATTTCGTTCATTCTAATTTTGCGCCCTTATGTTTACTTCAACTGCCCCTAGTAGCTACGCCTCTGCAGAAATATATTTATCATTTCTCAGATACAATACATATACCGGGTGCGCCGTAAGTTCGTTAAAATTTTAAATTTTCATTAAAAAGAAACAAATGATGCTAAAAAATTGCGTTTTGCAGGAATGTGATGAGAGGGAGATCGGATTTTTTTAATAACAAAAAATGTTGTATTTAAAACAAATTACCGATAGAGGGTGCTGGCATGCATAATAGGAAGCGCATGTATGCAAAGGAGGCTTATATAGTAAAAGATCCATTTCTGCGAAGCGTCTGATAAAGCTTCAGTATTCCAGCACATGAATCAGGCCCTTCTCTCGTCTTCAGTCATTTTGCCGTGCAGAATTTTAGCAATACGCCAGTTACTGATTTCCCGTTATTGTAAAAAAAATTAACCAACGCCGCTTGACAGCATACTGTTGGCATCGAATGAAGAATCTGTGTGCATTGGGAGGTTTTATGGACAGCCTGATTTGCATAAATCTGCTTTATTATGCATGCATTGCCATCTATCGGTAATTTATGAAACCTTTTTTTGTTATTAAAAAAAAATCCGATCTCTCTCTAATCCCATTCCTGCAAACCGCAATTTTTTAGCATCATTTATTTCTTTTTAATGAATTTTTAAAATCTTAACGAACTTATGTCGCCCCGGTACATATCATCCTATACAATACAATACATATTAAGAGCCCGATTAGGACATTTCACGGCCCTGGACATAGACTTGACAAGGTGCCTCTAAGTATAGCCTATGTAGTAAATTAAAATAGTTAACGTGATGCACGCATCTCTTATATAATTTTTAAATGTAATCATAATGGGACATTTTTTAATGCTATTAACATTATTTTTTGTAAATAACATAACGTTAGATTTATGTATAATATCACAAAAATAGAGTAACAGAATATATTACGTGTATATAACAACGTGAAAACCGGAATAAATGCATTTTAGGTCGTATACATAGTGAGATTTTTAAAAGATTAGATAGGCCCATAAGTCTCAATTCGCTCGAAAGATTGTAAAACGCTTAACGATTTATAAAATATTTGTGCTCAACGATCACACTTTTGAAGAAACAATAAAGAAATATATTTTCATCATCTAGTATACATCTTGCTGTATTGCAACATAAAACTACTTAATACAACTCTATAGCAATTTTTTTAAACATTATCTATAAGATTAGGACCCCTTAATTTGGATCTCTAGGAGTGGGACCTCCTAGGCCCGTGGCCCGTGACTAATCTGACCCTGTGTATAGAAAATGAACAACGTTATCGGTGGACACCGTGTATATATCATAACACCGAGAGCGGTGGAAAAGCCCATTTTCAGAGGCTATCTTGATTTCTTGGGCTCTTCAGTTTTGAACTGAATGACTTTTCGAAGTTTATGTTGACAACTATTGGCTCGTCTAATCGGTGTTTATAAATAATCGCATTATTATCGCGTCAGATGACGCAATGGTTGTTATCGGGAAGATTCCTGTGAATTTTGACTTCTGTCAAAAGCACACTTTGGTATATCCTTGGTGTTATCTTGGCCAAGCGTCGTCAGTGTGTCGAGGCCATTATCACTGACAAATGGTACGCCTAATAAGCATTCGTCTATTGTCAAGTGCTTGTTTCGCGCTGAAACGTCAAGAGATGACCTTTCTTCTTCATTCGACGATCTCAATAAACCGATCACTTTCAATGACAACATTTTTTTACAACAAGTTAACCCATGTTTTATACAGATAACAAAATATCACAAAGTAGTTTGCGATATTATACTAACGCTAAATTTGAATTGCTTTTTTTTTTCCTTTTTTTCTTTTTCAATCCTTTCGAGGCCGGTTTTGGGGAAAATTATTTTTAGGCTTAAAAAAGTAAATGTAGCTATTCAAATGATAAAAATTAAAGTTTATTGAAATCTAACGAATAGAGCTATTATTCGTACTATTAATAGGAAGACGTTTGGAAAATGTAATAATGCAGCAGTGTTTCTCAAACTTTTTTTCCTCGCGGCACGCTTAAACTCCTCATTAAACTATCGCGGCACACTAAAATCATGACAAAGAAAGGATTACAGTGAACTCCTCTTAGTGCAATTTTCCAAGGTAGGCCATTTTTTGTTCGCACCAAACGACGTAAGCATTTAAATGGTGTAAAATAATCCTCCTCGTTGAAAAAACTCAATTCAACTTTTAACAGAAATTAAGTTAGGTGACCAACTTAATACAAAAATAAACAACTTTTTCTTTAAAGTGGTTCTCAAATGATCTGCTCAAGAACGCGAAACTTTCTAACACATTTTCTGTCTCATTTTTAAACGCAAAGGCATAAAATTGGCAGGTCTGACTATGGAAGCGATTTGGAATCGAAATGAGTTTTCTTTTTTTTGATCAATAAATTACTTATCAAGTTGTAAGCGATTCGTGTCACGTGACAACACGTTTATTCTCTTTCTCGGGCTGAAACATCAGCAATTCGATTCAAAACGCCGACTTTGACAATGTTTTCTGAAAGATCGAATCTGATGCCTTTACCAAAAAATGGAAAACGTGTTTCGATTCCATAGTTTGTGAATAACAACACCTGCTCATTTCAGGCCTTTCCGAATGAAATTAGTCGGATGTGCGAATCTATTTTCTCCTATCCTCTATGTGCATCTATTTATGTCAAGGTCTAACAAAATCTGAAGTTTGATGAAATTTTGTGCATTCGGTATATCAGCGCCACCTGTTGGGATATCTACACCAAAACGTAATCAGTGTCTATTTATGCCAAGGTCTAGTTGAATCTGAAGTTTGATGAAAATAAGTGCATTATTTCTTGAGATAGAGCTATTGCGGAAATCGCGAAAAATGCAGCATAGCAGCGCCACCTCTTGGGTGATTTTGACCAAAAACATCACCCATTCACAGCACCCATTTATATCAGGGACTAACTGAATATAAAGTTTTATTAAATTTTGCGCATTAGTTCGTGAGATAGAGCGCACACAAAATGTTTGTCACATACAGACAGACAGATAGTCAATGTCCGAACAGACATTTTCTTAAAACAGTCAAATCGTGTTAAGAACCTTCTAAAACGTATAAATCCGTCGAAAATTTTCATGAATCCAATAATATCTTCTTCTAAATATAGAAGAAAGTAAAAATGTGTCCGAAAGTAGCCCCTTTGGATTTGAGAACAGTCTTAAATTGGTAATTTTAATTAAAAAGCGAGTTAGTGACAATCTGTTATTACAAAAGGAAAAAAATCAGTGAGGGCAAATAAAATATGCAAAGAAGTTACCGTACTTCCATAATTTAATTTTAATTAAAGTAATCTCTCAATTTTCATTGCAGTACTTGAACAAATCATCTTTCCACCACACGATTTTCCAGTTTTTAGAGACACTCGAAAATTTGGTCTGTTAGATCACATTTGGATGGGTCAGATCAGCAAGCAGCCATTTCGAACCTCTCCCGTTTTTGGTGATTTTGGATCCTTTTTCATTGTCACTAACAATTCCTTGATTTCTCAATACCAAAGTTAAATCAAAGTATATATATATACAGGGTGTCCCAAAAGTCTCCGTACAACTTCAAAAATTTATTACAAAAGAGAAATAATACGCCTACAGCAAAAATGATTACAACAGTACATAGAGTAACTTAAAAAGTTTTTTCTACTACCTTAGTATACTTGTACATGGAATCCTTTCGTTGCACGAAGAATATCAAGTCGATATTCCCATATTTATCATATTAGCCATAACATTGCTAAAGAATATGATTTTGGGACTACCACATCATTTCATAATAGAGAAAACAAAACTGTTAAAAAAACATAAAGTTCAAGAAATAAAAACAATATTAAAAAGGAAAGAAATCTCACCCATAAAAAAGAGAAAAAAAACAGTGAAATTTAATCATAAAGTTAAAAATACATCTGGATTAAAAATGATGTATGGAAAAGAGCACATCAGTTACCAGATATGCAGGAGTCATCACATAACACAGGCAATGAATTGCAGAAAAGCAGAAAATCATTACATGTTGCCAAAATAAGTTTTAAAAGATGATTGACCATGGAATATTATTGTACAGCAAAGCAAAACTCAAACCATGGTGCTTCCATCAATAAGAATTAGTAAATATTCTATGATTTAATAAAAGCAGTGGATTAAAATTATTAGTTAAAGATTAAACCAAATACTGTCTAAAAAATGATAACAATTAGTTAAATAAATAAATATAATTAAATAATATATAAAATTATGTTGATAAAATATTCAATTACATTAAAATAAAAATGGATGTATTAATGAAAAATTCTATGTTAAAAATGCTATGTAAAATAGTAAAATTAATAATTATTGATTAATACTACAGAAAAATATTTGTACCAGGCAATGACATAGCCACAATTAAATAGCTTTGCCAAAAATGCTACATCACATAAATTAATTTATAATCAAATTAAAATAATAAATTATAAGAATTCAGATGCTAAGGCTTTAATTAATATTAATTAAATATTGAAATTAATTAGTTACATATAATGTTTCTGCAAACAATGTTAAAAATTAAATACACATGATATGTGGATAGGGTAGAACATTTAATAAAAATTGATACATGTATTATATTAGCATTTAAGAAAGTATACATTATATCAGAAGTTAATATGATATTGTCCACAGTGGGCATTAATGTAAATACAATTAATCAAAAACATTCTTAATATTAATGAATATAAATACATTTAAATTAATTAATGAATATGTAAATATAACTACATTAATTTGCATATAAAAGTATCAAATCATAGTCCATTATAAAATTTGTATTAGCAAACGTATGTGTAAATCAAAATGTCCCAATTTTTTTTTTTATATAAATAAATTAACCATGCGTTTTTTCCAGACAACTCCGCCACATCTCCGTAATCTAACATCTACCCACCCATCCGTCCTATTATATATATATATATATATTTTACAAATTATTTTCTAATTTTATATGTTTTTTTATACATTTTTTAACATGTGTTAATTTGGTTGCTAAGATCATTTAAGTACTAGATATATATTAAAGAATATATGAATTTTTTTGGAAAACCATGTTGTAATGCATCATATATTAGTTTTTTAATATTGTTGTTAATTAGTTGAGAAGAACATAAACTCGTTATTCTATATACATGATTAAGGAGTATATTACGATATAAAGAATTATGAAAACAAGATTTAAAATTAGTAAATGTATTAACTTTAAATTCTTTACGTTTGTCAAATATATCAATTATTGTTTTGTTTTCTTTAAGTGTAATTTTAAGATCTAAAAAATTAATAGTATAGTTAGAAAGGAGGTTTTCCGTTAATTCTAAATTAGTAGGATAATCTACTGGAAATATAGAAATATTAGTATGATCAGTGGCAATTAAAATTATGTCATCAATATAACGATATAAATGTATATTACTGTTAATAAAAGTACGTTAGTGATACAAGTATAAGTCAGAAAGTATACTAGATGTACATCCCTCCCCCTTGTGGTATACCGACTTTCTGTAAATATAATGTGTTATCATGCATTATAAAATTATTATATATAATGAAATTTGTTAGAGTTTTAAAATAAGCAGTATCTATATGAATATAATTTCGGTGTATTATGATACTTATTAAATAATGTATTTATAATATTATGTAGATCTAATAAATCTATATTATTAAAAAGATCTTTGAAATCATATGTCATTATATTGTTAACACTTTTAAGATTTTTCAAAATATTGACGAGTTGATAGCTATCAGTGGATGTTGTCAGTGTATAAATTTGATTGAGAATTTTTAATAGACGTTTATTGGCTGTATTATTATATGTATTGCACCCAATAGTGCAGTCCTAAATTTAATTGGTTTTTTATGAAATTTGGGTATAAGAACTAAATAAGGATAATTAAATTTAGTTGAGGAAAAATTTAATAGTTTATAATAACTATGAATTTTACGATTGTTTACAATTACATTTTCATTAGTTTTTTGAAAAGATTTGTTAGTACATAGAAATACAGGATGTAAGTAGTCGGTGATAATAAGATTTATATATGATTGCATAATTATTAGGAGATTTGTCAATGTATGTGATTACATAGTTTTTTGGTAATTTAGTAATTTGCTGTAACAAATGTTTTGTGTTATTATTAACCATATGCGATATATTATGTTTTAAAGACTTAGTTATTTTTTTAATAACTAACTAGTATTTTCCATTGATTAAAATATTCAATAGGTTTACTATATGAGATTGAAATTTTATAAATAAAAATATCTATATCGTATGTAAACTGTTTTATAATAGAATTTACATTAAATTTAGAAGGAAGTCTATATTTAGTTACCATAACCCATTAGTTTTTGCAGTTTAAAATCATTCACAATATTAAGATTTCCAGTGATTATATGTCCATGATCATTATCAATGTATTTTTTTAGAGCGGGTTCATTGCATTTACACGGAAAAGTACTTGCATCAGATGTATTTTTTGAAAATGCATTATAGTTAAAAATCTTTCTTCCGATTGTATTTGGATATTTAAAGGTTTTTGAAATTTCAAGATTATTAATAGGAAAATAACAGTTTTTATCATTAATTATAGAATTAATATTAATTTTATTAAAGATTTGATTTGAAAAAGTTATTATCATTTGAGTATTAGTGTTTTGATTTTTTTTTTTTTTTTTTTTTTTTTTTTTTTTGCAAATTAATGTTGAAAAGATTAGCTCTTGTCATAATAAGGTCATAAAAAATATCAGAGAAATGATTAGAGTAAGATTTACTAAGAAATACATTTAAATATTGTACTATCTGTTTCTTTTTAATAGCAAATATGTATTTTCGAATTAAAAACCAGTTGTAATTCTTAATATAGTTATGATGAAGAGTATTGATTTGTTTAACTATATATTTTTTGGAAACAACAACTGTAGCAATACACTTTCCTCGCTTGTTTCGTGTTGTTTTATGATTTAAATTATGATTTGGAGTAGCATAAATAGGAGAATAATCTATAGTATTATTTATTATTGAAAAAACTTTAACTGGTCTGTTAAATATTTCACTATTAAGTCCATAAGGATAAATAGTGTTATAATATTTTATATATGACTCCATAAACAAACGTTCTGATTTAATTTTCATAATTTGTATAATTTCAATTGTAGTATTGATAAAGTTATGTTTATGAAAATGCTGTATTTCTGCTGTAGACTGTATATTTTTTGCTTTGTTATTGTTAGAGTTTGAACGATGTTGATTGATACGTTTATGTAATGGACCTGATGTTTCACCTACATATTTCAAACTACATAAGTTACATTTAATACTATAAATAACATTAAAGGCTTTTAATACTATAAATAACATAATAAATGTTGTCCAAAAGCGGTTTCGAATCTACTCGGTCAGTCGGATAATTCGTTTGCTGTATAAGCGATTGCTTCAACATTCAATTCAAATAGAAAATGACGGGGAAAACGGATTCTTGCTCTCAACGCATTCACAACAGTCCACTCTATATTTAATATTTAATATTTTTTTACTAGCGCAAACAAAATACCCCATCCGAGCCGAAAAAAGGCAAACTAATTTATTCTAATTTGTCAGAAAAAGACTATTAAAATTCTTATAAACCTATTTTTTATATTTCTTCTTGATGTATATTAAAATTGAAAGAGATAGCCTTCAAATTTTCGGATTATGTTGTGATGAGTTGATTATTATTAAATTTAGAAGGAAGTCTATATTTAGTTACCATAACCCATGTTTCAACTCCTCCCTTATTTGTGGAAAAAGGATAATCTCTCTGGAATGAAAATAATCTGACAGATTGATCTCTATTGAGAAAAATTCTATCAATAGTGTGAATTTCATTTTCACTTTGAGATAAGCCAAGCTGCAATACATGCTTTGTATTGAATGATGTGTTATCTGAATGGGTGGATAAGAAATGTGAATGGCATTTTTTGGATACAATGGATCTAGCCCATATGAGTTGGAAATTCTAACTGGATAAGTATGGGATTAAGATAGCTGTCACTCATAGGAAGGCCAGAGGGCGTTTCTTTCCTTATGGAGAGAAAAATATCAGTTTTGCCGGAGAGGAAGGAATGCGAGGGGATACGAAAGACGGCAGTTGGATTTGGAATACTGAAGAGTGAGGTTCCACTTTGAGCGGACGTCAGAATCGGAATTTGGCTGACCATGTAAATTTACAACATGGATGCTTATCATAATTTTTCATTTTTACTTTTGTTTTGTTTTTTTAATGTGTTAATTTAAAATAAAGTTTTTTCGTTTCAAACGATAAATGGAATTTATTAATTATATATACAACGTCTCACGCTACCACAGCAATAGTATATATAATTAATTGGTGGCAGCAAATGGGATATGTGATCTAAAGTAAATTAGATTACGGATCTATGCGTTAACCTGATTAAACAGATGAAGAGCCAGTGGAAAGCGGACGAGCAGAGTTGTGGAGTCTTGAAGTCTAATTGGAGTCGTGGGTTTTTCTCGGAGTTCTAGCAAGTAGAGAACTGGTAAAGGAACTTTATCGACTAAATCTGTGAGGTGTATGAACAGTCAACTATAGACTTGGTGCTATTTGTGTGTGCTTCAAAATATATCAGTGAAATGAAGATATGCGGCGTACCATCTGAGTTGTCTACATACGAATCTAAGGTGCAATTAGTGCCTCATCAGTGTCTTCAAATCTTCAAAAATCTGTGTGTGTCATCTTTAAAAGTGCTTGGAAACCTGGTATCAGTGTGGAGGAAATATCTGCATCTGGAGGTAAGCTCTTTTATGATATCTTCTATAGAGGTCTGTTTTAAATTGAATTTTGTGTATAAATTTTAATTTTGGGGAACAAAACTCTATGTGAAATTTAAGAATTCTAGGGAAGCTATTAATTTGGTATTTAAATTTTAGTTAGAATTTTTATGTTTGTTGATTTTCTGGTATCTGTTTGGTATAATATTGGGTTAAGAAAATTTTATATTTATGTATATGTTAAAATTTACTTGGGGTATAGTAAATTGTTATTGATTAATTGAGATTATTAATCAGGATATTTTAATCATAATTTTGTATAAAACTTTTTGGAATTAAGAGTTTTGTTTGCATACATTTTATTTATTACAGTAATAAAGTTATAGCTTAATTTTATGGGTATTCTGTGGATGATTATGATTAATGTTTCAAAATAAATTGATGTTATACTGTACTGTTGGGTATAAAATTTATTTTGGGGGGTATACTCAGTTTGAAAGACGTCACTGTTGCATGAGAATTTGCTATATTAAAATTGTGTCGTGTTTGAATACATTATTATACGTATAGTGAAGAAAATTCTATTTCTGTATTTATTGTATTATTGTAAATTGAATATATCTGATATTTTGAAATTTATTATATTTTGGGGGAAAATATGGCAGAATATTTAGGAAAATATAATAAAAGTGTCTTGCTGTTATTAGCTGAGGAATTTGAGACCAGTGTGTCAAAAACGTGTAAAAATAAAGCTATAATTCAGGCTATCGTAGATGCAGAGGATTATGATGAAAGTTTCGCTAAAATTCGATTGCAATATTTTCATGAACAGGAGGCGGAGCGGAAAGAGCAGGAAAAACAAATCGAAAAAGATCGTAAAGAAAGAGAGAGGCAAATTGAATTAGATAGGATTGCGCAAGAGGAAAAAGATAAGCTTAGGAAATTTGAGTTAGATAAACTTGAAAAACAACTTGAGGTAGATAAACTTGAAAAACAACTTGAGGCAGATAAACTTGAAAAACAACTTGAGGCAGATAAACTCGAAAAACAGCAACAACTTGAATTACAAAAACTTGAAAAAGAACAGCAATTTGAATTAGAAAAATTGCGTATTCAAAATTCTGCGGATGTTGTTAGTGTTTCATCTAATGAATCAAATGTAGTTTTTCATAGAACTCCTAAGGTAAATTTAAAGGATTTAGTTCCGCGCTTTGATTCTAAATTAATTGATATAACTCTTTTCTTTATGATTTTTGAAAGGCAAGCCGAGAAAGCTAAAGTTTCTCAGGAAGATTTGGTTAGTCAATTAATTCCTTTGTTACCTTCTGATATTGCCGAAATTATTGTAAAACAACCAGCAGACAAATGTGATGATTTTCTGCATATAAAGAAGGTTTTGTTAGATAGGTTTAGGCTAAGTACAGGCGCCTTAAAACAAAAATTTGAAACTCATCAAAGAAAATCTGGTGAATTATGGGTGGATCTGATTTATGAGTTAAGGGGTTATCTGGATAATTGGTTAGAGTCATTAGAAGTGAGAGATTTTGAATCCTTAAAAGAACTAATGCTCACGGAACAATTGAAAAAACGTGTCCCTTTTGAGATAAAAGAAAAATTTATTGATGATTGGGAGGAAATAAAGATTGCTTCTAAACTCGCAGAAAAATCAGATAAATTTGAGAGTATAAGAAGAGAATTTAATAGGTCGGATAGAAAACCGTGGGAAAATAAATATTTTCAGGATAAGCAAAAAGACAGCTTTAATTCTAAAAGTAGAAAGGAAATTAAACCAAAATCGGAATTTGAGAATACGAAAGAGTGTGGGAAATTTGATCAATTTAAGAAGGACAATGCTTTCGAAAAGCAAAGACAAGTCCAATGTTATAATTGTTTGGCAGTGGGGCACATCAGACCAAATTGTCCTGAATTGTTAAAAAGTAAATCTAATTATGAGGATAAAAGCATAGCTTGGATTGTTACTAGTGATGGGAAAAGTGTAAATAATAAGGAAGGTGTGGAAACCGAATTACCTATGGTTGATTTATGCGTGAATGGTAAGAAAGTAAAAGCGATTAAGGACACAGGTGCGCAAATTGCGGTTTTTGATGCTAATGACATTCCGTGGAGTGCTAAGAAAGTGGGAAATGTCTTTCTTATACCGGCCCTCGGAAATAGACAAAAAGCGGATTTGGTGTCAGTGCCGGTTGCTTTGATGGAAGGTGAAAAAGAGTGTGTTGAAAAAAATGTGGTGGTTGCAGTTGTGAGAAAACTAAATTCTCCGCCCCTTATAACACCAGCTGTTTATGACTTATTAAAGTTAGGAAATATGGAAAAGCAAAATTCGGTGTATAAACAAGTGGGGAATCAAAGAGAATTAAATGGGCAGGGAACCCTCAGATTATCTAGCGATCATGAGCAAAGGGTTGTTAGAAAAATGGTTGTGAATGAAATCTGTGAAAGGGATAATAAGTCTGTTAATGAGATAGAGGTAAATTCACTGGAAGACGTGACTGATAGGTATTTGGGAAAAGGGTCTAAATTGATCGATACAAAAGAGGGTGCGTCTAAAAAGGATGGTGATAAAAGGTCAGGTATTGGAGGTCAATTTCGGGAAAAGAATTCTGAGCATGATGTAAATATACCCAGGTATTTTGTCGGTAGTATGGGATTTATACATGTTAGAAATAGAATTAGAAAGAAATTGAGTTCATCTATGACTGTGGCCAGTAAATTTAACTCTAGGATGAAGGAAAATAATAGAGTAAATTGGGGGGCTAAATGCCAAGAAGATGTGAATAAGAAATCAAAGTTAAAAAGAATGGAGCATTCTTCTTTTAAAACGGATCACAAAGAAAGATTTATTGAAATCAAACAAGATTTTGAAAGGAAAAATCATGATTATGAAGTTGTGAGGCGAAAATTATTGTCGAAAAGATTTTCTGATAGAAGTAATATAGATATTGGTTTTCGGGAGAATTCTCTAAATTAAGTTTATTCTAAATTTGGGAGTGCTCATTTTCGTAATAGTAAAACTTCATTAATTTAATAATTGCATAATTTAGTATGCTTTCTTTTTGTTTGTAGAAGTGTCTAAATTTAGGCTTTTAAGCATGTTTTTAAGAGAATCGGTTTAGGCATTGTGTTGTATATAGATTTTTTTCTTTTTTTTTATTATTAATTTTTTTTGTTAGAATCATGTAAAGTGTAATCTGTTTTTGGTATTATATGTATGTGAGGTATTTCAAAAATTTTCTTAGGGCATCAATTGTATAAATTATTCCTGGAATTATACTTAGGTATTGTAGTTATGGGATTATAGTAAATCCTGTTGACAGTGTGGTCTATCAAATACTGAGTATGGGAATGTGTTTGTTTTCTATAGGGATTTTTCATGTGTTATTCAAAAGTCCTTTGTGCTTTGTTGACCTCTTTAGAAATTGATTGAAGGAGCTTATTCTATTAATATATATGCCAAATTTCTTCTAGAAATTTTTTCTTAGGGGGAGGTGTTGTGATGAGTTGACATGTTTCAACTCCTCCCTTATTTGTGGAAAAAGGATAATCTCTCTGGAATGAAAATAATCTGACAGATTGATCTCTATTGAGAAAAATTCTATCAATAGTGTGAATTTCATTTTCACTTTGAGATAAGCCAAGCTGCAATACATGCTTTGTATTGAATGATGTGTTATCTGAATGGGTGGATAAGAAATGTGAATGGCATTTTTTGGATACAATGGATCTAGCCCATATGAGTTGGAAATTCTAACTGGATAAGTATGGGATTAAGATAGCTGTCACTCATAGGAAGGCCAGAGGGCGTTTCTTTCCTTATGGAGAGAAAAATATCAGTTTTGCCGGAGAGGAAGGAATGCGAGGGGATACGAAAGACGGCAGTTGGATTTGGAATACTGAAGAGTGAGGTTCCACTTTGAGCGGACGTCAGAATCGGAATTTGGCTGACCATGTAAATTTACAACATGGATGCTTATCATAATTTTTCATTTTTACTTTTGTTTTGTTTTTTTAATGTGTTAATTTAAAATAAAGTTTTTTCGTTTCAAACGATAAATGGAATTTATTAATTATATATACAACGTCTCACGCTACCACAATGTCTACGGCATTTTCTATTGTAAATACCTATGCATTTTTTAATTATTACTAAGTGCTGAAACATATAGGAAGTGAGAATAATAAATGTAAAGGACATATACTATCCTAACTACAACTACATGCATTTAATAATAAACAAAATAATAGTCAATTAAAGACATTCACCAGACACGAAAGAGTTTGAGATTGTTCTCCATCTATTCATGAATAATCGCATGCGGAAATTTTTTGCATTCATTGTTACAAAGTGGATATAGTATGTCCATAAATTCTCCACTTATTGCTAAGTAACTTTAGTTAGAATGTTTACATTCGCAATCTTACCAAATGTTTAAATTCAATTTAATTCTCCCTCATTTATCATTTACTATAGTTTGCAGTATCAGTTTTCTCTGAAACGAATGAAACGATGGCATTAAAGCTTCATTTTCACTTTTAATTTCCTCAACTCCATCGCATTTCATTTCATATTCTTCTAAGAAGAGAAAAAGGATTTAAAGTAGAATATAGAAAAAGGCTAATACAGTAGAACTCGGATAATACGAGTCTGGTTAAAGGGCTATTTCCCTTACGCGAAAACATCTGGCCGCAGATGTTAATCCTATGGGGCAGTTCTTTTAAAATATCTCGTTTTCATTTCAATACTTTTAAACGATTATTTATTTTGCATTGGATAGCTGAGGCCGATCTTTACAAATGGAGTTTTTCACTTTTTCGATTTTGTTTGCAGGTTTTTTTTTTATGAGGATACTTTCACTTGCAAAACAAAAAAAAATCGTTTAAATATATTGAAGTTCAGACGAGGTAGTTTAAAAGAACTGTCTCATAGGATTGATATTAGCGAGCGTGTGTTTTCGCGTGAGTGAAGTAGCCTTTAAATCAAAGTATCCGATAAATCGAACTTTAAAGTTATTGCAAGTCGCAATATGTTTTAAGGAAACCCGTTACAACGAAGTCCGTGGTATAAAGGATAATTTTCACACTCTTTTCAACTTTGGTCTAATGGGGTTCCCATTGTGTAAAACATGGTATCTTTTCTAAAAGTTTTCATTCATAAAAATATATATTTGCACAAAATAATTTGACTACATTGTCATCTATGGACGGTCATTGCTTAAAATAGGAGTTTTCAACTGGTTTATGCATGCTCTAAATAGCTTATTTAGATATTTTCTTTTATCGTTTGAAAAATAGAAAGTTTCGTAAAAGTACTCTGGTAACGTTGAAAAATGTTTTATAAACTGCGCGCGACACATGATTTTGCGACAAATAACATACAAATATCACGAGTTCGTGAGTTTTATTTGCAAATGTGTAAGAAAGGTTAAGTTGTTCTAAGGTCTGAATAATGATTTAAAAAAAGTGTCAGCATCCTATTTTTGTTTGGAAGCATGCTCCTGTTGGTATCCAACTGAACAAAGAAGCCCCCTCGCCTAAATGAAAATGAAAGGAGGGAGAAAGGTCTCTCAACATCATTTTTCTATTTGGATGGACTCTTACCAGTGAAAATGGACATGAATACGATGAAACGGGCGCCGCGACGTGAACGCTCAAAGAAAATAGGGGACATTTTGTCATTTGAAAAGACAGATAAAGACAAAAAAAAAAATGCATTCACTGACCTTTTCCTAGAAAGAGGTGATAGGGCCTGAGACCCATTCACTTAGAGCACTGTCCAATTTTTGTGCTTCGGTCATTTGACTGGTGGAATGAAATGGGCACATTTTTTAGATGCGTCAAAAGTTCGTTACAACTTAAAAAATAAATTGAAAAAGAGGATGCTAAACAGAGACACCCATCAGGTGTTTTTTTTTTTTTTTTTTTTTTTTTTTTACTTGAAATGGGAATGGGCCTATTTCCGCTCGATACCTTGTGTCTTATAAAATCCAGAGGGTATACGATAGAGGTAGATATACGTTAGACAGTATACGCTATAGCTTTACCTGAAAAACAGGGGTACACTGTAAAAAATGACCAATGTTTCCTATTTTATGAAAATATTCTATAACCACGAACGAAAATGCAATATAATCTTCTGAGTTTTTCCGAATAGCGTGTTCCATTGTCTTTTGAATCCCCAGAAACCAATACATTTCCAAAATTTAAAGAATTATTTATAAAAACAAAGTATTTTTCGCTGCCCGTATTTTTCAGAAACGTTTCCGAAGGGTTTATATAGTGTATTAATGAGTGTCCTTAGCCTGGTATACTTGTTTTTTGAATGCTATCCATTCTCAAGTAAACATTTTCATGCTCAAAAAATATGTTTAACAGACAAACATGCAAAATTAACAGCGTTAACAATAACATTAAAATTAAGATTATTTCTTTACTCTCTCATGTATAAATTAACTTATGCTGCTAAAAACGTTTATACTTGAGAATGGATGACATTCGAAAAACAGGTATTCCAGGCTTAGGACACTCATTCATACACTATAAAAACACTTTGGAAACGTTTCTGAAAAATACGGGCAGCGAAAAATACTTTGTTTTTATAAATAATTCTTTAAATTTTGGAAATGTATTGGTTTCTGGGGATTCAAAAGACAATGGAACACGCTTTTCGGAATTTCGGATAACTCAGAAGATTATATAATATTTTCGCTCGTGGTTATAGTATATTTCATAATATAAGAAACATTGGTCATTTTTTACAGTGTATGCGGAGCTTCTTTAAAAAATCCAGAGGCTATACGACGTATACCTGTCATTACACCCCTGATTGCTGATTCACCGTTCATGTAAAAAAATTTAATCGGCAATGCTTCGTCTAATAATGGTAGCATTCTATCGTCAACTAATTAAGAATTCACGTGCAGGTGCTTTATTGACGACACGATTCGCATAAATATATTTGCATGCCAGCGCCAGTGACTTTTGAAACTGGAACTTTTGTTTTTGTTGTTCTTAAAGTTAAAAAGAACACCCGATTCCACTCTGATCTCATTCATGCAACCCCTTCTCTTTTTTTCGTTTGTATCCCCATTGGTTCTTTTTTAAAGTTATAACGAACTTTTGACGCTCCCGAAACTCACTAAACTCATTAAACAACTTAACTCATAGGAAGTGCACTGACCACTAACAATTCAGGATAACAATACAGGATAATATTCCATGTCAAAATACTGACAACAAAAACATCGCCCTGATGAAGGCATTGCAAACATTTTTTTTTTTTTTTTTTTTTTTTTAAGTGATACAATTGACATAAATTAGAATGGAAAGTCTTTCTACTCATTTTGTTCAATGGATGACAAAGTGGTTGTGCCAAGGTCAAACTCTCCTCTTTGAGTATTTCGCCACCTACTACCGTACCTTTGACGGCTGAATTTCGAAGTGTATGAATATTTTTTCTATATTTCTTTTCAAAAATGATTATTTTCTTATCTTTAGGTGCATTCGTAATTCTATAAATACGTAGCACGTAGAGTCGTCGTCTGGTCCATCCATTTGTCCGAATAGAACAGCACAAAAACGACCCAACCGAATGGTTGGAAATGTGATATGTGATTACGTAAAATCTTTTCAGAATTGTGTGGAGTCCTTTCAAATTTGATGAAAATCGAATCTAAACTTCAAAAGATACTAATAAAAGTTTTCTTTATTCTATTAAATCCTATCCTAAGTAATTAATTCAATGCTATCACATAATGATTCTGGGTTTCCATAGTCATGACGTCCTATTGAAGATGGAGTTGTATTATTTTCGTATTATTGAATTTAAAAATCGAGTTTGTCTACTAAAATTGTTTAACTATAGCAATCTTATAATCTATCGACAGATATTTCCGGAGAAATAGATATTCAATGAAAAAAGAGTCTCAATATGGATTTCAAGTTCTGAAATTTTGGTTTCAGTTTTTCAGTCAATGTCAACAAAAGATAAAATTCAAATGTACTTATTTTGAATCCTATCCTAATAACAGACGATAGAATTCATTTTTTCAGTGAAATAATAACGATGCTTTTTTTGTAATTTCGTGAAATAAAATGAATATCTATAAGATGAAAATCTGCACAGAAAATAAATTTCGTATTGATGCATTTTTGCATAAGTGTGCAACAGCTATTGCACCAAGATCTGAATATTTATAAAACTAGTTATAGTACGAACGTACCTCACTTGTAACATTTGACGTACAATTTCCAACTTGTTTTTTGAACCCTGACAGTAACACCGCAGACCTTTGAGGCCTATGATGTTGATTAAACATGCCTCACAGTCAGATGTTTGTTAATAATATTTCTTCCATAATACCTCATATTACGGAACGGAAATTTTGATAAATCTCACTGCAGAGGCCTAGAGTGTGACATGAGCTGTGAAAAGAAAGAGTTTTACTGTCAGGGTTAATAGAGAATAATAGAATAAAATTTCAAAATAATAGAATTTGTTTTATTATTTTTAACGTTTTTATTCGGTGACTATTCAGTGTTGATATTCAACCTTATCAGTGTTTCGGAACCTTTTTTATCTGGTGGCACACTCGAACCCATGGTTAAACTTCCGTGACACACAAAACGTATAATGATTAAAAATCTATGAAAGGAATATGTCTTTTTTTAATTTATTTAATAACGCAAACAAAATGTTCCATCAGTTCCACTAAAATAGTTTATTATTTTTAATTAAGAAAATATATATATTTTTTAATTTAATTTACAAGATAGGGTTTTTGGATAGCTATACAAACTTCTAAGCATCTAACCGAAACTTCTATTTGTTTTGAACATTATTTCCTGGAGAAAAGCTTATTTCTCCTAAATGTAACTCTGAGAGTGAATGATATTTTTTGTAACAATTGTAACTTTGCAATTGAGGAAAACCCTATGGATTATAATTTTTTTTCATTGCATTTCTCTGACATTTCTTATTAAGAATATTCAAACACTGAAACAAATTAGGAAGGAAATGCATTTTTATGATACTAACTGCAGAAATTAGAAAGTTGCATTTGAAAGTAGTTTTGTTAGCTCGTAAATTCTTGATATATAACTTTACTGATTTTTTTTTTTTTGTAGCTCACCTGGGGACCTTTCAAACCACACCTGTGTGTCGCATCACACCAGTTGAGAACCACTGATATAGACAGATGAGAATTTCTCCAAAACTTTGCGGTCATAAGGTTAAATTGGAGTAGAGAGAAAAGGATAATGGGAATTCCAAAAAAAAAAAAAAATAATAATAATAATAATAATACAAATTCTAATTAAAAGGGATAAATAATTTGAGAATTCCAAACTACTTTTTGCTAAATATTTTACACTACTTCACATTTTTATGCCTTTTAAGAGACTAAAAATTTCCTGATTTTAAAAAAGAAATATAGAAAAGTATATGCATTACGCTTCAAAATTCTGCATACAAATTCTCCATTAAAAATCAGAAAACTTTACACACGAAGTTTTAAAATTTTAGGATTTGCAGTTTTTCAAGAAATGAAATTTAAAATTTTTCATACTAAATCTTAGTTACTTGTATAAAATCTTAAAGTTATTGCTACAGCACTGAAAAGACTAATTTACGTTAACTAAGAAAAAGTATCGAAAAATCAATACTGATGTTTGAAAAATTAGTTTTTCCCAAAAATAAACATTGTTCAAGGATTAGTTCTTTAAAATATGAAGTACGACTTATGTCACAGCTCAAAAGAAATGAAATTTTGAAGAATAATATTCAAAACGCATTGAAGTGTGGATGAATAGGACGTACTTTTGAACGTTATATTTGAATAATAAAAACCTAGGAGGCGAGGGGCACATGAGTCATTTTCCGAAAAATAGCAATTTCATGTCCCAGCGGCCTTGTGGACATATTTTTAATTACAAAAATAAAAGGTGATTTAAACTTTGAATACTATATAAAAACTATGATTATTTACATATTGAAAATGAAATATAATTAGTGTTAAATATATTTTTTTTTCGAATGCAAATATGATTCACACATGTAGGAAAGAAAATGGTTTCTTTGCCATGATGGCATGCATGTTTAAAACGTTTTTTATAAAATCCCTTAAAGATACTGAAATAAATGTTTAGACACTTAATTATATTAATATTTTACGCAATGAAGGAAATGGTGACACTTTGTATTGTTGTTCTAGTAATTGACATTTCCTCACATTACTATAATTTTTGTCTATTTACTCAGTAAATGGCAGCACATGCATTCTAAAGGTCTAGGGTAGTTTGTATAGGAGTAAACTATTAAAACCGTTGTTTTTTGCTCAACAACAATCTTCAATGGCTAGTACATGTCTTTTAAGTATTAGATCAAAGTAAGTATTTTTATTACCTGTCATGTAGTATAAATTTAATAAAAGCAAATAAAATTTCTTTTTTCTGTTAATATATTATTGGAAATGTGTTTGAAAAGATATTTAACAGATATATAAGCCTAACCATTTTGTACAAAGTTATTTTCAAAAGTATATCATCATACCCTCTCAATCATCCCCTCATAATATTAATGTATGAGGGAATGATCTGAATCCACTTATATCTGAACTATAATAATAAATAGTCAAATAGAATAATAATGAATAAAATAAGATTAATCTAATGCACATATTAAAAAAACTCATAAGATATTTAATTAAAGCTCCATTTTCACTTTCCAATATAGTTGAAAAATGTTTATGAATTTAGTTTATCTGTGCGTGCTCTGATTCGCGTAAATATACTCGGATTGTCTTGAAAGTTACAGAAGTTTAATATGAGATGGTCGGTTATTAAAATGAAGTGCGTAGCATTTATAGTTCGTTTACAGGGACACTCAAAAGAATTCCATTACATTATCTTCTATGGCGAAAAATCGTTTGATATGTATTCTAATAATCTATATATTTAAAGCAAAAAGCGCATTCTGTCAAATTCACATTCTCTTTTCCACACGAAAATCGTCTCATTGCGCATGCTTCAACGTTTATTTGAAGGCTTCTCCCCTCAGAAACGGGAAACGTGTTTAGCCCTCACCTGTTTAGCCTAGGGGGATTGAAAAAGGTTGATTGAAAACGGATGCCGTAATATGGCCATTGCGTTAAAAGCTTTTTTTAAGAACTCATGTTTTCACTACTAAATATGCATATATTTTCGCAAAATGTTTAAGAGAGCTTGGATATAGTTATATTTATAACCGATTTAAATTTAAGAGAGTTCCGACGATGAGAACTATTTTTTTTTATTGCTATGTTAAAGGAGCCGACACGAAAACAAAGAAAAAAGCGAGAAGAAAACATTTATTTTCCAACTCGATAACACTATTTTTTCACGAAATCTTTATACGGGCTGCAAAACCGTTTTACTTATCACCAATAAAGAGAAACAACTTTATTTGAAAACAATGTAACGACCCTACGTGAAAAAATGCGCTTTTATCACTAAATAACAATATTTTTTAGCGAATTTTTCTTTTTAAAATAGAATTTCCTACAAGATATAAAATAATAAAAACTTGATGTTTTTTTTTAATTTATTACACCTAGTGTTACATTATTTCAAACATATTGAAATTGATATATATTACTGTTATATGCATCATTTTTATGGATATTTTTTTACTATAATTAAATAAACCATTATGAAAATAATATGTTTTATACCTGACTATTAATAATTACATCAAAACTAGTGTGTTACGTGAAAAGAATCAATATTAATAGTGATCTATCATTCCCTCATGTAGTAACAATCTCTCATTTTTTCAATTATTAAAATAATGAACATCCCAGAAAATTTACCAGGTACAGTTTGGTTGATATTATTTTTTGATAAATATAACACAGAAGTACTTGCAGGCAAAATTTTGAGATTTTGGGTAGAATTTAATGTATGCCAAAACCCAATCAATTTTGTACAAAGTGATTTTTACGAAAATTTCATCATTTTCTCATAATTTTAATATATGAGGCAAAGATCTGAATCTACTCATGTATATTATACTATACAATAAAATAAGACTAATTCAATAAAAATCTAATAATCTAATCCAATAAATAATAATCTAAAAATCCAATAATCTAATTCAATAAAACACATATTTAAAAACTCCTAAGTTCAGAGACTGACCCACATACAGATTTTTTTTATGTTTTTAACACTATCCAACATAGTTGAAAAGTGTTTATGAATTCGGTCTGTCTGTCTGTCTGTCTGTCTGCTGTCTGCCTGTCCGCCCGTGCTCTAACTCGCATAAATATATGCGGATTGTTATGCAATTGATATATGTTATTGAGGTTTACTATGGTATGTTCGGTATAGAAAATGAAGTGTGTAGCACTTATACTTTTTTTTACATGGACACTCAAAAAATCCCTTTACATTACGATATATGGGGGAAAATAATTTGCGGCTTATTTTAATAATGTTACACAATTTTAAACACATTGAAGTTGATATATATCGCTGAGGCGCACTACAAAAGGCTTATTATAGAATAGGGTGGGGATAGAACTTATAGTTCCTTTACACGGGCACTCAAAAAATTCCGTTATATTACGGTCTATGTAGAAAAATCGTTTGGGTTTATTTTAATAATGTTTCACTATTTAAAACATATTAAAATTGATATAGTATATCAATATAAGGCGCATTACTATAGAATATTTTGTGTATAGCATTCACCATACATTTACAGGGACACACAAAAGAATTCAGTACTGTATGTTAACAAAAATGGATGGAAGTGCGTTTTAAAATTGAACCCATTTTTTTGCATATTACTGGGTGTGTATAAATTGTATAGATCATACCCAGGGCAGCACAAAAGTCCCCGTGTACATTTCCGTTTATTGACAGAAATTCCATAAGGAGAATTTTAAAACTGTGTTACGCTTTTCTTAACTGAACTAAAATTTAGCATTCTATGTAGTGTATATACAAATCTATAGATCCTATACGGGGCTGCACAAAAGAATTCGGATATTTTTCCGAATATTGTTGGTCATTCCTGAAATTGGGTTTTTAAATATGTTATTCGTTTTCCAAATTTTTTACTTAGATATTCTCTTTCACCTTATTAAACGTAAAATCTGTAAAATTATTTTGGAAGTGTTGCATAATCTATGCTTGACGCATGATTTTTCGTTCTTGTTTAGTTCTGTTTAGCAAAATGTTTTTCTTAACATAAATTCTATCATCTGGCGAGTGTTTGACTTCGATGATTGTGATACTCTAACGAATGATAGTGGTCTTACTGCAAATTGAAGTTTTTTATAATAAATATTTTATTTCCGAATAATACTGATGTGAATGAAATTGAATACCTACAGCAGATTTCAAAATTATAACCAATACAATGATTCTGGTCAATACACTGCTTATAACGGTGGGCTATGAATTCAGAAATTTCGACAAATAATTTTATTTGGTGTAGAGGCTCATTCTTGGTCCATTACGGTTTCGGTAAGTTGTCTAATGAACATCCATTTGCTTCAAACTTATCATTTATCCGATGAATTGTATGTCACATAGGTGTGTCTGCTTGAAACTCCCTTCGATATTGTTTTTGTACTTCTGCTATATTTTCATACTTCCAATAGCATTTTTAAATAAATTTTCTTTCTTCAAATGTTAATCTTGGTTCACTCACTATTTCCAATGAATGACACTTTGAAAAGAAAAAAAAAATAGAAATTTATGACCCATTAAACAGTATATGTATACACTCTAAAAACGGCATTTTCAAAACTGAGCAAAAAATGCTCCAATCTGAGTAGGTCGCATAGTCAAAATGGCTTTGAATCAAAATGACTCAAGTTTGAAATATGTATAGACTCATTTCGGAGAACATCCACACACTCAAGAATAAAACATCATGCACTCCTATTTGAGTATGTCCATGTTTCAAAAATGAGTATGAACAGACCTCTATGTGCTCAGTTTTGAGTATGTCCATGTTTCAATATTCTGAGTATTTCTGTTTTTTCAGACTTGAAAGCACTGGGTCGGAACAGGTGAGTCGGAACAGAACTATTTGAAACACAAAGTTTCCTAACAAAATGAAAACATCGATTGACTCAGATTTGAAAGTGTCATTTTTCTCCGACGCACTCTGTATTTCTTTTTCTATCTTGTTCGCAGCCCATTTATTCAATTAGGGCCCAGTAAGGATTTCTATGTAGGGTATGCTATACCATAAAATAGCTTCTCTTGTGAAAAGTAAGAAGCCATCTATGGCAGTTGTCCGGAGGAAAGCAGTTCCAGAAAATTTCGGTACAATTTCATATATGTATATGTGCTACGGTAAATGGGATTAATTCGGTGATTTTTCATAATCACCACTAAAATTCGTAAATGTGATAAATTATTGAATATTTATCAAATTTACAGGTTAGTTTATAAAATCCCCAACTCGTAATGGGGAATGTCATAAAAGTTCATAAGTTTACTAAAATTCGTCCTGTTTGCGCAGCTGCATTTACTTAAATTTGTGTGAAAGTTGTCAAATAAAATCACAGGTACCCAAGAAAGGACTTGTTGTTTGGCCAATGGTCTTTCGAAAGATGAACTCAAGATGCCAGGTAGACCTAATTGACATACATACATAAATTACTGACCGTTGTTTGAATGAATTTCATGCATTCTACAGATTGCTGTATAGCGAGTTTCATGCGTCCAGTATTTTTTTTTTGGTTAATGTACGGGAAGCGTACATACTATTTGAAAATATTCATTTTTTGGAATTAAGACCTCGTTACTCTACAAAATAATCCGAATATATTACATTTCCCATTACGCGGTGGGGATTTTATAAACTAATCGGTAAATTTGATAAAATTCAATAATTTATTACATTTACCAAGTTTAGTACGGTTTATCACATTTACCGTAACATATATATCTGATTTTTGTAATGCGATACCGCTCGTGTTTTAGAAACCGATTTGGATGTCACTGAGCATGTGTATAGGACTTATCAAGATCTCGACTGAAATCGTTGGTATGCTTGTTCCACCATCTTATTTAAAAATGGCGGCCACTTAAATTTTTCAAACTCTAAAAATATGTACAAAAAGACTTATCCATATTTATTTTTTGCATAAGTGTTAGGCCTTGATACAAGAATTCTAAAGCCTTTTTGTTTTCCATTTGTCTTAAAAAATGGCTGAAATATAGCAGTTTTAAATTCTATGGTAGCTGCCATTTTGAAACAAGACACCATATTAAAAATACGGGATTTTTAGAATCGGGTTTAATTTATGAGTTTTAGAAAACGTGATTTCTCGCCAATTTACTTTAATTGTTGTAACCTGCGTTGCTATACGTTTAAAACTACATAGTCATGTCCAACTGCGTCAAATTAACCCCAAGCTTAGCGATACTTGGCGGAATGTCGCCAACTTTAGCAACAAAAATAGGTCGTCATAAATGAAACCAACTTGGCAATAGCTGACTAATTTTTCGAAATTCTCATTCAAATTGAGTTTTGATGAAAACTAGGATTCTTCTATAATCGGATTCCACACATTTTAGCTTCGTGTGTTTGAGTAAAATTAGCTGAATTCTTAAAAAACAAGAAATAGGGTAGACACCTTTTTGTCCCGGTACAGGTAGAAAGGTCTTTTTTATTTGAGACACACGATATATTTTATGTCGAGATTCTCAAAATTGCACTCCAGGCTGTGGATTAGAGTCCTGCACGGGCCGAAATTTCCAGACTCGCGTCCCACCCAGCCCGTTTATATTTTCGAAGGTTACAGCCCGGGCCATGCCAAGAACTATGCAATCAGACCAGGTCCGAGTCAATTTCTTCAAAAAATTCCGATATTCCTTAACATGCAATTAAGATTCTTTTAAAGAATACTGCATACATTTTTAAGCGAAAATTTTATGTATATTTCAAACTATATCTCATCAAGCCATAAAATACAGAATAGCAACATTAATGATCACTTATATTCTTAGACTAGTATTACATTCAAATATAAACTCATTAAAAAAATTAATGTAGTTTAAAATAAAAGTAGTTTAAAAACATAACTTTTAAAGCTGTGTATTAAAAAATTTAGATTTCTAAAAATATTTCTCTTTAATTTATTAAACTGTATTTCTCACTGCCACAAGATTACGTTAACAAAAGTTCATTATCGCTATTATTTTTGAAAAAAAAAATTGCCTGCCTGACACGTCGTGGTAACGTGTTAAGTCCCGGCTCGGCCCGAATATGTAGAAAAATGTAAGCCTGAACCCAGCAGGAGTCTGCTGAAAAAATTAAGACCAGATTCAGACACGATGTAATTGTCCAATACATCGTGATACACATAGATCTCTATGCTGGACATAATTTCTGTATTGATATTGTCAAATTAGCATTAGCTCATGCAACACATTTATAACTTATTCTCGGCCTGGCAAAGTCCATTGAAAATTGTTCATATATTGTTGGCTTTGTCCGAACAAATTTTTTATTTCAGGCCAGTCAGCCCGCTTAATTTTTTTATTGGCCCGCACCGTTCCGTTTGAAAGTTTGTCTTCATTTTGCCAGCCCGTCAAAGTCGGGTCTGTGCAAACATCTTCTGTGGGTCATGTGAAAAACAGCGTCCTATTCCGACTTCAACTTACGTCACGAAGAATACAGAATGTCACATAAGCCCGTTCATATATTTAAAAAATCATAAACAAAATTAACGAATGATCGTACCGAAGTGCGGTTGGCACCAAAAGGCTCGTTAAATGGTCAGATTTTTTTGTAGCATAAAATAGTTCAAAGAATATTTGAACGAGAAAATATGAAGAGATAAGAATTTATTTCTTCAGTTTTCATAGAAAATTCGAGCAGTTCAAAGAAATTTGATTATGTCAATGAACTTCTGCCACACTTACTTACGTTATGCTGCCATACTGTAACTTTCAATTTAGCAGCATTTCGATCTTTTCTCTTTTTTCCGTTGGAATATTTTTTTTATTCGATTCTAAAAAACACTGTAACTTTATTCCACTGCCTTGATGTTTCCTCCATCACTCTGTCATTGGAATATCAGTTTTAAGTGCAAGGTTCAGAAGTTTTAACTCTTTAGTAGCAAAAGACAGCTTATCATTAAATATTGCTTGTATCTCATAACTCGCTTTAATTACGTCGTCCCTTACTGAACTTCGAACCTCGGACTTAGAGGACACTTCTTTCAGATCCACATTTATCTCTTACAAGAAAACATTAGTATCACATTATTTTATCAGTTTTTTTCATTTCTTTTTCAGCTTTTTTATTTGTTCTATATTGGATTGCATTTGTTGTTGTTTACATACCCCCTGCTTAGGTACTTGTCAGAGAGAAGAGATAAACTTTTTCAGTGGACGAATTCAGATAACATCTTCCATCCCATATCAAACGAGATTTAGCTGTAGAAGCCATGATATGAATGAACAGCTGAATTACAATGAAAAAAAGATAAGTGTGCAGGAGCCGCTTTCAGATTGGCGATATCAAATCTTTTGAATGGGGAATGTTCAACCATAGAAAAGGAGAAAACCACTCGCAATTAATATATCAATTTGGATTTCGCAATGATTACTTTAAATGTATGTATTAATAATGTATTGCGTTTTCAGTTTTCTTTGCGTAGAAGAGTGCAAATTCATGTGGTTTTGATAACAATACTTTACTTAATGTCACTTAAAGAAGGGAAAATAGATACACAGTTTATTAATCCATATTTATAAAATTTTGAGATGTCCATATAAAATATTTAAGACTTTCACAATTGTTTTGTGTATTTTATGTTTGCTGTCTGTAATTAAAAAATATGCTGAAACATCCTCAATGTTATTTGCTTAGTCAACATTTCTTTTTTATGTAGTCTTATTTAAACGTCATTTTTTACTGCGAAAGGCTGAATAGAGGTACTTTCTTACCTAAGTGGGCAATCCTATTTCTTTATTACTATCCTTTTAATTAATAATATAGCAATGGTATTTACGTTTTATCTTATTGCTTAGAAAAGTTGTATATAACACAGGCAAGAAAAATAATGGATTTTTCTTCGCTTCAATTTTTTTTAAATTAAAATTATAAAACATATTGTTCGTGCGTATTCTTATGCGAAATTGAAAGTTTCTAAGCTGACAGATTCAGAGAAATCGTGATGAAAATAAAATTGTAGAACCTCTCAACACTCCTATATTCTACTCATATTTGAAATTCGATTTCTTTTTAACTATTCTTTTGGGAATCACATCTTAATAGAAGTTTGCCTGTCAAATTAAAAAATTCTACCTGTATATAGTTTCCGAGTAATCATCATGATTATAGAGCATTTTGAAATCATTTCGTGCTTTAGTATCTCAAATACTTTAACAAACGTTCTTAGCGAGCATTTACAATTTAAAACTAATCCCCCTATAAAAATTTCATGTTTTTAGCCTCAACACAATCAAAGAAGTCCGAATTTTAGAACGTTTTTCACTGTTTCACCTTCTTAAAGTTAGTTTGTAAGGAGATAAAAACTAGCGTATTTTTAAGCAAAGGCTGTCATCATTATTACTTTGGAGCAGATTTGAAATCGATTCAGCAATTCCAAAATTTTCGTGTTTTACAACTTTGCTGCTCATTTCACCCCTTTAAATTTCGAAATTTTAGAAACTGTACTGAGCGATTTTGTACGTCTTAAAAGAAACTTAAAAGTAACTACTATGTCCAAAATTTCAATATCAGACCCAACAGATCCCACTGTTTACTTAACAGGTGACAAGACAAGACAATTTAAAAGACATAAATATATGTTAAAAGATGTTTAAAATGTTTAAAAACTGTCCTAGTACTTTCGCCCGGCAACCACCGTCATCATCAGGGAGCGAAAATCCTTACTCCTTGATGATGGTGGCGGTAGCCGGCCAAAAGTAAGGACAGTTTTTAAACATTTTAAACATCTTTTAACATCTATTTGTGCCTTTTAAATTGTCTTGTCTTGTCACCTGTTAAGTAAACGGTGGGATCTGTCGGGTCTCATATTGGAATTTTATGAATAAAAAAGGTGAAATTTTCATTTCGCCCTATGTGTTTTGATTTACTATGTCCAATTTCACATTTCTAGTCCTAACATTTTCAAAAAAATCGTAATTTACAAAGTCTGTAGAACATTTTTGGTTCATTTTACACTTTTAAATATCAATGTTCTTACAACCGCTCATACGGTGCATCTATATCTTAAAAGTAACCACCCCTTTAAAATTCACGTTTCTAGCCTCAACATGGTCAAAGAAATCGTAATTTTAGAACGACTGTCGCTGTTGTATCCTTTGTGGGGAGTTGCGCAGAGATTAAAGTACTCCAGTTTAAAGCAGAGACTGTCACCAGTATTATTCTTAAAAAAAATTGAAATCGGCTCTGTGGTTCCAAAGTAATCGTGATTTTAGAACATTTTCCGCTCATTTCACCCTTTTAAATTTTGATTTTTTTTTTTTTTTTAGAAACCTCTGTGCGAGCATTAACTTTTGAAAAGTGACTACCATTTTTCTGTATTCAAGGCAACTGCCAAATTTCAAGTTTCTAGCTCCAAACAGTATCACAAGAATTTCAATTTTAGAACATTTTTTGCTACTGCACCCCTTTGGGGGTAGTCGTAATAGACATAAAATATAGTCTATGTTGGAGCAGATACTGTTACCAACATTTGGCCCCTATTATTTTTTAAATCGGTTCGGTAGTTCTAGAGATTACATCCTACAACCAAACAAACAAACAATCAAATATTGCTTCTGTATAATATTAGTATATATTATATTAGAAATTATCGCGAAATATTTATCTTTATAACAGACAATGCAAGGCCTGCTTAAGGGTGTACATGGCATGTGGTACTCCTTGGCGACTTTCGTTCATTCCTGTATACATTAGTAGCGTTATTCAATTGTAATTGATATTTCCTCAAATGTTAGTCATAGATATAGACTTTTAGTAGTTACAAAAAATGCTTCGAAATTTCATAGCGATTTATTTAAGAAGTATGCGTTTTTGAAAGACATCATTAAATATATTTTTGCTAGAAACAACAATATCTAAATTTTTCTGTCTTATAAGTTATCTCGTTACTGATGTATAAAACATTACTAAAACTCGTATGTTTTTTATACGATAAAAATTTACCAAGTTGTGAAATGTAGAATTCTGTTAATTTTAGGCACTATTTAAGCATTTAAATAGAACCGAATCCTTTTAGAACTTCGGCCAAGCTTAAAAGGTCTAGAATATAAAAATGACACACGCACACGCCCATGATTTTGATTCGATTTCACTTATGAAAGTAATATGATGTGCTTTCAAAAGTCTTTTAACTCACACATTTCTCTTGAAACAGTGCTAATGTTCGACTGGCTTGCACGGATTCATTTGTTTCAATTGAGAAATGACAAAACGCAAAATGGTCTCAGAGAATAAATTATCAGAAATGGGATTACTTTCCCTAAAATTTTGAAAGTATTCTAAACAAATGTTGTTTCTATTCCATAAAATTGCATATATCCATTAATTCTACAAGAAGCTTCATTAAAAGTGTCATTTTCCAAAAACATTACTAGGCATCTAATTTTTTTTAATTATATATATATAATGACATAGTATTGCTAGTCTGGCATTTTAGACCTGCACACCTGCACATGGTTAATATATTTGAATCTGTGTTAATCATCTCCTCTCTCTATTTCACTGCTGAGTTATGTGTATTTATATTTAGTTTTTTATATATTACACATGGATTTTTATTTATTTTATGGATCTATTATTATTTTCATATTTTGGGGGTTTTCGATATGTTATAAGGAGCTTAATATTGTCATTTTTAGGCATAATGCTGACAATATTTGATGAAATAACATATCTTAACTATGAATTATTCTTATGATGCTCTCCTGGAGATAGGATATTCATTCATAGTTTTTCATATTTGCACATTCATTTTATCATCTTTGATTTTTGCAGTGTCTTTTCCTTTGGTTTTTGTACTGTCTCTTCCTTCGATTTTTGCACATGTGATTTCATTATATATATATATATATATATATATATATATATATATAATAACATATACTATAACCATTTATGTTTATGTAAAATATTATTAAATGCATCTTCAAATAAAAGATTCACTCATTTTCGATGTACGAACTTTAAGTTATTTTTTTTATTTCAAAGGTAGATTATATATATATATATATATATATATATATATATAAGCAGTAACCATCACAACACAAACAAAACAGCTAAATATTCGTGTGAACAGCGCCAGAAGCTGCATATTAGAACACACAAATTCAATATAATCCAGCAAAAACATGATTTTGGCCTGAACTAGCACCACCCCCCTCACCAGAAACAAGACAACACAAGAAAACACAATTAGAAAATATATGTAAAAATAAACAGAAACAAGCTGCGGCCTCATCAGCAGTGGGTACAACACAAGAAAACACAATTAGAAAATATATGTAAAAATAAACAGAAACAAGCTGCGGCCTCATCAGCAGTGGGTTAACCCACTGCTGATGAGGCCGCAGCTTGTTTCTGTTTATTTTTACATATATTTTCTAATTGTGTTTTCTTGTGTTGTCTTGTTTCTGGTGAGGGGGGGTGGTGCTAGTTCAGGCCAAAATCATGTTTTTGCTGGATTATATATATATATATATATATATATATATATATATTCTTTACATTTCATTTTGTTTTATCATTTTTCAATTGTATATTCATAATGTTTCCTAATAATTGTTTTTATACCTATTATCTTTAGTTATTATTCAATATCTTATTATTATTATTATTATTATTATTATTATTCAATTTTCGTAATGGATCGGGCAATTTGAGTTAAGAAAATTTTGCATACGCTTATTACTCAAACAAAAATCAATTTCGTTTTACTTATATTTGTGGAATATTGTCCTTGATAAAGTGTTCCACTATACATGAGTTTCAATTTGCTTCTTGTCATTTTTTCACTGTCTGCACATTGGATTTTTTTTTTCCCACATAACTTTATTTTTTTTTCTATTTATTTCATTTTGAGAATCTCACATTTTTGGATACTATATGTATTTGTATTGTATTATAATTATCGGTTCTTATATGTATGTAGGTTTATATACAGGGTGGCCATAATTAAACTGCAAGTGTTCAAGGGGTGCTGGAGAGAAAACTACCGGGGATATTCCAGTGAAATTTGGTATCTACCATTGACTAGAAATATAAATAGACAGCGGACCAGCAACCCCTTCTTGAAGAAAATATGTCCTTCCCCACCAACAGGTGTGGTGGGGGAATATTATGCCAAACAGGTTTCTTTTATTACGCCCTGCTTCTTTTATTACGAGAACGGAAACAGAAAGTTGCCAAGAAAGGGATTACCGCCAGAAAGCGGCACCCTTTCGCCTTTTTTTTGGCGATGAAAGGTAAAAGATATTTTCTTCAAGTCTGCTGGAAGAAAAGAAAGGAGTCCGCTGTCCATTTATATTACTAGTCAATGGTATCTACACGTTTCAGAACATGCGCAAGTCAAATATGCAAAAAAAATCGCCATTTTCACCCGATAGATGGCGCTATACAGTGTTTCAATGCTTATCGACGGCATATATGTAAATTTTAAGCCCATCGAACAGTATAAAAACATCAATACATTGAGTAAAGGCCAGTCCTGACTCTGAATAAGAAGGAACGTGCATTGTTAGTGAAGATATTCTATCAGAATGGTAGCAATTATTCAGCTACTCTGAAAGAATACCGGCGTATGAAACGATTAAGAAGAGGTCCAATGAGTGTCAATGGATTGAAAAATATTATTTTAAAATGTGAAGAATCAGGAGAATTGGGCGTTATTCCAGGCACAAGAGGGCGACGTTCCGTAAACCCGGAAAGAGTGCAACAAATTGATGACGCCATTGCGAATACGAGTAGCAGTTCAGGAGCCAGTATAATGCAACAAGTGAGCGCAAGAAGTGTGGCTCGGACATTATCTCTTCCCTGGTCAACTGTGCGTAAAGTGTTACGCCACATTCTTCGGCGTTATCCGTATAAAATTAAAATTCTTCAAGAATTGAAACCTCATGATGACACCCTAAGATTTGATTTTGCAAACCTTGTCCTGTCGAAAATCAGTGAAGATGACACTTCGATACAGAGAATATTGTGGACAGACGAGGCGCATTTTACACTATCAGGTAGTGTAAATGCGCATAACTGCAGGATATGGGGAACGAACAAACAATACGCTAAACGTGAAGAACCCCTCCATTCCGATGATGTAACTGTATGGTGTGGAATGACTTGTGATTTTCTTGTGGGCCCATATTTCTTTGAGACTCCAACTCCAAGTGGTCCCAAACGCTGTAGTGTTACAGAGAATAGCTACGGTGCGATGTTGAGACAGCAATTGATTCCAGCATTGCAAGAGAGACATTGTTTAGAAACCACGGTATTTATGCAGGACGGAGCACCCCCTCACATCGCTAAAGATGTTAAAAAATTGCTGCATGATACCTTTGGTGCGGACCAAGTCATAAGCAGAGATTTCGACAACGCTTGGCCCCCACGTTCACCGGACCTTAATCCTTGCGATTTTTATCTGTGGGGACATCTGAAAGATATGGTTTATAGAGAACGACATGCTTCTGTTGCTGAATTGAAATCTAGCATAACGAGACACGTGAGGTGTGTTACACCACAGATTTTAAATGCGACGGTGGACCATGCTGTTTTACGTTCTCAGCATGTGGTTGCATCTGGTGGTTCACATATTGAGCACATCATGTAATAATTTCATTGAATAAATAATGGCTTGTTTTCCAAAGCGTCTTTATGGATTGTTTAATTTGTGATCTTATTTACGTTAATTTTTATTACATGATACTGTAAAAATTTAATTACTGAAGCGAATTGTATGGAATTTTGATAGACTGTAAATGATATTTTATATTGTTTATGCCTCTTAGAATGTCATTATGCTCTGTCTATCGATTTTGGAGATTATATATGCCACCGGTGAACGTTTAAATACGGTACAGCGCCATCTATCGGGTGAAAATTGCGATTTTTTTTTGCATATTTGACTTCCGCATGTTCTGAAACGTGTAGATACCAAATTTCATTGGAATATTCCCGGTACTTTTCTCTCCAGCACCCCTTGAACACTTGCAGTTTTATTATGGCCACCCTGTATATTATAATTACATGCGTGAAAGTATAATGTAAAAGTAAAAGATAAAAAATATTAAACGAGAGAGTGAAAATACAAAAACAAAAAACTATGAATGTGATACGAAATTGTCATATCCACAATTATTTATATCAAAGATATGTTATTTCATCGAATAGAGCCGGCATAAAGCCTAAAAATGACAATATGAAGCTCCTTATGTTGTAACTTATCGATATAACCCAAGGATGATTGAACTATATTACGATAACCAAGAAATAAATAAAAATTCAACTACAAAAGACATCAACTTTAAAAGAATAACAAAAACAACTCACCTAGCAAAAAAACTGACAAAGATTCGACCGAAAAAATAATAATGGGAAAAGTAAGAACTAATAATTAATCTAAGAAAAAGAAAGAGATGGTGAAAAAAGAGAGTGAACAGATGCAGATTTTGTGTGAATAATAGAGCAATAATGGTGCAAAATTCAACAAGATTTAATATTTAATGAAAAATAATACAAAATAAAAGCACAAATGCAGCTATAAATTTTTGTATTATATGTATTTATATATATTATGTAAACCTGTTATGTAATTCAATACGTTATTAAATCTGTCTCTGTTAAGTAAAAAGACTGGGTGCTGCCTGTTTGATAATATTTTTTGTCCGATTTTTTTTAATAAATCAATTAACAAAAAAAAAAAAAAAAGGTCTGTTAGGCTGGTTGGTAGGGTAGAGGGGGGAATCAGGTCTAATACCATAGGGCCCTCCTCATACGGCCGACTCTGTGCCATTGTTATCTGGTTTGAGATATTTCGTGCCATAGAATACAAACTAAATCTATTCTCTCTCAGCTCAGAAACGCATAACCGCGTATTTTTATAAAGTGTCTCTTGCGTCATCAGAAAGAACTTTTTTGCGATTTTGTTGTAAACACTATGAGTTCAAGGTATACGGCTAGCTTTAAATTTTAGATCCTTTTATCTAATTTTAAATTTTAAATTTAGTATTAAAGTCTCATTTCTTAGCATTCTAGATCATTTTTAATTTTTTTCGTATCGTTCTTAGAACTTGAAATATCCATTACAAAATTAGTAATTTAATATATAAAATGAATTCTGTATTTAGCTTTTTTTCGAAATCAGGTTTTTAATGTTTTTCATTAAGGATGTTTGTCAATGAGGCCTCAAATTCCACTCGCTAATGTTAAACCTATGGGACTTGGAATGAAAAACATATTTTTAAAATATCTCGCCAGAAAATTAATATTTCTAACTTCTTTTTTAGGTGCGTTCGTAATTATATAAATACGTAGCACCTATAGTCGTCGTTTGGTCCGTCCGTCTGTCCGTCCGTCTGTCTGTCTGTCTGTCCGTCTGTCTGTCCGTCCGTCTGTCTGTCTGTCCGCATATAACAACGCAAAAACTACCCAACCAAATGGTTTGCAATTTAAAATATATTATCTTTGCAGAATTTTGTCGAGACATTTCAAATTTTATTAAAATCGAATCAAACTTTAGGAGATATTAATAAAAATATTTATTAAGAAATTTGATTTTTTTTTTTTAAATCGGTGCTTTTTTGTTATAGGAGCTTCCGATGGATGTTAAATCGTCAAGCGACCGAGATACTTATTTTATGACAGAAATTAATCTGCAGACGATATAATTCATTTCACAGAATTAAAACTCATCAAGATCTGAATATTTATATAACTAGCTGATACATATATATCTGAATATTTATATAACTAGTTAAGATATTTGTATGAACAGTGTCATAAAATATATACTTAACTAGCTGTTTAACCCGTTCTACGCACGGGATATCATGAATTTAATTCTAAAACGTGCGTACGAACGCACCTCGTCTGTAACGTTTGACGTACAATTTCCAACTTGTTTTATATACTCTTCTTGAAGGATGACTCTTTTTCTTTTTAGTTTAGAAAATATTTTAAAAATCTATGCTTAATTTAGTATTTTATGTGTTAAAAATGAGTAGGATCAAATAAAATCATTTCAAGTAAGGTCACTTCAAATAAAATGAAAGCGGTTAAAATTAGCTTTGTGTTCAACTCGATATAGCAATACATTCAGTGCAGAATACTCTGAGCTACCAAAATCGTGCTTCCTGTTGTATTGGGAATTATGGGTTCAATCATGTATCTCGGCTCCTATTGGGAATTCGTAGAAAATTCCTTCACATTCTGAAGTAATTTTTCCGCCAAATATCGTCAAAATTTGACAAAAAGTCGCCAACTTGGCGATATTTTTTCATTTGGCGCCAAGCATGTGTTTTCGCATTGGTAATCTTGAAAGTTTGTTTCTTGAAAGTTGATAGCCAAATTTGGAGAAATATTGCCAACTTTGTGATTTCGTTTAATGCCAACTGTTCAATAACTTAAGAGGCTACTTCGCTCAAGCGAAAACACTCGCTCGCTCATGGTAATCCTATGGGGGAAATATTTTACGATATCTCGTTCGCATTTCACTATTTTTAAATGATTTTTTTTTGCATTAGATAGCTGAGGCCAATCTCTATGCGCGCTCCTTTGTACTTTTTCGATTTTGATCCCAAGTTTTTATTATTAAGATACTTTCACTTTCGGAATCGGTTTCGAAAGTAAAAGTATCCTCAATATTAAAAAAAATACTGCCACAAAAATCGAAAAAGTACAAAAGAGCGTGCATAGAGATGGACCTCAGCTATCCAATGCAAGAAAAGTCATTTAAAAATAGTGAAATGCGAACGAGATATCGTAAATTATTTCCCCCATAGGATTAACATGAGCGAGCGGGTGTTTTCGCCTGAGTGAAGTAGACCCTTAATAACTGTTTCAATCTTCATTCCCATTGAAATGCATTGACCCGTAGTGACCCTAAAATGCCCCACTCATCGAATTTTCTCGAACATGTGACCTAGCTCAATGATCTTCTCGTACCCCAAAACGATAAGATACAAAATTGAGTCAAAATCGTTAGAGCCATTTTTTAGATAAATTTTGCATAATTTGCACACACATAGACACAAGATTTGCTCGTATTATAATAGATATATGATATTTTAGAACTAGCTTGACAATTTAAAACAAGAACGAAAAATCATGCGTCAAGCATAGATTATGTAGCACTTTCCAACGCTTCCAAAATAATTTTACAAAACATACCGTTTAATAAGCTAAAAGATAACATCTAAGTAAACAATTTGGAAAACGCATAACATATTTAAAAACATAATTTCAGGAATTTCGAACATATACAATATTCGGAAAAGTATCCGAATACTTTTATTCAACCCTGTATACGATCTATAGATTTGTATATATACTATATAGGATGCTAAATTTTAGTTTAGTTAGGAAACGCGTAGCACAGTTTAAAATTATCCTTCTGGAGTTTCTGTCAATAAACGGAAATGTGTTCGCGAACTTTTGTGCTGCCCTGTATAGGATCTACAGAATTTATACACATCACGTAAGAGATAAAAAGCGAGTTAAAGTTAAAATCGCGTTCAGTAACTTAAAATGCACTTCCAGGAATTATTGTTAACAGACAGTAGAGAATTCTTTTGTGTGTCCCTGTCAATGAACGATGACTGCTATACACACACTATTCTGTAGTAAGCCTCTTGTAATGCACCTTAGTAATATATATAAATTTCAATGCGTTCAAAATAGTGAAACATTATTTAAATAAACCGCAGACGATTTTTCTCCATAGACGTCATGTAACGGAATTCTTTTGACTGTCCCTGTATAGTAACTATAAGTGCTATGCACACCCTATTCCATATTAAGCTTCTTCTAATGCACCTTAGTGATATATATATAAATTTCAATGCGTTTAAAATAGTGAAACATTATTTAAATAAACCGCAAATAATTTTTCCCCATAGACCGCAATGTAACGGAATTCTTTTGAGTGTCCCTGTAAAAAAACTATAGGTGCTACACACTTCCGTTGAAATAGGGAACATGCTATAGATAACGACAATAACATATAAAAATTGCAGAGCAATCCGAGCATATTTACCGGAGTTAGAGCACGGCCAGACGGCAGACGGCAGACGGCCATACGGCCAGACGGCAGACGGCCATACGGCCAGACAAACCAAAGTCATAAGCACTTTTCAACTAGGTTGGAAAGTGCTAAAAAGAGCCATTCTTTGAGTAGAGTACACAGAAAAAAGACATTCATTTCCTGATGAGATATTTAAAAAAAAAGCCTGCTTTCCACACTCATAGGTTTAACACGAGCGAGGGGAATTTGAGACTTCGCTAACCAACACTCTTAACATAAAACATCATAACGATATGGTTTGCGTGTCATGTTATGAAATTTTGTTAAAATATTCTAAAACATTTTATTTAGTGTATGAATATGACTACTATGAAATAAATGCATTTTATTTTCTTGTCGATAGAAGTTATGATGTGTGATTTTTGAAGATTTTGTGTGTTTAAACGTTAATTTCCACAAATAGATTAAATTCAAGATTATATTATGGGAGGCACTCATCATAATGAAATTTACGAAAGAGAAACATTTTGATTTAACTCTTAACTGGGCCTCCTGAATTTTTTGTGCGCAACTGCGTTATGGCGCCATTTCGCCCACAGCTGTTATTATAACATAACAAAACAAATTGCAAATTGTATGTCAAAAGAGACAAATGAGGTGCGTTCGTACTATAGCTAATTTTATAAATATTTGGATCTTGGCGCAGTAACTATTGCACTCTTACGCAAAAATGCATGAATATAAAATTTATTTTAAGTGCAGATTTTCATATTATAGATATTCATTTTATTTTATGAAATTAAGTTTCAATACACTTTTACAAACAATTCATTACAATTATGTTACATTAAAATTACACTAGGTGCAAATATCCAATACAAGACAATGGAAACAAAATCATTCTTATTATTTAAGTGAAATGAATTCTATCGTCTGTTATTAGGATAGCATTCATTTCCGTAATAAAATAAGTACATTTTAAGTTGGCAACATTTTATCTTTTGTTGACATTGACTGAAAATTCCAATGGGAAACGTAAACCTAGCTTTGAAAATTTCAGAACTTGAAATCCATATTGAGACTCTTTTTCCATTTCATATCTATTTCTCCGGAAATATCTATCCATAATAGATATCCGGTAGATTATAAGATTGCTATAATTAAAAACAATTTTAGTATATAAATTCGGTTTTTAAATTCAGTAATACAGAAATCATAGGACTCCATCTTAAATAGGACGTCATCACCATGGTAATCTAGAATCATTACCTATCATGGGATATCATTGAATGAATGACGTAGGATAGGATTTAATAGAATGAAGAAAACTTTTATGAATATCTTTTTATGTTTTGATTCGATTTTCATAACATTTGAAATGACTCGACAAAATTCTGTCACGATTGTGTATATGTTAAATTTCAAACGATTTGGTTGGGTAGATTTTATGCTGTTCTATGTGGACAGACGGACGAACCAGACGACGACTCTGGCTGCTACGTATTTATAGAATTACGAACGCACCTAAAAAAGATTTTTTATTAAAGCAAAGGAATTTTAACATGACTGTATTTCTCAGTTGAATAAATCAGTATAGGTAATCACTTATAGACTTTATTTATTTATTTATTTATTGTGAATCTTACTGATGGATGAAGAAGTGACACAAGTGGAGAAATGTGTAAGGACTTAATGCCACTACAACACCAGTTACTTGAGTTTTGATGTTTTGTAGATTTTTATAAGTTAAATGTTTTTGCAGTTTTTATTCTTGTTTTGAACTAAAAAATAGTAGTGAACCTATTTAAAACTATACAACTATTTTACACGTGATTTCAGAATCTTAAATTATAAAAATATTTGCAAACAAATTTATTTGAAAATAAGCAAAAGCTTATTCGCTTACATAATAAAGGCAAATTTTATTTCGCAATTCTGGTGGCATTGTGGTGTTTGGGGATTAAAATTAAGTGACATAAATAAGATACCACCGCCCTTAAGGGATTGAGGAACGATTCTTCTGGTCTCGTTCCGTCCAATTGGGCGTATAATGAATAACCTCTAGATAAGGAAACTTCCATTTAACAAACGGTAATAACTGTCCCATTAGATGCTTGTTCCAAAAATTGAAATTTAAAAACTAATATTTTAAAAAAAATTTCATAAAAAAAAATTATTTATATGGGTTAACAATAGAACGGCCGACCATTTTGAAATGCTGAAACAGCCGCCGGTATCATTTCGACACTAATCTTATTATGCAAAATAGACGCTATAAATTTTAATTTAACACTATATTGCGTCATTGTAACTTTAATTAAGCTTATAGTGTTACATTTTCACTAAAGCACAATGATTTATTTTACAGAAAAATAGGTTAAATCAAGTTAAATTTCGAAGGAAATAAAGATATATATTTTTTTAAGATCAATAAATGTAATTTTCTTGATATAACAATGTTTAAGCTTTCTGCCAGATGTACAGGATTATGTAGGATTTGTCTAAGAAACGTAATACGAAATAATTAAATGTAAACAATTTTTTTAAACATACTTTCATTAGAATACTAGGGGGCTCAGCTCCCTACTCGCTAACGCTCGTCAAGCAGATTTTTTTTTTTTGCTTGGCATCAAAATAACACTAACGACTTTTCGAGGTGAAATTGGCTGTAATTTTTTAAAAAAAATCGAATCATATAATGAAATTTTCGACAGTGTGCTTACTAGGTAAAATGATGAAAAGTCATAAAATTTGAAGAATATAAGTGAAAAAATGTGATAGGCTAAGACATCAACTAACGTTCTAGTGTTAAAATTTATTTTTGAAATTGTTTAGCAAAATTGTGATTAGTCGTTGTAAAGACTTTTCCGTTTTTGTGTCTTTAAGTAGAAATGAGAGTGAAGGACTCAATTTACTTAATATGCATGGGAAAAAAATGTTTATGTAACGAAATTTTCATGAAACACATTGAACTGAATATTTTACGCAAATAGATGTAAGTACTCCCATTTTTAGAAATATTTTAATGATAAATTACCAATTGTATTAATCTAATACTAATTACTAATTTTAAGTCATTGCTGTCTTGGGTGCAGAGAGAGTGTTGCTCAGGTGGCGATGCTCTTCCTTGGCCGGTAGCCTGCGTCATGGCGGTGTCACACTGGTTTAGGCTAGAGCTCCTATAATATATACAGCAGCCTTAGTTTAAGCCAGTTCCGCCTGACACGTGACGAATTTGAGTTTCTCAGAACCTGTACTGGCTTGACAGTTTTTATCCGATTCATTAAGGTACAACCTTTTGAATCATTATTATTATCTTTTTATTACTCATCCATTATTTTGCATATCTTGGTCGAATTTAAATTATATTACATATTTATGTATTTATTACGATGTTATGTGTTTTTCCAACTGTCCATCCTAATAAAGGACCGCTATTCAAAATATCTCACCCAATAGGTGTCCCACTGCGAGGTTTTACTGCATTCTTAAAATACAATGTTTGATAATCTTCGAAGCAAACTCACCCTTAGTGAGATGAGTTCTGATCTAATAGACATAAAGACGCGTTCGAGATCTATATTCACAATTCTAAAGGTTAAAATGCTTTCTACCTATTCCTTTGACCTATTCTTTTGAGGAATTATATAATACCTAATAGAAAATCCCGCCCGCTTGACATTTGAAGTCGAAGTCATTTTGGCAAGTAGAGTGCAGACAACCTAAATAGAACAGCAAACAAATAACTACTCTTTAAACACTTTTCGCGTGACAGGAACTCGCTCCTTACGTCATGGAATTTTAGGAAATTCGTAAACACCTTATCTTCACCTATTCTTTTCGAATTTAATTCTTTTTCTATCCTTTATGTCCCATCCCCCCTTGCGAATTTTTTCATTTTTGGAGAAAAATTGCTTTAAGAAATGAATGACAACAGTTAAGGTTTACTGAATTTCAACGAATATGTCATTTACTGAAATCTAACGCTCATAGTTATTTTGCGAACTATTAACCGGACAATAGGCTAAGGAAGAACATGCCCTATTATTAGGTGTCATACATAAATTACGTCATACTTCGAGAGAGAGGGGAGGTGGCCACAAAGTGTGACACAGTGAGACAGGGGGCTAGGTAGCACGCTGTGACGTCGCACCTAATATGAAAACAATTTGGTAGACGTTATTTTTAAGCAGCATAACAAAATTCATTAAAAATGTGCATTTCTATCCAGGTAGTAATAGATATAGTATCATGACTGTCAATATCTGCGCTTTTTTTAAGTCAAATAAACATATTTTAACCAAAAAATTTACTTCATAAATAAAATAAAATATATACAACACTTCATTTAATAAACGCAGCACATATTTTATTAAAAAACTATAGCTGGCACGCCCGGCGTTGCCTGTGACAATAGCCCTAAATACACCTAAAGTAAGTGTTGAATAATTTTATATTTTTAAATACAGAATTTTAAAGTAAGCGGAAAAAGGAATTTGTGAAACTGACTTACGGAAGCGAACGTTTGTGAAAAGGCTAATATTGATATTTTTTAAAACCATAGGCGTCGTTTTAAAGTAAAATAAACCTATATATATATATGGTTTGGTATGTTTCGTATTTTCGTATTTTGATTTCCGAAGTCTGTGCCGAATTTTTAAACATCGCAGAAAAAAACGAAATTTGCGTTAGTAACTTTCGGAAACGAATTTTTTTCAAAGAGTTAATATTTATACTTTTTTAAAGGGATCGTGGCTTTCGAAAAGGAAATGAACGCAAATGTGGTCTGGTATATTTGTTATTTTCTTATTTAGATCAGAAGCCTGGATGCAGATTTTTAAATCTTGCAGAAGTCGTGAAAAACACCGAAACGGCTCTCAGAAAATGTTTTTTAAAAAAGGTTAACATTGATACTTTTTCAAACGGATTCTGACGTTTTAAACCTAAAAATACAATCTAATTTGGTGTAATCGGTTTTTCGAAAAGTTAAGCTAATTGTGGGCTTCGAAAAACGGGGGGAGGGAACACGAATTTTAGGTTTGTTAATTATTTTTTTGGAAGTGTTAACTTTCATGTTTTTCAAAACGGATTGCTCCTTTAGAAAGCTTAAAGAACGTAGATGTGGTTTCGTGTTTTTTCGTTTTTCTGTATTTCGGCGGTTGTGCGTCGCAGATAAAATGAGGAGGGGAAGCAGCTCGCGCCTTGGAACGGTGTTACTGGTACGCACCGACGCAAAGTTTTTTCGGTCGAACTTTTTAATTGGGGAATTTGATTAATATCACGGCTAATTATAAAAAAAAATAAAAATCTGAGCCTCAGGTGCATTAGGACTTTCCTTGGACTATCTTCATCCAAATTTTAAGACCTCTACGCGCGGTAGATTTTCTTAGCCATCGCCAACATACACACACAGGCAGAAAAACTCTCTGCTTTTATTAGTATAGATTTTTTTTTAAATTCCAAAACACGTTAATATGATTTAAAACATCGTAAAAGCTGGAAGTTATGTATTATTCCTTTTTTCTGTGAAATTCAACAGCTTGAAGTGAAAAGCAGGTAAGATCTTGATGGCTTTATAGTATTTATATCATAAGTTAGCAGATCATATATAACATTTTTTTTTCATAAAATTAGCTCTAAATTAATTGTTGCAAGAAATGTGACGTCACAACAGGAGAAAAGGTATCACTCCAGTGTGACAACCGGTCATATAAGGGGAGGGAGGAGTAAGCAACCCACGAAATTCGTGTTACGTAATTAATGGATGGCCCTTAGGGCGCCAGATCTGAACGGGTTAAAGCCTGAAGACGTGCTAGAAAATTTAGATAATAACAATATGAAGTTTATAAAACATTCGTTCATTAAGACCGGCTTATTAAATCTGTTAAATTTTGGAAATATCGACGAGAATATTTAGATTAATTAACAAATAATAAAAAGTGCACACAAAAACATGTGATTCCATTACCTAAAAGATGATTCAAACTTTAATTAGATTTTAAATTTTAAACATTAAAATCGAGCACTTTCAGCTGTTAACCCAGCCTTCATCAGGATTTATAAAAACAGGTGTTAAAACACAAACGTCCAGATCACATTCTTGTAAACAGTATGTCTCTGTACTGCGAGCCTGCGAGAGAGTTCAAATCATTCACATTCGTCCAACGGTCGGTCAATACCATTGCTTAGCAAAAAAGTGAGGAAAAAAATGGGGGGAAATCCCATTTTACTGTTCCTTGATTAAATTAAGCCATATACTCGGAATATTGTAAGACAGTACATCATTGCACACTTTTCCATGCTTATTTATAATTTCCACACATTCTCGAATTTATTGAGACTTCACCAAAACCGAAACGTTAAAATAGATTTGAATAATGCTAAAGTAATATGTCCTATGAGAAATTACTATGATTTATTAATTCGAGAATCTGTGGGAATTATAAATAAGCATGGAAAAGTGCGCAATGATGTACTGCCTTACAATATTCCGAGTATATGGCTTAATTTAATCAAGGAACAGTAAAAGTGATTTTTTCCCCTTTTTCCTTCCTTCCTCACCTTTTTTGCTATACAATGTTATCGACTGACCGTTAGACGAATGTGAATGATTTGAACTCTCCCGTTCGTAGTACAGAGACATACTGTTCACAAGAATGTGATTTGGACGTTTGTGTTTTAACACCTGTTTTTATAAATACAGATAAAGTTCACAGCCAAAAGTGCTCGATTTTAATGTTTAAAATTTAAAATCTAATTAAAGTTTGAATCATCTTTTAGGTAATGGAATCACATGTTTTTGTGTGCACTTTTTATTTTAATTTGATAACTTTTTATTTTAATTTAATCATTCCGAACTTGTTTTAATATAACAAATAATAGTTTTTAAAATTTATGAGTTCGTATAAAATAATAATAGTAAATACACTGCTTGACAAATGCTACGGAACAACGAATTTTTTGCAAAACTGCGTTCTATTAAGAAAATCTGCGCAATCACAGAAAAAAACAACGATAGAGGCAGTGGCGCACCCAGGATTTCGCTTTGGGGGGGGGGGGGGTGGTAATGCATTTTAGAGGTCTGCACAGGCCCGGCTCGGCCCGTATCTGGCAAAATGAAGGTAAACTTCAAAACAGGCCGGGCCGCCAGAATTAGAAGATTTTTTGATAGGCCGTGCTGGGCCAACTGACAAAATAAACGGGCTAACAAAAAAATTTAATGGGGCCGGGTACGGGTCTCGGACCCATGATGACTTGTAGATTTTCACTTTTTGAAACTTCAGTTGTTTTCATGCATCGTCAGAACCAGAATATTTGAAAGATATACGTTTAACATTCTTTTTTTCGTCTTTGAATAAAAATCAGTTCATCACTGTCACTGTCACTACCAATTTAAAAATTAATTTTATGTTTAACCGGCCCGATATAAAAATTTAAACGAAACCGGTAAATTGTGATGATAACGTTCGCGAGAATAAGTATAAATCTGCTTCATGAAGTGACGCTAGTTTAGCAACATCATCAATAGAGTAATATAACATGTCAAGCATAGAGATCGACATCGGATGTTTACATCGTGTCTGAGTCCAAGTTTTATTGTTTTAGCAGACTCGGGCCGAGCCGAGATCAGGCTTAAATTCTTTTATATACAGTCGAGCCGGGTCAGAACTGGACTTAATTGTACCCAAACAGTTTGTTTTGTCAAAATAGTAATAGAAATAATAAATTGCTGTTAACGGATTCAGTGAAAATATGCCTTAAGTGATTCTCAAATTCCCAGTTTAACAACATGAAACTCTCCGAAACATTTTTTGACTTTTATTTTTAACTGTAAAGGCATAAAATTGGCAGGTCTGACTTTTGAAGCGATTTGGAATCGAGTACTGTTTTCCATTTTTTAATAAATAAATAACCTATTGAGATATAAGTATTCCTTTCTTGTGACGATAGGTTTTTCTTCTTTACCGTGCTATCGCGTCCGGAAATTTAATTCAAAACGCCAATTCTGATAGTATTTTCTGAAAGATTTTTTGCATGTATCAGAAAAAGGAAAACACTATTCGGTTACATAGTTTCTGAATAAGAACACCTGTCAATTTTATGCATTCCTGAAGAAAATTGAAATTATAAATGTGTCAGAAAGTAGCGCCATTCGATTTGAGAAGAGCCTTAATAAATTGCGAAGAAATATTTTCAAAAATCTACTTTTTTATACAGCTTAAAAGTTATGATTTTTTATCCCTCTTTTTCTCTTTTATTCTAAACAACATTAATTCTTAAATTGAATCTTTATTTGAAGGCTGAAAAATCTGAGTAATCATTAATGTTGCTATTCTGTTTTTTCTGTCTTGTAAACATATAATAAGTTAAAATATATTGTAAAATTTCTCCAAAAATATGTATGCAATATTCTTTAAAAGAATCTTAATTTTATGTTGAGTAAAATCGGAATTTTTTTAATACAAATTGAGTGGACTGGATAGGCAATGATTTAACTGATTTTGTCACTGGCCGGGTCGGGCCTGTTTTCTTTGATTTTTACACATGCCGGGCCAAACTTTTAACTTTTGCAACGGGCAAGATAGATTTCGTTCGGGCCTGGCCTCGAAATTCTGGCCTGTGCAGACCTCCAATGTATTTGCATGACACTCACGAGTCGGTGATCAAGTGACCATCTGCATTTGTGCACTGGAACAGTAGCTGAAATTTACTATGATCACTTCTGATATCCATCAGTGATACAAAATTTGTTAATTATTTATGGATATGTGCAGATTTTTTTCCTTTTTCCCTTTATACTTTACGATTACTGAAAAATGTTACAAAAATGCTTTATTTTACGATATAAAGCTGACATAGTCTGTAATATAATATTTTATGTGATGTAATAGTACGGTATTCGTTGTAGTGCAGCAACGTAATGAAATTAAGATGACTGCTCTTGTGCGTCTCTGCTTTATCATCAGTAATTCGATATCGCTTAAATTTGAACATATGCTAAAACGTATATTATGTATCATAAATGAACAAAATGAAACATTTTGTGAAGAAAACAGAGGAATATAATTTTATAATAAAATAGTTAGCCTGTTACTATAAATAGAACTTTGATATGTATGACAGAAAATGTAATCTACTTATTTATTTTTCAGTATCAACGTTTTTTCTGCCGCTGTGTATTTACAGGGGGAAAACTATTCTTCTATTAATTAATTAATATTATGAACATTCAATTCATTTTTAAAACTTTTTTTTTAATTTAAAAAAATAAAAGAAAAGTGCCCTGTTAAACTGATGGCATTGACCTCACGGGGCTATTCACACTGATTGCGTATATTATACTCTTATTTCAAAAAATAATTCTGCATGATATCCCCATTTAGCTAAATTAAGGGGGAGGGGATTATCCCCACAATTCCCAACCTTTATACTTAACCAATGAACTTCCAAATCTAATATCAGAATAAACAGGTATTTTCAATAAATCGGATAATTCTGCAGGAAAAATCCATTTATATAAATTAAGGGGGAGGGATTAGTTCCTGTTCCCTCCCCTTTTATACTTAACCAATGAACTCTCAAAACTAATCACGAAAGCGTCTTATCAGAATGAACCTATATTCAAAATTTGAAGCAAATCGGATATTTCTATCAAGAGTTATCGCATTTTGTACATACATACTTACGTACATAGAGAACCTGTGGGCACATTAGCTCTCAGGCTTTGATCGCTTGTGAGCTAATAAATAAAGAGAAAACTGCCCAGTTAAACTGAGGGCATTGAGCTCACAGGCTATTCACACTAATTGTATATTATACTCTTATTTCAAAGAATTTGAAATAAACCCTCGAAAAATAAAGAAATTGACAATATATTAACAGGGGGATCATCCCCCGTACCCCCTTATAATTAACTAATGAACTCCCAAAACTAATCAGGGAAGCGCCTTATCACAATGAACCTATAAACAAAATTTGAAGCAAAGCGTCTATCAAGAGTTATCGCGTTACGTACATACAGAACCGGCAGCCATTAGCTCTCAGGCTTTGATAGCCTGTGAGCTAAAAACCGTTAACATGACAATTTACATCTATTGTGAATAGGAAAACAAGTCAATTTTATAATATGGAGTCTTCTTTGGCTTGGATACAATGGATACAAAAACAGTAAAAATTGCTAAGACGGAATTGCAATAAATCGGTGAGAAGTTCCGCTTTAGACAGGTTTTCGTCTTACCTGGTAAACTGTAAAGGTGTTTCTTTCAATGGGACCATGGCATGTTTGCGATTAAGATAATATTCCGTTATAGACAGGTTTCATTTACACTGGTTAAACTGTATACGTAAAAATTGTGTAAATAAGCCCATACTGTTTAACTTGTGTAAATGAAACTTGTCTATAACGTAATATTGTCTTGATCGCAAACATTCCATGGTCTCAGCAAAAGAAACACCTTGAAAGTTTACCTGCTAAAGCAAAAACCTGTATAAAACGGAATTCTTCACCGATTCATTGCAATTTTGTCTTAGCATTTTTTATTTTTGTTTGTACCCATGATTCAGTAAATTAGTACCTTGTTCGGCACAGGAGTGAGGGGCAGACCGTGGGATATGCCCTCTCTTGGCTATTAATAAATTTGAAACTTTATGCTTACGAATATACTAGTGTAATTATCCTTAGAAAGAAAGTAATATGTATGCTTACCATTCTAATGATGAAGTGCTGGTGAATTATTCTAATCTTAGATGATTTTCTCGAGCTTTGATGATATAAATTCTCCAAATATAAAATTTAAAACTATGGCTATTTTTTTATACGTTGAGTTAAATGTTTTAACACGAATGATACTAAAAAAAAGGTGTATAACCAGAAGTACTAATAAAATAGAGGTGCATTTCGCCACCCCCCCCCCCCCACCCCTCACATTTTTTTGAAAATATTACCAATCGTTTATACCTCGTTTGTATCTCATTTGTACTAGAGTAATATAATGTTTTTAGTGGGGGGGGGGTGGAGAAACGGCCAGTTCCCCCCCCCCACCTCAATGTTTTACAAAACGGATAGTGCCAAACGTTTATACCTCGTTTGTACCCGTTTGTACCAACAATCATTTCGTTTGTACCTCATTTATACTAGGGTAATATAAAAGGTTTTTAGTAGGGGGGGCTGGAGAAAAGGCAGCTCCCCAACTCAATGTTTTACGAAATGAATAGTGCCAATCGTTTAACCTCGTTTGTGCCAACAATCTTTTCGTTCGTACCTCATTTGTACTAGAGTAATAAAAGATTTTTAGTGTAGGGCTGCCGCTTCTCCAGCCCTCCCACTTCAATGTTTTAGAAAATGGATAGTGCCAATCATTTATACCCCGTTTGTACCAACAATCTTTTCGTTTGCACCTCATTTGTACTAGAGTAATAAAAAGATTTTAGTGTGGGGTTGCCATTTTTCCAGCCCCTCCCCCCCCCACTTCAATGTTTTACAAAATGGATAGGGCCAATCGTTTATACCTCGTTTGTACCATCAATGTTTTCGTTTGCACCTCATTTGTACTGGAGTAATAAAAAGATTTAGTGTGGGGCTGCCATTTCTTCAGCCCACCACTTCAATGTTTTACAAAATGGATAGGGCCAATCGTTTATACCTCGTTTGTAACAACAATCTTTTCGTTTGCACCTCATTTGTACTAGAGTAATAAAAAGGTTTTAATGTGGCGCTGCCATTTCTCCATCCCACCACTTCAATGTTTTACAAAATGGATAGGGCCAATCGTTTATACCTCGTTTGTACCTCATTTGTACTAGAGTAATAAAAGGTTTTTAGTGTGGGGCTGCCATTTCTCCAGCACCCCACTTCAATGTTTTGCAAAATGGATAGTGTCAATCGTTTATCGACCTTGAATGAGTCGTATTGTATTGTCCATTACACAGATATACAACGTAGACGAAATACCACCCTCGTTTGGACTTGAATCCGCTTGACCGTGCTAAAAATATGGATGATGGATGTGTACTCAGAACTGAGAGAATCAGAGCACCGCTATAAGTCTTTACGCTTAACGTATGTCGAAAACGATTTGAGAATAAAGATGAAATGAGATGCAAAGGTTTTAAACATTTTCTAAAGACCTTTAAAAAAAAAAACTTTTTATAATTTTATAGAAAACCTTATATAGTTACTTCATTATTAAGTTTCAGGGTCTGGGGGGAAGCTTCAGCCCCCTTAGCCCCCCCCCCTATGGATAGAGGACGTTGTATGAAAAGGTCTCTTATCTGTATTAAAGATAGTGCATCCATTTGGTTCGTTTCTTTGAAATTGCAAGTAGTTACATTTGAGTGGTTTTCACACTACCGGTTTCAGAAGATTGAGCTGTAAATTTTCTTTTTGGACAACAGGCATTGACTGTTAAATGTACGTAAGACATCATTTTATTGCGTACGACCATACGTTGAGCGCAGGGGTTGCAGCAAATATAAAAAAAAATTTACAGAGGAATTTTAGGGATATTTTAGGGCTAATTTACGTCCACCATCCCCGGTGATTTTTCAATGCACTTGTATTATAACACGAGTAATTTAATTTAAGAAACACAGCAAATAGATTCTTAGAAAATTCTCGATTAAAATTTTTTGTCATGTTCAAAATTTTAAAGTAAACATTCAAATGTTCTAAAAATGTCTGAAATACAGAGCAAATAATAATAATAACAACAATAATGTAAAGAAATGCTGTTACCTTAATTTTTCTATATCTAACATCTTTATAAGATGTTTCTTTAATAAATCTTAATCTTCTTGCAATCTTGTTCAGTATTTTCACAAAAAAAACTTTTTTTACTTGAATTTTGTATATTTGAATGAAAAACAAATTTATTTAAATTTGGCTGAGGCTAAATGTATATTCCTTGCTAAATTTTTAACATCTCAAAGGCATAGTTAAGTAAGATACAAAAAATATTCAATTGTTAAAAAAAATACAATGAAATATCCATAATATGCTGTATTGTACCATAGAAAATAAATTTCGAAATTTTATTTTGCTTCACATTTAATTCTCTTCATCACAAGTTGGGCTTTTTCGATTTCAATTATACTTAGAGGATAAATGTATTCCTTGCTAATTTGTTAGCATCTCAAAGGCAGTTAAATGAAACACAAAAAATATTCAATTGTTTAAAAATAAATAAATAAGATACTGTATTGTATCATAGAAAATAAATTTCGATTTTATTTAGTTTCCCATTTAATTTTCTTCTTTAAAATCTGGGCTTTCTCCATTTCAATCTCTGAGCTTTTTTTCTTTTGACTTTATGTTTTTCCTTGTATACTGCTACTAAGTTTTATGTGAATTCTTAATATCATTTAATAAGGAAGTTGAACATACCTTCATAATTTTTAACAAATCTCAAATTTTTTATCATATGTTCATTGAAACCACCTTTTAGCATCCAATTGTTTATAGAAAATCCCCTCTCAGGATCAGCATTACTATGAGGTAAAAAAAGTGCAGTTTTAATTCAACTTAAAAGTTACGACACTTTATTTGTTTGTTGCTGTTTACCACTTACTTTTGAACAACCAATGAAAATGTCTAACAAGAATCAGCTTTGGCGATCACATTACAAAGCAAAACTCACTTTGTTTATCAGTCGGAAATAGTTATCATAAGCAAATTTTAGGGAAACAAGAAAAATTTGAACAGAATTTTAGGGCTATACGAAAATTTTAGGAATTGTAGGAATTACAGGGCGAATGCGATCCCTGTGAGCGTACCTTGAGCAGTTGGATGTCTGAAGGTAGGGCAAAGTGTCACTCAAGTTAACAGGGGAAGATATGTGTCAAAGGGTGTAAGTGGTTTTAAAAGACCTCTGGATTTGGTAGAGCTACAAGAAGGCAAGTTAAGTTATTCTGGATCATCACACCTCAAGAGCATCGATATGGCTGTCTATTGGCCATGGGAAACATCAATGATACTCCAGGTCAGACAATCTCAAACCTTACCAATGCTAGTGGTACTTGATTATCTGTGAGAACCATTCCTCGGTGATTAAATAATGTTGACTTAGATGCACAGAAGCTTGTTATATGCATTGCACTATGAGCACATCATCTTCAATAAACTTCGAAGTAAGGAGCATATTCATTGGTTCAGAATCATGTTCTCTAATGAATTCCACTTCACCATAAACTGTGATTCTGGGAACCAGCTAGTGTGGAAAAATTCATTCCATCACATTCTGGCCCCGAGGAGTTATTGTTGTGAGCGGGTATCAGGAATAATGGGAGAATTCACATATTTGTAACAGGTACGTGACATCTCAGTGATATTGCATAGGCGTTCTCTAGTGTTATATCCATCTTTTCCGTGATGCAGTTAATCCAGAATTTCTGTTCATGGATAACAATGCCCGCCCACATAAGACAGCTGAAGTGTGAGCGTCCTCCACATTTGCAGGAGACGATATTGAGCTTATGACATGCCTTGCTTATTCTGATTCTCCGGACATAAATCCAATAGAGCACGTCTGAGATGTACTTGGCAGACGTATTGCTCAAAGACAGAACTCTCCTCGCAAGAACTGAAAATCGCCCTGTGAAACGAATGGGACAAAATTCCCCCAAGCTCTCCTCAACTGTTTAGTGAACAGCATGCACAAACGATGCAAAATGTATATATGTGTCGGAGGAGGTCCATGCTCAACGGCTCATATGTGTTCCTTTTTTGGCCATTTTTCGTAACTGTTGATGCTGTAAAAAGCATATTTTGTTCTTTTGCGCATTTGCTAATATCTGCATCACTTTGCATAATTAAGATACATTAGAACCTCTATTAAATATGTACTATGTCTCATTTCTTTAAACGATGCCTATCATTAGTTATGTGTTCTCGATGTTCCGCGGCATGTTCCACGCTACCCAACGATTTTTCCGATTGGTTTAATCTATAACCAATGATACGGAAAGCGCGTTGATATACGTGTATAATTGTTTAGTTCTTGATCGAAAGTTTTTGTATTTTTAACAAAATGTCGGACTGCCAAACTTAATTATATCGGTTTTCAACAAAAAATCTGATTTTGTTTGGTTTAGAAAAAACGAACCAACTAAATTTTTTTTTAAAGGCATCCGTTAAAGCCAAGGGAAATTGAAGCTTTCCTTAAAATGCGTTTCGAGGTATTTTGAGTATTTAGAGAAAATCGCGTTTAATGTTGGCAACAAGTACCGCTCGCTCGTACACTGTGCTATACTAATATATGTATTTAAATTTTTAGAAACGGCCCCGAGGAAAAAAATTGCCAATAAACTGCAAAGCCAATAAACTTCATTGAAGACATTTACATTTTTTTCTCTGTTTTACCTAAGACTATTATACAGTGATGGACAGACATGAGCAAAAAATAATGATTCTTTTTACTTTTCGAACGCATAGTGCAGTAAAAGAAGGAGAATACTATAATCATGATTTCTGTGTGTGAGAGAGAAAACAATAACTTCCAAATGGTACTTTTGATTGAGCACTAAAGAGCATTAAATACGGCAGAAGTTTATATATATATATATATATATAAAGATTTTAAAATATTATATATATATATATATATATATATATATATATATATATAATATATGTGGCTATCGCAGAAGGGTTTAGCAGTCCATAGCAACAGTGATACACGTGTAAAGACTAAGCCCATAGCAACAAACATACTCAGCGATTCTGTTGTGACGTAAAACCCTTTCTTTAAGAATAATCCTTGCCACAGCAGAAAAATGGAGCAGACTCATCTATTTTCCTTAACTCAGTTAAGTTGAACTAACTTCTCTTTGTCCAAAACAGCAGAGTCAGCTGTTATTAAATCTATAAGTAGGAGTATGACAGTATTGTGTCGGGTAGTTGAGAGCAGAATCGCACAGGATGTGTTGCAGAATTGTAGCACGGAAACCTAGATGTAAATTCACGAATTCCCCTATTATTATAACTCCCATGTACATAACTGTAAATAGTCCATAGATTAGTAATTAAACTATAAAATGTTAAAGAAGTTGTGCTCTTTTCCCACCTACAAACACCAGAGAGTGAGAGTCTGCTATACTCTTCATTCTTAACATATATATATATATATAAAGATTTTAAAATGTTATATATATATATATATATATATAAAGATTTTAAAATATTTCAAACATTTTTGTATGCCGGGAGGGGAAAGAAATGGGGGGAAGCGTGAGTTTGGGAGGTTTAAGGAAGGGGGATTTAGAGAATTTTTATTATTAATATTATTAGTGGGAAACTAATGATTCAGGTTATGTTTTTTTTTTAATAAAAAGTTGTAAATATTTGAATCTCTGTATGCTGGAGGGGGCCAAAGGGGGAAGTGGAAATTTGGAGGGAAGGGAGATAATTTATATGGTGTATTATTTATTGTCACTAAAGAGCATTAACTAGAGCAGAAGAATTATTTTATATAAAAATAAAGATTTTAAAATATTTTAAATTTTTTTGTATGCTGGGGGTGCAAAGGAGCGGGAAAAGTGTAAATTTGGGATGTTAGGAGGGGTATTTTAGATGATTATTAATATATTTTTATTAGTGAGCAACGAATGTTGCAGATTGTTTTTTTTTTTTTTTTTTAAATAAAGAATTTTAAAGATTCAAATCTGCATGCTGGATCGAGGAGGCAAAGAGGAAAAGGGAATTTGGGGGGGGGGGGGGGGTTAGGGGTTAATTTATATTATTGATTATTTATTGTCACTAAAGAGCAATAAATAGGGCAGAAGATTTTTTAATAATATTTAAAATTATTTGTATGCTGGGAAGGCCAAGGCGGCGGAAAGCGTAAATTTAGGAAGTTAGGAGGTTAATTTAGATGATTTATTTACAATTATTATTGAGAAACGAATGTTGAAGATAATTTTTTTTAAACAGAGTTTTAAATATTTGAACCTCTCTATGCTGGAGGAGGTGGCAAGGGGGACAGGAAACTAATGTATATGATTGATAATTGTTGCCATTAAAGATCATTAAATAGAGCAGAATACTTTTAATATAAAAATAAATATTTTAAAATATTTTAAACATCTGTGTATGCTAGAAGTGCAAAGGGAGGAAAAGGGAAACGTAAGTTTGGTAGGTTAGGGGGTAATTTTGATGATTATTTGTTTACTTTATTTGTGAGCAACGAATTTTGCAGATTATTTTTTTAAATAAACTTTTTGTGAAAGAATTTCAGATTCGAATCTCTATGCTTTTCGGAGGTGCGAAGGGAAAAGCGGGAATTTGGGAGTTCAGGAGATCCTTTATATTATGGATTATTTAATGTCACTAAGGAGCAATAAATAGGTCAGAAGATTTTTTTATATAAAAATAGAAAGTTTTAAAAATATTTTAAACTTTTTTGTACGCTAGGGGTGCAAAGAAAGGTGTAAGCGTAAATTTGGAAGGTTACGGGGTAATTTAGATGATTATTTATTTTTATTACTGAGCAACGAATGTTGTCGTTTATTTATTTATTTATTTATTTATTTTGAAATAAAGTTTTAAAGATTTTAATTTATTATGCTGGAGCGGTGGGGGGGCGAAAGCATGCAAAGGACGAAGCGGAAATTTTGAGGGCAGGGGTATAATTTATATGATTGATTATTTATTGCCACATTTATTGCCATGAGCATTAAATAAGACAGAATATTTTTTTTTACATAAAAATAAGGATTTTAGTATATTTTGAATTTCTTTGTATGGTGGGGGGAGAGCAAAGGAAGGGAAATGGTAAATTTTGCAGGTTAGGGGATAATTTAGATGATTATGGATTATTTTTATTAGTGAGCAACGATTGTTGCAGATTATGTTTTAATGTAAAAAGTTTTGAAGAGTAATATTTCTTGCTATTTTAGAAAGTAAACTTTTACATAGTAAAATTTAACTCTGCTTTTTATTCCTGTGAAACAAAAAGAAAAAACTTTAAAAACCTGCATTTTGTACATGATTTCCATATCCGTCTAAAGATTTTTTTTTTAAAGCAATTTCAAATAACACGGTCAATTTCAAATAACATATTCTTTATTTCATCATTTTATTTAATTTTCTATTTATATTCACAGGTACAAAGACTATTTTCAATATCAAAAGATATATAAAGTTTATTCACTTATGCTTTTTCATTCCCATCGCTCATAAATTCAAAATAGCAGTTTTAAAAGAAATGATATCAAAATTCGAGAAAAATGATAAAATGTTTACTTTGTGTCATAGTATCCAAACTAAGTGAAATATATGCAAATGGATAGTATGTCGCAAAGAAAATCTTAACATAAATTTTACTTACGATTTTGAATGGCGTGACGCAAATGATAAATCAATTTATTGAAATAAATACATTTCAATGCAGGACCGTGCGAAGAGAAAACTGCGTCCGGTGCAAAATTTCAATTTGGCGCCCCTCCCGACCCCTTCTTTTTGTGATAGGTAACACAAAACTGATAAAGTACAGAAACAGAAATAAATTCTATTGAATAAACATTTCGCGTTTATGTTGGAACTTTAAAAGGTTTAATTTGAATTCAGAAATTGCGAACAACTAAATAGCGTAAGGGAAAATTGCACTTATTTGTTGGAGAGTACATGATATTTTGAGACAGAAAAAAAAGAATGATGAAAAGAGAAAAAGAAATCCCCCAGAAATGATCGATGACCAAAAAATGAATAAATAAATAAATTAAACCGTGGTTGGTAGTATAAATTTGGCGCCCCCTTAATTTCCGCTCACCCCCCCTCTTCGCACGGCCCTGTTTCAATGCATAATATAGGCTCACTGAAAATGTGATATATTTAACAGTATACTGGAAAATTAAAAGTATTGTTCGAATGTGTAAACATATTTTAAAAGACAAAACAAAAATAATTTTAATTAAATTTTAAAACCAACCTTTTGAAGTCTTATCAAGGCGTCACTAGAATTTTGATATAATTTCTTTTAAAGCCCATATTTTGAATTTATGAGAGGTGTGACTGAAAAAGCATCAATGAATAAATTTTATAACTATTTTCGTATTGAAAATAATGTTTACACCTGTGAATATATATATATATATATATATATATATATATATATATATAACCGTTAAAAGACTACACAGAAACATTATACACAAATTGAGGAATAAAATAAAAAATTTGAAATATGAACACATACCTATTAGATTATATACATATTAATTAATAGCGTAGAGTCACACAAAATTTGATATCATTATTTTTAAGGCCCATATTTAAAATTCTTAGAGCCATTAAGTAAAATGCTTCGTCACAAACTTTTAACCCGCTAAGGGTTTTTGTACTGAACTCTTCTACGTCTTGATTCTTAAGGCTTTTACTTTTTTATGTACGTTTGTACAGCTGCATGCAGAGCTAAGTGGTATAGTTTTATGTTACTGTAAAAAATAGGGCTGTAAGCAGGCGTGGGATGACCCTCCACCCCCATCAACTTCTTGAAATCCGCCTAGATTTTCTAATCTTTCGATTCTAATATCATCTATATTATACTTATTTTTTTAAACTTTTTATTCAAAAGTTTTATGACAGGGGGTGACTTGGCCTCTGCTTCCGTGTATATTTATATAGCATTAACCCTTTTTATCCTGACGGTACTTATAAGTACCACTTTAACCTCTTCGCGACAAGCGTCTTTTACAGAATTTTTAATCTGGTACCACCGGTTTTTCAAATGAGAAATTTTCACTTAATTGAATCGCAAAAATGCTATGATTAGATAAGGAAAACTTTACAAAAAAATAATAACTGGTGGGAATAATCGAGGATTCTGAGCATCTAAAAAGTAGCTGGAAAATTACTTCAGGATATAAAGGGTTAAAGTAGAGAGAAATAGACAAGATGTGAATGAATCCCACCAAAATTTTTCAAAGTCCTCCCCGTCTCCCTCTCTAACTTTGGCGACTGGTTACGGGCTTGGTAAAAAAGTTCCAATTTTCTTACACACCTAGAAGTTTAATTCCAAACAACCTCTAAAATGCCAATGAACTTTAATAAAATATCTTGCTAAAATAGAGAATTAATTTGAGCAAAAACAATGTGTTTCGCAATGCTAAAAGAGAAATAAATAGTTGGACGCATATGCCAAATGCCAGCCGCTTCTTTAAATAATGTTTCCAAAGTAGGCCGAAGATCCTATAATAATTGCTAAGCAGATTGGGTAAAACAGTTACTGCATTCAAAATTTAAAGGGGGAAATCAATTTGAAAGTTAAAAAAAAAGTCTGTTTTTCGAATTTCTTTTTCCATGGAATAACTTAAAATGTTACAAATGCACTTAATAAAAGACTTTTGCATAGAAGTTATTGCTAGAAACGTTAGACAACGCAAGCAAAAATTTGCGGTATAAAGTTAACCCGTAAATTGCGTCGTGAAATATTTGTGCACAACTGGCGTCAGGGTGCCATTTCCCCCACAACTAGTGTTATAACTTATTAAAACAAAGCAAATGAAATGAATTTTATAACACTAATAGTATTTGTATATGTCTGTATTTTTCCGTTGAATAAATCAGTAAATACATCACTTGTATACTTGACTATTTTTATCCGAATTTTATTGATTGCTGAAGAAAGGACACGAATAGAAAAATACGTGCGGATTCAATGGTATCACTACACCGGTTAAGGGTTAACTTTAAAGCCCTTTTCTCAAAACCGTAATATTTATATATTTTAATTTTTGGCATTGCATGCATTCTATAATTGCAAATTAATGATCGTAGAATATTTCGTTGAATTTGAATATTACTTAATTTCCTAATTTATATGTCTCATGAAATTAACATTGAAAAAAAAAATTTCACGTTTACCAGAAATCTATTTCGTGAAGCTTCCTATATGCAAATCCAAAATTTCAGCTAATTCCTCGAAGTAGTTTTTGAAACAGGCTTAAAATTATTCGCATTGCAGTCTGTTTGGCGGCTATAAAAAATTGAATTTAACATTAAAGAGTTCATCTAAATAATTTCTAAATTTCTTCACGACATCCTATTTTAAAAGTAAAATTTTCCGAAGAATTCAAATAGGATGCCAAAATTAGGCGTTCGTATTTAAAATTTCAAAGTATGTGACAATTTCAACATGGAAACGACTCCTAAGTTATTTTTAAAATATAAATCGAAAGAAGACACAATTTCAAATCGAATGGATAGTTTTGGAGGAAAGGATAAGGCTGCTCGTCAATAATCAGCAGTATCATTAAAAGCCGTATCACTATAATATAGTCTTGCATTTTAAGTCGAAATTCATTCGTCAAGAAGATTTGCATGATCCGCAAGAGTCCTTTGCATCGGTCTGGTAACCTGATTTTACCTGAACCCGAACCGACCCGCAGTCCGGTTCGGGTCGGGTACGAAGAATTACTAAGTCAGGTACTAAGGTCGGTCACACACAAAAGATAAAATTTATATTAGAAATATAATTCGGTTCTCGTCTCACATTTCGGGACGGGAGGGGTTATAGTTTAATTGTTTTGGTTTTGGGTTGAGTTTTGACTCTTGCGAGTCGGGTTTGGGTTGACACGATTTTTCAAAGAATGTTTTTAATTTTTTTTCCAGAAGAAAGAACTATATATTTCAACATTAATGAGTATATATATATATATAATATATATATATATATATATATATGTCACGATTTAACTTGTATCACCATAATTTTTGTAGAATCATTATCCAGGCAAGGGCTTCCTCCGAGGAATTTGCAGACGGGAGCCGAGAAGTCACTTCATAGTGTGAATACAGAATGCAAATAAGAGACAGTCCGTTCCAGTTAGTTCACTTTTTATTCGAAGTAAGAGAAAATGGCCATGCTTTACTAATTACGTTGCTAAATCCATACATGATGATTTTAATACCGTGAAGAAACTTGGTGACTTAATTTAATAATTAAGAAGACATTTTTTGTTCTTAAAGCAGTTGTTTTTTCCATCTATCGGCAGCCAAGGAGATTATTCCATGATCGTGAAGTACGCGCCGGGGTTACATGTACAACCGGATCCAGGAGCAATCTGAATCTCACGCGGGAAACTCTCCGTATATCTATTATTGAACGCCCCAGAATACATTTTCATTAAACAGTCTTTCGACCAATCAGCGCTATAGGACTAATTTTTCCGGCGCTCTGATTTCGAAGCTATATGACTGTAATCTGAAAAAAAAAAACGCGGGAATACAATACTTCTAGAACATTACCGCAAAATCTAATTCCTTCGAATAAATAAGAAGAGAAGAAAGAAAAAAATACGTAGGTTTTATCGAGCATGGGCAAGATGCCAAGATATTTTACATTGAGACTGAAGTAGCTTTCATAATTTTGAGAAAGAATATTGTTTTGTCAGAAAACATAGGGAAATAAAAATAAGAAAATAAAAAGATATAAGTTGTTATTTCAAGAGAGTTAAAACATTTTTAGCTGGGAGATTGGTGTTTTTTAAAAGAATTAAATTCTAGGATGCATTTATTTAATGAAACAAAACTGCGTAATTTTAATAGAACAGCGCGATCAGAGCCCTTTTTTTAAGAGAATGAATTTAGAATAAAATATTTTAGCACGGTGGAATTTTGACAATCTAAATACTGGAACGAGAAAATAATTTAGAATAATGGGATTTACACAGAATTATAGTTTTGATGAGGCCAACGGCGAAATTTTTTTAATTTGTTTCACATATATATATATATATATATATATATATGGGCTGTTTAATAGCCTCTGCTTGTTAACTAGGAGAAGACCCTTTAAATGCCTCAGAGGAGGACTTAAAGGAATCTACTGGGAGCAGAGACTTAATGTCCAATCCGCACCTTCCATCGGTGCAGCCTGTTAGTACCCTTGCCTAGTGCATGGGGAACGAACGCGGATGGGCTTCCTCCAACCCGCTTGGCCAGCGTGGAGGAATTTGGCCACCTCCCCCCCTTATTTTAACATGAATTCACAAAACAAATCACGGCCATCAATTCCCGGCAGTCTGCGTGTTCCTGATTACGGCAGCGATCAGAAAGACATGAAGACAGAGGGTGCTAAGAATCACCGGGCTCGGCTTGGCTGCCATAAGTTGATGACCTTGGCTACGTATAATGGACGATCCTTATCTTCTGAAAGTCGTTTACAGGAACTTGAAGAAGAATTAGAAAGAATCAACTGGGACATCCTAGGATTATGCGAAGTAAGAAGAAAAGGTGAAGAGAAGATTGATCTTGCCAGTGGACATGTATTGTACTACAGAGGTACAGAAGATGGAAAAACAAGTGGTGTAGGATTTCTGATTCATAAAAGGTGGAAGAATCATATCGTAGAATATGATACTGCATCAGATAGAATTGCAAGGTTAGTTATACAAGTGTCAAAAGGATACAAGCTGCAAATTACCCAAGTTTATGCACCAACAATTAGCTATACTGATGAAGAAATTGAGGATTTCTATGAAGAAGTAGCTTCAATGCATCAAAAAGGAAAATGCTACATAAAATTAATAATGGGAGACTGGAATGCTAGAATTGGGGAAAAAAAGAAAGGTGAGTTCTCAGTAGGAAATCATGGATATGGGGTGCGTAATGAAAAAGGAAACAGATTGATTGAATTTGCAGAATGTGAACAGATGTATATCATGAATTCATTTTTCAAGAAGAAGCCACAAAGAAAATGGACATGGCGTAGTGCAAATGGCTCAACAAGTGAAATCGACTACATCTTGACAAACAAAAAGCATCTTATTCAGGATTGCAGCGTTCTCAATAACTTCAATACAGGAAGCGATCACAGGTTAGTTAGATGCAAACTGCTTTTAAATACTAAAGTGGAAAGAATGAAGCTTTTGCAATGCTCAAAGAAATCAGTCGATATTATAAATCTCCAGAAACATAAAGAAGAATTTAATTTAGAACTTAAAAATCGTTTTCAAGTACTTCAATCAATCTTAGAAGAAGAACAAGAAGATGTTACAGTAGTGAACAAGAAAATAACAAATACTCTACAAGAAATTGCAAGGACGATAGCTGGTGAAGCACAAGTAAAGCAAACAAAGAAAATAACAGAAGAAACAAGAAGATTGATGAAGAAACGCAGAGAATTTAAAATGAAGAAAAACTATCCTAAATCAAGAGTTGAATATGCAGAATTATGCAAAACGGTAAGAAAATGTGTTACAGAAGATATCAGAAAATTTAACTGTGATCTTGTCAAAAAAGTTCTAGAAGATAACAAAAGTTTAAAATCAGCTAAGCGCAAACTGTGTGTTGGAAGAAAAGGTATTTTTGCACTGAAGAGAGCAGATGGAACAATCACCAAAATCAATAATGAAATAGTACACATTGTCAAAAAATTCTATAACGATCTATATAAATGTGAAGATCAAAGGGAAATCAAGCTACGTGTTCCACTAGTAAACATAACAGAAACTGAAGAGAGAATCGCAGTGATGACAGATGAAGTTGTACAAGCCATTAGAGGCATGAAAAAGAGGTAAATGCCCTGGCGAAGATGGAATTACAATTGAAATTATCAAAGAAGCAGGAGAAGAATTTGCAAATATGCTAGCCTTACTGTTTTCCAAATGTCTCGAGAAATCAGATGTACCAGAAGATTGGAATAATGCTGTGATGGTATTACTTTATAAGAAAGGAGAAAAGGAAAACATTAAAAACTACCGTCCAATCAGCTTACTGTCAGTGATTTATAAAATTTTCACCAAAGTTTTAACGGCAAGACTTGAATCAGCCCTGGACTCAGCTCAACCTAGAGAACAAGCAGGATTTCGAAGTGGATTTAGCACAATGGATCATATTCAAACAGTAAGAGAAGTTATAGGAAAACATAAAGAATATAATTTACCTCTCTGCCTTGCCTTTATTGATTTTGAAAAAGCATTTGATTCGGTCTACACATCTGCAGTAATTACTTCTCTGGAGGACATTGGTATAGACAAACCTTATATCAATATCATAAAGAAGATCTACAAGAAAGCAACAGCCACCATCCGTTTGGACAAAGGAAAAGCGAAGATCAAGCTTGGAAGGGGAGTAAGACAAGGAGACACCATTTCGCCTAAGCTTTTTACTGCTGTCTTAGAAAGTATTTTCAAGAAGCTGGATTGGGAAAACAAAGGGATTAGAATAAATGGGGAATATTTAAGCCATCTCCGGTTTGCTGATGACATTTTAATTTTCAGTAATAGCCCTGAAGAATTGCAAAATATGCTAAAAGATTTGGCAGAAGCTAGCATTAAGGTGGGATTAAAAATAAATTTGGAAAAGACTAAGGTGATGTTCAATTCATTGCATCAAAAAAGAAAATAGTCTACAACAACACTGAGATTAAAGATGTTGAAAGTTATGTGTACCTTGGACAAGAAATATCATCAGACAACAGTATCATGAATGAAATCAATAGAAGAATTAGAAATGGATGGAGTGCTTTTGGGAAGAACAATACTATTCTGAAGAGTAACATGCCTCTTTGTTTGAAAAGAAAGGTGTTTAACCAATGTGTTTTGCCTGCACTAACTTATGGAGCAGAAACTTGGACACTAACAAAACGGATGGTACAAAGATTACAAACAACACAGCGAAGTATGGAAAGATGTATGCTAGGCATAACCAGAAGAGACCGAAAGAGAATAACGTGGATAAGGAGTCAGACGAAAGTTTTTGACATCATCGAGAGAATTAAACGGCTAAAATGGAAATGGGCTGGGCACATTGCAAGAAGACAAGACAATAGATGGAGCACAAACACCCTACAGCGGTATCCCAGAGATGTAAAACGACCAAGAAGACGACCTCAAGTAAGATGGAGTGACGAAATCAGAAACGTGGCCGGTTTTAATTGGATGACTAAAGCACTAGACAGGCAACAATGGGAAAATCTGGGGGAGACCTACATCCAGCAGTGGATTGAATACGGTTGATGATGATGATGATATATATATATTCAATTTTATACATAAAAGATAAAATTGATGTTGGGAATATAACTTTTCACTACTTCCCATAATTTTATTAAAATATGGACTCATTTTCTTTAATTTCGGGTTAGCATCGAGTTACTGGTCGACGAAAATTTTTTTGTCTGTTGCGATTAGGTTTTCGGGTTGACTAAAATTTCGGGTTCGCAGGACTCTAATCCGCAAAATGAATCACGACTGTACAGATGACATTCATCACTACCCGTATGGTGATGGATGTGCCCCAGACATTTTGTTTCATTACTAGTCCTGGTTCTATCACTAAAGACTTCTGAACTGGTGAATTTTAATTATAAAAATTCTGTACATTAATATTAGTACAGAAACGGTATCCTATAAGTTAATTATTCATCTTTCGATCAAGCGGTCTCAGAGACCGCCCGCAATAGCTATGCGGCAATTTCTATGAAAGCAGTTAAAATGGATACACAAACTTCTTTAATGTGTTTCCTCAAGCGTCTTTATTGTAAACTGCATACAATTTACTTCATATTATAACTTTATATTATAACTTTATAGTACTTATTTTTATTACTTATTGTAAATTTTATACAACATACGGATTAAACACATGGAACGTTTCGAAGAGAAGAAAATCAGTTAATTAAGTAACAAAATTTTAAAAGAAAACGTTGCCTCGGTTATACTTTTTGCAAAAAAATCACCATTATTTGATGAAAACCAATTAATTAATTAATTAATTTTTTAAAAGTTTCCTCAGTCATACTTTTGCAAAAAATTCACCTTTAGTTAATGAAAATCAATTAATTAACAAATTAAGAAAAACGTTTCTTCGGTCATACTTTTTGCCAAAAATCACCATTATTTGATAAATCCTAATTTTTAATATTATTCGGCATTTCAAGAAACATTTTTTTGAACGTGAGGTGAAATGTTATTCAACGTTTTCTTCAGCATGAGTTTTGCGAAAAGAACAGAAATGTTTCTAATGATTTCTATCGATGTATTCAGGCCAGAGTCATCGTTATTATCTGTGCAAAATAGAATTTTTCCATAATTTCCTTTTCTTTAATTTCCTTTAAATAGAGATATAATTCTCTGGATCACTAGCAGTAACAGAACAGTAGTGTTTAGAGGCAAAGAAAAATATTATGTTTCACTTTATTGCCAATTACCAAGGAAGTGGGCAGTTTTATTTTATGTTTCCCATTTCCTTGTCAAACAATTAAAACCATTCTTGAAATAAGCAATCATAATAAGCACATCTGCAAGCATTTGAATTCATTTCATATTTTACTGAAAGGAGTCTCATATCACGTAGTCTAAAACCACGCGGAATCGATCCATTGAAATCGATAGTCAACTTCTCAGACAGCCCAGAGCATATTTTGGTATTTCCAATGTTAAGATCGGCACCAACGTTCTTTTCAAATTTCTCATTTGTATTTCAATACCTTTAAAGATTTATTTTATTTTATTTTATTTTATTTTACTTTTTTGCATAGGATATATGAGGTTGATGCCTGACGTTGTACTTTTTTACCGGAACCTGTTCCGAAAATAAAAGCATATCCTCATAAAAAAAATTTCAACCATAATCGAAAAAACAAAAAAGGATTCGATTACAGATCGACCTCAGATATTCTATGTAGATCCCGATTAAGGTCGTATAAAGTGCAAGGCCTCAGCAGCTTTTCAGCCCCTCCCTCTTCAAACCAAAATTATAGTTAGATTTTTTTTTTTGGAATATTTTCCTGCATTTTATAAAAATGCTCATGAAACAGGTCAACTTAAATTTTCTTTTGCTGTTTGATGCCATAATACATTAAACATATCTTCATCTGAAATATTTCTTTAAAAATAATTCTAATAAAATTTTTTCGTCTACAACATACCAAATTTAAACTGTTTTCAGAGAAGGGAAAAATACAGGCAAGGTGCTTATAGAGGTATCTGTTACTTAGATATCAGAGCTTGAAGTTACATATTTTTCTAAGAGATTTAATATATTATATATATATATATATACTCTTATATACTCATTTTGGGGGTCTGCTGTGGGCCCAAAGCCGCGGCTTAGTTGGCCTGTTCAGTAATTAGGCCCTGATCCTATGCAGAAAATTCGTTTAAAAATATTGAAATTAAGAAATTTAAAAAGAACGCTCTCATTGGTTTAACATTCGTTAGCGAGTGTCTTTACGTGTCTAGTGTAGGCTCTAACCATGCATTTTCTTTCCTGGAATTTTTTGTGTGTAGATGCGTCATGGTCCATTCCTCCCCCCCCCTCCCCTCCCCCTCCCCCCGCTCACGCTAGTATTATAACTTGTAAAAAACAAGTAAAATAAATGTTTATGAAAACAGTGGTATTTTTACATGACTGCATTTGTCAGTTCAATAAATTATTGAGTATACCACTTACATACTTTATTATTTTTATCTGAATATTACTGTTTGAAGAAGAAGTTATACGCGTAGAATACGTGCGATTCATTGGCACAAGAACATGAGTTAAGCTGTTACGTTTTAATTTTTCAATCCGTTTATGTTATAGTCAGATATGACAGGTAAAATTGAATAAAATTTGATTGCGTTTACATTTAAATTTACCCGTTAAAGGAAATACATAATAAAGGTTTGAATCCGTTAAGAGCCTTCCACGAGATACTTTTCTTTAATCCGTAACTGAGGAGGTGGAAAAGTAAAACGTAAGAGGCAAAATGCGGTCTCAGAGACCGCATTTATTTATGGATCCAGTAAATGTGCCTTATTTAACCCCTTCGTGAAGAGTGTTACGTGCTCAGAATGCTTGATTTTTCTTACTAATAATTTTGAATAGAATTTTTCGCCTTATTTAAAAGGGACTCGACCCAGTACTGTACGATCACTGTGCGAAAAATTACGAAACTATCAATTGTCCAATTTTTTGCTTAACATGTGCTTAGGCATAGTCCACATTCTACCGAAGGTAAGAAAGGATACAATGATTAGAAATATATAAAAAGGATTATGATTTCACACGCCGGATACCCTGGCAACAAGCGATACAGCACTTCACATGGCTAACAGCATGGTAGCAAGCAGCGTAAGTACTTTATTGTGTGGCATAGATGCCTAGCCCAGATCGAAATGCAAAGACGTGCAAATTCTAGAACTCTGAGCGTGAGAAGTAAGTTCTCAAAAAAGGCAGAGCGTATTGAGACACGAGCAGACGGCCAAAAGTATGCCCGTAGGCTTTTTCAGAAGACCTCACGTTTTCAGCACCTTGGCGCGAGGTGCGAGTGCAACGGTTGGCGTGGTGCTGAATAACGCTACGTACAGAATATGTAGCCCTTCTTGTTTCTGACGTCATACGTACAGCAAACAGCAACCCTATTCTTTTGCTGCAGTGAAAGTCAAAGAGAGTGTTTTGTTTTTTCCCGAAATGTTATCAAATGGAGAATATAGTATGAAGAAATGTTATGTTACCGTGGTTAAACTATTTTATTTCAGAATACATATAATTCAAGCATTTTTTTTTCTCCAGTTTAGTAATATTTTTTTTACATATACACACAGGGGTGATTTCGTCCACCGCCATTTCACATTCAAGTTCAGATCAAAACAAAAAACATGGACAACGATTGGCAATAGAGCTGGTTGCGCTTTCTCTCTCTCACCAAATAGCCAAGCTCGTGCTGAAAACGTGAGGCTTTCTGAAAAAGCTCCCAGGAGTCTGACAACTGACGGCTGCTATGTTGCAGCAAAGACACTTTAATTCCCCTTTTTAATCTTGTACATAGTTTGTAAATATCATGTTATTAAGTAAATGTTAATCTAGAGTTAATTAAGTAGTATTTCATAGCCAGCACGAGGATTTATTGAGTTTTTGAATTATTATAGTTATTTCCCTTTAAATGTATTGGAGTTCCAATCTTTAAATTCATTTTTCTCAGTTCGAGTTTTTCCTTTTGCTACTTTTAACTTCAACATAATAAAAATGTCATTTATTTTATTTTTTTTTTATTTTTCTTTTCTTTTCTTTTCTTTTTTTACATAATCGAAAACATATATTCAATAGAATTAGGGATGGATTTCGCAATAGAAATGAATAAAAGAAATTTAAAAATGTAAATAAGGGAGAAATTCGTGTTTTCCACTTAATTTTAGCATACATAAGGACATTTCATTTATTTTTTCTCATAAACTAATGGGTTTATATAAAAAACAATCCCTAAAGTTATGAAAGATACTCCTGTGAATATGAAAAAAATCGAAAAAATTTAAATGTTTTTAATTTTTCTTAAATTAAAATAAATATATTTTTTTTTTTCAAAATCTAGCCATGATCATATATTTTTATCGTGAAAATCATTTTGTTTAAAAATTTCATTTTATAATATGTAAAAGAAATTTAAAAAAATAAAGTTTTTAAAAAAATTCAAACTTTACCGAGTTCTTTTAATCTCAGGATTTCTAAGATTAATTTAGACAAAGATTTTTATTTTGAATTACTGGTGATTAAAGATTAAAAATTCTGTACAGGGCGCTCATCGCGAGGTGGTTAAATATTAGTACGAAATTGCACAGATGTGTACTTTGAACATTTACTTTACGAAAGAAAAAAAAAATCAATTTTCAAAGAAAAAAAAATTTGCACGGAAGAATTTCAAAAACATTGTGTTTTCTTTATAAAAAAAAAACAAGGCCAGCCTAACAAGGTAACCAATTTTGGTGCAGCTCGCCCCTAGCATTGAGAACTGGTGTATTTTAACCCTTTGAGGGGCGGTGGTATATATTATATACTACCTAATTTTAATCCGATTCAAACCAGAAACTTTTAATTAAATTTTACTTTTTTAACTTTGACGAGAAAAAGTTGAAAAATTGCTTATTCTTATCTTGAACTAAATTCTTTCCTAAATTCCGGTGGGAATTCAACGTTACAGGAGCACAAGTGCTTGCCCCTGAAAGGGTTAAAGCCCTATATTACGAAGTTTGAGAATCGATGAAATTTTTCCGTTAAAATCATATTTTTTTATTTTACAGCAGCATAACTTTCTGAAAATTCAATTTTCGAGACCACTTATCAAACTATTAACATAGGTTTTTTTTTTTTTTTTTTTTTTTTTTTTTAAGTGCTTTAAAATATAAATTAGTTAATAATAAGAATAAAATATTGAAAAAAGTTTAAAATTTCCTTTAAAAACCTACGAATTTCATTTTGAAAAAAAAAATCAACATTATAATCGCATTATTTTTGGCGGCGCGACATTGGCTTTATTCATTACCGTAGAATTTTTCCCGGCAACCATAACCGGATGTCGTAATCTTCTGCTGTGAGAGTGAGAAGTGGTTTGGATTCGTAGAATCTTATTTGGTAACTCGCTTTTGGCGTGAAATTAACAATTAAAAATCCAATAATAAAAAATATATAGTATAAAAAATATATAAAATATGATTTTAACAGAGAAATTTTACCGGTTCTCTAACTTTTATGTATAGAGCTACAAAATGCACCAGGTCTCGATGCTAGGTGCGAGCTGCACCAAACGTTGTAAGATGAATAAAAGAAAATAAAGATCGTTATACGAAATATTTTCCTAAAACAATATGACAAATGATTGCCTTTTGTTGAATTCGGAACTCATTTTAATCGAGTGTGTTCATTTGAATCGATTATCAAATAGAGACAAAAATGATTGAAAGTTGAAAAAGTCGCTTAGATTTATTTCATACAGTCTACGCATTATTTTTATTGATTTCAAATGGTTCCTTTTGTTATAACAATGTCTAACTTCGGGTCAACGTCTTGGTAGAAAATTCCTTGACAAAATCATTACAGTAAAAATAAGGCAGAATAAAAATGCGACCGATAAAAAATGCATTTTTAACCCATAACTCAGGAGACGAAAAAGTAAAGCAAATCAGGAGATTTCAAAGTCGAGTAAAGCATTCAAATATTAGCATAAAATTGTACAGATGTGTACATTGAACATTCAGATCACGACAAAATACAAAAAAATTTTCATTTTTATAGAAATTTTCGAACGGAAGATATTTCTAAAACATGGCGTTTTTATCGTCAAAATATTTCAGTAGGCTTAGTCGACATAGCGCGGTTTCGACCAAATCTACCTAGTTAGTACCGGTTCATTAAATGCAACTTGCTACGTAAGTTTGGGGCAAAGTTTTACGCAATTTTAGGGGGGAAATGTCGAAAATAATCCATTTTGTTTTAATTGAATCGTTCAATGTGACGTTAAAGATGATCCAAAGGTGATGATCGACAACCCATTGCAGTTCTTGGCAGGCCCTGAAAGAATTCCTTTTCTGTCATCTACCTTCAGTTGGTGACAATGTAAAAGAGTGCAATGAATCAGAGTCAGAAGGCCGTGTTATTTCAGCCATGCTCCAGAATACCGATGGGGGAGTCTTATGGAATAAAATGACATTCAAACTGTGATAGGCAAGGCACGGGATGATAGCCAACGTGAACGTAGGCAAAATGTCGAGCTTTGCTTCTTTTAAGAGAGTTTGCTGAGGAAGTACTTTCGCAGAGAAAGCATGACGTAATCTTTTTGAGTCTGAAACCTTGCCATTTGGCGTCTGTCCATTGAAACTGGCTGCCTTCTGGTGCCTCGAACTTCGTTTTAATTAAATATTTACATTCAACATCAGACAAACTAATTGTCAAATCTTAAATAAAATTACATAAGTTCTGAGATTTGCTTTTCCTAAGTGTTTCCTCGAGATTCACTGATGCCGGATGGGTTCAACTGAGTGGCATTCAATGGGTGCGGCGCGCCTCCCTGGGCAGACGCCAAACTTTCGCCAGGGAGGCACGAGGACTTTTCATTGCTTATAATTTTTTTATTTAAAATTAAAGATTCATAAGGTTTCTTAGTTTAATTAGAGTTTCTTTCATGTCCCCAATATTGAATAGAATGTTGTATGAATCTTGATAGTTCAAAAACTTTTTATATCGAATTTTAAAATAATGTTTTTTTACTTTTAATTTAATTCATATTTATATTTATAATTTTTCCCAAATTTTAATTTTTGTGGGGAAGGCCTTCTTGGTGATCCTCACTCGGACCCTTAAGTGGGGAAGGCGAGGAGTCAGGCAGAGGACGCTGTAATCCAGAGCTGACCACTTATGGAAGGTGACCGAGACCAGTGTCTCCGACGGGGGAAGGCACAGGCGAATCCTGTCCTCCAAGCAGTCTCCCTGGTTAATGGAGTCCATATTTGGGCTCTGCACGTCGACCCCAGTAACCAGTTGGCAGGATTTCCCTTGTTCCACCACCCTGTCTCCTGGTGTTCCTCATTCGACCCTTCATTAGGGGTTGGGTTTGAGGGCCCGGGCTGTGTTCTTCAACCTGCTACTGTGGTGGTAGGTGCCTGGGGTGTCCTTCTCTGTAATCCCCACTCGGCCTCTTTAATGGGAAGATGACGCCGAGCCTGGCCGGGACGTCGTGTTCCCGTACCGGCCGCCGGGTAGAAAGTGCCCGGGAGCGGCGTCTCTCTTGGTGGCCCTTCTCTGGTCCTTCTTATGAAGAATGCGTCAGAAGACGGGTCGTCAGGGGTAGTTGCTTTTGTACCTATACAGATATTCTGAACAAAGTCCAGCGAAAGGGATTAGGACAGTGCCAAAGCCTTTCTCGAATGCAGCCTCTCGTTATGTAGTCAGCGAGAGGAGTGCCCATCCTTCCCTGTGTTCCCGACCAGACCACTTAGGTCTAGAAGGTGACCAGGAGCAAAGTCCCCTGTGACTTTATGGGCCGTAGTGAATACTACATGAATAGTCAGCAGCCGTCGTTTCAACATGCGTCTCACGTGGTAACCACGTAGGATTTTTCTTGTACATTTCACATTTCAATCTAGCCATTCACCATGTGGCCAACGAGCGGAGTGCCCATACTTCTCTGTGTTCCCAACCCGGCCACTTGAGTGTGGAAGGTGATCCGGAGCAGTGTCCTCAAAGCGACGGGGCGCTACTGCGTTTTGTTGGTCACTATACACGAGTTTTCGCGACGTGCTTCGGTCGCGGCTATCGCAAAGAGATTCTCAGGGTTTTCCCTTGTGTTTAATGTAAATTCAGATAATCTTCTCATAATCCTCCTAGAAGGTAGTCTCTGTTTTGCAGTGTGGTCGTTTGTTGCTGCCATCGTAGTCTACCATTGCGGTCTGTGCTTACGGACGATTCTTGTGACGGACCACACCTAGGCGTTGGCGACTGGCGGCTGGTTTCTTGGCTTCTCCCTTGGCGTTGTGCCTTCCATCCGATGACGGGTTCTTCCGTCTAGTAGGGTTTTCTGTCGTTTCGGCTGAGCTTCACTGTGGGTTCTAACTGACAGTTTGGGGTATTTTGATTCTGGTACGTTTTTTTCACTAGTTTTATATCGAACTTATCTCTTTTCTCCTGATATTCGAGATGCGATATTGTGGTCCGATTATATGTTTTGTTACATGTTACAGCATTATATATACCAGCAGTGCAACAGAAAATAAATACATATAACAAATTCCATGTTTATCTTTTATGGTTACATATTAACTTAACGCTTTGTAAAGCAAAAACTCCGATTTGGAAAATAATTATTCAGATGTTAGAATACATCACTTCAAGAATATAAAAAATACACAAAAAATTTGAACATAAAAATAAGAATTTATTGACAAAAAGGTACTTGTTCCATATCTGCAATAAGCAGAAAATTACATATTTTTCATAAATATTTTAAATTTTCTAATTCAAGATTGTAAAGTATATAAACTTACCTTTGTGAAAAATCTATTTCTGGGCGTCTCCAGCCTTTATAATTTCACAAAATCCACAAAGTTTATTTTAGAAATTACCACGTGAAACATCTCAAGTGATAAATTAAACTTTGGTATAAAAATTAACACTGAAATTTTGGAAAATAACAGCAATCAATAAAATCGTCAGTTTGGAAATTACATTGATTTTTGGGTATGTTGCATATATGCAACACGGTTATACAAAGGGTTAATTCAGTGTGAAGAGGGGACCTGTGCATTTTGGTATTGCAGGAGAGCCAGAACAGTAAAAAGTTTAAAAGCCCTTGTTCGACGCTTTCGGGGCGAGCTTTCTGCTTACGTCTTTATAGTTTTGAGTACTACTTTTTTTTATATTACTATTTTTCTCCTTATTTAATCGCAGAAACTCTTGATTAGATAAGGTGAAAATTACTGTTTGAAAATAGTGGCGTGCAAAAATTTGGAGCCCACACACCCGAACCCAAAAATTCTATCTAAAGTCGATCGAACACGATAAAAAAATTTCGTGAACCCGAAACCAAAATGAAAAATAATGAATCCATTTTGTAACAGAGTCTTGGAGAAATAGTCTACAATTATATCTCTAATATCAGTTTAATTTTTTATGTTGAAATATGTATATATTGCCAATCGGGCGTCCATTGTATTCATATGTAAATGCACTGGCCTCCAAAAATTAAGGTAAAACTAGCCTTTTGTGTCTAATTTGAAAATAAAAGAACATAAAATCATGAAATTAAAAAAAATTGTGCTTTAAACAATTGTTTATGGAATTTTACACAATTTTAACATCAAACATGATTTAAAAATAAATAATTAAATTTTTTTGAAAAAAATCCACTGTTTCATATAAAAAAAATCACAGATTTTTCTGAAAATAATAAATAAATGGATTTTAATAAGGAATGTGCATTGGCGGCACGGATTTTTATACTGTTAATTAAATAATCAGACACCGGAATGGAAAGCAATACCCATACATGGAGCAACGCTTGTTCCAGCTTATTTAATGACTTTAGAGGTAAACTTACGACAGTCACTTGTCTGCCGAAGTAGTCCTAAAGGCTGTCTATCGGATTAAGATCCGAAGATTGAGCTGACCATTCCATTCACTCCAAAATTTTATCCTCAAGATATTCACAACGATACTAGCTCGATGCTATCGGGCATTGCCATACATTAAGATTAATTTATCATGACGAGCACCAACATATAATGTGTCATACGGAGCGAGGACCTCGTCCCAATATCTCACAGCAGTCAGAGTTCGTCCATGGCACACCTGAAAGTTAGTGTGACCATCTAGAAAGATTCCAGCCCAAACCATGATTCCACCTACTCCATAACTGTGTCGTTCAACAATGTTACATTGATAGTATCTCTCCAGGTCTGCAAATAACCATTGAATATACCTTGAAATAACCAATGAATCATTCTCCTTTTTTCGTATTTGAGGAGTACAGAAACCCGTTGTTGTCTGGTCTAGGTAACGTGCTCTCTTGGCCAACATAAACGGGCACCTCTGTGTTGTCGATTAAGAGGGACACATGCATCATGTACGCTAATAGCGCCCGGTGCATGTAAAATCCGTCGTGGGTGCGAAGTTCTACAAGTTCCCTGTGAATGTGAAGGTCTCGTCACCTGATCAAGGTTCTAAATTACGAGACCAACTCGAGTAGCGATGGCATGACGTATGGGTGTGCGATGCAGCGTAAAATTAGTAAATACTCTAGCATCTCATATCCGTCCGGCATGACTTCGCTACAATGTGCAGTGCTGATCCATCTCATCCACCATCAATTAGCAACCGGCAAACTAAGACAAATTAACTTTGGCAACAAGATGCACTGAAGCCACGTCGGCCTAGAGATTTATCAAACAGATCTTCGCCATGGCAAATCCTCGCCCCGTTGCCAGGCATCAACCCGTTAAACTGGGCAAAAGCTTAGGCCCCTACCGGCAAGTAGGGGCCTGGTCAGCGGTCTAAAAAAAGAGGGACACGTGTAACTGGTCGTCTTGACTAGAGTTCTTAATTGCGAAGACGTCTGTGCTCCGTATTAGCAGATATTGTCATCCCTGTTGAATTACGATTATCTGAAAGGATCTGAACCACGGTAGATTCCTCCTCCTTCGGGCCAAAATAGCAATGAAACGATCTTGTGCAAGGGTTATAAACCGTGAATGGTCTAGAACAAGTCTACTTGATACTGAATTTTTTTATTCCCATTGTTCCCAGATTCTTTGGACCACACTAGGAGACACATTAAGAAGTCTAGCAGCATCAGCTTATGTTAACCTCTTGCCATCCATCCAACTGCCCGTCATCTTAACGAATCAGATAAACGACATCATAGAGATGGACATATGGACAACAATATTTTACTACCAACAATTGAAGACCAACAAGCATAAAAAAAACACCAATTACAAAAGTGGTATATTCGCAGTTTCCTCCTGCAATCATCCAAGTTTCCATTCTTTTAAAAAAAAATACTGATGAGTATAAATTTTATAAGGTTTTGTTGACGTTACTTATAATCATTCCTATAAAGAAACCATATTTTGTACCTTTATTTTCATTCTTTTTAATGGTGAGCGTTAAAAAACTGGTTGTACCATAACTCTTGGAGGCCAATGTATATAAAATTATCAAAATAAAATCATCTATAAGGATATATACTAATAAATAATACAGCACATCCAATACTCAATAAATTATATTATAATATGACTAGACACTTATTTTTTTATTTTCAATTTTCGTACACATGAAAACAGTGAACAAGAATTGCTTAGGAAGGGTTAAAAAAACTTGAGTTAACCAATATGTCGATATAATTAAGAAATTTGGTATTATCCGGGTTTTACTGTATGCATTGTTACTGTATGTATGCGTTGTACATGTTGCATTGTTAGTTTTAAAAAAATGAGAAAATTCTGCTTTGATCTGAATCTTAATGGCTGCAAGCTTTGCAATTTTTCAGAGATCAAGAATCAATTAAAGGGTCAAGGGGAAAAAAACGATTGTCCATTTTTGTAAAATTTAAGGTCATCTAGTAGGTTATTTGTATTAATAGTAAATTAGTAACCACAAATGTTTAATATACACCTTATTTTATTTTGAAAACAAAGTTTGAAGATAAATTTTGAACATATTTGAAAACAAAATAACGAATGGAAGGAAATTTTGACGCATTTTTAAATTTATATTGCATGATTCCTTCAATTATTTAATGATAAATAGGATTATTAACAAAATTTTGGATTTAGTTCGTATACATTTTCTCTTCGTTGGATTTTTCTAAATAAAACTTGCTTACTTTTTTATGTCAATAAAGTAGAACCTTTCCTTAATGAACGGCTCTGGTGCAAAACATGTTAACTGGCATTCTTTATTTTTTCCTAATTTTCATGTAAAATTGTTTAACTGCATCCTGACAACCTTTTAAATGGACAAGGTTTGTTTCTAATTCGGCAAATGCCCTCCTAATCTAATAAATTTGAGATATGGATTTTAATAACGAAGACTCTTTGCACATAATTCCAATAAAATAAAATATATTCGACCAAATATGTTACACCAAGTAGTGTTGCCAGGTGTCCCGATTTACGCGGACGTCTCCATTTTTTTGGGGCTCCAAGACCGTAGTAACCAATGAGCGGGACGCCAAAAGTCCCGATTTTTCATAATTCAGAAATTCTTTTAAATTTCTTTTCGCAACATGCTATTCGTTAGTCTGCATCAACTGCATCTTAATACAGTGAAACCCGTGGAGACAGAACTTGTTTATAACGGAAATTTTTTTATAGTACCTTCTATAAGAATGCCTTACAAATCTACCTGGTTAGACAAAAGCCTATCTAAAACGGAATTTTAGCGAATTCAGCAGTTGTCACAGGTTTTACTGTACTTTGTTCAGTAAACCGTGTAAAAACGGGACCTGTTTTGTTGTGTTTATTTAGTATAGCAAAACCTGCTAAGACGAAATTTAAAAGCAATGGAAAAAATTCCGTTTTCAACAGGTTTTTATCTTAGCAGTTATAATTGTACGGTATTCCTACCGTAAAGACTAAAATTTTTACGTTTTAGACAGGATTTTGTTATAAGAAGGTTTCGTTTTAATGGGGTTTACTGTATTTTTATGTCCCGATTTAGAAGCTGTTGCCCTTTTTTTTGTCTTCCTGTCCCGCCTTTTGTAGCACTGAACCAAGCAACACTACACACAAGTGTAAATGAAGATCCAGTCTTAACAAACCAGCTGTTTTAAAGAAAGCCACCCGAATGTCTTATTTGTAGTTTTCTTTAGGAAACTTGAATTTTTAATATCTTGAAGTATGGTGACATTCAGAGTTGGGCAGTATCGAAATAACATGTATTTGAAATACAATTTCAAAATACATTTGTATTTTGTATTTTGTATTTTAAACAGATTAAATGAAAGTATTTTGGTAATGTATTTTATAAGTCTTCTTTCGAGTATTCAATATTTTCAAAATATGCAAAATACATTTTTCCGGATTTCAAACTGTCATGTTTAGACCGCACATTTGCAACAAGGAAATACATGCCTGTCTGTTTTGTCTAGTCCTCGAATTCGTTTCTGGAAAAAAAATCTGTAACATCGTTTGAAGCTGAATTATACATGAAAATTTTCATATTTCCTTATACACTTTTAAATTTTACTTGTAACAATTCTGCGCTTGCTATATAAAACCTGTTCTTCTATAGACTGATTTTTTTTAATCAATTTTGCTTGTTTCATTTGGAAATTTATAATTTCAAAAAGTTTAATCAGTTTTGCAAAAGCACTTTGCATTTGCATTATGCAATTTAATGCCCAATAATTTTAAAAATTTCAAAATGTTTTTTATATTTTAAATGTATTTTGTATTTTTTTTTTTAAGTTTTGAAAAGTATTTTGTATTTTGTAAAATGGTTTTCTGTGTATTTTGCCCAACTCTGGTGACGTTACGATTAGGATTGGTTTAAAAAGTAATATATATGAAATTATTATTTGTTGCAAAGGTAAACTAAGGCCGGTTAAGAGAGATTATCCGCATAGTAGTAAGAACGTACATCACACTGTTTCTCGCAGAAAACCAACAGATTCGCAATCCTGAGGAACTGCTGGAAGAACATTACCTAAACACAAAAGCTAACATTTTCCTTGCTAGAATCCTTTCATCAAAAACTGCACGGTGCACATAAGAAATTGTCCACAATTGTACAAATGGGTGGGACAGCCTCGTAGACTTTCTAATAGAAGATTCATTTAAAATATGAGAATTTAATTTAAAATATATTATGGCAACATCATACGAAGCTTGCGTTTTGTTTAGTTATTTTATGCCTTTAGAAATGTCTTTGTTTATTTTGTATTCTGCATTTACTGCCATATTAAAATGATAAGCACAAAATTAATTATTTTATCCAAAGATGCCTCCCCTACAGATCAATGAAAAATGATTTGATGATAAATCCTCTTTTCCTCCTTCCAACATAATGCTCTTTGGCGTCGACAAACTTCGTTCAATATTGAATTCCCCAGTTTAATAACAGGAATTCCGGCTAAAATAAAATGAAAATAAGGATTTTTCGAGATTTTTTTTTCAAATAATCGACCTAGAAACCAAAATATTTAGCATATCTTAGCATTCAATTTAAAAGTAAAATATTGATTAATTCTACTGTATAATCAATATCTAAAAGTACCGTTTAAAAAAAACAACTAATTACGAATGTTTATGTTATAAATGTGTCGCCTGTACGAGCTTTGCAAAAATTTTAACCCCTCCCCCCATATTTTTTCAAAAAAAAAAAAAGAAAAGTTGGAAAAAGAAAGTTGGTTAAAAAATTTTAAAAAGTTTTAGGGATACGAATACAAATTATAATTTGTTTAAAAAGTACCAAGTAATAAAGCATAATATTTATTTCATGACGTCGATAAATTTTAAAATATTTGATATACGTTTGTGAGGAAAATTTTCAAATATAGGTTAACCTAATAATGGGATTATTTTTTTGATCGTATTATATATTGATCGAAGTACAGTCTCTCAAAAGATGAATCGAATATTACCACTCTAGTCGAAAATGTCCTCAATTTTTCACGAATCCTTAGAAAATCGAACATCACTTATTTAAGGTTCTTATAAGTCCATACTAAAATGTTCTAACTATATGTTTAATTTTTTTTCTATAGTGTTAGTGATAGTGAGACCTCTATACATTATACGATAGAGTGATAACGAGCTCTATTCTGGAAAATTTATTCACCTATCTAATAAAAGATTATAGAGTTATTAGTACTATCAATCAGAAAGAAAAGGGTGGATTCTCTGATGTATGAAGAAAATGATTCTAGTTTTTCGCGATATTTATGCGCATTGTATATGCAAAGAATATCGTGAAGTTAATATGGTAATAAAGAAAAATCCTAAAAAAGGCTATTGAGTATTTAAATAATTCATATGCTAGTAAGATAAGCAAAGGGACTTTTGAAAATCATCAAGTGCAACACAGGAGTCTGCTAAATCGACGTAGCGAATGGAGTTCGCAAGAATAGTGTCGAAAAACGCGCGCGTGTGTATCTCAACATCGTGTTTTTCCCCCGGAAGAGTGTTGTTAAATTATCAAAATTTATTTTGTCCTTAGTGGATACACTAGGAGCTAAGGGGTTAAGCATTTCTGAGCATTTTTACGAAAGTTAAAATAGGACAGGGGAAAAATGATAACTGAAAATGATAACTGAAGGCACCAATGAATTGCCTGTAAAGTACTTGGCTTCTGGTGCGGGAGCAATGCCCGCACATACATTAAGTAAATTTACCAATTTTCTCGAAGAAAAAGATGTTCTATATCTTTTTATACTTCTATAAATGGTTTAAAATTTATAGTTTCAAAATTTCGATCTACTAAACTTTTAGGATTTGTAAAACTGCTATAAATTTAGAGCAGTTATCTTTAGTAGAGATTTTATTTATAGCATTGGCCGACTTAAAACAGGAGACAGGAAATAACCCGTAAATCTGCAGATCAGGAGCCTCAACGTCAGCTCTGAAAGTCATTGTTTTTTAATCTCACTTTTTATATTATTTAGCATCTTACAATCCGCAATTTAATATTTTTATATTACATACATATTTATAGGAGGTTTCAGAAATTAGGAAAGACGGCTTATGCAATGATATTCTGAACTTTCTTATTCTTTTAATTTTTGATATTAAAAAATAAATTTATAATCTTATTAAATTTCTATTCATTGTGTGAAAGATACTAGTATATCTTGGATACAGTGGTTTTATTAAGATAAGCAACAATTTCAGATTATTCTAATACCCATATAGCAATATTTTCTTACCTGCCAAAATCCTGCATCTGATGAATAAGTTGAATAATATCTCGTGTACAAAAGCAACGTATGGAAATGCAAACTGAATCTACTATATTTCACTTATATCTATTTTAGAAATCCAGTGTTATTACAATTTTTGTTTCGGAAAAACAGTTTGGATGGTCATTCTATAATATTTATCTTATCTAAGTACATCCTGATCTAACTCGATGGCAATAGCATATTAAAATCTCCCCAAATAGACATATTCGGAAACTTTTAAAGCCATTGGGTAATCATTCATAATCGTGTCCACTGCCAATTCACTAAATAGCGAACGTGATTTGGCGCTATAAAATATTTTTTGTGATAGTTTTTATTTCTCAATTTTCAGTAATTGTAATATTTCAAGATTTGACGATATCTATGGATGCGCGTGAGTATTCTATTTTCTTTAGTTTAACCATCTCGTTGTACGAGTGATTTTATTCTGTTTTTAAAAGAATATTAACTTTTCAACGAAAAAGCATCCACATTTGTTCCAGAAAAGGAATAAATTCTCATGCAACAAATATACTTATACAAATGTAAACTACGAGACTTGAATTTCACTTTGAATATTTTTGTAATTTTCGTTTGGAAAAAATATTTCAGTTACCATTCTATAGTAGTTGAAAGGTAACTTGTATCAAAATAAATTCTCGCTTATGTCAATCACCCGAATAGAAGTTATTTTGCTAATAAAATATTGCAACGAAATAGTGCGTGTTACTTGAGTTTTAAGCAATTAATAAAATAAAGAGGAAAGAAAAAGAAATGCATTTTAAAATTTGTAAAGATAGGATATTTCCCGAACAGTTACAAAAAATTTTCCAATAATTTCAATAATTAATTTCTAAATTCTAATAGATGAATCGGCAAGTTTTCAAAGCTATTGGATATATTTCAGACCTCCCTATCGAAAAATTAGCATAATTTTATGTTTAAATCCATTATTTAAATATGCGATTTTCATTTCAGGTAAAAAGGAAATTTGAAAATCGTCTGCATTTCGAACGCTATTTTTCGAACCAAATTTAACCAAAAACTATACAGCTATTCCGGGAATCTCGCCAACATACCTACCAAAAATCAACCTGATCGGACGTTTTTTACGGCAGTTATCGCGGAACAGACAGACAGACAGAAACCAAAAACTTTTCGCGTCTCCACAGTGAGCCTTCACTGACGTTTCGCCAACTACTTTGTTTCACATGCTGACTGTGAAATTAAAAAACAAAATATTTTTTTCAAATCTTATGAAAAGTGTTTTCTTTAAATATGACATACGGAAAAGTGAAAGAAACAATAATGGAATTTTGTATGTGAAACACCTGAAGCTTGTAAATGGCAAAATATTCAGTATTCAGTGACAGATACGAAACTAGCAATTATATTTAGCTAGCAGCAAAGCAATTTTTTTAAAATGCCATTCTTTCATTTAAATAGAAAATGTTGTAAAATTGAAGAAATAATAATAAAACTTTAGAAGTCAAACTCCTAATGTTAGTACACTGCAACTTTTGGAAGTCAATAATTTATTTTTAGCATTAATTGGCTTAAAAATCTATAAAAAATGATTTTTATATTTTTCATGCAGTCTGTGAAAGTATTTTTTATTCACAAAATAAACACGGTAAAATTCTAGAAAAGACAGTTAAACTGAGTTTTGCTTCTGAAAATGGTTATCGTTCCCAATGACGAAAGGCTGATACCGTCGATACTTAGGTAACCTGTAGGTTATCTATATTTATCCGCTCATATTAAAAGAAAAAAAAAAGCACTGATTGAAATTTTACTTATAAGCGTGTTTTAAGATTGGATATTTTTCGATCTCTCTAATAGAAGATGAAGCAGTCTGGGTCGTATTGAGTCGTAATGCCAAAGGGCGGCAATTGAAAGGTTGAGAGACTTATTTTTAATTTTGAAGATATGGCAAATTTTAACTGAAGGATTTATATGTATTTTTTATCATAAACACAGAAAATGTTTTCCTTAGAAAATACTGATTGTAATTAAGCAAGTAATTGTCACATGATTACACTAAAATGAAATGTTCAGCTTCTCAAATGTTGGAAACTTCGTCATATTGCTTAGAATCCAATGCAGAATTTCATCCTTTTTATCGAAAAAGAAACAATGGCTATGTTTGAATGGCTAACTAACTTAAAATGACTCGTTTAAAGAAGAAAAACTCTTTGATAACTGTGCTAGAGGTCTGCACGGGCCCTGGATCGGGCCAGTTTTCATTCATGAGACTCTGGTCGGGTTGAACCAGGCCCGGACTTACCTTTTTTCTACAGACTCGGGTCGGGCTGGGCCAGACTTCTTTTTTTCGAGCCAAGCCTGGCCTGGACTTCATTTTTACTAAAGGTCTGCACGGGCCGAAATTTTCAAGCCCGGTCCCGATCCAGCCCGTATGAAAATCATTGGCCTCGCCCAACCTGGCCCGTTCAAAAATCAGTAAAATGAGGCCGGCAATTTTGCAAAAAATGTATATATTTTTTAATGGCCGTTATTCTACTATTAACATTCTATTTAAAGAATTGTACACACATTTCTAGGCAATAAAATTGAAGTAAAGTAAAACCTTCGAAATAAAATCTGTCAATGAAGGAAACCTGTCTTAATCGGAAAATATCTTGTTCTGTTCAAAATGAATATAATAAATTACTCAAAAAGAATATAATACATACACAACAGACAATGTACCTGCTAAGAATGGAACCTGTCTATAACAGATTTTTCTTTTCTCCTAATTTATCTTCTCTTACCGAATCTTCATTTGAATGTAATTGTCTATGTCAATTCTTTTAATCAGTGTTTATGTACGTAATTGTCTAAGGTCTAAGTGGTCATTAATATTGTTGATATTTTCTATTCATTTCGAACATAATCTGAAAATAACATAAAACTATACATATAAGTAAGTATGTTTTTTTTTTAATAATTTTAATTTTAGGATAATGTTGCTTCAGAAATATCGGAGTGTTTTGTAGACATTCAGTCGCTCGGACCAAAAGTTTTTGCTTTTATACCAAGCCGGGCCAATAAAATTTCTGTATGGGCCGGGCTCAGGCCAAACTTTTAACTTTTATGCCGAACCGACCTGACCGGGACAATTTTTTTTTTGTACAGACCAGGCCTAGAAATTTCTGTCCGTATAGACCTTTAGCCTGTTACTTTCACATAAAACTGCATTGTAATTCTCAACTTGTACTATGATTTTTTTCATAAGCAACTTGTTATGTACAAGATTTTATCCGAGAATTACTCAATCCAATCCATGCAATTAATCTCATGTAAAATCTCGTTAATCATGTGAAAACTGTACGTTTTATGGCGTAAGTTAAAATTTATTCAGGACCGACAAATTTTAAATAAGTAAATTAAAGTATTTTTTAAAAGATATTTATGAAAATTGAGACGTAGCAGAATATTTCATATTTTTGGGATTAATAATGCACGAAAAATGGAAGTGTCTAGCGGTGAAAAATGATTTTCTCGAACTCTTGCTTTTTAGTATTAATATTATGCTGCTTTATATACAGTTATTTAAAAAAATTAATAAATCTATGAGAAATATTTATAGCAATATTTCATGTTTTTATATTTCATTCAGAGCTAAAATTTTTAAGTCAACTGTGTGCAGGTCCCTATTATAGGCAAATAAAAAATTCGTGGCATCTTTCTCATCACAAATTTTATTAAAAATTTTATCTAATTTGGGGCCTTTTAATATGAGGGGTACTGAAAAACGTTCTGGTTTGCTCAGTGCGGTAATATGGTTCTGCTATTGTGTTTTAAAACATGGATAAAAATGCCCCCCCCCCCCCCCCCCCAGAAAAAGGTTTGAACTGGTACTATTTTTGTAAACTTTAGCAGTCTGAAAGAAAGGGCAAAAAGAAAAAAAAATGCTGAGGTTCGAACTTAATTATAGTATTAGTTGGGAGGCTAACGGAAGAAGGTCTCAAAGTGTCTTAATCGGGCTTTGACAGAGTGAAACAATCCATATGTTAAAAAGACTTCTTCTTTCTATAGTCATAGTTACAATCACTACATTGTAATAATGTATAGGCATGTGTTTTTTCTTCTTTATTTTCATCAAAATGTTTCAAGTAATGTGCTGTCAAAATTAAAAATGTCTCCCCGAAAGTGTGTTTAGAATTATACTGTCTTCGAAATTCCTTGGAATGAACAATAGTGGCTGATGGTTAACAGGTAGCGTTGGGTCCATGGGCGTATATAAAAATAAGCCCAGCCCCGTACGTAGTAAATATAAGCAGGCACTCGGTACTTAAATAATTTTACTTTATTTTATTATTTTATTTATATTTATTGCGTTAAATATCTTATTGTTATAATGCCTTGAATTTCGAATAAATTAAGTAAGGTTTTAAATAAAAAAGTCCTTCCGGCCTGTACCGGGAGGAAAAGGTAGCTTTCCTATATCTTCGTTTTAAATTTTTAGCTAATGTTACACGAAAACAGCAAGTTAAAATGCAAAGAAACGTTTACAAAAGATTCCTTAATACTGAATTTGAATAAGAAATCCGCCAAATTATTGAGCAATAGCCAAATTTGCTTCATTTATGAAGACTTATTTTGGTCGCCAAATTTGGCGATATTTCGCCAAATGTCGACAATTTTGGCGAGAATTTGGCGCTAACGGATATGAATATATAGTTTTATGCGTATGATTGGGAAAATTATTACAACAATGAAAGAAAATAATTTGCGAGTAATCGCGTTAATTTGCTGTTTTGTTTCAAAATGTCAGCCACCCTAGAATTTCAAACTGCTCTATCTCAGCCATTTTTTAAGATAGAGGTAAACCAAAAAATGCTCTGGATTCCTCGTATCAAGGCCTAACACTAAATTAAAAAATAAATTTGAATTTTGAACTTTTTTGTATATTTATTTTAGTTTTAAATTTTTAAGTGGCCGCTATCTTGAAACAAAATGGCGGACCAAGCTGGCCAACGAACTCGGTCGAGACATTGGTGAGCTTAATACACACAATTAGTTTCATCAAAATTGATTTATAAATACGAGCGTTATCGTATGACATAGGTCAGATATATCAACAGGAGCTTGATAATCTTGAGGCACAATTTTGTAATGATTATTGTTGGCTTGCTATAAGAAAACATGTTTTTAGTATAAAAAAGAAATATATAAACCAATATTTCAAGGTATTTAAAAAGAATCAATATTCTCCACATTTTTGTGATATCTTTTATGATATTCTACATTATAGAGCAAACCTATTAAATACAAGTCTTTCTAATAAACCTAAATATAAAACTAATAATACACAATTAATTATAAATTTTTCCAATCATGTATTTAATAATATAAATTTACACAATATAATAAACAACATTAATAATAATTTTCCAATAAAAAATTTTACCATTCACAAGACATATAAATATAATCGCACACTTGGACGTAAAATTTTTAATTACAATTCTTTTGTAAAAAATTTGGTATCTTCAAAGAATTACCCATGTTATTGTAATGACCCAAAATATCAAAAGTATATAAATACAACACATGGTCATATCATTACTGGTGATCTTCATATTGTAGAACAACCTATTTTACAAAACTTAATGCATAATGGCACAAAATTTCGTCTTCCATATAAGTGTAATATCAAATCCATAATATTGCAGTTTATTCAAGATATTGATTTGTTTATATATAAAATTGCTGTTGATTACAATAAACCAATCGAATATTTCAGTGAATGGAGATTTTCTGTAATTGATAAATTAAAAAATGAAATTATAAAAAATTATCATCATATTACACATGCAGCTTTTAAAAACATAAATAAACATATATCAGAATTACAAAACAAATTTATAATTACTTATGTAGATAAATCTCCAAATAATTATGCTATCATTTGTAAAGAATACTATAAAGTGTTAATTCACAATGCAATCAACACAAGTAATATTTTTAATAAAACTAAATTAAATATTGAAATAAATAACAGAAAATTATTAAATTATCACAAATTACTAAAAATCAAATGTAATAATTTTAATTATCCATATCTTGTTATAATTCCAAAATTTCATAAAAATCCTATTAAATTTCGCACTGTTACCATCGGTTGTAACACATATAATAAAAATGCAAGCAATTTACTACTTAATATTTTAAAGCAGATATATGATATAACGTTAAAACATAATAACCAACATTGCCTAAAAAATAGTTTTCAACTCATTAATAAAATACATAATATCAATCCGGTAAAATTCATAAAAACATTGGATTTTAATGATTTATTTAATAACATTGATATAAAAGACTTACATAAAACAATGTGTATATTATTTAAAGAATTTAAATCTCAATTAAAATTAAAAGAACATATTTCAGTAAATTTTTTTAAAACTTTACTAAATTTTACATTGCATAATAATTACATTATATATGACAATATTATCTATAAACAATGCCAGGGAATTCCGCAGGGCGGAACCGCATCTAGTATTCTCTCTGACCTTTACTTATATTATTATGAAAGAAATATAAGTCCGAACAATGATTATGTATTTTATCGCTATATTGATGACATTATCATATTTTATTTCAATGAAAAAAATTGCACATCACCACTCAATTTTTATCCTACTCAGCTTAAATTAAGCGAAAATGATTTAATTAATAATAATATAAACTTTCTTGACTTAAAAATTAATATTACTAATAATTATAAATTAATTTTTGATATTTATGATAAGAGATTTGATTTCCCATTTAAAGTAAATATTTTTACCAATTATGCTTCATGTTTACATAAATCTGTTTATAAAAATATAATTATCAATTATCTACATCGTATAAAATACTTATGCTCAGATATAAATAAAAACAAAAATATTAGATATATTCGAGATCAAGCAAAAATATATGGATATCCAATTTTTATGATAAATTCAATCATCAACTCTTTTAAATAACATTTATTATATAATTTAAATATAAACATGGTATGTAATAAATTATTGTTTTAGTGTGCGATAACATATAACAAAAGATATAGAAAATAATAATTATAACATACATTATTACAATTATAACATATTAGGAAATTTAATATTTAATATTTGTTTGAACATTATATACACTTTATGTAGAAAATTACAAATATAACATACATAATTACAATTATAACATATTAGGAAATTTAATATTTGATTGAACATTATTTATACTTTGTATAGTTGTGATTGTGCGTTGCCGATCACCTCTGTTTAAGGTATTATTGATGTGCAGTTTTCATACATTTATAAATTAACTTATACAATAACAAATTAAATTATACAATGATAACATTGGTGATTATAACTCATATATATATATCTATTTGCAATATATATAAAAATAAATATATATAGTTTTTGTCTATGAATAATTAAAATTAACAAGTATTTTAATTACTGCATTGCATTAATTTGATTGAAAAACAGTAGTAATACTATTAATTATCAACATAATAAATTTTGAGATATTTTGAATTGTTTATGAATTATTTAATTAGATATTTAAATTAATCTATAAATATAAAATATATTTACAATGTAGTATAAATTAAACATTAATTATTTAAAAACAAGTCTAATATATATTTAAGTAGTAGTAAAAATAAAACATTAATTATTTAATAAATGTCTATAATATCAGTGGATTAACACAGCTGGCAGCAAAAATAATTTGAATTAAAATAATATCTCTTTTACATAATATATTATTGTTAAGAATATCTGAAATGCTGTGCAAGTTGAATTAATTCTGTGTAGATTTATTCATATAGTAGTATTATATTTTATTTGAATTTTAAGTAAAACTACAAGTTAGTATTGTTTTTTAAAGTTTATTTATATAAATAAATCTAATGAAGTGAGTATGTAACTAATAAAGTGGATATTTAACTAAATATTAATTATGAACTATTATAATACCAATAGATGGCGACACTTTACCTTTCAGGTAGTTGTAGATAATATTGTTAATATTATATTTAATTTAACTATAGAGGGAGCTATTGATTGTATATTAATTTTACTTTCAGGAATTAAAATTGGATGGAGTAATATATATTCACGGATATAAATTTGTTATAAGTGTATTAAAACCAGAATTATTTTGAGTGTTTTTGAATCATTTTGTGATTGGGTGTCATTTATGGGGTTGTTTTTTAAAAAAAGTGTGCTCTCAACTTGTCTTACAAATCATTTCTCTCAACTCGACTTAGTTAACATGTATGATGCATTGCCATGTGGATGTGAATATTATGTAGACGTTGTGACATTTTAAGGATTCTGTATAATTATTGTGAGTAAAATATTTTATCTACACTTTACGCGTTCATATTTCCAATTTTATTATTTCAAAACTGTTATCTCGTGGTAATTTAGTGAGGTGTTAATTACAGTTTTTTGGATAATCGATGTGAGTGAAATATATTGTATTTTCTTAATGGTTTTTTATTTCCTATTTAAATATTTCCAAATTTTAATATTTCCAATTGTTGTCTGGTAATAATTCAGTGTACCTGGATGATTCTATTGATCTTAGCATTATGCCAGTAGAATTATGAAACACTGAATTATTATTTAAAACACATGTGGGTGCATCCAGGCTGATGAGTACATGTGCATGTGTTTTTCCATGTCCAATTCATATTTAATTCTCATGTGGTTCAATTTTCCATTGTGTATGGTTCATATTTAATTTGTTAATCCATTTGTGTTTACTTAATTGCAACTCCAATTTATAATTTTTTTTTTCCCCTTTCTCTCTATTTCTTTTTTCAATATTCTTTTGGTATGAGTAAAATTTGGCCAATTACCATTGAAGCATCAGCTATGGTAATATTATGTTTGCACATGTTAATTATTAGCTATGTGGTATTCTGTATACACAGTATCATTGATTATCTCTTTGGAGATTTAAGTAGAATAGAACTTGATATGTTTTTTGAAATTCATAGATATTATAATTATATATATATATATATATATAACCATTAATGAAACATTACGATAACACCAACTGAAACTTGAAATTATGATTTAGGAAGTAATAATTTATTATAAATCAACATTTGAACGGAGGGTGGTTTTGGGGTCTGGGGGTCATGATTGGTGAAAATATATCGAAATTTTCCGGAACTGCTTTCCTCCGAACGGCTGCAGTAGGTAGCTTTATACTTTTTTGTATTGAAAGCTATCTAATAAATACACGTGGTGGTACCCAGAAGTAAGCACCCGTACGAACCTTGTATATGACTTTTAAACTTTAAATAAAACACAATTTTCCAAAACTTTTCCCAAAGGTAAAAGGGCACACTCATTTTTCTTGATCCAGGGTGCAGATATGTAGCTACTCCTCTGGGTCAAACGAAACTTGAATTATTGTGAATTTTCTTTCTACCCAGATTAAATTCAAATTTTCAGCACCGTCGTTCACGTTGCTATAGGAACCGATTTTGGCATTCTTCTAACTTAAACTTAATCATGGCAGTAGCAAAACTTACCGGAGAGTTTTTCCGTTTCAGAAAAAAAAATCGGTCAAGTGCGAGTATATCTCGCGCTCAAAGGGTTCTGTACATTAAATTTATTAATTACTATTTATTAATTAATAAACTCCTACTGCCCCTCATTTTTTCATAATTTTCGTTTCAGTAGATTCGGAAATAGGAGGAGGGGGGGGGGGGTGAAATATTTTCCCAGTATTCTTTCGACGATATCTCTGAAAATATAATACCTAAAATTAAAACAAATATATTTTTGGGTTCGATGTTACGAGGTCTTTCGAACGATACCCGATAGAGTTTTTTTGTCACAGGATTTCATATGCCCCCAGAAAGTAAAGTCCAGTGGATTGAGGTCCGGTGAGCGAGGAGGCCAGGTCCGATCCATCGTGCGGGATATGTGGCATTCAAGAAGTGCCGGACCGTACTGGGGCTGTCTCTCTGGATGGGGAACGGAACAGCTGCAACAAAGTGGAAAGCACTTGTTCCAAGAAAATACGGTATGTTAAACGGTCTGGCAAGATGTAAGGGCCTACCATACATAATCATCAAGGATACCTGACTAGATGGTCATGGAAAATGCGAGGCCATCTTGCTTGGGAAATATGCTACGTAGGTAGGTACAAAATGACGTCAGAGAACTCCTATTATAGGAGTTCTACTTTACTCTTTTGTGGAATGCGACCCTATGTTCCATGGTAATTATTGCTCATCTGGATGGTTACTATCATCACCCCTCTTATTTTGTAAAAACAATTTAGGCTACGTTTGATTAGTGATTCACGATTGAAAAACATAACACAAATAAATGGTAAATGTAAAGGAATTTTTGACTAGGCAAATAACATTAGGATGTAGAGCTGCCAAGTCTCCGGATGTTTGAATACCAGTGTTTTCGTATATAGAAAATGTTGCTTTATTTAATCGCAGAATGCTGCTATTAAATTAGTCGAAATTTTCTTTACAAAAATAATGGTATTAAAAAATCCGGAAATTTGGCGGCTCTGAGGGTGTTTTAACGTAATTTTAAATGGATCGTAAATAAAAAGAGATATTTCGTATTCTCATAAGGATATATAAAGCAATAGTGCAAGTCTTAAAATTTGACTATCCACAGCTGAAATTATTAGAAATATGTATTAACGATTTTGTCTTTCGGGTCGCACCTAAAAGGTCTGCGGACATCAATTTGAGTATGGCTGTTTTAACCCGTAACAGGTTTAATTTTGCCTTCGGTTCCAAATTTCTTTAAAAGCTGATTTTTTTCTCATGTAAGTTGAATGTTCAAAGTATATATAAGTACAATTTCATGACAATATTTAAATAAGGAAGCTTTATTGGACACATAAATAAATGCAGTATCTAAGAACTTATTATGTTTTACTTTTCATCTTTCCTATTACGGGTTAATATAATACATAAATTAAGAGGCAGTTATCGATTTCAGATGTTTTGTCGAATATTTACTGAAATTCGTGAGAAAATGCGCTTGAACTTTGAGGATGTAAAGAGCATGTTTGACGTCATGTTTTTCACTGAAGATTTAGTCCCGATGACAATTAAGGGGCTAATAATAAATTTAATAATAAAATAATATTTGCGTTTCCCCAAGAAGCAGAAAATACTCAAAATGATCCGCCACTGTAGCAAATGACAATGCAGGTCTTGTTCAACGTTCTTGTGCATTTGTGTAAGAATAGCACGCATATTCTTAAAGATGTTAACGTTTCTGTGAAAAATTCAATTATATATATTTATATATATATAGCATGCAAAGTTTTCAACCGACTTGACAAAGAACGGTACAAATAGTATAATGCAATTAAAAGATGAATACGTTGAATATTTGATGACATATGGGTATTTGTATGAAATAAAATTTAACTGCGCATGCGCGAACCATACTGTCAGGGTTCCCTGGTAGCTGCAGGCTTAAAAACTATCGTTATGGGATATTATCTTTTTGTGTGAGTATCTATTGTGTACTGTAAAGCTTTTTCTAACTGAAATCTTAATCCGGGTAGGTGAGTGACATGATATAGGTTAAAAGAATGTTTAGTATCGTGGAAGAAGTGTTTCGATTGCGATTGTAAATGCATAGATAAGACAAATTTCACCCAAGAAGACGGATCCATCATAAGGGATTACGTTCTGTCAAGGAAACGGAACACCTGGTGAAGAGGGGACCAGCCCCGTTGGACAAAGGGTGCTCTGGGAATGACCGGAGAGTGAGTTTAGTTTGAACGTGGGAGTGTGAAACGTGTTGGTTGTACAGAGGGAGTCAGCTCTGGGAGACGTGTGTTGAAGGAGATCTCTTGGAGAGAAGAGATAAAGTGTGTGTGAGATTAATAGAATCTCTGATCTGAGTTAACTAACGTAGCTTAGCAGTACACAGAAAGTATTTTCTGTATTTTTATTTAATGTTGAACCGGATAAGCTATATCCGAGTTATATGTGTAAATATTGTAAATAAAGTCTTAGTTTAAGTTTAATTGAAATAGTTCGTCTTCTTCTCAACATACCTCTCATAACGTGACCGATATCACGTAGTCATATCGGTGGTGGCAGCATATAAAAAATACCGGATTATTCTTCGAAGTTGGGTGGACTTAGAGGGAATCCGACAATGGTGGCAGTGACGGGATAGAATCACCGAAGACCAGTGCCAGCTAGCGGTGTTACAGAGAGTTTATACCGGATCGTCCAGCGGAAGTGTTCGTGCCCTATCGTCATAGACCAGTGCCAACTAGTCGTGTTACAGAGAGTTTATGCCGGATCGTCCAGCGGAAGTGTTCGTACCCTATAGTCGTACACCAGTGCCAGCTAGCCGTGTTACATAGAGTTTATGCCGGATCATCCAGCGGAAGTGTTTGTGCTGTGTGTAGTGTTTGTGTGTACAGTGAATCAAGTTACAAAGATTGTTGCCCGAGAGTGGAATATTTACCCGGGTTAACAGTGAGCAGAGAATTGCCCCAGCAGATAAAGTATGACGTAAGGTGTTTTGATAATTTTACTCTACTGACATTCTTGAACCTACTGTTTTTTTTGTGTAATTGATGGTAATTTAAGTTAATGTTGTGGGTAATTTATGATAATTTATGTGCAATATAATAATTGGGCTAAATCAAATGAGATATTAACAGCCATTTTACACTATTGTTTTAAGAAAAGGATCTAATATTGTTTACTAGAATTGATTTTCTAATTTTTTTTTTTAAACGGATAAGATTACTGATTAAAATTAATGCACTGTGTTAATAGTTGAAAGGAATAATTGAAATTTCTTAAATTTAAATTATTAGTAAAGTAATATTGTTTTAAGTTAGAAATATTGATAGTAAATGAGGAAGGCAAATTGGTGTAGAATTTATATTAAATTGAAATAACCTTCAAGGAAGAATTGAAGGCCCAGAGAGAAAAAAAAAAGTGCGGTGATTTTACTTTTTTATGTGAGAACTAATTTTGGAAATTGGAATATTTTATTGAGATTAAATTTAGGAATTTATGTGTATTTCATGCAAATTTTTGTTAGGTGGATATCTTTATGTAGTGATTGGCATCAGTGTTTTATTCAAATTGCAACGTATCAGTATTATTGTGTAAATTGTATTTTATTATTTAATTGTATAAATTTTAATCTGTATTGCATAGTAATCAAATTGAAATTATTGTACTTAGTTATTGGAAGCAAATTGTGGGGTACCATTGTTAAAGGAAATTTATCGATTTATTATTACTTATTTGAAATATGTTAAATAGTATAATATGTGGAGGTAACTTATGAAGGTAGGATTTGAGGAAGTATTAATTTGATATTGTGCTTAAGTATTGTTGTAGGGTAGTAATAATTGTCGGTAGAAGGTGTGGCTTTCTTACTAAAATTAAAGAGGGTGGATCTTCAGACGATATGTGAAGAGTTAAGGATTGAAGTCTCGGAAGATGATACCAGGTTTCAGCTTAAGAAAAAGATAGTGGAGAGCGACGAATATGAAGAAGGGGCCGTTATGGAATTATCTAGCACTATTGTTACGGAACGGTTAGAACAAGAAAGTTTAGAAGGGGAGGAAAATTTACAACGAGAAAAGTTAGAAAGGGAGTTAGACCGTGAGAAGTTAGATAGAAAAGAAAGGTCTGAAAAATTGAGATTGGAACATGCGTTAGAGTTGGACTAAAAATTCAAAGTTCGGCAAATAATTCTAATGGGTCTAGAGAATATAATCATGAGAGTAGCCTAGAGAAAGTGATTAAAAGTGTTAAAACTTTGTCTATCAAAGTTCCAGAAGGGACGGAGGGATGGAATCTGTTTTTTAACAGTTTAGAACGAGCATTCCAAACAAAAAATGTACCGGAAACCCTGCAGGCTGAAATTCTATTAAATATGTTAGGAGATAAGGTCGATAATTTGTTAATTTATACTACCAGGGAACAAATTGAGAGTTATGAGAAATTAAAGGAATTAGTTCTAAGGGAACACGAGTCAACACCGAAGACGTGTTTGGAAAATTTTAAGAAGGCTAGAAGGAATCAAAATGAAACTCATGTATTATTTGTATCGCGTTTAATAGCAACGTGGTAAAATTACTGTAAGATTAGAGGTGCAGATACGTATGAGAAGGTTAATCAGTTAATCGTCACGGATAAGTTGTTAAATACTTTAGAAGAGGAAACCGCGACGCATATTGTATTAGCACAATAATTGGTGAGAAGTTTCTAAAATCGCTAAGGAATGTGATAATTTCTTTGATGCTAAACAAAAATCTTATGCGGTAACTTATAATGGTTATAAAGGTAAAGAAAGGTACGTAAATAATGGAGATTCTAGAAGAGGAAAAGATGAAGGATTTAGTAGTAATTGGAGACAAAATGGGAATAATGAAGTTAGTCCATTTTCGGGTAGAAAACTGGAATATAAGGAACCTAACGATGCAACGCCTACCTGTTTCAAGTGCGGTTTAAGAGGTCATTACCAACGTTTCTGTACAAAAGGAAATAATGAGGGAAGTAATCAAATTAATAAGGGATGAGAATCAAGGGCTACTATAAATAATGTCTCAGTGCGAGGAATTAAAGAATTACCAAGGGGAGCGATTACGGCAAGAATCGGAGCAAAAGGGGATTGGAGAACTAAAGTTATTGGAGAAAAGTTAAATAAACTTGAGAAAGTGGAAGTTAGTGTAAATGGGAAAATAGCAAGGGGATTAGTGGATTCAGGTTGCGAAATAAGTGTCATTCATAATGATTTCGTACCAGCAGAGAAACTAAGAGGGGCCGGTAGCATTTATGTACAAGGGATATTTGGTAAGGCAGTTAAATCGCCATTAATTCAATTACCTTTAGCTATTCCAAAACGCGGTCAAACTAATGTAATTCATCAGGATGTCCTTTGCACGATAATTGATAACAGTAAGGAACAGGTAATTTTACATCCTGACGTGGCTAATGAGTTGGCAGGATTAAACCACGAGGATTCATTAAGAGAATCGGTAGAAAGGGAATTTAAGGAAGGTAGTAGGGATAAACTGAAGGAAGGGGAAAGGATTAGAAATGATAAGAATAACCGTTATGTCGTAGAAACGAGATCGGTAAATTTACAAAGTCATGAGAAGGAAAAAGCCGAGGTAAAGAAAAGTAAGATTGATCAAGTTACGGAAAGTAGTTCAAATGTATTTCAGAAATCCCAAATGAATTGTAAAGATTTAAAGAAAGCTTGGGAATTGGCTGAAAATGATAGAGGGTCCTACTATATTGTGAATGGGTTATTGTATCATAACGAGAAATTAGTAGGTGAAACTGTAGCTCAATTAGTAATACCTAAAATCAGGAGGGAGGAAATTCTAAAATTAGCGCATACTTCCTTATATGGAGAACATCACGCGGTTATGAAAATGTTAGAAAGAATCAAGCATTCATTTTATTGGAAAGATATGGCGGAAGAAGCAAAAACATTTTGTGAATCATGTGTAGAATGTCGGTTAACGGGGGAAATGAATGGGAGTGATAGGGAGAAAGAGGAAACAGGTCAACATGCATACATAATTGAGTTAGTGGACGGGAGTAAGAAACTGGTGTATCAAAATGAAATGAGAGAATTTATGGCTAAAAATAAAGTAGTTGATATTGTCTTTGATAGTGACGGGGAGTTTGAAGACCGTGGAAAAACTATTTTGTTAGACAGAGGACAACCGGAAAATAAAGACACGAAGGGATTTGAAATAAAAGGGTTAACCAATATTCAAAGTTGGAGATATGAAATCAATCTTGAGGAAAAATAAGGAATTATTTATGGGTCCTATACAACTGGTAGAAATGGAGAAAAATCGAATTGGTCGTAAACCAGAGAGGGTTAAGATGAAACAAAAATTGTACAATGTCTTTATTACGTACAAAGATATGACTTGGACAGGCAAGTGCCTGATTGGTTAGAGGAAAATTCAATAAAGACATCAGAGGCAGAAGTTAGCCATTCAAGCGGGTGTACTGCGGAAATGGCTGTACCTATTAGGTTAACTAGGAAGGACTGGTAGGAAAAAGCAGTACCGCCTCCAGCAATATCAGCCTAAAGACTGACATTGAAATGACGTAATACTAGTGTAACTTTATTTTTTTGTGTATTTATAATTGTATTTGTATCTTGTGTTTATAAAAGTGTATTAGCATATTGTGTAATTTTTTTATATAGTTATCACATTAGTATATGGTTCATTAGAGATGTCAGCAGGTAATTTTCAGACACCTTGAAATATGTATGTAATGTAATAACGAAGAAACCTACCAAGGAACTGTTGAACTCTTCTCTGATATTACATAGTTTTGAGGAAAATTAGCCACTAAAAGGCATATTTTCCGCTAAGGTGGGGGTGTCAGGTTTCCCTGGCAGCTGCAGGCTTAAAAGCTATTGTTATGGGATATTATCTTTTTGTGTGAGTATCTACTGTGTACTGTAAAGCCTTTTCAAACTAAAATCTTAATCCGGGTAGGTGAGTGACATGATATAGGTTGAAAGAATGTTTAGTATCGTGGAAGAAGTGTTTCTATTGTGATTGTAAATGCATAGATAAGACAGATTTCACACTTTCTGTAAGAAGACGGATCCATCATAGGGGATTACGTTCTGTCAAGGAAACGGAACACCTGGTGAAGAGGGGACCAGCCCCGTTGACAAAGATAAGTTCATAGATAAGAGAGATTTCACCCATTCTATAGGAAGACAGATCCATCAAAAGGAGATTATTTTTGGTCAAGGAAACGGAACACCTGGGAGAGAGAGGAGCAGCCCGGTTGACAAAGGGTGCTCTGGGAATGACCGGAGAGTGAGTTTAGTTTGAATGTGGGAGTGAAACTTGTTGGTTGTACAGAGGGAGTCAGCTCTGGGAGACGTGTGTTGAAGGAGATCTCTTGGAGAGAAGAGATAAAGTGTGTGTGAGATTAATAGAAATCTCTGATCTGAGTTAACTAACGTAGCTTAGCAGTACACAGAAAGTATTTTCTGTATTTTTATTTAATGTTGAACAGGATAAGCTATATCCGAGTTTTAAGTGTAAATATTGTAAATAAAGTGTTAGTTTAAGTTTAATTGAAAGAGTTCGTCTTCTTCTCAACATACCTCTCATAACGTGACCGATATCACGTAGTCATATCGGTGGTGGCAGCATATAAAAAATACCGGATTATTCTTCGAAGTTGGGTGGACTTAGAGGGAATCCGACACATACCAAAGATTTTTATTTCATAATTTGGTAGTCAATTCTATAGAGCAACTTATATAAAAAGTCCATTCAAATATCGCGAAAATTCAAAAAGATACAAGCAATACAGTGAGCTAATTGATAAATTGGGGAGGAAATCCCATAGGATTATAAGGGATTTTCTCCCCCAATTTATCAATTAGCTCACTGTATTACCTGTATCTTTTTGAGTTTTCACTTTTGACTGGTCTTTTTATATGAGTTGCTATATTTTATTGACTACCAAATGGAAAAAAATATTTGCTGCAGTTCGTGCATGCGCAGTTAAAATGTATTTTATACAAATGCCCATATCCCATCCAATATTCAATATATTAATATTTTAATTGCAGTATACTATTTCTACTGTTCTTTGTAAAGTTTTTGGAAAGCGGTGTTAAATTCGGTTAAAAACTCTGCATGCTATAAAAAAAAATTGAATTTTTCACAGAAACGTTAATATCTTCAAGAATAAGCGTGCAGATGAAAAGATGGCACTAAAAAGTTTTACATTGGGGTTACAAAACGAAAATTTATTGAACGTCTAAAAGAACATAAAAGGAATATTTCACAATATCAACAGACGACAGCCCTGGCTAAGTTCTATTTTAATAATCCTGACAGCCACATAGATTTTGATAACGCTTAAATTAAAATTCCATGTAATAACGTCTTTGAGGGTCTGCGAAAGGAGTCCATTGAAATTATGATTAGGAAAAATGAGGTTTGTAATGATAGCATTTCATTTAATATCCCTAAAATTTGGATGAACATCTTGAAATAGTTTATTCCGCTTTTCTTTATTTTAATATTCTTCATTAATAATACATTTACTGCAGTTAGATTTTTGTCCGTTAGGAGATGCTTCTGCATCGTTCCTACTTGTGTTTGGTTGGTACGATGGTTGAGTGTTACCCTTGTTAATTTTTAATTTGTGGACGGCAATAATATTGTGGCAAAGGGCGGATTGTTTTTCGCATTTGAAACTTTAAAAGCAATATAAGAAAATTTTCCTGAAGATGACCATAGATGGTGGTCGAAACGTCGATATTTTTAATATTAATGTATGTATAAAATTTTTAATTTGTATACACCATTCAGTAAAATTATGTGATGTTTTATATTCACTTCTTTAATGTTGTAATATTTCATGGTGTAATCGTCCAGCATTTATATTAATAAGCGTGCTATTCTTCTTACACAAATGCACACAAATGTTGAACAGGATCTACATAGTCATTTGTTACAATGACAGACCATTTTGCGCATTTTCTGTTACTTGGGTGATCGCAAATATTATTTAAATTATTATTGCCTCCCCCCCCCCATTAATTGTCCTCGCGACAAAATCTTCACTGAAAATTATGAAGTCAAACATGTTCTTTATATTCTTGATGTTCAAGAACAATTCGTAAAGAATTTCCGTAGATATTCGACAAAACGTCTAAAGTCGAAAAAAACGGTCGCTGGCCTTAATTTTTGGACATCAGTGTATTTAGAAACGTGGTGTGCGCGAACGAATGGATGGGTCGTGTATGGAGTTCCCTGGGGGACATGCTGCGCCAAAACAAACCGGACATATTTAAAATGAACGAACTTCATATATACATATATTTTTCTTCTGAAGATGTAGCGTGCGCGATGGAACTAGTTCAAATGACATGATTCCGCAAAAGATATGGTTTGAACCGGACACATTTCTTCCATGTCCATGTGTGTGATTCTCCCCACTAATGTGCGCTGTAGCTCACGGGACACAATTCCTTCGCATCGAACCGGACACATTAAATATTGTCCAGGAATGATTTTCAGGATAGTGGCTCATACAATAATATATGAACGTGTGGTAAGAAGTTTTTTCTATTTGGTCTAGTTACCCTCAATCCCAGCCAGGGAAGCTACAGATCATGATCTATCACGGGCGTTACAGATGAAATTTTGCTAAATGGAGAATTTTAGATCATAGAGGCAGAATCTGAATGATTTTTTGAAAATCAGCTTCATAACACCTCTTCACCCCCCGCAGTAAGGAAAACCATATCGGAATCTGTCAAAACCATACAGATAATATACTTTAGGATCATAATGAATAGAGGAAAGTATATTCAACTAGGTAAATTCTATCCAATGGTTGGAGTATCATAGTTGAGATTTTTTCCAACAGAGAGAAAATATGCCGGGACCAGGACTCGAAACTGGGTACTTTGGTTTGCCGCACTAACGCTCTCCCTACTGAGCTATCCCGAAAAATGCTATAGTTATAGCTCGGATGAATGAAATGAGCGCCGCAGTTCGCAGCCTTGTCCAACAGATAAGAGTGAAATATGCCAACCAGGATATCGTCGGGATAGCTCAGTAGGGAGAGCGTTGGTACGGCAAACCAAAGTACCCAGGTTCGAGTCTTGGTCCCGGCATATTTTCGCTCTGTTGGAAAAAATCTCAACTATGATACTCCAACCATTGGATATACTTTAGGATGTTGACTCAAAATATGGGCATGGGGAACGGAGTTTTCTTTTTACTTCGGCCCCCTGCCCCATGGGGGTCAAATTATATCTCATGATCGATCAGCCTTGCAGATGAAATTTTGCTGATTGGTGAATTTCAAAACATAGGAGCACTATATAGAAGTTATTTGAAAATCAGCCCCCGGATCCTCCAGGGGGAAACCATATCTCAAAATCTATCAAGGCTTTGCAGATCAATATTTCAAGGATGATGACGGAACCTGTTGCCATTGAAGTACAAAGTTTTCAATTCGGCCTCCTTCCCCTCCTATTCCGGAGAAAAATTCTATTTTATGATCTATCAGGGATGAAATTTTGCTGCTTGACAAATTTTAGAACATAGGCATGAAACACATAATATTTTTTGAAAATCAGCCTCTTGACACCACAGAGAGAAAATACGCATCTCAGGGTCTAACATAGTCTTAGAGATGAAATTTTCTAGGATAGTGAATCTCAAAATATAGGCGTAATGTAAGGATTGTTTTAATTTCGGTCCAGTGTTCTCCAGGAGCTCATGATCTATCAGAGAATTTGGTGCATTACAGAATTATGATGCATGGTGCATATAGGTGTAGAATAAGAATTTTTTTTAATTTATTTTTTTGTACTTCTGCCCCTCTAATCTCCCCAGTGATGGAGGAGGGCAAAACAGATGAGAGTTTCCAGGATGGAGAGTTACAAAATATGGACATGGGGTACGGTCTCTTGCATTAGGGGGAAAATGGCAATAATTTAAAACAAAAAATTTAAGTAAAACAGTGTGTTAGTAGAAATTTTTAGGATATTCTGAAGTTTATTATTTCCCTCTCAAACAACGCTCAAACATTTTTGTACGAAGCAATTTGCATATGTTACTATTAAAATGCTAACAAAACCGAACAATGTTTCTCATTTCTTTATAAACGTATTATACTGTAAATCATAATGGATTGTTCCAGATGACGACACTTTACCGTCTGTCACGTCTCGAAATTTAGTTCAAAATATCAACATTTGCCGTCCCCCCCCCCCCACTTTTCTGAAAGATCCCTTTTTGTTTGTGTAGGAACATTGGAAACCCCATTTTGATACTTGATGAAGAATACCTGCAAATTCGATGTATTTGCTAATGAAAAGAAATTCAGGAATGTGTAAGCCAGTAGGCAGTTTGAACTTAATAACAGCCTTAACAATTGGTAGGATGCATCTCTGGGACTCCGGGTTCGGGCGCAGTGCGCCGACAGGTCCCTGTTAGAAAATCTTCATTAGCACCTAATTAACTCAATTCTAACACCCTTAAAGGAATCAGTGAACTTCACTAGGACGTACAAAGATAGAATATTCGAAATCAGATTAAAAAAACTTCATTTATTAACCTCAAAATAAGTTTTAAAAAATAGTTAAAAACGCATAGCATAACTGAAAACACACTTCCATCAATTATCCTTAACAGACAATACTTTGGATAAAGTATTGTATCCGAAATCTTTTCTGTGTCACTATAAATGAACGATAAATGCTTTTCACATCATTTTCTACAGTAAGCATCTTGTAGCAAATCTCAGTAATATATATAAATTTCATCATGTTTGAAATTCTGCAGGATAATTTAAAATACTCTGCAAACAGTTTTCCCTCGTAGACTATTATATAACCGAATTCTTTTGTATGATCCTGTAAATGATTGATAAATGCTTTGCACTCTATATTCTACAGAAAGCATGTTTTAATCTACCTCAGAAATTCATAGCAATTTCATTATGTTTGCAACATTGAAACATTATTAAAAGAGATCGCAGAATATTTTCCCTCATAGACCAAAATATAATGGAATTCTTTTGAGGGCCCCTGTACATGAACTGTAAGTGCTACACTTAACATTTTCTAAAGAAATCTTCTTATAGTGCCTCCCAATAATGTATATATATTTCACTGTGTTTCGAATAGTGTAACCCTTTCTAAAACACACCGCAAATGATTTTTCCCCATAGACCATAATGTAACGGAATAATTTTGAGTGCCCCTATAAATGAACTATGACGGTTACACACTTTATTTTCAATACCGAACATGCCATGGCAAGCCTAAATAACATATATCAATTCCACGGGAATCCGTGTCTATGTACGCGAGTTAGAGTTCGGTTAGACTAGATCTCCTATAATAGGAAGACTCCTATAATCCTATAAGACTAGAACTCCTATAATCTTATTATAGGAGTCTTAGGATAGACAGATGGACTGACGGACAGACAAACCGATTGCATAAACTTTTCAACTATGTTGGAAATGGAAAGTGTTAACAGAAAATACGGAAATTTATATTATTCGCCCGACTAAGGGTTAAAGAATGAAATTTTGGAGAAAAGAAGACAGGATAAAGTTCTGAAAGAATATCCTTCTGGAATTCCTTAGAATGAAGATGAAGACAAGATGTATTTCCAACATGCGTCAACCCACTCTTCAATTCAGGAATCCTCCTTTTATACTCTCGAAGTGAGAACACTGGGAAATTCCAGGAGGGAAATGTACCCTCCGATCTGACCCCTGAATTCTTCCCCATACCGCTCTTAAATCATAAACGACTTATTTTTACTTCACCCACAGAAAAATGAACAATGAACTACAACAGTAAAGCACGAATAAAGTTTTTTTTTATTTTTTAAATAAAGAAATAATTAATTTCAAATTTTACTTGCCATGTATACTAGATTAATAAATTAAGTTTTAGATATGCCAGTCAGCCCACGTTACCATAAAGATATTGACAATTATTTCGAAATTTTGAAGCTTAAATCAATGGTCTAGCTATTTTTCGTATTAATAACAGCTACAAAGAATAGATTCAAAATAGATTTATAAAATTTTTTGATGAGGGGCAGGAATAGATGCAAAGAATAGATTGACCCATATAGGTGAACTGAAAGTCATTCAAAAAGTGATTTTTAATATTATGGATAGATTTAATGGATTGACCCTTATACGTTTTACAAGGAACCATTAAAAACGACAAAAGGGGGATAAAAATACACTGGAAAGAGAGCACCAAAAAAGGGCATATAGCACTTTAAGATACATTTTTATCCATTATATGAAATTTGTCTGATATACCATTTATCTATCTAGCTAATTTTATCTATGCACAGTAAAACTCATAAAATCCTAACCGTCCGGAAATCTGCCTTAAGGCATTATATCTACCTGCAAAGTCGAAAAAATCGTACGTTGGGGATTTTTTCAGAAAAATGAAACACTATATTTGAAAAACTTTTTGTATTGTGTTTATTACAGTTATAAAAAAAAATCCCTGACGGCTCGGCATACAGGCACAGGTAGATTTCGAAGACGCAGACCGTGGGGCGCCTGTTTGTTGGGAATTGCGGAAGAAATGAACTTTTTGCCATGATGCGTCATTTGGAAACGCCCACTTCGAAACCTAACTTGTTTGCAGGCGGAGCCGGCAGGGATTTTTTTTTTTTTTTTTTTTTTTTTTTTTTTTTTTTGCTATAAGGGTTGGTCCTATAAAACACTTGTCAATATAAAAGTTTTAGATAATATTAAGAGCATTTATAATATAAATTTAAGCGGATTTGATATTTTCTGAATTGATGAAGTTATGATTTTTTTTCTTCTAAAACCCTCCTCCCCCCCCCCCTTCCCCTTGGTGTCATTTTTAATGATATCAAAAATCTGTCCTACATAAATTTTCGGCCCTTTTCCTAGAAGTAATAATAACTTTAAACGGATTCGATACGTATTATAATTAAGAAATTATGGGGGGTTTTGTGTTTTCACAAAAAGCCCCCCCCCCTTGGTTCGATTTTGCTGATTAATGAACTTAACCGAGATTTTATGCCCCTTGATTTTATGTATCAGTTTGGAAGAGATTTGTGCAGAATTATGGGAGTTATCGTGTCCATAAAAAAGTGACATAAATAGATAGATAGATAAAGTTTTGAAGTGGTGGTTTTGGGTTCTGGGAGTCAGGATCGGTGTAGATCTGCAACAAATTTTCAAAAATTCCAACTTGGGTGAGAATGTAATAAGTAGTATTTCTTACGAAATCTACCTAAAAAAGTGATTTTTATAATGACAAAATAGAGTTGGGTGTCCCTACAGACCCGTTCCCCGGAGAGAGCGTCGTTCTGGTAGTCACCGGTGATCACCGTCACTCTGTCTTATGTTATCTGAAATTATAAAAAGCATAATGTCCTCACTCCAAACACTTAAAACTAGAGAGTAATCGTTCGGTTTCTGGGAAAAATTGATTTTGAACAAAATGGCGGCCGTTCACATTTAAGGTACCGATTTTCATATATATATATTTTTTTTAAACTTTGATAAAAAAAAATTTAAAAATTCATCAGTTCGCCAAAAGGAACGATTACTGTCTACACTGTAAAACAATTTCGTAAAATTTCAGTAGATGTACTGTAGATTAACGGTACTTGCGCCGTTTTCTCTCTTTACGGTATGAGTAAAGAAAAAATTTGAAAAATTCATCAGTTCGCCAAAAGGAACGATTACTGTCTACAGTGTATAGTGGTGCTCTGTAATGATTAGAAAGGCAATTCTTCAGTTAATTTACCTATATCAATATACCTTACATAAGTAAGCAATACGGCTTCGCTGTCTCTCAGAGTTGATTCGTCCATTTGTATGGAGAAATTTCTTGATCTCAGCTTTTCAACAAGTTGTGCTTCAATGTCCTCACTCAGTTCAATTATTCTTCTACTAACAGTATTGTTACTTAGTTGCATGGATTTCACATCTTTGCCCAGATTGTAGTGTTTCCACATTTCGCAATGAGTTAAGATATTTCATAACTGGCCTCAAGAGTACACTTTTCTGTAGCAGTTTGTGCAGTGAATATAGAGACTTAACGCTTGATCTTTTTTCAAACTTGTCCTTTAAAGTTTTAAAATAATTTAAATTTGAATTTATATACTAACCATGTTTTGCCTTCATATGTGCTTCAATATGACCTCGTTTCATAGATTCGTTTCTTAAGCATTGTTTGGAAAGAAAGGCATAAAGGGGATCGTTCATCGTGGTTAGCCGGCATGAAACCAAATTTTAAATATCCAGCTAAATACTTTTTTTCAGATTTTTCACAGAAATACAAATTATATATTTTTAATTATTTTTTATACTATACACAATCATAGATCAATAATAATTTAATATGTATATATAGTGAAGTAATCTAAAGTTAACTAGAGCATATGACAACATCAGCAACGATTAAATAAATATATAACAATAGGATTAATTCACTTGTTGCTTGACAAAAAATACAAAGATTACAAAACAGGGGGTTTTATCGAATAATTTGGCCCAAAGGAATATCAAAGAAAGCTATAGGAACAATTTTGAAAAACAATAGCCGAATACACAGCGCAAAATATTTTGCACACATATTCAGAAATTTTTCATGCACTTATTTATGCATAAAAAGAGGAAAAGAATGGAATAATTTATTTAATTCCTGGGAATGTTTACGGCCTACATAAACTTATACCACTTAAAAAAATCCTTATTTAATCATAGAATTTGCGATTCAATAACAAAAACATTTCATTTCATAAATAGCGGTGGGAGGTTGAAATTAACCTATTTCTTAATCGAGCCATATATATTTCACATAGTACTTCTATTAATAAAAAAGAATAGTTGCACTAACCGAATCTGATTATTTCAAAACATCACAATTTCCATTCATCACTTAAAACAAAATTTATTTTAATAAGTAGTGTAAAGAATAAATTATGAATTATAAGAAGAAAAGTGGTTTTCTAAGTATTAAAGCTTATTTTAAAATTTTAAACTCGAAAATGCTTATCGAATAAGAAAGTTTCACTATCATGCAGTTCAATAAATTTAAATTAAAAAATTTTTGAAATCAGAAAATGAGAAATTATTAATTTAAATATCATAGAAAATATTTTTTAAAACTGAAATTCTTATTGAAATATTATAATTCCCAATATAGTCATTGCTAAGTTTAACTGCTACCTCCATAATGTAACGGAGGTAGCAGTTAAGCACATTAAAATAAAACTATTTATGGCATCATACAAAATAAAAAAAAATCATGAAATAATTAACGCACATAAAATGCTGTGATACAGTTTTCAAAACTTATTTTAAATAACTGTTGCATTTGTATTACAATTAGATGACCCCCAGAATGTCGGGTCGTTTTCTCTGAATTGAGATATTTGTAATTCTTTACCAGAACTAATAATTTTTTTTGTCCCTGACTATAAGCCACAGAATCAAATATTCGCCATAGGATCCCAAAATAAAGATCTGTAAAAAAATGAGTTTTAATTGGTTGATTGAACTTCTGGCCATGTACCTGACGGTAGCGCTTTGAATTTTGTACTTTCCCATGTCAATTTGAAACAATTAAGTTAAAAATGTTTTAAATCAGAAAATTTATTTTGCAAAATGATTTTTTCAATTTTTTTTTTTTTTTTTTTTTTTTTTTTTTTTTTTTTTTTTTACTTTGATTGTTTCCAAAAAGAAATTTTTCAAACTGTTTTAGGATTTAAAGAGTGAACATCCGAATTTCACCAAATTTCTATATTGCCCCCCTAAAAAGTCAAATTGCCCCCCTGTGGGGCGTGCGCCCCCCGTTGGGAACCACTGGTCTACACTGTAAAAAAATTTCGTAAAATTTCAGTAGATGTACCGTAGATTGACGGTACTTGCACCGTTTTCTCTCTTTACGGTATGAGTACCGTACTTCTAAGGTATACTAAGCGTAAAAAAACCGTATATGTGCCATTTCGATTATAAACGGTATTTATTCCGTAAAATGGTTGTATTCCAGTAAAGAATCGCTATTTCTACCGTAAAATAATTATTTTTCAGTAAGGAAAAAGCTGGTAGCCCCGCCTCGGTGTACGGCAACCCCTGAAGTGATGCTCTTGCTCTTGTTACATAATGCGTGCAGGCCTGAGGAGAGCCGGTACATATACTTTAAATATTTTACGGTACATCTACCGTTCAGTTAAATTACGGTCACAAAGTTACCAGTATATGTACCGTAATTTTTGACCAAAACTTTTTACAGTGTAGATAATATTATTGTTAAATATTGGTGAATATTTGAAAAAGATTGGTTGAGATTTATTCGAGTTACCGTGATCACTAACTTTAAAAATGTACTTTTGAGAAAAGCACGTTTAAAGGTTCAAGCGTGCTCCGAAGTGAGTTCTACGCAGCACCTTTCCAAGATGCGCAACTTTCTTAATTTATCAGATTGACTAGAAAATGTAAGTGAATATTCTTTACTCATTGTACTTTCGGAAAATGCAATAGAAAAGGCATTTTTTGAAATTTTGTAGCTAGGTACAAGCTTTTAAAACGAAAATTTTTAATTTTCACAAAAAGAATAAATACAATAAATGACTGTCTACCTGCTTAGACGGAATTATTCGGAAAGAATATAATACAATAAAAGCAAGTGCACCTGCTAAGACGGAATTATTCTACGGTCTTTTGCGTTTTCGTCTTAGTAAGTTTTCTGCATATGTATCTATGTATATCATCATCAGCAGCAACAAACATGTTCAATCCTATATTGACGTATATACAAAAACATAGATACAGTAAAACCTGCTAAGACGACGTCGCAAGCGACCAGAAAAGTTTTCTGTTGCGACAAGCTTTCGTCTTAGCAAGTACATCATTTCTTACAATTTGTATTGTATTATTTTTCCGGGATCCTTTAAAGCAAAATTGCGTTGTTATTTGCCTATAACGTAACGCTGCTTTAACGGAATAATTTCATAGTCTCGCCAAACAGAAGATAATTCATTCATAAAAGAGGATGTATCCGTCAAGACGGAAGCTTGCCTGAAACGATTTTTTTCTCCGGTTCCACAATCGAATTCGTTTTAGACTTTTTCGTTGGATTCATTTCAAGTAATTAGAAATGTAAGATAAAAGAAAATAGAAACGAGCAAAGTTTTAGAAATTTTTCTTAATTAACATTTTTGTATACTGGCAGCAGTTTGTTTTCCTTATTAATATACTATTACAATAAAGTTTGGTAATAGTAAAAAATAAATCCGTTTTTGACAGGTTTCCGCCTTAACTCCTTGAAGGGTGGTGGGATATTTTTTATACCACTTAATTTAATCAAGACTTGTCCGAGAGGTTTAAAATAAAAAAGAAAACTGCCCAGTTAAACTGAGGGCATTGAGCTCACACTAATTGTATATTATACTCTTATTTCAAAGAATTTGAAATAAGACATCAACAATATATTAAGGGGGGTCATCCCCCCGTTACCACCTCATAGTTAACTAATGAACCCCTTAAACTAATCAGGGAAGTCTCTAATTACAATGAATATATATACAAAATTTGAAGAAAATAGGATAATTCTGCATGAAAAACCCATTTATCTACATTAGGGGGGGTACCCCCCTTTTCCCCCTTTATACTTAACCAATGAACCCCCAAAACTCTTCAGAGAAGCGCATTATCACAATGAACCTATATACAAAATTTGAAGAAAATCGGATAATTCTGCATGAAAAACTCATTTATCTAAATTAGGGGGGGATTACCCCCTTTTCCCCCTTTATACTTAACCAATGAACCCCCAAAACTATTGACAGAAGCGCATTATCAAAATGAACCTATATACAAAATTTGAAGAAAATGGGATAATTCTGCATGAAAAACTCATTTATCTAAATTAGGGGGGGTTGGCCCCCCTTACCCATTTATACTTAACCAATGAACCCCCAAAACTATTGACAGAAGCGCATTATCAAAATGAACCTATATACAAAATTGGAAGAAAATGGAATAATTCTGCATGAAAAACCTATTTATCTAAATTATGGGGGGTTAGCCCCCCTTTATGCTTAACCAATGAACCTCCAAAACTAATCAGGGAAGTGCCTTATCACAAGGAACCTATAAACAAAATTTAAAGTAAAACGGTTAGTTCTATCAAGAGTTATCGCGTTACGTATATACATACATACATACAGAACCGGCGGGCACATAAGCTCTCAGGCTTTGATAGCCTGTGAGCTAAAAAGTGTTATTTTTTCCGATTTCGTGAAGAAAACGCTTTAAAATTCATTTCCTTATTTTCAAATAAAATTTTCCGAAAATTCCGGTTTGAATTCACTATTACAGAAAATACAATTTCTTGCAGGCATACCGTCTATTGTAACTGTATTTATTGTATTCTTTTCACCGGAACTATCATTTTTTTTTTCACTTAAGGCACTATTTCAATATCGACAGGCTCCGTTTTTATTTTATAAATGTTCGTCTTTTTAAAAAAGTGACAGTGAAATTAATTTGAATATAAAACATTGCCTTTATTTTCCCCAGTGCCCTTTCTTTCCACATTCCTTTTTTTTTCCACCACACTTTTTTCTGGGATTAAAAAGTAGTCGTTGGGCGCCACCGTAATACTTACCCATCATGGATATGCATAATGTAAAATATTGGAAAATAAAACATGTGTAAAATACTTGCATTGCAATTCGAATCAAATCGTGGCTTCATGACCCCCTAAACTTTAAAAGTTCTGTTACTGAATTGTGTAAAAGAAACATCCTTATAACTCAAAAAAAAAAAAAAATACTAATCATATTAACTAACAGTTTATTGCGTTGGATGAAGCGTCTCATTTCCAATTAAAATATATCTTTGAATTGAAATTTGGATGAAATACAGGGTCATGAAAAATCGAAGAGTGTTGAAATTGGATTCCAAATATCTCGGCAGCTCATTATCCGATCGACTTCATTCTTCATGCAAAATTTATGTTTTTTTATTGTCTTTTATATTCACCCCTTAAAATAAACCATGTCGAAAAATTTTATATAGCTTTTATCAGAACGACTATTTCGAGAGTCCGAAAAAACGAGTTCCGGATCATCGAGGTTACTGAAATTCAATAGGCTTCTTCCCATTATTACATACTAAGTACATACCAAATTTCAAGTCCCTATCTCAATTTGTTCCGGAGATAGAGCGTTTACAGTCACACACACAGACAGACGGATGGCAATTTTTTTTTTCTAAAAATATGTTTTTCGGAATCTCCAGTGTCTGAAACGTGTAACTCCGTGAAATTTTGTTTTTCGATTTTCGAAACGATTCCAAGATTTTCCCTATACTACGTATGATGGGTAAATAAAACGGCGTATAAATGTACAACCGAAATTAGAGCTCTAAATCTTAAGACACTTTCACTATAAAAAAATATATATATAACAAGTTCTAACACATTGTAATAATATACTTCTTTTAAAGGGGTAAAATAAAAACATTAGAATCAGTAAAATAAGTTTTATTATAGATTGTGGACATGTTTCGCTCCCATCAGAGCCATTAGCAAAACAAATAAGAATATTTAGTGTGTAATATAAGAATAAATATATAATATAAATATAATAATATAATCTAATATTATAATAAAATATAGAATATAAGAATACACCGTGCAATTGTAGAATATTCTTATTTGTTTTGCTAATGGCTCCGATGGAGCCGAAACATGTCAAGAGTGTAATAAAACTTATTTTACTGTTTATAAAGTTATTATTTGACGCCTTTTAGCAATTAAAAGAAGCCTATTCACTATTATAAAAGTTTTGCGCATCTTTCGATAAATCAAAAGTATAATAACCTATTTTAGAGCTTTTTAACCCTTAACTCCTCTTACACAAAAGGATTACGTAAACTATTGTGAGCGGTCTCTGAGACCGCTTGATCGAAAGATGGATAAAAGGCTCCATTAACTCGTAGGCTAGGTTCCTGTACTAAATTTTTCGTACAGGACAAGACTATTATACAGGACCTGAGTTATGCAGGGGATGCGGGGCAGCTGCCCCGGGACGCCCATTTAAGGGGGGGGGGGGCTCTGGGCTTAGTCAGGGTTTTTGTTAAAAGGGTGCAAAACGGGTAAAATTGGCAAACATTGACCAAATTTCGTACATTTTCAATTATTTAGGAAGTGAGTGTAGCCCTCCACTTCCACCTTCTGCTTCCTGTGCCCCATGCCCCCCCCCCCTCCCCTCTACAAAAAGGAACAATCTACATCATTAGAAAACTAATGTTATAAAATTTTATACAAAAGTACTTTAGTGTGTGAGGAATGAAATAACAACATAACAAGTGCTGAAATTTGTTGCTATTAGTATAGGTGCATGCCTGCATTTGTCTTTCCACATTATGGAATCACCCAAATGCATGCTGATGCACTACAAAGATTAAATTTTATAATGTGGTAGATAATTTTATTTTATAATAAATAACCAAGAGTGACTGAAAGACCCGTATTTACACTTCAAAAGCTCACATGAGTCATTATATTCCTATAACAAGAACGAAAAATCATGCGAAAAGCATAGATTATGTAACACTTTCCAACGCTTCCAAAATAATTTTACAAATCATGACCGTTTAATAAGCTGAAAGATAACATCTAAGTAAACAATTTGGAAAACTCATAACATATTTAAAAACGTAATTTCAGGAATTTCCAACATATACAATATTCGGAAAAAATATCCGAATACTTTTATTCAGCCCTGTATAGGATCTATAGATTTGTATATATACTACATAGGAGGCTAAATTTTAGTTTAGTTAGGAAACGCGTAGCACAGTTTAAAATTCTCCTTCTGGAGTTTCTTTCAATAAACGGAAATGTGTTCGCGAACTTTTGTGCTGCCCTGTATACGAAATACAGATTTTATACACACCAAGTAATAGACAAAAAGTGAGTTAAATTTAAAATCGCGTTCAGCAACTTAAAACGCACTTCCAGGAATTATTGTTAACAGACAGTATAGAGAATTCTTTTGTGTATCCCTGTAAATGAACAATGACTGCTATACACACACTATTCTGTAGTAAGCCTCTTGTAACGCACCTTAGTGATATAATATAAATTTCAATGCGTTTAAAATAGTGAAACATTATTTAATTATACCGCAAACGATTTTTCTCCATAGACGTAATGGAACGGAATTCTTTTGACTGTCCCTGTAAAGTAAATATGAGTGCTATGCACACAGTATTCCGTATTAAGCTTCTTGTAATGCATCTTAGTGATATATATAAATTACAATATGTATTTGAAATTGTGTAAAGTCATTAAAATAAACCGCAAATGATTTTTCCCCATAGACCGTAATATAACGGAATTCTTTTGAGTGTCCCTGTAAAAAAACTATAAGTGCTACACACTTCAGTTGAAATAGGGAACATGCTATAGATAACGACAATAACATATAAAAATTGCAGGGCAATCCGAGCATATTTACGGGAGTTAGAGCACGGACAGGCGGCCATACGGCCAGACAAACCGAAGTCATAAACACTTTTCAACTAGGTTGGAAAGTGTTAAAAAAATAGTGTTCTGTCATCTGTTAAATTCGAAATTTATGTATACATACAATAGGTATGAACTTTAATACCAGTCACTTCAGCATAATTCCCGAACAATTTCCATGGACAGATAGAAGGGGGTCCCCCACAATGATCCTTGCTCCGGGGCCCCAGATAGTCTAAGTTGGGCCCTGCTATTATAATTAAAATTCGCCTATTTAGAAGTCAGTAGAACTACAAATGAAACAAAATTTGACTAGTGTCTGTAGTAGTTAAACTGGAAATTACAAGTTAAACTGTGAAAATCAAAAAAAGCAGTGGTCTGTGAGACCGTTGACAGCAGTGGGCAACAACCATAGACATGTCATATAAATACCTCCGCTATGGCAACAACAGTTTGGAACTCACTTGACATTGATGTATCTTTATCTCGAGAACTACTATAGGATGACTAGTGAATGGATTTCACCAGATAATAAGGATTTGAATGGGCTTTCATCTAAAATGAGTACATCTTTTAGTAGGTTTGTTGGGTTTGTTGTGAAAATAAAGCAAACATTTCCCTCGACATTTTCGGGGAAAGCCGAAAGAGGTTAATAATATCTAACTTGTCAGTAGATGTTAGTATTATCATATCTCAGTTCAAAATATCGATAACAGCTCCACATTTTCTCATCTTAATCAGGTGAAAGTAAATTATTTAGGGTTAAGGGTGCTCGTCAGTTAAATTTCCCTTTTCTGTTCTCCATGTTAATCCAATGGGGATAAGTTTCCTCACTTTTCTAAGGATATCTCATGAAAAAATGGAGTTTTTTAAATTTTGTTTTTTGCATACAATTCTTAAAACTTGTCGTTCTTTACCCCAGTTTTCATTTTTTATTAAAAATAATTTTAAATACTTGATTTCATGTGAAATAATCTGAGTATGATCAAAATAATTACTATGCCTCAGTAAATTGGAATTTCTGGCAGTTCTAATAGGTTGTTTGAAAATTTTAAAAAACGCGGAAAAAACTAGTGTTTCTGATTTATACATTGATATAAAAATATTTTATTTTAATTTATTAGGGAAGTAGCTATAGTTAAAATAAAATATATATTTCTATTTTGATCAGTTCGATGCTTTTCCCCAGCTAGGCAATCTATCACTCGATATGAAAGGATTCCCCGCTCTCTTTGTTCGATTTGAGTAATGAGTTAGGTAGGGGAGATGTTTCAGGGGTTAGTATTAGGGAGTAAAGGAAAGAAATTTTCAAGCTAGTATAGTGTATTTCTTATCCAGAATTCTGTTTTTCATAAGCACAGTTTATTTCCATGTTTTTAATTTGATTATTTTAAATCTTTTATGTAGTTATTTCAATAATTTTCAAATATATTTTTAACACTTTGTTTGCATTATAGTTAGTTTTACATAATTTGTAACATTTGTTACATAATTTGTTACTGTTTTATGTAATTACATTCACTTTTAGAATTTATATAAGGTAGACGAGTTATTATACTTGAAATAATACATCAAATGATATTTAACATCAACATAAAAAATAATAATTTTTATTATTATGTTAATTCTTTTAAGCACAAATTTTAATTCTAGCCTCTGTATGTTCTTTCGCAAATTTTTTTATTAAAAGATGAATTAAAGTTTTTCACCTGTGTCAAAGTAATTATATATAGTCTCTTCGTTACTAATAATGCAATCATGAAATAACATTTTTTACTTTTTTGAAACACTGCCGTCAAGCGTTATTACTATGCTATACTATTTGGAAATTGTATGTATATTTGTATTTGGCAAATGACTATTACTTGAGCATAATGCGAAATATTATGGAATTTATATATTATGGAAATAATATTATGGAATATATATATATTTTTTAATATAATTATATAATTATAAATGTATATTAATATTATGGAAATTATATTATATGCGAATATGGGGGGGGGGGGGGGGTACCGCTATTTTCGACAGCGTACACTCTCTAATTTGTAGGATTTTATATTTTTTTAAATGAAAATCTATCGAAACGAACTTTGATTTAGGGGCAAAATCCCCCGCCACGCGTGGCAACTTAAGAACTGCATGGCCTGACAGTTTCAGAAAATTTAATTAAATAAATATTTACGCATCTACAATTTTTCATATATAGACGTCTTTGCTTGTTCTTGAACCCTAAAATACAAAATATCGAAATGCTTCCATCAATAAGATATAACATAAACGTACTCTTTCATTCACAAATTTGAAAAAAGAATTATACAATTGCATCAAAATCACGTATTTTTTTCAAGGGCATTTGGCTTTACCCTTTAGTGTTTGCGCCCTCTTATCATGATTTATCCAGGGTCTATCGTTTTATCTTATGGTATGCTTATTTCCATTTAAAATACCTCTTCGAAACTCGTAAATTTAGAACCTTTTTTTTAATATGAAATTTCGGAGCTTTCTGGCACTAAAACTAGAAAATATTATTACCGGCAATACTTATTGGCGTTTTTATTGATGAAAAGATTCGAAATGTCAGAAAATTCATAGCATCAAAACTCAGTTAATTTTGCATGCGGGATATTGAAATTTTTGCTATAGTACTTGACATAGCATAAATACATTGGTAGGCGGAAAAAAGCAGCGCACCGGAGAAAAGCAAACCCAGAAAAAAGCGCACCAATAAAACGTCCACCTAAAATTGCAAAGTTATTACAATAAAAACTGTTTTAATTAAGATATTCAAAATTAAAAAATTTTTCCCCGTAAGGTATATCATGGCTTTTACCCTCAACAATAAAATAACCATATATTTACGTTTGCTTTTAATCTGAATATATTTTCATTTTTCTTACTGTTTGAGTAGCAATTCAAGCTGATTACTGAATTATTTACGAAACTCTTTCATTATGATTTTTGTTCTATTTTGAGTAAATAAGTCTACTTATCAGGTCAAATTACAAGTGTATCAATCAATCTTCCAGACTTTTTCTTAATATATTAATAGAGGGGACATTAAGAGGATGGACATTGGTATTTCTGAATAGCTATTCATTTCATTCATAATCCGGTCTCTCTGTGTAATACATTCGTTTCGTGGAGTACAGTTTTGTAAGATAAGAAATAAAAAGAAACTTTATTGTTGCAACTGTTTATTCCAGTCGCAGTGTTTTTCAACCGGTGTGCCACAGGTGCGCCGCGAAACTTTAATAGAAATAGCGTTACTTTAAGAAGCAATATTCCATATTATACGATGAAATTCAGCGTCATAAAGTTTTATTTTTAGAAGTATATTTTAGAGGTTTTATACTCTTTATGCGGTAAACTTATGAAAATGGTTTGACGTCTTCAGATAAATCGCATACGTTCAGAAAAAAATTATTTTTCCGGAATGAAAAGGCGACACTCTAAAATGCTGAAAGATATTTGAAGTAATGATCATGAGTTGGAATCCACATCAAAAACTTGCGGAACCAATTTTGTAAACTTGAGTTTATATATTTTAAGACTCCATCAGCCTACTATCACTTCACATCACTTTTCTTGAGAGAAATGTTTATGTTCGTGCGCATGCTCATTACCTTCGTAGAATACAAAAGACGGTTGGGGGGGGGGGGGGGTTAAGAGGCTATTTTACTCACGCGAAAATACCCGCTCGCTCATGTTAATCCTATGGGGGAAATATTTTAAAATATCTCGTTCGCATTTCAATATTTTTAAAGGACTTTTTTTTTTGTTTTGCATTGAATAGCCGAAGTCAATCGCTATGCAGGCCTTTTTGTACTTTTTCGATTTTGATTACAAGTTTTTTTCGTAAGATACTTTCACTTTCAGAACCGGTTTCGAAAGTGAAAGTAAACTAAAAAAAAAAAAAAAAGAAAAAAAAAAAAAAAAAAACTAACCAAAATCGAAAAAGTACAAAAGAGCCTGTATAAAAATTAACCTCAGCTATCCAAAAAAAAAAAAAAAAAAAAAAAAAAAATGGCACTCCGGGAGTGCCGACAGAAGTGAAAACTTGAACGTGTGTATTTTTTGAATCGTCAGGAAACGTTTTATTGTGCAGGAAATACTTTTAAATGAAGTGTTTTTTTTATTCATTATTATAAACTACTACCACAAAAATTATATTACAATTTTCATTTAATGCGCTACTGTACATTATAATATTATATTATAAATTGAAATATTTCATTATTTTCATTTTTTCTTTTTATATTACTTCTGTCTATTTCTTTTCTCGTGCTCGTTAAATTATAATATTTTCCGTGTTTTGTTATTTCATTTTCATCTTTTGATTTGGTCTCGCGAGTTGAGTCACTTTTATCTGTTTTCACCGCGCGTGCTAAATTTATCTTGAAATAATTTTCTGAATTATTTTTATTCATAATACCAATCATTTCGTTTTCTGCACGTGAACTATTTCCTTTTGATACTTTCGCTTCATTGTATGAATTGGCAACATAATTTAATTTTTTATCGGAATTATTTACAACTTTAAGGCAACGTACTTGAAAAGTATTGCGCTCGCCAACAATTTTAATTCCCTCTTCATCTATCGCCAACTTTAGTTTGCTGATCACGTCTTGCCCTATTACAATATCGTATGCGAGAGATTTTGAAACATAAAATTTCGTAACTGAATAAAGAAATATAGCTGTCTGTATCAAACAATAGATTTGCTTCTTTGCCTTTGATATTAATTATTTTACCCATTCCATTAGGTTTAGACTTATTTCTGATTCGAATTGTAGCAATGTTAGCTTTTTCCTGTACATCGGCATTAGGGTTGTGATTTTGGCGATTATAATTTCGATAGTTTTCGGTAGTCTTGACTGAACAGTTTGACCGTTATTGCTATTATTACACTGAGACGCTATGTGGCCTTGAGATTTACATCTATCTAAATCACCTAATTTGAGATTTATTTCTTTTGTTTTGGTATTGGGTATGAAAGAAAGATTGTGAATTTTCATTTTTACTTACTTCGGGTTTTCTATCTTCAAAGTGGTGTGAAATTCTATTCATGGTTTTAATATTACGTCTCGCCGCATCATAATCGTCTAGTTTACTTACTAATACGTCTACATTTTTAATTTTTGGAAGATCATCAATAAAATGTTCTTTCATTTCTATAGGTAACCTTTTCTTAATTTGATCTACTACTATTAATTCTTTTAAGGATTCAAAATCAGATACTTTAAGACCGCTAATCCATTCTTCCAAATGATTTCTTAATTCAAATGCTAAATCGCGCCAAGTGGCTGAAGATTCTTTTTTATGTGACATTAATTTCTGCCTAAATTCTTCTGGCGTCATTTTGAAGCGTTTAAAAAGTAAATCTTTTACACAATCGTAATTGTTCGCCAATGTTTCTGGCTCTCTAGCTATAATATTGGCGATTTCTAACGGAATTAAACTTAACAAATGTGTGACCCAATTTTCTTTTATTATATTCATTCAAGAAATTTGTCTTTCAAATAATGCTAAATAGAGACTAATATCACTTTTGCTGTCAAAGTGAGATATTAATTTAAGCAAATCTATGGTTGCTTACCTGAACCAGCTATTGCAGAATCGTCGCCAAATATACAGAGGTGTCGGGGTACTTTTCGGTTAGCCGTGCGCCAGTGATATATGTACATATATAAATACATATGTATACACATAAATTTGTATATATATACATCCATATATGCATATATATGTGTATGTATATATATATGTATCTGTAGATATGTGTAGATATATGTGTGCGTGTATATATACATGTATATATATTACTGGCGCCCGGCTAACCGAAAAGTACCGGTGTCGGTAACAGTAACGGTAACAGTAACGGTAACAGTGTCGCGAATTCAATGGTTTTTTCCCATCTCAAAAAATGCCCAACGCGCCTAAAGAAGTTTTCACTTCAAAAAAAGATTAAAAATATTGAAATGCGAACGAGATAATTTAAAATATTTCCCCCATAGGATTAACATGAGCGAGCGGGTGTTTTCGCGTGAGTGAAGTAGCCTCTTAAAAGATACGAGCAGGGAAGACCGAGCTATGCTCGGTCAAAATTAAATTTGAGTTCAAATATCATGACCCATATAATGATGTTAATTGTTGAAGAAAGTTTATGTTTTCATTGGTTGTGAGATTAACGAAATATCCAGGTTTTTGTCTGATGGGAAAAGAAAAACTCCAGTATCCGGTATAACTTCAGGATTTATTCAGTAAACATAAGATGATCGAAGGCAGAAGAGGGTAAACAAGAAAGGCCGCTCTTAAGCAGTCATTATTATGCGGAGACAGAAAGCGAAGTGAGCTGTTTCCACGATACAAGTTGGAATTGCACTGACAATAATCTCGCCAAAATAGGGTTGCTACAGAGTGTCTAGGCGTAAATACTTTCAGATGAAGCTGCCGCATAACTAATGGTATTTAGCAAGCCGGGTTGCTAGATTTTTTCAAAAGGACGAATTTTGTTTCAAAAATTAATATCGCCACGGCGCTTCTAACCGACAAATATCTTTCTCACGCGAACAGAATTTTTGGAGACAAAACAACGTGTGCATTTAACAATCAAAATATATTTTTAGACATGGGTGTGAGTGATTGAGTTATTACCATTACCAAATAAGGACCAGTATGGAAAGATAGACATAATTTTTAACTGATACAGCTGCCACAAAAATGCCTTATGCACATATTGTGTTATAAGCTTGGTTTCGGAAAGGGAAATTACGAAAAGGCATCTGTGCTGATTTAATTCTTTTCTTTTTTTTTATTTTAATCGAGAAGCCGTGAGATATTAGTGATCGAGCATAAGTGAAAATGAAAAAGGGAAAGGGTATAAATTACAGCGGGCTTATTGTTTGAAGTTAAAGATAACACGATTAAATTTTGACAAAGGAAGGGGGAAAATATAAATTAAATAAAGGATAGGGTTTGTTAAAACTTAATATATGATTCTCATATCATAACCCATGACCAAAATGACCCACTAATTGAATTTTCTCGAACATGTGACTTAGCCCAACAGTCTTCTCGTGCCGGAAAACCATAGGATGCAAAATTTAGTAGAAATTGAGCCGCTTTTTAGATATTGACCCACAATGACCCAGAAATGACCCACTAATCGAATTTTCTCAAACATGTGACCTAGTCTAATAATTTTCGCGTGCCCAAAACTCGTAAAATACAAAATTTAATCAAAATCGTTAGAGCCGTTTTTTAGATAAAATTGATTTGACCCGCTTCGACCCAAAAATGACCCCCTAATCGAAAGTTCTCGAACATGTGACCCAGCCCAATAGTCTTCTCGTGCCCAAAAATAGTCGGATACAAAATTTCGTCAAAATCGTTTGGACCGTTTTTTAGATACAATTAGCTTGACCATGACCCAAAATGACCCACTAATTGAATTTTCTCGAACATGTGACCTAGCCCAACAGTCTTCTCGTGCCCGAAAACCATTGGATGCAAAATTTAGTGTAAATGAGCTGCTTTTTAGATCTTGACCCACAATGACCCAGAAATGACCCACTAATCGAATTTTCTCGGACATGCGACCTAGCCCAATGCTTTTATCGTGCTCGAAACTCGTAGGACACAAAATTTAATCAAAATCGTTAGAGCCGTTTTTTAGATAAAATTAATTTGACCCGCGTTGACCCAAAAATGACCCACTAATCGAAAGTTCTCGAACATGTGACCCAGCCCAATTGACCTCTCATGCCCGAAAATGGTCGGATACAAAATTTCGTCAAAATCGTTTGAACCGTTTTTTAGCTACAATTAGCTAGACCATGACCCAAAATGACCCACTAATCGAATTTTCTCGAGCATGTGACCTAGCCCAATGGTTTTCTGGTGCCCCAAAACGGTAGGATACGAAATTTCGTCAAAATCGTTAGAGCCGTTTTTAAGATAATTTTTGCATATATATATATATATATATATATATATATATAACCACCCACAAGATTTGCTCGAATTAGAATATATGATAAGAAATGAAAAAAGATTCAAATTGAAAAAAAAAAAAAAAAAAAAGCAACAACAGATATTACAATCAATTTGTTATTTTTTCTCTGCTTTTCAAGCATTCAAAAAAGAAAGGAGAAAACTTTCGCTCTCAACACTCCATGGATAGAAAAGAATCCGTTTTTGACTCTGATAGATCATTTTAGGTTAGTCAATCAATTACAAATCCCACATTATTTCTTTCATCTGTTTTTTCATCATCATAATTTTAGTGTGCCGTGGAAATTGACCATATGTTTAGGTATGCCGTGAGGTAAAAAACGTTCAGAAACTCTGGTTTTATCCTAATGGAACGTGTGTTTCACCACAACAAATAATAATCAAAACTTGTTTGCTTTCCTTTTACAAATTGTACTGGTGTACAGATAGTTTGAAATGACTGAACAGTACTAAGTTTGACTGAGAAACAATCTATAAAGCTTGTCATGATTCATTGTAGAAGAGATTTTGGGCATTTTTGTTTAACACAATTATTTAAATTTAAAAAAAAAAAAGAAAAAAAATTATGTCAGGTAAAATAAGTAAAAAATCAGGCAATTTAAGGAGGTCCAGGGGAAGGGGGGGGTGGGGTCAATTTTTTTTCTTTATTTATAGGCATTTTTTAATAAAATTTTTTCCTGAAATGTATATTTCTATAACGGTTACTTTTCAGATAAAAACTTTGAAATTTTGTTTAAAAATTTTTTAATTTTAAAGTTCTTAAATTTTTTATATAACTCATGAACCACTTGTCCGATTTCATTATTTTCTCCACTATTGTGTGCAAAAAAGTTTTCTTGTAACTTTGTCTTCAATATATATATAAATATTACTTACAAAAATTATAATAAATTTAAAAGTAAACAAAAAAAGAAGATTTTTAAGAGTGATTTTTACTTCGAGGACTATATTTTCAAAGTATTCAATTTATTTTAAAAATCCGGAAGATAATTTATTGAAAACATATCATAAAACTCTGTGCACAATTTTATACACATATCTTGCAAGGAAGTTTAGATATATTCTTTTAAACGTGACAAATTATGAAAAAATCCATTCCGAGATAGATGGACTAGTTTTATTTATATGAGCATGATATTACAACACAAAAATTGTTACATCTGCTGGTGTAATCATCGTACAAATACACGATTTGCTTAATTTAATTTATTTAACTTTGTAACATTTTATTAGTAAGAAAAATAAAAAAATGTTTTTTTTTGTCCGAATTTTTACCCCCAGACCCCCTTAAAAAAATCTAAAATAAATAATTAATTAATTAAAAGTGAATTTAAAAGGATTAAAAAGGGCATTTAGAGTCATCCGATGATTCAATTCGTAACGCCGACTGTGACAGGATTTTCTGAAAGATCTTCTACCTTTACCGAACAGTGGTAAAAACGGATCGATTACATAGTTTTTGAAAAAAAGAAGTTTCCAATTTCAAGCGTTTAGGAACAAAAATGAATTTAAAAATGTATCAGAAATTGGGCAGCTTGGATTTGAGAACCGCTTTAAAAGTCCTTTTTTTGTACACTGGTGTCCAGATATTAGGGGCAGTGACCAATTTCAGACGTTTCGTCGAATATCGTACTGAAACTCGTGAGGAAATGCCCGGAACGCCCTTAAACTTTGAGGATGTAAGGAACATGTTTCACTTCATGTTTTTCAGTGAAGATTTTGTCGCGAGGACAATTAGGGGGAGAAATAATAATTTTAATAATAAAATAATATTTTCGATCACCCAAGTAACAGAAAATGGTAAAAATGGTCTGTTACTGTAGCAAATGACTATGCAGGTCCTGTTCAACATTTTTTTTTTTTTTTTTTTTTTTTTTTTTTTTGCATTTGTGTAAGCATAGCAGGTATATTCGCGAAGATATTAACATTTCTGTGAAAACTTCAAAAGTTTTTTTTTTTAATAGCATGCAGAGTTTTGAGCCGAATTTAAGACCGCTTTCCAAAAACTTGACAAAAAATCGTAGAAATAGTATACTGCGATTAAAATATTAATATATTGAATATTTGATGAGATATAGGTATTTTTATGAAATAAATTTTAACTGCGCATGCGCGAACTACAGCAAAGATATTTTGTTATGATTTGATAGTCAATACTAATGAGGAACTCGTATAAAAAGACCAGTGAAATATCGTGAAAGCTCCAAAAGTTACAACAGTAATTAATAAATTGAACCCCCTTAAAAAAATCTAAAATAAATAATTAATTAATTAAAAGTGAATTTAAAAGGATTAAAAAGGGCATTTAGAGTCATCCGATGATTCAATTCGTAACGCCGACTGTGACAGGATTTTCTGAAAGATCTTCTACCTTTACCGAACAGTGGTAAAAACGGTAAAGTAATATACCTCAGTAATATATATACATTTCAATATGTTTGAAATAGTCTCACATCATTAAAATACATCGTAAACTATTTTCCCATAGACCATGATGTATCGAATTTCTTTTGAATATCCCTGTAAACAAACTATAGATGCTACACACTTCATTTTCAATAAGGAACATGCCATAGTAAACCTTAGTAACCTATATCAATTACGCAGCAATAATATTTACGCGAGTTAGAGCACGGACAGACAAACCAAATTTATAAACACTTTTCAACTCTATTGGAAAGTGTTAAAATAGCCATTTTGAACACGTTAAAATATGTGTTAGACAATACAAATCAAGCGCCACTGCGAATCGAATAGTTTTGCCTTCTAAGTGAATTTAGGATTCTACAATAGATATTCTGAAGTAACCATCCACCCAATAGCGTGACATTTGAAAAATATATTTGGGATGGAACGTGTCTCCCCCTGGTCGCTTAGACCAGACCCCAAAGTTTTAGGACTCCCTCAACTCTTTATGTAGGTATAGGTAATAGATGGTATAGAACTATTTTTTTTTTGCATAAAATTAGCTCTAAATTAATGGTTCCAAAAACTACACAATTTGTGTGACTTAATTAATGAACGACTCTTTATCAATCTTAGTCTATTTGAGTATAAATAAAAAATCCCTGACGCCTCCGCATACAGGCACAGGTAGATTTCGAAGACGCAGACCGTAGGACAACTGTTTATTGAGAATTGCAGAAGAAATTACCTTTTTGCCATGATGCGGCAGATGGGACCACCCACTTCGAAATCTACCTGTGTCTGTAGGTGCAGGCGGAAGGGATTTTTTTGTTTTAATTAATTAATTTATTTATTTGTTTGTTTTTGCTGTAAGGGTTGGTCCTATAAAACACTTGTCAATATAAAAGTTGTAGATAATAGTAAGAGGATTTATAATAAATTTAAGCGGATTGGATATCTTGTGAATGGACGAAGTTATGAATTTTTTTCTTCTTAAACCCCTATCCCCCCTCCCCCTTGAGGCCATTTTTAATGATATCAAAAATCTATCATACATAAATTGTCGGCCCTTTTCCTAAAAGTAATAATAACTTTAAATGGATTCGATACGTATCAGAAGAAATTAAGAAGTTTTTTTATCTGTTTTCACAAAAAGCACCCCCTATTTCCCCTCCCCCTCCTGGTTCGATTTTGTCCATTCACGAACTTGACCGAGATTTTATGCCCCTTTATTTTATGTATCCATTTGGAAGAGATTTGTGCAGAATTATTGAAGTTATCGTGTCCATAAAAAAGGTGATATAGATAGATAGATACAGTGGTGGCCAAAAGTTTGGACATTTTTTGAAAGTTTCATGTTTTTCAACTTTGTGTGCTTGTAGAATATATTAATTTTCACTTAAATACAAACATTTATGTATCAAATTCAAGGTAATTTAATGTAGAATTTAATAATGAAAACAGTATTACAATATCTGTATTACAAAAAAAGTTATGTTCATTTTAGTAGAACAAACAAACACAAATCGTTTTGAATAAGGACGTGTTTTGTAATAAAAGCGTACTAGCCAATCACAAACACTGTTCTGAGGACCAATCAAATGTCTGTAACTATAGTTTAAGTTATTTGGATGGTAAAAGAGTTATTGTTGTGGAAATATTTTGCGGAATGATGCATACTAGTACAATTAAATAGAGTATTGCTGTTTTTGAATATTTAAAGTCCTTTTTTTTAATTAAACTAATTTTAAACAATGTCATCAACAAGAAGAACTAATTGGACATCTACAAAAAGAAGCCGAATTGTCATATTGAGAGAAAATGGCCTCTCCTATGCTGAAATTGCAAGACAAGTTGGTGGTTCAGTGACTTGTTCTGGTGTACGAAAGTTCTGTTTACGTTATGAAAAAACGAAATCAGTGGAAAATAAGGCCAAATCAGGCCGAAAAAAATGCACAAGTGCTACTGCCGATAGAAAAATTAAACGGCTATGCCTTCAAGATAGAAAAATTTCATCAGATGCCATTAGATGTGAAATGAATGCAGCGGCTATTGCAGTAAGTTCAAGAACAATAAGAAGAAGGTTATCAGGATTTGGACTACAAGCTAGAATTCCAAGGAAAAAACATATTTAAATCAAAAGCAACGCGAAAAACGAGTTAAGTGGGCAAAAGAACACATTAAATGGTCAGAAAATCAATGGAAGCAAGTAATCTGGAGCGATGAGAGTAAAATATCGCTCTTTGGTAGTGATGGTAGAAAATACGTGAGAAGTAGAATAGGAGAAGCACTTCATCCTGATTGCATTGAAGCAATTACAAAAAACCCAACAAATGTCATGATTTGGGCATGTATGTCTGCAGATGGTGTGTGCCGAATTCAAGTGATTGATGGCATCCTGAAGGCCAAAAAATACATCGAAACTGTCCTGGAACCAAAATTGATACCTTCCATCAGGGATCTCTTCCCCAATAGCGCACCATTTATTTTTCAGCAGGATTCAGCTCCATGCCACACAGCAAAAGTATGCAAAGCATGGTTTCAAAATAAAGGCATAGATATATTACCATGGCCAGGAAACAGCCCTGATCTCAATCCAATTGAAAATTTGTGGCGACGTTTGAAAATTCTTGCACGAAAAAAACGTCCAATGAATAAAAGACAACTTATTGAAGCTATAATTGATTCTTGGTACCATGTGATTACGAAAGATGAACTCCAAACACTCGTTCACTCGATGAAAAGACGCTGTGAAGCTGTCTTAAATAATAAGGGTTATCCTACCAAGTACTGATTGTGTAAGTATCACTTTAAAAAAATGCAAATCTAAGATAGATCTTACTATTAGTTGCATAACTTTTTTTGTAATACAGATATTGTAATATTGTTTTTATTATTAAATTCCACATTAAATTACCTTCAATTTGATATGTAAAGTTTTGTATTTAAGTGAAAATGAATATATTCTACAAGCACACAAAGTTGCAAAACATGAAACTTTCAAAAAATGTCCACACTTTTGGCCACCACTGTAGATATAAAGTTTTGAAGTGGGTTGTGGAAGTCATGATCGGCGTGCAAAAATGTTTCCGAAATTCCAACCTAGGAGAGAATGTAATAGGTAGTATTTCTTACGAAATCTACCTAAGATGCTATTACTGCTTGTGAAAATTCGACAAATCTGAGCTACCCATAGGGAGATGCTGTGTTGCCTTTTTAACACTTTCCAACCTAGTTGAAAAGTGTTTATGACTTCGGTTTGTCTGGCCGTCTGCCGTCTGGCCGTCTGTCCGTGCTCTAACTCCCGTAAATATGCTTGGATTACCCTGCAATTTTTATGTTATAATCGTTATCTATAGCATGTTCCCTATTTCAACGGAAGTGTGTAGTGTGACAAAAACACTTATAGTTTTTTTACAGGGACACTCAAAAGAATTCCGTTACATTGCGGTCTATGGGGAAAAATCATTTGCGGTTTATTTAAATAATGTTTCACTATTTTAAACGCATTGAAATTTATATATATCACTAAGGTGCATTAGCAGAAGCTTAATATGGAATAGGGTGTGCATAGCACTTATACTTACTTTACAGGGACAGTCAAAAGAATTCCGTTACATTACGTCTATGGAGAAAAATCGTCTGCGGTTTATTTAAATAATGTTTCCCTATTTTAAACGTATTGAAATTTATATAAGGTTCATTACAAGAGACTTACTACAGAATATTGTGTGTATAGCAGTCATCGTTCATTTACAGGGACACATAAAATAATTCTCTACTGTATGTTAACAATAATTCCTGGAAGTGCGTTTTAAGTTACTAACCGCGATTTTAATTTTAAATCGCTTTTTGTATATTACGTGGTGTGTATAAATTCTGTAGATCCTATACAGGGAAGCACAAAAGTTCGGGAACACATTTCCGTATTATTTAACTCCAGACGGAGAATTTTAAACTGTGCTACGTGTTTCCTAACTGAACTAAAATTTAGCATCCTATGTAGTATATATACAAATCTATAGATCCTATACAGGGCTGAATAAAAGTATTCGGATTACTTAGATGTTATCTTTTAGCTTATTAAAGAGTATGATTCGTAAAATTATTTTGGAAGCTTTGGAAAGTGTTACATAATCTATGCTTGACGCATGATTTTTCGTTCTTGTTGAAATTTCAAATTGCTTGATTGTTACCACTTTTCTGGAAAAGAATTATTCGCCTTATTTAATGACCGATTAAACAAGGCGAATTATACTATATTTCAAAAAAGTGAAGGCAATTAAGTAATTTGATTTTTTTTTTTTTAAGTACGGACTGGCGACCCTGTTTTTACGACATTGTAGTTGCACTATCATAAAATACTTCAGAATAGCAATAAGAGACATGCTAGAAAACCAATGATGCCTATCAGTAATAAAAATGATATTCAATTTCGGCAAAATGTGTGAGAAAAAAAGTGTCGGAAATCTCACTTTTATCGTAATAATTTATGAAAGAGAAAAATACCTTAAATGTTTTCATTCCAGTGAAATTTTTATAGAATTTGAATTTGAAATGCAAGATATAGTTCGGGATCTCTTTATTTATTCTTTTACTTTGTTCAAAAAACAACAGCTTGGTAGTATATGTGTAATGCGTAGATTTTGCTTTGTATGTATTATTGTGAATGGAAACACAAGAAATCTCACGAGAGATTTTAAAAAACTTTTTTACTCAAGGCCGCAGACAAGGGGAGGCTTTCTTAACCCTACTATGAGCGGTCTCTGAGACCGCTTGACCGGAAAAATAAAAGGGCTCGATTAACTCATAAGATACTGTTTATTTACTAAACTTTTGGTACATGATTATTATAATCAAAATTCACTTATCCAGAAGTCTCTAGCCTACCGGCAAGGACTCCCAAGCGAAACAAACTGTCACTAGTATATATAGTCAGTGGTGTAGTCGAAGGGGGATGCGGGGGGGGGCGTCCCCTCACTTTTTTATTTTATCTCAAGCGTCTCCCCCCCCCCCCCACACACATTTTATTTTCAAGGGGACGCACAGTGGGGCGTTTTGAGGATCTAGGTGGACAAAATTATTGCGTTGAAGTTTAATTAGGTTTTGCTGGGTTTTCGAATGTATCAGTAATAAAATAACCAAACAGTGATAAATATTTGACTTATTTAATTATTTATATTATTATTATTATTATTATTATTATATTATTACTTATATTATTATTTTTTTTAAATTATAATATTGCATTGTCATTGAAACTACACATGTATTCAAAGTTTCAGCTCAATCGGATAATTAAAAGTGGTGAAAATTGACTTGCAAGATTTGAATTAAACACTCAGACGCACACTTCAAGTTAATATAACTTAATGATTCGCAAACTTTCGCAGGAGCATTTTAAGTTTTCAATACTTTAGGAATGGCACTTTGATTTAAGAAAATGCTTATTGCTTAATAATGCTTAATACTGTATTAAAAGTCAAGATGGAGTTTGAAAACAAGATGGCGCTTATTTTCAAACAACAATAGGTTAAATCGTGTGACAAACATGTGACATATGTCCAGTAAACTCCTGCTTTCAAATAAAACAGAAAAGCCACGACTTGCTTTCGAACTTACAGAAAAATAATGCAACTGTTGAAAGTCTCTCAAATCAACTGCCTTCTTTTCGGTCGTAGTTAATCGACACATCGGGTTTTTTCGACAAAACCCGTACGGATCTCGACAAAAGAGACATTCAGCTACCAGTATACGCGGTCTTGTTAAATTCCGAGATAATCGGAAAAATGAATTTTGTCCACCTTAGATCATCAAAACGCCCTACTGTGGGACGGTTAGGTACGCGGGTGGACGCAGACTTTCCAAACTTATTAATTTTTTAAAGGGATAAGCACGTTAATCAATTAACAGTTTTAAGAAATAAAGCACTGATTTTTAATACTTTTCAACAAAGTTTATCACTCTCCCTCTAACTTCTAACTGTTTGAATTGTGACAAAATTTATGTATGTTTTGAGTTTCTTTGCGTTATTATCACTACCGAAAATGATATTATAACTTAATTGTATAGCTTCAATTGAGAGATCTGCATGGACCGATATTTTCAGACACGAAATAAAGGTCTGAACTTTTTAATTAGGGACAGGCTATTTAAAGCATTACAAGTAAAAAAAAAACTTTAATTAAATTAAATTAAACTGTTTAATTTTTAAATTAATTTTCTCTGCAGTTCAAAATGAAAGGTAACATTCACTATCAACGGTGGCACAGATCCTATGTTCGGAACTATGAGCGTCCCCCCACATTTTTCCCAGGACTACACCACTGTCTGTAGTTAAACGGAAAGTTACAAGTTTAACTGTGTCAATTGAAAAAAGCAGTGGCCTGTGAGACCGCTAACATTCATAAAATGTTAAATGGCCCTTCACGAAACAGCAAAACCCCCGACTCATTCAAGCATCTTTTTATTTTATCAAGTTAAAATGACTAACAAATATGTATAAGTTGCGAATTTTAATGTTATGACACAGCGCTAAGGAAAAAAGAAAAAACAATAAAAATAAAAATTGTCTATCTAAAATGTCTATATCTATTATAGAGCATCGAAAGTAGTACAACGGTAGATTGCCTAAGCTGACAAAATGACCCGATCTAGACCAGGCCCCGAAGTTTTAGATAGCACGCGCTGTTTTTTTTTTTATTATTATTATTTTATTAATATAGTGAAGTTTAAATTTTAAGTAATTATTTAAGTGTTCAAAAAGCAATTATTCAAAAAGTTTATTTTCTAATGCCATACTATTAGCACTCACTCACAGCCTGCATTCGAACTATAGTACTCAGATCCGCAGGTTCTCATGATCCTCTAATTTTTTTTTTCTTTTTCGAATCTATTCCAAACAGAAATACTTTATGCCATACATAAATGGTTTTTTAATTAGTTTCAGGTGAGATTGTTTAGTTTGAACTTCAACTTAGTGTCATGTAATAAATAAAAGTTGGCAAATAAACAACAAGCGCTTTATCGTTGTAGTTGTTTGAAATTATTTCTGGAACAGATAAGGCCATTCACTTTCAGATAACTGATAAGGACCTTTATTCACTCTTCACTGTTTTCTTAAACAAATAGTGATCCATTTGAATGAAGGGAAGATCATTTTACTTCCATGGATTAACTAAAACAATTTTCAAAGTTAAAATTTTGATTTTCTCCTCGCAACAACCTGAAACTTTCTCACTCAATTTTGCATCACGTGAATGCGTAAAATGGGCAGTCGTTACTGTTGAAGGGTTGAACCTTTAACTGCTGTGCATTTTTCATTCAACTTGTAACTTTCAGTTTAACTACAGATACTAGTGACACTTTGTTTCGTTACTATCGCTAGGGAATTCTAAATAGGGGAATTTTAATTATCATAATACTGTAAATGAAATTTAGTACAGAAACAGTATCCTATGAGTTCCATTAGAGTCTGGTCTTGTAACCCGCTTTTACCCGAACCCGAGCCAACCCGTTGTGCGGGTCGGGTGGCGCTATATTTTTTTCGTTGCGGGTCGGGTTGACTTTCATTGTTTCGGGTGGGTTTCAGGTTGGGTTTTAAATCCTGTGGAATCGAACTATGTTTTTCATTTTTCGGAAAAAGCAGACGATTTTTCAGAAAAGGCTGTCAATGTTGGCGTTTTGAATCGAATTTCCGGACGCGGCCGCGCAGAAAAGGGAAGAAACTGCCGTCCTGAGAAAATAATCGCGTATAACTCAAAATGCGATTCATTTATTTGAAAGTGTAAATGAAAAAACTGCTCGATTAGAAATGATTTCTATAAGCAAGCCTGGACAATTGCTTTTATGTGTAAAAATGTGTCAGAAAGTTTCGCGTTGTTGAGCGTGGAAATTTTTTTTTTCTGAGAATCGCCTTAAATAAAGTACATAACTACCATTGTTCTCCACTGATTTCTTTTTCGTATTATGAAAGCAAAGTCGAAACATATGTAGAAATGTATTGTTCATACTTAGTCCGTTTTATTACATTTAGGGCATCAGAGACACGCCGAAATCAATAAGAAAGGGAAACTTCCTAATATTGATTACAGCGAGTTATCATACAGATGCATGCCAGAGCAGAAGGGCTAGCTACTATTTCTGTAGATTTTCACGCCCGGAAGCGTTGGTAAAGCAAGTACGTGTCTGGGAAACCCCGACATGGGATAGGGTCCAGCGCCTGGGTGTCCAGTTCCCGAAGCTCCTGGGGGAATCGGATACGTGCCCAAGTGTCATGCGGCAGTTTCCTGAAGTACATTGGTCTGCTGTCGTAGCGACCCACTGGTCTATTTTGTCTTGGGTGCAGGGAGAGTGATACGCAGGTGGCGGTGCTCTCCCTTGGCCGGTAACCTGTGGCATGGCGGTGTATGCCAGTCACGTCGGATACATTTGGGTTCCTCAGAACCTGTACTGGCGACCACACGGTCTGACAGTTTTATCGTATATAGATGCTACCACTTCCATGTGTTTAAAGCGATGGAAAAGAGTATACTAAAGATAGATTTTATGTTGTTTTGAAAAAAATAAAATTTTAAACATCATAGGTAAAATGAAATAAATGTATAGAAACGTCATTTTGTTACATTCCTATTTCTTGATATTCTTGCCCTATTCCTCGATATTCGTGGCTTATTCCTCCTAATAATTATTTTGATAAGTGATTTTGAACTAATTTATTTTGTTTCCTGATGACGGTACCTCACACATACGCAGGTTAAACCTTAACTGCTGTTGCCGAAATTATCACATTATCATAACTATTGTGAGAAGTCTGTAAGACCGCTCGATCGGAAGGTGAATTAAAGGCTCAATCAACTCGTAGGAACATACTGTTCCTGTGCTAAACTTTTCGTACAGGGCTGTTAAAATGGAGTACTAGGGCTCCAAATGAAACAAAATTTCACTAGTGCCTGTAGTTAAACTGGAAATTACAAGTTAAACTGTGAAAATTGAAAACCGCTGACAGCAGTTAAAGGTTCAGGACATTCATTTCTTTTGGGGAAAAAAACCTGAACAGATCAAATTTACAAATCAAATTACAAGTTAAACTGTGAAAATTGAAAACCGCTGACAGCAGTTAAAGGTTCAGGACATTCATTTCTTTTGGGGAAAAAAAACCTGAACAGATCAAATTTTGCGAAAATTGAAAGCCAGAGCTCCAAACCTATAGGGCTGTAGAGAGGATATATTACCGGGTAGTGTCGTAGCAATTCAAGAATTCTGGAGGGGGTCAAAAGTCATTTCCTAATAAATTGAAGAATTAGGATTATCCATCTATATTAATAAAGGAGTTTTGTCTGGTGTGTTGGCGATGGCTAGGGAAATCTAACGGGGGTGTGCAAATTGGGTTCCGGATATAGAGAAGACAGTTCCAAATGCACCTGAGGCTCAGATTTTGGATTTTTTTTATTCATTTGTTTCCCCCTGAATGTTAAAAATTCGCGTATTTCCCCAATTTTTCCAAGTTCACCGCCAATTTTAAGATACTCATAAAAACAATCCAAATTCAATCTTTATGCCCGATATAATAAATTTTGTCCTCTGTTCAATAAAGTTTATTCGGAATTCGTAAAGCGATTCTTGAAAATTTCGTGATTTTTTTTTAAGTTTCCATTTTGACGAAAATGAGAAGTTTGTGTTTTATCGACACATTTCTATTTCATGGCTTATCCATCTAATCTTATACCCCAGTATGGAGCAGACCTTCGTTAATCGAGCAAAAATATATATATAAAATAGATTTCTTTAAATAAATTATTAAAGAAAGTAATAACATTGTTTTTTTTTTCTCTGAAACGCGAAGAAGAAAGCGAAGGAAAGAAAATTCCCTGTGGGGCTTGCTAAGCAACTCCTTTATCGCCTATATCCGTCCCCATGACGACGCAGGTGACCTTGCGCTCGGCAGCTTTTTCTTTTAATCGGCGGGTGTAATTTGTTTGGAAAAACAGACAAGCATAATGAGATCGAGATGTATTTAAGGCTGCGTTTATATGCTTTTTAAAAAATAATTTAGAAAAACTCATAAATCATTCGACTGACCTTTCTTTTCCAAAGGTTCTGTGGTCATCAACAAAAGAAAGGGGAGTCTCAACAAAAGAAATAGGTGGTGATAAACATGTCAGCGATGTCCCATGCTGACCACTGACTTTTAGACAAGTTAGGAAGGCTGAAAACATCAAATAGGGCAAATGACTACATGAAAAAGAGCGCCTTACCACATGACAAGTACCCCTAGAGAAAACGTTATGTGTTTTAACATTACAATAACCCCGGGAAGCGGTAAGGCTATATTAGGTAGTGTTGAATTCAGGAGTGGCACGTCCCCCTACTCCCCCCCCCCGGGAGCTGGAACTCCGTAGATGAAAAGTGGGGCCCGAGCCCCACTTTTCATTCACGAAACTCTGCTCGGGCTTGGTTTTCACTGTTTCCGGGCAGGGCCAGACTTTTTTCTGGCCCAAGCAAAAAGGAGTAAAATGAGGCCTGGCATAATCTGAAAATAAAATATATGCATAAGCAAGTGTGCTTTTTGAATAATTTTAATTGTAGTATAATGTTGCTTCAGATATATCGGCATATTTTGTAGAAATTCAGCCGAGCCGCGGGCCAATAAAATGTTTGTACGGGCCGGGCTCAGACCGAACGTTTAACTTTTATACCGCGCCGGGCCAAAATTTATTTTGTAGGAGTAGACCTGAGCCGGTCCCGGGCCAAGAAATTTTGGCCCTTGCAGAACTTTACTCCACAGTATTCGTGTCGGAGCTGCAGAAATCTCTCCTGGAGGAAAATGTCTAAATTCAACACTGATTTTAGATATATTTAAGGTCTTGGATCCGGGAACGCCGGGTGGTTCAGTTAGTAATTAATTACCTATGAGAAGAAACTGATTAATGTTACTATCGCGAAATCAACAAATTATTTAAGACAGAATGGTACTGAAAATTGTAGAGTAATACTGTGAAATTAATAAAATAAAGGGGATTGAAGGGGGCAGAGACAGCCGTCATATAAGAAAAAAAAATTACAGAAAATAAACACTTTTGCTCCCTGGAGTATGAGCGCATTGAAACCTATTTCGCGTTTCAATTCCCAAAAGCTTAATCTCGAAAACTACTGGAATACTAAATATGAAAGAAATGAATATGTGTCTTAGAAGTTTTAACCATTCAATAAAATAAATTGCAAAGAAAAATGGGACTTGTTAGACAGATTTACTAGTTTGAAATTCAATCCATATTTCTTTTGAGATGATTTATCAAACATTTTAATATTTGATAAATCATGGTATAATTTCGTATAATTTGTGTACAGTCAATTTTTCATAACACTCGGAAAAAGAATTTTAAAAAAATCCACTGAAAGCAGCAAAAGAAATGATGACTCTCATGAAACTGTCTTCTTTTAACTTGGGGGAGTCCCCCCCCCCTCCCCGTTCCCGCCGCCCCTTTTTGGGCATTTCTAAAGATTTTCAGATAAAAGAATATAAACATAGACTCAAACACTCCTTTTTTATGTAAAATTTTGAAGTTAAAATAACTAATAAGTAAGAAAATTAAAAGTCAAAATTAGAGTCTTATAATTTGTGTACACTAAATTTTTACATAACACAGGGGTGATTGTGTTCCGGTATTTTGAATACCACTAAAATTATCTAGCAATATTCTTATTATGTTATCGTAGAATTCATCGATTAAAGAAGGCAAAGATTGCTGTATAAATTTAGTGGTGTACAAAATACCGGAACACAATCACCCCTGATAACACTCAGAAAAAGAAATTTTTAAAAATTCCACTGACTACTAAATTATATTATCAACTATTATTAAACTATTATCAATTTATTATTTTCAATTATTATTAACAATTATCAATTATTATTAACTTAGCAACTATTGAGTTGCTAAGATGACAAAACACCAGAAGTCCCCACTTTAGACGGTCCCCTGGAAGGTAAAATCGGGTATACGGCCGCGGATGTATATTTTTTTTTATATTTTGATAATCTAGTGATATTTAAATTTTAAGCAAATAAGTATTACCCTTTAAAATTAATTATTCACCAAGTTTATTTACTAATACCATACTTAAGAACCCGCATTGGAATGACTTTTGGGGCCCCGAGGCAAAAAAAAGAAAGAAAGAAAGACCAAAAAAAAAAAAAGAAAAGAAAAGGAAGAAAAATGCTCTTTAATGTTTTAATTGGATATTTGGAATAAGTGATTTCTGTTTGTGTCTAAAAATCAACTGACCTAATTTTTTTTTTAATTCTAGGATAAAAGTTTTTGAAGATGAGACTATTCGTTGACAGTTTCCCGCCCCCAATGGAGGAAAATTTTCTCTCTCGTGCCATTTGTAATGTAGATTCCAATGTTTATTGGATTGCACGCAACCCGGAAAAACTTCTCCCGAAGGTGTACGCGAAAACAGCAGACCTGTTTGTCTCGGCACGGCGCTCATTCCCCTTTTCTCGGTCTATTGTTACATAACAGCTGTCTATTTGAGTTAAATATGTATGGGGATACTCTCAGCCTACCTGAAAACGGTGCTATTGCGTCACGAAGGCGACAGCCAATCAGAATCCCACGAGATTGACACGTACTGCCATCTGTGGAGGCGAAGTCGAACTGGCGCAGTATGTATTTGCAGAGAGACGCAGATGACAGAAAGACCGGCGAAGAACACAAAACACTCCGGAGAGATCTGCTGGCGGTCGATTATTTCCTAAGTGACCTTCGCTAACTTCGGAACTATTCGACCTTGTTTGTGCTTTGGTTTTTACTCGAGAAAAATCAAATTTGTTTTAGTGTTCCACCCACGGTGACTAATTTTGATGCCTTTTTAATTGGAACAAGACTCATCTCCATGTGTCAAACTGGATTACACTTAAAGTGACACTTTTGGATAACACTCAGGTAGGTCAAAAATACTAATTCATTTCTAATCAATAATTGTCAAGTAAAGGCGGATCACTTTCATGGAACTTTTTACATTTGTCACGGAGGCATAAAAAAGAGGAAAAAATAAAGGTGGAATATTTAAATTCTTTATTTTAATTTATGTATTTAAATAGTTTTTAAGCAGTCTATACGACGCTTTGTAATAAGAGTGAAATCTTAGAATCCAACCTTTACTTGACAGTTCGATTTAATTTCCAACTCCATTGTGACAGCTTTAGAGCCGGTTGCTTAGATCCTCGTGGCCGGATCGAATTTCGAGCTTCGCGCCTCCCCGAGCAATTAAAGGGGTGTTGATGAAATCCTAACTTCAAAAAGATCGCTCGCTTTTAATTGTTTCATTTTATGCAATTCAAGAACTAAGTTGTAAACTTCTATATATACGAGATGCATCAAAATGCGTCTTATCTATTGAATATGATAAAAAGGGGGGTTAATTCCAGGATGGCTGTGAAATTGCGTGATCGTCAAAAACCGGCGGGACAGACCTTGGCCGTTCGATAAATATTATCAAATGAACAGTTATAATGAAAAATAAATAGTTAAATTGTCGATCCTATATACGGTACATTTCTACTTATCCTGAATTAAAATCAAAGTTATCGTTTTATAAGTTAGGCCAATATCATCCATCTAAAACTCGAAAGGTTTATTTATTCGGTTGATCAATAATGTTACTAGATTTTTCTTTTTCCCGTGGAAATTTCTCGTATTCTTATTTACGAATTCGAAATACCGATCTGTTGATAAATATCTTTTGAAAATAAGTGTGTTCAACTTCATTTGCAACAACAAATAGGTTTTCAATACAAGTTAACTAATAGAAAAGTCTTTTTTTAGATAGGAAATAATCTTAATAAAATAATTGTAATATCTTAAATTTAAACAGCAAGTGGTTTCAATAAATTTATTTCAGTCTATGCAACGGTCAAATATTCTCCTTCTTGATTCCCCCCACCCCCTAAGATTTGCTTGAATTTTAAAATTTTGGTATTTATATACAAAATTGAATAAAAATAGTTTTTCATTGTTTTGTTCAAGTTGTTTAACTTTTTTTTCCCCCTTTAAGCATTTTGAATAATAAAAATTGTAAAGAAAATAGTTTTATCTAAACTAGATGCTTGAAACTTTTTAGTGTGATATAAATTTTCAGCAAAAAGCTTTCATTTGTAAAAGTTAACCAATTTCTTAATTTTAATATTCTCGTTTTTCCGTCCCTTAAAAATACACAGGAAATATGAATGCTTTATAACTTCATATGAAGTGGAGTCAAGTGATTAATGTTATACAATACAGGTTTCATGCAATGAAGTACCGTAAATACTAATTTATGCTAATTTGAGTGTTGCCAACGGTCTCGCAAATCCTGAAAAAAAGCCGGTCTGTTTCTGCTTCCGCCTATGTAGTAATAATCATTTATTTACTATTGCAATGCATGATAAACATTGCAAAAGATCCTCTGGTTATGTGCTGGAATATATTAAACGAAATATATTTCCCTATGTTATTGGATATTGCAATTTTGTATTTAATACTTACCACATTAACATGGCTATTTTAATGAAGAAAAAAAAAAAAAAACTTGTCAGAAATTGCCCATGACCTGCTTAGTTTAGGTACTAATTCGCTTTTGATTGGCGATTTTGTTTTTCCGAATTTTCTCAAGTTGTTTCCATAGAATTCGCAGAAATGTTCCGATTGATAGAATTTATTTCAGTTGTCGATTTTGACTTTTTTTTTCCCATTTTGAAGATCAAATATTTGAGTGTGAATGAAAATATCTGTATACGTCGCACCACGTGTCTTCGAATCTGTTTAATTCAATGACTCTCCCATTTTTTTTTTCATCCTATGCTGGATATTTTGCAAAAAACATTTTAATCCCGCTATCGGCCTAATAAAAATATAATTGAGTCTGATTTTTTTGTATGCAAGGGTGATATTATTTAAAACATTCACAGTAAGAGAGCTTATCACTATACTGTCAAAGTTGATTTCGTTTGTTTTTCCGAATCCAATAATTTGTGAAAGTGCCCTAAAAAAATCCAACGGCTAAAGAAAATATTTTGCTTCCAAATTGAAAGCAAAGAGTTTGAACGGTGACCTATTACGTCAGTGAGGCGTATAGATAGACTGTTTGAACTTTATGCCCATGAATCTGTCAACTACAATATTCAAATAAAAGATGTCAGTGTCAAGGGGTTCTAACAATATTGCATTTGTTACCAAATTAAAATTTTGCAGGCTGAATAAAGATCCAGGTGTATTTAAAAAAAAAAAAAAAACTTGGTCCATAATTTGCCTTCAGTATTTATAATAATTTTGATTTGTTTTTCCTCCTGAAAACATTAAAATTTAATGAATTGCATTTATTATATAATGCTCTTTTATTAATGTGAATTGTGCATAATTTTTAAGTACATCAGATTTTTAGAAGTATTGAATTGTTTTCAATTTTATTTTTTAAGGTTGCGCACTGTGAAAATGTACAAATAATATAAACAGCACATTTTTCCTTTTTATTATCTAAGCTTAATTTCTCTAAAGTAATTTTTTTTTCTTATAATGGCTAGTTATTTTAAAGCCAATGTGTATGAAATTAAATTTTTTTATTGATTTTTGGATTCGATGTTCCTATTTTCGGATTATGACAGCGTTCCTGGACAGATGCCCGGTTTGCCCATGCGGTCATAGGGCAGTGGATATGTTCCTAACATAGGCCTGTTGAAAGATTAAAATGATATTGTTTAACGAAATAGGGTATTTTTACAAGTTGTACAATTTTGAATTTTTTGTAACGTTGGTTGTGCAAAATCCCATGTTTATTCGTCCACGTGGTAAGCACGTGCGTATGACAATTCGGTAAATTATTTTCTTCTAACAGGATTTTCCGGAACCACGAAAGGAACCTACAACAGAAAGTTACCAAAATAAACTCGTGCATTCGATACTTTCCGTGTTTGTTTTTTGAAAATTAGTTTAAATTCATTACACAAACGTTAGCTTATTACGTATGCTAAGATGGCGTCAACCAATGATTTAACTTGGTGATTCGACGGTAATACTGAGATTGATAAATAAAATAAAAATGGGATTGACAGACCAAATAAAATAAAAAATGGGATTGACAGATTTAATATTTTGTAAGAATGTTTTTCGCGGCGTTATGAGTTTTAGAGGATGGGGCCTCCGTCCGTGGTGTTAGTGTTACAACTATTGCAATCAACTAATCTTTTTCGATGACTTTGTGTTTCGAATGGCAGCACTGAACGGGTTGACAGATAAGTAAGCTATTTGACAGATAGCTTATATCAGAGTTGACAGATATATTTACTATACTATTTGTATTTGCCACAACTTAAATTCCAAAGAATTCTGGCAAAATTAAATTTGAAAAAATAAAAATTGTTGAGCATTTTAAAATGTATTTTAAAAGATGTTTTCACCAAAATACTTTTAATATCTATACGTATGTTTATAAATAAAGCGAACATGTCATCTTTTTTCCTATCACACCAATGTTTCCATATGCTTCACTCGAGTTTTTTTTTCTTATTTAAGTACTTGTAACTGTCGGCATTTTTAGTTATAACAATTTTCTTGATATATGTCTGCTTGTTTTAATTTGGGTTTCACTTTCAATTTTAAATTGAGGAAGTATTGAACAATTTAATATATAATTATATTAAGTTCTCCGTTTTTCTGTAAGTGTTTAACACATTCCCCGTTGATGCTGAGATACCGCTCCATTCTCTCAAGTATTTATTTTTTCCTTTATAATAAAATGTTTGGATCAACAGTCATATCTTTCTGGAAAACTATGTTTTTTTCCAGCCCCAGTTTAATTAAAAATTGCAAAATTCTAGCTTTTGGCAGTTTGAAAAAAAAAATGCAAGGTACATCTAAGTGTTTTGAAACATTTCATAAATAATTAGTATTTGAATTTCCATGACTTTTTTCATTTTAGAAAGAATTAAAGTAGGTCATACTTTTATTATTATTTTTTTTTTAAATCTGATTTCATTCTTTTATTTTTTTAAAAATAATTTTGATGTCTTTGCACCATTTTATAATTTTTTAAACTAATAAAGCTATTGTTTTCCAGTTTTCTTAATAGTATGACTTATTTATTCTAAAATATTAGTATGAAGTTATTGCAACTTTTTTCGTTTCTCGGTTCATATAAGATGGTGCAACAGATTTCATGCCATGAAATGTTGAGATCAGATCTCCATTTTGTTTAATTTTTATTAATATGATAAAACGAAAATTGAAAATGGATTGTTGTGTATTCTGTTTATTAGCAATTATAAATTTACTGTAAGCATGTTTTATCGGGATTTTCTTAGGCATCCCCTCGTACTACCACCCCGCTGTTATTGAAACCGTGAACTTCCTGTTTTCTAACCACTATGTTCACCTCTAGACCGAGTGGGTCCATGTTTTATTGAGGAAGAATTAGAATTGAATTATCGGCTGTCACGTATTAATTTTAAGATTCTGCATAATACAGAACTGAAATATATTTCAGAATAAAGTAAACAAAACACGAGGCTACGATAAATCTACCAGCACTGTCTATTAATAAATTTCCTAATCTTTACTATGAGCTATTGACCAATAATTAGTAATATTATTATTGACCAATATTTAGTTTTCTTCCCATCTTTTGACTGGGTTTTAAACATCTACGGCAAAATGTCATTTATTTTGTGCTACGGCAAAATGTAATTACTTTTATTTATATATATCCGCTTCTTTAAAAGTAAATCTCTTTTGTACGGTACTGTAATTTTATTTTTTAACCTTGCCGTTGGGCGCACCTTTGGGTCTCCCCGCCTTCTTAGAAAATCGTCATTAGCACCTAATTAACTCAATTCTAACGCTCTTAAAGGCATCAGTGACTTTCATTGGGGCGTGCAGAGAGAGAATATTCGAAATCTGATTTAAAAACCTCAATTATTAACCTTAAAGCGAGTAAAACCAAAAATATTGAAATTAAGTCAAGCCTGTCATGAATGAAAATTAATTCAAATGACTACACACATAGCAGGGGCCTGTCCAAACTTTCTACAGGGTCCAATTTCAGTTAAATTGTGAACAGCTTTTTATATTTCTAAAAAGTCTAGTCGTGATTCTGTGAATTTGAAATTGTTATATTCAGGCTTTTGTTTATACATTTTTAACAAGATCCTTTATCTATCTAAAAGATAGATAATAGATTCTTTTGCAACTTCAGCTGTTTTGTAATAGGTCAGATTTTACTTTAAAATGATTAAGTTTGTGAAATGCTCAGTTTAAAAATGGAAATTTTTTTTAAGACAAAGAATTTTGTTAAGGGTCCTATAAAGTACCCAATTTCTTCCTAAACAGATCCCTGCGTAGTATATTATACATCGAAGGAGGGAGGGGGTTTTGTCAAGTATGTCCCCAGGGTCCCTCATTTCACTGTCGGGCCCTGGGATAAAAAGCAAATAAGGACTGAATAGTGATCATTTTTCCTCTGTAGCATCTCGGATTTTCTTTCATGCGTCAATCTTTGATGTTTGATGTGCAACAAAATTTCCGTGTTTGATATTGGAAAAGAAGAATCGTTTCAAATTCCTCATTTGACGTCACGACCCAGTTGAAGAGGAGCTTCCTCAAGTGAATTTAATTTCTTTATTGCTTATGCCCAATGGTCAAGGCCGAGTTCGTCTTCTGACCAGTGGGCGAATTCAGCATTTTCTCTTTATTATCTCCTGATACAGTGTCAAGGGCCACTTTAAAAGGGTGAGACGGTAGACTATATTCCCATCCTTCTGCAGTTTCCGTTTTAATTATATTATCGTCTCTGTTTTTATCTTGTGGGGGAAAGCACGCTGGATTATCTTCCACTTTTCTCTGACAGAATTTGCGATAAACACGTAAATGAGCTTTCGATTACTGCAGTACATGATAAGAAATTGATTGACATTTCTGATGAAGCGAGTGATTACTAAAAATTTCGATTACTTCTACATTCTGTCGGGGTTTAAAATTGTCTTGTCTTAAATTAGGATTAGGATTTTAAAATTCCGAATTCTCCAAACAAAACAGTGGATGCTTTGAAAAGAGTCAATTTTATCAGGATTGCGGCCAATCTTTGATAATAGTTTGTTTTGCTTTCGAAAACGGATGATACTTTATTTGTTTGCATTCGCTTAAGGCTGTTCTCAAATCCAAACTGGCTACTTTGATAGATATTTTAATACATTTTTGTTCAGAAACTCATGAAATGGTCAGATGTTTTTATTCACGTTTTCAATTTTTTAGAAAATACATTGAAAGTCGACGTTTTGAACAGAATTTCCAGAAAAAACGTGTCACGTGATATGAATTGCTTAGAACTCGATAAGTAAGTAAATGGAAAATTCATTTCGATTCCAAATCGCTTATGCCTTTGCGTTTAAAAATGTGTCAAAGTTTCGCATTGTTGAGCAGGTCATTTGAGAACCACCTTAACCCTTTGACCGCTTATCCCGAGATTTCCACGGCAAGACTTTTGTAGAAAAATTTATATAATATACAGTTTTTGAAGCAATTTTGTTTTAAAAATTCCTTAGTCAAAGGGTGAAAATGCAAATGATAAATTTACTACATACTTCAAATATAGGATTATTTTAAATATGTAATAATGGAGGAGATACTACTGGTCGATAGGATTTTGAAAAATAAGTGTTCAGAGGGTTTACCCATTCCCTGTTGCAATAACTCTTTCCAAAAATTTTCGCTTCATACTATTGACAAAACTGCAAAGAAAAAAAATAATTATTTTTATTAATTTAAGAATTATAAAAACACATCGATCACCATGAGCAGGAATTAGAAAAATAAAACAAATGACATGTAATCACATATTTGACGAAACCGAAAAAAAAAATTATGACTAATTAAATTTTTCAGTAAAGCTAAAATGACGCTGGAAATTAATGATTATAACAAAGGATGTGAATTATCACTGACTACACCGCGTACAACCACCAGAGTGAAAAAATGTCCAGACCGGGGATCGAACCCGGAATCCTTGGTATCACGCACCAATGCTCTACCACTTGAGCTATTCGAACGACATCCAGTCTAGCATTTCTTACTCTTATATGTTGGCAAGGCACTTGGTACATGATACCAAGGGTTCCGGGTTCGATCCCCGGTCTGGATATTTTTTCACTCTGTTGGTTGTACGCTGTGTAGTCAGTGATAATTCACATCCTTTGTTATATTCAAAAATATGACTTAGCCTAATTCTTTCCAAAAAGAAAAAAAATCGTGGAATTTCAAATTTTAATTATTTATGAAGTAATTCAAAACATTTAGCATTTTATAGTTGGATTTCACTTTATATATTTTCAACTGACAAATAATAATTTTAAAAAAGAAGCTAAACCATTCTAGTTTTCAAGAATAATGTTGCTGTTGATCCAAATATTTATTTTCACAAGAAAAAAAAATCCCTGACGGCTCGGCCTACAGGCACAGGTAGATTTCGAAGACGCAGGCCGTGGGGCGCCTGTTTACTGGGAATTGCGGAAGAAATGACTTTTTTGCTATGATGCGACAGTTGGAACCGCCCACTTTGAAATCTACCTGTGTCAAGTAGGCGGAGCCGGCAGAATTGTTTTGTTTTTATTATTATTTTGCTGTAAGGGTTGGTCCTATAAAAAACTTGTCAATATAAAAGTTGTAGATAATATTAAGAGGATTTACAATAAATTTGATATCTCTTGTGAATGGACAAAGTTAGGAATTTCTCAAACCCCCTATTTCCCGCTCCCGCCCCCCTTCAGACCATTTTTAATTAGATCAAAAATCTGTCATACATAAATTTTCGGCCCTTTTCCTAGAGGTAATAACTTTAAACGGATTCGAAACGTATCATAATTAAGAAGTTATGGATGGTAATTTTTCTGTTTTCACCCCCCCCCCCCTCGTTAGATTTTGAACATTAACGAACTTGACCGCGATTTTATGTATCAGTTTGAAAGAGATTTGTGCAGAATTATTGAAGTTATCGTGACATATAGTTTTGAACTGAGGGTGGTTTTGGGTTCGTAGATTCCAGAAATTCCAGCTTAGAGGAGAATGTAATAGGTAGTATTTCTTACGAAATCTACCTAAAATCATCAAAAAGTGAAGACACTCGCAAGCTAAATGTTAAAAGAACGGCAGCGTTTCTTTCAAATTTCTCGTTTGCATTTGAATATTTTTAAATTATTTTTTCCCCCATAGGCTATCTTAGGTCGATGTCTAAAGGTGTACTTTCGCACTTTTTCGATTTGGTTTGCATTTTTAAAACTTTTTCTTGACACTTATATTTTTGTTTTTGAATGCTTATATACCAAAGCCTGTAGCTGATACTTTCTCACCCCTATTGTTGAAAATAAAACGTTATTTAAGAGGATATATATCTTCCTCTATATTCTATAATCCTACAGACATCTTTCTTTTTCTTGGATTTTTAAGTCGCATAATGGGTGATACGAATGTTAAGATTTTTATACATCTTAAGTTTTTTTAGGTAGATTTCGTAAGAAATAGTACCTATTACATTCTCCCCTATGTTGGAATTTCTGAAAAATGTTTGCCTATCTACGCCGATCATGACTCCCAGAACCCAAAACCACCCCCAGCTCAAAACTTTATCTATATCACTTTTTTTCTGGACACGATAACGTACATAATTCTGCACAAATCTCTTCCCAACTGATACATAAAATCAAGCGGCATAAAATTTCGGTCAAGTTTGTTAATGGGCAAAATCGAACCAGGGGGGTGGGCAAATGGGGGGGGGGGGGGCTTTTTGTGAAAACAGAAAAAAAAACCATAACTTCTTAATTTTGATACATATCAAGTCCGTTTAAAGTTATTACTTCTAGGAAAAGGGCGAATAATTTATGTAAGACAGATTTTTGATTTCATTAAAAATGCCCCCAAAGGGGGGGGGGGAAATATGGGTTTCAGAAGGAAAATAAATTTCATAACTTCGTCCATCCACAAGATATCCAATCTGCTTAAATTTATTATAAATCTTCTTAATATTATCTACAATTTTTATATTGAAAAGTATTTTTATAGGACCAACTCTTGCAGCACAAAAGAAAAAAAATGTGGGCGGTCCCAACTACCGCATCATGGCAAATAGATCTTTCTTCTGCAGTTCCCAATAAACAGGCGCCCACGGTCCGCGTCTTCGAAATCTACCTGTGCCTGTAGGCCGAGCCGTCAGGGATTTTTTTTTCAAACTAGACCATAAAATCTTTGACGCTTTCCGCAAAATTGGAGGCAAGGACAGGATGAGTGTTCGAACAGCTCCAAACGGATTGAAACATTTGAAGGGAGAAGATTTCATCCTTGAAATGAAACGCGGAAGTGACGGCCACCCGTTGTGATTTTTGACCACTTAAAGAGGAAAATAGAAGAGAATCCAATCACTAGCATCTAAAAAACATGCCATACGACACGTTTTATAGAAGCTTTAACAAACTTGAAAAGAGTCAAGAATGTCAAAAAACGAAAAAATTTTGATACGCCCTGATATTTTCGACACCGGTTCCGAAAGTGAAAGTATCCTCGGGGTGGGGAGGGGAGGGGACCCCTGCAAACGAAAATCAAAAAAGTAAAGTACACGGTTTCTATTTTGCACAGATATGTATAAAAATAAATTTACCTACAATCTATCTCAATTAAAGATGCAAATTTTATTTGTGACGATTAGAATGTTTTTTTTTTGTTTTGTTTTTAATGAGACATTTATTACGATTTAAAACAAATCTTCCGGCATTAAAATATTTTTAAATAAGTTAATAAAATGAGGTGTAGCTTTATATCGAATGGTATTTACTTTAATGAAATCTCAAAATTAGTTTTTTGTGGTTATAAATTTGCGCGCAACAGTTGTACTAAAATTTGATTCTTCCAAAACATGCTGAATATTTTCAGTGTCTTTAATAAAGTTTTTATACATTGATAATAAAATAAACAATGGAATCAATCGGTATGTAAAGATTTAATATCGGAAGACAACTGCCACATGTAATAAATAAAAAAACCTTGCCATTTCAGTTTCGTAAAATGGATATACCGGTAAAAAATAATCCAATGTAACTAATTACTAGATAGTACTGCCAAACAACTTGAATGTTTCATTTAGAAACAAGTTTGAATTTTAGTTGCTTTTAAATTAAGTATTGAAAACTTGATGAATTGATTTATTATAGAAGAGATTCCTATACCTATAAAGGCGATGTCAGTCAAATCTTCTCAATGAAGTGAAAGAATTTTTAAACTTGTAATTAATTTATAACCTATTATGTTTCCTTTTTAGCTGAAGTTTAACTAAAAATGTTATTTAGATGGGTAGGGCATTTATTTTTATTTACTACAGTCTCTTTTTCTTTTTTTTTTTTTTTTTTTTTGAAAGAATGGCACTATTTAGTATTTTCTAATTTTCTTTAAAATGACGCGACCTTTAAAAGTTTTCATTTTATTTTTATCAGTCTGACTCTAAAACCCTGAACTTAAAATTTGTCAGTGTGCAAGCGCCGCCAGAATATCACAAGGTTGTTTCAGCGCGAGGCAATTTTGTCTGAAAACATGAAGAATAAAGCTGGGACTGGCAAAACCGTAATCGGTAGTGTTGCCAGATCCAGTATCGCAAAAAGCGTGAAAGTGAGATAAAATATGCGGACAGCGGCTTGTAAATCGGGCATAAAAATACAGTAAACCCTATGAAAACGGAACCTGTCCATAACGGAATCCTGTCTTTACGAATACCATACGATTGTACCTGCTAAGACGAAAGCCTTTTTAAAACGGAATTTTCCTCTTGTCCGTTGCGATTTCGTCTTAGTAGATTTTATTTTAAATAAACTGAATAAACTTATACAATAAAACCTGAGATAGCGGAAGCACTAGAAACCGAAACAAAATTCCAATTTAGCAAGTATTATTGCATAGTATTCTTGTTGTAGGGCAAAAGAAATTTTTACTTTTAAAACAGAATTCCGTTATAAACAGGTTCCGTTTACACAGGGTTCATTGAATAAAGTACAGTAAAACTTGTAAGAACAAAATTGCTAAGAATAATATAAAATTTCGTTTTAGGCAAGTTTCCGTTTTGTCATGTACATATAAGGTATTTCTTTTGAACGGAGTATAAAAAATTTCAATTATAGATAGGTCCTGTCTTCACAGCGTTTGTTCGCTGTATTGAGTTCCACTCTGTGCAGCCTAACGAAAAGAAATTTAAAGAATTTGTGCATCCTGAAAAATCGGGACTTCTGGTGTCCCGCGTAGGGGTTATGTGGGACTGAAAATCGGGACGTAAATTAGGGCACCAGGCATCGGTTACGCTTTTCACTTTTAAGCCGTCCACCGTTGAAAGTATATTAAAAGGGGGGTCGGTCCAGGCAATATGTAAATTGGTATGTTACATCAGATAAATGTCTGACCCTGACAAAATCAATTTGGATGTTGACTCTTAAAATCCTCTATTGCATAAGTGTACTCCTTGTATAAGTCACTTGCTTGCATAAGTCACTACTTTTAACTTTTCCTTCTTCCTAAGAAAATGATAGAACGCTGGTAAAAAATGCCTTTGAATCCATTCATGATGAAATTCTTCTCCTACTTTGCATCTTACATCATGCATACTTTTTACATAAGTCACTACTTTTAACTTTTCCCTCTTCTTATCTTATACCCGGTTCAGACTAAAGGATTTAAGGGACTTAACTTTAAGTCACTTAAGTAAACGTTCTCAAACCCCGTAGTAATGCATGGGGAAGTCAAGCCTAGTTCCGGGTCGCCCGCTTCAAAAACGTAAGTTAAGTAACTTAAGTATCATTGTGTGAATCCGATATAACTATCGAATTTTAGTGACGAATTGGCTTGCTTGCCATTCCTACGTTTATTTAGCTTCAAAATAATATAAAGAAATGATACCAGAAAATGATACATCCTGTAGAAAGATATCCCCCCTCCCCTTCCCTCCATCATTTTCTTGTTCTGTTGTTGGCTATTAGCCTATTCCTTGGTATTGACAAATATTATTTTGCAAAAAAAAAAAAAAAAAATACTGCAAAGTTTCCATGTCTTTTGAGTGGCAACAGATCCCCAAACCCATGTAATTTTTAACTTTCCAACATAGTTGAAAAGTGTTATGAATTCGGTTTGTTTGTCTGTCTGAGCTTTAGCTCACGGAAATAGACTCTGATTGCCTTGTAAGTAATGTATGTTATGTATAACTAATGTATGTCATGATTCTAAATTAAGTGTTATAGTTCGTTTACAGGGACACTTAAAATAATTCCGTTACATTATAATCTATGGGGAAAATCGTTTGCAATGTATTTTAATGATGTTAATCTATTTCAAATGTATTGAAATTGATATGCATTTCTGAGGTGCACTACAGCTGTAGAATAGGGTGTGCAAAGCATTTTATCGTTCATTTACAGGGACACGCAAAATAATTCGGTTACAGTACTGTCTATGAGCGATGGTTGCTGGAAGTGCGTTTTCAGTTGTGGTACGCGTTTTTGAAGTTAATTAATTTGTTTCATATTATTGGGTGTGTATGAATTATATAGTTTCCTATACAGGGCTACACCAAAGTATTTTTTGCACATTTCCGATTACTGACGGAAATTCCTGAAAGGGAATTTTTAACTTCGTTATAAGTTTCTTAACTGAACAAAAGTTTAACCTATGCAGTGTATATATACAAATCTATAGATCTTATACAGGGTTTCACAAAAGAATTTGAATATTTTTCCAATTATAGACGCTAATTACTGAAATTGGGTTTTTAAATGTGATATTGATTTTTCACCTTATTAAACGGGGAAATTTTCTTGTAGTTCTCTGAATAGGTTGAAAAGCGTTTCTTAATCTATGCTTTTCGCATGATTTTTCTTTTTCCTTTTATTGGTGTAGTTTTATATTTCATGTGTTCTTGTTGTCTCCTCATGTGAGTTTATCTTCAAGGACACGTTTTCAACAAGAAAGGGCATTTCGAAAAAAACAAAATGCACTTATAGGATTGTGAAATGACCGATTCAATTATTTGAATGGGATTGTGTTGTCAGCTATCCCCGCTTCTAGGTCAAACTTTCGAATGTGAAAACATTTTAGGAAGAATTTGGGTCCTTTAAAGGACTCTTCCCAATTTTTTTTTATCTCAAAACAGGACCTTTCACAAATGTATGTCTTTAAAAAGGACCCTTAACAAAAGTTTTTCATACCAAAAATGAACTCTTCACAAATTTTATTTTAAAATCAAATTGGATCTGTTCCAAAGCAGCTGTAATTACCTAAGAACCTATTTTCTAGCTAATATATATAATGTAAATATGTTTACATAATATAAACAAGGGTCGATCCAGGAAAAATTTGGGGCCTATTTATAGTCCCTTCACAAAAATCAATTTGATAAAATGGGCCACTTCACAAAATTCTTTAACAAAACAGGGCTCTTCCAAAATTCTATTCCATAAAAACTTACTATTTATTAATTATTTATTTTGTGACATTTTAAAGTGTAATTTGTAAACAAACAAGTTCACCAGAGAGAAAAACTGCAACAAAAGGACTTTAAAAAGTTTTTCTTAATAAATGCTTGGTTCGAATTTGAGTAACTGGATTTCAATTTTCATTACAAAATGTTATTTTTCGCAAAAATATAATACATTTCACAAAAATAACCTTTACTTTCCACAAAATGGGCCCCAAGAAACAGAAAAACCTGCATCGACCTATGATAAATCAGATCCAATTTTAATGAATTTATATAATTTTTTGTTCATTAAAACAGTTTTAATTCAATTGTATAAACAGGGACCTGAATATAATACTAATTTCACGATAATGCACAAAATTCGATTTTCTGCAAGTACAAAATTTCTTTCACAATTTTCGCAAAAACCCCGTAAGAAATTTCTGGGATAGTTTTCACTAACTTTAACCAAGATAGTTTGACTTTCCAATGCGTCCTAGGTACCAGAATCTGAAAAATACATTTCAAATCGACCCTTCATAATAATCGTAGAGCCGTAGTCAAAATATTAGTCCGACCCGAAAGCTAAAACGAAAGACAAATAGTGTTATATTTTATTGCCGTTATGAAAATATTATTTATTCGTTACTTGTTCATGTCTCTACCATTTATTGTTGCTTTTCGAACGCATAGTGTAAGGGAAATATTGTAATCCATAGACATCTAATACAAATAGAGAAGGGACTTCATTCTTTTCTCACGAGAGAGCTGAAGCAAAGATCTTTCCCCACGGCGAAAGCGTGCTGTTTTTTGGCGGTAATCCCTTTTTTGGCAACTTTCTGTTTCCATTCTCGTAATAGATCTAGAAAGAAACGAAACTGAAACTTAACTAGAAAAGCAAGCTGTTACGTTCACAAGGAAAAAACAGTTTTAGCATTTTATTTCAACTTTACTACGAGTCTTTTTGAGTCAAATCCACACCCAATCGAAAGATAAAATTGGAATAACCAATTTATCTTTTTATAATAATTTAATTTATATTAAATCCATTTTTTTTATTTTACTTTATGATTTGTAATTTTAAAATTATCCAATAGACAATACCGATATTTTCCCCTTTAACCCTTTCAGGAGCAGTGGTATGTTTATGAAACCACAACTTTAATTCCCAAACACCACAATGGCATCAGAATTTTGCTAAAATCTTTTCAATTTAATATGTGTGTGAAATATAGCCTTTTTCTTATTTCCAAATAATTTTTTTTGTAAATTCCGGTGCCAGTCATTTATTTCAACATTTTAGTACTGAAAGTACTTTGCCCCTGAAAGGGTTAAAGAGGCCCTGGCACAAGAAAGGTTCAGAGGCCCTAATTTATTTTGTAAATGGACTAGGTGAAAAAATAGCTTAATAGCTGGCAATATTTTTGCTGATCTAATTTTTTTATTCAAATGATAAAAGGGCCTGGGATCGGACAAGACCTGATTACCAATGGCACTTTCACCAGTAAAAAAGAATAGAAATTTTTTGCATGAATAGGGCGTTTTAATAAGACAAAAATTTCTATTAAATTTTACTGGTGGAAGTGTGTTCCGTCAGTAATCAGCTCCTGGGACCGGATGCATTATATACATCGCACTCCCCCCAATCTAATGCAAGTTACTTAAAAAAACACTTTATTAGTAAGATAGTCCAAAATAGTTTAAGATTTCTGTTTGAAAAGCAAAAATCTGACAAAATCATTTCGTACTGTGTTGAATTCAGGGGTGGACCGGTTGTGAATCCCCCCTGTCTAGAAGTGTAAGCTGCAGGAATACCTCCCTGAGAAAAATGCCTGAATTCAACACGGATTTCATGAATTATCATAATATTAATTTCATACCTAACATTTTAATGCGATAAATTTCAGGGGATAACCGAATATTTTGGAAATATAAAATAAAATATTTTAGGAAACTGTAAAATAGGGTGAAACATGAAACACTTTCTTTTCTTTTAAGGTTATTCTGAGATCCAAAATGGATACTTTCTAACACATTCCTGAAATATTTTTTATTATTTAATACATTAAATTCAGCAGGCACTCTTTTAAAATAAGAAATAGAGTAGTTCTCATTTTTCAATAAAGGGAAAAGAATCTTAAAAAAAAAAAAAAGTCAAAGTTGGCAATCTGTAATGGTTATTTACACATGGTAAATAAGGGAAAGTTCGATATCAGTGATGAATTAAGCAACATTCCGCCCCCCCCCCACCCCACCCCCTTTCTCCTGGACAAAAATGTTAAATACTCATCGAATTATTAGAACTGAAGCTTTGATACATTTATAGAAATGTCATTCATTCCGAAATCAAATCCAATAATATTGAATAATTTTGATCCGCATGTCTCATAATTTAAATATAAAATAAATGAAACCTATTTTCGAAAGGCTGCAAATTGTAAATAGTTTTCAATGTAATAATAATAAAAATGTTACGTTTATAGTTTTAAAACAACCTTAAATGCAGCTTGTCTCTAATAGAATACTAGAAATAACCCGTCAAAATTTGACGGCAAAAAACTTGATAGTACCATAAAAATAAAATTCATAGCTGCTTTAAAATGTTTGAAACTTTTGCAGAATAATTCAAATAAATAAAAAACCCACTTTGAATTAAAGCTAGGTTGAAGAACAGCAATTGGCTAAGTTTCACTGGCACATGTACTCGCGGAATTTCTTTCATCTGACACATTTAGCGCTGTTGTGCAAGTAAATGGTAAGTGCCCCCTTGGGGAGGGGGAAATGGCGGGATGGACCAAGGAGATGCATAACATGAATAAGCAGTCAAAGACCTTTCAAACGATATGTAACATGAGGGGTGTGTGCAAAATTTTAAAAAGTACCCCCTTGGGGGGGGGGTAAAGTAGGGGATGGACACGGAACATGCATAATATGATTAAGTGGTCACAGACCTTTCCAACGATATATAACATGAGGGTTGTGTGCAAAATTTAGAAAAGTACCTCTTTGGGGGGGGGGGGCAAAGTGGGGAAATGGACATTGGAGATATGCATATGATTAAGCAGTCACAGACCTTTCCAACGATATATGACATGAGGGTTGTCTGCAAAATTTAGAAAAGTACCCCCTTGGGGGAGGGGGGGGGGCAAAGTGGGGAGATGGACATTGGAGATGCATAATATCATTAAGCGGTCACAGACCTTTCCAACAATATATGACATGAGGGGTGTCAACAAAATTTAGAAAATTGCCCCCCTTAAGGGGGGGGGGAAGTGGCGGGATGGACCCCGGAGATGCAAAACATGAATAAGCAGTCAAAGACCTTTCCAACAATACGTAACATGAAGGGATTGTGCAAAATTTACAAAAGTACCCCCTTGGGGGGGGGGCAAATTGGGGGGATGGACACCGGAGATGCATAATATGATTAAGCGGTCACAGACCTTTTTAACGATATATAACATGAGTGGTATGTGCAAAATTTAGAAAAGTGCCCCAATTGGCAGGGGGGGGGGGGATGGACCACACAGATGCATAACATGAAAAGGCAGTCACAGTTTTAAAAACTCCACTTACGAATTTTTTTATACCAAAAGCACTTATGTCCGTCGTCTGCATGCAGAGTTTTGTGCTTACAGACGCCAGACACAACAACACACACACACAGACAGACGTTTACCGACATTAATAGTATAGATGATACTCAGTGCCTACACATTTCACCCTTTATAATTCAGCCAATGAGTTGACGGTTGTTTATTTCCAGAAACGAAACAATAATTCTTTAGGATGAATTTTGTTTGTTTGATACACCGTGGCAGAATGCGTGCAATGCAGCGACAGGCGTCACAAACTTTTTAGGGCACCTGCAGACTAAAAACATATAATCAATCTTCGCGGGAAAAAAATCCTAGATTTCGTCAAATGATCATGGGAAAAACACTAATTTCATCAAAGGATCATGTAAAACGTGAATTTTGTTAAAAGGCCACAGAAAAACGCGATTTACACAAAAGATGAGCAAATTTTGTCAAAGAATCGCAAAACAGGAAATTTCACCCAAAGATAGCGCTTTCTTGCCAAACTTTGCCTAAAAATTGCGGAATAAAATGTATTTTGTCAAAAAATCGCTGGAAAACGCACATTTCGTTAAAGTATCGCGAGAAAAATGCGAATTTATTCAAAGATTGCTGAAAAAACGCGAATTTCATCGAAGGATTGCTGAAAATTCATGAATCTTATCAAAAGGCAGCAGAGAAAATGATTATTATCAAAGCATTGCGAAAAAAGAAAATTTCGTCTAAAGATCACAGAAAAACGCAAATTTCATAAAAGAATCGTGGAAAATAACGCAAATTTTGTGAAAAAAAAAATCGCAGAAAAAACACAAATTTCGTCAAATTATCGCTGAAAAAAAAAACACGAATTACGTCATAGGATAGCTGAAAAAATTATGAATCTCGACAAAAAAAAGATACAGAAAAAAAATGCGAATTTCATTAAAGAATCGCGAAAAAAAATGCGAATTTTGTTAAAGCATTGCGCAAAGAATGTGAATTTTTTGAAAGGTTCGTGTGAAAAATGAAACTGTCTGTATTAAAAACAGCACACACACAAACATCTATACAAACCTCAATACACACAAACATATTATAGGCAGGGCTTGAAATTCAACTTTTCCAAAGACGGGAGTCTCCCTACCAACATTTTTAAATGGAGGGGAGTTGTAATGTTTGGGAGGGAGAAAAAAAATCTTTAAACCCCACTATTCTTTTACGTGCTATTTAAAGAATTACATTAATGCAGACATGACAAAATACCATTGAAAAAATTAAGTCAACTGAGAATGATTATGTAAAATGTTTATTTTTATTATAAAAAAGGGAAGAAAGTTAAGTTTTATATATGCAGTGTATTTTTCAAGTTCCATTAAATGTGTTAGGGACCCTTAACAATTAGGTTGTTAAATAAATTTCTGACTTTAGATTTTACTTGATTGAGATTCACCGATCGATCGTGGAAAAGACGCAAAGTTCATCAATCTGTCGCGGAAAAAACGCTAAGTTCGTCGATCTGTCACCAAAAAACGCAAAGTTCGTTAATCAGTCGTGGGAAAAAAGCAAATTTCGTCGATCGATTGCAGAATAAACACAAAGTTCGTCGATCTGTCCCCAAAAAACGCAAGGTTCGTCGATCAGTCGCTTAAAAAATGCAATGTTCGTCTATCTGTCGCAGAAAAAACGCAAAGTTCGTTGATCAGTCGCAGAAAAAATGCAACGTTCGTTGATCTGTCGCGGAAAAAACGCAAAGTTCGTCGATCAGTTGCGGAAAAAAGCAAATTTCGTCGATCGATTGAGGAATAAATGCAAAGTTCGTCGATCAGTCAGGGAAGAAAGAAAAATTTCGTCGATCGATTGCGGAATAAACGCAAAGTTCGTCGATATGTCCCCAAAAAACGCAAGGTTCGTCGATCAGTCGCTTAAAAAACGCAATGTTCGTCGATCTGTCGCAGAAAAAACTCAAAGTTCGTTGATCTGTCACGGAAAAAACCACAAAGTTCGTCGATCAGTCGCGGAAAAAACACACAGTCCGTCAATCGGTTGCGGGGGAAAAAAATCACGAAATTTATCGTTCGGTTGCAGGTAAATTAAATAATGCAAATTTCTCCAAAAATGCTGAAATTTTTTGGGCGGGAGGCTCCCGCTCATGATCTTTTTTGGGCGGAATTTCAAAATTTTCCGCGCGAATCCCGCCCTGAAATTCAAGCCCTGATAGGTATAGTTTTAATCTGAAATAATATACTGAACTTGAACTAACTTTTGAAAAATCGGGTTAACCCAAATCCAACTTGCAGAAATCTACACTCAGTCTGAAATCGACTCGAACCATAAAGACAGTTAACCCAACTTGCAACAAAAATAATTATTTTCTGTGAATTTTCTGATTTTTTCTTTTCTCAGAAATGCTGTAGTCATTTTGTCCCCCAATTTTGCCCTTTACAATTCAGCCAATGAGTGGAGGGGGCCAAAGGAGCGTTCCTCATCACAAACGAAAGATGAGATACGTTCGTTTGATGTCGTTGTTGAAAATTTATGGATTTTTATTATTAAAGTAATTTTTTCATTTTACCGTATTTATTTTCTTTTTGTGTTGTATGTATTTTGCTACTTTGAATTTTTTTAAACTAACCCTTTTTTTTTTTTGGAGAGTGAGAGAGAGAGATTTAGTAATTTGGTGACACGAAGTTCAGCAAATTCTTAAAATCCACAAATCGTTTCCAATGTAAACAATGAAATTTACAATTAAGTTGCAAGTGCAAAATTTCAGTTTTTTAAAATTTTCATGTCATTCTGTACACATTTTAATATGTCATTCTGATCATTATACATATTTAGTTATGCATTATTAATTATTTACTTGACCTTTACTTTTAATATTTTAAATATTTCAAACTTACAGTTGAATGTAATTATTAAAACATTTGAAATACTGCATTCGAAAAATGAAATTTCAGCTTAGAAACTCGACAATTAAAAAATTTAAAGTAGAAAAGTACTTATGATATTAAAAGAAGAAAAAAAAATACACCAGAATTTATCTGTATTACGAAAGCGGGAGAAATGATTTTCTGTGCTATACGAAAAGATATCCAAATAACTCAATCATGAACATAGAAATAGGTATTGGTTTTTATGTTCAGGTGCACTCAATCCAAACTTGAAACTTTTAAAACGGTCATTGAATGAATGAAATTCATCTCCGCCTTTCACATCCAGAAAACTTGCTGTGTCGCCAATTATGTTTATATTATATATATATATATAAAAATAATAATTCAGGCACTTTTCCGTTATACGGACACCATTGTCGCCAAACATACATACATACATCCTTTTTGGCATAGTATCCATATAACAGAAAAGTACTAAAGTTCATGGTTTAAAATCACAATAAAATATCATGAAATTTATTGATGAGTTGTGGGAAAATATCGGGGAAATAATGTGTTTTTCGTGAATTTTTTGTTTTGTTAACAATGTGGTTAGAGAGACAGGGAGAAATCCAGAAAACTTGCTGTGTCGCCAATTATGTTTATTATATTATATATATATATATATATAAATAATAATTCAGGCACTTTTCCGTTATACGTACACTATTGTCGCCAAACATACATACATACATTTACATACATACATACATTTTGGCATAGTGTCCGTATAACAGAAAAGTACTAAAGTTCATGGTTTAAAATCGCAATAAAATATCATGAAATTTATTGATTAGTTGTGGGAAAATATCGGGGAAATAATGTGTTTTTGTGAAATTTTTTGTTTTGTGTTGTTGTATTTAATTGTAAGCATTCATTATAATTTTCAGTGCATTATTAAATTGAAATTTTTGTTTAAAATATGTAAACAAAACAGTGACCAGAAACCTGCACAATTTCTAATATAGATAGATAGATGCATGCATTTAGTACTTTTAATTATTTGGTAAAAATACTGTGATCGTCACTGAGAAAACCTGAATTTAACCTAAAAGTAATTGTCGAGTGTTTAAGCTGAAATTTCATTTTACGAATACAGTATTTCAAATGTTTTAATAATTACATTTAGCTGTAAGTTTGAAATATTAAAAGTAAAGGCCAAGTAAATAATTAATAATGCATAACTAAAAGTAATTGTCGAGTGTTTAAGCTGAAATTTCATTTTACGAATACAGTATTTCAAATGTTTTAATAGTTACATTCAGCTTAAGTTTGAAATATTAAAAGTAAAGGCCAAGTAAATAATTAATAATGCATAACTAAAAGTAATTGTCGAGTGTTTAAACTAATTTCATTTTACGAATACAGTATTTCAAATGTTTTAATAGTTACATTCAGCTGTAAGTTTGAAATATTAAAAGTAAAGGCCAAGTAAGTAATTAATAATGCAAAACTAAATAAGTATAATGATGAGATTTTTTTTTTCTTGAATTATTCAGTGAAACTCGTCTTATAAATGTACGCAAATAATTCACATCAAAATCTTAAAATAACAAAGTTTTCTTTCGTGTTTAGCTATGCTTAATAACCAAAAAAGCTTGATTAATACAAAAATTATTTGGTAAAAATACTGTGATCGTCGCTGAGAAAACCTGAATTTAATCATATCACACAGAATTACATATTAAAAGTTTAAAATTAGTTTGTTTACATCGGAAACGATTCGCGGAATTTCGTGCCACGAAATCTCTCTCTCTCTCTCTCAAAAAAAGGGTTAGTTATAAAAAATTCAAATGGATTTTAAAAAGTTTTTGTTAATAAATGCTTCGTTCCAATTTGAGTAACTGGATTTCAACTTTCGTTACAAAATGTTATTTTTCACTAAAATACATTTCACAAAAATAACCTTTACTTTTCACAAAATGGGTCCCAATAATAAAAAAAAAAAACCTGCATCGACCCCTGACTTAATCCAGCTAAGCGCTTTGACGAATTTTTCGGATATGAACTCCTGGCATGCGGCTAATACGAAAGTATAGCTTTTAATAAATTTCAAAACTTTATTTGAATACATATTGGTATTTTTACTATAAAAAATGTTTTTTTGATGGTGTTTGGACACTCGTAAAAATTCTATTCGTCCCCCCCCCAAAAAAAAGGGAGGGGGGGGGGTTTCACCTGTTATCCGGAAAGCCCGTTTTGGGTACCTAGTATTTTTAAAGGTAAAGAAGTCTGTATTGACAAAAAATCTAATTTCTTAAAGAAAATTTCCTGATTTTATATTTAGATAAGAGAAATTCCGCATTATACTTTTAGGTAGATTTCGTAAGAAATACTACCTATTACATTCTCACCTAACTTGGAATTTTTGAAAAATGTTTGCAGATCTACGCCGATTATGACTCCTAGAACCCAAAACTACCCCCAGTTCAAAACTTATCTATCTATGTCACTGTTTTATAGACACCATAATTCTGCACAAATCTCTTCCAAAAGGATACATAAAATCAAGGGGCATAAAATCTCCGTCAAGTTCGTGAATGGGCAAAATCGAACCAGGAGGGGGGGGGGGGGGGGGAGAATGAGGGAGCTTTTTGTGAAAACAGAAAAAAAACCCATAACGTCTTAATTATGATACTATCGAATCAGTTTAAAGTTATTATTACTTCTAGGAAAAGGGCCGAAAATTTATATGTGATAGATTTTTGATATCATTAAAAATGGCCCCAAGGGGGGGGGGGGGTGGATGGTTTTAAAAGAAACTCATAACTTCGTCATTTCAAAAGATATTAAATCCGCTTCAATTTATTATAAATCCTCTTAATATTATCTAAAACTTTTATATTGACAAGTTTTTTTTTTATAGGACCAATTCTTATAGGAAAAAAAATTAACACAAAAGAATCCCTGCCGGCTCCGCCTGCAAACAAGTTAGGTTTCGAAGTGGGCGTTTCCAAATGCCGCATCATGACATAAAGGTCATTTCTTCCGCAATTCCAAACACAGAGGCGCCCCACAGTCTGCGTCTTCGAAATCTACCTGTGCACTGTAGGCCGAGCCGTCAGGGATTTTTGATTTAACATTTATTATGTAATTCTCATTAGAATAATTTTGTTGTTGCTTTGATATAATACTGTTTTTTTTTTAAATCTTTCTCTTTTAATGGTATGTATGGATGTGACGATATACTGAACGTTTCAAAATAGGATAGAAATATACTTCCAATTATTAAAAGAATTTAAATTAAGTAGAGCTTTTAGATAGGACGCTTGCTTTACCTATACGTTTTAAAATGTGAAATTTAGTTGTTTGTCTTCCTTTTTCTGTAACTTATATTTAGAAAAATGTTGTCTTAGTCTGACATAATTTAAAAAAATAAATCTTTTACGATCAAAATTTAAAGTAAACTTGCATTTTGTGAATTTTGTTTTCTGGCACTCCGCTTAAACACTGTAAAACACTGAAATGTAACACTGAAGTATAATTAAAAATTTTGAAACTAGATGCCTGAAGTTACAGGCTAAAAATTTAGAGCCAATTCGAAATAAAAAGCTGCTTTGTTTCAGATCGGTCTTATAATTTTGTAATTATCAATAATTAAAGATTAGTTTAATAATATTTATAGTAAAAGAAACCTTATTAGGTTTTTTTTTTTTTTTTTTTTTTTTTTAAATCTTAAATAAAATCTTTTTTTTATAAATTTGATGACAATTTTCTTTCTAGAGGCAGTAAAAGTTTCAGCTGAATTTAATTTAATATGGTTTATATACTACTACATAAAATGCAAAATAAATAACTTCTTTTAACATGCAAATTCTTATTAGTTCTATTCTGGCATGTTAACTTTCAAGTGGTTCAGTCACTACTAAGTGCAAGCTTGACCTAGAATAAAACTGGACTCTTGCTGCTGAGCTTGTGGCTTAGTCTGTAATCCAGAGATCACTCTAGAGTTTCAGAGGGACGGCCTGCCCTCATGCCCTTTTTCCAGGTAGAATTCTACCCTCCTTGCCCTTTTTCTAGGTAGATTGTTACCCTCCTTTTATTCCTGGGTAGAATCCTTCCTTGTTTGCATTGTGCTTTAAAAAATTCTTTACATTTTTAGAATGCTAGTATGGTACATCAAGAGTACTCCTCTTTCCCTCTTTATATCTCTGTGAAATGCCCTGGTATGTCTAATCTTTCACTTTGAATGATTCATTATTTCATTTATCATTTTTTTCCATTGAACAAGACATAAAGGCTAACTAAGGGTCATTGATTAATTTCACCTTCTCTAGTGAAATATAGTATTAGATCAGGCATTCTGGCCTTTGGCCACATGATAAAAAGTACCCACTTAAGATAGCACTTTCTACTTTCTAATGATGTTTTTCTTTGAAAAATATACATTAATATTCATTATCTAATTTAAAAAAAAATTGAAAGTCTTTTGTATAAATTATAGTATCCTACAGATGGGTGACAAAATAATAAAAAGGGTGAAAAGAGCAATATCTAGTAAAATATATGAAGAATGATCCTGAAACTTCACGCGTGTAAACAGCACAGTTGACGTCATGTATTTCTGTGAACATTTTTTCCCAAAACCCCATTGGGAACCGTCAACAAATTGTAGAAAAACGAATATCTTTTGGATAACCCTGTAAAAAGTAATGTCATTTAAGCTTTGAAACTTTAGCACATGATTAAGAGGCTTATTGTGATAAACTGTGTTTATTTTCATGAGTACAACATACATACTCGTAGAGAAATTAAGGTTTTTATAAAAACAATCCCGAATTTCACCAAGTATTTTGCTTATAGTTTGCAGAGTTCTTAATATAAAAGAATGTTTTTTTCTTTTTCAGAAAATATGACAACATTGTACACAATACCCCACTATCAGAAATAAAAAATAATAAATATTGGATGGAAAACGAGCAGGTTTATTAAATAATGTTTCACTGCGCATGCGCGAATGTTATCAAAATATAATGTGCATAATATTTTACCAAATGTATAGAGCAACTTTTACGAAAGTCTCAAAAACAATACTTCAAAATTCTGAAAGTGATCGTCTATAGAATAAGTTCGAAATCCATTGTTACCAAAATGAAGCAAAAATATGAGTGGTTGAATCAATATTTCTTAAGAAATACTTGTCTACTTTTCATCATTTGGATACTGATCTTTTGCTTCTTTTTGGGAACAACGAATTTCGAGCTTATTCTATGGATGACCACTTTCAGAATTTTCAAGCTATGTTTTTGAGACATTCACAAAAGTTGCTCTATACACTTGGGTAAAATATTATGCTGTACAACTTATGCTTTCGAAACCGGTTCCGAAAGTGTATCTTAATAAAAAAAAAAAAAAAAAACTTGTAATCAAAATCGAAAAAGTACAAAGGAGCGTGCCTAGAGATTGACTTCAGCTATCCAATGCAAAAAGAAAAAAAAAATATTTAATAAAAATATTGAAATGCGAGCGAGATATCTTAAAATATTTCCTCCATAGGATTAACATGAGCGAGCGGGTGTTTTCGTCTGAGTGAAGTAGCCTCTTAATAACAAACTTCAGGTTCAGCTGATATTTTATTTTTCAATGCATTTTTATTTTTCATATAAAACTGCATTATTTTACACTCTATTATGCAACACATTAATTAAACAAATGTGTAATCATTTATACTATCTAGCATATCTCAATGCTGATTTTTAATGCTATAATGTTCTAAAAATGAACTCTACGAATATGTCTACAAATGCTTTCAAACTCTCCAAGTTCTGCAGGACTTGGAAGATTTTTTTCATCTTTTGCATTCATCCATTCTAAGTTGAGAAACAGATTGTAGCATCTTACTGCTAAAAAACTTTTGTTTTGTTTACCATGTTGCACTTTATTAAGGAAAATGGGGATTTTAATGGAATTTTTCAATACAATAATTATATTTAATTAATAAAATGAATGTAAAGTCTTTTTTATTTAAACGAGTTTCATTCTACAGTAGGAAAAACGATCCATACTATTTATTACTAAATACAGAAGTTTAAATAAATAAATAAATAAATAAAAATATGCGGCTTAAAGTAAAATGGATAAATTTTAATTGATTTTAGATAAAAATTTCTTTTTTTTTTTTCAAGGTGTCCAATAACTGAAAAACTTTTGACAGGTGCGTGATCTTGTCTTAAATGATTTAATTATTAATTTATCATATATAATTAATTTTTTATAGGTCTAATAAAATTTACTTTAGGTTATCTATAAGAAAAATGCATTCATTGTATCTAAAGAATAACAGTTACTTCCATTTCTTCCACTTGGAAGTAACCTATTTCTTCCGGCCGGTTCTTTCCACTTTGGAAGAAACTTGCCATCCCTGTCAAAAAAATTTTAAAGCGTTTTCGTGTTTCGTTGAAATGGGGAAGGAGTATTCATTGAAAAGTCAGACAATGAAAGGTTTATCAGTTCTGCAGGTGTCAATTCAAAAATCCGTAGTTCATTCTCCGATAGCCTGTTTGATTGTTACTTTCTGTGTAAAATTAGCAGATATTTTAGTATCAAAACATGGAAGAACAGTCATGAAACACTTCAAATAATTAAATTTTGATTTCAAAGCGATAATAATGAACTGGGTGAATCACCTTTCTGTTCGCCTTCATTAGTTACTAAAATAAAAAAACATTTTTCGATTTTCAAAAAACTTTAGCAACTTTTTGAAACCTTCTGTTTCTCACGCAAATGTTACGTTGATGCTACTCATAATTTAGAAATAGCATGCCTTTAAAATATTCTTATATATATATATATATATATATATTTATGAGTGACAAAGTCCTATTTCTTTCACTACGGACTTTTTTATCGTCTCAGAAATGGGTAGGCTACGTTTGGACACCGGCCAAAAAACCAGTTGCTATTTTTATCATTCTTACCTCACTTCTAAATATTGCAAAATTTAAATTTTTACATCATGATGATGTATACTTCCGAATGATTTTTTTTTGTTTGTTTGTTTTTTAAATGTAGCCCCGCCCACCTTTCTAAGCTTATGTCTTTTATGTAAATTTAAGGAAGGCATAATTCCCAATCGAATAGCAAATTTCGTGTTTCTCTACTCAATTTGGCAAATAAAATGTATGGGTGCTTTCTTTACCGGATCGATTGTACGTACAGAGAAATATCAATGACAATTGAATTCGTTCTACATGATGCATCATTTTCTCGTGACATGTGCTTTTATAATATAAAGCAAAAGCATCCCTGTCACTAACGCTGACGTCATAACGATGTGGAAACTTTCTTCGCTATAGCTTTTGATTTATCACAAATTTCCTTTTAAATATCGCATGATTTCAAAATTTCCACCATCGAATAGAACAAAATAAAATTTATTTGAAAACCGTAACTTTACTGATAACTTTACTTTTGACTTTAAATAATTTTCAAGCATCAATATTTTAAAATATCTATCTCAGCAATAAACATTTTAATGGTTAATACAATTATCAGGGTTTTTTTCTTGGGGCCCATTTTGTGAAAAATAGAAAATGTTTATTTTTGTGACATTTATAATTTTTTTAACATGTATTATATTTTTGTGAAAAATAACATTTGTTACGAAAGATGAAATCCAGCTACTGAAAATCAAACCAAGCATTTAATAACTTCTTTAAGTGCTTCTGCTAAAGTTTTCTTTCAGGGAGTCGATGCAGGTTTTTTTTTCTTAGGGCCTATTTTGTGAAAAGTAAATTTGTTTTATTTTTGTGAAAAATAGCATTTTGTAACGAAAGTTGAAATCCAGTTAATCAAACCAGGCATTTATAAACAAAAACTTTTTAAAATCCTTTTGCTGAAGTTTTCCTCTCCGGTGAACTTGTTTGTTTACAAATTACGCATTTTAAAACATCACAAAATAATAAATAATAAATAGTAGGTTTTTATGGAATAGAAGTTTGTGAGGGGGCCCATTTTATCAAATTGGTTTTTGTGAAGGCGCCCATTCTATCAAATTGGTTTTTGTGAAGGCGCCCATTCTATCAAATTGGTTTTTGTGAAGGCGCCCATTCTATCAAATTGGTTTTTGTGAAGGGGCCATTTTATTAAATTGATTTTTGTGAAGGGGCCCTAAATAGGTCCCATATTTTCCCTGGATCGACCCCTGTCTTTTCTGGTGAATTTGTTTTCTTTGTAAATTACACATTTTAAAACATAACAAAATAAAAATATTTAATGGAGAGTATGTTTTTCTGGAATGAAATGGAAGGGGCCTAGTTTATCAAGAGGAATTTTGTGAAGGAGACTGTTTTATAAAGAGGAATTTTGAGAAGGGTACTGTTTTATTAAATGGATTTTTGTGAATTGGCCCTAAATAGACCCCAAATTTTTCCTGGATCGACTCGTGATTAGTTACCAGTTAGCAATTGATTGATCAGAACAAATTAATAATATAAATAAATAAAGCAGATTATATTTTATGAGCGACAAAGTCCATAAAATATATCGCACTTTGGCGCGACACAAAATATATCAACAAAAAGACAAATTTTCCTGTTATATTTAACCTTAAAATTAATATCAAGTTAAATTGATTAAATGATGCGTTTATCAGAATGTGCTCGGAATTGTATTTTAATTTTTAGATTGCTATCGTCTGCCGAGTTTTTAAAGAATGAGATATAAACTGCATTTTAATATGTTCATTGACTTATTTTATATTTTTAATCTATATTTCACTCATTTCCTGATGTTCTAGAATTCTGATATGTTCAGTTTTCCAGAGGAAAATACAATATTTTCATAACTTAACTATAATTAGTCTATTAAATTAAAATTAAATTTTAATTTTATGTTGAAAAGCAGATTGATTTTTTTTTTTACACATAATTTTAAAACATATTACCACGTAACTCAACAATAAAATTTAACCTTCCGCAGGTGACATGATTTATGTATGTTAGTTAGGTGGCTGGGATGACACATCACCCCTGTATTCATCAGAATTTAATATAAATATATATATATGGAAATAAGATTTTCTGTAGGTTATTAATATTAGAAAGACATTAAGTTTCATAAACATTATAGACCGAAAACTACCCCATTCATCAGCTTTTTTTAACAAAATACACGTACGTAGCTTTTTCTTAAAGTACTCGATAACATAAAATTAGTTTTCAAGTAGCTTAATTTATACATACTTAAGTTAAGAACAAAGATTTTTTTTTTTTAAACCATGCAATGATTTTACTAACTGGAGGGACCTGTGTATCTAGAACCTCCATGGCCGTGAGCCTTCATTTAAGGGGACCAGAAAGGTTTGGAATGACGGACATAGATTGAAGTTTGATCGTGAATCAAATCTATCAAGCGTTTTGTTAATTTAGAATTTAGACTATTACTGCTTTTTGCGGTTATGTTTTATAGAAAAAAAAAGTTGTTAAATTGTTAAAAAACAATAACAAAAATTAGTTTACGACAAAATTTAATCTTTTAAAACTAGTTTTGCCATGATTTTTGAATTCCAGGTTCCCTATTTTTGAGTCTTCATTTCATTTTTGTCTTTATTACGCTGTCTCTCAATTACACTTGGAGAAAAAATAAATTCAAAATCCATAAAAATCTATCCCATTTTATTTTATAACTTGAATTTTCTCTTTCAGGTATACTTTGTAGAGAATTTAAATTCCCTTAATTTGTTCAAAATGATCGTGGCAAAAACGCTGGAATAAAAGAGTTACGTGATAATTGAGTTTAATGTTTTGCCCTTCGCATGTATCGTCGGTGTGCGGTTCAACGTTTATGGCTAGTACGTCCGTAATTTTAGGTATTTTTCCGATTGGTGAAACTGTATGACATTCTTAAAGGTTCAAACATTATAAAAATAATAATAAATACATTTTGTCGTCATTTCAAACTTTTTTGGTCCCCATACTTGAATGTGTTTATTCAGCTTAAGTGACAATACCGGTTGTTATTGTAGCCATTTTGAATTTCAGAAAAAGGAAGTTGACGAATTAAAGATAGAAAACTGTTTCACAAGGACAAAAGTAAAATTTTGTTGGTCTTACGAAGGAAGATGAAGTATTTTTCTTTTAACGACAGCATCTAGTTTGAATTGCTGTCTGAAGTTCCAAATGTGTCACCTATCCATGTGTGGGATTTTTAATGGGACACATAGTGCGCGAAATCGCCCAGTGCTGTACCTAGGGTCACATAATGATAGTTTTTTAAGATCAATAGCCCTAGATAAAATACAGGCATTCTGTAATTTTTCTTATCTTAAAATAGTCTGCTAATGCAGGAGAAACACGGCCTTTGCTGATGTAATAACATTTTCATAAACAAATTTTATTTCTCCATTAGCTACTGGAATGAACGCTGCTACACCCCTGGCCAAAATTAGTGCACTAAAAATGTATAGAATCATACATTTTATGCAATTCTAAGTATTAATAAACTTTATATAATATTTTATTTATGATTCAAAGAGAACTTTCTTGTTAATTGTTTATGCATATTTTTTAAAATATGAAGTAATTATTTGTTAGTGGCTATAATTATAAGGACACTCCTTATAAGTTAAAAATCAATACAATTTTAATAATTCTGAATAAGAAATTGAACAATCTTTATTTTGAAGACGCTCAGCCATAAGATTCGATTTTGATAATTATGATCTGGATATAGCTGCCCAGAGATTGCAAATGATTAAAATTGGTAATTTTCAGGGAAGTTTCAAGTGAAATCTGTTTCTGTAAGGTTGGGATTTAATACACGAATTATTAATCCTTTTGAATAGGAATTATCAAGGGGTTAAAAGGGGCTTCCAAATGAGCCGTACATTTTAACCTCTGGAGTTTTGTTGACAGTGTTTACCGCGTGCACTATTGTTATTGTCTTAGGCGAAACTATTCATTGAAACACCTTTAAAAATCTAATCCGAAAGAGAATATCCAGAACATATTGAATAAATTACACTGCTCAAAACAATTAAAGGATATTGCAGTTTTAGGTGGATTTTGTATCTGGGAAACTTTTTAGCTGATTGATACATGGTCGACAGACATAGTAGGTTATATGAGAATAAATTACACATGTTTGGCAGAAAAAAATGCATTTTATTGCGCATTTGTGTACAAAAGGAAAAAAACACAATTTGTGCATATGAGAAAAAAAGAATAAGAAAAGGTGTTTTCTTCAAAGAAAATCATTTTCAGAAGGGGGTAAGGTTTCCACGGGCGGCCAGCAACGTTGAACACCTTTAAGGCATGGACTCAATGAGGCTATTAATGACGAGTTGGGGTATTCTGCCCCACTCTTCCAGAAGAGCTATTTCCAGTTCTTGGAGAGTTTGTGGGGGTTGTTGGCGGCCAGAAACTCGTCTTCCTAGAGCGTCCCAAACGTGCTCGATTGGATTCATGTCTGGAGAACACGCTGGCCATTCCATTCGAACGATTCCTTCCTCGAAAAGGAAATCCTCCACCAGGTTTGCACGATGTGGCCTGCAGTTATCGTCCATTAAAATGAAGTTATCTCAGATTGCTGCAGCGTAAGGGACTACAATAGGTCTGAGGATCTCATCCCTATATTGGCGACCAGTCAGAGCTCCATCTCGAATGATGTAGAGGTCAGTGCGGCCGTCAGTGGAGATGCCACCATACACCAACACTCCTCCACCGCCAAATCTGACACTTTCGTGCACGAACGCAGGATTATTCCTACTGCCACGGTCCCTCCAGATGAAAATACGCCTATTATCCGGATGCACAGAAAAACGGGACTCATCAGAAAACAGAATATTGCTCCATTCATTTCTCCTCCAGTTGACATGCTCGGTTGCCCACTCCCTGCGGTGGCGACGATGCCTTGATGTTAATCTAACACATACCATCGGTCGGCGAGCATACAGACCTACAGCATGGAGCCGGTTTCGGACAGTCTGAGTTGAAATCGTGGTGCCTGTAGCCGAGCGAAGGTGTTGTTGGAGAAGAGTAGCGTTCATGTTTCTGTGTCTCCGAGCTGTTAACGCTAAATACCGATCTTCATTGGGCATTGTTGCCAGTCTACGACCTTGCCCTGGTCTTAGGCCTGCACATCCACTCTCCAAAAAACGGTTCCAGATCCTGGAAATGACACTTTGTGACACTCCAATGGCTTGCGCTACTTCGGCTTGAGTTTGGCCCCCTTCTAACCTACCAACAATTCTCCAAGCTTCTGAATCTGTCAAATGACTTCGCTGAGACATCGTACTCATCGAAACAAAGCAATCACTGAATGCCGATCATCCTTGTCTTCGTTCTCTTTTATCCAGTTGAAAGTCAAATTTCATTCGCTGCCGCTGAAGCGACGTTTTTGACGTCGAACTCAAAATTTGCATACTCCACAGTTTGAAAACCAGAAAAATTTGCATTTGTGATTCTCTTCTTTTTCGGCAAAAAAAATTTCCTTTATATCTTTATTTTATATAAAACTTCAAATATCCTTTAATTGTTTTGAGCAGTGTATATTATCTACAAAATTTACTAGGCAAATAGAAGACAAAATTGCATTTCTGAAAATGTCAGACAGCAGGGGTCAGTCCAAACTTTTCTCACAAGATTTGTTTTATATTTGTGAAAGATCTAGTCATAATTTTGAAATTATCGTTATATTCCGGCTCATGTTTATTTTTAAGATCCGTTATGTACAAAAAAGCTAGATAATAGTTTTTGGCGACTTCAGCTGTATTGTGATGTGTCTGATTTTATTTTTAAATGATTAAATTTGTGAATGTTTCAGTTTGGAGGTGAAAAAGTTATGTGAAATGTCTATTTTTAAGGGGAAAAGTTTTGTGAAATGTCTATTTTTAAGGGGAAAAGTTTTGTGAAATGTCTATTTTTAAGGGGAAAAGTTTTGTGAAATGTCTATTTTAAGGGGAAAAGTTTTGTGAAATGTCTATTTTTAAGGGGAAAAGTTTTGTGAAATGTCTATTTTTAAGGGGAAAAGTTTTGTGAAATGTCTATTTTTAAGGGGAAAAGTTTTGTGAAATGTCTATTTTTAAGGGGGAAAGTTTTGTGAAATGTCTATTTTTAAGGAAAAAAAGTTTTTTGTGAAATGTCTATTTTTAAGGAAAAAAAGTTTTTTGTGAAATGTCTATTTTTAAGGAAAAAAAGTTTTTTGTGAAATGTGTATTTTTAAGGAAAAAAAGTTGTGTGAAATGTCTATTTTTAAGGAAAAAAAGTTGTGTGAAGGGTTCTATTTCAAGGTAAAAATTTTTGAAAAGTCGTCCGGTTTTTTAAGATGGGGGAAAAAATTATGAAGGGGCCTTTAAAGACCACAAATTTTTCATAAATAGGTCCCTGGACAGCGTTCACTTTTTATAAAAATCATATATATATATGAACTTATGTTAAAGAAGACAGTTTTTTCCATTTGGTTAGAACAGAAGGATAAAAATGTCGCGAAGACAGAAATCGTGACTCAGAATAATGAAACACGGGTGTGGTGAATGGAATATCGTCATTAAATATTCTAGATTGTATCACTCTTTCGATACATTTTTTTTTTTGTATGAAAGTTTATTCTATGCTGTTTACTAAGCATTATTAAAATTTAAATTTTGGATTTAAAAAAATACTAATGCCTTTTTATTGAAACCTTAATTTTTTTCTAAGGTGCTACCCATTAGTTTAGTTAGATTTCGAGAAGGGCGAGTCCACAAAGTGTGACAAGAAGGAAAGTGGGTTAACACACTATAAAAATATGAAAATTGTTAAGTAGATATTATTTGCAAGCAGCATAATAAAGTTCATTAAAAAATGTGTATTTTTATTGAGGTAATAGGGTGTATATTTTCATACTTGCCAATATTTACACTTTTTGTCATTTTTTACACTTAGAAAAAGTTTTTTTTCCCCCTTAAATTATGAATTACTTTCTAGTTGATTTTAATAACGGTAAATGCTGAATTGAAAGGGGGATATTTATAGTTTCGAAGAAATGAGTTTGGGTTTCCTTGTCAAAAATCACCAGAGGCAATCTTTTATTTTGAATAAATTTGCTCATACGTTCTTTTAAAAAGCAAAAAATAATTTTAAAAAAAGCTATCTATATATCTTTAAAATCAGTTACTTAAAGAGAATGTTTTTACTATTTTTCTCATCAAACCATTTTTATAACTAGTATCTCGCGATAGACATCACATGATTATTCTTAGATTCCTGCCTTCAGATCAGATTTGCCTAGTTATTTTAATGTTTTGTTGCTCAACGGCTCTGTGCTTGGTAGTTGAATGGTTAGAGTGATGCCTTTGAGTCTAGATAGCATGAGTTCGAATCCAACGTCTTCTTTTTATTCTGAACTTTTCCAAGTCTTTATTTAAAAATGTTTTATCGGTTAAAATATTCTATTTCAGGTTTTTTTAACTGTTTTATTTATAACTGTTTTATTGGTGAAATATTTAATTTGTTTTATTTTCAACTTATTTAAAAATATTTTATCGGTTGTGTTATATTTTTCACGATAAATGGAATATTTTTAATAAAAGTACATTTGTACATTTTGATGTTAATAACAATTAAAGATTTATTTTTAAAATAAATTACTTAAATATTCCATTCAGAATTTTTTTTCTACTTTTTTTTTATTTTAAAACGAACATAACGTTCGTTTTATGAAATATTTTAATAAAATTAATATAGATAATTAATAAAGATAATTTTGATGTTAATAACAATTAATTTCTATTAATAAAATACTTATTTAAATACGATAAAACGGGCTTAAATTTTTACACTAAAGCGCCTTTTAATATTTAAAGTTTATTTCAGTGCAATATTATCAAATACGTTTTTAAGCAAAGCCTATTTAAAGATGTAAAATACCAGTAATCTAAGTAGGGTCATGTCACGTGATGCCGGCCGCGCGACACTTGTATTTTTATAATGGTCACGACTGTGTTCTTAAACAATTCATCTACTATGTACGTAAGAAAAGTGTAAAAATGTCGATTATGCGGGTTACTTAAAAAATGGGTTACATAGGTCTTATATTCATATGACGAAAAATGTGCGTAATTTTGCACTTTGTTATATTTAAAAGTATTTTTCCTTTTTCTTAAAATTGCAGCAACTGGAAATAAAATCACACAAGATCTTAACGGTTTTATAGTACTTATAACAAATAGATTTAGATCGTAATATATTAACTTTTTTCCCATAAATAGTCGCAAACGATGTGACATCACAGCAGATTGGAGCGGGGGGAGGGGGAGGGGGGGTGCACCCTTTGACATATGGAGGGTGCAAATAAATTTGCGTGACATAATTGATGGATTGAACCCAAAATTTCGAATTTTATGATATTCTGAATAGCATTTAACTGACAAATATTTTCAAGCTATGAATTCAACAATTCAGTTGCGTTTTTGAAGGTATTTTTTTGCCGATGCAAACTATGTACCATTTTTCGAATTTTGCAAATAAAATATATATATATATTCAACAGGCAATGGTCCAGTTTGAACCCGTATTGACTAATTTAATTTTTGTATCTCTAGCGGGTGATTTTGATTAAAGACCCAGTAGAGTAACAGTGACTTTTGTGACATGATTCTCCGTCTTTTTCAAGCAAATTATCAAAGATCGAATGTCATTTAGTTCCCGTAAAATAACTTATAAAGACGAAGAATTGAATGATTTATTGGAACAGAAAGTATTTTAATGTTTTATCGGTAATTCTGGATCTTTTAAGTGTCCGATCACGTGTGTGGGTGTGTCGTCTTTAAAAATAATCTTTCCACTATTTATAATGTTACAAAACACCTATGATATTACAGCAGGGGTCGATGCAGGTTTTTTTTCTTGGGGCCCATTTTGTGAAAAGTAAAGGTTATTTTTGTGAAATTTATTATATTTTTGTGAAAAATAACATTTTGTAACGAAAGTTGAAATCCAGTTAATCAAATTCGAATCAAGCATTTATAAACAAAAACTTTTTTAAAACCTTTTGCTGAAGTTTTTCTCTCTGGTGAACTTGTTTGTTTACAAATTACACATTTTAAAACATCATAAAATAATAAATAAATAATAAATAGTAAGTTTTTATGGAATAGAATTTTGTGAAGGGGCCACCATTTTATCAAATTTATTTTTGTGAAGGGATCCATTTTACCAAATTTATTTTTGTGAAGGAGCCCTAAATAGGCCCCAAATTTTTCCTGGATCGACCCCTGTACAGTAATGTACTTTCGGATATCTATTGATAAGTTATACTACGGATAATATTGGACTTTTCAATCCGTTATAATTACTCCTATAAATTTATAATTTACGCTTTTATCTCCCCTCAGCTGTATTTTTTCGTTATCTTTTTCCAGTTATGTTTTCAATATCTTCAAAATCATCTTGAAATAAAATGTTTGAATCCTAGGAGAGTGATATCCCGCAAGTAATTGTTGACATCTCTGCATATTTTGCAAAATTGCAAAAATATAAAATTGTCCGCACACACTAGTTCGGCCTGTGGATTTAGATTCATTTCATTAAAGAAGGTGGAAATAACTACTCGCAACTAGCAGAATTTAGATTTTAATTAAATGACATTTCTGCACTGTTTGTGTCTGTTGCTTTCTTTCCACGTAGCATCGCGAACTCTTTCAAAGGCATCGGCCAAGTTATCGCGAGAGGACTATACAATAGAGGACATTTCTATTCATTCCTTGCCCGAGATAGGCAATTATTTGGTAACGAAGTTACGGTTCAGAGCAAATTTGTAAAAAAAAAATATTGAAATTACATAAAGTTAATTATTTCTTAAAGGTTTTGTTTACTGCAAAGACAATGCATTCTAAAATCAAAATTAACACTTAAACAATTAAAAAATATATATTTTTTAAAAATGCTTGGTAACGGAATGACAAGCAATAGATTTCACGCAGTTCCGTTACCGAGCATTTCAAAATTTCCAAATAATTATCCTTATATATTTTTTAATTGTTGTAAGTGTTTATTTTGATTTCTCAGTGTGTACTAATTGTGCTTGAAGAAAACAAAACATGAAAAAAATAATTAACTTTATGTAATTCCAATAAAATTTTACAAATTTGCTCTACGTAAATACGAATTGGCCTATATCTCTCATGCAGATACAAATACTACCACCATGTCCAAGGAGAGATGGAATAGTTCTCTCTTCTGTTTAATTGAATCTGGGATTTCAAAAACTACACATGTCCGGAATCTATAAACTGTGCTACACACAAATGTTTGATACTTTAATAATTTCTCTGTGCTCACTGTATTTTTTTAAATCTTTAAATATATATGTCGGTTACCAGTTATTTTTTATATAAAAATTAAAATAATTAAAAAAAAACTTTTTAAAAACTGTTGGACTGATGTTCTTTTTGCAGTCAATGGGATTGGAATGCCCTACCAAAGATCTGTTTAAGAAGAAATTGGGTCCTTTTAAAGGACTTTTCACAATTTTTTTTTTCATTTCAAAGCAGGACCCTTCATAAAACTTTTCATCTTAAAACAGAACCTTTCACAAAATTCTTTGTCTTAAAAATAGACCTTTCACAAAACTATTCTCTCCATACTAAACCTTTCACAAATTTAATCATTTAAAAGTAAAATCTGACTCTCACTTTTACATATATATAAATAAAATATGTGCATTTTACAAACATATATCTTCTTAAAAATGTATAAACAAGAAAGAACCTCTGAATATAACAATGATTTCCAATTCACAAAATTATGACTATAGATTTTTCACAAATGTGAAAAGCTGTTCACAATTTCACAAAAACAGGATCCTTAGAGCTTAGTCCGGACAGACCGTCGGAAGTTGATTTTTTTCGCGAATCCCATACTTCTTGTATAGAAAGAAGAAAGCAAAACCCTTAACATGTGACACCGTAGAAGTAACTTCTTTGTGTGACACTATTTTCGAACAATGTAAATTTGTAGCATGCCTATTTAAATTTGTCAAAATAAACCAGTGCGAATCAATAAAATTTAAGAATGGACATTAAATAGATTAGGTGCCAAATAGGACTGATTTTGAATACCACTATTTCTGAATGTTTGCCTTATTGAATGGCAGGATTCTGCGAATAATCCGAAGATTAGAAATAGTAGTATTCAAAATCGGTAATCCTTGACAGACACTGGTGGACAAACATGACTATAGAGTAGAGGACTATTCTGTAGTCCTGGGTGAACAAAATCAAAGTACAGTGAACAAATGACCATGTTTAAAAGACATTGCAGGTACGGTTTCCTGTCAAGTGGGATAAATAGGTGAAAGCAGAATGTGAGACATGATACAAAGTTTTATTGCTAAAAGAACTACAGAATGCGTTGAAACAGGTTGCTTCAGGAAAAGGTACATATTGACTCAGAAACAGACAATACAAAGAATGTAGATTATCCATGATAGGCAATCCAGAGAGATGTCAGTAAGGGATAGACATTTTATACATCTTAATATCTCCTCTATGTAAGGGATATGTCCACCAAGAAGTGCAATGCAGCTCCCCATACGTTGTGGCATGCTTTGAATGACTTGTCTTACTCCTCTTTCAATGCACTGATGAGAGACGGCTTGTCTGTTGGAGAATATGGACGAGCAGCAAGACGTTGTCCCAAGGCATCCCATACATTTTCTATTGGATTAAGATCAGGTGAACGTGCAAGTCACATGATGCGATGAATACCCTCGCCCTCCAGACAGTCCTGAACAACGTTGTCGCGGTGACAGAGCGCGTTATCATCCATGAACAGAAAGTTATCGCCGATAACAGCACCGAAAAGGTGAATTTGGATAAATATACTCTGATTGCTGTGTAACTGATATGCTGTTGAGGTTTATTACGTTTTCGGTATTGAAAATTAAGTGTGTAGCATTTAATAGATTGTTTACAATCTAGGGACATCGAAAATAATTCCGTTACATTATGGTATATGGGGAAAAATCTTTTGCAATGTACTTTAACTATGTTACATTATTTCGAACATATTCAAATTGATATACATCTCTGAGGTGCACTCAAAGGTGCTTACCGTGCGTAGCATTTATCGCTCATTTACAGAGACACACAAAAGAATTCGGTTACAGTACTGTCTATGAGCGATAATTGCTGGATGTGCGTTTTCAATTGTGGTATGCCTTTTTTGAATTTGACAAATTTTTTACATATTACTTGGTGTGTATAAATTTTATAGATCCTATACAGAACTGCACAAAAAAATTTGAGTACATTTTCGCATATTGATGGAAATAGCTGAAGGGGAATTTTCAACTATATTATTTGAGTGAACTAAATTTTAACATACCATGGTAGTTTAGTATACAGTGTGGTTCAGAACTACGTATATGTCAAAAATGTAAAGGAGAGGTAGAGGGGACCTAAATAAGCAGATTTCGTATAGGAATGTGGGTGCGGAAATCCAGCGTTGAGGCAATAGAGGGCGCTGTTGAGTTCGGCAGATGAAAGAGTTTCGATGACTTGAATCGTCATTCCCCGCACGGATTTCGAGCAACATGCATCGTTACATCAATGCGAAGCTTGCCGACATGCATTTTATGTATGGGGCTGCGTAAGGAAATGGAGCGGCTGTTCGAAGGATGCGCAACTTCAATGGCTCTCGAGCTTGTCGGACTATTTTTCTACTACGAGCAGGGAAGACCGAGCCATGCTCGGTCAAAATTAAATTTGAGTTTAAATATCATGACCCATGACCAAAATGACCCACTAATTGAATTTTTTCGAACATGTGACTTAGCCCAACAGTCTTCTCATGCCCGAAAATCATAGGATGCAAAATTTAGTGTAAATTGAGCCGCTTTTTAGATCTTGACCCACATTGACCCAGAAATGACACACTAATGGAATTTTCTCAAACATGTGACCTAGCCCAATGATTTTCGCGTGCCCGAAACACGTAGGATACAAAATTTAATCAAAATCGTTAGAGCCGTTTTTTAGATAAAATTAATTTGACCCGCTTTGACCCAAAAATGACCCACTAATCGAAAGTTCTCGAACATGTGACCCAGCCCAATAGTCTTCTCGTGCCCGAAAATAGTTGGATACAAAATTTCGTCAAAATCGTTTGAACCGTTTTATAGATACAATTAGCTTGACCATGACCCACTAATTGAATTTTCTCGAACATGTGACCTAGCCCAACAGTCATCTCGTCCCGAAAACCATTGGATGCAAAATTTAGTGTAAATTGAGCCGCTTTTTAGATCTTGACCCACAATGACCCAGAAATGACCCACTAATCGAATTTTCTCGGACATTTGACCTAGCCCAATGATTTTATCGTGCTCGAAACTCGTAGGACACAAAATTTAATCAAAATCGTTAGAGCCGTTTTTTAGATAAAATTAATTTGACCCGCTTTAACCCAAAAATGACCCACTAATCGAAAGTTCTCGAACATGTGACCCAGCCCAATAGTCTTCTCGTGCCCGGAAATAGTCGGATACAAAATTTGTCAAAATCGTTTGAACCATTTTTCAGGTACAATTAGCTTGACCATGACCCAAAATGACCCACTAATTGAATTTTCTCGAGCATGTGACCTAGCCCAACAGTCTTCTCGTGCCCGAAAACCATTGGATACAAAATTTAGTGTAAATTGAGCCGCTTTTTAGATCTTGACCCACAATGACCCAGAAATGACCCACTAATCGAATTTTCTCGGACATGTGACCTAGCCCAATGATTTTATCGTGCTCGAAACTCGTAGGACACAAAATTTAATCAAAATCGTTAGAGCCGATTTTTAGATAAAATTAATTTGACCCGCGTTGACCCCAAAATGACCCACTAATCGAAAGTTCTCGAACATGTGACCCAGCCCAATAGTCTTCTCGTGCCCGAAAATGGTCGGATACAAAATTTCGTCAAAATCGTTTGAACCGTTTTTTAGATACAATTAGCTAGACCATGACCCAAAATGACCCACTAATCGAATTTTCTCGAACATGTGAAGTAGCCCAATGGTTTTCTGGTGCACCAAAATGATAGGATACGAAATTTCGTCAAAATCGTTAGAGCAGTTTTTAAGATAAAATTTGCATATATATATATATATATATATAACCACACACAAGATTTGCTCGTATTAGAATATATGATACGTAATACTTTTTCTACTGTTGGAATTTTGCGATATCTTCCAGTGCCCGTATTACGCCTGGAAGCATAAAACTATCCACTAACGCACAACTCCCGATGAAGACGCTCAAATGTTCCGCGATCCGACAGATTCCTACCCGGGAATCGTTCCTTTTGAGCAGCCGCTCCATTTCCTTGCACAGCCCAATACATTAAATGCATGTCGATAAGTTCCGCATTGATGTACCGATGCATGTTGCTCGAAATTCATGCGGGGAATGACGATTCCAGCCAGCGAAACGCTTTCATCCGCCGAACTCAATAACGCCCTCCACTGCCTCAACGCTGCATTTCCGTACTCTCATTCCTATACGAAATCTGCTTATTCAGGTCCCCTTTACCTGCCTCTACATTTTTGACATATAGTTCTGAACCACCCTGTATATGCAAATATGTAGGTCCTATACAAGACTGCACAAAATAATTCGAATACTTTCCGATTATAGATAGTAAATGCTGAAATTGGGTTATCAGATGTGTTACGCTTTTTCGAAATTTTATATTAAGGCAAGTCGAACACCGCGACGACAAGCGACACATCGCGCGACTTAGGAGACAAATTCAGAAATTCGCACCTGTTTCTTCTTTAATAGATAGGAAGTAAAGAAGAAACAGATTTGAATTTTAGAATTTGTCTCCTGAGTCGCGCATTAAGTTGCTTGTCTCCTCGAGGTGTGGGTCTGACTTAGATGTCATCTTTCACATTATTAAACGAAGAAGTATTTTTACCGTATTCTGATTGTGTTGGAACGTGTTTCATAATCTATGCTTCGCGCGTAATTTTTCTCTTTTTTTAAGTTTAAATCCACTTATAAATGTTCTTGTTTTTCAAAATCATGAATATTCTGTGATGACGTGGCCACAGTTCTAAAAAAAAAATGTTCATATATATATATATATATATATATATATATATAAGATATACATAATTTGTATTTGAAAGTTCTTTATCAGAACGATATTAAATTTGTATTATGTAATTTCTCAACTAAGTGAAAAAGTATCCAGGCGAGGATTTGAGGAGGAGGCCTTTTGGCTTAAGCTGCCGCCAATGCTCTGCCAACTGAGATATACTGGACAAATCTGGCGAGCACAATAAACTCGGACAACAATTTGTTGACAGACCAGACGTTTTTAGCAGACCAGATGGCCTTATCACAAGGAAGGTTGAGTGAATTGTGCCCGCCAGATTTGTCCAGGATAGCTCAGTTGACAGAGCATTGGCATCTTAAGCCACAGGTTCTTGTTTGAAATCCTGTCCTGGAAGTTTTTTCAATCAGTTGGAAAATTGCAACTCGTATAACTTTAAGTTCGTTAGTGTTGGCAACTTTGATATATTCTTACAATGTGTTATAACATTGTGAAAAATCTAAAGCCCAGTCCATTGATGGTGGTTGTGTAACTAGAGTCCTGCACGTGTTGGGTTGTGTCAACTTAACCAGACATGAAAGTGTTCCTCCTATAGGAGAAATTCCACCTTTTTGAAAGCAGTTTTGGATGCAAAGAAAATATTAGAAGTGTCATATCCCGGATTCCAGTGTCATTTTTGGAGGCAATAATCACCTAGCAGAAAGGGGTATTCTTTTGTGGACTGATTACAAAGGCGTGGGGGTGCATTCAACATAGTCAATGGTGCTGGTTTCAACTTGATACCTACCTGAGTGATAGGGATTACTGCAATTTGGAGGAACGGCTGAAGTCTTGTGTTTGCCAGAACAACTTGAAGAGAATTCCTAATGTCACAGAGAACCAATGGAGATCGAGCTCTTTTGTGAATCCGGCAATGAGCGAAAGGTCTTGATGCAGAGTTGACATGTGATATAGACTGTTTTCATTAGAGTATAGTCGGTGGTGATCGTAAGACGAGAGTTATGTACGCATGAGATGTCTCATACAGGATTGTAAGTATTTTTCATAATTTGATTTTAGTTTTTAATTGTTCTAATAAAGAACTTGCTTTGGAATTAGATGTTATCTTGGACTTAATATGTATATATATATATATAGAGAGAGAGAGAGACGACCGTTATCATATCTTCGACCATGTCATCACAGAAGCATATATGGGGGAGTAGAGGTTTGGAAAATTTAATACTTAGATATTGTGTTAACTCTGAACCTGTGTGCTGAAGTTCTATACAGGCTTTTTTCTTGTGACCCATTTTGTGAAAAATAAGTTATTTTTGTGAAATTTATTACATTTTTGTGAAAAATAACATTTTGTAAAGAATTGAAATCCAGTTACTCAAATTTGAACCAAGCATTTATAAACATAAACTTTTAAAATCATTTCGCTGAAGTTTTCCTCTCAGGTGAACTTGTTTGTTTACAAATTGCACATTTTAAAAATCACAAAATAATAAATAATTTATAAACAGTAAGTTTTTATGGAATAGAATTTTGTGAAAGGTCCTATAGTAGTAAAAGGAATTTTGTGAAGGGTCCTGTTTTATTATAAAGAATTTTGTGAAGGGATCTGTTTTATTATAACTCATTTTGTGAAGAGGTCCGTTTTATCAAATTGATTTTTGTGAAGGTGCCTGTATTATTAAATAGATTTTTGTGAAGGGCCCCTAAATAAGCCCGAAATTTTGCCTTGCTATGAAATTATCGGTCAGCTTATGAGTATTTGAAAATCATGTAAATGAATTTGTTTAAAGTGTTTATCCATAATGAAATTTTTTTTTAGACTTTCAAAAGGTGAAAGGAAGTTTGCATAAGGTTATTTTAAAAATGGAATATTTTGTTGCATTTATACAACACTCTTGGTAATTTCAGTGATTATTTTTGGAGATGTATTTCTGGAGCAGCAAAAATTACTTTAACGTATATATATTTAACATGAATTTGTTTCCCTTAGAAAATAAGGGGGGGGGGTATCTTAAAATAGCCAAACCATCCAGAATAACATGTTTTAAAAAATTAATCACTACTTCACATAAATTTATCAGATATATTTCGATTTACACCTTTAGCCAACAATCTTCGATTCTCTTTTTTCATTGAATGGAGCTACGCATTTATTGTTTAAATTTTTATTTTATGGTTTCTAAGGTATGCAAAGAAAAAAAAATCGTATGTACAATATTTCATTTTATTATCTGTTAAAATATGTCACCATTATTGTATAGATGGAAAAAAGTTTCGCCTTTTTTTTCTATTTCCTGCTTTCATGCCTGTTTGACACACTTCGACCCGAAAACAACTCAAACTCAAGATATTTAAACCCAAGCCCGAAGTGAGATAAAATTAATCGATATTTTAATGCAATTATTGAAAAATAGTCTATAATTATATCTCTAATATCAATTTTATCATTTTTGTATAAATGTATAAAAATCAACACATATACACCAGAGATGAGTTCGGTCTATTTTAGGAGGAGGGGGGGGGGGATAGCACGAGCTTGACAATTTTTGAAATCTGAGCCCGCCCGAGCTAAAACATTTTGTCATCAAAGCCCAATACTGAAAGAAGTACGCAGTAGAAAATTGTCAATAACCTTTTAAATTACTTTCAAGATTAATTTTCTCATTTAAAAATCTCTTCGTATATAAATAAATATAATTCCCAAATATTCCCTCATGATAATGTTTCGTGATTTTTCATGTCCCATACAAATCTGTTTAAAATGGCAAATTTGTTATTTAAACACAATCCCTGGCAGATATCTGCAAAAGTCACGATTCTAATTCTTTTAAAAAATCGTTGTAAGCAGAAAGACGTGCATTCTGTTTTCTGTTAATTCTGGAAAAGGACTGGAAACAGAAAGCGATGGTAGTCAAAGGATATCCCACGGCTTCTTATGTAACCAACCAGAATCGGATAGAATATTTCACCTTCCATCACAAAAAAATAACAATTCAATTCCCTTTTAAACTGATTTTTAAAGGATTGTAAAACGCTTTAAGAAACTACATTTTTGTTTCTCAAATAGTAAGTTTTTTTTCCTTGTTTCAACATGTGAATAAATAAAATTTTTGCTTTGAGCCCGAAGAAATGCAATGCGAGCCGGGTCTCATCTCTGTTATATTATAGGCTCATTAATATTCAAATAAGTAGTTTTTTTCATTAAAGAAATATTCAGAACTTCCTTTTGAAAAGGGTGGGTCAACCCGATCCCGACTGAAAGAATCAAAACTCAACCCGAAATCGTATCATTTAAAGTCAACCCGACCCGATACAGGATTCTAGTTGTAACTGTGGAGAATCTCGTCCTTTTCGTCTCGGAGATCTGTTAAGGAAGAAATTGCCCTTTAACCCCTTAAGCACCAAGACGTACCTGCGTACGTCATGAACTCTTCTATTTGAAATACCAGGACGTATGTGCGTACGTCCTCCATAATTCCAGACTGCAATGTTCTAAACATCTGTTTTTTTGCGTCGCTGATTGCTGCTGTGATTTATTTTGTGCAGGCATTATAGCAATGATTGTTTTCGCACCCAATAGATGGCGTTACGTGTCCAAAAAACCTCTTCCCGCTGCTTTGTTTCTTTCTTCGTCGTTCATTTGTTTATGCGTTGGTTATAGTAGCATTGTCATAATTGTAGTGTGTGTTTCGCATTCGGTTTTGTTTGTATATCTGATAGTGATTTTCTAGAATAATTTTGCCAGACACGGACAGTGATTCCTAATTTTTATGATCACATAGACGACAATGATGATAGCTTGGAATTAAGCGGTGAAGATTGGAATTCTGAACCTTATTTCTGTTTGTATAATATAAATAAGCTTTTATTTAATCTCCTTACATTACATGTAATTAAATTATTCACATGTAATTAAAAATGACAAACTACTTTTGACGAAATTTAATATCTGGTATTCAGCATATTATCACTAAATTGAATAGAGTGCTTAAGGGGGGGGGGGGGTTGTTAAAGGACTCTTCACAAAATTTATCTCAAAACAGGACCCTTCACAAAATTACTTGCTTTAAAAATAGACCTTCCACAAAACTTGTCACCTTAAAACAGGCCCCTTCACAAAATTGTCTTAAAAACAGAGCTTCCACAAAACTTTTCAATCTCCAAACTGAACTTTTTCCAAATTGAATCATTTAAAAGTTAAATCTGAAATGCTACAAAAAACAGCGAACCTATTATCTATCTTTTACATATATATAAAGGATCTTGTTAAAATTGTATAAACAGGAACTTGAATATAGCGATCATTTCAAATTCACAAAATTATGACTAGATTTTTCACAAATACTGTAGAAAAATTATGAAGCTGTTCACAATTTCATAAACAGCACCCCGTGAGAAAAGTCAGGACAGACCTCTGCATCTATTACGAAACGCTGTTGCTCTGCAATAAAATGAGGTAGTGCTTAACCTTTTTTGAATTCTCCTTGCAGAATGAGGAGGTAGTGAGGCTTTCGGCTCACCCTGTATTTTCCCTATTATTAGCTTCTTTGTCATCTAGACTAATTACGCATTAATTTAGTTAAGTTTAATCCTAGAAAGGTAAACACTTACGTGTTAGTCTAATGTGGTATGTACGTAAACAGTAAGATTACGTTTGCAGGGTTAAACAGTTTTTATTTATTTGTTTTTTGGTTTGTTTCCAATTTTGGCGAGAATGTTATTTAAATAAAGGATTTGGGAATAGACGAGAATGATAGCGAACAATTTATGCATGGTAAATACTTATTTTGCTGAATGTAAGAAATGATCTTTTATTTCACTCCTTTCAGAATTGATTCAATTTGAAGCTGAATTTCTACAAAACACGCCGATATTTCTGAAGCAATTAAAATGATTCAAAAAGATTTAATTTTCATATTTTGTTCGAAATGGATGGAATACAAAATATCAACAATATTAACGAGCACTTGGACAATTGCGTACATAAATACTAATTAAAAAAAACTGACTTAGACAATTACATTTAAATAAAGATAAAGTAATAGAAGAAGAAGAATCAGGAGAAAAGAAATATCCGTTATAAATAAATTCCATTCTCAGCAGTTGCATCGTCTGTTTATATGTTTTACATTTTTTTTCGCACTTATTATATTAATTATAGAACAGGTTCGAATAATAGAACAGGATTTACTGTACTTTAATTTTTTTTTGTCTTAAAATATATGTACTATTATTCTTTTAAAAAAATTAATTGTAGAATAACAGCCATTTAAAAATTATGCTTTTTTCCAAAAATTGTTGTGCCGGGACTCATTTTACTGATTTTTGTACCGGCCAATGATTTTCATACGGGTTGGGTCGGGACCGGGCCTGAAAATTTCGGCCCGTAAGAAGGTTCTAGGAAGAATGAAATCCATGTCCGGGTCTTCAGAAAAATGTTAGCCCCGGAAAGAGTGACTAGGCCCGGCCCGCCCCAAGCCTGCAGAAAAAAGTAAAGGAATCTATTGAATGAAAATGGACTCGAGCCCGGCCTACGGAGTTGACACTGGTACAGTTTTACCGAATCATTTTCAGTTTAGCAGTGAAATGACAGTGGAAAATGTCAATATTTCACAGGAACCAAAACATTACATAAAATACTTTCACGAATATAACATGAAAGAATAAACATCTGTGCAAATTTGTATACGAGATTAAACACATTTAGAATAGCGCATTATTTATAAAACGGAAGTATAAACGTGTAAGGAACGTATTAAAGGAACTGGAGTCACTTTAAATGGTTCGGGACAGTTATCGGTTGAGTTTCGATTATTTCGGGTCACATTCGAGTTGATCCGCTTTTTTAAAAGAAAACTATTTGATAATTATAATGAACGTATATATGTTATTTTTTGTACAGAAAAGATAAAATTGTTATGGTTATAATAACATTTAAACTACTTTTCTACCAATGTATTAAATGTGGATTCATTTTCTTTCACTTCGGGATTTTTTTGGGTCTAACTGGGGGGGGGGGGGAGGGGGGGGTTGTTCGGGTTGACTCTACATGGAACTGACATTTCTTCATGTGGGTGAGGCTTTTCAACTCAAAATAGAAGGAAAAAAAAATACCACGTGAACCTATTCTAACTTTTTTGTGTTGCTTCTTGCTTTTTAAAATGGACTCCTAAAATCTATAACATACTCCTAATATCTTTGACTGATGCAAATGAGGAAAATACTTTTAAATTGCTTCTTTTAATAATCTTCTTTAATGATGGGTGTTGTCAGATATTTTATTTATATAAAAATCCAACAGAAAAAAAAAGGGAGATTAAATTTAAAATTTCAAGGATGACACAAAAGAGAAGTTAGCTTGAAAATGCGAGAGAAATGAGATTATGCCCCCTCCCACCATTCTACAACGACAATAATGTACCCCCCCCCCCCCCCCCCCAGTATTTTTCCGTACCATGAGAGTCATTTGACTCAGGTTAAAACAGGTTTCGAACTAAAAATTTCTTTTAGAAAAAACTAAAATCCCGGCACGAGCCCGGCCCGGTATAAAAGCTAAAAGTTCGACCCGGCGCGTACCAAAACTTAATTGGCTCCGCCTGATGGAATTTGTACAAAACATGGATTTTTACGTAGATATGGTTAAAAATTGTCTTGTACAAGAGTTCTGACAAAAAATACTTCAGCTTTTTTTTTTTCATGTTTATATTCTTTAGTTCCTTAAAAAAGGGACCGTTCACAAAGCTTTTTGTTGTATAAAACAGGATCCTTTACAAAAAAAGGAAGCATAGATTTTAGAAACAGTGTGAGAACTAAGAAAAAAAGAGAGACATCCTTTAAGAAAAGAGTACACGGAAAAAAGAAGTTAAAATTATTAATTTCCCGAGGAGATATTTGAAATATACGAATTCATTCTACGCCCATAGGTTTAACATGAGTGAGGGGAATTCTGCAGTTGACTAACAGCCTTAAGTCGGAAAAAATGCAAAATCATATCTTGAAAAGAACATGAAAACATTTTTTGCTGCTCGCCGGTCATCAATAGATACATTAAATCAGTTTAGGGTAGAAAAGTATGCGCGTGGCAGTTAAAAATAGTTAGTAGCTTAGTTACTAAAAGTGACGTGGAAGCATTCGCGTTTGACTACTCAAAATATCATAAATTGAATAGGAAAGTTGCGCTTTACCAACACTAGGGGATCTATTCCGGGCTTCCCGGGTTACAGGATATAGGTGAAAACTATTTTTTAAATTAAAAATTATAATAAGATTGTTTAACTTTAATACATATTTTTTTAGATGAAATCATTTTGATATGAAAAATAGCAATTATGCATTCAAAAAACGTTTCGAAATATATTAAAAGCGATACGTTCGTATTGACCTCGTGCCAGAAGTTAACAGCCGATGAAATCGCCTATTTACAGCAGAATTTTTGTTACTGATAATTTCATTGGTTTAAGCGCGTAGTTCGATTACATGTCTTCAATTTGTTTTATTTTTATTTCATTTATTGAAAGTTTTCATTTCATTCTGGTATATAAGAAGCTAAACTATTTATATGGATTCAAGTGCAAACGGATTTATCTTTCGTAATAGATTTAAAGAAAAAAAAATCATGCTTGAAAATTATTTTAAAAGCTATAAAGAATACGCAAATTGCGATACAGTTTTAACAGAACAATTGTATATGGAAGTGCATTTTTTTTTTTAACCTATTCGACGGTGTAAAAATTGAAAATTTTCGATGTTTAGAAGTTTAAAAAATTGCAGTAAAAGCAAAATTGAATCGTTTGGTGTTGCCAACGTCAAAATGACGTCAGCGTTACGCACGGACACGTTTGTGCTTTATAATATCGGAGTTTCCCCAGGTTAAAAAAAGGGCAGGATGCTGCTGATGATCACCCTTACACTTATTTATACTTAAGGCACTATTTGGATTCTTAAGGGCACTTTTCGGATTCTTAAGGGCACTTTTTTTAATTGTTAAAGGTATTCTTTTGGTTTTTAAAGCCACTGTTGATATCTAAAAGTCAAAGCACTCTTGTCAAGATAACATTGAGTCAATTTTTACTATGAAAGCAAATTTTTTAATGCAAAAAAAGAAATAGCACTTTTTTTACTGAGGGGCAAGAAGGGTGTTAATTATTTTACTGGGGGGGGGGGCAAAGAAGAGTATTATTTTGTAAATCAAAGGGCAGGCAAGGTGCAGCACCCTTCTGAAACTGTCTGGGGGGGGGGGGGCTGTAATATAGATACTCCAGACGCACTTTCTGAACTTTAATTCGTAAAGCTTTTAGCAAAATTTCTTTTCCAAAATCAAATTCAGTGGTTCTATTTTTAACAAAATGAAATTGAGAGTTTATTTATGCATAAGGGTGTGTTAAAGAGAAGGCAAATTTAACTTCCGTCGTAAAATATAGATGGAACCTATAATACCCCCCCCCCCCAAAAAAAAAAAATATATATATATATATATATATATTTAGGATTTTCTAAATGCTTTACTGTTGGTTTAGCGATAATTAAAGCAAAGTTCCAGCCCAAATTATAAACCGGAACTGTACTAAAAAAAATCTCATTTCTTAAAAGGTTTTTAAGATATTGAATTAAAATGGTGCTGCTCTATTGGTATGCATACTTGCCAACTTTTACACTTTCGGTGTAAAATTGACACATTTTGACTATGTGTTACATTTTTACACTTAATACACTTATATTCAATGGTTGGAGTATCCTAGTTGAAATTTTATTCCAACAGAGCGAAAAATTCCAGGACCAGGGATCCCAGGTACTTTGGCTAAAAATGAAATAGGCCAGCCAGGATATCGTTGGGATAAGTCAGTAGGAAGAGCGTTGGCCCGGCAAGCCAACGATTTGAAAAGACTCCTCTGTTCATTGTAACATACTTATTTTTACACATTTTTTGAAAAAAAATTCTCCCTAGCTGTATTCCCCCCCCCCCCCCCCGCTTTATATGAATTTATGAATTACTTTCTGATTGCTTTTGATAGTGGTAAATACTTAAAAGGAGGTATTTTAGTATTGTTAAAAGAATTAGTTTAGGTTTTAGTGTCAAAATATCATAATTTATTTTTTAAATTATCCACATAAGTGTAAAAAAAAAAGCATAAAATACTCTCAGGGGTTGTCCAGACTTTTCTCCCAGGGTCCTGTCTTTGTGAGATTGTGAACAGCTTTTTGCATTTGTGTAGAATCTAATCCTAATTTTGTGAAATGATCGTTGTATTCACATTCAGGTTCCGTTATATTTAGGTTCTTGTTTATACATTTTTAAGAATATATATGTATGTAAAATACACATTTTCTTTATATATGTAAAAGTGACAGTCTGATTTTAATTCTAAATGGTTTAATTTGTGAAAAGTTCGGTGAAAAGTCTATTTTTAAGACACATAATTTTGTGAAGGTTCCTGTTTTGAGATGAAATATTTTGTGAAGGGTCCTGTTTTGAAATGAAAGGAATTGTGAAGGGTCCTTTAAAATTAAAGGACCCAAATTCTTCCTAAACCAGACCCCTGACTCTTCTCGTGATATTTTACACATTGCCATTAAATAAATATAAATGTAATTGTAAAACTGTTGTGTATACAAAATTTGTATACATAGCATATACCCAAGTATATGTTAGTCAATTTAAGAGGTATTGCAAATATTTTGCTTTATAACAGACAAGTGATTTGCCTATAGATTGTTGAAAAAAAGGTGAAATATAGTGGTTAGATTTTGTTATAGAAAATTTGGCATAAATGTTGATTTTTACTAAATGTATTGCCTAAATTGGAAAAGTTAAAATTCCGTTAAAATTTTACTTGTATTCATAATTTTATTATTCATAATTTAAAAGCACACGTGTTTCATAATTTCATATTTTTCAATTAAAAAAAAAAGTACCCAGAAGGTACACACATTACCTTTTTAACAAAAATAAATAAATAAAAATAATTAAAAAAAAAAAAAAAATATATATATATATATATATATATATAATTTAACAAATTACAATAACCATTGGAAAAATGTTCTGAAAGCTTTAAAAAAATCGTACTTTCGAGTTATAGTGGCCCCCCGCAATTATGATTATGCCAAGGTTGCAGTTATGATTTCGCCAAGATCATCGCAAAGCATCCTATATGCGCATATATATATATATTCCAGACACTCCTATATGTGCCATGTACGTCATTATACACATTATTTACGTCTTATATGTCGTATATACATCATATACACATGTCATATATACAGGGTGATTATAAAAAAAACTATCCCGATATATGAGCCCCTAACTTGTCATATCGTTCACAGAAACTGAATGAAATATTGGTTTAAAGTATTTTGAGGTATGCGCTCAAGAATCATGTGAAAAACAACAGTTAAATTCTAACAGTTACGGTTACAGTGACAAAATTTCGAAAATTTCAAATGACAATACCTATTTTTTGTATTGGAATGTGATCTTCATAGTGAAAAACCATCAAAAACGTTGGAACGGTACCTGTAGCACGAAAATCGCCGGCGCTAGACAAAGAAGAAAAGTGAAAACAACCAATAAAGGACAGAGAACAACAGAAAGTAAAACATTTTATTGTTCAGTGGTATCCACCATCTGCCGCATGTAAAGTGTCGTCGTGTGTGAAATGGAAAATGTATGAAATACAATAAAATGTTTTGTTTTCTGTTGCTTCTCTGTCCTTATTGGTTGTTTTCACTATTCTTCTTAGTCTAGCGCCTGCAATTTTCGTGATACAGGTACCGTTCCAACGCTTTTTATGGTTTTTCACTATGAAGATCACATTCCAATTAAAAAAAAAAATAGGTGTTGCCATTTGAAATTTTCGAAATTTTGTCACTGTAACTGTTAAAATATAACTGTTGTTTTTCACATGATTCTTGAGCGCGCATACCTCAAAATACTTTAAACCAAAATTTCATTCAGTTTCTGTGAACGATATGACAGTTAGGGGCTCATATATCGGGATAGTTTTTTTTATAATCACCCTGTATACATCATATAAGTTCTCGGCTGTGAAATATATTGACATATTTTGGACATATATATTTATTGGATATTTATTGACATATTTTGGAATTCTTATTTAGGAAAGGAATAAAATGAATTGAAAAATTAATAATTCCACGTTGTTTTTTATTGCTTCCAGTATTTAATATATTAAATTTGGACACCTATTATCCGTGCATTTATGATAGTTATTTCTCAGTGTATTAGCTATAAAAATGATATCATTCTGAAACTGATATTTTTAGAATTCATATAAATTAGTCCAACTTCAACATTTATAATAATAAAAAAATGAAATGACCAGTTCATTAAGTATTTTCATTATCCCTCTCTCTATTTTTCGTCAGTACATAATTTTTTCCAGACTATTTTTCGGATGTGCAACCTGATCGCAGTATAGTAACAGAAGAGGAAGATGTATAAGAAAATAATTTATGCGACGATTTACCCCATGAATAATATCTGGTGGAGTAGAATTTTCCGTAAATTCTAAATGAACAGAAAATCAAGTAATATCTGATTTAGTGTTTAAAAGAAGAAAAAGTATTAAACGCAGACTTGATATTGTAGACGAAAGTTCAGACGAATCTTCAAATCGGAATATAGGGGGGAAAAAACCAAATTCAGAAAACTAAAAAAAATGCAATATAATGCTGCATAAAAAATGTTCAATCACTTTCATGTAAAATAGTAGGACATAAACTGAGGTAATGATGACTCATAAAGAAGTGGATGATGAAAATGCTTATGGAATCGAATTTTATTTTTATTATAAATGTAGATGTTGAAGTAATTTATATGAACTCTTCGTAAAATATCAGTTTCAAAATATAATCCTTTTTATAAGGTGAATATAAAACGGAAGATCCACCGGAAACATTTTAAAGGTAAATTGAATAAGTTTAGTACAAGGAGGGCTTCGAGCTCACTCATTCATATTGCGAGATATTTTTCCATTAAAAATATTTTGTGTGTCTGAATAGGAATAGAACAGTGCTAAAAAGAGAATACTGCCTTAGTGTGTGCCCATTTCCGTGATATAGCCATATTTAAAGAAATAATCATGCCTGTTGAAGGAACAACTTGTACTTTGTTGAAACACTTTACGTACTTCCTGGGTTTGAATCCCAAATAGATACTGAAAACGGCCGATACGTTTCAAATGGGATTCTTATGCCTTTGGATTATTATTCTCAGTGTGAACTTTCGTAGAATATTATTTTACTTCCTTATTAAACTTTACCAGGTTTATTTTAAAAACGTTAAAAAAGCACTATCTTCTTAGCTTTCATAATAAAAATGTAATTGTAAGTTGAAATAGTGCTTTCTTTATTGGAGGAGGGGAGGGGGGGTCATATTTTTTGTTATCTGGAACGACTCCCAATAATTTCTGGACTTAAGATCCAATTTTTGGACCTCTGAATACGGCATGCACTGTAAAAAACATTTCCTGAAAGAAAAAAACGGAAGTTGTACTGGCAATCGAGACGCCAGTACTATTTCCGTATTTTAACGGAAAAAAAATTCCGTAAATTCCAGGAAATTTTCCGTGAATTCTGAAATATCAGTTTTTAATTTTCCGTTTTATAACAGATATCTTCCGTATTTTTTAGAAATTTTTATGTCGTTAAAATAAAATTTATAGCACCAAAAAAGAAACTTCTGAGGACAACCTTATAAAGGACAAATACATTTCGGCAACTTTTTTTTCCTTTCTGAGAGAGTTTATAGAATTTAACCAACCCTTGCCGCTAGCGGATTCGAACCCACAATGTCCCGTGGACCCGATGACCCACACCCCAGCGCTATGACCGGTCGCGGTTTTCGCTCAAATGCTGTAACTTATTTGAACCGCTTTTTATGATGCAAAAACTTGGTTTCATCTGTAGATGGATTTTTCCAATGTTTTTAATATTTTCTTTTCATAATTTTCAATAATTTGCTGTATTATTTGGTGCCTTATAACAGATAAATTTTAATTTATTATGTATTATATGCATAAAAAAATTGTATTAAGAGTAATAATTGTTTCTTTTTGCAACAGTACTAACTAGTGTTGAATCAGACATTTTTCTCCGGGAGGGATTTCTGTGGCTCCAGGGGGGGGGGGAGCACTTTTTGCTCATCTTCCGGGGGGAGACATTTCAATTTTCCTGGGGATAATGTCCCCTCCGGCCCACCCCCTGAATTCAACAGTGGTACCAACATTTTCTTTTTTCGAACATATACTTTTTTTTAATTATTTGCCTGATTATCTATTTATCAATTCCAATAACAACAGAAATTATCTTAATCAGACTTGATTATTACATGCTATTAAAATAATGTTTTTTAATCTCTTATTTAAAAAAACTTACGCAAATAAACAATTTTATAATAAATTAAATTTTTATATTTCAGCTATGCTGAGAGCTTCTGCGTACGGTTCTGTTAAATATTATATTTTTAACATTACATTTTAAAAATATTTAAAAAAAAGACAGAAATTTTTTTAATTAATGACTTTGGGATAGGTAAGTTTAAATATGGACTAACTGATTTAATTTAAATTAAGTTTAATTTATAAAAATGTGAACTAACGAAATAAATTAAAAACTTTATTTTTATAAAAGTAAAGAAAAAACATTAACTAAATTTTATAAATTTAAGGAAAAAAAATTGTAAACTTTGTAAAATTATAATTTATAAAATAATAAATTTTAGCGTAATTCATAAATTTGTAAGCCAAAACAGTTTAGTTTAATAACAATTTGCATAGCTATAATTTGCAGAGATATTATGTTATGAAACCTTTAAATAACACAATATTGCCTCACATTAAAAAAGATAAATAAAAAAAATAGTGAAAAAAAAAATCATAAATTTGAAGTACTATAAAAAAAAGTAAAAAATAAGTAGATTTAATTTTTTTGTAATTTATAAAAATAAAATAAATTTCTAAATATTTCATTAAAAAATATAAATATTACTATTCTTTTCACAATAAATTGACACGGCGTCGGTTAGAACGGACTAGCGGGTCGAGCCGGGCCAGGCCTGTATCCTAGAAGAACTCTAGTAAGTACAACAATCTTAATTCGCATTTCAATAAAGGCGATTTCTGTACTCAACCTTTAAACGTCATTTACGGAAACTGCACTGTTTTGCAAGGAATATGGACATTGTACTGTTTTGAAAGAAATACGGAAAAAATCCACCAAATTTACGGAAAACTTTCTGCATATTTACGGATGTGAAGTCTCTTTAACGGAACTAATGTCATTTACGGAAATTGTACTGAAATTTTGGAAAAATGAAACTTCTCCGTAAAATTTTACGGAAAATCTCTTGTATTTTCACGGATTTTTTTTAGTGTGACACGGATCTTCACGGGCTGAAATTGCCCGTACGAAAACAGCACGGTGTAAAAGCCAAAAGCCTGGCTCGAGCCCGTACAAAAGTTTTATATGCCCGGCCTTTTATAAAAGCAAATGTTCTGGCCAAGCCCTTGAAACAAAATGGATGAAATCGAGCCAGAGTCGATTCATTTTCTACAAAACATGCAAAATACAAATACATACTTGCCAACTTTTACACATTTGGATCATTTTTTACACATAGGGCACATATTTTTACACTTTTATGCAAAGTTTCTTCCAAGTTTCATTTTTCATCCCTTAATTTATGAATTACTTTCTAGTTGCTTATAATAACGGTAAATGATGAATGTGAGGGAATATTTAATATTGTGAAATAATGAGTTCAGGTTTCATTATCAAAAATCATCAGGAAGATTTTTAAAATTTGTATTGCATTTCTTAATGAGTGTTGTAATGTTTTTCATATTTTTTTTTTTAATCAAACTATCTTTAAAATAGTCACCACTGTATTATTTTATAATATTCATCTATTATGTACTTAAGTTTTTTTTAAAAGGCCGTATTACTTAAAAATGAGTTACATGGGTTTTATGTTAAAAAAATTGTATGAAATACTCTTCACGCGTCATTTTACACTTTACCATTTTCAAAAGTTATCATCAAAGCAGGTATGCAAATATTTTTAAATTATTGTTCTACAATTAAAATTCTATGATTTACATATTTATGTAAAAATTTTAAAGTTTAGATTTAAGGTTATATATACGCATTAAGGTCTGAACGGGCCGGAATTTCCAGGCCCAGGCCCGACCCGTTTATGATTTTTAAGTTCACGGCCCGGCCCATCCAAAAATCGGTGAAAACAGGCCCGACACGTCCCGTGGTAAAATAAATGAAATTGGGCAAGGCCAGACTCAATTTCTAGAAAAATTCCGAATTTTCTTAACATTCAATTAAGGTTCTTATAAAATAAATGAATACCGCATTGCATATTTGCATAAATTTTTACAGTATATTTTAGATTATATGTTCACAAGCCATAGAATACAGAATAACAACATTAATGATCACTTAGACTCTTTGACTATATTCAAATAAAGACATTAAACAAATTAATGTAGTTTAGAATAAAAGAAGATAGTTAAAAACATCCTAACTTTTGTTGCTGTATAATAATTAAAAAAAAGTAGCGTTTTGAAGATGTTTCTCTATAATTTATTAAAGTATATTTCCGTATAAAAGAAAGATTCCGTTAACAGAAATACAGTTTTGCTATTACTATTTTTACAAAACAAATTGCTTGCTCGGCACGTCCTGGAACAATTAACTCCAGTTCCCACTGTATCAGAGTATGTAGAATACAATGCAAGGCAGATCCCGGCCTGCCCGAATCTTCTGAAATAATTAAGCCCGGGATTAGACACGATGTAACTGCCCCATGCCGATTTCTACGCTGAATCTGTTACATTTCTGTATTGATGTTGTAAAGCTAGCATCGGCTCGTGCACCACATTTATACTTATTTTCGTCCCAATCACGTCCATTGAAAATTGTTCATACTAGCTGACCCGCCAGGCGTTGCCCGGGCAGACTGTCATTGAAAAATATAACAATGGAATGGACAAAAAATGGAAACAATGGACAAATAATGGAGTGGATAGAAAAAAGGACTGAATAATATTTATAACAAAATATGCTAAAAAAACTTGTAAAAAAAATTAAATAAGAGCTAAAATTTCAAAAGTATAACAGTTACTAAAAAATGAAACGGTCGGGGAAAATTATTACATACCCTTTTTTAAAAATCGTTGCTTTGTTTACATTTTAAATTGTATATTTCTAATTGTATTTTTTTAATTATAAATATTAAATGCTTACAAAAATCAATATTTCAAATGAAAATGTATAAAAATATCTCTGTTTAATTGTTAATGTTGACAAATTATAATTACAATTTGAAATCATTGTTTCGCTTTCATTCCTGTAGATGGCAGCACCTAACCAATGAGATGAGTTTCATTCTGGTGTTGCCATTAAACAATTAACAAATAATCGCGATTTCTGTGCCACGTACGATAGCGGAATATATATAGATTTTATCAGCTTAGTTTGATCCTTTTAAATTTGTTGTATTTAGACAGTCGGCCCACTTAATTTTTTATCGGCATGGCTGGGCCGTTTAATTTTTTTATCGGCGCCTCCCGGCCCGTTAAAAAATTCTTTATTCTGCTGGCCCGGCCCGTTTGAAAATTTACGTTCATTTTGCCGGTCCGGGCCCGTACAGACCTGATATGCACTCCGTGGAATATGGAATATTATTAATGATCACTTGGACATTTGCATACACGAACATTACACACTTAACCCTTTCCGGCACAGACAAAATCTGTTCGTAAAATGCGAAATTAATGACTGACACCGGAATTTACAAACGACTCTTTTAGAAAATAAGAACTCCTTGTTTTAAGCTTTCATTGTAGAAGCAAAATTTTATTAAAATATTCTTGGTGTCGAATGCAAGTTTGGAATTAAAATTAGGTGTGTCCGGAGTGGGACCACTGAGCCGGAAAGGGTTAAACTCATTTTTAAAAAGATTGATGTAGTGTAGAGTTAAATAAAAAGATGAATCAAAAAATTCATAATTTTAAAGCTCTATAAAGAGGGGAAAAAATAGATTTAAAGTAGTTGTGTAATTTATTAAACGACATTTAAATTTATAAAGATGAAGGATCGGGCCAATTTTCATTCTTTACATTCGGGCGACAGGTCCGGAAAAAAATATTCTATGCCCGACTCAGCGTAGAAAAATGTGAATTCCAGGACCGACTCGACTGTGCAGGGGAAAAAAAAAAAGACCAGGTTCAGAAATTGAGCCGATCCGTACAAACCTCTAGACTTTGACAGCTTAAGAAATGAACTACGTCAAGTCAAATCAAGGTTATTTTAGATTTGTCCGTTCATGTATTACTAACTGTAAAATTCACGTTATGTGCATGTTACAACAAAAGTTTGCGCTCTTTGATTGGGTGTGGTATTTAACTATTGTACGGGAACACACACAAAAAAAAAAAAAAAAAAAAAAAAGTTACAATGCATTATTAATCAAGACTTCTAAATGTCAATTTATGAAACCATTTTTAAAAATGTTATTGATTTACAAAACTCTCTGTAGAAAATAAATTTTCTTTCATCGCTTGTCAAGGATTAATAAATATATATATATATATTCAAAAATTGTAAGTGTCTTATAGTTCTTGGTAAATGCATCACTGGGAAGAAGAAAAATAACTCGTCCTTTTTTTGCAACGTCAAAAATTTATTAGTTTTATTGAACTTACTAACTGAACTAATTTTTTAACACATACTTGTATCAGGGTTGGCAAGTTTTTGACGCATGACGGTTTTTACCGGTTTTAACCATGGTTTTTACCGTCCTGTCAAAAACCTCCTTGTCAAAAATGTCGAAAACTGTCAAAAACCCATTTTTTAGTAGTTTGTTTTTACATTTTTTTTTTCATTCTATCTTTAATATTAAATTGTTTTACATAAAATATTCAGAATCAAAAAGACTCTAAAGTATATTTATCCATTCAAGAAAAACAAAAAAGAATTGCATTAGAATAATACATGTACATCTTTGTTAGAAGATCTCTACAATAATCTTAAGCTATTTGGCAAATTAGATTTTTTGAAGAAATCCTGTAACCTATAAGTATTAGATTAAACAATGTGTATAATTTCAGTACAATTTATTACATTGTTGAAAACAAAACTTTAAGATTCTACTTATTGAAGTGCAAATGAAAATCCCCTTAATTGCATTTATGAAATACATAAAATATGTATTTTAAAGTATTATATCGAAGAATATTCAAATTTATTCACTGCCAGTCTATGCTTAACATTTATTGTCATACAATGTAACAGCATTTTTACATCTCTAAAATAATTTTAATGTACTTTATTAAAAACGTATATTGATTCTTGTTTAATAATTATAACCTTTTATTATCATTTAATGTTAATTGCAGTTAGTAGAATCTATATTAGTGAAGATTATGACAAATATTGTTCTTTTCTTTTACTCTTGTATTTTTAAATCTTTCCCATATTAGGAAATGATCTTCTTTTAAATAAATTTAACAAATGTAATTGTAAATAATAATAATAACAAGAACAACAAGGTAAAATCAATCTAGAAATGTATTGTATGCTACACTTACACCGTAAATTGGAGGATAATCGAAAATGATAGGTTTTTGACGGTATAAACCGGTAAAAACACGGTTTTTACCACTGTCATGTCAAAAACCCAACCCTGACTTGTATGGTTGCCCCCCCCCCCCCCCCCCCTTTTTTTTTTTTTTTTTTTTTTTTTTTTTTTTTTTTTTTTTTTTTTTAGGGTTCCGTACCTGAAAAGGAAAAACTGAACCCTTATATTCTGGCTTTGGAAATTCAGATTATGGAAAATCACGTAATAAATCAACATAGTACAAATGTTTTTCAGATTTCTTCCTTTACATTGTGCTGTAAGACCTCCCTTCGTTGCAAATTGCAAGGTTCTGTGTCAACCGGAAATACCCTGTCAGGTTTTGAAAGTAAAACCTGCAGGGTACTTCCAGTTGACCTAGAACCTTGAAATTTAGCACATGTAAAGGAAAAAATCCGAAAATCATTAATTTATAAGTCTATATCGATTTATTACTTGAAAAACTCATGAATTTCTATAATCGGTACTAACGCCAAAGTGTGTACTAACGTCGCGACAGTTTTTTCTAATTGTAGGGTGCTATTGTCCTGATGCAGGTCGCACTTGTCCTGATTTTTAAAAATACATGAAAGATCAAAACAAATGAACCTTCAAGCATTATTTTAATTATGTTAGTACTAAGGTTGATGAAAGTGACACTCTAAACCATCCATACTCAACTTGCGGTCCTTTTTTGTACGTCACGTGACATATAATCCTTAATCCATATTTATAAAATCAATTGATGTGCATATAAGGTTATTTCAGACCTGCACTATTGTTTTGATTTATATATTTTCATGGCAAGACAAAATTATTTAATGAAATTTAAAATTGTTAAAACATCTTAAATGCCGTTTGCTTAGTCATAAGTTCTTTTTACATGAGACATTTCTTAATCTTTCAACTAAGTATATTAAATTTGCACTATATATTTCTGCAATTAAAAAAAAAATTGAACTGGGAAATTCTGCATTGTTATGTTATGTTTTATGCTTATTATATTGTTAATACTGTTTATTGGGGTTGAACGTTTGTCGCGAGAAAAAAATAGCCCCAAAATATTTATACAACATTTGCAATAGAAATCTATCACGAAGTACATTGTTTAAAAATTGTGGTGTTAATTTTTTTTGGTAACATTTCTTCCTCGATAAAGTTTCAACCCTATGCATAATCTTAACTTTGCTACAGTTCCTTTGTTATCGTACTATTTTAATCACACTGTTTTTACATTATTATATAAGTATATTGCGACCCGCCTAACGTCTCAAAGATATGTTTGTGGCCGAGAGAAAAAAAAAAAGTTGGGTACGGCTATTCTAGCCGTAATAGCCAGAAAATGATCTTTTCGTTCCACTGTTCACTGATCTCGCAACCCAAAAATTGTGCTCTCCAGAAAAAGATTTTCTGAAAGAGAATAAGTTGAGGCTTTCCCCCAATGCAGTGGTTCCCAAACTTTAATGTTATGTGATCCACCTTAAAGTTAGAAATTTTTCGCAACCCACCTGATATGAATAGGGAAGCTATCTTAGGAAATAATAAATTAAAAAAAATAAAAAAAAGAGCGAACTCTCGTGCAATACACGATATACGAAGATAGTCATTAATAAGGTATTTCTAATGTTAACGGTAATACGGTATAATAATAAAACAAAACCTTTTACTGTGCATGAAATTTTTTTATTAATATGTAAAAAAAAAGGGGGGGGGGCGATTTCTAACAGTGATTTGTATCAACGAGACTGTTTTAATATCAGGGTTGAAAATGGTTAATTTCCGTCTCAAGTCTCTCTCAACATAGAGACTGTCGTTTCACGATGTTTCTCACCTGTATTTCGTCATTTTTTTATAATTATATACATAAGATAAAATGAATGTATTTTTGAAAACATGTCGATCATTCTGCGATTCACAAAAATATCGCCGCAACCCGCTGGAGGGTCGCAGTCCATAACTTGGGGAACCGCTGCCCTAACGGATTGAGAAATCCCATATTTAATCTATGGAGAAATTAAAAAATTGTTTTCACCAACTAGTTTTCATCAGTGTTAAGCCCACATTTGTTCATCAATAGAAGTTTTAAGAATGTGTTAGTTTGGGACTGCGTACTTAGCAAATTAAGAAATCGGTTAGGAATTAGAAACTTTTTTTTTTTTACACAATTCAGAATGCTAATGTCCACTAAGTGGTAAAAAAACTTTTATTTAATATTTTGAAATGTTAATGTGGATTGCAGATATAATTTTTATGTAACCTATAAAAATGGCGTCGAATTATTTTTATTGTAAAAATTTGTCACGAAAGTTTTATGGAAACAAGTTCGATAGACATTCTCTTTTAAGCCGAAATTAACATCAAAATGTAATATTTTTAACCAATGAAAAACATAGAATTCTTTCAAATATTTAATTGCAAAGTAAATAAATTTACAATAATAAAATGGCAAAAATGTTTCGTAAAATTTATTTCTAAAAAAAAAAAGCCTAGATTTAACAATCTCCCCGACAATAATAATAAATACTAGTGCTCGCGAATATACGTATACGTATAAAACGTATTGTAACCGGTAACGATTTTGGATAGGTATAATATGGAAAAAAGACTTAACTACGTATACGTTTAAACGTATATAAACGTATATTCGCGAGCACTAATAAATACTAAAACTTCTTATCTTTATAATTTTTCAAATATTTTTAATTAATGTTAGCTTTCTATGATGATCAGCATGCAATTTCATTACGTATCAGCCTTGGTGGAAAATATTTTATATAAAGAGTTTTCATTTCTGATTTATCGGTAGTCTTCTAATAACTCTTCTTTTTTTCATGTTATGAAAATTCGCTTCGTGATAATATTTTGAAAATAGGTTTAGTAAAAGTTTTGTATTTTTGATAAATGAATGCAGCGCTTTCATTATTTAAAAATGTAATATTCGTATTTTAATTTATTTTAAAATTTTCCTTGTGTGTTCTTTCTTAAAATATCTTATGAAGACAATGTACAAAAGTAAGTCAATAGGCACAATGTTTCGAGAGATGATTTCTTATGTTGTATTGCGACATGCTTATTACTATTTACTATTAACTGACAGAACAATGCTATTAAAATAAATATATCTTTATTGACTAAAAACATATCAAAATATTCCAATTCGCTTTGTTCTTGATTTTTCTCTGTTTTATTGTGTGTTTTTCCCTAAAGTATAACTGGATCATTTTCAGATAAAAGGTAATTTTATTTTTTAGAATAAATGGAATGATTATATGGGTATATTTCGTGTCTCTATTTTTTGTACATTTGACACTTTTCTGTTTTGCCTAAACAGAATTTCTATTACTTATCTATTTTTTCCCCTATCGTCATTACCATGCTCTATAGTAATTTTTCATTCAGTTCGTTTTGATATAGAAACATTCTTAGATTGTGCGGTTCCACATGTCTATTTTTGAATAATGCAATTTGTGCCTTTTGTTCAGTGTGTTTAATAGGTGTCCTTATTTCTGAGATACATATTTAATAATTTAAACTTGCATAATCAATTAGAAAGAATGTTTGGGAATTATTTCAGAATAAGTGCCCCAAAAGCTTTAGCTGGTCATTATCAAAGCGTATAGTAATGACAATTTAAGACATTTAAAAAAATCCATTGATATGATGCCTTGGCTAAAATTCCCATTATTTTAATATCTATATGGCGTATTTTGAGCTTTGAGAATTAAAATAATAGAATGAATGCCAAAATTTCCCTACTATTTGTAATTTATTATTTATGAAGTCTTATCACGCTATTTGAAAAATATTTTTCGTCTATTAAAGCTCGCAAGTAATAGTATGTTTGATAAATGTTTTTCAGAAAAAATTGTGTATTTTGATAAATGATTTGAAAAAAAAAAAATCTTGTCTTTTTATGTAAATATTTAAAATGAAGGATAGAAACTGCAGTCAAGAAAAAGCATCGCAACTGTAAGCTTTTCATACTATCCTTAAGTCTTTAGATTATTTTTTTAAGAGCAAAAAAATTCTTAAAACTGCTTAAATTAAGATGAAGGTGCTTTATTGTCTACGATAAGTTAATAAGGATAAGTAAGCATTGTTTTTTTATTTAGGTGTTAAAAATAAGATAGAGAAACTAAATGGGAAATAAATCCTTAAGTTAAGAGGTCATATGATTTTCAAAACTTCAAAATATTTAATACTAGCTGACCCGCCCGGCGTTGCCTGAGCCCGTGTAATAAACTCAAATCTTTTAAAAAACGAAACTCTGGCCAAGGTCTCCGATGGCTTCGACACCGCATACCGGGCACGCTCCCACGCTCCGGAAAATCTTTTATTTCCCCCTTCCACCGCCAAGGGAGCAACCTCTTTCGGAAAGAACCTCTGAGACAGGTCAACGTTGCCTACGGTACTGTATAGTAGGCGTGCGACAAAATCGAGCTGGTTTCGAGAAGATGGAACATTATAAGCCGAGTTACTGAAATTAGGCACAGTTAGAGAAAATAATCATGAGTGAGGTGCCAGATGAGAAGGGGATGTTCAAGTGTACTTCAGAAAATGACTAATTAGGAGGACTACGATTCATCTTTAAAAATTCGTTCGTTTGCTTAAGCTAGGAACTTAATTACAAATTTGCCTTAAACTATTATTCGGAAATAGTGGTAACCACTACTCATAAATTTACTTTAATGTTAAGGTGACTATTAAGTTAATTATAATGCTTGGAATCACTTGCGTTCAAATCGGAAAGATAGTTGCTGAGATACGGAAACGGGACATAGTTAGGTAAAAAACCTTGAAGGAGGGGTCGGGGGGGAGGGAATGTTAAAGTGCCGTTCAGCAAATGACTAATTAGGACAACCACTATGCATCTTTAATTCATTCGTTTGGTTAAGCTAGGAACTTAATTAGAAATTTGGCTTAAACTATTATTCAGAAATAGTGGTAACCGCTACTCCTAAATTTAGTTTAATATTATAAAGGGTGACTATTAAGTTAAAGATAATGTTTCGAATCACTTGCGTTGAAATCGGAAAGATACTTGCTGAGATATGGAAACAGGGAATAGTTAGAGAAAACTTTGAAGGAGGGCCCCGGAGGAGGGGGGGGGGGGGGCGGATGTTCAAGTGACCTTCAGCAAATAACTAATTAGGAGGATCACTATACATCTTTAAAGATTGATTCATTTGGTTAAGCTAGAAACTTAATTTGAAATTTGGCTTAGGCTATTATTCGGAAATACTGGTAATTGCTTTTTATAAATACACCTTGAAGCAATGAATGCTGATTTTTACGATAATTTAGTAAAAATGGAACTAAATGGAGAAGTTCGGAACATTATTGCTGAGATATTACTGAGAAACTCAGATTTATAATAGCGGTATTCTGTATATAAAACAACAATTAAATGCTACGGATGAAGCTAAAAAAATGTTAAAAATGTTAAATGTAATTAGACCCTTACCCCTCGCCATTCCCGCAAATATGTAACAAATAATCTGTTAAATAAAGTTTTCTGTATTAGTCTCTATCATTATAATATATGTCCTGAGTGAACAAAAACGTGTCTGGAAATGTCTGAAACAGGTGGCGTTTGTGCAATTTGCCGTGATTGGATGGCGCTACATTAGCTTGGCTATATGCAGGTAACTGCAATCCATGTTGGCACTATTTCTTTAAGTCCTTATCTATGTATCGTTACTCTGATTTATTTAATGTGTTCCGAGAAGATATTCTACACAACCAACCAACCGAAGGAAAAAAGCGTATTTTTAATGAGTTCTTCGTGCATTTTAATTAATATTTCAAAAAGTAATTAAAATATTAAAATTCTGACGTTCTGGTACACCAGGAGAGGGTTTGGACTACCTAAATCTAAATTTCCAGCCTTCTAGGTGGGCTAGATTTTCCTAGCCATCGCCAACAGACAGACAGACATACACACACAGAGCGAAACTTTCTTTTATTAGTATAGATTTGAAATATATATATATATATATTATAAATAATTTCTGAACACTTTAAAACAAAATGAATCACGCTCTTAATTGTTAAATATGATATATTTTTAAAGAGAGAACTTTAAAGTAGTAATTTTTCTCAAATTAGTGATTTTGGGGCATTGCGAGCAAGAAAAAAAAAATAATTTCGATATTTTTTCATGAAATTTTCAGGACATAGTGTATGGATAGGCTCTATAAAGTGAACATAAAATTTTCATATTTTTCTTTTTTTTTTCGGGGGGGGGGGGGCGATCTTGGTGTTACATATTCGATCTTTGTGTTACATATTGCTAAACTTTTGAAAATTTTATATAAGCAAAATACTTTTATTTTTAAAACAGAAAAATGCTATAAATAAGCAGTTTTTTTAGGTTCAGTGTAAGGACAAGTTTCTCAAGTATAATTAGATACGAAATCTTTATATGCAGACATGCGTTTGGAATCATGCGCGCAACCTGTCATTTCAATTTTCTGTTCACTAAGTTTAAAAACCCCTATAACAACTATTTTCCTCCATTATGATCTGAAAAAAAAAATGTATTTACCTATTACCACCTTTTTAAAAATCGTGTTTTTGTATTGTATTCTTTTAAGATGCGTTCCTAATTTAGCACGTATAGTCGTCGTCTAGTCCGTCCGTTTCTCCACAAATAACAGCGCAAAAACTACCCACCCGAATGGTTTGAAATTTAATATATAGAATCGTTGCAGAATTTTGTCGAGTCATTTCAAATTTCATGAAAAATCAAAACTTAAAAAGATTAATAAGTTTTCTTCATTCTATTAAATCCTATCATACGTAATGAATTCAATGATATCCCATGATAGGTAATTCTAGTTTGCCATGGTGATGACGTCCCATTTAAGATGGAGTCATATGATTTCCGAATTACTGAAATTAAAAATCGAATTTGTATACTAAAATTGTTTAATTATAGCAATCCTATAATCTGACGTACCGACAGTTTTCTGGATATGTTTCCGTTGAAATAGATATTAAATGGAAAAAGAGTCTAAATATGAATTTAAAGTTCTGAAATTTTCAAAGCTAGGCTTAAGTTTCCCATTGGAACAATTTTCAGTAAATGTCAACAAAAAATTAAATGTTGCCAACTTAAAATGTACTTATTTTATTATACGGATGTGTATCCAATAAAGAAAAATCAAAATAAAATGGTAAATATAAAACATAAAAAAATCTTGAGAAATAATTATGGCACTAGTTGCAGTGCATGAAAATGACGTTAGCATATGCAAAATACTTGCGTATTCTTTACAAAGCTTGACTGCAAATTGCACATAACTACATAATCTCTTCAGTAAATATAAGTGCTGATATTTGTTTTAAATAATCTTCCACGTTGACTGTTTCCATTGCATCCTCTATAATAATGAGTTTAAGAAATATCTGCAGAAATTATTCTTCCTTTTTATGTGCTTCAAAAATGAAACATAAACTTTAAGTATAAGACGCTGTAATGTAAAATTGTAATCGAATTTAAGGAGCTCATACTGTAGGGTATTTTATGTTCCTGATAAAACTAAATTTTTCTATTAATAACATGCCACTTATGAAAAATATAAAACAATTGATGAAACATTAAATAAAATACAAAGTATAAGGACTGTGCGAGTTTTGAACCTATACCTTCCAGATAGACAGCCAACACTATAACCATTCAGCCATAGCTATTGTCTTGCTGATGCAACAAAACATTTTAAGTAGATATAACAGTGTTTGCAAGATTTTTATTTACTTTTTACTTTTCACCCGACTATAGGGCAGTTGCAATCAGCTGATCAACCATTGTATTCACTTGGAGGTAAGGGTAATTCCACCAATCAGAACTGCCTATTTGTACTGTTTACCTCCAAGGTGACGTCAATTGCAACTGCTCTATTTCTACCTTTTCGGTCTTGTCTTTTACTATACATTGTGTTTGGCAAATGACCCCAATGCCCGGGGATCTTCTTATGAAATTTTTTTCGGATTTGATTGTTATTTTATTTGATGGTTGTGTGAAAAAGTTTTAATATTTTGTGCATTTTTTACTTGTTTTATATGAAGGCAATTTTTTTTCTTTTTCTTTCTAATGCTGTTCTTTTTCTTTTTTCAGCTTGGGCTTCGGTCTCCCGATGCACTTGTCTGACGACGCCATGCCCTATCCGCGACCGGAATCCCGGTTGGCCGGAGAACAGGCTCGAAGAAGACGCCGGGGAAACCTCCCTAAAGAATCGGTGCGCATTCTTCGAATGTGGTTATACGAACATCGATACAGTGCTTACCCGTCCGAAAAAGAGAAAGCTAAACTAGCTGAAGACGCGAAACTCACCCAACTCCAAGTCTGCAACTGGTTTATCAATGCTCGGCGGCGGATTTTACCCGATATCATTCGCAAAGAGGGTCAAGACCCCCTGCAGTACACGATCACAAGAAAAAGTGGTGTGAATGTGGCAAGGTCTGTGCCAGCGACTAAATCGAGCAACTACATTCGTTCTATGGACCCTAGTAGCAGTCCTGTCTCGTTGACAGACGACAGTGTGACTGACATTGACGCTGACAGTGAGGACTCTGACACGTCCACAGCTTCATCCCAGATCAGTTCATCTCAGGAAGGTTGTCCTCTCAAACTCACAAAACGCTGGCAGAGGACGCACGAGCAAGAATTACTTCAGCCCGTTTCAGACTCATCGCTCCAGTGTTCACTCCTTCACAGTCCACCTGCGACGAACGATGAAGCAAATAGCTTTGCTTCTAACGATCATCCAAATAGCTGCTCCTCCCCTTCCAAAAACTTTGAGAAGGAACTCTGGACATCCTCCAATACCCCTCCGATGACTCCTCCATCTGCGTCCATAGACAACTCGCTCACTTGCCTTTACATTCTGGTCGATGTGGCATGCGAGGTGCGTGATCAAGAACTTCAAGCGAAAAGCAAAAATGTCAACTTATAATACATTGTCAAATTTTCATTTCAAGTGCCTTATTTAAACAACTCTTTCATCCAGGGCTAAGTTTCTTTAAATTTGATTTTATTTCATGCTTTTATTTTTTAATAATATGAACCCACTCCAGGGGTCGATCCAGGAAAAATTTGAGATAAAAATCTATTTAATAAAATGGGCCACTTCACAAAAATCTATTCCATAAAAACTTACTATTTATTATTTATATATTATTTTGTGATGTTTTAAAATGTGTAATTTGTAATCAAACAAGCTCACCAGAGAGGAAAACTTCAGCAAAAGGATTTAAAAAAGTTTTTGTTTATAAATTCTTGCTTCGAATTTAATTAACTGGATTGTAACTTTCGTTACAAAATGTTATTTTTCACAAAAATAACCTTTACTTTTCACAAAATAGGCCCTAAGAAAAAAAACCTGCATCGACCCCTGCACTCTGTATAAAATGTTTTCTGTCTTTTGTTTATTTACTGTTGTGTGATCCACGTCATCAAATAAAGAAAATTTATTTGAAGTATGAATTTATCAAAACCATCTGTATTTTGAATAATAATTTGAACATAAAATGACTAGTGGCTATTTTTGGAGAAACTTATAAAAATGTCATTGAACATAACTACACGTACGTGTGTTTAATGTGCATGTTTAGGTATGTTGATAGTAAAATAAATTTTCTCTTTAAGCAGTAACGTTTAATCTTTGGCTTTTATTTTAAAAGATCCATTTTAATTATTAAAGTACAAGATAATTAGAAAGTTCCTAGCTCACTGGGTGATACGTATTAATTACCCTAAAAATATTTCAGTTTTGGCTTGGATGGGCTACTTGCACCCATGTTCTGTTTCTTCCAATTTCCTAAAATTAGAATATTTCAGTTGTAGTGAAATTTGAAACATTTTAATCTCTACTGAGAATTATAAAATTGAAAACATGATAAAATTTCACGTCATTCTCAGTTTAACCTCTTGACTATGTCAAGGTTAAAGCTCGTGTGGTGAAATTCGTTCAGGTTTTATGTTAATACCAGTATTTCGGTGTAGCAATTTTCTTGTTATCTAGTAGTAGAATTTCTGTCATTAAATAAGTCAAATATTACTATACAGAAAAACTGGTTTTAAAATTAAAAGATCGTACATTGCCATAGTCAAGGGATTAAGAAGTTAGTTTCAATATTTACTTCATATGCATTATTAAAATTAAAAATTGCAAATAAGCATAATAGAAATTAATGCATATATTAATAATAGAAAAGTACGAAAGGAGGAGTAATTTGTCTCCCTCGTTGATTCAATTTTTCTACCTACTGAAGAAAATTTACTTCCATTTAAAAAAAAAAGAAAATTCTTCAACGTAAACTTCTGAAAGTGATATCTTTAGCCCTGGATGAATTTGACAAAGAAATTTTGTTCCTGATAAAATACTTTATAATGTCTCCAAATAGACATTGACTGATATCAAAATTAAATTTGAATGGTTTTGGAATGTGTATCCTCCTTGTGATTTTTATTTTATATATATATATATATATATATATATATATATATATATATATATATATATATATATATATATATATATATAATATGCATTTTTAATAGGCACAGCCATAACTGTTTCTTTGCCAATTTACTGTACTTTTTTTTTTTTTTTTTTTTTTTTTTAAACAGGCAATATTTTTATTCTCCAACATCTTCTGTAGTTACCCATACATGCATTTGGATGCCAATCATTCAACTTTTTGATTATTTTTATATTTAAGTCATTTGAAAATGTCTCTGAACGTTTTGTGCTATTTGGCACAATGCAAACTTATCATTTCATATTCTCTTTCAACATTCATTTCTTTATATCTTTTTAAGTGACTGTAAACATGAGGTCTGAATAATTCAGTTGCCAGCATTTTAAGAGTTTCGAATTTAAAAACTTTAAAAACTAGTGCCATATGAATGTAGAGGAAGTTAAACCTGAAATAACACCAAATTCAAAAAATCTTTAGTCTCGGTAAAAACTTGTTGAATTTCATTAAGTTATACGTTAAGAGCCTACACTAGTCAACATACAAATTTGCAAGTTAATGTTACATCAATGGAAACATTCTTTAAATATTGCTCATTTGGATTTCAATATTTTTAAGATTCTTTTTCCGTAGGATATCTGGAGTTTGTCTAACGTGACGGTTTCGTACTTTTTAGACTTTGGAGTTTCTTTCTGAAGGCACTTTCAATTTCGAAAAAAAAAAAAAAAAATACTCAGAATGAAACTGCAACCGAAATCGAAAAAGTTACAAAATTATCACTTTAAACGTGGACCTCGGATGTCTTATGCGACAAGAATCTTTTAAAAATATGGAAATCCAAACGAGGTATTTCCAAAACTCTTCCATTGGTTATACATTAACTTGCTAATGTCATCTTAACGGTATCAGTGACACAGCAACAAAGTAAAAGGAAAAAGCAATTTTTTGATATTATCCTACCTTGCTTTCAAAAATGAATACTCGAGACCGTTAATTCTGTTGAAGTACAAAAATACTACCTCATTGACCTGATATGTTTGAAATCCTCAGTTTAGTCGTAATGCTTAGGAAACTTTTGTGCTTTAGATAAATTTCCGTCTTCCATTGTCTGCTATAAGTCATAGAACGGGTTTAGCTAAAATAGAAATTTAGTTTGATACATGATTTGACGAGGGTAAAAATTTATTCACTCAATCCATAAAATCAAAAATATTTAGCGATTATGAGTTGTAATTTATGTACATGAAATTTTTATTTTGATAAAGAATATGAAAGATGTCCTATTCAGCCTGATGTATGAAAATGAGTCGCTAGGTTTCCCTCTTCCCAGGAATAATAAGGAAAAAAAATAGAATTAGATTTCCTTTCCAATACCCTTATCATAAAGTACCAAATATTTCACAAATCATCTTGCATTTCAATAATCGCAAAAAGTTTGAGTTTAAACTGTTTCTGTGAAAACTGAGCGTGATTTGTTAAATTTTCAATCAACGGAATTTATGACAGATTCATGTATTTTGACATAATCGAAGACTCCTTTTCTATTCTCAAATCTTGAGATGCTTTGGAATGACGTCATCATTAGTCTTCCAAGCAATTTGCCACTCAAATATTCTTATACTTACTCGACCAGTAATAAAATCTCAACATTAATAGCTGATCAAATTTTAACTATCCAACTTTCTGCTACATCAATATGGATTTAGTCCGCTAAAATAGTTTAGAAAGCAAATTGGAAAGACAATCTCCTTTTTCTTTTAAGCTTTACTTAAAATAGGCCATCAGATATAAAATACTTGTAGATTTCCCATTTGAAACATATGTTGCAAATGACAGAAATATAATATATATATATATGTTCCACCGGAACATGAACTTTAAAGTATAATCGCAAAAATTTCATTTACTTTGTCTCCTTAAGTAATGATTTTTTCGGGAATTGATTCATTTATCTATTAGCAATATTATACCACTGAAATTAAAAATACCATATAGTAGCCAATAACAGGTCTGAAAAGGATAGGGTCCCCTCTGAAGGCCCCCCTCTTAATATATACCCCTTTATAATTTTTCCATCCAAAGGATTTCTCTGTAGTTGTTCTGTTAATTCTTAAATCGTGTGTTTAATTATTTTCCAGAGGCAGAAGGGATAGACAAAGTGATACTATGTTTTTTCTTTCGCATTAAAAGCTATTTGCTTTAGTCGTAAGAAAAGTATAAATTACTCAAATATGAAAAGTAAGATCGAATTAGATTTGAAAGGGAAAGAATGCATTCATTGCTGAAGAATACTAGATGTATTTAAAAAAATAACAATGCTCAGCAACGAAGCATCTCTCTCTTAAGTCATTGACATATAGGAATAATTTGTTCTTCCATATTTTTAATTGTTGGAATATTTCTTTCAGCATCTGCTCAAAGTTGGTAAATTTGGCCTCAAGAGAAACAAATATTCCCACAGTCGTTGAAAGTTTGTATAGATAGTGTTCTGTTAGAGATTTTTATTCAATTTTTTGTTGGATTTGTGAGTGGTTACAATTATTTTCATGGAGTGGTCTTATCTTTTTGTAAATATCTTATTAATTCTCTTTTGAATTTTGTAAAATGTATGTAAAAATGTTTTTACACATCTATATAAAAAAGAATGAAAATGTCTCATTTGTTTTGTAAATCTTAAAAGGTATATTCCAGTACACAACCTATTTCTGATTGTAATTTATAGAAAGTTTATTCAGTTATTTCAATTTGTTATATGTATATTATTATTTGTGTTAATATTTTTGAAAAAGGCTACGCCAAAATATTTTCAATCAAATGAATTATTCAAGATAAAACATTTTTCCCCAATCAAAATTTTCACTTTTTAGTAAACTGCTTCCACCTCATTGATTATTTGTGTTTTCATTTTTTTGTTCTACCATCTAACTTGAGCCTGTGTATCTGGTGATTGCTTGTCAAATACTGTTCCTTTCTGTTTCTTTGAGCTTGATGTAACTGCTCCAAGTTTTGGATTGCCAAGCCTATCTTCTGCGGAAGTCATACAGATGTTGGTGCTAAAACTGTAAATTAAGTATTGCTTAGAAAACTTCTCCTTAGATTAGTTTGGATGACTGTAATTCTGAATAAGATCAACTTTTGAACTGTTTGACTTAGCTCTAAATAGATTTGTGTGTCTCCAGGCTTTTCTTAGTGAATTCCGATTGTACTGAAATGCAAGTGGATAGGGGTGCCTTATATAGACAGATAAAACTGACGTCATAGCTAATCTGCGATTCCTAGAATGTGTGCGCGTAGCCTTTCAAAGTGATTTCTATGTTTCTATATTTAGAGCTTGGCGTTTTTAGCTGCATATATTTTTTAGAAAAGTCATGCTACATATCTGCCCAAAATGTGCCTAGTCAGGACCTCAGTACGACATCACTGTACATTCCACACCTCATTGAATCGGCTTAAGCCACACAAAAGTTGTTTGTGGTATGGAATGTATTGGTTTAGTATAATGCTGCCACTTGGTGGTAAAGTGATAGTAAGCAAAAATAAAAGTGTGCTCATAGAAACTGTTTTGTGTCATTCTTGATGATTTCTTCCTTTCTTTCAGGTATTGCTATACGCTAGGATTGTTGTCACTGTCTTAATGGAAAGTTTGCTATTCGGCAAATAGGCATCATTAAGATTTTCTTTACATTCTTTCGGGCAGTCAAACATCGTACACAGAGGCGACACAACGCGCGACTTATTTTGAGATTCAACCTTGTTTCTTCTTTGTTTCCTACTTCTTCACGCACTTGAAAACATCCTCTCGCTAATGTTAATCCTATGGAGTATTATTTTTCTAATATGTCGTTTGCATTTCAATATTTTTAAACTAATTTTTTTTGCATTGGATAGCAGAGATCAACCTCTGTTTCCGCCGTTGATTACTTTTTCTATTTTCTTTCAAGATTTTTTTTTTTTTAAGATACTTTCACTTTTAGAACCGGTTTCGAAAGAGAAAGTATCTTCGTAAAAAAAAAAAAAAAAAAAAAAAAAAATAAAATCCGAAAATAAAATCGAAAAAGTAATAACGGCGGAAATAGAGATTGATCTCTGCTATCCAATGCAAAAAAAAATAGTTTAAAAATATTGAAATGCGAACGAGATATTAGAAAAATAATGCTCCATAGGATTAACATTAGCGAACGGTTGTTTTCAAGTGCGTGAAGAGGACCCTTAACAAAGGAGAAACCAGTGAGGATTTCTGAATTTGTCTACTTAAGTCGCTTGTCGTCTTTGATCGGCAATTTAATGTGGAATATTTTTCGTTATGCTTTTGTTACCACTTTGCCCTATTTAATCGCAGAAATCTGCGATTAAATAAGCCGAAGATTATTATTTAAAAGTAATAGCAACAAAAAAAAGCTTATTAGTTCGCAGCTATGCAAACACGAGTATACCCATGATGGGCCGGTCAGCAATATATTAACATTGTTTATTTCGCCCAATATCAAATGACACCTTTTAAGAATAAGATCACATATTTGTTTAGAATTAAAATTATAATAATCTTTTTATAAACAAATTATTCTTTAACAGCTAAATTCACGTCTTTTCAATGTCACTATATTTATCCTTTTATTGCTGCAGTTAACCAAACAAATGAAAATAAATATAAGGAAGTAATATATTCCTTTTAACTTCCCAGTGATGGCTAAGTTTGTCTTATTTCTCTACACACATCATTTTTCCCAGCAAATTGCACGAGAAAAAAAAAAAAAAAAAAATTATCTGCGGTTTCAGAAATGTACATTTAAGATTTATTTTTGTGTCCATGGGTAATTGTGCGTTTGTCACAATCCTTCTAGTTTTCCACTTATGTGTCAAATCTGGTATGCTATTTGGCGCGTCTGCTTTTTAAATTTTTCAATGTAATAAAGTGTAACCGTCCGTAATTTGCGTATGGCGTCATGGCTGGACGCAAGAAATGTATTTTGGCGATAATTATAGATCACTCCTCTCTGCGAAAGTGAAAAGATGTGCTGGCCATAGGAACTACACCTCTTTATATCCTTAATCATCTCTACTAATAAAAAAATTTCTGTGGACACTCATGAGCCCCTTCATTTTACGAATACAAGCTTCACAAATTGGGTTTTGTTTTCAATTGTTCGATCGCTTGAAGGAAGATACAAATGATAAATACTGTGACCAATCAACTATACTATTTAGATGTATTTCTAAAATGATTGAAATTGGATATGAATACAGCGGAATTCATAATACTAAAACTAATTAGTACCCATGTGTCATCTTCTATATGCTATGAAAATTCCCATGTACATAGGCAACAAAGCAAAAATGTAAAAGTTCTTTCTCATCAATAAAGGGCAATGTTTATTTCGGACCGTTTGTTCTGGGTCTGCATTTAAACCGGCAGAAATCGCGCTTACCCAGAGTATGAATGTGTTTACTTTGTCACAAATAATAATCGTTCCCTTATTTAGTTGGAGACAATTGTTATAAATTCTGCGTTAAAGGTGGTCATATTTGAGGTGGGGGAGGGGCATAGTTAAGTATTTAAAATTAAACGTTCCAAATGTGTTGCCTTTCTATAGCCTATGTAAATTATTTGCCTCTGTCAACGCAAACCAGACAGAAATAGAAGTACTACCCGTGGCAAAAAGTATGGAATCGGCATTCTCTGTTAGACAACTCACGATCAACTATGCATATCTATTATAATTAAAAGACTAATTATTTTCTTTTTAATGAATGATGAACATTAGTGAGATAAACCGGAAATCAGAAAATAAGCACTCTGTAATTATTTATAATATTTTTTTCTAAAATTTGTGCAGGAAAGTTTGAAATCACTTTGATTCGTGGAAAATAGTTTGGAATCACTCGCTTGTTTGTGCAAATTTTACATGCCTGTTGATCAGCCACTTCCCCCATACATCTAAAGGCCTATACTTCCCCAAGGTACGTTGACAGAAAAATGGCGGCTATCGTAGGCGGAATTTTTTAAGAGTTTGTACGGTCACCTGTATTTAGACACCAGCAGTTTCTAATGTTCGTATTCACCATCTACCTCAACCTAGAAATCCTGGATCGGTCGCTGAAATAAAATTCCCGATTAACCTGATTGCATCTGATCGAGGCAGAAATCCAATCACATTCATGAAACACCATTTGAGCATTCAATCCAGGTTTTCTAGGTTGAGGTAGAGGGTGAATACGAGCCATGAACACTCTTAGAAATGGATACTCAAATATCACGAAATTTGCTTCGGTTTTGACGAAACTGTTTCTTCCGAGTAAATATTTCGTCAAATCGAGTAAATTTCTTCCCTCAAAAAACGGAGGAAATGGATTTCGTCAAATTGCTTGTTCGAAAGAAATTGCAAAAAAAATTGGTGGTGTCGCCATCTATTGACAACTTTTGAAGCATCTGTAATTGACAGCGTTAAAAAGTAAGAAACATTTCTCAAGTCTTCAACCGGTTTCGAACTCACTATCTTCTGTGTGTGAGACCGCTGCTCTGCGTCCTACGCCAGAAGGACTTCGAATGAATTCGATTTAAAAATGTATCTATGGGATGTTGATGTGTGTTTATATTTTGAGAAGTATTTTTATCGGTGCTGTTATAATTTCTGCATGTTTTAATTAATAAGGCTAGATTATTATTATGGTTTTTCTATGGTTAATAAATAATTAGAGTATGGCTTGATTAATATAATTTATTAGAGAAATTTCCTTTGTTCAATGATAATTAGAATATGGTCTAATTTGTTGGTCAGAAATAATGAATTTTAAAGTGTATATTGGAGAAGAGTTCATCAGTTTTAGATAAGATTTTAACACCTTACTGTTTATAGAGGGGAAAGAGATTTTTAAATTTGATTGTTATATGAATATATTTCTTAAATAAAAAAGAGCTCCTAAAATTTTGATTTTTTTTTTTTTTTTTTTTTTTTTTAACTATTGGGAAAATGGTTGTTGCTTTCGCTCGAAAATGGACCAAAGGATGTTCGCATTTTACTATTTTAAGTTTTTAACGAAATTCTGTGACTTTAGAAGAGCTTTTTAACGAAATTCTGCAACTTAAGAAAAATTTCTTTGAATAGGCAATAGAAATGCATAAAATCGCTACAAAAATGTTAAAGTTACAAAAAGAATAGACGCAACTTATCAGATATGAAAAATAAAGTAGAAATTTAGTAATTTCATGTTATAGCGACCTCCAAGGATGAAATATTTTTGTTTCTGTTTTCACTAATATATTGTAAATTTGGTACTTTCATGTAATTTATTTTTATTTATTTATTTTTTTTGAACGATTTTGTAACAACAAAAATAATCTGTCGGGGGATGGGGAAACATTTTTGTCAAATATTTGAGATTTTCCATTTCATTAAAAATCATTTAATTTTGAGACTAAATGATTGTCAAAAATGACGAAATATAGCTCAAGAATTGCGGAATCGTCAAAAGTGAGTTTTATTTTTGACAGCGAGGAAACAGTTTCGTCAAGATATTTGAGGATTCGCGTTTCGTCAAAAACCACGTGACTCTGTGACGAAATGATTGTCAAAAATAACGAAATGAGGCCTGAGGATTGCAGAATCGTCAAAATTGAGTGTTTTATTTCTGAGAGTGAAGGTTTCTTTGACTTATTTAATTCTAGAAAAATAAAGCGGAGAAAACTTTCAGAAATTATTGGTATTCAATTTCAAGGGACCGTACAAGCATTTAAAAAAATCCTACGACAGCCGCCATTTTTGTCAGCGCGTTGGCCTAGTGTTTCAGGGGCAGTGAATCAGCTTAGTGTTAAGCAATGGTTTTACGCAGTTCCATGTCAGGTGTATATAAATACATAAGGGTTTATTTCTTTTTTGTTCAATTCAAATCAGTAGATGAAATGATACCTGTAAGAGAAGCTGGATTTGAAAATCAGAAAAGAGCTCGTTAAGCTTCTAAAACAGATATAATCGCAGAGAAGTGAAAAGAAGACATTTTTATGCTCACAATCTACTGTTTCTAAAATTTCAAGAAAGTTCCTAGAGCTTAAAGTGTGGAAAACTGCCTATGTTTTGCTAGACCACGAGCTACATCAGCGCGTCAGGATCATGCTTTATTTTTAAAAAGATGCAAGCATGAGTTTGAAAATAACTAATACGAATATTGAATGGACGAAAGCATCAAAGACAAATGTATCGAACAATGTTATGCAATAGATTAACCCTGCAACGCTGATCCTCGTATGCTCCTCCTTATTACAACAATACTTAACATTTACTCCAATCCAATACTTAAATCTTCTAGACATGGTTATGAATCTTCAATATCAAACAGGGTTTCACCAACTTAAAAACTATATAAAATTGCTCACATTTCATAGCGCGTTGAGAAAAGTAGATACTATACTTTTTGTAGTACAATAATAGTAGTATTAAAAAATTAATGGCTCAACGTATATCTTTCAAAATGAAGCTTGAAAAACCAATGCACACTGATAAAACTCCTTATTACTACAATATTGCTTATTACTATAACACTACAATATTCCTTATTACTACAATGCTCTTACTAATATACTTCTTATTACTGCAATACTTACTGACAATACCTCCAATACTTATTACCTTTTTATTACTGCAATTACTTACCAATGCTGATACGTATTTATTTCTAGCAATACAGTGACCTCTCACTTATACGACTTTCAGGGGACCGTAGAAAAAAGTCGTATAACTGAGAGAGTCGTATAAGTGAGAGACCGTCTTATTATACAAGTTTCAAACTTTATATGCATTAATTATTTTACCTATATTAAAAACAATAAGTTTTGAGTACTAAGAACATATTTTAACAACATTTATAAAATATATTAAAAAATTAAAAAAAAATATATTTAAAAATGTTCACAAAATAGTTCACTTACCACTATGTTTATTTTAAAGATTTACAAATCAGATTTTCTCAAAAAATGAAGTGATATCAGTTTATGTCTGTCGTCGACGAAAAGAGAAAATGTATTTTTTAAGTCTAAATAAAGCTTTTAAGCTATTTTGGGAAAAATCATTTTGATCAACATAATTCTTTAATGTATTTAAAGCAGCACTTGTTTCTGAAAAATTTACACCAGCAATAACATTGCTCTCATCTTCGTCATCCTCCTCGCTCAAGTCTTCCTTATTGATATCCTCAAAGATTTCTTCGGCAGTTCTCAGTTCTGACAGAAGTTTTCATCACATTCTACATAATCTTTGACATTAATACCTTCGTCCATAAACATTTCATCCCAATTTTCGTCATTAAAGGATTCTTATATGCTCTCAAAATTGGGTTCATTAGTTGAACTAGCTGTTTGGTCTTGTGAAACACAACATTTCCTAAAACATTTCTTAACTGTCTGCGATGTCACATTATTCCAGGTGGTCATTTGGCTTTTGTTAAATGGTAGGCACAAGGGAATTCCATACAACCACCCTCCGCAATATATTTCATCGTTACTAACACACGAAGGTAGATCAGAAATGTTATTCATTATTGATAAACACTTTAACACTAGTGAAAGGATAAAGCTAAGAAAGCTTGAATGATTTGTACTTTAAAGATTATAAAAATGAATTCTTGAGTGAGAAATGTAAAATCGCCTGAACTGTTAAAAGCGTCGTACAAGTGAGAGAAGCAGTCTTATAACTGAGAGAAGTTTAGCATTATTTCCCATAAAGCGTGGACGGGACCAAGAGAATTCGGTGTATAACCGAGAAAGTCGTATAAGTGAGAGGTCACTGTATTTGGATAAATAAAATTATGTAGCATAATTGTGAATTCCTTTTTTGGTTAGTCTTGTGATGCAGGTCAGTCTTGCAGGGTTAAATGAAGATTGTTATAGATAAGCCCAAGCTGATAGTATGGCTCAAAACAAGCCAGATGATGATTAGACAAAACATACCAGGACTGGTCTGTTGCTAACTGGATTAAAGTGGTGTTTAGCTATGAATAAAAAATGTGTATTGGTGCAGGTGACATTGTGAAAAATTAATTTGAAAGAATGAAGTCTATTCCAATTTTCGTCTTAAGTTCCCTTACTCAATCAATATTTTGGGCTGTATATCTTCTGAGAGAACTGGAAGACTCTATGGAGTGCGAATTCGGAGAAATATAATTCAATTTTAGAAGATTTCCAGTTTAGAAGATCAGTTTGGAGAAAGTGGTGTTTAATGGATGACAGTGATTCGCGCCGTAGATCCCGAAAAGTGAAACAATTTCTTTCAGAAAATGATATCCTAAAAATGGTGTGGCCAGCATGTAATCCCAATATCAATGCTATCGAAAATATATGGTATATTTTGAAAGTCATGGCTACAGCGAAAGTTAACAGAAATCACCCACTCGTGGACAACCAACGGTATTGGCGCACGAAGTCCACCAGAGGAAAAAAAAATTCTGCCACTTACCGGACCATGGCCAGAAGACCGGGCCCAGGTAGCAACGGGGTAAGGAAGATCCTGCCGCCCCCCCAGCTGATCCCGACAAACCTCGAGAGGTAAGCCGTTGGTCTCCGTTCCGATGACGAAAATAAATTGAATTTAAAGATATATACAATATTAATCACATACGCTGCTCAATTTCGATTGATGTAGATCGTAGCTCTATCTCCCTGCGCGGAGAAAATTTTCGTTAACTAAGTAACAGTTGGGAAGACTTCACAAATTGTAAAGTCTTCCACCATCTTCAAACCTGAACCAATCAGAGACTGGCTCCCGCGATCTTAAAAGTTTCGCTGCAGTTTTTGGCAACGTTTATGCGCCCAGCTGGCAAGTGTGCTTGTGTTTTGGTTTCATCGGAAATCTAAAACATCTCTCTTCAACATTATGAGACGTCGTAATGAGATCTAACCGTGTCAAGCTTTCTTATCGCGATATGCTTTTTACTATTTTAAGTAATTGCACCCTCATTTGAAGTGATTAATGAAGAAGTACTGGAGTTAAAAACGTCCATGGCTCTTGTGATAGCTAAAATCTACTTCGACACTCGTTATAATCGGATGAAAAGGTATCGTAATTTCATATCTTTATCATCTCTGATTGGTTTGAATTGGATTAAATTGTGTATGTTTTCATTTTGGTTTTCAATATTACTGACAAATAGTCAGTCTACATTTTTTGTGGATTATGTGTAATATTTCATCATGTCTCCTCAAGAAATAAAACTTTAGTTGTTATATAAATATGTTATCACTGAAGCCCTCATATACAGTAGTGCTTTTAGTCATTCCTTTTGTACATTCAAGTTTCATAAGGGATGGGATGCAATCTTTATGCAACCGTTTTCTGTATTACTATTTTCTAGAAAATCATCGATCTAAAACAAGTTATATTTCCAATCTTTTCGATTTTTGATGAAAATTGCTAGTCATACTTATCTTATGTTACAACCCACCAAGGGGTGTCAACTAATAAACCAGCGTAATGACGGAAGCCTAAAACCCCGAATTGGCCCCTCTTCTTTCCTGCAAATTTAATTTTTCAATGTCACCTAAAAGTTACTTCACCTATAAAAGTGAAGAGTCAGAAAAGCAACGGTGCATCCACAATAGTTCTTTGTAAGCTTAGATCCAAGAGAGTTTTTTGTAAATTCTTTCAGAGTGTTTTATTTTTGTGGAATTTGAATTGAAATGTCAATAGTAGACAGTTTCCGAAGATATAATCGATTGAATTTCCTGAAGATTTACCGCATGGACACAAAGCTGATTTACGTTTACCTATTTTATATAGAAAAGCTGCCATGTTGCTTAAGTAATATGCTAGGACTGGGTGTTCACAAATAAAATCTGGATTCACTTTAAGAATAATGTAGGTATCCCTCCCTTTTAAGGAATGGGTCCATGAGCGTTGCCAATCATCGAGAGCCTTTTTAGTAAAGAAATTTTTGACTATTGAAGTTAGAATTAAGATATCTAGTTTTTCGTTATACTCATTTTCAGTTATTGCAGGCTTTGCGAAAGAGTCTTCTCTTTCGTTACCCACAGTTCCGACATTAAATTTAGTTCATGAAATAGAAATCGGTTTTCAGGAATGGTTAAGTGGGTTTTGTAGGTACTTTTAGGTAGATTTCGTAAGAAATACTACCTATTACATTCTCACCTAAGTTGGAAATTTTGAAAAATTTTTGCAGATCTACGCCGATCATGACTCCCAGAACCCAAAACCACCCCCAGTTCAAAAGTTTATATATATATATATATATATATATATATATATATATGTCACTTTTTTCTGACCACGATAACTGGAAAAATTCTGCATAAATCTCTTCCAAACTGATACATAAAATCAAGGGTCATAAAATCTCGGTCAAGTTCGTTAATGGGCAAAATCGAACCAAGGGGGGGGGAAATGGGGGGGCTCTTTATGAAAACAGAAAAATCCTCATAATTTCTTTATTATTATACGTATCGAATCCGTTTAAAGTTATTATTACTTCTAGGAAAAGGGCCGAAAATGTATGTATGGCAGAATTTTGATATAATTAAAAATGGCCCCAAGGGGGGGAAAAAAGGGGGGGTTTTAGGAGAAAAAAAATCATAGCTTCGTCAATTCACAAGATATCAAATCCGCGTAAATTTATTATTAATCCTCTTAGTATTATCTAAAACTTTTATATTGACAAGTTTTTTATAGGACCAACCGTTATAGCAAAAAAAAATTAAAAACAAAACAAATCCCTGACGGCCCCGCCTGCAAACAAGTTATTTTTCGAAGTAGGCGGTTCCAACTCCCGCATCTTTTCGAAACTGATACATAAAATCAAGGATCATAAAATCTCGGTCAAGTTCGTTAATGGGCAAAATCGAACCAAGGGGGGGGAAATGGGGGGGGGGGCTTTTTGTGAAAACAGAAAAATCCTCATAATTTCTTTATTATTATACGTATCGAATCCGTTTAAAGTTATTATTAGTTCTAGGAAAAGGGCCGAAAATGTATGTATGACAGATTTTTGATATAATTAAAAATGCCCCAAGGGGGGGGGGGAAAGGGGGGTTTTAGGAGAAAAAAATCATAGCTTCGTCAATTCACAAGATATCAAATCCGCGTAAATTTATTATTAATCCTCTTAGTATTATCTAAAACTTTTATATTGACAAGTTTTTTATAGGACCAACCGTTATAGCAAAAAAAATTAAAAACAAAAAAAATCCCTGCCGGCTCCGCCTGCAAACAAGTTATTTTTCGAAGTAGGCGGTTCCAACTCCCGTATCTTTTCGAAACTGATACATAAAATCAAGGGACATAAAATCTCGGTCAAGTTCGTTAATGGGCAAAATCAAACCAAGGGGGGAGGGGGGGGGGGGCTTTTTGTGAAAACAGAAAAAAACCATAATTTCTTAATTATGATACGTATCGAATCCATTTAAAGTTATTATTACTTCTAGGAACAGGGCCAAAAACTTATGTATGACAGATTTTTGATATAATTAAAAATTGCCTTAAGGGGGAGAGGGAAGGAGGGTTTTAGAAGAAAAAAATTCATAACTTCGTCAATTCCCAATATTTCAAATCCGCTTAAATATATTATAAATCCTCTTAATATTATCTAAAACTTTTATATTGACATGTTTTTTATAAGACCAACTCTTATAGCAAAAAAAAAAAATCCTTGCTGGCTCCGCCTGCAAACAAGTTTCGTTTCGAAGTAGGCGGTTCCAACTGCAGCATCATCCGCAAAAAGGTCATTTCTTCCGCAATTCCCGACAAACAGGCACCCCACGTTCTGCGTCTTCGAAATCTACCTGTGCCTGTAGGCCGAGCCGTCAGGGATTTTTTATTATGTAGTTTCTCGGGAAAGCAAAGTTAAGAGCTGCTAATGAAGATTGACTATCTGTAATGATCAGGAGGGAGTTGTATTTTGATTTTTTGAACCAGTCTGCATTTTTTATAGCTACACCATACAGTTCCGCTTGGTAGATTGAATTTGTGTCTTGTGGAGTGGTCATAAGTCATAAATAAAAATATTGTTCCTTTGAACTGTAAATTCTGAAGAAATCCATTACTGAACCATCTGTATAAATTATTTCTTGATTATTGGATATTTCTTATGAATTTGATTCTATTATTTGTAGGTAGCTAATCTGGTACTATTCTGGGAAGGCAAAAGATTTTTCATTCTGCATCAGCTTTGAATTGTTAATTGTGTAATCTTGAATAACTAACTTTCTGCTTCCTTTAGAAATTTGATTACAGCCAAGCTCATTTCCAATTAGGATATCTATCGGTATGGTACCAGTCAATATGTTTAGTGCGTCAGCTGAAATAACGTTCGGATTAGAAGTAGTGCAGTTCTTTGAATTGACTTTAACTTTCCGATGCCATGGGCATTAAGATGTGGGAACCAGATATCTGAGGCATATAAAATTTGTTTTAGTACTAAACAATTGTACCATGTTTTAAGAATTTTTGTTTTCAGACCGCCCTTTAAAAAGTGAAGACGTCGATAAGCAGCCAAAATCAACACACAAACTGACTCCATGCAAAAATCTTGGGCAGCCATCGATCCAAAAAAAGCGCGAAGACATTGTCAAAGCGATCATGAATGGTTTGAAATTTAATATATGTAATCGTTGCAGAATTTTGTCGAGTCATTTCAAATTTTATGAAAATCGAATCAAAACTGAAAAAGATTATCAATAAAAGTTTTCTTCATTCTATTAAATCCTATAAGTGATTAATTCAATGCTATCCCATGATAGGTAAGGATTCTAGGTTGCCATAGTGATGACGTCCTGTTTTAGATGGAGTCCTGTTATTTCCGTATGACTGAATTTAAAAACCGAATATGTCTACTAAAATGGTTTAAATATAGCAGTCCTATAATGTGACGTGCCGACAGTTTTTTTGGATAGATGTTTCCGGAGAAATACACATTAAATGGAAAAGAGTCTCAATATGGATTTCAAGTTGTAAAAATGTCAAATCTAGGCTTAAGTTTCCCATTGGAATTTTCAGTCAATGTCAACAAAAGATAAAATGTACTTATTTTATTACGGAAATGCATAATAACAGACGCTAGAATTAATTTCAGTGAAATCATAAGGATGAATTTTTGACATTATCTTGCATGGTATATTTTCGCCTAGTATGTAACCGAATTGTAATGAATTGTTTGTAAAAGTATTAATTTCATAAAATCCAATGAATATCTGTGATCCGTTTGGTCATGTGGGGACCTCCTTTCTGAAGAAACATGACAAACAGCTTTCTATGCAGTTTAAAATTTCAACCGTAATTTTAGGAAAAAAAGAATATGTTCTAGACACGCGTAAAATGGCATTAAAAATGATAGGAAAGTAAAAAGAAAGTAAAACTCTAAACCTAAGGGATCAGAATTTGCAAGAATTTGTCATTAGTGGAGATAGATAAGTTTACAAGAATGGGAAAAATTCTTTTTTTCTATCTTCAGAGAGTGGACAAAATGCATTTAGGGGCCCCCTGAAAATATGTGCCTTGTGATGATCAGGTTCTACAAACGTACTGACATACTGAGAAACACTCACATACAAACGCCTTACTATTGGCTACTAAATTATTTTCTTCCCACATGACTTCTTCTATACCTGTCAAATTTGGGTATCAATATGCCAAAGACGAACTGACTGTGAATATAAATGATGTCGTTCAGATAGATGAAGCGGCGGATTAATTTGACGTTTATCCACTTCAAGGTCGGGAAATCGCTGCGAAAAATGGATATTCTCCAGGGCTGCGGAGTCGGAGTTAGGCCTATTTTGGGGCAAATGAGTCGGAGTCGCTAAAAAACAGGCCGACTCCGACACCAGCTTGTTTTTTAGATAGTTTGAAGTGAAATTAAACCAATTCTATGTAATTTTAAATTTATAAACTGAATTATTTTTTTTTATATTTGGACTATATATGCAAGGAAACCCAAGTTAAACAGTCCCAATATACTGCTCAGTGTACAGCATATATGAAAATTGTTTTTAATTGAAATCTCTGGTTTATATTTTGTATTTAGTATATAGTTCGTTACAAGATGTTATTTTTCACATAAATATAATAAATTTCATAAAATACCCTTTACTTTTCACAAAATGGGTCCTAAGAAATAAAACCTGCATTGACCCCTGGGTTGATATGCACATCATATGCTTCAAGGTCAAACAGGAATGTAACAGCAGGTTCCAGTGTTGCCAGTTGAGGGGCTTTTTTAAATTCTGATTGCTTGATCGCTGCATTTTTTTTGGAAATAGTAATATTTCCTTTATTTAATTACAAATTTAATAAAGCGACTATTACTATTTCAAAATAAATGACAGCAATGAAGCAATCTGAATAATAGGAATCAACAGGGAATACTAGTACTTTAGCCTTCCCGGAGTCGGAGTCGGTTCCTTTAAAATTTCAGGAGTCGGAGTCTGAGTCGGTCATTTTTCCCACCGACTCCGCAGCCCTGATATTCTAAATATTCTCCTTTACGTCCTTAAATTCATTTAATAGCGAATGGCTTAGAAATAGCGTCCGTTTATGTTGGATAATTTCGCTGACGCATTATTATCGCGTCGCGTTTATGCATTAGGATATGCAGGGTGTCTGTCTCTTCGTTGACCCATAGCTAAATCCTAAACCGTTCATTAAGGCTGTTCGTCAGTGAACTTTCCGATTCCCCTCGCTCATGTTAATCCTATGGGCTTCGGATGCATTCGTATATTTAAAATATCTCCTCCGGAAATGAATAGTTTTAAGTTCTGTTTTCTGTGTACACTTCTTAACGGATGTCTCTTATTTTCTTAGCTGTCAAAAGGTTTCTAAAATTTATACTTAATTTTATGTGGAGTGTTAAAATTTTATTCAGTGTCAAGATTTTAGCACATAAAATTATAAATGAAGCACCTATTTTCGAAATATTTTGATAACTAAGAAAAAAAAAGAGACATTCTTTAAGAAGTGTACACAGAAAACAGAAGTTAAAAATATTAATTTCGTGAGGAGATATGCATCCTATGCACACAGGATTAACATTAGCGGGGGGAATTGGGAAATTCACTGACGAGCAGCCTTAAGGTGGTTATCAAATTCCCTGCTCAACAACGCGAAACTTTCTGCCACATTTTTTGACTCATTTTTAAACGTAATGCCATAAAATTAACAGGTCTGACTATGGAAGCGCTTTGGAATTGAATTGCGTTTTTTATTTTTGATATTTAATTACTTATCGAGTTATAAGTGATTCTTGTCATGTGACCACAAGGTTTTCCCCTTTCTTGCGCTGCAGCGTCGGGAATTCGGTTCAAAATATCTACTTTGACAATATTTTCTGAAATATCGTATGCCTTTTTGAAAAAATGAAAAACGTCTTTCGATTATATAGTTTCTGAATAAAAACACCTGCCAATTTTCGAACAAAAATGAATTCAAAAATGTATCAGAAAGTAGCTCTTGCATACTGCGCAAATTGACGCAAATGCCTTTGCGTTTAAAAATAAGTCAAACTGTGTCAGAAAGTTTTGCGTTATTCAGCAGATCATTTGATAACCACCTTAAGTCTAAATCCGGGACTGAATCAGGAAAATCGAGAAACTTGGTCACTTATTGATGATACAAAGACTTGTTTCTACATGTTTCATTACAGGAAAAGCAGTGAGCATTTTATAATGTAAAATTAATTTGGATATCAAATTAGGCCCTACTGCCTATCGCAATAAATTTAACCGTTACTTTAACAAGTTGTAACATCTAAACATATTACTTTAAAAGCTTTCCACTTCACCAATTAATTACCTATGAGCATAACAATGAGCTGATCAAATCATTAACTGCAACTGCTTAAATATTTATCTTTTATGTAAAAAAAAAAATAATAATGCTTGGTGTGTGGCTCATTTCATTATTCAAATAATCAATACATTAAAAGAATATTGTCATATTGACTGCATTATTTGTAGCTGAAATGATATTTAATCTAACGATAATTCTTTTTCAAACAAGCAAATAGTAGTTATAATAGAAAAGTGCGCCGAAAATCGCTGAGTAGATTTATTGATATCAAACTGCCTTATTATATAGTTTTCATTGCATAGGTTCAGCAAGAATCGGTACATATCATTTTGACATGTGTTGTTCAAAGTATTATAAAGTTTAGTGAGAAAGCGTATTTTATTCCTTATTAGCAGCAGTTGAGTCTGAAGCATTTCCATTTTAAAAATACATGCTCGATTCCTGTGAAAAAAGTTTCAACAAATTCCTGATGGCTCAAATTTTACTTTCCGCTCCTGTTTCAAATTACGACCTCGAAACACACGTGGAAAAGCCGACTGAAATTCTAAAAACTTTTGAAAATATTCTTTTCAAATGAAATTCGATTTATCCGAGGCTCTTTTCGATCTATAAATAAATGGGTGCATTGTGGTGAAGTTTTTGTAAAATCTTCGAATAGCTGGCGATTATAACTAGCGAAAAAGAAAAAAAGTCGACGAAATGCATTGTTCTATAACGAAATCCATTGTTCCAGACAAAAAATTAGTTATAGAGAGAATAATGAAAAAAATCCTATTTAATGTGTAAATTTTGAAAAAAAAATATTTTTGAGGTGTTTAATTAATATTTTGAAATGTTGAACACTAAATATTAACTCGATATTATATTTTTTAATTATTTAAACAGTTTTAAAACGGAAAATAAATATTTATTTGAAAGCACAGTAAAAAAAACGCATAAGAAAAACTTCCATTTGTTGTTGACGAAGAAAGTTGTAACTTTTGGTCGTTCTGATTTCCAAACTGTTACACCCTGATAAAAATGTTCGCACTTTAACAAGGAATGCAGATTTATAGATTCCACATGGTTTTGAAGCTTTTTCTGAACAAATGATTATTTTTAATCTAATCATGGGGGAAAGTGAACGTTCCTGTTAAAAATTTCTTATAGAGAGAAATTCGCGATATGGAAGTTCGTTATAGAGAGACTCAAGTGCTTTTAAAGACTTTCCGCTGAAAACTTATTTGAAATCAAACAAAAAGAATTGTAAATTAAACTTTTTTAGTTTTTACTGCTCATGATGCCACAAACGTTTACATGTTGCAAATATGTAATGTAGTACAACTGTTTGTGCTAAAAAACATAATTGTCATATAAAATTTAATTCTGCCATTTATCATCACTTGGCCTCAAATTAGACCCTACTGCCTATCGCAATAAATTTAACCGTTACTTTAACAAGTTGTAACATCTAAACATATTACTTTAAAAGCTTTCCACTTCACCAATTAATTACCTATGAGCATGTCAATGAGCTGATCAAGTCATTAACTGCAACTGCTTAAATATTTATTAATTTATTTATCTTTGAAATCCCTTCAAAAATTAAATTCATAAATTCAGTCTTGAGGTGTGCACGGGCCCGAACCGGACCGGTCTGAACGAATGCAATCTTGGCCCAGCCCGACACAATTTCTGCAAAAAATTACAATTTTTCTTAATATACAATTAATATTATTTTAAAGAATACTGCATACATATTTATGCGAAATTGTTACAGTATATTTCAGATATATATTTTGTCCGCAAGCCATAGAATGCAGAATAACAACAATAATGATCATTTAGACTCTTAGACATTCAGATAAAGACTCATTAAAAATAATGTAGTTTAGAATAAATGAATAAAGATGGTTAAAAACATAACTTTTGAAGCTGTATAATAAAAAAGAAGGTAGATTTTTTAAAAATATTTCTCTGTAATTTATTAAAGTATATTTCCAACTATTCCGTTAACAAAAGTTGATTATCACTATTGTTTTTACAAAAGCAATTCCCTGCCTGACACGTCCTGAGAACAATTAAATCTAGCTCCGGCCCGGCCTGAGTATATTAAAAAAAAATGCAAGCCTGAGCCCGGTCCAAGTCTGCTAAAAAAAATAACTCTGGGCTCAGACACGATGCAACTGTCCGATATACATATCTCTACGCTGGACATGTTACATTTCTGTATTCATGATATCAAACTAGCATCGGCTCTTGCAGCGCATTTGTAACTTATTCCCGGCCCAGCTAGGTACATTGAATTTTTTTCATATCTTCTCGGCTTAGTCCAATCAACACCTACTTGATTATCTACAAAGCCTTCGAACGAATTTGTGACGTGACTGTTCGAGGACCGTTTCCCCCCTATGAAACTCCGCGCTCTTCTTGTGCGTTAAAAAGTAATGAATTGTTATTTATTTTTCGAATTTTCTCACTACATGATTTTATTTTATAGACAATTAAGTCAAACATTTATCTCTCATTCTCTTCTTACTTTGTAAACAAAAAAAGTTATTATTATTTTTATTTGTTTAACAGTTTTTCAAATTTGATAAATTCAAATTTTACCAAATACACATTAGTAAGTTAAAGTTTAAATATTTTGCTGGAGATTTTTATTTACAGGAGTTAAATCACATTAATTAATGCTTAAAGAAAAAATGAATAAAACATTAATGCATTACGGAATAGTTAAAAAGCGTAATTTTAAGCCAATTTGTAAATTTATTAATAATAATTATAGACCAGATATATCTCACAAAAAAACTAGTCGTTGAGGGCCACCGTAATACTTACCCATCATGGATATGCATAATGTAAAATATTAAAATAAAAAAGGTGTAAACTACTTATAAAATGCATTGCAATTCAAATAAAATCGAGGCTTGATGACGTCACAAACTTTAAAGGCTCGATTACTGAATTGCTTGAAAGAAACATCCTTATAACTCCAAAAATAATAATCCTATTAACTAGCGGTTTATTGCATCTGATTAAGCGTCAAATTTCCAATTAAAATATATCTTTGAAGTGAAATTTGGATGAAATACAGGGTCATGAAAAATCGAAGAGTGTGGAAAATAGGATTCCAAATATCTCGGCAACTCATTATCCGATCGACTTCATGCTTTATGCAAATTTTATGTTTTTTTATTGTCTTTTATATTCATTTCTTAAAATAACCAATTTCGAAAATTTTTATATACCTTTTATCAGAACGAATATTTCGAGAGTCCGAAAAAAATAGTTCCGGTTAATCGAGATTATTGAAATGAAATGGGCTTCTTCCCATTATTACATAATAAGTACATACCAAATTGCAAGTCTCTATCTCAATTTTTTCGGGAGATAGAGCGTTTACAGACACACACACAGACACACAGACGGACGGCAATTTTTTTTCTAAAAATATATTTTTCGGAATCTCCAGTGTCTGAAACGTGTAAATCCGTCAAATTTTTTTTTTCGATTTTCAAAACGATTACAAGACTTACCCTATACTACGTATGATGGGTAAGTAAAAAAAAAGGTTTCAAAATAATTTGTTTGTGAAAATACTTTGTATTTTCAACATTTGTTTTTTCTTTCGCAAAATTGTTAAAAGTTCAATTTATTTATTTATTTTTCTAATATTATTTATTGATGAATAAATGTAAGTTTTTATTCATTTCTGAAAAGTAATATTTAAATAGATTATTGAAAATTTCATTTTTATTTCGATTTTTTTTTATGAAAACAGTTTACATTATCACCTTTTCTTCATTTATAATTAATTTATAAAATTAACAAAGTGTTGTTCTTTTTATGTAGGAGGATATTAAAGATTGTAAGATTAGTGTTTTACTTTGATAATTCCTAAATTTTCTGTGTATTTATTTACATAACTTTCTTCAAATATTTTTACTTGCTTTTGATAATACTGAACATAAATTATCTTAAAATATCTAAGAGCCTATAATAATATTGCTATGGTTATAACTCGTAATTCTAAAGACAATCACTCTTTATAATCCATAATTGTTGGACATATGTTCTTTTAACAATCAAACTACATTAAATATTGCACAATTTTATTGTTATTATTATTATTTATTATTTACATTTCTAAATGTTTCTGAGCTTTTAACTATGCATGTTTTTTCGATTGCATTATAATGATATTTACCTATGTTACTAATATACTATTTTTATAGTATTTATTCTATAACTTAATTAAAATAACAAAAGTATTATGAGCAAACAAGTATCATTAACTTCATCTTAACAAAGCATTAATAAAACTACCAGGTAATATTGTAAACAATGCTATTTTGGTAACTATCAATAATGAATATTTCATTATCTAAATAAAACATATAAATAGAATAACAAATTTAAATTAATTGCCTTAAGTTTTAAAATATGTTGAGGTGCTATACCTACAAGTGTTACCTTCAAGACAAAAATTCATGTTGTTAAAGGTTTAGTAAATTTAAAGTAATGTATAGTAAATAAATTAATTAAAATAATAAAATTATACAGCTTTAATATAGTTCAAAGTTTAATTGGATTGTTAAAATATGAATATTTTATTATCTGAATAAGATATGTATGATACATAAACTAAAATATTAAATTTTGATTAAATTAGCTAAGTTTTAACAGGGGTCTATCTAGGAAATTTTTTAGGCCTATTTAGGCCCCTTCAGAAAATTCCATTTAATAAAACTGACCGCTTCACAAAATTTCTCTTGATAAAATAGGTCCCTTTACAAAATTCCATTCCATAAAAACATACTCTCCATTAAGTATTTTTATTTTTAGATTTTAAAATGTGTCATTTGCAATAAAACAAGTTCACCAGAAACAAAAACTTCAGCAGGACTTAAGGAAGGACAGAAGGAAGTTATTTTAAATGCTTGGTTTGAATTTTAGTAGCTGGATTTCATCTTTCGTAACAAAATGTTATTCTTCACAAAAATATAATAAATTTCACAAAAATATGATACATTTCACAAAAATAACTTTTATTTTTCACAAAATGGGCCCCAAGAAAAAAGCCTGCATCGATCCCTGTTTAATAGTAGTATAGTACCAAAAAATGTTAAATTAATTAAGACACTAATTAAGTACTTACAATTTTAATAATATTATGCATTATTTAAAGTTGTTTAACATTCAGTTTGATTATTAAAGTTAAAATATAATATGCACACAATAGAATTACCGAACTGACTAAAAAACTATTATTAGTATTTATTCTGTAACTTATAAAACTGAAATCTATAGATATATATATATATACACTAATAAATTTTATTTACATTCGATAAGTTAAAAAAAATATCCAGTGCTAAAATTTATAAATTAAAATTCCAACAATTAAAAAATGAAGCGTTCAGTAAAATTATAAAGTAATAAAATAGAGAAATTGCAATGCTAAAATATCCATTATTTAATGTTGTTTAATTTGATTGAAAAAAATATCACGCTAGACTTACTTATCTGACTATTATTAGTATTTATTCTAAAACATATTAAAAAAATAATAATAATATGACAAATGAAATATCATTCACTTAATCTTCAAACCACTGTTAAAAACACAATGAAATATTTTTACAGTCAAGCTAATTTTTAAACTACGTTAAATAATTTATTATTATTAATATTATTATTTATATTTTAAAATTTTGATAAACTTTCAACTATGTAATTGAAAATACAGTAAAATAAATGAATTACAATAGTAAAATTACATAACTTTAATATAGTTCAAAGTTCAATTTGATTCTTAAAAGAAATGTATAATGCAGAATAGATTTATCTATCTTAAATAAAAAACTATTTTTAGAATGAATTCAATAACATAATTAAAAAACAAAAATTGCCGACAGATATATCACTTAAAAGAGCATAAATGCATTCCAAACTCGAAGCAATAATTATGTTTTTGAAAAATATGATCATTGTAAAAATTGCAAAGCAATCGCGTTTCAAACACGTGGTAAGTTACTCAGTATATCAAAAGCAGGCAAACATATTAAAAGTAAGTAATATAAATAAGTAAATGCATACAGATATTTAAGATTTATCAAGATAAAACACTTACTTTATTATAAGTTGATTAAATTATTCTGAATTATCCATAAAATTATGTAAATGGCGCTTGAAAACTACTCGAAAATTCAATTTCCTGTCCTTTTCCCTATGAAAGACCACAAGTGGTCAGGAAATTCCATCCGAAGACTTTGTAGAGAATCAAGTGGGTGTTGGTCCAACCCGTTTAAATTTGTTATATCGGGTCGTTTAATTCTTTTATCTACCCGACCCGGCCCGTTAAAAAAGTTGTCTTTAGTGTTCTGGCCCGGACCAGTTTGAAAATTTGTCTTTATTTTGCCGGCCCGGGCCCGTGCAGATCTATAATTCAACCCCATTTTCAGAGGACTCTATCTCAAAAGGGACACTTCTGATTGGATCACCGATAGTACCACGGGAGAGAACCCACCTTAATTGACCAGAAAACTCTTGTTTCATGTCAAGCCTCTTCCGTAAAAGTAAAAATAAAAGCAACTTTCAAAACACCTACTTTGCGTAAGATTCGCAACTATATCCGGTTGTAAGGTAAAGTCCCGGTACACTCAAATAACTCTTGAACGGATAAAGCTAGAATTGTGAAACAAGCGTCTACCTATACTAAAACGACTAGCGCTATCCTATAAGAGTGGCTTCCGCGACCCTAGTAGCGAAATTTGGAAGTTATCAACCCTATATCGAAAAAGTAACAGGTAGCGAAAAAATTGCCAATTACAGAAATGTAGAGTATCCTCAATTTAGTATAAAATGACGTATTCTATGTAAAGGTAACTTTATTAGAAGCTCTGCGAAGTTATTTTTTCGATAACCAGTCACTCATCTCTTCTAGAAGTGTGGATTATAAGGGATATGCATATTTTCTACTAAAACTAACATATGTAAACATGGTACAATTTAGAAGAAATTCAAGTTCAATATTCCTAATGTGTCCAAAACGATGCACTTATCTTGGATTTACATACACAGCTGCAGAGGGTGGACACATTCAGCATACTTAAAACTTATAAAAAAAATAAATTGCACCCTATTTACACGTGTTTTCGAGATGGGGTTAATAAAGGGTCGAGATATTTGAGTGTATCCGGACTTTAGTTTGCATCTCTATAGGAGTCCTTGATTTTAAAGTGGGGCATGTCGATTTTATGTTATTGCTAGATACTGAATGTGTTTTAAATATTCGCAAGCAGTAATAGACTTATTTTCTATATTTTGTGCTCTTATTTCATGTGAATTTAATATTCAATAATGATTATTCGTGTTAGCTGAAAAAAATCCCAGTTTTGGGATTTGCCTCACTTTCAAAAGCAATGATTTGTGGAAAACTGAATTCTACTACGGTTTTTATCTCATTCTTTCTTGGAAAAGTTACAATAAAACGAAAAAATATGGAAGTGAATCGGTCACGCTCAAAGATTGTACATTGAATTTCTTAATTAATAAACTCCTACTACCCTTCATTTTTTCCTATTTTAGTTTCAGTAGATTCGGAAATAGGAGGGGGTTGGGCCTATTTTTCCAGTACTTTCGACGATATCTCTGAAAATAGAATAACTAAAATTAAAACAAGTATAGTTTTGAGTTCGATGTTACGACGTTACGAGATCTATACACTACACGATATATAAAAAGAAAATTTATTTTTCAAGTAACTTACTTAATATTTCGGCTAATGACCGATAATTGTTTTCCAAAATCATTATCCAATATCCTTGGATAATTCTGCGTCGAGAGATACCTCGAGCGCCCGCCCACTCACCAGCTGACCTCCCGAAAAGTAAAGTTTGTGTGTAACGGAAAAATGCGTTTTTCTCAAAATCTATTTTACCTAGAAATATCTCTATAATTTTCCTGTAAGGTTTCAATGAACTCTACTACCCTTAATTTTTTTCATATTTTTAGTTTCAGCAGATTCGGAAATAGAGGGGGCGGGAGGACCTATTTTTGGGGTGCATTTTCGACCATATCTCTGAAAATAGAATACCTAACATTAAAATAAATATATTTTTGAGTTCAGTATTACGAGATCTTTCACAGGATAGACAAAATGAAAACATTTTTTTTTTTCAAGTAACATAATGAGCCCCCTAAATTTTTCCTAAACATATGTGTGAATGGCTAATAATCTGAAAATAGGTATGTAAATAGGCTTTATAATTTTCCCAAGTTTGAACTTTTCACGTCCCATAGTTTACGAGAAAAAAAGACTGTGACAGACGGGGGCGTGTTCATCTGTCAATCAAAAGGGGGCGTGTCCGAACATTATCTATAAGACGAGGGGTCACATTTTTTCGTCTGTAGAAGGCACGGGCGATTTTTAGGAGGGGTGGAAGTGGGGGGGATGACAATGTTTACGTGCTAGAGGAGAGGTTGTGGATTTGAGTTTCGGTTTTCTGGAGGTGTTCCGTGCAAGAGTATAACATAATCAAAGGATTTCAATTTAATTTCATAGAATGAAATAACTAAAATTTAATTATTTTTAAATTGATTATTTTTTATTACAGACAAAAAAATATGACCTCTCATCTTATCGTTCATGTTCGGACACGCCCCCTTTTGATTGACGGGTGGGCATGCCCCCTTCCATTGTATTCACAACTTCCCCATGCCAACGCCGGAACCCCTCTTATAGCACGTGATCGGACACGCCCCCTTTTTATTGACAGGTGGACACGCCCACTTCTATTGTATTCGCCGAATCCCCCTGGATACTACTTATGCAACCTAAAAATTAATTCTATTCAAAGTGGACTTGCCTCACTTTCAAAATGAACGGATTTGAAATAGCGTTGACCCAATAAGTGACAAGTAACAAATTTATACTAATATCAAAAGATAGTTATTGCAAATGAATTAAACACAAAAATTTTGTGTTCATGTGTAATAAGATTTAGCTTTAACTCATTTTTTCTATAAAATAGATTTGCCCCACTTTCGAAATCAACGCTTCATAGAGTGGCAAATCTCAAATAAAGTAAAAATGTTTTGAACCAGAATTTTTTTTTATTGCCTTATCTTATTCCGTATACGGTAGAGGCCCAAAAGTTTTTTGTCAATTATGATATGCACTTTACTGTGATATTAAAGATACTCAAATCAGGAGTGTTCCTGTTGAGATATAGGCTTCTGAACCCGGGATTGAATTTATGAATTTATTTTTTGAGGGGATTTCAAAGATGAATAAATAAATAAATATTTATACGCAGGGAGAAAACGACTTAGTAGATTTTTGTCATTTCCATCACTATGACAAAATTTTAAAGTAATGTGTTTAGTAGTTACAGCTTGTTGAAGATAAAATTCATCGCGACAAGCTATAGGGTCTAGTTTGAGATCAAGTGGCGACGAATGTATTGATTTCTGATGTTTAATACTGCAATTATGTTTTTCAGCACAAAAAGCTGTACTAGCTTACATATTTGCAATACGTAAGGGTTTCTTGTATCATGAGCAATAAGATGACGAAATTGGTGATTGAATCGTTTTTCCTGCGACAGTAAAATGGTGAACTTTTCAGAACCCTTGGTGCTCCAACTGTCCTACATCTAACTCCGACAGTTTGCAAATGTCCGAACCCTATTTAAATTTAGGACACTAGACATGGTATGACTCACCTATCACCTAGATATCACTGTTAATCTGATTAGAAATGTTTTTGTATTATTTTTTAAATACTTTTATGAACAACAAAAAAAAAAAGACTATGTTTTAAAAATAAACGATAAAAATGATAGGTGATGGTAAATTACAACAAAATGTTTGTTTTTCTTTCAAAATATTTAAAGTCAAGATTATTTTCTAAGGTCAAAATTTCTTATTACTCTAATTTAAATAATGTGCATTCATGATAGCTTGTAATAACCAATTATATTTAACGTTTCAAAAGAAGCCGAAAAGAAAAATAATGTTCTTAAACAAATGCCTGTGTTTTTTTAAAGCGCAATTCTAAAATAATTTTAAATCGTCGAAATGAGTGCTATATCGACCGATGTGACAATCAAATTAACGCCAAGGGAGTACACACGCTCTGTCAAGCTTTCGCCTACTGTCTTCTAAGGTTTTCCCCAATAGACTACGAGACAACGGCAAAATTTTAATGTATAAAACCGCATTGCACTTTAATGGTTGTGCAAGGAAATGCTAGACTGCCTACTAGTTCGCTTGACGAACATGCGTAAAAATTGACGAACATGTGTAAAAATTGACATAAACATGTAAAAATGTAGAGGCAAGTTCACCATTTGATCACAACCATTTGATCAATGTTTCTAATAACGCAAAACCTCAAGATCGCCATTTGGAAATTACGAAATGGATAGCAGACGTCATCAAAAGACTCCAAATTGAACCGAAGTGCAATCATTTGAACAACTTAATTTAAATGCTATTCGATTCAGGACATGACATCGACAGGACCAAAATATGCAAATGCAAAAAGGCAGACCAAAAATCCATTACGAACACACAGACAGACGTGCGCAAAGTGATGAAAATAAGGAAATTTTGAATCAAGTCAAGTCTTTTGCTTAATGTTTCTGCTTTCTACCCTACAGTAATCTAATAACGAAAATACTGAATGCAGAGCATTTGGGCATTACGAAAGAGGTGGCAGACGTCATCAAATATTAGAAAATAATGGAGCCCTGTGACCATAGCAATTTGCCCATTTTTGATTTAAATGCCATTCGTTTCATGACACTCCAAAATATACAAATGCAAAAGGCCAGAACAAAAATCCATTACGAATACACCGGCAGACGTGCGCAAAGGGATGAAAATAGGAAAATTTTAAATCAAGTCACGTCTTTTACTTAATGTTTCTGCTTTCTAACCTACAGTAGTCTAATAACGAAAATACACCATTTGGGCAATACGAAACAGGTGGCAGACGTCATCAAATATTAGAAAAAATAGAGCCTGATTTATAGCCATTTGCATAATTTTGATTTAAATACCATTCGTTTCATGACACTCCAAAATATACAAATGCAAAAGGCCAGAACAAAAATCCATTACGAATACACCGGCAGACGTGCGCAAAGGGATGAAAATAGGAAAATTTTAAATCAAGTCACGTCTTTTACTTAATGTTTCTGCTTTCTATCCTACAGTAGTCTAATAACGAAAATACACCATTTGGGCAATACGAAACAGGTGGCAGACGTCATCAAATATTAGAAAAAATAGAGCCCGATTTATAGCCATTTGCATAATTTTGATTTAAATACCATTCGTTTCATGACATTCCAAAATACAGGGTGATTATAATTAAAGTTTAAGTTTCAAAACGCTCTAAAAAACGTACCACTGATTAGAATGACGTCAACATTGAATGGCGTTTTATTGAAAAAGGGGGAAGAACATGAAACAAAAAAATAGTTCCAAATTTTAGTGACAGATGGCGCTGTAAGCGTTAGAAGATGTAAATTAAAATACCTGGCATGCGCACGGCCATTTCAGGTGTTATAAAAGCGTTGGGTAAACGGCGTTTCCTCATTTCCCGTCTCAGACGTTCGCCATGAGTGTCTCAATGAAGGACCGCGCTCTGCTTCTAAAGCTTTATTACAAGAACGGTGATTCTGCAGAAGTTCAGGACCCTCAAGGGTATGAAAAAAGGCGTTGGACCGATGACTGTCATGGGTCTGGTGAAAATGATGAAAAAATTCGAAAATACAGGTTCGTTTGATGTGCAGTCTGGTAGAGGAAGGAAAATATATGATTCGGCGGTAGTTGAAGAAGTGGCCACAGCAGTTCAGGAGGAGTCGAGCGGTGGTGTACAACCATGCAGTGCACGGAGAATTGCCCGAACATTGGACAGGCCTGTGAGCACGGTGCATAACATTCTACGAAACATCCTGCTATGCTATCCGTACAAAATTTGCCATGTGCAGGAGTTGTTTCCTTCTGACCTGCCAGCAAGAGAGGGTTTTGCTTTGGAATTTCTTGCTCGCATGGAAGTTGGCTGTGGACAGACGAAGCCCATTTCCATCTGACGGGATAATTTTTTCGAGGAGAAGGGTGCTTTCGGTCCTGTTACCGTTACCGTCTATGAGTCTATTTTGCGTCATTCCAGCTCTGGTGTCTGGATAGTATCATTTTTATGCACATTGTAAATCGAGTGAAGCACTTGTTGAGGATTATCAGTCGTCATTTCCCTACAGCCTGGTCGGCCGGAAAAACTCCCTTTCGGCAGCCATTGATGTCGTGTGCGTTTTTTCAAGCTCCAGAGTTTTCAAAGTAAAAGTTGGTAATTATTCATCTAATGATTTGTTAATTGATCATAATCCACACTACTAACATTGAATATTATCCTGTATTAATCATTTTTGTATTATATTTGTAATTTTTTGATTTATAAGTCTTTTGATATTTTTCACGCTATGGCGTCAGGCCTAGTGGAAATTTGAGTTCAGTTACTTTGTCTCTATTAGTTACTAATACTTAATTAGTCAGTTATTTTTGTTCATGGTAGTTTTGTTACTCATATTAATCAAGTTGTCTACCATTTTTGAGCTTTAATGTTTAATTTTATTGGCATTCTAGACTTGTACTCTTGGCCATCTTTCTAATGTTTACTTTTTGCGGAAGTCTATGATTTTATTTTCTTATTTTTACATATATTAATTACATTTGGATTTAATTGTAGTTATACTAAAGAATACTTAAATCAGTACTCTCCTTTTGGACTATTCTGTATCAGTGATTTCCTTTTATTTAGCCAGTTATAGAGTTTATTAGTTTTGTTTCTCCATGAGGTGGGCGTTTCACGTTCTTCCTGGAATCCATTTTGTTGAGCGAGTTCTGTTGAGTTGTTTTTGGAAGCTGTATTCTGCGTTAATGCCGTGTAATTTGTTGGGCTTTTCTTATTGGTTGTGTATTAGGTGTTGGTGACGTAGTTACTGTCAAGCAGTTTATTGTTTTTGGTAAAGTACTTTTGTATTATAGTTTGTTGCTATGGTGACGGACTAGAGTTGACGCTACATGGCATAGTTGTAGGTCCGCTTCTGACTGGCTGTTAGTTGTGGTGTTTATTTTTGCGTCATTTAGTTCGGATTTGGGTGATTTTGGGTTGTTCTTTGGATTTATTGTTTAGTCAGTTTCTAGGCAATTGTCATAGTTATTACTATTGTATTGATTCTGCTCTACGGCAGTTGGTATCAGCAGCGTTTGTCCGATTGTTTGTATGGCTTAACGAGTTGCTAGGCAACTCGGTGGTAATATTGGTTATTTTTAATTATATTATAATTTACCATATATTTTGTAATTTTTGGGGTTTTTTTTATTGAGTGGCAATTGTTTATTCGATTCAGCTTGTTATTGGAATCTTTTGATTTTGGACGTAAGTCCACTTATATATATGCAGAAAGTTTATTCCCACTGTGTCTTTATTTTTCCTTATAAATTTATCGGTACATAGGAAGCCAAAGTTCATTTGACGATTGTTTGTTGTTCCCTTTGTGAACGGTGGTTGTGGGGGTGTGTGTATCATATTTTGGCTCCGTTTGAACATTGGAAAAGATGTGTATTGGTTGGTTTGTATTTTTGTGGTCTGTCAATTTTCTGATGGCTATGGATGAAAATAACGAATGGATTGAGGATATAGGTGATATAGACTTCCCAATTATGTTACAACGTCTTTCCTCGAGATTCTATAATTGGTTGGAAAACAATCGGAAACAAAATAAGATTTCACTTGTAGTATTGACCATGTTTAAGGGAATATCGGATCATATACAGGAAAAATCTATTGAGGTTTTTAAAGAAAATACAATTCTTAGGACAAAAGTGGAGGACAGAGTGGAACATAATAAAATTTTGGAGGATATTGCTGGAAAGATTGCGGGAACGACAGGTCGTCTTGACACAGAGGAGAACAGTGGGGTAAAAACTAGTCCAACTCGTCGACAGGAGGATCATGTTGTTCTGGTTTCAAAGAATGAGGAGGAAGTGGATCTGTCGAAAGTTAAGACTTCCATTAGAGAGGTTTGTAATACGGACGTTGATTTGCCTACACCAAGGGATGTCTTAGTGACGCAAAGAGGCCAATTGATATTGAAAATGAAGAATCGAATTGAGGCGGAAACTCTGAGAGATGCATTGAATAAGGAGGAACCGTTGAAAAGAAAAGTGAGGATCAATGTCCCGGTTAGAAGAAGACAGAGAATCCTAATTTTGAGTGTTGACTCGGAATTGGGAGAGAACGTGGTGTCGGCGGCTGTAACAAGAGCGTTGGAGGAGTCCGTTGCTAATAAAGGCAATCGGAAAAGTTGAAAAATCCAAACTTGGATGGATCAACTAGAAATGCATTGTCGGAACTTTATCGAGAGACCCATCTGGATTTTGAAATAGTGCGAAAAACAAAGACAGGAGAAGGGAGCAACTAATTGGCTTATCGATGTGGACGATAAGGGAAAGGACTGGTTGCTTGCAATGAAGAGAATTTGTATAGACTTTAATCGGTATAGAGTGGTTAATTTTATTAATGTTACACGTGGCTTTAAATGCCAACAATTTGGTCATTATGCAGACGCATGTAAGGGAGCTTTGAGATGCGCAAAGTGTTCTGAAGAACATAACGCTTCCGATTGTAAATCATCCATTGCTAAATGTATTAACTGTTATTTTGATGAAGATTCCATGGAGGTGGACCATCGCGCAGACAGCCCCCTGTGCCCTGCATGCCAGAGATATAGAGATAAACTGATTCCGAAGGCTATCCCAAGTCGTAGCTAAGGGCACGTCCCAGGATGCCAATATTTCGCAGAGGTTACATTTTTTACAAATAAATTTACATCATTGCTATGACGCGTCTACGGCTATGGTTAATTATGTTTTAATAAATAATATAGATGTTGTTCTTTGTCAGGATTTGTATTTACAATTGGGAGTTGCAGTGGGTGTTCCTCCAGATTGGCCATGTTTTTCTTCTGCTAATAAAAATGCCTTTATATTTTTGATTAACCCGGATTATGTATCATTACAGTCATTAGTTTTGAATAATTCTGTGTTTATTAATTTAAATGTGGTTAATGATATGTTCTCAGTATCCCCCCCCTTCAAGTGATCTAAATGCAGACTTTGATGAATGGATGACAGTATTTCCGGACTTTGCTAAAGTAATAGTGGGAGGAGACTTTAATGCTCATCTGTTATCATTGGGCTACTCACGTCAAGATTATCGTGGTTACTCGGTGCTGGATCACCTAATGCTAAATAACATGGCAATTTTAAATGACTTAGATGCTCTTCATAGTTTTTTGCAAGGAAGTTTATTGGGGAGACCAGATCTTACAATTGGTGGATCACAGATTCATGACAGACTACTGGACTGGAGGGTGGACGATAAGTCATTTTCCTTCAGTGATCATCGTTACATCACTTTTAAGTTAGATTATTCTCCAATTCGGAAAATTCTTAACAGATACAAGACAAAAAATAAAAACTTTAAAAAGTTTGATCAATTATATAGAAGAAAACTAGAGGGTTGGATGATAGAAATTAATCAAGTGACTAATGGTGACGAATTGGATGGTTTTATTGACAGCTACATTAAAGATATAACTGATATATTGGACAGGTGTTATAAGAAAACAAAGTTGTCACACAAACCAAAAATTTAGCGGTTAGCGATGAATTAAGAATAGAAAGGAACAAATTCTCAGCATTATACAAAAGACACATAAAATATATAGAAAATGTCTGTTATAAGGAGAATTATATAATGGCAAGAAATAATTATAAAAAGAATATAAGAAAAGCAAAAAATAACTCTTGGTTAACTTTTTGTAATAATACTATAGATGCCTATGGTGGTTTATACAAATTTATTGCTGGGAAATCCTTACGTAATACAGACCTTATTTTTACTACGTTAGAAGATTCAGAAGTTTTTGAAACATATGATGATGTCGCCCAGAGACTAATGTCAGAGCATTTTAAGGTTGATAACGCAGCGGTTAATATACATGAATTTATAGCTACTGAGAATTTTGAAGTTCAATTAGAGAATGAGGAAATTAAATATAGGGAATTACATTATGCATTACAGTCTCAGGCATCAAATAAAGCTCCAGGCTGGGATAAAATAGATGCCATTATATTTAAAAATATCTGTCGTAAATTTCCGGAGTTAACATTGAAAATCTATAATACATGTTTAAATTTGGGCTATTTTCCAAATGCCTGGAAACGAGGGTTAGTAATTTTTTTTAGAAAGAAGAACAAAGACCCAAAAAGTCCCCGTTCCTATCGTCCAATAATATTGTTGCCAATTGTGGGTAAAATTGTAGAAAGAATATTGAAATTAAGAATTATGAATTTCTTGGAAAATCGAAAATATTTTAATGACTTCCAGTTCGACTTCATTGAGAATAACTCAACTACTAAGGCCCTTAAAAATTATTTGAAGGCTATTTAAAAAAATTATATTTCTAATAGAAGTATTGCTTTTAATTTTATCGAAGGTGTTAAATGGTTTCTCCTCTTCCAGGGAAGGCCACAGGGATCGTGTCTTGGTCCATTGCTTTGGTTATTAATCGCAGATCAAATTTTGAAAGATTATGTATCCTTGTCAGAATATATAATCTCTTATGCAGATGACTTCGTGATTTTGAGTGGAGGAAATAGTAGAAGACAACTGGAGAGAAATATGAATGAATCAATACAGATATTTGGGGGAAATTATAGATAAATATAGGCTTAAATTGAGCGTAGAAAAAAGTGAAGCAATGTTAATTGGAAAACTGCAACTGGAAAACAGAAGGCCCATTTTTAAACTGGGAAATTTTAGTATACCTGTTAAGGATAACATTACATATCTAGGTTTCACTATTGATGGAAATTTCACCTGGATGACACATTTCGACAAGATTAGAGAAAATATAAAGACTTTTGTGGGCAGTATTGCCCGGACTAATCGGAGAGATAAAGGTCTAAAGACACATTTTAGAAAAATCTGGTACCTTGCTGTAACAGAAAAACAAATTTTATATGGTTGTGAGGCCTGGGCAGATGACTTAAGGATACCGGCATATAAAAGAATTAGCTCATGTCAGAGAACAGGACTATTTGGAATAATTAAAGCATATAAAAATACTTCGACAGAGGCGCTCTGTATTCTAGCTGGAATTCCTCCAATTCACCATACAATTAAGGCCATTTCAGAGAAATATCAGGTACGTTGTGGAAATAAAGAGATTTGTATTCAGGAGCAATTGATTAATAAATCTAACTTGATGGATAATATTTGTACATTTCAATATGATAAATTTTTGAATTATTTTCATTTAAAAATATTAGACCCGGTTACGAAACCACAACATATCAAAAGGGTTAATTGTCCAATTATTTATATTGACGGTTCAAAGATGGACGAGGGCGTTTCTTCGGCCTTTTCAGTTTTTTTGAAAAACGCAATAATCTTTGAGGATCAATTTCGATTACATCAATTGAACACAATTTTTCAAGCAGATTTGCTTGCAATGAAACGAGCATTAGAGTGGCTAATCCATAGTATATATAACAAAGCTGTTCTTTACGCAGGCTCGCTGTCATCGGTCCTTACTATACAAAGACAAATGATATTATTAAATTACATTATGGATTCAACATCCGGAAATTAGGAAATGAAAGAGCCGATTACCTTGCCAAGAATGCAATAATTAATAATCAATATGCATTGCAAATATACCTGAATTTCCCAATATCAGCAGTAACAAGTTATTTTAAAAATAAGGTCATTGAGGACTGGCAAAGAGAATGGAGCCAATCGGAAAAGGGAAGAGATACTTGTCTTGTTCTAAATAAAGTTAATAAAGATTTTGTCTGTACATCACAGGTAATCCAATATTTTCTAACAGGTCATGGCACCTTTCCTTCGTTTCTTTATAGGATCAAGAAGAGGGATGATGACAAGTGTGTATGTGGGAAAAAAGGGGATGTTGTAAATTACATCTTTGGTAAATGTCCGGATATGCCCTGTAGTTTCATATTTAATGCCAACTTAACTTTGAGAAAGAACCTGCAAGAGGTATTGTTGAATCCAAATAATTATGAAAAACTTAGAATATTATATAACAAACTTAATTCATTATACTCTTTCATCAGATATAGTCTAAGAGCTAGCAACGTTTTCGTCACCTGATTTTAGCAAGACTCATTTTTCTATATAATATCCGTCTTTATTGTGTAGTACGAATGCGGCCGGTCTGGCTGGTGGAAGTGGTTGCGTTTACCTGTGAGGGGAGGGGCAATGCAGGTAAAAAAGTGACAAAATTACGTCATTTTAGCATGAATTTTGATTATAAAATTTGTTTCTGCTCACTATTTGTGATATTAAGTCATTGTTGCAGACCGTTTTAACGTTGCTAACACCGTGCCAGACCCTAATTTATAGGCAAAATAAGGTGTCAAATTCACGTCATTTTAGCAAAGCTGTAATTTTAGTATGTTATACTTTGGCTATCAGGTAAGCTATAATTAATTTGCCAGACCGAAATTCCGTTGCTAAATTACTGCCAGACGCCGATTTATATCTGGCAGAAAAAGCGCCTATTAGAAGAGTTGGCAGCTTTTGTAGTGCTTTGGCTATTGTCAGTACACTGCCAAGCCGTGATTGTTGCCAAAGCAATGATTGTTACTTTCTATAGAAGTGTATATATATATATATATATATATATATATATATATATATATATATATATATGATTTGTCAAAATAAAGGCTTAATTTATGTAGTTAATGTATCAATTAATTGTAATTGTTATTTGGCAATGCAGGTAAAAAAGTGACAAAATTACATCATTTTAGCATGGATTTTGTTTATAACACTTGTTTCTGCTAACTATTCGTGATATTAAACCATTATTGCCAGACCATTTCAACGTTGCTAAGACCGTGCCAGACCCTGATTTAGAGGTAAAATAAGGTGTCAAATTCACGTCATTTTAGCAAAGCTGTAATTTTAGTATGTTATACTTTGGCTATCAGATAAGCTATAATTAATTTGACAGACCGAAATTCCATTGCTAAATTACTGCCAGACGCCAATTTAAATCTGGCAGAGAAAGCACCAATTAGAAGAGTTGGCAGCTTTTGTAGTGCTTTGGCTATTGTCAGTACACAGCCAAGCCGTGATTGTTGCCAAAGCAATGATTGTTACTTTCTATAGAAGTGTGTATATATAGTGCATATATATATATATATATATATATATATATATATATATATATATATATATATATATATGATTTGTCAAAATAAAGGCTTAATTTATATAATTAATGTATCAGTTAATTGTAATTGTTATTTGGCTTAGCTAAATTTTGAAAATAAAATATTTATCAACAATTTTTTCTAATTTTTTGAAAAGAAACATTTATTAACAAGCCGATCTTTGCCTGTCTATCCGGTCACTTCTGTGTGGGGCCAAGTTTCCTTCTGCAGCGTTTAGCCCGGACTTTGCTTAGGAACCAGAAAGTGCATTTTACATGAAAAAAGAAAAATATAAATAAATACTTTATTTTAAACTATAGGAAAATAACTAATAGGTATATCAATAAAGCACATAAATAAAGATTTCGCGACATAAATAATAAGTTTTCTCCATTATCTCCTTGACAAAGACACGCTCGGCACTGGCCATGGGAATGGGAGAGCTTTCAGATAAAATATACAAAAATGAGATAGCATAAGATACATGGCGATCGTTGTAAATGGGCACTGTGATATTACTCCCATAAATTGTTAATACAGTGTTCAAAATAACGGGGCCGTGTGTGCTTCTCAGCCATATATCGTTAGCTAGCCGGTCGCTTCCGAGTGGGTCCCCGATACCTTTTGCAGCGTATTTGGGGCCCAGAAAGTGCATTTTACATGCAAAAAGAAAAATGTAAATAAAATACTTTATTTTAAAATATATTAAAATAACTAATAATAATATAAAAAAAAACACGTAAGTAAAAATTTCATGACAAAAATAATTGTTTTCGTGAGCCCCTAACAAAGTACTGCTCGGTCCTGCGTGTGATTATCTAAGGGTAAGGGAGAGCTTTTAGAAAAAATAAAGAAAACTGAGATTGGCTAAGATACATGCAGTGTGGTTTCATGCCCATAAATTGTTAATGTCGTGGTCAAAATTACAATGACCTGTGTTTTTCTCACCCATATATCGTTAATACAGCGATCATTATAAAGAGGTTCAGTCATTATGCGTGCATAAATCGTTAAAATGAAATTATTTTAACAGAGCCCTTTGGGTTGCACGCCTGTCAACTGATCATACGACAATCACTGTAACGCAGCCTTGTGCATACCCGAGCACATAAATATGGCGATTAGTATTTAAATCGCAAATCTTTAAATCCAAAACATATATTTTGAACAAAGGAGGAAATGTATTCTGTTTTGTATAAAAATTTATCTTATTTTTAATTTAATTTTAATTTTAATTAATTTTTAATTTTAAGACAAAAAGCGCAAAAATAATTTATAAAATATGAAAATAAAAATAAAAAATTTCCTGGGAAAAATATCACGCAAAATATCTAATAAAAAATCAGCTATAGTTGTCTTATTCGTCTAATCTTCCATGATCGGGTTCATAGTCGATGTTGGCGACAAACTCGATTCAGCTTAAGTAGCTGAATTACGTGTTTAACTGTTTTTTAGTAGATTTGTAATGCTGGAATTTCACGCTCGTACTTAAAACTGCAGCTGAGAAATGGCGAAATGATCTAAAACGTTCAACCCCCATTTAACCCCTTTGGTGGATGGATATTTAAAATCACTGAAATATCTATTTAAATATTTTTAGTACAGTTGTTATCCTTAATTTCACGCTCCTACCTATAACTTCTTTTGAGTTATGGAAAAATGACTTAAAACATTCGACTCCCATTTACCCCCCCCCCCCCCTCTTAGTGGCTGAATTTCTAAAATCGCTGAAATACGTGTTTAACTATTTTTTAGTAAATTTTTTATCCTGAATTTCACGCTCTTACCTAAAACTGCTGCTGAGATATGGTGAAAAGACCAAAGGACCTAAAAAGTTCGACCCCCCCCCCCCATTTAACCCCCTTAGTGGTTGAACTTCTAAAATCGCTGAAATACTTGTTTATTTTTTTAGTAGATTGGGTAACCGGAATTTCACGCCTCTACCTAAAACTGCTGCTGAGATATGGCGAAAAGGCATAATCACCGAAAACATTCGACCACCCATTTAACCTCCTTAGTGATTGAATCATTAAAATTACTGAAATACATATTTAACTATTTTTTAGTAGATTTATTATCCTGAATTTCTTGCTTCTACCTAAAACTTCTGCTGAGATATGGCGAAAAGACGAAATGACCTAAAAATTTCGACCCCCTATTTAACTTCCTTAGAGGTGAATTTTCAAAAATCCTTTCTTAGTGGGTGCCTACATTGTGTAAAGAACATGTCTTCCAAATTTCATAGTCCTAGGAGCAGCGGTTGAAGCTCGGCGTTGATTCTGAGTCATCAGGACAATTCTTTTATAAGTGTAGAGATTTATGAAATCACCAAAGAAGTGAGAAAAGAGCAAAACAAAAACTCCATGGCGTAAATTGTCAACCGTTATGTTTATTTAATATTATAATTAGTGTTTATTAATATTCGCTTTTAATTTTAAATAATACAATATATAATATTTTCTCTTAATTTTCTGAATAAACTTATAGCGGCTAGCAAGAAATAGGCAATGTCAACTGCTACTTTTCAAGGTCAATCGATCATTTGTAGTTTGAAATAATAGCGTTCATAGCATGTTCTATGTGTTTTCGAAATGAAATTTAATTGCGTTGGCTAGTAATGGAAAAACGTGTTTTTGTAGCGATAATCAAGGAATTTTTTTTTTCATTGAAGACACGTTAATCAAGTGTAAGAAATATTTTTATTTAAGCATTTATTTCGACAAATCATATATATATATATATATATATACTTTTATAGAAAACAAGGATCGTTGCTTTGGCAACAATCATAGCTTGGCTGTGTATTGAAAGTAGCCAAAGCGCTACAAAAGCTGCCAACTTTTCTAATAGACGCTTTTTCTGCCAGATATAAATCGGCGTCTGGCAGTAATTTAGCAACGGAATTTCGGTCTGGCAAATTAATTATGGCTTACCTGATAGCCAAAGTATAACATACTAAAATTACAGCTTTGCTAAAATGCCCTGAATTTGACACCTTATTTTGCCTATAAATTAGGGTCTGGCACGGTGTTAGCAACGTTAAAACGGTCTGGCAATAATGACTTAATATCACAAATAGTGAGCAGAAACAAGTTTTATAATCAAAATTCATGCTAAAATGACGTAATTTTGTCACTTTTTTACCTGCATAGCCCCTCTCCGCACAGGTAAACGCAACCACTTCCACCAGCCAGACCGGCCGCATTCGTACTACACAGTAAAGACGGAGAATATATTTTAAAAATGAGCCTTGCTAAAATAACGTGTTTTCTGACGTTGCTAGCTCTTAGACTAATACAAGTTTTAAAGGAACGGCTAAATATGGATAACTCTGGAGTCATTTGGCAATTTTTTGGCAAGAGTATTTAAAAAACTGGATATCATTTAAATTGAAATATTGGCTTTTTAATTTTATTCTGAGTCTTTAGTGAAAATGGCAGGAACAATTATTTTGACTGGCTATTGGTATTACGGATAAGTTTGGTTGTGAATTTCGATGGTACTAATAGGAAAGACATTGAATTTCACTATTGAAATTTTAATGGTCGTCCAGTTCATCATTATGTTTTAGAAAGGATTCCTTCTGCTTTAATCATGTGAACAATCTAACTTTCCTGATTTGACACTGAAATTCTGCACCCAAGAAAAGTGAACAGAATTAAGAGGTCATATGAACAACTTTGTGAATCTTACATATTTCAACTGATACACTGAAATGAATTTCATAGTGCTTTTGAGCTGAACTTAACTGTATATGGTAGTTCAAAGTGATTCAGTAAAGAACTTAACATCTGTTTCATGACTACATGTTGTTTTAGGATCACAAATTGAACTTTGAATAACTGTCACAGGAAATTTACTTTGAACACTTATGTGCAAATTTATAAAGAATTTATAAACTTTTTGGCAGCTATGAAAGGCTGTATTTTTGGACAAGTCTTCTGTTAGTTGATTTTTCATTTTCACAGTATTTTAATTTTTAGAGGTAGACCCCTGTAGTTGTCCTCATTTATTTTAGTTTTAGGCTAATAGTTTTAGTTAGTAGTTATTTTCTTTTTAAGGCAGGCGATGTCGCCATGGTGCCTATGTTCTGACCCAGTGTGGGTTGTTTTGTATTAATTAATTTTTTTTTAATAAATGGCCGTTGACCATGCCTGTTCCACAGGCAGGGTTCGCTGGTTGTCGGGTGGGGTTTTTTCCACCAGGACATTATCCACCAAAAACCTCACGGTTGGTGTCCTGGTTGGTTGTTTCACCTGATCTTAATACGTGTGATTTCTGGCTGTGGAGTTATCTGAAAGATGTTGTGTTCATTACTCCAATTGCCAACGTAGCTGAATTGAAGACACGCATTGCGCAACACATTCTGAACTTGACCCCGGTGACATTCGATCGGTTGTGGAACATGCTGTTTCCCGATTTAATCTTGTTGCACACAACGGTAGACAGCATATTGAACATGTTTTGCGCCAGTCTCGCGAAACTTAAAAACCTATTGGATGGATGCTTTTTATACGGTTTTTGGCCTCAGGACAATTAAAAACCGATTGGATGGATGCTTTTTATGCGGTTTTTGACCTCAGGACAATTAAAAACCGATTGGATAGATGCTTTTTATGAGGTTTTTGGCCTCAGAACAATTAAAAACCGATTGGATGGATCCTTTTTATGCGGTTTTTTGGCCTCAGGACAGTTAAAAACGGATTGGATGGATGCTTTTTATGCAGTTTTTGGCCTCAGGACAGTTAAAAACCGATTTTTCCCATCCGATGTGATACGACCTTGCCGTGGTGGATGGGATTACGTAACTAACAGTATCACACCTGTACAGTTGGTTTATCGTGTAACTTACGCCTTAGCCTTGTTTTACGATTTGTCATTTGTAGTCGAAATTCTGACGCTTACAGCGTCATCTGTCTCTAAAATGTGGAACAATTTTTTTATTTTTTTGGTTCATGTTCTTTCCCCCTTCTTCAATAATACGCCATTCAATTTTGACGCCATTCTAATCAGTGGTTCGTTTTTTAGAGCGTTTTGAAACTTAAACTTTAATTATAATCACCCTGTATGTCAATGCGAAAAAGGTAGACCGAAATCCCATTACGAATACCCCAGCAGACATATATATAATGGTGATTTCGAAAACTTTGACTCAGTTTAAATCATTTGCCTCCAAAACGTGCGTAAATAGGGTGACTCTATATAAGAGTGGCGACATACAGGATACCAAATTTGATAGGTTGAGACGACTTTGCTCAAAACTGACTCGCCAAGTATCTTAAGCGAACCTGCCATTATCGCCAAGCTAATGTTTTCTAACTTGTCTCACTAGGATGCTTCTATATGAGAATGGCGATATATAAACAGAACGCATTCTCAGACAAGGCCAGTTTGTATCCAAGCTAGTGCGAAACCTACATTACAGAAATTCGCGATGATCACCTGCACAAATTCGATTAGACGAGTGAGACCGCGGTACAGCGCCTATAATAAATAGTGTGGAAACCGGCTACAAAAAAGCACTATAAAATTGAATCCGATAAATGTACAACGATGCTGAATGATAAGAGATCGATCGCAGCGACATCTGTTAGGTCTTTTCAACGTAAACATTGTATAAGAATCGAATTGAAAAAACGTTTCGGCCGGTGGTAAGTATTTTAAATACTTAAATTATAAAAAAAATCCCTGACGGTTCGGCCTACAAGCACAGGTACATTTCGAAGACTCAGACCGTGGGGCACCTGTTTGTTAGGAATTGCGAAAGAAATTACCTTTTTGCCATGATGCGCGAGTTGGAGCCGCCTACTTCGAAACCTAACTTGTTTGCAGGCGGAACCGGCAGGAATTTTTTTTTTTTAATTTTTTGCTATAAGGGTTGGTCCTATAAAAAACTTGTCAGTATAAAAGTTTTAGATAATATTAAGAGGATTTATAATAAATTTAAGCGGATTTGATATCTTGTAAACGGACGAAGTTATGTTTTTTTCCTTCTAAAACCCCTTCTTTTTCCCACCTTTAGGGTCATTTTTAAGGTGGTATTCAAAAATATTTTTCCACGCTCAACAACTCAAAATTTTGAGACACATTTTCAGACTCATTTTTAAAAGTAACAACAGGAAACTTGGCGGCGTGATTTATAAATACATTTATAAGGGCCCCATGTTTTTATTTTTCGTTCAATTAATTAGAAATTGATTTACAGACAATTATTGTCACAGTACGATCATTTTTTTTTTTGTTTCCAGCGCTATCGCTTTGGGAAATTCGGTTCAAAATGTCCACTTTGACAGCATTTTTTTTAAATATATTCTGCCTTTATCAAAAAATCGAGACAATACGGACATTATAAAGTTTCTGAATAAGAGAACCTGCCAATTGGATACATTTTAGAGCAACAATGAATTTACAAATGTGTCTCAAAATAAGCAGTTTGGATTTGAATACACCCTTAATGATATCAAAAATCTGTCCTACATAAATTTTCGGCCCTTTTCCTAGAAGTAATAATAACTTTAAACGGATTCGATACGTATCATAATTAAGAAGTTATGGGAATTTTCTGTTTTCACAAACAGCCCCCCCCCCCCCTATTCCCCCTCCCTTGGTTTGATTTGGCCCATTAACGAACTTGACCGAGATTTTATGTCCCTTGATTTTATGTATCAGTTTGGAAGAGATTTGTGCAGAATTATTGCATTTATCGTGTTCATAAAAAAGTGACATAGATAGATAGATAGATAAAGTTTTGAATTGGGGGTGGTTTTGGGTTCTGGGAGTCATGATCGTCGTAGATCTGCAAAAGTTTTTCAAAAATTTCAACTTAGGGGAGAATGTAATAGGTAGTATTTCTTAAGAAATCTACCTAAAAAAAAAATTCCATAACGGAGTTCATTACTGGCCCATTTACTCCATATAATGTTCATGTACCCTTTCTCTGATATATACACCAGATGAATAAGATTGACTATCTGCTTATAACTGTTCAAAATAGATAAAATATTTACTAAATTTTTGCAATGTAATGTCTACGTTGAAAAGAGCTAGCAGATGTCGCTGCGATCGCCCTATTATCGTACAGCATCGTTGCACATTTATCGGTTACAATTTTTTAGCACTTTTAAAGCAATACTGGGATAGCCAGTTTTCACACTATGTATTCTAGGCGCTGTAACCTCGACCTACGTTGTACACAGTCAGCTCGTGACTTTTAAAACGTCACACGGAGTGGATCATCTTTACACGACAATAGGCACAAAACAATGGCCGCGCCGCTTTGTACCAATCGCCGTGGCCGTGTAAAGTTTATCCGCTTCGTGTGGCGTTTTAAACATTATGAACCTGCCGTGTATAACTGCAACCTACGTTATACGAGGCCTGTTAATGACTTTTAAAACGTCACACGGAGTGGATCTTTACCCGGCGATTGGTACAAAGCGGCGGCCCACCGTTTTGTGACAATCGCCGTGTAAAGATGATCCACGTCGTGTGACGTTTAAAAAGTCATGAACCGGTCGTGTATCGCGACCTACATTATGCATGGCCGGTGCATGACGTTTGAAACATCACATGAAGCGCGACCTACGTTATACACGGCCGGTGCATGACGTTTAAAACGTCACATGAAGTGGATCATTTTTACACGGTGATTGGTGCAAAGCGGCGCTCCCACCGTTTTGCATCAATCGCTGTGTAAAAATGATCCACTCCGAGGCTAACGAAAAATACAGGCTACCGCGGTGCTTTACGCGTATCTTTTTTTACAGACCGCGGGAGTCACGTGGTGGTCGAATCCACCAATGCAGGTGTACGAAAAGAGCATCACGTCACTCTGGCGGTCTGTAAAAAAAGATAAGTGAAATGAACCGCGGTAGCCTGTCTTTTTCGTTAGCCTCGGATCCACTCCATATGACGTTTTAAACGTCATGCACTGGCCTACATGCGTAGGTCGCGCATGAAGTGGATCATTTTTATACGGCGATTAGTGCAAAACGGTGGGCGCACCGCTTTGCACCAATCGCGTGTGTAAAAATGATCCAGTTCGAGGCTAAAGAAAAAGAAAGGCTACCGCGGTGCTTTATGCGTATATTTTTTTTACAGACCGCTGGAGTCACGTGATGCTCGAATGCACCAATGCAGGTGTACGAAAAGAGCATCACGTCACTCTAGCGGTCTGTAAAAAGAGATAAATGGAATGCACCGCGGTAGCCTGTCTTTTTCGTTAGCCTCGGAACCAGTTCATGTGACGTTTTAAACGTCATGCACCGGCCGTGTATAACGTAGGTCGCGCGTGTGTAACATAGACATACGTCGCGGTATAACACAGGGCGCGGTGAGGCAAGTTAACAAATATTAGCTTGGTGATAACGACAGATTTTTCAAGATGCTTTGCGATTCGTTTTTGTCTAAAATCGTTTCAACCAAACAAATTTTATATCCCGTATGTCGCCACTCTCATATAGAGGCACCCTATGTGTCACTCATCTAATCGAACTTATCCAAATGAGTATCGATAAGTTCTGTAATATAGGTTTGCTATAGTTTGGACAAAAAATCTGTCTGAGCATGCGTCCAGTGCGCATACTCTTATATAGAGGCATCTTATTCTTTTGTAAAAGCACGCTACCCTACTATTTCTTTTGATCAGGAACTCTTTATGTGCATTATAATGGGCGCGTTCACAGACCAAACCCTGAGTTACATAGGGTAACTCATGGGTAACCCGAATCGTTCAGACCCCAATATCACGTGACTTTTTGTGAGTTACCCGTATCGTCAGAACCGGAAATTACCCAGACTTCGGGTAACCCACACTACCTGGAGAATTTTGTTGGGTAAATTATCACGTGGTTGGGAAATCTGATTTGTTTGTTTGCTTTATACCTAACTGCAACTGTCAACTGTTGTTCTTTAAACTCCTACTGTACACTTGAGTCCTGACCATTTGATTCGTCTACCTTTAACAGGACTATGATATAATTATCCAACGCCGGCTAAGATGTTTCCTGCAATTTTCGTACAATCAAAATTTAATGGTAGATTGGTTGACGGAAGTATTTGATTGTAAATATACTCATAACTTTACACAAAAGCGTTCAAGGCTAAGATGCTTTACACTAACGCAGAAAAAAAATTAATCGATTAAAAAAAAGGAAAAAAGTCGCCAAACTTTGGGGACTGTTTTTCTTTTATGGCAACCGCGGTAGCCTGTCTTTTTCGTTAGCCTCGGAAAAAATAAGATGACGTCATTCCCCAATTATACCAGTAACCCGCGTTTCGGTCTCTGAACGCGCTCAAAGAATCAAAATTTTGGGCGCGTTCAGAGACCGAAACGCGTGTTACTTGTGTAATTGGGAAATGATGTCATCTGATTTTCTCAGGGTAAAGATGGGTTAAAACGGCTGGGAACGCTTTTGGGTAAAGTTATGTGCATTTTTACAATCAAACACTTCCGTCAACCAATCTACCATTACATTTTAATCGTAGGAACATTACAGGAACCATCTTAGCAACCCTTATTAATCGTGCAGTAATTGACTCAGAAAGTCCAGTTAAAGTTTGCTTAGAAAGGATTTTCCACGCTAATTCGATGAATGTTATCAAATCGTCTGTATTTGCATATTGTGTGCCATGCTTACATACTTCTGTAGCTAAAATGCCCCACAGATTCTCTGCGGGGTTTAAATCAAAGCTTCTTGGCGCTTGGCGGCCAATCCAAAAGTTGGACAGAATTGGCCTCCAACCTTGAAGGTTGTAACACAAGACACATGACAACTTGCATTGTGTTGTTGAAAAAAATGATCACCGCATGTAATAGAGGGTGCTTCAGGCAATAATTTTTCAGCTAGCATATCCACATATGATTCTGAATTCATGCGAACTCGAATGGACACAACTAGTGTTGTTCCATTGGCTGCAAAACCTGACCACGCCACCACAGAACCTCCTCGGAATTGGCGTTTGGAAAAAACAGGTTTATCTTTTCGCAAGTCATACCAATAATGGCAAAAGCCATCTGGTCCGTCTAAATTAATTTTTTTTGTCTGAAAATATGACATATTTTCAGACGAAATCAGCGAGATCCAAAAGAAACGTGTTTCTTAGCAAATTCCAATCTAAGCTCCTTAAGTAGTTTTGTAAGTGGTGGACGTGACCGTCGTTTAGAATATCTAAGATTGGGATTTTTTTGCAGAACATTACGCAGTGTTCGTTTAGTACATGTAAAATTCATTTCTGTTTTAATTTGAGTAGAACTCTGTCTTTTAAGCAAGCTCGATGCACAATTCCACGTTTCTGGCACATAGTCAGAGAAACAGGCTTACCCGTATGCTTCTACTTGCCATAATATTTTGAATTCTTCAAAAAATTATAAATTACAGTTTTATATCTGTTTATATTTTTTACAATTTCACGTCCCCTCAATCATCATTTTCTGTAAGCAATAATTTTTTTATTTTCAAATTTAGATAGTTGTGTGCTCTCTGGCATGATGAAGAACGAGAAAAACTGAACAATCTTACTGTGCAACACTTTTAGGCTAATTTAAACAATCGTATAATGTAACCAAATATACAAAATTTTGTTTGCGATTTCAAAACAAATGCGTGTTTTTATAATTTTTTCCAAGTAGCAAGCTATTAAAACCTTTTTAAATTCTTGCCTTTTAATGATTTTTCAAATGTTCTACTTAAAGTTTGTTTGGAAATGTTCCGTTTCAAGCATTTTTATCATACAAATATTTGCGTACTTTCTAGCCAAGCGGCTCCAAAATTTTGCGACTTTTCGCTTGTCCTTATAATTTTTTCCATGGCTGTATATCATAGTCCTGTTAAAGGTAGACCAATCAAATGGTCAGGACTCAAGTGTACAGTAGGAGTCATAAAGAATGACAGTTAACAGTTGCAGTTAGCCAAGGGCGGATCTAGAGAGTCTTCAAGGGGGGGGGGGGCGATATCAGAAATTTGGAGGTTAATATCCGACCCGCAATCTTGGTTGGGTCGAGCCTATTTTTTTAAATTGCAGGTCAGGTTTACTTCTACTTTTTTTGTACAAGTCGGGTTTGGGGCGGGTTGACTCCTACTTGTTTACTGCGGGTCGGATTTGGGTCGGGTTAACTGGTTTTTTGATACGAGATGGGTTCGAGTTGGGTTAAGTTATATTTTTTTTTTGTTCTGCGAGTCGGGTTGATTTCTACATTTTTCCTGCTGGCGGGTTGACTTATATTATCGGGTTGGGTTTTTTCACTCTTGCGTGTCGTGTTCAGATTGACCCGATTTTTTAAAAGAATGTCTAAAATATTTTTTCCGATAAAATCTATATGCAGTAAAAATTTCATAACGGATAATCGCAAATAGCGGAAAGCTTTATGTAGGGACTACTTTTTAAATATTTTATTTAGTAAAACCTCCGAATTACGGACACCTTGGAGCCATCGGGTTTATCCGCAAATTCAGAAGTAATAGCATGTACAGTAAGACCTCCGTACGGTCACTCCTGAAGAGCGACAATTATTTGCATATTTTCGTGCACTCCTCCGAGTAACAGATAAATTCGACAGCACCGAGGTGTCCGTTATTTAAATGTTTTTCAGTATTTGAATATTAATGAGTATATATATAATATATGTTTATATTTCTATATAAAATAAATTTGAAATTAGAGATAAAATTGCACACTACATTTTATAATTCTATTAAAATTTGGATTAATTTTCTTTCATTTCGGTTTCGGGAGGACGAAGATATTTTTTCGGCGTTCGGTTTTGTTTACAATGGAATTTTTGGGTTCGGTTTGGGACAACCAGATCCGCGCAGGTCTCTAGGTGGAATTTTAAGTTGTATGTTCAAAAGGTGGAGTTCTTTTAAATGGGATTTTTGTAGTATCTTAAAAATTGCCCAGTGCGTTAAACTCCAAAACATCGCTGTATTAAAAATTACGGTGTAAGAAACTACAGTAGTCTCTAGGGAGAAGGAGCAAATTTTTGAATTGCTACGGGCGCTTAAAACACAGCCTTTGCTACTTATCTTGTATTCTTATATGTGTATGAATAGCAATTATTTTGTAAATGTTTCAGAAAAAAAGTGAGTTTGTTTTTGAGAACTAAACTTACAATTCATTAAGGCTTATGGCCTATAGTACCGAGCCCTGTTTTTTATATTATTATGGGCCCTGGGGTGCTATAATGCCCCTGTCAAGTTGTCAGCCTAACGCGGGAGGGACCATCAATGTTTAGTCCACAAGTAAACTTGGTACTCAATTTATAGACCCCGAATGAATGGATAAAGGCCTGAGTTAGCCTTGATCAGTCCGCAGTCGAACTGGGGACCTGTAGAGTGGTAGCGAAAAAATCTGAGCATTACACTGCTGGGCTTACTGTTGTTGAGAGTATTAACAAAATAATAAACAAATGTTTTAAATTTCTTTACCTTTTTAATCTTTATCACCCTTTTTTAAGCGTATTTTTTTTATAATGAAAGAGCCCAATTTACTTCGAAATTTCGTGCCTTGTTCTGGTTCTGTTTTAAATAAAATGTTGCTTGTTTTTTTTTGTTTTGTTTTTTCCCCTGAATTACATATGCTTCGCCAGTTTTTCTCCCTTTTCGCAACAAACACATCAAATTTTGAATGTGAATATCTGCTATCTACCATTTTGCACATGTAAGCAATTGCTGTATCACTAGACTATTTTTACTCTCACTGCTAGTAAATTACGGGGTGTGGAGGACCGGAGGGAGCGAGGATTATCGTAGGTTATGCTAACTTGAAAGTTGTCGCCAACTAAACAGGTGTAGGGAGGGTACAGTGAGAGTGGGCGAGCTCTTCTCCCTGTAACATCGCCTATGACGCAATCGACGTACTGGACCTTGTAATAAAACGCCCAAGGAAACAACGAACACTTCGAAGATAGAACTATAGGGAAGAAAGACATCACATTACAGTACTAATAAAAAGGTTGTCCAGATTTTTATTAGAATTATACAGCAGTAGGACGAAAAATATACAAAGAATTCATACAAACTTTTTTAGAGGCAATGTGTATCTCTTGGCACTTGGGGAGATACCTTTCAGAAGTCGCATAAGGGCTCTATTGTTTGAAGGCTAATATTATCATAGAGCCAATTTTAAGCTTTGATTGATCGCCACATTTCAGAATTCTGTAAAAAAAATACTAACTGGGTATAAGACTGCTTGTTTCTTTATATCAAAGATCAGTTCTAATTCAGTAAAGACTGTTTTGAAACTTATTAACGAAACATATATTCAGTAGCTATGGGACGCTGTCTGAAAAAGGCATTTAAAAAAAACATTAAAACTAGCTTAGATATCTCGGTTAGAGGTCTACACTTGCCGAAATTTCCAGCCTCGGGCCAGGCCCGACCGGTACAAAAGGTATTAGGCCGTCCCGGTATAAAAGCCTGAGCTTGGCTTGTCCCGCTCTAGTATAAAAGCTAAAAGTTTGTCCCGAGCCCGGATCTGCCCGTACAAACACTTAATTGGTACTTCACCGCCAGATTTAATTTCTACAAAACATGCCGATATTTCTGAAACAACATTATTCTACAATTAAAACTATTCATAAAGCCCACTTACTTATAAGCAGATATTTTGTTTTTCAGATTGTGTTCGTAATTGATGGAATACAGAATGAAAACAATATTAATGACAGTTAGATAATTGTGCATATAAACACTCATTAAATATTTGAATTGTACAATTACATTCAGATAAATATTCATTAATATTAACGTAGTTTAGAATTAAAGAAACAAATAATAAGCGAAAGTCATAATTTTAAAGCTCGACAAAGATAAAAATTACATTTTTACTTTCTTTTATATATAACAGAAGAAAGTATTGAAATTGAAAATTTTTTCGACTTCCGGTTTTGGAAGGATTTACACAAAAGATATCTCGAAAAACACGTTTTTACAAAATGCCTGTCTGTTCATGTGTTTGTCCTCTTCGTATCATCGAAAGTGTATGAAGTTGTGCATAGAATTAAACCAAATTTCATTTATAGGTTTGACTACGGCTAGCAGGTCGTACTTAAATTTGGGGATATTCCGCCGGATGGGGGCTCTGTAATAGCGATTTTTGCGCCATTTTCATTGTTGTATCATTGGAAAGTGTATGAAGTTTTGCATAGAATTGAACCAAATTTTATTTATAGGTTTTCGACTATGACCAGCAGGTTCTAATTGAATTTAGGGACATTCAACCGGAAGGGGGCACTGTGATAGCGATTTTTTTGCAATTTTTTGTAGTTTAACATCGGCTGTTCATGCAGCGAAAGTAACCCGATGCTTCGCAAGCAGCTGACGTAAAACAGAATTCCGTGATAACGACTTTTGAAGTATTAACATGTATGAGATAGAAGAAAGTTTTGGGATTGGCACATCCCACTAGCTAAAAATATATCGCTTTGATTTATTAAATCAAATTAAATTTCTAAAAATTATGCTAAAAAAATGCACAACATCACCACAATTTTTACGAAAACAAATAAATACTAGTATGTTGTGACTATCACACACAAAACCCTCTTTTCTATATAAATCAAATAGTCTGCAATAAAAATTAAATGACAATCTATTCGTTCTTGAGACATAGCTAACGCGGAAATCGTGAAAAACAGATCATAGTGGCAACATCTGTTGTGCGGTATATACCCAACTCTCATAAAGATCTATTTATACCAAGGTCAAACATAATCTAAAGTTTAATGAAATTCCGTGCGTTAATTCTTGAGATACAGCTATCGCGAAAAATGCATTATAGCAGAACCACTTGTTGAGTAATTTAAACCAAAATCTCATCCGCACCAATTTATGTCAAGGTCTAACTGAATATGAATTTTTATTAAATTCCGCGCATTAGTTCTCGAGATCCCCCCCCCCCCCCACACACATACACACACACACAAAATTTGTGTCAAATATATCTAGGCAGACAGACATTTTCTAAAACAGTCAATTCGTGTTCAGGACCTCCTAAATTGTAGAAATACGTCGAAAATTTTTACCAATCCAATACTTTGTTCTTGTAAAGATGGAAGAAAGTAAAAAATACCACCCGAACTTAGGCTCGTGGGGTAGAATTTAGAGGTATGTAGGCAAGAGTCAATAATGGATTTCATACTCAATGGGACTCAGACACGGGCCGAACTCTTAACTTTTATACCGGGTCGGACCCGGATCTGGAAATTTCGGCTCGTGCAGATCTCTAGGAAGAATAAATTCCATACCAAACTCATCCCGGAAAAAGAAGTCTAGCCCGGCCCGGCTCGAGTCTACAGAATAAAGGAATACCCGGCCAGGAAAAAGTGAAGACCAGGCAAGGTCCGAGTTTGCAGACCTTTTATTAGCGCAAGGGGGGGGGGGGGGGTCGATCCGTCATTGGTCGCAACTGGGCCGAATTTTCAGCTTTTATGCCGGGCCCAGTCCTGAAAATTTCGGCCCTTGCAGACCTCTAGAAAGAATGATATCTAAGCCAGGTCTCACCCGAAAAAAAGAAGTCTGGTCCGGCCCCAGTCTTCAGAAAAAGCGAAATCCGGTCCAGGCCCAAGGCTCCGGAAAAAAATACGGCCCGGTCTTGTCCCTTAAAGAGTGAAGACCTGTAATTTACACATGTTATAGACTCAGCACAGTATATGATATTTTTTCAATTATAGCGACGTAAGTATGTAATCGAGATATACAGCTTTTGCTTAATTTTACAAATTTTAGTAATTGTACCTCTTATTCTAACTCAGAAAAAAGTTTAACTAAAAATAATCATTTTTGATTTAATTTTCTCACGTAAAATCTAAAAAAGAGAAATAAAATTGAGAATCTTTAACATGATAATGTGTTTTCTTAAGTAGCAGCAATTAATTTTATATTACCTTTTAGCACATACAAATGTTAAGAAGCATCAAATGTTAACCCCTTCGCGACGAGCGACATTTACAGAATTTTTAATCTTTTACCACCGGTTTTTCAAAACAGAAATTTTCACCTACTTGAATCGCAGAAATGCTCTCATTAAATAAGGCAAAGCTTACAATAAAAAATAACTGGGTGGGAATAATCGAGGATTCTGAGCATCTTATGCGTCACGTATACGTGTCGCTCGTCCCCAAGGGGTTAAACAAAGATCACTACCGATTTTATTGACTATCCTTTTTGCTATAATATTGCTATATATATAAAATTTAAATGTCTTTTATGCATTATGTGCAAGATTATATGCTGCAATATTTCAATGATGTACATTGTAAACGGTCACAGTTATTTTTAAAATAAACAAGGAGCAGTTAACAGAATTTAATCAGGCCGAAAACATAAAAACTACAAATATATGGGTAATATTGTTAAATATATACGTGACACAAAATTAAATTAATATAATAACTTGACATACTTTTAAATGCCTTTTATGCATTATGTGCAAGATTTTGTGCTGCAATATTTCAATGATAGACATTTTAAGCGTGCAAAGTTATTTCTAAAATAAACAAGGAGCAGCTAACAGAGTTGAAGCATATAAAAACTACAAATATTTGGGTAATATTGTTAAATATATACATGAGACAAAATTTCCAACAAATGAACACGATCTATAAAAGTCATCGGGATTTAAGAAACGCAATATTTAAATACCTCGAATAGATTATTTTCTACCATACACAAATAACAGTATATTATTGCATCTGCATGCACAGAGTTAAATTAAATACTGAAAACGACGCACGTTATGATAAATATGGCAATACGTAACATGTAATATTTTATAGAAATCTGACTTTCGAAAATGTCTTATTTTAATGATTAGCTATGAAGCATATATTTACGAATATAAATACGAAATCTTACAGAATTTATCTACTTAGTCCATACAAAAAGAAGACACAATGTGTATCAGTAAATATAACAATTACAGCTTTAACTGAAAATTTTAGAACTCTTTTCGGTGCTTCTATTATGCACAATTCGCAATTGTGAAGTCATATTTTCATTATTTTCTGCCTGCAACGCTCATTTTTTCTTCTAAGTTCATGACCATCAAAGACTGGACTAAGAATGTGTAAGAATGGAATATCTCTCGCAGGGCCTCTATACCTGTGACATTTGCCCACGGAAGATGAGCCCAGTAGCTTGCCCTTCCATGCATGTCTATGGTCGGACGCCGTGGGAAAGCAAGGGCCGTAGAGATGTCGGACATATGGTGTAGTCCCCGACTCCCCTATGGGGTTTCGGCGATGAATCCGTTCGGCGATGAATCCGTTCGGCAGTCGCTACGGTTCATCAAGTGTCACGTGGGGAAGTTTCCTCGAAGAGTTGGAACTTCCACCGAATCGTAACGACCTACGTCATCGCGAGCAATCACTCTGGTAAATAGATTGGGAGGCTTCGCTGGATTGCGATCCTCTGAATCGGTCGGAGCACTGCGGCGAGACAATGCCGACGGCGCGTAAAAGGTCCTGGAGGACCTGGGCACGACGAGGAGGAGTGTTCGCTGGGCGCCCCCGAGGGCGCCTGCGGCGCATCTTAGTTTTATACCTGTGACATTTGCAAAGTCACTGCCATAATCTTCGAACATGAACTTTGAAGTTAGTTCCACGACAGTATCGGCATTTATTAAGAATTTTCTGCAAGCGCTCTTCCACTTCGGAGTTTTTGGAACTTTTCTTCGATGCACCCTCACTTTTATTACATGTTTTCTTAAAGACCAAGCTCCTTTTTACACACAACTCCTTGGAATACGTTTCCCATGTTTCTTTGACATAACAATTGTCCATATTAAATGTTTCGCCGGATGGAAAATATCACAATTGTCAATTTCCGCTAAAAAAGAAATTTCAATTTGTTTGTTAATGTAGGTGCAAATTTAATAAGAAATTTCGATTCAATGATGTATTCATTGGTTTCGTGTTGTTATAATTTAAATTCATTGTCTCATTTATAACAACAAGGATGACAAAATTTAATAATGAGTGATTGTAAACGAAATTTTTTTAAAGAATTTTTTAAGAATTTTTTTTAAAGTATTTAATGCGCATACGAAGAATTAATTTAGAAAATAATTTAGCCCATGATATTTTAATATTTAAGAAGGGCAAAAATTAAATTTTGAATAAAATAATCCTAAGAATATATGAGCAACGCCATACTATGTGAATGTGTTAAACCTTGTCAGGGTCAGATACAACACAAGTAAGTAAAATTGACTTGAATTCGTTAAAATTTTGCGCTCTCTGAAAATTCAAAGTCTGCGGCCTTTCCCCTTGCCCAGTTCGACCCTGGTTATTGGCAGTTCAAATCTAGAACGAAATTAAGGTCGTTTTTCATTGTGAAAATTGATGTTCGCTAACTCCTCAGACGAAAATAACAGAGATTGAAATACGACATATCTCTAGTTTATATCCAACAGCAGCAAGATATAATAAGGACTATAAACTTCGTTTGACAACTTTTTCAGTCTTATCAAACTGTTTTGATAACGACGCTTCCAAATAAATTAAACAAAAAAGACGAGAATTAGCAACATCACTTCTGGGTGCTTGATATATAGGACTTTGTAACCCGACTGATACTACCAGTGGCGGCTGGTCATTGCCTTTATTTGGGTCAATAAATGCAAAGTTGCAAAAGTTATTATTTTCTTACCACTATTTTGTAAAAGAAATATTTGCGTAATTTGTAGGTAGAAAATTTTGCCATTAACCAAAGAAAAAATTTCTTAAAAAAAAAAAACAGGGTTAAGAAAAGAATAAAATTTTCAGCCATGTATTTAGTGCCCCCAAAAGAGCGAGTCACAAGCCGCCACCGGATATTTCCTTTTCCTCTTATAATTTAACATTATATCTATGCTCTGTAAATTATTAACAATCTTTTAAAAAGGTCATAAATAATTTTTAACATTTAGTTTGCAAATGAAAAATTAAACATATGTAGTAGAGAAAGGAGAGTTCACCGGCAGCAGGCGCAAACCGCAACCGAGCAACCGGTAGTGCAATGTTCAGAAGCAACCCTCTTTTCCTCACAATAATCTTTTGATCTCATTTTGTTGGTGCATCTGATATTTTGTTAGAAAGGTTTGTGTGTAAAAGTATGTTTTAAAAAGCATATATGTCTTATAGTTATTATAAATAGTTCTATGTGTGTATGTATGTGTGGGTGCAACAAATAGTTCTCTTTGTGTGTGTGTGTGTATATGTATGTGTGTGTGTGTGTGTATATGTATGTGTGTGTGTGTATGTATGCGGGACAAATAGTTCTCTTTGTGTGTGTGTGACTATCTGCTTGTTTATCAAAGTAGTCTTCATGTTTAATTTTCTGCCGAACAATCTGCGTAGATACGCCTTTTGCACGCTTTTTTCGTCTTTAACAGATTTTAGAGAATACATTTTTGATTTCAGTCCGACAAACTCAAGGGCTAATTCACCATTAAGTTCATCCTTAAACTTTCCGAGCGTCTTCTTATTATCCTCAGAGTATAGACGATGAGATTTCGGGTATTCAGAAAAGTCAAACAACTCACGATGCTGCTCCAGATCCTTATAAATATTATTGGTTTGAATATGATACGTTAGGGAATCTGTATCCGTAAAGAGTAAAACTGCACGATCTTTGTATGGTTTCTTTATAAAATTGTAATGGAAATCATACATACAAAGTTTAGATAGTTCGAGTATAGAAAATCCAACATAGATGGGTCGGTTCATATGTATGCTAGTTTTTAATCTCTCCACAGCAGTCAAGTCTTCATCATAAGTTTTAAACGATTTAAAAGTAGGCGATGCTACTACTTTTTTGGCTCTTTTTTCACCGTTACAAAGCACAATATTTCTTCTTTTTCGTAGATTTTCCATGGTTTTACCAAAAACAGAATTGTTCATTAACTTAAAAAAGTCTTTCTCAAAAGAAGATTTTGCTTCTTTCCTTTTTGCGGTGTTGAAATTAATATATTTCTGCAACCATGGTCCCTGTTTAAATTTTAAAGCTTTATGCACAGCTGTAATTTTTAAACCAAGTTCTAAATAAAATTTGAGATTACGATAATGGGTTATATAATTTCGTTTATTATTTAAATTTGGTATAAGTTTAGGAGTTCCCATGAATTTCCTATTGTTAAGTAAGCTTCTTGCATGAGAAGATAGCATCTGATCCTCCACAGTTACTCTCTCAGGGGCGACAGGGTATTCATTATGCAAAGGATGTAAATGTTTCGGGTATTCCATGTCTACCTCGAAAAGATACCCAATTTCGGAGCTATCAGATAAAGATAGAACCCACTCTTCTGTGATATGACTTGTTTCACACCATTCAAAACCGCCGTGGGGTAAAAATTGGCTCATAGCCCACCCGTATAAGTTATTGGCATCCCAATACATGATGTAGCTGGGTGCCTCATTTTTCTTATAATCGGGCGTACCAGGGATGTTTGCTCGGGCATATCTTTTACTTATCATGCTAATGCCGCCTCGTATTCTATTTTCAACCATAAGCAACATATCTATATCACTGAGTAACTCTAAAGGTGTATCAGACATCTTCAAACAAGCCTGCCATGCTAGCCCAGGTGCTGTAAACAGGTGAGCAGGGTCAATTTCATAATACTGCTGACATAATTTCCTAAAGTTTTGAAACACGTCAGCAAGTAGTAGAACATCTGTCTTCACATAAAGGTTGTGATAATCACCAAGAGTCTTGATATCAAATGTTTTCCATACATTCTGGGCGTGTTGGTATTCCTTTTCACCTATAGGCTCATTGGTTAAACTATTAAAAAAGGCAGAAGGCGGAGGAAGCTGCTTCTCAGTAAATTTTTCAAAGCAAGTAAAATAATCATAGGGGTAAACCCCTTTCCGTATAAGTAAAGATAAACTATTATTTCGGGTTAAATTTTCTTCAAGTATAGTGAATTGATCAGGTTGAAGGTTTTTAACAAGTTTTTCCAATGACGTAGGCAAAAATTGGACAGAATCTATAAACACCATCTGAATATAAGATGTAGGCTTTCTGATTTTAAAGGTAATATAATTTTCCATAGAAGTAGCAATAACTTCGATTTCATGATCTTTGAATTTTCCAAGCTTTGTCATAATATGATGACCATCATAGTTTTTCAAGTTATGGAATATAACAGGAATTGTTTTACACTGCTTATAGTTCAAGTGCATTCCACATGTGCAGCTCCTCTGTATGCACCTGACAGGTGATCATGGTCACGTGTACGTTTCTCATCCAAAGTTTTCTTACAAATATGACAAAACTCTGCTTCTCGAAATGCCTTTTCTTCCTTGGGAGAAAGCTTCATAGGTTTAACATTTAGTAACTTTTGACCTAAAATTTCCTTCTCTTGCATCATTCGGTTTAAAAAATGCTCAACACAGTTTCTACCCCGATATACCTGTGCTTTCTTCACACACGTTCCATCGGGTCCAATAACCACATAGGCATAACCACATGGTAAGTGATAGGTTGTTTTCTCGGTATAGGATGCTTTAGAAGAGGGAGGGGCTGATGAAATAGGTATAAGGAGACTCTCAAAATCCGCATAAATCGTATAGGCAACAGGATGTTGTAAATGAATACCTGTAAACTTTAATATATTATCATTTTCATTAGGCATCTTTATAGCTTGCGCAACATGTTGAGAACAATATTCATTATGCTTATCCAATAGATCTTTTCTTGAAAATCGATGCAAACATCGATAACAATAGTGTTGCACACCATTATGCTTGGTAAGATCACCTAAAAGTCTTGAAAAACTTCTTATCAAACAATAGTGTTGCTTTTCACCATCACCAACCAATAACAAATTAATCACATCTTGATCTTTCTTTTCAGATATATACAGGGGACAAACTTCATCCTCTTCATAACCAAACACAATTACCCGTAAATTGTTGAGTTGTTCAATAACAGGTATCTTCTGAAGGGGTACAGGGCATTCTACACTACCTAATTTAATATCATGTTCATAAGGTCGATAATGTGAAACACGTTCAGGTTTTTTTGTATAATCTAAGTTCAGTTTAAAAGCCAAAAGACATCATACTAAACATTTGTTATCTTCGTTTTTTATATTCAGCACTGCTTTTTTATCATCGAGTTTTTTAGACAAAGGAATATAGGAACTCGCAGCGAGGGGGTGATATTTAGCAATCTTGAGTTCTAAATGAAGAATTTTTCTAAGTTTCCAGCCAGAACCTCTTTGTACAAATTCTTCAAAGGATTTAATAATCTTCGAAAATCCTTCCTCAATATGTTGTGAGATAGTATCTTCTATAAGTTCGGTCATACACGAACATCGAAAATAACATTGAATTTCTTCAAACTCCTCATTATCAGTTAGACGTTCAAGTGATATTTTTTCTACCATATACCATTTAATTGCACCTTTTTCATGAATTTCACTTATTAAACGTTCTTGTATTTCAGTTTGTACAGGACTATGAAATACCTCTAAATCATTTTCCTCACGTTCATCAGGGTGCAAAATCACTGTTTTAAACACATTAAGCGCATCAGAATACTTTGTGTTTTTCAACTTTGCATTAGATAAGCTCATTTTGCGTTTTACACTCACAAGAGGTGTGCGGGGGTGTTGAGTCCGTACATGTTGTCTCAGATCAAATTTTCTTCTAAACACTTTATCGCAATCACGGCAAGGAAATGTTAAATTCCGATGCGACTGTAAATACTGCTTCAAATTATCCTTCCGGGTGAAAACTTGATCACATTCATCACACTTAAATGTAGACTGTCCATAGGCATTATGTATTTTCAGGTGTCTAATCAAGTCCGATTTCCTTCTAAAACACTTTCCGCAAGTTTCACAGGAGAACGACTTTTCATTAATATGAATCTTAACATGCTGATTTAAATTAGAATATGTTGCAAACACTTTGTCACAGGTAAGACAAACATACTTCTTTTCCACATTCGTAGGGGGCACAGCCTTTAAAAAAACATCCTCTTCAACTTGTTGATTAAAATTGGAAGAACTTTGAGATATAGTATCTTTTTCTGTAAGAACTTCAGAGAATCCATCATTCTGTATCAATCCAACACTATCATGTGTTTTTAAATGTCTTCGTAAGTTTGATCTTCGCCCAAAAGGCTTCGAACAGATATCACAAGTATATAATTTCTCGCCAGAATGAATTTTCATATGCTGGTTCAGATTAGAAGTGTTCGAAAAATCTCTACCGCAAGTAAGGCAGCTAAACATCTTCTTAGCAGATACAGAATCTCCCACAATCGGGGTTTCATCAATAGACATATCAACATCCATAATAAAAATCAATAAAAAAAATTTAACTCTTAAAAGCAAACAACAACGATTCGCACCGATAAAAAGCGGGAGCAATTTAAAACACGTTTAACCACTAGCGATAGGAATCATCAAATGATGAAAATCATAAATTTCCCCCATCTATTTATACCGACCCGAAGGCAAAGTTGAGTTGTAGTATTGCTTGATATGATTGTTATCAAAACGCGTCATACGATTTCATAGACCAACTTTCTTTCCCCTCTTTATAATATAGCATAATTAAACAGATAAACCCGAATGTATACAAATTTAAATTCGTAAATTATAATATATCACAAAATATAAAAAATCCTACTGAATAAAAATAGAATTTAGCACTTACCCCAAAAAAACGTTCACTTTAGTTGTTGGTCATCACTTAACTAATCTTTCTTCCTTATATTTAGTAGGGGGCGCTGCCATCGCCGCTAGAGGCACTGCCCGTCTTCCGGTGTGTGACGTAGTTTCCGGTTTGCGATAAGAATAAACCTTAAATACACGCGCTTAGTCATTCTTCCCTAACTCTTACTCGCTAGTAGTTGTCAGTTTCTTGTTTAGACGTGTTGGGTGACATCATTACGTGTTTGCGATAAGAACAAGATTATCCCCTTATCAACAGGTAAAAAGCTGCGCTTCAGTGACGTCATAAGTCATATGACATAGCTGATAACGGTAAGATTAGCTGATAAGAATTTGTACTAATCATCTACTTCCCTTCAAGTCATTGCATGAGACGGTTGAGCTCCAACAGCTGTATATAAGTTAAGAGTAATTTATATATTATAATAGGATTTTAAATTAATTTAGTAGATGTTACAATTTGATATTTAAAATTTTTCATGCTAAACGATGTGATTATATGTTGTTCATCATACTAAATCCACAAATTTTAATTCGAAATAAATATTATTAAAATTATAATCTAAAATAAATTAGCGAAAATGACTAACAAATTTCAACAAAAAGAAGCTAATTATAAAAGGAAATGTACAAAGTTTATAAATTTACACGTGTGTTAAATGTGTTTACAAACCTTATCATAGGCACAAGTCTAATTCGACTAGCCTATTTGTTATAAGTTTAACTATAAGTCAGCATGTAAGATATTTGTGAAAAGGAATCCTATGATTTTTAAATTTCCTAGTTCAGTTTCAATCATATTGTAAAAGGATAATTCAAACTTTGAGATGATCTATAATAAAATACTTAAATTAAAATATATTTTTGATAGTTTAAGATTTATAAACTACAACTTCGACTACTTTTGAAAATGTTTTCCAAGTAGGAAACTACAATAACATGTTTATGCTTGAATTTTTCTGATAACATGTCTGTGTTCGAATTTTTCTGATAACATGTCTGTGTTTGAATTTTTCTGATAACATGTCTGTGCTTGAATTTTTCTTATAACATGTCTATGTTTAAATTTTTTTGTTAACATGTCCATGTTTGATTTTTCTCTTCTTTTAAAATGTATAAATTTTTTGCTATGCATGTCTTTCGATTTCATTGAAGAAAAAAGTGATCGATCAACTTTTTCAAACCATTTTAATGTTAATATTTTTAAACGAACGCAATAATCAGATAAAAATATATGTAGCTAATTCATATTATTCCACTAAACATTGTATAACAAAAGAATCTTACAAAAATTTTATACTTCAACATGCCCCACTTCCTGTTCCAACATGTCTGTTATCAGCACCTGCTACATCCGGTGTCCACACCTGCCACTTCCAGTGACCTTGAGAGGTCATAGAAGGTCACCACTATCTCCACCACTGATGCAGAACGCCCCTTTTATATCTACTTGATGTTTATCGGTATTTTGGCCAAATTTTTTGTCAAGTTTTTTGGCCAAGTTTTATCACGTTGTGATTAAAAATTGGTATTAAGTTCACAGGTAAAGTTTCTAACTTGGGTCTTGTTGATATGAAATTTTTAGATTTTGTTACAGGAAATACTCCAAGATAAGTATTGTTTTTTAGTATTGTTGCGTTTATCGCTACTTCCATGGTTTTAATTTAATCGTTTCTATTTTGCGCCTCGCGCAGACGATGTTTTTCTGTTGAAAAAAAATAGATCTGTCTTAGAATGTTTTATGAAATGAACTAGAAAATGTAATATGGAATATAAGATGTAATATTTATGATGTGCGCGAAAAATATTGTGTATATTGTGTTCGTGATCGTCAATATATTTGTTTGTGTGTCTACATTGTGTAGATTCAATTATTTTTTGAACAACATGAACATTCATTCTCGAAAAGTCAGAATAATTTAAGATATCTTATCTGCCGAAAGAGGACCGTTTAGGTAAGCCTAACCTATTCTTGTGTTCTAGTTTTATATTTTAATTTTGAAATGAATATTGATACTTTAATATCAATATAAATAATATTGAAGATATAATTTTACAGACAGGGACAGATTCAATATTATTTTGGCATCTCTCTACCGGGATATTATATTATTTAAGAAAATAAAATACGATAATGGAACAGAATAAAAAATTGCGTACTACATTAAGAAGCGCTTTTACGCGAATTGCTAATTTACTTGAGAACAAATTAACTGATGAAAATAAAGATATTGAAGAAATTGATATTTTATATGCTCAATTAGGTGAAAAATGGACAGATCTACAACCAAAAGAAAAAGAAATGTTAGATCTTCTTTTAAACGATAAAACATGTTCTCAAGAAAATTATGATAAGGAATACGAAGGTTTTAGCGTGTATGAAGAGAAATTTATTAAGTTAAAAACGAAAGTTCAAAAGATTTTAAAGGTTTTCGAAACTGAAAATATCACGAAACGGAAGTTTAAACTTCCTAAGATAGAATTTAAATTATTTGGGGGAGATATTAAGGAGTGGTTAGCCTTTTGGGCTCAGTTTGAAAAAATACATAACGATTCTGAAATCGCGAAAGAAGATAAATATCAGTACTTGTTACAAGCAACGTTAAAGGGTTCTAGGGCAAGAGAAATAGTCGAGACGTACCCCGCTACTGGTGATAGTTATGAAAATGTTCTTGAATGTTTAAAGGCTCGATTTGGTCGTACTGATATGTTAATAGAACTATATATAAGAGAAGTGCTCGCTTTAATGATGAATAATGCTACAGGAAAAGGTCTAAGAATCCCTCTTTTTAAATTATACGACAAAATTGAAACCTATTTAAGATCATTAAAAATGTTAGGTGTTTCAAGCGAACATTATTCTGCAATTCCTTATCCATTGATTGAATCGTGCTTACCAGTTGAAATATTGAGAATTTGGGAAAGAAACTTAAATTCTATTACTTTAAATTCAGAAGACGAAAGTAATAATAAGTTAGATTCTTTGAAATTTTTGCAGCACGAAATCGAAAGCGAAGAAAAAGTCCGTTTGGCTAGAAGTGGGTTTAATTTAGAAAATGTGAACAAAAATATTTATACAGTGTCAAATAGGCGAGAAAGAGATATTTCAACGGCTACGGAATTACATAATTCATCAAAAATGAAAAGGGAAACGTGTATTTTTTGTAACAAGTCACATTTAAGTAACGAATGTAGACATGCTAATAGTTTATCTCATGAAGAGAAAAAACAAATATTAATGAAAAAAGGGGCTTGTTTTAAATGTTTAGAGATAAGAAAACACATATCACGTTTTTGTAGAACGAAAATACCACCCTGTGATTGCGGTAAATTACATTTCAAAATAATGTGTCCGGCAAAAAATGATAATGAAAACCCGATTATGGAAAAGTCAGATATCGAAATTAAAAAAGACACTGCTTTATCCAATAAAACAGGTACTCGTCGCGTACTTTTACAAACGCTTATTGTCCGTCTTAGATGTAATAATAAGATGAAATACATAAGAATATTAATTGATTCAGGTAGCAGTAAATCTTATTTATCATCTTTTGCATTGGCCGAGATGGGATATGAATGCATTGGGGAAGATAATTTGACACATAGTTTATTCGGTGGCACGGAGACTGTATTATCACATAAGAAATATTTGATCAGTCTGAGCGACTTCTTTGATAATTATCGCTGTTGTGTCGAAGTATTAGATCAAGAAAAAAATTGTTCGAACACTCCTAAAATTCCTCTTGGCTCATTTATGAGTGAAATTAAGAAACAAAAAATCTTTCTCTCTGATTTGAATAACCAGGTTGAATTGCTATATGAGTTTTCACCTAACGAAATTCATGGGCTTATAGGAGCTGATGTAGCAGGTAAATTGTACACCGGAAAAATCAAACAATTGATTTCTGGCTTAATATTGATGGAAACACGTCTTGGTTGGACTTTGATGGGAAAAACTGACCTATGTAACATATCCGATAGCACAAACAGCGTCATGTCACTTCATGTAAATGATGCAAAAATTTCAGATTTATGGCGGCTAGACACTCTTGGATTTCTCGATCCTGGCGAAAGCGGAAGCAGACAAGAAATAGAAAAAGCAACTGAAGAACATTTTAATAAAAATATAAAAATAGATGCAGAAGGAAGGTATGAAGTGAGCCTCCCATGGATTGAAAACCATCCTCCCTTACCAACTGGTCGAAAAATCGCTGAACGACGATTAAGAAATTGTGTTGAATCACTAAAGAAAACTGAAACATTACAAGAGTATGAAGATGTATTAAAAGAATGGATACAAGAAGGCGTTATTGAAGAAGTTAAAAACTCCTGTAATCACGAAAGTGAACACTACTTGCCACACAGAGCTGTGATCAAAGAAAATTCTACCACCAGAGTTAGACCAGTCTTTGATGGCTCAGCTAGACAAAAAGATTCACCTTCGATCAATGATTATTTAGAGAAAGGTCCTAATATCGTAGAGCTCATTCCGACTATATTAAATAAATTTCGATTGAAGAAAATAGGCGTGATTGCAGATATTCGAAGAGCCTTTCTACAAATTGGTTTAAATGAGCGAGATAGACCATTTCTGAAATTTTTATGGTGTGAGGAAGGTGACCCCGAAAAGTTCAAAATTTTCCAGCATAAAAGGGTTGTTTTCGGTCTTACATGTTCGCCTTATTTACTTGGTGCAACTATCCGATATCATCTGAAGAATGTGCCTTCTAGATTTAAAGAAACAGCAGACAAGTTGTTAAAGTCTTTTTACGTAGATAACTGCGTCACTAGTGTTGAAAACTATGAGGAGCTTGAAAAATTTATTGAAGAATCCACAATTATTCTCCAAAATGCTAAATTTGATCTTCGAGGGTGGGAGTATAATCTCAACAAAACAGAAGCAGAAAACTTCCCGTTATTAGAAGAAAAGAATATTCCAGTTTTGGGACTGGTGTGGAATGTAAAATCTGATACTCTGAAAATAGATTTACGAAAATGTTTTGAAGACTCTACTATTGTAACGAAAAGAACAATCCTGAGTGCTGTTCATAGAATTTTCGACCCCATTGGCTTCACGTGTCCTGTCACCTTGGGGCCAAAGATTCTCCTTCAAGAATGTTGGAAATTGAAAGTTTCGTGGGATGCTGAATTGCCTGAATCTATTACCAAGAAATTTGAAAAATGGCGGAAGGATGTCTCTAAATTAAAGGAAATAGAAATCCCTCGATGTATTATTTCCAATTACGAAGCGCCAGAAAATCTTTCTTTGCACATATTCTGCGATGCAAGCAAGAATGCATATTCTACATGTATATTTTTAAGAAGTGCGACTGAAAATACAATATCTTGTCAGCTTGTACAGGCTAGGTGCAGAGTTGCTCCAATGAAAACCATTTCTATTCCTCGATTGGAACTACTTTCCTGTAATATAGGAGTTAGACTGGCACAAAGTGTTATACACGATCTTCAGTTGAAAGATATCCCGAAATTTTTATGGTCTGATTCAGCAAATGCTATATATTGGATCAAGGGAACTGAAAATTGGGCTCCTTTTGTTTTCAATAGAGTTAAAGAAATCCGATCTTTGACAGAACCTGATAATTGGTATCACATCCCTGGATCATTAAATGCAGCAGACCTCCCTTCTCGTGGTTGTAATGCAGAAACTTTAGCGAAATCGAAATGGTGGGAGGGCCCGGAATGGTTGCGAAGACCGGAAAAAGAATGGCCAAAATCCAACGTTGTTCCTGATTTCAACATAGTATATTCCGAAAAGAGAAAAACTGTTGTTAGCACTACAAATCATGAAGAATCAACTGAAAAAATTTATAACAGAATTTCGTCGTACGACAAACTGATCAGAACTATTGCTTGGATTTATAGATTTTTTACTAACTGTAAAGTGGAACGTGCCAACCGGATTTCTGGACTCTTAACTCTAGAAGAAATAAATAGAGCTGAAATATCTTTGTTAAAACTAGTACAAAAGGAATCCTTTTTAGGAACTGAAGATAAACGCTTAAAATCACTTCAGTCTTATGTAGAATCGAATGGACTACTTAAAGTAAAGACACGTATTCTGATGAGAGAAGATAAAAGAAATTTCCGATTTCCGATACTGTTACCCTGTAGCCATCCAGTTGTGGAAATACTTATTCGGACAAGACATCTTAGTTTAAATCATGCTGGTACCCAGATATTGATGAGTAATTTAAGAGATGACTTTTGGATTTTGAAATGCAGGAAGACTGTTAGAAAGGTAATTAGAAACTGTGTACGTTGTAAAAGATTTAATTCAAGACCTAAACCGATTATAGAAGCACCTCTTCCGGAAGATCGTATAAAAGAAGCTGCAGTATTCGAGGTTGTAGGGACTGACTACGCCGGTCCTTTACTTCTTCGAGGTGGTCAGAAAGCTTGGATAGTTATTTTCACATGTGCTGTCTACAGAGCCATACATCTAGAGATAGCCACATCCTTATCGACTGACAACTTTTTACAAGCTTTTAGAAGATTTATAGCACGAAGAGGTAGACCTGCGATAGTATATTCTGACAACGGTAAAAATTTCACGGGTGCTGAAAATTTACTTAAGCAAATTGATTGGGATGTTATTTCTCAGTACAGCACAGCTCGGAAGATCCCTTGGACATTTAACCCTCCATCTGCGCCGTGGTGGGGTGGATGGTGGGAACGCTTGATAGGCGTAATAAAAGGGATCTTTCGAAAATTCTTAGGACGAAGCTCTTTGGACTTAGAAGAAATGCAAACTGTTATTTGCGATACTGAAAATATTGTTAATCAGCGGCCTTTGACCTATGTTTCAGAGGAAATTGATGATTTAATACCACTTACTCCTTCTATGTTTTTACAAGACATTAGAGAATCAGGTATTCCTGATCTTGACATTTTGGATTCATCGTCTATTAATAAGAGACATGCTTATAGACAGCGACTAAAACAAGATTTACGAAAAAGATTCCGCACTGAATATTTGGGATATTTAAAACAATCCTCGAAATTTGACAAAAATCAGAGACCTGTCCAGATTGGTGACGTTGTTCTTGTGACTAGTGAGAATGTTAAAAAACTTGAATGGCCACTTGCCAAAGTTATTGAACTTTATCCTTCAAAAGATGGAAATGTACGATTGGTAAAGGTAAAGATGAAAGGCGGCGAATTTCTACGTCCTGTTCTCAGATTGATTCCTCTAGAAGTAACCCATGAAAGAGATACTGAACTCCATTCTACAGTTCAGTCGAATGATAAAGAATGTACTTTAGATCCTGCTCCTACCAAACCGACGATAAAATTGACTGGTAAAAACTGTTACTTAGACTCTGCTACGAGTAAGCCGATGATCCAACATTCTATTAAAGACTACTTTTTAGATACTGAATCTACTGAACCTATTTTCCATATAGGTGCTAGTGACTCTCCTGTGGTGACTGTACCTGAAAAACGATCCCGATATGGTCGTTTATATAAACCCAAAGTAAAGTTTGAGTTTCATTGAATTCGAAACTCAAAGGTGGGAGTGTGTTGCGTTTATCGCTACTTCCATGGTTTTAATTTAATCGTTTCTATTTTGCGCCTCGCGCAGACGATGTTTTTCTGTTGCAAAAAAATGGATCTGTCTTAGAATGTTTTATGAAATGAACTAGAAAATGTAATATGGAATATAAGATGTAATATTTATGATGTGCGCGAAAAATATTGTGTATATTGTGTTCGTGATCGTCAATATATTTGTTTGTGTGTCTACATTGTGTAGATTCAATTATTTTTTGAACAACATGAACATTCATTCTCGAAAAGTCAGAATAATTTAAGATATCTTATCTGCCGAAAGAGGACCGTTTAGGTAAGCCTAACCTATTCTTGTGTTCTAGTTTTATGATATTTTAATTTTGAAATGAATATTGATACTTTAATATCAATATAAATAATATTGAAGATATAATTTTACAGACAGGGACAGATTCAATAAGTATTAAGATGTGAATATTGTCAATTTTTTAATGTTGAAGTATAAAATTTTTGTAAGATTCTTTTGTTATACAATGTTTAGTGGAATAATATGAATTAGCTACATATATTTTTATCTGATTATTGCGTTCGTTTAAAAATATTAACATTAAAATGGTTTGAAAAAGTTGATCGATCACTTTTTTCTTCAATGAAATCGAAAGACATGCATAGCAAAAAATTTATACATTTTAAAAGAAGAGAAAAATCAAACATAGACATGTTAACAGAAAAATTTAAACATAGACATGTTATAAGAAAAATTCAAGCACAGACATGTTATCAGAAAAATTCAAACACAGACATGTTATCAGAAAAATTCAAGCATAAACATGTTATTGTAGTTTCCTACTGGGAAAACATTTTAAAAAGTAGTCGAAGTTGTAGTTTATAAATCTTAAACTATCAAAAATATATTTTAATTTAAGTATTTTATTATAGATCATCTCAAAGTTTGAATTATCCTTTTACAATATGATTGAAACTGAACTAGGAAATTTAAAAACCATAGGATTCCTTTTCACAAATATCTTACATGCTGACTTATAGTTAAACTTATAACAAATAGGCTAGTCGAATTAGACTTGTGCCTATGATAAGGTTTGTAAACACATTTAACACACGTGTAAATTTATAAACTTTGTACATTTCCTTTTATAATTAGCTTCTTTTTGTTGAAATTTGTTAGTCATTTTCGCTAATTTATTTTAGATTATAATTTTAATAATATTTATTTCGAATTAAAATTTGTGGATTTAGTATGATGAACAACATATAATCACATCGTTTAGCATGAAAAATTTTAAATATCAAATTGTAACATCTACTAAATTAATTTAAAGTCCTATTATAATATATAAATTACTCTTACCTCATATACAGCTGTTGGAGCTCAACCGTCTCATGCAATGACTTGAAGGGAAATAGATGATTAGTACAAATTCTTATCAGCTAATCTTACCGTTATCAGCTATGTCATATGACTTATGACGTCACTGAAACGCAGCTTTTTACCTGTTGATAAGGGGATAATCTTGTTCTTATCGCAAACACGTAATGATGTCACCCAACACGTCTAAACAAGAAACTGACAACTACTAGCGAGTAAGAGTTAGGGAAGAATGACTAAGCGCGTGTATTTAAGGTTTATTCTTATCGCAAACCGGAAACTACGTCACACACCGGAAGACGGAAGGTGCCTCTAGCGGCGATGGCAACGCCCCCTACTAAAGATAAGGAAGAAAGATTAGTTAAGTGATGACCAACAACTAAAGTGAACGTGTTTTTGGGGTAAGTGCTAAATTCTATTTTTATTCAGTAGGATTTTTTATATTTTGTGATATATTATAATTTACGAATTTAAATTTGTATACATTCGGGTTTATCTGTTTAATTATGCTATATTATAAAGAGGGGAAAGAAAGTTGGACTATGAAATCGTATGACGCGTTTTGATAACAATCATATCAAGCAATACTACAACTCAACTTTGCCTTCGGGTCGGTATAAATAGATGGGGGAAAATTATGATTTTCATCATTTGATGATTCCTATCGCTAGTGGTTAAACGTGTTTTAAATTGCTCCCGCTTTTTATCGGTGCGAATCGTTGTTGTTTGCTTTTAAGAGTTAAATTTTTTTTATTGATTTTTATTATGGATGTTGATATGTCTATTGATGAAACCCCGATTGTGGGAGATTCTGTATCTGCTAAGAAGATGTTTAGCTGCCTTACTTGCGGTAAAGATTTTTCGAACACTTCTAATCTGAACCAGCATATGAAAATTCATTCTGGCGAGAAATTATATACTTGTGATATCTGTTCGAAGCCTTTTGGGCGAAGATCAAACTTACGAAGACATTTAAAAACACATGATATTGTTGGATTGATACAGAATGATGGATTCTCTGAAGTTCTTACAGAAAAAGATACTATATCTCAAAGTTCTTCCAATTTTAATCAACAAGTTGAAGAGGATGTTTTTTTAAAGGCTGTGCCCCCTACGAATGTGGAAAAGAAGTATGTTTGTCTTACCTGTGACAAAGTGTTTGCAACATATTCTAATTTAAATCAGCATGTTAAGATTCATATTAATGAAAAGTCGTTCTCCTGTGAAACTTGCGGAAAGTGTTTTAGAAGGAAATCGGACTTGATTAGACACCTGAAAATACATAATGCCTATGGACAGTCTACATTTAAGTGTGATGAATGTGATAAAGTTTTCACCCGGAAGGATAATTTGAATCAGCATTTACAGTCGCATCGGAATTTAACATTTCCTTGCCGTGATTGCGATAAAGTGTTTAGAAGAAAATTTGATCTGAGACAACATGTACGGACTCAACACCCCCACACACCTCTTGTGAGTGTAAAACGCAAAATGAGCTTATCTAATGCAAAGTTGAAAAACACAAAGTATTCTGATGCGCTTAATGTGTTTAAAACAGTGATTTTGCACCCTGATGAACGTGAGGAAAATGATTTAGAGGTATTTCATAGTCCTGTACAAACTGAAATACAAGAACGTTTAATAAGTGAAATTCATGAAAAAGGTGCAATTAAATGGTATATGGTAGAAAAAATATCACTTGAACGTCTAACTGATAATGAGGAGTTTGAAGAAATTCAATGTTATTTTCGATGTTCGTGTATGACCGAACTTATAGAAGATACTATCTCACAACATATTGAGGAAGGATTTTCGAAGATTATTAAATCCTTTGAAGAATTTGTACAAAGAGGTTCTGGCTGGAAACTTAGAAAAATTCTTCATTTAGAACTCAAGATTGCTAAATATCACCCCCTCGCTGCGAGTTCCTATATTCCTTTGTCTAAAAAACTCGATGATAAAAAAGCAGTGCTGAATATAAAAAACGAAGATAACAAATGTTTAGTATGATGTCTTTTGGCTTTTAAACTGAACTTAGATTATACAAAAAAACCTGAACGTGTTTCACATTATCGACCTTATGAACATGATATTAAATTAGGTAGTGTAGAATGCCCTGTACCCCTTCAGAAGATACCTGTTATTGAACAACTCAACAATTTACGGGTTAATGTGTTTGGTTATGAAGAGGATGAAGTTTGTCCCCTGTATATATCTGAAAAGAAAGATCAAGATGTGATTAATTTGTTATTGGTTGGTGATGGTGAAAAGCAACACTATTGTTTGATAAGAAGTTTTTCAAGACTTTTAGGTGATCTTACCAAGCATAATGGTGTGCAACACTATTGTTATCGATGTTTGCATCGATTTTCAAGACAAGATCTATTGGATAAGCATAATGAATATTGTTCTCAACATGTTGCGCAAGCTATAAAGATGCCTAATGAAAATGATAATATATTAAAGTTTACAGGTATTCATTTACAACATCCTGTTGCCTATACGATTTATGCGGATTTTGAGAGTCTCCTTATACCTATTTCATCAGCCCCTCCCTCTTCTAAAGCATCCTATACCGAGAAAACAACCTATCACTTACCATGTGGTTATGCCTATGTGGTTATTGAACCCGATGGAACGTGTGTGAAGAAAGCACAGGTATATCGGGGTAGAAACTGTGTTGAGCATTTTTTAAACCGAATGATGCAAGAAAAGGAAATTTTAGGTCAAAAGTTACTAAATGTTAAACCTATGAAGCTTTCTCCCAAGGAAGAAAAGGCATTTCGAGAAGCAGAGTTTTGTCATATTTGTAAGAAAACTTTGGATGAGAAACGTACACGTGACCATGATCACCTGTCAGGTGCATACAGAGGAGCTGCACATGTGGAATGCAACTTGAACTATAAGCAGTGTAAAACAATTCCTGTTATATTCCATAACTTGAAAAACTATGATGGTCATCATATTATGACAAATCTTGGAAAATTCAAAGATCATGAAATCGATGTTATTGCTACTTCTATAGAAAATTATATTACCTTTAAAATCAGAAAGCCTACATCTTATATTCAGATGGTGTTTATAGATTCGGTCCAATTTTTGCCTACGTCATTGGAAAAACTTGTTAAAAACCTTCAACCTGATCAATTCACTATACTTGAAGAAAAGTTCCCCCGAAATAATAATTTATCTTTACTTATACGGAAAGGGGTTTACCCCTATGATTATTTTACTTGCTTTGAAAAATTTACTGAGAAGCAGCTTCCTCCGCCTTCTGCCTTTTTTAATAGTTTAACCAATGAGCCTATAGGTGAAAAGGAATACCAACACGCCCAGAATGTATGGAAAACATTTGATATCAAGACTCTTGGTGATTATCACAACCTTTATGTGAAGACAGATGTTCTACTACTTGCTGACGTGTTTCAAAACTTTAGGAAATTATGTCAGCAGTATTATGAAATTGACCCTGCTCACCTGTTTACAGCACCTGGGCTAGCATGGCAGGCTTGTTTGAAGATGTCTGATACACCTTTAGAGTTACTCAGTGATATAGATATGTTGCTTATGGTTGAAAATAGAATACGAGGCGGCATTAGCATGATAAGTAAAAGATATGCCCGAGCAAACATCCCTGGTACGCCCGATTATAAGAAAAATGAGGCACCCAGCTACATCATGTATTGGGATGCCAATAACTTATACGGGTGGGCTATGAGCCAATTTTTACCCCACGGCGGTTTTGAATGGTGTGAAACAAGTCATATCACAGAAGAGTGGGTTCTATCTTTATCTGATAGCTCCGAAATTGGGTATCTTTTCGAGGTAGACATGGAATACCCGAAACATTTACATCCTTTGCATAATGAATACCCTGTCGCCCCTGAGAGAGTAACTGTGGAGGATCAGGTGCTGTCTTCTCATGCAAGAAGCTTACTTAACAATAGGAAATTCATGGGAACTCCTAAACTTATACCAAATTTAAATAATAAACGAAATTATATAACCCATTATCGTAATCTCAAATTTTATTTAGAACTTGGTTTAAAAATTACAGCTGTGCATAAAGCTTTAAAATTTAAACAGGGACCATGGTTGCAGAAATATATTAATTTCAACACCGCAAAAAGGAAAGAAGCAAAATCTTCTTTTGAGAAAGACTTTTTTAAGTTAATGAACAATTCTGTTTTTGGTAAAACCATGGAAAATCTACGAAAAAGAAGAAATATTGTGCTTTGTAACGGTGAAAAAAGAGCCAAAAAATTAATAGCATCGCCTACTTTTAAATCGTTTAAAACTTATGATGAAGACTTGACTGCTGTGGAGAGATTAAAAACTAGCATACATATGAACCGACCCATCTATGTTGGATTTTCTATACTCGAACTATCTAAACATTGTATGTATGATTTCCATTACAATTTTATAAAGAAACCATACAAAGATCGTGCAGTTTTACTCTTTACGGATGCAGATTCCCTAACGTATCATATTCAAACCAATAATATTTATAAGGATCTGGAGCAGCATCGTGAGTTGTTTGACTTTTCTGAATACCCGAAATCTCATTGTCTATACTCTGAGGATAATAAGAAGACGCTCGGAAAGTTTAAGGATGAACTTAATGGTGAATTAGCCCTTGAGTTTGTCGGACTGAAATCAAAAATGTATTCTCTAAAATCTGTTAAAGACGAAAAAAAGCGTGCAAAAGGCGTATCTACGCAGATTGTTCGGCAGAAAATTAAACATGAAGACTACTTGGAGTGCCTCCAACAACAAAAAACAAGTATGGAGAAACAGGTAAGGATTGCCCAAGATGACCATCGCCTATATACATTAACTCAAAATAAAATTAGCTTAAGTCCCTTTGACGACAAGCGTTACTTATTGGATGATGGAATAAGCAGTTTAGCATATGGCCATTATGACATTAATACCGTTTGTAATAAAGAAGATAATGTTGATTTGTATTGCTAACGCAAAATCGCGATGTATATTTTGATCTGTAAATACCTTTCTGTAAATTATTTTGTTATAATAAAAATTGTTGATTTTATTATTGAGTACTTTTTTTTAATTTTTTAAGTAATGTGAAGCTTTTTCTAAAAGAATTTTTTTTTTAATTTGTGAAACTTTTTAACTAACTAACGCATATTTTTTTTCGTTATAAAAACATGAAAAATATTTCTAAAACTTTGATAAACAAGCAGATAGTCACACACACACAAAGAGAACTATTTGTCCCGCATACATACACACACACACATACATACACACACACACACACAAAGAGAACTATTTGTCGCACCCACACATACATACACACATAGAACTATTTATAATAACTATAAGACATATATGCTTTTTAAAACATACTATTACACACAAACCTTTCTAACAAAATATCAGATGTACCAACAAAATGAGATCAAAAGATTATTGTGAGGAAAAGAGGGTTGCTTCTGAACATTGCACTACCGGTTGCTCGGTTGCGGTTGCGCCTGCTGCCGGTGAACTCTCCTTTCTCTACTACTTATGTTTAATTTTTCATTTGCAAACTAAATGTTAAAAATTATTTATGACCTTTTTAAAAGATTGTTAATAATTTACAGAGCATAGATATAATGTTAAATTATAAGAGGAAAAGGAAATATCCGGTGGCGGCTTGTGACTCGCTCTTTTGGGGGCACTAAATACATGGCTGAAAATTTTATTCTTTTCTTAACCCTGTTTTTTTTTAAAGAAATTTTTTCTTTGGTTAATGGCAAAATTTTCTACCTACAAATTAGGCAAATATTTCTTTTACAAAATAGTGGTAAGAAAATAATAACTTTTGCAACTTTGCATTTATTGCCCCAAATAAAGGCAATGACCAGCCGCCACTGGTAGTATCAGTCGGGTTACAAAGTCCTATATATCAAGCACCCAGAAGTGATGTTGCTAATTCTCGTCTTTTTTGTTTAATACATTTGGAAGCGTCGTTATCAAAACAGTTTGATAAGACTGAAAAAGTTGTCAAACGAAGTTTATAGTCCTTATTATATCTTGCTGCTGTTGGATATAAACTAGAGATATGTCGTATTTCAATCTCTGTTATTTTCGTCTGAGGAGTTAGCGAACATCAATTTTCACAATGAAAAACGACCTTAATTTCGTTCTAGATTTGAACTGCCAATAACCAGGGTCGAAGATTATGGCAGTGACTTTGCAAATGTCACAGGTATAAAACTAAGATGCGCCGCAGGCGCCCTCGGGGGCGCCCAGCGAACACTCCTCCTCGTCGTGCCCAGGTCCTCAAGGACCTTTTACGCGCCGTCGGCATTGTCTCGCCGCAGTGCTCCGACCGATTCAGAGGATCGCAATCCAGCGAAGCCTCCCAATCTATTTACCAGAGTGATTGCTCGCGATGACGTAGGTCGTTACGATTCGGTGGAAGTTCCAACTCTTCGAGGAGACTTCCCCACGTGACACTCGATGAACCGTAGCGACTGCCGAACGGATTCATCGCCGAAACCCCATAGGGGAGTCGGGGACTACACCATATGTCCGACATCTCTACGGCCCTTGCTTTCCCACGGCGTCCGACCATAGACATGCATGGAAGGGCAAGCTACTGGGCTCATCTTCCGTGGACAAATGTCACAGGTATAGAGGCCCTGCGAGAGATATTCCATTATTACACATTCTTAGTCCAGTCTTTGATGGTCATGAACTTAGAAGAAAAAATCAGCGTTGCAGGCAGAAAATAATGAAAATATGACTTCACAATTGCGAATTGTGCATAATAGAAGCACCGAAAAGAGTTCTAAAATTTTCAGTTAAAGCTGTAATTGTTATATTTACTGATACACATTGTGTCTTCTTTTTGTATGGACTAAGTAGATAAATTCTGTAAGATTTCGTATTTATATTCGTAAATATATGCTTCATAGCTAATCATTAAAATAAGACATTTTCGAAAGTCAGATTTCTATAAAATATTACATGTTACGTATTGCCATATTTATCATAACGTGCGTCGTTTTCAGTATTTAATTTAACTCTGTGCATGCAGATGCAATAATATACTGTTATTTGTGTATGGTAGAAAATAATCTATTCGAGGTATTTAAATATTGCGTTTCTTAAATCCCGATGACTTTTATAGATCGTGTTCATTTGTTGGAAATTTTGTCTCATGTATATATTTAACAATATTACCCAAATATTTGTAGTTTTTATATGCTTCAACTCTGTTAGCTGCTCCTTGTTTATTTTAGAAATAACTTTGCACGCTTAAAATGTCTATCATTGAAATATTGCAGCACAAAATCTTGCACATAATGCATAAAAGGCATTTAAAAGTATGTCAAGTTATTATATTAATTTAATTTTGTGTCACGTATATATTTAACAATATTACCCATATATTTGTAGTTTTTATGTTTTCGGCGTGATTAAATTCTGTTAACTGCTCCTTGTTTATTTTAAAAATAACTGTGACCGTTTACAATGTACATCATTGAAATATTGCAGCATAAAATCTTGCACATAATGCATAAAAGACATTTAAATTTTATATATATAGCAATATTATAGCAAAAAGGATAGTCAATAAAATCGGTAGTGATCTTTGTTTAACCCCTTGGTGACGAGCGACACGTATACGTGACGCATAAGATGCTCAGAATCCTCGATTATTCCCACCCAGTTATTTTTTATTGTAAGCTTTGCCTTATTTAATGAGAGCATTTCTGCGATTCAAGTAGGTGAAAATTTCTGTTTTGAAAAACCGGTGGTAAAAGATTAAAAATTCTGTAAATGTCGCTCGTCGCGAAGGGGTTAACATTTGATGCTTCTTAACATTTGTATGTGCTAAAAGGTAATATAAAATTAATTGCTGCTACTTAAGAAAACACATTATCATGTTAAAGGTTCTCAATTTTATTTCTCTTTTTTAGATTTTACGTGAGAAAATTAAATCAAAAATGATTATTTTTAGTTAAACTTTTTTCTGAGTTAGAATAAGAGGTACAATTACTAAAATTTGTAAAATTTAGCAAAAGCTGTATATCTCGATTACATACTTACGTCGCTATAATTGAAAAAATATCATATACTATGTGCTGAGTCTATAACATGTGTAAATTAAAGCTTACATTTTTAATCTAAAATATATATGATACGTAAAACTTTTACATAATGTATATTTATGTTTACAATTCATATATCTTGTTAATTTTTGTTTTTATCTATTAGGAAGATAATCATATCGGTAGCCAGTTGATCTTATTGTTGCATATCATTCATTTCACTGTTAAAGTTTAAAAAAAAATTCGTTTACAATCACTCATTGTTAAATTTTGTCATCCTTGTTGTTATAAATAAAACTATGAATTTAAATTAATAACAAATCGAAAGCAATAAATACACCATTCAATCAAAATTTATTACCAAATTCGGACCTACTTTAACAAACAAATTGAAATATCTTTTTAGCGGAAATTGACAATTGTAATATTTTCCATCCGATGAAACATTTAATATGGACAATTGTTATGTCAAAGAAACCTGGGAAACGTATTTCAAAGAGTTGTGTCTAAAAAGGAGCATCGTCTTTAAGACAAAATGTAATAAAAGTGAGGAAGCATCGAAGAAAAGTTCCAAAAACTCCGAAGTGGATGAGTGCTTGAAAAATTTCTTAAAATATATGCCGATACTGTCATGAAACTAACGTCAAAGTTCATGTACGAAGGTTATGGCAGTGACTTTTCAAATGTTACAGGTATGGAGGCCGCGCGAGAAATATTCCATTGTTACACATTCTTAGCTTTTTTTTGTAAGGACTAAGTAGATAAATTTTGTAAGATTTCATATTAATATTCGTAAATTTATGCTTCATAACTGTCATTAAAATAAGACATTTTAGAAAGTTAGATTAAAAAAAAAATTACATAAATGTTACGTATTACCATATTTAACATAACTTACGCCTTTTTCAGTAGTTTGCTAGCTTTAATTTCATGCAGGTGCAATAATATACTGTTATTTGTGCATGGCAGAAAATAATCTATTCGAGGTATTTAAATATTGCGTTTCATAAATCCCGATGACTTTTGTAGATCGTGTTAATTTGTTGTAAATTTTGTGTCAAGTATATATTTAACAATATTACCCAAATATTTGTAGTTTGTATATGCTTTCGGTGTGATTCAACTCTGTTAGCTGCTCCTTGTTTATATAAAAAATAACTGTGTACGCTTAAAATATACATCATTGAAATATTGCAGCATAAACATATATAACTAAAATTATTTGGGTAATATAGTTGAATATGTACTTGAAACAAAATTTACAACAAATTAACACGATCTACAAAAGTCATCGGGATTTAGGAAACACAATATTTAAATACCTCGAATAGATTATTCTTTGCCATACACAAAAAACAGTATATTATTGCATCTGCATGGACATAGTGAAATAAAAGCTAGCAAAGTACTAAAAAAGACACAAGGTATGATAAATATGGCAATACGTAACACTTATGTAATATTTTATTGAAATCTAACTTTCGAAAATGTCTTATTTTAATGGCAGCTATGAAGCATATATTTACGAATATAAATATGAAATCTTACAGAATTTATCTACTGAATCCTTACGAAAAAGAAGCCAAAATTTGTATCAAAATACATCTTTAACTGGAAATTTTAGAACTCTTTTCGGTGCTTCTATTTACGGATAATTCGCAATTGGGAAGTCATATTTTCAGTATCTTCTGCCTGTAACGCTTGTTTTTTATTCAAAGTTCATGAACATCAAAGCCTAGAATAGGATTTCGTAACAAATGAATATCTCTCGCACGGCCTCTATACTTGTGATATTTGAAAAGTCATTGCCATAATCTTCGCACATGAACTTTGACATTATTTCCATATCACAGTATCGGCATATAATTTAAGAAATTTCAGCAAGCACTCTTCTACTTCGGAGTTTTTGGAAATTTTTTTCGATTCCCCCTTCTTTTATTCCATTTTGACTAACAAGACCATGCTCCTTTTTTGACACTACTTCTTGGAATTCGGTTTCCAGATTTTTTTGACAGAACCATTGTCCAGATTAAAAGTTTAATAGAATGGAAAATATTACAGTTGTGAATTTACCCAAAAAATGAAATTTTCAATTTGATTGTTAATGTAGGTGCGAATTACATAATAAAAATTTGTGTAATAATAATATAAATATATATATTGTTAATATTTTTTTATCTATGAGTAAGATAATCATATCGGTAGGCAGTTGAAGAATTCCTTTTTAATGATACATGTTATGCTGATGTAACAATAGGCACCTGGAGATGCACTGGAATGTTCACCTGGAGAATGCACTTTTAAAGTATGATCTTATTATTGCATGTCATTCAATTCACTGTTAAAGTTTGATAAATAAAATTTCGTTTACAATCACTCATTGTTATATTTTGTCATCCTTGTTGTTATAAATGACACAATGAATTTAAATTATAACACCACGAAACGAATGAATACATTTCAATCAAAATTTCTTACCAAATTCGCACGTACATTAACAAACAAATTGAAATTTTCCTTTTTAGCGTAAATTGACAACTGTAATGTTTTCCTTCCGATTAAACTTTTCTTTGACAATGGTTATGTCAAAGAAATCTGGAAAAAGCATTCCAAGAAATAGTGTCAAAAAAGAAGAACGGTCCTTTAAGACAAAATAGAATAAAAGAAAGGGAGCATCGAAGAAAAATTTCATAAACTCCGAAGTGGAAGAGTGCTTGAAATATTTCTTAAAATATATGCCGATACTGTCATGGAACTAACGTCAAAGTTCATGTACGAAGGTTATGGCAGTGACTTTTCAAATGTTACAGGTATGGAGGCCGCGCGAGAGATATTCCATTGTTACACATTCTTAGCTTTTTTTTGTAAGGACTAAGTAGATAAATTTTGTAAGATTTCATATTAATATTCGTAAATTTATGCTTCATAACTGTCATTAAAATAAGACATTTTAGAAAGTTAGATTAAAAAAAAAATTACATAAATGTTACGTATTACCATATTTAACATAACTTACGCCTTTTTCAGTAGTTTGCTAGCTTTAATTTCACTCTGTCCATGCAGGTGCAATAATATACTGTTATTTGTGCATGGCAGAAAATAATCTATTCGAGGTATTTAAATATTGCGTTTCATAAATCCCGATGACTTTTGTAGATCGTGTTAATTTGTTGTAAATTTTGTGTCAAGTATATATTTAACAATATTACCCAAATATTTGTAGTTTGTATATGCTTTCGGTGTGATTCAACTCTGTTAGCTGCTCCTTGTTTATATAAAAAATAACTGTGTACGCTTAAAATATACATCATTGAAATATTGCAGCATAAACATATATAACTAAAATTATTTGGGTAATATAGTTGAATATGTACTTGAAACAAAATTTACAACAAATTAACACGATCTACAAAAGTCATCGGGATTTAGGAAACACAATATTTAAATACCTCGAATAGATTATTCTTTGCCATACACAAAAAACAGTATATTATTGCATCTGCATGGACATAGTGAAATTAAAGCTAGCAAAGTACTAAAAAAGACACAAGGTATGATAAATATGGCAATACGTAACACTTATGTAATATTTTATTGAAATCTAACTTTCGAAAATGTCTTATTTTAATGGCAGCTATGAAGCATATATTTACGAATATAAATATGAAATCTTACAGAATTTATCTACTGAATCCTTACGAAAAAGAAGCCAAAATTTGTATCAAAATACATCTTTAACTGGAAATTTTAGAACTCTTTTCGGTGCTTCTATTTACGGATAATTCGCAATTGGGAAGTCATATTTTCAGTATCTTCTGCCTGTAACGCTTGTTTTTTATTCAAAGTTCATGAACATCAAAGCCTAGAATAGGATTTCGTAACAAATGAATATCTCTCGCACGGCCTCTATACTTGTGATATTTGAAAAGTCATTGCCATAATTTTCGCACATGAACTTTGACATTATTTCCATATCACAGTATCAGCATATAATTTAAGAAATTTCAGCAAGCACTCTTCTACTTCGGAGTTTTTGGAAATTTTCTTCGATTCCCCCTTCTTTTATTCCATTTTGACTAACAAGACCATGCTCCTTTTTTGACACTACTTCTTGGAATTCGGTTTCCAGATTTTTTTGACAGAACCATTGTCCAGATTAAAAGTTTAATAGAATGGAAAATATTACAGTTGTGAATTTACCCAAAAAATGAAATTTTCAATTTGATTGTTAATGTAGGTGCGAATTACATAATAAAAAGTTGTGTAATAATAATATAAATATATATATTGTTAATATTTTTTTATCTATGAGTAAGATAATCATATCGGTAGGCAGTTGAAGAATTCCTTTTTAATGATACATGTTATGCTGATGTAACAATAGGCACCTGGAGATGCACTGGAATGTTCACCTGGAGAATGCACTTTTAAAGTATGATCTTATTATTGCATGTCATTCAATTCACTGTTAAAGTTTGATAAATAAAATTTCGTTTACAATCACTCATTGTTATATTTTGTCATCCTTGTTGTTATAAATGACACAATGAATTTAAATTATAACACCACGAAACGAATGAATACATTTCAATCAAAATTTCTTACCAAATTCGCACGTACATTAACAAACAAATTGAAATTTTCCTTTTTAGCGTAAATTGACAACTGTAATGTTTTCCTTCCGATTAAACTTTTCTTTGACAATGGTTATGTCAAAGAAATCTGGAAAAAGCATTCCAAGAAATAGTGTCAAAAAAGAAGAACGGTCCTTTAAGACAAAATAGAATAAAAGAAAGGGAGCATCGAAGAAAAATTTCATAAACTCCGAAGTGGAAGAGTGCTTGAAATATTTCTTAAAATATATGCCGATACTGTCATGGAACTAACGTCAAAGTTCATGTACGAAGGTTATGGCAGTGACTTTTCAAATGTTACAGGTATGGAGGCCGCGCGAGAGATATTCCATTGTTACTAATCCTTGTCCAGGCTTTGATGTTCATGAAAGTAGAAGAAAAAACAAGCGTTGTAAGCAGAAAATAATGAAAATGTGACTTCACAATTGTGAATTCTTCATAATAAAAGAAAAGAAAACAGCTCTAAAATTTTCAGTTAAAGATGCGTTATATTTACTGATACAGATTGTGGCTTCTTTTTGTATGGACTTGGTAGATAAATTTTGTAGGATTACATATTTATATTCGTAAATATATGCTTCATAGCTGTCATTAAAATAAGACATTTTCGAAAGTTAGATTTCAATAAAATATTACAAAAGTTTTACTTGCAGTTAATGCATAAAATTAAATCAAAAATAAGTATTGTGATATTTTCCCATATCCCAGCTGAGTTACGTTACTATTGACCTCAGGAGTTGTCGGGTCAGATCAAACGAAACGATCGATTCCCGATGCTGAATGGCGTGGACATTTTAAGAACAATAACCGAGACTGCCTGGCACCTAGTCCGACACTAACGGATTGATTACTCTCCTTGTGAGGTCGCAGATGGAGAGATTCCCAGAGACTTTCGGACGCCAAGGGAAGTCCTTTAAAATCTGGGAATGAGAACCAGAGATCCACTACGATAGGCTGCCGTAAGTTTAAGAGGCCGGGAGGAACCTGCCCCCGCCCCCCTTTTTTTCGGAGGCGAGAGGAAGAAGAGAAGACGAGAGGAGATGGTTCTTCGGAGGCAAAAGGGTAGGACGTGACCCTGAAAAAGCAGAGTCTTGCAGTGAAGCGAGAGCGAAGTGAAACGGAGGGAGGACAGACGGCCAGGTCTGTGAGAGAAAAACTCGGAGGAGCGATCCGTCTCGATCACCCAAGGACACCCTGTCCTGTTTAATTTGTATCACCGAATACAGAGAACGGAAATTAAGTTTGGAACGAGACTGTCTGGTGTAGAGACCTAAGGAGAAATTAGAGGACTTTATGGAACTCGTTTATAATCACCTGCACCCACGCATTTCATCTTATTTTATTTTGTTCTATTTTATTTAAATAATGAAACCTGTAGAAGGAATGCTCTGTCCTTCGAGCTTCGAATAAAAAAACTTTTCTTTCTACAAATCAACTTGAGTAATTACTCCGGTTAGCCACAGCTACCAGTTCGAATTTTTATAAATCCCGCCGGAGTTTTTACAGATGGTGGCAGCTTCAAGGGATTTAAAGTGGTGAAAGAAACGTGCGTGACAAAGTTTTATAAATTCGGGGCAGAGTAGGACAACTCGCCGAATTTCTTCAGAATCTACACCAGCCGTTGGGAACCTGAATCTACATACCGAATCGGGGCAGAGCAGGACAACTCGCCGAATTCGTACAGAATCCTGTGATAGAGAGACAGATTCCGCTGAATCGAGGAAGATCCACCGACCCCAAAGTGACCCGCCAAAGCCAAGGCAGAGACCCGAGCTGATCTGAAACTGCATCCGCTGAACCAGAAACCAGAAGCATCCGAACTTTGCTGACAGTGTGGAGAGAAAAGAAAGCAGAATCACCGCCGAGAATCGCAGACAGAGCTATACCCAGGTGAGCACTTGTTTTATTCTCAATGGAGGCTTAGTGTGTATATTTTTAATTTTGGACAGGAAGCAATTTTTCTTTAATTATTTGTGTTCGGTAATATAAGTAAAAATTTTAAATATTAATTACCATAATTATGAAGGTAAATTAAAAGTGTAACAAACTTTAAATTCATCTTGTTTCTAGTAATTGAAAAATTCTTTTAATCTTTTTAATTAAAAATTTTTTGTTTGGTGAAAAGCAAATTATGTTAATTGTATTTTTCGGCCGAAATTTTTAATGTGCTCTCTTATTTTGAAGATTGCTAAGGAATTAAATTTTGAAGTTAAAGAAGTTGTAAGATTAAGGTGAAGTCTGTTAGTAATTCAGTTAAGTTAAAGTAAGATATATGTTTTTTTGGCAAATTGTAGCCTATATGTGGAATTGGTTTGCTTGTAATTCAAAATTTTAAAAATCTGTGACCTGCGATCAAAATTTCATGAATATTGATTGTATTTTGTGTCGAGCAGAAACTACTGTATTTATTTTTATGTTGTTTTGGGGGTGAAAAAAATTGTCTATTTTTTTTATTATTGCATTTATGTGCGGGAAATTGGAATTAAATTGTGTTAGAATTTAAAATTAGTGATTATGGCAGGCATATCGGGATTTCGAAAATGCGATCTGCAAACCCTTGCGATAGAATTTGAAGTAGAGGTTTTGTCATATGATACAATTCCTAAATTGGTTAAAAAGATAACGGAGGCCCCCGATTATGATGAGACTATGGCGTTAAACCAATTAAAGTTGATTGAAGAAGACCGTGTAGAGAGATCGAAATTGGAAAAAGATAAAATTGAGAAAGAACATGAGCTCGCGAGAATTAGGGCCGAACGGGAAAATGATACTTTAACGTTATCATCTAGTCAAATAGAAAGGGAACCTAAAATTCTGTTAAAAAATGTGTTACCTAAATTTGAAATGGGAAAATCGGAGATTTCCTTATATCTCAACTTATTTGAGAGACAGGCATTAAAAGCGCAATTAGATAAGTCGCAATGGGTAACAAATTTGCTAGGTTTACTTCCTATAGAATTGACAGAAGTTATTCTTAGAGAACCACCAGACGAAACGGACAATTTTGATTTTGTGAAGGGAAAATTACTCGAAAGGTTTAAAATTAGTGCAGAAGACTTCAGAATCAAATTCGTAACAACACCACGGTCCGAAGAAAAAAATTGGAAAGATTTTTCGTATGAAATTACGAACTATTTCGACCAATGGTTAAGCGGTATTCAGGTGTCCGAATTTAGTCAACTTAGGGACCTGATAATTACTGACCAGATCAAACGGAAAGTGCCCTCTGAAATTAGACAGCATTTCATAGATTCCTGGAGTGATTTAATTACGCCCGTGGAATTAACCCAAAAACTAGACCATTATGAGGCGGTTAGAAGAACAGAGATGAAACAGTCCCCGCCTAGATATTCAAATAACGGCAAACAGGTTGAGGGAAACAGATTGGTTGATAGACCAGAGACAGAACCCCAAAACGCGGAAATGAAAAGAAATTGGAGGGAGAGGGAAGATAAAAAAGATAGAGATGTAATTTTTGATAAGCGAAAAGACAGGTCTTGTTTCCATTGTGGTAGTTTTTCTCATATCCGAAAATTTTGCCCCAAACTAAAATGGAGTAGTGAAATACCTGAAGTGGTTAATCGGTTGGCTGACCTCGATGAGTTAAACGAAATGTTCCAGCCCTATTTAACAAAAGGGATTATAAATGGGAAAGAAATGAAAATTTTTAGAGACACTGCTACGTCGCTAGATTTAATTAGTGCCAACCAGGTGACCCGAGAACAATACACAGGGAGAGTCGTGTGGGTAAAGCAACCGTTACAAAATGATTTAAAATGTCTACCCCTCGCAGAAATAGAGCTTAATCTGTGTGATTTAGGAAAAAGAGTTAGGACTTACGCAGGTATTGTCGATGCAGACATAGAAATGGATTATTATTTATTGGGAAGCAAAACACAAAATTTGCTAGACAGAATGAAACCGAAACCGCCTGTTAGCTTTGGGAGTGCAGCACCGAAAAAAAGGCACAGGAGTGACCGCCCAATTCCCCCCAACCCCACGAACCGCTTAGTTTCGGCTTATCAAAAGAATGAAGTGAGAAAACCGGACAGGAAGGAAAAGAAAGGCTTTGTTCCCTTTCCCCTTAGCCAACGTGCAGGAGTAACTCATTGTGAATCTTCCATTAAAACGAAATTCGCGACGACCCCGATCCGCGCGACACCCAAATCAAGAATGAAGGAAGAGGGTTATAAAGAAAGAGCGAGGGTGTTTTATTTAAGGAATGAAATCCGGGAAAGTAAGCATGGAGAAAAAAATAAAGACACAGTCTTAAAACGAAAGGAAGATTTTAGGTTTAAATCTTCCGGACAGAAAACAACAAAAGGGGTAAACAGTTATTGTGCGTTAGGAAGGAAGCGAAAAACGGTTTTCAGTTCTGATTGTTTAGAAACCCCAGGATACATATCGCCGCATAACGAAATAAAAGGCAGCGAGGTTAAACAGTCGAAAAACGACGCCGGAAATGATTTCCGACTAATTAGAGATTGTGGAAAAAGGCAGGATATTCGCAGATCCTTAGGATATAGGCCAGGGATACCAAATTCCACATGTAGACTGTTTAAGTAGAATGGAATAAATAACATTCCACTCAGTAATTTTGTATATAGTTTTTAATTTTGTAATTGAAATAATTGTGTATTTGAATCGTGCAATGAATATTGAAATTTAATTTAACGATGTGAGACTGTAGAGTGTATTGTAAACTTGTGAATAATAATGTTTAAGGTAAGCCTCTATTGAGAATTAACTTGTGTATTGGGTATGTATGGAAGGCTAGCGCACCAGTAATGATGTAAGATTTTCCAAATGCTTGAAAAATCTCAACTGCTGGAGGGGGTAATGCTGTGATATTTTCCCATATCCCAGCTGAGTTACGTTACTATTGACCTCAGGAGTTGTCGGGTCAGATCAAACGAAACGATCGATTCCCGATGCTGAATGGCGTGGACATTTTAAGAACAATAACCGAGACTGCCTGGCACCTAGTCCGACACTAACGGGTTGATTACTCTCCTTGTGAGGTCGCAGATGGAGAGATTCCCAGAGACTTTCGGACGCCAAGGGAAGTCCTTTAAAATCTGGGAATGAGAACCAGAGATCCACTACGATAGGCTGCCGTAAGTTTAAGAGGCCGGGAGGAACCTGCCCCCGCCCCCCTTTTTTTCGGAGGCGAGAGGAAGAAGAGAAGACGAGAGGAGATGGTTCTTCGGAGGCAAAAGGGTAGGACGTGACCCTGAAAAAGCAGAGTCTTGCAGTGAAGCGAGAGCGAAGTGAAACGGAGGGAGGACAGACGGCCAGGTCTGTGAGAGAAAAACTCGGAGGAGCGATCCGTCTCGATCACCCAAGGACACCCTGTCCTGTTTAATTTGTATCACCGAATACAGAGAACGGAAATTAAGTTTGGAACGAGACTGTCTGGTGTAGAGACCTAAGGAGAAATTAGAGGACTTTATGGAACTCGTTTATAATCACCTGCACCCACGCATTTCATCTTATTTTATTTTGTTCTATTTTATTTAAATAATGAAACCTGTAGAAGGAATGCTCTGTCCTTCGAGCTTCGAATAAAAAAACTTTTCTTTCTACAAATCAACTTGAGTAATTACTCCGGTTAGCCACAGCTACCAGTTCGAATTTTTATAAATCCCGCCGGAGTTTTTACAGTATTTTTAGTTAAACTTCTTTCTGAATTAGAATAAGAGCTACATTTACTGAAATTTATAAAATTTAACAAAAGCTGTATATCTCGATTACATACTTAGGTCGCAATAATATAAAAATTATCATATACTGATTTGAGTCTGTAACGCTTTTCCGAATAGTATTGTGAATATGAAGAGGTTCAAAAATCTAAAAAATAAACATTTTGACACAATTTAGGAGGGTTTCATGCTTTGTGAATATAGTGCGGTAGACGTTATTTGCAATTACTTTAAGGGCCGATTGATTAATTTTAACAGAATTTATTACGAAATGAAAATTTCTAATCACTGTATGTGTAAATTAAAGCTCACAGTTTTAATCTAAAATAAATATGATATGTAGAACTTTTACACAATGTATATTTACGTTTATAATTCATATATCTTGTTAATATTTATTTTTATCTATTAGTAAGATAATCGTATTGGTAGCCAGTTGAAGTATTCCTTTTTAGTAAACCCTAGCTTGCTTCGCAAACTAGCGGGCCCCTAATTTACATCGGGGCCTCGAATATGATAAACCTCGAACCGATCGAGTCTCGGATTGGGTCCCCGCTGCTCTCGGCACCTTATACCGGGCGTGCTGCGCACGCACCAGAAAACCCCTTAAATTGCACCTGGACTATATGAATAAAAATCTCACCGAACGAATCTCACGCTCGGATCCCCGCTGCCTGCAGCAACGTATAGCAGGCGTGCTGCGCACTCGTTGCAAAATCCATCAGTTATACCTTCCACTACCATACTGCGCAATCTGATATATACGAACATAGCTAAAATCGGTAAGCTCTTTCCATGTCGAGTGTAATGAGCCAAACCCCGTCGTGATCCAGGCCCATAGAACCAGAGATAGGAAAGCAGAAACTCAGAACTAAAATCGCTAAGCTCTATCTATGTCGATTCGAATGAGCCAAACCGTGTCGTGATGTGACCCATAGAACCCGAGTTAGCTGCAAAATCCTTTAGTTACACCTTCCACCACCAGGTGGCGCAATCTGTTCTATACGAACATAACTGAAATCGTTAAGGTTATCAATGTCGAGTCGAATGATTCTTACCTCATCGTGATCTAGCCCTTAGATACAGAGATATCAAAGTGTCCCCTGGTGGTGAAAAATCGAACTAAAATCGGTAAGCTCTATCGATGTCGATTCGAATGAGCCAAACCGCGTCGTGATGTGACCCATAGAACCCGAGTTAGCTGTAAAATCCTTTAGTTACACCTTCAACCGCCAGGGGGCGCAATCTGTTCTATACGAACATAACTGAAATCGTTACGGCTATCGATGTCGAGTCGAATGAGACTTACCCCATCGTGATCCAGCCCATAGAACTATAGGTAGGAAAGCGCCCCTGGCGGTGAAATAACGAACTAAAATCGGTAAGCTCTATACATGTCGAGTCGAATGAGCCATACCCCGTCGTGATCCGGCTCATAGAAACAAAGATAGGAAAGCGCCCCTCGTGGTGAAACTCCGAACTAAAATCGGTAAGCTGTCGAGCTGTCGAGTCGAAACAGCCATACCACGTCGCGATCCAGCCCATAGAACCAGAGATAGGAAAGCGCCTCCTGGCGGTGAGATTCAGAACTAAAATCGTTAAGCTCTAGCGATGTAGATTCGAACAAGCCAAACCGCGTCGTGATGTGACCCATAGAACCCGAGTTAGCTGCAAAATCTTTTAGTTACACCTTCCACCGCCAGGGGGCGCAATCTGTTCTATCTGAGCATAATTGAAATCGTTAAGACTATCGATGTCGAGTCGAATGAGCCATACCCCGTCGTGATCCAGCCCATACAGCAAGAGATATGAAAGCGCCCTCTGGTGGTGAAACTCAGAACTAAATTCGGTAAGCTCTATCGATGTCGAGTCGAATGAGCCAAACCGCGTCGTGATGTGTCCCATAGAACCCGAGTTAGCTGCAATACACCTTCCATCGCCAGGGGTCGCAATCTGTTCTATACGAACATAACTAAAGTCGGTAAGCTCTATCGATGTCGATTCGAATAAGCCATACCCCGTCGTAATGTGACCCATAGAACCGGAGTTAGCTGCAAAATCTTTTAGTTACACCTTCTACCGCCAGGGGGCGCAATCTGCTCTATACGAACATAACTAAAATCGGTAAGCTCTATCGATGTCGAGTTGAAAGAGCCATACCCCGTCGTGATGCAGCAGCCCATAGAAACAGAGATAGCAAAGTGCTCCCTGGTGTTGAGCGTGAGTTGATGTAGAATAAATGCGATATTTTAAAAAAGTCATTCCCCTCCTCCCGCTCATCTCGCCATTTCCGAAAAAATATTAAAAATATACAAATGTTTCTTAATTACATCAACTGTCCCAATCCGATAGCGGGCGAGGCCCGCTTTTCCCTATTGGAATACCTGGCAGGCACTAGAATAGAAAAACTTTGATTACCCATAATGCAGTTTATACATCTTAGCTGAGATTCTTCGGCTATCAAAAGGCTTTAAAATTATTATTTTTATCTGGGGATAGAGTCGGCTTTATGTCAGGCATTTTAATGACATGTTTAAAAGAATGTACAAAAGCGTTGGGATTAATTAAAAATCGTATCTAATCAACTAATAATCTTAGCTTCCTTATTAATAATACATGTTATGCTGATGTAACAATACGCACCTGACAACAATAGTTCACCTGAATAATAGTGAACAATAGTTCACCTGAAGAATATTCTTTTAAAGTATGATCTTATTGTTCAACTCATTGTTAAAGTTTAAAAAAATAATCGTTTACAATCACTGTTTGTTAAATTTTGTCATCCTTGTTGTTATAAATAAAACAATTAAATTAAATTATAACAACTCGAAAACAATGAATACATCATTCAATCGAAATTTAATTCAAAATTCGAACCTACATTAAGTAACACATTCTCCTTTACATTTTTATCCTAAATTCACAACCGAATACATTTCTTATTTGAACAATGGCTAAGTCAAAAAAAGCTGTTCAAAAAAATTCCAAGAACTACTGTCAAAAAAGGAACTCTGTCTTGCACATCAAAGTGGAATAAAGAAATAGGAGCATTGAAGAAAGGCTGTCCGAAATGGAAAAGCGCTTGGAGAAAGTTCTCAAAATATATACTGATACAATACTGGATATAACCTTAAAACTGTGCGAAGATTATGACGCGAACATTTCAATGGTCACAGATATGGTTACAGTCTTGGAAGAGACATACCAATGCTCCGTATATCTAGTCGAGGCATAGATCATGAATGCAGAAGAAGAAAAAAAAGGTGCAGGAAGAAAATAGTGAAATGTAAATTCAGATAAGACATTTAAATTCCATATCTATAGCAATATGTAGCTAAAATGTAATTGAATAAAATCAGATGCTATCTTTGTTAGACATTTGCTGCTTCTTAACATTTGTATGTGTTAAAAGTTGATGCTACTTGAGAAAACACATTAGCATGTTAAATGTTCTCAATTTCATTTCTGTTTTTCAGATATAACGTCAGAAAATTAAATAAAAAATAAGTATTTTTAGTTAAACATTTTTCTAAGTTAGAATAAGAGGTACAATTACTGAAATTTGTAAAATTTAACAAAAGCTGTATATCTCGATTACATACTTAGGTCTCTATAATTGAAAAAATATCATATACTGTGCTGAGTATATAATTCTTTTCCGAATAGTATTGTGAATTAGAAGAGGTTCAAAAATCTAAAAAATAAACATTTTGACACAATTTAGGAGGATTTCATGCTTTGTGAATATGGTAAGGTGGACGTTATTTACAATTACTTTAAGGGCCAATTGGTTAATTTTAACAGAATTTATTACGAATGTATTACGAAATGAAAATTTCTAATCGATTTATGTGTAAATTAAAGCTTACAGTTTTAATCTAAGACATACATGATATGTAAAAGGTTTACACAATGTATATTTACGTTTACAATTCATATATCTTGTTAATATTTTTTTATCTATTAGTATTCATATTGGTAATCATATTGGTAGGCAGTTGAAGTATTCCTTTTTAATGATAAATGTTATGCTGATGTAACAATAGGCAATTGTTCACCTGGATAATGCACTTTTAAAGTATGATCTTATTGTTGCATATCATTCATTTCACTGTTAAATTTATACTGTTGTTTGTTTATGGCAGAAAATAATCGATTCGACGTATTTAAATATTTCGTTTCTTAAATCCCAATGACTTTTGAAGATCGTGTTAATTTTTGTAAATTTTGTGTAAAGTGTATTTTTAACAATATTACCCAAATATTTGTAGTTTATATATGATTTGTGCGTAATTCAACTCTGTTAGCTGCTCCTTGTTTAATTTAAAAATAACTGTGTACGCTTAAAATGTACATCATTGAAATATTACAGCATAAAATCTTGCACTTAATGCAAAAAAGGCATTTAAATTCCATATATATAGCAATATTATAGCTAAAAGGTAATTGAATAAAATCAGATGTGATCTTTGTTAGACATTTGCTGCTTCTTAACATTTGTATGTGCTAAAAGTAATTGATGCTACTTGAGAAAACACATTAACATGTTAAATGTTCTCAATTTCATTTCTGTTTTTCAGATATAACGTCAGAAAATTAAATAAAAAATAAGTATTTTTAGTTAAACATTTTTCTAAGTTAGAATAAGACGTACAATTACTGAAATTTGTAAAATTTAACAAAAGCTGTATATCTCGATTACATACATAGGTCACTATAATTGAAAAAATATCATGTACTGCGCTGAGTCTATAACTGTTTTCCGAATAGTATTGTGAATTAGAAGAGGATCAGAAATCCAAAAAAAATAAACAATTTCACACAATTTAGGAGGGTTTCATGCTTTGTGAATATGGGAAGGTGGACGTTATTTAGAATTACTTTAAGGGCCAATTGGTTAATTTTATCAGAATATATTACGAAATGAAAATTTCTAATCGATGTATGTGTAAATTAAAGCTTACAGTTTTAATCTAAGACATATATGATATGTAAAAGGTTTACACAATGTACAGGGTGATCTTTTTTAAAGTTACAGTGTTTGGAGCGCCCTGTAGCGCGATCTAATAGCCGAAATGGCACCAAACTTTGTATTTAGACTAATCAAGACATGGGAAAAAGGATTCCGTGAAAAAAATTTGTTCCAAAAATCGCCGCTAGGGCATTTTGTAGCGCTTTGCAATGTATAAAATGTGAGAAAAGAAAAATACTAACACATACAATCGCACAGTTAAATTATTAATGTTTATTTAATACATTAACTTCCCCGGTGAGGAATTTGACCACCTTCAATGTGAGCACCGTTCTCAGAAATAACACCGTGCATTCTGTGCACAACGTTCTTCACAGCCGTACGTAACATATCACGAGGAATATTCCACACTGTCTTTGTTATGTTGTCCTTTAGTTATAGACAAATTTGATACTCCACCAACATAAACTTGAGATTTCAAATAACCCCAGAGCCAAAATTCGCATGGCGTGAGGTCAGGGGAACGAGGCGGCCATGCAACTGGAAAACTCCGACTTATGACTCTATCATCAGTGAAGGTTTGGCGCAACAGCTGCTTTACCTTATTACCAATGTGTGGCGGAGCACCATCCTGCATAAAGATTGTCTGTTGGAGACGACTTCTTTGCTGAAGTTGTGGAATAACAAACGTTTGCAGCATTTCGTGGTACCTTTCTGCATTTATGGTGCACGTTTCGGGTCCTGTCGGAGTGATGGTCTCAAAAAAGAATGGCCCAATTACGAATTCGGCTGTGAAACCACACCAAACTTTGGGGGAATTTAATGGGATTTCATGCACGGTTTGGGGATGCTCAGAAGCCCAAATTCGGCTATTTTGTGTGTTTACGGACCCATTGAGATAAAAATGGCACTCATCTCCCCACAGAATGTGCCATGGGAAAGCATCATCAATTCTACCCTGGCAATAAACGATAGAGCGAATGTCACTCGCTTATCATAATCACTTGGTTTCAGTTCGTGCAAGAGGCTGATTTTGTAGAGGTAAAATCCAATAACGCGCCGAAAAACTCTCCATACCGTGGAATAATTCATGTCCAATTGTCGAGTTACACCCCGGGCGCTGCTAGTACCAGCAATGGTTCTCTGCGATCCTTCGACAATTGCAGTTGCCACATCAGTTATTACATCTTCTGATACTTGTTTACGTCCTCTCCCAGCGCGAATGGTCAGTGACCCCGTTTCCCCGAACTTCTTAATCATTTTCTTAAGACCAATCAGCGATAAAGGCTCCTTTCGTAATTTTTTTCTGGTTCGAAATTCCCGAAGAGATAAGGATGCATTATACATTGATTCATAAAAAACAGCTTCACCAGTAACGCACGTTCTGGTAACGTGAGAGGCATGTCCACTGGAGCTCGTTTACTTCAGCTGAGATTATTTGTCGGAGCTGTCTACTACTTGCTTTTATAGCCCCTATTACTGGCGCTGTCATCGCACAACATTTGCATTTTTCTTTGATACCCGTGTTTTATGCTTATTCTCGTTATTGTAAGCTACAGCAGCGCCACAAAATACCCTAGCGGCGATTTTTTGAACTAACTTTTTTTCACCGAATCCTTTTTCCCATGTCTTGATTAGTCTTAAATGCCAAGTTTGGTGCCATTTCGGCTATTAGATCGCGCTACAGGGCGCTCCAAACACTGTCACTTTAAAAAAGATCACCCTGTATATTTACGTTTACAATTCATATATCTTGTTAATATTTTTTTATCTATTAGTATTCATATTGGTAATCATATTGGTAGGCAGTTGAAGTATTCCTTTTTAATGATACATGTTATGCTGATGTAACAATAGGCAATTGTTCACCTGGATAATGCACTTTTAAAGTATGATCTTATTGTTGCATATCATTCATTTCACTGTTAAATTTATACTGTTACTTGTGTATGGCAGAAAATAATCGATTCGACGTATTTAAATATTTCGTTTCTTAAATCCCAATGACTTTTGAAGATCGTGATAATATTTGTAAATTTTGTGTAAAGTGCATATTTAACAATATTACCCAAATATTTGTAGTTTTTATATACTTTGGGCGTAATTCAACTCTGTTATCTGCTCCTTGTTTATATTAAAAATAACTGTCTAGAGTTAGCTATAAAGCAAACAAACATATTTCCCAACAAATCAGATTTCCCAACCACGTGATAACTTTACCCAACAAAATTCTCCAGGTAATGTGGGTTACACGAAGTCTGGATAATTACCGGCTCTGAACGCTACGGGTAATGCGCAAAAAGTCACGTGATATCGGTCTCTGAACGCTTCTGTTTACCCATGTAACTCGGGGTTCGGTCCGTTACTCGTATAATTGGGAATGACGCATCTGATTTTCTCAGTGTAAAGATGGGTTAAAATGGCTGTGAACACTTTTGGGTAAAGTTATGGGCATGTCTACAATCAAACACTTCCGTCAACCAATCTACCATTACATTTTGATCGTGAGAACACTGTAGGAACCATTCTAGCGACGTTGTCCAATTTTATCATAGTCCTGTTAAAGGTAGACAAATCAAATGGTCAGGACTCAAGTGTACAGTAGGAGTCATAAAGAACGACAGTTAACAGTTGCAGTTAGCTTAACAAACAAACAAATCAGATTTCCCAACCACGTGATCACTTTACCCTACAAAATTCTCCAGGTGATGTGGGTTACACGAAGTCTGGGTAGTTTCCGGCTCTGATTCTGAACGCTACGGGTAACACGCAAAAAGTCACGTAATATCGGTCTCTCAACGCTTCGGGTTACCCATGAGCTACCCTATGTAACGCGAGGTTCGGTCCGTGAACGCGCCCTTTGTTTTTGTAGTGTTTGCTTTAATTTAGTTTCTAGAATTCGTGCTGATAAATCAATCTTGAACATATCTTGCAGATGCTGTATCCATATACGGTGTTAATTTTCGGTTGCACACATTTTAATCTATGAATATGGATGAAAAAGTAAAGTCTGTTACTTGTGATGATGGTGGCGTAGAAAAACTGGTAGTGTTTAACGAAAATACACTTGAATAATGTGCTCAAATTTTGGAAATGTCGACATAACATTGCCCTCCGGTGTGACATCAAACACTGGATACCACCAAAAATATTACAAACATTTCACAGCTCTAAAGCGCAAATACCTAGAACGTGAAAGTACCTCAATATTCCTGCTGATTCCGTCTTGCAGCAATAATCCAATTCCTTTACGGTTTCAATAGCGGAAAAACAGTAGTAAAAGGACAATACTAGCTAGCATAAGTTGAGGATGATTCAGCTCCACCTCTAAATGACTCTTTATCACCAGTATTTTTGCATGAAAAATCAACTCAAACATCAGCAGATTTTTCGTTTTCTGTATATGAGGCAACCTACACATATTATTAAAGTTCTCAACACATTGTGCTTTAGACTTTGACATGCTGCTCCGTCTAGTGTTGAGCAATGGCAAGATGTATCGATTATCTCGATTGTATGGACATATCGATTGTTTAAGATAATGTCAGTTGTTTTTCGATGACACCAGTCTGCCAATTGCTATTCGTAATCCATCCGATCTTACTAAGAATCGTCTACGATGGGCGAATCCAGATAAGCTATGAGAGTCACACGCAATCTGTTTATGTAATATTTCCCTATAAACTTATGTTACTTCCCCCCCAGGACTCAGCTCATAAAGTTGCGTCAAACCTACAGATTCGGCATTCAGTTTCGGAAGTGGGGATTTCAGATTTACCGCGTTTCTGGTTTAAGTCACAATGAAGCGAATTGTCTTTTCCAATCTTTTTTGTTAGTAACTGATATTGCTTAGGAGGCATTGTGGTTTATGTTATTCAGTTCTATAAGGGCTTCTTGTTCCAACGAAGGTTGTTATAAGTTGTCTTGTTATAAGGGCGTTCTAGTTACGGCTTTGGGTTCTTTGTTTTCTTTCTTTTTATGGTTTTATTACACTGAGTCACTGCCCACAATGTATTTATTCTTCAATTGCATACATATGCATTTTCTATAGGGGCCGCTTTCTTTTTTTTTTGCGTTTGCCCCGTTTCTTCCACCTGTTTTTCAGTTGTATACCCCCTATGGATTTTCTCTTTTTCATCTCTAACTCCTACTTTCTACCCTAACCTCTTCCTTTCTATCCGTTATGACGGCCCTGATAGCTTGCCCCTTCAGGAGAGGATGTGACTGAGCCATTCGCCAAAACTTCAAGAATTACAATGCTGCTAATCTACCTCCTAGTAAAGCAGAGTTGCATCAGCCATTGCAGAGAAAACAATACATTGAAACATTATGGAGCCACGCATATTTGCAGACATTATTATGACCGCAAGACCATGGTTGGGTAGAACAAGATGGGAAGTTGGAATTTCTGTGGTTTGAATGAGACCAATCACCGACTTTGGTAAATGATGTCATCAACCAACCAACATCAGCAACAGAAGACAACAATGAAAAAAGTACTTACCTGCAAATAATACTGTGTAATCACATTTTAAGGGGTTTTTCGAAATTAAAAATATATTACTAATTCGTTGCAATAATGCTGATACATTCAACTTCTTTGATTGCTTCATATTTCAGATGATGAATTCCATACGGATGAGCTTGAAGATGAATATGTGTTTGAGAATGACTGAAATTACTGAATTTGCTCATATGACACCTTTTCAAATTACTTTTTTTTTAAGTTTCAACAAAGTTTTGAAATTTTTAACTTCAAGGTTACCGATCTTCTCTTCTATGCACTTATTAGTACTATTATTATAACTGTTTACTCAGTTTCCCAATTTTTCAACTTCTTTCGTACATTTGTCGAGGTGATTAGTTTTGGTTGAGGTTTAGGTGATAAGGCGAGGTGATTAGGTTTGATTAGACCATAATGAAATTTCGGTCTGCTTTTTTCAATCTACATATTTTGGAAATTTCTGAGATGAATGGCTTTTAAATTAACATTTTGCTAATGACTTGACTGGAGTCTGCTTTTTTGCTATTTTCAGAATGATTTATAAATTTTCAAAAAAAAAAAAAAATCTAACTCGTCTTTGGCGCAAGGAATAGTTGATTGACCCGTAAACTCTCAAATTACTTCTAAATTTTTTGGGTTTTACTGCCTTGAAAAAGAAAAAAAACTATAAACATTTCATTTTATATCCCTGTAACTTTTCATTTCATCCAGAGATATTCGCTATTCAGTTTCCAGGCGACAGTGTAGGTTAAATGAAAAAGCGACATTCTGTTGACAGATTCCACCTGTTCTAATAAAGTGGGTCGTGTTGGTATTTAATGAAAGACGTCACGGATTCATTGTGATATTTCATCCTGTATTACACAACGCAAAACCCTCTGTAAAAGGGATTTTAAACTGATCAGACGAGTCAAATTCAAATAACGTAGAAATCTATGTTCGATTAAGGGGACCAGAAAGGTTTGAAATGTTGGATCGTAGATTTGGAAACCAGACTATTAAATATTTTTGAATTCATTTATTTACATTTTATAGACATACAAACTGTTTCTTAAATTGTAAGAAATAGTAAAAATAGTTTTAATATTGTACGGCAAAAATAATCTTCAAAAACTAGTTTTGCCACCAGGGCCGGTGCAAAGCCGCGCGGGGCACTGAAAAGCCTAGAAGTAGGCCCAACGTATACTGCAGTACTGGACTAATAAAATTTCTTTTAAATTGTTTATATCATAGAATAATATATTATAGATAATAAAATGTATGAAAAATATTAGTACTTTCACATTTTTAGTGTGCATAATTTATTTTAATTTCGCAATTCTTCTATACTTTACAATATTTAAAAAAATTATTTTTTGCGTTCGTGGTTAATTTCGGGATCATCCAATCTATATATTCAACAAAATTATATCAACTTTGCCTGTAACAAAAAAAAGTTAATACTCACTTTTTTGTCACAAAGAATCATTTAAAAACAAATCTAGAGAAAAAAATTATTATTTTATGCAAAGGAAACGTTATTTTGAATTGTATAGATACTCGGGGGCCCCTAATACAACTTCAATTGGCGGGCCCCCTAATACAACTTATATTGGCGGGGGCACTGGGCAACCGTCCCGTTTGCACGATGGTTGCGCAAGCCCTTTTTGCCAGGTACCTATTTTTGAATCGTTGCTTCTTCAAACTTCTTATGACGTTGTCTCTCGATTGCACCTCAAATAAGAAAGAAAAAATCAAAAATTTCAATAATTACAATAAAAATTTCAAAATCCGTAAAAATTAGCCTATTTTTTATGACAACTTTAAAAAAAATGTTTGCTTGTTTGTTTTCAGTTATGGTTTGTAGATAATTTACCGTATATACTCGTGTATAAGTCAAAGAATTTTAGACAAAATTTGGGAGCTAAAAATGGGGGGGGGGGGGTCGACTTATACACGAGTTAGTAAAAAAAAAATTAGCGGAGTGAAATACCGGAGTCATTTTTTTTTTCGCAGATAATTGATGAATGTGCAAGTCTTTTAATTAATCATATATGGATCTAGGTTGGAGAAACAAATAAAAGCGGACAATGGTGATTGATAAAAAAAAAAGCTCAACAATAATGTCTCTGTAATTGTTCTGTACTCATTTTCTCTTGAGATATCAATCCCTTCAAAACAGGGGTATTCCTTTCAACATTTTAATCCCCTTTTAAAAAAAGTTCAACTTGATAATGCTTCTAGATTTCTCTCCAAAAAGTCCTGCAATACAAAGAAGTACTATATTATAGCAGTCTAAGAAGTTGTTTACACTTGTAAATAAAGCTTGAATAGATTAAAAAAAAAAAAAAAAAGTAAGTAATCATTAAATTGATGTGAATAGCTTTCAAAATAGTTTAAGCTTTTTCAGTTTTACATAATTATACAATTGTAAAATGTTGAATAAATAATAATAATAAAAAAACATAAGGAAAAAAAAAAGGTTACTAATTTAATGAAAATTTATTTTTATCTTTTTTATCCTCGATTACAAATCATTTTTCAACATACTACCAGAAATGTAGTTCGACTTATACACGAAAATTCAATTTTTTCCAAAATTTTGCGTAAGAATTGGGGTGGTCGACTTATACACGAGTATTTACGGTAATTTCGTTTATTTTTAAAAAAAAGTAAGAAACCTGTCAATACGTTAACTTGTTCCAAAGAGGTCGTGGTAAAACCGCGAAAAACAGTGTTTCGAGATAATTGAGTTTAAAATTTCGCCTTCGCGGGTATCGCTGGTATGTGTGGCTAAACGTTTAAGGCTTGTACGACCGTCATTTTAGGATTTTTCCTACACTCTAAAAAAAATCCGTGAAAATAGAAGAGATTTTCCGTAAAATTTTACGGAGAAGTTTCATTTTTCCAAAACAGCAGTACAATTTCCGTAAATGACATTAGTTCCGTAAAGGAGATTTCAAAACCGCAAATACACTATATGGCCATTAATGACCGGCAACTTTCAATTTTAGACATTTTGTAGAATAGTTAAAAATGTACTTGTCAGATTCTTCTGGAATTTTAGGATTAAAAAGAACAGGTTTGACTTCATATTTATCAACGTCGATTTGATAAGGAGGACAATTAGGGGACCAACAAAAAATTAAAGAAAACGAATAATACTTGGGATCACGCCGTAAAAAATAATGCACGAAATGATCTATCGCTACAGAATATACATAGGCAGACATTGTGTAATATGTGTATTCATTTGTGTAAGAATACCATGCATATTAATAGAGATATAGCGATTTCTTTAAAAAATTTAAAAAATTCTTGCATGTTTTTTGCTCATAACATACAGGGTTTTCAATCAAATTTAACGTCAGTTTCAGAAAAATTGACAAAATGTAGTAGAAACAATGTAGTGGAATTGGAATGTAAATATATTAAATATTTAAGGAAATATGGGCAGTTGTATTAAATATTTTTTATCTGCGTATGCGCGAACGATAACAAGGAACTTTTTGCATAATTTAATAGTCAACTCTATGGAGCAACTTATTAAAAAAAAATCAGTCAAATATTGTAAAAATTCAGAGAGATATTGGCGTTAGAGTGAGCTGTTTTTTAGTTTTTCAGTAAAACTCGCTGAATGATAAGGGATTGTCCACAAATTGTCATGTTTCATTTTATACTATATTTCATTTTTTATTGATACTTTAGTTCGCCTTGGAAAACTTTATTGCACCAGGTTATAATACTTTTAGAATGGATCCTTTGATTTTGATAATTCTTTTTTCGTTCGAATAAGCTCGTTAGGGTAGTTTTTCAAAGAGAACTAAAGTATCATTAAAAAGCGGAAAATAGTATAAAATAAAAAATGACAATTTGTGGAAAATCCCTTATCATTCAACGAGTTTTAGTGAGAAACTGAAAAACAGCTCACTCTAACGCAGATATTTCTTTGAATTTTTACGATATTTGACTAATTTTTTTTAAGTTAAGTTTCTCCTTAAGTTACTAAGTTTTTTGTTAAGTTGCTCCATAGAGTTGACTATTAAATTAAGCAAAAAGTTCTTTGATATCGTTCGCGCATGCGCAGATAAAAATTATTCTATACAACTGTCCATATTTCCTTAAATATTTAATATATTTATATTTCAATTGCACTATATTGTTTCTACTACACTTTGTCAATTTTTCTGACACTGGCGTAAAATTTGGTTAAAAACCCTGTATGTTATAAACAAAAAATATGCAAGATTTTTTTTAATTTTTTAAAAAATCGCTATATTTCTATACATGCTATTCTTACAAAAATGCATACACATATTGTACAATGTCTGCTTATGTATATTCTGTAGCGATAGATCATTTGGTGCATTTTATTTTACAGGTGATCCCAAGTATTAATTTTTTTCTTAAATTTTGTTTTGGTCCCCTAATTGTCCTCCTTATCAAATCAACGTTGATAAATATGAAGTCAAACCTGTTCTTTTGTATCCTAAAATTCCAGAAAAATCTAACAAGTATATTTTTAAATGTTCGACAAAATGTCTAAAATTGAAAGTTGCCGGTCATTAATGGCCATATAGTGTATGCAGAAAGTTATCCGCAAATTTAATGGATTTTGTCCGTATTTCTTTCAAAACAGTGCAATTTCCGTAAATAAATTTTAGAGGTTTGCGTACAGAAATTGCCTGTTTGAAATGGGAATTAAGATTATTGTATTTACTAGAGTTCTTCAAGGATCCAGGCCGGACCCGGCTCGATATGCTGGCCCATTCTAATCGGGGCCATGTCTGGACAGTAATTTTTTGTGAAAATAATAGTAATATTTATATTTTTTAATGAAATATTTAGAAACTGATTTTGTTTTTATAAGTTACAGAATTTTTTTTATCTACTTTTTATTTTTATTGATAGTGAAAAAATTCAAAATTAGGACTTTTTTTTTCACTATTTTTTTTTAATATTATTTTAACTTTTCTAACGTGAGGCAATATTGGGTTATTTAAAGGTTTCATAACACAATATCTCTACAAGTTATCGCTATGTAAATTGTATTAAACTAAACTGATTTGGATTATAAATTTATTAGTAGGATTTATTAGTAGTAATTTATTTAGTAGGATTTTTCCGAAATATTGATATTTCCCTGTGATGTGGTATTCTAAGTAAGGAATGTTTTTCTTGAAAATTTGCAATTTACTTTGAATTAATACTGTTTTAGTAAAAATCAACGGCTACGTAATTCAATAGCTTTTGGCCTAAAAAAAACTATTTTTTTGTGTTATTGATCTAGGTTAAGTCTATGATGTTTTCGTGTCCGTCCGCCGTATTGACACCATCCATTCGGCTATTAAATCTTTATATTGGGTGTAGTGAACACACTTCTCTCGTGTAACTTATACCAATCAACTATCGCATTTTCACCAATAGTTGTTTATTGCACCATTTAATGGATATTAATTCCTCTTCCCAAAAGTACATAAACCTTAAAAAAGTTACGAATGTTATTCTTAAAGCTCTAAACCAGAGGCCTCTTTTTTACAACTTTTTACGTTGCTTCTTTATACAGTTTTTCATTAGTAATAAATAGTTTCATATCATGGCCATTTCTGCACAGTTGGATAAAAATGAGATTGCATCCATTTCAATCCTTGTCAGCACTGCTTAAATCAAAGATTGTTTCCATATTTATAAAAAAGCAATTTTTGAAAAACATATGAAATATGTTCTGAAACATCTACGAAAAAGCAATATGACGATAGAATAAGCACGTGCTGTTTCTTAGGACTACAAACAATTTGACGAGATTTTACAAACTAATTTGGCGATATATATATCTTGGCTATTATTCCTCAAGGGCCACTATAACAAATAAGACTTATATTTTCGATTTACATTTATAAAATTTTACTCTTCAGAAGACATATGTATTTATTTTTAACCGAGTATATATATTTTAAGCAAAGAGTGCATTCATTTATATTTTCTCTAATGACAGTTATCATGCCAACCATTCTAAATTTTTATAACTGAGTCTAATTTTTTACAAGTATTTCTGTTTATTTAAGGTAGTGTAATTTTACCTACATGTTATAAAAACTCTAGCCTTTCACTGTTTTAGCCATATCTTTAAATTTATATTTTAAGCCCCCTCACATAGCTAAAACTATCCACATATTTCTCTTACAAGAAGAATGCCAAGCTTGGTAATCACAGATTTTGAATATTTTTATATATGTTGTAGGGACCCTTAGTCTCATGTGCAATGGATTTTATACAACGCTCCTTAGTTCTCGAGAAATGGGGGGGGGGTCTAATATTATAACACAACTTAAATACTTACTTTGTAACGAAGTAACTGCGTTGGTCGTAGCTCAGTTGGTATGGCGTCTGCTCGCTGTTCCGAGGGCCCGGGTTCGACGCCGGAACGTGCTACGTTTGTTTTTCTCATTTTTTTTATAAATATACTTGTAATTATAATTTAATAATCTCAATAAAAAATTTGTTAACATAATTAAATTTTAGCATTTTTGATTTTTCTAAAAATCACTTTTAAAATGTATTCCATATATGCTTTATCAAGGCAACGATATTGAACAATTGTGTCAATTCGTGATTGTAAAGAAATATCATTTATAAATTGCCTTAACAAAGGAAGTCAATGCGATGATAATACTACTCTGTTTTTAAAGTAAGAAGCATAATTATATTAAAATTTAGCATAAGAATTAAATTACAACATTTATGTTTTATTTTATTGTAACTAGAGGGCGCCACAACAGACTTTGGTTCTTTCCTTTTTTTTCGTTTGGTGCAGTTAAGAGCCTACATCAGTCACGCGAAAAAACGCGCAAGCTAATGTTAAGTCTATGGGAAGGTTCTTGCGTAATTTCTCGCTCGCATTTTAATATTTTTAAATATATTTTTTTTTCGATTTTGGTTCCAGTTTTTTTATATAAGAGTACTTTCCCTTTCAGAACCGGTTCAAACTGGTTCCGGACATTTCTAAAATGTCCGCTTATAAAAAAAACTGTAACTAAAATCGAAAAAGTAAAAACAAACAACGTTAGGGATCAGCCTCAGCTCTTCCTATGCAAAAAAATTCATTTAAAAATAATAAAATACGAGCGAGAAATCACGCAAGAATCTTCCCATAGAATTAACATTAGCTTCAGCGTTACTTCGCGTGACTAGTGTAGGCTCTTAAGTGGTTTTTGTTTTCAATCTTTATCGAACAGGTACGTATCATTCTATAACAGCTTATAATCATATAAAAATGGTAGAAGCAAGCTGTAGTTCACAAGAAGATCAATCTGAAATGTCGGGATTCGATGAAAATCAGAAAAGGGATGTCACAAATGCGTTGAAGTACTGTAAAATTTTATTGCAAAACAATGGATTTTTAACATATAATCCAGCATCAGAAATATCTTGGTTTTCTATTGCGGTGGGAGAAGAATTCTATAATTCGATAGTGAATATGCTGATTTTGTAACGATTTTTGAATTTTTACCAGTCAATAATAGATCGATTTTTTAAAGTTCTTTAAATGATGAGAAATGTTTAGCAATTGTTTAAAAATCAAAAAATGCTAAATAAAAATTATTTATGTTAACAATTTTTTTATTGAGATTATTAAATTATAATTACAAGTATATTTATTTAAAAAAAATGAGAAAAACAAACGTAGCACGTTCCGGCATCGAACCTGGGCCCTCGGAACAACGAGCAGACGCCATACCAACTGAGCTACGACCAACGCAGTTTTTTCGTTACAAAGTAAGTATTTAAGTTGTGTTATAATACTAGGCCCCTCCATTTCTCGAGAACTAAGAAGCGTTGTATAAAATTCATTGAACGTGAGATTATGGGGCTTCTACCCTACAACATATATAAAAATAATCAAAATCTGTGATTACCAAGCTTGGCACTCTCCTTGTTAGATAAACTTGTAAATCACTTCACATAAGATAGAACGAGCAGCCTTCTACTTTATACAAATCGTACTTTTTTTAAACATATGTCACGTGACTATATAAAATTTATGTTAAGTTAAAGTACCAATCATATCACGTGACCATCTGTGTAATTTTTGTGCATGCGTGCCACTTATAATAGTATAAATTTGGATGAAAGAAGACAATTACATTATTCTGTGTGCTATTATTCTGTGTGTTACATTGTTCTGCGAAGACGTCGACACATATTCTGTTTTTTTGTTTTATTTGTTTAAGTTAAATGTTTTCAAGACGTGCATTCTGCTTTGTTAAGGGATGACCTAACACGAATAGCACACCCATTTCACCGGTATTAAAATTATCAAGACATGAAATCTACATTGCCCATCAAAGAAGTACCTGTTTCGGATAGTGAAGTGAAAGCCCTCTTCATTAGAACAAGATGATCAAAATTTACCTTTATCTTATATTTGTACTACTTTCAGAAAGCCTTTTCTCGAATGTGTTAATTAGACACATAAAGTTTCATTCAGGGGGAAAACCTTTAGCTGTGACGTTTGAGAAAAAAAAATTGTTCAAAGTAGTGATTTGCTAAAACATTAGTAAGATTCATTCAAAGCGTACAAAACATGTATAATTGTGACCTATGCAGCGAAGTGTTTTCGCGAAAGTATGATTTATTAAAATATAATAAGATCCATAAGTCCGCGGCAACATAAATGTGACTAGTGTAGCGAAGTATTTAATCGCATGTCTGATTTATTACACCATGCGCACATTTTTCACATTGTCACAGCTAAACGTACCAAATTATCTCTAAAAGATGTGTTATAGGAAAAAATGAAGAAATTTAAAAGACAAAATGCCCTTAATGTATTTTTAAAAAACTATGATAGACTCAAATGAAGATAATCATAAAGATTTTCACAATTTTTTTAACAGTATTAGATCGGACATTTTGAATGAATTAAATCAGCAGATGGGGAAAAAATGAAAAGTTATGTAGTTGCACAAGTTGTTGTAAGCCGTTTAACACTGGATGGTGATTTGGAGACTGCTTCTCACTATTTTCGTTCTAAAGCTATACTTGAAATGACTAATAAAAACTTATCTGTACATATTGAAGATGCATTCGCAAAAATTTTAAGATCCTTAGAGAAGTTCACTCAACGTGGATCTGGCCGGTCATTAGAAAAAATATTGAATTTAATATTGAATATAATATTCAATTTTAATATTGAGTTTAAGAATATCCCATAGGATTATATGGGATTTCCTCCTCAATTTTTCAATTATTGCTGTAACTTTTTGACTTTTCACGATATTTCACTGGTCTTTTTATACGAGTTGCCCTATAGTACAGACTATCAAATCATGACAAAAAATCTTTACTGTAGTTAGCGCATGCACAGTTAAAATTTATTTCATAAAAATACCTATATCTCATCAAATATTCAATATATTAATATTTTAATCACAATATACTATTTCTATGACTTTTTGTCAAATCTTTGGAAAGCGGTGTTAAATTCGGCTAAAATCTCTGCATGCTATAAAAAAAATTTAAATTTTTCACAGAAATGGTAACATCTTCACGAATATATGTGCTATGCTTATATAAATGCAAACAAATGATGAACAGGACCTACATAGTCCTTTGCTACAGTGACAGACCATTTTTAGCATTTTTTGTTGCTTGGGTGATCGAAAATATTATTTTATTATTAAAATTATTATTCCCCCCCCCCCCCCAATTGTCCTTGCGCAAAATCTTCACTGAAAAACATGAAGTCAAACATGTTCTTTACATCCTCAAAGTTCAAGGGCATTCCGGGCATTTCCCCTTAATTTCAGGACACCAGTGTATTATCATACATATGAATACATACTTTACATAAAATGTATACTCGGTTTAAATAATAAAATAAACCATATATAAATCTTCTAAAGAATATATCAGGCAGAAAACAAATTAAAACAAAAATTCCTTTTTGGTGTTAAAAAAAAAAAAAATCTAAAAATAAATTACATATCTTAATTAATCAATTTAATCTTCTTTTCCATAAAAATTATTTTTACATGGAAATATAAAAAACATAAAATCATTTTCGTGAAAAGTTCTAAAGACATTTTCATATAAGTCATATGAATTATTATTAATTAGACTTGTTTTAAAAAATCTAACTTCAAAAAATATTAGAACAGAATTTTTTTGTTGTTAAAAAAATATATATAAAACTTAATTTCCTTTTTATAAATTACATTAAAATCACTTTTGAGGAAACAACATTTTCATATAAGTCTTACTAATTAGGCCTTTTTCATAATTTAATTTTAAATATATTAAAACAAAAATTATTTTTTGTTGTTAAAAAAAATGTTACAATTTCAAAAATTATTTCCTTCAAAAAATACATTCTAAAATATAAATACTCAAAACTCTTAAAACATATTCGAAGAAACGAAATTCATTAAAATATTTCATTATTAAATTTACTCATAAAGATAAAAATATATTTTAAATTAAGAAATTTTCAAAGTACCTCTATTTGTTAAAAATTGCAGCCTAACGTTATTAGCATTATATCAAATACATTTCCCCTTCAAAACACGATATCATACTTTGCAGTATCTGGCCACTGGTGGGGAACCAGTGGCTGAGAGGTTCTGCTCTCAAAGCTGGTAGACGGGAGGTGCTGGGTTCAGACCCCTGTCGCGCTCGTCGATCTAAATGTTCGGATTTTTCCGTGATTTTCTTCGAACCTTGCCGTAAATACGGGTTAGGATCCCTTAGAAAGACCCCCACGGAGGGCACTTCCCCCTAGGGCCTATATCCCTCGAGTAGATAATCGGCCGTCATAAATCAACCAACCAACCTGTTAATATCTTATTCTCGAAAAATCAAAATATCTACTTTCAGTTAAAGATATATATTACAACCAAGTCTCAACAGAACAACTGACCCACAGCTTATAATGGTCAAAGTTTCATTGTTCCAGCCCGAAGAATATAGGTTCAATCCCCCAGGTCGGACAAAAATTAAAGACGCTTTAGAAAACCAACACAATTTACTAGAAAAATTCAAAGTTCGAAAGTAAATAAATAAATTTTCCTTATCAGCCAAAAATCACCCCTCATTCAAGATAATAAGTTACTTCCAATTCCTTATCAATTCACCAACTCCGTTATCAGATATCGGGAGTTCTAATGTCTAGCATCGGTGGCGTGTCACGTGGCGATGAACTCTACTTTCATATCTACTGATGTGCCACTTCTAAAAACTACCATCATCGTGTGTATTATGATGTAAACATGTAGGGGAGACCGGGGCTTGTTGGCCCATTTTTTCTTCAATATTTTTTATTTATTTTATTTTATTAAAATTTTAATTTTAATTTTCTTTTTTTAGTTTATACCCTAAAGCATAACCGCGTAGGAAAAAAATTGAAAAAAATTGCTTAATAGTTTCTATATGAAGTTCAGAAGGACATAAAGTCACTGGGCCAACCTGTCCCGTTGGCCCACTAAATAGATTTTATTTTCGGATTGCTAATGGAATTGAAAAACTCATAACATATCAAATGTAATTTTAATTTGGTATCTAAAAGATACAAAAGGATAAGAAAAGATGTTCTGTTCAACTTAACTACTGTCTTCGTGGAAATCACAATGAATGCAAACATCATATCCACAGTGACATATGATTACATTGAATCCACTCTCCTCAAGATTTACAATTTTTTAATGAAGACATAGAGAATTCTCTTTATCTTTTTGTTATTCTTCACTGGATAGATCTACTGCTTCTTTGATTGATCTATTGTTCAATTTCACTTCGAGAACATCCATTTTCATTGTCTCTTCTGGAACCTTTCCTCTGTCTGATTTTTTAACGTAATTACGATACATCTTGGCATCTAGAAATGAGGCAGTAGCTCTAGCAGGCCATAGACAAAATTTAAATTGGGACCCATATTAATGCAAGTTGCTTTTAAAGAAATTTTAAATAAAGTAACAGTTTTTGTTAATAATAGAGAATACAATAAAAACTAATACAATAATTTTATAATAAAGTTTCGCTACATAAACTTTCGGAAACTTCCTAACTTTCAAGAAACAACTAAGTCCTCCAGTCTTTTTACATTAAAACGTTTTTTCGTCAGCTATTTACGAAATAAAAGAAAAAATATTTTGTGAATTCAGATTAGTTACAAATTTTAAATCATAGAAAATTTGGATTTTTATGGAATTTTAATATTACTTTTATTATTATTATTTTCTGTTTATAAAACCGGGCTCCTCCTATTTACGGGCCTAGACATTTGTCTTATTTAACTATTAGTTAATATCGCCCTGCCCAGTATCACACTTAAAGAATTTTATTGACTTTTATAGGCTTATGAATATAGAAAACAAAGGCTGCCAGCGGGCCAACATACTCTAGATTAAATGGGCCAACTTGCCCCATATCGCCATTTTGGCTTTTGATCATCATATCAAAATATTCTGTTAATATTTTTAAAAATCAGTAGGTAGAAAAATAAGCTCTGAACAACGGTATTTTAGATTGCTATTCACCAAAGTGAAATTTTAATTTAAAAACAAATCAGAAACGATTATTTATAAGTGCAAAAAAAATCTTACCTGAGTGAAAATTTGAAGTGGCTTTCGTTTCATTGCTTCTTCACTGTTGACGCTGTTGTGGGTGAAAGAAGACGTGATAAGACACATGTCACTTAGCCAGTAACGCTATCCACCGGATAGTTTGAAAATTTTCGTGGATAGGCAAACATGCACCGGTCTCTCCTACTTTGCATTTGCATTATTGTAGATCAGCTTTCAAATTGTTTCAATATTTTAACAAAAAATGCTGCCTGGAACTGTATACGTTTATTGTATTTTCTGAAAAGTATAAGTATGTTTTGTGTTTGTGATGATAAATATATATATATATTACAAAATTTAAATTTTTTCCGCAATTATTCTATAAAATTTGTCCATTCAATAATATTCGGTATATAACCCAGCTTATTAAAATAATTCTCATTCTTAAAATAGCCTTTTACTATCCATATGTAAAGCCAATTATTCCTAATCCACTTAATAATATTTATTCGAATGTAGTTATTCTAAAAATGGCGATAGCTTTTTTAATTTATTCTTTAAATAGAACATCTTTATTTTAATCCATTATTAAAATTCATTAGTATTATTCCCGTGTGGTCAAATTGCTATAACTTCTTTATTTAAATGCTAAAATATCGTATCTCTTAAAATATTCCGCTCAAAAAACCTTATTTCATAAAGTTATCCTATTATTAAATGTCAAATGTCTATTAAAATATTTCCGAAAAACTTTAATTCTTTCTTTTTTTTTTCCCTTTTATAAAGATTCATTTTCTTTTCTTCTTATTATTTTTATTACGTATTAAATTCGAAGTTTAGCTACAGCCTCAAAAACAGATAAGCTGGTTTGTTGATATGACAGGCATCTGGTACGAGATTATGGAATATTCTGGATGGGCGTAGAACGTTTTTACATTTTACAACAAAATAAATCCACCGGAAATATTGATAAAGTTCCAAAAGAGACCTTTTGATTCGATAGAAGTGGGTCACGTGACGTATTCTGTATTATTACGCAAGCTAGTTTAAAAACACGATCATCCTGATTCGGAGAGGATTTTTTGACGCTGGTGTTTGCTAAAAGAATCGGGACGGATTCTAGTAAATAATGGAACGTTGTATTTTTTTTTCGTTTAGCGTTGGCTAATGAGCATTTTCCCTGAAGAGATGTCTTAAACTGGAAATAAAAGGTTCTTCGACAAAAATATGAACTGACATTTCTTGTTGTTGATGATACCACCCGGCCGCCTGATGCGAACTAAAAGGGAAACCAATAACATCGCTAACCCTATTTATCACGAGCACGACTGCCTTTTTCCCGGATTTGAACTTGGAAACACGACATATATATATATATATTGATTTTTAAAATATCTAAGAGCTATGATTTACAAACGGTTTCTAAAATATGTTCCGCCTGGATATACCTATTACAGGTTACAGATTTACATTACTCAACACTTTCTTTAGAAATTACTGAGAGTCATGCTTCATTTAAATGTTACTTACAGTTCTGGATATCTGACAATCACAATTATCGAAATACATGTCTGTCCTGAAAAATTAGAGGAAAAAGTATAAAATCTCTTGTAATTTGAATGATTCTGCAGCTAAAAACATGAAATTTGCAAAATATCTTTATCACCAAAATGCAGAATATCCGATTTCAATAAAAAATACATTTAAATAAGAATATTGTAAATGGGATATAAAATAGGGTAGAAAATTTCTACGACTATTCAGAGACACTTAAAAAAATGTATAAATTGGAGACACCCCTGACCAAAATGCAAGCTTTACACATTTGAAATGGAATTGGGCTGAATTGGAGGAAGACAGTCAGCTAGTAAATGTTTACTAGCTGACTGTCTTCCGCCAATTCAACCCATTAAATGCCCTCTCTCACAATCCGACAAATGCCTTCTCAACGACATGTTCTACCTTCCATGCGCGAAAATAGTATCGAATTCGGATATTTTCGTGTGGCGAAGGTAAATACCAAGGAGGGTCCAATAGATGGAGTAATCATAAATGACATCACTTGAATCCGTTCCTACCCCCTCCTGCGTCCGCCATATTTAGCCGCGTCTTGCACTGGAGACTGCTGATTGGACTACTATCGGTCAAATTCAAATATGGCGAACTCGGGAGATTGGGAATAAGGAAAGGGCAACTGACGTCACTGTTGGTTAAATTACTGTTGGTTTGGGAGAAAAACCTGTTCGTTCTTTACGACTCCTACAGTACACATGAGATGGAGCGATTTGATTGATCTATGATAAACTGGTCTGTTATATGATTGGCCTACGTCGCCATGGCGATTCCTGCAATGATAGCTGCGACAAAAATGCAGTGGTAGATTGGTTGATGGAACTGTTTGTTTATAAACATGCCCTTTCCTTATAAACTCGTTTGCTGGCTTCAAAATTTCTACAGGAGAAAATTGATATGCCTACTCCTCTCTCTTCTATCCTCCTAGATAAATACCATGAGACTACATGATAACGTTGACACTGAGCTACCAACCTACTGACTTTCATTGGACTTCACTTAAGACTGTTCTCAAATCCAAAAGAGCTACTTTCTAACACATTTCTGAATTCATTTTTGCCCGGAAACTCATGAAATGGGCAGGTGTTCTTTTTCAGGAACAATATAATCGAAAGACGTTTTCCAATTTTTGTAAAGGCAGAACATTTTTCAGAATATACTGCCAAAGTCGGCGTTTTGAACCGAATTCCCGACGCGGCAGAGCGAGAAAAATGAAAAACGTGCCGTAACGTGACACGAATCGCTTATAACTCGATAAGTAATTTATTTATCAAAAAAAAAAAAAAAAGAAAACGCCATTCGATTCGAAATCGCTTTAATAGTCAGACCTGCCAATTTTATGCCTTTATGTTAAAAAACGAGTCAGGAAATGTGTCATAAAGTTTCGCGTTCTCGAGCAGGGAATTTGAGAACCATAACAGAACCCATTAACATAAAGTATCCTTTTATAGATATTTAATTTCTCCCGCCAGTGTCTGTAAAACACACGAAACAGCCTTAGACTGTTACACATGCAGCAAAAATTCGTGCTTTTATAGAAACCGATATTTATACGTCCTCAGGAAAAACTGTAAATTATATTTTATAATGCAAATATTCACAGAAGATGCTTTAGAATCTTTAAAAACTATAAACAATGAAATAATTTTAAATAAAAGGAACATTGAGCATGTGATATGATATAAGGAAGGTTGGCAAAGAAGAAAAGTCTTGATTTGACATGTAACCGTGATGTGTACTGTTTACATACACCGAAAAGATGATTTTAATATACTAAGAATTCAAATAAGATCACGCCACACATAAGTTGAAAAATATAGTACAGAGCGCGTCATAAGTTCAAACTTTAAAAATGCATTAAAAAGAAACAAATTATGCTGAAAAATTGTGCTTTGCAGGAATGGGATTAAGAGGAGATCGGATTCTTTTTAATAACAAAAATGTTTGGTTCGAAAATTGCCGATAGATTGCGCTGCATGCATAATATGAAGCAGTGTTATGCAAATCAGGCTGTCCATAAACCCCTCAATTTACACAGTCGATGCCTGCAAATCCACCAGCGAGTATATCGTTACCAAATCAAGCGCTGTTGGTTAAACTCTTTTACAAGAACGGAGAATCAGCAACTGGCGTATTGTGAAAATTCCGCACGGAAAAATGACTGAAGACGAAAAAAGTACCTGTTCCATGTGCTAGGATACTGAAGCTTGTCAGACCACTTCACAGAAATGAGTCTTTTACTATAAGCCTAATTTGCATAAATCTGCTTCATATTATGCATGTCAGCGCCATCTATGAGAAATCCAGTCTTTCGCAGTGAGCTAATTGCCATAAATGAAGGCCATGGTTCACTTTTGTCACTCACTCATGGAAATGAAATCTGGATTTTGTCCGATAGCAGAAGTTCAATCCAACACTTGGCCAATTGGCATAGTGTGTGAGATAATATGGAGTGACTATTCTTAACAGACTGAAACGACTTTCCTTGTCTCATCGGATGCATCTACAGATGTCGATCTTGAGGGAAATGAGAATGTCTCGGTGCCTTCTGCACACCCCACATATTTGGAAACTTAAGAACAAAAAGCAAGAATAGGATCACTTGGATTGTTCCACTAGAGCACCACTGGTACCAGAGTATTCGACCGGGAGGATCTCTTGCTCTTGGTCATAACAAGCCACTCTTGCTCGCTTTCGTAGTGGGCACCTTAGAACTATGAAATTTTTTGAGGGCACCAAGTGCTTTGAAATATGCACCAAGTGTTCCACAGAGCAGGCCTCCCCTGATCATATCCTTGCATGCTTGGGGCTCTCCAAGCAGGATCTTGCTGATGATCCCTGATGGTGCTGGATTTGGTGTATAATATCATGGACCTGGTTTAACTCTGCTGGCCTAAGGGGATGTGCAACAAGAACATCGGTAATTTTTTAACCCCAACTTTTTTTGTTATAAAAAAAATCCGATCACTCCCTAATCCCATTCCTGCAAACCGCAATTTTAGGTAGATTTCGTAAAAAATACTACCTATTTTAGCTTAATTTGTTTCTTTTTAAAGTTTTAACGAACTTATGATGCACCCGGTATATTTCGATAAAAAAAAGGCTCAAGAAACAACATTCATGCAGTACTGCTAGTGCAAAGCTGGCAAGAAAGTTGTAAAATGCAAATGTAGCCTCCTTATTGTGATATTTAGGTTATTGGGGAATCGCAAAGAGAGACTGCGACCTTTAAATAGGGTATACTTAGAAAATAAACTTGTTGAATGATTAACTTTTAAAAAGTAATACACATTTGCTTGTTTTTTAAACTTCATTACATTAACAAACCTATATATATATAAAAGAAGAGGTCGAAAGCTTCATGGACATAATTTGTTATAAAAATTCTAATGTACACACAGACACTTCAGAATAGGATAGTGTCTGTAGCCTTCTCAGTTAAGGTTGTTCTCAAATGATCTGCTCAGCAATGCGAAACTTTTGACGCATTTTATTGTAATATATCAAAGGGTGGTAAGTTCTAAGCCCAATAATTATAAAGATATATTTCTTAATAAATATTGTATATCCAATTTAAATATATATAGGTAGAAAAATTCTTCTTACCTGAAAACAGTCTACAATGGTCCTAAAAGATAATGCTGTGTGTTGGATTGTAATATGAATTTGGTTTCTGTTATCGTCTAAATTGTTGATACAATAAATCTTCAAAATGGATCTTAATTACAAATTAATCAGGTTTTAATCTGTCATTTACACTTCTATGAAAATAAAAGGATGGTTAGTTAATTTTACATTGTTAAATATTTACAATCTAAACTATCAGAGCATTTAAAAGCTTCCGAAAAAAAATTAACAGTCTGCTTAAAAGCAATCAACAGCAAGAGAGCAAAATTAAGGTATATGTAAAATGTTTTTGAGTCTCTTTAAAACAAAGGAAAAAATATTTAATAAGCACAATTTGCTTTCATTTCATAATGTCCGAGAAAGCTTTCGTTTGGTGGCGACATCTAGTGGGTCGATCTCCAGTTACACTACTTTACGATCAAACTAGTCACAAATGAAAGATGTTCTTAGAAATGAAGCAGTCTTTCATTTTCACTAACACTTTGATTGGAAACTTGGATTTACTTTTGATTGGAAAGTGATGATGGTAGCAATTGCAGTTTTGACCTTAGGAACTCGAACTGCGGCTTTGGCAACGGTTTTGTGAATATGTCTGTTACCATTTGCTTTGAGGGACAGTACTGTAGAGATATAATTCCACTTTCTTTCATGTGTCGAATATTGTGATGTTTCACATCAATGTGTTTTATTCGTGATTGATGTCTATCATTCTTCGATAACTTTATACAAGAAATGCTGTCTTCGTAGACAACGATGGGCAGAGTTTGTGGTAATTCAAGGTCCTCTAAAAGAGTTAATAACCACTGCACTTCTTGTCCGGCGCTAGAAGCCGAGACGTACTCTGCTTCGGTGGAAGACAGCGCCACGCATGTTTGCTTCTTTGAAAACCACGACAACAGGTTGTTTCCAAGTTTAAATGCACTACCGCTGGTTGATTTCCTGTCTGATTTGTCGCTGGCCCAGTCAGAGTCACAGAATGCTGTAAATACTGGGGGTTTACTCTTGTCAATGATAAATTTTAAATGTTTGGTGGTTTTCAAATATCTTATTACCTTTTCAATTGCCTTCCAATCTACCTCTCTAGGTTTCTCATAACGTCTTCCTAAAATATTAACAGTTGCGGATACGTCTGGTCTTTTTAGGGTTGCAATGTACAACAAAGCCCCTACTGCTTTCCTGTAACGTGTATTATCGCTTAGCAGTTTGTCGTTTGGATCTAGGTTAAAATAGTCTGTACTCATTGGAGTATAAGTAGGTTTAGACTCTGTTAAATCAAATTTTTCTACTCTTTCCTGGATCTTGTTTTCCTGATCTAACATAAGACTTCCGTCATTTAATCGTTTGATATTGATTCCTAGATACCGCAAGACACTTCCTAAACTTTTTATCTCGTATTCTCGTGATAATTCTTTATGTATATCTGCCGTATCATTTTCATTTGCCGCAACTAGTATGTCATCGACATACACAATGACATAAGATATATTCTCGTTTTTCTTTCGTTTAAATAAACACTGATCAGATGCGCATTCTTCAAAGCCTAAATTGTTTAGCGATTTGCTAATTTTTATATGCCATGCTCTGGCGTCCTGCTTCAGGCCATAAATAGCTTTCTTTAAGCTACATACTTTGTCTTCACTTTTTACTGTGTACCCTTCCGGTTGGGTCATTAGTACTTCCTCTTCGAGGTTTCCGTGAAGAAATGCGGTTTTCACGTCAAAGTGCGTGATATCGAGATTTTTATATACTGCGGCATTTAGAAGTGTACTTATTATAGTGTGTGCTACGACAGGGCCAAAAGTTTCATCATAGTCGCTTCCAAATTTTTGTGAGTAGCCTTTGACTACGAGCCTGGCCTTTTATCTTTCTATCTCTCCCTGAGCGTTGAATTTTGTCTTAAAGGTCCATCTACATCCGATTACACGTTTTCCAGGAGTTGTTTTCACCAGTACCCACGTTTTATTCTTTTTTAAAGAATTCATTTCTTCTCTGGTCGCCTCTAACCATTTGTTTTTAACTTTAGCGTCTTCGATATTTAGCATGTTTTCCCGGGATTTCGGCTCATCTACTTGGCAAATATTTACACTAACTCCCAATCGGTCCGCAGGTACTCCTCTGTTGTGTCTTAACGACCTTCTGGGTTCTATAGGGACCTGTTGAGGAACTTCGACATTGTCTTGTTCGTCACCGTTTAAATCAATTTTAATGTTGTCTAGAGGTGTCTGAGCATTGTTTTCGTAGGGATTATTGTTGTTTACTCCATGTTCTAGAAATTTTACGCTCCAGGATATTATTACTCTGTTGTTACCGATGTGGATCCGGTATCCCTTACTTCTATTGTCATAACCCAAGAAAGTGCCTTCAATGGCGTTGTCGTCAAATTTTCCCCTCTTTACCTTTTCAACGTAGGCGTAAGCCTTACATCCGAAAATTTTTACATGGGATAGATTTGGTTTCTTTTTATTCCAGAGTTCAAATGGTGTTTTATTATTATACGCTTTAGTGGGCAGACGGTTGGTGAGATAATTTGCGGTGAGAATTGCTTCGCCCCAGAAACGTTTTCGTAAGTTGGCGTCAGAGAGCATATTACGTGCCATTTCGACAAGTGTGCGATGCTTCCTTTCGGCAACACTGTTCTGTGGCGAGCAAAATTCAACACTGAGCTGGCGCTCAATCCCGTTAAGGGTTAAGAAATTTTCAAAATCATCACCGAGGTATTCTCCTGCGTTATCTGACCTAAACGCTTTAATTTGCTTTCCAAATTTATTTTTGGTAAGTGCGACGAATTCCTTAAATTTCGCCAGGGCTTCTCCCTTATGTGAGAGCAAATAGATCATAGTGAATCTGCTACAATCATCTATAAAAGTAATAAAGTATTTTTTCCCGGTAAAGGTTCTGTGGTCTTCATCGGACCACAGATGTCGCTGTGAATCAGCGACAGAATTTCTGTTGACCTATTTGAAACTGTTTTGGGATAGTGCAACTTTGTAAGTTTCCCTTCAATGCACTTAGTGCATATAATGTTATGTTTGCATTCACTTAAATTTATTCCTTCCGCGAGGTTTTGGTTTACTAGACATTTAATAGACTCGTAGTTTTTATGTCCAAGGCGCCTATGCCAAACAGTTATACAGTTTGGGTTGGAACATGATGCCTGGGTTTGAACTGTATACCCATATTCGTCCTTGGGTTCGATTCCGTACAAATTATTGCTTAGTTTTGCTTTTAAGACCGTGTTTTTGTTTTTCACAAAGCTACATGTTTTTTTGTTGAAGATAACTTTAAAATTATTTTTAGTGGCCCTTTTAACGGATAATAAGTTACTTTGCAGTTCAGGGCAATACAAGACGTCTTTTAGTGTGACCTGATTTGTTGAATCAGTATTTAATGTTATATCACCAAGACCATATGAATTAAGCCTTTTCCGTCGGCTATCATTATATTTCCGAAATTACCGGATTTGAAATTCACACACTTTTCTCTTGCGAAGGCAACATGTCTCGTACAGCCTGAGTCTACGATAAATTTATTTATATTTAGTGCCTGAGCTTCATTGATAAGGGGTGATTCATGTCCGTGATGGATTTGGGTGGAGTGCTCATCTGATGCATCTCCTGAAGAAGTAGGAGGGGTTGAATCATTCGAAACGTCTGTCGCATTGGCTTTACTCTCAAAACAAAAATTTGATGCGTCCTTTGAATTGTTCGGACTGTTTTTGTTATAGCCGGAATTATTTCTAAAGGAACTGGAATTATTATTGAATTTATTTTTATTACCATAATTTCTTTGAAAGTTGTTTGATGTTTTGTTTTTGAGGTAAAAACATTCTGATTTATAATGGTTTTCTCGTTTACAGAAGCTACAGAACTTTTTACTTCTTGTGTTTTTGTTTACGACTTTGTATGCAGAGTCGCGCGAGTTGGAAACAGTATAGCGATTTTCACACCGGTGTCTGTATTCGTCGATCAATTTATTTTTTATAAATTCTAACGTTAAGTCGTTATCGGGCCGTGCCTCTAAAGCCGTGACCAGTGGGTCATACGAATGCGGCAGAGAGCACAATAGCAACGCACATATATGCGTTTCAGCAATTTCTTCGCCGATTGCAAAAAGCTTATCTTTTAATGATAATACACTATTTATGGGCGCATTCATATCCCCACATTCACTTAATTTTTGACAATACAGTTTTCTCAAGAGAAATAACTTTGATGAGAGACTCGATCTCATATGGACTGACTTCAATGCGTCCCAGATGGCTTTAGCAGTGTTCAAATGTTCTACATGTATGGTTTGATTGTCATCAATACAAAGATTGATGATTGATCTGGCCTTTACAGCTTTTCTAGCCCAATCGGCGGCGGGCGGATTTGAAGGTTCGGTCGAAACAATGTTAAATAAATCATCCTTCAATAGGAGCATTTCCATTTTAAAGCTCCAGTTACTGTAGTAGCTGTCATTTAATTTTTCAATAAGAGCTATCTCTTTGCTACTAGCCATATTTATTTGTCGAGGAAAAATTTATAGTTCTGACAAAAAACAATATAGACTTTTGTTTTGTTCCGTTATGAGCTACACATTATTTTTGTGCACCATTGTGCGCTTATTATCGTATTACTTATTTTATATATACACATGCATTATCAATGATTGACTGTTTTATTTATTTATTTATTAATATATTCTAAATTTGGGCTATACTCACATTCAGGAATCATAATCTGTTGTAATATATCGAAGGGTGGTAAGTTCTAAGCCCAATAATTATAAAGATATATTTCTTAATAAATATTGTATATCCAATTTAAATATATATAGGTAAAAAAATCTTCTTACCTGAAAACAGTCTACAATGGTCCTAAAAGATAATGCTGTGTGTTGGATTGTAATATGAATTTGGTTTCTGTTATCGTCTAAATTGTTGATACAATAAATCTTCAAAAAGGATCTTGATTACTAAGATTAATCAGGTTTTAATCTGTCATTTACACTTCTATGAAAATAAAAGGATGGTTAGTTAATTTTACATTGTTAAAAATTTACAATCTGCTCGAGTACACTCCTACTGATTTCTTTTCTTTTACTAAATTTTAAACATTTAAAGTATATTTGATTAATTAGGCCGTATGTTTCACGTAAAGTGATCCCAGATTCAGGAGCGTATTCGAGATCTATTATACAAGTAAGAACCATCTAAGTAAAGGCAAACTGAAATTGATTAAATTGAATTTATTTGGAAAGATTAACATAATTAAATACACATACGTAAATCATCATGCAAAGATTGAAGTATTTTACAGTAATTTCGATCGTATATTTTAGTAATATATTTACTATCGAGAATGCCTCATTACGTGTTTAAGAATCAGTTAAATAACCATAGTATAAAATTGTAATTTGCTCGGAAAATACCCCTTAGATATCTAGAAATGGACGTCATTATCTGCGTTAAATCCAGACTCAGGTCTTTGGCATTAGAACACACTCTCCCTCAATCTCTAAAAATTTTCCCTTTTAAATAAATATTTAAAGGAACGGGTTACTGATTGGGTACTTCTCCAAGATCATCTCCCGAATGCCTCCGGTCATCCCGTTTTCTTACTCAACTATTTAGTTATGCTTACATATCTTTTTCCCCTTTCTAATCTTATTATTCAATCTTTTTGCACCTATTCCTACCCCCATTTTACTGGATTTCCCTATAAACATATTTCGCTTACATTACCATAATATTGGATATATTAAATATTTCCCCCTTCTTTCTCTGGTTCAAATTATCAGGTGTTAAAGCCTTAACCTTGTATTGGCGGTTTCTTTTGATCTTATAGTAAGGCATATTTCTAAGCGGCATCTTTTGAGCATCGCTATTTCACTGTGACGTATTATTCAATTTGCGTGAAGTTGGTACATTCGAATTCCTTCTCTTTTCAGAATACACTACTTTTTAAAACCCCAAATGACCATCTGCAGTTGCAGCTGCTCTGAGCGTTTTTCCATTTCTTTATTCTTTCTCCCTTTCCGTGGTCCTGACCCGACTCCTTTGGTGGAGGAGGTGACCGGGAGCGGAACAGTGCGCGGACGCTCCATGGTTTGCGTTCGTTGCGAGACGGGGACAGGAGACGACCGGTCTGGGTTCCTCATCGTAGTCCGCCAGTGGAAGGGATTTCTGAAAGCCGAAGACACTGCGCTACAGCCCACATGGGTTACGACCCAATGAGGACTGTGAGACGAGGGTCTTCCCCTCGTAAGCGCAGGTTCTCTGCGACGCGAGGATTGGCCAATGCTCGGAGCCTTCTCCGTAGGTGGTGGAAAGAAATCCCGTACGGCCGATCCCAGTGGTTTGACGAAACTGGGTAAGGGTCGGAGCCAATGCCAGCCGGATCTCTCCAAAACTTGACTAAGGAATTGACGGAGGCGAATCGAGCTCTGAAGAGCACGATGGGTGGTGACTCTGTGGTGCGCTGGGCGTCGGGAGATACGGCGTGTAGCAACTATCTGCGATGTTCCAGCGGCAGAGGTAAAACAATCCTCTCTGACGACCCCACTACATCCTCTGCAGCTAGAGCAGTTGTGAGCCGACCTCAAATGTCCTGCAGAGAGGGCCCCAATCAAAGCACGTTCACTATCCAAAGGTAACCCATCATGTTACCGGGGACGAGAACGCTAGCTCTGAGGAAGGGACCCCAACCTCTTATGCAGGGTCACGAGAAACCGGGCCGGAGGCTGCCGACTAACGCGGCATCGATCAGCCAAATCTCGAGACCTGGGTCCGAAACCCCAGTCCGGCACGTCTCTCGTGCAGCCAGGAGTTTCCACATCTGGCGGGTGGACGAGTGGCACGCCTACTAAGCTTCACTAATCTCGATCGGGCCGGCTCTTTGGCGCGCTTAGAGGGAGTTTCCACGTCCTCTAGAGTCCGATAGTGGTTTCTTTAGGGTTCTTCCGTTTTTTGAGTGATATGCTATGTGGATGATCTTGTTGATTGGGGGTCGTTGGGCTACCATCTAGTTTCGCCTAGGTGGGTTCAGCCTTGCGGGTAATTTCAATCAACGTAGGGACAGCCTATCCGAATCCCTCCTATGGGAAAGGACCGAATTTCCTCGTGGTCCTGGGCCGGAGAGAGGCGCCTTCCGCTCTTTTTTAGTGTATATGATATGTGAACCTTACGGCCGATGAGACTAGTCGCTTGCCCCTCTATGCATGTCAATGTTCGGAAGCCGTGAGAAAGCAAGAGCCGTCGAGGTAACTCGACATATGACCTAGCGACCGTCTCCCCTTATGGGGTTTCGCGAGCGAAGCCGTCGGGGATTCCTTGGCGGTTCATCAGGTGTTTGTCCCATGCGGAAGTTTCCCATGAGCAGGGTTTCTTTCGTAGCGACCAGTTCGTCGACACTTGGTAAATTGGCTTGGAGTTCCGCAGTGGGGAGACGGCCCTAGGCCTATCGCAGCGCCGGGGCGAGACAAAGCCCCTGGTGCGATATAAGTCGTTTAGAGACTTGGGAGCGATGGTTGGAACGCGAGCCGGCGACCCCCGTGGTCTTCTGGCGGCGCGAGCTCATTTTATTCCTTTATTCTTTATACCTTTTTCTAGTCAACGTTTCATAGGACACAATACTCAGTCCAACTGCCGCGCCGAAACACCTTGAGCGAAATTCCTTTGATCTTTAGTCAAATGGAACTGCTATTCTATTTCTTATACTCTTGTTGCAACAAATAGCAGAATTTGTAGCAAAAGAAACCCTCTTTCCCTTCAACTTAGGGGCAGCACAGAGACATTGAATTTTGCTTGACAGCATCTCAGCAAATCTAAACTATCAGAGCATTTAAAAGCTTCCGAAAAAAAATTAACAGTCTGCTTAAAAGCAGTCAACAACAAGAGAGCAAAGTTAAGGTATATGTAAAATGTTTTTGAGTCTCTTTAAAACAAAGGAAAATGTTTAATAAGCACAATTTGCTTTCATTTCATAATGTCCGAGAAAGCTTTCGTTTGGTGGTGACATCTAGTGGGTCGATCTCCAGTTACACTACTTTACGATCAAATCAGTCACAAATGAAAGATGTTCTTAGAAATGAAGCAGTCTTTCAGTTTCACTATCACATTTTCTGACTCATTTTTAAACGCAAAAGTATAAAATTAGCAGGCCTGACTATGGAACAGATTTGGAATCGAAATGAGTTTTCCATTTTTTGATAAATAAATTACTTATCGAGTTATAAGCGATTTTCCCCTTTCTCTCTCTGCTACCTCGGGAATTCGGTTCAAAACACAGACTTTGACAGTATTTACTAAAAGATCTGCCTTTACGAAAAAATGGAAAACTCATTTCGATAACATAGTTTTTAATAATATCTTCAATTTCATCCGTTGCCGAACAAAAATGAATTCAAAATTGTGTCAGATATTAGCTCCTTTGGATTTGAGAACAGTCTTAATGTGTCTTGCTTTCTATAATACTGTATTCACGTCAGGTTCAGCACCGCAACAACTCTATTTGGAGCCTGGTGCAAAACCCCTTGCTAGTTTTTCTACAGATGGTAGATGCATGAGTAGTGATTAGTGCTGGTATCGGTTAAGCTTGTCAGCATCTATTTTAACTGATGGTGCCTGGTGCGGCCCTGTTCAGATTCATAACTTTTCATCGCCTCAAAATATAAGGGGTCCCATAAGGCCGCTCACATTTCCAAAATTCATAAAAATATTAATCATCGTATCAAAGTGCGGTTTACGCCACAGACTTGTCAAAGTGTCAAATATTTTGTGCAAAACAAAAAGAAACAGTTCAAATTTTCTTTGAATTTTTCTTTTTGCTACAGAAATCCCGACCTTATCAAGTCTTAGGGTGCAAACCACATTCTGATACGACAATTTGTTGATTTTTACTTTCCGAACACACAGTGAAGAGACAGAAAAAAAACCTGGATAAGAAGTCAAGCGAAAGTTTTTGATACCCATGGAGACAACTGAACAGTTGAAATAGAAATGAGCTGGGAACATTGCTAGAAAGCAATGCAATGGACGGAATATAAATACTTTACAGGGGTATTCCAGAAATGTAAAATAACCCAGAAAGCGACCTCAAGTAAGATGGAGTGACGAAATCAGAAAAGTGGCCAGTATTAATTGGATAACTAAAAGCACTAGACAGGAAACAATGGGAAAATCTGGGGGAGACCTACATCCAGCATAGTGGATTGAAAACGGATGATGATGATGATAGGTTTTACGCCAAATTCGTCGCAGCAAAAATTCATTGTGGTGACAACTCGTCGTGGTGTCAATTCGTCGCAGCGAAATGTCTTTGAAGGCTATGATGATAAAAGTAAAGATATTTTGGTAAAATTATTTAATAATTTGTTTTTTAGATAAAGAGAATTATAAGTATTATTCTATCTCTAATTTAAATAAGAAATGACTTGCTCTAATTCATTAAACTTTCATGTTCTCAGTAGGGAAAGTCACAAAAATCACATATAAAAAAAAATCCTCTAAAAATCGCGTATAAAATGTTAGTTATAATTCTCTATATCTAAAAAAACAAATTTTCATTAAATAATTTTACTAAATTATCTTTACTTTTATCATTATTGCCTTCAAAGACATTTTCGCTGCGACGAATTGACGCGACACCATATGATAATATATCAAAGTAATATGCATCGTATTTACTCGCATCTTTTTCGCATTATTTTTTTTTTTTTCATTTCTTCGGTAATAAAATTAGGGAGTGCGAAAAGTTCTAGTATAAGTTCCTAGTATTTTTTCACATGAAGTTTTTCCAAGAGCAACTAAAAAAAATATTGCCTTTAACCCTTCAATGCATGGTGTAGCTGATCAGCTATAAATTAGTTTTTAGCACATATGTTATATGGACTTTTTTTTCTCAAATGTCATTTTGTATTCCTTTGTAGCATTGCAGCATACGAATGTTATGATCGATTTTTAGAGTAGGCATCAATGATAAGTTGTGTATGTTTTACAGAAAACTGAAGCATAGAAACTGCTTTTACAGGTTTTTTTTTACGTTTAAAAATATTTTTTATGCATTAAAAAGGTGTGTAGAAATGATTTAAATCATAAAATTTTTGAATATTTTTATATGAATGAAGAAGAAATGTTTGAAGTTATAATCCATTAATTATTAATTCTCAGCCATAATTTTTAAAATATAACTCTTGTAGTATTTTTCTGGCATTTCACACACTAAAATGTAACCATGATATTTTTGTAATTAAATAATAATAATTTTTAAAAAAATCGTGCATTTAAAGATTAAGGTGAATATAATATTTTAATAAATAATTTACATTTATTATAAAATGCTCAGATCTAACTACAAAATCTTCAGATGGTTTCTTGGTTCAAAAAATAACATCTGCACTCTTTGGAGCAGGTAAAAGGGTGGGAAAAAAAATGCAAGAAGCAAAATGGCGAATTTTCTCTTTTCAATACATAGAAACAAAACCAAATTGAAACCTGTCTTTAAAACAGACTGTGAAATGAACATCGTCAGACCACGTGCAATTAGATTAATATAGAATCTCATTTTATTACTCAAATTGCCTCTCAGATTTTTCATGTGAAAATTACACTTTTTTTTTGGGGGGGGGGGGGGGCAATATTTTCAAAGATGCAAAAACATTGCGGGTAAATCCGATATCTTCATTTCCCTAATATTTTCAGATTTTGCGATTCTAACCGACTGCTTTTTGATATTTTAAACCTTAACTGGCGTCATGATGCCTTTTCGTTCCCACCTAATGTATTAAAGATGAGACGGCTCAGCCCGAGCCCGGGCTCGATTTTTATACCAGTCTTCGGGCTCGGGCTCATTCTTTCTGAAACTGTTATTTATTCACGTATATATAAAAAAAAATAACTTTTTTTTTCTTCTTTAAAATTACTTATTCCATTTCAAGTCCATTTTAAAATCTTGTTTTCCTTTCTAGTATTATAATGCTATTTTAAAAGAAAATTTGCGATATTTGCAGATTTATGTCTGGCATCGACTGGTGATAGGATGCTAATCGGATGAGGTGGGAATAGTGTGTTGTTCAATTTTCGTTTGTGACATAGTAGGATATTTTTTAATCGGGACCTTTATTTTTTTATTTTTAAGAGTTAACGCGAAATGGCTATTTTCTTTTGTTTTTAGTCAATCAGTATTAGCTTCAGTTTGGAAATTTTTAGTCTTCTATTGTGTGAGAGTCATAATCGCTCTTCATATGAAAATAACGTTAGTGATTCTTTTATCCATTTCTTGTCGCGAATTCAGCTCATGCTGCGGCTCTGTTCTGCACATTCACGAAGTCACTTTTATTCATAAGTAGATATAATTGGCATGTATTGTTATTCCAATAGAAAGCAATCCAGCAGTGTTTCCTCTTTTCATATAAAAGCATCGGACCTTTCAGACAACGGTGTCAAACTTTTCAGGGACGCGAGAATCACGAAAGATTGTTTTGAGGAAAGAATCAATTATAATTTTAGATGTACACCTTTTATAGGAAATTAAAATACGTTGTTCGATTCTTCGGCATATAAATAGTAATTTCTGAAAATTGTATGCATTTATTCATAAAAAGCACTTTGTTAATGTGACCACCATCAGATTTGCTTGCTGAGTTTTATTTGATTTCATAAGATTGAACGTAACTTTTCATAAAATTAATTATGTGCTAGAGATTAAGTTATTTCTATGTAAAAATGAGATAATGCTTTTGAAACTATATTTAAACATCAATGTAATTTTCTTTCTATTGCACACTTTTGTTATCGGGCTCCGAAAAGAGAGTCCGTACTGATTTCTATAGTGTATTATAACTTATATAAAAAAATAATAATAATAATGAATTTTTCTAAAAATAATATTTTTACACGACTTCATTTGTGAATTGAATAAATCAGTAAGTACTTCTATATATTTTTTATTTTAATCTGAATCTTATTCATGGAATCTTATTCAATGGAGAAATGACACGAGTAAAAAAATACAGTCGAAAAAATACAGTCGAGCACGGCTCAAAGGAGGACACGATTAAAACTAGCCATTGTCATGCGAAGAACGGTTCATTATTTAAACTCTATTAAGATTTTCATGCTTTTTATGAGCTACAAAACCAAGATCATGGCTAATACAATCAAAATAGTCTGTTCATTTAGACGTGCTTTTCAGTGAAAAGTAGGGTAGAATTAGAAAAGAAATCTCTTTCTTATCGGACACTGCTCTCTCAGTAATATTTGTACATTACAACTGTTTATCAAAATGTAATAATTTAAGAGTTTCAACCTTCAAGGAACCGCCCAAGAAAATACAAAAGAATGTCCTGTGATCCTGAAAGAAAACAGGGAGATAAGGATGCTTCAAATACAGCCAATTTGTAAGATTTACAACTGAGCCCTGGAAAGATAGAAGTATATAAGAAAACCTTTGTTTCTTTTGTTAAATTCAGATGCTGGGCCATGTTAACCAGCCTTTTCAAGTATCTTATTGCCCTGTTAAAATGAATCAATAACTCAAAAATTGCAGTGACTGTTGCAATATTAGCTGATTTTTTCCTGGAAAAAGGGACGTGATCAATTATGTTACTGTACGTCATTTATATTATTTGGAATCACTACTTCTTTAGAAGCTTTATCTTCAGCACTGTGATTTTGTCTAAAGAAAATGACACTCGCAAAAGTAAGACTGAATATTTTATGTTAACTTTATGATATTAAGCTAAATTTAGCATGGATATAATGAGAGCAATTAATTGTAATTATTAGATTAATTATGTGTGTTTTTTAAAGATTTTTATTATCTTTACAGGTATTACGAGTAATGGTTAATATGAAGACTTTTAGAATTCCCGTGATTCTTATATTAACAGAGTTCAACTGTACATGGGGACTCAATGGCACCAGAATGCTAGTTAAGGGTTAAGAGAATTTTGAGATTTAACAGATTATCTTTTCACAGTGAACACTTCCAACCAGCAACAGAGCTTCATAACATTCAAAAAAGCTTCCTCACCGAAAGTTAAACTTCCACTGAAATCAAACTAAGACTCATAAAAGTAAAATTAATTTCAAAAACTTTTTGTTGAAGAGAAAAATTTCTCTTTGAAAGACTATCAAACTTTTCTGTAATTTTCTTCTCTTTTTTCTTTATGTGCCATAAATTGAACTGTTGTGAATCAGAGTGGGCTATCCACTATTTTTGTGCAAAATGAGTTTGAAGTGTTAAAGCATGGTACGTCATGCCATCTATTAGCTGTATAATGAATTTTATAAATTTCCCAACTATTTAAGTGATAGAGACAGTTTAACTGATGGTCCAACATAACTTGGATATTAAGTTGCCACTGCAAGAGTGGATCAAGTGGCTTAGTCCACTCTGGCACTGCTGACTTAAGCTTGGTCTCCTCTGGCACTGGCAGAACTGGCCTAAAAGAGCTTGACAAAAATTTGGTGAAATTTTGGAAAGCATTTTCTCGAAATCACAGTTGGCGAGGTAGGTCCACTCTGGTTCTCAGCAGCTCAATTATCCTAGAAACTTCGAAACAGGAAACAGTTGGATCCCAAATCAAAATTTTCCAAATCATACTAATGACATAGGAATGAATGCTCTTACAGAGTAAGCAACTTCTGCTAAAGAGTGTCTAATTGCAATGTCTGTTTGAACACTAAATGGGATCATTTGAGGCATTTATAGGCAGAGAGATACAAGTCAGTCCTTTTGAATAATTCAGTTAACCTCTTGAATTACAGCTAGGCTATTTTTATATTCACTTGTACCACAATTTACAAACAAAAAAAAAATCTTCATGGTATTTTTTTTTTTAAGTATCCCACTATAAGTGTAAGGCAGAGATTATTTTTGAAAAAGTGGTGTAGATAGAATAAAGAATAGAGGCTGGGACAACATATGCCCCAACCCCATAATCAAAGGGTTAAATGCATGGAGAACATCTAGACACATTAATCTATACATAGAAATATTTATATAAGTGATAGTTTCAAGAAAGTTTCCTGTCTATTGACAGGAAACTTTCTTGCACCCGGAGATATATTGCACCCGGAGATATTTTACCCCATAGAAAATCATTGTTTTTTAGTTTTTAAGAATATGTGACTATAATAAAGACACAACTGCTGCCTTTAAATGCCTACAATACAAGTTTAATACTCAGTTAAGACTACATAATTTAACTTGGACCCCCAACTCACCTACTTTTTACTGAGCAGAAACAATCTATAGCTAGATACAGCCTGCTGCCATTCACTCTGATTGGCTGTTGAGGCTTGTTTTAGCTTATGCACATGCCCACACTTCCGATTTGTTCAGATCTCACACAGTGACCTTTAGATAGGTTTTAGAATGTGAATACGCATTTCTGAGTGTGTCACCTCCAAATTTCGAGTTAAGTTAACTTAAATATCGTAGTCTGAATGGGATATAATAGAAGGTAATGGTGATTCTTTCAACCTATAACAGGAGATGTGAAAAAGTAAAACCTAACAATGGATGTGTAATCTTAGAGAGTTTATTTATTTAAGGATTCAATAAAGTTTCCTTATTTAAATATTAATATGAAGCTGTACAGATGTGTCCTTTGAATGTTCAACTAAAGAGAGAAAACAAAAAGTTTGTTTTCAAACAAATTTTTGCACAGAAGACATTTTTAAAACATGGGGTCTTCTACTTCAAAAAATCTCATTAGGCTTAGCTGACACAGAGACTGCACCTCCCTTGCTATGAGTTAAAATGCATTAACTTGTGACTTTCTAAAAAATAGTGGCAAGTTTAGCACTTCAAAACGACATGAAAAGCTTATTATTTTAAAGTATATTTCTTTAAAAAAAAACATTTGTTGATAGAAATGTGCATGGACAAACATAAACATACAAAAGTGTTTTCATTTAATTCCTACATTGCACATTACTTGTTTGAAATTTCAATAACATGTAATGTTTTCTTTTTTATCTTTTCTCAGTTGCATGTTTAAACATTTAAATAAGAATTTCACCAAACAAAAATGGAACCCATCTTTAAAAAGAGCCACTACTGCTTTTAACAGAAAAAAATTATTTACAGTGTTTTCTTAACATTCAAAGTTACAATTTGGTCTTTTCATATTAACATAACTAAATTATGACTTCTAAATATAAATTGACCATTAGAAAAATATGTGATTTTTAATTAAAAACCCTTTTTACATCTAAAATTTCTGTTTTGGTAATTGTTAAAAATAATTTTGATTTTAAATTTTAGGCAATACACATACTGGATAGCACTGTTTTATTTTTTATGTTTTTGAAAGCATGTAGTTAAAAAAGAAAAATACAAAAAAGGACAAAACACTGAAAATAAATATATTTATTCTGTTAATTTCATATGTACACCAAATCCAATATTTTCAGAGATAAATTTGTAAATTCATTTTACTGTTCAATATTTAATGGTATAAACAATCAAATCAAAACTAAACAAAAAAAATTAATTGAAGCATGAAATAAGAAATGACTGTGCAAGACAAAGAATTAAATTAAAACAATAATCACCTAAAATTGTAGAAATGCTGAAAATAAACTTGATTAATGCCAAGAGTTCTTGGAAGCTTAGACATTTTGGGAGAGCTAAGGCATACTGAATAAAACATAAACAACCTTAACTTTTTAGAAAATTGCATTTTAATAAATGAAAATCACTATCAGTTGAATAGCAGATAAATACATTAAAGAAATATCAGATTCTAATTCATTTTCAATTGCATAAAAATTTTTCTTTAAACATTTTCCACTTTCATTGATTAACTAATATATTATATACATTTTACCCCTTCTCTGCCTTTTGTTTTTATATTTTTATTCATTTATTTAATCTTTCGCAGCTTTTTTTTTAAGATTTTCTTTAGCAGCTGTTTTGTTCTTTACTGTAATAGATATTAAATAACTTGATAGTCTTATTTTATGACTCCTGGCAGACATTTAAGCAGATTATTTTACAGTAGCTTTATTCTTTCCAGCTCTTTTCTAGTTACATTTTAGAATTAAAAAACACTTTTTTACTGACTTTTGATTCACATAAATGGGTCGCACCCAGACTTGCCAAGTTCTGAAACCTAAAATTCAGGAGATTTTGTTTTTTAGTAAAAACATTTTTTTAAATGCAAGCATGTTTAGTATAAGTTTAGTTTTAAATTGTGCTTGGCTGTCATTGAAGATTAAATATATCATTTTTACTCAAATAAGAAAAAAAATATATACTACTTCTTAAATGTAGAAAAAATCTAAGCATATTGTATTTAGGTTGTTTAAAATGATTTTAAATTAACTACGAATACCTGAAGAAAATTTTATTTCTTCAAAATCACATACAAAACAATAGTGAAGATTTAAATTTTTATTCGAGGCAATTTTTGATAATCAAAATAACAGACTATTGAAAAATGTGTAAGAAAATCAGGAGAAATATGTCAAAAATCAGCAGTGCAAGAAAACATGCTAAAATCAGGAGACTTGGCAAGTCTGTTTGCGCCTATTCCTGTTCCTAATCAAAACATTTAAAAAATCTGTTTTAAATCTGTTAATTGTAGTGTTTATTTATCTGAAGAATAGCTAGACCATTCATCAATGCTTCAGCAGTGCAACATTTTGAAAGAATTGTTAATACCTTTTTTCTTTTCAGGATAACATATGAGACAAAACACCTTTCTGGGGATGAAAGAAGACTTAGGAGACAAATATAGACTTTAATGAAGCAAAAAATGGTCGTAGAAAATAAAAAGGTCACCACTGGTTACCCTATCTAAAACTTCATTTATTAATCTATTAAACATCTTAAACAAAATTTTGAATTAATTATTTAAATATTTAAAAAAAAGAAAAACAAAAATCTTAACTCATCTTTGGTACAAAGAATAGTTGATTGATAACTTTTACTTTCTGATAAGAGTTAGGAAATTATTTTTTTGAAAATTCATCATCTTATTTTAAATATTCCTGGAGTTTAAAATAATGTGGGAAATGTATTCTCCTCCCATTCATAAAAATCTCTGAGGAGAATAACCTAACCAATACCTGTAAAATAAAAAAAAAAACATACAGAGATGTCATAACATCTATACTAGTTATGACAGAATCTGAAACAGAATTAAAACCCTTTTTGATTGATTTAAAGACATCATGTGAGTGTGGATGTGGAAATTGTAATGAGAGATGAAATGGGACGTCATAAGAGTAGGACATGAAGTTTATTAAAAAAGTAACTGAATGCTCCAATAATAATTCTGTTTCATTAAGCAACATTTTGATCACCCTAAGACAATATTATTTTCCATCCTGTACATATATATATTTTTCATATTTGTCCTATTATTGTAATATGTCTCTTTTGAAAGTAATAGAATGTGTCTTCAGTGCTTGCAATCTATAGCTACACATTTAGAGTCTTACAATAGTTTAGTATAAATGTATTAGCAGCATTAATAATAATAATAAAAACCTTCTACATATAAATCTTATTTTAGTATACCAGACATCTGACATTAGTATTAATTTTGGAGGGCTATACCAGTATAGATGAAGAATATGTAAAGACGCATTTATATACATGCTCTCCAAAATTAATACTAATTCTTGATGTCTGGTATACTAAAATAAGATTTAAATGTAATACGGGCATTATATAGACAGGATGTTCAGTTTTTGGACTATCTAAAACTTCTACCTATTTAACCTCTCTAGCACATAAACTAATATAGCATTCAAACTGGAAGATTTTAGTTTAATGGAGAGGGGAAAATATGAAAGCACTTCTATTTAATATACAGCACTTCCACATGTTATAGCAGAGCTCCATATTAACAAAATGTACTTGCATAGATAGGGTCAGAAAATTCATTATAGTTTAGCATAAAAGTTATGATTTTTTTTCTTTTGCACCATTATAAACATTAAAAGACTATCCCTTTTCACAAAAGCTTTAGTACAAGAACAGCTAAAACATAAAAAAATAAAAATTTTAAAAGTCCATATAATATAAAAACAAAAAGAATGAGATCAATAATACTTTCTACTATATATTCCCATTTTACCATTTGTTTTAAAATTATTTTTCTCCACATTTTCTATAAAAGCTTTTGATTTATACATAAATACAGAAAATCTATTGCCAAAAACATGAAAATACAAGAAAATTCAAAACTATGTTGAACTTGGAAGGGGCAAATCCAGTTTAGTCTGCATTTATTAAGTGAATTATATGTGTTTTTATTTTCCAAGTGAAATGTGGAACTACATATTTTCATTCAGTGATATTTTGGAAAGAAAATCAATATAAATCAAGGATTAGATGTATGATGATTTGATAATTAAAGTCAGATTAAAAATAATTCTGCTTTGTTTCTTCTATTCAACCAAAACCTTTAGTTATCACTGACAAAATAATGACATTTGACTGAGATTTTAATTTCAAATTCGATGAATTTCAAAAAGGATACAGAATTTATAGGTATTTTAAATATGGCTTACTACTCTCAGTTGATTTCTTTATTTCTACTGGAAATTTATCTATTTGATTTAGCTCAATCCCTTTAAAAAATGTGTTCCACATAAAAACAATATTTTTCTATGTAAAAAAATATAAATGAAAAATTAGTTTCTGGTTTAATGATGCACTGAATCAGTTGCCGGAAGTAGTGTATTACAAGTAACAAAATTACAGTAGTCACTACTTTTTTACAGTAACCACAGTAGTAGTTACAGTAGTCCCTACATTTTGGACAATGTAATGTAGTGACTAGCGCAATAATAAAAAAAAAAAAAGCATTAGTTTGTAGGGAGCACTGACGCTATTTTTAACACTACTTCAGGAGAGAAAAAAAAGTGTCATTCTACAAATCACATGATCACAACTTGCTTCTTTTGTGCAATATGTGTTTGGCTAAACAATTTGTTAATATCAGCAGCAAATATGAGCTGCAGTGCTTAACAACATATCACATGAACTCGTATTTTTTTTTTCATTGACACTTGTTAGTGTAACACCTAGGGTCTAGGTAAAACCGAGTACTGATCTACCAAAGAAATTCATTTTCTTGCTGGCAACACTTGTCTACTTACTCATTATTAGGTCTTCAAGTTTTAATGCTAGGTTTCTTTATTTGAAATTGCTTTATTTATAGATTTATTAATTGTTTTTATTTAGAGTTGTTAGTCTGTAATTTTCTATATTATAAAATTAGACTACTTAATATAATTAACTCTCAACAAAACTCAATACAATTAATTCATTAAGAGTGTGTATTTTTCTTTCTGACAACACTTGTCTGCTTACTCATTAGGTCTTCATGTTTTAATGCCCGGTTTCTTTATTTGAAATTGCTTTATTTATAGATTTATTCAATGTTTAAACAAATCTATTGGTAAATACACAAGTCAACTGTAATTTATATTCAAGTGCTTAAGAATAGAAAATAAAATGTATGCAATGCATGGTTATGCATAAATATGTTATATATAATAGTAGCCCTTTGTTATATTGCTGGTTCAGATATATAGCTCTGTTTTAATGTCTTTTGATAAAATTAGCTGTAGTTTAATTGCATTTATTATGTAACTAGATTTAAATCTGTTAATTTTGTGAAAAAAATTATAATGTGTATATAAATTAACGTTTTTGAGACAAACACAAAACATTTTCTTGTGTGTTATCTTTCTTAATTTTTTTTAATACCCTTGGGTATATTGCACTTATTTTATTGTATCCCTACAGACGCAGTATTATAAAGGATTAATGTAATTTAATCAATGTCCTCAATTTTGAGTGTAGGTTGAATGAATCAGAAAGTAGCAAAGTAGTGAACACTTTTGGAAAGTAGTTTGTAGTCACTTCCTTTTAAGACAAGTAGTTATAGTTGGAGTTAACTACATTTTTTATAAAGTAATTGTAGTTATAGTTCCATACAATAAAAAATTAGTTTTTTTTACCACTGAATTGAGTCATTATGATAAATTAAAGAATAGTGTATAATTTACAAATATGATAATTAACATGAATCTAATTAAATACTGAGCTTTGCACTAAAATCATTATTTGTAATTACAATCCTATATAATTATGTACATTATATAACCACAATAACACATAATATGCACTATATACAGGGTGTTTCACAAAGGACCCCTTACTTTAAAAATCAATAACCCGGAAACAGTGATAGATAGAAACATGAAACCAGTAGTATGTTTATTAAGAAAATCGTAAGAATCTTATACATAAATCTAAAAATTTAGTAAAAAAATAACGCTGATAGATGGCGCTGCGATAAATAGGCATATCACATTAAAAGTAATTCAAAATGTGCACCTTCTACACAACAGACATGTTGCAAACGCAGAATGAAGTTGTCAGTGACTCTCTGTAGTGTTCCACCAGAAATCGACACACGAGCTTGACAAATAGCCTCTTCGAGCTCGCTGAGTGTTAAAGGATTGTTCCGGTAAACAATATCCTTTAATGTGCCCCACAAAAAGTAATTGCAGGGAGTGAGGTCGGGTGAATACTGAGGCCACTCCATGCCTTTTCCCTTCACTGTCAAATAGTTCAACGCAATAACTCTATCGTCGAAGTATTCGTCCAGAAAGTCAAAATCGTCTTGTGTACGATGCGGACGAGCCCCATCTTGTGTGAACCACACCGTGCTTGGTCAATCGTCTAACGCTTGTTGAGTGGCGACAAATTGTTTCAAAAGCGCAAGATACCACTCAGTCGTTACGGTTTCTCGCAAGAAAAAGGGCACAATAACGCCTTTATGACAGATTGCAGCTCAAACTAAGTTTTTGGCTATAGAGTGGTCGTGCGTGAGTCAAATGTGGATTTTCTGAACACCAAAATTGCCAATTGTGTCTGTTAACGACACCATCCAATAAAAATGGGCCTAATTCGTAAACCATATTCGACCGACATCGAAAACAGAACAATCAATCTTCTCGAGCGTCTCGTTAGCAAAATGCTCTCGTTGTCGTTCAGCTTGAACTGGCATGGCGTTCCGGCATTGAATCTTGTAAGGAAACATGTGTAATGATTTCCGTAGGATTCTGTACATGCTGGATGGTTTGATACCGGATTCAGGTGCAAGTCTGCAGACAGATTTATTCGGATTATGCTCAATAACTGCAGCAAGTGTCGTTGAATTTTCAGGAGTAATGACTCACATTTCCGACTAACGCATTGGCCACGTTGCCTGTCTTGAAATTTTTTGAAAATCCCACGAATTGTTTTCCCATCTGGCCTTTTTGCGACTTGAAATCGTGTTTGAAAGCTTCTCCTTGTGGCAGTAGGACTCTGATTTAATCAGTGGTACTCCAACACAATAAACACATGTTCCTCCATGGTATACATCACTTTCGGAATTATTTTCACTATACACTAATAGTGGCCAGATTTCAATGGCGAAATCTTCGACGGCTAGTCTTTCTATGCTTCTGAACTTTAGAAGGATTCTTAACGCTCTGAGCGCCATCTATCGGTGCTATTTTTAACTAAATTTTGAGATTTATATATAAGATTCTTATGATTTTTTAAGAAACATACCACTGGTTTCATGTTTCTATCTATCACCGTTTCCGAGTTATTGATTTTTAAAGTTAGGGGTCCATTGTGAAACACCCTGTAAGTACCCAATGTATTTGTTGTTACTGAATTGCTTCTAAAGTAATTCTTAGTCAGCAAAAATGTTTTAAATATCACACTCTGCATTCTACGATTTAATTTAAATCTTATGTTTGTGCTCAATTATATGAATGTGCTACTGTTATATGAATTACAAATATTTATTCTTTCATGGCTAATGAAATCTAAAACACCTATCACTTCCAAACATTTCAGATTACATTATAAAATGAAGATCAAGATATAAATAATGAATAAGTCTAGAAAAATATAAGGCAAATAAAGAAAAAAATATTTTTCTCCTAATCTCAAAATCAAGTTAAGTCAAACAAAGTTTATAGAAATAATTTTATAGAAATATTTTTGAGTTTCAAAATTATAATCTGATATGAAAACTTACTTTTTCCACTCCACATTAAAATAATAAACAATAATAATCTATCAGTGGCCCTAACTATTTTAAAATTCCCTAGAGGAGCGGTTCTTAAAATATGGTCCATGGACTCCAAGGTGTTCATTGCACATCTCCAGAGGGTCTGCAAAGGTCTTGCATTCAATACAAAATTCTTCACTTTTCTAAAATATAAGAGAACTTGTAAATAAATTAAAAGAAAAAACTCAAGAATACTGTTTAAAAATACAATGTAGTTAGTTTATATTTTTCGATTAGTTTTAAGAATAGTCTAAAAAATATGAGTAATTTTCCTTAAATCCTGGGGCTCTGTGAAGACACAGAAAATACTAAAAAGTATCCATGGTAACTAAGCGATTAAGAACCACTACCTTAGAGTATTTTACCTTATTGATAAAAACCATAGATGAACATTTTATGAGCTTTTATCAAGACATAGTAAGATATTTTTCCACTTAGTATTAGCTGTTATGTTATTTCTACAGGCTAGCCCTTTTTTTTTTAATCATTTCAGTCCTATAAATATGAGTAGGGCTGGACGATATCAAAAATTTAATATTGCGATATATCATCGAGTTAATATCGATATTGGTGATATATCGCGATAACTACTTTAAAATGTGTGGGGATAGAAATATTGCTGATTTCGAAAGACAAATGTACGAGCAATTTAAATACCAACAGATGTAGAAAGCAACGAATCGCATATATATAAGAGAAAAGCAAAGAAACTAACAAAAGAAGAATAAATAAAAAATAAAAAACTGCCCAGTTAAACTGAGGGTATTGAACTCACAGGCTATTCACATTAATTGTATATTATACTCTTAATTCAAAGAATTTGAAATAAGCCCCTCGAAAAATAAAGAAATCAACAATATAATAAGGGGGGATCATCCCCCGTTCCCCCCTCCTTATAGTTAACCAATGAACCCCTAAAACTAATCAGGCAAGCCTCTAATTACTATGAACATATATACAAAATTTGAAGCAAATCAGATAATTCTGTATGAAAAACCCATTTATTTAAATTAAGGGGGGATTAGCCCCCTGTATCCTCCTTTATACTTAACCAATGAACCGCCAAAACTAATCAGGGAATCGCCTTACCACATTGAGCCTATATACAAAATTTGAATAAAATCGAATAATTCTGCATGAAAATCTCATATATGTAAATTAAGGGGGGGAGGATTAGCCCCCTCCCCTTTATCCCCTTTATTCTTAACCAAAGAACACCCAAAACTAATCAGGAAAGCACCTTATCACAATGAACCTATATACAAAATTTGAAGAAAATCGAATAATTCTGCATGAAAAACCGATTTATCTAAATTAAGGGCCTTTATACTTAACCAATGAACTCCCAAAACTAATCAGGGAAGCGCCTTATCACAATGAGCCTATAAACAAAATTTGAAGCAAAAAGGTTATTTCTATCAACAGTTATCACGTTACGTACAAACATACATACATACGTACATACAGAACCAGCGGGCACATTAGCTCTCAGGCTTTGATAGACTGGCTGTCTGTCACCCGCCTTGAGGATCCGCTTTTGGCATATGATCGGGACAAGCCCCAAGCTCAAGGCAGGCTTTGAATGTACCATAAAATTTTGCTTTATTATGCAAAATACTAGATTTGATATTTAAATCTGTCTTTTTATTTCAAAGTGCCATTGAATTCAAAAGAAAATAAATTGCAAATGATAAAAATAAGTTATTGGCTAACAAAATTAAATAAAAACAAACAAACAAACAAAACCAATATTCAGCATTACAATCTACACGACACCATACATTCATTCTAATATCAAGGCGCTATCGATAATATTGGCCGAGAAAATAATCTCAATGAGCACTGAAGTAGTGCAATGCTATCGACTCGATAATAACCAACAGATACTCTAGCTCACCATCACATATCAATACCTTGACCTATTGCAATAAGTCTGGACGAATAGCAGCAGTGGAGCATCGGGCCGAATAAGTCTGGACGATAGCTGTATGATTCAGTTACGAACAAAGAGTTTAATTTGCGGTTTGAGAGGATAGTAATAAACTTAGACATAATAAGAGAATGTATTCGTATTAGGATATATTGTAATATTCTTTATTTGGGGATATTAACGAAAGCGAGATAATTAAAGGATAATCCTTGGAGGGGATATTCTGATTGGAATAAAGTAGAGAAGTGAATATCGAAATGCATGAATCGGACGAAAGAAATGGGTTGAAGAGGATATTATATGGAATATTCGGAACTTTTCTTGTGGTTTGAAGTCGAGAAAAAAATGTTTTTTGGATATATCGGTAGAGTCAGAGCTTAGCTTAGATCATATCGTTATTGGGATATATTGCCAGAGTCAGAGCTTAGCTATCATTATTGGGATATATTGTCAGTGTCAGATCTTAGATATTGTTATTGCGATAATTAAGAAATATCAATTTTTGATCGATATATTGATAAATAATCCAGCCTAAATATGAGAATACATCTTGTCAAATTAAACCAAGCAGTACCACAGTACTTGGATCAATTAATGTTGAGAAAAGCAAACAAGATAAAACTTGTTTTAGAAAATATCAAAATATGCTAAGCAACACAACAAAACTTTCTTTATTTTCTGTAAAAATGTGCCGTAATATAGGAATTACAAATGAAACTTAAATTGCATGAAAATAAAAGCAACACTGGAATTAACAAAGTTTCAACCCAGCACACTGATTTAGGAAGAACCCAAATGAACCATTGCATTGTATTCCATTGCATATGTTATCTACAATTAAACATAGTGTTTTTAATGTAAAATTTGAACAACCTGACATTAAAATGAAACATGATCCGCTTTTTCATTGTGCTTCAAGTGGCTAAAATGGTTATTAAATGAACTTGCTTTGATGTTTAAAATCTTCAACCATTCATTAGTTATTCTGGAAAGCACTTCACATACATATTTCTTTTCTGCATAATATACTCTGCTAGTAGTTAGTAGCCTATGTCAAAATTTGTTTCTTAAGGTTAAAAAAAGGTTTTGCACAACTTTTCTATGAAATTATGAGACAGATTTATGTTTCTAATTAAATATTTTCTTAAATATCGTATGGCATTGAGTAGATAATAGCATATTGAGCATATCTATTGCATTTTCACTCCATATCTGTTTCCTTTGCTTGGAATGATCATTGAATAAAAACATTAGCTGGTCATTCATAGTAACTTTTTACTGTAGATTGTAAAAAATGTTTAAGAACATTACTCGTTTTTCTCCCCCATGCGAAATAATATTTCTGGCAAATTTATCTAATATTGTTCAAACTATTAGAAATGGGTTCAATATGCTCATACTCCTTCTTTCTCTCATATAAAAAATAAAACCATACAAAGTTTGAAACAGAAAATGTTTCCTGACTTGATGATGTATTTTCATTGATGATTTATATACAATGTAAAATTTTTAAATCTCCTCTCACATTAAGACTTTTAAATAAACCTAACTATGAAACATAGGTCTGATGGACCTTTCTGGTCCTTTTGAGGGTTAACAAAATAACTATATCTTTGCTACTAATACAATTGGGATTTCATTTCTGAAATAAACATTGTGTATAAGGCAATGTACTTCAGCAACAATAGAAACCAAAATAAGTTTAAAGAAATCTGTAGAAAATCAAAAGTTTGCAAGGAAGTCTTTCTATGGCTATGCAAACTGTACAAATATTTCACATAAAGAAGATTTAAAACAACTTAGAAGATTTAACTATATCTTTGCTACTAATAGAATTGGGATTTCATTTCTGAAATAAACATTGTGTATAAGGCAATGTACTTCAGCAACAACAGAAACCAAAATAAGTTTAAAGAAATCTGTAGAAAATCAAAAGTTTGCAAGGAAGTCTTTCTATGGCTATACAAACTGTACAAATATTTCACATAAAGAAGATTTAAAACAAAATGTGAGTAGCGTTCAAGAAAAGAAAGGAAGGAAATTGACAGTACAATGTTTTTTTTTTATCTTTTTACAAAAGTGTATCTGTCAACATGAATTGGATGTTAATTTCAAAGATTCTTCTCCAAGAGATTTTGATAAACATTGAAAAGTGCAGTTAAAATTATACACATATAAATCTGTACAAAAATGAATATAGCAGCAGAACATAAAAGATTGTTCAACTAACCAAGGTGAAAGTTATGTTATAAAAAATGACCAACTTTGTGCATGTGATCTTTCTCTACAGTTGTCACTAATATAATTCATTTCTAGACAGTCTCTCTTATAAAAATAAGACAAATAGCATAACAGCTCAATCTATGGAACTTCACATTGGAAAAGAAAACTTGATTCTGTAATAAACTTTCTAAATGTGATAGTAAATCTTACTTTTGAAATGAAATCCAGCAAATTCTTATTTATGATGTAATTTAAATTTGGAATTGTAAGAGTTAGCTAAAAAGAAAGAACTTACTACAGACTAAATATTTTTGCTGCAAAACTAAGAATACTATTTATTTAAATTCCTAAATATATTTACATGTACAGTGAAGTCTTCATTATCCGTCAGTCTGGAGACAGTCACTGTGAGAGTTGAGAGAATAGATGGATAATAAAAATGCCCCTTTTTTTTCACAGACACGATATATACTACCGATAATAATGTATATTATGTGTTTAGCACTGTATTTTAAACAAGTAGCAATCAATAGAGGTATAGTACAGTATTTGATATTAAATATTCTAGACTTTTGTTTAATAAGTGGATAAAATTAAAAACAAATAATATAGTATTATATTCATTGAAAGGAGTATTACAGTATATTATACATATTGTTCAACTGAATATTGTGCTTCATTTAATCTAATATGAAACAAGAGAAATGTTACTTCATTTTTAGTTTATTAAGTTTGTTTTTGGTATCCAATTTTATTATTTTACCTGTCATCAGTTCTCTGGCAGTTAACAGAAACTGACAGTTAAAAGGATGATGGTTAACTGAGACTCCACTGTACTTTTCAACCATGAACACAGATGCCTTTTTTTCTGTTGTGATGTGGAATATACAACTAAAGATTTAAGAAAGAAAAGTTAAAAGAATAAGCAAACTGATAAAATTTCATAAAGTCATAAAAACTCACTGCACCATAAATGAAGCTCAAAACTAATACTAGATATTTGCAATAAGTTTTTCAATCCTTAAATAGTGATCATCAGTCTGTGAAAAACATGACAGACTGATGATCCATGTAGACTTATACTATCTGAATGTAATATATTAAATAATAAAGTTTAACAAGACATTTAATATAGCAGAAGTTAACAGAAAACATACATTGACCAAATTACACTTTTCTAGATGTAACTCGGTGTGTGTCATCATTTGACTGTGAGTTGCCAGGCTCCATAAACTAAAAGTTAACAGTTGTGTTACAGTTAAGTTATATTATGTGTTACATGTGTGACATTGTCATCATATGATACCCTTTTTTAGGTTTAAATTTGACTTGCTTTATTAACATATACAGCTTTCAAGTTTCGATACTTCATTAGATATATTTCATTATAGAGTATATTTTGCTACTCCATTCATCTAAAAATATCTTGGCAATCTTGCTTATAAGATTAAATAAAGACCTTTTATTATTATTTTTTTTATTTCTAGAAATCAATGGTTGCATTTTCAGTGTTGTATTCAGAAAATTTTGCACCTCCAGGAGGAGATATTGTGGAGTTCCAGGGACTTTTGATGGCCACCCTCTAAATTCACCCCTGTGTATGTTGGTTATGTTCAAATTATTGAATGTTGAAAGTTTAGGTTAAAATAAAGTTTCATACCAGCGGTTGGGAACTTTCAGGAAATCAGTGAAGGATCTATTTTGCTAGCCAGCAAAATGCAATGTACTAAAGGACAAAGCAGGAAATTTGATAAGTAGCCAGCTCATAGTGACCATATATATATATACCGTAATTTCCGGCGTATAATCCGCAGCTCAAAGAGTCGTTTTTCGACCCAGAAATATTATTTTATAAAATGTAACTTTAAAGATCGCTGTAAATATTTAACTACAATTATTGAATAAAATTTCTGGGTCGAAAAACGACTCTTTGAGCTGCGGATTATACGCCGGAAATTACGGTATATTTTTTTACAGTGCTAAATAATAAACTTTTGTTAAAATTTCTATTAGTATTAATCTAAAATTAAATAGCCCAAATAAATGTTAATATTAATAAATTGCAACTGACAAGAATGGAATCATGGATGGCATGAAGGTAAATTGTACTCTCTCCTAGAAAGCAGTATGAAGGCAAAAGGTCAGCAAAGACCATAGTTCACTGGCTTTTGGATAATTCAAGAGACAGAAGGTGAATTGATTGCAAATCTTCTGAGAAACAACAAAATCAGGAGTAAAAATCATAAGTTTTGGAGCATATAGGAGTGCATTTTGGGGAATTGTTCAAATGGAAAAGTAGTCATTGACAGATACTTTTTAAAAGCCACTCACTTTTTTCATTTAATAGCCCTATGGCCAATGGCTACCATAAATTTTGCCCTTAATGTACAGTTAAAACTTGTTATGAGAAAATTTACACTAATTAATATTGTAAAAATAATTCATTACTACAATGTATTTTTGTACAAACATTTTAATTTTTTAAAATATAAAATTAAGAAATATGTAACAGAGGAAAGTTTAGCATAGGATAGAACTTATTCCAATATTTACATTGCTACAATTGGGAGAGCTGCAAAATGTGGCTAACGAATATAAATATAAAAAAGCTTTTGGTCTATAGCCTATAGTTTTTTAAAAACTGCCAAAAAAATTCATTTGCCCTATCGAAAACTCTCCTAGCCAGTGATGAGTACAATGATGTAATCTCTATCCCTGTACCAAAGTATAATTCAGTCATAGAAATTCATTAAATATTAAGTTATAAAATAACACTAAAATTAAAAGCTTATATTCAGAATAACAAAACCTATATCAGATTAAAGAAGTTTTAAAATAGAGAATTAGTGCTTTTTTGCAAATCAATCTTTAATTTTTGTAAAGTTGGAGCTGAATTTTATTGAAAATAATGCTTTATTTTTTTTTTTTCAATCACACATGTACAAATGGATGTTCTATATCCATGAATTAAAATTTTAAAAGCTTAATATTTGGAATCCATTTAAAATTATTTAATATCAGGGGTGATTGTGGGTTCATAAAAAAATACCTGAAATTTTAGTAAGAAAACATTTCCGTATTGAGAAAGGGGGGGGGGACAAGTAATTTATTAAGAGGAGGTCAAATTATGAATAATATGAATTTTAATTATGTTTAGCAATCATATGAAATTGAAATTTTAGTCTTATTTTATGAATTTAACCATCAGAAAAACCGGAATTTCAGTACTAAAAATGAAAAAAGTACCAGAATTCAGGTAATAACCTGAACACAATCACTGCTGTAATATTGATATTTTGTGGTATTATATAGTTACATTTGAAGTAATAAAAGAGCTCATAGAAGGTGAATATTATACACAAAATAAATATGAGAAGAAATATAGTCAAAACAACTATTATGAAAAAATAGTAATACAGCAGAATAAGGAGAGAAATGACAAATGAATAATTCAACCTTTCTGGTATTTAATTTTTTTTTCACATGGTTGGCATACTATTAATTTCAATGAAAAAAGTAAATATTCTTTAGTAGAAACCTACTTAACTCTCTCGCTCACATAGATTTCATATGAGGCTTCCAACTTAAGGTATAAAAAACAGTGTTTTAAAATTGGTTTTTATCTAAATTTTACTTTGACTGGCACCTATTAATCATCAAAGCCTCATATGTGGCATACATTATTTTTTTATACATTATTAATTATACAAAATAATTCAAAGGATAGTTAAATTGAGTACTTTGCAATATTTATACAAATGTTATATCAAACCACCAACATAAAAATGCAAGTGTAAGACACATTTATTTTTTTTATGTTTTTCAAGTAGAAAAGTGTGAATAGACGATACAAAAAATGTATTTCAGGTAAGAAAAATATCTCCAGCTCTGGCTTTTAACATGCTTTTCAAAAATTAAACTGTTAGTAACTGGTAAATCCTAAACAATTATTGCTCTAAAGGAATTAGAATTTAATTTATAATTACGAAAGAAATAAACAGTCTTGTGTAACAAACAAATTTTGAGTGATAATTGATTTCTTGTCCCCATGAGGTGTTAAATTACTGAGGTTCCACTGCAATATTTCCAAAAGATATTTTACTACAAGACTGCTATAAAATGTATCTCCAATTGATCAAATATTTTTTAAATGATCATTTTCTTAAATGCAATATCTTAATTTTATTGAAAGAATTTATTTTCAGAAATGGCTAGTGAGATGAGTACATTTATTACTTTTATAAATTATTTATTTTATGAATACAGTACAGCGCCGATTATCCAAACTTGTCGGACCGGTGCTAGTTCAGATAATTGGACAGGCAATTTTAAGTATTTTTCTGACTATGCCAAAATGGTGAAAATGCATTTTTTACATGTAACAGTTTTTTTTTAATGGAACAAATATATGTTTTTAAAAATACAGTAGTGGATAGGTAGGTTAAAAAATTCTTTTGTGTGTATTTGATTTTCCTTTACATTTTAACCAGGCTGGCAGCTGCTAATGCGAGCATGTTTGAAAATTTTGTGGATTTTTTTAAAATCATTTTTTATCTTTAAAAAAAAAGTGTCAATTTTTTATTAAAAAAATTTTTTTTGTCATATTTTAACATTTTCTGAATTGCACAATCTGAAATTTAATTTAAGCAAAAAAGCTTTGGCTTGATTTTTGCTTTAAAGAAGATATTCTTTTCAATGCTGCCATATCACTAATTCTATTCTTCTTAAATACATAAGTTGAATAGGATCAACATTCTCCTGTAATTCTAGCCATTTCATAGTTGTTTCCAAACATTCAAAGGCTTCATTATGCAATGTGCCTGGATCATTTTCATAACATTCATTTTGATCTTTCTCCATCCACTGATCTAGAAAAAGGTTTCGATTTCAAATGCTGTCCTGAAATAAAATTTCAGACCAAAAAAAGGATATAAGTGGACAGTTTGGTTAATTGGAATTTGGGTAATCTGTGCTCTACTATACTTTTGTTTTAAACCAAGAAATAAAATGTCTTTTCTAATGCACGTAAGAATCAGATCACAAAAGAACCATTTAGTGAGAAGCGGACTCCTACATTCTATAAATTAAGATTTAATCATTTGAAATAAAATACTTCTAAAGGATTGTAGTCATTTTTCCAAGCAGCGAAGGATTGTGCAAAAGGGCCTGCTACACACAGTTAATAAATTAATATATAAGACTAGTAAAATACCATTAATCCGCCCTTCCTGATTAAGCGCCCCCCTCCCACTTTGTAAACAAATTGGAAAATTCAAAAGATCCCGAGAAAGCGCCCTCCCCCAAAAGAAATTTCGCCGTGCACGTCAAGATCAACACCAAAAATTTTATCTCCAGAGTTTGTTTTTTTTTTCCGACGAATCAGAAAGGCGTGACGATTCTTTGATATATCGCAAACATGTACAAAACACATTGTCGATCTGAAAAAGCAATATAACTAAACATTAGTTTTGCTTTAAATTTAGCTCCATGGCGATATGAAGGTTATAAAAATATCGATAGTGAAAATTTCTCATGAAATAAGTTAAAAAAAATCTGTATTTGATGCTGTGTGGAAAATATTTTGATTAAAAGCGAATCTATTTATTTTATTAAAGAATTTATAGTTGTATTTAACATTATTATGAAAACAAATCACAAAAAAAAATATATCGATTGATTGATCAGATCAATCGATTTGTTGATACACAGTCGAATTTGTAGCGTAATTTGTGCTATCTTTGTGGTAGTAATTTTTTTTGTTTTAATAATCTGGCAACACTACCAATTCGTTCTATATGTTCTCAATTTTTGTGATTTGTATTATTTATTTAGCATTTATAGATACGAAACTATGATAAAAAAAAACGGTTATTTAATCTGCCTAACTTACAACAGATGGCGACACCACATAAAATGTTACTAGTTCTCGAAATTACTTCAGGACATTTTCAACTGCAATTTCTCAGTGTTTTTTAATTATTTTAAATTATTAAGTTACTTTTATTTTTCTGTTACCATATTAATGACAAATATTATTGTTATTACCCTAATTTACTGCCTATAATCCGCGGATTATACGTTAAAAAACTTTATTTTTCTTGTAATGCCGATTATACGCCGCTGCGGATTATCTGCGATTTTTTTCCTACTCAATATCTTTACAAATGTCAATAAACATAATTTTTTTGAGCAAATTTGCAAATATCTTTTTTAAAAATCAACAGATGGCGCGATCGCATAACTTATTAAATTTTGTTAAGAAAAGTCATGCCATTATTTGATATCTAGGTCTTACTGTTTTAAATATACTCTTTAAACACAAGCATTCATTACCATTTACTCATATGTCATCTTTATTTAAAGTTATTTAATTTCAGTATACAGTTCATAAACAGTACATATCAAGTAACTTTATTATAAAAACGTAATTATTAATGTTAAAGTACTTTTAACTTACCAATAATCTTTTGATTTCTGTTTTATATTAACAACTGATTCCTTAAATCCATTTATTTCATGCTTTACAATAGTTTTTAACTCATATTTAGTTTACAAACATCGCACTCTATGCTTCATCCATTATAGCTATTCATTCTCCGCATACAGCGATATTCGATTCAAATGATAATCAAATTGCGTAGTAAGCTTTCACTTCGACAGATGGCGCCAGACAAATCTTTGTCTGATTCGCTGATCTTGTAATATTGAATTATAAATAAGACAAAAGAAAAAAAATAACTAGTACAGGGATTTTATATTTATTTTAAACAAATATTTAAGTAATTAACTTACTTAATTATAATTTTATACTAAGTAATGTAAATCTTCTGAATTTATTCTTACTTATGTGTAATAGAATTGCAAATGTTTTGTACTGAATTATCAATTTTTTATTTCAGATTTATTTATTTATCAAGTGTTATATTAAATACAAAAGTTAAAAATTGAAATATTTTACAATAGATTCTTATGGCTGAACATTAGTCCTGTAGATCTTGTGAAATTTTCAGGAAATTAGGGTATTTATCTAAATGCATTCCAGTTTCAAAGCTTCTGAAATCCAGAATATTCTATAATCTGAAATCACCATTAATCGTGAAGTTATATTGTTTTTCTATTTTGTCTATCATTTTTTTTTCAAAATGTTTTTCTTTTGTTACTTTATTAAAATAATGCATGCTTTGCGATGATCAGCTCTCCCCCCCCCCCCCCCTTCACCCACCCATAAATATCATATACTACAGTTTTAATACCGTGTAAGCGCCCCCCCTGCTTATTTTACGATTTTCCGTCGTGTTTAGGGGGGCGGATTAACGGGATTTTACGGTATATTTTGTCCATTTTTTAAAAATTAAAATGTTTTTATATTTTCTTACATAATTTTATAGCCTGTGATAGAAATATTTTTTGAGGAGTTTATTAAGGAGTTAAGGACTTTTTATAAAGGTTTTTTTTTTTTAGAATTTTTGGTGATATAGTAGCCATATATACTTCTATATTTCAATATGCATCTATTTTATTTAATGTTATGTCAATAAGAAATATCTTTAATGGTGTCACAATCTATTGCATTCTTAATTTTGAGGATAAGAAAAAAAAATTGAGATGAATCTAAATCTTCAAAACACAAAGCTTTAAATGAGAAAAATAAATATTTAGCATTTATAATATAGTATAAAAAGAAATAAAAGAGGCTGGTAAAGCATACAGCAGAATTGAAACATAAGATAATTTTACTTTTTTTTTTTGTTTTTTTGTAATGACAATTTGTGGAAAATCTCTTATCATCTGGCTAGTTTTCAAAGACAACTGAATCGATAATAACACGATATCGCCAACATATTTTTAAATTTTTACTACATTTGACTGGCCTTTTCATATAGTTGCTGATATAGTTGACTACTAAATTATGTAGAAAAAAAGTATTGTTATCATTAGCATACTTGTTATATTATGCACAGCTAAAAATTATTTTATACAAATACTCATATATTCTAATTGTAGTATGTTGTTTGTACTGTACTTTGTCAAGTTTCGTGAAAGTGGTATTAAATTTGATTGAAAACCCTAGAGCCTACATGTTATAAACAAAAAAAAAAGTGGAAATTTCTTGAAATGTTTAAAGAAAACAACTGGGAAATTTTATTAGTGGCCAATGGCTAGTAATGGCAATTTTATTAGTGGCATTTTTTTTAATCTAGAGGCCATATTATTTTTATTAAAAGAGGTAAACAATCAACTTTTGATAATTTTTTTATTAATTTCTAAAATTTAGTATTAATTTAAAATTAAACATGTTAAAATATTGATAAATAGATATTAAACAAATAGTGTATTATTGATAAATAGAAATGTTAGTATTAACATATTGCAACCGGCAAGATTGGAATTATTGATGGCATACAAGAAAATTTTACTCACTCCTAGTATGCAGTATCAAGATAAATGATCAGTAAAGACCACAGTATTTTTGAGTATAGCTTTTGAGAATTTATGAGGCAGAAGGGTAAATTGAATGCAAAACTTTTGAGAAACAGTAAGAAGAGGAATAGAAATCATGTTTACTGTTTTAAGCATACAGGTGAACTTTTGGGGAAATTTCATACGGAAAAGATTGTGTTGGCAGATAATTTTTTAATAGTCACTCTTTTCATTTAGTTGGCCAATGGCCACCAATAATTTTGCTCTTTAACTAGAAAGTCTTCAAGATTTTGCTACAAAGCATTAGAACCACTAATTATTTTATCACTCAATTGCATTTCATTAGGTATTCTTTCAAAGGACGGTTTGGGTTATTTCATAGAATACAACTTGCAGTTTGAAAAAGTTCTATCCATTCTTGATGATAAAAAGGACAGATTTCTCAAGTAACGCGTTACACCAAAGTAATGTGAAAAAAGAAGAAAATGAATTAAAATTCATGAAAAATAGTAAACATTTTATATTATTATCAAATCCAAATATGCATATCAGTTTAATGCCATCATCATAACCTCCTTAAATCAACAATTGTGTTTTCAAAAACTCACTTTTCTATTTTAATATGCATCTATTTTTCAACTAATTCATTGTATATTTGAGCCTGCTTTTTCCTGCTTGTGATATATTATCAATGTCTCAAACCACTCCAATTGGTTCCATGTTAAAAACCTGGCTAATGGAATACATATCCTAAAGAAATTTTGGATGAAGGAATATTTTTGTTTGATTTTTCATATATTTGAGAATTTCAGAAATGTTTGAATGCATATTTTCACAACCATTCATTTTTTATTTCATAGAAAAAATTGAAATTGTAAGATTATTATACACTAGATGGCCATAATTGACAGGAACTTTCAATTTTAGACATTTTTTCGAATATTTTAAAATATACATGTTAGATTCTTTTGGAATTTTAGGATTAAAAAGAACAGGTTTGACTTCATATTTATCAACGTCGATTTGATAAGGAGGACAATTAGGGGACCAACAAAAAATTAAAGACAAAACATAATACTTCGGGTCACCCTGTAAAATAAAATGCGCGAAATGATCTATCGCTACAGAATATACATAAGCAGACATTGTATAATATGTGTATTCATTTGTGTAGGAATAGCGTGCATATTAATAGAAATATAGCGATTTTTTTTTTATTAAAAAAATTCTTGCATATTTTTTTGCTTATCAAATACAGGGTTTTTAACCAAATTTAACGTCAGTTTCAGAAAAATTGACAAAATGTAGTAGAAATCATATAGTGTAATTGAAATATAAATATATTAAATATTTAAGGAAATATGGGCAGTTGTATAAAATAATTTTTATCTGTGCATGCACGAATGATAACAAGAAACTTTTTGCATAATTTAATAGTCAACTCTATGGAGCAACTTATTAAAAAAAATTAGTCAAATATCATAAAAATTCAGAGAGATATCGGCGTTAGAGTGAGCTGTTTTTTAGTTTCTGACTAAAACTCGCTGAATGATAAGGGATTATCCACAAATTGTTATTCTTAAGTTATCTGGCAGCGTTCGGAGCAAATTTTTAGAAAAAACTATTTAATTATAATTTACACTTATGTTTAGGAAGATTTTGACTCTAAACTACGATGAAAAGGAAAATATAGTGCATACATTGATTACATTTAGGTAAATTGAGGAGTTTATGGTAAAAATTTGTGAAATTTAGCCCAATACGCAAAACACTCTACAGTAAATTCTATCGCATACATATGTATTTTCTATATACACGTAATTTGTATGCCAGTAGTGAAGATGATAAATTAACATCTAAGATATATTATATATTTTTCATAAGTTATGAGTCAATAACTTGCAATTTAATTATTATAGTGATATTTCAAAAGCTTTTTGAGAAATTACATTTTGCATATTAGTCCAGTCCAATTAGGAAAGTTTGCCATAATAAATGCTAAGGAGATAAAAATTGATACAGTTGTTCATTGATAGCTACTGATGACTATGTAAAAAGTCCTGATGGATAGAAGGTGAGCGGGGGGGTTAAAATAAATTACTTTTTTTTAGATTTTTACAAAAATCTCAGAAACTGCTGGTTTTCATGAAAATAATTACTCCGATATAAATTAAAGAACATAAAATTCTCTACAAATGACAGTTATATACAGTGGAGCCTCGATTATCTGTCAGCAGAAAACCGGAGCTTTGATGGATTTTCCGCAAAAAATTCACTTTAATTTCAATTTTATTTACTTAATTTCACCATAATAAATGCTACAGAGATAAAAATTGGTACAGTTGTTCAGTGAAGGTAACTGATGACTATGTAAAAAGTCCTGATGGATAGAAGGTGAACGAGGGGAGGGAGGGGGGCAAAATACTTTTTTAGTTTTTTACAAATATTTTACGAATTTGTATTTCACGAATATTAAAATATCCGAAACTGTTGGTTTTCATTAAAAAATTACTCTTACATAAATTAAAGAACATAAAATTCTCTACACTGACAGGTATATACAGTGGAATCTCGATTATCCGTCAGTCAGGAGACCGGAGCTTTGACGGGTTTTCTGCAAAAAATCACTTCAATTTAAAATTTATTTACTTAATGTCGCCATAATAAATGCTACAGAGATAAAAAATTGGTACAGTTATTCATTGATAGTTACTGATAACTTTGTAAAAAGTCCTCAAGGATAGAAGTGAGTGAGGGGAGAGGGTGGGGGGGGGGCAAACTAAAGTATTTTTTTTTTAGTTTTATACAAATATCTCAGAAAGTGTTGGTTTACATGAAAAAATTACTCTGACATAAATTAAAGAACGTTAAATTCTCTACAAATGACAGGTGTAACCTCGATTATCTGTCAGTCACGAGATCAGAGCCTTGGCGGATTTTCCGCAAAAAAAAAATCACTTGAATTTCAAGTTTATTTAGTTAATATATATTCAAATTTATTAAATATGAATGAATCCGTGTGAAAACTTCGCACTGCAGTCTAATATTTTTTAACAATATCTAATATTTTTTAGACTCAGGTTTAATTTTCTAAAGGAAAATTAAGGAATAAAAATATCTGCAAACAACATTAGTCAAGCCAGAATATCATCTAATTTATTACATCAAAGTTACTATTGAAACAGCCCATTGATTTCCAAAACTGTGATATTATTATGGATGGTGGTTTCTTTCTTCACAAAGTCCCTTGGTCAAGAGGTTCCACTTTTATTTCAATTTGTGAATGTTACAACAAATATATCTCTACACATTATAAAGGAAAAAGCTGTACAGTGATTTTTTATGGCTACTCCAACATTGCCAATAGCATGAAATCAGCAGAGCAAAACCGAAGATGTGCACTGAAGAAGACCGTGGATATTAATTTCAATGGAGACACAGAGGTTTCCGTCAAGCAAGAAAGCTTCCTTTCAAATGAAAAGAACAAATCAAAATTAATTGCTGTGCTTTCTTCCAAATTGAAGGAGAATGGAATATCTTGCCGGGAGAGTACTGACGATGCAGATACCCTAATCGTAACAACAGCCATTGAAATATCTTCTTCTAGCTTACTGATAAAATTGTACTTTCATTATGTTTTATCGCGCTTATAAAATTTCACGTGAAATAACATTTTATTAATGATAAATATAAATATTTGTCTTCAGTACCAGGGTGATAACAACAGGACAAGGAAGAAGAGGAGGTTATGATTATGAATCCTAACGATCCATCCACTTTCATATTACATAATATTTACTTAATTATAAATTAATATGTACCTACTTAAAGTTTTCTCCATGTTTGATATTTGCAATTATAATATTTCACATTAATAAACATTTCATTAATGATTATCTTTCATAAACAACTTACCTGGCATTATTTCATGCAATATTGCAGTATTGGAGTGTTTACTGTTTTCCCCTTTTTTTTGCAACAACATTTAATAAATTTGAATAGACATTAAGTAAATAAATATGAAATTAAAGTGATTTTTTTTTCCGGAAAATCCGTCAAGGCTCAGGTTTCCTGAATAATGGATAATCGAGGTTCTACTGCAAATACCTGTCATTTGTAGAGAATTTTGTGTTCTTTAATTTATGTCAGAGTAATTTTTTTTCATGAAAACCGACAGTTTCTGAGATATTTGTAAAAAACTAAAAAAGTATTTTGCCATCCGCCCTCGTTCACCTCCTATCCATCCGGACTTTTTACATAGTCATCAATAGCCATAAATAAACAACTGTACCAATTTTTATCTCCTCAGCATTTATTATGGCAAATTTCCCTAATTTGACTGGAGTAATACGCAAAATGTAATTTCTCAAAAAGTTATTGAAATATCACTATAATAATTAAATTGCAAGTTATTGACTCATATCTTATGAAAAATATAGAATATAGCTTAGATTTTAGTTTATCATCTTCACTACTGGCATACAAATTACGTGTATACAGAAAATACATATACAGTGGTGGCCAAAAGTTTGGACATATTTTGAAAGTTTCATTTTTTTCAACTTTGTGTGCTTGTAGAATATATTAATTTTCCCTTAAATACAAATGTTTATATATCAAATTGAAGGTAATTTAATGTAGAATTTAATAATAAAAACAGTATTACAATATCTGTATAACAAAAAAAAGTTATGATCATTTTAGTAGAACAAACAAACACAAATCGTTTTGAATAAGGACGTGTTTTGTAATAAAAGCGTACTAGCCAATCACAAACACTGTTCTGAGGACCAATCAAATGTCTGTATCTACAGTTTAGGTTATTTGGATGGTAAAAGAGTTATTGTTGTGGAAATATTTTGCAGAATGATGCATACTAGTACAATTAAATAGAGTATTGCTGTTTTTGAATATTTAAAGTCTTTTTTTTGAATTAAACTAATTTTAAACAATGTCATCAACAAGAAGAACTAATCGGACATCTACAAAAAGAAGCCGAATTGTCATATTGAGAGAAAATGGCCTCTCTTATGCTGAAATTGCAAGACAATTTGGTGGTTCAGTGACTTGTTCTGGTGTACGAAAGTTCTGTTTACTTTATGAAAAAACGAAATCAGTGGAAAATAAGGCCAAATCAGGCTGAAAAAAATGCACAAGTACTACTGCCGATAGAAAAATTAAACGGCTATGCCTTCAAGATAGAAAAATTTCATCAGATGCCATTAGATGTGAAATGAATGCAGCGGGTATTGCAGTAAGTCCAAGAACATTAAGAAGGTTATCAGGATTTAGACTACAAGCTAGAATTCCAAGGAAAAAACCATATTTAAATCAAAAGCAACACGAAAAACGAGTTAAGTGGGCAAAAGAACACATTAAATGGTCAGAAAATCAATGGAAGCAAGTAATCTGGAGCAATGAGAGTAAAATATAGCTCTTTGGTAGTGATGGTAGAAAATACGTGAGATGTAGAGTAGGAGAAGCACTTCATCCTGATTGCATTGAAGCAACTACAAAAAACCCAACAAATGTCATGATTTGGGCATGTATGTCTGCAGATGGTGTGGGCCGAATTCAAGTGATTGATGGCATCCTGAATGCCAAAAAATATATCGAAACTGTCCTGGAACCAAAACTGATACCTTCCATCAGGGATCTCTTCCCCAATAGCGCACCATTTATTTTTCAGCAGGATTCAGCACCATGCCACACAGCAAAAGTATGCAAAGCATGGTTTCAAAATAAAGGCATAGATATATTACCATGGCCAGGAAACAGCCCTGATCTCAATTCAATTGAAAATTTGTGGCGACGTTTGAAAATTCTTGTACGAAAAAAACGTCCATCCAATAAAAGACAACTTATTGAAGCTATAATTGATTCTTGACACCATGTGATTACGAAAGATGAACTCCAAACACTCGTTCACTCGATGAAAAGATGCTGTGAAGCTGTCTTAAAAAATAAGGGTTATCCTACTAAGTATTGATTGTGTAAGTATCACTTTAAAAAAATGCAAATCTAAGATAGATCTTACTATTAGTTGCATAACTTTTTTTGTAATACATATATTGTAATACTGTTTTTATTATTAAATTCTACATTAAATTACCTTCAATTTGATATATAAACGTTTGTATTTAAGTGAAAATTAATATATTCTACAAGCACACAAAGTTAAAAAACATGAAACTTAAAAAAAAATGTCCACACTTTTGGCCACCACTGTTTATGCGGTAGAATTTACTGTAGAGTGTTTTGCGTATTGGGCTAAATTTCACAAAATTTTACCATAAACTCCTCAATATACCTAAATGTAATCAATGTATGGACTATATTTTCCTTTTCATCGTAGTTTAGAGTCAAAATCTTCCTAACCATAAGCGTAAATTATAATTAAATAGTTTTTTCTAAAAATTTGCTCCGAACGCTGCCAGATAACTTAAAAATAACAATTTGTGGACAATCCCTTATCATTCAGCGAGTTTTAGTCAGAAACTAAAAAACAGCTCCCTCTAATGCCAATATCTCTCTGAATTTTTACGATATTTGACTGATTTTTTTTTAATAAGTTGCTCCATAGAGTTGACTATTAAATTATGCAAAAAGTTCCTTGTTATCGTTCGCGCATGCGCAGATAAAAATTATTTTATACAACTGCCCATATTTCCTTAAATATTTATATTTCAATTACACTATATGATTTCTACTACATTTTGCCAATTTTTCTGAAACTGACATTAAATTTGGTTAAAAACCCTGTATTTTATAAGCAAAAAAGATGCAAGAATTTTTTTATTTAAAAAAAAAATCACTATATCTCTATTAATATGCATGCTATTCTTACACAAATGAATACACCTATTATACAATGTCTGCCTATGTATATTCTGTAGCGATAGATCATTTCGTGCATTTTATTTTACAGGGTGATCCCAAGTATTATTTTTTTCTTTAATTTTTTGTTGGTCGCCTAATTGTCCTCATTATCAAATCGACATTGATAAATATGAAGTCAAACCTGTTCTTTTTAATCCTAAAATTCCAAAAGAATCTAACATGTATATTTTAAAATATTCAAAAAATGTCTAAAACTGAAAGTTCCCATCAATTATAGCCATCTAGTGTAGTGCCTTATAATAAGGAGCAGCAAAGATTCTTTTCATATAAAAGTCAAAATTTTTAAATAAATACAGTGAACAGATACCACTTTGCTTTTAATATTGAAACACACTACTTAAGCAAACATAACAATTTAAATTTTCAAAAGTAGCAACAATTAGCTCCTAAACTTCTCCGATTTCAGTCCTATTAAAATTTGGCAAGTTACATATTACATATGGTAAAACAAACTCTTTCTAAAGAGGATTCAACCAGTATTATGAAATGAAATGCGATTGTTATGGATTTATAGGATATGTCCCATTACTTTATGAAGCCCTTTTTCATTGGTATGAAAAGAAGATTACAAGAATGCATTTCCTAAAATGGTGAACGATTAAAAAACAAGATTATATACTTCATAAATGAGAGTTTTTTGAACAAAATAATGTAGCAAGCTTTCTTAAAATAAAGGTTTTCCAAGCAAAGTTATGTTTATTAACTGTACTTAGATTTTTTAAATAATCACAACCTTTATTGCCTGTTTATATAATGTTTAAACAGGAACAATAAAATGATATTGCTTAGCCTAATGAAGCTGCTGCCTCTTTTTTTTTTATAAATCACAAATATGATCACTGTCAAACATTTACATCATAAGCCACTCTTCAATAGTGATTGTTTGCATCTCAAAAACTTAGATGTTAACAGAAGAACAAAATTGGGCATATTTTTTAGACTCTAATTTATTTAGTAGTCTCCAATTTAAATAAAAACAAAATGCCAGTGTAATTTTTGAACATAAAATATTAATCAAGCTACTCCCCAATCACTTTAAAGAAGGTTGATTTTATGGCATTTTATGCATATGAGGGCTAATCAGAGCAAGAACACTTTAAAAGTGGGGCTTTGAATAAGAATCTGTTTCTGAAAACTTCAAAGAAAAATGTTCTTAAATAGGAATATTGAATGTCAAAATGGTATTAACTACCACTATTTTTTTTATATTACAGCTAAAGACAATTTTATGAGGGGGAAATAAAATAAGTATTCAAAAGCTAAAATCTATTCCAGATGTACAAAATTTCCATATTATTAGATTGCTGTGAATAATTTAACCAAGAAAATAAAATGTTTACCTTCATATTCTGTCCTGTTGTCACTGTCTATAGCACTCAACCTACTGGTTCATTTAGAAATAATTAAATACTTAAAGAACTGTAGCAAAGGATCGCCTTTAAAAAAAAAATTAAATATCAGTATAATGGTGTAAAAATATTTTAAGGAACATGTGTTATTTAAATTTATTAAAAAGCATACAAATTATTACAATATAAACTAGAATGAATATTTTTTTCATATAAAATTGAGTTACTATAGGTGAACACTTTAAATTTAGACATTTGTTTAAGAAATTAGACAGATAAAAACAAACGGTCAACTATAATTTGTTCACTATGCAAGCATTACTATTTGGATTAAGTTTAAAGCATACACATCTAATATAAATAGACAGCGGACTAGCAACCTTTTGTTTCTCCCTCCCCACTGTCATACGCCAAACTGGTTTTTTCCCCTCAAATTGTCATTGCTCATTTGTGTTTGAGTTTATTGGGATAACAGTTCTTTTAAGAGTTCAGAAAATATTCTACTAAAATGCTGCAAACAAACTGATGATTTAATATTCTTCTATTTCTTATTTTAAAAGAATGCCTGCTCAATTTAATGTATTAAATAATTAAAATTATTTCAGGAATGTGTTGGAAAGTATCCATTTTGGATCTCAGAATAACCTTAAAAGGAAAAAAAAAGGGTTTCATTTTATTTTACATTTTCCTAAAATATTTTATTCTATATTTCTAAAATATTCAGTTATCCCATGAATTTTATCATGTTAAAATGCTAGGTATGAAATTAATATTCTGATAATTCATGAAATCAGTGTTGAATTCAGGCATTTTTCTCAGGGAGGTATTCCTGCAGCTTGCACTTATAGATGGGAGGGGGGGGGATTCACAACTGGTCCACCCCTAAATTCAACACTGTATGAAATGATTTTGTCAAATTTTTGCTTTTCTTAAACAATTTTGGACTATCTTACTAATAAAGTGCATTTTTTTAAATAACTTTCATTAGATGGGGGGGGGGGGGGGTACAATGTATATAATGCATCCAGTCCCAGGGCCTGATTACCGATAGGATGCACTTCCACCAGTAAAATTTAATAGAAATTTTCCTAAAATAATTTATTCTATATTTCTAAAATATTCAGTTATCCCATAAAATTTATCACGTTAAAATGTTAGGTATGAAATTAATATTCTTATAATTCATGAAATCAGTGTTGAATTCAGGCATTTTTCTCAGGGAGGTATTCCTGCAGCTTGAACTTCTAGACAGGGGAGGAGGGGGGGGGGGGGGTTCACAACCAGCCCACCCCTGAATTCAACACTGTATGAAAGGATTTTGTCAAATTTTTGCTTTTCAAACAAAAATCTTAAACCATTTTGGACTATCTTACTAATAAAGTGTTTTTTTTTAAGTAACTTGCATTAGATTGGGGAGGAGAGTGTGATATATATAGTATATATAATGGATCCAGTCCCAGAGCCTGATTAACTGGTGGGGCACACTTCCACCAGTATAATTTAATAGAATTTTTCATCTCATTAAAATGCATGCAAATTCATGCAAAAAAAAAAAAAAAAAAAATTCTATTCTTTTTTACTGGTGGAATTGTGCCCCATTGGTAATCAGGCCCTTTCCGATCCCAGGGCCTTTTTTATCATTTGAATAAAAAAATTAGATCAGCAAAAATATTGCCACCCTGTAGGTAAAACTCTTTTTTTTTCCTGGTCCTTTTACAAAATAAATTAGTGCCTCAGAACCTTTCTTATGCCAGAGTCTCTTTAAAGGGAACAAAAAATCTGTCTTGTCCATTGGATATTTTTGAAATTACAAATCATAAAGTAAAATAAAAAATGGATTTAATATAAATTAAATTATTATAAAAGATAAATTGGTTACTTCAATTTTATCTTTCGACTGGGTGTGGATTTGACTCAAAAAGACTCGTAGACTAATTGAAATAAAATGTTAAAACTGTTTTTTCCTTGTGAACGCAACAGCTTGCTTTTCTAGTTAAGTTTCAGTTTCATTTCTAGATCTATGTTTCTTTTATTAAGAGAATGGAAATAGAAAGTTGCCAAGAAAGGGATTACTGCCAAAAAACAGACACTTTCAGAATTTTTTGGCGATGAAAGGGGACAGTTGATTGCTTCAGCATTCTGCGGGAGAAAACAATGAAATCTGCTGTCTATTTATATTAGATGTCTATAGTTTAAAGCAAAGAATAATATTTGTAATTGATAAAAAGAGTGTTAATAGTATATAAATGTTAGTGATATATGCAGTGCTATAGTTGAAAAAAATATATTTGTGGGAACTCACCTTTTTATAGAGTAGATGGTGATGCTACCGGATTTTTGCGAAGCCAAAAGCCAATTTAAAACATTTAGCCAAAAGCTAACTTTTTTTAATTAGCAGTTATAATTATTATATTCTAGTTTTTATAGTATTGTATTTGTATAGCATTCATCTAAAAGCAATATTTAATCAATCTCATAATAACATTTTCCATTATGAATCAAAATTTAATTGAAATAACAGAAATAAATCCATATATAACTTATTGGCACATCTATCCTAGAAATTTCCATAAAGAACGATAATGAGAGGTGTTTTCTGTGCTCTCTGATTTATGACAAGCTGTCTTGTTTGCTAATCTTATTTCTGATTGCAACCAAGATTTCACATATGGTTCAGGACAAATTTCTTTTAAGAGAGGTCCTACATGGCTTATGAATATAAGTAAACTGGCTCTTGCAATAAGGAGTGAATTTTTCACATCGGTCATGATGTTATTCATACAGCTGAATGCTCTTTCGCATTCAGTCATTTAAATGGGTATAAAGGCTTGTGCTCGTTTTTTTTTTTTTACAGTAACAAACCAAATATTTCTGGGAACAGCGTTCCCACCCAACTACAGCACTGGATATATGTTTACATAATATAAAAATTTTCAAAAGCAATGAAAAAGGAAAACAGAAATTCCTCATTTAAATAAAAAGCATTAGTAAATATCCCAGTACAGTCATGGAAAAAACAGATACCACTCTACTAACTCTGCAGCAAATCATCTTTAAGAAATGTGATTGATACCAAACGATTAGTTATAGCATTTACTAATTAATGGTAAACTTAAATTTTGTTTTGTAGGTTTGAAAATTTTAACATGCTTCAAAAATTTTAATACAAACATCTAATTTTAACATTGAATTTGAATTTTTCAGTAAATTTTATTTAAAAAAATTACTTTTAGATATCAAACCAGAACTCATTCAGTCAAGCAGTTTAGGAATTATGAAGGTTTAAAATTTGGAACTCCTAACATTAAATTCCTTTTTAAATTTTGTACAACAGATTGCAACGTAGGTAATTTTATAAGCACAACTAAAAAAGTACTTGATGCAATGAGCTGTAATTTTTGGATTAGCATATTTGAAGATTCTAGAAATCAATTTCTGTTGAAAAAAATCATAGGTTAAAATAAATATTTTCAAAATATATATTATTTGAACTTTGGAACTTTAAATATAAGACTCTTAGATTTTTCTTGTACCTGGATTAGAGTCCTGCATGGAGTCAGGTAAAGCCTACATATAATCTGCCTGTGCCAAATTACTTTCCAATGAATGTCCCTTTGAAACTTTTTAATGAGAACAACAAAAACTTAAAAAGTTAATTAGCTTCAATTAGGTACAATGATGTCCATTCTATTTCTTATACAGCACATTTTACCAATGATAGATGGGAGTTTAAACCTGCTTGTTCAAACAGCGTGCATTTTTAAATTGATATCACAGCTAAGAATATTAGTGAAATATTAAAAGAAAAGCTGTCCAATTTGAATTTGACTATAAACAAGCACAATTGATAATGATGCCAACATATTAAAGGTGATTTTCATTTTAATACTTTCCAACATAGTTGAAAAGTGTTTATGAATTCACTTTGTCTGTCTGTTCATACTCTAACTCTCGTAAATATACTTGGTTTACAATGTGATTTTTATATGTTATTGAGGTTTATTATAGAATGTTCAGATTGAAAATGAAGCATGTAGAAATTATAGTTTGTTTACATTGAACATTTAAAAGAATTCTGTTACATCAGGATTTATAGGAAAAAATCATTTCCGATATTCTGATACATTTAAATGATACAATACTTCAAACATAATGAAATTAATATACATCACCGAGGTTCACAAACACACTCTCTCAGGAGTATATAATAACACTAATAAACTGACATTATAAAGTATATATATTATACTTTATGCTATATACATCAATATAGTCTACACGAAATGATAAATTCACCTTTGTTTTACTATATCAAAAAAAACATGAAAACATGCATAAAAATGATACATTAAAATGCATTACTTAAATAGGTGTTGATGAAATATATTCAAAAGGTTTTAAAAATTTTTAAACCCTTAGATGCTAAAAGTATATAAAGCTCTCAGAGCGCTTTCAGCTAAAAACTAAGCCATTATCAAAGAATAAAATCTGTGGAGAGAAGCTCAATGCTGACTGACACCAGACGACAGGAAACTCCTTCAAAACTACTAATAATGAGGAGGAGGGGTAAAGAAAGCTCAACCTCTTGATTCACTCGGGAGACCAAACTCTCCTGTAACTTGAAGTAGTTCAAACCAAATATGTGATATTTGGTATGACAAAATGTTGTTACAACAGTTGTTTGCTTGTGCTAATATTTCTAAAGATTCCAGAATTGTACAACTATTAAAATCAGAAGACTGCATAATGATTTCGGCTCTATTAAAAAGCATTTCACTGTCATTAGTTTGAAAAAGTCTGGATAGGGTGGTAGCAGATCTATTTTTACTAACACATCCTGTCTATGCTCATTAACTGTTATCTGGAATTTTCTAGTTGTCATACCAATATAATTTAATATTTTATTTCTTACCTTATCTCTATAGGGGATCATATAAACCCCTGATTTTTTGTGCATACCAATAGGATCAATTATTTTCGGTACAAGATTAATTAATTTGGCATTGTGTCTGGCTATTTAATATATTATATTTCCTTAGGGTGTATTTTAACTTTTCATATAAGTGAGGGATATAATCCATTGCTAAAAATGTAACTTTTTTTTACTAATTTTCTCAATTTCGGTCATTTTTGTATGCTTAAAATTATAAATCAATTTATCAATAAATCTACTGGAAAAACAATTACTATCAGCAATTAACTTTCAAGGGGTTAAGTTTTCTTTACCTCTCCCCTCATTATTAGTGGTTTTGACCACCTACAGAAATTTTTGAAGGAGTTTCCTGTCATCTGGTGTCAATTAGAATCCAGCTTTTCTCCACTGATTTTCCTCCTTGAAAATGGCTTAGTGTTTAGCCGAATGTGCTTGGAGAGCTTTATATACTTTTAACATCTAGAGTTTTTAAATTTTTTTAAAAATTTTGTATATATTTCATAAACACCTATTTTAGTAATAAATTTTAATGAATCATTTTTATGCATGTTTTCATGTTTTTTATATAGTATAGAATAAGTAGTTATAATCCAGTTAATCTAGGCTTCTGCCTGGAAAGTTTTGGAGAAGTTTTTTTTTCTTTCTTCTTTTATGTTTTTGGGGGTGCTGAACACGAATTTCAACTTTGCCACCTCGTATCTGGTCTGCTTAAAAAATTATAAGCGAAAAACCCTGAAAAAATCGGAGTTTTTTCGGTTTTTCCCCTGTATTCTGGAAAGGGTTAAATTTTTTTTAAAAACTTATTGCACCAAATTAAACTAGAGAACATTTCCTACATTTTTCACATACAATGTTTCTTTCTAAGATGAATAGTTTTGGCATACGAGTAAAAGGAATTTTAGCGATATAATTGAAATTCCATCATCGGAGGGCGAAAACGCGATCCAGTCACTATGCATCCATTTTAATCACCAATTTGAAGCTGTTTAGTTATTTCTGGTTGCATTTCGAATATGTTTACATTTTCTTACCAAGTTTTAAACCTTTTACAGCACTAAGAAAATAAATTGAAATCAGATGATTAGGAAAGAAATAAAAACACAATCACTCTGCATAGATGAGAGAACCAATTTTTATTTTTCTGGTAATCTGATTTAAGTAATATTTAATAATAGCATGTGTGGAAGATTATAAACAGGAAAAAAGAGGAATGTAGTGTTGTTTTCCAATTAATGTCGTTTTGGTCATTTTGAAGGACCTGGTTGATATTCTTCAACAAGAGGTTCATCAGTATCTTCTTCTTCTTCATCATCATCACTTGATGGCTCAGGTTGTATCTCCACTTGACTTAAAATATCATGTATTGGGTCGTCAACTTCTGTTTCCAAGTCATCTTCGGCGATGAAGGAGCTGACATTGTCACAATGGCCATCGCAGTTCAGGCAGAGGAGCGAACAAAACAAACTTGCTTTCTTACAGCCACACATTCCACTACAGTTTGTTTTGCATTTGAAGGCTATTTTTCACAGAACAGTTTCTGGTGCGGGAGATTTGACAGTTTTTATGGGTATGGACGCCTCTCTTGGTTTTATTCCAGCCCCATTCCTCAGCATTTTTTCAGTTACCTAGCCATAACTGTACTTGGTGGTAAATTCGCTGACAGTGACATCGAGCTGCATCTTCTGTTGCAGGGAGCGATGCTATATTTGCATATTTTAAAGCAGATTTTATGCAGCACCTGTACCCCAGGCTGTTTAGGGAAGGTGTTGCTTTCCCTCTGAATCCGTATAGGTGTACCAGAAACAACAGTCCAGCTTTAATAACATCATAGGCTACACCACTAGGGGTTTTAAATATATCTACCCCATGTTGCAGGTCGGAAAAATTCTTCAAAATTTGAAGGTACTTTGTTTTTCCTTGACTGTACAATGCAGAAGTGGTATCGCATCCACTCATGGCATGTAGAAATAGGATGTGTTTGGCAATTAATTTGTCTACTGCACAAAAAGGTGAATAGATCTTCTGGGAACTTTTCCCTTTTCCTGGTTTCAAGAATTAAACATTGGGAAAATTGCAAAGTCCAATTAAAATTACCAGAAGGTCTACATCTTAACTAATGATTATCACGTTCTCATGGTTAGGTGCCAACTTGAGAGAAGTGTTGATAATGAGGCTCTCGCGTCAATTCGTCGCGCACAATTCATCATGGAGCAATTCATCATGGCGACAACTCATTGCAGCGTCAATTCGTCGCAACGAAAATGTTTTTGAAAGCTATGATGATAAAATTAAAGATAATGTAGTAAAATTATTTAATGATAATTTGTTTTTTATATATAGAGAACTATAACTAACAATTTACATCATTAAATAATTTTACTAAATTAGTTTTACTTTTATCATCATAGCCTTAAAATATATTTTCGTTGCGACGAATTGACACCACGACGAATTGACGCTGCGATGAGTTGTTCCCGCGATAAATTGTTCCACGATGAATTGTGCGCGACAAATTGACGCATAACCGATAATGAGTGTGTCGGCATCTTCTTTTGCCTGCTTACAAACCATATTTACAGAGCAAAATCTACACATCAGCAGGGCTATTAAACGTTTTTTTTCTTGTCGTTTGCAAGAAATTTTTCCTGAGAAACCGTTGGTACCATAGTCTCATTAAAAACAACCTCATTAGATACCATTTTGCGAGATCGTCTATAATGCTCAACAAATTTAGTGCTCATTTCAGTAATGTTTTCTGGGGTTTCAAGGACACCCTCCCACCCGTTTTGTATTCACAAAACCATTACATTAAGCGTTTTCGCCTATAACACTACATTCCTCTTTTTTTCCTATTTATAATCTTCCACACATATGTTATTATTATATTAAACTTACAATACTTATAATTGTACTTAAATCAGATTACCAGAAAAATAAAAATTGGTTCTCTCATCTATGCAAAGTGATTGTGTTTTTATATCTTTCCTAATCATCTGATTCCAATTTATTTTCTTAGTGCTATAAAAGGTTTAAAACTTGGTAAGAAAATGTAAACATATTCGAAATGCAACCAGAAATAACTAAACAGCTTCAAATTGGTGATTAAAATGGATGCATAGTGACTGGATCGCATTTCTGCCCTCCGATGATGGAATTTCAATTATATCGCTAAAATTCCTTTTACTCGTATGCCAAAACTATTCATCTTAGAAACAAACATTGTATATGAAAAATGTAGGAAATGTTCTCTAGTTTAATTTGGTGCGATAAGTTTACCCTAGATATTAACCCTTTCCGGAATACCGGGGAAAAATCGAAAAAACTCCAAATTTTTCATGGTTTTTCGCTTATAATTTTTTAAGCAGACCAGATACGAGGTGGCAAAGTTGAAATTCGTGTTCAGCACCCCCAAAAACATAAAGGAAGAAAGAAAAAAAAACTTCTCCAAAACTTTCCAGGCAGAAGCTTTTTTTGGTCTAAATTTACTGGACTATTAGTTTACAGAGAGATACAAAAAAATTCCATTATATTATGATGTATGGAGAAAAATCGTTTCTGGTGCATTTTAATGATGCTAACATAATGAAATTAATCTGCGCTACTGAGGGGCATTAGAACATGTTTTCTATAGATTATGGAGCATGTAGCAGTTATAGTTCATTTAATACACTGCATAAAAGGACTCAGTTACGAGATAATTGCTATGATCGAAAATTGCTGGAAGTGCATTTTCTGCTGTGGTATGTATTTTTAAACTTATCTAATTTTTAGTGTATTATGTGGTGTGTATAAATTCTATAGACTGGGGAATTCAAACACATTATCAGATATGGACAGCAAGTGCTGATAATTGATTTTTACTGAGTTATCTGCTTTTTAAATTGTTTTTTTAAAAAAGCTACAAAGTTTCATCCTCCTTAGCTGGAATTCTATAGACTGAGGAATTCGTACACATTATCAGATATGGACAGGAAGTGCTGATAATTGATTTTTACTGAGTTATCTGCTTTTTAAATTGTTTTTTTTTTTTTTTTAAAGCTACAAAGTTTCATCCTCCTTAGCTGGAAGATCATCAGAGATATCTCGAAAGCCCGGGCTACTGCAAATGAAAGCTATGAAGCCACAAAGTGCATGTCCATTCCAGTGGCGCAGCCAGAATTCGGTTCTAGGGGGGGTTTTGAGTTTATAATAAAGATGGTCGCCGGTTATATGAATCATCGGTTAATGGAATCAGTCTTTTAAATGAATGAAATCATAATGCTTTTCTCCGCAATTACGTTGGTTATGATTCATTTAAACAGCGTTTACAATATTAGAAGCGCGATAGAATTAAAAATAGCTAAAAGAGGAACCACAACTAATTTATAAAATTTTAACGATAAATATACGAATCTCCATCATAAGCAAGAGTTCGTTGCAACATTACCAACAAATGAAATATAGTCTTTAAATTTGTGTACAGACCCCCTCAGGGCTCGGAAGTAGCGCGCTACAAGTAGCGAAACTACAGTAGCCGCTACTTTTTCCAGTAGTTTGTAGTGTAGCGCGCTACATTAAAAAAGTGTAGTGTAGCGAGTAGCGCGATACAAAATATCAGTAGTTTGTAGCGCGCATCGACGCTACTTTCGGAGGGAGGAAAAAAGGTCCCAATCTTCAAATCACATGATTATAACTCGTTTCTTTCGTGCGAAATATGTTCTCTGCAACAATTTGCGAACGTCAGCGGCAAATCTCATTTGCAGTGTCATATATTTCTCCATAGACGACGGGCACAGTCACAAATTAGCTGTCATTTTCACAGTTTGGGTGTCAGAAACTTCGTGTACTGTTATTTAAATCCGTAGAAATCTTCTCAATATAATGTATTTTTATACGACTACGATTTTTTTTTTCCAAAATATAGTCGTCTGGCTATGTTAAATCTTTATTTGACTAATTTCTTCTACCTTTTGCCTCCCACCTCCAGCAAGCAAAGAAATGTAAAATCCTTATTAAAAAAAGAAAAAGAATGGATTTATCTAAACATAAATCCTCTACATTATCCGTAATCTCTCAAATTCACGCTTCCCCATAGTAGCATACAAAGGAGTTTAAAATATTTTTAAATCTTTATTTTTATACAAAAATAAAATCTTTCACTCATTTGTCTAATGACAACAAATAAAAATTATTGCCTTGTCCCCAAAATTTACGCTTCCCTTTTTGCCCCTCCTCCAGCATACAGTTTCAAATATTTAAAACTCTTTATTTTAAGAAAATGTCCACATTTGTTTCTACCTAATAATAATATATAAGTAACTATCTAAATTGTCCCCTAACTTCCCATAATTTACTCTTCTCCCCCCCCCCCCACAAGCATACAAATAAATAGAAAAATTTTAAGTTGTTTTTATTTCTATATAAAAAAAATCTTCTGCACATGATCACACATGCGTGTCTAGATTTAGAGGTGGCCGCTATTCAGAGATAAAAGCGTTTTCAAATATATAAATTTTAGGAATTAAAAAGTGGCGCTAAATATAGGTGGCCGCCTTTTGGAAGAAAAGACAGAATGGAGGTCTTATTGTACATAGATTTTTAACCTGAAAAAATATTTTGGACATTCTTTTGAAATTCGGGTCAATCCGACCCCTACCCGCTAGAGTCAAAACCCAACCCGAAACCGATCCGAACTCGAAATTCAACCGGATCCACAGTAAAAAAGTGGAAGTCAACCCGATCGGAATCCGACCCACAACAAAAAAAATCTAGAGCCGGGTCGGGTCGGGTGCGGGTAAACCGACCCGATGCAGGACTCTAAACGGTATACAACTAAAAATCTAATCTTTAAATGTTTTTTAGGTGCGTTCGTAATTATATAAATACGTAGCACCTATTGTCCTCGCTTGGTCCGTCCGTCTGTCTGTCCGTCCGCATATAACAACGCAAAAACTACCCAACCGAATGGTTTGAGATTTAAGATATATTATCTTTGCAGAATTTTGTCGAGACATTTCAAATTTTATTAAAATCGAATCAAAACTTTAGGAGATATTAATAAAAATATTTATTAAGAAATTTGAATTTTTTTTTTTTTAAATCAGTGCTTTCTTGTTAGAGGAGCTTCCGATGGATGTTAAATCGTCAAGCGACCGAGACACTTATTTTATTACAGAAATTAATCTGCAGACGATATAATTCATTTCACAGAATTAAAAATCATCTAGGTCTGAATATTTATATAACTAGCTACAGTACGAACGCACCTCGTTTGTCACGTTTGACATACAATTTCCAACTTGTTTAAAATTAGTTGCGGTTTCAAAACTTCCATTTATAACGAAATACTATAAGAAGCAAAACGCTAAATAATCGTTTCTTCCTGTCGATCACACAGTTTTTTGCCATAACAAAATTAGAAGTATCAAGAATTAGAATTGTAACTATTCAGCAGAAATGTTTCAGCTGTGCAGGAGCATTCGTTATAACCATTATCGTACCAGTAGTTGAAAAAGTATGTTTATATTAACTTCCTGATACGAATTCTAAGATTAACAAAACAGACAGGCACGCATTTTGCTTTTGTGAAACTGTGATCTGCGGTTTATATAGACTTTTAATGTGAAAAAATATTTTGGACATTCTTTTAAAAATCCGGGTCAACCCGAACCCGACCCGCAAGATTCAAAAAGCCAACCCGAACCCGAAAGAATGAAAGCCAACCCAACCCGCAACAAAAAATTTGAAGTCAATCCGACCCGAACCCGAACCGCAACGGGAAAATATAGCCGACCCGAACGGCGGGTCGGGTCGGGGTAAAAACGGGTAACCCGACCCGATGCAGGATTCTAAGCGCTACTGTGCTACATCACTCTCATAAATGTGTAAGATTATTACAATTTTTGTTTTCAAATTTCCTCTTTTAAAAAAAATTCCAACATAATTAAAAACGTTCTATGAATTTGCTTTGTTTGTCTGTCCGTGCTCTAACTCTCATAAATATACTCCGACAGCCATGAAAGTTTTATGTTATTGAAGTTTACCATAGAATGTTCAGTATTGAAAATGAAATGTGTAGCATTTATATCTCGCTTACAGGGACGTTCAAAAGAATTCTGTTACATTATGGTCTATCGGGAAAAATCGCTTGCGGTGTATTTAATTAGCGATGATTACTAAAGTAGCGAAGTAGTGACTACTTTTGGAAAGTAGTTTGTAGTCGCTACTTTTAAAAATAAGTAGTTGTAGTTGTAGTTAACTACATTTTTTATAAAGTAGTTGTAGTTGTAGTTCGTTACAAACAAAGAGTAGTTTTTCCGAACCCTGGACCCCCTACGAAACAAATGATTCGAAAGAAACACCGATTGCAAAAATCTGCTCATAATCGAAAAATAGCTTTTTATAACTTTAAGTACTTTTTTAAATTCTTACTTTTGCAAAGATTTTTTTCCTGGGTACGCACATAGCTTGGTCTTAGATATAACTGAGAGCAAAAAACGCAAAAAAAGCCACTTGAAACTGAGATAGACTTACAATGTGTATGTTTTTTTTTCTCTGGAATTCGATGATCTGTTATTGTTTCGATCGTGGAACAAAGACATAAATGCAATTAAAAAACAGACCACTGTATACTATATAACTCAAAGCGTCTCTGTGAGAGTATATGACCCATCTTTTACTATAAGACGTCTCGACAAAGTGACGCAGTCCAAAAATCATAACCTATGCGTGTAATATGCGCTTTCACAGTTTTAAGTAGAATTTTCGCCGTTTAATTGAATCACATTGTTGTATAGAATTTGATTTAAGAAAGCGGTGGATTCTGCCAAGGCGGAAAGGCCAAAAAACTTAATTTTAACTTTAGTTGTTTTGATTCATATAAGCGGCAATTATAGTGATTTTTTTAGCTCTGGGGGGGGGGGGGGGTTAACCCCAAACCCCCCCCTTGGCTGCACCACTGGGGTCAACCCGAACCCGACCCGCAAGATTCAAAAAGCCAACCCGAACCCGAAAGAATGAAAGCCAACCCGATCTGCAACAAAAAATTTGAAGTCAATCCGACCCGAACCCGAACCGCAACGGGAAAATATAGCCGACCCGAACGGCGGGTCGGGTCGGGGTAAAAGCGGGTAACCCGACCCGATGCAGGATTCTAAGTGCTGTGCTACATCACTCTCATAAATGTGTAAGATTATTACAATTTTTGTTTTCAAATTTCCTCTTTTAAAAAAAATTCCAACATAATTAAAAAGGTTCTATGAATTTGCTTTGTTTGTCTGTCCGTGCTCTAACTCTCATAAATATACTCCGACTGCCATGAAAGTTTTATGTTATTGAAGTTTACCATAGAATGTTCAGTATTGAAAATGAAATGTGTAGCATTTATATCTCGCTTAGAGGGACGTTCAAAAGAATTCTGTTACATTATGGTCTATCGGGAAAAATCGTTTGCGGTGTATTTAATTAGCGATGATTACTGAAGTAGCGAAGTAGTGACTACTTTTGGAAAGTAGTTTGTAGTCGCTACTTTTAAAAATAAGTAGTTGTAGTTGTAGTTAACTACATTTTTTATAAAGTAGTTGTAGTTGTAGTTCGTTACAAACAAAAAGTAGTTTTTCCGAACCCTGGACCCCCTACGAAACAAATGATTCGAAAGAAACACCGATTGTAAAAATCTGCTCATAATCGAAAAATAGCTTTTTATAACTTTAAGTACTTTTTTAAATTCTTACTTTTGCAAAGATTTTTTTCCTGGGTACGCACATAGCTTGGTCTTAGATATAACTGAGAGCAAAAAACGCAAAAAAAGCCACTTGAAACTGAGATAGACTTACAATGTGTATGTTTTTTTTTTCTCTGGAATTCAATGATCTGTTATTGTTTCGAATGTGGAACAAAGACAGAAATGCAATTAAAAAACAGACCACTGTATACTATATAACTCAAAGCGTCTCTGTGAGAGTATATGACCCATCTTTTACTATAAGACGTCTCGACAAAGTGACACAGTCCAAAAATCAAGTTTTGACATAACCTATGCGTGTAATATGCGCTTTCACAGTTTTAAGTAGAATTTTCGCCGTTTAATTGAATCACATTGTTGTATAGAATTTGATTTAAGAAAGCGGTGGATTCTGCCAAGGCGGAAAGGCCAAAAAACTTAATTTTAACTTTAGTTGTTTTGATTCATATAAGCGGCAATTATAGTAATTTTTTTAGCTCTGGGGGGGGGTTTTAACCCCCAAACCCCCCCCCTTGGCTGCGCCACTGGTCCATTCCATTTGTAGAATACATTAAAATTGTGCAAGAAATTTCTCGTAAGTCTGTTGTTCCGCTGCAAGGTGATGCAAGATTATCCTATATAAAAAATCTCAAGCTTGATACAAAATAAAGTAACTGCATTAGAAGATTTTGTAAATTCTACAAGGTTAAAGAAGAATGTAACAAAATATCAGTCAACAAGTACATAAGTGTTACCTGTTTTTGCCATTAATAAAAAAAATAATAAAGAATCTGTCAGGTAAGGAAACAGATATACCACTAGTAAGAGAAATAAGATTCTTTCTGCATTTGAAGAGCATTATTTCAAATGCTCAAGACTGTTCTCATATCCAAACCTATTTACTGACACATTTTTAAACTCATTTTTGTTCTCAAATACACAAAATTGGCAGGTTCTCCAATTCAGAGTCTATACAATCAAACAAAGACATAAGATTTTAAAATGCTGTCAAAGTAAGCATTTAGAACCAAAATTCTAAACACGACAGCGCTGGAAAGGAAAAAAATCTGCAGTCTGGGGACAACAATTGCTTATAGCTCTACTTGTAATTAATTTATCAAAAAATGAAAAAAACTGCTTGATTACAAATCACTTCAATAATCATTCCTGTAAGTCTCATGTTTTTAGATTTAAACATGAGTCAGTTTCATCTTGTTGAACAGAGAAAAATATTTTTTTAGAACAGATACACATCTTAATTTTCTTTTTATACACATCTTAAGATTTGCAACCAGTGGATAATATTCTACTTCTAATGTCAGAAAAGATAAGAATGAACTTAAAACTACTTATCAATGCCAAAAGTAGCTTTAAATGGAAATCCATTGAATTGGTGCAAGCCGCATAAACTGTCATTTCCTTCATTAAAAGAACTGTCTAAGAAATTCCTGCCTGTTCAAGATAAGAATATGCATTTCAAAAGAGTATTTAGCACAAGTGGGAATGTCATCTGCAAAAATCAAACTTCTCTAGTGCCTAAAAATTCAGCTTTTTCTAACTCAAAATATAGATTTTGTATTTAAAAAACTGCTTCTATTATCATTTTTAATTGACTTCTTTACCAAGTATGTTTCATACACTTGAGAAACAAATAAAATGTAAGCACTTTTCAAGGACTTATTTAAATATTTTCAAGGATTCTTTAGATATAACACACCATTAAATGATTTAAAATAGCTCCAGAATAAGTATAATACATAAGGGAAAGAATCAAATTTGGTTTATTGTATATCAAGAAAAAAGCAGTATAATTAATCAAAGTATGCACCTAAACTATCGATACAGATTTGCCATCTTATTGGTAGTTTGTTAATGTTGGCAGTAGTGAGTGGTGATAAAATCACAAAAGGAGTATTCTACAGCTTATGTTGAATAAAATATTTTTGCTTTCAAGTGGTCCAATACCTGGAATAAAAGGTAGTTAGTTGGTGCAAAATCTGGGGAATATGGTGGATGACAGAGTGTTTACAAGTCTAGCTCCTGTAGTTTGAGCAAATTATTTGTGTGACATATAGTCAAGCACTGGCCTGTAAGAGGATAAACCTACCTCTATTCACAAATCTCACCTGCTTAATCCATACCTCCAACATCATTTTATTTAATTGTTCAGTAGACATCTGTCATTATTGATCAACCAGGTCTCAAAAAGCTGTGGTGGAAAACCCTATCGCTGGTTCACTAACAGACACCATCAACTTTTCTTGGTGTATATTTGGTTTTGACACTTCATCTTTATTTAATTACTGTGCTGAGCACTTGCAATTAACAAAACAAGTCCTTTTTCCTCATGAGTAACAATACAGTGTAAAAATGGTTTACCTTTATGATGTAACAGCAAAGAAAGACAAGCTATAAAACAATTTCTGATGTTCATTGGAACTCATATATCCAGCTTCTTAATCTTGCTGCTAATTCATACATAGTTTGAGATAATATGAGCTGGGTTAACTGGACCAAGGAGGTAACTGAGCCATAGGCTATTTTATAATAAACTGTTGGTGTCTTTTAAGTTTTAGCGGTTGACAACATTACAGCATCATCTGTACTTCTTAAAACAATGCATGTGAGCTGAATCGTAACACTGCCCTTTGCTGCGATCGATTGCCGAAAATTTAGAAGTGGTTTTTTTTTTAAACAATGTTGATTTTGTCGAACTTCCTCAGCATTTTACCAAAATACGGCAAGTATTTTTTATTAAACAATCTTTTTTTTTAATGATTAGGCATAAATACATTAATATTATTAGGTATTTATACATATTTACTTCATGTTTCAAATTATAAGGCTGGTGTTCCAGTTATCTCACAAATTTTTCAAGAATGGGGTAACTGGATCCCACAGAGACCAGTTTTACCACAACAGTTATAAATAATATTTTTGGAGTTGCTCTTACTACAGGAAATTAATTTTTTCATTGTTTTTTGTTTGCAATAAAGAAAATTATATAATACCTACAGTTTTTTATCTGACACACATATATGTATGTGATTTAAGTTTTTGTTTATAAAAAACTACTAAGTAAATAATACTTACTTAGTAGCTGCTAGGTGAGGACAATTAATTTTGATTATTTTTTTAATTTTTATTACAGGATATGGCACGGACATATATTAGGAAGACAAACAAAGGGACTGGCTCTTCTTACAGTGGTGAGTTAAATGAAAAAGAGAATGAGATACTTAAGTACTTACTTACCTGTTTGTTCAAAGATTTTTCTTGCTCATTTTTTCTCCTAAAATACCCATGTAACTTTTATGCTTATTACTTATACTAAAGTATATAAGTACCGTAAAGTACCGTTAATCTGCCTTCCCGATTAAGCGCCCCCCTCCCACTTTGTAAACAAATTGGAAAATTCAAAAAATCCCGAGAAAGCGCCCTCCCCCAATATAAATTTCACTGTGCACGTCAAGATCAACACCAAAAATTTTATCTCCGGAGTGTTTTTTTTTTCAACGGATCAGAAAGGCGTGACGATTCTTTGATATATCGCAAACATGTACAAACACATTGTCGATCTGAAAAAGCAATGTAACCAAACATTAGTTTTGCTGTAAATTTATCTTCATGGCGATATGAAGGTAATAAAAATATCGATAGTGAAAGTTTCTCATGAAATAAGTTAAAAAAATGTGTATTTGATGCTGTGTGGAAAATATTTTTATTAAAAGAGAATCTATTTATTTTATTAAAGATTTTATAGTCGTATTTAACATTATTATGAAAACGAATCACAAAAAAAATATCGATTGATTGATCAGATCAATCGATTTGTCGATACACAGTCGAATTTGTAGTGTAATTTGTGCTATCTTTGTGGTAGTAATGTTTTTTGTTTTAATAATCTGGTAACACTACCAATTCGTTCTATATGTTCTCAATTTTTGTGATTTATTTTATTTATTTAAAATTTATAGATACGAAATCATGATTTAAAAAAAAAAAACGGTTATTTAATCTTCCTAACTTACAACAGAGGGCGACACCACATAAAATGTTACTAGTTCTCCAAATTACTTCAGGACATTTTCAACTGCAATTTCTCAGTGTTTTTTTATTATTTTAATTTATTAAGTTCCTTTTATTTTTCTGTTACCATATTAATGACAGATATTAGTGTTATTATTTATCTAAATGCTTTCCAGTGTCAAAGCTTCTGAAATCCAGAATTTTCTATAATCTGAAATCGCCATTAATCTTGAAGTTATACTGTTTTTCTATTTTGTCTATCATTTTGTTTTCAAAACGTTTTTCTGTTGTTACTTTATTAAAATAATGCATGCTTTGCGATGATCAGCCATTAGCATCTCTCCTCCCCCCCCCCCCCACATCACCCATAAATATCATATACTACAGTTTTAATACCGTGTAAGCTCCCCCCCCCCCCTGCTTATTTTACGATTTTCCGTCATGTTTAGGGGGGCGGTTTAACGGGATTTTACGGTAATACTTACTTAATTATTATGTTTTTTGTATAAAAAAACTTAATAACTATAGATTTGGTGCTTTTTTTAAACACCTTGACAGAAAAGGTTTTCCTTAGTCTTTAGTTGATACATAATTTACATGATCTGCCTGGCTTAGATTTTTTAAAGCTATTTACACTTTTTGAAACAGGCCATGATACCCCAACTTAAAAAGAAAACTAACGAGTGTGGAACACAGACCTACCTGGTCCAGTTGCTCCATTTCTATAGAGCAATTGGGCCCATGAAGAAGTGAAATATATATATTTTTTTATTTTTTGACATTAAAGTGCAATTTTGAAAAATTCTGTTTGATAGAGTGAACCTCATTGAACACATTTACAAATATTCAGACTTTAATTCAAAATCAACATTGGCTTCTGTAAGCTGAATTGCCAAAAATTCTAGAGTCACAATGTAAAATCATGACCCAGTTCCCCAGGTAACCTTACATCCACTTCAACTTTCATCTTCTCATTATCCACCTAATTCTCAGGTTGCCCATGTGGTTCATCAAAATTGCCAGAACTTCTCAATTCTCCTGCATGTTCATCAGATTCATCCTACTCAAATACTTTGATGACATTTCCGGTTGTCTGTGCTGCATTAGTTGCATGACGGAACTCATTTTCGAAAATAATGTACATCTTTGACTTATACATAGTTTACAAAATTTAATCTACAAAAGGCTATTTGACAGATAATCATAAACTAAATCATGCATCTTAAAAGCTGATGAAATACATTTACAATAACCCTCTCTTCCCTTTTCCCAAAGAATTGTCAAAGTGAAATATCAGAGATATTGGATATTGATATTCTCTCACTTAATACACAAAAATAATCTTATTTTTATCAACTCACCATTCATTAAAATATTTGGACACAGTTCTGAGTACACATCTGGACACATTAATAAAAAATTCTTAAACTAAATAGGTTACAACATACTTTTCTCTCATTGAAAATATTCATCAAAATAAAAATATATGCATGAATGAAGTTTTAAGTATCACTACTCAATTTAAACACTACAAGATGAAAATGTTTACATCTTGCACACAATGAAGTAATCTAATTCACAAATAATTATGAAAATGTATTTCAATGAATATTGAAATAAAATTCTGATTTTATAACCTTACCATATCTGTCGAATAATTAAATGGTAGATTTGATGATTCTTCATTTTTTAAAGAAGTGTCTTTAACTTATCCATTCTTTAAAATTTTCAATTATTTTTATCTGCTCTTCACCATTTGTCAAGACCTGCTGTTTCATCACCTATAAAAGTAATTTACCTTTTCACATTCATTTACAAAAATTAAATGGTTTCATACATAAAATTGCTTGAAATTGAAGATATTTTTTTTTTATCAGGGGGTACTTTTTGGTGGTCTAAGGAGTGGGGGGAGCCCTGCAAATTCATCACTGAGCACAAGTTTAATACATTATGCAAAAGTATTTCATAATTAGATTATTTCATTACTGCTCTCTGTAACATAGAATGGTTTCAAAGTATGGAAAACTTACACAAATATCTTACAAATTCTTTAAACATTCGCAGAGCAACATAATACACTGCAAAGTGCTTTTAAATTTAGTACACAGTACAAAGTCCGAAATCCTCCAGACTGCGGCAATTCTAAATTTCTGACTTTACCCAATTTTGGATCATTTGAAATTTACTAGGAAAAAAATAAAAAATAAAAACGCGTCTAACAACCCCTTTTCCTCACCATGCAAATTATTTACATCAAGAAAACATTTGCAATACAAAAAAAAAGATAATATCAAAGCAGATATTTTAATACAAGAATAAATATTTTTAAAAACATAAAAAAAAAAAATTATCACAATTACAACAATTTCTTTAATTTTTTATGCAATTAACATTATTATTTTTTTTTTTAATTTCGGGAGATTTTTCCCTATTAGTAAAAGAAAGCTTGTTTCAATATATTAGCCCAATATAGTAAATGTTGACCTCTTTTCAATAAAGTTTACTAGGAGTTCAGATTGAATTTTTTGCAAAATTTTGTATGTGTTTTTTCAGAGTTTTTTTGTGGATTTTTTTTACATTTGTAAAAATAATTCAGTTTTAAACTTTTAGCCTCTGTTAGTAAATTTTGGAATTTTTAGGGGTTTTTTTTTTTGCATTATATGGCAATTTTTTGACATTTGTGAAAAAATTCTGGTTACAATTTTTAGCCCAATATAGTAAATTTTTTCCTCCGAGATTTTTTTTCTTTCATTTCATGGTTATTTTTCTACATTAAAAGAGGGAATCCAGTTTTAATCTTTTAGCCCAATATAGTAAATCTTGTCCTCTTTTCAGTAAAGTTTATTTGGAACTCGTACAGCCCTTTTTTTATTTTTTACAATTTTTAGAGTTTTTTTGCATTTTGCGGCAGTTTTTTGACACTCTTAAATAGAATTCAGTTTCAAACTTTTAGCCTAATACAATCCATTTTGTCCTCTGCAATATTTGAAATTTTAGCAATTTCTTATGCAATTTAACTTTTTTTCTTTTTTTGCTTTGCTGAAATTAAAAACAGCCGGTCAACAAAACTTCCAGATATTGGAAAAGTCTGAATTTTAGACATCCGGATTTGAGACTTTGTACTATATAATATTTATAATGATATCAATTACATTTAAAAATATTGTGTATCCACATTGAGACAGCAATGTGGCACAATATACTGTATAGCCTACAGTTCATAATGAACATGGGAAAGTGTTCCTACAGTTGACAGAATACTTTCAATTTTAGACATTTTGGCTACAGAAATACTGGATGAATTTTTCTAAACTTCAGAATATAAAGAACAGGTTAGACTTCATATTTTTCAGCACAAGTTTGGTCACTGGGACACTTACGGGATCAACAACAAATTGAATAAAAAACATAAATAATATTTGCAATCACACTGTAAAATAGATTGCTCAAAAGGATCTGTAGCTGTAGCACATGATTAAGTGAGTTCTGCATAACATTTGTTTTCATTTATGTAACACTGAACACACATCTATGTTTAATTTAATATTTTATGTGCAGCTGACAAACTGTGAGTAAGATTTTAACAATTCACCTATTAAGTATATATTTTAGAAATATTTTGACAACTAAGAAAAAAAGAGACATCCTTTAAGAAGAGTACACAGAAACAAGTGGATAAGTGTGATCGAAGATCGCTCAAAGGGTTTCGTTTAATATTCCTTTCAAAACACTTTATCCTTTCTTTAATAAATTCAAATAAATTTCATTTAGCAACAAAAAAAAAAGTCATGTTTTTTATAAAGTAAAAATTTACCGGTCTATTTTTTCGTTTTTTCGAATATATAAACTAGCTGCGGGCGAAGCCTGCTATTATATTCTGTCATAATAATATCCGTCATGCAGACTAAATGCGATATTTAAAAAAATAATTTCAAAATTAAACAAATAGTACACCTTCAAAATGTTAAAATATGCGAATATTTCCATAATCGGATTTTTATCACGATTCAATATGTTTTTCAAACTCATATATTTACTATTCTCTAGTACTCATATTGATACCCACTTTGTATTATTCTCAAAAATCTGAAAAATTCGTTAAACTTCCAATATGACGTCAGATTTTCTTTTTAATTCTCTAATGACGTGATATTAATCTGCATTGTGTACATACACATATTCATACTCCTTGTATTATTGAGAAATCTTAGACATTTTCCGTTTTATTACCACTATGACGTTAATCAATTTTATTTCATATTTATCTTTTTTTCAATTGGTGAAACTTTTTATTTCATTTTCATTTTTCACGTGGAAATCGTCTGATAGAAAATTAATTATTGTGGAAAGAATTTCATCGTGGATTTTTAATTTTTGGCATCTGCTATAACGAAAAATGTTTAAATTTAATAGGAAAAGGCTGTTAGAATTTTGGTTTTTTATCTCTATTTATTAAAATAATATGAATTTTTCAAATTTTAATATTTTGAGCTCTTCATAGCTGATATTCTGCTATATACACAAAGTTTCAACTCTGTAAGTTATATAGTTTTTGAGAATGGCTCTGTGACAGACAGGCAACGGAGTGGGAGTAAGGTAAAGTACCCAGTAGTTGACACCTTAAGGAATTTTTCGGCGTTCGTCGCCTTTGGTTCGTGCAGTTTTCAATTAAGGGAAACAGATTGATCATTACTAGGGGATTTGAACATTTTTCCACAAAATCATAACGTTTAATGTCCCGAAATGAATACATTTTGTAAAAATTACTAGGGGATATGAAAACATGATTTTTGTCCAGAAGTTGACACCATCGTGAACGTGAGAGTTTAGTAGTTGACACCTTCGTGAACTAGTAATTGACACTGACTGCGGCGGGGCCTAAATTAATAATAATAAATACTCTTTATTATTATATTACTATATTAATTGCCCCATATGAAGACATAATGATAAGAACCGTTAATTAGCAAAATTTTTTAAAGAAATCAGAAGTTTTAATGAAGGAAATACAAAGCTTTAATCATAGTATTGCTCTAACTCCGAGATAGCGTAAATTTCCCTTGTTTTACTAACTTGCACGAGCATTTTTACTTGGCTGATTACATCTGCCCATGAATAATTGAGTATGTCTGATGGTACTGGCCACTTCCAGAGTTTTCCTGATGGCTTCATTGCAGATATCACTGGTCCGCGTTCATCCAATTGCACTACCTTGCCTGCAAATACTTTTCCTTCGTACTTGAAGGCTAGGAACTCTCCAACTTCTTTTTTAGCAGGTAGCAAATTGCTCTTCTTGCCCTCTTCTTCTTCTTCTCCTTCTTCAGAAGATTCAGTACTTGAACACGAGATAGGATCAAGAGTTTTATGTGGTTTCTTTGCCTTTGTTTTCAGTTCCTTTTCTTTCTTCTTTCTCTCTCTTTCGGCAGCACATTCCATTTTGGCTTTATCCATTTCTTCCTTTTTTTGTAACTTGTTCTCCAGGTATTCTTGATAACTTTTACCTGAAACTATAGAGGGCATTTTTTCTTTCGGTGCCCTCTTTTTAGCAGGGATGAGTCTGAGAAAAGAGCAAAAAAGAGGAAATGATGCGTGAGGTGAAAATTGAACAAAAAAGTTAAACCTGTGCGCGGGGTAAAAATCGAGCAAAAAAAGTGAAATGATACGCGAAATCAAATTTGTCATTATTTGAATTCAAATTGAAACATATATACATGTAATACAAAAATAAGAACACTAATAAATATAACAAATATGGCTAATTCAAAATTTTATTCAATAATTATCTGATATAAATGACAAATATTAATATAAGAATTCCTCAAAATTGTAAAACTATTCTTTAAAATTTTTATAAACAAATACATTTAAAAACCTACATGCTTTCACTCAAAACATCAGTTAATACATATGGCTAATGTTTAACCTGCCACAGCTACAAAAGCATTTGGTGAGAAGATCAATGTTGTAGCAAATTATTTATATGAAGGTATATTTTCCTACATAAAATTAGTTTTTAGGCAATGAAACTGAAAATACTACAAAAAAAAAGATTTTAAAAACATAATTTTTACCTTTTTCATTTTTTAAATCGTGCTCTCTAACAACACTAAAAATTTATTTTTAACATAATAGGTAATACAAGAGTAAATAGTCGCTGGATATATCTTCTCTATCATGTGCAGATATTTACAATTTATCGGCCATTTCTTTCACAATTGTGGTTCTTTTTGTCCTTGTGCATAACTATTTTTACTACAGCACCATTCAGGAACATCTTTTTAAATAGAAATACTGCATGTTATAAAGCATTTAATGGTAAACTATGATCCACTAAAACTAAAAAAGACGAAAATAAATATTCCGATTTAATGATTCTTCGATCCATTCCATCAACAATTAATTTGATGGGTTGTAGATTATCTATATGATTTCGGACGTTACTATATCTGGCAAAATTGGAAATCAAAACAACGTGCCGTGCATTCAGTATACGGACTTTTTTTAACCCATAATACTTATTACTATCAAAATCTGTCTTTTGCGGCGCAATAATTAAATATAAATCAAAAAACAAATGACGAGATTAAACACTTAATCCATCATGAGATTTCAAATCTTACTATCTATTTCCGCGCAGCGTCAGTAAAAAGTAAACAAACACGGCACGGCTCATCTACACTACTTATCGAAAGCCATGACACTTCATTCTCATTGGTCAGTTGAATCATGACTGCTCCCACTGACCAAAGCTTTGCCCACTGACGATGTGACGTCAAACGTACTCACCAATCACAGAGGAGAAAGTGTTCAGGAGTTCTTCCGACAAATGGGTTGGTTGATTGGTTGGTTCCGTTTGATGCATTAAAGAGAAATGCGTCCGAGAAATAAGAAAAAAAAAAAAACGGAAATCCGCGGATTTTGAAAATAAGCAAAAAAGCGGAAATCCGCGTTTCCGCGGAAAAGTGGCATCCCTGTTTTAGGAAGTGTTGTCGTGTCGTCTTTTGCATAAAACAAATGCCGTTTAAAAGGGCTAGGCACGCCACTGTATTTAGCTGGAGTGACAATTTTCGATGGGGCTTGGACTTCCCGGTCGGCGGATGGTGTGACTGGTGTGACGATTTCAGATGGGTCTTGGACTTCCCGGTCAGCGGGTGGTGTGACTGGTGTGACGATTTGAGACGTGTCTTGGCCCTCCAGGTCGGTGGGTGGTGTGACGGTCTGCGATGGGCCTGCTAGCTGATGAGATAGTGGAGGGAGAGTAGCTACCGTTTCAAACTCATCTTCCAAGTTCATGGGCCAGTCTCCACATAAGAAACTATCATCAAGGGGTAGCATATTGTCATTCACATCATTGGTTTTGTCAGTTGCGCTTTTCAGTTTTTCTTTTGTCTCCTTCCACAGTTTATACAACTCCAAATCTTTTTCTTCCAGCTCAAGTTCATTTCCACATCGAAATTTTTCCAACTTCTTGGGCTTGATCATTTTATTGAGAAAGTTTAAACCAATTTGGTAAAAGTCATTCTCCTCTTGCTTTCCACTTTCATTGCCAACGACTACAACCTCATTGTTCAGAGGCAGTTCTATGGCCTGAGGATTCCAGGGGTAGAGTCCACATTTGCGGAATCCGTTGGCCAAAATTCTTGGGGTCAACACTTCGTCAATAACCACTTTCAATACTTTTGCGAAATCTTTTTTTTTTTAATATAGGGTTGTCCAAGGATGAAAGTCTCCACCTATGCACTTCATTTTTCCAATTTTCTTTCAGTGATCGGAATACTGCGATGTCCATTGGCTGTAGAAGGTGGGTCGCATTTGGGTAAAGTGCAACCAGAATTATTCTGTTGGTTTCACAGAATTTACTCAGTTGGAGACTGAGATGGGACTTATGGCCATCGACAAACATGAGCACAGGCAATTTTATATTTTTCTTAAGAAGCCATGGATGAAAAATATCAGCCATAAATTCAAAAAATGCTTCTGCAGTCATCCACCCTCTTTCGGTCTTTCCCAGGCCCCATTCTTTGGGAAAATTTTTGGCAATTTCACTGGGAATTCTCTTGTATTTAAATAATACAGTAGGTGGAGGAACAGCGCCAGCGGCACTTCCTGTGACCAGTACGGTGAGGCATTCTTTTTCGTCGGGATTCACCTGTTGATAGACTGTCTTGTCCCCCTTTTTGGCCAATACTTTTTAGCCACCCTTTGGATTTAGAAAAAAAGCGGACTCCTCGCAGTTAAAAATTCCTTCAGGGTCATTAATGACATCAATAAGTCCTGAATCAGCAAGGTAGTTTTCCACTTCAGCAAACCAATTTAGAATGCTTCCTTTAGTTACACTTCCTCGTGTTTTGGTTAGATTTTGGGATGTCCGCAAGGAGACTTCTGTGTATTGCTTCATGAATCCCTTTATCCACGACTTTCCCGGGCAATCGTTTTGAAATGGATTTTTACGCTTTACTTCTTAAAGTATCCACTGTACACTGTCGCACACATCATCAAAAGTCACAGGAAATCCTCTGCGAGCAGAATCGAATATCCAGTCTTTTATCATATTTTCTTCTTGTTCGCTCAATACATGCTTTGGTCCCATAGATCTGAAATTATAACATAAAACCACTTACTTAATTAATCTCAAATAACAAAAATGAAAGATCGAGTGCAAAATCAAGCACCAACGGCCAATATTTTACCTTTTCATTGGGGTTTTTCCCTCAACTTTGTATTTCAGAGTTATTCTAGGCACGTTAAATTTTTTAGCCGTTGTTTTGTACCCAGCTTTGTTGACTTTAACGTATTCTACGGCAGCTCTCATGCTCTCTTCCGTGTAATTCCTAAACTTTCCCTTCGTAGGTGGCATCTAAAAAAATAAATAATTAATTTTAGTAGTTGACATAAGTTGACTAATTTCAATAATTGACACCCTGTGTCATCTATTGGTTTAAATGCATTTTTAGTTTTTCAAAGGTCAGTCATGAATTTATCTGGTAGATTCCAGCTTATGTTCATTGCACTGAATTAGATTAACGAAACCCCAACATGAGCGAGTAGTTGACACTGGGTGTCAACTTTTGAAAATCTGTTTCTTTTCATATTCAACAGTTGACACTCACACTCACTCCCGCTATTTTGCACAAAATGCATCAATTTTATTCCGATACAATTCTTGGACATCGTAACAATCAATATCAATCAAAACATAACCAGAAATTAAGATAAATTACGGGTTTTAATACTTACTGTAACGTGCGATCCTTATCACTTTTCTTAAGATAAATTCGAAAAATTCAACTTTGCACACATGCTTCTTTGTTGTCTTCTGCCATATTGGAATTGGGCTGGACTGTTTATAGTTTTAGTTCTCAGTTTTGCCGCAAGGTGATAGATTTTAAAAATTCTGTGTCTCTCATGTTCCTACCTGTGACGTTTTCTTGTTACACTACTGTTTCTAAAAAAAGTGTCAAGTATTGGTCCAGTGTCAACTACTGGGTACTTTACCTTAATAGGGTTTCGTAAAATGAACGAAACCCTAAAAAGAAGTTAAAAATATTAATTTCCTGAGAAGATATTTTAAATATATGAATGCATTCAATGCCCATAGGTTTAACATTAGCGAGGGAAATTCGGAAGTTGGATGACTAACAGCCTTAACAAAGTACAATAGAAACAATATACTGCAATGCAATTAGAATATAAGTATATTAAATATTTGATAAAATAGGATTGGCCTGTACAGGGCTCCCAAATGGTCAGCCAACTGAACATGAATAATTTTTGGTGTCTACAACATTTCCACAAAAACTTACCTCAGAACGGGATTTCTGCAAAATTTGCAAGAAAAATATAAAAATAAAATTTTTCTAAGAAAATACCAGTATTCAAAAAACAGACCATTTGGAAATAATTTTTAACAATTTTTTTTTGCATAATTTAATAGTCCACAATATAGGGCAACACATAAAAAAACCAGTCACATATAATGAAAATTCAGAAAGAAATCAGCAATATAGTGAGCAATCGGCAATTTCGGTTGCTTTCTAAAAATACCTGAAAAATCAGGGATTTTCCATATATTGTCATTTTTCAGGGGTCTGTCCAGACTTTTCTCACAGGGTCCTGTTTTTGTGAAATTGTGAACAGTTTTTTATATTTGTGAAAAAATCTAGTCATAATTTTGCGAATTTGAAAAGATTGTTATATTCAGGTTCCTGTTTATATAAATTTTAACACGATCCTTTATATATGTAAAAGCTAGATAATAGGTTCATTGGCGACTTCAGCTGTTCTGTGACAGTCCAGATTGTACTTTTAAATGATTAAATTTGTAAAAGATTCAGTTTGGAGATTGAAAAGTTTTGTAGAAAGTCTATTTTTACGAAAGAATTTTGTAAAACGTCCTATTTTAAGGTGAAAAGTTTTGTAAAGAGTCCTGAGTTGAGTTGAGTATTTGAGTTGAAAAAATTTGTGATGAAGGGTCCTGTTTAGAGATGATAAATTTTGTGAAGAGTCCTTTAAAGGACCCAATTTCTTCATAAACACCCTGTTTTTTATTAACTGACTTCCAACAAAAGAATGTGTGTTTAAGGTATGTCCACACATAGCTTTTGAATGGATGCTCTGATTTTGGTCATCCTTTTTTTATTTGAATGGGCTCATTCGGATGGTTCTTCCAAGAATTAAAACATTAATAAATAGAGAAAAAATTTCAAAATAACAATGTGTAGAAAATCTCTTATCATCCAGCTACATTTAGTAAGCAACTGAAATGTAGCAGCACATTACATCATCACTCATATCTTTCTGAATTTCAGGGATGCCACTCAGAAAATAATAAAAAAAGAGGAAATTATGCATGAGGTAAAATTCATGACATTTTTCACATTTATGCATGAATTTTGTGAACTATATTGTTTACAATTAACTAAATAAATTATAAACAAAAAAATTTATCACTATTTTTTTAACTAGTTTAAAAAATGAAAGAAAACAAAAACTTTTTTTTTCTTTTTTGTAAACCTTAAACACATTCCCTCCAAATTATCTCACTCTGCATGCTGTTAATGCATCGTGCATGAAAATTTATACTATTTAGTAAATAAACAGTATTTAATATCACTTGAGGTAACCCAGCAACAGATTTAATGAGCTCAGTGATGAATTTTACATCACAACATTTTAAATCAATGGAGTGACCAGGGCTATACAAATTTGATAAAATCTGGTAGCCAGAAAAAAAAAATTACCCCCATCCTCTTCCCAGTCATTGATTTAAAGAGTTTTTTATGAATTAATTGAGAAAAAATAATAACAAGCATAGTTTAGAATTATTAGTTACATAGTTCAGAAGAGTACATATTTTAGAAAGATAACAAAAACTATGTTTTCTAATGAAACTTATAAAAATTGTAATCACTTATATTATGTTGACAGCTTATATAAATAAAGAAATCAAGATTTGAATCTCACATAAAAACTTGAGCATTTTTTAGCTTTATATAAATTTTAGATGCACAGAGGCTGGATTGACACTATTTCTTACTGTTTTATTGAAATATCCCCTCTCCCCCGAGATTCTAATCACATGAGCTGGCTATAGCTGAAAAAAATGGTGTTTTCTGTGCATGATTTGGAAAATGCCTTTTAAATTTAGTTCTTCCATTAAAAGTACAAGAGAAGAGGAAGATTACTGCTTGCCACGTACGAGTAGGGGTGAAGGAGAGAAAAAATGTCATTTGTGCTCATTTCTTATGTCAATTTTTTCACAGAAATCACCCCGAAAGATTAAATAACTTGGTCACCAGATCAAAAAACTTGGTAGCCAGTGGCAACCTGGCAACTGCATTTGTCAAACCATGGGAGTGACCCAGCGACAGATTAAATAAGCTCAATGATGAATTTTACTATTTATTACCATGACAAAAAAGATGTCTATAACAATCAAGATGAAAAAATATATATGCAAGAAATATCGAGAGGTCCTTCTTTTAGGTTTTACATTTTAATTTAACAATTTCTGACATTCATATTGTTGATGTAGAAAAATTGAGCCTTGTTGCGGCATATGTTGACATTAAATTATTAAGGATTTTTCTTTTAATACCAATGCAGAAAGCAAATTGGAAATTTTGGGGGTTTTTTCAGCAAACAATTGACAAAATTCTTGATTTTTTTTTTTCTGCGACTGATTGACAAAATTCAAGCTTTTTTTCAGCAACCAACTGCTGAAATTTAGAGATTTTTTTAAAAATGCAACTGATTAAAGAAATTTGCGATTTGTTTCCATGACAGTAAAACGAAATTTGTGATTTTTTCCCCGTATCTCGTTGACAGAATTCACAATTTTCTTCCATGACCAACTGACAAAACTTGCAATTTTTTTTGTGATCAATTAATGAAGTTCACTTTTTCCCTTACACCCGATTGATGGGATTAGCAGTTTTATTCTGTGAGCGAATGATGAAATCTGCAGTTCTATTTAGTGAGCGATTGACAAAATTCACGATTTTATTTCAAGATCACTTAACTAAATTAGAGATTTTTTCCACAATCAATGGACAAAATTTGAGATTTTTTTTGCAGAAATTGCAAATTTGATAAAAATAAATTTTAAAAAGCAGAAATCTGGCATTTGGCAGAAAAGTGGCATCCCTGGAATTTTTATGAAAATTGACTGGCCTTATAATATGATCTGCTCTAAATAGTTTACTACTAAAGTATGTGGGGGAAAAAAATTGTTATCATTTGTGTATGCACAGTTGAAAATTATTTCATACAAATTGCTCATATTCCATCAAATTTTCCATATATTTATAATCTAATTGTAGTATCTTTCTTCTGTACTTTGTCAAGTTTCCGGAAAGTGACATTATATTTGGTTGACAACTTTGCATACTATAAATGAAAAACATGTGGAAATTTCTTGAATTTTTTAAAGAAACCTTTTAGAATATATGTGTTATTTATAAACAAATGTGTTATTTATAAACAGTAATATTGTACAGAACCTATTTAGTCATGTGCTACAGCTACAGATCATTCTGAACATTTTATTTTATAGGATGTTCACAAATATTTTTTCATTCAATTTGTTGTTTATCCACTAATTATCCTTGTGACTAATCCGTTACTGAAAAAAATCTAAAGTTAAACATGGTCTCTGCATTCCTGAAGTTCCAGAAGAATTTGTTTAGATTCTGTAGATATTCGACCAAAACCTCTAAAATCGAAAGTGTCCAGTGACCTTTGCTGTTATGGTGTATATTTATATAAGAAAAGGTAACAGATATAGTAATGTCCAAAAAAGCATTTGCTTTTTAATTTTACATAGTATCTGCTTCATGCTTTGAAAAATTGAGCAGAAATCAATTTATAATTCCGTCCTCAACTGGTTATTGAAAGGGCTGACATTTAATCATTCTATAACAGATCCATCGAATATTAAATGCATGAACAATAATTGTAAAGGGCTATTCTCCATGCTAAAACAGCAAACTTATTAGAAAAGAACTTTGTAGCAAAAAAAAACTTCATTCACATATGAAATATTTCTGTTTGCATCATTGTATTCAAAATATAAAGAACTTTTACATAAAATTTGGCTGTCGATATCACTTTTAAAAAATAAGTAAAAACCTATACAAAGAAATACGATTTAACAAATAATAATAGTAATAAAAATCTACTTAGTCCAAAATTTAAAAATTGATTTAATCTACTAAAGTAAATAAACAAATAATAATAGTAATATTATTTGATTATTATAGTATAGTATTAACAAATAATAATAGTAATAAAAATCTAGTTAGTCCAAAATTTAAAAATTGATTTCTTCTACTAAAGTAAATAAACAAATAATAATAGTAATATTATTTGATTATTATAGTATAGTGTTAACAAATAATAATAGTAATAAAAATCTAATTAGTCCAAAATTTAAAAATTGATTTCTTCTACTAAAGTAAATAAAGATTGTACATAATATCTACAATCTTTAATATTAGAAATATATTTTACAAAATTGATATTTTGAAATATTATTTACAAATATATTTGGAAATAATAAAATTTATCAAATATTATTTACAATTTGTTTGTACAATTTGTTCTGTAAAAAAAATTTTAAGTGAATGACTCTCTTTGTGAAATACTATTGCAACAAGTATACTAGGACTTCCCTCAAAGGGATTAGTCTGAGTGATATTGCTGATAACATAGGGTTAACAATTACAATATAAAGAAAAAGAGCAAATTAAATGATAGAATTACAAAATATCATATATAAATTCATATACACTGTTAAAAAAATAGAAAAGAAGTACTGTTCATCAGATGTGTTGTCATATTTTTTTTTAACATGTGGCAAAGAAACTCATTTTCTTAAGCGCGTATCGCGCAAAATTTGAAAAAAAAAAAAAAACGCCGGATCTTTTAAAACGCTTTCTTTAAACTTTTTAAAGTTACATAATTGGATTTTCAGCCAATAGATTATTCTATCAAGCGTGGCTTAACGCAAATTTAATTTCATTGTTGCACCTTTTTTTTGTGTGTGAATTTAAAATTTTTCTTCCTTGATTATATTATTATTTGTATAACTGTTTATAGAAACACTTACACTTCAAACCACATTGATAGCATGCTTTGCTACAAACCAGATTGCAAAACTATAGTCTAAATCACTATTAAAGTATACAAAAAATCTTTCGATGACTTCTGTAAAATAACTTTTACATTAAATCTCCATATCGCAAAATTGAAAAATTATATACATTTCAAAGTTAAGCTTAACAGATACTTCTTGATTATTCTCTAGGAGACTCTGCACCCTGCGCCTTTACTGCGCCAATCCGCAGACTTTTCTTTTTCCTGTCTGTCTGTCTCTCCACAATCTGTCCGTTTCCCTATCCGTTCTTCTGCCCGTCTCTCTAACCGATTGTCTATCTCTCTACACGTCTCGCTACCTGTCTCTATATTTCTCTACCGGTCTCGCTACCCGCCAATCTATTTCTCTAACCGTCTGTCTATCCGTCTAACTACTTGTATGTCTAGCCGTGTCTCTATCCACTTCGCTACCCATTTGTCTATCTGTCTCACAACTTGTCTATCTGTCTCTCTACCCGTCTGGTTCTACTCCTCTCTACCCATCTTCTTACCCATCTCCGTACCCATCTACTGTCTCTCTACTCATCTGTATACCCGTCTCACTATCCATCTGTTTTTGTACCCGACTCGCTACCAATCTCATTACCCGTCAGTCAACTCGTCTCTGTACTCATCTCTCTACTCGTCTCTTTATCTACCACGCTACGCATCTCGCAACCTTTCTCGCTACATTCCTGTCTACCGGTGTCGCTACCCGTCTCGTGACCCATCTCGCTACTCCTCTGTCAACCCTCTTTTTACATCACATTCTTATTCAGCAAACAGAAATACACCGACATACCAGATCACCTGCAACTCTCCACTGCTCCCCAAATACCCCCCCCCCCGATTCCGAAGCCAAGCGAAAGCATTACTATCTCGTGTTCCGTCCTTCCATTCATTGTTCTCATTATCACTGGTGGTAGTGATTTATCTCTCATGTCATCTTATGAAGAATTTTAAACGGTCAAACGTAATAGAAAACTTTTCTTCACAGCCGGAAAATAAAAATATATAGTTTTTTTCCACAATCATGTATTCGGCAGGAAATCCGCCAGATTTCCGCCAAATTTCGGAAGTAAAAGGCTAAATTACCCGCCATCAGCCAGATTGAAAAATTTCCCCGCCGGACCAGACAGAAATCCGCCAGATCTGGCGGAAAATCCGCGAAATCGGCAACACTGAGTCGAACACCGCCGGCCTTGCTTCCTACGCTATGAAGCGATTAGCGGAGTGGTGCCTTAACCACTCGGCCACGGAGGCCCCAAAATAATTAAAAAATTGTAGAAAAACGCATATTTTAAATAAATAAACAACAGACGGACGGATCTGATGGGTTGGCTGGTTGAGGACATCACAGAACAGACAGAACGTAATGTGAGTCTATGGTTGTGTTCACGATACATCAATCGGAGCTCCCGATTACAAGGTGATAATAAATATGTAGGTTTAAGAGCCGCTGTTATAAAAAAAAATCGTCATTTAATGAATGATAAAATGCTATTGAAGTTTTTATTATAAACACGTTTGACATATTTAAATTCAGATAATTTTTGCCTTGAGGTGTGTGGGAGGGGGGGGGGGCAGAAAAAAACCGCTCGTATACGCCATCTACTGGAGAAGTGATATAACTTTTCGCTTCAAGAAAATCTCGTTCAAGCACATTGCTATACATGTATTTTTAATTTGTTCAAAAGGATTTTTTTCCCCAAATTCACATTTTATGTGACATTAGTGTTCTGCGTTATATGACAAGGTAAAAAAATAACCGAATTTGATTATCTAAAACTTTCAAACGCGATTACAATTTAAAAAAATGATTTCAATGGCACTTTATCGTTAGTTAACCATTTAGCGGGCGGTGGTCACAAAAAAGGACACCTAATTTTAATTCCAAAACTGACAAACGGCACCAAGAATATTTAATTAAAATTTTCCTTTTATAAAGTACGAGAAAATCAGCAAGTTTTTCTTTTCTAAGAAAATCGTTTGTAAAATTTGTGTCAGACCATTATATCATTATTTTACGAACAGAAAGCCGTAGCCGGAAAGGATTAAAGGGACAATTTTCCTGTACCGACAGCTGCGATTAGCACCAAGGCAACACTAGTTATAGGGCTTGCTCATTCATTCTTATAACGTCACAAAGGCTGGGATTACGGTGCCTCGCTCTACCGTATCTTACGCTCGATCGTAGGATAGGCGTTCCTGCGATCAGTCGTAACTTCGTATTACGGTGCCTCAGCGTAAGTCCTCGTGCTTCGGTGTAAGTCCTCCTGCAGTCAGCCAATCAGAGGCCGCAGTTACATTTGTTTCGGTTGCGCGCGCATCCACTTGCGTCTTAACTTACGGCTGCTTCGAAGCTGTCGTAAGATCGCGAGGCACTGTAATGCCGTTTACGTTTTGTTTATATCGTAAGTCTCTAAGTTGATCTTAAGCGAGGCACCGCAATCCCAGCCAAATAGTGGCTGGCCGCGACCAGCGATTGGTACAAAAAGACACGCCCATCGTTTTGTGCCAATCGCTGTATGTCTTTCGTCGCGGCCAGCCACCATACGCTACCGAAGTGTGACGTCATTTATCTCTTGTCGTCTGCTCCGGTCACACGAGACTCACAGACGCATAGGAAAATTGTTTTAAAAAATCCTATTAAAAAAATATATTATTTTTCTATAACTTTTATGTCTTGATTTGGATACTTTGATATAAGAGGTATCATTTGCGTAGGTGTGATTAAGGTATTTTTTAGCTCAGATTAGTGTAATTTAAAGGCTGAGATTGCGGTGCCTTGCTTTCTTAAATCTTACGCTCGATCTTAGGATGGGCGTTCCTACGATCTATCTTAACTTCGTATTGCGGTGGTGCCTCATCGTAAGTCCTCCTGCTTAAACGTAAGTCCTCCTGCAGTTAGCCAATCAGAGGCCATAGTTCGATTTGTTATGGTTGCGCGCGCATACACTTACGCTTCGTCGTAAGATAGCTTTCTGGTTAGCGTAAGAACGCGAGGCACTGCAATACCGATTACGGTTTGTTTATATCGTAAGTCAGACTTACGCCAAACATTGATCTTAAGCGAGGCACCGCAATCCCAGCCTTAGTGTTATAATTTCAAATCGCTAATTCTTTGATCCTTCATCATACCAATGTACGATTTAGGGGTGGCGCCATCTAGGAAATGATTTTTAAATAACTTGTAAATAAGCAACTTTTTACTGAATATTAATCAGTTAAAATTTTTTTTAGAGTAGTAAAAAATTAATACTTTAATGATCTGATAATAAAATATTAATTTATGATTTTTCCTTGCGTAATGGTGGATTTTTTTTTTATTTAGTAAACCTTAGAAACTAAAAAGCGTTATTGCTACATTTCTTTTGTATACATATTTATAAATATGACAGCCAGATTTGAAATGTGAGAATGCTAAAATTCGAGGATTATTCTATCTACTTTTAAAATCATGTTTTCTTATAAATTTTCCTTTAATTGTTATTTTGGATAGATTTATTAGCTTTTTTTTTTTTTCAAATTAAAAATTATAACATTTCTGAAGTATTTTTGTGTTACAATAATTTGAGGGGGGAGTGGGGGATAAAGTGTTTATGAGATTCTTAAACGTGAAAAATCTGTAAATGTTTTAACAGATTATATATATATATATATATATATATTTTATTGATTTCCATTCCTCAAAACTGATATATGATATAGGTATGCCACAGATTTTTGTACTTAGCCTTTTGTACTAAATCCTTATAGATACTTTTTTTTAGGTAGCTTTCAATACAAAAAAGTATAAAGCTACCTATTGCAGCCGTTCGGAGGAAAGCAGTTCCGGAAAATTTCGATATATTTTCACCGATCATGACCCCCAGACCCCAAAACCACCCTCCGTTCAAATGTTGATTTATATATATATATATATATATATATCTCCATATATATATATATATATATATATATCTGACCTATGTCATACGATAACGCTCGTATTTATAAATCAATTTTGATGAAACTACTTGTGTGTATTAAGCTCACCAATGTCTCGACCGAGTTCGTTGGCCAGCTTGGTCCGCCATTTTGTTTCAAGATGGCGGCCATTTAAAAATTTAAAACTAAAATAAATGTACAAAAAAGTTTAAAATTCAAATTTATTTTTTAATTAAGTGTTAGGCCTTGATATAAGGATTCCAGAGCATTTTTTGTTTTACCTCTATCTTAAAAAATGGCTGAGATAGAGCAGTTTGAAATTCTAGGGTGGCTGACATTTTGAAACAAAACAGCACATTAACGCGATTACTCCCAAATTATTTTCTTTCATTGTTGTAATAATTTTCTCAATCATACGCATGAAACTATATATTCATATCCGTTAGCGCCAAATTCTCGCCGAAATTGGCGACATTTGGCGAAATATCGCCAAATTTGGCGACCAAAGTAAGTCTTCATAAATGAAGCCAATTTGTCTATTGCTCAATAATTTGGCGAATTTCTTATTCAAATTCAGTATTAACGAATCTTTTGTAAGCGTTTTCTTTGCATTTTAACTTGCTGTTTTCGTGTAACATTAGCTAAAATTTTAAAACGAAGATATGGGAAAGCTACCTTTTCCTCCCGGTACAGGCCGGAAGGACTTTTTAATTCAAAGTCATAGCTTAATATTTAAAAACTTGAGAAAAAAAAACTAATTAATTTAACGAAAATAGCCATGAAAAAAAATTATAAGCAAGTATGATTTTTTTAGCCTGTTAAGAATTCGTTTGAAAAAAGAAATCATGTTTGCTTATAATTTTTTTTCATGGATATTTTCGTTAAATTAATTAGCCTTATTTTAAATTAAATGTTATGACTTTAAATGAAATATATATATATATATATATATATATATATATATCTATAAGGATTTAGTACAAAAATCTTCGGCATACTTATATCAGTTTTCAGGAATGAAAATCAATAATTAATTTACAGTTCAGAAATATGCCTCATATATATATAAACTGTTAAAACATTTAAAACTTTTTTAAGAATCTCATAAACGTTTTATCCCCCCCCCCCTCCTCAAACTATCGTAACAAAAAAGTACTTTAGAAATGTCATATTTTTTAATTTAAAAAAAAAAGGCTAATAAATTTATCTAAAATAACAATCAAAGGAAAATTTATAACCAAACATGATTTTAAAAATATATAAAATAATACCCGAATTTTAGCATTCTCACATTTCAAATTTGGCTGTGATATTTATAAATATGTATACAAAAGAAATATAGCATTAACGCTTTTTAGTTTTAAAGGTTTAATAAATAAAAAAAAATTTCATCATTACGCAAAAAAATCATAAATTAATATTTTATGATAAGATCATTAAGGTATCAATTTTCTACTACTCTATAAAAAAATTTAAATGATTGATATTCAGTAAAAAGTTACTTATTTACAAGTTATTTAAAAATCATTTCCTAGATGGCGCCACTCCTAAACCGTACATCGGTATGATGGTTATGATGCTGGATCGGAGAATTAGCGATTTGAAATTTTAAAACTAAATTACAGAAATCTGAACTAAAAATACCTTAATCACACTTACGCAAATGATACCTCTTATATCAAAGTATCCAAATCAAGGGATAAAAGTTTCAGAAAAATAATATTTGTGTTAATATGTTTTTTTAAAACAATTTTCCTATGCGTTTAACATTAGGTGCTGGGTCTCCTGTGGCCGCAGCAGACGAAAGTAGAGGAGTGACGTAATCACTTCGGTGGCGTATTGTACCGTCATGATAATGAATGAGCAACATTGGCGCACTCACGGGGGGGCCAAGGGGGCTGAAGCCCCCCCACCCCCCCACTGAATAAGGAAGTAACTATATAAAGTTTCCTAAAATTATATATATATATATTTTTGTTAAAGGTTTTTAAAAAAATTTCAAAAGCTTTGTATCTCATTTCAGCTTTATTCTCAAATTTTTTTGCCATTTTTGACATACGTTAAGCATTAAGACTTATAGCGGTACTCTCTGATTCTCCCGGGTCTTGGTACACATCCATCATCCATATTCTTAGCACGGTCAAGCGGATTCAAGTCCAAACAATGGTGGTATTTCTTCTACGTTGTACATCTGTGTAATGGACAATACGACCCATTCAAGGTCAACAAAAATTTCAGAGGACACTCCTTTTTTTTCTAAATCTATCCCACATTTCTAATAAGGCACATGTGCTTATGGGAGTCTGCTTTTCTTACCTATTTTATTAGTACTTCTGGGTATACACTGTTTTTTCAGCATCATTCGTGCTAAAATATTTAACTCAACGCGTAAAAAAGTAATCATAGTTTTAAATTTTATATTTGGAGGATTTATTAAAGCTCGTGAAAATCATCTAAGATTAGAAGAATTCACCAGCACTTCATCACTAAAATTGTAAACATACATATTAATTTCTTTCTAAGGATAATTACACTAGTATATTCTTAATTATAAAGTTTCAAATTTATTAATAGCCAAGAGAGGGCAGATCCGGCGGTCTGCCCCTCCCTCCTGTGCCGAACAAGGTACTGATTTACTGAATCATGGACACAAACAACAATAAAAAATGCTAAGACAAAATTGCAATGAATCGGTCAAGAATTCCGTTTAATTCTTGTTCATACAGGTTTTTGCTTTAGAAGGTAAACTTTCAAGGTGTTTCTTCTGCTGAGGCCATGGAATGTTTGCGATCAAGACAATATTACGTTTTAGACAAGTTTCATTTACACAAGTTAAACAGTATGGGGTTATTTACACAAGTTTTCCGTATACAGTTTAAACCGTATACGATACCTGTGTAAATGAAACTTGTCTATAGAGGAATATTATCTAATCGCAAACATTCCATGGTCCCATCGAAAGAAACACCTTTAAAGTTTACCAGCTAAGACGGAAACCTGTCTAAAGTAGAATTTCTCACCGATTTATTAAAGTTCCGTCTTAGCATTTCTTATTGTTTTTGTATCCACTGTATCCAAGCCAAAGAAGACTCCATATTATAAAATTAACTGTGTTTTCCTATTCACAATAGATGTAAATTGTCGTGTTAACAGTTGTCAGTTCACAGGCTATCAAAGCCTAAGAACTAATGGCCCGCCGGTTCTGTATGTACGTAATGCGATAACTCTTGATAGAACTAACCGTTTTGCTTCAAATTTTGTATATAGGTTCATTGTGATAAGGCGCTTCCCTGATTAGTTTTGGGGGTTCATTGGTTAAGTGTAAAGGGGGGGGGGCTATTCCCGCCCTTAATTTACATAAATGGGTTTTTCATGCAGAATTATCCTATTTTCTTCAAATTTTGTAGATAGGTTCATTGTGATAAGGCTATTCCCTGCTTAGTTTTGGAGTATCATTAGTTAATTATTAGGGTATGGGGGATGATCCCCCCCCCCGTTAATATATTGTCAATTTCTTTATTTTTCGAGAGTTTATTTCAAATTTTTTGAGATAAGTGTATAATATACAATTAGTGTGAAAAGCCTGTGAGCTCAATGCCCTCAGTTTAACTGGGCAGGTTTCTCTTTATTTTTTAACTCACAAGCTATCAAAGCCTGAGAGCTAATGCGCCCACAGGTTCAATATGTACGTAAGTATATATGTACGTAACACGATAACTCTTGATAGAAATATCAGATTTGCTTCAAATTTCGTATATAGGTTCATTCTGAATCATAGGTTCTATCTGATTCAGAATCTGATAGGTTCTATCAGATAGAACCTTCTGATCAGGCGGTTTCCTGATTCGTTTTGGGAGCTCATTGGTTAAGTATAAAGTGGGAGGGAACGGCGACTAATCCCTCCCCCTTAATTTATATAAATGGATTTTTCTTGGGAATAATCAGATTTGCTGCAAATTTGGTATACCTGTTTATTCTGATAAGGCGCTTCCCTGATTAGATTTGGAGGTTCATTGGTTAAGTATAAAGGGTAAGAATGAGGGAGATAATCCCCTTCCCTCTTAATTTAGCTAAATGGGAATTTCATGCAGAATTATTCTTTGAAATAAGAGTATAATATACGCAATCAGTGTGAATAGCCCCGTGAGGCTAACGCCATCAGTTTAACAGGGCACTTTTCTTTTCTTTTTTTAATTAAAAAAAAGTTTTAAAAATAGAATGTTCATAATATTAATTAATTAATATAAGTGTAGTTTGCCCCCTGTAAATACACAGCGGCAAAAAACCGTTGACACTGAAAAATAAATAAGTAGATAACATTTTCTGTCATTCATATCAAAGTTCTATTTATAGTAACAGGCTAACTATTTTATTATAAAATTATATTCCTCTATTTTCTTTACAAAATGTTTCATTCTGTTCATTTATGATAAATAATATACGTTTTAGCAATGTTCAAACTCAAACGATTTCGAATTACTGATGATAAAGCAGAGACGCACAAGAACAGTCATCATAATTTCGTTGCTGCACTACAACGAATACCGTTCTAAAATTATTATTACGCAAAATATTATATTACAGAATATGTAAGATTTATATCATAAAATAAAGCATTTTTGTAAAAATTTTTAGTAATCGTAAAGTATAAAAGAAAAAAGTAAAAAAGCTGCACATATCCATAAATAATTAACAAATTTTCTATCATTGATTGATATCAGAAGTGATTATAGTAAATTTCAGCGACTGTTGCAGTGCGCAAATGCAGCTGGTCACTTGATCACCGACTCATGAGTGTCATATAAATGTACTACAGATCTGCACAGGCCGGAATTTCGAGGCCCGGTCCGAACGAAATCTATCTTGACCCGGTGCAAAAGTTAAAAGTTCGGCCCAGCCCGTAGAAAAATCCAAGAAAACAGGCCCGGCCGTGACAAAATCAGTTAAATCGGACCCTATCCGGTTCGCTCAATTTCTATAAAAGAAATTCTATTTTACTTAACATAAAATTAAGAATATTGCATACATATTTTTGGAAAAATTTTACAATATATTTTAACTTATTTATCTAGTTGTTTACAACTTGTTTTACAAGACAGAAAAAGCAAAATAGCAACATTAATGATTACTTAGATTTTTCAGCCTTCAAATAACGATCCATTAAAAAAATTACTGTAGGTTTAGAATAAAAGAGAAAAAGAGGGTTCAAAAATCATAACTTTTAAGCTGTGTAAAAAAGTAGATTTTTGAAAATATTTCTTTCTAATTTATTAAGGCTCAAATCGAATGAAGCTACTTTCTGACACATTTCTAAGTTCAATTTTCTTCGGCAATGCATAAAATGGACAGGTGTTCTTATTCAGAAACTATGTAATCAAATAGTGTTTTCCTTTATCTGATAAATGCAAAATATCTTTCAGAAAAAATTAGGAAAATTGGCGTTTTGAATTAAATTTCCGGACGCGATAGCACGGTAAAGGAGAAAAACCTATCGACACAAGAGAGGAATACTTATTCTCGGTAAGTTATTTATTTATCAAAAAATGGAAAATAGTACTCGATTCCAAATTGCTTAAAAAGTCAGGCCTGTCAATTTTATGCCTTTACAGTTAGAAATAAGTCAGAAAATGTTTCGAAGAGTTTCGTGTAGTTGAGCTGGGAATTTGAGAATCACTTAAAGTATATTTTCACTGAATCAGTTAACAGCAATTTATTGTTTCTATTACTATTTTGACAAAACAAACTGCTTGAGCACAATTAAGCCTTGTTCCGACCCAGCTTGACTGTATATAAAAGAATTTAAGCCTGATCTCGGCTCGGTCCGAGTCTGCTAAAACTAGAGTTGCAAAGTCTAGAAAAAACCCTGTTTAAACCTGGGAATAAACAGGGTTTTTTAGAAATAAAGAAGGTTTTTCAGAATAAACCAGGTCTTTTGGGAATAAACCGGGTCTATTGGAAATAAACCTCGGAATAAATCGATTTTTTGCAATTCTAGCTAAAACAATAAAACTTGGACTCGGACACGATGTAAACATCCGATGCCGATCTCTACGCTTGACATGTTATATTACTCTATTGATGATGTTGCCAAACTAGCGTCACCTCGTGAAGCAGATTTATACTTATTCTTGCGAACGTCATCATCAAATTTCACCGGCTTCGTTTAAATTTTATATCGGGTCGGTTAAACGTAAAATTAATTTTTAAATTGGTAGTGATAGTGACGGTGACGGTGATAAACTGATTTTCATTCAAAGACGAAAAAAAGAGTGTTAAATGTATATCTTTCGAATATTCTTATTTTGATGATGCATGAAAACAACTGAAGTTTCAACAAATAAAAATCTAGAAATCATCACGGCTCACGGGTACGAGGCCCATACCCGACCCGCGAGCCCATTATATTTTTTCCGGCTCGGTTATTTTGTCAATCGGCCAGGCCAGGGACGGCCTACCAAAAATCTGTAGGCCCGGCCTGTTTTAAAGTTTACCTTCATTTTACAGGGTACGGGCCTCGGGTGAAGCCCGGGACCGTGCACACCTCCAAAATGCACTACCCCCCCCCAGACCGAAATCCTGGGTGCGCCACTGATGAGCAACCCCGGTATCTAGTGTAGCCCTGTTAGCACCCTCTTCTCTTTAGGCCTTTTTAAGTGCCACAGGACAAGTTAAAATACATGTAATGTAATATGCTCGCACAAGATTTTCCTGAAGCGATAACTTATATTTTTTTCTCCACCAGATGCCGTATGAAATCTTACTTTTCTGTGGCTCAGAATAGTATGGAATTAAGAATAGACAGGAACTGACATATCCCCCCAAAAATGAAGTTTCAACTATAACCGGTTTCGCTCGTTCCACCAAATTGTGACAACCAAAACATTCCTTCTGACAACGTTAGTGAGTGAGATTTAAGCCATAGTTTTAATTTTATTATTATAAAACAATGGGCTCGTGTGTAGTATACGGCTGCAAAAATAGGTTTAGCAAGAAAATTCCTGGGATAACATTTCATCGTTAAGTAATTTATTTTCTTTTTAAAGACGTAATTACTTGATGTATACAAAGCTATCCAAATGGAGGTGCTGGGTTCAAACCCCTGTCGCGCTCGTCCACCTAACCGTTCGGAGTTTTCCGTGATTTTTTTCGAACCTTGCCGTAAATACGGGTTAGGATCCCTTAAAAAGGCACCCCACGAGGGGCACTCTACCAGGGCCTATATCCCTCGTGTAGATAATCAGCCGTCACAAAATCAACCAACCAATCATGTCGGACAATCCTGTTTCAGCTTTAAATAGATATCTTTTTAAATGGACAATATTTACTTAGTTAGTTTTAAACACCAAAATTAAAAACTAAAAGAATTACTGGAAGAGGTGGGGGGGGGGGGATTGCCTCTTCTAACCCTACTGAAATGGTGTCTGTTATCGAACATCGAACTGGCATTTTACCATATCGGACAATCCTTTAGCTTTTACTCATAAATACATATTGTTTAAAAGCACAATATTTACTTAGTAGTTTTAAACAACAAAATTAAAAACTAGTTAGTTGGTAGATTGTTTGTTTGTAAATATGTCCTTTCTTTATAACTAGATTATGCGCATCTAGTGTTTCTCCCGTTACTTCTTGATTCTGCAGCGGCTCAGTGGACACATCCATGAGACTGGCAGAAAGGAAATGGACATTTGAACATTTGAAGGAGTGTTGCTTTGAGACCTATAGAGGCTGTTAAAGGCTACACAGGCTGTTGTCTCGAATGATCCATATATTCTTTATTCACAGAAACAATTACATAAATCTTCTTAGACGAGATAGCCACAAGAAAATTTACAACACCAGAGAGTTACAACCAAAAGCTGCACAAAGTGCGTGCAATGGAGCTGACAGGAGTCAAATCCACCGACCTGATTTCTACGCTCTCAAGTGATTAGCGGAAAGGTGTCTGAACCACTCGGCCACGGAGGCCCCAAGGGAATAGAACTTCGGATATTTAATATGGACTTTACGAGAGGCAACAGCCACACCTCCGCGGGTATACACCAACACTACCTACAGATCTATATGTGGCGTTGTATATACCCTACGAAAAAGACTGTTTATTGGACGGCGAGGAAGCAATATTCTTCAATCCCACTGATGTTTACTTTGAACTTTGAAGGAGTGATGCTTTGAGAGCTTTAGCTACAAAGACTCGAATGTATTGATGTTTATTTTACAGACACGCAGCTGACGTGACATGGATAACGTCCAAGGTTAACGAAAAAAACAGGCTGCTGCACTACGGTACGCGTTAGTCATTTTTCGAACCGGCCCCACCAATGGTTGAGAGGTTCTGCTCTCAGAGCTGGGCAGTGCTGGGTTCAAACCCCTGTCGCGCTCGTCGAACTAACCGTTCGGAGTTCCCCGTGGTTTTCTTCAAACCTTGCCGTAAATACGTGTTAGGGTTTCTTAGAAGAATAGTAGGGTAATTTAGGAGTCCCTCCCCCCCTCTACTTGCAGAACGGTCACTCTTTTTCTCTTTAAATACATCAAATTTTACATTTTTATAAATAGAAATTTTAAATTAAAATAAGATAAATAAGAAAACTTGAATGCTGAACGTATTAAAAGACACCTGTGGAGTTCGTGCTTAAAAGAAGGCTTACAGAACTAATCGTGATTGTAAAAAAGATCGAACAAGGAAAAAAAAACACCAAAACTTAGCCAAGCACTTTAGGTTTACTAGAATCCCAATCCCAGAATTATCGAAGAACGAAAGTAACTTCTTATGCTACTTCTAGTAGTTTCCTAGTTCGATGGTCGTGCTTAATCTAGTTATTCCGATATCTATAGTTCTTGACCGGCAGGTATTTTGATCGGACTCTCATACTAAAGAACAAGACTAGACTGGGTAACACCAGTTCTGCATATGAGAACGATTGAAGTAACTCTGAGCGTGTTTTTCTCCTCCTTCCAATATGACGGTCAGTGCGAGAGCAGTCAAACTCAAACTAGGAATTATTAAAAATAAAATAACATGTACGTAATCCAAAGCGATTGAGGTGATTCCTGCTTTTGATTATGAGTAATATCGTTAATTTCAAACGAATTCTGAACTCTTATTTAGAATTTGTTTACGAATTTCACTCACATGAAAATCTGAGAGAGCCCTCCATGGCCGAGTGGTTAAGGCACCACTCCGCTAATCGCTTGCGGGCATAGGAGTCAGGGCGACAAGTTCGACTCCAGTCACCTCCATTGCACACACATTGTGGAGGTCTGGGCTGTAATTCTTCAGTGATATTATTTCTTTGTGTCTATCCAGTCCTCTTCACGATGATCACTTATAAGCGGATATTTGTATCAAGCACACAAGTCAGATTGTTTGTTTGTTTGTTTATTGATAACATACATCTGACTTGTGTGCTTGACATCAAGTGCCCGCTTATAAGTCATCGTCAATATACAGGGACGAGATAGTCACAATGAAATTTACAACACCAGAGAGTTACATCCGGAAGCTCCACAAAGTGTGTGCAATGGAGCTGGCGGGAGTCGAACCCGCCGACCTGACTCCTACGCTCTCAAGCGATTAGCGGAATGGTGTCTTAACCACTCGGCCCACAAGTCAGATGCATGTTCTCAATAAAATAAACAAACAAAACAAATCTGAGAGAACAAAAATATCAGCTGTCTAGATTGCTCCTGTTGCCAGTTGTTTGGGGTAATAATAAACCATTTTGATGAAGTAAAAAATAATTTATTTTGCAAAAATCTATAATCAAGCAGTAAAAATGTTTTAAATATCAGTTAGATTAAATGTTATTAAATGATACTGAAGTATTCTTGAAAAAAAAAAAAGTATATCTTCAGTTTTCTTAGTGATTTTAAGAAATACAAGTCTATGCCAATAATAAGAGAAATACCTTTATCATTACTACTCCAATGTTAAAATTCAATATTTTAAACTAGTTCTTTATTGTATTAATTTCAGTAACTTAAAATCTATATTTAAATATTCTTATATAAAAAGATAAAATTAGGAATAAAAAAAATGCAAAGACAAAATTCATTATTATCCCCCGCCCTCATAAAAAATCTGTTATTATAATTAATTTTAATTTCTTATCAAAACAAAATTTATACTTATAAATTCGTTAGATTTTGTTTATCCACATTTGTTTAACCACATTCGTTAGATTTTGTTTATTATTATGTTACGTCTGTCCGTATATAATAGCGCAAAAACTACCCAACCGAATGGTTTGAAATTTAATATATATAATCGTTGCAGAATTTTGTGGAGTCATTTCAAATTTTATGAAAATCGAATCAAAACTTAAAAAGATAAAGATAAAAGTTTTCTTCATTCTTTTAAATCCTATCATACGTAATTAATTCAATGATATCCCATGATAGGTAATGATTGTAGGTTGCCATGGTGATTACGTCCTATTTAAGATGGATTTCTATTACTTCCGTATTACTGAATTTAAAAACTGAATTTGTATACTAAAATTGTTTAATTATAGCAATCCTATAATCTTACTGACAGTTTCAGGAGAAATAGATATTAAATGGAAAAAGAGTCTAAATATGGATTTCAAGTTCTGAAATTTTCAAAGCTAGGCCCAAAGCTAGGTTTTCCATTGGAATTTTCAGTAAATGTCAACAACAGATAAAATGTTGGCAACTTAAAAGGAACTTATTTTATTACGGAAATGAATCATATCATAATAATGATATAATTCATTTCACTGAAATAATAATAAGGATTTTTTTACACTGTCTTGTATTGGATATTTGTGCATAGTATAATTTTAATGTAACAGATTTGTAATTAATTGTTTGTAAAAGTGTATTCAAACTTAATTTCATAAAATAAAATTAATATCTATAATATGAAAAACTGCACATAAAATAAATTTTGTATTCATGCATTTTTGCATAATACTGCCACAGCTTTTGCCCCAAGATCCGATTATTTATAAAGCTAGTTGTAATACGAATGCACTTCATTTATCATGATTAACGTACAATTTCCAACTTGTATAATTTTCCTCTCTTTAGCAAGTCGCAGACGAAAAGCGGGGATTTCTCTCTGAGAAATGGCATAAGTCTCCGGTTTCACACTATCTGCAATATAAAACTGATATTTTTTGAAAGAAAAATTTAAAAATTTTAATTGATACCTTGAAAGTTCTGGTTCGATATTTTCGAAAATATTTTTTTTTTCACCCCAGAATTAAAATTTTCGTGCTGATAGACAGATTATTCAAGGTGTTTCCGAAAAGGGGACTTCTATGAGAATCTGGAAGCGCAGCTCTTTACGGCAACCTTGAACTTCGTCGAAATCGAAACAGTTGTGTTATCAGTTTGGATAAAAAAGTTCCTTTTAGCTGAGTTTCTGTGTAATTTTTAATGAGTTTTTAGGGATTTTAATTAATATTTCCAGTAATTAACGCCGTATTCAAAATTTTATTATTTGTCGTGTGACAGAGGGGTATTCAGTTGTAAGTACACAAAATTTCAAGTCTCTAACTTATACAGTATCCGAAAACGGACTCTGTGACGGACACACAGACACAGAAGTGAGACGAATAGGGTTTCGTGAGATGAATGAAACCCTAAAAAGCAGGTAAATAAAGATTTCGCGACATAAATCATATTTTTTTCATGAGTCCCCTGAAAAGATCCGCTCGGCCCTGCCCGTGATTATCTAGGGGAAAGGGAAAACTTTGAGATAAAATAATCAAATATGGGATAGCCTAAGATACATGGCTATCATTATAAATGGGCACTGTGGTTTCACGCTCATAAATTGTTAATATGGTGAGCAAAATATCTGGGCCCTGTGTGTTTCTCAGCCATATATCATTAATACAGCAATCCTTATAACGGGGACCTGTAAATTTTGCGCGCATAAATTGCTAAAATGACAATTTTAACAGAGCTTTGTGGGTTTCATGCCTATCGATTATACGGCAATCACTATAACGAGCTCATAAATATGGCAATCAGTATTTATATCTTTACTTCCAAACAATTTATTTTGTGAAGAGGAGGAAATGTACTATGTTTTGAATTAAAATTGAAATCCGATCACTAAAAGACGAAAAGCACAAATACAATTTATAAAATATGAAACATAAAACAAAGAAAAACAACTTTTTCTTGAAAAAATGTCACGCAAAATATCTAATTAAAAATCAGCTATAGTTGTCTTATTCATATAATGTGCCATAATCGGGTTCATAGCCGATGTTGGTGACAAAATGCATGTTTAATTACTGTTTTAGAAGATTTATTATCCCGAATTCCATTCTCCTACCTAAAACTACTGGTGAGATATGACGAAAAGGCAAAATGCATAAAACTTTCTATTTCTCATTTAACTCCCTTAGTGGTTGAATTTCTAAAATCGGTGAAATATGTGTTTAACTATTTTTTAGTACATTTGTTAGCCTGAATTTTACGTTCCTGCCTAAAACTGTTGCTGAGATATTGCAAAATTACCTAAAATTTTCGATCTCCCATTTAACGCTTTAGTGATTGATTTTCTAAAATTGCTGGAATATGTGACTGTTTTTTTAGTAGATCTGTTAGCCTTTCATGTTCCTACTTAAACCTATTGCTGAGATATGGCGCAATGACCTAAACATTTTGATCCCCATTTAACACCTTAGTGATTGATTTTCTAAAATCGCTGGAATATGTGTTTAACTGTTTTTTAGTAGATTTGGTATCCGGAATTTCACGTTCCTACCTAAAACTGCTGGTAAAATTTGGCGAAATGACTTAAAACTTTCGACCCCCTTAGTGGTAGAATCTCTAAAATCGCTGGAATACGTGTTTAACTATTTTTTTAGTAGATTTGTTATCCTGAATTTCACGCTCTTATCTAAAACTACTGCTAAGATATGGCAAAAAGTCGAAATGACCTAAAACATTCGACCCACCACGTAACCCCCTCAGGGGGTGAATTTTCAAAAATCCTTTCTTACTGGGTGTCATTGTATAAGGAACATGCTTTCCAAATTTCATTGTCCTAGCCACAGGGCCTGATTTAAGCAGGGGCATGCGGATGAGGGGCAGTTGCCCCGCCCCCCCCTCTCTGGGCTTAATTAGGATTTTTGTTAAAAGGGTGCAAAATGGTTTAAATTGGCCAAAAATCCCCAAATTCTTAGATTTTCAAAGATTTAGGGAATGGAAGATTTAGATCTCCACTTCCACCTTCTGCTTCCTGTGCCTCATGTCCCCTCCTCCCCAAAAGGAACAATCTACTTCATCAGAAAAGTAATGTTATAAAATTTTATACAAAAGTACTTTAGAGCATGAGGAATGAAGTAACAACATAACAAGTGTTGAAATTTGTTGCTATTGCAATTGCCATTAGTATAAGTGTATGCCTGCACTTGTCTTTCTTTATTATTGAATCACCCAAATGCATGCTGATGCAACACAAATATTAAATTTTATAATGTGGTAAAAATTTTTATATTATAACAAATAATCAAGAGAGACTGATAGATCTGTATTTACACTTCAAAAGGTCACATGAGTCGTTATATTCCTATAAAAAAAATAGTGTTCTGTCATCTGTTAAAGTTGTGACCATCTTTCTTCTGATATCCTGTGTACATATGTAAATAGTACTTGGTTTGAAATTTATGTATACATACAATAGGTATGAAGTTTAATACTAGTCACTTCAACATAATTCCCGAAGAATTTCCGTGGATAGATAGAAGGATGGGGGGGGGGGGGCAGAATGATGCTTGCCCTGGGGCCCCAGATAGTCTCGGTTATCCCTCTAGGAACCCCCCGAGGTACCAAGAGCACCGGGGGAAAAGCAATTTCCGTGGGAGATGGCCCTGACTAGTTATGGGTCTCTGGTTGCTCTTGTGAGCTCCAGAGGTAGCCCAAAACGAGGATGTCACGGTTTGGATCTCAGGGACCGAACCTGCCCCAGACGCCTCGACGCACCAAATTGGTGCGCCCGCACTGAGCGGGACCTATCGAAACGGCTGGTTCATTCAGGAAAAACCCCTGCGATGATCTGCATAGATTGAAAGCAATATTAATTAGTTGATCCCTCTAGGAGCAACGGTTGAGGCTCGGCGTTGATTATAAGTCAGTCAGGACATGTTCTTTTATAAGTATAGATGTCTTAAATGATGGTCTTCAAGTAATAAAGCAGTAAATTAACAAATTTCTAAGTGATTTTTAATTATTTATCTTCTTTTGAAAAAAAAATAATTAAAAAAAAGTAAAAAAATAAATATTATTTTGTTATGATTCACAAATTATTAAGATGCAATAAAAGTTTAACAGTAATAAAAAAAACCACTCATCTTTCTTTTGTTAATAAAAAATTGTATTTTCAAAACAATTTTTAATACTGCATGGTTTTTTTTTTTTGACTGGTTTTCAGCTTTACAAATCTCACAGTGTAACGAAATGTAATGATTTTTATAAAAATAATGCACTTCACTTAAAACACTTGTATTAATTTTAATAAAATCTACATTCTGTATTTTGTTAGTAAAATTCTGAATATAAACTTCAGCATTGGAAATCTTGTAAAATAAAAGGAATGATTTTTATAAAAGCAATGTAATCATTGCAATTTATTTACAATATTTCTCATAAATAATCAACTGAGATACTGCATTTACGAAAAGAAAAATGTATACGCTTACATTTATGTTTAAATAAATAAATTATGTTTAAATAAATATAACTCTTTCACTAATTTTTATTTCTTTTACCTCCAACAGAAGTAGCAATAAAAGATCTGCTCCTACAAATATGGCCACTCGGTTACAGTGAGCGCTCATATTAAAAAATTTGATTCCGGGGAGTCCGCTTGAAAAAAACTTCAAGGTAAGTGACCTAACTATCATAATGTGAACGCAACGCATAGACAAACAGAAATAAAGACACTCTACTCCAGTGCCATCTTCCGTACTTTATTAAAAGCTTTATTGCATTATGACGTCACACAAGGACTTCGAAACTTCCCAAAACCTTTTAAATAGCTTTCTGTACCGTGTTTTTAATGAAGTTTTTACCTTCTCAACTCGATTTCTCAGGTTGAGAAGAACAATTACTGTGTGTCATGGTTTCGCATCAGAATTGTTTGAATTTAATATTATTTATATTTTTTCTTGAATTAGTTTTGTAATTGTAATCATGGAACCGGAAAATATCGATAATTAAAAATGTGTGGTCTAATATGTTTCAGTACTTTGGTGATAAATCTAGTTAAAAATTTATCATAGATTTGACTAGTGCAGATTTTTAGTTTTATTTTCGTTTAATGAGCGAGCCAAAGATGAGTGATGCTAGTTGCTCTTCACATTTTATCTTTATATTTTTAACTGAAATAAATGTTTCGAAATGACTTAATTTAAATTTTGCTTCTTGGAAGATTCTAAGTTATATCAGCTAGATTTTAAAGCTTAAAAGTTTTAAAATGGCTGATGTTGATCCTGAAACTCTTCTTGAATGGCTTAATATGGGCCAAGGTGATGAAAGGGACATGCAATTAATAGCATTAGAGCAACTATGCATGCTTTTATTGATGTCTGATAATGTAGACAGATGTTTTGAAAGGTAAGGTGACAGAAAACAATATTGTATTTTTATTGTGCTTGGCTCTTGTTGTCTATGTATTTGCTTCTATAGATGTTAAATTACCAGTGTATTGTTTATTGCAACTGATCTGAAGTTTGTTTCAATGTATTAGAACGTTTTAATCTAATTTTTAAATGCCTTGTGTCAGATCAGCATCTGTAACTACAAACTATTAAGCATTGCTTTGCATGCTCCTGCTTGTTTTGTGCAAACAAACATTTAGACAACAGGGAGTTTCTTTATGTAAGTGTTTATAATGTGCACAGTACTACTATGAGACCACCAGAGTCCTCTATTTTTGCAGCCCTACCAGCATGAAAATGGTTCTGTATTTTCTAGTCTAATAACAGCTCTAAATATATCTATGTCAAAAACAGATAGATCTTGCTAGAGGTGAGCAAGCAGTCTACCCAATTTTGTCTACTTACACTCTGCGATTTTGCTATTTTTTTCCCCCATAATTTTGAACCCAGACACTTCTAAATCTGTCTTTTTTTTTTTTTTTTACAAAAATGGGTCTTTTTTGTTTTAGTAAGAAGACAATTTTAACATACCAATAACAAAATATGTCAAGGACAAAATTAATGGCAGCCACTGGCCAAAGTGCCACGAGTGGCTATTAAAAGATTATCTACCAACAGCCACCTTTCCTATTTAAAAATTTTCCGAAAACAGGCTCCATATGTTAAAAAAAACAACAACTTCTGTTTATGTTGCTTCTCCGAATATTTTGCAATCAATTCACCCTTCTGTTACTTGTATTCACGAATAACTTCCACAGATGGTTGAACCATTTGTCCAGAAACCCCAGGTTGAGGTTTTCAACCAGGAGTTGAAAACTTATGTTTACTTTGGGAGGAAAAGTTACCTAACTTATAGTTCCCCAACCCCGGTTGAATGAAGTAGGGTTATTGGTTAAAAAAGTCACATGGACTGTTCGGTTTTGTGCCACTGCATTGTTTGTTTATATTATGGAAGAAAGAAATTCAATATAGTGTAGATTTTTTTTTTTTCCTTACAAAATATATGCACATAACCAATGGTGAAACTAAATTTCACCAGGGCTGTAGCCAGTCAGCAAAGTCAGAGGGGGGGGCTTTGAAATGATTTGGTTTTGATGGGGCTAATTCACAGAGTCTAGAGGGGGCTCAGGAAGTTGCTGGGAGAGGGGGGGGGGGAGCCCACCCCACCTTGCCCCCATCTGGTTACGGCCCTGGGGGGAACGTAGTAGATTAGCGACCCCAGTCTTTATAAATATTTTTAGATGAAAATTTGTGCAAATAACTTAAGATTTTTTTTTTTTTTTTTAATGTGCAAATTGTTTTATATAATAGTACATTGGGCTATAAATTCAAACTAGGATGTAGTCTTTAAATTGGTAAAAAAAAAAAAAAAAAAAGTCGTTAAATTTTGGGGACTGTAGTTTGTTAACCCGGCTATTATTCTTGTATTGATGTCATTGATGATGAAATTTGAGATTGCAACCCTCCTCAGTTTGGTTTCTTGTAGAACGGTGTAATTTGGAAAAGTTTGGAAGATTGGAGCCTTTTTTTTTTTTCAAATTTAAGTGATAATTATTGTGTATTGGTTTTAATAGTCAAATTTTAAAATTAAAGTGCCAGTGGGTGTAAAGTTTGAAATTTGTTCAATATATTTTTTGCTGGAAGGTTAAATTACAGTATGCTGATGACTGGAAAATTGTTTAAATATGGCAATTCGACATTTTTTAGTGTTAGGTTCTGAGAAACAAGATGTTGAAAAGCTGTTGGGATTTTTGGAAATGTGGTGTACTGAGTGTTAAGAACACAGGGCTTGAAATTGAAATTTTCCAAGGAGGGGAGTCTCCCTCCCAACATTTTTAATGGAGGGGAGTTGTAATGTTTGGGAGAGAGAGAAAAAAAAAAATCTTTAAATCTGACTAGGAACAGATGCTTTACACTCACGCAGAGATGTTTGGTGCCTTTTTGGTTGGCGCGATTTTCAAGCCCGCGCCAAACCAAGAGCTTAATACAATGGCTAGGTTGCCATTAAAAGAAAAGGGACAAGTCCCATATCCTGTGCTGGAAATTTTGTCGCCAAATTTGGCGCGGTTTGCTGGGCGATAGATGTTTCGTTCTTGTTCACGTTTGTTCCGAGATTTTCGACGGCTTAACGGACCTTGGGGTTGCTTTAGTTCGGAAATCGTTTGAAGACGGTGAGCTTGAAGCTGATTGGTTACAATTAATATTACGTTAGCAATTACTAAGCAAAATTTTCAAATCCGTTAGATAACTTGTTTGCCGCCATTCATTTTCACTCGGATGCTCGTCTGTGTTGGTGTCTGTGCCGAAGTCGTTGATTTCTCTAAGGTAAATCTTGTTTGCTCTGCCTTTTTATTTTTTTAATTTCTTTTTGTTTTTTATTAGGATTTTTGCATTAATTGTTTAAAATGCACCCTTTATTGTTAAATATTTCCATTTTTTCATGGTTGGCCATTTTAGAGACGGAAGATTCTGCAGTCAAATTTGCAATTGAAGTTGGTCTTGTTCCTACAGCACCCCCGCCTTGCCCTAAATGTAGCGGTCCTATGTAATCAAATCAAAGCAAGGATGTAAAATTTAAATGGAGATGGGCCTGTAATCGTAGGAATAAATCAAAATCGAACCCAATTCCTTGTACTGGCACCGTTAATCCTGCAATTAATACTGTGTTTGAAAATTCTAAAATCCCGGTTCGCGACCTTTTGGCTATGATTTTTGCATTTGTATTCAAAATTCAAACAAATTTTTTATATGAGCAAATGTGTAACTGGAGAAAACAAAGGAATGAACCGACCCTATCAAAAGAAACGCTTTGTGATTATTTTTCTTATATTCGAGAAGTTTGCGAAATTCACTCTTCTCATATGTATTCTGAATTGGGGGGCCCGGGAAAATCTATTTTAATTGATGAAACTTTTTTAACTATTAGGAAATACGGAAGGGGTCGGCTTACTTCTAATCATACGATTACTGTTTTGGGCATTTTTTGTAGAGAGGACAAAGAGGGGTTGTTTTTTAGGGTAGATAGCAAAAAAAAAAAGTGATATTTGGCCTTATGTTTCACGTTTTTGCCATAATGATACGAGTGTTGTCTATACAGATTCGGCCAAACAATACAATGACGTAGAAAAATTATTCTCCAGTCAGACAACACACGAAGTTACGAATCATAGTAAAGGCGAATTCGTGTCAAAAACAAATAAAGCGAACACCATTAATGATCTAGAAAATGAAAATCGTTGGTTTAAAAGGTCTCTAAAATGTCGCAGGAACGATAAAATGTTGTCACAATATATGGCTCTTCATTTTTATCGCCGACGCAAGCTAGATCATTTAGAAACAACGGGCCAGAAAGTAGAAGTCCTCATAAAGGACATTATTCAAGTCTACCCAGGGTACGGAAATGAGGGGCTAAAGCTTTTGGATTTTCAAAGACCAACGGCACAGTCTGAAAACATCGAGGGTGCATTACCAAAAGTCCCTCAAAATTTAAATTTAAATTCTTTTCAGTTAGAAGGCGAAGTGCCTTTCATTGACGATGTTTCAGACCCTGACTGGGACCCCACTTGGTAAACATTATATTATTTATTTTTAATTAATTAATTTTTTTTTTGTAAATATTAACCTTTTTTTTATGTGTAATTATTTATATAATTTTTGTATGCAATTTCCCCCTTTTTCTGAATCGCCGTCTCACTTATTGGCATTTATTATATTTATCCTTTTACTTTTTTTTTTTCTTTTTTTTTTTTTTTTCTTTTTTTTTTTTTTTTTGGGCAGATGTGAACAAGATTATAAGTTAACATTGTTTTGAATTTAGATTGACAAAAGATTTCTGGTAAGTTTTTTTTCTCTTTTTTATTGTCCAAAATGTTTTTAAAACGGGTTCAGGGGGGCAGAGCCCCCCTGACAATAACAAATATTCATCTGAAAAATCACATTTCTTTAGCTTTTTAATCGTTAGTTTATTTAGAATGCTGCTAAAATTTGCGTAATTCGATCGTAAAAATTTTTTCAAGATGGCGGAAAAACTTCGTTTTTAAATCTTTATGTTATTTATAAATCCATGTTTTTACATCATTTTCAACTTTTAAAAATGTTGCAAAATCATTGATTTATAAATAACATACAGATTTAAAAATGATGTTTTTCTGCAATCTTTGAAAAAATTTTCATGTCGCCAAAACGGCATTTTGGCGCAATTTTTTTCGCCAAGTTCGCCAAGCAGCACAGGATACGGAACTCTTCCCAAAGAAAAAATCCCCTAAATTTGGCAACTTTTTTCCTTTTTATAACGGATTAAAAAAAAAACTGCGAGTGAGTGTATGACATCATAGCCTCTGAATATTTTATGTGCTATTTAAAAAATTACATCAATACAGACATGACAAAATACCATTGAAAAAATTTTAAGTCAACACAGAATAATTATGTTTTATGTAAAATGTTTATTTTTATTATAAAAAAGGAAGAAAGTTAAACTTTATGTATGCAATGTCTATTTTTCTCTTCCACCAAATAGTATGGGCTCTTAGTCTTAACAATTAGGTTGTTAAATGAATTTCGGAATTCAGATTTTATTCGATTGATTTTATTCGGTGCTGAAGCTTCTTTCACAAGATGCACTTTTTTACTTCTTCACATGGATTAAAAAGGTTTACCCTTTACCTTAAGGTGTAAAAGTGTTAACTCCTCACACTTTTACTCCTTCAAGGTACATTTTTACTCTTTCACAAAGAACCACTGGTATTTTCTTTGATTGAACTAGGTTATATGCATTGAAATTTCAAACCTAGTGTTTCCCCTAGGCGTTTTCGCGAGGGCGCAGCGCCCTGCCCGTTTTTTTATAGCTGTAAATGCGCCCTGCCCGTTTTTTTATAGTTACAAATGCGCCCTGCCCGTTTTTATGTATCTAGAATCTAGAAATGGGCCCTGCCCATTTTCAGTACTCAATAATTTGCCGCCGGCAGATTTCAGCGTCCGAAAAAACGTCCTTGAACTACGGTTTCCGATCCCTTGGTGCCGCACCCTCCCCCCTCTCCCCCTTCCGCGAATTAACGACAGGTATTTCCTCTCTGCTGCCGTGTTTTGTTTGCCATCAGCATATTTCTATGCCCAGAAAAAATTCTTTGAACTACTGTTTCCAATCTCTTGGCGTTTTTATGTATCTAGAATCTAGAAATGGGCCCTGCCCATTTTCAGTACTCAATAATTTGCCGTCGGCAGGCAGATTTCAGCGTCCGGAGAAACGTCCTTGAACTACGGTTTCCGATCTCTTGGTGCCGCACCCCTACCCCCCCTCTTCCGCGAATTAACGACAGATATTTCCCCATATCTGCTGCCGTTTTTTGTTTGCCATCAGCATATTTCTATGTCCAAAAAAACTTTGAACTACTGTTTCAAATCTCTTGGTGCCCCTCCCCCCCCCTCATCTCCTTCTTCGGCGAATTAACGACAGGTATTTCCCCATATCTGCTGCCGTTTTTTCAGTGGTGATTCTGGTCCGAATTTTCCGAAGAATTAAGGCAATGATTTCCGAAAATTAAAAAATATATCTGTCATAAATTCGAACATAAAATGTATTGGTATTTCAGCAAATGATCGCTGAAAAAAATCAATCTCGTCATTCGTTCGAAGAAAAGTCGTCAATTTTGTCAAAGGATCGCAGGAAAAAGGTGACTTTCTTCAAAAAATCGCGAAAAAACGGCAAATTTCGTCAAAAACATTGCGAAAAACTGCAAATTTCATCAAAAGATCGTGAAAAACATCAATTTTCGTCAAAAACATTGCGAAAAACGGCAAATTTTGTCAAAAGATCGCGAAAAAACCAGTAAATTTTGTCAACAGATAGCAGGAAAAACGGGACTTTCGTCAGAGAATCGCGAAAAAAGGCAAATTTCGTCAAAAGCATTGCGAAAAACGGCAAATTTCGTCAAAAGATCGTGAAAAACATAAAATTTCGTCAAAAACATTGCGAAAAACGGGAAATTTCGTCAAAAGATCATGAAAAACATCAAATTTCGTCAAAAGATCGCGAAAAAACGGCAAATTTTGTCAAAAAATTGCAAAAAAAATACTCAAAATTTATCAACAGATCTCGAAAAAAACAGCAAATTTCGTCGAAAGACTGCGAAAAAACGCAAATTTCATTAAAGGGATGAAAAAAAAAAGTGCCGGGAGTAAAATGGTAAATTTCGTTAAAAAAAACAGCAAATTTCGTCGAAAAAACCCGACAAATTTCGTCAAAAACATTGCGAAAAATGGCAAATTTCGTCAAAAAAATCACGAAAAAATGGCAAATTTTGTCAAGATAACACAAAATTTATCAATAGATCTCGAAAAAAACAGCAAATTTCGTCGAAAGAGCACGAAAAAACACAAATTACATTAAAGGGAGTAAAAAAAAAAAGTGCCGGGAGTGGATCCCCTCCCCCCCTCTGTTGTGACTTTTCAGAAATTTTTTTTAACTCAGAATCACCCCTGCCGTTTTACTTACCCATCATACGTAGTATAGGGTAAGTCTTGTAATCGTTTTGAAAATCGAAAAAATTTTTTTGACGGATTTACACGTTTCAGACACTGGAGATTCCGAAAAACATATTTTTAGAAAACAAATTTTGCCGTCCGTCTGTGTGTGTGTCTGTGTGTCTGTAAACGCTCTATCTCCCGAAAAAATTGAGATAGAGACTTGCAATTTAGTATGTACTTAGTATGTAATAATGGGAAGAAGCCTATTTCATTTCAATAACCTCGATTAACCAGAACAATTTTTTTCGGACTCTCGAAATATTCGTTCTGATGAAAGGTATATAAAAATTTTCGAAATTGTTTATTTTAAGAAATGAATATAAAAGACAATAAAAAACAAATTTTGCATAAAGCATGAAGTCGATCGGATAATTAGTTGCCGAGATATTTGGAATCCTATTTTCGACACTCTTCGATTTTTCATGACCCTGTATTTCATCCAAATTTCACTTTAAAGATATATTTTAATTGGAAATTTGACGCTTAATCAGATGCAATAAACCGCTAGTTAATAGGATTATTATTTTTGGAGTTATAAGGAAAAACGTCTTTCTAGCAATTCAGTAATCGAGCCTTTAAAGTTTGTGACGTCATCAAGCCACGATTTTATTTGAATTTGCAATGCACTTTATAAGTAGTTTACACATTTTTATTTTAATATTTTACATTATGCATATCCATGGTGGGTAAGTTTTACGGTGGCCCCCAACGACTAGTTTTGTTTGCCATCATTTGCTTGCAGCATATTTCTGTCCAAAAAAAGTTGTTTGAACTACAGTTTCCGATCTCTTGGTGCCCCCCCCCTCCTCCTTCCGCGAAATTAACGACAGGTATTTCCCCGTATCTGCTGCCGTTTTTTGTTTGCTATCGGCATATCTCTCTGTCCAGAAGAAGCTCTTTGAACTTCTCGCATTAGAGTACGATTTCCGGAACCTCCCTACAGACTAATCAGACTAATATAATTGCATTTATATGTTTTTTTTCAAAAATCCTCCACAAAATCTCGTAAATCCTGATTGGCTTTTCTTTTCCAAAGATTTTGTGTTCATCAACAAAAAAAAGAGGTGGTGATAGGGTAATAAACCTGTCATCGATGTTTGATTTAATATTATTGTTTGAGAATTTTCAGTTTTATTACAGAGATAATGAAATGTGCCAATTTTACTCCTGACGTATTAATTCTTCAACAAAACTTCTTTAAATGTTTTTGAGAAAATGATGATTTTTATCTTAATTGTATGATTCCCTCCCGATATTGAGAAGAGAAACGAGAAACATTAATCCTATAGCAGTCTAAGCTCTAAAACTTTCGCGCCTGAGGTTGCGCGGCATCTATTGGACTCCATGCTGATTTTGTTTTAAAATTACCAGGCATGAGATTCTTCCGCGGTACCGCGGTTTTCCGCTTTTTTGTCATTTTCGATTATCCGCTTTTTCCCCATTTTCGAATTTTCCGAAAAGACGCGAAATTTGCATAAAGATCGCAAAAAAAACCCCCACGAATTTCTTCAAAGGATCGCTGAAAAACGCAAATTTCTTCAAATGATCGTGTGAAAATCGTCAAAAGATCGCTGAAGAAACTCAAATCTCGTCAAAGGATCGCTAACAAAACGTGAATTTAGCCAAAGGATCGTTGAAAAACGCGAATTTAGTCAAACTATCGCTTAAAAAACTCTATTTTCGTCAAAGGATTGCTGAAAAAACGGGGATTTAGCCAAAAGATCGCGGTAAAAGCGAGAATTAAGCCAAAAGATCGCGGTAAAAGCGAGAATTAAGTCAAAAGATCGCGGTAAAAGCGAAAATTAAGTCAAAAGATCGCCGTAAAAACGCGAATTTAGCCTAAAGATCGCCGTGAAAACGCGAATTTAGCCGAAAGATTGCCGTGAAAACGCGAATTTAGCCCAAAAAGATCGCCGTAAAAACGCGAATTTACGGCAAAAAGATCGCCGTAAAAACGCGAATTTACGCCAAAAAGATCGCCGTAAAAACGCGAATTTAGCCCGAAAGATCGCCGTAAAAACGCAAATTTAGCCCGAAAGATCGCCGTAAAAACGCAAATTTAGCCCGAAAGATCGCCGTAAAAACGCGAATTTAGCTGAAAGATCGCCGTAAAAATGCGAATTTAGCCGAAAGATCGCCGTAAAAATGCGAATTTAGCCGAAAGATCGCCGTAAAAACGCGAATTTAGCCGAAAGATCGCCGTCAAAACGCGAATTTAGCCGAAAGATCGCCGTCAAAACGCGAATTTAGCCGAAAGATCGCCGTAAAAACGCGAATTTAGCCCGAAAGATCGCCGTAAAAACGCGAATTTCGTCAAAGGATCGCCGAAAATAAGCGAATTTCGTCAAAGGATCGCCGAAAATAAGCTAATTTCGTCAAAGGATCATTGAAAATAAGCGAATGTCGTCAGAATTTACTGCAGGTTAAAAAATTTTAACCAAATTTCTTTTAGTAATGTAGAAAATTTGCTATGATAAAAAGACAGATTAAATTAAAATAAATCTATTAAAAAAATCCAAAAACTTCAAGCTGACTGGTAAAAATGACCTGGAATCTGGAATAACCACGGCACTGGCTAGTTGGTTTCACTGATAATGTCCTTAAAAAATCTGTAATTCCTTAAAATCTTATTTTTTATTTTAAAAAAGGGTGGGAACTTTGTTCTATCATTAATTTAAGGTGGTTGCAATTATTAGCATATACTTGATTTGCTCTTTCAAGAATAGTGTCTTACAATTATTCAAAATTTCAATTAAAAAAATGTTCATGCCATTGCAAGGTTTTATTAATGTGCTGTATCTTGGTAAAATAGACTTTTTATTAAAGTAAATAATTTCTACCTAATTTTTGTTAATAAATGTACATTTCTTTTTAATGTACTCAAAGCTAAATTGGTGTTATATATTTTATTTTAAAATAATATATTTTTTAATAGCAATTACATTTGTTGAGCTTGAAATTCATAACTTATTGCTCAAACATCGTTCGCGCAATTTTCAGCTTTTTTGCTTTTTGTCAATCTCATCCCTGAATTACGTTGTTTTTATTAAATTGCATTATAATAAATAATAAGAAATGAAATTGTAATTTATTTTGATGCAAGATATATTTTATTATACGATTTTTTTTTCAAATAGTAAGCAAAGTTTAATATTTTAACAAAACAGTCATTGTGTCCTTCAGATACACGCAACAGCTCTAGAATAAACTGCAATTAAAACAAAAAATTTCAATATCACTTTTTATAAAGTGCCCTTTTTTGAAGCAGCACCCTGCCCTTTTTTATTCTGGGGGAAACACTACTTCACAAGATGCACTTTTTTACTTCTTCGCATGGATTAAAAAGGTTTACCCTTTACCTTAAGGTGTAAAAGTGTTAACTCCTCACACTTTTACTCCTTCAAGGTACATTTTTACTCTTTCACAAAGAACCACTGGTATTTTCTTTGATTGAACTAGGTTATATGCATTGAAATTTCAAACCCATGTCCAAAGTTTGAAAGGGAATCTGTAGACTCATTTCTTCTATTACACAAGAAATGTAAGTTGGCTTTAAGTTATCAAGTGCTAATTTCTGTAAATTGCAAGGATCAGCTAGTCTGTTGTTTCTAAAAAGTTTTCTTGAAGTTCGGAATTTTTTTTCCTTTATGTGCATCATAATAAGATTGTTGCAGTTCTTCTAATCTCATTTTTGTTTAGTGCTGACCCTAGGCCAGTTTGACAGGATGCAGCAACTGGTGGTCCTTACTGCCCTTTTGGTTCTTTTCGATTGCAGATTTTTTTTTGTTTGTTAAATACCTCTATATATCATGAAAAAAAATTTGTGAAATTTGTCAGTCCGACGCAGGAAAAAAAATCTTGAAATTTGTCAGTTGAACGCAGGAAAAAAAATCGTGAATTTCATCAATCTGGCGTAAGAAAAAAAAAACGTGAAATTTGCCAATCGGCTGTGGAAAATATTGCAAAATTTGTCAATCAGTCGGGGGAAAAATATTGCGGAATTCATCAGTTGGTCACGGAGAATGTTGTGAAATTCGTCAGTTGGTCGCGGAAAAATATTGCAAAATTCGTCAGTTAATCACGGAAAACCTGCCCAATTTTTTTAGTCTGATGCAGAGAAAAAAGTCACGAATTTCGCCAATCTATCCGAAAAGAAACCATGAAATTCGCCAATTGTTTGTAGAAAATATTGTGAAATTCGTCAATCGGCATGAGGGAAAAAAAATCACGAAATTCAGCGGTCAATCGCGGGAATTAAAAAAATTTCCTCAATCAATCTCGGAAAAGATGCTAATTTTATTAAACAGGCGTGGAAAAAGTGCAAAGTTTGTCAAAAAGACGCGTAATTCGTTGGTGAGATCTTAGAAACGCAACTAAGAGGGGGAAAAATATTTAAGATACGGTTTTCGGGATTGATTTTTCAAATTATTCGGAGGAATAGAAAGTGAATGGCGAAAAAATTGCATTCTGATACATAAACCAATTCGTCGATCAGTTGCGTGAAAAAATTACGAAATTCATCAATCAGTTGCAGAAAACTTAACTCAAATTTCTCCAGAAAATGGTAGAATTTTTCGGACAGGATTTCAAATTTTTCGACGTGAATCCACCATCCTGCCCTGAAATTCAAGACCTGTGAACCTTTAAACGTCCATTGTCTATTATGGACCTTGGGAGAATTTCATGCATTTTGAAGATTGCTGGCTGCATAACAAAAGGTTGCTGTATCAAGTAAGGGTTTTTTTTTTTTTTTTTTTTCCCTCTCATGGAGGCGAAGCGTTTATACATATATTAGTGACCATGGCTTTAACAAATTTCGTGTTTTTTTTGGATTGCTGCACAACAAGGTTGCTGTATCCATTGATGTTTTTTTTTTTTTCATGGATATGGAGCATTCATATGTATTAGTGATGGCTGCTTTAATGAATTTAATGCATTTTTTAGATTGCTGCAGCATGTGTGCCAAGCCGTTATATAAAAGTTTTGACAAATCAGAATTTGAATCATTCAGTGTTTACTCTGATCTAGCAGGGCACTTTAAAAGATTGAAATGACGTAATCTGATTTTATCTAAAAAGTTGTTGAAAAATCAGAATTTGAATCATTAAATGTTTACTCTGATGTAGCAGGGCAGTTTAAAAGATTGAAATGACACAGATTGCACATTTTCCATTAAATTTAAGTTGTAAAAAATGTAGTTTTGTTTTAATTTGATTATTGCATAAAAATATGCTTTCCTGTGTTTTCTAATACATCATTATTTAAAATATTGGATTTTCCATGATTTGAAGATTATGACGTATTAGAAAACAACAATCTCACACAAGTCCAGAAAGTACACTGTGTTATCGTAGTCGCATACATCATACATATAATTAAACATATCGTATCGTATTACGCAAAAAAGTTTTATTTCAAAACAACAATTGTAAAGATGACATGGTGGTGAAAATTTAGATGATATTTACAAGACATTTTTGTACAATCTCAGGAACCCCATAAAAACAGGTCCCCTCTCACTAGAATTAAAAAAAGACGTGAAAAATTCCTCCTCCTCACTGCATAATTTCTTGATCTTTAATTGACGTACCCTTCTTCTTCCTCCCAATTCCACTTTCAGAGTACATCGAAATTCATTTCTTTGGTCTTGCTATTCATACAAATAACTTCCTGACACATTTTAAACTCCTTCAGATGATCTTGTTATAAAGTTTGTACACATTTAGAATTTATACACATTAAAAATCGCGAAATAAGTCCATCGATCATAGTGAAAAAATCATACAATTTGCCCATCATTCACCAAAAAATTTTGCAAAATTTGTTTAGTTGCTTTCTGCCCCCCCTCCCCCCTAGCAAAGTTCGCCATGGTCATGGGAAAATATCGCAAAATTTGTCAAACAATCATAGAAAAATATCATGAAACTCATCAAATAGTCGCAAGAAAACATTGTGAAATTGGCCCGTCAGTCACAGAAAAATTGCAGAAATTTTGAGTTGGGCACGAGGAAAAAAATCGCGAATTTTATCAATCTCTCGCAAGTAGAAAGTGTGAAAATAGAAAAATCGGTTGCAAAAAAAATAGTGAAATTTGTTAATCGGTTAGGAGAGGTGGGGGGAAATGCTAAATTCATTGATCAGGTCATAGGAAAAAAAAAAGAATTTTGTCGATCTGTCATGGGAAAATATTGTAAAATTTGTGAGTCATGGGAAAGTATCACAAAATTTTTCAAACAGTCACGGGAAAATATCTTGAAATTCGTCAAACAGTCACGGGAAAATATCATGAAATTTGTCCAACAGTCATGGAAAAGTACATGAAATTCATCGAACAGTCATGAAAAAATATTATGAAATTTGTCCGTCAGTCACGGGAAAGCAGGGTTGATAAAAATCAAGATTAAAAAAAAAAAAAAAAAAAAAAAAAAAAATTCTGATTTATTTGATTTAAATCTGTTTTTTTTTTTAAATTTAAATCAGATTTTTTTATTATTAATATTTGTGTACTGTGCATGTATTTATTTTATTTTTTTCTGCATAGATTTACACATTTCTATTAATTTATTACAGTTCTTAGATAAAAATTCAATATAGTTTACAGGGATCTGTCCAGGAAAAAATTGGGTCCTTTAAAGGACTCTTCATAAAATTTTTCATTTCAAAAAAGGACCCTTCACAAAATTATTTTCCCTAAAACAGGACCCTTCACAAAATTATTTTCCCTAAAACAGGACCCTTCACAAAATTATTTTCCCTAAAACAGGACCCTTCACAAAATTATTTTCCTTTAAACAGGACCCTTCACAAAATTATTTTCCTTTAAACAGGACCCTTCACAAAATTATTTTCCCTAATTATTTTCCCTAATTATTTTCCCTTCCTCTTAAAAATAGGTTTTTCACAGAATTTTTCCATCTTTAAACCAAACATTTCACAAATTAATCATTTAAAGTAAAATCTGACCTGTCACTTTTACATATATAAAGAAAATATATGTATTTTATATCCACATATCTTCTTAAAAATGCATAAATAGAAACCTGAATATCACGACCATTTCAAATTCACAAAATTATGATTAGGTTTTTCACAAATATAAAAAGCTGTTCACAATTTCACAAAAACAGGACCCTTTGAAAAAAGTCTGGACAGACCCCTTGTTTAAATAAAAAAAATGTTGCAAAAAAATTCAGATTTACTTAAAACTTAAAATCATATTAATCTACTATTAAATTGTTATAGATAAGATATACCTATGTGTGTTGTGTGTTATAAATTTCTAGTTAATTTAAGCTGTTGAATTTTTCATTGATTAAGGTATTACTCCAATAATATCTAATCACATAATAAATGCAGCAAAGAATGCTAAATATATATATGTGTATTTCAACCAGGGTTGGCCAATTTTTGCCTAAGTGGAAAAAACATTCCGGCAAAAATAGTTTTTGCCATAATTTTTGTGACTGGCAAATATATACTAGTATTTTAAAACAAGGTTTTAAGGATTTTATTTTAATTACATGATTTCAATGGTTAAATCATAATTTTAACAGATTAAAATCAGTGATTTAACCCTTTTAGTGTGGGAGCCCATAAGGGTCCGAGTGCGGGAGTCGACTCATGTCGACATCTAAGGAGTTGGGTACTGCAGACTACACTAAGCGTCGACAAAAGTCACCTAGGCATTCACGGCGTGTATTGTGCTCACTGTAGTACGTCATGGGCTTAGCAGAAAAAAAAACCCCACCCCAAAATAAGTTTCGCACTGAAAGGGTTAAATTACAATCTTCATCAATTTCTGTCTGTTTTTTTTCCACCTTTTTTCCACTGTCCTGTCAAAAGTACATTCTTGCTGCCAAAAAGCCATCCCTGATTCATATTCACTAATGTCATCTTTATCACATAGACTGTAAGTTTCTTTGTGGTTTTTTTTTGCGGCAATCTCCACCATTTCTACGCTACATGGTTTGCATATTGCTTTCACACATTTTCTAGAAATATATATCTATTTTTTTCTGAGGTAAAATAAAGCTACATTCGATCGTTCTTTTTGCTAGCCATTTTTCTTATGTATCCAAAAGCTCTCTGTACTGTACCTAGTATTAGTAAATGATTTTCTTGTCCCAGTTTGTTTCACACTATACTATATTAATGATTACAAAACAGCTACAAGACGCAAGGTAATCACATAACTGAAAGTACGAAGCTATCAATTGTCAGTGTTATCCAGCCCTCAGCCATTGACAATTTCAGCAATCAATCATGCTTACTTAACAGCAGGGTTGGCACGGTTTAAACCAAATGGTTTTTTTCTGAAAAAAACCAATTGGTTTTTTTGTTAATTTTTTTAAAGATTTTTTTTCTTATATAATTAAGTTTTTCAAATTATTTGATGTACAAATAACTTCTACTTCTAACTGAACAGCTCAACTCATTTCAGCAGTCAACTTGCATAAGTCACAGTTGCATCATAGTTGCACCTGTGTATGCACCTGTGTATGAATGGTCCAAGAGTTAGCATTTGAGAACAAAAAATGTCTAATTTTGGTAGAAGAAAAGATTTAGTTTGGTTATATTTTAATGAAGTAAAAAATGATAAAAGGAAAGGTTGTAGAGCTAGATGCAAAAATTGTAATAAAGAAATGGAAGGTCAAGTAGCTAGGATGAAGAAACACATTGAAACTTGTAATAATTCTCATCATCATTCTGATTCTGTTGATAATGGTAAGTACTTATTTTATCATTATTATTGCTGCTATTATTTTTAATTTTGAAAGAAAATTGTTAAAAATTTGTTAATAAGTTAAATATTTGTTAAATTCAAAATTTTTAATTTATCTGTAAAATTACAAGTAATGCATATTGAGAACACATTATGTATATCTTCATTCAGATGATTCTAAACTCTTATAAAAAATTACATTATTATTTGAAATGCTATTTGATTGAGAAGATAAATTATAAAAATCACATTATTATTTAATTTGCATATGCTATTTGATTTTAGAAAGTTATATTCTATGAAATAAAAAATATTTATGTAATTCTAAGTAATGAAATTTTGGAAAAAACAAGAAAATTTTAAATAGACATTTTTTTGTTAGAGAACTTTATTTTGATAATCTTAAAATTACATTTGATAAAAGTTTGAAAGTTTTACAAATTAATCATATTATTAAGAACAAATTATGTGATCAGAACTGTTATTAAATGAAATTGTTAATTTTTAATTTATGCATGGCTCTTAGAGATTAACTAAGTTTTCACCAATCATAAATATCCAAAATTATAAAAGACATGGTAATTTTATCTCGAGTATTAAATAAATTATCAAAAATAAATATATCAATATGATAGAGATGTTTACTTTGCAGTAAAACAAAGAAAAAAAAATGTCTTTGTATTGAATTATTGTTAATTATATGATTAAGATTTTTGAAGTAATAGGTTCTGTATCATTAAGCAATTCTTATTTTTATTTTTGTGTAGATGATGTGTCAGTGTCACTATCCAGTATTTCAAGTTCTTTGGATTCAGCAATAACACAAAGAGCAACAAGTGAAATTGGTTCTTTAAAAAGGAAAAGAGATACTATGGACTTTTTTGTCAGTAAATCAACACCATCTCAAAAGCAAATGTTTGATGAACAAGTTGCTAGGTTTATATATGCTACAAATATGGCATTTAGCACTGTAGAGCATCCTGAGTTTATTAAAATGGTTCAGAGTTTCCGCCCAGAATATTCTCTCTCCACCATCAAGAAAACAAATTGCTGGGGATTTATTAGATCATACTTACAGCAAAGAAAAAGAAAAATGTGCAAATATATTAAAAAATGAAGTTGTCACATTAGGATTAGATGGATGGTCAAACATTCACAACGAACCTGTGATCTGTGTTACTTTAACAACAAAAGACGGGAATACATACTTAGCAGACACTATTGATACATCGGGAATTGCTCATACAAGTGAAAATCTGTATGATATTGCGACTACAACCATTAATAAATGCCAATCGGAATTTCAATGTTTAATACAAGCATTAGTGACAGACAATACTGGAAATGTCCGAAAAATGAGGGATATGTTTGATGAAAAAGAAGAGTTTAATATTATTACTTATGGATGTGCAGCCCATATTTTAAATTTACTGGCAAATGATATAAGTTATCCAAATATAAAAGAACAAATTTTGCATGTAATCAAATACTTCAGAAACAACCAATATGCAAATGCGTGCTTCAGAAAAGATGCAAGTACATCAAAACTAATAATGCCTTGTGAAGTTCGCTGGAACTCATTTGCTGACGCTTTAGACAGCTATCTGAAATCATGGTCAGTTCTTGTAACTATATGCGAAAATAATAAAGACAAAATTGATAAAAATATCCAAAGTCTAGTTTCAAACATTTCATTGAAAAGAAATGCTGAAGACTATTTTCAACAATTAAAGCCAATTAGTGTAGCTTTAGATAAAGTACAAAGCCAAAATTGTACAATTGGAGAAACTGTTTTTCTTTTTAAAAATTTAAAAAAACAGATGGAAGATTTGAAACTGAATAAAGACATTATGAAAAAACTAGATACTCGTTATAAAATGGCAATAACACCAGCCCATCTTCTTGCTTATCTGTTGGATCCAAGAGCCAAGGATGCTGATCTCGAATTGTCATCGGAGGAAAAAAAAGAAGCATTGGAATATGCTAAAACAAAATTTCCCAAAAACAATTTATTATCTCTGATACTAAAATTTTGTGCCAAAAGTTCTCCATTTCAAAGATATCTTTTTGAGAATGATTTTAGTAAAGATGTATCAGCTATAGAATGGTGGCATATTCAAGAAAATGAAATCAAAAAGTTCAATGATGGTGTGTTGAAAGAAGTTGAAACAATTCTTACTGCAAAAGCGACTACTGCAAATGTAGAGAGAATTTTTTCTTCATTTGGTGTTGTACAATCAAAGTTACGCAACAGACTGGGTTTACAAAAAGCGGCAAAACTTGTTTTTTTGTTTAAAACATTAAACCCTAATAATCCTGTTTATTAACATAGAATCTTTATAGACATGTGTCGTACTTCCATTTTCTTAAAATTTTGAAAATTTATTCAATTTCCATGTTTTTAAAATGTTTCTTTTATATATATTTTTTAAATATATTTCAATTTAATTTTCTTACAGAAATTCAATTTGTTTTTTTAAATTGAATAAAAAAGTAAGTCTCACTTTCTTTTCTTTGCATTATTTTTATTTAAAAAAAAATTAGTATAGCATACCAAGGTAAAATTCTACATTATATCTTTATATTCTTATGTAACACAACTAAGTGTTGCTTATTAAAATGAAAAAAATATAGGAAGGCAATAGATTAAGTCTTTAAAGAATTTAATATAAATCTTGCAATTAAATACTATTAAAAACTTTTAAGTATCAACATTAAGATACAGAATCCATTCTATGAATGCAATATGAAATACATAAACATATTAATATGTTTTATAAGTGTGCTAAATCATTTGGTAAACATGAATTACAGGTTGCATTTGGAAATATGTATATATAAAACAGCAATTATTTCTTCAACTTTTTTAAAAAGTAATCTTTAAAAATTATTTAAAACTTATCACCATTACTGTAGAACCTGACGGCACAAGTGATCATGTTCTATGTATTACATAGGAAACTTTTGTATATATATAACTGTTTTGAATTTGAATGTAAATGATGTTAGCTCAGCTCTAAATAAAATTTAATGATTTGAATTTGTACATAATTAATAACAATTGTTTATTTATTTTGTTTAAACTGTTTTCAGAATATATATATATATATATATATAAAACATTTTTTCTACAATTTAAGGGTTCTAAATTCCAATATTATTTCAAAAATGATATCTGGTGGTAATTTAGTGTGGTGATTTATAAAGATTTTAGGATAATCGTTGTAAGTGATATATTATATATTTCTTAATGGTTTTTTATTTACATTTTACATATTTCCAATTTTAAATTTTTCCAATTGTTGTCTGGTAATAATTCAGTATACTTGGCTGATTCTACTGTTCTTAGCATCATGCCAGTAGAATTATGAAATACTGAATTATTTTTAAAACACATGTGGGTGCAGCCAAGCTGACGAGTACATCCACATATGTTTTTTCATATCCAATTCTTGATTGGTTCTCTTGTGGTCCAGTTTTTCCACTGAATAATGTTCATAATTAATTTATTAATCCATTTGTGTTTACATAATAGCAACTCCAATTTATAATTTTTTTCCCCTTTCTCTCTCTTTCTTTTTAAATGTTCTTCAGGTATGAGTAAATTTGGCTAATTACCATTGAAGCACATGCTATGGTAATTTTATGATTGCACAAGTTAATTATTAGCTATGTGGTATTCTGATTACACAATATCATTAATTATCTCTTTGTAGATTTTAGTAGAATGATATTAGAACTTGATATGTTTTTGAAATTCATAGATATTATAATTATATATATATATATATATTGTTATTGTAATATTAATCATTCTTGTCAATGTTAAATTTTATTTACTGATGTGCATCAAAAAACCTGGTTTAAACCAAAAAAACCGTTTTTTTTGTTTTTTTTTTAAAAAAAACCCGGTTTTTTGCCAACCCTGCTGAACAGTAGAAATGGCTGTTTAGCTTTGAAATAAGGTATATTACATATTTTTTTTCCATTGCAGTAAGCAATGAATTCTAGAAAAGGAACGGACAAAGGGATCTGTCACAAGGATTAAATTATTTTCAGTTATAGAAGAAACATGAAACTGGATTTCTATAATTCTATGTTAGACAAACAGTCTAAATATTTATTACATTACAATTTAGTCCTTGTAATTGATCGTATTATATGATCAATACATCTCTCGTCAACATACGGAATATTGAAATTTGTAGGTCTAAGCAACTAGACATAAAACAAACTTGTAAATCATGTATAATCTACTTTAGAGGAAGTAACTCCTCAAATATATTAAATACTTTTATATTGAATATATTTAACTTTAGCTTCAACATCTAACTTGCAAAAATGAAGTGATCATCTAGGAAAGAAAAAAGTTTAAAAATGAGAGAGCATTTATCAGAATTTATTTTAGGATGCACTATGGATAAATAATATTTTGAATGTAGTGTTGCATATATTTTCATAAAATAATTATTTTCAACTTATAAAAGTGGTATTTAACATTAATAAAAGGTAATTTTTAATCTGACATGAATGCTGACATTTATTTGAACACGAATGATTAATTTAATCTTTATTCAGCTTGTAAATATCAATTGTTAAAATTACTGATTTAAATTAGATTAAAAAAAAAATTGATTTAAATCAAACAACCCTGCGGGGGAAAGTATTGTGAAATTTGTCAAACAGTCATAGGAAAATATTGTGAAATTCGTCAGTCATGGGAAAATATCGTGAAATTCGTCAAACAGTCATGGGAAAATATCGTGAAATTCGTCAAACAGTCATGGGAAAATATCGTGAAATTCGTCAAACAGTCATGGGAAAATATCGCGAAATTCGTCAGTCATGGGAAAATATCGCGAAATTCGTCAAACAGTCATGGGAAAATGTCGCGAAATTCGTCAAACAGTCATGGGAAAATGTCGCGAAATTCGTCAAACAGTCATGGGAAAATGTCGCGAAATTCGTCAAACAGTCATGGGAAAATATCGTGAAATTCGTCAAACAGTCATGGGAAAATATCGTGAAATTCGTCAAACAGTCATGGGAAAATATCGTGAAATTCGTCAAACAGTCATGGGAAAATATCGTGAAATTCGTCAAACAGTCATGGGAAAATATCGTGAAATTCGTCAAACAGTCATGGGAAAATATCGTGAAATTCGTCAAACAGTCATGGGAAAATATCGTGAAATTCGTCAAACAGTCATGGGAAAATATCGTGAAATTCGTCAAACAGTCATGGGAAAATATCGTGAAATTCGTCAAACAGTCATGGGAAAATATCGTGAAATTTGTCAAACAGTCATGGGAAAATATCGTGAAATTCGTCAGTTAGTCGCAGAGAAAAATTGCGAAATTATTTAGTTAGACACAAGGAAAAATTGTGAATTTCACCAATCAGTCGTGAAAAATATTTCAAAATTTGTCAATTGGTCATGTGAAGAAAAAATATGAAATTCGTCGATCTGTTGTGGGGGAAAAAACCTGCAAATTTCATTGATCGGTTGTGGTACTTGATCGTCATTTCAAAAAGCAAAATTCTCCAGAAAATGGTGAAATTTTTGAGCAGGAGACTCCTGCCCTCAATATTCTTTTCAGCAGAATTTCAATATTTTGGGCGCGGATCCTCCCATCCTGCCCTGAAATTCAAGCCCTGTGAAATATTAATGCTTTCAAAGATTCTTAGGAAAAAGAATTTGCTGTATTATTGATTTTGATTCAGATTTTTCTCTTTTAAAATTATCTTATTAAATTAAAGATTTTAACAAGTTTAATTTTTTCTAATTAAATCAAAAACTTTAAACATGTTACATTTAAAAGAAAGAATAGAGTTTATGTTTATAGTTCAAAAGTTTCGGATATTATATCAAATTCATTACTGCCATAATATGAAGTGAACTGATTGACTAATCTAATCTACTAGAAGAAAGCCTGTCAGAATTATTTGTTTGAATTTTTAAAAGAATGACATAGCATTGCATTATAAAAAGAATTATGAAGTAATAAATTAAATCCTATCTGATTAATAAGATCATGTGGGGTAAAATAGTTATAAAAACAGCCCATTCTTTCAAGCTTTCTTTTTCTAATTATAAGAAATTGAAGGTTATCGATTTTTTAAATGCTTGTGGGTAGAAGAATGTAAAAAAATATTTAATTTCGATAGCGTAGCTGTGGTATATTATGATTACACTTTACTGGCAACAGAGGGCGCCACATGGCAACAAATTCGCTTTAGCTGGAGTAAAATAGTTATACAAAAAGCCCATTTTTTCAAGTATTCTTTTTTTTTATTTATAAGAAATTGAAGGTTATAGATTTTTTAAATGCCTGTGTGCAGAGGAGTGAAAAAAAAAATAATGTTGATAATGTAGCTGCAGTATATTATGATTATACTTTACTCAACAGATGGCAAGAATTATGAAGTAATAATAAATTTTATCTGACTAATAAGATCATGTGGGGGTAAAATTGTTATAAAAACAGCCCATTTTTTCAAGCATCCTTTTTTTTATTTATAAGAAATTGGAGGTTATAGATTATTTAAATGCCTGTGTGCAGAGAATGTAATAAAATAATTAATATTGTTAATCATAACGTTGCTGCATTATGATTACACTTTACCGGCAACAGATGGCGCCACATGGCAATATTTTCGCTTGCTTTAAATTGGCATTTTAACAAAGTTGCATGGAGTTCGTTCAATTGTTGCATCCATGGTCTATATTTTAATGAATCTGAAAGGAAGGATTCTCGCATATTGTTTACTATCACTGTCGCTGATGGCTGGATGAAACTATTTTCAACTCAAGATATATTGAAAAACATGCATATTTCGATGTAGCTCATCACTCAAGATTTTTTTGTTTTTCACAATATTTCTAAAAAGGTCGATCTTATGCAGCTTTATTGAAAAAATTAAAATGGCTGATTTTAACGAAAGATTATCGGGATCCGGAAGTGTCATACACATAGCGCTATTATATATATGACTAGCGGCCCTCCCTCGCTTTGCTTCGGGTTAACCTTGAAAACCTTCATCTCTTTGTGTTTTCTGTAGACCTTTTTAATGTGTACAATAATTAGTACATTATTTTGATAAATCTTGTAGGGTTCAGCCTGCATTTGCAATGTATAAGCGGAAAAAATGAAATTATTTACGACATCACATTAAAAATCTCAAAAATAACAGTATTTCTCCACTATTTAATGGATGTTATTATACATATAAACCTTCCTCTTGAATCACTCTATCTATTAAAAAAAACCGCATCAAAATCCGTTGCGTAGTTTTAAAGATTTAAGCGTACATAGGGATATAGGGACAGAAAAAGCGACTTTGTTTTATACTATGTAGTGATTAACTCTTTCCAGCACAGTGGTCTCATTCCGGGCACACCCAATTTTAATTCCAAATTTGCATACCGCACCAAAAATATTTTAAATAAAATTTTGTTTCTAAAATGAAAGCTTAAAATAAGGAGTTCTTATTTTCTAAAAAAGTAGTTTGTAAATACCGGTGTCAGTCAGTAATTTCTCATTTTACGAACAGAATTTGTCTGTGCCGGAAAGTGTTAACCTTTTGACTACATTTATTTTTTATTAGAAATTGCTGCAACTGGCAACCATTTTTTAAATTCTATTTAAAGCAAAAAAAAAAAAGCAGTACACTTTTATGACAATTTCAAAAGAAATCTACCACACAGGAAATTTTTTCTAATAGTAGTATGAATAGAGTATAAAAATATTTGATAGTGGCAGCCTTGGTATCAGTCCGTGGGATATATATGTCCCACTGTGGTCAAATAATATTTTAACCAGTATCTTTGATTTATGTTTCTGTCAGGGTTGGCAAGTTTCTTCCAAAGTGGAAAAAATCATTTAAAAAACAAGCCGGAAGAAATAGGTTTCTTCCAAGTGGAAGAAACTATTATTATTTAGGAATTTGCCATATAAGTTGCAACTTTGTAAGATACAATAAATGCATTTTTCTTATAACCTTAAATAAATTTAATTAGACCTATAAAAGTGTAATTAATTATGTATGCTAAATTAATAATTACATCAGTTTTTTAGCAAAGATCACACACCTGTCTAAAGCTTTTCAATCATTGGATACCTGAAGAAAAGAAATTTCCAAAATCAGGCATGAGATTCTTCCGCGGTTTTCCGCGGATCCGCGGATTTCCGCCATTTTGCTGTTTTGTCAATCTCATCCTTAGGGATGAGATTCTTCCGCGGTTTTCCGCTTTTTTGCTTTTTTGTCAATCTCATCCCTGCAAAATACACAAAATTAATTGAAAGTTATCCATTTCAATTTAACCAGCATATCTTTTTATTATTTAAAGCTGTTTTCAAATCCAAAATAGCTATTTTCTGACACATTTCTAATTTCATTTTTGTTTAGAAACTCATAAATTCACAGGTGTTGTTATTCAGAAACTATGTAATCGAATGGCTTTCCCCATTTTTTAGTAAAGGCAGCAGATCTTTCAGAAAATACTGTCAAAGTTGGCATTTTGAACCTAATTTCCAGACGTGACACAGCAGGATAGGAAAAAACTAGTCGACACTTGACAAAAATCACTTATAATTCAATAAGAAATTTATTTATCAAAAAAGGGAAAATACCATTCTATTCCAAATTGTTTCAGCAGTCAGGCTTGCCAATTTTATGCCTTTACATTTAAAAATTAATCAGAAAATGTGTCAGTTTCATGTTGTTGAGCAGGGAATTTTAGAACAGTCTTTAACCTCTGTAACTGTTAGTAAATAATATGGATAACTTCATACTGTAGAATGAAACTCATTTAGATAAAAAACAGTGCTTTTAATTTACATTCATTTTATTAAGGAAACTAATATACAATAATTACTGTATTTAAAAATGTCTTTAAAATCATTTTCTTTACTACAATGCAACATGATATAACAAAAAAAAAAGTTTCTTAGCAGTAGGATTCTGCAATCGGTTTCTCAACTTAGAATGGATGAATGCAGAAGATGAAAAAGTCCTTCCAAGTCCCGCAGAACTTAAAGGAGAGTTTAAAAGCATTTTGACATACCCATAGAGTTTATTTTTAGAATTTTAGTGTTTTAAAATTGGTATTGAGCTATGCATGCTAGTATAAATAATTATAAATTTGTTTATTTAATGTGTTGTACAATAGTCTTTAAAATAATGCATTTTTTATATAAAAGAAAAATAGTTGTCAGGTTCTTTATTTTTTTAAAACTGCAATGCCATAAACAATGAAAAAATATCCCCCTACCTCTAAAGTTGTAAAAATCACCATCTGTAAATAAATACCTGCTGAATCTAAAGTTGGTTATTAAAAAATAACTTATTTTTCCAGAAATAATAGTTAAAATATTAAGTTTTCCATTTTAAATTTCATATAATTATGCTTTGAGTTTAGTTCTTTTAAACAGTTAATATACTTTCGTTTTCTGTTGGTTTTTTCTAGTTTCTTCCACTGTCCTGAAAGAAACCCAACCCTGGCCGTGGGGAAAAATTGTGAAATTTTTCAGTCAGATGTGAAAAGAAAAACGTGAATTTCGTCAGTCAGTCACAGGAAGAAAAATCCTGAATAACGTCATTCTGTCCTGAGAAAAAAATTGCAAAATTTGTTGTTCGGGCACTTGGAAAAAAAAAACCCTCATGAAGTTAGCCACTTAGTCATAAAAATATAGTGTGAAATTTGTCAGTCATGCATGGGAAAATATCGTAAAATTCATCAAACGAACCATGAGAAAATATCTCAAAAATTGTCAAATGATCACAGGAAAATATCGCAAAATTCATCACTCTCACAAGAAGGAACTGTGAAATTAGAAAAATTGGTCGCAGAAAAAATCCTGGAAATTTGTCAATTGATTGCGTAAAAAAAATCACTCAATTCATCGATCAGTTGCAGGAAAACCCCCTGCTAAGTTTGCCTGTTGGTCGCGGAAAATTATTGTGAAATTCGTCAGTCTGTCGTGGGAAAATATTGAGAAATTAGTCAGTCAGTCGGGGAAAAAATTGCGAAATTAGAACACAGGGAAAAATAGAGAATTTCGTCAGTCGGTTGTGGGAAAATATTAAGAAATTTGTCAGTCAGTCATGGAAAAAAATTGCAAAATTAGTCAGTAGAACACAGGGAAAAATCGAGAATTTTGTCAGTCGGTTGTGGATCAGTTGTGGCGGGAAAAAGCAAAATTCGTCAATTGGTCGCAGGACTTGATCATCGTTTCAACAAGCAAAATTCTCCAGAAAATGGTGAAATTTTATGGACGGGAAAGTCCTGCCCATGATATTCTTTTCGGTGGGATTTCAATTTTGAGTGCGAATCCCATGATCCCGTCCTGAAATTCAAGCCCTGTTTTGTAATTAAGCTACAGCAAGTGGTTCTGACAATATATTGTTTTCTTTACATACTAAATGAATCCAAGGTTTATTTGATTCGAGGGAATCAATTGGTTCTGCAATTGGCTTATAAATGGAAAATTTTTTAATATTAATTCCAAAACACATTATCTAGAAGTTTTCTTTTTATCTAATATGACTGCTGAGTTTCTCACGAACTGCCATAATTTGTAATATAAAGGGTCATTCCATGTCAAATCAACCAAACAAATGCAATTTTTGGACCTTGACATCTCCAATTTCTATAATTTTTTGTTTATAGTTTGTATCCAATAGAGTATATGAAAAATCTAATTTTTTAAATTTTTTTTTATGGAATTTTGAAAATGGCCAAAAGTACCAAATTTAACAGAACTTTCCATCACATGATGCTCTACAATTCTGTAACAAATTGAGCTAGAGTGTTCATTTATATCTTATTTTAAAGCTCTTTTAATGGGCTGTAATATGATATGCAACACTAACTATTTTGAATAAAATAAATTTTTTGACAAATTTTCAAAAAATTTTAATTTAAATTTTTTAAAAACACCATTTTTATTTTTTTTTCAAAAAAATGTATGTTAATCTTAGAATTTTTGGCTACAAGTTTGCAAAATTTCAAGATGGAGAAATGATGGGATTTTAAACTATTAATTTTTGAATAAGAATGGTTTATTGAAACTTTTCAGGTAACTGGTTCCTTATACCTTTAAAAATTAATAGTTCAAAATCCCATCATTTCACCATCTTGAAATTTTGCATACTTGTAGCCAAAAAATCAAAGAATGACATTTATTTTTCTGAAAAAAATAATAAAAATTGTTTTTGAAAATTTTTAATTCAAAAATTTTGAAAATTTGTCAAAAATTATTTTACTCAAAATAGTTAGTGTTGCATATCATATTTAAAGCCCGTAGAAAGAGCTTTCAAATAGGATACAACTGAGCTCTCTAGTCCAATTTTTTACAGAATTGCCTAGAATCTTGTGATTGAAAACTTGATTAAATTTTGTACTTTTGGCCAAAATTCCGTAAAAAGATAAAAACCGCCTAGAAAAAATAAATTCAAAAATAGATTTTTCATATACTACATGGATTCAAAAAATAAATAAAAAGTTATAGAAATCTGAGATGTCAAGGTCCAAAATTTGCATTTATTTCGTTGATTTGACATGGAATGACCCAGTCATTTCCATGTCAAATCAACGTGGGGTCTGAACCTCAACATCTCAGATTTCCATAATCTTTGGTTTATAGTTTGTATCCATAGTGTATATGAAAAATCTTATTTTTTTCAATTAACTTTTTTTTAGGAATTTAAAAAAATGTCAAAAATATCAAATTTAACCATGTTTTCAATCACAAGATCCTCTACAATTCTGTAACAAATTTGGGCTAGAGAGCTCAGTTATATCTTATTTGAAAGATCTTTTTATGGTATTTAATATGATGTGCAACACTATTTTGAGTAAAATCAATTTTTTGACAAATTTTCAAAATTTTTAGATTTAATTTTTTTTAAACTATTTTTTTTTTTTAAAACACCAATTTTAATTTTATTTTTTCAAAAAATTGTATTTTAATCTTTGATTTTTTGGCTACAAGTATGCAAAATTTTAAGATGGTGAAATGATGGGATTTTGAACTATTAATTTTTAAGGTAATAAGGAACCAGTTATTTGAAAAGTTTCAATAAACCATTCTTATTAAAAAATTAATAGCTCAAAGTTCCATCATTTCACTATCTTGAAATTTTGCATACTTACTACATCTTACCCACGTAGCCAAAAAATCAAAGATTAACATATATATTTTTCTGAAAAAAATTAAAAATGGTGTTTTTGAAAAATTTAAATCCAAAGATTTTGAAAATTTGTCAAATTTATTTTACTCAAAATAGTTAATGTTGCATATCATATTAAAGCCCATTAAAATAGCTTTAAAGTAAGATGTATCTGAGCTCTCTAGCCAAATTTGTTACAGAATTGTAGAGGGTCATGTGATTTGAAAGTTTAGTTAAATTTGGTACTTCTGACCATTTTCAAAATTCCGTAAAAAAAAAAAAAAAAAAAAAATGCTGAGGGGAAATTTTTTTTTTAGATTTTTCATATACTCCATGGATACAAAATATATAGAAATCTGAGACGTCATGGTCCAGACCACTGGTTGATTTGACATGAAATGATCCTAAACTTTTATGCTTTTTTAACCCATTCCGTTATATTCTTTGGGGTAATAGTTTCCTACCATAGGTTAATTTTTTCACTATTGTTTTCGAAAAGGTTAATGTGTCTTACCTTATTAGTTCTTTTTAGAGATCGACCGAAATTTCGGTTTCGGCACAAAATCGGAATTTCGCTGAACATTCGTTTTCGGCGAAACTGCTGCCAAAATTTCGGCCTGACCGAAACTCGACCGAAACTATCTGTATTTCAAAATCTCGTTCCTTCTTTCGGAAATTTTCAACTTTACTCATTGATGTGAGTTGTATCGGCTCAAATGAGACACTGTTTATTGCTGTGAACTCCACTGTTTATCATTATCGGTCATGACTCATCCATGATGTGAGTGTCATTTATAAAGCAAGCAATGCATATATGACTAAACTTAAAAGACGCTTATCACGTGATCTTTAAAAGCTGAAAACTTAACAGTAATAGAAATTTTTTACTTTAAAACTCCAGATTGTTTTGAATGATTTATCAGAAAGGTGTTGTTAAAACATATGAAGAATTACGAAAGTTATTACAAAACATATATCGAGGTATGTATACTTAAAATATTTTTTTATTAGATGAAATTCGTATAATTGGAAACTATTTCCGTCTTATTGCTAAATTAAGTTTTATTTTACAAAAAATAGTCTTGGATAGAGGCACAGACAGTCAACTTGGCACCGGAGATAAAATTTTCAAACAGGGTGCCATTTCAATACTTTCTTAGGAAGGCAGGGAGTGGCAAAGCTTTTTTTTAGGTTGGGGGGGGGGGCGGTGAGTGAGCAAAGATTTATTTTGATCTTATTGTGCACATCCTACATATATAAATTTATTTAAAATTAGATATTACAAAATAGTGTTAAACGTGTCTCACTTTGAGAATATTGAAATGGAAAATAAAGTTTATAATTAATAATTTCTAGGCTTAAAATGTTTTCTTAATGCTAATTTTCCTTTTTTAGTCAAATTGAACAAATTATTTTAGCTTTTGTGCCCTTTACTTAAATTTTTACTTAAACAATTACTTTTACTTAACCAATACTTAACCCTTTCCGGCACAGGCTAAGTCTGTTCGTAAAATGAGAAATTACTGTCTGACACCGGAATTTACAAACGACTTTTTTAGAAAATAAGAACTCCTTATTTTAAGCTTTCATTGTAGAAACAAAATTTTATTAAATATTCTTGGTGTCGAATGCAAGTTTGGAATTAAAATTAGGTGTGCCCAGAGTGGGACCACTGAGCATTACAAACATTCATTATTGAATTTGTTTTACATTATTTAACTACATTGTTAATTAATTATTGATAAATGCTTATAATTATTAGTTGTTATAAAATAACAAAATATAAAAGTTGTATTATTCATGTTTCATTTTTGTTTGAAACCTATACACACACATATATATGTACGTTTGTTTGTTAGAAATGTGGTTCAATACACGTATAATTAATAAATTAATTAGTAATGTAATAAGTTATTATTAAGTAATTATTAATTATTTGTTATTAATTAATTAATTAATAATTATATGCAGCTATGTATGTATTAATTAGTTTTTAAATGTTTTGACACTTTCGGTTTTGGCTGAAAGTGGCAAGATCACCGAAATTCGGTTTCGGTCTTAAAACCTGTTTCGGTCGATCTCTAGTTCTTTTATGCAAGTTAATGTATCCCAACATTACTGCCTCATTTTTCCTTATGGGTGGATACCAGTATAATTGTTTTTTGTCTGCTGTTGGAGCATAAATAGTACTTTTTTTTTTTTTTTTTTTTTAATAAATCTTTCTTCTTAAGGGGCTTCTTCACTGAAACTCCCGATCGTGAAATCCCATGTTTAATCTATGGGAAAATTTAGATGCGCAATGACTCATTGCCTAATATAATTAATAAATATGGTTTTCACCATCAGAAAGTAGACGTCAGATGCCAGTGTTGTGCGTTTTTAAAAATTGTCTCCTTTAGTTTTAGTTTTAAGTATTTCTAAGAAAATAAAATTTCATCAAGTGGAAATTTTAAAGTTTATAGGAAATTTTTAAATAGTTAAAATTTAAAGAGACAATTTTTAAAAATGCATATCGTAGGCATCCGACTTCTACTTTCTGATGGTGAAAACCATATTTTAATAATTATATTAGGTAATGAATCATCGCACTTCAGTTTCCCCCCATAGGTTAACGTGGAATTTCGCGATCAGGGAGTTTCAGTGAAACAGCCCCTTAAGTGCTACAATTAACGTCTTGTACATCTTATTTGTATTATGTACTACAACTGAGAGAACAGAAAGAAAAATTTCTTCTGCTCTCTTACTGTTTCATAAAACTGCCTTTATGTGACTGATGAAGAAAGATTCCAAACTTGTTACATTATCTTCTTTTTATTGTGTATTTAAGAAGTGCCTGCCCTATTTATTATTAGACAAAGCTTTAAAGTCCTTATTTCTTTGATGTTCGAAAATATTTAGAAAAAATGCATGAGCATTAAAAGTTTAAGGCAGTGCAAATAACTTCCCCATTTAGTTTTTCCTGTCAACTTCACTGAATCAGTTTTCTTATTTTCTTCATCTTGATTTCGACTGGGCATTAAATGTAAACAGTTATTTTTAATGGCTATTCACTATATCAATTGCAAAAAAAAAGAATGCCTAACAAGGCTTGAATTTCAGGGCGGGATGGCAGGATTTGCGCCCAAAATTTTGAAGTCCTGCCAAATATAATATTGTGGACGGGAGTTTCCTGCATAAAAAATTTCAGCTTTTTCCAGAGAATTTTGCTTTTTGAAATGACGATCAAGTCCCGCGACCAACTGACGAATATCACGATACTTTCTCACGACTGATCGACAAATTTTGCTGGGTTTTTTTCCTGCAACAGATCGATGAATTTCACATTTTTTTCCCATGACCAATTGACAAATTTCGTGATATTTTCTGTGAATGATTTGCAACTTTCCTGGTTTCTTCTTGCAACAAATTGCCGAAATTCACAATTTTACCCTGCGTCCGATTGAATAATTTTGCGATTTTTCTCTGCAACCGACTGACGAATTTTATATTTTCCCTATATTTTGTGATATTTACAATATTTTGTTGCGTCCAATTAGCGAACTTCATACTTTTTTATTTTATTTTATTTATTTTTTTGCAACGAATCGACGAAATTTTGCAATTTTTTCCCCTGCGATCGACTGACGAATTCTGCAATATTTTTCCCAACCAACTGACAAATTTCACGATGTTTTCTGTGACCAATTTTTATGATTTCAGTTTCTTGCGACATAATGATGAAGATGAAAGTCCAAATTTTTTCCCTCCCGTCCAACTTAAAAATTTCATGATTTTTTCTCTCCCTCCAAACAGTTCAACTCCCCTCCATTTACAAATGTTGGGAGGAAGACTCCCCTCCTAGAAAAAATTGAATTTCAATTCAAGCCCTACCTAATTGACTTTCATCTTTAAATATCAGAACGTAGTAAATATAAAAGATGGGTGAAGCCATTCAATTGGACAACACAACAGGTATTTGTCTTTTAACTAAAGTGAAAACTACATTGTATTTGAAGAATTGTAACTTATGATTTCAAAGAATGTTTCAAGATTATGATTTTTTACAGTGAAATATAAAAATACCCATTTTGAGGTATTTACCTCAGGCTTGGGTAAATGTCCAGGTTAATATCTAAAGCATAAATACCTATCCACTGGGTATTTACCCCTCTTGCATCACTGGTCATGATAATATCATTCAGTGTTCTGTAATTGGAAAATTTTAAAACACGACAAATTAGCCCATTTTAGAGTCTGCAGTGTCTGGAAAGGGGTTGGTGAGCATAGCACATAGGGGGCAGAGACCCCTGGTCAAAAAATGAATTGGATGGATTTTTGGGGAGATAAAAATATAAATAAATGTCACTTGAATTAACATTAGCATCCTCAAACTTTAAACTCATTTAACTGTACGAAGATTTATGAAAAAGCATGAAATTGATGCTTTTTTCGGGGCTACCTTGATGAAATGTCAAAAGTGGGTGTTATCATGGGAAAATTCATAGTCAGTACAATTTTTAATATGTAGATGTCCTCTATTTCAAAATTTTTATTCAAATTCGAAAAGTAGACACAATTTCCAGTCGAACAGTACAGTACAATTTGCATCTCTGCAGCAATTTGGCGATTAAAAAAATATGTAGTTGTTCTCTTTTTTTTTTTTTTTTTGACTGTATAATATCACTATTTTATTAAAAGGAAAAAAGAAAAACTCCTCTCCGACATGACATGGCATTAATAAATTCCTGGCCTGCCCCAAATCTGCATAAAAAAAATAGCCAAACCCAAACTGAGTAACATAAAAGGAAATTGGTCCAAGACTGTATTATAAACCTCTAGTAAAGCATGTTACCCCCCCCCCCCCCCCTTCCAAAAAAAAAGCATAAACTTGGGAAGCACTGAGTTATGGCATGTGAGCTTTTTTAAAAAGATGAGATTGTGATGTGGGTAGGTAGCATTGCCAATTTAGCAGATTTGTTTAATCAAAATATGTACCAGAATTACCAAATAGTTACTTCCTTTTTATTCTATCAAGGAATGTCTGTTATTAAATAAAGCAAAAAATTAATATTCAAAATTCCTGGTAGATGAATAAAAAAAAACAGCTAAATTGGCAAATTTGTGGGAATGGGGTGGTATTAACTAGTTTGGAAGGGAAGGGCTTCACAAAAGTTCTTGCACATGACCTCGCTTTTGCTAAGGATGGCTCTGAATTAACCTTTTGATTACAGGGTCAGGACATTCACGTCCCAGTGACTTTTTTATTTTAATCGTATCATTTAAAAAAAAAAATCTTTGCCATACACTTAAACTAGCATATTTTAAAAAGAAACCTACCACAAAGAAAATGTTTAAATATAAAAATAGTCACCAGTCTTGACCCATATTCAAAAGGTTAAACAATTATTTTACATATATTTTTTGCTGCAAAAGTTTCATTTTATCATCATAAGGCAATTTATAAACTATAATAAATACTAAAAATTATTTAACTTTTTGTTATTGTGGCTCTTTTGTTAAATTTCTCGCATATGCTTTAAGGAGATTCAACTTTCTAAAACTTCTTTTGTTTGTAGCAAAAGATATAAGCAATGTAAGACAGACTTCGATTCTTGTAGAAAGTGGGTTGATTAAGCATCTTTAAGTTCATATGCATATTATTGATCAATAACAAAGCTTGATTTAATTTTTGAATTTAACTCCAATGGAAGATACTTTTATTTTTGAACATTCAGAAACAGTTCATCTGGCAAAATGTGGAACCAATGAAATTTTTTCGAAAGGCTGTTAATGTGACAGTTAGTAGTATAATATAATGAAAATAATTAATCTCCAGTTAATTATACTTAATATTAAAAAAGTATAATTAATTAAACTTTTGCATAATATGGAATTTAATCTTATAAGTAATTCTAACAAAATAAAAATACTTATTGCAGTACTGATAGAAAAGAATCAAAAACCCAAAATTGAGAGTATTATGCAATCGGATTATAACAACATGTATAAATGTGAAACTCAGTTTCATAACAATTGCCACAGCTCCTCGGAGTGAAGAGCTATTCTGGTCTCCCCTCATTAACCCACAGTAGAGGATGAAACATAGAAATATCCTGTGCAAATGGTCACATTTGTAGCCAATCAGATCACGTGTTTGTTTGAGAGAGGGAAAGTCAGCTGTCTGGCTTTTTTGTCCAGTGATATTATTATTTACATGAAAAAATGTTTGGATTTTCTACAAAAGAGTTGGAGCAAATGCAATTGTTTAGAATTAATATATCCGTGCCTGCTATCTGTTTAATATTTCCAGACCTAAGTAAAAAAAGCCTATTTACATTTTTAATTGTGCATAAAATATATTATTTGCTATTATTATTATTATTATTATTATTGAACCAAATGTTTGGAAAGAAACTTGTTCTATTTTGATTTTATAAAAATATTAGCAAATATACGATGAAATAGACAATTTCTTTTCATAGACTTCAAAATATTTAAAATATAGAGGGGTTGGGTGTTGTAGGTTCTACCAAGCTGTACATGGATATTTAAGAATATAATTGAGTTTTTTAAAAAGAGATATAAAATAGTTAACTTTTTATTTGTATCTTTAAATAATTTATTATTAACTATTTAAACCAGAATTAATTAAATCAATGATATTAAAATTTATATTTCCACTTTCATTAATTTTATTTATTTAGCTTGATCCTAATTGTGAGACTAGTACTGAAAAAATGTAAAATAGACAGATCCCCACTGGGGAAAAAAAAAAAAAAAAAAAAAAAAAAAAAATCTAGTTTTGTGTATGAACTTTCAGCTAATTAGTTGTTCCTAATCTCAATTACAAAACAAACTTAATTTTTTTTTTAAAGTATATTTTTGCTTTACACTTAGGTATCCCCACTTCCCTTAATAAATTCATGAAGATTTATTTTCGTGAGAATTGAACGACTTTGTCTTTAGAAGCTTTTAAAGGTTCTGTAATTTTATTTATCGCTATTTTAAATATTTAAATCAATCAGTAATTCATTTTATTATTTATTTCAAAAACAACTAAATATATTAAGGAAAAAATATCTTTATCAATTGATTAAACATTGTGGTTCTTAGTGAAAAAGATAATTTAAATCAATGAAATTAATAAATGCAAAAACAAATATTGGAAAGTTTTTTAAATTAAAAAATGTTTTTAAAGTGCTCATTATTAAATAATTTCCCTCCTTTAATCTATGTGGTTCTAATCTGATGAAAGTAAATTTTGAAGGAGGTTGCTTTGAGACCTATAGCACCAAGACTGTTGTCTCGAATGATCCATATTTCTAGAGCTGGTCTTCTAATTTTGAACCAATTCCAGATGAGAGACCTGTATCTGGATTGGCACCCCCAGAGGTAATGCTTATACTTAACTTGAAGAACATTGGAGCCACGAACATATTTTACGTGCACCAGCTCCCATTAACGTACATGGTTCCACAGCAGCGACAGCTGAGAGAGGTTGTCACTCTCCCAAACCTTGGTCGATGCTGCTTCGCTTTCGGTGATCTTACAGGAACCGAGCTTAACCGTCTGTGCCACTGTGGGACTAAAGTAAATTTTCTCTGTTAACAAAGTATAATTAAATATTTTCACATTCAAAATTTTATTTCCCTATGTTTTTAATTATTATAATTCCTCATTTTTGTGCCCTCTCACTCTAGTGCCTGGGGCAGCTGTCCCCCCCCCTCTTTTTTTTTAGTTTCTTCACTGCACAAAGTAAAAATTTGGAATCGTTAAATATAAATCAATATATTTTTAATTGAATTTCTTACAAAATTTTAATACTTTTTCAACAATTCATTCATTTTTTTTCTCTAATTGATAAGTGAGCTAGGATCAATGATATGAAATGTGTAAGCAACTGATGTTGTTAATTTTCTGGACATAAGTGCATATATTTTTCACTTTGTGTAGTATAAATAACTCATAAATATTACAGAGATGATGTAATGAGTAAATGTTTCATACAGTTAAGGTTATTTAATTATATTGAGGTAATATGTCATTTATTTCACTTTATAAATACAAATAACTATTACCTTAAATTGATTTCTTATTGATTCAGCTATAAAATAACAAACAATTTATTAACATATAAGCCTTTGAATAAATAATAACTTATAAGTTTATTAATATAATACTTATATGCGACATTAAACACTCAACGGCTGGGTTCGCCCTCAGCCGAGTGGTCTTCCTCAAGCATTAAAATAAAAATAAAAATACTTATATGCTTTTGCTAAAGTAAAAGTTTCTCTTTCAAATAAAATTTTACATAATAGCTAAACAATGAAACTTGATTTGGATCAAAACTAAAATTTTGTTTCAACAGCAATTATGTTGATTTCTATAAATAATTGATTAAGCACTCTTGGATTGGGAAAATATTGAAATGGAGGAGGAAAAAACAAAAAAAAAAAAAAACATTCAAGTAAGTAGTCTGTAGTAGGGGAGATTAGGGAGGGATGGGACAATTTTAACAAATATTTTTTACAAATTATGTTTTGCTAGTACAAAATGGAAAATTTCAGAATAACATCTTGAAACATTTAAAAATATTTAAAAAATATAAATTTGATAATAATTAAAATGTTAGGTTAATAAACCAATTAAATTGACAAGAAAAATGTCCCATCCCTCCCTCATGTGATGTTTTTAAAATGAAAATTCATATTTAATTTTCAAAAATGTGGTGAAAAAATGACAAAAACAGTGTGACATTTACATTCCTAAGGTTTATTGTAAATCACAACATTTATTTCATCTTATATTATACTTAAAATCCAAATCAAATGAAAAATATGCTTGTGCCTGACTAGTGCCACCAATTATTTTTGGTGGATGTAGCTTTACAATTATGTCTTGTTCACCAATGATGGAACAGCCATTTTCTTGTGGGAAGATGAAATTTCCTTTTTCATTTCTTCTCATAAATAGCATCTTATAGCTCAAATCTTCCTTATCTTTGCTTTCAACTCTTCCAACATATGAGATGTAATTTTCCAACTGGACGAAAAATATCCAGGCCAGGATTCGAACCTGGGATCTCTTGGCTGAAGCTGCCATGCTCTTCCAACTGAGCTAACCTGGTCGAATCTGGAGGGCATAATTCATCACAGTTAACCTTATTGATCATAGCATCTGGTCTGACATTTGAATCAGCTCAACAGAAATAGATCGCATTGTTGAGCTGAACAAAGTTGCATCACATTGTTGAGCTGAACAAAGTTGCATCACATTGTTGAGCTGAACAAAGTTGCATTGCATTGTTGAGCTGATTCAAATGTCAGACCAGATGCTATGATCAATAAGGTTAACTGTGATGAATTACGTCCTCCAGATTCGACCAGGTTAGCTCAGTTGGTAGAGCATGGCAGCTTCAGCCAAGAGATCCCAGGTTCGAATCCTGGCCCGGACATTTTTTGTCCAGTTGGAAAATTACATCTCATGATTTCTTTATCAATTTGAATAATTGTGTTAAAATTAATCTAGTGCTTCCAACATAGTGAATAACAGATTTTTTTGTTAAAAACTTAACTAAAACAAAATCATGTAAACCTATATTTGTTTCATCTTTACATCAATCTATTTCTTGTATATTTTCATGCTGATTTATAGTGATATCAGTGCTTTCATCAGAGGTGTCATGTACAGAAATGAAAGTAGTTAAAATTCCTTTTTAACTTGCAAAATAATAAGTTTTATTTGTTACACTACTCAATTCCAAAACAAGATAGTCTTATAAATATAAAATTGCATGTAATTAAACATAATTATTTGGATAGAGATATCATTTGGGAAGGATGGGACGTGTCCCATCCCTCCTTTAAAGCAACATTAAAAAAAAATAGGTTTTTACAACAAACATGTGGTTTTTAGGCTTAACTTATGTGTTCATTAATAAAAGATATAGGTTGAGTTTACAAAAGATTAAAAACAATTAAGTTAGAACAAAGAATGCGATTGAAAATCTACATTAAAAATCTGAGTAGTTAGTTACTTTTGATATTGTAAAATAGTCTTTTTAATTCACAACTCATAGGTGCTTGTAACTAAAGATTTACAGCAACAAGGATGATGCTATAATTAGTTTATCTGGTGGAAGAGTGATAAATTTAAAATAAATCTTATTTTAAGCATTACTGCAGATGTCCCATCCCTTTCTAATTCTCTTACTGTTTTTATTTTGTCAAATCAATTTATATATACAATATCAAGGTTTATTGCTTTTGTGATTTTCAGTAATCTAATTAAAATGATCAATTCTAATTGAATTAAATTTTAATTAATTTGCATATTGATGAAAACAAAAAGAAAGTGAAATAATATTAAAAGGCAATTTTAGTCATGCAAAGACACACAAGGCTAATGTTAAACCTATGGAAGTGTTCTTTTGAAAAATCTCATTTGCATTTCGATATTTTTAAATAATTTACTTTTGCATTGGATTGCTGAGGTGTGAATTTAAATTGAAAAATTTGAACATAAATGTTAGCTTGTCTGTTTTTTCTTTCTATAACCTGTTGTGCGGTTTAAACTGAACTAGAAACGACCAAATCCAGAAAAGATTCTTTCTAATGAAGATGTAAATAACTTATCTAAATTAGACAGTTTATCTTTCAATGGGCATGGTATTCTAAGTAATATTGTTCGACATAATTATTGGTTCTACATTTAAAAATTCAACTTCAAACATAAAGTTTGGATTTTTTTTTCCTTTTGGCTAAAGTCACTGTCGGAGCAAAACTTCTTTATCTACAGAACGACTCAGTTAATAACAGTTGAAAAATTCATTCATACTTGTTTTGACCAAAAATATCATACACAATAATATTTTGAAATTAAATATCAAATATCTAAAGTATCAAACATCATGATATTTTCAAAATAAATATTGGATATATATCATGATTAATATCAACATATATACCCATTGAAATATATACAGTCGAGTCTCCATATAACGGAATCCATTGTTCCAGTAAAAAATTTGTTATATATAGAGAAATTCGTTATATAGAGAATGAGTAAAAATTCTTATTTAATGTGTAAATTTTGAACAAAAATTATTTTTTAAGTGTTAAATTAAGAATTTGAAATGTTTAACTATAAATATTAACGTAATATTGTATTTCTTAATTACGTATTTAAATAATTTAAAAAAAGAGAACAGACATTTATTTGAAAGCATAATAAAAATCACATAAGGAAAACTTACAGTAATTTTAGACGAAGAAATCTGTAATTTTTCGCTGTTTTGATTTAAAAATTGTTATACTTTTGAAAAATTTTTTCACATTTTAGCAAGGAATGAAAAATTATATCGGGAACATTTTCCTCCATTTGAAGTCCTCGCCTTATAAGATCAAAAGAACTCATCATTTCACTGCGTGATGTTTTTTTTCTCTTGTAGTATGTTTTCGTTTTCATGCTTATTGTCACTCTCACCATCATCATTCATAACGCTGCTTAAAATATCACTGTCAGTAGGATACTCCGCAATAGTGAGATTGTCATCCATTTAAAAAAAATCTGAGAGAGTAACATTTTCTTTGACATTTCCACGTTCCTTAATTAATTTCCATTTCTCTTTTAAGACTGCTAAAGTCTTCATCCTCAGAATCTGCATTATTTTCCAGTTCAGAAAAATCCAGAATCCCAAACTTTTTTGCCACATCTTTTTTTTTCAATCCCTTATCGATTTCTTTCAAAATCTTCACTTTATCGCAGAGTTATGCAGTTCCTAGGAGACATTTTTTGCAGAAGCAGTAAAAAAACGCACAAGTTTTGCGAATCTTTCATGCTAAAGAAATTCAGAAACAATAAACATCTACTCTAACAGTAAGGGTTGCGAGCATTAGTTTGGATAGATGAAAACGTGTTCTAAATGGTGACAATGATCTGCTCTCATGGCTGCAGCTGTCGAGGGAAAATTTTCCATTCGACCAATAGTGTGCAAATATTAATATCTGATATTTAGATGTATGCACTTTCAATTCTGACCAATAAGAGTTCATGAAGAAATTCTAAATAATAGGACAAGCTCTATAAGTCATTTTGTTTAACTCTTCTGGCTTTAAAAGAAAAAAAAAATTTCATTTCAGATGAATACAAAAATTGAAAATTCAAGGAGTGAGGGAGGCAAATCTCCCTTCATACTCCCATACCTCTTAACTCAAATGTGAAATAATTCGCAAACTGGTTTCAACCTCCCCGTCCCTTCACTTAGTTGAACATTCAACAGGCTTTGAATACTTATTGCATAGGTTCTAAGTGACATGGAAAAAAAAATATATACTTCAAGTCACATCACTGTATTTTCTCAAATGAACGTCATGAGGTTGCTCACTGATAATTTTTATAGCTAGAAAAACAGACTTGTAATCGAGTCTGCAGTGATTTGCGATTGGCATAGATTTTGGATAATCCCGGTGTATAAATTAACAATGAGATCTTTCTATTACCGATGCATCATGCGAGTATTGTTGTTTCTCCACTTCGAAAATTGGAGGAGAAACGAAACTGCTATTTCTAACCGGTATCATTCGCGCATGCGTTGCTTATCCACTTCAAATATTGGCAAAGTAAACGATCTTTGCCACCGGTCTTGTTCATGCATGCATTGTTTATCCACTTTGAAGATACGTTGTTTATCCACATGGAAGAAAGCTGCATTTGCTACTGTCTCGTTTGGTACACCATCGATCTGGTGTGATGCATTGTAGGACCGCGATACATCGCTAAACAAAAGATAAAGAAGCTGGTTTCACGGTTTATGATTTAAATCGGTTTTCCACGATATATCGATGCATCGCCCAGTGCTGCTGACTATTCAAACTATTTTGAATCAAAATGAGTTTTCCATTTTTTTAATAAATAACTTATCGAGTTATAAGCAATTTGTGTCACATGACGACAGATTTTCTATTTTTTCATACTGCTGAATTGAGAATTTGCTTCAAAACGCTGATTTTTGACTGTATTTTCTAATAGATCTTCTGCTTTTACCAAAAAATGGAAAATGCCTTTCGATTATAGTTTCTGAATAAGAACACCTGCTAATTTCATGCGTTTGCGAACAAAAATAAACTAAAAAATGTGTCAGAAAGTAGCCGCTTTTTATTTGCAAACGAAAGAGCCTTAACATTTTCAGTTATTTTTCAAATAATCTTAAATAATAAAATGAATTGATGATCTATTTAAGTATTTAAAATATCAATAAATAAAATTAAGGGAAAGTAACACATGAGTGACTTTCTTTAGAACTTTTTAGTTGTCACAAAAATAACTAAATCTTGAATTTAACAATTTAACAAGGGAGACACTTAAGGGGGACATTTTCGAAACCAGTTCCGAAAGTGAAAGTATCTTTTTTTTTTTTAAAGTACAAAATAGCCATATTGGAGATACACCTCAGCTATCCTGTGCCCCCCCCCCCCCCCCCCCCCAAAAAAAAAAAGTGTTTAAAAAAATTTAAATGAGAAATTCGAAAAGAACCTGCCAATAGGTTTAATATTAGCGAGCGGGTGTTTTCGTATGAGTGAAGAGTCCTCTATAAAGCTATATTAATAAACTTATTTAATTATTGATTTTTTTAAGTTTATTGCTGATTTCAGATTAAGAACAACTAATTAGCTAAGTCCATAAACAAAGTTAGATTTTTTTTTTTTCCCTCCCCGGTAAAGATAAAACTAAAGTATATTAAATATTCAGCCTATAATTTTCAGCATTAGTGTCACAATTATAATAAATTTAAAATAAACAAAATTATTGAAAGTGGAAACATAAGTTAACAATTTTAATATTGACATAATTAATTCTGGTTTAAATAGTTTATAATAAATGGTCTAAAGGTACAAATAAACAAAAGTTATTAACTATAATTTTATATCTATTTTTAAAAAATTCAATTTATATTCTTAAATATTCATGTAGAGCTGGATAAAAGTCTCCCCCCACCCTATATAAAAATATTTTGCAGTCTATAAAAAAAAAAAAAAAAAAAAAAAAAAAAAAAAAAAAAATTTGCCATACATTTGCTAATTTTTTTCTGAGATCAAAATAGAACAATGTTTCTTTCCAAAAATTTGGTTCACTAATAACAAATAGTATTTTATACCAGGGTTGTGAAAACCTGTTTTTTTAAATCCCATCCCAGGTGGGTACCTGGGCAGCTACTCACTACAACCCTCAAGGTTGTAAAAAAAAAAAAAAAAAACCCTAGCCCGGGCAGGTACCCACTACAACCCTGTTTTATACACAAATTAAAAATGCAAATAAACCTTTTTACTTAGGCCTAGAAATGTTACAGTTTGCAGGCATGGACACACTAATTAAAAAGAAAAATTAGCACTAGTCACCGTCCACTAAATGAAAAAAAGTGACTAATTAAAAATTGTCTGTCAGCTGCTACCTTATGGCCACTTTCCTACAAAGAAAGAGTAAAATGTTTTTGTATTTCATCTAAGATTCTATTTTTGCTGGTTGAAATATGTTTATATTAATATGTTTATTTGGACTATTTAATTTTAGATTAATACTAATTGAAATTTTAACAAAAGTTTAATGTTTAAAACTTTTAAATAAAAACTAATGAAATTTCCTAGTTTTGCCGTGTAACACTAATTTAATACAATTGCATTCACTCCCTCAATTCTTTTGTAGCTAACCCAAACATTTTTTCTAGAGATGAGAAAAACAGTTACTTTCTGTTAACAGGTTCCATCGTTACACCACCAGCTTGGTAACCGGTTACAATATCCTATTAATTTTGTAACTCATTACTAGAGACTAGAAATTTGTTCAAATTTGCTTTTTTGGTGGTCTTTTTTTTCCTTTTAAAAATCTTTTTTGAATGTAGGGCATTTAAAAAAATTTTAGATAAATATTTGTACTTGAAAAACATTTTTTATATTTTTGGGTAACATTCCGCATATTTTATCTTTTTTGAAATGTTAATATTTGAAAAAACATTCTAAACTTGGATTGAAAACGTAGAGTTATGAATGATCAATACAAACTTTCGAACTTCAGTGTTTCCTTATCGCCACTAATGAACAGTATATCTTTATTTAAAAAGTTGAATATATTAGATTCTACATTCAACATGATCCTTCTTTTATTACTACAGAATCCTACTTTTATATTGCTCCAAACCATCTTATAGCACGCTCCAGACATAATTAAGGAACATTTGAAAAGTACAAAAGATTTTTCATTTTTATTTTTTCTAGCATTCAAAGCTCTCTGTGATTTAAAATGTTCCCAATTCAAAAATCGTAACAATCTCTAGAACAAATCTCAAATTTTAAAGGTAAGAATTCATATGATCAAGTAAATTTACCTCTATTATAAATTAATCTGCCTAATAATTACATCGTTCGATTGATATATCACAGTTATTTGTAAAATGCCCATTGAAAAAAAAAAAAAAATCTTGAGGGTTTCTTAATATGAGTGATCAGAAATGTACTTTCCCATTTTTAATATTAAAGAATAATATTTAAATATCTATAAAAATGATCAAATTGGAGAAATTTTTTTTTACTTACAGCATTATATAATCCCACTGTTTACAAATCTTCAAATAACTAGATGAAATGTGGTTCATATTAGAATAAATGTTTGACTCTATGTATTCCCAAACCTGTTTTTTTTTTTTTTTTTCGCACTTCAAAGTATTTTTCACCTTTTCAAAAAATCTTCACTTTTTCAAATTTGTCATTTAACGAATAAAGTTGTGATACAATCAATTGCGTATTTTAATCTAATTTGCTGTTAACAGAACCAGAACGTTTCCCATTAACATTATGGAATATAGAGAGATAATTTATTAAAAATAATTTAACAAGATAATGAAATCTTTCAGATGCATTTTGATTTAAGACATAATATATTAATTAAAATATTCCTTTATAAAATTGTATGGCCAAATAGTTTTTAAAAAAAAAAATCGTTGCTTTCATAATTGATATTAATTTTATAAAATAATTAGTCTTTCAATACATATATATATATATATATATATAATATTTAAAATTGATTACAGCAGTTTTAAACTTTTACAAATGTGCTTATAAAACATGAATCGTTTTACTTTATTATTTTAATTCATAAAAAAATGTTTTCTAGCTCTCATATTAATTACAAAAAGTAAAAATAAATAGCTCTAGCCGCCCCCGTATGTAGTATTAACAGACAATTACTTCTTAAAAATTCAATGCACAATTGAAAAAAGCACTTTCCCAAAACATCCCTATCCACTGAAACATTAAAATCCAAGCACTATCATATCTCCACAACCTGCAACACACAATTCTAACTTACGACTTTGAAATTAAAATCATTTCTTTCCTATCGCAAGCTTAAAATTCTCCCCGATTCCATTATTACAAGTCAAGATAAACAACGCTTTCAAAATGATATTTTTCTCACACTAACTAAACCCATTCATAGCTATATGTTGCAAGTAACCGCAATCTGCCACTCAGGTGATATGTTTTTTCACCTCATCGAAACTGAAAAAACTAAACATTTCATTTTAGAAATAACAGAATATTGGAACATTTAACAGTTGACATAGAATAATTGTTTCAGAAAGCATATCATAACTGCTAGATAATTTTTATTCCAAACAACAGACAGCAATTTTCATCGGCCGGTGAAATCTGAGACTAACATCTTGGTTTAGACTATTCATGTTCGCGGGTGTGAAGGTATTAAAAGTATGCAGGGTAAGTGAGCAATGACAATATGAGCAGGGGTCGATGCAGGTTTTTTTTTCTTGGGGCCCATTTTGTAAAAAATAAAGGTTATTTTTGTGAAATTTATTATATTTTTGTGAAAAATAACATTTTGTAACGAAAGTTGAAATCCAGTTAATCAAATTCGAACCAGGCATTTATAAACAAAAACTTTTTTAAATCCTTTTGCTGAAGTTTTCCTCTCTGGTGAACTTGTTTTGTTTACAAATTACACATTTTAAAACATCACAAAATAATAAATAAGTAATAAATAGTAAGTTTTTATGGAATAGAATTTTGTGAAGGGCCCCATTTTATCAAATTGATTTCTGTGAATGGGCCCATTTTATCAAATTGATTTTTGTGAAGGGGCCCATTTTATTAAATAGATTTTTCTGAAGGGGCCCTAAATAGGCCCCAAATTTTCCCTGGATCGACCCCTGATGAGTGAGAGTGAGACTGTTGGGTTTTAATTTTTTCCTTCAGAGTTGAATGGGTTTTGTTTTTTGCACTGAAATAGGATTTTCTTGTCTCTTTTGTGATAGTGGAATTATTTTTTTTCGCTCTTTCTTAGAGGATTATTATAAACTAGGAAAAAAGATTTTGCAATTTTATTTTTATCGCAAAATTAAAGTTTGTGTTTATAAAATATTTAAAAATAAAATTTCAGTCTTTTTAAGGGAAATGGATAAATTATTCCAAAATTAATTGGGAGTTTTCGATAATCTGTTACTGAATAACAAACTTCAAAGCAATAACAGCATTATTTTTAGTGTTATGTTAGATAATGCCCACCTCTAATTCTTTCGCGTAAATAACAATAACTGGACAAAGCAAGAAAGCTGACTTTCCCTCTCCCAAATTTAACAAAAACATGTGAGTACATTGCATCTGATTGCCTACAAATGTGACTGATTGCACATAGGGAATATTCTGCGTTTCATCCTCTACTGTGGGATAATGAAAAGACCATAATAGCTTTTTGCCTGGAACTCGTTATGAAATGGAGTTTCTGATTTCTACTTGTCGTTATTATCCAAACACACCAGAATACGCTTCTTGATTGCGAAACATTAGCTAACCATTTATTTTCCTCATCCAGACTTTCTGCTTAATCTTTCGTAGTTGGGATTATTTTAATGATTTTTTTTATAAGCTATGGTATGCAGTTGCTAGGGAATTGATAAAAGAAAAAGAGAAAAACTGAAATATTGTGTCACATATATAAAGTGATAAAACAAAATGTTTTATATTTCTCAAAGGGATGTATAAAATTCCATCAAAAGTTATGTCTAATTTAAAAAATTGACAAATGTATATTTAACAAACTTTCAAATTAATTGAAATAATTTGACACCCATTGGGAAATTTTAGCACATACAATTTAACATTTAAATCAATTATTTAAATGCACCATTTTCTTTTCAATGAATGATAAAATTTAAAAATCACATGAATTCCCATAGAAAAGCATTACAATGTAAAAGAAAATGCTCTATATTTTCTGAACAAATCTACCAAATTTAACAAAAAACTACAGTGAAGTCCTGGTACCTCACCAACATACCTACCAAATATGAAAGTAATCTGATGCTTTTTCTGGTAGCCATTGTGGAGCAGACAAACAGAAGCCAAAACCTTTTTGGTTTCTCTACAGTGAGCCTCAACTGATGTTTCCGCAAAAATTCAATTTATTCTCAATTACAACCAATACACATGATATTATTAAAACCTAGTCATACAAAAAACAAGAACGAAAAATCATGCGTCCAGCATAGATTATGTAACACTTTCCAATGCTTCCAAAATAATTTTACAAATCATTACCGTTTAATAAGCTAAAAGATAACATCTAAGTAAACAATTTGGAAAACACATAACATATTTAAAAATGTAATTTCAGGAATATCCAACATATACAATATTCGGAAAAATATCCAAATACTTTTCAGCCCTATATAGGATCTATAGATTTGTATAGATACTACATAAGATGCTAAATGTTAGTTTAGTTAGGAAACGCGTAGCACAGTTTAAAATTCTCCTTCTGGAGTTTCTGTCAATAAACGAAAATGTGTTTGCGAACTTTTGTGCTACCCTGAATATGAAATACAGAATTTTTACACACCAAGTAATTGACAAAAAGTGAGTTAAATTTAAAATCGCGTTCAGAAACTTAAAACACACTTTCAGGAATTATTGTTAACGTACAGTAGAGAATTCTTTTGTGTGTCCCTGTAAATGAACAATGACTGCTATACAGACAATATTCTGTAGTAAGCCTCTTGTAATGCACCTTAATGATATATATAAATTTCAATGCGTTTAAAATAGTGAAACATTATTTAATTAAATCACAAACGATTTTTCTCCATAGATGTAATGTAACGGAATTCTTTTGACTGCCCCTGTAAAGTAACTATAAGTGCTATGCACACCCTATTCCATATTAAGCTTCTTGTAATGCACCTTAGTGATATATATCAATTACAATGTGTTTGAAATTGTGTAACATCATTAAAATAAACCGGAAATGATTTTTCCCCATAGACCGTAATGTAATGGAATTCTTTTGAGTGTCCCTGTACAAAAACTATAAGTGCTACACACTTCAGTTGAAATAGGGAACATGCTATAGATAACGACAATAACATATAAAAATTGTAGGGCAATCCGAGCATATTTACGGGAGTTAGAGCACAGACAGACGCCAGACGGCCAGACAAACTGAAGTCACAAACACTTTTCAACTAGGTTGGAAAGTGTTAAAAAAAACCTTTAGTTCAATATACAGTGTGCCCGTTAAAGTCCGTTGTCACCCCAGTAATTTCTGAATGGCAAGAGCTATAGTCATAAAAGTGGGGTCTAGGCATAGTAAAGTTGCCATGCACTACGCAAGAAAACCGCTTACAGCACCACCTGGCGGTTAAATTTGGAGTTAGCGTTCTTATTTAAAAAAGTGACAGATACGGGAAAAAGTCAGTTACAAAGTTGTTCAGTATCATCGATTTAGTAAGAGAAGACACCTTCCGTAAAGTAATGTTAAAAGTAGAAGGCGTAACATGCATATTTATTTGGTTCGAAACTCCCAAAATTGTAATGTGGCATAATGCGGAAGAAAAGAGAAAAGGTCACACTCCAGAGTTTCAATTGTCAGTAGATATACAGAATTCATCTTTACATAAATAAATCTTAATATCACATACTGTGAAAAAGTATTTTTTTACATTTAATATAAATGGTGGGAATACATGTAACAGCGAGAGTATGCAACCCCTCCACCAACATTGCAGGAACTTCGAAACCATATTACAGATGCTTGTGCCAGCATGTCACCTGCCATGTTGTACAATGTGCAGCGGTAAGTGCAATCAAGTATTCAGATGTGTATTGTTGCTGAAGGACACCATTTTGAGTATTGCTGATAGATGAGCCTCATTTCCGATAAGTGCAGCTTGTACAACGCGATCAAACACATCAGTGCTTTGTGCTTTTCATTTGTATCATTTTTGTGAGCAAAATGTTTTTTTGTAATAAATCGATGATGCTGAACAACTTTGTAATTGACTTTTTTCCCATATCTCTTACCATTTTTGTAATAAAAACGCCAACTCCAAATTTAGCCACCAGGTGGCGCTGTAAGTGGTTTCCTTGGGTAGCGCATGGCAACTTCACTATACCTAGTCCCCACTTTTATGACTATAGCTCTTGCCATTCAGAAATTATTTTGGTGACAATGGACTTTAGCGGGCACACTGTATAAAAACATTTGCATTACAATAGGATTTAAATTTTTTAGTTTGTCAAATATTTAATGTGAAACTTGCAGTTTCATTGTTTTGAACTGTTTTCTGATATCTGCTTCAATTGCTGATAATTGCAGAAGAATGTCTGGTTCTACATTTAAAAGACTTCTGAATTTTGTTTTGGTGGCTGTGTAAGCAGAGAATGATTGCTTCACAGAGATATGTTGCTATAGGTCAGTGAAACTAATTTTCCTTTCCCAGCCAAGATTTTGAATTCATCTGTCATATGACATCACGAGCAGGGAAGACCGAGCTATGCTCGGTCAAAATTAAATTTGAGTTCAAATATCATCACCCATGACCCAAATGACCCATTAATTGAATTTTCTCAAACATGTGACTTAGACCAACAGTCTTCTCGTGCCCGAAAACCATAGGATGCAAAATTTCGTCAATCGTTTGAACCGTTTTTTAGATACAATTAGCCAGACCATGACCCAAAATGATCCACTAATAGAATTTTCTCGAACATGTGACCTAGCCTTAACAGTCTTCTCGTGACCGAAAACCATTGGATGCAAAATTTAGTGTAAATTGAGCCGCTTTTTAGATCTTGACCCACAATGACCCAGAAATGACCCACTAATCGAATTTTCTCCAACATCTGACTTAGCCCAATGATTTTCACGTGCCCGAAACTCGTAGGATATAAAATTTAATCAAAATCGTTAGAGCCGTTTTTTAGATAAAATTAATTTGACCCGCTTTGACCCAAAAATGACCCACTAATCAAAAGTTCTCGAACATGTGACCCAGCCCAATAGTCTTCTCGTGCCCGAAAATGGTCGGATACAAAATTTCGTCAAAATCGTTTGAACCGTTTTTTAGATACAATTAGCTAGACCATGACCCAAAATGACCCACTAATCGAATTTTCTCGAACATGTGACCTAGCCCAATGGTTTTCTGGTGCTCCAAAACGGTAGGATACGAAATTTCGTCAAAATCGTTAGAGCCGTTTTTAAGATAAAATTTGCATATATATATATATATATATATATATATATATATGTAACCACACACAAGATTTGCTCGTATTAGAATATATGATAACTCTGTGGAGTTTGGTTTTAAAATGTGATTTTTAGTTTGCTGTGTGTCTTATCAATAAGGGCTTCATATAGATAATGTGCATGTGACGTCACACATCCAAGTAAAGTCGTATTTCTCAAGTAATTGTAGGCACAAAGTAGCAATTCTTGCAGAGCTAGCAATTCATAATCTATTATTTCCTGCATATAATATAATGTATGGTACTACATCAAAATTATGAGAAATTTAGCAAAACTTTGAGCAATATATCTCAAAGTTAAGTTGAGTAGCAACAAGCCAGTTTGTTGACAATCATGCACATTTCCTATTCTGCTGAGTTTAAACTGTGTTGTTTTTTGTTGATGCTAAACACATTTAGTACCCTTAGCCTTCAGTGACTTCTATTAAGTTATTGGGTCTTTAAACAAACAAATCTTTCAAATCTTTGAGATGTCCATGAATATTTTTTCTTGAATCAACGTTATTTTCATTAAAGAAGTTTTTGCAAGAGGAAAGCATTATCTCCCTTTCCTGCACATTCCAACCAGTAAATCTTTCTGCTTAAGGCGGTATTCAAAAAAAATATTTTTTCACGCTCAACAACTCAAAATTTTGAGACACATTCTCAGACTCATTTTTAAAAGTAACAACATGAAACTTGGCAGCGTGATTTATGAAGAGATTTATAAGGGCCCCATGTTTTTATTTTTCGTTCAATTAATTAGAAATTGATTTACAGACAATTATTTTCACAGTACGATCATGTTTTTTTTGTTTCCAGCGCTATCGCTTCGGGAAATTTGGTTCAAAATGGACACTTTGTTGACAGCATTTTTTGAAATATATTCTGCCTTTATTAAACTAGTCGTTGGGGGCCACCGTAATACTAACCCATCATGGATATGCATAATGTAAAATATCAAAATAAAAATGTGTAAACTACTTATAAAATGCATTGCAATTCAAATAAAATCGTGGCTTGATGACGTCAAACTTTAAAGGCTCGATTACTGAATTGCTTGAAAGAAACCTCCTTATAACTCCAAAAATAATAATCCTATTAACTAGTGGTTTATTGCATCTGATTAAGCATCAAATTTCCAATTAAAATATATCTTTGAAGTGAAATTTGGATGAAATACAGGGTCATGAAAAATCGAAGAGTGTGGAAAATAGGATTCCAAATATCTCGGCAACTAATTATCCGATCTGCTTTATGCAAAATTTGTTTTTTTATTGTCTTTTATATTCATTTCTTAAAATCACCAATTTCGAAAATTTGTATATACCTTTTATCACAACGAATATTTCGAGAGTCCGAAAAAAATAGTTCCGGTTAATAGAGGTTATTGAAATGAAATAGGCTTCTTCCCATTATTACATACTAAGTACATACCAAATTGCAAGTCTCTATCTCAATTTTTTCGGGAGATAGAGCGTTTACAGGCACACAGACGGACGGCAAATTTTTTTTTCTAAAAATATGTTTTTTGGAATCTCTAATGTCTGAAACGTGTAAATCCATCAAAAAAAAAAATTTCGATTTTCAAAACGATTACAAGACTTACCCTATACTATGTATGATGGGTAAGTAAAAATCAAGACAATACGGACATTATAAAGTTTCTGAATATGAGAACCTGCCAATTGGATGCATTTTAGAGCAAAAATGAATTTAAACATGTGTCTCAAAGTAAGCGGTTTGGATTTGAATACACCCTTAAAAGGAGATACTTTGGCATTTATATAAAAAATTGTTAGTTTTTCATTGCAATGATAGCTTTATTTTGTTTGAAGAACTTGTTGGCTAAATATGCCAATTTCCACACCCAGTCATCATTTAAAACATTTTGCCAGATAAAAACTCTATCTCTCTGTGATTATAATCCCATAGTTGCACAGTAGATAAAATGAAAGATTAAGAACCCTTTAATCTTAAACTTGGTGCCAAAGATATGAAAAATCATCTTTCTGATGCAATCACAGTAATAAATTGCAGTTTTCTAAATGAAAATGCATGTTTTTATTTGAATGTCTTTTTTAAGCCTTTGACTACTGATATACATCCTACTGATCATTAGAGATTTTGAAATGCTAGAACTGATATTTTTATTCTTGACTTTAATGTCAGTAAAAAGAATTGTATGAAAGTAATCTACTCTATGTGAGTAATTCAAAGAACAAGTATCAAGAGGATAGTTATGATCTAGTAATGAGGCCAGTTGAAACAATTTATAATAAAATTAATTCATAGTCAAAGAGTTGATAATGATGTCATTTGGCTGGTGAAAACATTTCTCCCTGTGAAGATTTGGCCCGTAATTCTTGTGCTAATGAAAAAGGTCCTTACTTGAGTAAAGAATTCATGGGATAAAATCACTGATAGCTGTGCTGCCAGTATACTATGAGCAGACTACTTATACAAGAAGTGCTCATTTAAGGGTATTCTCAGAAAAAATATTTTCCCTTGAAAACCAAAGTATTTTCAGAGCTCAAATAAAATCAAAATATGAGTAATAAGTTTCACAAATATGCCACATATAGAGGTTTGAAAATTTGGATGAGGATAGTTCAAGGCAGGTCCTGATGCACCTGAGGCTCAGATTTTTCATTTTTTGATAGTTAGCCGATATATTAATTAAACTCCGGTGCACACTCATCAAAAAGACATTGTCTCTCAAAATGCAAGCAGCACCCATTCCAAAAGATTTGTTTCCAACATTTGGTTCTTCTTTGTGAGCAATCTTTTCTTTTTCAGGCGTTTTTCAAAGTTCTCCTCATCAGAACTGTTCAAAGTATGGAAAAACTAAAAATAGACTCTTAAATGTTATACTTTATACTTTCAAATGGCACAATTCTTTTTCTTTTTAAATATGAATTTTAACCCGTTGAAAAGAATTTTTCAGAAGTTCAATTTTGTGATTTCCTTTTTTCCCTTTTGTCGAAGCTTGCATTGGGCTCAATTTCAGAGATACAGAAAAACAAAAATACCCACTTAAAGTGGACACCTTTTCTATGATGGTGCAATGTGTTTTCAAAAATATGAATTTTAACCCTTTCAAAAGTTCCATTTCGCAATGTTAACCTTTTAAAAAAAATTCATGATTGCAGGTTATTTTGTGCTTCCCAGAGATGTTCCTGTTTTCTATGCTAAAAGTAACTAAACATCAGTATTTTAACACAGTCCTTTTACAAGTTTTTAGTACACTGGATTTACATCACCTGTAAAATTCCTGAAATATTCAAACAACTAAAGTATTTAGTATGTAGGGGAGACCGGTACACAGCGGACCACTTTTTCAGTTAACATTTTTTTTTTCTCTTTAACAGACTGACCGATCTGTATGAAAATATTTTTGAATATTCCTTAAACCTTCTTACATCCATCATAATTTTCTTACAACATAGTTTTCAATACATTTTTCAAAAAAAAAAAATATATATACACTTGTAAAGTGGACCAGTGTACCCAGGAAGCGGGCTACACTGGTCCACCCACCGGGGTACAGTGGACCACTATTAGGTATTATCTAAAATACAACATAAATCTATTTTTCAATAATCTAATTCTTTTTTGTTGCCCCTTCACCCGCAAAATAACATAGTAATATAAATTTTGAAACAAAAACAATTAATTATATTTTGAAAATAATAGATTAATACAGGAACAATTCAAATTTAGTTGAAGTTATTACTTAAGTACAAAAATATCAGTGCACATTAAAATTTGCAAATGAAATTCCAAAGTACTTATGAGTAAGATTGAGCCTGGAATTTTCAAGAAATAATTTTGGGTCTGAGAGCAACATTATGAAATCATTGACATCAACAGCAGATTCATCTACAGTTTTGGGAGAAATAAACTGATTTCCATTCAATTTACGTCTCATGAATCTTACTTGAATAGAATCATCAACAATTAGACTACAGTTATCAAAGGCAGTAAATACAAAACAAAATATTTTTTACTATGTTTAATAAATTGTTATTTTTATTTGTTTTATTTTACAGTTAAATCTACTTTAAAACAATCTTTCTTTATAGAAAATAAGCATTTATTAAATATTTTGAACATTCTGCATTACAGGAGCAGAGTGGACTGTGGACCACTGTGCCCCAGGAGTGGGTGGTCCACTGTACCCCATGTTGAAGTTCAATAAATAATCATATTAGACTACAGTTATCAAAGGCAGTAAATACAAAACAAAATATTTTTTACTATGTTTAATAAATTGTTATTTTTATTTGTTTTATTTTACAGTTAAATCTACTTTAAAACAATCTTTCTTTATAGAAAATAAGCATTTATTAAATATTTTGAACATTCTGCATTACAGGAGCAGAGTGGACTGTGGACCACTGTGCCCCAGGAGTGGGTGGTCCACTGTACCCCATGTTGAAGTTCAATAAATAATCATATTATATTGTTTATAGCTTTCATTTAAACATATTAACTTTAAAGTAAAATAAAAAAAAGTATCTTAGCTTTGCAAAAAAGCTGTTTTATTTTATTTATCTACAACCTTTAATTACTAAAAAAATAAAAATATGATGATGATGAAAAATTTTACTTTTAGAAGCTCAAAACAACCAATCAGGATAAAATAGTTCAATCTAAGCTAAACATATTTTCTGAAGGCTATAAATAATTATTGCAGTGCTGTTGCCTATTAGGATAGAAGAGAAGCTTTAAAAAAAAATTAAATAAATAAAATATTAGGGGGTGGTCCACTGTGCCCATAGGTCCAGTGTGTACCAGTCTCCCCTATATGATGGTAGTTGATGAAAAGAAAAAATAGAAAAACCTTTTTTGTAAGCAATTTTTACTAAGATTTTCGTTTAAAAATATAAAAGTATTGAACACTTATTTTAGGTATATTTAAGACTATTATCACAGGCAGGTCAACTAGTAACTCAATAAAATAATTTGAACAGTTATCCTTAATAATATGTGTACTATATTTCAAAACTTAGAAAGAATTTTAACACAAGATTGTAAATAAAAAAAAATCGCTCTTTGGTGTTACTTGCTGAATACCAAATAATGATTGAATATTTGGTGAAACTGTAAGTATCAACCCTTCATTAGTTTATAAATCATTCTTATCTTTATAATATGTCTTCACTTTACTTTCTGCATTTTTGTATGATTTGTTCCTGCCATCTTTAATATATTTCAAAACTATTTTATTTGCAACTCTGTTGTCTTTTTTAAACTGAGTAAGTCTGTATTCACTCATAGTTAGTGGTCACTCATAGTTAGTAGGATGCTACATGTAATGAAACTACAGTAGTCACTACTTTTTCTGGTGATTTGTAACGTAGTGCACTACATTTTGAAAAATGTAATGTTGCCAGTAGTGTGATATAAAAAATAAGAAGTCATTTGTAGTGAACATTGATGCTACTTTTAATGATTCTTCAGAGAAAAAAAGGCCATTCTTCTAGTTGCGTGATCGTAGTAAAGGTGAAAAAAAGGAATTTCGTTTAGTAGCCACTGGCCGGTAGGTTGATTTTTTTTTTTTTTTTTTTTTTTTTTTTTAGTAGCCAGTTACTGGCAAGTGAGAATAATTTCTTTAGTAGCCAGTACATTTATGTCACTGAATATTAAATTAAAAAAATATATATAATGACTTTACAGTAAACAAGTAATTTTTGTACTAAATAAAAATATTTTAATTTATATTGTTTTGAATAAACTTAAGATATTAATTTCAAATCTTATTTTAAATTTTAAAATTATTTAACAGCAAAGTTATACACAATATTATTCTGTAGCTAACTACATAAGTCCCACTAAGCTTAGGTACTTGTGTGGCTAACTACATAAGTACTTTTTTTAAAAATTATTTGTCTGGAATTAAGATCTGACAATAAAAAAATGGGTATGTTTATACACTAAATAATAACGTGTAGAAATCATGAATTTTGTTGATCGGGCACGTAAAAATCATAAATTTCGTTGATCGGGCACGTAAAAATCAAATTTCGTTGATCGGGCACGTAAAAATCATAAATTTTATCAATTGGGCTCATAAAAATCATGAATTTGTCATTTGGGAGCATAAAAGTCACGAATTTCGCCGATCGGCCCTGTAAAAATCACTAATTTCGCCGATCGGGCATGTAAAAATCACTAATTTCGTCGATCAGACGCGTAAAAATCACTGATTTCGTCGATGGGAAGCATAAAAATCACTGATTTCGTCGATGGGAAGCATAAAAATCACTGATTTCGTCGATGGGACGCGTAAAAATCACTGATTTCGTCGATCGGGCGCATAAAAATCACGCATTTTGTCGAACGGGTGTGTAAAAATCACGAATTTTGTCGAACGGGTGCGTAAAAATCACGAATTTTGTCGAACGGGTGCGTAAAAATCACGAATTTTGTCGAACGGGTGCGTAAAAATCACGAATTTTGTCGAACGGGTGCGTAAAAATCACGAATTTTGTCGAACGGGTGCGTAAAAATCACGAATTTTGTCGAACGGGTGCGGGGAAAATCACGAATTTTGTCGAACGGGTGCGGGGAAAATCACGAATTTTGTCGAACGGGTGCGGGGAAAATCACAAATTTTGTCGAACGGGTGCGGGGAAAATCACGAATTTTGTCGAACGGGTGCGGGGAAAATCACGAATTTTGTCGAACGGGTGCGGGGAAAATCACGAATTTTAGGGAAAAAAAGAAATTTGAAAATCCTGCATTTGGCTGGTTCTTTCCATATTTTTAATCGCCAGTTTTTCAAGTTTAATCGGCGACTGGCGAGTGTTTATTTTCACCTTTTTAGATCGTAGTTTGCTTCTTTTATGAAAAATATATTCTGCATAGCCAATTGTGAATGTCAGCAACTTAGCTGCAGCGTTTAGCAATGGATCTTACCACATCATGGATTTTTCTATTGACACTTGCTGGTAAATGCAATTGTCAAAATTCGAATCAAAGAAATTAATTTTCTGGCTAAAAACACTTGTCTATTTACTCATTATTAGATCTTCATGTTTTAATGCCGTTTTTTCTTTCTTTTTTTTTTCTTCTTTACATATTTATTATTGTTTGATATTATGACAGAGAAAATGAATTATATGTTACAGAGGGAGGGGGGCATGATGACTTTAGATATTCTTAGCTGGCCAAAAAAATGTTGGGAACCACTGGTTTATGATCACTTTGTATACAATAACTTTATGCATGTACTATACAAATTTATATTTCTCAAAAGAGAAAACTGTGGCTAATGGCTCTTTTTTTTTTTTTTTTTTTAATCTGCACATGCATTTTTTTATCTACTCAAATTTTTAAAAATTTAAATGAAAGGTGTCTCAATTAAGAATGATGCATCATCCGTATTCAAGATACCATTTCGCTTTCAATGGTGCTATGGCAACATCTCCAGCCCAGTTTACTGACAGTTTCGTTATCTGTATCATCTAATGACCTAACCTATCATATATACCAAAATCACCCATGCTAAAACAGGGTTCATACTCATCAGGGGAAACCTGGGAATCAGGGGAAAATCAGGGGATAAATTTCGTGTCTTAAAAATCAGGGGAATCTCGGGAAATTTTCCAAAAAATGCCAAAAACCTGGGAAAATTTGGCGAAATGATGGGCTACTCTGGGAAATGAGGGCACTTGCTGCTATTCACAGGCTTTGTGATGTCATAATGCATGTATCTGCAAAATGTTCAACAATTTGTAAATTTTGCAAAAAATTCTTTAACAAATCAGTAGTTTGTGCTTCAGAATCAGTTGTGAACTTGAGAGTATATAAGTTTGTATAGAAATGTTTAATCTAACTTAATCTTCTGTTCTTTTTGAGCTTGGTGACACTTTAGCACCTTTTTATTCAGATGCTTTGATGTAATTACCTTGGCTTTATTTTTCTAACTCTTTTTTTTTATGTGAGTTAAAATATATCTTTTACACATGTTTTTCAGTTATTCAAAAGATATTCCATAGTCATAGGACAAAAGTAATATCCTAATCCCATGACTGAGTCTGACATACACATGCTGTTTTAAATTAAGATCAGTTAAAAATGTTTACATCAGTAAGCCCTTTGGGTGCCATTAAACTTTTACAAAATTTTTAAAATAAAACTAACATCTTTAATGTATTTTGTTGTGTATATTTCTATATATCTCTTTATTATTAGATGCTTAAGAAAAATACTGACAATACATTATGTTGTTTCTTTTTGTAGCTGTCCACCTAGAACATTTTTGCCTGCACTATGCCGAATATTTTTAGATGAATGTGCTCCAGATAATGTTTTAGAGGTTACTGCTCGTGCAATTACATACTACTTAGATGTTTCAGCTGAATGCACCCGGAGAATCGTTGCTGTAGATGGTGCAATCAAGGCTATTTGTAACCGTCTTGTTGTTGCTGATGTGTCATCTAGGGCCAGCAAAGATTTAGCTGAACAATGTATAAAGGTAAGTTTGGATCACTTCTCAGGTTTATTAAGGAGAGATTTCTTTTTGTATGGTCAAAATAAGACAATTTTTTAACAATTTTTTTTTTCTCAATGAAGGATCAATAAAACAAAGCTTTTCTCACTAAACAAGTATACTACAAGCTACTTTTTCTAACAAGCTATAACAAGCTACTTTTTCTCACTAAACCAGTATATTTTTATCAGTTTTGATATCTTTTTGTATGTTAATCCTAAAACCTGGTGGCAGTATCCTAATGTTAAAATGCATGCACAACTTTGTGCAGCACAGGGTTGTGCTTTATAATTGTACTAGTATATTCCCCGTCAAAAATGACGGATTGTTGATCTGCGTTTCATTTTCATAAGACTTCATACAAACAAACAGCATGAAGATTTATTATTGAAAGGTTTGTATTGTAGAAAAATACATTTTAAAAAGGACAAATGATTTCTACAAATAAAAATAATAAGGATATATATATATATATATATATATATATATATATATATATTTTTTTTTTTTTACTTCAAATTTTTGAAATAGTTCAACGATTGGACAAAATTAAATATTAACAAATAATCCATGTGCGAAAGTTTTTGTAAAAAAGTGTTATCAATGAGTTTTTAAACAGCTTGACTTACCATATAATTCATTGTTTGATTACATAAACAAAATTAAATGGAAATTACGCTGTACTATGCATTTCTTATATTTTAATTACGTTTGATAAGAAAGAATCATTTTACAGTATATGACCCATTATCCGAAAATCCAAAATTCGGAAAAACCCGAAGTCCGGAAAGAAAAATTCGAAAATGTTCTAAATTTTTACTAAAATTTTAGATTTTCTGAAATTTTTCGAAAATTTTACCGATTCCTAATTTTTTTTTCAGTCCATTGTGTTTCAATGTTTAATCACTAAAATATTGTTACTTCAGTGACGGGTGAACACGGTCCCCCTCCCCCTTCTCTTCCCGAAATTAAAAACAAATCATTTTTCTCTCAAATTTTAGTTTAAAATTAATTTATATTACGATTCGTTAGAAACAAAAAATAGTTATGTATTTATTTCATCAGGGGTGATTCTGATTGATCAGGGGTGCATTCAAGTTTTCCTAAAAATTTAAGGCATTCGATTTCGAAAATTTAAGTCTTCAGTCCAAAATTTCGAACATAAATATCTCGAATTTTGAACGATAGTCGCCGAAAAAAATCAATTATGTCTATCGTTCGCAGAAAAAATAGAAAAATTCTTCAAAGGATTGTGGAAACAACATGAATTTCGTCAAAGGACCGAAAATAAAAACGCAAAATTCGTTGCAGGATTGCAAAAAAAAAAAAAAAAAAAAAAAAAAGGCCAATTTTGTTAACAAATTGCAGAAAAAAGCGATTTCCGTCAAAGGCTTACGAAGAAGACGCAAATTTCTTCCAAGGATTCCGAAAAAATGTAAAATTTCATCAAGAGATCACAAAAAAAAAATGGTTAAAGGATCACAAAAAAAACCCCTGCGAATTTCGTCAAATAATCGCGGAAAAACATGAATTTCTTCAAAGGGTCTAGAAAAAAAAACACAAATTTCTTCAAAGCACTGCGAAAAAATGTCTAATTTCGTTAAGGGATCGCGAAAAAAGTGAAATTTCATCAAAGGATCGAAAAAAACAACCGCTAATTTCGTCAATCTCAGAAAAAACTCTAATTTTGTCAAAAGATCGTGAATAAAAGGCAAATTTCGTCAAAGAATAGCAAAAAACGCAAATTTCCTCAAAGGATCGCAAAAAGAAAACGCAAATTTCTTCAAAGGACTACGAAAAAATGAAATTTCGTCAAAGGATTGTAGAAGAAAAACACAAATTTTGTCAAAGAACAGCAGAAAAAATGCAAATTTTGTCAAAGAATCACGAAAAAAAAACATGAATTTTGTCAAATAATCGTGAACTTCGCGAGGACCCGAAATCCGGAACGATGGAAGAAATTTCAAAATCCGCCAGTAGATGGCGACACTATACTGAATCAACCTCAAATCTCTCCCTACGAAATAAATCACCGCTGCTTCTGAAAAAAAAGAGCTTACAGAATTTTTTTTTTTTTACAAAAATGTTAATATACATTTTTTTTCGATTTTTTTATACGAAACGTAATCTTTTCCTTTATTTTTGATTTACAACTAAAAATTTCCAAATATTTTCTGAATAATTAAAATTTTAATCCTAATAACGATCTCAATAATTAATTAAGGTCTCAATAATTAACTATGGTAAGTAAATTATAGGTATTAATTTTCGCTCTCAATAATACGAAAACGATATTTTAGTTTCTTCATAATCTAAAAGAATGCATTAATTTTTACACAAAGTCAAATATTTCCCTTTCAAAATTAATAATAAAAATAATTTAAATCATTAAAAAAAGTTGATCTTGTAATAATTCAATACATCCTGAATGTACATACCTTATGTTAATGGTAAATTTTACTAAACGTAATCTTTTCCTTTATTTTTGATTTACAACTCAAAATTTCCAAATATTTTTCTGAATAAATAAAAGCTTAATCCTAATAACGATCTCAATAATTAATTAAGGTCTCAATAATTAATTATGGTAAGTAAATTATAGGTATTAATTTTCGCTCTCAATAATACGAAAATGATCTTTTAGTTTATTCATAATCTAAAAGAATGCATTAATTTTTACACAAAGTCAAATATTTCCCTTTCAAAATTAATAATAAAAATAATTTAAATCATTAAAAAAAGTTGATCTTGTAATAAATCAATACATCCCGATTTTTTTTTTTTTTTTTTTTTTTTTTTTTTTTTTTTTTTAATATGCTTATGTACATTTTATATTATTTTACAACTTTATTATTATGTAAATTATAATAAAGTTTTATTATTAATTTATTTTTTTCCAACAGAAATGTATAATTTGTATTTATTGTCAATAGGTGGCGCCAGAAAAGTTATTTAGGAACGAAATCTAAAATGCCGGTAGATCCTCGCAAAGCCTCGAAAGGTATCATCGCTATTTCTGAAAAAGTGCTTAGAGGAATAAAATGCTTACAGAAATAAATTAAAAAAATCCTTTAAATTATTTAAAGACTTTAATATGCTTTTACAAATATTTTAAGAGCATAATCGGATATTTTAATGAAACGTTCAAAGAGTCATTCATTTGGAATTTGTGATGGAATTTGTGTTTTTGAATGGCAACATTATTCGTTTGTTTACATCAGGTAATCGGATGTTTAATCTGTTATTTTTAATTTAAAACTTAAAACATTATAACTGGATATGATATACATGCTTTATACGAAAATATGCTGAACAGACATTATTTCAAGTAGAATATATTATCATTTAGTGGTTATGTGTAGCATATCTTTTTCAGTAAGCCTAACATGGCGTTTAACTACAGTCGACTCGCAGACCAGAGTGGTACAGCCCGGTACCGTTACAGACAGATTCTCGCCTTTGGATTTTATTATAAGTAAGATAAAACTCTAAAACGGCACATAGTCCAGTCAATCTAGACTTCTGCCTGGAAAGTTTTGGAGAAGTTTTTTTTTTCTTTCTTCCTTTATGTTTTTGGGTGTGCTGAACACTAATTTCAACTTTGCCACCTCGTATCTGGTCTGCTTAAAAAATTATAAGCGAAAAACCATGAAAAAATCTGAGTTTTTTTGGTTTTTCCCTTGTATTCCGGAAAGGGTTAAATTTTTTTGAAACAAATAGTACACCAAATTGAACTAGAGAACATTTCCTACATTTTTCATATACAATGTTTTTTTCTAAGATGAATAGTTTTGGCATACGAATAAAAGGAATTTGAGCGATGTAATTGAAATTCCATCATCGGATTGCGAAAATGCGACCCAATCATTATGCATCCATTTCAAACACCAATTTGAAGATGTTTAGTTATTTCTGGTTGCATTTCAAATATGTTTGCATTTTCTTACCAAGTTTTAAACCTTTTATAGCACTAAGAAAATAAATTGGAATCAGATGATTAGGAAAGATGTTGGGGGGGCACGTGCCCCCCCAACATTCTGAGCACCACACTTTTAGAACTGATGCTGTCAGTTAAGAAATGTCTATCATACAATGCTCGAAAAGCGTAAGTGAAAATATTTTTGTTCTAGACAAAGTGTTTATGGGAGTATTTGATATTTGACGACCCTTATATCACACTCGAAACATCTTTCGATTTGGATCTTCAACCGAAAAAAGGTGCTTACCGGCATCTATTTGTCTGTAAAAAATTTTAGACTGTTATTAACGATTACTGTTGTTTTGGAAACAAAGAAGGAAAGTTTGCGTATGAAAGAAATGTTTTAGCAGTCCCAGTTTACTCTGCTAGATCTTTGAAGAAAGAAATGAACACCACAAAAGAAATGATTTTTTCCTGTCACTTTAATATTCATAACAACATTCTTTGAATGCTGATGAAAAGAATTGCTAAAAACACAAAACATCCCACGACCGCTTTTCTACAACTTTTAAGTATTAGCCATAACAATAGCAAGTATTTCTGGAAATAACATAAACTACAATAAAATTAAATTAGTATTTTAAGTTTTTTTCCTTTATTTTTATCCTTCTCTTCTTTACTCATCATTCATGGACCCTTTTTTATAGGTAGAAGCGCAGGCATGACCATTGAAATGATTTGAAATAGCATACAGTTTTTCATTTTTCGAGTAATGTATTACGGCTTGAATTATGAGCCGATTGCTGCTTATGACGACCTTTTTTAGACTATCGTGTCAGGAAAATCGATTTAAAATGCAAACTTTGACAGTATTTTTAAAACATCATTTTTCTTTATTGAAAAATGGAAAACCTATTCGATTTTCTAGTTTCTTAATAAGAATACCTGCCAGTTTTATGTGTTGCCAAATAAAGTTAAATTCAGAAATGCGTCAGAAAGTTAGCCAGTTTGGATTCGAGAACAGCCTTAATTAATATTTACCTTCAAATAACCTAATAGAACATCGTTCCAGTTAAAAGTTTAAGTGAACTCTCCAGTTTTATATTACCTATACATTTCTGTACAGTGTATGATTGTCAGAAATGTGTCAGTAAGTAGCCAGTATGTTTCAGAAATGTGTCACTAATATGCAGTTTGGATTTGAGAACAGCCGACCGTTAGGCCCGTGTTTATTCGTTTCTAGAAATCATGTTAAAATGGCTGTAGACAAAAATATTTTCAACAGAATTCTGTTTTGAACCGTATAGAGAATGAGGAGAAATAAAATATATTATAGCATCAAACTGTGATAAATTTTTTTATATATTCTGGGATTTAAAAGCATACTTATGAAAATGCAGGAAAATCCTCAGACGGTGAAGGGTTTGAGGTTTTCCCAAAAATATTTTCCACCGCCTAACAACATGAAACTTTCTGACATCTTCAGACATAAAAGCATGCAATTGGTAGGCACAACTATTGAAAGGAATTCAAATCAAATAGCAATATTTTGATAAATGTATTTCATATTGAATGATAAGCGATTGCTGTCTCATGACGGCATTTCTCGGGCTCTTGATAGAAATTTGGTTTAGCAATCCATCCCAAAATTCCAACTTTGACAGTATTTTTTAAATATCTTTTCCCTTTATCGAATGATGAAAAATGCCATTCAATTTCATAGTTTCTTAATAAAAACATCTCTACATTTTACGCGTTGACGAACAAAAATTAATTCAGGATTGTGTCAGAAAGTAGCCAATTTAATTGTGAGAATTAGCCTTAAATAGCTATATAAGTAATTATATTCAAATTATGTTAAGAAAAAGAATTCCCTGAAAGTGGGGAAATTCTGTCCATATATTAGAGGTTTTGGCTGAATCTTAATATAGGTAATTTAAATTAGGTCTACGAAACTTTTAAAATGCATTATTAATTATAGGGCTGATAATTTCAGAATTGGCGAAAGAGCATATGAAATGAATGATGTAAAATGATCAGTTAATCTTTAGGCAATTATGAGAATTTTTTAATTACACGACAGGGCAACCAGAATAGCAGCCTTGAAAAATGAGCGAACGAGAATTCGAACGCCAAATGTACTTTGAGAGTTTTTCTTTTGAGAATGTGGTTTTGAGAATCTAGCTGTGTTTGTGATTTACCGAGAAAGCTAAACTCAAATATTAACCAGACAAAGACATTTCTAATGAACGTTGAACGGAATGAGAATAAAATGCAGACCGAGTACAAAGTCCATCTCTTTTTTTTTTTTTTTTTTTTGATATCTAGTGAGGGTGAAAAATAATTTAAATGAATTATATCTATGTGAGAGCAGTTTTATTGTTAAAGGGCACATGTTTAAATATATTTTCTTTTAATGGTGGAAAATTACGACGAGAACTGCAATAAAAGTTAGGATAAAATAAATAAGTAATTAAACGTTAGTTTAAATTGAAAATTAGAAAAAATGATTAATTTAAGAAAAATATATGTAATTCCACATCACACCCCGCCTTTTTGGACTTGTCATATGTTACAATGGCAGCATCAGTCATTCAAAATGCAGCAAGTTACTTATTTAAGAATCTAAGGAAATCTAGGAATATTTCGCTCTGTAATTTATGGGAAAAAATAAAATCCATCTGAGAACAAAAAGACTGTTTGACATTGTCTCAGACTACCAAATTTTGAATTGTGTGAACATGATGCGAAAATATGAAACGAATCAAAATACAACCCAAGATTACCACATTATTTAATAAGAAGATCAAAAGTAACTTTGGGGAAACTGGTAAATTATGTTTTATTATTATTATTTTTTTTAAAAACCCTTACTAATTTTTACTTTTTAATATTGCTAATACGTATTATAAAAAAAAAAAGGTTTTTTAAAGCTGTTCTCAAATCCAAACTGTGAACCTTCTGGCACAATTTTTAATTCATTTTTGTTCACAAACACATGAGATTGACAGGTGTTTTTATTCGGAAACTATGTAATTGAACGTTTCTGTAAGAAATTGAATGATATTTTAGAAAATTGAATTTATAATTTCTGAAAGTATTGAACTTTTCAGTAAGTCAGAAAATCTTTCAGAAAAAGCTGTCAAAGTTTGTGTTTTGAGCTGAAACATATTATCGAGCGTCCGATAATCCGGAGTCTACTGTAGCATCGTTATGTTTTAAGAAAAGTGTTTCTAGTGTGATATTTGCTTTCAATTCCTTTTAAACGTCAATAAAAACTATTGTAACTTAATATTTTTTTATTGTTATTAAAGATGCAATATAATTTCGTGATGCTAAAACAATTTTGTTATTATAAGATGGATTAATATATCCATTATTATAGAAATTTAAAAATCATCCTATGTAATATTTCTGTTGTCAACATCCCTTTTTTTAAGCAAATACAAAACACAGAACGATACATCAGATACCAAATGAAAGGATTTTGAACAGGCTCTTGACATAGTACGCTCACAATTTGTTGAAACATGTTTTTTGATTAAAAATTGCTGTTCATGAAAAATTAAATCGGCATTGTTTTCATAAATGAAATGAAAAGTTTTCCTCAAATGAGTGTTGCCACAAAAGTAAAATACCGCATTATGTGATGCTCAATAAAGATTATTAAAAAAAAAAGTATAACCGTGGCATGCATAGCAACAGCATTATTTACATAATGCGTAGAATACGTAATAAGTACAACGAGTATAAAATGCGATGCCAACGCACGGGTTTATTTTATATTTATGATTAAAATGGGAAATTGAAATGTTTAGAAGGAAAAAAAACACCATTGATCGATCGAAGTAAAATTATAGTTAATTAAAATTTAAATCAGCATTGTTTTCATAAAAAAATGAAAGGTTTTTCTCAGTTTTCCCGAAGCGAGTGATGCGATCCTCTAAATGCAGTTAAAATAGTATTGTTAATTTTCTTTCTCGCGCGTGTCTTTTGCTAACTTTGATGGAATAAATGATATTCTGGCTTCACTAATGTTGTTTTCAGATATTTTTATCCTTAATTTTTCTTAAAGTTTAAACCTGCATCTAAAACCTATTAGATATTGCTAAGAAAATATTAGACTGCAGTGCGAAATCCTCGCACGGGTCCACTGGTCATATATATTTTTTTTGTTGTCAACATCTCTTTTTCTAAGCAAATCCAAAACACACAAGACACAAAAATGAACGAGCTATCATTTGAAAGGTTTTTCAATCCGCTTCTGACATAAGATACTCCCATTTCGTTAAAACATGATTTTTTAATTAAAAATTAAATCAGCATTGTTTTCATAAATGAATTTTTTTTCTCAAATCAATGTTGCCACAAAAATAAAATACCGCATTATATCATGCTCCAACAATGATTATGAAAAAAATTGAAATAAATAGTACAAAAAAAATAAAGTGAGACGTCTCTGCATGGGCTTTTTAAGAAAAAGATACCATCGATCGATCGAAGCAGCGGTATTTCACGTGTAGCCTAAAATGTATGCTTTGTTACGTTAAATTAAATTGTATTTTATACGTATTCAATTTATTTTTTTTGGTCTCGTGCTTTTCCCGAAGCGAATGCCGTCATCCTCTAATACAGTTAAAATATGATTGTTTTTTTTCCCCTCGCGCGTGTCTTTTGGTATCTTCAATCAGTTTTTCCCGTAACTTTGATAGAATAAATGAGACGATTTTCTGTCTTGACTAATGTTGTTTACAGATATTTTCATCCTTAATTTTTCTTTAGAAGTTTAAACCTGCCTCTACAAAATATTAGATATTGCTAAAAATTACTAGGCGGCTGAGCAAAATCCTCTCATGGGTCAACGGGTAAAACATAATTTGATTTAAGTTTATTAAAATATCATTCATTTCATTGTAATCGCTCATAATTTAATGAAGAACCTTTCCTTATACCCTTCTTAGCACAAGATAAAATGTTATGTAAAATTTCAATTGAAAGTAATAAACAAAATTACCGAAAACTTCTTTCAAACGTTGGCCATCATAAATTATGTAAACAGAAAAAATAAAAAAATGATGATGATAATAATAAGCACTTAAAACATGCGTGCCCCCCCCAAAATTTCAGGCCACGCTACGCCTATGCCCATGACATATGATGTATGACATATATACATCTGCTCTCAAAAGTGATGTCTGGTGGGAGTGGAGTGAATTCCTTGTACAATGAGGATTTGGCAGTTTTTTGCATTCCGGGTTAGTCAAAAAAGAGACAATGGGTAAGCAGAGAGCTCGTAAGTCAAATATTCCTCAAGTTTTTTGTCAGATTGCTTTGTTATACTTATTCTTTGGAAGAGTGCTGTCGGGTTGATGTGAATTTTTTCTAATGCCTACACTCTTTCATTATGCTTGAATGTAACGGAATGAAAATCGCTGTTAATGATTCCTGATATGCCAGCAGTGCCAACTTCCTGTGCCTTATGACAGTTTATTCTCTCATCTCCAACAATCCCGGTAGAGATTGAAATGAGATCATTTGTTTCTCGGAAAGGAATGTGTTGGTGAACCCTTTCCAATAATTTATTCATATCAGCGTTGTCCCGGGCACCTCTGGAGTTTCTCATCTCTACATGTTGTTCAGAAGTTGTAAAATCTGTCCTGCTGAACTCTTCAATTTCTTCGCATATTCGTTGAAGTGACGTCATACCCATGGTCAATCTTGCCAAAAGTCTTTCACTGACCCCACGTCCATGAGTGAGTCCACTTGCTGTTTTCATGGTCTTCATTAAAGATTGCACTATCGTCATATCAGTCCATGTTCCTGACCAGAATTTATCCGTACGGCGAATGGCGAATCCCCCATCAGTTGTGAATTTTTCAAATTCATCAGCAGTCATTTTTTCCTTCGAATGATGCATGTCTTGAAGATATAGGTAAGAACACTTGGTATACAAATAGTGACCACTGGCGTGGAAGTATGGCAACATTCTGTATATAGTTTGAAGATGCAAATCCCAGTCACCCATTCTTTCAGATTCAATGAATTGTTTTACAATAGTCACCATATTAAAGTACTGGATCCACAATTTTGTTGTAGGGCTTTGCTGCTCGAGTGATATCATGTGCATGGTGCCATGGCGGTGTTTCAAGGACACCCTCCCACGCGTTTTACATTCACAAAAACATTACATTGAGCGTTTTCGCCCTGCGATGACGAAATTTCAATTATATCGTTAAAATTCATTTTACTCGTATGCCAAAACTATTAACCATAGAAAAAAAACTGTATATGAAAAATGTAGGACGTTTTCTCTAGTTTAATTTGGTGCAATAATTTTTTCAAAAGAATTTAACCCTTTCCGGAGTACAAGGGAAAAACCTAAAAAACTCATTTTTTCATGGTTTTTCGCTTATAATTTTTTTAAGCAGACCAGATACGAGGTGGCAAAGTTGAAATTCGTGTTCAGCACCCCCAAAAACATAAAGGAAGAAAGAAAAAAAAACTTCTCCAAAACTTTCCAGGCATAAGTCTTTTTAGGTCTAAATTTACTGGACTAACAGGGTATGAAAGACAAGTTTGTGAGGCCCTGGACTTAATTTCATTAAAATTGACCTGCAGAAAACAAAATGGTGCTTATTCTAAATAGGGTATAAATGATTTAATCAGATGATTTAAATCATTGATTTAAATCAACTGATTGTTTTTTAAATCATAAATTTTCTAAATGTTTAAAATGACATAAAAAAAATTAATAAAATCTAAGATGAACATAATTTGAAAAGTTTCCATGGCTATTTTTCTTTATGAATAAACAAAGAAAGCTTTGAATAATTGTTTCTAAGCTTAATTCCTTAGGCTTGTAAAAAATTAAATTCAATAAGTTTGTAAAAAGCAAGTTTTTATTGGGCATTAAAAGCATTTTATTTAAAAATGATATTTAAATCTAATATAATTTGCAATGTCATAATTTCTGTTAAATAATCAAATTATTCCTTTTACAGAAAATAATATCAAGTATAATAAATTTTTACTTGTAAAAGAATAAATAGCCAACACCTTATTTTTGCAATAATAAATTTTTAGCAAATCGGAATTAAAGAAGAATGAAATCTGCTCAACGGTCATTGTAAAACAATGTATAAGAAAAAAAGATCTAATTGGTATAAAAATGCTAAGCACAGCAACAGCTTCTTCAGTAGAGGTTGAACAATTTATTTATTTATTTATTTTTTCACTTTTAAACTCATATACACCAATTAAAGAAATTAGTTGGGGATTTAAAAGGATGCAAACTTTTTTTTCTTATTTTGAAACGCTGAATGTTAATAATCCCCACTGAGTAGTAACAATGCTGCTATTTAATATTTTGAGAATTTCAGATAGAACTGGCTATTCTTTCTATTTACCGTGTATGTGTACATGAATAACTCTTTTTCATCATACATTTACAATGGTCGGAGTTTGGATTTAGGCGATTAACGTTGCAAATAATATTTTTTTGCTTTGTTATTTGTGCTACTAACTAATGAAATTACGTATTTGCAGTTTTTTTAAATTTTGCTAACTATTCCCTCTAAGTCATTTTATAAGGGAGCAGCACCCTACCCTTTATCAAATTGGCAAAATGCATTCTGCTTAAATATATATATATATAGTGAAATTCATCTTTAGTTGAACCCAGAGATTTCATGTAAGAAATTTCCCCATACCACACTATTTCTAAATCCGTGTGCCCAAGACCTTGCAAAAATATTGATCTTTATGTACAAAAAACAGGAAGTTATTAAATCATGTTGCAATTTAATTATATTTTTCAATTTGTAATTCATAAAAATCATTAAAAATTAATGTTATTTTATTTATAATATTAAAAAATTATATACTTTTTTTCCTTATATTGTTACTAAACATATTACTAATATACTCTCCATGAAATAATGCCCTTTTTGGAAACTAGTACCGAGCCCCTTTGTCTTTATAGACTGAATACTAAATTATCATTTTAGTAATTAAAGCATAAAAAATTTATTTTCCTGATAAGAAAGTTAAATATTTAATAATTATCAATTGTTAAAAAATTAATATTGAAGTTGTTATTAATTTTAATAAATATAAAATATCAATAGTATTTAATATAGTTTTACGTAATTATTACAAAGTATTAACGTACATAACATTATTGTATGCTACTAACTAATGAAATTACCAATTTGCAGTTTTCATAATTTGTACAATTACAAACTAATATTTATAATTTTATTACTTAAAGAAGAAAATCATAGATAAAGTTACTAATAAGAGTGTTAATTGTTTTGGAAAGTTGAAATTCTTGATAGCTATTCTTTATTTTAACGCAGAGAAAAAAATCATAAAAATCTGATTTAAATTTTTAAAAAATCTGATTTAAATTTAAATTAAAAAAAAAAAAATTACACCGTAATTTTTAAATCCACCTATGAATCCCCCCCCCCCACCTATAGGATACAGCGATTTAAATTAGGTTGATTTAAAATGTTTTAAATCACTGTCTTTTTTTAAATTCTTGATTTAAATAGATATTGAAATTTTATTCTTCTGGAATATGCAGTTTTGCCTTGATTTAGAATATAATGTAAACAACCTACATGTTAGCCAAATGTTAGCCTACATACCATTAGCCAAATGTCAGCCAAAATAGATAAAAAGAAAACAAGTGCCTAAGAATAAATATATAAATTTATATATATATATATATATATATATATTTAAAGCAGTTTGCTAATTCTGTCAAATTTTCCATCGAAATTCGACCCAATACGCATTAGGGTGGATCGATGGTATATGGTGAAAAAATAAATATTATTACCTATGCGGAAAAGATGTTCTATTGTATGGAGATTAAGAGAAAAATAATTAAAAAAATTAATTTTAAAATTTAATACTGCCGCAAAGAGTTTGAATTTTCGAAAAATAATTGGAAAAAGACCTAATTTTGGTTAGGTGATTTTTGATTCAAAATAATTGTTTTAATTTTAATCAAAACATACCTATGCGGAAAACATGTTATATTGTATGGAGATTAAAAGATAATTAATAAAAATTAATTTCAAAATTTAATACTGCCGCAAGGGGGTTGGATTTTCGAAAAAAAGGGCATTTCCAGCTTTTTCTTTCTTCCGCTTTATCCTTCCACCCCTCCATAAGTTGGAAGCGCTACGTCATGGAATCTTCCCTACATCATATGATATGCCCACGTGGCTCTGAATTAGGGCTTCTATAATAGTTAAAGGAGCCTTACTCTGAGTAATATTGGATAAACGTGTTCCCACCGCTCGCTCATTCAGTTCAAAGCTAGCGGCTTACGGAATCGGGCGCTGTTCTCAAAACGTGAAATAAATTTCGATTTCATTGTGTAAGTTTTCTTTGTAATTGTATTGTGTTGCGTAGTGTACATTGAATATTATTGCACCATGACTATGTTAAGAAAAGACATGATTTGTTCTATATATTGGTCTGGTTGTGATATGCCAACGAATATGCTTCCTACCTACAGTAACGTAATAAAGTGCGTATGTTGGCATTCAAAAGAATACCGAAGCAAGGAAACATTGTCTATATCTACACTTTCCTCCTCATGTGAAGAAGTTGCTAATAAGTTAGAAGAGACCTGGAAACAAGCTTCAATCCCAATAATTGACCACTATAGCATTTTGAGAAAAGTTCGATTATACCACGACCAATATCGCAGTCTTCTTAAATCTTACAAAGCCAGAAAAGGGATTGAAAGCTATCGCAAGCAGATTGACGTCTTCCGGAAAAACGCAAATGTTGTTTTTGATATATCGGCGTGTACTTGTAAATCATTTGAATGTTGCTTCTGTAAGAAAGAATGGAAAGTACCAATGAACGAGAGAGAATTTCTATTAGACATGCGAACTGTAAGAAAAATGGTAATCGGGTCGCTGGATTGTTAAGTCACTTTACAAATAACTAAGGCCGAAAAACGAAAATTAAAGCAAGGGCGATACGTGGAGAAAACAAAACACTGCCTGATGTTTCTTCCAGTTCAATATACAGTAAAACCTCCAAAGTTGACCACCTCTGTACGTTGACCACCTCTCTATGTTGACCGAAATTTATTAGTTTGAATGGTCACAATGCATTTTCAATGGAGATTTACCTCTCTATGTTGACCACCTCCGTAAGTTGGATGTTGACCACTTTTTAGTAGGTTTTACTCTCTGTAACTTGACCACTGATGTTTTCTTAAATTTGCTTTTTCCTCCATTTGTTCTCCATCTGGTTTCCAGGAATTTCTTTATCAGTCATTCGGCTTATCTGAGCAACACTCGCCCCCCTTGTGGTGCTCCATTCATAGTTCACTTCCAGTATGATACAAAGGGAGGGAAATAACAGAAATTTGGAACCTGTCGAAAAATGTCAGGGGAGTGGGGAATGTGCGTAGCGGTGTAGCTGTACGCAGAATTGGAAAACGTGTATCGCTCAAATGTGAAACACATTCCGTTCTTTTTTTCTGGATGTCGCGTCGTGACGGGACCAGTCGTTTATTTGCGAATTTTCATTAAAAATGGCACAAAGAAAAGCTCTGAAAGAACTTAAATTGAAAAAGTGGATCTTCTTAATTTTCTAGAAAGCAGCAGCCAAAGAAAGACAGCGAAAAAATTTGGTGTGAGCAAAACAACTGTGAACAAAATTTTAAAACGCAAGGAAGAATACCTGGAAAGATATTCATCTGAAAATGGGGAACTCCAAAGAAAACGCAGAAAAACGTATCTCGACGCTGTGAACGAAGCCACATTTCGTTGGTTTAAAGAGATGAGATCAATCAATGCAAGAATATCGGAACCTATGCTTCAGGAAGTAGCAAAAGAATTTGTAAAAGAATTCGAAATAGAGGACCTCCAAGCGTCAGCAGGTTGGCTTGAAAAATTCAAACTACAATACGAGATTTCTCAAAAAGTTTTGTGTGGGGAATCGAATGAGGTTTCAGTTGAAGTGGTGGAAAAGTTTATTGAAAAATTCCCAGAGTTTGCTAAAGGTTTTAAGGATGAGCACGTCTTTAATGCTGTCGAGTGCAGTCTCTTCTTTAAAGCAATGCCTGATAGAAGTCTAGTAATGAAGGGTGACGCTTGCAAAAGAGGAAAACTTTTAAAACAGTATTTTACTGTTCTCCTATGTGCTAGTATGACTGGAGAAAAATTGAAGCCTACGGTAATCAGCAAATCCGCAAAACCTCGTGCATTTAAAAATGTAAAACCTCAAGACCTTCCTTTTTCTTGAGAGCGAATAGATCCGCTTGGATGACCAGTGCTTTGTTTGAAGAGTGGGTTAGAGGAATTGACGCAAAAATGAGGAAAAATAAGCAGTCTATTCTACTCACCGTGGACAACTGCCCCAGCCACCCGAAAGTAAATAATCTCACAAATGTGAAGCTAAAATTTTTGCTTCCAATCACAACTTCGAAAACCCAACTTTTAGATCAAGGCATTATTCAGTCCTTCAAAGTGCACTACAGAGCTCAACTTCTGGAATAGGTGATCATGCACATTTCTGCATTGGCATCGTCAACAGCTACATCAGTAAATGCTTTGAATGCTGTTCATTGGATTAATTCTGTTTGGAATAAAGTTACGCAAACCCCGATTAAGAACTGCTTCAAGAAAGCTGGATTTGTTACAGCTACAGCATCGTTGCAAGAGGATCAGCTTCCTCTATCTCCCTTGCCAGTTTTTGATGGAGTTGATTTTGAAGATTATGTTATCATGGACGATGAGTTAGTAACATGTGTTGAACCAGACCCAGAAACAACCTTTAATGAGATACTCTCTGCAACTAAGCACAGCGAGGACTCTAATGTACAAGAAATGGACGGCAAAGAGGATGATGATCCAAGTGACGACGAAACTGAAAAGTACCCAACTCTGAAGGAAGACGATGTAAAGCGCTTGATGGAGCAACTTAAAGATTTCGCTGTAGAAAAGTACCCAAGCATGCTTAATGGACTTGTAAATTGTGATAGTGCTTTTTGCAGTTACCTAATGAACAAAAAAAGGACTAAAAAAATTGAATTATTCTTTCAAAAATTGTAAAAATGTGCTGTAGCTTCATTAAAAATAAAAATGAGTAAGTGCTAATTTTTTTCTAAATTTTTTCTTAAAAAATACTAAAAAAGTTTACTAATTTTTTCTAATATTGTACTAAATATTTTCTAAAAATTCCCTAAGTTGACCACCTCCGTATGTTGACCACTTAGTTACAGTCCCTTGGGTGGTCAACTTATGGAGGTTCTACTGTATTTGAATATGAATAACGGGTATAAATTGAAGCGGCGTATATGCGAGCATACTGACTTTTTTTCATCAGCAGCTATCGTTGAAAGCGACGCCCAAAACGCTGACGGTGTCACTGTCACATCTGTCGTGATGAAATTACATGCCGTAGCAAAGACATTGGACCGTTTTGGCATTTCCGACCGAGCAGGTGCTGCCATCGTGTCAGCTGCGCTTCAAGATGTGGGTAGAATCTCACAAGGTGATGGATCGAACGTTGTTGACAGACATAAAATTCGACGTGAGAGAACAAAGGCAAGAACAACTCTACCGTCTCAGTCAGTTGTGAAAGATTCTGACCATGACCAATTTGATTTATACTTCGATGAACGTAAAGACAGGACTATATCACTAGGAGATAACAGAAGAAAAGTCATAATAGAAGAACACATAAGCTTGGTAAAAGAACCTAGTTCCGAGTACATCGGACACGTATCTGTAAATTCTGGGAGAGTGCAAGTCATTGGAAAAGACATCATAATTTTTTGTCCTGCGTTGACAACAATATAGATGTAACAAAGTTGGTTGCGATCGGTAGCAAAGGAACATCTATTAACACAGGTGCTAAAGAAGGTGTTATTCGAAATTTAGATCTGATTCTGAAGCGTACACTTCAATGGTTTGTGTGCCAGTTACACACAAATGAGCTTCCACTATGTTATCTTTTCGCGTACGTAGATGGAATTACGACTGGGATCAGAAGCTTCACTGGTGGAATAGAACCTTGTTATTACGAGAAATGGGTTTTTTGCCATCCTGAAAATATCCTGATATCGATGTTACCTGACGACGGAACTCACATAAGGCAATTGTCCCTTCGAAGAATTCTAAAAATGAGCGAAGTCAAACGGTCTACTGCAATCCCAAACATTTCAAAGAATAATATCCGTATCTTCAATTTACCAGCTTTTGAACTTTGTGCGACGGATTATATTGATTTGATTAAATGGGAAAATGTGACAGAACCTCAACTAACTGAACAATTTAGTGACGACATGATCTCAGAAGCAATAGTAAATCCAGCAATTATTCTGACGGCAATAATATCTACTATCAAGGGGTTTCCGTGCCACACTCAAGCTACAGAACGGATAGTCAAAACAGTCACGAAAGCATCTTCTGCTGTTTGTTGATCATATAGAAGAGACGGTTTTATAAGAAATCGCATCGAATCACGAAACCTCATGTCAATTTTCAACACCAAACGTGATTATCGCCTACTGTAATTTCGACGATTTTAAATGTTTTTCTTTATTTAATAATAAAGAAGCTGGTAAATAAGAAGCTGACGTCTTTTCTTGTAACCAAGTAAGTGTCCTCTTATTCCAATTAATATTTAAAATTACTAAAATGTATATTTCATTTAACAAAAATCACTTTGACTTTTTACTGTAAAAAGACTCAAATACATAAATTTCAAACACCTTGCGGCAGTATTAAATTTTGAAATTAATTTTCTTAATTATTTTTCTCTTAATCACCATACAATAGAACATCTTTTCGGCATAGGTAGGTTTTGATTAATATTAAAACAATTATTTTTATTCAAAAATCATCTAACCAAAATTATGTATTTTTTTCATATTTTTAGAAATTTCAACCCCATTGCGGCAGTATTAAATTTTGAAATTAATTTTTAAAATTAATTTTCTCTTAATCTCCATACAACAGAACATCTTTTCCGCATAGGTAGGTTTTGAAATAGTGAAAACAAATTTTTCGATCCACCCTAATACGCATGTGTCAAAAAAATCTTCGCCAATGAGGTGAGGGTCTATGACTGTCTCTACAAACGTGTTTGGGATCATCTCCTGTTGTTTTTTTCTAGCACGTTGCGTTAAACCTAGGAAGATATTTATTTAGAACTCACTGTGGAGTGTTTAGAAGGTATTTATTTTATTTATTTTATTTGTTGTAATTTGTATGAATACTTAGGTGTCCATTTCGGACTTACTGTTTAAAAATGAATTTAGGCTCATTTAACGTTGGCGAAATCAATCCCGATGGAAGTTGTCATTTTAGATCTCTATCATTTTGTTTATATAGTACAGAAAATAATTATTCAAACGTGTAGAACACGTAATACAAAATTGGACCACTTATAGTCCGTTTATTATCAGGGATGAATCTTATGGTGTTCCGATTGATAATGAAAATGATTATGTAAATATAATGTCAAAAGACAGTACGCATGGTAGTAATATATTTTTATTATGTGTTCGAAAAAAGCAGAATCTGAGCGTCTGAATATAAATTATAAAATATTATTTCTGTATTTAGCAACTAAATATTTAATAAATATGCAGGAATGTGACTTGCTTTATGTGAATGTATAATATATATAAGTTGAAAGAGTTTCTGAACTTCAGCATTATTTTTTAACAGAAATATATTATCTCTATTCGATTTAAAAGTTTTGTCATTACATGAGTGTGCTATTTTATTTGTAAAGAGTATGTATGCATTATATTGTTTGTATGTATACAAATCTTTAGAATGTTTTGATTTGCAAACTCTTAATATTTGAATAATGTTTACATTATATTTGTATGTATACAAACAATATATGTATACAAAAAAGTACACTGCTCAAAACAATTAAAGGATATTGCAGTTTTAGGTGGATTTTGTATCTGGGAAACTTTTTAGCTCATGTTGTTGTTTTAGCTGTTTAGTTGACATGGTCGACAGACATAGTAGGTTATATGAGAATAAATTACACATGTTTGGCAGAAAAAAAATGCATTTTATTGCGCATTTGTGTACAAAAGGAAAAAAACACAATTTGTGCATATGAGAAAAAAAGAATAAGAAAAGGTGTTTTCTTCAAAGAAAATCATTTTCAGTAGGGGGTATGATTTCCACGGGCGGCCAGCAACGTTGAACACCTTTGAGGCATGGACTCAATGAGGCTATTAATGACGAGTTGGGGTATTCTGCCCCACTCTTCCAGAAGAGCTCTTTCCAGTTCTTGGAGAGTTTGTGGGGGTTGTTGGCGGCCAGAAACTAGTCTTCCTAGAGCGTCCCAAACGAGCTCGATTGGATTCATGTCTGGAGAACACGCTGGCCATTCCATTCGAACGATTCCTTCCTCGAAAAGGAAATCCTCCACCAGGTTTGCACGATGTGGCCTGCAGTTATCGTCCATTAAAATGAAGTTATCTCAGATTGCTGCAGCGTAAGGGGCTACAATAGGTCTGAGGATCTCATCCCTATATCGGCGACCAGTCAGAGCTCCATCTCGAATGATGTAGAGGTCAGTGCGCCCGTCAATGGAGATGCCACCATACACCAACATTCCTCCACCGCCAAATCTGACACTTTCGTGCACGAATGCAGGATTATTCCTACTACCACGGTCCCTCCAGATGAAAATACGCCTATTATCCGGATGCACAGAAAAACGGGACTCGTCAGAAAACAGAATATTGCTCCATTCATTTCTCCTCCAGTTGACATGCTCGGTTGCCCACTCCCTGCGGTCGCGACAATGCCTTGATGTTAATCTAACACGTACCATCGGTTGGCGAGCATACAGACCTACAGCATGGAGCCGGTTTCGGACAGTCTGAGTTGAAATCGTGGTGCCTGTAGCCGAGCGAAGGTGTTGTTGGAGAAGAGTAGCGTTCATGTTTCGGTGTCTCCGAGCTGTTAACGCTAAATACCGATCTTCATTGGGCGTTGTTGCCCGTCTACGACCTTGCCCTGGTCTACGGCCTGCACATCCACTCTCCAAAAAATGGTTCCAGATCCTGGAAATGACACTTTGTGACACTCCAATGGCTTGCGCTACTTCGGCTTGAGTTTGGCCCCCTTCTAACCTACCAACAATTCTCCAAGCTTCTGAATCTGTCAAATGACTTCGCTGAGACATCGTACTCATCGAAACAAAGCAATCACTGAATGCCGATCATCCTTGTCTTCATTCTCTTTTATCCAGTTGAAAGTCAAATTTCATTCGCTGCCGCTGAAGCGACGTTTTTGACGTCGAACTCAAAATATGCATACTCCACAGTTTGAAAACCAGAAAAATTTGCATTTGTGATTCTCTTCTTATATCTTTATTTTATATAAAACTTCAAATATCCTTTAATTGTTTTGAGCAGTGTATATATACTACAAACAATGTATAATGTATCATGTAACAATATTAATATTTACATAGTATTGTTTGTATGTATACAAATCTTGAATGTTTTAATTTATTACATTCATTTTTTACCAGTTTGCATGTCCGTTCTTGGGCGATTCATATGAAACTCATAATTTGTCACAAATTGGTGATTTGATTGATTTCGTGCTTTGCCCAAGAATGTGGAAAAAAACTATTTTTGACGTCAGGCGAAATGAATGAGGTTATTTCGGTTTTTCTTTTGTATATAAAAAATGTTATATGAAAAAAAAACCTGGCCATTAATCACATTGTTTTTTGTGTATTTAAAGACGATTGCTTATTCTTTGTAATTATTTTTTTGTTGGGAGGTTTTTGGGCAAAATAATATACTTCATAGCTAGAACCAGTTGTTCCACTAATCATTAATATTCACTTAATACTTTGACCACTGAGCAAATGGGCAAATTTGTAATGTTTTTTCTGTTATTTTTTTAAAATGTCAAAAAAAGATAAATTTTCAAACTTGGTATAAAAAACTTAGGTACTTCTCTATTATCCCATCGACCACTTTTCATAACAAAATACTATCGCCAAACTGTATGATTAAATGCCAAAAATGCAGTCCCATTTACTTGATGTTGGAAGCATTATAAGTGTTTTTTATGTCATCAAGTGGTTTGTCATTTGCGTGTATTTTTCATTATGTTTATTTGATTTATTAGTTATTTCATTAATTAAAATAACAATTGTATCTTTAATTTCTTATACTTTATTTATTTATTTTCATATTCAAATGACAACGTTCTCCCGTTTATTTGGCGTTACAGTTTGGCGATAGTTTTTTGTTATGAAAAGTGGTCGATGAGATAATAGAGAAGTACCAAAACTTAATTACGTATATGAGTATATTCCTTGACAGTATTAATCATTACTCGATATTTTAAAACTGCATCATATTTGTAGAATTATATTAATTTAAACAGTGCTTCTATTGAAGTGTGAAGAACCATATACTTCTATGAAGAACCATATATTTACATAATCGTTTTCATTAGCAACCGGAACACCATAAGATTCATCCCCGATAATAAATGGACTATAAGTGGTCCAATTTTGTATTGCGTGTTCTACGATATTTTTACGTACGTTTGAATAATTATTTTCTGTACTATATAAACAAAATGATAGAGATCTAAAAAGACAATTTCCATCGGGATTGATTTCGCGAACGTTAAATGAGCCTAAATTCATTTTTAAACAGTAAATCCGAAATGGACACCTAAGTATTCATACAAATTATAATAAATGAAATAAATAAATAAAATAAATACCTTCTAAACACTCCACAGTGAGTTCTATATAAATACCTTCCTAGGTTTAATGCAAAGTGCAAGAAAAAAACAACAGGAGATGATCCCAAACATGTTTCTAGAGACCGTAATAGACCTTCACCTCATTGGCCGGTCCTACCGGAAGATTTTTTTTGACGCATGTGTATTTGGTCGAATATTGTAGAAAAAATTTGACAAAATAAGCAAACTACTTCCACCTAGGTATTTATACACAATACAACAAATAAAATAAATGCCTTCAAAACCCTTTTTGATCATCACATCAGCATGCAGGACAATTTTTTTACCGGAAACCATATGATGAATTTCATGATTTTTCTGTTATCGATTGACGAATTTTACGATTTTACTGCTAACGATTGTTGAATTTCACAATTTATCGATTATTGATTAACTAATTTCATGATTTTTTCCATGAACATTTGTCGAATTGCACAAAAAAAAAAAAATTAAGAATACAGTAGAACCTCGATTAACCGAGCTTCGATTAATCGAGGTTTCTGTTAACCGAGCCGATAACAAAGTCTGATTATTATTATTATTATTATTATTTTTTTTTTGTGAATGAGCCTTGAAAAATACCACATGTTTTAGTTCACTGTCCATGCTACAGGCTACATAATTATTCAAAAGAGAAGAGCGAATGAATCCCAGCAAAGGGTAAACCCACCGACAGACGGAGAACTATTTGAGATTATTAATCGCAGTAAAAGGTGTGAAGAAGTTTTGGAAGAGGACATTTCCGAATGGCTGGACGTTGAAAACCAACATCCAAGTTTTCAAATCCTTAATGATGAAAAAATTATACAAGCCGTTAATTCCTATTGGACATTAATGATGCTTACAATGAGGACCAGGACTTTGAGGATTCAAGGACTATAAGTCATACTGAAGGTGTTCAAGCACTAACAACTGCCCTAAAATATTTGGAGCAAAGAAGCGATGTTGCGCCGATAGATCTTCTGCTGCTCAAAAATTGGCGTGATCGGACAGCCACTGATAGAAAATCTGGACTTAATTTAGAATAGTTAAAAAAATTTCAATTTGCTTTTTAAAATTTACTATTTTTAGTTGATTTCCTTTTTAAATTTGTTGAGCTGTGAAACATAACTTTATATATGTTTATTTTTATTATTCAAAAAACGTTTTACTGTATTTTATTCTAAGAGATGTTAAATTCGCGAGCACGGTTAGTTTTTATGCACAATTTCTATTAACCGAGATTTCCGATATCCGAGGTACTAGCGGTCCCAATTAGCTTGGATAATCGAGATTGCACTGTATCGTCAAATTGTCTCGGGTAAAAAAATTTTGAATATTGTCAAATGCCTTCAAGAAAAAAGTCTCTTTGTCAAATGATTTTGAAGAAAAAATCGGGAAATTCACAAAATGGTTTCTTGAAAAACTTCACCAAATGGTTTCAAAATTCTTTGAGTGACAGCGGGAGAAATATTTCATTTTACATTCTATCATCGCAATTGGTGAGTGTGACTATTAAGTTTAGCCAGTGGTGGCAATAACATCAATCACAAATTTTCAGTATTACTCGCCGATTGGTGAGTGTTAATTTTGTCTTATATCACAAACTGTATTTACATATACTACTAGATATAATTATGAACCATGATTTTTCTGTTATTGGGAGAGATTCATGTTTTTTCAGCAATTCTTTGACGAAATTAGTGTTTTTTCAGCGATCCTTTGAAGAATTTTGCATTTTTCTCGCGATCCTTAACGAAATTCGCATTTTCCAGCAATTCTTTGATAAAATACATTTCATTCTGCAATTTTTAGACGAAATTTAGTAAAGCGTGATCTTTTGGTGAAATTTCCTTTTTTGCGATTCTTTGACAAAATTTGCTTATCTTTCACGATCCTTTTGCATAATTACGTTTTTTCTGTGGTCTTTTAACGAAAATCATGTTTTCCCATGATCCTTTGATGAAATTAGTGTTTTTTCCTCAATCATTTAACGAAATCTGTGATTTTTTTCCCCCGCGAAGATTGGTTAGATGTTTTTAGTCTGCAGGTGCCCTTAAAAGTCTGTGACGCCCGTTGCTGCATCGCACACATTTTTCCATGGGGCATCGAATGAAGGAAATTCATCCTAAAGAATCATTGTTTCATTCCTGACATTTCTGGAAAGAAACAACGTTCAACTCATTGGCTGAATTGTAAAGGGCGAAATGTGTCAAACATTAGCGGAAAGAAAGTGTGCAATTTGTTCGTTCATGGAAAAAATCGTGAAATTCGTTAATCGATAGTCGATAAATTGCGAAATTCGTCAATCAATAGCGGAAAAATCACAAAATTCATTAATCGACAGTGGAAAAATCTCAAAATTCATCAACTGGTTTCGGGGAAAAAAGTTTTCGAATATCGTCGAATGGCTTCGAGAAAAAAAATCACAATCCGTCAATTTTGTGGAAAACATCGTGAAATTCGCCAAATGGTTTCGAAATTTGTCGAGCGACAGCAGAGAAAAAAAATCTTTTTCCATTCAATCATCACAATTGGTGAGTGTGACAATTATGTTTGACCAGTGGTGGCAATAAATTCCATTGCCAAATTTTCAGTATTACTCTCTGTTTGGCAAGTGCTAATTTTGTATTATACTTCAAAACCCTTTTGATTATCACGTCAGTGTGCAGGACAATTTTTTTACGGGAGATCATTTGATGAATTTCGTGATTTTTCCATTATCGATTGACCAATTTTACTGCTATCGATTGTTGAATTTTATAATTTATCAACTATTGATTAGCGAATTTCATGATTTTTTCCATGAACATTTGACGAATTATGCAAAAAAAATTAAGAAAATCGTTAAATTGTCTTGGGTAAAAAAAAATTAATATTGTCAAATGCCTTCGAGAAAAAAGTTGCAAGTTGAAACGCCTGTGACCTCTTTTTCATGTTATGCATCTCTGGGGTCCATCCCCCCCCCCCCCCCCCGCCTTTCTTTTTAACACTTTTCTAAATTTTGCACATCCCCTCACATGATATATCGCTGGAAAAGTCTTTGACCGCTTATTCATGTTATGCATCTCCGGGGTCCATCCTGCCACTTCCCCCCCCCCCCCATATGGGAGGCACTTTTCTAAATTTTGTTGACACCCCTCATGTCATATATTATTGGAAAGGTCTGACTGCTTAATCATATTATGCAGGGATCTGTTCAGGAAAAAATTGGGTCCTTTAAAGGACCCTTCACAATTTTTTTAATTTCAAAACAGGACCCTTCACAAAACTATTTTCCCTAAAACAGGACCCTTCACAAAATTCTTTATCTTAAAAATAGGTTTTTCACAAAATGTTCCCATTTTTAAACTGAACATTTCACAAATTAATCATTTAAAAGTAAAATCTGACCTGTCACTTTTACACATATAAAGAAAATATATGTATTTTACATCCATATATCTTCTTAAAAATCTATAAACAAGAACCTGAATATAATGATCCTTTCAAATTCATAAAATTATGACTAGGATTTCACAAATATGAAAAGCTGTTCACAATTTCTCAAAAACAGGACCCTGGGAAAAAAGTCTGGATAGACCCTGTTATGCATCTCCGATGTCCATCTCCCCACTTTGCCCCCCCCCCAAGGGGTACTTTCTAAATTTTGCTCAAAACCCTCATGTTATATATCATTGGAAAGGTCTGTGACCACTTAATCATATTATGCATCTCCAATGTCAATCTCCCCACTTCCCCCCTCCCAAGGGATACTTTCTAAATTTTGTTGACACCCCTCATGTCATATATTGTTGGAAAGGTCTGTGACTGCTTAATGATATTATGCATCTCCAATGTTAATCTCCCCACTCCCCCCCCCCCCCCCAAGGGATACTTTCTAAATTTTGTTGACACCCCCTCATGTCATATATTGTTGGAAAGGTCTGTGACTGCTTAATCATATTATGAATCTCCGGGGTCCATCCTGCCACTTCCCCCCCCCCTAAGGGAGGCACTTTTCTAAATTTTGCACACAACCTCATGTTATATATCATTGGAAAAGCTGTGACCACTTAATCATATTATGCATCAACCATGTCCATCCCCCCACTTTGACCCCCCAGGGGGTACTTTTCTAAATTTTGCACACACCCCTCATGTGATATATCGATGCAAAGGTGACCGCTTAATCATATTATGCTCCCCACTATGAAATTTGTCAAGTTAAAGCAACTATAAATTTTATTTTTATCGTACTATCAAGTTGTTTGCCGTCAAATTTTGACTGGTTCCATCTAGTATATATTATATATATTTATATTCTCAATTGAATTGTAGCTATCATATATTCTAATACGAGCAAATCTTGTGTGTGGTTATATATATATATATGCAAATTTTATCTTAAAAACGGCTCTAATGATTTTGACGAAATTTCGTATCCTACCATTTTGGGGCACCAGAAAACCATTGGGCTAGGTCACATGTTCGAGAAAATTTGATTAGTGGGTCATTTTGGGTCATGGTCTAGCTAATTGTATCTAAAAAACGGTTCAAACGATTTTTACGAAATTTTGTATCTGACCATTTTCGGGCACGAGTAGACTATTGGGCTGGGTCACATGTTCATGAACTTTCGATTAGTGGGTCATTTTTGGGTCAACGCGGGTCAAATTAATTTTATCTAAAAAATGGCTCCATCGATTTTGATATAATTTTGTGTCCTACGAGTTTCAAGCACGATAAAATCATTGGGCTAGGTCACATGTCCGGGAAAATTCGATTAGTGGGTCATTTCTGGGTCATTGTGGGTAAAGATCTAAAAAGCGGCTCAATTTACACTAAATTTTGCATCCAATGGTTTTCGGCACGAGAAGACTGTTGGGCTAGGTCACATGTTCGAGAAAATTCAATTAGTGGGTCATTTTGGGTCATGGTCAAGCTAATTGTATCTAAAAAACGGTTCAAACGATTTTGACGAAATTTTGTATCCGACTATTTTCTGGCACGAGAAGACTATTGGGCTGCGTCACATGTTCAAGAACTTTCGATTAGTGGGTCTTTTTTTGGGGTCAAAGCGGGTCAAATTAATTTTATCTAAAAACGGCTCTAACGATTTTGATTAAATTTTGTGTCCTACGAGTGTCGGGCATGCGAAAATCATTGGGCTAGGTCACATGTTCGAGAAAATTCGATTAGTGGGTCATTTCTGGGTCATTGTGGGTCAAGATCTAAAAATCGGCTCAATTTACACTAAATTTTGCATGGTTTTTGAGCACAAGAAGACTATTGGGCTGGGTCACATGTTCGAGAACTTTCGATTAGTGGGTCATTTTGGTCATGGGTCATTATGGGTCAAGCTATTTTATCTTAAAAACGGCTCAGTCTATTTACACTAAATTTTGCATCCTATGGTTTTCGGGCACGAGAAGACTGTTGGGCTAAGTCACATGTTTGAGAAAATTCAATTAGTGGGTCATTTTGGTCATGGGTCATGATATTTGAACTCAAATTTAATTTTGACCGAGCATAGCTCGGTCTTCCCTGCTCGTTCATCATTATTATTACTACTAGTATATAACCCCCGTCAAAAATGTCTGATTGTTGATCTGCATTCCATTTTCATAAGACTTCATACAAAAAAACAGCATCAAGGTTTTATTATTGAAAGGTTTGTATTTTAGGAAAGGACATTTTAAAGCCGGTAGATGACGCCAAAACAATAATGTTCGCAACAGTGTTCGTTTGTTTATATCAGGAAGGTATAAATAGATTAGGAGAAATTTCACCTATGGCATCCTCCAAGCAAACTTGGGCCTAACACCGACGTGATCGCATGTGGCGCTGCTGTCTGTACCTGCATCAAATTAACATTGTTCGCTATACGAATGTGTTCTTATTTCCTTTATAAATTATTTTTACATTATATTTTAATATAGCTCGAAACTGTTTTGCATACGGATATGTGACACGGGCTATGTGAAAGCCGAGAGTCGGAATAATGAATTGTGTATAAGAAATCTATCATTGTTTTCTACTCCCAGTGTAGGCTTATATACACTGCTCAAAACAATTAAAGGATATTGCAGTTTTAGGTGGATTTTGTATCTGGGAAACTTTTTAGCTGATTGATACATGGTTGACAGACATAGTAGGTTATATGAGAATAAATTACACATGTTTGGCAGAAAAAAATGCATTTTATTGCGCATTTGTGTACAAAAGGAAAAAAACAGAATTTGTGCATATGAGAAAAAAAGAATAAGAAAAGGTGTTTTCTTCAAAGAAAATCATTTTCAGTAAGGGGTATGGTTTCCACGGGCGGCCAGCAACGTTGAACACCTTTGAGGCATGGACTCAATGAGGCTATTAATGACGAGTTGGGGTATTCTGCCCCACTCTTCCAGAAGAGCTCTTTCCAGTTCTTGGAGAGTTTGTGGGGGTTGTTGGCGGCCAGAAACTAGTCTTCCTAGAGCGTCCCAAACGTGCTCGATTGGATTCATGTCTGTAGAACACGCTGGCCATTCCATTCGAACGATTCCTTCCTCGAAAAGGAAATCCTCCACCAGGTTTGCACGATGTGGCCTGCAGTTATCGTCCATTAAAATGAAGTTATCTCCGATTGCTGCAGCGTAAGGGACTACAATAGGTCTGAGGATCTCATCCCTATATCGGCGACCAGTCAGAGCTCCATCTCGAATGATGTAGAGGTCAGTGCGCCCGTCAATGGAGATGCCACCATACACCAACACTCCTCCACCGCCAAATCTGACACTTTTGTGCACGAACGCAGGATTATTCCTACTGCCACGGTCCCTCCAGATGAAAATACGCCTATTATCCGGATGCACAGAAAAACGGGACTCGTCAGAAAACAGAATATTGCTCCATTCATTTCTCCTCCAGTTGACATGCTCGGTTGCCCACTCCCTGCGGTCGCGACGATGCCTTGATGTTAATCTAACACATACCATCGGTCGGCGAGCATACAGACCTACAGCATGGAGCCGGTTTCGGACAGTCTGAGTTGAAATTGTGGTGCCTGTAGCCGAGCGATGGTGTTGTTGGAGAAGAGTAGCGTTCATGTTTCGGTGTCTCCGAGCTGTTAACGCTAAATACCGATCTTCATTGGGCGTTGTTGCCCGTCTACGACCTTGCCCTGGTCTTCGGCCTGCACATCCACTCTCCAAAAAACGGTTCCAGATCCTGGAAATGACACTTTGTGACACTCCAATGGCTTACGCTACTTCGGCTTGAGTTTGGCCCCCTTCTAACCTATCAACAATTCTCCAAGCTTCTGAATCTGTCAAATGACTTCGCTGAGACATCGTACTCATCAAAACAAAGCAATCACTTAATGCCGATCATCCTTGTCTTCATTCTCTTTTATCCAGTTGAAAGTCAAATTTCATTCGCTGCCGCTGAAGCGACGTTTTTGACGTAGAACTCAAAATTTGCATACTCCACAGTTTGAAAACCAGAAAAATTTGCATTTGTGATTCTCTTCTTCTATTTTCGGCAAAAAAAATTTCGTTTATATCTTTATTTTATATAAAACTTCAAATAATCCTTTAATTGTTTTGAGCAGTGTATAATGCTGATTGAATATTTAACTGATTTTTATTTTTATTTGAAAAAAAAAAGAGTGAGTAACATAAGGTCTAAAATAACTTCTTTCAATTCTTTCTAAAAGTCTAGTTTGAGTTTATGCAAAAATTTTATAAAAAAAATTCGTAATAAAACTTTGACACTATGTTAAACAGGTACTTTTAAATGAAATTTTTAAGGCAATTATATAAAATCAGGCCTTGTACATGCTAAATATTTCTATGTCAAAAAAGTCAGTAATTTTTGTCCGAAGTCTTGTTTAAAAGTCTCATGATATAAAAGCTTTATTTAATGATTTTAACAGAGCAATTTGAAATTAATTCTTTTTAAATCTGGAGTTATTTTTATATTAAGGCGACAAACGGCAGCACCAGCAAAAGTCAATATCCCAATGTTTAATTTTTTGAATTCTTTAAATTTATTTTGTGTTTGTTCTCTCTTTAAAAATGTTTGTTAATTGTTTCTTACAAAAATCTGCATATCTTTAATTATGTCATTTTTAACACTTTCCAACCTAGTTGAAAAGTGTTTGACTTTGGTTTGTCTGCCATCTGTCCATACTCTAACCCCCGTAAATATGTTCGGATTGCCCTGCAATTTTTATATGTTATTGTCGTTATCTATAGCATGTTCCCTATTTCAACTGAAGTGTGTAGCACTTATAGTTTTTTTACAGAGACACTCAAAAGAATTCCGTTACATTACAGTCTATGGGGAAAAATCATTTGCGGTTTATTTTAATGATGTTACACAATTTCAAACACATTGTAATTGATATATATCACTAAGGTGCATTACAAGAAGCTTAATATGGAATAGGGTGTGCATAGCACTTATAGTTACTTTACAGGGACAGTTAAAAGAATTCCGTTACATTACGTCTAATGGAGAAAAATCGTTTGCGGTTTAATTAAATAATGTTTCACTATTTTAAACGCATTGAAATTTATATGTATCACTAAGGTGCATTACAAGAGGCTTACTACCGAATATTGTGTGTATAGCAGTCATTGTTCATTTACAGGGACACACAAAAGAATTCTCTGTCTGTTAACAATAATTCCTAGAAGTGCGTTTTAAGTTGCTGAACGCGACTTAAAATTAAACTCACTTTTTGTGTATTACTTGGTGTCTATAAATTCTGTAGATCATATACAGGGCGGCACAAAAGTTCGCGAACACATTTCTGTCTATTGACAGAAACTCCAGAAGGAGAATTTTAAACTGTGTTACGTGTTTCCTAACTAAACTAAAATGCAGCATCCTATGTAGTATATATACAAATCTATAGATCATATACAGGTCTGAATTCGGATATTTTTCTGAATATTGTATATGTTGGAAATTCCTGAAATAACGGTTTAAAATATGTTATGGGTTTTCCAAATTGTTTACTTAGATGTTATCTTTCAGCTTATTAAACGATAATGATTTGTAAAATTATTTTGGAAGCATCGGAAAGTGTTACATAACCTATGCTTGACGCATGATTTTTCGTTCTTGTTATTTAAATGCACACACATAGGAACAGAAGTTTTAATTTATGAAAATATATTGATCAAATGCTCTATATGCATAGACATCAACTTATATTTTGATTTGAAGAAAAAACAAGAACGAAAAATCATGCGTCAAGCATAGATTATGTAACACTTTCCAACGCTTCCAAAATAATTTTACGAATCATACTCTTTTATAAGCTAAAAGATAACATCTAAGTAATCCGAATACTTTATTCAGCCCTGTATAGGATCTATAGATTTGTATATATACTACATAGGATGCTAAATTTTAGTTCAGTTAGGAAACACGTAGCACAGTTTAAAATTCTCCGTCTGGAGTTAAATAATACGGAAATGTGTTCCCGAACTTTTGTACTTCCCTGTATAGGATCTACAGAATTTATACACACCACGTAATATACAAAAAGCGATTTAAAATTAAAATCGCATTCAGTAACTTAAAACGCACTTCCAGGAATTATTGTTAACATACAGTAGAGAATTCTTTTGTGTGTCCCTGTAAATGAACGATAACTGCTATACACACAATATTCTGTAGTAAGTCTCTTGTAATGAACCTTATATAAATTTCAATGCGTTTAAAATAGTGAAACATTATTTAAATAAACCGCAGACGATTTTTCTCCATAGACGTAATGTAACGGAATTCTTTTGACTGTCCCTGTAAAGTAAGTATAAGTGCTATGCACACCCTATTCCATATTAAGCTTCTTCTAATGCACCTTAGTGATATATATAAATTTCAATGCGTTTAAAGTATTGAAACATTATTTAAATAAACCGCAAATGATTTTTCCCCATAGACCGCAATGTAACGGAATTCTTTTGAGTGTCCCTGTAAAAAAACTATAAGTGCTACACACTTCCGTTGAAATAGGGAACATGCTATAGATAACGATTATAACATATAAAATTTGCAGGGCAATCCGAGCATATTTACGGGAGTTAGAGCACGGACAGACGGCAGACGGCCAGACGGCAGACGGCCAGACGGCCAGACGGCAGACGGCCAGACAAACCGAAGTCATAAACACTTTTCAACTAGGTTGGAAAGTGTTAAAAAGAAAAGAAATATTAATAAAATGATCTAGATATTATCTTTAAATACTTCAAATAGTTTGTTCAGTGCAGTAAATTTAAATAAAAAAAATAACTTTGCTTCAGGATTGTCTTGAATAGGAATATTTTTTCTTATACAGCTGAAAAAAAAAAAACAATAAAAAATTACTTTTTTAGTTATTTATAGTTTGTAAAATTTATTATGAATATTTATCAAAATCTTAAACTGAATAATTCTTTTGTTCATGTTTTTTTAATAATAAAAAAATGCATATAAAAACATTTCAGGATTTGTTTTAATTAGAAAAAAAGTAAGTCAATGAAATATATTTATGAAAATTAAACTAAATAATCTAAATAACTAAATAAATCGTGTCCAGAATTTTTATCTAGATACTATCTGAATTACTTTAAATAATCTGAGTACAGTAAAATTTAAAAGTAAAAAATTAACTGTGTTCTAGGCTTGACTTGAATAAGAATTAATATTTTTTGTTCCTTTTTAATAATACAGTTGAAAAAAAAATATCTGCAGTTTGTAAATTTATTATAAATATTTAACAAATTCTTAAAATAGTTCATGTTTCGTGTTTTTCTTAAATTAAAAAACTCGATAAAAACAATGCAGCATTTCTTTTTAAATGCAGTTAAAAAAAAAGTTTACTTAAAAAAAAGGTGTTTGATTTTGAATTCAAATAATGACAATAGATGGTGCTCCGGCCAGTATTTGAGTTACTGGGCATTACCAAACTTCATTTTGGAGTCAAAATCATAACACTTCGTTCCCCTACCTGAGATATTCTGTTACCATGGTTTATATCTGGGATTCCGATAAGAACTTAAAACATTATAATAAGATATGATATACATGTTTTATAGCAAAAATATGCTGAACAGACTTGATTTTAAGTAGAAGATATTATCATTTAGCATAGGTTTTTCATTAAGCCTAACATGGCGTTTAGCTACGGTCGATTCACAGATCAGAGTGGTCCCGCCCAGAATGGTTACAGACACTTTCTTGCCTTCAGATTTTATTATAAGTAGATTATTATTATTTTGATTGACTGTATCTTAATGTAATTTCAAAGAATTGCCAATATGATATGAAACATAATAAATTTTGGTAAATATATATCTCATAAAAGAATTACTTTTCATTTTTCTTTCTTAAATTTTATGTTATTGTAACAGAATTCTTTTTGAATAGGGAAAACGTTGATAGTAAAAACATTATTTATTGAACAGGGTGTAGTACCTCCTCTATGCAGATCCGATTAGAATGGTAAGTGGTAGCGTTCAGAACAGGTACATAGAGAATTCTTTTATAACTTTTAATAGAATTTTTATTGAAGATCAATATAGGTTCTATAAGTAAAACATAAAAAGGGTAATTACAGCATTTAAATATTTGAGGGATCATTTGTCGATTAACTTTCTAATAACAATGAGTCAAACTCCTGATTCAAAAGTTTTACAAAACACGGCTTGCTGCTGGTTCAATGTTCAATTTGTTGGGGCACTTGGCGAACCCGTTCCCGCACTGGGATTTTCCTGGTTTCTATAAGTAATTGGAACTGCGTCCTAATTCACTGGCACTTGTCTTACCTTTCACTGGATGGGGCTTTTATCAGATACAAGGTGTATCAGTTGATCAGAGGTAAGACACCTCTCTAGCATGTAAGCTACGCTAACTCAGAAACTAGGTGTTTCTAATACTCTCTCCAGAGAGTAACTTCACTGTTCGTGATCTCTTTCCAAAACTAAACTTCTAACTCTCTAAAACACTTACACAGGATTTTCACTAAGGGAGGGGATTTGATCAAGGCGGAGCATATTGAAGCCACTCAGCATCTGAGCAACTCTGAGAAATGACATTCCCATTTAGAACAAGTCTGTTATTGGTTTCTCCATGACAATGGACATAAAATCGTGTGCAAAATTCGTCATCCCAGGCAGATGCTATCTTTCCCACGGCACCGGTAATGATCAAAGCACAGAGCTTCTACTTGGGTGAACTTTACGATCCATCAATGTCCGAGAGCCCCTCTCGCAGCACAAAGACATTCAGTATTTCAATTTACTTCAAAGCAACACCGACATGAGAAGGTATGCCAGAAATAGTTCTTTCCAAGCATTCTCACGGGAAACTGAGACCACATACACGAACACCTGGTTGAAGAAACTCAATTCTTTACAAGGGAAATAAAATTTGTAATCTTCAATAAATGTATTAATGTAAAGAGATCTTAATTAGGTTTATGAAATTAAAGAGGGAAATTTATATGAGATTTTGAATATACGTGGAAAGATAATTTAGATAAGCTTTTGAAATCAAAAGGAGGGAAAATTAAACTAAAAGGCAGGATAAAAATATATAACAGAAACGCTGTTGTTCCGTTGTTTTTATTTCTAACTGAAGAGAAAAGTATTCATTGCAGGAGAGATATCCCAAATAGAATTTTCAGAACAAAAGTGGCCCAAAATTCATTTGGGCATTTGCAGACTACAAAAGCACAGAAAACTAGAATAATGACAACAAAGATTGTGAGTCTATAGATGTAGCTGATCAATTTTTGAAAGAATTTTGAATGTTTCCTCTTGAACAAAACTTGTTAATACTTTTGCTAACAAATAGATAAGATTTCTCATTTAATTTTATTACATATAGATTATAAATTTATTAAAACTGTTTAATAAAGTACTTAAGGCATGATATGATCACTGTAACTTTGTAAAAAGACATACACTTGCAGGTTTGGGTTTCTTCTGGAAGAAACTAGTTTCTTCCAGGACAATGAAAAAAACTGGAAGAAATGGAAGAAACCAACAGAAAACAAAACAGATGCTCAAAATTAAAGTTTATTAACTAAATAAAAGAATTAAATTCAAAACCTAATTATATGAAATTTAAATTGGATACTTTAATATTAAAAATATTATTTATTGGAAAAATAAGTTATTTTTTAATAAAACTTCAGGTATTTACAGGTTATGTTGTTTACAACTTTAGAGGTAGGGAATATTTTTTTATTGTTTGTCATTTCTGTTTAAAAAAATCTACCAATTCTTTATTTTTTATATAAAAATGCAATATTTTAAAAACTATTGTGCAACTCTTAAAATAAACAAATTTGTGATTATGTATAGTTGTAGCATGCATATTTCAATGCTGATTTTAAAAAATAAATGTTCTAAAAATTAACTCTACGGGTATGCCAAAATTCTTTTAAATTCTCCATGTTTTTCAGGACTTGAATTTTTTAATCTTTTGCATTCATCCATTCTAAGTTGAGAAATTGATTTCAGCATCCTACTGCTAAAATATTTTTGTTTTGTTATACCATGTTTCACTGTAGCAAGGAAAATGTAGTTTTTAACGAAATCTTTCAATACAGTAATGATTGTATATTAGTTCCCTTAATAAGATGGATGTAAATTTAAAAGCACTGTCTTTTATTTAAAGCAGTTTCATTCTACAGTAGGTAAATGATCCACATACTTTTTACTACTGGTTGCAGAAGTTTAAATAATTAAAAAAATGTGCCTCTTTTGAATTGGATTACTTTTAATTGATTTTGTGTATTTTGGATGAATTTATTTGGTACATTTTTGTTATACCAACACCACTGTCATCGCCAAGCGTAATAATTGGCACAAAATGAAATTCCTGTAAAATGATTCATTTAAAAAAAAAGAAAGAAAAAGTTGGCACACATTTGAGCAATTAAAAATATAACATTTGAAAATTACATACTTTCACGAACTATTTTATTAAATCAATACAAATATAGACTTAAAATAAAAGAACAAACGAATGTATAATAAAACTCAATTTAAACTACAGGCATAGAATTATAAATCTCTCTAAGCATTGCAGTAAACATTTCACTTTTCGAATGAAGACGCTCTTGGTTTTTGAATAAAAGCTTTTTATATGTATCCAAAGGCCTGAAACAGTTTTATTGCAACTTCCTCATCTAGTAACTGACAAATTGTAAAATCCATATCAGTGTCAACAATACATATAAGTTACAACTAATATTAAATATTCTCTATTTGTAAAATAGAAAATTAAGATGTTTTGTGAGGCTACGATTAAGTAATAATAATAAAGACTCCTATTCAATAAATAGTAAATCACAATGTTTGGTTTTGCAATAAAAATTCTTTGCATGTTAAGGGTTGAAATAAATTGCACATTAGCATACATTTTGGCATGGTGTTAGTATAATGGAAAAGTACCATTTATTTTATTCAGGTATACAAGATTGGAAAGCTTTAGACAGGTGTGTGATCTTGGCTAAAAAATGGATGTAATTATGAATTTATCATGTATAATTAAATTTTTATAGTTCTAACTAAATTTACTTAAGGTTATCTATTAGAAAAATGCATTTATTTTTATTATATCTTACAAAGTTGCAACTTATATTGTAAATTCCTAAAGAAAAACAGTTTCTTCTATTTCTTCCGGCTGGTTTTTTCCGCAGTTTTTTCCACTTTGGAAGAAACTTGCCAACCCTGATACACTGATGCCTCTATTAAAAAAATATATAACTAATAATATATAACTTTATATTATAACTAAATATGAGCTGACACGAAAAGTAAATTTTATGTATGTTATTTTAATGAATTATCGCTTACTATGCAGTGTCCAACCGAGTAAAAAAAGGGATTTTTTCACTTCGTTGGTTGTATACTGTGTAGCAAGTTACTCATATCCTTTGTTAATTCATTAATTTCCAGCATAATTTGCTGCAACATTTATTTAGATATGTGTTATTTTAGTTACATTAAAACAAAAAAATTAAAAAAGAACCTTTGTGTGTGTGTGGGGGGGGGGGGGGGAATAGTTTTTGAAAGTGAAAAAAAATTCTGTTTTTCTAAACTTATTTTTGCAGTAAATATACATATATATTTTACAAAGTATTGTCTTAGTTTGCTTTAAAATGATCTATGTGTTACCAACCAATTCCACTAACTCAAAAAATAATAATGTTCCAGAATTTGTCTTCATTATGACAACTTAATTTAAAATAACAACATTAAAACACAAATTTAGCAAGATTTAAAAAATAAATTAAAAATGAAGACAAATTATTTTAGAAACCTACAACTCTTGGTTGTCATTCAATATTTTAATGCAGATAAAACAAAAATCATAAAAATCATATTTAAATTTAAAAAATCTGATATTTTTTTCCAAATCATGATATTTTTCATATTCTGTTTTTTTTTTTAAATTATTGAAAAAAAAAATAATTTTTTTTAACATTAAGGCGGTATTCAAAAAAAATATTTTTCCACACTCAACAACTCAAAATTTTGAGACACATTCCCAGACTCATTTTTAAAAGTAACAACAGGAAACTTGGTGGCATGATTTATAAAGACATTTATAAGGGCCCCATGTTTTTATTTTTCGTTCAATTAATTAGAAATTGATTTACAGACAATTATTTTCACAGTACGATAATTTTTTTTTGTTTCCAGCGCTATCGCTTCTCGAAATTCGGTTCAAAATGTCCACTTTGACAGCATTTAAAAAAATATATTCTGCCTTTATCAAAAAATCGAGACAATACGGACATTATAAAGTTTCTGAATAAGAGAACCTGCCAATTGGATGCATTTTAGAGCAAAAATGAATTTACAAATGTGTCTCAAAATAAGCAGTTTGGATTTGAATACACCCTTAAATAAATTTGGCTCTCAAGAAATGATTACCTTTCAATCAAAACTAATTTTTTGATAGTTGGTTTATCGATTCAAATGCTGCAGCACTGCATGTTAAGATTGTGAAGAAGAAAGAACCAAGAAGGTTTTGAAAAAATAAAGTAGTAAAGTTTATTATGAAAATTCAGCACACAGTTCATTTCAAAGGGCCATAACTTTAAAAATAATTTGATTAGACCAAAACCATTTCAGATACATATTCTACATGTCTAGATGTCTTATGGATTCATTCTTCTTTCAGAAGAAGAATTCATAGTAAAGATATGTTATTTTGTCAAATATTGTCAACATTAAGCCTGAGAAAGACAATATTAAGCTCCTTGTAACATATTGAAAAACCCAAGAAATGTGAAAATAATAAGAGATCCAAAAAATAAATTATGATCCATCTATAAGATAAAAAAACTGAAAAATAATAGACACAACTCACTAGTGAAATAAAGTGTGGTAAGGATTAATTAAGATGCAAAAATGTGATATATATGCAGGTCCAATGCCCTTCACTAGGAAATGCTGAACCATGGCAGACAAAGAAGAAGAAAAGAGAAGGCTAGTGCTGCCATCTAACTTTAAATAAAAGTGAAAATGCAGGTGCTGCCATCTATCTTTAAAAAGAGGAATAATAATATAAAGATAAATTACAGACAATGAAGTTATTATTGTAAATCTAGCTATGAAGAGACATGAAGATTGAAAGGGGGTAATGTGGGATTAAGCAATAAGTAATATTAGAAAATAAGTAGTTAATTGTTCTAAATAATATGGAAAGATAAATGTAGGTAATAACTTAAACAAGTGGGTAAGTGTGATCGAAGATCGCACAAAGGGTTTAATTTAATATTACTTTCAAAACACTTTATCCTTTCTTTAGTCCACTACGAGAGGGAAAGTGACTACCTATGTAGGTTTTCACACTCCTTGAATTGTGGTATAGCAAAAATTGTCACGGCAGCACGACGACTTAAAGACCGTTTCCCCTTCTGGGGTTTCGGCGATGAGGTCGGCGGGTGGCCTTCGCCAGTTTGCCACGGGTTCGTCCTGTGGGGAGTTTCCCCAGAGTAGGGTTACTGTCCTAGCGACCTAAGTCATTGACCCGTGGGTACTAGGTTAGAGGGTCCGCAGTGTGGTGCGGTTCTCTGGCCGGCCGTAGCACCGTAGCGAGACAAAACTACTGGCACAGTAAAAGTCTCTCAGGACTTGGGAATGGTGGTCGATTGTGTGCGGTGCGTCCCGCACCGGGACGTCTCCGGCACATGTCTCTTTTATCCTTTCTTTAATAAATCCAAATAAATTTCATAAAAAAAGTAGTTTTTTTAAGTATAAATTTACAGGTCTATTTTCTTATTTTTTCGAAAATCTGAATTGGTCCAATATCGGGCGAAACCTGCTATTATACTCTGTCATGTGGACTAAATGCGATATTAAAAAAGAAATCACTTTCAAAATGTTAAAATATGCCAATATTTCCATAATCGAGTTTTTTTTCATGATTCAATGTGTTCCTCAAACTCATATGACGTTATCACTTGCTGACGTCATATCTACTTGCTTTCTCTATTACTCATATTGATACTCTCTTTGTATTATTCTCAAACATTTTGAAAAAGTCTGTTAAACTTCCAATATGACGTCAGATTAATTTTCTTTTTAATTCTCTAATGACATATTAATCTTTCTGTAGTTACTCATACTCTTTCTTTGTATTATTGAGAAATATTTGAAAATTTCAATTTTATTACCAAAATGATGTCATATTAATCTTTTTTTCAGTTGGTGAAACTTTTTATTTCATTTTCATTTTTCATGTGGAAATCTTTCAATAGAAAATTAATTATTGTAGAAAGAATTTTATTGTGGATTTTTAATTGTTGGCAACTGCTATAGCGAATTTTTTTTTAATTTAATAGGAAAAGGCTGTTAGATATTTGGTTTTTTATCTCTCTATATTAAAATATGATTTTTTAAAATTTTATGATTTTCAGCTTCATAGTAGGTAATTCAGCTATAAGTACACAAAATTTAAAGTCTGTAAGTTATATAGTTTCTGAGAACCGGCTTTGTGACGGACAGACAATGTAGCAGGACGAATAGGGTTTCGTGAGATGAATGAAACCCCCAAAATAGAATAGATAAAGAAGATAATATTAATTAAAAATAGAAAAAAATGAAAAAAAGAGATGAATATGTAAATGATGATTAATTAAAGTTTAAGAGGGTGAAAATATATAGCCATGACAATATGCATGTGTGTAATAAGTTGCCGAATTCTTCAATGTCATTATGTAAAATAAAGAATGATAAATGATTATACTAGATGTGTATAATTGTGTTAAATGCATGAAACCCATTAAAACAATTTTTTGTAGGAGTCCCGACTTCAATGCTCTGTAATGGCATTTCGATTTTGTAATTTTTTTGGTGAGAAATTTTATTAATTTTAATATTGAATTTTTTAAATGTTTTTATATTTTTTCAGCAATCCACACCCACCCTCCATAATATTGTTTTCCATTTTTATACTTTTTATACATACTAAATGCTCATACTGGTGATGGTAAGTTTAGATGAATATTTAAAATTTTATTCATAAAAAAAATAAAAGAAAGGGGGTAATTATATGACAACATTGTATGTCTTAATTTGAATAAATTTGGCCTTATAAAATGGGAGGAACATAAACGTTTAATATGATTACAGTGACTTATAAGCATATTTCGGTAAACTGAAATATGTAGACAGGAATTAAAGTTAGTAAAATTAATAAATGAGAAATCATTACATTTATCATAAATATTGAATGTTAGAGTATGATTAGATATAATAATAATATTAACATCCTTAAAATTAATTATAGAATAATTTAAATAGGTAGTGCTGAGTTCTATATTAGAAGGATATATTACAGGAAGAGATATAGATTATCATATAAGAGAAAAAATAATTATGTCAATAGAACATCTGTATATATTTCTTCTCTCTGTAGAACAATATATTATTGTTTACATATATAAAATTGATTCTTTGGACCCAACAAAATAGAATCTCTCCTTAAGTCCTTGTGCATACTCAAAATAAAATTTAGATTTGAAATAAAAACATTGTATTTGGATGTGTGTAATAAGTTGCTGAATTTTTCAATATATTTCTGTTTATTGAAATCAGGTGCTGGAACTTATATGTACAAGAGAAGCTGGTGCTGTTTTTGATGCAGGTGGACTAAATTGTGTATTGTCATTCATCAGGGATATTGGCTCATTAGTTCATAAAGATACGTTACATTCATCTATGGCAGTTGTTTCTAGACTCTGTGGAAAAATGGAACCTCATGATACTAGTTTGGCAAGCTGCGTTGAAGCTCTTTCAGTACTTCTAAAACATGATGACACTCATGTAAGTAGTTTCATTTTATGTATATTTCATGATTTATGTTTATTTCTTAATTAACAATACTGTAAATAAAAATAAAGCATTTGGAAAAAAAAAATAAAGACATTGCTTATTTAAATACAGCCATATTCAGCCTGCATATGGTCTTATGAGCCTTTTCGTATGACCCTAATTAATCTCCAACTATAATAAAGAAGGAAGTTTGTGTATCTGTTTCTCGGCTGTGTTCTGAGGAGACCGCTGCACGCAGAGCTACAAAATTTGGTGGGAAGGTACCTCTATGCATATAGTTTTGCATCTCAAAGCCAGATTTTGGAATTTTTGAATATATTTTTTTTAAATTTAATTTTTAATGTGATTTTTAGTGTTTTTCCATGTTTTACTGTGATTTTTCCACATTAGTAACGGAAATCCAGTTCCAATCTTTTAGCCCAATATAGTAAATTTTATCCTTTTTTCAATAAAGTCTATGCAAAATTCGTTCAGTGATTTTTGAATTTTTAGTGAATTTTTTCCTTTGACACTAAGAAATTTTGCTAGAATGTTTTATTGGTTCGGTAGTTGCACTTCCATTTCAACCTAAGATACGATCAGAATCATAATTTTTTTTTTTAGCTTGGAGAAAGTTGATAATTCTTTACAGATAAAAAAATCATGATTTTAAAAATGTGATTTTTAGTGTTTTTTGACATTTTGCTGTGATGTACCCACATTAATAACCAGAATCCGGTTCCAATCTTTTAGCCCAATATAGTAAATTTTATCCTCTTTACAATAAAGTTTATGCAAAATTCATACAGCGATTTTTGATTTTTTGTCCTTCAACACTAAGTAATTTTGCCCAGAATGCTTGATTGGTTGCTTCCATTTCAGTCTCAAATACACTCAGAATAGTAATTTTTTTTTTAATACTCTGTTTAGCTTGGAGAAAGTTGATAATTCTTTGCAGATAAAAAATCATAATTTTAAAAGAGAAGAACAGATTATTTATTATCCCGATTTTTTTTTTAATTAAATTTTTTTTTAATTTCATTTTTTATGTGTTTTTTAACATTTTTTTTTTTCATGTTTTGCAGTGTCTTTTGTTTCAAATGCCGTCACAAATCGCCCACTACAAGTCTAACACCATTGGAGGGCAGTTGTGATTGGTAGCTGATAGAATTGTAGGCACAGTTAGAAGTTAACTGGGCAGTTGTGATTGGTAGATGAAAACGTCGTCAACGTGATTGCAATTCGAACAGAGAGTTATTTTATGCGATTTTTGAGAGTTTTCTCATGTATACGTCATTTATGTATTTGATTTCAGAAATTAACAACAGTAACTTACTGTTTTTGTATGCAAAAAAAAGTCTTTGTTTCTGTTTAGAAAGTTAATGATAATTCCTAATTTTTTATGGTTAAATTCTGTGGGGGGGGGGGGGGGGGGAGTGTTCGGTTGTAGTTTAAATATTGTGTTAATGCTCTGATCGAAACTCCCCCCTGCCTTCAAAATCAGAACTATTTAATTATTAGTCTGATTCAAACGAAACCTTTTCTCAGGTCCCCAGATACTAGATAAACTTCGGTATAATTTTTTCAGCCCTTGGTTACCACTATTTCTGAACATTAATGACCCGGAAGGGGTATTTTCTCGGGTTCTATGGGGCCCAATTTCAGTGAGAATTAGTTCATTCAACTTAACACAAACTAATTAAGGTATAGATAATTAAGATACAGATTTAGTGGCACCTAGAGGTAGAAAATGGAACTAAAATATTTTCCAATGCAAGCGCAGCACGCCTGCTATATGGTGTCATAAGCAGCAGGGACATGTGCCGGAGTTTTGATCGGAAAGAATTTTATTTGGAACTGAGTGCCCCCTAGCGGTGGGAAGTGAAACTAAACAATTTTGCATTTAAAATTTGTCCGATTCAAACAAAGGGCGCGACTTCAACGACAATTGATTCATTCAACTTAACATGAACTAATTAAGATATAGATAACTAATTAAGTCATATATTTGGCGTCCCCTGGCGGTGGAAAGTGGAACTAAAAGATTTTTTGCGTGTGCACAGAGAACGCCTTCTATATGTTGTCACAAGCAGCAGGGACACATACCAGAGTTTCATTCGAAAAGAGGTTTGTTTAGAACAGCATGCACCCCCTGTCGGTGGACAAAGTAACTAAAAGAATTTGCATTTAAAGTTGGTCCGATTCAAACGAAATCTTTTCTGACATTCTTCCGAGATCTCCCAGGTACTAAATAAACTTCGGTATCATTTTTTCTGCCCTTGGTTATATCACCATTTATGAATATTAATATCCAGGAGGTGATTTATTTTCTCTGGTTCTATGGGTCTGATTTCAACAGAAATTTGTTCATTCAACTTAACATGAACTGATTAAGATATAGCTAATTATTTGAGACATAGATTTGGTACTCCCTGGCATTGGAAAGTAGAACTAACAGATTTTTTTCGCATGCACAGCATGCCTTTTACATGGTGCCGTAAACAGCAAAAACGAATGCCGGAGTTTCGTTCGGAAATATGTTTACTTTGAGCAGAATGCTCCACCTGGTGGTAGAAACTGGAAATAAAAGATTTTGCAGCGCGTGCCTAGCACGTCTGCTATACACGGTATTGTAGGCAGCGGGGACACGTGTGGGATAATTTGATTAGAACAATATACATCCCCTGGCGGTGGAACTGAAAGATTTTTCTGTACATGTGCCAAAAATGACTCTTTTTATTGAAACCGTAAAAGAAAGTTACCAATTTGATAATCCCAGAAAATGAAAAAGTTTCATTTTCACTTATCCTCAAGTATTAAAGAAAGTACTGCATTATTTGAATCAAAACTCACAGTTTGTTTCAGATTCCAAAAATACAAATTTTGTGAAAATCTGACAAGTTACTTTTTCAAAATTTTAACCAAACTGACCCGTTTTGAACCGAATGATCCAAACATTTGAGGGGGTTGTATTAAATTTACTTTCGCTTCGAGTAAATCTCTCTATTTAGTTTCCGAAAGACAGAGTTACCAGAGGAAGGATTTCGTGCAGTGATTTTTAGAGTGATTTCGTGTTTTGTATTTTTTGACGGGACCGAGCAACGGTGGGCGAATCTGCTAGTTAGAAAATAAAGCTTTTAAATTCTTAGAGATGCATAAAAACAAAGTCAAAGTAGCGTGTACCTATCTTGTCGAACCATAAGTAGATGCTCGATTTTACAAACTCTAGCAGACTCCTATAATGTGTTTGTAAAATCGAAATTTCATAAATGGGAGGATACAAAGCCAAATAAAAAAAAAATAAATAAAAAAAAAAAGCGAAATAACTTGCTTTTATTTATTTATATTAAACTCAATTATTTTTGTTTGTTTTATTGAAACACTGCTATAACTATATGATTCAAGGCTATCGATGTGAGAAAGCATGTCAATATTGTCATCTGATTCAAAATAACAACGGAGTCCTAAGAGCCATTCAATAGTTTCTTTAAGAGTAGACCTGGGGATGATTTGCTCATGTTCTGACCCTTTTTCTGCATCCAATTATTCTCCAGTGTGGTTGTCCAATATTTCCCAGACAATTTCATCATCTGAAACATTTTTAATGCAGGCTACGTTTTCGTCTACAGCCAGAAAATCTCTGAAGGTTAGGTCTGCAGGAACTTAGGGATCCCTTGTTCGTAAATCTTGCATCAATAATTCATCTCAGGAAACATCAGTATCGTTTGCAATTGTTTTTTGTGAAACATCATTCCAAGCAGTAACTGATAACAGGGGTGATTGTGTTCAGGTTATATACCTGAATTCAGGTTGTATTTTTTCCCTTTTTAGTATTGAAATTCTGGTTTTTCTGATAGTTAAATTCATAAAATAAGACTAAAATATCAATTTCATATGATTGCTAAACATAATTAAAATTCATATTATTCATAATTTGACCTCCCTGTAATGAATTATATGTTCCTTCCCCCCTCTTTCCATACAGAAACGTTTTCTCGCTAAAATTTCAGGTATTTTTTCATCAACCCACAAATACATTGTACCAAGTATGTCAATGTCACAATGCTTTTAAAGTTCTAAAGTATGATTCTTTTCAAAAGCAGTCTCCTGTAATTCGTTTTGAAAGAATGAATTGCTCTTTGATCCATCGGCTGCAAAACTAAGGTGACATTTGGTGGTGGAAGGAACACCACTCGGATCGCCAGGAACATAGGAACTTCAATGTGTACAGAACAGTTGTTTACTATTAGAATTTTGTGATTATTTTTTTCAAAATGCTGGTTCAACTCTTTCAATCACTTCTTATTATTTCGCCAGTCATCCATACTTTCTTGTTGGCAAAGTATGCTGATGGGAGCATTTTAACATTCTTGAAATAGCTAGGTGTTTTTAATTTTTCGATGAATAGAAATGGGATTTTCTCCCAGCCAGTCATATTAGCACAAAGCAGTATCGTTAGTCTTTGTTTTGTTCTTTTCCCACCATTGCATACGTCAACTTTAAAAGCTAATGTTTTTTCTGGAAGAACTTTGAAAAATAATCCACTTTCGTCTGCATTGAAAACTCTTTCCGGTGCCTATTCACGATCAGACTTCAGCTTTCCTTCTTTCCAATCATTTGTGATGGTTGTATCCATGGCTGCACTCCACGGCTGCACTTTCATGGCATAATTTTCGGAAACTCAAACATGTCTTAAATTTTTCAAACAACCATCTGAATCCTTAAAATCCTTCATGTCTAGCTGTGTGGCAAATAGGTCAGCTTTCTCCTTCAGCAGGGTTCTTTCAATGGGAATATTCTTGTTTCTCATCTTCCAAAGCCCAGGCATCAAGAGCTTTCTCAAAATCAGGAAATTTTGCCTTCCGAAAATATTTTCGGGAAGATGCAACTTCATCAGATACATTTCCTATGGCAAGTACCTTTTTGTTTCACCTTGATGAGTGTGCTCAATGTACTTTTCGGTATTCCATATTTTTTTAGCAATTTCAGTCTTTGTCAGAGTTCTCCCATCCACTTCTTCCAAGATTTTTTTTCTTTACATCTAAAGTCAAGCCCGTTCTATTCCATTTGGTTGTCATCTTCATGAAAGCTGAAAGGCTGTATGAACAACACGCATGAGAATGATAAAATGCGAAATGGCTATGCGAATCTGGTAACCAGACCACTGCATATAAACCCTGAAGAGTATCCAATTATAGTGCAAGAAAAGTTCTTTTGACAACTTCCCACTTTTTCCCCTACTGACGCATGACAACCCCACACCTTCAGGTGAGAATTTTCTTCCACACTTCCCAGTTATCAGTCATTAATCCTCTTCAACCTCTCACTACCGCCTACTTTTTGACAAAATATGGAGAGAAATTGAAAACGTGTCAAAAGATTAAGTTTGTAAAAAAGAGAGTTTGTGTGATTTTAGTTCGTAACATGGAGCAGATTTTAATATTAGCTCAATGGGATGCTGGTCAGGAGCGTACATCAGTTCATAAAAATGAAGAATTATCAAAAATGAGGTTCGTAAAATCGAGCATCTGCTGTACTTAGATTAGAAGCATCAAACTAGAATTAAAGAATGATAATCTGAGCAACCTATTCTGAAACAGTGAATTTAGTGGTCTGATGATGAAAAAATCAATCGTGATTTAATTTTTTTTTTTCCTGGGGATTTCCTGGTAGTTTTTTTAAAGGTTTGTAGTTATTGTTACCAATGGTGTCAATAGTTCACGAAAAAAGGAATCAAGAATTTTGTCAAACAATTCCAGAAAAAAAACATGAATTTTGTCAGACAATCATGAAATAAATTTGCAAATTTTGTCAAACCATCGTGGAAGTAAATCACGAATTTCGTTGAATGATTTCAGAAAAAAAAATCGTGTATTTCATCAAAAAATTGCAAATGTCATCGATCGGTTGTGGGGGGGGGGGGGAAAAAAAAATTTCTCATCAATTGGTTCCATCATCAATTGGTCAATTTTTTTGTCAAACAAGTGCAGAAAAAAAATCATGAATTTCGTCAACTGCTCGCGAAAGAACACCGCAAATTTCATCAATCAGTCGCAGTTGAAATCAGGAATTCGGTCATTCAGTTGCGAAAAAAGAAAATTGAGAATTTCATCGAACAATTGTAGAAAAAAAATTGTGAATTTTGTGAAGTGACATCCCTGGAAATAGGTGTTTGTATGTATGTATACATATGAAAACAAAAAAAATCTCCTACTTTGTGTGCTTATGCATAGCACATACGCTCAATTGATTAGTATTTGTTCGCTTAAAATTTGCGGCATAAAAAAAGAGCAATCTACCAACCTCCAGATTAATTTGAATTTTGTGTGCTATTATTTCTCATTGTCAAAGGTTGGCAGGTCTGGATCATAATACAGGGTCGCCTAAAAAGATTGAAACACTCTTTAATTTTTTACATGTTGGAGATACCAATGTAAATTGTAAAAGTGTTCAAAATAAAGTAAGAATTAAAATTATATTAGTGAAATAGTCCTGCCATTAATTTTCAAAAAGTTCCACTTTTTAAATTTTTATGATTTTGGTGTCCCTATAAGTTATCTTCAGAAACATTTTCTCTGTGCTTTGACATGTACAACAGTAAAAATGCCCTTGTATGTGCTTAAATTCACAGTTGTGATACTTTGAATTTTATGTAATTTCGGAACTTTCCTGCATCAAAATGCAACCTTCGGTTTTTAGTGTCAGAAAGCTCTGAAATTTCATAAAATTCAAAGTTACATAACTTAGTGATTTTTGGTAGTAGAAGAATGGAATTTTTACTATTGTACTTTTTGAAGCACAGAAAAAATATTTCTAGATATAACTTATAGGATACAGGGACCATATAAATATTTAAAAAGTATAACTTTTTAAAAAGGAATGTCAGGACTATTCATCCATATAATTTTAATTCTTATCTTATTTTGAATGTTTTTGCAATTTACATTGCCTACGTATCTTCAGCAGGTAAAAAATTAAAGCATATTTCAATTTTTTGGGGGACATTTTGTATATTGACAAAATTGTACTCTACAACATTCTTAACAAAATAATATTTGAAATTTAGTCCAGAAGAGAAAATGGAACATTGTTAATTTAGTCATTTTCTTTCAGGAGGGATATTCACAGCTCCAGCGGGGGGGGGGGGGGGAAGCTGGAATTAGGGCTTCTAGAAGATTAATAAGCACAAAGTCTCAAACCTTCCAGGGAGGAGGGACATTTTGATGCTGGGGGGGGGGGGGGGGGGGGGAATGTCCCTTCTTCTAAGCCCACTCCCTGAGTTCATCACTGAAATAGGATTATCACTCAAGCCTAAATTTGCCCAAAAAAAAAAAAAAAAAAAAAAAGGAAATGTGTGCATCATCATACAAAAATTACTGCTATGTCTTATAGGCATATTTCACAGAAACACATTTTTTCTCTCTGATCAGGAAATCTCCTGTTACCTCATGGAAAAATTTAATTATCTGATTAGTCATTACCTAATACAGTAAAAACTCAACTAACTGGCATGCTCAGAAAGCATCGATTGCCAGATACTTGAAAAGTCTCGATAGTTAAGTGCTACAAAATCTGTCATGAAAGAGGGGGGGGGGGTGCATCAATGTAACAATGAAAAAGGAAAATGTATTTTTGCCCGATTTTCCTGTCATCGGGAAGTCAATCAAATAATTCTTTTATTATTAATTTGCATTTGATAAAGTTAATTTTGACAAATTAAAAATAAAAGTAAACAATATTTTGTTAGGATGTCATTTCTAAATTTATTTATTAATCTTTTATAACGTTACATTATTTATAATTGGACATCTCATAAAAATTTTAATTTAGGACTAAGATGATTAACAGATGCTGCTCTTACTTCATGTGTTAATAAAGCAAACCTCAACATGGGAAATAACAGAAATAATGAAGTCGACTAACAAACTAGACATTTTTCAAAGGGTGCCGCACCCTGTCCTTTTCTTCCTAAAACATCAACATTGCACCCTGTAAATTTTTTTTTTAATGTTGCCCTTTTTTCCCCCCTTTTTCTGGAAAAAGCATGTGGACACTTGGAAAATTAAGTTCTGTATGATACACTTATGTTGCCTCAATTACATCCGCATTATGCGGGCCAAGAAAATGTGCAGCAATCCACCATAATAATGAATCCTTTCTGCATAGCTAAGAACATTATCAGATGCAAGCTGATGATGTCAGATTTTGCCTCTCTGATCACGATAAAAACATCATAGTTGTCAGTATTTTATTAGCCACACACAGGGTGGCTTATTCTTTCAATCTCTATCATTTTTCATGTTTATGAAAAGTCACAGCAATCCATCGTTGCCACAGATTAATCTCGGAAAATGAAACATTTGAAGTTACTTAAAAAATTAATAACTCGAAAAGTATTTGTGACAAAATTGTTTTACAAACTGCGTTAGAATGGTAAAAAATTGTGTTTTTCTTGATATAAATTTCAAATCTAATGATTATGTCGTTTTTCAAATATTAGATTTCAAAAATTACAAAACTTCACAATGGAGTACCATAGCGAAACTTTTACGCGTAAAAAGATAACGATAAAGGCATTGTGGCTCGACGTGTATCGTGTATACTGGCCATAGAATGAGTAACGAATTATAGTAAACTTATTATTCTGTTAAAATATAAAAGTGAATTATGTATATACATTTTTAAAAAATAAAGAAAAACATTTTATCACAAACATCAACAAAATTTTTTCTTTTATTTATTCCCTTATTCCAAAGATATCGTTTTATTGTCTGTTGCCATAGCAACATGAATTAAATTTCATTAAAAAAAAATTGCCCAGTGGTAGAAAAATATTTTTCTAAATCGAATGGTTATTGAACAACTCAACACTTTAACAGGGGAATTTTTATTTGTTATTTAGATATTTTAAAATTGTTTGTTTTCATTGCGTTTTTATTCTGAGTTACAGCTAGTTTATTTATTTTTTAAATAAAAGCCGTGTGTGGCAATCTATATTCGGCCTTATAGCAGAATTTTCCCCTCTTGTTATTATTATTTTTTTGGAATGGCTCAGATAGTGGGCTTTTTTTTTTGGAGGGGGGGAGGGGTGGGGGCGGGGCTCTAATTTTCTGAAAATTTATTGTATTTAAATAGAAATTTGGTAAGCGGCCTAATTTATTATTATTTGAATTTGCTGAAAGTTTGAATACAGTCGGACGATTAACAACAGAGATATCAATTATTTTTTTAATAATAAGTAAGGAAAAGAATATAGTTTCGTTCTTTTTTTAACTATTATTTCTATTTGCTGTTTATTCTGTTGAAAAATATTTTTTGCCGCTCCTCAACAACACAAAATTTTGATACAATCTCAGGTAGCTGGGAAGAAAATTTTGAATTTATAAAAATACAACAATAAAACAAAAACAAAAGAAACGAACAAAACTTGCAGTGTCTTTCTTTTTATATTTCCAGTCAAGTGCATATAATCTAAACACTTTCGATTATAAAATATTCTTGAGGAAATATAATATTTAAAATATAATATAGATCTTTGTAAATAATTCTTTAAAAATAATGATTTCTTATATTGAATAAGTAAAAAAAAAAAAAAAAAAAGTTTAGGATAAATAATTTCTCAACAGTTACTGTGCATTTGATTGCATTTCTTTCAATGTGCCAGGAATACTACAAAACGCATGTCAAATGTCTGCCTGTTTGAAAGAAAGTTCTCTCTTTTTTTTAAATGAAGCATTTTTTTATGAGATGCAATTCCATAACTTTCCAAAATACTACTAATTTTTTTTCACAAAACTTTAAAAAAGTGGATAAACTTTTCTCAGCTACACACACTCCATGAAATTTTCTCAATTATTTCATCTTCAGATTCTGAAGAAACATTTGTTTCTTCTTCTGGAGCTGTCATTTTTTTAATTGATTGCTCTTCTGTTAAAGTTTCTGTGACAGGAATATTTTTATCCATATATCTCCAATTTTCTATTTTTGACATTTCTAGTTATGATACAGATAAGTTGGTATTATGCCCATTTTTTAATGCTCCCATAATTTCTTTCAATTCATTCTTTTTCATACGTTTAAATCCTTCAAATTCTTCATCTGATGAATCAGAACAAAAGTTTACCAAAAATAATTTTTTCCCATCTCTTTCAAAGAGTTTTCGGTTTATGGCATTCCATGCACTGGCAAGATCATAAATTGCATCTTTTATTGAGAAAACTAATTGAAATTCTGCCAATGTTGTTTGTGCGTTTATTAGCTTACTCATGAAAATTTTTTGATAAATCATTTTAAGGTTCTGTATGATCCCCTACATCCATAGGTTGAATCAGAGAAGTTACATTTGGGGGAAAAAACATCATTGAAATATTGCCATATTGCAATTTTACTTCGCTGGGGTGTGCTCAATACTTGTCAATTAGGAGAATTACTTTATTTTCTTCCAGTTTTTTTCCCTTAGCTTCAAGCTCACTAATTACTAATGGCACAAAAACTTTTTTAAACAGATAGGTAAAAATATTCTTATGCATCCAAGTACTTTTTTGGCTCGTATAAACTGCAGGGAGATGTTTGATTCCTGCAAGTGGTCTTGGATTCTTTGATTTTCCTATTACTAGCAATTTTAATTTATGAGAGCCAATTGCGTTGGCACAGGTAAGAATTGTTAGTCTTTTTTTTTTTCTTTTAAACCATCTGCTGATGTTTCATTAGGACCTGCTAATGCTGAAGTCAGAAGGTAATGAAGAGAGATTCTGGTTTCATCAGCATTGTAAATGTGACTCAGATCAATATTATTATTATTTATAAAATCTTCAAAAAACATAGAATATTCATCTGCACCTTCGTTATCCGCTGTTTTTCTCTCTCCAGATATGTTGATCTTTCTAATTCCATGGTGTTTTTTGAAGCAAGAAAGTCGCCCATCTGAAAACTTACATTCCATAGCAATATTGGATTTTTCTGAAAAATCTGTTTCTTTTTCAATTAGGATAGGTCCAGAAATAGGAACTCCCTCTTCTCGTTTTAATCAAATCCACTGATGCAAACTTTTGTCCAGTTTTTCATGCTGAGGTGTTTTTCTTTCATCCGATGCTTTCCTTGTCTCTGTAGAGGAAGCAAATGCGATCAACTGTATGATCTCCTGAATCCATAGGTTGAATCCGAGAAGTTACATTTTGGGGAAAAAACATCACTGAAATAGTGACATATTGCAATTCTACATCGCTGGGGTTTGATCGATACTTGTCAATTAGGAGAATTACTTTATTTTCTTCCAGTTTTTTTTCACAAAACTTTAAAAAAGTGGACGAAATTTTCTCCTCAATTATTTCATCTTCAGGTTCTGAAGAAACATCATTTGTTTCTTCTTCTGGAGCTGTCATTTTTTAAATTAATTGCTCTTCTGTTAAAGTTTCTGCGACAGGAATATTTTTATCCATATATCTGCAATTTTCTATTTTTGACATTTCTAGTCATGATACAGATAAGTTGGTATGATGCCCATTTTTTAATGCTTCCATAATTTCTTTCATTTCTTTCTTTTTCATAGGTTTAAATCCTTCAAATTCTTCATCTGATGAATCAGAACAAAAGTTTACAGAAAATAATAATTTTCTCCATCTCTTTCGAAGAGTTTTCAGTTTTATGGCATTCCATGCATTGGCAAGATAATAAATTGCATCTTTTATTGAGAAAACTGATTGAAATCCTGCCAGCGTTGTTTGTATTTATGAGAGCCAGTTGCGTTGGCACAGATCAGAATTGTTACTTTTTTTTTTTTTTTTTTTTTTTTTTTTAACTTTTAAACCATCTGCTGATGTTTCATTAGAACCTGCTATGCTAATGCTGAGGTCAGAAGGTAATGAAATAGATTTTGGTTTCATCAGCATTGTAAATGTGATTCAGATCAATATTATTTTTTTTAAATAAAATCTTCAAAAAACATAGAATATTCATCGGCTGATTTTCTCTCTCCAGATATGTCGATCGTTCTTTCTAATTCAATGGCGTTTTTGAAGCCACCCATCTGAAAACTTGCATTCTGTACCAATATTTAATTTTTCTGAAAAATCTGTTGCTTTTTCAATTAGGATAGGTCCAGAAATAGGAACTCCTTCTTTTCGTTTTAATAAAAACCACTGGTGCAAATTTTTGTCCAGTTTTTCATGCTGAGGTTGCTGAAGTGTTTTTCTTTCATCCGATGCTTTCCTTGTCTCTGTAGAGGAAGCAAATGCCATCAACTTTTCTTTCTACGACTTAATATCATAAATCGTAGAGGATCCAATAATGAACTTACGCACCAATTCTTGATTACTTTCCCCTCTTTCTAAACATTGAATAATATCTAGCTTCTGAGTTATGGTTAAAACAACTTGTTTCTTTTTATGAGAATTTAAGTGATCTGCCATTTTTTAATTTAACAAAAAATATGGAAGAACACTAAGACAGAGAGCAATTTACTGGGCTAGCTGATTTAACACAAGCAAAAATTAGTGAATGGCCAAAAAAAATGCATGAAAACTATATATATATATATGTGTGTGTGTGTGTGTGTGATTTAAGCCAAAAATTTAATTGGTCAAACTGAATGTGTAGACCTAAATGGACAGGGCAGGTGGAAAGTTCTAGTAACTCCAGGGTGAGGTGGAGGGAGGGGGGGGGCACTGTTGTGCATCTGAAGATAAAAAAAGAAACCTTTGATATCTGAAATGACAGAAATTACCATATATCCCCATCCCAATTCTCAGAAAACACATTGTAGTTTTCCTACCTCCTTCTGTTTCCTCACTTGGTTGTTCAGTTTTTGGAAAAGATGTAAAAAAGATAGTTTTTCTACCATTTCATTGCCCTCCCCAGAGTCAAGTTTCACCAAGACCAGAAGGATTATAATTAGCCTCTTATCTCTCTCTGCGTAGTCTTTTTCCTTCCCCTCCTTATCTCTTTCACCGGGAAAAACAGCTGGTGGGCGATTGCTGACTATGATGCAACATATGCTGTGCTATCGAGCTGTAGCAGTGACATGAACATACATAGATTTGTTTTACGCCAAATCAGTCGCTGTGATAATTTGAGAAACAGTAGAACTTCTAGGGATGGGAAATAGTTACTTTTGGTTAACAGGTTGCAATGTTCCAATGTTGCATAGGTAACAGGTTCCAACAACCTGTTATTTTTGTAATATATAAGTAATCGATATGTATGGTGGCAATGAAAGTTTTTAAGTAATAACATTTAAAGAGAATTGTCTAGCCTTTAAATAGAATGTTTGAAATAGTTTTGGGATGTAAGTATAGACGAGGTTTTCCGCTTAGATGATTCCACATCATTAAAATCAGTTTACAAGATTAAAACTCAATTTTTGCACTACAAAAAATTACCTAGTTATGATACTTTGAATTTCATGCATTTTCAGTGTTTTTTGGCTCTTAAAAACACTATTTTCCAATTTTGGTGACTAAAACACTGAAAATTCAATAAATTCCAAGTATCATAACTCGGTAAGTTTTGGTGATAGAAGAATAACTTTTACTATTTTACTTGTTATTACACGGAGAAACTATTTCTAAATAAAACTTATAGGACACAGGTATTGTACACAAATTCTAATTTCTTAACTATTTAAAAAGTAATTTTATCGTAAATCAATTTTTATACGATGCAAAACAAAATTTGAAGCATTTTTTAAATTAGAACTATACCTCTAAAACTAGTGGTTTAGAAATTAGCTATTAATAAACGATAAGAAGAGACACCCTGTATAAAAATAAACACATTTTTAACAACATGATTTGTAGAAAAATGAAATATAATCCCTGACTTTATTACGACCCTATCTATCAACGCATATCCAAAGCAAATCCCACAAGAACTTGCAAATATTATTTATGCACTAATTAATCAAATGCAGTTAATCCAAACAAATTTTCAATATGTTTTACAAATTAATTACAATTGTATTAAAATTAAGTTATTGCACAAATTAAACGATACTATATATATAATATATATATAATTATTTTTTTTCAGTAAAATGAAATTGCTGAAATTAAAATTTTTTCAACTCTCATTTCCTAAAAACGCAGCAAAAAATAAATAAAATAAAAGCATCCAAAAAGAAAATTTTAGCATCTTAATAAAAAGAAAAACTTAAAACTCCATGAGTATATAGCAACACTCCTTTTTAAACATTCAAATTCAGTCGTCATCTCCACCTGCCAATTATGCTGGCCAAAGATGTCTGCCTCACTTACTGTATCAAAAATGCAACGAGATAATTAAAAATCACCTTCTCAACCTATCCTCGCAAATCCTTTACTAAAGATTATCTTTTCCTTTTCATTCCAAAAATCCCTACTAAGCCAAGTGATTACAAGCAACTGTAAGCCTCTGTACAACAAATTGCAATTTTTTAAAAGTTATTTCACTTAAGTTTTAAAATGACTCTTTTAGTCGTACTGAACGAAAGCAGTTATATGTTTAAAATCACCAATGATGATTGCTTGTAATAAAATAACTGTTGTGTTATTTATCATTCCTTGAAATTGCAACACTTGCAGACTTCTGAGAGATAAAAAGTAAGCGTTAAGCAGATGTTTTAAACAAAGTCCCAATCATGGATGTATTATAAAAGGATGCAGCAAGACCAGCTGAAGGTGACAACGTTGGCTGTGTTGCATGTCGGGAAAAACGATGTCACGCGATGTCACCTGTTGGCTGCTAAAAGTTGGCGGTTGGCGATGCGACTGTAGCAGTCCTTTGGCGATATACCAAATATTGCAATTTCTCCCCGCTTTTGTTTGATTGATGGGCTTGTCTCTGTACTTTTGTCCTGGGGACACAGTTATACAAAAGATGTTTGTACTCGAGAACATTGGCATTGTTGGAGAGAAAATTTTCTTTTGACAATTTCAGAAAATGGTATTTTAATTTCAAATCACCAATAGAAAAAGTTTCATTTCCAAAAATTGATAAGTTTAATCTTCACCATTAACAATAACAAAAATTATTTCATAATTTATATGTAAATTTTACTCTAATGGTTCGCATCTGATTTATTACTTTGAGTTTCCGTAAATTTTTATTAAGATAAATAAATTTGTTTAAATGTTACGCTGCACAAAATATTGATACTTTAATTAGGGAATTTTCAGGGTTTTTTTTCATAGAATTTTTATTAAAATATTTGAGTTGTTTTCAAAGACAGAAAATATTTCATATTTCAAACAAATAAAACCACGGAAATAATTTATTGGTTAATGTTTCATGAACGTTGTATCCTGAGAAATGATTTATAAAAATCTTCATTAAAAAATATATTATCAGGAATCTGTTTTAGGAAGTATTTGGGTCCTTTAAAGGACTATTCACAATTGTTTTCATTTGAAAACAGGACTCTTCACAAAATTTTTAATCCCCAAATAGGACACAAAACTTTTCACCTTAAAACAGGACACTTCACAAAATTCTTTGTCTTAAAAATATACCTTTCACAAAACTTTTCCCTCTCCAAATTGAATCTTTAACAAATTTAATTATTTAAAAGTAAAATCTGACTGTCACTTTTACATATATAAAGAAAATATGTGTATTTTACATACATATATCTCATTAAAAATGTATAAACAAGAACCTGAATATGCCGATCGTTTCCCGCAATATATATTTAAACCAAATGCTTAATTTTAAAGAAAAATGTACGCTTTTTAAGTGGGTGTTATATGCTTTTCCGTATTTAGGCAAAAAATAACACATTCAAAATTTTAAAGTGTGTGATTTTTTTTTTTTTTTTAGATCGGGTCATTAAGTCATTTAATATTTAAAAAAAAAAAGTTCTTACTGTCCAAACGCTTTGAAATTTTTTATGAATCATAAATATAATAGTTTTAAGGCCTGTATAAAACATTCGTGAGAAAATATCGACATTTAGTGGTAAAGGAGCTTGTAAGACGACTTTTTTTTCGCATCAAGTCATTTTATAGTAAAAAAAAAAATAAAATGTTCTTACTGTCCAAACTCTTTGAAATTGTTATCAGTTATAAATGTAATTATTTTGAAGCTTGTGTAAAAGATTCGTGAAAACATATTAAAATTTAGTTTTAAAAGGGCTATCTTTTCTTCACACTTTTTTCCCCCCGCGTCAGTCGTTTAATATTAAAAATAAAATAGTTCTTATCATCCAAACTCTTTGAAAATGTTATGAGTTATAAATATAATATTTTGGATGCCTGCTTATAATTTTAATGCAAAAATATGGATATTTAGTTATAAAAACATGATAAAAAGCCACTCGCTATTCACGTTCTGAGCGAAAATTTTACAGATTTTTATTTTTATTATTATTTTTTTTAAACAATTCTAATCGTCCAAATGTTTCCAGATTTTTATATGTGATGTAAATCCAGTGTACAAAGAATGTGTAAATAGATTGTGTTAAAATACCGACATTTAGTTACTTTTAGCGCAGGGGAAAAAACTGCCGTCCTTAGACAACAATAGCTTATAACTCAAGATGCAATTCATTTATTGAAAATTGAAAAACACTGTTTGATTACAAATCACTTCCTGCAAATATCATGCATTTATATTTAAAAATGAGTCAGGAAATGTGGCAGAAAATTTCGCGTTGTTAAATGGGAAGATTTTTTTAAGAACTGCCTTTTAATGTTTTGACTAAGTAATGTTTTTCAAGGTAATTTTCTTTTTCTTAATAATTTAGTTAAGAACAATTGTTTTTCTGATGATATGAATACGTATTGCGATATAAATAAGTATGGATCACTATTATAGCAACAATGCTTACTAGACACAACTGTAAAATGTATTTAGTATTTATCATTCTCAATCCCCCTAAAAAAGCAATAATTATCGAAATTATAATATTTTATTATAGTGACCTACAATGAAAATTAAATCATTTTCTATGTTTAAACATTTATGCATTGCTTTAGGAAAGCCAAAATTATGTATGGAAATACAAAATAATAATGTCAATCGCCTCTTTTTTTTAAACCCTTTCAGGGGCAAGCACTTGTGCTCCTGTAACATTGAATTCCCACCTGAATTTAGGAAAGAATTTAGTTCAAAATAAGAGCAAGCAATTTTTCAACATTTTCTCGTCAAAGTTAAAAAGTAAAATTTAATTAAAAGTTTCTGGTTTGAATCGGATTAAAATTAGGTGGTATATAATATATACCACCGCCCCTCAAAGGGTTAAGTAAAAAATTTGATTACTTTTTACATATTTAAAAGTTAAATTTAGCTGTTAGATTATTCAAAATCTGCAGCAATAGAAAATGAATACTTTTTAATCAACTTTGATTATTAACAGTATTATAATCTCAGTAATTTAAATCTAATATTAGATAGTAGTAGAATTGTAGAAAACATATGTCTTCTACAATATTTATATTAGCTCTACATTTTTTAAATTTTTATAATTAGTTATATTTATAAATATAAAACTTTGTAAAGAACGTGGTTACATGTAGTTTTTAATAACAACAAAAAAAAGAATACACAAATAAAATTTTTTTTATAAAACTTTGCAAAAATCCAGCAATTTTCAAATCGATTTATTATTTAATATTTTTCCCGACTTTTAATATACCCGGCAATTTTTTTTTTCTCAGTTATTCAGTGCTGCTATTTTATAAATAATATGTGAGTGGTTTTCAGTAAAATTAAATACAAATAATAATATTAATCTAAATGTTTTATTTTTCTAATAAACAATCAATTAACACTGAAACTTCTAAATAGAAGTTTTAAATGCAGAAAGACAATGGTTTATCATCTCAAGCAAAATTACTTTTACTTTACTGGTCGCTCGGTTCTGTCAAAATGAGAAATAATCAAACAGAAAAATACGCCAAAGTGTGATAAAGACCCTATTATTGCACACCTGCTATCACCGAAACTACCCATGATTCCCCGTCTTACTCGATCTGTCGTAGCCTGTGTTAAAAAGCCTAGGTGCTTCATCCATTTATAATACATCCATGGTCCCAATATGCTTTACTGCTAGCGGACTTTGATTGGTTGCTCGTGAGCTGGGCTTCTCAGCTCCTAAGGTCTAGTTATCTTCTGACAGCCATTGCTAGCCATTTATGACTTGGAAGGATAGATTTTTGACTGACTTTGGTTGGTTGTAAGATTTTGTTTTCATTTTCGCTTTGGTAATTTTTAAAGATTCTTTTTATTAAGATAGAAAACAAATTTAGGAAATTTTAATATTATTATAATTTGAATTGAATATGTATTTCTAAAATACTGTTTTTCAGCTTTTTTTTTTTTTTGCAGGTAATACATTCCAAATTTAACAGGCACTTTCCGGTAATCTGCTATATAATAATTAACTATATAGCAATAACATTGTTATTTATCCTAATACATTAAATAATGCCCATCTCTAAAAACTTCCTAAAATAGCAGTAAAAATTTTTCAATTGTTTATGGTAAGAAAAAAGTAAATGAGCTTTCTGAATGTTTTTGGTTAGTTTAGCTTTCCAGTTAGTTGAATGCTGGATAATAGAGCTTTTACTGTATAATTATTGAGAAATAGTTTTCACCTTCAGAGTATAGATGTAAATTGCTGAATTTTACAAATTTTAAGTATTTTAATGCTGTATGGCTCTGATGGTACTTTTAAATACCATTAAAGAAATTTTAATATAAAATTTATTTATTCGGTCTATTAATAAAAGTAGATTTTACGTTTTATATAGAATACTTTGCTCGATCTCATTTAGTAAGCACAGTGAAACAGTCATAACTAAATGGTTCTTTTCTCAACCATTTACATTGGTGTAGCTTTTCTTTCATTAAAATTGTTTTTATAAGAATTGCAAAATTTCCAAATTTTTGTTAATTAATCTAATACATGTAAATATTTTACAAAAAGTTCTATAACTACCAATTTATTAAATCAGCTTTAATGAAAAAATGTATCTAAATTCATATTCTTAATAAATTTTCTAATATATCTTCATACATTAAGGAAGATAATTATTGAGGTGGAGCAAGCAATTTCTTGATTCGTAATTTGAGGCGTAAAGTTTAAACCCGGTAAGCTATAAAATTTCCACTTCTTGAAATTTTTTTAATTTTTATCGGTCTTAAAAAATTAATTGAAGTAGACAATTTTTAAAAACTGGCTATGTTGGCAATTAACATCAACTTACTGATGGTGCAAACTGTTTTCTGTTAATTATATAGGTAATGAGCAAACACCTAATTAAATTTTCCCATATGTTATAACATGGGATTTCATATCAGGGATGAAAGGTGAAGTGGCCCCTTTGCAAATATAAGTAAAGTAAATGGTTGTTTTGAACTGTCAAAATTTGTGGTGCAAAATATTTTTTTTTTTTTTTAATAGCCAAGTTACCAAAAGTTTTTTAGATTACTTCATGTAGATTATCCCGAGGCTAACAAAAAAAGACAGGCTATCGCGGTGCATTCCACTTATCCTTTTTTACAGACTGCTAGAGTGACATGATGCTCTTTTCGTACACCTGCATTGGTGCATTTGAGCATCACGTGACTCCTGCGGTCTGTAAAAAAGATACACATAATAAAATTCTTATTATGTGTATTTAAAAGGAATAAAGGCACCACGGTAGCCTTTCTTTTTCTTTAGCCTCGGATTATCCCGAATATGTTATTTTTGTTCTTATCTCAATATAAAAATGGCACAAGATGGAAGGAGATTAAGCTATTCTGCTTTTTTAATTGCAAGATTTATTTATTTTTGTTTCATAAAACAGCATCAGTGTAAAATGTATCGAAGTCTATTGCTCAAAATTAATGAAAAAATTTAGTGAAAAATAATTAAAAAAAATAATAAGAAAAATATACATGAATCGTGTGACATTTTTTTAATGAATGTTAATATAGCAAATCTGCATAAATGTATATAAGTATGTAAAGAAATTATGAACAGATAATGTAGCTCTGTAAGTTTTCTGTTTTGTATTGATCAAAGTAATTTTTTTTAATACTTAAACAGAATCCTAATATAATATTATAAATCCGATTGTGTGCAAATGTTAGGCTGAAGCCAGCGTCAAAATGGAGCATTTAATGATCCTGTATCTTTGCATGTAGGTTTATTATAACCCTCAAATGAACGTAGGCTGGTTTTTGTTTATTTTATTCAAATATTTTTCTTAATTCAAAATTTCGTTGTTTTCATAGAGAATAAATGGACATTTTTTCGTATAATATTTTAAAATGGTTAAATTTACTTTACCGTTGCTAATACTTTATCGTTGCCAAACTAAATCAAAACCCGGAATAATAATTTTTACTCAAGAATTTAGTTCAATTGAAAAATCTTCACGTGAAAAATGAAAATGAAATTAAAGAATTAAAAAGAAGATTAAATAATATTATTAGAAATAAAATGTACATTTTTTTTAGTTTTTGATAATAATACAAGGTTTTAATATGCGTAACCATAGGAAACAGGTGAATATGATGTCATACATCAAAAATAAAGCACGATTTGATGGTGAAATAAAATGATCTTTTGGTTTTTTTTCTTTACTTTTTTCTTTTTTATTTCTTTTGTATGGTAACAATACTTGGTGTTTTACCGTCTGCGCAATGCTAATATAAATATACAGTATTTATTTAAATTTTAAAAAAGTAAAAAGAAGTTTGAAAAGAAAATGGTTAGCAAATGTCAATAAAATGCTCCGCAAAATTATCCTTGTCGAAAATGAAGTCAAGGATAGCGAGAAATAGTTATTTTCATTCTTAAAAGTAAAAGAAATAACTCGATTACCTAAAAAAAAAAAAAGAAGAATGTTAATAGTTCCATTTTTGTTGATAAAACCTAAAGATTGAATATTATTTCGTTAAAGTAACATAATTTCCCCTATGCCAGTATTGAAATTAATTGCCTAGAAAAAAAATTAACAAGAATTATGTTATTAAAAAGGGATTTCTCTGGGGGAAAAAGAGACGTCATATTTGAAATAAAACAGGAATTTTCCAATATGTTTTAAAATGAGTGTGAATCAATTCCTTACATTAATATAATACAAGAATCAGTAAGTATAGAAAGTAGATGAGTTTCATGCCATATTTATAACAAAAATTTTAAATGTTCTTTTATCTATACTGATTATTAAGCGTAAGTATCCGTTATATACAGATGAGAGTTTTCTTCTAAAAATCGCATCATAATTTTAAGAAAAGGAAAATGAACAGAGATCTATTATATTAAAATCTGACCACGTGTTTGTATTTCGCAACTACTCCTAGTGTTGGGGCCGTGGGTAGATGCTTGTTAAAAATTAACACTAGTTGCTGAAGATGTGTGCAAGAGTCATTAATGGATGCCAAGTAATTCAACAATAGTTTATTCGGTGAAAAAATAAACATGAGTTAGTGAAAAATTCTTGATCAAAAGTTAGTAAAAACAACAAAAGTCATATTACCATCACATGTTGCAAACTCACTCAACATAGCTTCTGCAGAACATGAAGAAAATACATAAGTGGATGGCTAGTCTCATTTTATATGAAGTATTATGCAGACTCAGATTCAATAGACTATATTTCATCAGGAGCTGGACCAGCCAAGCTCATAATATTGCACAACACCTTTTAACTTGATTACCTGTGCTCACATTTCTAGTCATCTGCCAACTGTGTCAGAAGTCAAAGACACAAGAGCTTAAATACTGCTGAAAGTAAGGTCAAATATGCAGTTAAAAATAACTATGCAAATATTTGATACTGTAGGGCAGTGAAAACAATTAACTGGAAAAATGACTGACATGAAATGATTTTTCCTGCAACATGTCAATCCAACCAGGAGAACCAACCAACCACTTTCACAATGTAAACACAGTCATATGTGATGTGGCAAGTTGTTAATGCAAGTACAAACTCAGTACTTTATAAAATTAAATTTCATTGTTGCATATTAAGTAATTTATATTTTTAAACATATACATTTAACTATTTAAATACCCATAACAATTTAAACACTTAGAAAAATATAAACAAGTTAACTATACTTGCTATTAGGATACTTAGTGTTAATGGTTGAGCAGAGACACTGGGAAAACAATTGAAACATTTTATAACTTTATTTTACTTTAATTTAACATAACTTATAAATGTATTTAATAAACCTTAAACCAATACCTAGACTAACGAACGCAACGCAACACGATTTACTTAATTCCGGTTATCATTTATCCGAGGATGTCACACACAAACTCTCAGAATTTAAAAAATTAAATTAGATGCGAAGATTTTTTGTAAATTTTAACGAAGTTTCTCTAAAACGGAAAGTAAATTACTCCATATTTGTGTATAAAAAAGGAGAAATAAAACAGATCAGTATATTTTTTACACCATTTTCTCATTAAAACTGAAAAACAGAATTTATTTTCACTTTGAATAGATGGTGAAAACAAAATCTTTATTTCAGTAAATTATCCGAAAAATAAAAACATTTTCACATTTTTAAACTTCATGAATCATTTTATTCTGGAGAACAAAAATTGCCTGTCAACATACTGTCATTTAGAAAACATGATTTGTTTCAGCTATACCAAGGAGGCAGAATTGAATTTAAAGAAAAAACATATACTATTTCCAATTAATGGTTCTTTGAAGGATGGCTGTTAAAACGTTTCACAAAGGCATTAAAAGTAAAATGTTTATCAGGTAAAATTGACATTTGTTTTTACCCAATTCGTCTATTTCCACGATTTTATTTGGCCCTCCTTTTTTGCATTGGTTGCAATTTCATTTTCATGATTATTTGACACAAAATTTCACTTTTTTAAGACTGGGTTATGTCAAGGTTCCCTATAACAAAAAAATACCATATTGTCTCCTATGAAATGTGATAAATAGTTAGTTAATTATTAACGTTTTTAATTATCGGGAGTGAAATATTTTGCTTAATTAATGTATTTATTCTTTTAATATTGCGTGAACGAAGTCACAGGTAACAGCTACTGCATTCATAGTGCATAAAATGCTAATGTGTATTACTGCAAAAAAATTGATTTAGCTGTATAAAGCACTCTTCTAAAAAATTGAACAAAAATATAGATTTTTAGTATATTTAACTTTGCTTAAAACGGATGTTCTTTAAAATCTAATTTTCCTTGCAAGCATATAAAATTTGTTTAGAGTTCTGATTGCATTTATAATGCTGTGATGAATGCATCCGTTCATTTTACTGTTAGTTCTTATTAAATTTAAATAATCGTGATATTTTAATTATGCTTCTATTTTTAAAGCTAATTACAATGTCTATTCACCACTTTATTTTTTTTTCCTAGGTATCAGATGGAGCTTTGAGATGCTTTGCTTCATTGGCAGATAGATTTACTCGCCGAGGAATTGATCCTGCCCCTTTAGCCGCTCATGGACTTGTTAATAGATTACTAGTAAAACTGAATAGTGTTACATTACCTAGTTCTGTAAACACTACATCTTCCTCTCCTGGGACAACGGAAGTTAAAACATCATCCAGCATATCAACAACAATTAGTTTGTTGTCTACATTATTTAGAGGATCACCAAGTATAACATATGTAAGTACATTCAAGACATGAGGCATTGTGGATATTAGGTACAAACTGAACAAAAGTCTCTTTTTATTTTATTTTTTCAAACATAACATGGAGGATTGGAGTAACTGGTGCAATCTCTTACAAAAAATCCTGTTCACCTCTAATACTCTGAAATAAAAGAAATTTTTAAACTGCTATTTTTCCAAACTTGGTTTTGCTCATATACTGTATAGTATATTTTAATATAATATCTAGCATAATTTTGCTTTTAGGGCATCTACAGAAATTAAAAGGTAATTCAGGAACTTATTAGTACAAAAGTGCTATTTCATTGCTTAAAAACACTTGTACACTTCATGGTGAGAATAATGGTATGTCACAAAGAAGTATTAATTAATTTGAATTTGGTAATATGAATTATAAAAGAGATTTTTGACTTTGACAATATTACCAAAATATCCCATTTTTTAACAGTTTGCCTGAGTGGTTTTCAGAAATAATTCGTTGGTATGCTTTATTATAATTTCTGAGGGCAAATGTAATTATTTATTTTCTTTTTAAATATAAGATAGGAAAAAATTGTAATGCAAATGTAATTATTTACTTTTTTTTTTAAATATAAGAAAGGAATAAATATTTTAATGCTTTTTGGCATCAGTCTATTTAGAATTTAAATTTAATCCTTATAACAGTATTCTCTTTTATTTAATGATTTTTTATTCATTTTTTCAAGAAAAAGAGCGACCTAAAAAACAGGGATGCCACTTTTCTGTAGATTTCTGCTTTTCTTGTCCACTTTTCTGTGGATTATTGCTGTTCTTGTTCTTTTAATAATCAATCAGCAATTTCTACAGAATCATAAAAAAAAGAAAAAAAAATCGCGTTAATGTGAAGTTAGAAGTAAATCTCGTATATCGAGAAGAGATAATTTTGGGTTTCGCTCATTAAATTTGTCGCTCGGGGGTTATTCAGAGATGTTCTTAGAGATAGACACAGGATGCATGTAATTTTTCTGTGAATTATTAATTTTTGGCAAAATTCCACATGATCAATTGGTCAAGAAGACAACACCAAGAATTTCATCAAATGGTCATGGAAAAAAAATAGGAAATTCATCAAACAATTGCGAACAAAAACTATAAATTTCATCAAACTATCGCAGAAAAACCCCCATAAATTTCATCAAACTATCGCAGAAAAACCCCCATAAATTTCATCAAACTATCGCAGAAAACCCCCCATAAATTTCATCAAACTATCGCAGAAAACCCCCCATAAATTTCATCAAACTATCGCAGAAAAACCCCCATAAATTTCATCAAACTATCGCAGAAAAACCCCCATAAATTTCATCAAACTATCGCAGAAAACCCCCCATAAATTTCATCAAACTATCGCAGGAAAAAACCATAAATTTCATCAAACTATCGCAGGAAAAAACCATAAATTTCATCAAACTATCGCAGAAAAAAACCATAAATTTCATCAAACTATCGCAGAAAAAACCATAAATTTCATCAAATTATCGCAGGAAAAAACCATAAATTTCATCAAATTATCGCAGGAAAAAACCATAAATTTCATCAAATTATCGCAGGAAAAAACCATAAATTTCATCAAACTATCGCAGGAAAAAACCATAAATTTCATCAAACTATCGCAGAAAAAAACCATAAATTTCATCAAACTATCGCAGAAAAAAACCATAAATTTCATCAAACTATCGCAGGAAAAAACCATAAATTTCATCAAACTATCGCAGGAAAAAACCATAAATTTCATCAAACTATCGCAGGAAAAAACCTTAAATTTCATCAAACTATCGCAGAAAAAAACCATAAATTTCATCAAACGATCGCAGAAAAAACCCATAAATTTCATCAAACTATTGCAGAAAAAAAACAAATTTCATCAAACTATTGCAGAAAAAAAAACAAATTTCATCAAACTCTTGCAGAAAAAAAAAACAAATTTCATCAAACTATTGCAGAAAAAAAAAACAAATTTCATCAAACTATTGCAGAAAAAAAACAAATTTCATCAAGCTATTGCAGAAAAAAAACAAATTTCATCAAACTATTGCAGAAAAAAATCAAATTTCATCAAGAGGTCACATAATAAAATTGCAAATTTCACCAATTTCTCAAAAAAAAATCTTGGTTTTTGTCAAACGGTCATGAAAAAAAATCATAAATATCATCAATTTGTCTCAGAAAAAATTGTAAATTTCGTCAGTGAGTCGCAAAAATAAAATCGAGAAATTCGTCAAACAATTGAAAAAAAAAAAAGACTATAATTTTGTGAAGAGATTGTGAAAAAATTAATTTTGTCAAGAGATCCATAAAAAAACATACATTTCATCAAACAGTTGCAGAAGAAAATCACAAATTCAGTCAATTGCTTGTGGAAAAAAAAATGAGAACAATTTGATTTTCATGAAGCGATTGCGGAAGAAAATCGCAAATTCTGTCAAACACTCGAAGGAAAAACTCTCATTTTTCGTTCAACAGTTGTGCGGCGGAAAAAAAAAAAAAAAAAAAAAAAATCACACATTTCTTTGACCATAAGCATAAAAATTTGTGAAATTCGGAAATCATTCACAAATTTCCTCAATTGGTCACAAATGTTGCTGTTATTCTTCTCCCATAGGATTAAAAAAAAAAAATCATTGATTTTTTTTTTTTTTTTTGCAATGAGGCTTAGAATGGATGTTCTTTTTCCATCCACAATATGAAAGTCAGAAATTGTTTTATTAAATTACAAAACCTAAAAGGGGGAAAAAAAATCTCTCCATGCTTCTTGTATATATATATATTTGGGTGAAAGAATGTTAATGTAGTATAAAACTGTGCAAATTGACAGGTAGTCATTTTCTTCAACTCAACTATGAAATTGCAATACAGAAAATACTATAAAACATTTTAACATAAGAAATTTGTCAATGTTTTATTTTATATTACATTTACAATATAATATAGTTTACAAAATTCATGCATAAATATTGTTGAAAATGTCATAAATTTTACTTTCACACATAATTTCCCCCTTTTTTTGTGTGCGTTATTTTGTGAGTGACATCCCTGAAAAAAGAAAGAGGCTCGGATTATTTGTGAAATAAGATTATTTTATTAAAACTTCATTATTAGTATAGATAAAATAATTTGTTTCTTTAACCCTCTAAGCGTTTTGCCCGTATTTTTCCATTTCCCAAAAACAACTTAAATTGGCTCTAGACAAAAATATTTTTAACAAAATTGTATTTTAAGATATATGTAAAATAAAGAGATATAAAGTCTATTTTAGAAGCAAACAGGGAAAGAAAATTTAAATTAAGTTTTACAAATATTTTTATGAAAATGCAAGAAAGCCCTCAGACGCTCAGAGGGTTAATGTATGTTCCATTTTTACTTTCTTCTATCTTTACAAGGAAAAAAGTATTGAATTCTTGAAAAATTTCAACTTCCCATTTTCGCCATATTTATGTGTTTTAGTAGGTCCTGAACACAATTTGACTGTTTTTAAAAAATGTCTCTCCGTGAGTCTGTGACACAAATTTTGTAGGCACTCTGTCCCAATACCTAAAGCACTGAATTTAATCAAACTGCAGATTCAGTTAGACCTTAACATAAATTGGTGCTGATTGGGTTTTGGTGTAAATTGCCCAACAGGTAGCATTGCTATGCTGCATTTTTCACAATTTCCATGATAGCTATATCTCAAGAACTAATGCACGGAATTTCAAAAACTTAGTTTTCTGCTAGACCTTGACATAAATAGATGTGATTAGGTGTAGGTGTAAATCACCCAACATGTATTGCTTATATGCTGTGTTTATCCTGATTTCCATGATAGCTATATCCAGGCATGAGATTCTTCCGCGGTTTTTAGTTTTTAAAAAAAAAATCTGCTGTTTTACCATCAAAGGATCGCTGAAAAAAAAACGTGAAATTCGTCAAAAGGTCGCTGAAAATGTGAATTTCGCCAAAGGATTGTTGAAAAAATGCAAATTTTGTCAAAGGATTGCTGAAAAACACGAAATTTGTCTAAAGATCATGGAAAAAATGCGAAATTTGCCAAAAAATTGCAGAAAAATAGAAAATTTGCAAAAAGATCGTGGAAAAAAAATAGAAAATTCATCAAAGGATCATCGTGTGAAAACACTAAATTTGCCAAAAAGATCACAGAAAAAACGCGAATTTCGTCAAAGGATTGCTGAATAAAATGCAAATTTCTTCAAAATTTACTGCATTGGGTTAAAAGATTGAAACCGGATTTCATTTTGTAATTTAGAAAATTCACCACGAAATGCGAAAACAAATGAAATGGAAAAAATCTATTAAAAAAATCCAAAAACTAGCTTTAAGCTGGCTGGTAAAAATGACCTGGAATCTATAATAACCACGGCACTGACTAGTTGGTGCCACTGATAATGTCCTTAAAAAATCTATTTAATTCCTTAAAAACTTATTTTTTACTTTAAAAAAAGAGTGAGAACTCTGTTCTATCATTTGTTTAAGGTGGTTGCAATTATTAGCGTATACTTGATTTGCAATTACAGTAGATCTTTATAACGCAAACCTAAAAACATGAGGTTGTGCGTTATATAGAATTTTGCGCTATATAGATCACATTTCACACATCATTAAATTTAGCTTGTAAAACATGGCTAAATATGTGTGAAACATACCAAAATACATTAGAGTATCTTTATATTGCATTCTTTATTACCAGGAGTTATATATTATAATTTTTTGCATAATATAGATAATTCCACACATTGTTATTTTTACTTTATAAAGATTGTCCAAACATAGCTGTATCAAATCAAAGCAATTTTTTCAGTAATTAGCTCTGAATTAAGGAGATAAAGTTAAATTAATGTATCAGATTTAGTCCTCTAGAGAATAGAAACTATTTATAATGTAAGAATTCAGGTGTTTCTTAACTGAAAATTCGTTGTTTACATCTGAGAAGTTGTGCGTTATATGGAGAATTGTGTTATATAGAATTGCATTATAAAGATCTTCTACTGTATTAGCATATTTGCTGTTTCAAGCACAGTGTCTTACTATTTCAGGGGTCACAGACCTGCTCTAATTGTGCCAAACTGCGGCAAATGAAAATATCTGCTACAATTGAATTTTTTTTCTATTTTTGCGCCAAAACGAGCTTTTTGTTTTTTCTTCTGTGCCGAAATCTGATTTCTTTGCGCCATTTTCTTCCCAGGAATGCCACTTTTCTGCCAAACGGCAGATTTCCCCCTTTTTTAATTAAAAAAAATCAAATCCACGATCTGAAATCACTAATTTTGTCAAGTGATTGCAGAAAAAAAATCTGGAATTTTTGTCGGACGATCGCAAAATAAAGCCTCTACTTTCGGCAAGCGACCTTGAAGTAAAATCATGATTTTCGGCAAGTGACCGAGAAATAACACTGAGTTTCGCCAAACGATCGCGAAATAAAACCTCGATTTTCGGTAATCGACTTCGATTTAAAACCATTATTTTTGGCTAGTGACCGAGAAAAAATACCATGATTTTCGTCATGCGATCCCGAAATAAAACCGTGATTTCCATCAAACGACTGCGAAATAAACTGCAATTTTCGTCAGATGACCTCGAAGTAAAAACCCTGATTTTCGGCAAGTGACTGAGAAATACTACCACTATTTTCGTCAAAAGATGGCGAAATAAAACTTCGATTTTCTGCAAGCGACCTCGATTTAAAACTGATTTTTGGCAATTGACAGCGAAATAAGACTGCAATTTTCAGCAAGTGACCACGAAATAAGGCTGCTATTTTTGGCAAGTGACCATGAAATAAGACCGCAATTTTTGTCAAAAGTTGGTGAAATAAAACTGTGATTTCCATTAAACGATCGCAAAATAAAACTGCAATTTTCGTCAGATGATCGTGAAATAAAATCTCTATTTTTGGCAAGCAACTTCGATTTAAAACCATGAATTTTGGCAAGTGACCGTGAAATAAGACCGAGATTTTCAGCAATTGACCGCGAAATAAGACCACAATTTTCGTCAAACTATCGCGAAATAAAACCGTGATTTTCACAAAAAACTGCAAAATAAAACTGCAATTTTCATCAGACGATCGCGAAATAAAATCTGAATTTTTGGCAAGTGACCATGAAATAAGACTGCAATTTAACGGGCTACTAGGGCAAAAATTCATATTAGCCTAGAAGCCACAACTACTTAAAGCAGAGTATTTAAGGATTAATGTCTACACACATGCAGAAAGAAGTCAAAATAGAACTTTAAACAAACTTTATTAAAAACAATTAAAAACATTATTGAAGAAATTTAATATATTAATTAAGGCCATAACTTCGGCCAACAACTTAAATAGCTCATTAAATGAGCCTTTACTTATAACAATCACATGTAAAAAGACGAGCCAATCAAACATGAAGTCGCTCCAATATATACTCTCTTGTCAATTCAAGATCAACTCTGTAACAGTGAAACATGCAGTTAGACAAACCAACCAATCAGGAACCAGCGTACGTCATCGGCATGATTACGCAATACTGAAACAGAGATACAGTCATTCATCTCCAGATGCGTGGAATTCGTAAAAAGTATGACGTTATACCATCAAAGAAAAAGAATCGCTCGTAAGCTGCGGCTGAAATGATTTCGTAACGAGACTGAAAACAAACAACGATACCGAACAGTCTCAGAATTCAGCCACAAAGCATAACGACATTAAACAATGACGTCAACACTGATTTCGATATCGGCGAGAACGCCGCAATATGACATCACAATTTTCGTCAAACATTCGTAAAATAAAACCATGATTTCCATCAAACGACCGCGAAGTAAAACTGCAATTTTCATCAGATGATCGCGAAATAAAACCTCTATTTTTGGCAAGCGACCTCGATTTAAAACCATGATTTTTGGCAAGTGACCATGAAATAAGACTGCAATTTTCGTAACACGATCGCAAAATAAAACAGTGATATTCGTAAAAGACCGCGAAATAAAACTTCAATTTTCATCAGACGAGCACGAAATAAAATCTCAATTTCTGGCAAATGACCGAGAAATAATGCCGCAATTTTCACCAAACGATCATGGAATAAAGCCATGATTTCTGCCGAACAACTGTGAAATAAAACTGCAATTTTCGTCAGATGACCTCAAAGGTAAAAACCATGATTTTCGGCAAGTGACCGAGAAATACCGCGATTTTCGTCAAACTATCGCTAAATAAAACTGCAATTTTTGTCAGACGATCATGAAATAAAACCTCGATTTTCGGTTAGCCACCTCGATTTAAAACCTTAATTTCAGGCAATTTACCGCGAAATAAAACCATAATTTTCGGCAATTTACCACGAAATAAGACTGCGATTTTCGGCAATTGACGGCAAAATAAGACCACGATTTTCGTCAAACGATCGCGAAATAAAACTGCAATTCTCCACAGCCGATCACGATATAAAACCTCGATTTTGTGCAAGCAACCTCGATTTAAAACCATGATTTTCAGCAAGCAACCTCGATTTAAAACCATGATTTTCGGCAAGTGAACGCGAAATAAGACCATGATTTTCAGCAATTGGCCGCAAAATAAGATTGCAAGTTTTGTCAAATGATCACGAAATAAAATCGTCATTTCCGTCAAACGATCGTAAAATAAAACCTCAATTTTCATTAGATGATCGCAAAATAAAATTGTAATTTTCATCAACCGATCGTAAAATAAAACCACAATTTTCGTTAGACAATCGTGAAATAAAATCATAATTTTCGTCAACCGATCGTAAAATAAAACCACAATTTTCATTAGATGATTGTGAAATAAATTCTCGACTTTCGGCAAGCGACCTTGAAGTAAAACTATGTGTACATTTCTTTACTTTGGTTATAAACATACAAGTATATTTATTGAGCCCACATCATGCTTGTATGTATAGCAGAGTTATGTCTAAAAGTTGGTAATCCTAACACATTAAATATCTTAAAATAAAAGTGAGAAAGTACTTACAATATGGTGTGCAAAAGGTGAGACAAGTTGACTCCAGCAGATGTTTCATTAAAACTTTTAATGATGAAAATCGTTGTATACAGACGGAGCCTTCTTGGCTGCAGGTTTCATTAAATACATACATACGAAGAATAACTATTATTCCAGCACAAACCCTCTTTCCTTGGTAAAAAAGACTTTTTGAAGAACTTTTAAGAACATTAACATTGGAAAAAACGTACACGAGAGCACAGCTAAACATACTTTGAAATTACAGAAACTTTACGGCATAAAACGTATCGTATTTTCCACGAACAATACCTAAAATACTTCATATTTCTCCTCTGTCACGTAAGTCTTTCTCAAAAACATCATTTCATAACCACTAGTATGCACTAGAAACAGCAGACGACACATACCAACACACCCGTGAAAAACAACATTCTAGCTCTTTAAATCCAAGCAGCGTGCCAACGACCAATCAGAAACGAGCAGGACATTTGCATACTCACGGCCCTTCCTGACATCGCACAAAGAAAATTACTTTTAGATAAAAAATGGTAACTTATAAAAATGTCATAAAAATTAACTTTAAACATGAAATAAGGCTAGAATAATCCTCACAGTAAAATTTAAATGATGAACTTAAAATAGAGAGATTACGACTGCGATCGCAAAACTCGGTGCAGTATGCAAAGTGAAGAACCACCGTCACTCAACTCCGCGAGTCGATCGAAAGAAAGTAAACAAAACATCGCGGCGGCGGAAAAGCAAGTAGAAGAAACAAATGTGCTGGAACATAGCTTTAACAAAAGATAATAAATATAATAGGGTGGAAAGGGATGGGAAATAAAGAATTAAATCCTACAAAACGCCCCCCTTTCCCATCCATTTCCACAAAAAATGAAAAAGATTTTTTTTCACAAAAAGATAAAGTTCTTTTGAGAAACAGTTCCTTGATTATATCAGTTCATGAGAAGATTTTTTTTTTCTCTTCTTTCTCGTCATCTTTCTTCTTACCACAAGAAAGTTTCACGTAGAGTAATGAAAGTGTCCTTATTGAGAGCTTTGGTCAACAGATCAGCATAGTTCTCTTTCGACTTTACGTGGCGTATATCGAATAGACCTTGTTGATACCAGTCTCTGATGAACTTATACTTTAAGTCCACATGTCGATTACGTATGTTATCTGCTTTGTCTTTTGTAAAGGCAATCGCTGCAGTATTGTCGCATAGCAAAATCGGTCGTTGTATTAAGGCATCATCAAGCTCAAGAATTTTCTTTATTTCAGATAAGGAGGTGTATAAAAACTTTTTGCAGCTTCGGATGCGGCTATAAATTCAGCCTCCATTGGACTTAATGCTACACAAGATTGCTTGACTACACGCCATGTCACTGGAATACCATTCAGGAATACTGTATAACCACTCCAAGATTTCCTATCTATAGAATCGCTAGCCCACGAGGCGTCAACGTAGACTACTAGCTGAGTTGGAGGACTGGAACAAGGTAGTTTTATTCCAAGAGATCGAGTCGTTGCCAGGTACATCAAAGTTCTCACAAGAGCTTTATAGTGAGTCAAGTTATGTCTTTCGGTGAACTGGGATAGAGTTGCTACAGTCCATGATATGTCCGGGCGGCACCTCTGAGACAGGTTTCGATATGGCAGATGTTCCGGAACTTCCTCTTCTTCATTTGCTGGAACTGGATTAAAACCTGGTGCGGCTGGCAAAGATACTGTAGAGAAATTAGAAACATTAAACTTCTTTAAACTTTTTTCAATGTAACTCTTACAATTAATATCAATTAGTTTCTTATCTTCTACTTTAAAATTTATTCCCAGGAATGTTGAGAGAGGACCTAAGTTTTTCACTTCATAAATTGATTCTATTAAATTGATTATCCTTTGCAAAACTTCTTCATTTTTAGCAAATATTGGCAAGTCATCCACATAAACAATTACTATAGCTTCACTATTATATGCATATACACATGTTAAACCTGGTACTTCTTTAAACCCATTTGCAAGCAATTTCGTATGTAAATCGTTATACCAGCACCTTCCTGCCTCATGTAACCCGTAGATTGCCTTCTGTAACTTTAAAACATAAGATTCTTTGCCCGGTATAACATAATCCTCTGGCTGCTTTATGTAGATATCTTTGTCTATATTTCCGTATAGATAAGCACATTTGACTTCAAGTAAAGAATGTGTCCAATTCAATATTTGAATGAAAAATGCAATGAAGAGACGGATTAATGTAAAATTTATGACGGGACTAAAAGTCTCATTATAATCTAAACCCACTTTTTGGTTATTACCAAGGGCTACCAATCTTGCTTTGTATATTTCTTGCTTCCTTCATTATTTTCCTTAACCGTGTATACCCATTTTGTTCCTATAACCTTTTGGTCTACTTTTGGAACAGGAGTCCATACTTTTCAGTCTAACATTGTCTGAATCTCTTTATCCATGGCTTCTCTCCATTTCTCGGATTCAGGAAGAGTTCTAGCTTGACGGGATGTTTGAGGTATGACTATGTCAGTCAAAAATACCTCTTCTGGTTGAGAAGTTTCCTGCCTTTTATCTAACTGTATTTTTCCTTGATAAGTATTCATACTTGAAAAGTTTGCAACATTGTCATCATAAATTAAATTATTTCTATTGCAATAGATTCTTAAATCATGGGATGAGCGCAACTGAGTGCCACATGGAGCTAATAAATAAACATCAGTTTTACCTGCAGTTCTTCCCTTCTTTCTTTTCTTCATAGAACGGATGAATGTTACTTTCATAGGGTCTTCCTCCTCCTGTAATAAATTATCTGCCAAATCGTCATCTGAGCTTTCGTCTTTCTCTTCTGCTAATTCCTCTGTCTTTACTTTTGGCATGTCCTTAGGAATATCTTTGGTGATGTCCTTACTGCCTTCAGGTTCCTCCACCTCTTCTTTCGGTTTTTCTGGAATACCTGTAAAAATATCATCATCACTTAAAAAGTCTATGAATGGGTGATGTGTAACCTCTTGGTTAGTTGGTCTTCCTATTTGTGCTTCATCGAAGGAAACATGTTTAGATTCAACAATTTTATTTTCTTCAGGAAATAATATTGGATACCCACTGGATCCTAAGCCATAGCCAATGAAAATTCCGCGTTTCGCTCTTGGCGCAAATTTACTTCTTTTAACTTTTGGCTGGTGTACATAGGCTATACAGCCAAAGCGTTTTAAGTGTCTTATTGATGGCTTTGTACCATACCATCTCTGAAAAGGGACAGCATTTATGCCCGTATGTAATAGACGATTTCGAACAAAATTCGTAGCCATGATTGCTTCTACCCATAATGAGGCAGGTAGATTTGCCGTAAATGATAACACTCGTACACCTTCTAGTAGTACTCTATTATACCTCTCGGCTGCCCCGTTCATTTGGGGACTGTACACCGTCGTTCGTTCATGCTTTACTCCTATACTTTCGAGCATCTGTTTTATTTGCTCATTACAGTACTCAAGCCCGTTATCACTTCGTATTACTTTAACCTTTTTATTTGTCTGACGCTCTACAAATGTGATAAAATGTTTCATCTTAGGAAAAACTTCATCCTTTGAACGTAAGGGATAACAAAATGACCTTCGGCTAAAATCATCTATAAAGGTAAGTATGTAGCGGTAACTGTTTCTGGACGTAACTGGAGCAGGACCCCAGAGGTCACTATGAATTAACTCAAGAATGTCTTTTGACCTAATTCTTTCTAGCTTTGGATGGGTTGCTCTAGTACTCTTAGCTAATCTGCAATATTCACATGTTACTTCTTTTCCCACTAATGGTCCACAATGTTGTACCAAATTTTCCCTTACCATTCTTTTAATTATATTGACATTCGCATGACAAAGTCTTTCATGCCAAAGCATAATGTGATTACGTGCATTTTTATAAGTAGCATTATATTGACTATTTTCATTTCTAACCTTATTTTCTGAATCTAACTCATTTGTCATACTTTGATAGGTCAAATTTTCACCTGAATTAACCTTATTTTTATTTTCCCTTTCCAACTTCTGTATTTTAGGACTATATGGTTTTACTTCACAATTATTTAAATCACTTTGTTTAATGGTTTTTGATTGTCGTATTTCAGGGGTTTTCTTACTAAATTTCATAACATCAACTTTAGTCTCCTGTAAGGAATAAGAAGAAAAATCCTTAAGTGCATTTAATACATAAAATTTGTTTTTGAGCCTAGCAGTATACAAATATTTCCATTTAGGACTAAAAATCTTAAAACCATTATCTAGTTTTGCATGCATACCTGCCTGGTCCATTCTGGACATGGATATCAAATTTTTATGAATATCAGGTACATAAAGTACATCATGCAAATTTATTCTTAAAACATTTTTATTCTCTTTTATTCTAAAACTAACTTTCCCAACTCCTCTAACTATATGTGGGGTCATTCCCATTTTGACTACCGTATATTCTGTAGGTTTCTCCAAACAAGTAAAAAATTTCATATTCTGACAAATATGAGAGGTTGAGGCGGAGTCCAGAGTCCATTCCCAGCTAGGAGGGGGAACCTCACAAGTACCTTTTTCTGTCTCCGTTAGTTCAGTGACATAGGAATTTAAATTTATTTCTTTATCTATACCACTTTGAAAATTATCTCTACAATTTCTATCTCTAGCATTTGGTTTGACACTAAAATTGCTTTTGGAATACGGTTCATTTGAAAAATCAATTTGGTTTTAATTCAAACTACTTTCACTGACGAAGCTTGCTTTAGAAGCGAAAAATGTTTCGTTCCGTTGCCTTTCCCGTAAGTTTCTTCTCGAATGTTCTTTTAAAATTTCTTCCTTTACATCCTTAAACTTAAAATCAGCTTCCGGCATTCTATCCAATTCCCTTATCAAATAGTCATACGTCTCAGGCAAACTCTCAATTAACTGATAGCACCTGTGTTTCTCAGTAACTTCCTCCCCAGAGTCAACCACACGACGGTAAACTTCCTCAAATCTTGCGATATAAGAGGGGATATCCTCTTCCGGATTCATCCTGAGATTCCTAAATTCATTTACTTGAAAAGATTTCAAAGCTCGCCCTTCTATCTCTAATGTAGATTTCAATGTTCCCCATATTTCTGAGGGATTGTCTAAATGACCAATAGTTAACAATATTTCGGGACAAACATATGTTTTAATAATACCAGCAGCCCTTTGCTTAGACTGGTTCAATTTAAACTGGTCAAGAGCACCTAAATCTTTCAGTTCAGGCCAATTTTTCTTATCCACCCAAGTATATAATCCTTCTGTTTGCAAAATGCATTTTATATACCTTGTCCATTCACGGTAATTATGTCGTTCTAGAATTATTGGTTTAATTGCAGAAGCCATTATATATTTCAATATAAAATACAAATTCAATACTTTTAAACACTAAATATAAACATACATATACAAACTCAAAAATTAATTCACTATATTAAATATCAACAATAGCATGCAACATTGTTTTTATCAACTTCCAACCTTGTATAGCGCAGTGTGGAAGGGTGTCTGGGCAGCCATAACCATCTGTACATTTCTTTACTTTGATTATAAACATACAAGTATATTTATTGAGCCCACATCATGCTTGTATGTATAGCAGAGTTATGTCTAAAAGTTGGTAATCCTAACATATTAAATATCTTAAAATAAAAGTGAGAAAGTACTTACAATATGGTGTGCAAAAGGTGAGACAAGTTGACTCCAGCAGATGTTTCATTAAAACTTTTAATGATGAAAATCGTTGTATACAGACGGAGCCTTCTTGGCTGCAGGTTTCATTAAATACATACATACGAAGAATAACTATTATTCCAGCACAAACCCTCTTTCCTTGGTAAAAAAGACTTTTTGAAAACTTTTAAGAACATTAACATTGGAAAAAACGTACACGAGAGCACAGCTAAACATACTTTGAAATTACAGAAACTTTATGGCATAAAACGTATCGTATTTTCCACGAACAATACCTAAAATACTTCATATTTCTCCTCTGTCACGTAAGTCTTTCTCAAAAACATCATTTCATAACCACTAGTATGCACTAGAAACAGCAGACGACACATACCAACACACCCGTGAAAAACAACATTCTAGCTCTTTAAATCCAAGCAGCGTGCCAACGACCAATCAGAAACGAGCAGGACATTTGCATACTCACGGCCCTTCCTGACATCGCACAAAGAAAATTACTTTTAGATAAAAAATGGTAACTTATAAAAATGTCATAAAAATTAACTTTAAACATGAAATAAGGCTAGAATAATCCTCACAGTAAAATTTAAATGATGAACTTAAAATAGAGAGATTACGACTGCGATCGCAAAACTCGGTGCAGTATGCAAAGTGAAGAACCACCGTCACTCAACTCCGCGAGTCGATCGAAAGAAAGTAAACAAAACATCGCGGCGGCGGAAAAGCAAGTAGAAGAAACAAATGTGCTGGAACATAGCTTTAACAAAAGATAATAAATATAATAGGGTGGAAAGGGATGGGAAATAAAGATTTAAATCCTACACTATGATTTAAGCAAGTGACCCACCGAGAAATAATACAGTGATTTTCATCAAACTATTGCGAAATAAGATTGTGATTTTCGTCAAACAACTGCGAATTAAATTCAATTTTCATCAGACAATCACGAAATAAAATCTTGATTTTCAGCAAGTGACCTATCTTGAAGTAAAACCGTTATTTTCAGCAAGCGACCACAAAATGAAACCACAATTTTTGTCAAATGATCCCAAAATAAAACGGTGATTTCTGCAAAACGACTGCGAAATAAAACTGTGATTTCCGTAAAACAACTGTGAAATAAAACTTCAATTTTCATCAGACAATCGTGAAATAAAACTTTTGACATAAATAAATGCTGATTAGGTTTTGGTTTAAATTGTCCAACAGGGGGCATTGCTGTGCTGCATTTTTCACGAAATGTGCAATAACTATATCTCAAGAAATAATGCACAGAATTTCACAAAGTTTCAGACTCTGTTAGACCTTGATCTAAATAGATCCTTATTAATTTTGGGTGCATACTGCCTGACAGGTGGCGCTGCTATGTTTTGTTTTCATGATTTCCATGATAGCTATATCTCAAGTTCGAATACATTGTCATTTAATTTTTGTTCCAGACGATTTGATTTATATAGAAGAATGTTTTATGATGGCCACGACATACTAGTTAGTATTGCTAATGCATCCCTGACATAAATATTTCATAGAGTGAGGGAGGGGTTAAATTACTTTTCATTTCTTTGTTTTTTTATTGCAAATGATCCTAAATTTGGAATCGTTGAGGTCCGGATTATAGATTTTGTTCTGTATGAGATGTCAACATATGTGTTAGGTACAATGATGATACTGAATTTATTTTCAAAAGAAGAGCTTTTGCTGCTCAAAAAACTCATTTTCCTGCTCCAAAAGTCATTTTTTGTTGCTCCAAAAACGCATTTTCCTGCTCCAAAAGACGTTTTTGAATGCTCCAAAATCTGCTCCAATTCTTCCTGAGTGAGTGTGACCCCTGTATTTTCAAAATTTCAATTAAAATAATGTTCATGCCAATGAAGGGTTTTATTAATGTGCTTATCTTGGTAAAATAGACTTTTTATTAGAGTAAGTAAATAATTTCTGCCTAATTCTTGTTAATAATTTTCTTTTTAATTTACTCAAAGCTAAATTGATGTGATATATATATATATATATATATATACACATTAATAGCAATTATAATATTTGTTGTGCTTGGAATTCATAACTATTTATTATTGCTCAAACGTCGTTCATGCAGTTTTCATATTTTTTGAATTTTTGTCAATCTCATCCCTCACTATATCTTAAGAACTAATGCATGTAATTTCACCAAACTTCATATTCTGTTAGACCTTGACATAAATAGATCCTTATTAAGTTTGGATATATACTGCTTAACAGGTGTCTCTGCTATGCTCTGTTTTTCACGATTTCTGCGATAGCAAGAATGAGTAAGTTGTTATTTAATTTTGGTTGCAGATGATTTGACTGTTTGAAAACTGTTTTATGATGGCCACAATGTACTACAGTTGAACTCCAGTTATACGTTTTGCCTGGGACCGGACAACAAAATGTGTAACTCAGTAAAACGTACAACTCAATTAACCTGAACCATTTTTTAAATATATCGCAAAAACTTTGTTCCACTGAGGAGTTTACTTTTTATATCGAAAACGGAACAGATTAGAAAAAGGATACATAATAAAAGTACACATGAAGCTATTTTATCATAAAAGCTTTATTAAAAATATTTTAAATATACATAGAGTACTCAAAAGAAATCATTGGAATCGCCTTGGCATGGGCATGTAAATCATTTATCAAAAGACATTTCAGTAGTTTACTGAATCTTATTGAAGTAATAACTAATCTTGGATTGTTTCTTTTCGGCAGAGCAGACACTGAGCAGCAAACTTTGCATTTCTGTTAATAATGCAGCCGCCTTATCGTTACTGCTTTTACTACTGACGAACACCTTTACTACATCAAAAGCCTTCAGGAAGCTCCGAAGTTTGAGTGGGATCTTTTGAAATCAGACTCATCCGATGCGTTGTCAGTGTTTCCGGTTACAAAATGTATAAATGAGAGAAAATTTCGTCCGGCGACGCAAAAACGTAACGTACTGAGGGAAATGTACAGGGGGTGGACAAAATAATACGAACATTCATGAAAAATGCTGAAAAGAGCAATATCTAGAAAAATACATGAGGAATTAACCTGAAACTGCAGGTGTGTAAACAATATAGTATAAGTTATATATTTCCGTGAAGATGTTTTCCCGAAAGCCCATAGGGGACTGTCAACAAATTGAAAAAAGACGAATATCTTTTGGATAACCCTGGAAAAACTAATGTAGCAAAAGCGTTCAAACTCGAGATTATTAATAAGTTGCTTATTTTAATATACTGTGTTCATTTTTATGAGGATAGCATGTATACTCGTAGAGAAATTAAGGTTTTTATAAAAACAGTCCCAAATTTCGATTAGTTTTTTGCTTATAATTTGCAAAGTTTTTAATATAAAACAAAGTTCTCTTCAAAAAATATGACAAACAACATTGTACTTAATACTCTGCAATCAGAATTAAAAAATAATAAAAAATGGATGAAATATGAGCAGGTTTACTAAAAGATGTTTCACTGTGCATGCACGAATGCAATCAAAATATAATATGCATAATGTATTAGCTAAGTATATAGAGCAACTTTTGTGAAAGTCTCAAAATCATAGCTTGAAAATACTGTAAATTATTGTCGATAGAATAAGCTCGAAATCCATTGTTCCCAAAAAGAAGCAAAAAGATGAGGGGTTGTATCAAATATTTGTTGATTAGTGCCAAGATAGCGTACACAATATTGCACGTACTACTATTTTTGGATACAACCCCTCATATATTTTTAAATCTTTTTGGGAACAACGGATTTCGAGCTTATTCTATCGACGATAATTTACAGAATTTTCAAGCTATGATTTTGAGACTTTCACAAAAGTTGCTCTATATACTTAGCTAATATATTATGCATATTATATTTTGATTGCATTCACGCATGCGCAGTGAAACATTTTTTAGTAAACCTGCTCATATTTCATCCAATTATTATTTTTTAATTCTGATTGCAGAGTATTAAGTACAATGTTGTTTGTCATATTTTCTGAAAAGAACTTTTTTTTATATTAAAAACTCTGCAAATTATAAGCAAAAAAACTAATCGAAATTTGGGACTGTTTTTATAAAAACCATAATTTCTCTACGAGTATACATGCTATCCTCATAAAAATGAACACAGTATATTACAATAAGCCACTTATTAATAATCTCGAGTTTGAATGCTTTTGCTACATTAGTTTTTACAGTGTTATCCAAAAGATATTCGTCCTTTTTCAATTTGTTGACAGACCCCTGTGGGCTTTCGGGAAAACATCTTCACGGAAATATATAACCTATAATACTATACTGTTTACACACCTGCAGTTTCAGGTTAATTCCTCATGTATTTTTCTAGATATTGCTCTTTTCAGCATTTTTCATGAATGTTCGTATTATTTTGTCCACCCCCTGTATAACTCGACTAATTTTTAATGGCAAGCAGTCAGGATCGCTGAGTTGAAACGTATAACTAAGGGAAACGTGCAACTCAGGTAACGTATATCTGGAGTTTCACTGTAGTTAGACTTGCTATACAAAGTAAAATATTGAATGCATGATTTTAAAACACTTTTCAACATAGTTGAAGTGTTTATGATTTTGGTCTGTCTGCCTGGCCGTGCTCTAATTCACATAAATATACTCAGATTGCCATGTAATTGATATATGTTATTGAGGTTTACTGTGGCATGTTTGCTATTGAAAATTAAGTGTGTATCATGTATAGTTTATATATTGGGACACTCAAAAGAATTGTTACATTATGGTCTCTATGGGGGGGGGGGGGGGGGAATCATTTGCAGTGTATTTAAATGATTTCAAACACAATGAAATTGATATGCATTTATGAGGTGCAGTAGAACATGCGGCTGTGGACTATGGAGCGCAAAGCATTTATCATTCATTTACCTGATCACACTAAAGAATTCAATTCCACAATAGTCTATGAGGAAAAATCATTGCAGCATATTTTAATGATGTTACACTATTTCAAACAAAATGAAGTTTATATACATCACTGAGGTGCCTACAAGACACTTATTGTAGAATATGGTATACATAGAATTTATTATTCATTTACAGGGACACACAAAATAATTTGGCTGCAATCTTTGGCAATAATTGCTGGAAGTGCATTTTCAGCTACGGCATGCATTTAAATTAACTAATTTTTTGCATATTACTTAGTGTGTGTATAAATTCTATAGATCATATACAGGTCTGCACAAAAGAATTAAGTACATTCATGGAAATTGCTGAAGGGAAATTTTCAACTGTGTTATGTATTTCCTAACTGAACTAAATTTTAGTTTACTATATAGTATACATACAAATATTTAAATTATATACAGTGCTTCACAAAAGATATAGGATAATTTTCTGACTATAAGTGATAATTGTTGAAATTGGGTTTTCAAATGTGTTTCCTTTGGTATCACCTTTCACTTTATTAAACAATGAAGTTTTATTACATTATTCTGAATGTGTTTGGAAGTGTTTCTTAATCTATGCTTGACACATAATTTTACTTTCTTGTTTTTTTGTTAATGATTTTCTTCCTTCATAGGATCTTCATAGGTCAGACCTTCCCTCTGCAATTGAGTCTGCTGTTCAAGGAGATGAAAGGTATAAAATATTTCTACAAAATTAAATTCAGACAATGCAAAATTATAATCCCCTTAAGTTTATCTACTTTATCTGTTCATACAGAATTTATTCATTCATGTATTGGAGATTATTTTGTTTTAGTTAAACAGGATGATTCAGAATGCCTTGTACTAAATTAAATCGAAGGTGAAGATTATAACAACAAGCAATAATCGTATGGGATATTTTTATTTTTTAAAACAGTTTGTTATAAAAATCTGATATGAAAACATCTATGAACTTATAATCATCTAATTTAATCATCTAAAGATTTGAGTTTAATTCTATTTTCACAAAACCTACCAATTTGATGGGTTTCTGATTTTATGCTTAAAAATTCTGAAATATAAAATTCAGAAATATGTATTGGTTTTTAATTATAAAAGATGCAAATATATGTATCAATTTTTTTGCTGGTCTACTTCTAATTTTGAAAATATGTATAAAATGAACTAAAGTTTTTTACAGATATATGATTTTTGATGGATGAATTTCAGAAAAATTGGGTATACAATCAGTGCTTGGAACAGCATAGAGAACTTAACAGCTTAGGACAATTTGAACTGGAAATGGAGATGTTTTAAATTACTTTGATTGCACTTAATAATGCTGCGACATTGAAGTAATCAGACTTTACACATTCATAGGAATCACATTTTCACTGCTTTATTTCTGTTCTCAAAGCATTCTCCCCCACCCCCCTTTTAACCTACTTTGTACTTATTTAAAGCAATATTGTACTGTACAATTTTAAAGTTTTCATTTCTTCTTTATACAGAAATTCAAATCATAACTATATAATGGCTTGAATAAGTTTTTTAAACCTTTTTCTTAACCAGTATCTTATACTAAAAATAACTTTCCTTTAACATGCAAATCTTTCATGAATTTCTTCTGCTCCTCCCTTTTTGCATCCCTCCCCAGCTATATCAAAGCAGCAATTTCCTGAAAACATTAAAATTTGTTTTTCATTGAAATTTGTGCATGTTATCCAACACTTATTCTTTTTTTTAGTTTGTCAAGTATTTTGTAACCTTTGGCATTTTTCTTAATTTCATTTTTAATAAAGTAAGTACAGAATTTTTTTATCAACAACTGTACTTTGTGCTAAAAATAATCAGTTTTCCCCCTCTTATCTTAACAATTGTTAACTCCTTTCTTTAATACTAAAATTAGCATTTGTCTCAAATATTTTTAAGAAGCTAAAATTGTATGTTTTTGATAAAGATGTAGACTGACAGTTTAAATGTTTTTTAATGTAATATGTAGGATGCATGTTTTAACATGTATATATGCTATTACTTTTAAATGCTAAAGGTGTAAAATTAACAACTTAATATAAATTAAAATAACTTTTATTAGTTGTTTTAATTTAAAAAGTTTTAATCTAAAGTTGTTTGAAAGTAACTCTTTCCGAGTCATTTTCAAAAACAAAATGAAAATATTCTAAAGTTGCATGGGCTTTGAAGTTATTATTTTCATGTACTTTTTTTTAAATTACACACATTATCTATTATTTTTTACTTTGTTGTTTATTTTCATATCTTTGACCATGGAGTAACTCTAACCACAGTTTCGGTAAATTAAAAGATGCCGCATCGTTACATATTGTATTTTTGCGTATTAGTATCTCTATGGTTTCTCTTATTATGGATGGATAGTATAGACTGGAGGGAAATATTATTTTACTTTCATTGAAATTTATTTGGATGGTTTCTTCTTGATATAATCTTGCCAGGGCTGTAGTTTTTCTATCAAGAAGAAACCATCCAAATAAATTTCAATGAAAGTAAAATAATATTTCCCTCCAGTCTATACTATCCATCCATAATAAGAGAAACCATAGAGATACTAACATGCAAAAATACAATACGTAATGATGCAACATCTTTTAATTTACCGAAACTGTGGCTAGAGTTAGTTACTCCATGGTCAAAGATATGAAAATAAACAAAGTAAAAAATAATAGATAACGTGCGTAATTAAAAAAAAAAGTACATGAAAATAATAACTTCAAAGCCCGTGCAACTTTAGAATATTTTCATTTTGTTTTTGAAAATGACTCGGAAAGAGTCGAAACATGTAAAACAACTAATAAAAGTTATTTTAATTTATATTAAGTTGTTAATTTTACACCTTTAGCATTTAAAAGTAATATATTATTACAAGGTGTTATAATTTATTATATTGATGTATATATGTATCTAACTATCTGTTTTAAGTATGCATAATATAATGGATATACAGTCAGACCCCTATCTAATGAAGTCGCTAAATCTAGCAAAAAAGTTTGTTACAGTGATTCACCTTTAAAATTACTTTAGACTACATAAAGACAAATTTTGCATTTATAAACACTTAATCTATACTAATAAAAGAAAGTTTCGCTCTGTGTGTGTGTGTCTGTGTGTCTGTTGGCGATGGCTAGGAAAATCCAGCCCACCTAGAAGGCTGCAAATTTAGATATAGGTAGTCCAAACCCTCTCCTGGTGCACCATTACGTCAGAATTTTAATATTTTGAAAATTAAAGTAGTTATTAATTAAAAACTGATCAATGATCACAAATAAAAACGTCATTATTCAAAAGCTAGCTGGTGCATCTGCAGAAACCAATATCCGTATCTTCCGGAATAGAAGAAAGAAAGCACAACACATCCTGTTTTTGTTTTAAGTTTTTCTAAATTCGCCATGGGCAAACTGTTAGAAATATGGAAAAACCGTCTACATATTCTGAAAGAAAATACTTTTACGTCTCAAACGATCTGGTTGGTTTGAAAAAAAATTACATTTAACCCTTTCAAAAAAAATAATCAAAAAGCATCGAATTCATGTTTTTTATTTTCTCCCGTTTTCCGAGCCTTGCATCCACCGAAATACAAAAAATATGGAAAAACGAAGGTGACCAAATTAAAAAACTGACTTTGCCCTTTCCAAAGCCCCCTTTGGTTTTAAAAAATACAAAAATTAACCCTTCTAAAAAGCATATTTTCTGTATGCCGTTTTGTGATTTTTGCAAGTTTGGCGAATTTTTAAAAATTCGCATCGGCGATTCAAAGAAAGGTACGAAAAACTAAAAATACCAGAGAATATCTACATTTATTCCTTTTTCGTCATCTCTATTTGGTTTTGAAAAATACAAATATTAACCCTTCAAAAAATATTCGTGCGCAGGACTCTTTTGCGAATTCCTATTTTCTATGATATATAAAATCTGGCATCGGCTTTCTAAAATAACGAAACAGAAATCAAACACCTAAAGACATCTACGTTCTGTCGGATTTAGGCAGAAACATTTAGTTTAAAAATAAAATCACGTTAACCCTTTCGAAAACGTTTTTTACCGTAAGTCAATTTTGCTTTTTTAACTATTTCCCCTATCTTTAAAAATCCGAATTGGCGTTTATAAACAAGATACGAAAAACTAAAAATACCTCAACTAATCTATTCCTTTGTTTTTTAAAATCTGGTATCCGTTTTGAAAATTTTTAATTTTAACCCTCCAGAAAAAAATCCAGGTATATAAATCAGCATCGACTCAGGAAATGTGAGTACGGACAAACAGTAGACTCCAGATTATAGGCGCGTTCATTTTCTTCAAAACGCATGATTGTTTTTTAAAAAATATCTACATTAACCCTTTAGAAACCGATCGATTACGTAACCAACTTTCGCGATTTCCGCTATTTTGGCAATGTTTACCCGTGGGTAAATTTCAATTCTACTAGGAAATTTGGTTGGGTCGAGTGTTCTGAAAAGGCCTCTTCCAGAACAGACTGTGCCCCCTGGCGGTGGAACTATGGACCCGATTACAACAGGATTTGGTTTAAGTTTCGTATAGAACAGATTATTAATATTTTTGGCCCGAGCAACGCCGGGCGGGATAGCTAGTATCATATAAAAAGTAATTGCACTTAAAAAAAAATGTCCATTTGTTTTAGTTCTTTTATTTTATTATTAAAACATCTGTAGAAAATCAAGAATAAAACAGCATTTACTGTTCAGGAATACACTGTATTTTTAGTTTTCTAAAAATTATATTAAAAATTAATGAATTAAGGATTTATGTAGCAGGGTAATTTTAAACACACATTTGTCCTTCAATTTAGTTGTTTCAGTTTAATTACTGCAAATTTCATCCGAGTCTGTACAGACTCGCATCTTTTTCATTGCATCAAGAATCAGAATTATGTCTGTGATGCTCAAGCATTTTTGCTTTGACATTTTTGAACTACATGACCAACACTGCTTATTAGAAATCTTGAAAACAGCTTCAAGAATAGCTATATTGAGGTTAAAAGGGGTTATTGAAAGTTTCTCTAGTGAAGTGGGATCGATGAATATTGCAATGCCTGGATGAAATGCAAACAATGCCATGGTGATTTTACAACTTTCAGAGAGTTAAAAGAAACTAATTAAATTTCATTGAATGTCTAAAATATGTAAAAAGTAAGAATAAGTTTGAAATGTCCAGAAATATTTTGAGAAAAAAAAAATTAAAACATTTGTAGGTTACAAGAAAAAAAGCTTTTTCAATAGAGAATGTCTTTTGCTATTTGGAGGTTATTTTACAAGGAAATTTGTAAAATGTTCTCATTCCCAAAATAAACTTCTTAAAATAAAAGAATTTGCAAAAATAGAGGTCAGACTGCACTTTGTTGTGTGTGTGTGTGTGCAATTACAAGTTTGTTTTAAAAATGTTAAATTTCATTTTTGCTTCACATAATTTACATAAATGCAATGTAATCTTGTATTTTGAAGGAGAATAGTCTTTTGTGTTTAATTTTTCAATTTCTTTTTATTTAGGTGTGTTTTAGATACAATGCGACTGGTAGATTTGCTATTAGTACTTTTATTTGAAGGTAGGAAAGCATTACCAAAGTCATCTCAAGCTACTGCTCCTTCTACAAGAGTTCCTAGTCTCAGACGAGTTGATACTGCTGGTGAGAGAACTCACCGCCAGTTAATTGACTGTATACGTAGCAAAGATACTGACGCTTTAATCGATGCAATAGATTCTGGAGGTAATTTGCAAAAACTGATTTAAAAGATACTTTTACTACAGTTTTTAAGCTATTTTGTCTTGATACTTCTATTACTTTATTAATTATTCTATGTGGTATTTTATCTTTTTACATATTCTCTGTTATAATTTGTGTGAAAACTAAAATAATTGCCATTCTCTTTATTAGTTTTGGATGTTTATTTTTTTATCAATGTCATTTAAGATTTAGAATAATCTTTCTAGCATTATTGTAGCTACAGTTTGTACCATCTTCAGCCTGATAAAACTTTCATTTTTGTTTAAATCCTGTCTAAAAATTGCTACAAAGTTTGATTTAACCAATTATAATTTTTTTTCATTGTTTACTTTTCAAATTGGGTTTCTGTTGAAAAAATTCTCAATTGTTGTCTGTTACAAAAAAGATTAAAAATCTGTGGATTGCTCTAAAAAAAAGACAAAATTTAATTTCTAGTTTGTTCATTATTTGTCAGTGATATAAAAGAAATAGTCAAGTTAAAATTTCATAAATAAAAACGGCTTGGGTTCATATAACGTTAAGGTTAAGAATTTCTTTATATTGTTTATACAGGGTTTGTACAGTCCTTATTTCTAGGCAAAATATGCAAAGACTCCTTAATTTTGATCTCTTATTACCTAAATCAGGGAAAATCTCCTGTGTTTTGGCAGATTTCAGCTATTTAAAAATTTTTAGCCTTCTTTCGGCCCCTCTCCTTTTTCAAAATTTTACTTTCCACTCTCTCTTTCACCCAAGCACACAAAGTTTTAAATCTTTAATCTATTTGTTATTTTATCTTAACAAATAATCAATCACTCAAAACCAAATCACTTCTAACCAAAATGACTGGTTTTTCCACTCTTAGCACTAAGCAAACAAAGTTAAGTATTTTAAACTTTTTAATTTTTAAAATTGTTTCTGTCCTATTTGTAAATCTATATGGTAATGATAAATGATCAATCTCCATCTAAAATTTATCCTTCTCCCCTTCAACACTAAGTTTTAAATCTCTGTAATTTTTTTCTACTCTAACTCTTTAGTAATGATAGATAAATAATCAGTTATCTAGTAAACCCCCCCTGTCCTCAAAATTTGGTCTTTCCACCCGCCTCTCCATCACGCGAAGTTAAAAAATCTGCAAATGCCTAAAATCTGCACATTGTTTCAGATATAAACAATGAAATTTACATTTAAGATGTAGGTGAAAAATTCAAGTGTTTTTTTATTTTTATATCATCCTGTACACATTTTAATATGGAATTCTGGTTAATAGGATTGAACTCATGTTTTTTCATGATGGAAGTATAAATTTATTTCAGAAAATTTTCAAGGTAGCGCTGATATCAGTGGCAATCGCGATCTTTTTACCCAAATACATTTATGTATTAATCAAACTTTGGTTATTAAGTATGGCTAAACATGAAATAAAACTTTGTTATTGTAAGATTTTGATGTGAATTATTAGTGAACAAGGAGAGTTTCACTGAATAATTTAAGAAAAAGTACCTCATTATGTATATTTAGTTATGCATTATTAATTATTTACTTGACTACTTTTAATATTTTTAATTTTCTTAATTTTTCTTATATTATTTTACTTTATTGTAAGCATTCATTATAATTTCGAGTGCATTATTAAATTCAAATTACTGTTTAAAAATGTAAACAAAACAGTGACCAGAAATCCTCAAAATTCTAAAATCTACACAACCCTTGGTTTTAAGCTGTGTGGATTTAAAGGGAGTCTACTGTACTTTGCATGCTCTATTTGTGTTTTTATTGTAACAAATAATCAATGTCTAAATACCTTTCTTCTGAAAATTTCCACTTTCTCCTTTTGCCCCTTCCCAAATACTTAAGCACACAAAATTAAGTCTTTATTTTATTTTTTTTCTGTCTTGTATAACTTTGTAGTTACAATAAATAAGTAAAGAAACTTTTCCTCCTAAAGTTTCTGCTCTATTTCTTTTCCACCTTCTTCCAGTTCACAAAATTAAAATTTTTAAACCCCTTTGCCTTTTTTAAAAAACATTTCTTTACTTGCTACTTTATTATGACAAAACAAGGAAATATCTTAAATATCCCCCTGAAATTTCCACACCACCTTCCCTCAAAAATACAAGCTTTGCAATAACAATAGTTACATAATCTTAATTCCCTTTTTTGCAAGGTCTGCTCTTGCTTCTTTTTCCTGCCGCACAATAGGTTTACAATCTTTAAAATTTATTTAAAAAGAAATTCTGTCATTTGTTATTTTGAAGTAACTATAAATAACAATTCTTCTAAATTGTTACTGCTCCATCCTTGAAACTTCCACCCCTCCCCTTTACCCACTCCCCCAGCAACACAAAGATTAAAATCTTTAAAACACTTATTTTTTTTTTTTTTTAATATTCTGCTCTGTTTGTTAGTTTGCAGTAAGAATAAATAAATAATCACCTGAATCTTCTCCCCCCCCCCCCCTAAATCCCCCTGCCTAATGCACAAATTAAAATATACTAGTCTTATTAAAATAACCAAGCCTGCATTAACTTTTTCAAAATTTTATCCTTTTTTTAAAATTTTTGTTTATCCCCTTTTAAGCCTTACCTGCTTACAAAAAAATTTTTAATCTTTAGAACTCTTTAATTTTTTGGAAAAATTTTTGTTCTATTTATTAACAATAAATAATTAATCATCTAAATTCTCTATAATTTTTTTCTTTCCTTTTATTGCTCCCAAAGCTTACAATTTTTTAAATTTTTTTTCTTCTTTCTAATTTTTTCTATCCTGTTTGCTATTTTACATTAGCACTAATAAATAATCCAATTATCTAAATCTACCTCTTCGCCCCATCTGAGCAGGTTTTTATTTGGTTTTGGTTCTTAAAAGCTCTTGATTTTAATCAAAAGAAATGGGTACAAACCCTTTTTATAATTTTAACTTTAGCTTTTACTTTTAAAGAAATTATTATAAAAATTTTTTAAATTCTGATTTACTTTCTTGAAGAGAGAGAAAAAAAAAAATCTGTGTAGGAAATCTAGATATTTATTTAGCTTTTTTTTTCGTTTTTCTACTTCTAGAAAGTTTATTTTGCTTGTTCGTTTATTAGGTATTGAAGTGAATTTTATGGATGATGTTGGTCAAACTCTACTTAATTGGGCATCTGCTTTTGGTACTCAAGAAATGGTCGAATTCCTGTGTGAAAGAGGTGCAGATGTAAACAAAGGACAAAGATCATCTTCATTACATTATGCTGCTTGTTTTGGAAGACCTGGAGTTGCAAAAGTACGTAGTTTTTTTTTTTAATATCCCTTCTACACATTTCTTTCTTTCTTTTTTTTTTTTTTATCAGTAATTACCCCATTATTTCAGTTGCACAAATATATAAAAATTTTCTGTGACCATACTTAATGCTATAGACCAGAGGTTGTCAAACTACTTATAATCATAGACACATTTGAATTTTTTAATATATTTTGTAGGCACATCCTTTATCCATATACACTTCTTTGTGTATATGTGTGTAGGTTGTACAATAGGGTGGATCGAAAAATCGAATTTTGGATAATCGAATCGGCGCGGTGTACAAAAGTTGCCTTTTATGTATATTAGTTTACATCTGTTTTTTTATTGAAATCCATTCATATCTTCCGGTGCCCTAAGCGCCCCAAAAATAGTTAAAAATTAAATTTTTATGAAAATTTATATATTTTATTATATTTATTATTTTTTAGAATTACTTTTGGCGCAGGGTGCAAAAGTTGTCTTTTATGCATATTAGTTTACATGTTTTTTTAAATTGAAATCCATTCATATCTTCCGGTGCCCCAAGCGCCCCAAAAATAGTTAAAAATTGAAAGTTTTATAAAAATTTATATATTTTTTTGTTTTTTTATTTATTTATTTTTTTAATTACTTTTAGCGTGGTGTGCGAAAGTTGTCTTTTAAGCATATTAGCACACATGCAAAGCATTTTTAACTTCGATAAATGCCTTCCGGGTGTCCCAAGACACTTAAATATTTGACGAAAATTGATTTTTATGCAAATCTTGAACTTAAAATTATAAGTAAAAATATGAGTTAAATAATAATTTGTATAGCGTAATTATTAGATCCAAGGGATGATAAATCGTTTATCGTTTATAGTAAATGTGTAAAATTATTTTTATACTATATTGTTATATACGAAATTTTGAATAGAGCAGTTGCTTCAATTTGCAGTGCTGTTTCACAAGATATTGGAATTGTACACAAAAAAGGGACTTCGAATTTAGTAGATCGCAATAAAATTCGTCGATAGCGTACATAGGCTCAAAATTTAGTTGCAGAGACGAGCAATTTAGCAGTGTCTCTGTCTATTTTAACCGGATTATTTACCGATGGGAAAAAGACAATACAAAAATGCTAGTGATGAAGATCACAATGTGCTACACAAAGATCACAAAGGAGGAACAGTATACTTTTGTAAAGTAACCTGACTCTGCATATTGGACACGTTACATGTGCAACAGGAGAAGCTAAAGCCTTTACGACATTTACTACACACTTTAGATGTGCAACAACTGGTACTAAAGCATTTTGTGGGCTAATTGATACAGCAATCAAAACCTGCGAGGAGCTACTTATAGCTTCTTTTCTTCAATAAGTGTGGAGAATATGCCAGATAACATAGTTAGAATGGTTCTCAGCAATGATCAGCAATATTTATATAATATTTGCGTAGAAATATCACGTGGTGAAAGTTGTTCTGACCTGGCATTTAAAAACCCTGTTCCAGTTGTTTACTCAAGATGGCTAATGACTGCAGGTAGAACGTTAATATTGTAGGTGGCCACAGAAAATCCATCTGAGAATCTCATTATTCTTACAACATATATTATGAAAGTATGGACCTATATGGTTCCATATAAAAAGAAAACCCTCCATAACAGATGGACAGCGGTATATATGGAAACTTATCCCATTTTACCCCAGTATAGGAAAGTTTGTAGACGCTGTTGTTCAACTAGATAGCTTCTTTTTTCATCCTGATTTTTTTTTAAATATCTATGCTCTGAGATAACACAGAGCCTATCAGGTCTTTAGCAATACGAAAACTATTTTTTGCTAGAAATGAAAATAGAAGATTACCAGAAGTAAGAATTTTTCAAGTACCAAAGATACACTTCAAAGCAAAGTATTATTGTGAACTTATTGACAGGCAATGAGTTGGACGTTTTGAACCACCTCTTTTGATGAATGTGCTTTACGAAGAAATTGAGGCAATGGTAAATGTAGGAAAAACGGAGGAATGGTCAAAATATCAATGTCATACACAAGATTATAAAAGATGCATTCACCTAGTGCTTGAGGCATCAGAAAGTGTATCTGGACGAGAAAAGAAACTCAGTTTAATATTAAATAGAATAAAATTAAGGTGCTATATCAAACATTTTATTCCTAAAAAGAATTACAAATTTTAGAAATATGTAAATCTCCAAATTAAAAGAAGTAAACAATTTGCTACGTAAGTTCAATTTTTATAATTTTTATGATTCAGTGCTTTGATTTTTAAATTTATACTTCGTGTATTATTATAAAATTATTATTATTTATAAGTTTATCTTTATTAATTAAACACTTTGCCAAATTTGTAAACAATTTTCGTAAATTTAAAATTTTTAATACATTTTCTTAAAAATTTCCATATTTAACTATACTTGGGACACCGGCAGATATGAATGGATTTCGATAAAAAAAATATATGTAAACTGCAGAATTATGTAATACACCCAATACACAACTTTCTAGCCAAATGGAATTTAAAAAATAAATTAAAAATTTTCATAAAACCGTCAATTTTTAACTATTTTGAGATGCTTGGGGCACCTGAAGATATGAATGGATTTTGATTAAAAAAAACATGCAAACTAATATAAATAAAAGACAATTTTTACACCCTGCGCCAAAAGTAATTTAAAAAAAAAAAAAAATGTAAGTTTTCATAAAAATTTCAATTTTTATCTATTTTTGGGGCGCTTGGGGCACCGGAAGATATGAATGGATTTCAATAAAAAAAAACGTATAAACTAATATGCATAAAAGGCAACTTTTGCACCCCGTGCCAAAAGTAATTTCGAAAAAAAAAAATTTCGTATACTTTTCGATCCACCCTATTGTACAATCCCCCCCCCCCCCCAAAAAAAAAAAAACAGCCCCCATACATTTTAATCAATAAATCATTTTAAAAAAAACCCCCAGAATTTGACTGAAAATTGACTTTTTTCAATTTGTTAAAAAAATAAGCTTAGGGGGTCCTCTTCATACTGAATTTGTACCAAACTCTGAAATTTTTAATGCTAACTCCCAATTTTGGCTGCATGTTTGCTTTTTTTGGTAAATTTTACATTAGCATACCAAACAAAAAGCCATTCAGCTAAATACTTTAGGAGTTATGAAAGTTTAAAGTTTGGAACTTGTAATGTTAAATTCCTTCTTAATTGTTGCAAAACAGATCAATGAGAGTAGTTTTTAAAGTATAATGCAAAAACAACTTAGGGGAATGAGCTTTTAATTTTCGATAAGTTTTTCTATTTAAAAAATTGTACGTCACATTTCATATATATTTCAAAAATATACATATTGAAATTAAAAAAAAAAAAAGTAACATGAATTTTTTAACAAACATCGATTTTCAATATTATGTGAATCCAAAATTACAGCTCATTCTATCAAGTAGTTTTTGAGTTATGCTTTAAAAACTACTTGCATTCCAATCTGTTTTGCAATGAGTTGAAAGAAATTTAACATTGGGAGTTTCAAGCTTTAAACCCTTCATAATTCTTTAACTATTTGATCTAATGACTTTTCGTTTTGAATCTGAAGGTAAAATTTACTGGAAAAACCAAAATATGTTGTCAAAATTTGATGTTGGTGTTGAAAATTTCAGTGTTTGGTACAATTTTACTATGAAAATGACATCTAAGCTTGTTATTTTTTAACGCAAGTTGAAAGACAATTTCCAGTCGAATGGTTATTATTATTTTTTTTTTCTGTCACAATGATTAAGGTATGGGTGTTCTCATTTATTATTGGCTGACTTTGCGTAATCTGTTAGATATTAGATGGATATAGAGGTTTTTTTAATGAAATAATCTCTTTAAAATCTTTAACTACTGTGGATACAAAGAAAAACTAGTCGTTGGGGTCCACTGTAATACTTACCCATCATGGATATGCATAATATAAAATATGAAAATAAAATATGTGTAAACTATTTATAAAATGCATTGCAATTCGAATTAAATCGTGGCTTGATAACTTTAAATGCTCTATTACTGAATTGCAAAGAGAAACATCCTTATAACTCTAGAAATGATAATCAATCATATTAACTAGATGTTTACTGTGTCAGATTAAGCATCTCTTTTCCAATTAAAATATATCTTTGAATTGAAATTTGAATGAAATACAGGGTCATGAAAAATCGAAGAGTGTGCAAAATGGGATTCCAAATATCTCTGCAACTCATTATCCGATCAACTTCATTCTTTATGCAAAATTTGTTTTTTTGCTGTCTTTTATATTCACTCCTTAAAGTAAACAATTTCAAAAAATTTTATATACCTTTTATCAGAATGAATATTTCGAGAGTCTGAAAAAAGTAATTCCGGATAATCGAGGTTACTGAAATTCAGTAAGCTTCTTCTCATTATTACATACTAAGTACATATCAAATTTCAAGTCTCTATCTCAATTTGTTTGGAAGATAGATCGTTTACAGACAGAGAGACAGACAGATGGCAAAAATTTTTTTTTCTAAAAATATGTTTTTCGGAATTTCCAGTGTCTGAAATGTGTAAATCCGTCAAATTTTTTTCCCCGATTTTTGAAACGATTACAAGATTTACCCTATACTATGTATGATGAGTAAGTAAAAAAGGATATTCAAAATGCTGTGCTTTTAAATGTGAGTCTTTCAATACTTTATGCACAGCATATTTCATTTTTAAATAAAACTGTAGTTTATGACCCTGTCCATCAAAATCAGTACTTTCTATAATTTTCCATGAAGGTTAAATATGTACATAAATTTACAAAGGCTTTACAGATACAAGATAAAGGGTTAATTTTTGTAAATGTGCTTGTAGTCATGTTGTTGACAACCCCTAGTACAGACTGTTTAATTCATCTAAGACATTGAAAAATAAACTTTTTTTTTCTTTTATTAAAAATATCAATCTTTAAAATTTTCATATCAGAAATTTAGATATTCCTCTTTTATAAAACCTTAGCAAGATTCTGAAAATGAAAGGAGGGCAAGAAAAGAAAATTTTTCACACATATTTTCTGGCAATCTATTCACTGTTTTATATACACAAGCAATTTTTTCAAAATTTTACATTTTTCTTAATATACAGAAGCCATTTATCTGTCGTTATATACAAACAGAAGTAATTTATGTAATCAGAAGCTATTTTTTAATACATACATAAACAAGCAATTTTGTTTTTATAACTGTTTATATAGCAACAACTCGCTTTCTTGAGCTGAAACTGCATCAAACTTTAAAAAAAAAAAAATTACCAAAGTTTCCTATAACAGTAAAGTATTAAAAATTTGTTTCATTATTTTCCAACTGCTTTTGAATGGTTTTATATTCTGTTAATGAAGCAGAGTTCTCACTAGAGTCATGCATGGGTTGGGTTGTACCTGACTCAAATTCAAAAATTTGCTTAAAGTCAACTGGAAACTCAACCTGAAATGACAAAAATAATTACATTGACCTGAAATCTGCCCAAAAAAGACCAAAAGAAAAAAAAAATCAACCTGAAATATTTCAAGTCAAATCCAACCTGAAACCAAAAACAATTTCATCTGTAATTTAATATTCTAGATTTTTTTTTTAATTGGTTAACCCAAACCAAACATGTAACTATCAAAATGCAACCTGAAACTGACCCAAAATGAAAAAAAATCAGCTTCAACCAGACCTAAACTTTAAATACAGGTCGGGTTCAGGTAAAATCATGTTATCTGAAATGAAACACAGACAAAGTTCAGGGAAAATCGTGTTACCTGATCAGATGCTGAGCTCTAGTTCCCATATGTTTTAAAACAGTCTGAATTTTATAAATAATTTTTTGTGTCTCTAAAAGAGCTGTAATATTTTTTACAATGTTAAAAAAACACTTAATTTTTGTTTACATTTAATAATTATTTACCTTCCTATATTCTTATTGAAAACATGCTTTGCATCCATAATCAAACATTGTCCTGAACATTCTTTATTATTTGACCTTGGTAAAATTAGCTAATTCAGCTGTGCCAGAGTGATAATTACACATTTCTCTTGAAAGTAGCAGTAGACATAAGAAATGAAAGTAATAATGTTATCTTTCTAAGTTTGTTCACAATAATCAAACTGTTAATCAGGCATATTACAAATTCTACATGTTAGTGTGACTGAATGAGATAAAAACATCCATAGTTGTGGAAAAGTGGGGACAGGTGGCTTTTCATCATAACAATGTTCCAACATACAAAGTCTTGAGTGTGAAACAGAAAGAATGTGTAAACTTATATACCATATTCACTTGATCTTGCTCAATACAACTTTCTATTCCTAAAAAAGTCATTTTGCTGATGTGGAAGAGATGAGGAAAAAAATTAACAACTGATTCAATTTCCCTCCCGATCACAAAATCCCATGTTCACCTATGATAAATTTTAATTGGATGATTACTTATTGCTTAATACAATTAACCAAATATTGTTTTCACCATCAGAAAATCCACCATCTTGTGAAAAATTTTCATACCTTTTTAAAATATACTTCAAATGAAAGGAGACAATTTTTGAAAGAAACATCAAACGTCTATTTTTTATGAGAAAAAATGTATTTCAATAATTATATTAAGTCACCTAATTATATTTTCCCATGAGATTTTAAGATCAGGGAGGAACGTTGAAGTGTCCTCTTAAGAGGCTACTTCACTCAGATGAAAACACCCGCTCGCTAATGTTAATCCTATGGAGGAAATTTTTGAAGATAGTTTCGAAAATGAAAGTATCCCCAATAAAAAAAACTGCAACAAAAATCGAAAAAGTAAAAAGGAGCGTGCATAGAGATTGACCTCAGCTATCCAATGCAAAAAAATCATTTAAAAATATTGAAATGCAAACGAGATATCTTCAAAAATTTCCTCCATAGGATTAACATTAGCGAACGGGTGTCTTTGTTTGAGTGAAGATATCATCACTTTTCAAGTGTTCAAAAATTGATGTGAAAATGAGAAAGCACATAGACAGTATGTCAAATAGCTAGTACTGTGAAGAAGATTTAAATTTGTAATACTTAATAAATGCATGTTTCACTCGGGAAATTCTTTTATGTCTCCTTGTGTGTGCAGAGATTTTAATATGTTTTATGCAATGTTCATGTTTCTAGTAAAGCTTTGTGCTAACAGTATTAAAATAATTAAGTAAATTATATATTTTTTATTAATTATGTAATATTTATATTTTCTATTACTTGAATATGAAAATAAGTTAATGAAAAATTTCTGTTCAATATTTCTCAGTTTGCTGTATTCTTTCTGATAAAATAATTTAATACACACTGCTTTTTGTTTATTTCTAAAGCACCTGCTTTCATAAATCACTGATAGAACAATGTAGAAAATAAAAATAATATAGATAATTTTGTTGTTGAGACATTATTTTCAATTTTGCTTCAGATAAATGGTAAAAGTGCATAACTTTTATTTATGATCAAGTGGTTGTTTAATGTTTTTTTCAGCTGGTAATGTTCATTTAGTAGACTAATTTGGAAGTAATTTCAGCACTTGCAGACTACTTTAGCTTTAATTTCAGGAATATACAAATTTTCATTTGGGTTTCATGGAACATTTAAAAATTAACTTTTTTCATTATGGAATTTTCACCTTTGTGCTTTCATAAGTTTGAAGAAACAGTGTAATTAATGTGACCTCCTCCTGCCCTTTAATAAATATTAGCCAGCAATGTTTACTACTTCTTTTGTCAGTAAGTAAAATGTAAGAGTTTGGTATTGCAAATTCTTGAAATTAGTTAATGCTTTTTATCAGCTTTCTGAAAATAAAAACATGGCTAAAGAATCATAAAAAGTTTTTCACAAGTTAATTTTAATCCAGTTTATTCTATGCATGTATGTATTAACTTCCAAGAAACAACTCAACCTCATCTAAATAAATTTCATTTGTTAATATGTTTCTTTTTTCCTGTTGCAGGTTCTATTACGTCATGGTGCCAATCCTGATTTAAGAGATGAAGATGGTAAAACCCCTTTAGATAAAGCAAGAGAAAGAAATGATGAAGGCCATAGAGAAGTGGCTGCTATTCTCCAATCTCCTGGTAAGATTTTAATAAATACTTTTTCTTTCAATAAATACTATTTTCTTTCAATTCAATCATAACATCTAGTAAATGTCAATTCCCATTGCTTGAATTTTTGTTTCATGTTGTTTTTCTTGATTTTACGAGGGGTGTTCAACTGAAAAGATACGAAACATCCTAACAACCAAACCAGTTGAAATTTGAATATGCCGCTTTGGGATAACATAGTGAGACATCGGGACACGAATGGAGTGTCCAGCGTGGTTGCGCGTGAAGCAGGAAACCTTTTCATTTGGAACACCCCTCGTATATACTGCATGATTCCAATTCTACCAGAGAGTTTCTTACTGATTTTTGATTTTTCTGCAGAATATAAATTTCCTAAAGTGAACTTTTATGTTAACTTATTGTGAATAAAATTAGTATTTTTTAGATGTTCCCTCAATTAGTGTGGATAAAATTTTAACTAGTGCACAAAGCACAAAATAGTTATTCTTTTATTTTTCCCTTCAAGACAGCATCAAGTTTTTAAAAATAAAATTTTCAAAAAGGCCAAAAAAATTAAAGAATTTAGCGAAGCTTTTCAAAAATTGAAATTCTTCAAGCAGCATTCGATAGATATAGATCCACACATCAGTGGAAGTATGCAAGTGTACAGAGAATTTGAATACTAAATTTTGTACTACTGCACGATGCATTCCAAAAGGAAGATAGGGTTCATACAGACACTTTAACCCTTTTGCTACTAAAGTGTCCTAAAATGACCGTTCATGCAAAATACTGCGAGACTGCCTGAGAAGCAAGTGTGCCATTTTCTCCCCATGGAAAAATTCAACTTTTGTCGCAGAGTAAGGGATTATGGAAATTAACGGGTAGGGAGCTTTCTTATTGTGTTGCTAACAACAAAAGGCAGGTAAAAGAAAGGGGGAGAAAAACTCAGCATATTTCAGTGTTCGGACGCTTGCCATATTTTGAATGTTATTGGATTTTTAGACTTCAGTATTCCCAAGGGTTAAACTATTTGAAAAATCTTTAGTAATTAAAAAGTTTCCAAGGAGTATTTAGAAATCCTTAAATCAAGCAGGGCGGTCGCTCTGCCAAGCCAAGCTAAAAAAAAAAATCACCACACAAACAACGCCAAGAACTGGACTAAAGACCGCTAATGCTTACTTACAGAAAGCGACTTCACAATGTTAAATCGACAAAACATGCCATATTAAAATATCAAATATCAAATAAACCAAGCGTCGCAGGGAAAAAAATGAAAACTAGAAGAATCTAATGAAGAATTTCTTCAATTTAAGACCAAACTCATCTTCATAAGTAATTTATAAACAAAGATATAGATTTTTAAAAAAAACGTCGAGTTACTTAAAATGATCACTTTTTAATTCGTCAAACTTTTTTTTTTCAAACAACCTACAGACCTTAATATTAGGCAGAATAAAAAAAGGATTGCATTTTTGGACAAGTATTTACATAATCTATGTGCTTTTATAAAATCCAGTGTAAAAAAAAAAATTATTTTCTATCCTTAATTAGCAAAAAACTGTTAATTAACTTGGTGATTAAAAAATTATGCCAAAACAGAGATAAAACCCACCAACGACCATGTAGCATCTGTATTATAATAGCACAAATCAGTTACAGGTTATAACCATATCAAATTTCAACTGCAAGTCAGCCATTTTCTTCTGAAGATATTTTTTTTAAATAAAACTTCATAATTACAAGAACACACATTTTATCAGACAGTTAAATATGACTGCAAACTGTGGCAGATGACTGTTTCCAACATGAATAAGTATGAGAAATTGCCGGTTAACGGTATCGGTCTGGGTGGCTCAGTCACAGAGCGTCTGCACGGTACGCATAAGGTCCCAGGTTTGAGTCCTGGCCCAGGTCAATTTTTCACTCATGTTTGTTTAGTGTATTTAATTGTCTGATAAAATGCGTGTTCTTATAATATTGTAAAATAAAGTATTCAGACGTAGTGTTTATGATTTAAAAAATATTTTAAATATATAATTTACGTTTTTAGAAAGATCTTTAAAAATAAATTAGTTTTTGAGAGAAGTAAAATGAGACCTAAAATGTATACATTAAGAGTTATCGGCATTTAAAAGTTCTTTCCATACGTAAACAAAATTTTTGAAATGAATTAAATGTGATTCATTTATTTCTAAAAAAAAAAAAAAAAAAAAACACGGTAAAGAACAGGCATTTCGTTCGCAGGAATACCTTTCACGTCATTTTCCTATAAATTAATGAAATCCAGTTGTTAAATTATTTTTGTTTTAGAAGTGAAGTTTCCATTTAAATTTATTGTAACAGTACAATGTTTAATTGAATAAAATAATGTAAATCTAAGAAATTGCTAAGAAATTCCAAACATGCACAGGGCAACGCAAAAAAAATAAAATAATAATAAATAAATAAAATAAATAAATAAACAAAAAATAAATAGATAAATAAATAAATAAAAATCAGCTTTCAGAAATTCTAAAAATTGTTCATATATCTTAATTACAAGCTAAAGGAGGGTTTATTTCTATATTATTCTATATATAATAGTAATTTCCGCAAATATATTAAATTCCAATGCGATCTGTTTTAAACTTTAAAATAGTTTATAACACATGATAAAATATGTATAAAATAGAATGGCGCGTCACATTTCGAGGTAGGGGATAGGGAGGGGCGTGAACAAAATTAGGAAGTATAATAAGGCTATCTGTTTGAAACTTTACGATACTTTATAACACATAACATAAATTTTAAAAATAAAGTCGCGTCAAAAATTATAGGGGGGGGGGCAGTTTTCTAAATTTTAACGTTATCCATCGTGTTACATATCGTTACAAAGAGCTGTGACCACTTATTCATGTTATGCACCACAGGTGTCACCCCCACATTTTGCCCCCCCCCCCACTGGACACTACTCATGTGATATATTGTTCGAAAGGACTGTGACCGCTTATTCATATTATGTATCTTCGGGGTCCATCCTCCCACTTTCACCCCCCCCCCCCCCAAGGGGGCACTTTTCTAAATTTTGCCGACACCTCTCATGTGATATATCGTTGGAAAGGTCTGTGAACACTTAATCATATTACGCAGGGGGGGGGGGGGGTATTTTCTAAATTTTGCACATACCCCTCATGTGATACATCGTTGGAAAGGTCTATGACCCCTTAATCCTATTATGCATCTCCAGTGTTCATTCCCCCACTTTGCCCCCCAAACGCGATTAGCTTTCACCACCAGGGGGCGCTTTCCTATATCTGTTTCTATGGGTCGGAACACGACGGGGTATGGCTCATTCGACTCGACATCGATAGAGCTTTCCGTTTTTAGTTTGTTTTTTCACTACCATGGGCACTTTCCTATCTCTGGTTCTATGGGCTGGATCACGACGGGGTATAGCTCATTCGACTCGACATCTATAGCCTTAACGATTTCAGTGCCCGAGGTTCATATAGAACAGATTGCACTACCTGGTGGTGGAAGATGGAACTTGAGCGTGTGCAGCACGACTGCTATACGGTGCCAAAGGCAGTGGGGACCCGTGTCGGAGGTTCGTTTGGTTAGAGGTTTATACTATTCAATGTGCAAATTAAGGGATTATCCGGTGCCGAAGGCAGCGGGGAACCAGGTCGGAGGTTCGTTCGGTTCGAGGTTTATCTTATTTGAGGTTTTACAAGATTCGAGGCCCCGATATAAATTAGGGGCCCGCTATCGGGCGAAGCCAGCTAGTGCTAATAACAAAAGAGCGTGATATCACGTTTGATTTCAAATGCAGCGCTGACACGCTATGTACGTATTCTATTATTATTCTTTTCATGGATAAGTCAGTGATATTTTCTAACGGAGGATAACAAGTATTATAAAAAGCCACATTTAGTATGTTGTTTTTAAGAGTGTAATTAGTTTAATTGAAAAATCTACTGGTATTTCTAGTTGACCCTTTAAACAATGACTGAAAGTAAAATGTAATTTTAAATTATTTCTCATGTTTAGATTATTTAAATTATGTTTAATCTATTTAAAAAAAAAGAAATGATATCTATAAAAACAACTTTTCAAAAGTAAAAAAAGCCAAGCAAAAAAAAAAAAAAAAAAAAAAGTTGTGGCTAAAAAATGGTGTGATATCAAATTTCCAAGCTATTATATTACTTATTTAACTTTTTTCCATTAAATAAGTTATCATATATATAAGTCGAGTGCCTATGTATATGTTAATGGAAATCGTTTTCTCCTGTACTAAATACATCCTAACGAGTTTCTGAAAATTCAATTTTTTTCAAATTATGCATGATGGGCTTCGCAGCCATCTTTCCATATTTCTAAGCACCTAAATTTATAAAGTAAAAGCGTAATATGTTTGCAATGTAATATGCTTATAACAATTTCGAACTTCAGATTTTAACTACGGACAGATAAATTAGATAAGACTGATATATTGAGAAATTGATTTTTACTAGTTTGAAATTATTAATTACTCTAAAAAATAAATCATAAGATGAATCTTTAAGATAAGTCATCATTATCTTAAGACACAATTTTCAGAGCATACAGGTCTATAAATGAAACGCTTAAAATATTTGCTTAAATAACAATTTTGAACTTCGGATTTAGGTGCTCAGAATTTTGTGAATAATATGCAAAGATGGCCGCCAAGCCCATCATGCATAATTTGAAAAAAATTTAATTTTCAGAAACTCGTTAGGATGTATTTAGTACAGGAGAAAACGATTTCTATTAACATATACGTAGGCACCCGACTTATATATATGATAACTTATTTAATGGAAAAAAGTTAAATAAGTAATATAATAGCTTGGAAATTTGATGTCACACCATTTTTTAGCCACAACTTTTGGGTTTTTTTACTTTTGAAAAGTTGTTTTTGTAGATAAACAAAATACTCCCTAAAGACTCCTTAAATTATCACAAAGTATAATTTAGCATTGAACAATGATTTAATTGAGGTATACAAGAGTAGAAAATGGAAACATGACACTGTGAATAATTCTGCTTAAGCATGTATGTATGGCTTGGAAGAGATTAACCTTTAAATGAAGTGAAATAAAAATCTTCTCATGTTTACAAAGGTAAAACTCAAGTGATTACTATTTTTTTTTTTTTAAATGTATGTTTGTATATATGCCTCATAGTTTTTCCCTTCAAAATTTACTTTTAAAATCTAGGTGCATGTAGTACATAATGAGTATTTGGGATTTGACTGGCCTCTGTAATATGACCATTGGTCACTGCTTAAAATAGTTTGCTGGCAATTTTGTATTCACATTTACAAAGCCAGTAGGCAATGCATTGTGAATACTTTGTAATTTTAGTACTAGCAGTTATATTTTTAATGGATTAAAATCCATTTTCGCTCTAAATGAGGTATTAAAAATTAGGATGGGTGTGCGTGTTACACGAGAGCATGGCATAATTGAAAAAAATATGGTACACCCTTTGAAAGTCTTGTACTACTTAGATTTTTTTTTTTTAACTCCTTGGATTTTTCTTCTCAAGTCTGTATGACACTAGAAAAAAATATATATATATGGAATTGATAAATTTTTGCTTAAATAAATTAAAATGTAAGTTTAAAGTTGTCAAATTGTATAAGAATAAGTTTTAAATCAAATGTAAAATTTTTTTAATTTAACCTAATAGTAAGTAAGCTAAAACAAATAACCTAAATAATTCTAGTAATGCTGAATTAAAATTTACATTAACTGTTTGATGTTTCTCAATTGTTACTTATTAAATTAGCTTACATGTTTATGTTTAGGGAAGTTTATGAAAACTATATAAACTTATTTATTTTTTTTAAACAAGCTGTAATATGTACTTTCTAAAAATAATACATCAAAAACAATTTCGTAGTACATTACTACATTGTCTATTTATGTATATTGAGTTTTTGAAATAGTTGGCTGTGAATCTATTGTGGTTTTTCACATTCAATGTACATTTTGATTAGTGCAGAAATGTCACAGGATTAGCTAACCACACTAATCGAGGGAAACTTGTATATGACTATATATATTTTTAAGCATTTACAGTATCTTAGTTATTTTCAACAAACATATATATTAGTATTAAAAGGCAGAAAACCAACATTAAAAATGCACAAATAATACACGAAAAAGCAGCAAACAGCTGTTTTGAATCCATGAGCAAGATTCTTCTTCAGTGCGACGAAGAGCAAAGCACAGCGTGCTAGAAAGAGCAAGACTGGGCAAAACGACAGAGAGGTATACCTGATGAGGGTAGAGTACATGCCAAAAGCAACCAATGAGAATAAAGCAGCATGAAACAACTGAGTGGACAAGTAGACATATCTATTGGAGAACAAAAAAAAGCCAAAAAAAGGGAAATTACATTAATGTTTTTCAAAGACTTGGAAAATCAGGAGTACTAGATAAGTCATTGACTAAGGAGTGAGAATCGTTAAAAATTCATCATCATTAAAATAACAGAATTAAAAATTCTCACTCCTTAGTCAATGACTTATTTAGTACTCTTGATTAAGTATTTGGAAAATATTAATGTAATTTCCTTTTTTTTGGCTTCCTTTTGTTCTCTGATAGATGTATTTACTTGTCCACTGAGTTGTTTCATGCAGCTTTCTTCTCTTGTTTCATGCTGCTTCTTGGTTGCTTTTGGCATGTTCTCTACCCTCATCAGGTACACCTCTGTCGTTTTGCCCAGTCTTACTCTTTCTAGCATGCTGTGCTGTGCTCTTTGTCACACTGAAGAAGAATCTTGCTGGTGTATTCAAAACAGCTGTTTGCTGCTCTTTTGTGTATTATTTTTTCATTTTTAATGTTTGTTTTCTGCCTTTTAATATTCTTGTACAAAGGTTTCATTTGCTATTTTATGTATATGTTATTGTTGAAATTATTATACAGTAGAAGATCTTTATAATGCAATTCTGTATAATGTAATTCTTTATATAACACACCACTTCTGAGATGTACACAATGAATTTTGCAGTTAAGAAGCACCTGCAATCCGCATTGTAGAATTGAAAAAGCTGGTAGACGGGAGGTTCTGGGTTCAAACCCCTGTCGCACTCGTTGACCTAACCATTCAGAGTTTTCCATGGTTTTCTCTGAACCTTGCCGTAAATATGGTTTAGGATCCCTTAGAAAGACCCCCCACGGAGGGCACTCCCCCTAGAGCCTATATTCCTCGAGTAATTCATCTTTATCTCCCGAATTAAGTTTTGTAATAAAAATGCTTCTATTATTCAATTAAAAAATTTGGAAATTAGTAATATAATAATTTGGTGCAGGCATATTTGGATCATGTTTATAATGTAATTTAACAATATGTCAAATGATCTATATTATGCAAAAATTTATAATCTGTACAACTTTTAGTCCCAAGGAATGTAATATAAAAATCTTCTACTGTATACTGATATGTTCCAGAACATATTTTGCCTTGTTAACAAGTTTTAATGATGTATGAGATGATCTATATAACGCAAAACTTTGCATTTTTAGATTTGCATTATAAAGATCTATTGTATATTGGAGCTGTTATGTATTTGATACTATAATTTTTTTTTTCACTCAAACCAATTAAAAATCAAATAAAATAAATAAATTGAGCAAAATGAAAATTTAAACATTTGTTTTGATACTACAGAAAAAAAAAAAATATTCTTTAAAGGAATTTTATTTCTGCTTTCTAAATTATTGCCTGTAAATATTTTCTTAAGTTTTGAAACAGATTAATGTTGTTTTTTCTAAAAAAAAAATTTTTTCAATGCTTTTTTGTTTAAAATAATATTTAAAATTTTTCTAACTTTTAGTTTTATTTGTTAAAACAGTATTTTATTGAATATTTATCAATAAATATTTTTAAATTTTATTTAATTAGTGAATGTTTTGCTCATTTATATTATATCCTACATATTAATTTTCTCATAAATAATATTTATTATCTATTTCAGAAAATTACAGATGCTTCATTTACAGCTGTAAAAATTCTATTAATAATGAAAATTATAGTACTAGGGGCAATATTTCTTCCAATATCTGATAATTGTGTTACTTTTGAAACCCCCACATTGGCATAAAATATAAAACTGAAAACTGTACTGGTAGTGATCAATTACACTATTGAGAATAGCTTGAGACAGGTATTTTCTTTTCTTTTTAATTTGCGTTGTAAGTATGTAGATGAATGGATGAAATGCCATCATATATACATAGTATCTGAAAGTAAAATAGATGCAGCAATGCATGTTGCTCATCTTATGACAAGGATGTATGGTTTGATTGGTTATACCAGTTTTCATTAACATACACAAAAGGCCCTTTTCAGGGCCATATAAATTTTGAATAAAAATACCTGCAGAACAAAGAGCTCTTTTTATTTCTTTGCCTAAATTGCTCCAGAGTCCTGTGATTCACAAATAGTGTTTCTGCCATGGTAAGTTAAAGAAAAGCTTTTGTTGTGGTGAGCTGTTGCATACAAATTATTGGTCAATATAAATAAACTAGAAAAAAGATTAGGGGTAATTTAAGCAATTCGATTGTCAAGTAAAAAAAATCTGAAAGAACTGTGATCATAAGTGAAATGTCATATAAAGGAAAATGCTCTAGATGCTATTTGTCCTGGTACAAAACTGGGAAATTATAAAAATTCCTCTTTCATGTTTCCTTTCATGTGAATTACCATTATTCTACAATGATTTTTTTCATTTAAAATCCTGGGAAAAAGTCATGCAATTTGTTACCAGATTCTAGGTAAAAAATGTTTTTGTTTTTACTTAATGTTTTTTGGCTTTTCTTTTACAGTTTTATCTACTTTTTTTTTGTAGATTTTTCTCACCAGGTGTCTACAGGTAAATCAGTACTTCTACGGAGATTTTAAGCCTCTTTTACAAAATTATTCATAAACAATGTCATTATTTCTTTAGTAATCCATGCTCATTTATTATATTTATATATGGCAGATAAGGTTCTTGTTTCAAAGTATGATGATATTTGTAAAATAGCAGCGATGCCGTGGATGCACTATAGTGCGTAAATTACGCGAAAAATAGGAGTTGGGACGCAAAAAAATAGTTCTTGCGCATCCCATGTGACGCGTAAATTCTTCAAAGAATCGCGAAATTCGTCCAAGGACCATGAAAAAACGGCTAGTTTCATCAAAGGATTGCTGAAAAAAAAAGCAAATTTTGTCAATGAATCGCGCAAAAAACGCGAATTTCATTGAAGGATTGCAAAAAAAAAATGCAAACTTTATCAAAGGGCCGCAGAAAAAAAAGACTCATTTCTTCGAAGGATCGCGAAAAAACTGCAAACTTCTTCGAAGGATCGCGAAGAAACTGCAAACTTCTTCGAAGGATCGCGAAAAAACTATAAACTTCTTCAAAAGATCGTCAAAAAACGGCAAATTTTGTCGATAGATCGTCAAAAAACACAAATTTTGTCGAAAGATCGTCAAAAACGCAAATTTTGTCGAAAGATCGTCAAAAAACAGCAAATTTTGTCGAAAGATCGTCAAAAAACAGCAAATTTTGTCGAAAGATCGTCAAAAAATGGCAAATTTCGTCGAAGGATCTCGAAAGAAACTGCAAATTTTGCCGAAAGATCTCGAAAAAACGGCAAACTTCGTTGAAGGATCACGATAAAACGGTAAATTCTGTCAAATCTCGAAAAAAACTGCAAATTTCGTCAAATCTAGAAAAAAAAACTAAATTTCGTCGCAAGATCTTAAAAAAACGGTAAATTTCGTCGAAAGATCTCGAAAAGAAGGTAAATTTCGTCAAAGAATCGAAAAAACAGCAAATTTCGTCAAAAGATCTCGAAAAAACGGTAAATTTCGTCGAAGAATAAAAACGGCAAATTTCGTCAAAAGAGCGTCAAAAACTGCAAATTTCATCGAAAGAGCATCAAAAACGACAAATTTTGTCGAAAGAGTGTCAAAAACGGCAAATTTTGTCGAAAGAGCATCAAAAATGGCACATTTTGTCAAAAGATCGTCAAAAAAGGCAAATTTCGTCGAAGGATCTCGAAAAAAACGGCAAATTTTGTCGAAAGATCTCGAAAAGTATAGCTGCAGATTCCCAAAATCTGGAAGGAGCCAGTGGCTCCTAAACACATAAAAACATTTTTTTTTTCCTCCATTAAATTTGGACAATGGGATATTGAATATTCCCACCATAATTGTATACAGTTTCTAGGAATAAATGTTTGCAATGTAAGGCCTGAATAATCTGTGAATAAACGATTCTCTAAAGTTTTTTATCTATAGATAACCCCCCCCCCCCCCAAAAAAAAAAAAAAAAAAAAAGGATTTTTTATAGCTGAAAATAAATGTTCAACGTAGGAATTTTCATAAGAAAATATGTCCATAAAAAACAAAATTAAAAATAAATACATATAAAAAAAAAATATGGAAAAGATTTATTTTCAAAAGAAAATAAATACTGGAAATAAAACCTAAAAAGGTTTTAGATTTTAATAAAAAACATTTAACAATTTCTGCCATTTTCAAGGATGATGGAGAAAAATCGAATACCATAAGCCTCATTGCAACTTTCGTTGCAAGGGGATTTTTTTAAGGATTTATTAATTAAAGAATTTTTAAAATCCATATGGAGACAAAAAAATTACAATTTTTGTGACCGATCGCCAATTTTCATGTTTTATTATCACAAGCCCTTGACAAAATTCACTTTTTTTTTCTTTCTGCAATCGATTGATGAACTTCGCGGTTTTTTCGCGACCGATTGATGAAATTTGCATTTTTTTTTTTGCTTCTCGAAATTCGCTCGCATTTGTTTTTTCTCCAAGACAAATTGAGGGAGGAGTTTTATTTCATCAGCAATTGATGAAATTCATGGTTTCATTTGGAGAGCGATTGACGAAATTTACAAAATTTTTCAGTGACCGATTTCACGAATTTCGCGACCGATTCACGAAATTTCAGATTTTTCTTCATTACTGATTGGCGAATTGATTTACGGAAATTAAAATAATAATAATAATAATAATTCGAGTTTTGCTAATTCGTGGAGGAATCGCATGCCAGTATCTATGTCTACATGTAAGAACATATCTGAAAAATCCCAGAGCTGTAGATTTAATGAGTAGGCCTAAAATTATTCTATTCTCGGCACGAATTTTACTGTGTCGCTGGCTAATTGTAATATACGATCGTTGCAGAGTTCATTCGCGACGCATATCAACATGATTTTTTTTTTCTGATTATGCAGACATTGAAGTTTTTTTAAAAGAAGAAAACGAGAAAGTTGCGAATCAGTGGAAATGTGGCATCCATGTTCAATCATATTTTTTAATTATGGACAATAGAAAAAAGAGCTAAATATCGCTGAATTATGGAGGACAATCCCCGAATTCATGTTAAAAAATAAAGCGGAAATCTGCCTTTCGGCGAAAAGGGGGTATCCATGTAAAACACCTGGCGACTTAGACATAGAAAGTTAGTCGCCAAAGCAAAAACTTTAGTCGCCACGTGGCGACTGGCGACCGTGAATCTGCACCTATATCGAAAAGACGGTAAATTTCGTCGAAGAATCGAAAAAACGGCAAATTTCGTCGAAAGAGCGTCAAGAACGGCAAATTTTGTCGAAAGAGCGTCAAAAATGGCACATTTTGTCAAAAGATCGTCAAAAAAGGCAAATTTCGTCGAAGAATCTCGAAAAAACGGCAAATTTTGCCAAAAGATCTCGAAAAAAGGCAAACTTTGTGGAAGGATCATGATAAAACGGCAAATTCTGTCGAAGAATCTCGAAAAAAACGGCAAATTTTGTCGAAAGATCTAGAAAAAAATTAAAGTTCGTCACAAGATCTAAAAAAACGGTAAATTTCGTCGAAAGATCTCGAAAAGACAGTAAATTTCGTCAAAGAATAGAAAAAATGGCAAATTTTGTTGAAAGATCATCAAAAAACGGCAAATTTTGTCGAAAGAGCGTCAAAAACGGCAAATTTTGTCGAAAGATCATCAAAAAACGGCGAATTTTATCGAAAAAGCGTCAAAAACGGCAAATTTTGTCGAAATATCATCAAAAACGGCAAATTTTGTCGAAAGATCGTCAAAAACGGCAAATTTTGTCGAAAGATTGTCAAAAAAATCAAATTTTGTTGAAGGATCTCGAAAAAATGGCAAATTTTGTCGAAAGATCTCAAAAAGATTAAATTTCATCGAAGAATCGAAAAAACAGCAAATTTTGTCAAAAGATCGTCAAAAATGGCATATTTTGTCGAAAAATCGTCAAAAAACGGCAAATTTCGTCGAAGAATCTTAAAAAAAAGGCAAATTTTGTCGAAAGATCTCGAAAAGACGGTAAATTTCGTCAAAGAATAAAAAAAATGGCAAATTTCGTCGAAAGATCTCGAAAAGACAGTAAATTTCATCAAAGAATAAAAAAAACGGCAAATTTCATCGAAAGATCTCGAAAAAACGGTAAATTTCGTCGAATAAAAAAAGGCAAATTTCGTCGAAAGATCTCGAAAAAATGGTAAATTTCGTCGAAGAATTAAAAAAACGGCAAATTTCGTCGATAGATCTCGAAAAAAGGGAAACTTTGTAGAAGGATCATGAAAAAATGGCGAATTTTGTCTAAAAATCTCGAAAAAACGGCAATTTTCGTCGAAAGATTTTTAAAAAAAACCCGGCAAATTTCGTCGAAGAATCTAGAAAAAACAGCAAATTTCGTCGACAGATCTAAAAAAAATTGTAAATTTCGTCGAAATATCTTGATAAAATGGCGAATTCTGTCGAAGGATCTCGAAAAAACGGCAAACTTCGTCGAAGGATCTAAAAAAAAAAACCGACAAATTTCATCGAAGGATTGCGGAAAAATCAGTAAATTATGTTGAAGGATCTTGAAAAAACAGCAAATTTCGTCGAAGGATTGCAGAAAAAACACTAATTTCGTCCAAAGGCCAAGGAAAAAATGCGAAATTTACTCAGCCTGAAATTGACTCGAATCAAAAGCTGAATTAATCCGACCTACAACAACAAAAATAGTGCTTAGAGAGAGGGGATTCCCCCCCCCCCCTCCGCCCCTTTGCTGTAACATAACCTTTCAAAAAATTTGCTGTGAATTTCAGAAAATATTTTTTAAAATTCAGAATCACTCCTGAAGTCCTTTTCAAAGAAAATGTTTGATTCCAACACTGATCTATGCTGACAAATAATCCAATGGGAAGTTTAATCAAAGCATCCATTCATTCAATAAAAAGTGCCTTTTTACTCAACAAAAGTGTTCTTTTATCCAACAAAAATGTCCTTTTCAATAAATCCGTCCTCCCCCTTTTAAAAAGAAATGCAAATATTAGTGATACTTGTTATCTTCTACACTCAAATAATCATTATTTTATAATTAAGCATTTACATTAAAAAAGGGTAAAGAAAATTTCTCTTAATAGTTAAAAAAAAAAAACTTATTTGATTGGGAAATACTGGTTTTAATTATTCATTATTTAATTATCAAAACAATAACTATTGCATTTCTCTTTTCCAAATAAACAAGTTCACTTGTTCCTTTAAAATATGAATTTGAATTATTATGAATAGGGCTTTTATATAAAAAGGACCTAGATATTTGAAAATCCTGGGTCCCTGTGACCCACGATTTTTAGGATCCAGTGACATCACTGAAATAGTATGTTTATAAACTGTTGATTTGCAAGCATCGGTGGCAGATTTTGTTTAGAAAAACCAAAGACTGACTTGCACCAGCGACTGAGCAGATTCTTTAAGTCTGTGGATTTTTAAGTCTTATGTAGTAATTTTATTCATTTTACATAGGGGAATGGATGTGTCCTGTGTCTGAAAGTTCGAAGCTTGGTGATAGAAAGCAACAAGAACATGAATTTGACAGTGAGCCCAAAGGGGATCCTGAAATGGCTCCATTATATCTCCAACAATTGTTACCTGTGTTTTGCCAATTATATCAAAGATCTATGGTAAGATCTGTAAGGTAAGCAAGTTGAGTAACCTCTAAAACAGTGTTTTCCAGTTTACATCTATTTTCCGATTAATTTGTAAACACAGGTTAGAACATCTAAAATTAATTTTCAAAAGTTTTCTTGAAAGGGAAAGATGTTGAAAAATGAATGTGTTGAAGTTTTATTGGATTTACGTACAATTGCACATTTTTTCTTGACTTTACCATGAGATTTCAGAAACAGTATGATTCTTTTTAACAAAAATTTCTGCAATTCAAATAAGGAATTGCATGCAGTAGCTCATTTTGTTATATAGTTGTAAATATCCCTAATTTTTTTAAACTTGTTTTTTATATGCACTGCCTATATTTTAAGCAAATAGAGCAGCTGTGAGAAAGTGGGCCTGTTAATGTCCGTTTTGACTTGTTAATGTTAAAAATATGACAATTTTGTTTTAGTAATTTGTACATATTTGTAGTAGGGAGTAAAAAAAAAAAAAAAAAAAGCGAAAATTATTTTCATATAAAAGTCAACATTTTAAATAATTATTGCAGTTACTACTTGGTTTTTAACATTGAAATACACTACATAAACACACTTAATGACAGCGTAGTCACTTTGTTTTCTTGAAGATAGGATTTTTGATTCAAAACATTTTTATTTCTAAGCAGAGCAGAAACAAAGCATCTGAGAGCAGAAAAAGAGTGCTAGTCTAAAGACAGGCATACCCCTTAAAACATGTAATCAAGTGATGAAACGTTTTGAATAGAATGAAGGCATTTATTTAAGGAATAAATAATAGAACACATTTCATGCTAATGATCAATGTTGTATGATGAAATTTGTAGCTCTTTATCCAAAATACAGACTGAAAATTATTGCAAATGTAAACTTTATAATTTAGACTTTTGATGGACTATTGATAGACTTCTGAAAGATGCTGGTTATTTTAAATGGGCCCTTCAAAAAGAACCAAACAATAAAAATTTCTTGAAAATTATAGAATTTAACGTTTTAATGGCACCTAAACTTCCAAGAATTATTCCATATTATAATTTAGTGAGTTATCAGTAAATATAATTCTTTCAAAAGAGGATCCAAACAGTATTATGGGATGGAAACTCATTATTGTGGATTTATGGAATAATGTGTCCCATTACCTGTTAGTTTTTTTTTCTTCTTCTTACTTAGTGTGAAAAGACTATTACAAGAGTGTATTTTCCAAAATGGTGAAAAAAAAAGAGATTAATTTTCTAAATTTATTATCATTCATTTTTTTTTTTGGAGTTTCTTGAATAAAATAATGTAAGCATTGTTATAATAAATGTGTTTTGTAACACAGTTATTTTTGTTTGCCAATTTTCTTCTCCCTACTATATATCTTGGCAATGCATCTGATAATTATAAAATTGTTTAAAGTTTACCTCTTAAAATTTTGTGATTAGTTTTGTTTATAAAGTGTATGCAATTTTAACATTTCATTGAATTCCAAATTTTTATATTTTTAGAAAAGCAAGTCTTAATCTGATACGCAAGATGATTCATTATATAAGTCCAAGCTTATTAAATGAGTTTTCTAATTCTGATGTTAGCTCTAAAAATTTTGCTACACTTTTGACGGAAGTAATTTCAAGTGTTTTAGATAGTGAAGTAGGTATAATCCTTTTTGGATTTTATAATTTGTTGCAGTTTGATACCCAATATTTATGTCAAATATAGTTTAATGTTTGTCACATAATACTACACAACTTTGAAAAGTTGTCCTTACAACATCAACTCATTCTTTATTTTTTTACGAATTTACGAATTATGTGCTTGAAAAAATATATAATTTTCCACTCTTAAAGGAAGATTCTCCTTTGTTAGGCCAAAAAGTTGGTGTTAAAGAAAGTTTTCTCAGTAAAAGATCGGTAAAATGAAACTTTTTTACAAAACAGTTTTTTCCTATTTATTTATTTTGACAATTTTTTGTGTGTAAGATAAAAAAAATTAGTGCCAGTATCTTTATTTTAAAATGCATGTGTGTTGTGGGAACAATTTTGTGCCCACTACAAAATGCTGCCCACTACGATGTTTTGTGCCTCGTAGGGTCATTGGAAATGATGCTGGTTATGAAGTTACTTAAATTTGCCATGATCTTCTTTTCATTGAAATTGATCCTCTGAAAACAAAATGCCATTTGATTAAAAATCAACCAATAGATTTCGTGTTTTTTTTTCCTTCCCAACTTTAAAGTCTTAAAAATATATAGCACTTAATTTTTTAACAAAGTAGATTCATAACCAACCCCTCCCCCAAATAAAAGGATTATCTTCAAACTCAGCAAAGCCTTTGATGAATGTTGAAATGCTTTTTTGTTGTTGTTCTCTTGAGTAACTCTGTTGTAAATCATTTGTTATATTATTCAATCTTGCTTTTTCAAAGGTAAGGAGAAAAAAATTTAGACTTTTTTGCCAAAAATTTAATTGTAAAAGCATGCTTCTGAAAAAATAGTTTTTTTGTATGTGTTACTGAATTTTATTGTTGCAGATTTCCGGAAGTCTACTGTAGGGGTGCACAACCTTTTTAAGCTTACAAAAATGACTGGGTTGTCGAGGAGGTGTGACCGGGGGGGGGGGATCAGATTTAAAAAAAAATAAATTTCGGAAGGGTAGATTTAGCACCCTAGGTTCCTTCCTTCCAGTCAACGTATTCAGTTCTGTTGGCAATGATATATCAACAGTTTATGTTTGTATTTATACAAGAGATACAGCTAAGATTATTTTCAAAGAGTGAAAAATACTCCTTGACTTTATTTGAAGGAATAAATTTAGCTTTAAAGATTGCCAGTGCCGAAAAAAAATTCTGCTTTCATGAATGAAGGTAGAGAGGGGGGGGGGGGGTTAAGCCTAAAATTTCATAAAAATTGCTAATTTTAAAAGGAGGGTTAGCTCCCTATACTCAACCACCTCGTTAGTCAGCATAACCCAATTCAGTTGGAAAGAATGGAAAAAACTTGCATATTTTTTCCATGCGCGATTGACAATATTCATAGTTTTTTCCTAGTGATTGACTTCACGACTATTACGCACACGTTCGGCGAAATTTGCGATTTATACGCACCCGATCGGCAAAATTTGCGATTTATACACAACCAATTGGCAAAATTTGCGATTCATATGCGCCCGATCGGCGAAATTTGCAAATTTTTTCATATCTCATCAGCGAAATTTAAAACTTTTTGCACCTGATTGGCAAAATTAGCGATTTTTACGTGCCCAATCAGCAAAATTCGCGATTTTTACACAGATGATCAGTGAAATTTGCAATTTACACGCACCCGATCGGCAAAATTCATGATTTTTACGGGCCTGATCGGCAAAATTCATGATTTTTACGGGCCTGATCGGCAAAATTCATGATTTTTACGCACGTGAGCGACAAAATTAGCGATTTATACGCACCCTATGGGCAGAATTCGCGATTTTTACGGGCCCGATCGGCAAAATTCACGACTTTCATGCAGGTGATTGGCAAAATTCACGATTTTTACGCAGGCGATCGGCAAAATTCACGATTTTTACGCAGGCGATCGGCAAAATTCACGATTTTTACGCAGGCGATTGGCAAAATTCACGATTTTTACGCAGGCGATCGGCAAAATTCACGATTTTTACGCAGGCGACCGACAAAATTCACGATTTTTACGCTGGCGATCGGCAAAATTCACGATTTATATGCACTCGATCGACAAAATTCACGATTTTTACGCTGGCGATCGGCAAAATTCACGATTTATATGCACTCGATCGGCAAAATTCATGATTTTTTACGCAACCGATGGGCGAAATTTGGCAAAATTCGTGATTTTTTCGCATCCGGTCAGTGAAATCGATCCGTGGGCCACCAGTAATCCGATCGCGGGCCACAGGTTGTGCACCCCTAGTCTACTGTATCATGCATAAGGAATAAATAAAATAATTAGTCATTTTTAAAAACTTTATTGGTTAACACTGTATACAAATTTTCCAAAATGCTTGCTTTATTGAAACTGTCTTGGATATTTTTGAAAACTGCCTGTTATTAAATTTGGGATAGTTAGAAACAGTGACTATAAACAAAACTATAACCAAAACAACTATAAACAAACTATAAACAAAATATTATGGTGAAAAGAAACTTAATTTTTTTTTCAGTTATTGCCTTCTATCTTGATTTTCTTTTGCAATAGCCTGATGTTATAATTTGAACTCTTTTAGGAAGAGGAAGATATTTTATTGCAAACTCTGAATATTATTCATGATTTGATGCTTAAAGGTAGAGAGATATACCTGGATCATTTTGCTCGCTTGGGTGTTTTTACCAAAGTTCTTGCATTAGCTGGTCCAACAGATAGTGACGAAGAAAACAAAAAAATAGAAGATGGGGTATGTATTGCTTATTCAATTGTTATCTTCAGAATTTCATCACCTTTTACAATTTGTCATTTGTCAATTATGTCATTTGTCAATTATGTCATTTTCACAATTATGTCATTTTGAAGTTTTACTAAAACTAAAAAGCTAAATTCCCTGACCCTAAACTCTGTTAAGGATCATGGCCGGCTGTATAAATAATAGTGTTCACCAGACTTGTATAAAACCAAAAACTTTCTGCGCTCATAAATAACAGGTCAAAAACTATCTGCAAATTAATTTAATGTTTAATAAAATTACATGTTATATTATTTTGATGATATGAACTATAAACAATAGTTTAAAATAATTACAATTTAAAATTAATATTAAAGAATAATTATTTTGGTTAAAAAAATAATAAAGCTAAAAATCCCTGATAGTAAGAGATGAAGTCTTATCAAATATTTTGTCAATGCATTTAGAAACAGCCCAATCCTTAATATTCCAAGTGTCTCATGTCACAACAAAGTTTTGCATCTTTAAACTGATTGCATCTTTAACTATTTAAATGCTTTTTATGCGTAAACAGTAAATAAATCGTAAATAAATTGGGGAATATATATATTTTTTTTTTTATATCTCGAAAGAAAAAAAAAATTAATTAAAAAAAAAAAAAGAATTTTTTCTGCAAAGTTCTGAATTTTGCAGAAAATTTTCTGCGCATGGCGTGCGCGCGTGCGTCTATATTATACAACTCTGGTGTTCACTCTAAGAAAAAAAGTCCAGGGTGCAAATTGCCTGTATACTGTATGGATAAATCAGAAAAGAACCTAAGACATTGCTCATATGGTGTATGGGCAAATCATGGGGTTAATGAAGAAATCAATGCATTGGAAATGAATAAAAGAAGAGAGCAAATGAAATGAAAACAGAAAAACGTTATATTTTCTATTTACTTTTTAAAATTTATGTAAAATATGTAGAAACCAAAGAGAAGTGAGATAAAATTGTAAAAAACTACTAGTCTAGAAAATCATAAAAATAGTAAATTCCATTAATCAGTCATGAAAGTTATAAAAAAAAGTCCTGATCTTTGCCAATCTGTCATAAAAGTTGTGAATTTCAACAAATGGTTGAAATGTTGCTCGAAAGCTTACACTGTCAATTTTTCTCCATTCAGAGCATTAATGTCAGCATTAATCTTAAGTTTATTTTTATTAAAATTCCCAAGAGGAAATAAACTAAATTTCTTGCTTATTTGTTTTATTTTTCTAGGCACCTTTTTCGTCATGGTAAATGAATGATTAAATTTATCACTGATCTCATTGAATCTGCTACTGTTTTATCTCAATGTATTAAAAATATTCTTTAATAAAATTAAATATTCTTTAATAAAATTTTGTACTAATGATGCCTTGTGATTGCTTGGCAAAATGTTTATAAGTTTCTTAATTGTCTCTTTTAATGTTTTTCTGTATATTTTAAAATTTGTTTAAGTGTCTTCATGTCTGTCTGCTTTTGCTTAATTTTGTTAAAGTCATATAGTTTTTTAAATTCAGATGTTAAATGTATTTGTACTGTAGTTAAAAATATTCTCTCACTAAAAAAATATGTTTACATTAAAGAAAGTATTTATTTCCATTCACCATGTATAACATTAAAAATGTTGAAAATAATAGTTTTGAGATTTTTTTTAAACCTTTGCTGCACTTAATTTAACATAAAAAAAACACTTTAAACTTAATAATGAGACTCAGGCATACCTACAATGGATTTCAAAAAGTATATAGTTTATGATTTTCTTATTGTATTATCCTTTAAAAAAAAAAAAAATGTTATTTTATCAATGTTTCACATATTATGTGTGTTTCTTTTAAGAATTAGCTCAAAATATCATTTATCTGTTATTAAAAAAACTTTTATTTATTTGATTAAAAAAAATTGGTTGAAATATTGTATCACTATGTCCTGGGGTCCACGCAGACACCTAGCACTTTCAACAAGTTGTCAAATAAATCTATCACTTACTGAGTAGTTTCAGCCGGTGACATCTCATCATAATGTTTGTAACACACGGTAGAAATTAAACTGTACAAATATAAGTGGTACTTGTTTTTTTTTTTTTTTTTTTTTGAAAAATAGATAGCATATTTGTCCTGGGCAACAACAGGGCATGTTTTGATAGGACATAGTGATAGGGTTAAACAATATTTCGAACTATTTTCAGGTATTGCCATTTTCAAGTTATTTCTACATAATAGTTTATAACTAAACAATAAAAGCACAAGCATCCTGGTTGTAACATTCTTCAGGCTTTAAAACAGTCATTTTAATCTTATTCTGTGATTGATTGATTAACAAGATGCAGTTTAAATTAAAATTTTTCATTTATGGCTTTAGGAAGAAGACTTTTTAATAGAAGATGCTAAAGAAATTCTGTTAGGTAAGCCATATCATTGGCGTGACTGGAGCATTGTTCGTGGTAGAGATTGTTTGTATTTATGGAGTGATGCAGCTGCTTTAGAATTATCTAATGGCAGCAATGGATGGTTCCGCTTTATTCTTGATGGAAAATTAGCAACTATGTATTCAAGTGGCAGTCCTGAAAATGGATCAGATAGTTCAGGTATTTGTAAGATGTTTTTTGCCTTATAATGTTTGAATAGAAATTAATCTCAATTTTGTTTTTAATTTGTTTTAAGGGTAAAACAGTTTTAAAGAAATAGCTCAAAATGTTATCTGTTATTTTAAAAAACCTTATTTTATTTAAAAAAATGCTTGAAATGTTGCCTGCTTAAACAACAAATTAAGATTAAATGTTGCTATTGCTAAAATGTTTAAATGATAGACTTTCACTAGAATTTGCAATTAAATAGATTTAAGGGGGTGGGGGGATTCTTCACATTTTATAAAAGTAAAAGTTATTCAAAAATTATGGTGCAATTCTGACAGTTGGGGATTAAAATTAAGTGATATAAATAATATACCACTGTCCTTTGAAGGGTTAAAATCAGTTTTTGTAATGTAATAATTGTACTATCCTGCTTAAAAAAAAAGTTATCACTCCTTAATACTATATAAAAAAATTCATTGGTACCAATCATCGGCAAATAATGTATGTTATTAAATGTTATTCATGAATTTTGCTTCTGAATAATCTACATTTTAAAAATTGTATGGTTTGATTTTTTTAAATGGTAACACCCACCTTTGACATTATATTTGAAGTTCCTTCGATCAAGGCAGTCTTGGAAAAAGGCATAATTTATATACTTATATGATACTAATATTATGTATAATTCGCTTTATATGAAAGAAAATCCTACAAAATGCTTTTGGATAGTTTCTATGATTTTTTTTCGGTGAATTTTTTGATAACAGAAGACAGTCCACTTAGACCAGCCATACTCAACCTGCGGCCCGCGGGCGGCATGTGGCCCGACAACCTTTTGTGTGCGGCCCGAGGTACATAGTCATTAATCCATATTTATAAAATTAACTGAGATGTGCATAAAATGTACTTAAGACCTTCATTGTTGTTTATATTTTTTCATAAGAAAACGAAATCTGTCCTGTCATTTCTAATTAATTTTAAATTATGTTAAAACATCTTAAATGCAGTTTCCTTAGTCAAAAGTTCTTTTTGCATGTAGTCCTTTTTGTGTTACGTTACACTGGTGTATACATTCTTAATCTTCAACACTAATCAAATTAACTATTCTAAATTAGTTATATATATATAAATTTGCACTATATATTTTTAAAATAAAAAAAATAAAAAATAAAAAGTTTTTGCATTGAGCAAAAGACTGATAGAAGAGATAGATAAGAAAAAATCCCACTTTTTCTTTAGAATTTGTATATTCTGCATTGTTATATTATTTGGTTTTATGGCTATGGCCCTGTATATAGCTAATACTTCTTTTTAGGGTTGAACGTTTGTTGCAAAATTACTGGCATCAAACAATTTGTACACCATTATTTCAAACTTTGTGGCTTATTTCTACAACATTTGCAGTAAAAATATACTACTTATAGTTTATTGTTTGGAAAAAGTGGTGTTAAAATGTTTTGGTAACATTTCTTCGGCGAAAAACGTTCAACCCTACTGATAATGCTAACTTTGTTATATTGCTTTTTTATACTACCTATATTATCTTACTATTTTAGTTACCATTTTTAAGTGTGTTGCGGCCCGCACAACATCGCAAACCTTTGTTTGTGGCCCGATAGAAAAAAAGGTTGAGTATGGCTGACTTAGACCATAAAACTGAAAAAATCCTCTATATCTCAAAACTAATGATCCAAATGAGCTTGTAAACTTCTAACTCTATGAAGATTTAAGATAAAGTATATAAACTAACCTTCTCTGGGCTGCCTCTATCCAAGTAACTCAAATAGGGTGGCTATTTGAGTAAATTTAAAGTTGGTGCAATTTTTAATATGTAGATGTTTATCAAAGCATAATTTATGCATATCATTAATTGGTAGATGTCAGCCGAGTCATTTTTAGCAGAATTAGTAGAGGGTAATAACTTTTTCCCCCAGGACTGTAGTTTATTTTAAATGAAAATTTGATTTATTGTTTCTATTAATATAAATCTTTAACATATTTATTAAAGGGAGTATTTGGTCTTTCATAGAAAATAGAGGAGAATTTCTAGAAAAACTGCAGAGGGCTCGAAGTCAAGTGAAAACAGGATCTCCTAGTCAACCCATATTATCTGCTCCTGGTGCTACACGTTTGGTAGTTGGAAATTGGTCATTATTCTGTAAAAGAGATGGTGAAATAAGTATACATAATTCTGATGGTCAACAGGTCAGTGAATATAATTTTTTAATCCCATTTACCACATCTATTTTAATTGTTAAAATTTTGCCTGTTACAACTGAGATTTATTTCTTATAGCAAACAACTGTGTTAAAAGAAGATTTGCCTGGATTTATATTTGAATCAAATCGTGGAACTAAACACTCATTTACTGCTGAAACATCTTTAGGACCTGAATTTGCTGCAGGTTGGGCAGGAAAAAGAGGAAAACGCTTAAAATCCAAATTAGAAGCCTTAAAACAAAAGGTATAGTCATTTGTTTTTATTTTAGAAGGCTGTTGAAATTATAATGCATAAGCTGAAATGATGATGTTTTTTGAATGTTTGTGTATTTGTAGAGTACAAATCAGTCTTTGTTTTCTTTCCTTCATTTTCATCCAAGTATCCCTTTTTCTGTATTTTGACATTGTCTAGTCTTTTTTTTTAATCTCCTGTAAATCTCATTAGGTAAAAGGCACGTATAGTCGTGGGAAAAAAAAAATCCACCCCATGCTATTTTATCACCAAATTGTTGCAGAGTGATGTAAGAGATACCATTCTACCTAGAATAGTGTCTACTTTCTGAATGTGAATGCACTTTTTTAACAGGGTCTCCTACATATTAAGTATTGTACCAACTTTCATTTTTCAAATGGTAACATTCACTTTTAACACACCATTAGAGTTACGTGGATCACAATGATACAGAAAAGGTGTAGTTTATGTACTTCATAGAGTACCATAAACTGGGGTTACTTTATCATGTTTCGGACGTAGTTTTGTACATAACTTTTTTTATTCTTCGAATTAGAGTCTAAAAAAATTACAGGCATATAGACCTAACGACTCCCTTGAACATCAAAGCAGATTCAAATGTATACAAGAAGTATTGTAAGGAAAAAATAAATAAATAATGGGATGACAAAGTTACGCTGGGTTTAGGGTAACGTCACACATGCAACACCATATCCAATCAATTCTATGGTTGTATTTTCCCCACAAGCATCTACAAATGCTACTTTTATTGGAATCTGATTTTTTTCCTTAAATATCTTTTTTGCTTGGCATCTTCTTTTTGACTTGCAGCTATAGGTTTTTCTTCCTTACTACTTTTTACCAGTCTAGTCTTTTGTCGGGATGTGGGCGGTTGTACGTCTTCACAGCCTGATATTTCTGGAGTCGTCTTGTCAGTATTCGTGACACCTGCCTTTACAGTAACAGAAACTTTTGCCTCCTTCTATCTTTTTTTCTTGTTTTCTTTTTGTTGCAGTCTCTGTCACCATGCTGTGTTCTTGCAGCAATTCAACTAAACTTGCATCCAGTGCTCGGCCAATTTGTTCTTCCTGCACAGTGGTATTATTGAATCTTTTTAGAACTTCTTGTGGGTTGCAGTAGAATCAGTTGCCCGAAAACCAGATACATAATTTGGTGAAGCTATATGAGAAATGTGTGCCCAAAGCCTACTGAGTAATGTGGGAAAATGCTCCTTTGGAATGGATCCCGAGTAGTGACTTTCTTTTTGCCAACTCTCTAGAATTAAATGCCATTTCTTCTTCATATGTCTAAACCATTCATGGTCAAGGCACGTCCATTTTTTTTTCTTCTAAGAAGCTGTACTTGGATGTATTCCGTATCTTTGTAAGTGGCCAAGCTTTTCAGAAGGTAAAAATTTAGCAGAAATACTATGAAACTGCTTTCCCCCTCTGTGAAGTATCGCCTAGTAATGAATAGTCTAGCGAATTCTATTGTCCAACGTGTCCAGCGGGTCTGGCTTTATTTAAAAAATTCATTTTCCCTCGGTGATAGATTGCCCATCTGACAAAATCCCCTGAACTTAATCTCTAATCCCCTTACAAAAAACTCATTCTACATTTGATGTGCAAACATCGCTTTAAAAGCAGGTGACTACCTATTCACATTGAAATGAACAACAATGAAAACATATTTTCGAGTTTATTTTAAAAGTTATAAAACAATAAATTATAAATTGTTTTGTAAATAACTTGCTGTATTAAATGAATTACTATCTAAGGTGTTAATATTTTATTCCAGTAAGGGGATTTAACGAAACAAACAATAGTACTCATTCCTCGAACATAAATGAATTAATTATTAATTATATCATCCCTGTAAATATAAGCTAACACAGCAAAATCTTTTATGATACCAGATAGTTAAATGCAGATATAGACTTATTTTTTTTCTTTATTATTAAATCAAATCTACAAGGAATGATTCTTTATGTAATGCTTTAGTTTGAAAACTTTCTAAGTAGATAATTTTAAAAGATTAGGAAAATGTAATTATTAAAAAAAGAAAAAGCACGGTTTCAAAACTACTTTATCGATACCAGGAATATAACAAAATTAATTTTTAAAAATTATAATCTTCAGATCTAAAAATATCAGCTAAAATGGGACAATTTTTGACTTTATATCAAGTATACTTAAATTTAGATATGGATTATTTTGTTTTATCAAATGAAACATATAAAGCATATATCATAAGTAAAGACTTTCTAACAGACTTCATGCTCTAAAAGAAATACGAAAAATATAGTTATTATGTATAAACTAACAAAAGAATAACTTCATACTATGTTTTGCCACTAAAAATATGAGACAAAGACTGTAACAAAGTTAATTAATATTTAAATGTTATAATTTTCATATCTGAACCTTTTTAAACACATATATATGTATAAAAGCTGATCTGATACCATACCAAAATGCTGTAATTAATCGTTCTAATTAATATTTTTGATATGATATCACATATTAATGAAGTTCAATTATGGATGTAATGTTGTTATGCATAAGTTTGTAAATAGATATCAAATTAATGGTGAATTTTCATTGGTTTAAATTATTATATCGTATAAAATAAAAAATACTTCTTTAAAATATGATTTGTAAAATAATTTTAGAACAAATTATTTTATTTTTTATATATATACTTCAATTTCTTTCTTTTTCTTTTTCTTTCTTTCTTCTTTTTTTTTTTTTTTTTTTCCTTTAACAACTCATTTTGTATCTTCAGAATAATAAACCTGTTCAGGCATACCAATCAACACAAACATTTATTAGTTAAAAGAAACCTAAACATGTCATAAATTGCTACATGTTATTCAGAATTTCGTGAAAAGTGCTGTACCTTAATTTTCTGAATAAGTATGGATGCAATATTCCTTTAAAAGAATTTTAATTGTAGAATAATGTTGTTAAAGGCTGTATTCAATCTCAAACTGGATGCTTTCTGACACATTTTTAAATTAACTTTTGTTCACAAACGTGACAGATTGGCAGATGCTTTTGTTAAAAAATTATGTAATCTGTTTTTTCAGTTTTTTGCTAGACAAAATAATTTTCAGAAAATCACATCAAATTTCCAGACGCGATAGCGTAGGAAAGGAAAAAAACTGCTGCCATGAGACAAAAATCGCTTGTAACTCAAAATGCCATGGAAAATGGCGGAAATTTAAACTGAAAAAAAAACTCTGTTCGATTACATATCACTTTAAAAATCATACTTTCAAGTCTCATGCTTTTATGTTTAAAAAACAGCTAGAAAATGTATCAGCATTGTTGAGCGAAAAAGTTTCAGAACTTTTCATATTTAAATTGATATATTTAAATTTATATTAAAGGTAAAGCCATAAATTTTTGTACAATATTTTTCAGTTAAGTAGTCTTTAAATTGGTTTCAGGATTTTTTATTTCAAAAGAAAATTTGTAAAACCTGATCGCTGAAGTAAAAATTATTCATGAAAAAGAACACTTGTTTTAAAAATTAGTAATTTTTAAAAAATAAATATTTTTGTAAATTCCTTATTCAAATTAATATTTATAATTTCCATATCAAATGAAAAAAAAGAAACATTCAAAAATGATTTTAGAAGATAGAATATTTTAGTTGATATATCAGACATTTAACACAACTAAAATTAAAAAATATTTTTTTAAAAGAATTTAAATTTAAAAGGGAATACATATATAAATTTATATTTAAAAAAATAATAAAATTAAAAATAAAAATTTTTAAAAATATAAAGCAAAATTAAATTTATAAACATTTTGTTTTCCAATCTTCACCTTTTTTTCCCCCTTAAAAATATAGCTATAGAATTTTCTCAAAGTTTAAAAAAGAATGGAATAAAATATTAACCAGAAAACTTTTTGTCTTGAAATTTCTTAGAATGAAACCTATCTATATCAATACTTTTTTCTGGGCCCTTCAATATCATCATAGACAGGTTTCATTGTATTATTTTGTAAGTTGTTGTAAAATTTGAATAAAATTTGAGTAACAATCGTACATCAGAAAATAATTTTTGAAGCGTAATATTAATTTGGGAATTATTATTTGAGATTTTTATTATTAACACATTAAAAGTGCTGGAAGTAAAAAAGAAAAAAAAATATTTTAGTTATTTAATATTATAGTTAAATAAAAAAAAAAAAAAAAATGTTGTTTAAAAAAAAGAAGGAAATAATATGTATATATTCAATAAAAGAGCAATTTAAATGAACCTAATATGGCAAATTATTTAAAATAATAATTATTATTATAATGAATTAGAATCTTATGGACAAGAATGATAAAATATATGTATATATAAGTAAGCAATGATATTCTATGAAGTTGCCTCGTTTGAACTGTCTGTTTTGAAATACAATGTCATTCTTAACCATTTACAGAGAATGAAAATCAAGGCTTTCGACTGAAATACAAATATTCTAGATGACAAATGGTCTACTTATTATACGCCTATTGTGTAGTAAGAAGAAAGAGGTGCCGATAAACACCTTCTTCACCTCCCAGTCTGGTAGAAAGGGGAAAAGAACAAACGCATATAGACGGTCTTGACCATTTAGAAGTAAAAAATGCTGACCGTTTATAAGCGGTCATAACCATTTAGAAGTAAAAAATGCTAACCGTCTATAAGCGGTCATAACCATTTAGAAGTAAAAAAGTGTGACCACGTATACGCGTTCATGACCATGAATGGGTTAAATACCGCCACATCTAATGGTTGCATTAGATGTGTGGCATTTGTGGGAAAAGGAGTCATATAAATATCATGTTCTTCAGCAGCTTGGATGACACTTGGAGCAAAATGGCTGGCAATGTTATCACCTACAACAATAACCTTTTTTCCAGGTTCTCTAGTTCAAATGACATGTGGAAGTAGAATTTTGAAAACCCAAACCTCAAACAGATATACATCGAACCAACCGCTCGGACTATTTCGGTAAACAATTCCTGGTGAACTGCCCTGGCACCAATTTTTGTACACATTTCCGGCTTTATTGGTGACAACAAAACTTCACTGGTGCTTCCACAAACCATTATGCTTATGGTTGGTCTGGAAAAATTTTGAACACATTCCACTCTTTTACAGTTGCATGGTACAATGACCTTTCAAGCTCCAGGGTCATCTGTAACATTCGTTTTGTCATAATTATACATATGATCTTCATTGCACTCTGATAAAACTGAGCGATATTTAAAAAAAAAAACTAAGAACATCATCTTGGTCAGCAGAGGAATTGTTTAATATTACATGCTATTCTCACTGATAAAGCGTTTCTTGAATGAAAGAATTGATCATATCTGTGACCTGGAGTGTTGTTAGTCAATATAAGGATATTAACACCCTTCCAGTCAAGGTATTTTTTAATTATCATCTTGACATCGTGCTTGGTTAAGGGAAAACCTGTGTCAGCCACGACTCCCAAAGTCTTTGAAATCAACTGCTCTTCTTCATGAGTAAGGATTGTCAGATGACCCATGGTGTGTCTTCCAAGGCACTTATTGACAAGAGTATTACGTGGTATTTGGAATGTTGCAGCAGCTAGTTTTTTACTTATGCCATTATTGACAGCTTCCACTGTATTTGTCACATTCTCTTCAGTGTAATTGTGATAATGCTGGGCACCTGGTGTTTTTTCGTAGGTCTTCATTTTTCACTTACTGCTTAAGACCTGTAAGAAAAGTGAGAATTCATCACAGAAATATATATAAAACAATAATAAAGCCATCTGTCCACGAGGTGACAAAGTTACCCCGGGATGTCAAAGTAGCCCCAGTTTACGGTATATTATGAGTATAGAGCTCTGCATATCATGTATCCTCACAGAGTTAGAAGAGGTCAAAGTTTGAGGATGCTAATATGAAATGAATGTGACAAACTTTAATTTATACCTTCTCAAAAATCATTTGATGCAAATTTTCTTTTTTAATAAAAGGTAATGAATAAACCCAAACATATTCCAGATACATTTTTATCATGAAAACTAACAAATTTAAAATATATATGAACAAACAATTACCAAATATAAATGAAATTTATTTTTTGTTTTCCTGTGTGAACTTGTACTCAAGTTAAAAATAGGTAGGCAGGACTGCACAATTTTTTTTATTTATAACGACTCCTGGCAAGAAATAGTGTAACTAAATTTAAATAAATAGATTTTTTTTATGTTTTACTGCACATTTAAAAGTCCCTCAGGACTTGGGTGCGGCGATTCAGATGTCCTGATGGTCGGCACCTAGTGGCGCAGTTCAGTTTTATACAGATTCAACACAATTTTTATAGCAATCCCTGGTAGATAATAACATAACTAAATTCAGCAATTTAAGAAATTTGGGTTTCAGTGTACTCATTCATAATGGACTTAGATCCAGCAAAGTGATGGGGGCAATCTTTTTTGACATGCAAAAGGCTTTATGTCTGGCATGAATTTTTTTAAAGTCTGGCATGTTGCTCTCTTCTTTAAACTTATTGAAATTGCCATACCTGGTCAACTCATTAAAATCTATGCCGACTACTTTAAAGATAGGTCCTTTGTCGTAAGAACTGGAAATTCCTTTTTTTTTTTTAACCCTAAACATTTTCTTAGCTCTGTAGTTCTATGCCTTAAAGCTCACTGAGTGTTCCAAATCTTTTCGCCATCTGTGTCAATGATATCCTTAAGAAGCCTGATGTCAACCTAGCAATTTTTGTCAACTGTATTGCTGTCTTTCATAAACACAAACATCCACACAATGTGTTTGGCCATCATTACACAGGATAACTTCGTCCCATGTTAAAAAATGTACTGACTTTTCAACTGACATCATGCAGAATTATGTTTATAACTCACGATGCAACCTTCCAAGCTTTATTTTTTTATGGATATTTTAATAAATTTTTTCTTGATTTTTAATGTCATTTTATTTAACTTATTTTGCTTTGCTGTGTTCACTTTCATGGTCAGGCTCTGCCTACCTTTAATTTCATTGGCTGCTGGTAAACTTACTCATGGGATCTCCAGCCAAACCTATTTATAGGTCCTGGTTTACCCCCCCCGTGGCATTTCTCTCAAGACTGCCAAAGTGTACATTCATTCTGTCGTATCTGGACAGCTTTTACACGATTAAAAAAGAAAAAAAGAAATTTCAGAGTAAGTTTCTGGCATGGTCAAATGATGTTTTAATAAAAATCTTCACTTGATAAGTTTTTTTCTATGCTGATAGTGCCTCTGGTGAGAAATTGCATAACTAAATTTTTAATTGATTTTTTAAAATGTTTTCTCATAATGTAACCATATTTCAAGTTAAAATTAGATAACACAGATTCAACTCAACTGTCGTTTACATGGACAACACTCCTAGCAAGAAAGTGTAACCAAACTTAAATGAAATAGATTTTTTATATTTTAATGTATGATACACTCATGTTAAAAATATCTAGAAAAGTTTAAACACAAATTTACTTTTTAGCATTCTTTGGCAGGAAAGCACTACAAATGGCTAACGCATTTTAGGTTTCCCCATATAAAAATTGGAAGTCAACCCCAAAATTTGCTACCATCTATCAGTGACACCTGATATGATCTTTAAATACCTACTGGTAAATAATGTAAGCAAAGGCTGTATTACAAATATTTATATTAAACTTTAAAAAAAAAATAGTTTAAAAACTAAACTTTGTTTAAAAAAATTTTCTAGTTATTTATTTCTAGAATTTCACTATTTTTTTTCTTATCTACTCAATAGCAATTTAAATTGCTGTAGGAATAACTGATATTTTCAATATAAAATTTCTTTTGTTTAATTAATTATATATAAATTAATAGCACTTACCTTTTATATGTAAATAGATTTTCATCAAAAATAGGGCTGGTTGGAGTAAGTGGGTTACCCCTCCCCCCTCAAACTAAAATATGTGCAGGATATTTCACACTTATTTGCATTAATCATGTCACATTTCGTCACACTGATGGGTTTTGCATATATTTGAGCTTTGTTTCATTTATTTTTTGTGTTATAGAACTAATGTAAAATAGATTTCCAGAATAGTTTGTTTAAAGAGTTCAAGCTACATTTTTCCAAGAGGTGTTTCCAGGTTAGTCTTAATTATCTTTTAATATTTATTAAACTGTTGCACAAAGTTTAATCTAAAATACATACTGTAATTTGACTTTTTACAAAAACTTATTAAGAAGTGTTTAAGAGGAGGAGTCCTACTTACACCATAATTTTAGCCTACTAGGGGTAAGTAGGACCCCTCATTATGGGGTATAGGGTGTCCCACTTACCCCACTAAGTAAATTAAAATAAATTTCTGCATTATGGTTTAAACAAGTTGCCTTAAATTTCTATAGTACTTATGTTTAAGTTTAGGTTCTCAAATTGAATATAGAGGGTGTGTCACCTTTGCGTGTACGTCTCCACGCACAAACACAATTCCATCAAAGAGATCTAAAGCATCTTCAGGTGTTCAGATCATTAGGAATGAAGAATACATGTAACAATTAACCCTCTGACTGATTATCTTAGCAATTTCCACGGGCAAGACATTTGTAGAAAAAATTATGTAATTTATAATTTTTGAAGCAATTTTGTATTAAAAATTGCACAGTCAAAGGTTGAAAATGATAAATTTATTAAATTTTTCATATACAGGATGATTTGAAATATGTAATAGTATAGGAGATAAAGGTCGATTACATATTGGTCGACAGGATTTTGAAAAAAAAAAATTGAGCAGTTAGAGGGTTAAGAGTAAAGAATAAAGAGAAAACTCAAAGTAAAAAAATAAAACTGAATATATAGAAGATTAGAGGACAGTGATGATGATAAAGAGATTTCTATGAATGAATTAAAAGACAATTATGAAGACCTAGAAGGAATTAATAGTTAAAAAAAAAATTCTAAAGCTGGTGACTATATTTGGGAAACTTGCATTAAAAAAAAAAAATTATGTAGCTCTAATTTTAGAAGTTGATGATACAAATGAAAAAAAATATCTGCTAAATTTTGCAAGAAAGAACATAAATAGTGAGACCTTTTTATTGGCCGTATGCAGATGATGTTGGAATTATTACTGAGGATGAAGTAATAATGATTCTCAATCAGCCAACTTTAAGTAGATGCTGCCATTTAGTGTTTCCATTTTCTTTTTCAACTTACAATGTTTGCTAATGTGCCAAAATTAATCAACCTTATTATGTTTCTTCAGCACTGTTTTATACGTTAAAGTAAAACACATGCCTTTAGGCCTTTCAAGAAATTTCATAGATATACTTGTTTTGGTTTTCATTCTATAATTACCTGTCATACTAATCTTAATGTGAGTAGACATCTCGTACATGGATACATTTGCAATAAGATATTTCATATTGAAAATTTCTATACTTTATCAAGTAACACTCACTTACCTCTTCATTAGTTATGCTTGCTTTAAGTTTAAATAAAGAGCGGTGGGCCCATTTGCTTATTATGGGATAAGTGGGACACCCACCTGATTTTTTAAAAGAAAAGCAGTTAAAAATTATTTAAAGCATTATTTTATAAACTAATGATAAACTTTTGTTTATTAATGTAGTCTTAAATAAAATAAGTTGATAAGTTCAAATTAAACTGTTTCAGAATTTTTGTATAAGGCTTCAAAAATGCAGTATTTCAAGAAGGGGTTCCACTTACCCCAACGAACCAACCCTAAAGCAAACACTATTTATGAAGTGAAAATATTTATTAACACTATATAAAATTCCACATAAAATTTAATTGATGGATCAAATTACCATCAGCAAGTTTAAAAAAGGTTAATGCAAAATATAAAAGTAGTGGATTAAATTAAAATTTACTAAATAGTAAGAAATGTATTTATTACAGGAAAATTAATAAGAATAATAAACAAACTTAATATAGGATAAACATGTCAGTAATGGACACCCTTAAGGAATTTCTTTAAAAATTATTTTTTAATTAATAGATATAATTATTATATTCTAATTTTTTAACACGTTAATCTGTCAACATTATTTAACCAACCTCATAGTTATACTTTCCATTGTGAATCAAAATTTAATTGTAAACAGAAATAAATCAAAGCTCCCCGAATTCCAGTACTGGACATCATACAAAACAATAGATAATTGTTTTTGTGATTGTATTTATAGTCAAAAACTTAAAGTATACTGGGGTCATTCCATGCTAAATGAGCAAATCAGCTGTGGCTTACATGTCATAGATTTTAATGAAAATCAGCATATAAGTAGATCATATTTATTTATGAGTAAATGTAAAATAACAGATTTCAGGATTGTTTATTTAAGTATTAAAACTTACATTTAAAGTTGATATAAGATCGAGGTTGTGTCTACATGCTTGAAATTTCAATTTTCATTATTTGCCGTAGGAGTGGAAAGACTATATAAAAAATTATTTATAATTAAGAATAAATAATAAGTAACAGATTGGAGTGATTTAGTAACTGTCCTTTTATTCCATAATTAGAAAAAAAATAAATAATGAAAAATTTTGAGAGGAAAATGCAATATTTCTATTATTTGTTTAAACATGAAGGAAAGGTCTTAAAATTTTAAAATTGTTTGACGTTATAGATAAAAGTATATATTTTAAATATAGAAACTTTCATTATTGCCTTTTTATTCCTTAATGAGAAAAAAATAAATAATGAAAATTTTTGAGGGAAAAAATTCAATATTTCTGTTACTTGTTTCAACACGAAGGAAACATCTTAAAATTTTTTAATTATTTGACGTTATAGATAAAAGTGTATATTTTAAATATAGAAACTTCCATTCTTGCCTTCAGTTTATTTTTCCTCAACAATATTTTAAATTAGAGTAGAATAAATTATTGATTTAAATGGGGCAAACAATTATATAGTAATCAAAGCTCTGGATAGATGGCAGCACTACATTTTTTTTTTTTTTTTGCAAGATGGCAGAAAAGCATGAAAAGGCGCACAAATTTGAAGTGAAATAGCCCAAAGAACATAACAAATATTACCTTTTTGAACTCATTTCTCTTATGTTAGGAATAAAAAGGCAATCTTTAATTTTTTTCAGCATATCATGGGATTTTTGAACTTTATGCTTCTGCAATATTGTTAATGTCAGGTTTTCCCTTCATTTGATTTTTTAAGTATACATAAGAGGAAAAATTGTGATTTTGTAATTTTTTTTTAAGTTCCTAAACTATTTTGAAGATGAAGAAAATAAATGGCAACTTCCAAATTTGAGGAATTTGGTTTTCATATGTAACATTACATTGTACATCAATTTCACATATGTTTTTAAATTTCTTCGATTTTTTTTTAACACTTTTAATTTCCTCAAAATTTTCAATTTTTCAATTTTTACAACCAATTTAAGGTTAACCATGGTGTTACGAAATTATTATTACTAAATAAATATGATAATAACTGTCCATGGGTTACAATATTAGGAAAAAATTTTATTTATGTTAAATAATTTTCAAGATACGGAACTTTAAACTTGCAACTTTGAACGATTCCATACAAGCCATTCTATGTCACAAGTTTTTTAAATGTCCAGAATTTCCAAAATATTTTATTTTTTTGTCAAGATATTTTGAATTGCTAGCTCTATTTAAATATGAATTGAATCTGTGTACCAAATTTTATTAAAATCGCGTACTAAAATCGCGTAATCTATGTGGCTACGACTTTTTTTTTTTATTTTTGCTCATTTTCATGGAATGACCCACTGATAAAACAAAATAGTAATTTTCAAATAAATTAAACAAATGGGAAATCAGTAATTAATAAAATATTTGAAAATAATTAATTGCTCAAATTAATTAATGTCATTATCACAAGATTAAGAATTAAGATTAAGAATTTAACTATTTTTGATAACTGAATTTCAGAGAAATACAGGTATCAAATTATTAAGACAATGAGGGGGGGGGGGGGGGGGGGGCAAGTAAAATGAAAATGGAAAAAAGTGTTTTGTAACAGTTCGTGAAATCATATTTCCCATTAATTAAATTTTCCTGAAAGTACTTGATATATTACTTGTAGTAATTGATAATACAAATATAAAAGAAATGAAACAGTGGGTTGAATGTTTTAAATATTAAATAAAAGGATTTTAATAAAATGGCAGAATAGACGCTTGAGCCCCCTTATCTGAAGATTTACTAGTTTCATTACAACAATAAATGTAATTAATATTTTCAGTAATCTTTTATATACAGAGATGAGTGATCAGACATTGAAGAGAGAAAGTAGTAGATTTTTAATAAGTCATGTGACTTAAAAAATGCTCTTTTTATTTAATAAAGAGAACATGAGCCCCTCCTTTCCCTATGCCCTTGAACATTATTCTCTGTTCCCTGATTAGTTCAATTTATTGTAGGATTTTAAAATATACAAAATAGTTTGAAAAAAAAAATCTGGTTTAGTATTCAAAATTTTATTAGCCACATGAAATTAATTAAAAACAGCTATTTATAAAAAATTTTGTTCTTATTGCATTCTGGTAAATGAAATCTAAAGATTTTATGCACTATGGCCATTACTGAAATAACTTTTACTATTTATCACATGGGATATTTTAAATTGATTGATGTGTTATCTACTGTTTATGTACGGATACAAAAAATCCTATTGTTAAAGAATGAATATTTATTTAACATCAATGAGTTATCAAACTAAATCTTTGTGTTTAAACATACACATTTAGTTTGACAGTCTTTTAATTTTGTTAATAATTTGTATTTTTCCTGTATTATTTGTCTATTAAAACAGTGCATGTTGATGTGTTTTTAATCTGTGTTATATATGCTTTAGTTTTTACTTTTGCTGTTTTTTTACTTTTTAGTTAATTTGTGAATATTATTGTTTCTAGGTCAAAACAATGGCCAGAGAACTATATGATGTTTATTTCAAGTCTGCTCAAGCACATCCAAGAGGTATGGTTTCAAAACTTTGCAATATCGTAGGACAGATTGATAGAGCTTGCCAAAAACAACTCTCTAATCCCAATTCTAATGTGCTAGCTGTAAGTATGTAAATATTTTTTTATATCGTTCTATAATAGAAAACAAAATAGCATTACTAAATATTGCTAAGGTCACTGAGCTAACTTTGCAATCATTAAAGAAGCTGTAAGATAAAATAGATTGTGATGATAACTCTCATATGCAAAATATATGATGCAATTTTCCTTAATTATATTTTTTAATTAAATTGGAGCATGATTTTTCACTGCCTATTGTGTATGTGCATGTACTAATTTCAAAAAGTTAACTTTGGTATTTGTGTCAAATCTATATTTTTTCTTAAAGTTTTTTGTTTAAAATTAAGATTCTGTATAAAAATTAAGTTACACAGTATATTTAATAGTTTTAAAGATTTATTTTATATAAATCAATTATCTATGCACTATGTGTAATATTTCTCAAAATATAAAGGTAAAAAGTATTTATACAGCTTTTGAAAGGACAAAAAACAAAATCCCTTACTAATTTTGTATAAAAATTATACTGGCTCCAATCGGTAGGTAATAATAGCTATTATTGAATATTGCATGCAGATGGTGGCTTATCTACATATTAAAAATTGTACCAACTTTCATTTTTCAAGTGTTAATACCTTTTCTGACACTACATTCATGTTCCTTTGATCAAATCAGCCTGGTTTTTATATAGTTTATGTATTTATCTTAAATCTTCATAAAGTTATAAAAGGTCAAAGTTTGAGGATGCTAGTGTTCCACATGGCAAACTTTAATTTATATCATCCCCAAAAATTATTCAATTGAAATGTTTATATTTAGTAAGATACATCATTTTAATTCTGAAAATTAATTATAAAATCATATAAAAAATAAGAATGTGCAATACATTTAAGTTTTGCATAAAGTCTGTCATCAGAAACATGGCTGTGTTTTTTTACAACTCATTCCAATAATTAGATTTTCAGATATAGAAAAGTTTTACTTTTTGTCAATGTAAGTGGATTGTTTTCTGTTATCATTTGCAACCACAGAAAATAAAATCCTAGATAGTAACTGGGGAAATTCTATAAAGTTTTCTTTTATATAAATTTTATATAATTTTTTGGTAACAATTCAATGTTCCTGGTGCTTTTCCATGAAAGATCATAATTTTATTTCTCTAAATTTATGAATTAACACCTAACACATTTTCTTTTATAAATCAGTGAAAATTTGAGAAAAAATACACTAACTTTTTACTTTTCTGGGCTGATTTTATCTAATGAATATAATGTCAAAAGTGGGTATTACCATTTTGAAAAAGGAAGTTGGTACAATTTTTAATATGTCCTTGGTTTCCAAACCCTAATCTGTGCACAAAATTTAATAGTAGACATTAAAAACAATTGGCTAGTACCAGTATTATAATTTTTAACACTCCCAAGATAGTTGAATAGTGTTTATGAATTTGGTTTGTCTGGCCGCCTGACTGTCTGAGCTCTAATTCGCATAAATATGCATGGATTGTCATGTAATTGATATATATTATTGAGGTTTACTATTGCATGTTTGGTGTTGAAAATGAAGTGTGTAGCATTTATAGTTCATTTACAGGGTCATTCAAAAGAATTTCATTACATTATGGTCTATGGGGAAAAATAGTTTGCAATTTATTTTAATGATGACATAATGAAATTGGCATACATTACTGAAGTGCACTACAAGAAGCTTACTGTAGAATAGCATGTTCATAGCATTTTATCGTTCCTTTACAGGGACACTCACAATAATTCAGTTATAGTACTCAGAGGTGATTGTGTTCAGGGTATTATACCCTGGATTTCTGAGTTTGATCTTTCCAGTTTATGAGATCATTGTGAGTAGTAGAAAAAGCAAACTGAAAATTTGAAAATCTAAGCGGAAAATGTGATGTAAAAAAGGGCAAAAATTCACCAAATATCAGTGATAAACATTTTACTTATTGCAAACATTATGCAGAGACAGATCGTTATAAAACTGTCAAATCCTCTGCCCTACATCAATTGGAAATAGGATAGGTGTGTTTTCTATCTACAGAATAGAAATCTGTCTTTTGAAATGCATTTTGCAAGCTCTTAAAAAAAATAGGCGTAATTTTAATAATTTGAGCGTTACTTTTAGGTTTCTCAGACACCAATAATCCGAGGCAAAAGTAGATAAAAGGCAAAATTTTACTATTTGGATGTTTTTTTCAAATCCAGAATATGGGGGAAAAAAGGCAATTTTAAAATTTCAGCATTACTACAGGGTCACACAGATCCGAAAAATAAGAAGGAAAAGAAAAAAGAAAAAGCGGAAACGTTACCATTTCTAAATTATTTCGAATTACACAGACTCTGGAAGAAAAGGCGACAATTTTAGGATTTCGGCTAGGTCCCCCAGACCTGGAAAATACAAGGCAAAGGAAGTAAAGAGCCAAAATTTTATTACTTCGATATTTTGGGTCCTAAGGGCTCAAGGGGGGAGGGGAGAGAAAGGGCAAAAAAAATTTACAATTTTGGTGTTACTGCAGGTCGCACAAGCCTAAAAAATGTGAGAGAAAGAAAAAAAAAAAAAAAAAAAAAAAAGCGAAAACTTGACCATTTCCGCATTATTTCTGATTCTACAAACTCTGAAAAAAAGGTGCACATTTTTCAATTTCTGCATTATTTCAGATCCCAAAAACCCAAGGAAAAGAAAGAAAACAAGCAAAATATTTTGGCATTATTTCAAATCTAGGAGACTTTGTGTGTGTGTGTGGGAGGGGGGGGGGGGGGGGGTACAAAATTTTACTACTTCGTGAGTACCACGGCTCAGAAAAAAGGCTGAAATTATGCAATTTTGATGTTACTTTAGGATATGCAGACCCTAAAAATCTGACTGAACGGAAGAAAAAAAACTATTTTTGCGTTGAACGGACTATTACATGGGGAAAATTTTACAATTACTGCATTATTTTAGTTCTCGCTTTTTTGTAATATAAGTCAAAATTTTACAATTGTAATGTTATTTTCGGGTCTTGTAGATCGGAAAAATCCAAAAAAAGTAAAAAAATCTCCAAAATTTACAATTTTTGAGTTACTTTAGGTCATATAGATAAAAAAATGTGTATGAAATAACAAAAAAAAAAAGCGTAATTTCCTTATCTCATTTTGAATTCAGTTTCCCCCGGGATCCCTGAAGTTCCTAAATCTGCAGTGTGAATTTCAGTGAATTAGCAAACTTTTGTGAGCATAAATAAATTTTTTTTCATGTAATTTTTCAAAGTCATTATTTTTTTAATTAATAATTGTAAAAGAAAAATATATATAGCAGCTAAAAAATAGTTTTGAAACAATTAAATGCAAATTTTGCCAACCGCTCGTGGATAAAATTGCAAATTTCATAAATTGGGCATAGAAAAAATAATCAGTTTTTTTTTGGTCAATCTCATTCAGAAATATTCACAAATGCCTTAATCGCTCTCAGAAAAAAAATTCAGACTTTAATCAATTTTTTTAAAAAAAATGCAATTTTCGCAATTGGTTGTGGATAAAATCGCAAATTTTGTAAGTCAGGCACGAAAAATAATCATGATTTTCATGAATCCTATGCAGAAATATTCGTGAATGCCACCAATTGTTCACAGGAAAAAGATAGACAATGTGTCAGGGGGAAAAAATTGAGAATTTTATCAATCAGCCATTGAAAAAAAATTGGGGATTTTTGTTAATCAGTAGTTGAGAAAAAAATTTCAAATTTTGTCAGTTGGTTGTGAAAAATATTTTTGAATTTCATCAATCAATCTGTATGATTTTGAACGATCAATTGACAAAATTCACGATTTTTTTTCACCAAATTTTGTCAATCTGTCGTTGAAAAAAAGAAGTTTGTTTATCTTGCGGCAAAAAATTGCAAAATTATGTGATCAGTTATAAATTTTTTACTCTATAAGCATAACAAAATTATTAAAAAGTATAGTTTTGAAAAAAAAAAAAAAAATGCACGACTACTGTAATGTTAATGTTTGACTCCTGAAGTGTGACCAAAACGCCTGAAATTTAATTTGTTCATGGTACAGTCTTTACATTATTGGTTCTATGTCTATCATCTCAGAACAGAAATGTCCAGAATTGCATTTAGAAATGCTAATTACATATGTAATGTGGAATACCCAGGAAGGAAGCAGGAAAAAAAAATTGACCTTATAAAAGCAAAAGCCTTTAAAAAAAAGAAAAAATTAATTTTGGATTTTTTTTTTCTTTTTTCTCATAATACTCCACTGAAAAGTAAAATTGATTTTTACTTTTTTTTAACTGTTTTCAAGTAGCTAGGTGTCATAAAATTGTATATCTAGTAATAGCCCTTGACACATAATTTGTGCTTGTTTCATGATACTTGGAATAAATTTTCTTTACTGATTATAGAATTTGAACTCTCCATATTTAGCTTGACACATTGTACTCATCATTTTATGAAGTCATTCAGCTTTCAATCAAATTATTTTTTCTAGAATTGTACATTTCAAACAATAGCAGAAATTATGCTATTCTTATGTCATTTGGTTGTAAACTGATATTGGTATCTTACATGAATAATTTTCAGGGTTTTTTACTTTGAGTCACAGTCACCCCTGAGTACTGTCCATGAGTGATAATTTCTGGAAGTGCGTTTTCCGTTCTAAGCATTTTTTAATTTAACTAATTTTTTGTGTAAAATTCTATAGATCATATACAAGGCTGCACAAAAGAATTCAGGTATGTTTCCATTTGATGGAAATTCCTGAAAAGGAATTTTCAACTGTGTTATGTGTTTCCTAACTGAACTGAATTTTAGCATACTATGCAGTATATATACATATCTATAGTCCATATACATGACTTTACAAAATAATTTGAATACTTTTCCAACTTGCTGAAATTGGGTTTTCAAATATGTTATGTATTTTCCAAATTGTCTTTTTAAATGTCATTTTCACTTTATTAAACAGGAAAGTTTGCTACAGTATTCTGAATATGTTGGAAAGTGTTTCATAATATTTGCTTCATGCAGGATTTTTCTTTCATGTTACGTGATGATGAATTTGTGCCAAATCAGTGTAAGGGTATCTTTTTGTTTTTCCCCTTTAAGCCTGTACCATTTGCCCAAAACAATAATAAAACTAATTGATAAGTAAACTATTGAAAAAATAAAAAGTACTATTTAATTGAAAATCATTTCTTTAATATTATCTAAATTTAGTGAGGTGACTGAATGTTGAAATAGAAGCAAATATTTAAATTTTCAATATTAAAAGTACCTTTGACACCAGAAAGCAAAATTTGACCATCAAATTATTTTAAATATAAATTGCATAGAGTTCTCGCAAATAGTTCTAAATATTTTTAATATTTAAAATTGAATATTTGGGTGCAGTTTCAAAAGTGGAATGTATTACTGTGTAAGTTTCAATTTACATGACAGCTTAAAAATTGTATTTGAAGCTAAAATTTACCCTAATGTTCTACTATTTTGACAAATTTGGGTATTGCTGTTGAAATGTTTAAGTTTTCTTTGTAATTTCATGTATGGAGATAGCTCCTCGTCTTATTGTATCTGTAAAGAAAATAATTCTTACTTACATAGTGCCTTTTCCATCCCTCTATTATAATGTGGCTGTAAGATAGTATGGTATGTTTTTTAGGTCAGAGATGTATGCATTATAGGTGCAGATTCATGGTCGCCAGTCGCAACGTGGTGACTAAATTTTTTGCTGTGGCCACTAAGTTTCGGTGTTTAAGTCGCCATGTGATTTAAAAGTAATCAATTTCTTGTATTCCCAGTCCCCATTATGAAATGTTGATTTTTTTTTTTTTTTTTTTTTTTTTTTTTTTTTTTAAAGATTAAGACCAAAACACATAACAAACATTGCTTTTAATAACATTTCAGAATTATCTGTTTAACACAGCAAACTATTAATATATTCAAATAGCAATGTTATTCATAACAGTTTGAATCTGATAATTTTACATAGACTGCGATTTAAATATATATATATATATATATATATATATATATGATTTCAGTTTTAACACTTCATTTGCTTTATGACGTCCATGATCATCAAATTAACTGATGCTTTAGTACTATTATTATCCATGATTTAAATGCACAAGTTATAAATATTTTGGATCGCGAGATCAAGATTTTAATATCTTCAAAATTTGGAAAAGAGCCAGTCTTCTAATTTTTATTGTGAAGCAAGCTTGGAAAATGAGAAATATCTGGTAAAGGTGCTGTTAGGCCTAGCTGTTTTCTTTGATAAATAAAAATATTGTATATGTTTGGCGAGAAGTGGATTAGCTGAAAAGAAATTGCTAGTCAAATATTGTAGAATTATATTTCTAGGACTGTATTAAAGTTCATATTTTGTTATTCATCGTCTACTTGTGCATATAATTCCAGTAAATCTACTATTTACATATCATCTTCTTACATTTATAAACAAATGTTTGAAGTGTGTTTTGAATTTTATAGTGCAAAATAATCTCACAAATTCAGATTTTCTTTCATATGTACTTTTGTCTGGCAAAATCAAAATAAGAAATATTGTTTTTCTGATATTCTCCGCTATCATAATTGCTTAGCTTATACCTACATATTTTTTAAACTGTATCTTGCCCAACTTTATCTTCTGACTGTACTTGATTTAAGATTTAATTAATATTCAAATTTTGTTGTACATGTGTTTATATTAAATAAATTACTTTACACTTTGAATTCCTGAGTTTTTTTTTTTTTTAAGTTTTTTACCCCATATAAACACTATTGTTTTTATGTGTTTGTTTTACAATTGTGGCTACTGGATTTTTTGGGTTTAGGAGACAGTGACTCCTTCCAAATTTTGGGAATCTGCACCTATAGTATGCATTGACTAAAAATGTGTATGCATCATGTTTAATACCTGCATATATACATGTATGTGTGCATTCACATTTGATCCTAAAAATGTAATATATATATAATTAGATGTGCCTGTTTTTAATGAAACAAAGTTTTCAAAAGTAATCTGAGATTTGTTGACTACCCTGAAAAATGAAAAACAAATTATGTTTGTATACATATTCCTTTTTCCTTTTAAAGATTTACAGCAACACAACAGATTCATGCTATAAAATAATTATTTGTTAGAAGAACGGTGTATTTTATACTAAGAGTGGCTGCAGGGATATTTTTAAGAGGAACTTGGGTCTATTAACATACCCTTTAACAGATTTTTCATCTTAAAAACAGACCTTTCTCAAAACTTTCCACCTCTAAAGTGAGACGTTCACAAATAAAAATGGAAATTATAATGGACCTCAAAATAAAAATGTACCTTCTTAAAACAGCTGAAGTTATCAATAAGTGTATTTTTAGCTATGCATATAAGTATACTATATGTCAAAATTTATATACGTAAATTTAATGTATTCATATTTGTGCAATTTTATGTAAACTAAGTAAATGTAGTTATGTTCTCATTTGCTTTAAATGTTTTAAAAATTCATTTTGATACTTTATAATGTAAAAATAATCTTGATATCCAATTAAAGATTTTCATTAAAATAATTCTATTATTTGATGATATTTTCTGAAGTTTGATTATTTAATGATTTTTTGGTCCTGTATTTTAGGCCAATGATTGGAAAATAATTTTAATGGCAGCTTTAAGTGATTTAGCTTTGCTTCTGCATGATGAAAGAGCTGTTTCTGCTTATGAACTCTACAGTAGCGGAGTTGTTCAAGCCCTTCTCAAGCTTTTAGGAAGAAATGCAAGTTTTACTTTTTATTCTTATTATTCATATCTGTGAGTTATAAGATACTCAACTAAGTAAAATTTAAATTGTTAATTTTGATGGCCCCTTTTTTTTTCTTTTTAACACTTTCCAACATAGTTGAAAAGTGTTTATGAATTTGGTTTGTGTGTCTGCCATGTCTGTCTGCCGTCTGTTTGTCCGTGCTCTAACTCACGTAAATATGCTTGAATCATCATGCAATTGATACATGTTATTGAGGTTTATACCCTGTTTAGATCGGACATTTAAGATATCTTAGACCGCCATTTTTGAGGTGGTACGCTCCCGGAATTGAATACCTGTCCACACCGCAAAACTCATCTAAGATAACTCACTGAACATCACCGTGTCTGAGATCTTTACGAACATAGAATATGTGCATGCGCATATGTTAAAGGCATGCGCAACAGCCAATCAGAGTGAGTGGTACTGGCTGTATCTAGCAATAGTAGGTTCGAACTCACTAAGTTAGTTTCTGGAACTCCCTCAGTGAGTTCGACGGTTTAAGTTATCTTAACTATCTGATCTCAACGTAGTATTACTGTAGCATGTTTCGGTATTGAAAATGAAGTGTGTAGCATTTATAGTTTTTTTTACAGAGACACTCAAAAGAATTCCGTTACATTGCGTCTATGGGGAAAAATCATTTGTGGTTTATTTCAATGATGTTACACAATTTAAAACATATTGAAATTGATATATATCAGTTAGGACATTACAAGAGACTAATTATAGAATGTGGTATGCATAACACTTATAGTTCCTTTACAGGGATACTCAAAAGAATTCTGTTACATTAAGGTCTAATGAAGAAAAATCATTTGCAGTTTATTTTAATAATGTTTCACTATTTCAAACATATTGAAATTGATATATATCACTAACATGGATTACAAGAGGTTTACTATTGAATATTGTGTGTATAGCTTTCATTTACAGGGACACACAAAAAAATCCGGTTAAAGTACTGCTTATTAATAATAATTGCTGGGAATGCTTTTTCAGTTGTGGAATGCGTTTTTAAATTTTAACTCATTTTTTGTCTATTACTAAGTGTGTATAAATTATATAGGTTGTATACAGGGTAGCTCAAAAGTTCTCGAGTACATTTCAGTTTATTGTCGGAAATTGCTAAAGGGGAATTTTCAACTGTGCTATGTGTTTCCTAACTGAACTAAATTTTAACATACTGTATAGTATATATACAAATCTTATAGATCAGATACAGGGCTGCACAAAATAATTCAGATATTTTTTCAACTATTGATGGTAATTCCTGGAATTGGGTTTTTAAATATGTTATGCATTTTCAAAATTGTTTAGTTAGATATCATCTTACACCTTATTTTAAAGATTTGCAAAATTATTTTGAAAGTGTCGAAAAGTGTTACATAATCTATGCTTGACGCATGATTTTTCGTTCTTGTTTAAAATTGTTGCTGTGCTATTTACATCTGAAATAACAGAGGAAGAAATTACAGTCAATGTATAAAATCCAACATCCTTTTCAGATTCTGATACTGAATCAGAGTATGAAGAGAAGAAGAAAATAAAATCTGGGAAGAATTTAGATTTTGAGGATAATTATCTTAGTTTTAGAGGGGGGAAAAAATTTTACTTGATGATTATAAGAGTAATTAACTCCTTCATGATGAGCGTCCTATACACATTTTTTAAATTCTGAGCACCACTATTTCTGATTAGTAATCTTTGCCTTATTTAGTAGAAATTCTGTGATTAAATTTGGCAAAAAATTACTATTTGCGTACTTGCCAAAGGCTCACTTTTTTTAAAGAAAAAAAAAAGCATACTTTGAACCAGAAATTTTATTCAAATGAAAACAGCTAGATTTCAAATGACTCCCACATAAAAGAAAGTCACATATAATAAAATTTTCTGGTTCAAAGAATGTTTTTTTTTCTTTTTTAATTTAAAGGAAGGTGGAAGGTTGGCAAGTATGTATTTGGAAATTCTGATAAAATTGTACATATCCTATACAGCACAGATATTTGATGCTGGCCATGAAGGAAGAAAAAGAAAATCATTCAACCTTATAGTAGATATGTAATTTATTTTGTCCTTCAAAGGACTATTCTTTATAGAGTGATATGACACTTTCTGCTGTATTTGTAATAGTTTTTAAAGATTAACTTTTCCAAATCCTGGAAGGAGTTATGGTACATCCTGTATAATATTTAAGTTCATTGCAAATGTTAAACATATTTTATTTAGTGGCCAGCGCCAAACCTGAATTCCTGAAACCACCAAAAAGGTTGAAGGAATTATTAAAAATATTCCTGTAGATATGAGATTGTATTGTTTCATAATAATAATATAAAAAAGTGGCTTCTAGATTGGTTGGTTATTTGAAATTATGTGATCATGCATAACAGGCATGACATTGGCCTTTTATTCTACTACATTTATATTATTTCATCTGATTTTTTTTTTAATGTCATATTGAAATGAAAGGTGATTTTGATATTCACTATTTCTTTCTTGTAATGTTAATATGTTTTTTTCTTTCTCTATTGGCATCTCCAGATCTTGCATTTATGACTTTGCAAAATATTTTGATCTTTTCCATAATCAGAAGTCGCAGTCTCTTTAGTTCTATGATTTGTGTATGTGTTGTCATTAAAAAAAACTGTTTTATAAATATTTTCTTTATTTCTTGACCAATATCAACTTTTTTAGATAATGGAAATATAACATCAGTATTTTAAAATCTGTGGTATTTTCTGTTAGATCATTAAAATATCAATTAAATAAGCATGGTGTCGTTCTTTTATTTTCACACGAAAAGCAGTAAGTAATCAGCCATTAAAGCCTCTTCAACTTTTCTATGACAAAACAAAGTTGCGTCTACAGTTACAAATGTAAAGTCTTTTCTACAGAAAAATTTGAAAGATGTCATTAACTGTAAATAAATCATTAACTTTGGTTTACTCTTTTCCAATGAATTGTATCTTGTATGCTTTATGAACCAAAGCTTTGCACACCCATGTACGCTTTGTAAACCAGAGGTTATACACACCCTAAAATTAAAAAATCCTCTCAGCATCTTAAGTTGTTTCAGTGTATTCTGTAGTTCAAAATCAAACTTGGATCTTTATGTATTTCTTCTCAAACATATTTTTCTAAATAGTCAACATTTCTGACTGGCAATTTTTTAAAGACATTTGGAAATCGGTTCTGCTAGGGATTGATATAAAGTTACGCCCATGCTTTACTCAAATGACTTGCATTTTTAAGAATTTTAATCAGTCTCAAACAATAAAGTGTGGTTGATTAAAAATTTTGTAAGATATTCATTAGATCATAATTCTCAACAAAGTGTAAATTAATTTTATGTTTGTTTCATTAACTGAGTATTTGGCAAGATTTTCCAGATCTTGCAGACAAGAATCTGTGACAGGGTTCATTTTCCTCAGGGAACACTTTTGGTTGTTTGTAATACCTCAGGGTAAAGTCCATAATGTACTCCAAAAACCTGGGTAAAAGATCAGTTACTCCTTGCATATGCACACAATTGCTGCTATTCACATGCATCATGGTTTCATAATGAAATCAAACTAAGACCAAAGAAGCAACTATTCAAACACAAAAGAAAATATTGTTCCAAACTTGAAAATAATTGAAATTGTTAAGTGGAAGAGTTTGAGAATATAAGCATTTTTCTTGATGAGACCTCATTAACCCATTTCTTAATTTCTTCTGTCAAAGAATTTGTTTGATATATTTTATCTATTATAAATAATGCAAAAATAAGTTTATAAAATTTTTCATGTTTGAGATGTGTATATATGCTTATATGATTCAGCAAAGTTTTGCGCAGATACTTGTGTCTGAAAACAGCTAGTGGAAAATTAAATATACTGCTTTTTATACAGTAAAATCCCCTTAAAGCGACCACGCTCTGTTCCATTAAAAATTGGTTGCTCAGAGAGGTGGTCTCTTAATGGGGGTCACGTTTAAATATAGTTTTTGATTGTTGAAAATAAGGTAACAAGTAGAGCTATGAAAATTTATCTTTCATTAGGAAATAAATTAAAAAAAAATTTAAGTACCAAAAGAAAACATTAATTTAAATTCAAGGATTTAAATAAAATGTATAAATTGATGTTTGCATTGATTTTACAATTTTATCTTTTACTTTTTATTTTATCTTTTACAGCTTTTATTTCTAAACTCTTTCAAAGTTCAGCGAATAAATGTAAATCTTTTTTGTCTTGAACAGATAATGAAGATTCCATTAATCTATCTATTTTGACAATTTTCTGAGAGGATAGGATAAGGAATCTAAGTGTCTGGCACTCCTTATTCATCATCAGAATTAGATTCATTGCTTGAAAAGGCACAAAAGCTGTCTAAACACTTAAAGGTTACTAGAATAAAAAATAAAATATAAAAAAGATAAAATTAAACGACCAGGAAAGAACAGAATTTATATGCTCGTTTAGGGAGGTTGTCGCACAGGGAGGTTTCACAATTGTTGATATGGAAAAATCATTGATCCTGGAAAATTTCTCTGATTCTTCTTTTTGGAGAGAGGAGGGTGGGGAATGAGCATGAGCCCTATGTGAGAATTCAAAAGAGCGTTGCAGGATTGCTACACTAGTAAGTACGGATTGTTCTATAGTATACTTTGAAATTTATGACACTCATAAGGGCCATTTTTATAGTTTTATCAAACCTAGTTTTTTGTTATTGCATTTAATTTTTTGCAAGAAGTTAAAGCATATTTGAGGTGGGGTTAGAGTGACTGTGGAGTAAGTCAAAATATTGAAAAATCTAAATAATCATATTTTCACTGAATGTATATTAATTTCTGTTCAGTGTGACAGTGAAATAAGTCATGTTCACTTAGGGCAGCCGTACTCAACCTTTTTTTCTCACGGGCCGCAAACATGTATTTGCAACGTTTGGCGGGCCGCAACACACTTTTATAATAATATAAAATTATACAGATTTCTATTGCAAATGTCGCGAAGATTTTTTTTTTTTTTTTAATAGTGGTATAAACATTTTCTGTGGCAAATATTTAACCCTAATAAGCCTAATTAGGTATATTATAAGTATAAAACGTAACAACAATGCAGCAATTCCAAATTCTAAAAATAAATAAATAAATAAAAAATTAAAAAAGGATTTTTTCTAATAAATCAGTTGTTTTTTCTCAATACAAACTTTAAAAAAAATGTAGCAATATAGAGTGCAAATTAAATTAATTTGGAATAATGTTTGTTTAGTGTTCAGGATTAAGAAATGTATACACTACTATAGCACAAGTAAAAAGGATTTTGACTAAGAAAACGTCATTTAAGATATTTCAAGGTAATTTTAAATTTGTAGTTATAAATAACAGGAAATTGTCTTCCTATGAAAATATATAAAAGAACAGTGGAAATATTAAAAACTTTTTATACATATAATAGGGAGAAATGATTATGTATCTCGGGCCGTACATAAAAGGTCGTCGGGCCGCAGGTTGAGTATGGCTGACTTAGGGAGTCACTTGACCTTGAGGGTAAAACAAGTTGGACCATTTAATGCAACGGCAATACAATAAGTTTCACAAAACCCTTCATTTCTCAAATTACTAAATATTGACTTACTCCACTGTCATTCTAACCCCTTCATTTATGAATCTTGGTAAATATGTAAATTGGAACAAAAACAGCTATCCTTGTTGTTTTTATTATTATTATTAAAGCCATTTATTACTTTAACACCTCAAACTGCAAGTGCAACTCTTAATCCTTTCCTTTTATCACAAAATTGTTACAGAATTATTATAGGGTCTTAAAGTATCTTATTTATGCATGAAATTAGGTTCAATCTTCTTTTTCAACTATAAATTTTTATTTTCTGTTTTTTTTTTTTTTTATTCCTTTAGAAATTTGAAGATGGGAGTAATGTTTTATGCCATTCAAATAAATTGCAAAAAGATCGTGTTGCAATTTTCAAGAAGTCCTTCACAGGACAGGCTTCAAGAGCTAGGTGGGTTAAACTTCTAATTGCTATGTTTGAAACGAGAAAATAATTATTAAATATGTATAATTTCAGATAATGATTTAAAAAAAATCTTATGGCGAATTATTATTTTTTTTTTAATGATTAGTTGAATTTTATCTTATTAAATAATTACATTATGCTGTTTGTTAGAATGTGAATTATTATTTACAGTTAAGCTTGTTTATCTTTGCTTATCATTGCTTTACTTTTATTTTGATTCCCTGTTGCTATCCTAATCACTTTTAGGTAAGTTAAATTTTAAAAATTGCATATTAAGCTGATTATTTTTCTTTTACAGCCTCATTTTGCCATCTATTGCATTGGTGAGGAAACTTGTTGCTGTTTTAGAATCCATTGAGAAATTACCAGTATACCTTTATGACACAAATGGTAGTGGGAACGGACTCCAGGTATGTTATTTAAGTGATTGAATTCTTATAGTTTTGTTTTAAAGTACTGAAACCTTAATTTTTCCATCCTTGATTTTATTGATAACTTTGACACTGCTCATTTTTGTATGACTATACATGACTGCATTATTGTTTTATAACTTAATATTTTTGCATAATATTTGAATGCGTCTCAAAGTTGCTCTGTCTATAGATGGGACTCATGTTATGTGAAGGCTAAAAAACATAGTTGGGTTTAAAAAAAATCCATTTTTATTTTCTGCTTTCACAGTGCACATTTCTTTTATTAGTTTATTTGCTTGCAAAGATTAAGAAAGTTTTAACAATTTCACATGCAATAGAAGTTGTGACAGCAGCAGGAATAAATAGTTTGATTGGAAAAGTTAATTTGAAAGAATCAACATTGAAAGAAATTTTATATGGGTTCTACAATATCTATCTCTATATATAGTTGGAATGCATGAAAAAACTACTAAGCGTTTAATCTCTCAAGTTGTACAAAACTGTTTCCATTTAATTTTCGCAGATACATTATTATAAAACAGATTCATTATTCTAAAAAGTATATCTCTAAATGTTGTAACAATGGTTTTTTAAAATTAATTTTAGATGCATTAGAATAACATTCTGCTATTTTATTCTGTTGCTTCTCTTTATCTTTTGAAATAAATGACATTACACTATTGTCATTGTTAAACTTTTGAAACCAAAACACATTTTGCTTCTCAGTAGTAACGCAAAATAACGAGTTAAAACTAACATGGATTTTAACTTAGGATCCATATTTCTTTGATGCGAAAATCTTATCATAATTAGACTGTGAAAACATCAGTTGAAAGCCAAATATTATCGAAACTAAATAAGGAAATAGAAGCAAATACATATTCTGTACTTGTATTTGTAAAGAATAATAGAATATTGTGAAGAATGTTTAATTTCTAAGGTGATTTGGATTGAATAAAATATGAGACACTATAATTATTTTCTATATACTAGGCATATATTTTAAACTTGATATAATCATTCTCTTTCAGATTTTAACAAGAAGATTAAGATTTCGCTTAGAAAGGGCTCCTGGAGAAACTACTCTTATAGATAGGACTGGCAGAGGACTAAAGATGGAACCTCTGACTACTGTTAGCCAATTAGAAAAGCATTTAGTGAAAATGGTAATTAATTAAAAAATAAAAAAACCTTTCTAAAACTTCACACACACTTATTAAGAATGTGTGTGAAGTTGGGGGGAAAAATCTAAACATCTTGTGTATTAAAATATATTTTACATTGCTTCTGTATATACAACAGTGGCTAAAATTATGGAAACCTTTTGGAAAAACTATTTCTAAAATTTCATAGTTAATAATGGAACTTAATTTTGAAGTAAAGACAAAATTTATCATTGGAAAGATAATTTAATCCAGAATAGAATGCAATAATTACCAGAAGAATATTTCTATTGTAATAGCAGTTGTCAAGAAGGAAACTGAAACATGGAGAAAATTAACAATACAAAAAATTTCATTGAGCCAGTTAATTCTTATTTGAATGAACTTTTATGTTATTAGCAACCTTAAAACACCTTCCCATGAAGTGAACAAGTTTTTTCAAGTTCTGTGACTGTTTGAATATGAAACCACAGTTTAGTTATTGTTTATATTAATTACGCTTAGTTACAGAATTTTTTCTTACAAACATGTTTCTTTAGTTGTATCACTGCAATTTCAATTGAGCTAAGGTCTGAAATATTCTCGGACCATTCCAATTATGGGATGGAATTACATTAAAACCACTTTATCTGTACAGCAACAGCAGAACATGGAGCTGAATTTTGTTGAAATAGAAATGCTGCTTTAAGACTTCATTATCTTGGAAAAGATCATGTATGTCATTCATGTATTTTTTGGCATTTATATTTCCATGAATTGTACAAATTGTGTCCTCACCTTTCAATCTCACTGAACACAAGATAACACTAACTGGGTGTTTCATGGAAGATGTAAAATAATCAGAAAGCAAATCTTTTTTGCTTCTACTGATTGCATATTTTTTGCCATCACTATCTAATATAGAAAATTTTCTCATTTTAAAAATCATGGCCCGGCTATTTCTCTATCTAGATAACATGCATTTTTGCTTAGTTTAATACTTTTAACTGTGGTTTGATTGATAAAAATATTTTATTGTGAAAATTTAGCAGTTTAACTAAAATACTGTCATCTGCACAGAGCTGTACTTTGTTTCTATTTCACATTGCAGTACACCATTTCATTTTGTATACATCCAGATGATTTTTTTTTCTATCACTTAAACACAGGCTCCTTACTCATCTACCACCAGTTGCTCTTGTGAGCTTTTACTGGCTTTTTATATAACTGTAGCTTTCTAAACTTAATGGTACTATTATACATTGCTTTTTGGGTAACCAATCAACTCTTTTCAATGTTTTTATAATTTTATCATGCTGTACTTGCCCAATAGTTGAAAAGACACATAATTTTACCAACTTAATAGTAATTATAAAACACTGAGAAAAGTCCACTTATAACTGTCAACACATAACTTAACATCAATAGTTGAAATCCTACCCTAGGCTTAACTGATCCAATGCCAAACAAAATTAAATCAGTCTATCACTCCAAACATTTACTGTACATTTACTGCATTCAAGTGGAAGAAAAATACTTCACATCAACCTAAATCAGTTTTACTGCCTTTTTCTGATTATTTGCCTTTAATGATTAACTAATTGTATTGCATGGTATTCTTGATTCAATTATCTCTCCAGTCATATATACTATTATGGTATTGTTGAAAGATAATGTAGTGTTATGAGCCATCAAAATTCTGAAAAGCATTTTTCCCCAAAGGGTTTCCTTAATTTTGGCCACTAGTGTTTAGTGTACTTTTTTGTGCATTCACCTTTTGTGGCACCACAGTGCAACTTACAGGGCTTTCACCTGGAGCAATAGTAAATAGCAGAGTATGGAGTAATAGTGATTGGTGTGTCAGATTATGGGGTCATTTACCTAAGTAATTTCGTATTAATTATGATTGACATTACTAGATTAAGATTAAAGTAATAAAATTATTGATATTTCAATATATAATATTTTTTAAAAATTTCTGAACCCTTCGTCCCCGCTAGACACCTGCAAGACACCTACAAGAAGTATTGGATGGTTTGAGATGTTTTTTCAGAAAGAGAAGAATGCACAGAGCCGAAGATGCCTCATCAACTTTCCGTCAGCCTGTACTAGTAATAAAAAGAAACGATGCGAATTCCATATTATTTTTTTATTTGTTTATTGTAGTACTTCTAAATATGGTAGCCCTTTGTTACATCACACAGTCTGGAAGACATGGGAAAAAAGCGTGATATAACCGAGATCATTAAAACATTAAGAAATATAACTAACAAGAAAATGTTTGTTTGTTTCCAAAATAATACTTTATAATCATATTACAATATTTTAATAAAATAACAATATATAAATGTTTTTATTCTGATCGAATTATATATAAGCTATTTAAAATTGCTGTTAAAGTAAAACTTATTATTTTTCGGGGTACACGTAAAAAAGAGCAATATATCCAAATGAGCAATGTAAAGAGGTGAGATATAACATGTGGCTACTGTATTAATGTAGTGTATGCTTCCATGGGCACTGGTAAAGGCGTGTTAAGGGAGGACCATTACTCCACCGTGGAGGCTGAAATTCAATTCATTCTCTTTATATATGAAAAAATAAAATTTATTCTTCCTGAGAACAAATTAAAATTCTAAAAAAAAGAGCTAAAATTTTCATTGACAGGAAAAAAATAATCCTTCTAAGATCTATTTTTGAATTGTTTATATATTTTATTTAAATTTCTATTTGCTTTAATCTTGGTATGTTTAAAACAGCCTTTCTGACCAAAAAAAAAATCTTAGTTTAATTTAATTAATTTTTATATTCTCCATTAAAAGAAAAACACTTGCCCTATACTGTGAGCCACAATCACATAAGTTTCAAAATTTATCTCGTCCTTGATTTTGCTCTGCCGGTACCCATGTAAGCTATATATATGAAGCGCAATAAATAATTTTATACGATAGCGGATAAGGATTTTAATGAGTCATTGTCCCTCCTTTCCAAATACGGAGTACAGTCTGTTTCCCTTCTAGCGATAGACAGAGAGAGAGAGAAATATACAAAGCTGATATTATATGGTGTGCAACAAACATAGTCGACCTTCCAGTTTTGTTAAGTCCAATTCCTTCGCTTAAAAATAGTTCCACAGATATTACCCTTTCATAAAGAGAAAAAAACTTTTTTTTTTTTTTTTTTTTTTTTTTTTTTTTTTTTTTTTTTGCAATTTTTTATTCTAATTATAGTTTAGACTTAGTACTAACAATCGGCAATTCTATTAAATTTATTCCATTTCAGGCTTAGGTCAGGTTGCATTATTATTGTGAAAATTATCTTGTCTGGTCTGAATCCAACGAAATATTTCTTTCCTGATCTGAAGCTGAAATATTTAACCTGTATCAATGCGAAATGAAATAAAATTAATGTCGCATTTTAATGCAACTAGATGGTAGAATAGTCTACAATCATGCCTCTAATTTTGACTTAATCTTTTAAGAAGGAAAATCATTAAATATATTTATTTGTATTAAAATGTATTTTTCACTTGAGAGCATTTTCTGCTCTTTCTTTAGGTCAACCTGACCCGCACAGTGCTGAATTCCGACACTTTTCTCCGGAATATGGGAGGGATTTCTGGTGATCCGAGGAAGGGGGAGGGATATAATATGGAGTTCCAGAGAGGAATGTGTACTTCTATAACAGTAATAAGCTTAAAATACCTTTTATTGGGGGGAGAGGGGGAGATATGGGTATACATTTTTATGCTCTGGGAGATGAATGTCCCCTTGGTACATACCTTTAATTCATCACTGAACCCACAAAAATTAAAATAACTATAACTTAAAAAAAAAAAAAATCTATACGACCTGAGTCCTGGCAGATTGTGTTTGGGTAAAATTATGTTCTTTATTATATTCCAAATATGGTTGTGAACGTTCACTTTTTAAGCATATTTTCTGATTATTTACAGTAGAAGATCTATGTAGTGCAATTCTATATAACACAATTCTCTATATTAGTGCTGCACAACCTTTTTGTATGAAAATCATTTGCCACCACTATCTTCAAAAGGTAAGCTTTGATATATTTAATAGCAAGGTTTCTGTCATTAACCTAAGGTAAATTTTTCTGTGTAAATATAGTGGTAATGTTGGTGGCCCGCGAGCCACAGGTTGTGCATCCCTACTCTATATAATGCACAATTTCTCAGACATAAATGATAAATTTTGCAGTTAAGAAGCACCTACATTTCACAATGCTAAAAAAAAATTGCTACTTTCTAGAGGACTAAATTTGGAACATTAGCTCATTTTTATCTCTTTAATTTAGAGCTTTTTAATGAAAAAATTGCTTTTATTACAATAAACATTTTTGAAAATGAGCAATATAATAAATGATTTGGTTCAGGGTTATTTGCACCAAGTTTATAAAGTCAATTTTTGTTTATAATGCAAAACAATGTGTAAAATGATCTATATTATGCAAAAATTTATTATCTGCACAACTCCTGATCCCAAGGAAGGCAATATAAATATACTCTACTGTATTTTGATATGTTTCAGACATATTTAATTATGTTTACAAGGTCAGTTTAATGATGTGTGAAGTGTGACCTATATAATGCACAACCTTGTGTTTTTAGGTTTGCATTATACAGATTTTCTACTGTATTTATTTTTATTAAGCACATATGTATTAAAAAAGTATGCATTTTAACTGTATTTTTAAAAATAATTCAATCGCAGATATAGACCATTTTGGTATTTTCTTTTAGAGGTCTGCATAGGCCAAAATTTCCAGGCCAGGACCCGGCCTGACTGAATTTCTACAAAACATGCCGATATTTCTGAAACAACATTATTCTAAAATTGAAATTCTTCAAAAAGCACACTTACACATGAATTTTATTTTCAGATTATGTTCGAAATGCATGAAGTGCATCAACAATATTAATGACCATTTTGATAATTACGTACATAAACACTGATAAAAAAAATTGACTTAGACTATTACATTCAAATGAAGGTTCAGTAAGAGAAGAAAAATCAGGAGCGAAAACATATCCGTTATAGACAGGTACATTGTCTGTTCTATATGTATTATATTCTTTTTGCACGGATCAAGACACTTTTTCGTTTATGGCAGGTTTTGTCATAGACAGGTTCTATTTCACAGGTTTTACTGTACCATTTTTTTGCCTAGAAATGTATGTACTGTTCTTTAAAAAGAATTTTAATTGTAGAATACAGTGAAACCTCTTTGTAAAGGCCACCTGCCATTCCACTGAAAATTAGCCCTTATGAGAGGTGGCCCTTGAATAGGGGTGACAAAAAAAAAAAAATCTAAAATTAGGAAATTAAAACCGATATAGGTGAAAAAACTGTTTATTAACATTTTTAAACTCTATACATGATTGACAAAATTTTCTATTGAAGTTTGTTTACTTTTCATAATTTATTCGCAGACAATTTTAGTTTCTAATGATTTGTTTACTTTATGGAACAAATTACTTAAATTTGCATCATTTATTAGTCTTAGAATGAGATATTAGTTTATTTATTTCTGTTAGCGTTTTCTGACAGAATTATTCACAGCTATGCAAACTCATCACCATTATCTGAATCAAATTGAACTCTTGAAATAATTTTAAAAAAAATTTGAAAGTTTAAAAAAATAACACTTTTTTAACGTTTAAAACAATAACTTTTATGTTTTACCTGTATCTATATTTAATCTATAATTCTTTTCTCCCAATCTTCTGATAAATCATCATAGCATTCAACCACATTTTCATATTTATCTGAATCATATTCAATTTCAGCAGATTTTGAAAGTTGAACCTGTTTAGGATTTAAGGCAGACGTGAAAAAAAATGGCCTTCATGAGGGGTAGGTGCAGAAGCCCCTAATAGAAGTAAAATTAACATTATGTCTATAGGGAAAATTTTCGTTCCTAAAACTATTGGCCCTTAATAGAGGTGGCCCTTAAATAGGGGTGGCCTTTAAAAGAAGTTTCACCGTAATTGCCATTTTTAAAAATCTATGTATTTTTTGCAAAAAATGTTGTGTTGGGCCTCCTTTTATTGATTTTTGCTTATGCCAGAAAATTTTGTCTTGTGCAGACTTCTAGGAAGAATGAAATGTAGGTCCAGCTTGGCCCAGAAAAAAGAAGTCTGGCCTAAGCCTGCAGAAAAATGTTAGACCCGGCACCTGTGCGGACCTCTAATTCAACTATCTATTTATTGAATTCCACTCAGCCAATGAGTGAGTTTCACTTAATATGGTGGACTCATGATTTCGCAACCACCGATTTAATGACCATTAGATGAGATCCTGATCATTTTCCAATACTCATAATGTTTAACCTCACTCGGTTAAACGACTCTCAAATAATCCATATTTTGATTTAGCTACCTTTCTGAAAACATGAACTAACGGAGCACTGTACTAAGAAATGGAGTTTAAAAGAAGGAAGTCTAAATAAAAAAAAAACAACTAACCAAACATTTCCTTTGCTGACACTTTCAGACTTTGGTCAGTTCCCCCTGATCCCCTCCTTTTTTTTTTCTCATCTATGCTGTAGGAATGACAATGTACCTAACAGCCTATGTTACCTTTCTTCAAAATTTCTCTCCATTTTTGGCTGTAATTTTGCGACACATGTTCATTGAGCATTAATTGTGATTGTAGTAGATTGGCTAGTAGTAATTGTGATTGTAGTAGATTGGCTAGTAGTAATTGTGATTGTAGTAGATTGGCTAGTAGTAATTGTGATTGGCTGGGTAGCGATTATCACAAAAGTAGCCATATTAGACAAGTGTGGATAATCTTTTAATGTGCACTCTTTTTGTAGTCATTTCGTTGACACTAAACCATTTGCATGGTCTGTACTAGTTTTAAGCTACACATTTGTATCTTTCAATGGTTCCCATTATAACTAAAAGATCTATATACAAACATATGAAGATGAAAATTCTTGAAAGTGTGGAGGCATATAGCAAAAACGTAAAATTGTTAAAATGTTTAAAATTTTAAAAATCACTCTTTTCACAATCATAAGAAATCCGGATGCCATAATGAAAATCAAGAATCTATTGAAAGTATACTAGAAAAATATGTCCCCCCCCCCCCTTCCCATTTCAGAATGTACTGAAACTAAAATTATGAGAAAATTACGGGTGGTATGAATTTATTAATTAATAAGTTTGATGTACAGAGACCCCTTTGAGCACGAGTTATACTCGTACTTGTTTGATTTATTTAAAGAAACAAGCTTGTGGAACTGACATTGCCGAGAGGTCCAAAAAACTGAACATTAAAACTGAAGATTACAATCATCTAATACTAAAGCAAGGTTTACGGAAACATGTTGTTTTGCCTGAAAGTCTCACATTTGAGGATTGTGTTGCCATGGACAATCAGTTAGAAACTGACAGGGAATTTTCAGATAAGATGACTTAATCTGCAGCTTTCTCACAGTCAAACCGGACAGGGAGTAATCTCTTGGAATAATATCTTGAAAGCGTTTTGGACTTCAGAAAATTAACATACCATAACTAACTATTTATTTTACTTTTCTGATAATTTTTATTATGTTTTTTGTATTACAAAGCAATAAATAAAATACCGATATATAATAAACCTAACTCTTCTTTTATTTACTTTTATGGTCCATAGGGAAAAATATTTCCCATGAAATTATAGGAAACCTATACACCCTGCTATGTTTTTCTGGTGATATTCTCTTACTTTACACCCACAATAGCTAAAATATTGTGTTGCATTGGCATATTTAGTCTTGGACATCTTATGGTCCTGTAAGGGTTAAAATGCAATACATTTATCGAAAAATGAAAACTGCTATTTATTTCTAAATCATTTCAACAGCGCAGTAATTTCTTGCTTTTGCATATAGAAAAAGTCTGTGAATCTGTCAGAATGTTTCACATGAAAAAAATTGAGAATTGCTGCAAGAATTGAATTTTTAAAAAAATTATTCTTCCCCCCCTCCCCAACCTTGAAGACTATTTCTTATGCCTGCTCTCTACGTTGCTAGAAATGTGATGTTGATTCTTTACATAGTTTTGAAAATGAAAAAATCTTAAACTATTCAAGATTTTTTTTTTAGGGGGGGGGGGGGGTGGAGGATGCAAAAGATTTTCAATTATATTATATTTTTGAAATTCAGGAAATATCTATATATATGTATTGTGAAGATAGTTCTCAAATCCAATCTCTCAACTTTCTGATACATTCGCAAAGTCAATCTTAAGCTTAGACGTATAAAATTGGAAGGTGCACATATTTTAAAAAAAAGGTGAAATCTAATAGCACTTTCCATTTTTCACTAAAGTAAAGGATCTATCAGAAAAGACTGTCATGGTAAACATTTTGAGCTGATTTTTAAAATGCGACATCCCAGAAATTGTCATAAGACTCATTTATAACTCAAAATGCAATATATTAATCGAAAAATGAAGAATGCTATTAGTTTCTAAATCACTTCAATAAAACGCACTAACAAATGAAGGATCTCTAGATATGGAAGATAGGGAGACAAAGGGGAAAAAATACTTCTCTTTTTTTGGCAGTTTCACTGTTCACACTCTAGGATTAATTGGAGATTAAGAAATTGTGTTGACTAATGAATGAATATAACCACAGCCAATATATCAATATTTAAGGAAGATTGCAATTGATTGAGATGATATGTTATAAAAATCGATATTTGATGATGTATCAATATATCACCCAGAGTGTATAGCCTCTAATGTTGATAGCCACTTGAAACAGTATAATGCAAGATTTCTGACAGAAGGTGTTTTTTCTGTGATAATTCTAAACAAGAATTCTCTTAGCTAAAGAAAAATAAGGAAAAGTTGTAATTACAATAGCTGTGTGTAACCATAGACGGTTGTAGGATATGTATAAAAAAGTAATTCTGGATATTCAGGGAATGTGATTTATTAAGAGTAGAAACATACAAAATCAGGTTTCTGTTTAAGGTCATAATAATAAAAAAAAGTTTTAACACTCTTCTTTTGACAATATAATAACTTTCCAAATAAAAACATTACCATTCTAGACTCATGATTATACTTCAATATACCTTCCTGATATTACCATAAAAAAATGCTTCTAATATGATACATTAATTTAAACAATGATGACAATTTTTTTTTTAATTATCTCTTTATATTTCAAGTATGTCAAAGACATACTTTTACATTAAAGGTCAAAAGCAGCACTTCATTTGAAACACACACATCACTGGCCTTTAAAATTATCAACAAATGGATGACAGTTAATCACGAAAGACTATGTGATTTGCATAAGTCAGACTGCATAATTAATATTTATTAAATGTTGTTATAAAATTTAGTAGACTCGTAAAAAAATATCTAAAATGATATAGTTATTTTTAAAGCTTAACTAAATTAAATAAATTTAAACACAATATAGATTGTGAAAGTGTAAGTTGCGATCACAGCTAAATAAAAAGCCAGATACATTCACATCATCTAAGCAACTGAACTAAGCATATCTAATTAAAACAAGCTGCTGAATTGGCAATATGCATCTGGAAAACAAGTAAGTAAAGCAGATTTTAGGAAATAAAATAGCGTGGAAGTCTAGAAAAGCAAGAAAAACATTAAAAAATGAAAAAGGGTGGGAAACTAGGCAATGCACACCCAACACTATTAGAGATAAATGTTAATCATTGTTTACCTTTGTTATAAAATTTTGAGAATTCTTGCTCCATAAGAATTCTCCTAGATTAATTTTGACACAATTATTCAAATTGGTAAAGAAATCATATAAGTTGTAATTTTCCAACTGGACAAAAAATGTCCGGGCCAGGATTCAAACCTGGGATCTCTTGGCTGAAGCTGTCATGCTCTACCAACTGAGCCATCCCGATCAAATCTGGAGGACTTAATTCATCCAGTTAACCTTATTGATCATAGCATTTGGTCTGATATATGAATCAGCTCAACAAAATGCTATGATCAGTAAGGTTAACTGGATGAATTAGGTCTTTCAGATTTGACCGGGATGGCTCAGTTGGTAGAGCATAGCAGTTTCAGCCAAGAGGATCCCAGGTTCGAATCCTGGCCCATACATTTTTCGTCCAGCTGGAAAATTACAACTCATATGATATGTTTACCAATTTGAATAATTGTGTCAAAATTAATCTAGTGTAATCACGTATACATTGTGTGTCATTTACTGGAGTTCCAAATTACCTGCGATTTATTCTGTTGAGCTGATTCAGATATCAGACCAGATGCTATGATCAATAAGGTTAACTGGATGAATTAGGTCCTCCAGATTCGACCAGGATGGCTCAGTTGGTAGAGCATGGCAGCTTCAGCCAAGAGATCCCCATGTTCGAATCCTGGCCCGGACATTTTTCGTCCAGTTGGAAAATTACAACTCATATAAGAATTCTTTTATCTAACAAAGGATTTTCTTGCAGTAATTGCAATTTTTGTAATTTATAAATGACTATCCATGATAAATGAAGTCTTTTGATTTAATTTAATTAGTAGTAACCATCAATCAGTTTTCATAGTTTAATTTTCGTATGTCTAAATCAGCCATGCGCAACTTTTTTTTTTCCTACGGGCTGTAAACATGTGTATGTTTGCTACATTAAGTAGGCCACAACACACTATATTTAAGTAATAAAGTGTAAAAAAGAAAGTAATTGAAATAATAAGAGGACAAAAGTAGTATAAAAAAGCAATGTAGCAAAATTTATATAATCAATACTTGCTATATAATAAGTATTAAACATAATATAATACAATGCAGAATTTCCAAGTTTTAAAGATAAAAAAGGAGATATTCTTTAACAAATCAGACTTTTACTCGTTGCAAAAACTTTTTATCCTTTCAAAATGTAACAGTATATAGTGAAAATTTGATTAATTTTAAATAATATTTTATTAGTGTTGAAGATTAAAAAATGTATACGTCACTGCAACGTAAAAATTGACTTTTGACTAAGCAAATGTCATTTTTGAAGTTTTAGTATAATTTGAACTAAATTTAAATTATAAGTAACAGGGCAAATTTTGTTGTCTCGTAAAAGGGTGTAAAATAATAGCAAAGGTCTTAAATATCTTTTATGTGCATCTCAAACTTTTTAAAGTATAGATTAATGATTATATGTCTTGTGCCATACATAAAAGCTCACCAGGCCACAGATTGAGTATGGCTGATCTGAATTATAATAATTTATTGGTAAGTACTGTTTGAAACCAAAATGGGTGAAATGGTGTCCGAAATCCTTGTAACATGCATGTTTATTCTCAAGAAGTTTTTCTAGAAATTTGGAAAAATAGAATACTCTGAAAAATTGGTGAAACACATGAAAGTTACTTTTATGCTATTGTTTTCTTTGGTCCAAGTGACTTTTTAATTTGTTATGATGGTGGATTTTTTATGTCCATAAATCAATTAAAAGAACTATTGAATAAATGTAGTGCATACTGCATTTATTCAAAATTGAAATAGTTATTTTTATTTGTTTTTATTAAAATCAATCTTTTCACTTACAGAAATTGTATAAAAGGTAATTCAAAGTATGTTCTATAATAGCAATTGTTTTTCAAAATTTTCTCATAAAAAATCTCAAATACTGTTAAATTTTATAATGGACTACAGAACTACAGCATAGCTACTTATGATAATGTCACTGTATTCTTTTGTTATTTTGCAAAATGCTGTAAACTCTGAGATATGATTTTGAATATTATAGGTTGCTAAACAATGGTACGATTATGATCGCTCTACATTTGCATTTGTGAAAAAGTTGAAAGAACCTGGTGTTAAAATTAATTTTGTTCATCAGAAAGACTTCGATGATAATGGAGTTATATATTGGATTGGTACTAATGGCAGGTTAGTATAAAATTTACTGTTAAGATTTATATATTGGCATTGCACTTTGGGAAAGGTATGTGTTTGGCATGAGAAATGTCTATAGAGAAGGGAAAATAGTTTATAATCTAATTAACAATGCTTACTTTTACTCTGTATCTTTTTTTCAAATAGTTTGTCGATATTTATTTCTATAAATTGAAATGAAATTGTCTTAGTTATATTGCGCCAAACAGCTAATTATGTTATATGAAAGGAATTGGGGCCTCATTACTTTTCTTTATTCCATCACAGTTCATTGCAAGATATTGCTGGCCAGTGCTGTTTAATTTATACAGTCCATTTGTTAGACAATCCAAAAAAAGACCCCTATTTTTGCCTACATTGTACTTTTGTTAGAAAACTTCTGCTATTTTCCAGTAGAGGGTGAAAGAGCCAAAAGGGGAAGACATTTCTTGTATAAGGATCTTGCTTAATGGAGTGTTAAGGATCCTACTTAATGGAGTGTTAAGGATCTTGCTTAATGGAATGTTTTGGTGCCAACCTAATTGCCACACCAACAGCCATTTCAAAGTTTGATGTTAATTAGAATTTATGACCTAAATGTAATCCTCAATTTCTTATTTTGACATTAATTTTAATTTATAGCCTAATCATAACCAGTTAATTTGAATTTATTACCTAAACCTAATAACTGTCATGCTAAGGAAAGCTAATTAGAATTTATGGCTTTGAGTGATCATCTAATGTAAACGAGGGGGTAGAGTGTTTTGTGTATCATTTTGTATAAAAATTTTAGACTGTGCTCTCCAACACAGTATTAACACTCAGGTTATTCAAATCAGGATGAGATGTAAACTGACTTTTAAAACTTTCAACAACAGCTTCAGCCTTTTTAGTGTTATGTCATTCCATTTGGGCTATTAATGTCCGGAATGTGTATGCATGTCCTACAAATGCAAGAATCAGTGTTCCAAATTGTGTTGTCTTCCACCTAAAGTGATTTGACAAATTTGTTCCAGCATTCATGTCTACTCATTAATAGCAGTCCGTATCCACCTATGAACCTGCCACATCCTGCAACAAACGATTTTGCTCAGTAATCATCACCTTATCTCCTCCAGTAACTGAAAAGTATTGTCTGTGTTGTGCCCTGCGCTGTAAGCACTGCCCAAATGTATCTTAAATGATATCTCCAAGTTTTATTGATGGCTTCTTCGGCCAGCTGCTTGAACTCTGGTGTGAAGGGTGGGGTTTCCTTCTGCTCTATCAGAAAGGTGAAGTGCTGCCATCTTGTGGAGATTTATTTAACTCAGTCATAGAAATCAACTCATTACCTAAGAATCACATAGCTGAGATCATTCACCATTTGAATGTGGTATGGATAGAGAAAGTTGCGGGTGATTGTTAAATCAAGGTGGTTGAGAGCATCGTTATAATTTGTCTACCTCCTGGGTTTAATACCATATCTATTAGCTGAATGCCAAGAGGGATGAGTTGCATTGAAATCACACACAATCGTAACATTTAGAAACAACTTAGTAAGCGGGGTAAAATCTGAAATCACCCACAATCGTACCATTTAGAAACAACTTAGTAAGCGGGGTAAAATCTTGCTCCAGCAGATTCATATTTCCATGATGAGGGGTGTAAATGGTTGCAATAAGAAGTTTTGGAATAAAGTTCAAATTAATAGGGGTAGCTTCGATGTAATTTAGACTGGAAAGTTTAATGGACTTTGCATTGAACCCTCTTTTAACATAAAAAGCAGTGTCACTAAGGATATGATTGACACTAAGAGCCCTGTTGACATTAAATAACTCATAGTTTGCAATCTTTGTAACATTTCCCTGAGAAGAATGCGTCTAAATTGTTGTTATATAGGGCAGTCCGATCAGTAAATGAATGCTTAAGCACATTTTTTTTTTTTTAAAGATTGATAATATTTTAAACAGTGCCTTTTGGTGTCTGACAGTACAAATACATGTGTTGGTATACAAATGATTAAAAAATAATAAAAGGAAGTTTATATTTCATTTGTTTGGGATGTTAGGGGTTTCTTAATAAAATGCTATATAAAAACCAAGTAAATGAACAGTTCTTATCAGTGAATGAATGCAAAATTTTGCAGTGAATGAACAGGCAGCAATTTAAAAACACATTTTTACTGAATTACAGGTTTTTTTAAACCCAGCATGATAAATAACTAGTGGGGAGTTTTTCAAACCTTATTCTATTAAAATATTTACTGATTGTTCATTCAGCTGGGAGCTGTTCACTTACTGGTCGGACTACCCTTTCACTTGATGTGGAAGAAAATTGCCGGTGAATATACCAATGGAGAAAGAATCAATTTTCAGTAGCAAAGAGTATGACAATAGAAAAGAGATATTGAAAATGGGGATGGCAAGTACCAATAAGTGGCGCACCACCTTAACCAATTTTGGAGATAGAGATGTTACTTTTGTACAGAATATGAATCAAATCGGTCTCTGTGGATGCTAGATAGAGTTCTGGAAAGGCTTTCATAAAAGCAGAACTGACTATACTAGGATTAAATGGTTTCTGGAATTTCAGGAGAATTTGGATGAAGCCTAAAAAGCATCCCTAAAAAGCAGTAGCCTAAAAAGCATCCTTAGCTGCGACAATTGGAATTTTGAGTATTAGGAGGGGGTGGTGTTACGACCAGTTCATAGAATAACCAGAGGATCTAAACTATATGCTAGAGAGTTATGTGTGAATCAGAGCATAGACAGATGTTCTTAAAAAAAATCCGTAAGGTTTACAACATATGCCACCGTATATCTTCCCCTACATCCCTGGTTACAACTTTGTCTACCTGCAACTCCCACATAAGTATGAGTTGAATTGACCTTCCTAGAGGAGAATGTCAGATTTGAATAGTTTTATAATTAACAGATTAAAAATTTCAATTTTTACATAAAAGTAAAAATTAAATTTTTACTTTTACTTTTTTTTTGTGGGGGTTTAATTAGAAAGAACTTTGGACAGTTCTGCTAATTCACCTTGTGGCCCCTTCCACAGAGAAGACACCAACAGGCAATATCAAAATTCTTTTCACAATCTTGTGAAAGTGCACCAGAGTGCTTAATGCATCTGGCTGTTAGATTGCAGTCCAGGGCAGAGTGGGGAAAAACCCTGACAGTTGTAACACCATGAATGTTCTTTTTTACCTGGTAAGTAAAACTTAAGGAAACTCTGAAGGAAATACCTTCAGAGTTAAACTTAGTTTCCATATTTGTGTGATTTGGAAGATGTAATCAACATCTGGTTGCTTAGGGATTAAAATATAAAATAGGGGCTCAATTTTTTCTTTGAGGCAGGATATTTGGGTCAACATTGCATCCAATAATTCTTCATTATCCAAGTGGTTTTGTATCTTCCAAGATATATGATTGAAACTGGACATTTTCCTGCAGTAATAATTATCCACATTAACAAATTTAATTCTCAGATACTTTCCCTTCATCTGAGATTGGACAGTGCTTGTAATTTTTTTTATTGAGATTAGCAGCAATTGCCAGTTACATGACTGTATATTTTAATTAGGGGACCACTTATTTTCGTAACTTTGCTAGTAACTTTCACTTCATCTTTAGCAGTGTGAGATGTTGAAAATATCACATGCTCACATGCGTGGAAGATAAAGATAATCTCTTAGGAATGAAAGACCTTTTGTGAATTGTCACTATTCAAGTAAGAGTGCTATACAGAAGGGTGACAGGTGGACGTGAATCATCTAATCAATTACTTGGAAAAAGGGGATAATCTCCTAAGAATGAAAGAGAGAACTATAGTTTGGGGTCTGTCAGTGTCACCTGGAGATAAGCAGACTGGAGCAGGTGTGGTAGAGGAGGCAATGTTTTCTGGGAAATTCCTGGAATGCAAGGAAAGCCCCTGGGAAGTGAAATTGCTGACGGCAGTTGAAGGTGGAAGGAGTTGAATGTTGAACAAGTTGGAGGTTGAACGAGATGGGAGAAAGGTCCTTTTTTGAGCGGACGTGAGAATCTTTTTTTTTTTCGGACATCGTAATTTTACAAGACGAAGATGATTGTCCTATTTTTTCATTTTTACTTTTTTTTTTTTTTAATGTGTTAATTTAAAATAAAGTTTTTTCGTTTCAAACGATAAATGGATTTCATTAATTATATATACATGTGTTCACGTTACCACAGCTATAGTATATATAATTAATTGGTGGCAGCAAATGGGATATGTAATCTAGAGTAAATTAGATTACGGATCTATGTTAACCTGATTAAACAGATGAAGAGCCAGTGGAAAACGGACAAGCAGAGTTGTGGAGTCTTGAAGTCTAATCTGAGTCGTGGTTTTTCTTGGAGTTCTAGCAAGTAGAGAACTGGTAAAAGAACTTTATCGACTAAAGCTGTGTGGTGTATGAACAGTCAACTATAGACTTGGTGCTATTTGTGTGTGCTTCAAAATATATCAGTGGAATGAAGATATGCAGTGTACCATCTGAGTTGTCTACATACAGATCTAAGGTTAAATTAGTGCCTCATCAGTGAATTGAGTGTCTTCAAGTCTTAAAACATCTGTGTGTATATCATCTTTAAAAGTGCTTGGAAGCCTGGTATCAGTGTGGAGGAAATATCTGCATCTGGAGGTAAGCTCTTTTATGATATCTTCTATAGAGGTCTGTTTTAAATTAAATTTTGTGTATAAATTTTAATTTTGGGGAACAAAACTCTATGAGAAATTTAAGAATTCTAGGGAAGCTATTAATTTGGGTATTTTAATTTTTAGTTAGAATTTTTATGTTTGTTGATTTTCTGGTATCTGTTAGGTATAATATTGGGTTAAGAAAATTATATACTTATGTATATGTTAAAATTTACTTGGGGTATGGTAAATTGTTATTGATTAATTGAGATTATTAATCAGGGTATTTTAATCATAATTTTGTATAAAACTTTTGGAAATAAGAGTTTTGTTTATATACATTTTATTTATTACAGTAATAAAGTTATAGCTTAATTTTATGGGTATACTGTGGATGATTAATGTTTCAAAATAAATTGATGTTATACTGTACTGTTGGGTATAAGATTTATTTTGGGGGATATACTCAGTTTGAAAGACGTCACTGTTGCATGAGAGTTTGCTATATTGAAATAGTGTCGTTTTTTAATACATTATTATACGTATAGTGGGGAAAATTCTATTTCTGTATTTATTGTATTATTGTAAATTGAATATATCTGATTTTTTTGAAATTTATTATATTTTGGGGGAAAATATGGCAGACTATTTAGTAAAATATAATAAAAGCGTCTTGCTATTATTAGCAGAGGAATTTGAGACCAGTGTGTCAAAATCGTGTAAAAATCAAGCTATAATTCAGGCCATTGTTAGTGCGGAAGATTATAAAGAAAGTTACGCAAAACTTCGCTTGCAATATATTCTTGAACAGGAGGCAGAGCGGAAAGAACAGGAAAAACAATTTGAAAAAGATCGTAAAGAAAGAGAGAGGCAAATTGAATTAGATAGGATTGCACAAGAGGAAAAAGATAAACTTAGGAAATTTGAGTTAGATAAACTTGAAAAACAACTTGAGATAGATAAACTTGAAAAACAACTTGAGATAGATAAACTTGAAAAACAACTTGAGATAGATAAACTTGAAAAACAACTTGAGATAGATAAACTTGAAAAACAACTTGAGATAGATAAACTTGAAAAACAACTGGAGGTAGATAAACTTGAGAAACAACTTGAGGCTGATAAACTCGAAAAACAACTTGAATTACAAAAACTTAAGAAACAACAGTAATTTGAATTAGAGAAATTGCGTATTCAGAATTCTGCGGACGTTGTTAGTGTTTCATCTAATGAATCAAATGTAGATTTTCATAGAACTCCTAAGGTAAATTTAAAGGATTTAGTTCCGCGCTTTGATTCTAAATTAATTGATATAACTCTTTTCTTTGATTTTTGAAAGGCAAGCCGAGAAAGCTAAAATTTCTCAGGAAGATTTGGTTAGTCAATTAATTCCTTTGTTACCTTCTGATATTGCCGAAATTATAGTAAAACAACCGTCAGACAAAAGTGATGATTTTCAACATATAAAGAAAGTTTTGTTAGATAGGTTTAGGCTAAGTACAGGCGCCTTCAGGGGTGATTCTGGTCCGAAAATTCCGAAAAATTAAGGCAATGATTTCCGAAAATTAAAAAAAATATCGGTCATACATCCGAAAATTCGGACATAAAATGCACCGGTATTTCGGCAAATGATCGCCGAAAAAAATCAATCTCGTCATTCGTTTGAAGAAAAGTCGCCAGATCGCGAAAAATTGACAAATTTTGACAAAATATCTCGAAAAAACGGCAAATTTTGTCAAAAGATCGCGAAAAAATGGCAAATTTCGTCAAAATATCGCGAAAAAACGGCAAATTTTGTCAAAAGTTTACGAAAAAACGTGAAATTTTGTCAACATATCGCGGGAAAAACGTGACTTTCGTCAAAAACATTGCGAAAAGTGACAAATTTCGTCAAAAAACTGCAAATTTTTCAACAGATCTCGAAAAAGCTGCAAATTTCGTCAAAAGATGGCTAAAAAACGCAAATTTAGTCAAAGGAACGCAAAAAAAAAGTGGCGGGAGTGGACACCCCCCCACCCCCACCCCAACTCCTCTGTTTACTTTTCAGAAAATTTGCTGTGAATTTCAGAAATTTTTTTTTTACTCAGAATCACCCCTGGGCGCCTTAAAACAAAAATTTGAAACTCATCAAAGAAAATCTGGTGAATTATGGGTGGATCTGATTTATGAGTTAAGGGGTTATCTTGATAATTGGTTAGAGTCATTGGAAGTGAGTGATTTTGAATCCTTAAAAGAACTAATGCTCACCGAACAGTTAAAAAAAGTGTCCCTTTTGAGATAAAAGAAAAATTTATGGATGAGTGGGAGGAAATAAAGATTGCTTCTAAACTCGCGGAAAAATCGGATAAGTTTGAGAGTATAAGAAGGGAATTTAAGAGGTCGGATAGAAAACCTTGGGAAAATAAATATTTCCAGGATAAGCAAAAAGACAATTTTAATTCTAAAAGTAGAAATGAAACTAAACCTAAATCGGAAATTGAGAGTTCTAAAGAGAGGGGGAAAACTGACCAATTTAAGAAGGACAATGCTTTCGAAAAGCAGAGACAAGTTCAATGTTACAATTGTTTGGAAGTGGGCCACATCCGTCCAAATTGTCCGGAATTGTTAAAAAGTAAATCCAATTATGAGGATAAAAGCATAGCTTGGATTATTACTAGTGATGGGAAAGGTATAAATAATAGGGAAGGTGTGGAAACTGAATTACCTATGGTTGATTTATGCGTGAATGGTAAGAAAGTAAAAGCGATTAAGGACACGGGGGCGCAAATTGCAGTTTTTGATGCTAATGACATTCCGTGGAGTGTGAAGAAAGTGGGAAATGTCTTTCTTATTCCGACCCTCGGCAGTAGACAAAAGGCAGATTTGGTGTCTGTGCCGGTTGCTTTAATAGAAGATGAAAGAGTATGTTGAAAAGAATGTGATGGTTGCAGTTGTGAGAAAACTAAATTCTCCACCACTTATAACACCAGTGGTTTATGAATTGTTAAAGTTAGGAAATATGGATAAGCAAAATTCAATGTGTAAACAGGGGGAAAATCAGAGAGAATTAAATGGGCAGGGAACCTTCAGATTGTCTAGCGATCATGAGCAAAAATTTGTTAGAAAAATGATTGTAAATGAAATCTGTGAAAGGGATAGTAAGTCTGTTAATGAGATAGAGGTAAATTCATTGGGAGACGTGACTGATAGGAATTTGGTAAAAGGGTCTAAATTGATCGATACAAAAGATGATGCGTCTCAAACGAATAATGATAAAAGGTCATGTAAGGGAGGTCAATTTCGGGAAAAGAATTCTGAGCATGCTGTAAATATAACCAGGTATTTTGTTGGTAGTATGGGAGTTGAGTGTGTTAGAAATAGAATTGGAAAGAAATTGAGTTCACCTATGACTGTGGCCAGAAAAATTAACTCTGGGATGAAAGATAATGATAGAGAAAATTGGGGGCTAAATGCCAAGAAAATGGATATGGAAATTCAAAGTTAAAAAGAATGGAGCATTCTACTTTTAAAACGGATCATAAAGAAAGATTTATTAAAATCAAACAAGATTTTGAAAGGAAAAATTATGATCATGAGGTTGTAAAGCGAAATTTATTGTCGAAGAGATTTTCTGAGTAATTTAGATATTGGGTTTTGGGAGAATACTCTAAATTAAGTTTATTTTAAATTTGGGAGTGCTCATTATCGTAATATTTATATTGGGTTTATTTATCATTTAATGCTTAATATTTTTGTAATAGTAAAACTTCATTAATTTAATAATTGCATAATTTAGTATGCTTTCTTTTTGTTTGTAGAAGCGTCTAAATTTAGGCTTTTAAGCAAGTTATTAAGGGAATTGTTTTAGGCATTGTGTTATATATGGATTTATTCTTTCTTTTTTATTATTATTATTAATTTTTTTTTGTTAGAATCATATAAATTGTAATCTGTATTTGGTATTATATGTATGTGAAATATTTCAAAATTGTTTCTTAGGGCATCAATAGTATAAATTGTTCCTGGAATTATGCTTAGGTATTGTAGGTAGGGGATTATAGTAAATCTTATTGACAGTGTGGTCTATCAAATACTGAGTATGGGAATGTGTTTATATTCTGTAGGGATTTCATGTGTTATTCTAAATTCCTTTATACTTTGGTGACCTCTTTAGAAGTTGATTGAAGGAGCTTATTGTATTGTTGTATATGCCAAATTTCCTGCAAAAATTTTTCCTTAGGGGGGAGGAGTTGTGACATGTTGAAAATTTCACATGCTCACATGCGTGGAAGATAAAGATAATCTCTTAGGAATGAAAGACCTTTTGTGAATTGTCACTATTCAAGTAAGAGTGCTATACAGAAGGGTGACAGGTGGACGTGAATCATCTAATCAATTACTTGGAAAAAGGGGATAATCTCCTAAGAATGAAAGAGAGAACTATAGTTTGGGGTCTGTCAGTGTCACCTGGAGATAAGCAGACAGGAGTAGGTGTGGTACAGGAGGCAATGTTTTCTGGGAAATTCCTGGAATGCAAGGAAAGCCCCTGGGAAGTGAAATTGCTGACGGCAGTTGAAGGTGGAAGGAGTTGAATGTTGAACAAGTTGGAGGTTGAACGAGATGGGAGAAAGGTCCCTTTTTGAGCAGACGTGAGAATCTGTTTTTTTTTCGGACATCGTAATTTTACAAGACGAAGATGATTGTCCTATTTTTTCATTTTTACTTTTTTTTTTTTTTTTTTTTTTAATGTGTTAATTTAAAATAAAATTTTTTCGTTTCAAACGATAAATGGATTTCATTAATTATATACAGGGTGATTCATAAAAGATGGGCAGAACTTTAAGGGGTTATAGTACACTTAAAGACAAATAATATTAAATAGGAGACTAAGGGTCCCAGACGTATTCCCAAGGAGATAGGGGGCATTAAAGTTTAGGGTCCGAAATTTCAAATGATTATAAAACATGGAAAAATTGGTCGATTCGTTTGCGGTTTTTGCAAAAAATTTTCTTTATGCCAGTATTTTCTTGAAATAAAATTTTAAAGTTCAATTTCAAAAAATGCCGATAGGGGGCGCTTTAGACTTTGGAGTAACAAACAACTATTTTTTAACGTTATTTTTTGTATTTCTTTAAATGATTTCGAAAGCTTAGACTTAAACTTAAATTTTGATCTAAAAATCTGAGTCCTAACGAGTAGTTAAGTAGCGTAAACTGAAATTTGAAATTTGAAACCCTTCTCCCCCCAGAACAAAAATCAGTTATTCCCGATCTTTGTGTCGTAGATTAGGCTCTAACTACTGCCGCGTTTTGCTAAAATTATTCTTTATGTCAGTATTTTCTTGAAAATAAATTTTAAAGAAAATTTTCAAAAAATTCCGATAGAGGGCGCTTTAGACTTTGGAGTAACGAACAACTATTTTATACCGTTATTTTTTGTGTCTCATTAAATGCTTTCTAAAGCTTAGACTTAAACTTAAATTTTCAGCTCAAAATCTGAATCGCTGAGCATGGTTCAGTAGCGAGGGGAGGGGGTTCAAATTTCAACTTCTGAACATAGTTCAGTTTGCACTACTTAACCATGCCCAACGATTCTGTGCTGTGATACGAGGCAAAAATACAACTTTCGTCAAGGACTGCATAGTCGGAATTCACTCATAAAGGCACTGGCACAGTTGGAAACGTCGCTCATGCAAACGTTAAAGCTCCATTCCTGACGCTAGTCACCGGGTGAAGAAGGAAACAGAAAGTATGCAAATGTCAAATGTGGAAGAAGAAGAACACGTATGCAAAATTTCGACACGATTCAGGCATAAAAACCACTGAACGGTGAGTCAAGTGTAAGTCGCTGTAGTAATGAATCGGAAGATGGTGCCCTTCACGAATAAGGAAAAGGCTGAGATGCATTTAATTTACGGAGCGGCAGATGGAAATGGTGCAGAGGCACAACGAATGTACGGAGAGCGATTTCCTAACAGGCGATTGCCTAACCGCAAAACTTTCGAGCGCTTGCACAGACAGTTGTGTGAGACGGGATCATTTCTCGCTTCCCGGTCGAATGCAGGTCGTGCAAAAAAGGACGAATCAGTAGTTGTTGCAGAAGCCATTCTGGATGTAGTAGCGGCGCAGCCAAGTACAAGTACACGAACAGTGGCTAGCCAGGTGGATACCTCACAGTCCACGACTTGGAGGGTACTGAAGGATGAACATTTGCTCCCGTTTCATGTGCAACGAGTCCAGAAACTGTCTCCAGGGGATTATCCAAATCGTATTGAATTCGCCCGCTGGTTTCTGCAGCAGAACGCGCTAAATCCACATTTTGGACGAACTGTGCTTTTCACCGATGAATGTACCTTCACACGTGAAGGTACATTTAACACACACAATGCACATGTATGGGCGGATGTCAATCCACATGCTACGTATCCACATGCTCATCAGAGACGCTTTTCCATCAATGTTTGGGCAGGAATCCTCGGAGACCACCTAATCGGACCGTACCTTCTTCCTGAACGCCTCAACGGTAAAACATACCTCACATTTCTGCAACATGTGCTGCCAGACCTGTTAAACGTTGTTCCTCCACGCATCCGGCGGGTCATGTGGTTCCAGCACGATGGAGCGCCAGCCCATTACGTACGAGACGTCCGCAACTATCTGGACATCACATTTCCGAACAGATGGATTGGTCGAGGTGGTCCTGTTGCTTGGCCTGCTCGCTCGCCAGATCTTTCACCCCTCGATTTCTTTTTTTGGGGACGATTGAAGGCTCTTATGTATGAGACACCCATTGAATCCCCCGAGGAACTGGTCGCCAGACTTTCCGCCGCTGTAGGGGAAGTGCTCGAAAAGCCTGATGTTTTCGCGAATGTTCGCCGTTCCATTCGTCGCCGTTGTTCTGTGTGCATAACCTCTGGTGGCCACAATTTTGAACATTTATTGTGATTACATGTTAATAAATATGCTTTGGTAACATAATCCTAATTTGTGTCTTTTTACCTCGTATCACAGCACACAATGTGTGGACATGGTAAACTGAACTGTGCTCAGGAGTAGAAATTTCAAACCCCTCTCCCCAGAAACTTAACCACGTCTAACGATTCAGATTTTGGGCTGAAAATTTAAGTCTAAGCTTTAGAAAGCATTTAATGAGACACAAAAAATAACGGTATAAAATAGTTGTTCGTTACTCCAAAGTCTAAAGCGCCCTCTATCGGAATTTTTTGAAAATTTTCTTTAAAATTTATTTTCAAGAAAATACTGACATAAAGAATAATTTTAGCAAAACGCGGCAGTAGTTAGAGCCTAATCTACGACACAAAGATCGGGAATAACTGATTTTTGTTCTGGGGGGAGAAGGGTTTCAAATTTCAGTTTACGCTACTTAACTACTCGTTAGGACTCAGATTTTTAGATCAAAATTTAAGTTTAAGTCTAAGCTTTCGAAATCATTTAAAGAAATACAAAAAATAACGTTAAAAAATAGTTGTTTGTTACTCCAAAGTCTAAAGCGCCCCCTATCGGCATTTTTTGAAATTGAACTTTAAAATTTTATTTCAAGAAAATACTGGCATAAAGAAAATTTTTTGCAAAAACCGCAAACGAATCGACCAATTTTTCCATGTTTTATAATCATTTGAAATTTCGGACCCTAAACTTTAATGCCCCCTATCTCCTTGGGAATACGTCTGGGACCCTTAGTCTCCTATTTAATATTATTTGTCTTTAAGTGTACTATAACCCCTTAAAGTTCTGCCCATCTTTTATGAATCACCCTGTATACATGTGTCCACGTTACCACAGCAGAAAACTCCATTGGACTTTCCTTATCCTTAGTTTTTGCTTGGCTTTGTATTTTGCTTCTCTTGCTAGCAACTTTAGTAAAATTAACCTCATTAATGGGATTTTCATTTAGGCAGTCAAGCCTTCTCTTGCTACTGAAGAAATTTTGTTATCCTCTGCACTAGTAGGTAGCACCGCTTCCATCACAGAGTTTAGGTCAGCCTCCTGTTCTTCTGTCCGGGAATTTTTCAGAAATGGGAAGGAGGAGGGATGTACTTTTGTTTTGACACTCACTGGTGATTATGAAAATAGATAAGTTTTACTTACCTTTTTAACCACCTTTATGTCCTTCCACTGAACATCCATCAGGTTCATCATGATTTGATCTTGTTTAGGATCATCAGTAGATGGCTCATTTAGTTTCTGCAACTTTATTTGCCTGTTATTTGCACTGTAGAAATCGCCGATAAGGTTGGAGCTCAATCTCTGGAAGTCCACACATGCTAACATTGACAGATTGTCATAACCAGTATGTGACGAAAGTCCAGTACTACTTTTTCTAAAAAACTATGAGGTGTTTGCTTCTACAAGGACTGTGTTCTAGAATTCTCACAAGGTTGCTTGTCTGCAGATCACCAGAGCCATTAATCTCATTCACCATTTGTGCTAGGAAAAATAGACATGAGACAGATGAAGAAAAACCTATCTGTCTAGTACTGTGCCGGCAAACATTCTTTTTCATTGTCTTCTACAAACACATGGAATCCCAAACTAAAAATCTTTGATGATAACATGATACGAAGGTCTTTGTATGACATTAAACACGCATACTTTTGTGATGAAAAAATGCTTGTATTTGGAAAATAGAATTTTTTTTTTGGTTTATTTTGATTATGTGTTTTGAAGAAATAATTTTTTTTTTCAAGCCTTTCTTCAATATTTGTAACCCTATTAATTCCATGGAGAGGATAACATTGCTTCAAGAGTCTATTCAAGTTTGTTTTTAACACTGTATCAACATCTGCCACCACATATATTGTTAATAGGAAATACCTGACTGAGTGTATACCCATAATCAGCACTTTTGAAGACAGTTAAGTAACATGGGAAATGATGATTTCTGAAAAAACTTAATAAGCTTAAAAGTAAAATGAAGACCTACAGTATATTTAGAAAAACTTCCTCCATGCTCTGAAAAGTAAAGCAGTAAAAATTCCAATCTATTATGACCAAAACTTTGAATTTTATGAATTTTCAGCATATTCTGGTACTAAAAACTGGAAATAATTATTTCCCATCATTGACTCACTAAAAACTGTTTTAGAAAATGGAAAAAAAATGTACCCTATTTCTTGAAAATAAATAAATAAATAAATCCTATTAATTTATGATTTTGGATATATCAGTTTCTCATTATTTATTGAAATTATTCTGAAACATATTGAGTCTTTGTTTTTTCATTATATTTTAAATTTTGTTTCAGAACTGTATCAGAGTGGGTTAATCCAGCACAAGTTGGTCTTGTTATGGTTACTGCATCTGAGGGTAGAAACCTGCCATATGGTCGTTTGGAAGATATTCTAAGTCGTGAAGCTTCTGCTTTGAACTGCCATACAAATGATGACAAGTAAGTATTTTCAGAATAGTGTATTATGCATTAGTTAGTGCTTATTCATATAATTTTAAGTAATCTTTATTTATTATTAATTTCACTTGTATGCATTTTACACAGGGCCAAAACTAAGAGGGGAGGGGCAAAAGAAACATGTGTCCTGGGCACCATAATAGAAGGTGAAGGGGGTGCCAAATGAATTGGCATCTTTTTCTGTTTGATACTTATACATATATATTTTATATATAAAATATATATATATATATATATATATATATATATATAATTTGGGTGAAAATGTTTTGCAGACGGAATAACCAACAGAAAAGCTGAACCAAGTCAAGTGCCAAAATCCATGTTAGACACAGTTAAAAAAAAAAAAAAAGCTAGTTTTGGTCCAGATTTTACATATTTTAAAATATAACTACACTACAATTCAGAATGAATTTTAAAGTTTAAACAATGAAAATGGGCCAGATGATGATTGAAGGGGAGAGGGAGGAGCTGTTCCTTAATTTGTACTTTTTAAAAATTTTCCATTATTTAATAGTATATTAAAACCTGGTATTTTTTAGGTAGCTTTCAATGCAAAAAAGTACAAAGCTACCTATTGCAGCCATTCGGAAGAAAGCAATTCCCGAAAATTTAGATATATTTTCACTGATCATGACCCCCAGGCCCCAAAACCATCCTCCGTTCAAATGTTGATTTATATATATATATATATATATCCATATATATATATATATCTGATCTATGTTATACGATAATGCCGTATTTATAAATCTATTTTGATGAAACTAATTGTGTGTATTAAGGTCACTAATGTCTCGACCGAGTTCGTTGACCAGCTTAGTTTGCCATCTTGAAACAAGATGGCGGCCGCTGAAATATTTAAAACTAAAATAAATATACAAAAAAGTTAAAAATTCAAATTTATTTTATACTTACGTGTTAGGCCTTGATAAAAGGATTCCGGAGCATTTTTTGTTTTACCTCTATTTTAAAAAATGGCTGAGATAGAGCAGTTTGAAATTCTAGGGTTGCTGACATTTTGAAACAAGACAGTACATTACAAAAAACAAACTATTAATTTATGAGTTTTAGTGAACGCGATTTCTCGCAAATTATTTTCTTTCATTGTTGTAATCATTTTCCTAATCATACGCATAAAACTATATATTCATATCCGTTAGCGCCAATTTCTCGCCAAACTTGGCGAAACATTGCCAAATTTGGCGACCAAAATAAGTCTTTATAAATGAAGCCAATTTGGCTATAGCTCAATAATTTGGCGAACTTCTTATTCAAATTCAGTATTAACGAATCTTTTGTAAACGGTTTCTTTGCATTTTAGCTTGCTGTTTTCGAGTAACATTAGCTAAAATTTTAAAACGAAGATATAGGAAATCTACCTTTTCCTCCCGGTACAGGCCGGAAGGACTTTTAATGTATATTAAAATTGGTGGCTCTTTCAGTTAGGATAAATAAGATTCCATGTAGGAAAAAAGTAGAAAAGTATCTGACCAAAAATACATTTACTACAGACCTTTATGGCAGATTAGTTAGAATTTTTTCTTGATTATAAAAAAAGGTCTCCCCTTCTTTCTCAAGCCATATTTTTTAAGGCTGTTGGTCAGTAAGATCTCAATTTCCCCTCGCTAATGTTAAACCTCTAGGCGTGTAACACATTCATATTTTTAAAATATCTCTTCATGAAATTAATATTTTTAACTTCTTTTTTCTGTGTACTGTTCTTGAAGGATGTTTCGTTTTTCTTTTCTTTTTCAGTTGTCAAAATATTTCTAAAGTATATACTTAATTTTATCTGAAATGTTATAATCTTGCCCAGTTTCACTTAGATTTTAACACATAAAGTCATAAATTAAGTATATATTTTAGAAATATTTTAACTAAAAAAAAAAAAGGAGAGAAACATCCTTTAAGAACAGTACACAGAAAAAAGAAATTAAAAATATTAATTTCTTGAAGAGATATTTTAAAAATATGAATGCATCACATGCTGGTGGGTTTTAACATTAGCACAGGGAATTTAATATCTCACTGACCAACATCCTTAATATCTATATTTCTTGTACGAATAATAATAGCTATTTACATTTTTTTTAATATTTTTAAATTTTATGCAGTAAGTATGTCTAAAAAGAATTACATAGTCAGTGTAATGATTAAGAGTTATTTCCCATTATTATATAAATATTAATTTGAATACTTTTGGTGCAGAAAAATTTACATTATTGCATGTTCATTAAAATAAATGTTTTATTATTTTAGAAGAGCATGGTTTGCTATAGATCTTGGATTGTGGCTCATTCCTAATCGTTACACATTAAGGCATGCTAGAGGGTACGGAAGGTATGTTTAATATTACTCAGTTTGAAATTTCCGATTTTTTCCCCATACTATAAAAACCTTTGTTTGGCATTATTTTGTGTGGATAGTATTCATGCATAATTGAAAATTCCCAGAATAATAAATAAAGGGTAGAAATTTGGTTCTCTCCTTTATAATAATTGTCATCATTTCTGAGAGAAACAGAATTATTTTTTTAAGAATGTACATATGAATGTAATTTATACTTCATGTAACATGGGCATGTTATTCATAAACATTTTTATGAAAACCCTTGAATGTGCCTTTTGAAAATAGAGATCCTGGATGTAATGTTATGAAGCAACCTAATAATACTTTTCTCTTTACAAAATAATATATATATATATAATTAAAAACACCATAACACAAAACCTTAGATGATTATCATATTTGTCCTCAAATTTTTATGCTACAAAAAATGTATAATTCTCATTTTAGAGGATGCTTAGAAGGAAGTGGCTCATAAATAGATATCTTTAAATCTGCTAAAATATTCAATTTTGGCAGAGCAAATTAGCATAACATATAAATTTAGAACGATCTTGAATGGATTGAACTAGTCGCGAAAAAAATGAAAATTAGAAATTATGTCACAAATGATTCTTTATTTATAACCATTGAGTACTTTTGTCTGCAGCCGATAAGAGCATTTTTGTATGAAGCCTATAAATAAGGCTAATTTTAAATAATCTTAACAAAAACTTATCTGTCCTTTTTAAAGATTATAAGATTGCTTTTTAATTTTCCTCTTTCAAATCGAGTGATTCCTAAACTGTCCTTTATAAATTTTGTAACTAGAAATATTTTTCAGATCTGCTTTACGTAATTGGTTATTTCAAGTATCAAAAGATGGCTCTAACTGGTTAACATTATTTACTCATGTCGATGACTGTGCTTTAAATGAGCCTGGTTCAACAGCTTCATGGCCTTTAGATCCGCCAGCTGATGAAGATCAAGGCTGGCGTCATGTTAGACTTCAGCAAACTGGGAAAAATGCCAGTGGACAAACACATTATCTCTCTCTTTCAGGGTTTGAAATCTATGGAATAGTTACTGGAGTATGTGATGATTTAGGTATTTAAGTCATTTGAATTTATATCTATTAGATTTCATTTTATTTACATTTTCAAAGAATGAAATTTAAAGTTTTCTGCTTAGGGAAAAATATTTATGTGCTTAAAACAACCAAGAAAAGACATAGTATAGTTACTGAAATGTTATAAACTGGGATGAATGTCATTTACAGATCCCTTTACTCTTTCTTGTATTATATACAAATTTTTTATGGGCCTTTTTAACACTTTCCAACATAATTGAAAAGTGTTTATGACTTTGGTTTGTCTAGCCATCTGTCTGTGCTTTAATTTTCATAAATATACTTGGATTTCCATGTAATTGTGTTTTACTATAGTATGTTCATTGTTGAAAATGAAGTATGCAGTTTTATAGTTTGTGTTTACAAGCACTCTCAAAAGAATTCACTGACATTGCAGTTTATGGTTAAAAATAGTTTGTAATGTATTTTAATGATATTACACTATTTAAAACATCATGAAATTGATAAGCATTGCTAAGCTAGATTAAAACATTCTTTCTTTAGAGTATAGAAGGAATAGCATTTATAGTTTGTATACAGGGAGGCACAAAGTAAATATGGTTTATGGGAAAAACTATTTTGTGTTGTATTTTAATGATGTGATACAGTAGAACCTCGTTAAGTTAGATCAATTGGGACCAGAGCCGATCCAGAGATATGGACTTTTTTCCCAGAGAATATCGAAAAAAAATCAATAAAAGAGAGAATACTTGCAGAAAAGCCTGGTGAAGAAAACACTATTAAAACATACTTCAGTACTGTACCGACACATTAACATATTACTTTTTAGTAAAGCCTACTTCTTAAAATTGTAACTTGTAAGCTTCTGCTGCATCAGTTTAGAAATCACCCATTCTCCTCAGCATAAGAAGCTCTGTTGGTGTTGTTTCAGCCTGCTGCTTGAAATAGACTAGCAATTCATCTAACTGGGACACTGCTTCTGCATGACTCATAACTGCCGGTAGCTCATTGTGATTTTCATCTGTCTCCTCACTTTTTTCAGCATCTTTTAGATGAATAATGATTCCCTCAGCAGTGATTGTACTGTAACCTCCATCTTTGTCTGCTTCCAACCGTCTTTCAATGTCATTCTCATCAACATCTGAGCAACCATCAATCTTCTGAAACAAATCCATAAATTCATGGAGCTGGACTTGGTTTGTCTTTTTCTCTGGTACTTTTTTCATCCACTGGTACAATCTTGTGTTCTGGCAAATCGCAAATAGTAGACCATATCTTTTTTTCACAATTTTATAAGGGGGCTTCTAGCCACTTGTTTACAAGATTTGGCAACTATATAAATAAATCTTAACATTGACTGACAATTGACTTTCTGACATCAAAGTCAACAGCAATCTTTTTCAATGGCTTGCCTTTAACAATCCTTCTCAATGCTTCTAATTGCTTCCATTGTTGCAATGTTTTTTCATTTTGTCCTCATGGTCTATTTGTGCAATACAGAATACAGCATCCATACTAACACTGCAAGATAACCAACTTGCATAGTAACACAGGTAACTGTGCACTGAACTGACATTTGTAGCTAACTAGAGCTGTTGCGAACCGTATGTATTCATTACTAAATAATGAGTATTCTCTCTGATACGAAGTACTGAATCATTACTTTGGAATATGACTCGTTACTGCATCAACACTCTGCAGAAACAAACCTCAAATGCTACCTTCACTCTCATGATTCATGGAGCTGGATAGTCTGATGCAAAAAGATGAGAGTGTTTGTTTGGACTTCGGACTCAAAGAATTCGTCATCAGTTGTTTCCATTTTAGTATCGCATATGGGTGTTCATTTAGTCATTTCGTTACTTTTGTACTGGCTTCATAAAGACCCACTCGTTCGCGTAAAGACAGTTTATTCTTTTAGGGATTACACTTTTTTTGTAATATCACAGATATGAAGTTTTGTATGAATTTTTCAAATAATAATTGCAGAACGGATTGCATAAGAAGAAACTTTTAGAACTTATTTTGACCAAAAAAATATTAAAATTTCCATGCACATATTTAAAAAAAAAGGAAGAAAACATTAAGGAACCATGGATCTAAGAAATAGGGAGGCAAGACATGTTTGTTTTTCTTGTAGGATTTTAATTAGGTTAATTTAGTATTAATTATGCTGTTAATCAATTAAAATTGCTTTGAATTTTACTGTCAAAAGAACAGAAGATTATAGTGAAATAAAATATTCGTTGCTGCTATATTTAAGGAATGATAAACTATTTCTATGAAATATAACTTTTTTACTTATTGATTTTTATTCATAAACACATAAAATCAACAGGAAGTCATGATCAGAAATTAAGAAATCGATTAGTGTCTCTTTTTTTTTTTTCTTTAAATGAAAGAGTTTTCTGGAGATACTGTCAAAATGGGTGTTTTGAACCAGATTTTCAGACATGATAGTGATGGAAAGACAGTTATTTTATACAGTTTATATATTTTATAAGACAGCTATTTTATACAGTTATAACTCAAGATGTAATACATTTATCGAAATATGGAAAACTCTTCTTGATGCCACAATATTTCAATTGTCGTAACTGACAATGTTATGATTTTATGTATTAAAATGAGTCTATGAATGTGTCAGCAAGTTTTGCAATATTGAGTGAAGGAAAATATGTTTAATGGTACTTTCCGTTATAGACAGGTTCTGTCTTTGTAGGTTTACCATTTTCAGTAAACAATGAGTATTTCTATTAAAAATACTGAAGTAGTATTTTTTCTTTAATATATACAGCAAAACCTGCTGAGACGATATTGTGAGAAACCCCAGAAAAATTCTGATTTGGACAGATTTTTCCGTCTTAGCACATCAAATTGTACTGGATTATTTTTGTGGAAATGGGCATTGCAATATTTCTATTCAAGGGAGAATTCTATTTTTACAGGTGTTATTGTATTTATTATTTTTAAAGTTAATTGTAATTGAAACAATCCTCTAAAAATTAGAAAATACATTGAATATGTGTGTAGTACTTACAACGTTTGTAATATCAGTTTTCAAAATAGATACAAAATTAACGTGCAACGAATACTTTCTAACGGGTAGCGAGTTTGAAAATAATGAATACATACGGGTAGTCATTTAGTCGTTACGTTTACTTTTTACAGCACTATAGCTGACAGGAACTGATGCATGCACAATTCTTTGTGTAAGCATTTCTTTTTTCAGCACACATTTTTTTGTTATTTGTTCCTAAATCAGTCTGAGTTATCCAGAGATCATAGTTAACGGACCCAACCTAACGAGATTCTACTATACTTCAAACAATAAATTTATATGCAACACTAAGGTGGACTAGCACATTCTTTCCATAGATTATGGTGTGAGTAATATTTATTGCTCATTTACTGATATGCACAAAAAAATTCAGCTACAAAACTGATCATGAGTGATAATTGCTGGAAGTGTGTTTTCAGCTGTGGTATGCATTTTGAAACTTCTCATTTTTATGCACAAAGAATTTACACACATTATCTTACGTTATTGATGGCAATTGCTGAAAATGTATTTTTACTGCACTATATGTTTTTAAATTTTTTATTTGGGTATGAAAAAATGAAATTTAACAATATTCTGATAGTGTTGGAAAGTGTTTCATAATCTGTGCCTGATGCATGACTTATCGATCTTGCTTGTTTGAAAGTGGTGTAGCTCATTTATAATTTCTAAATATTAATGTTATGTATGTGTGTAATATATGGAGGAAAAAATTACATCAAATCTCATTTAAAATCTGTCATCTTACAACATTCCAATTAATTATAACTTTTAAGAGCCTATATTAGTAATGAAAACATACTCACAAGCTAATGTTTAACTAATGGCAGCTTTCTTTTTAATTTTCTCAATAATATTTTGCATAGGTTAGCTGAGGCAATGTGTAACCATGTACTTTCGTACTTTTCAATTTTGGTTGCAGGGTTTTTTAAAGGACACTTTCACTTTTGAAACTGGTTTTGAAAGTAAAAGTGAATTATTAATTATTAGTCCACTTTTTCAAACATTTTCATGTTCAAAACCTGTACCCAAAAGTCCTCAGAAAAAAAAAAAAAAAAACTGCAACCAAAATCGAAAAACCATGAATGTATTTGGTTAGCCTTTGAACTCAGATATCCTATGCAAAACAAATTATTTTAAAATAATGAAATTCAAAGGAGAATTAATTTGAAAAGAACACTGCTATTGGTTTTAAGTTAGCTTGTGAGTTTCTTCAAGTGTTAGTGCAGGCTCTTAAAAACCTAATCTAGTAACATGAAGATACTAGCTGTTGAGTCTTAAAACAGGAGTTTAAATGCAAAATTACATGCAATCAAATTAATAATTTAAGAATTAAATAAAAAAAGTAGAAAAATTAAATAAAAACTATTAAATATGGAGAGTTTGTGATTTAATTGGCTGTACTTAAAGTACCTTTTGATGTGCAAATAAAGAATTGTTCTGTTGAAAAATGTAACTTTTACCAATCTTCTATTTATCTGACTTTAACTTGAATGTAAAAAATTGTAGGCAAAGCTGCTAAAGAAGCAGAAGCAAATTTGCGCCGCCAGAGAAGAACTGTGAAGCAACAAATAAAATTTCTAGTTCCTGGTTCTAGAATTGTGAGAGGTCCAGATTGGAAATGGAGAGATCAAGATGGAAATCCTCCTGGTGAGGGAACAATATCAGGGGAACTTCATAATGGTACTTTTTATACATTAACAACCTTTTTCTAATATTGGCTTTTTATTAATGCATCACATAAACTCTTATATTCATTAATTATTATAAATATTTTCTGGTAAAACAGTGAGAAAACTAAATGCAAGTATACCAAGGATTGACAACTTTATTATCACAGATATATTTGAGCATTTGTCTTTGCAGATTCATTAGACACATTTATATGCATTTAGTAAATTACATTACAGTTTACATCTTTTAAAAGGTTTAATGTCTAAATGTCATATAGTAATAATAATATAATATAATAATACTTATAATTTAATGATTGTTCAAACAGGAATTTTCAAGATACATGTTAATTCTGATAATCATTGTAAATTCAAAGAATTGCATAGAAATCAACCAGCCAAGAGTTTGCATATTTTCAGTAATGCATTCCTTCTTCTTAGTTCCTAAATTGCATGATGTCACCAGATACATTAATCAACTTTAAGTACATGTAAAATTTTTAACTAAATTGTTTGCTAATTGATACTTGTTTTATAGTAAATTAGTAAAAGCTTTCTATAAAGTTTTTAGCAGTAAATTTTTTTTTAATATTTAATTTTTTAAACTGCCATAGAAAGAAATTTTAGAATAAGATTAAGTGACATGTTCAAGATTATTGTGGCATATCCAGAGTTTGCCATCCCTGTGATAATCCTTTAGCATAGATGCTAACATCTCTAGAAATTTGGAGTTTCTCCAGAAATGTAGGCTAGTATATGGTAGTTTGGTAATTAAGTAGAAAATATGAAATCATATGCACCAACAAAAGAAAAAAATAACATCAAATTTCGAATTCTGATTATCCTAAAGGTCTACATTTCCTGGTCAGACCAAACAAAAGCTATCATGGTCCTGCATATTGAAAAATCAGTGAAAACAGGCCCAACCCGGCCCATGCAAAAATCAATGAAATCTGACCCAGCCAACAGACTCAATTTCTACAAAAAAAAATTATTTTTCTTAATATACAATTAGATTCTTTTAATGAATACTGCATGCGTATTTATGGGAAATTTTTACAGTATATTTTAGATTACTATATGTTCACAAGCCATAGAATACAGAATAGCAGCATTCATGATTACTTAGACTATTATTACATTGAAATACAGACAATAAAAATTAATATAGTATAGAATTAGAGAAAAGCATGGGTAAACATAACTTTTGTTGCTGAAATATAATAAATAAAAATTAAAGATTTTTGAAAATGTTTCTCATTATAGTTATTACTATTTTTACAAAACATTTGCTTGCTTGACATGTCCTGTGAACATTTAAGTCCGTTTCCGGCCCGACCAATGTTATCAGTCATAGAAATCAGTCGTAGAAATCTAATTTTTCATAGAAATACATTGCAAATTTTGTCAATCAGTTGTGGAAAAATATCACTAAATTTGTCAATCTGCCACAGGAAAAAAATTGCTCAATTAGTCACACAATTACATTGATCATACATTTTTCACTCTGTATGGATAACAAAATTTTAATTCTTTTTTTATAAATTTATTACAAAAATTATTTATATCAAAAAAGTCCCGAGTATTTAGAATAAAATGTAAGCCTCATCTTCCCATTCTGCCCAAGTATGTTGAAAAAAATAAGCTTGGGTTTAGACACGATGTAACTCTCCAATGCCAGTTTCTATGTGGACATGTTATATTTCTGTATTGAAATTGATGAATTGTGATCAGCTCGTGCAGCACATTTATACTTATTCTCGTCCCAGTCACATCCATTGAAAATTGTTCCTATTTTATCAGCTTAGTTTCTTTTAAATTTGTTATGTCTTTCTAAGCCAGTTGGTCCACTTAATTTTTTATCGGCCTGGTTGGCCCGTTTAATTTTTTTTAATAGGCCCTGCCTCGCCCCATTTAATTTTTATTGGTCAGAGCCATTTGAAAATTTGTTTTCATTTTACTGGGCCCAGACAGACCTCTAGTTTGCCCTCAAGTTGTGAAGTTTCTCAATCTGTGATGTGATTTTTCTGTAAACATATTTTTTTATATTTCGTCAAATTATACAATTTTTTTGCAGAATTCCAAAAAATTAAAATTTTGGAATTAACCCTCTGACTGTCCAGCAAAAGGGCTAAATTGTAATGTTGTTTTCTGTGTTTTTTATTTTAAATGTTAAAAAAAGTGATTTTTTTCAAAAATCATACAAAAAATTTAATTACATATGTGACTGTAAACCTTGAGGGTATCAGTCATTACTCAGTGTATTAAGCCAGTTGGTCCACTTAATTTTTTATCGGCCTGGTTGGCCCGTTTAATTTTTTTTATAGGCCCTGCCTCGCCTCATTTAATTTTTATTGGTCAGAGCCATTTGAAAATTTGCATTATATATGCATATTTATATTAATTAAAAAAATGCTTGTATTGCAGAGAAACCTGGACATATTAACAAGGGCTTGTCAGTGAGAGGGTTAAGCAGTACAAAGAAAATCCTGTGTGAACTCTGTTCGAAAAAAAATCTAAATTTTGTGAATCAGTCGTAGAAATACATTGCAAATTTTGTCAATCAGTTGTGGAAAAATATCACTAAATTTGTCAATCTGCCACAGGAAAAAAATTGCTCAATTAGTCACACAATTATATTGATCATACATTTTTCACTCTGTATGGATAACAAAATTTTAATTCTTTTTTTATAAATTTATTACAAAAATTATTTATATTAAAAAGGTAAAGATAAATTGTGTAACCTCTATTTCAATTATGTTTCTATAAATAAATGCACATCCATAAGGATAATGATTCAAATAATATTTGTAAAACATATTAAAAAGTATAGCTTGAAAAAAAATGAACAACTCCTGAGATCCTAATATTTGGCTCATGAAGAGTGTCCAAAATTCCTGAAATTTAACTGATTTATTCCTGATGTAGTCTTTACAATGTTGGCATTTTTGCTTTAGTTGTGATTCCATGTACAATTCTTGGGATTTTGAGTTCTCATTGATAGTTTTTCTAAAAGTTCATTTTGCTTTGTGATCATTTCTTAAGATAACTGTTGATAATTTTATGGATGGTTTATATTTAAAAAACATACTTGTAATCTTCCTTTTTTCAATACTGTGCTGAAGTTTTTTTTTAACACTTTCCAACCTAGTTGAAAAGTGTTTATGACTTCGGTTTGTCTGCCGTATGGCCGTCTGTCCGTGCCGGGAAACCCTGAGAATGTCTAGTCATGAGGGAAGGGAGAGAGTTAAATTTTTTTTTTTTTTTTTTTTTTTCAATTTTGCTGTTCTTATCCCTTTTTTTTAATGCGCGGCCCCTAATTGGTTGCAGGTTTTACATTTTTCAAATTCTCACAATTCCTAAAAATTTTAATGCCTTCCTGTTCTTAAATTTATATCTAAAATTTACAAGTAATTCTTAAGTTTTTTTATTGACATTCACACTATTTCTGTTATGTTTCTTCATTGTTTATAAGTGGAACCAACATCTACTATATATATATATATATATATATATATATATATATCAGGTATAAGACTCTTCCATGTTTCGGTAGGTGCCGTTTTTTAAAATTCAAACTAAATCCCCCCCCCTCCCCTTTCGGAAATTTCTTGCTTTCCAATTTTTACCCTCTGCTCATCACACAGTTTTAAATATCTAGAACGTTATGTAAATATTTTACCCTATTTGGTACTTTGCACTAACAATAGTTAAATGATCATCTTAATTTCTTCTTGAATTTTATCTCCCTCCTTTCTTTCCTTCCAGCACACTAAGTTTTCAATATTTAAAAAAAAATTTATTTTATTTTACGATATTTATTATTTTTAAGTAACTATATATAAATATATATATAATATAAATATATATAATATATATATAATATAAATATATAAATATTCTTCTACCCCAACCTTGAAATTTCCACTCCCTCTCTCCTTTTGAATGTTTAAAAGTTGTATTTGTAAAACTGAAATCCTATATTGAAAAATACATAGTTTAGTCGTTAGTTTATTCAATGAGTAGGTCCTTATTGTTTTCCTTGAAAATCAAATGAAAAGTTTCAATTCTTGAAAATCCTTAAGTCTTTGTTTTTATTTACAGAAATGTGACAAAAACACTGTAATAGGGTGTATGACTTTAATATATTTCTGATAATATGTAGACATGGCATATATACAACCTCTGACAATAAAGTTCGGTGAATAGTCCTGTAACATTAACATAGATGAAATATTAACGAAAGTTACCTTATTGTCCTTAGAAATAATCACTCCCCATAACTATGCACCACTGAGGTCTGCTATACATGTCCTGGAAACTTTGCAAGAAGTCTTCTTTTGGGATGAAGTTCAAAAGCTTCGTCACATTTCGTTGGATGTCAGGAATATCGTCAAATCTTTCCTTTTCAAGAGAGCGAGTTGTGGGAATAGGAAGAAGTCTGGAGGAATGATATCTGGCGAGTATGGTGGATGTTCGATTTGCACCACCCTTTTTTTGCCAGGAACTGTTTGACGATATTGGCTGTATGAGGGTGAGCATTTTGTGAATAAAAAAAAAACATGAACCTTGTTGTGTGTACTGATGTCGTACCCTGCATAGATGTTTCATGAAACGGGTAAAAATTTCAATGTTACCTTGCAGCATTCATCATTGTTCCCCCAGGTAGAAATTCCTTGTGGATAATGCCTTGACTATCAAAAAAGGTGATAAGCATCGTTTTGATGCATGATTTTTCTGCTCTGACACAGGAGAACGCCATTCCATGCTTTGCCGTTTCGTTTCAGGGTCATACCTGAGACACCAGGACTCATCCTCAGTAACAATACAGTTCAAGAAATTTGGTGTTGCATCCACTGTTTCGACAAAATCCTGGGAAGCTTCTAAACGTGCCTGCTTTTGATCGTCAGTCAAGTGATGTGGCACAAGACGACAACTTGTTTTTCTCATCCCTAAATTCTGGGTAACGATTTGTTGCACGGATTCACGGTTAATCTGCAGTCCGTCAGCTATCATGCGCACAGTTAATTGAAGATCTTTCATGATTAATTTCCTCACTTTCTCAATGTTTTCGTCACTGACGGATGTCACCGGTCTTCTGCTATGGGGGTTCTCAGAAACACTTTCCCAGCCTTCTCAAAAACGGGCAAACCACTTGTACACACACTTCATGGACAGTGCGTACCAGCATCGCATGAGTTTCTTTCGGTGTCTTGCCAAGCTTAAAACAAAACTTTAAATTGATCTTTTGTTCGTTCATTTTCCTGCTCTGAGTTAAGAACCAACACACTAAACAAGCACTTTGTAAAACAAGTCTTACACGGTTTGTACGGTATTCAACATATACAAACGACGTTCAACTGAACAACTGTGGGGGCAGATGGTCAACACCTGCCGCTGCAAGTGCAGCGTTTTGTTTCGCCAATGTTGCCAGATTGGCCGTTCTGAATTCATTCACCGAACTTTGCCAGAAGTTGTATATGCACAATATACAAATTATAGAGGAAATGCATTGCACTCTATTATATATATATAAGAGTAGGAATATTAATTACTGATACTTTCTGTAAGTGAAGTTTTATTTATATATTACCACACTAAAATAAATTAAATCTTTAAAATTTGTACAGATTAAGGATATTTTCAAATGTTATTTCAAACTTTTCATAAGTAATAATTACTATGTAGTATGTAGTTGTTGCTTTTATTGCATAAAACAGCATGTATTGGAATATTTTTATTGCTGTGTACTTCAAATGCATTTCTAGAATCCTTTCAATAATTATTTTCTCCTTAACTTTATTATAAAAGAAAATTATTGCTCTTATAAAATAAACTAATGTCAAAACTTATAAATAAGTTTCAATATACACATTAAAAAATGAATATAATCAAATTAACTAAATGCAGTTATTTGTTTAAACCATTGCCAAACTTGATGTGTCACAAATGTCAGTTCACAAGGGATGATTTAACAAGATCTCACTGTATTGGCATATTGTTTACAATATTATGTTAATGCATTTTAACATTTTCAAAAACCTTCTTGTTCTTGTTTTAATACACAATTATATAAAATAACTGAAAGTATTACATGCAGGATGGATTGATGTTACTTGGGATCAAGGTGGAGCCAATTCCTATCGCATGGGAGCAGAAGGTAAATACGACTTAAAACTAGCTCCAGGTTTTGATGCAGAAGCTTATCTTGCATCTGTAGCTGTATCATCATCATCGTCAGCTCTAACAAGTCTGAAACAGCGTATAAAAACTGTAACTTCAGGTGGATCTTCATTATCACCTGCTGGAATGAAAGTTGCTAGAACAATTACAACAGACTCTTCTTCTGCAAGAGGGAGTGTATCTAGCAGGTATGCAATAAATGTGTTTTTTTTATAAAGCTGAGTCTTAATTGTTTCTTCAAAATGTACATTAGATCTTATATTCAGGAAATGTCTTTTTTTTTTCAACATACAAAACAGTAACTTATTCATTTACAGCAATCTACATTTATTCATATATTTATGTACCAAAATCTATGTTTATTCTTACATCCATATGCAAAAAATCACATGCATTCAAATAAACCCATGTTTTCTACTGGAACATTGTCATAAAGTTCTAAACCCATTTACAATCTATTTTTCTTGCGACTCCATTTCTTATAAACCATTGGTCTTAAATCTTTTATATCCAGCAATATGGCTTTCTTTATAAGCACACTTCTCCGTGAAGAGTGTCTGTAGTGCTCTGTGTAACTCTGTGATTTTATTCCATAAATTCTTCATTCAAAATCTAGAGTTGTAAAGATTGGAAAACATTCGGTTTAAATCTGGTAATAGGCCAAGTTTTTGGAATAAACCTAGTTTTCTGTAATAAACAGGATTTTTTTTGTAACTCTAATCATAACTGTGTGCATTTATAAAGTGAGAATGATATCTTTAAAAAAAGAAACAGGTTTATTTTTAGAGCAGGGCTTATTTTCAGGGTAGAGCTTTCATTGCAAGCATTTGGAAAATTCCTAACTTATTTTCTGATATTATTTTCGGGAAAACACAGTATTTGTTACCAGTTTGATTGAATATCTTGTTAGTATTAAGGAATTAGCATTGGATATTAAATAAGGTGTTAGTTGCATGAAGAGTGGCTAACATGCAGCATACCTGCTATAAATGGTACACAGAGGCTTTCTAGGAGGCAGATATATTTTATATACCCAAATCTATATATATTTTTTGCATTAAAAAAAAATATTTAACCAACAAATTTGTTGATTTTATTTGTCATTGCCTAACGTTTCCTCTGATTCTAAACTATTCTAAAAAAAAAAAAAAAAAAAAAATTGAGATTCAGTTAGAGAATTATTTTACAGAATAGCCTTCAATTCTCAATTAATGAAGAAAATGCAAATCCAGAGAAAGGAATGAATGTGACACATGTTCTTAATGGAAATGCTTGTATGATTTTGGTTTAGATGTTTAACCATAGAAGTAATCACAAAGGTCCTTTACACATGCTTCTGTTATATCTCCTTCTGTTATCAGTTAATACTCTTTCACCTATTTCATGCAATTTAGTTATGTTGTAGCTCTGAGGCAAATCTTTGCTTTGAAATAAATGTGAATATGATATTGCAATGTGAGAGTTTAAATCTTAGTGAAAAGGTAGGTACATCTTCACAAAAGGGAATTTATCAAGCTTTGCATGTTTCGTATGTGGTGCATGTATAGCAGCCTTAAATGATTTTGTCAGATTCAATAACAAATACATAAAAACAGAAATTTTGAAATATCCAATTGGTTCAGAATTTTTAAATGTAGAAAAAGCATATGAGAGAACATCAAACTGTTTTAAAAATAATTATATGTTAGTGACCATGCTAAAACCTTCATATAAGTTATGCCCCCTTCAAAAAAAAAAAAAAAAACTCTTTGAGAAATTATAAAAAGAAGAATCTTGACCCTACCTAAAGCTATATACAGGGTGTAACTGAAATGCTTCAACAAACTTTGAGGGATGATAGTACTCATGAAGACGAACAAAAAATGCAATGGAACATGCGGTCGCAAATGACGTTTAACCCCTTCAGGGGCAGTGGTATGTTTATGAAAGCGCTTAATTTTAATTCCAAAATGCCATAATGGCACCAGAATTTTACTAAAATCTTTTCCATTTAATATGTATGTGAAATATAGCCTTTTTCTTATTTACAAACAAAATTTTTTATAAATTCCGGTGCCAGTCATTTATTTCAACATTTTAGTACTAAAAGTAGTTTGCCCCTAAAAGGCTTAAAGCATAAAAATAGAGAAAATGCATCTGAAAATGGACTGGCACTGGAATTTACAAAAAAAATTGTTTGTAAATAAGAAAAAGGCTATACAGTAGAACCTCGATTAACCGAGCTTCGATTAATCGAGGTTTCTGTTAACCGAGCCAATAACAAAGTCTGATTTTTTTTTTGTGAATGAGCCTTGAAAAATACCACACGTTTATTTTCACTGTCCATGCTACAGGCTACATAATTATTCAAAAGAGAAGAGAGGATGAATCCCAGCAAAGGGTAAACCCACCGATAGATGGAGAACTATCTGAAATTATTAATCGCATTAAAAGGTGTGAAGAAGTCTTGGAAGAGGACATTTCGGAATGGCTGGACGTTGAAAATCAACATCCAAGTTTTCAAATCCTTAATGATGAAGAAATTATACAAGCCGTTAATTCCTATTGGACATTAATGATGCTGACAATGAGGACCAGGACTTTGAGGATTCAAGGATTATAAGTCATACTGAAGGTGTTCAAGCACTAACAACTGCCCTAAAATATTTGGAGCAAAGAAGCGATGTTGCACCGATAGATCTTCTGCTGCTTAAAAATTGGCGTGATCCGACAGCCACTGATAGAAAATCTGGACTTAATTTAGAATAGTTAAAAAGTTTTCAATTTGCTTTTTTAAAATTTACAATTTTTAGTTGATTTCCTTTTTAAATTTGCTGAGCTGTGAAACAACTTTATATATGTTTATTTTTATTATTCAAAAAATGTTTTACTGTATTTTATTCTAAGAGATGTTAAATTCGCGAGCACGGTTAGTTTTTATGCACAATTTCTATTATCCGAGATTTCCGATATCCGAGGTACTAGCGGTCCCAATTAGCTCAGATAATCGAGGTTGCACTGTATTTCACATAAATATTAAATGGAAAAGATTTTAGCAAAATTCTGGTGCCATTGTGGCGTTTTGGAATTAAAATTAAGTGGTTTTTTAGACATACCACTGTCCCTGAAAGGGTTAAATGTCATTTGCGACCCCGTGTTCTATTGCATTTTTTGTTCATCTTCATGAGTACTATCATCCCTCAAAGTTTGTTGAAACATTTCAGTTACACCCTGTATATGTAATATTATTGCAAAAATATGCCTAATTTTTGTAGTTGATAAAAACTGCAAGTTTTCTAAATAGGTTTCCTTTATTGAACATGTCAACAGCAAGAATTAAGATGAGGAATGTTCAGAAGTGCTGGAAGCTTGCAGCACTGTCATTATAAGTTTAAGTTAAATTTACTTTAACAATCTGGCCGCAGGACGAAAATAATCGTGTCAACATCTTAAACTTCAATATTTCCTATATAGTTTGTTTGATGTGCTACTTTTCCAAAGTCCTTTAGCTCCTGGGAAATATCTAAGTGCTATTTTCAAGTAAAGTTCAAGTACAATAATTTATGGTGCAGTCTACAACTTATACTATTTGTGATACTTATTCAAAAGTACAAAATTCAAGTATTCAAATATTAAAAATTATAAAAACATAACATTATACAGATATTCAGAAACATTATTTAAAAATATAATATGATGCCAAATATAATTATTCAAATATATGTAAAATAGGAAGTAACAAATATAGCATAAAAATAGCATGTTTACTACTCATAATATTTTAATATTTTTCTTGCATCCTACTACAGTAGGATTTATCTCATCATTTAAAAAATAAAGACTGCAAAAAAGTTAAAAACTACAGTGAAAAACAAAGAAAGCTTGTAGTTTCTACCATGCTCAGTAGAGAGACAGATTAAAAATCTCTTAGATGAAAATCGTCCAAAAAATGTGCTACTTGTACAATGGAAAAGTTGATATCTGATCATCTACAGGGACAGAGCAATGTAGTTTTCTCAAATTCTCCATTATTCCTGCAAATTCTTCAAGAAATAAAAGTATTTATCAGAAACTACATTTTTGACCTGAAAAATTTTTAGGTATGCAAGGAAGGAGCTAGTGTTAAAATATTTGTATCTTTATTATTTGAAGTGCCAGATATTGTAATGTAATTTTCTTATCTATCAAGAAGCTCTATTTATCTCTTAAACAAAATATCTGAAAATTTTCACATCTGTTTGATGCATTAAAAAAATCCAAACCTGAAAAATCATCTATGTATTGGCTGTGTATGCCTTTCAATAAGTGAATTCATGTGATGTTTATTACTGTAATCTTAAAATATGAATTAATGAATTCATATTTATGTAATATTGTTTAACTATGATTATAAAAATAATTCCACTTAATTTTTTTAAATTGTTATGTATAGCTCATTTGGGACTTATGAATCACCTGTGCCAGCCGCTGTGGTTGCTTCTGCAGTTGATTTAGTCCCGTCACCTGAAAATTTATCAGTTAAGGTAAGCTCATACTAAAGCATTTGAATTAAAATAATTTAAGAGGTTATCATTTTACAGTTGTTTATCCATAGTTGTTTTTTATTTAGTCAATAAAAAATAAGTTTTAAGAATTATGATAATCTATTTGTTTAACATACCTAATATTAACTTTCAGATTTCCATCTATGATCTGGAATTATGTAATTGAAAATTAAAAACTTGTATTATTATTTTGAAAAGAAATAACTCCCAATGCATTTGCTTATATTAAAACAAAGAATTTTAAAAAAAAGTTCTTTTTTCATCAGAGCATCCTTTAACAATTGGAATACAGTGACCTCTCACTTATACGTGGTACACGGTAATTATTTTTCAGCACCAGTTTCTTTTTAAAGTAATTTTCTCCTTATTTAATCGCAGAATTTATAAATCAAATTTTACTGTTTTAAAATAGTGGTACGAAAAAGTAATATCTGAACATCGCGTATAAGTGAGAGGTCACTGTATCATTTTCTTTTTGAATCTAGTTAAAATTTACAGAAGCTTTAGTGAGTTTGATAATAGGGAAACCTGTTGTTGAGTAATTTATACTGAATTTTTTGTTAAATTCTGTTAGTCTAAAAAATAACTTGTTTTGACTTTGAGGTTTACTAACTTTTCAGGGTTAGGCATTGCTTTGATTTTTGTAACTTTACATAAGTATGAAATGTCATGCATTAATAATTTACATTATTTTGTTTCTATTTTTATTATATATCATTTAAGGTCTGTGATTTAATATTTCTTGTGTCTAAGAAAATAATATTGAGCCTTGTTCTTGAACCTATAGAAGAGGACAATTTTCATAATTATTAGAGTAAAAAAAAGATGTGTTTTAAATGTGTTTGCAATGCATAGATAAATAAAAACTTTCTCTTAAAGAAAGTCATAAATTTTAGAATTCTTCTCACCGCTATACAGTTGCCTAGGGAAAGAGGGGGAGGAAAGAGAGAGATTTATTTTAATAAAAAATTGTCACAGAGAAAAATAAACCTAGCCATTCAATTGGAATTGTGTCTTTGAATTGGTTTAAAAAATTGGTTTAGAGGCCAGCCACATATTGAAATAATAAAAAAACTTAAAAAATTTGGTACTAACATCCAAACTCGACTTCATATTTTGATTATGTGATTAGTTTTAACTTTAGATAAATTTGAAACAATTTGAAGAAGTTAAGGTGTTTTAAAGATGTAAAGTTTTAACTAGCATAATGTTAAATTAATTTTTAATATTTTCATTCATATCTTCAGTAATATTTTTTTTTTCAACGCTGATTTTTTCTGTGGTGTTAGTATTTAGTATTCCACATTCAGTTATGTGATTGTCATGCATTTAAAAAAAAATGTGTGAAATATCAATTAGGCAATTAATATTTAAAAGATTATGAATTGTAACATGAATTTTTTTTAACTAAAATTGATTTCTAGAAGCTTATGATATGCATATAGAAAATTTCAGCTAGATTTGTTAAGTAGTTTTTAGTTATTCATAAAAAACAATTTGAAGGATTTTATTATCATTGAAAGAGATTAATTTCATAAAAGCTATTAATGTAACAGCACTGTCAATTATTTATTAGAACATTTAAGCTTAATGTTCATCTGACACTAATAATACTTATTAAAAAGTACTTTTGAAATTTGTATTAAAAATAAACTTCAAAGTAATATTTCACTTCTGAGACAATCCTCTAAATTAGCCTGATTTTTAATATTTAATATCTTTGGATCTGATCATAGAAACTTCGTTCTGTAGATTCTAGTTAATTGGGACACTTTGGTCCTATCCTGATTTGTCCTAATAAAGTGGCTGATACAATTATCAGGAGTAAAGTTAATGATATTTTCGACTTTGTTCTTTAAAACATCTTGATAATGATCAGTTTTATCCCAATTAAGTGGCTGCCTCGATTAAACAAATTGCCAAATAACCAGAATCTAGTGTGTCTAAGTTAATTTGTGGGTCAAGATTTTTATTGAGGTGTCAAAATTTTATATTTGTATTCAAAGTTTTAAAGTTTGTTGATTTTTTCTTTTGTCCAACTATACAAGTACTTTTTAAAAATATATTGTTATTTTTTTTTCTTTATCACACTAACAGTTTGATTTTTAAATTTTAGCATGCTGCTGAGATGTTAGCTGAAAATGTATTAACAAGTGCTAGTGCTGAAGCAGCTGTTGTGAATTCTGATGTTTCTGATTCCGAGAATAATGCTACCTCATTGAAAGTACAGTCGTGCAAAGCTCTACTAATGCGGAATGACTATTGTGCAATGGGTGTTGGATTATCACCTACCCGAGAAGAATCTGAAGATTCTTCATCTATTAGAGATTCTATTGAAAATTTGCATTTGTCAGACACATTAAAAAGATCTGTGAATTCAAATTCTACCATTGATAATCAACATCAGAATGCCAAAGATATAGCATCTACGGGTAATGCTATGAGTGTCAGTGCTCCGAACTTATCAAATACAAATGTTAGTGATTCAACTATAAGTTTACTTGAAACATTTGCTGCTGTTGCCAGAAGACGGACTAATGGTAATTCAACAAATTCTAGCTCTACTAATTCTATATTTACAAGAGGATCAAATAATGTTGGAAGTCTTGTTCGATTAGCTTTATCTTCAAATTTCTCAGGTAATATGTTGCCTATCTTGTAGTGTTTTAACTGTGATAATAATAAATATACAATGCTGCTATGTTTAACTTTTTGGACAAATCTTTAATTACCCTTATTACAAATTCTACAAATCCAAGATGAACTTTTCTATGGTTTACAATCTTTCATCTCCGGTTTGATGTTACACATATATTCATGTAATTCTGTGAGATATGAGATCAGTATGTTATAAAGTTATATTAATATTATATGCCAACATTTGCTTTAATCCTCTAACTGTCCAGCAAAAGGCAAAATTGTAAAGGGGGTTTTGCTGTAAAATTTTTAAAATGTTGAAAAATGATTATTCAAACATGATATGAAAAACTTAATTATGTATATGAAGTTAAAGCTTCAGAGTATTATTTTTTTGCCCAATATTTTAAAATAGTGCAAGATCAAATTATGAACTTCAATAATTCATGTATTGAAGTGGAAATTGCAGCTCAGTGAATGAGCTATCTCAGGCTTGGCAATCAAGAAGGGTAAATAGAAATATTGGTACTTTTTTTTTTTTAACTACAGGTGGTAAACTGATAAAAGCATAATATGCATGTGTGCTTATGTTAATATGGAATTATTGTTAAGCTCATAAAATGGAAAGATGTATGAACTTTCACAGATTTTAAATAAGTTCAAGTAATTTAATCAGAAATTTACATATGTTGAAAAATTTGGCCAAAAACTTTGCTACCAGAAAGCTTCTTTTATAATATTGTAATAAGCTTTTTAGGTGTGTTCGTAATTATATAAATACATAGCACCTATAGTCGTTATCTGTTCGCATATAACAGTGCAAAAACTACCCAACCAAATATGGTTTGAAATTTACTATAAATAATTGTTGCAGAATTTTGTTGAGTCATTTCAAATTTCATGAAAATCGAATCAAAACTTAAAAATACATTAATAAAATTTTTATTAAGTAATTAGATTTTTTTAGAAATCGGTACTTCCTTGTTATAGCAGCTTCCAAGGATTAATTATCAAGCGACCAAGATGTATCACCAAGTTATCTGACATGTATGATGTTTTAGTCATATATGACATATAATAATATTTTATCACCTTTTATGACCAAGTTATAGTCACATTCTTCATTCTATTAAATCCTATCATACGTAATTAATTCAATGATATTCCATGATGTCCTATTTAAGATGGAGTTATATTATTTCTGTATTACTGAATTTAAAAACCCAATTTGTATATTAAAATTGTTTAATTATAGCAATCCTATAAACTACAGGCAGTTTTATGGATAGATGTTTCCGGAGAAATAGATATCAAATAGAAAAATAGTCTAAATATAGATTTCAAGTTCTAAAATTTTCAAAGCTAGGCTTAAGTTTGCTATTGGAATTTTCAGTAAATGTCAACAAAAGATAAAAATTATTATTATTAATTTCAAACTAAAATAAGTACATTTTAATGTACTTATTTTAGTTTGAAATTAATCATATCACAATAACAGACTATATAATTCATTTCACTGAAACTAGTTATAGTATGATCGCACCTCATTTGTCACGTTTGATGTACAATTTCCAACTTGTTTAGTTTTTCTGATCTTGATTTTGAAGAAAATATTGTGTAATATTTTAATTTAGTTTATTTTTTCTTGATGGACAATGACTCTGTATAATATTACTGATTTTGTCCACTATAAAAGAAATATTTTTGTATAGTTATTATTCCTCTTAAAACGATTGCACGATATATGAAATTCCCATTTTTACAAAATAATTTCTTATTTTTATTAATTTTTCATGTATCATTTCATTATTCTTCAAGCCACTTTTAGATTCCTTCCTTTTTATTGACACTTTCCAACATTGTTGAAAAGGATTTATGATTTCAGTTTGCCTTTGTTTTCCATTGGTATTCTAATTCTCATAAATATACCCAGATTGCCAGTTGATATGTTATTGATGTTACTCTGGTGTGTTACTGCGTGTAAGCATTGATTGCTTAAAGGTGCTTTTGAATTGAGCTATGTACTTTCCAGCTGAACTATATTTAGTATACTAAGAAATGTTTGTAAATAAATTCATATGTAAAGAACTGGATACATTGCCATCTATAGATGGTAAATTTTGAAAGTTTTTTTAATAGTGTTATGCATTTTTTTGCATTAATTAAATTTATCATAATATGAGGCATTGATAAAAATCTGTAGCTATTATACAGGGCTATACAAAAGAATTAGAGTGCATTTTCATCTATAAGCAGAAATTGCTGAAGGTTGAATTTTTACTGTGTTATGCATTTTCTAACAACTAAATTTTAGCATACTATGAGAATATATATATATATATATATATATATATAAATCTATAGATCATATACAGGGCTGCACAAATGAATGAAAGTACCTTTCTGGCTATGTACAGTAATTTCATAAATCTGTGTTTAAAATGTGTGTTTTCTAAATTGTTTATGTAGGTATTTTCTTTAACTTATTAAACAGCAAAATATTCTGGAAGTGTTGGAAAGTGTTTCATAATCTATGCTTAATGCATGATTTTTCTCTCTTGTAACTAGAAAATGAAAAATTTTGCTTAACTCATTATTCTTTCATTCTATTAACCATTTTAGCTAATAACAATTACAGTTGTTTTCTATATCTTATAAAGCTTCATAAGCTATATATATATTTTTTTTTTTTCATTTTTAAAACAAATTTAATTTCTTTGGGGTTTTTTAATTGTCAGTATGGGCATAGCTATCAAAGTGCTAGGTAGAATACATGTCTTAAATTAGTGAAATGTAATGGTATTTATTTTAATCTTAAACGTCAAAAGCATCTTTTTAAATCTTGAAAAAAAAGTTTCCATTTAAGCTGAAGTATATATTGTTTGTGTGTGCATATATATTGTATACAGGATCAGCACGAAGCACTTTAATAAAAGTCACGATTTTAGCATTGGTCACTTTTAGTCACTATATTTAGCTTTCAGTCACTATTTTCAATTTTCAACTCCCACTTTCAATCAGTTTTTGCTTCCTCCTTCCCTCCTCTCTGAATCACACAAAGTTTAAACTTTTATCCTTTTTCTGACTTTTTTGTAGTAATAAATTAATAATTGATCATAATATATTATTAAATCGATTGATCATAAATGATTTAATCCTATCCCACTCCAAAATTTTCACCCCCTTCCTCCCCCTTTCCCGCAGCTTTCAAAACAAAAGCTTGATATCTTAAAACTTTTTAGTTTTTAATTTTGTTCTTCCATATCTGTTATTTTGTAGTAACAGTAAATAATCAATTATTTAAATGTCCCCCTCCCCATGAAATTTCTACTCTACCCCTTCTGTACCTTCCTTCAGATACAAATTTTGAAATCTTACATTTCTGTAATATTTTAAAATTTTTAGCCATTTTTATTTTTGCTAGCAATAATAAATAAATAATCAATCACTTCAATTTCCCTCTGGAATTTCCACTTTTTCTTTACCTCTCAGAAAAGAAGGGAAATTTCTAGTGTGGCGGGGTAGAACAAAGCAATTTCTTTTTTGAGTTAGCTGTTCTAACCCTTGAACAATAAGTACCAAATCATCTAAAACTCTCTCACTCCATGGAATTTCTGATTTTTCCTCCTTGTATCTCCCCTCAAGCCCACAAACTTGTAAATCTAAAAATGTCCTTAACTTTCAAAAATATTTCTGTCCTATTTATTAAGTTGTAGCTACAAGAAATAATCATCTGTAGGGGTGGGAAATTTTCATAATTTTTTACCAGCCATAAAGATGCAACATACAGAGAAAAATTGTCATAACATATGTGATTGCAAGAATAATTCATTTCATTTTATTTTTGTTGGAACATTTTTATAAAATTCTATTACAAAATTAGAAAAGATATACAACAGAGGAAAGTTTATTTTTCAAATCTAAGTTTGAGATTTGACTGGGGAATATGGCAGTAGGATTTACATAAAAATTAATGAAATATTTTACTTGCAATTGTAATTATGTTAAAAGGAATATATCCGGGTGCAGGGCATCATGTCAAAAATTTCTTAGTTCTTCTTTCTCTTAGAGTTTAATTTTTTATGTCACTCTAATAAATTTTACTATTTTTTCTCAAAATCATCAAAAGTAAAGGAAATTTGGTTAAAACATTTCAAAATCCAAGCAGGGGCAATAGCCCTATTTTGCCTCCTCCCTCATCCCTGTTGGTGCATATGGTAGTTTAAAAAAATTATTTCAAAATATCATAATCTTAAAATTCTAAAAAGATGAAGTTAATAATATATTGTCTCTGTAATTTACTAAGCAGAGTATGGTTATCCAAAAATTTAGTTAAGAAATATACAATATTACAATTAGCTTCTATTTTTACAGTATAGTGTATCTGTTACTCATATCCACACCTTATTATTTTTAATGGCAATATTGGCATGTTTCGTAGAAAATCAGTCAGACCAAACTTTTAGCTTTTATACTGGGCCGAACCAGGCCAATAAAATCTTATGTACAGGCTACGCCAAACTTTTAATTTTTATACCAGTTCAGTCCAATAAATTTTTTATAGAAATCCAGACATACCTAGATCTGGAAAAATCTGTCCATACAGTCCTCTAATCTGAATTCTCATTAAAAGTGGGGGATGGGAAATAGCTTGAAGGAGGGGGAAGGGAAGCAAAAATTTTCCTCTTTCTACAATTTGACTGTTTTCTTCCTTGTTTATAAAAGATATCTTTACTAGACAATTCCTTTTGTAAAATACCAAAAAATAACTAAATAAAAAGGTTTTTTAATCAATAATGTAAACTGTGTAACTATATAGCCAAAAGTTATGTAACACTTTCAATTTTACACTTTTTTAAATTTCTCAAGAAATAGTAGACACATTGTTCTGCAACTTTGGCATTTAATGAACATGCTTTAATTGCACTTTCTAGGAAGATTAAGTCACCAGTGCATTTAGGGATTGGCTCTTTATGCTGTATCATAAAAAGCCAGAAATGATCTGTAACTTTTACAAATATTTGTACTTTCTATAGATTTTCATAAGAATAGTGCATATACTCACAAAGTAAAAAAAATGTTTCTGTGACAAGTTTTTTTTTTCCCCTCACATGTTTCTTTTTTATAACTTGCAATGTTTTAAGAACATTTCATGAATGCTCACAAAACAAACAGGAGAAACATTAGTTCGAAATTAGAAATTAATAGTTAAATGTTCAATGCGATATGAGCTTTTGTAAGAAATTTTTTTTTAACTATACAGCCACTGCGATAGCACTTTTTCCATGTTTCTTTAGGCAGTTCTGTAGGGTGACATATATAAAAATTTCAGTTGAATAAAGTGAAAATTCAGAAAAATATTGGCAATCTAGTGAGATCCATTACATTGCTCTCTAAAAATACGTAGGTGAAAAAGCATTTTTCACATTTTTTTTTTTTTTAAATCCTAAATCATAGGATATTTATACTGGATTTATGTAAAAGTTGCAAATATACTAAATACACATACATACTTTTAAAATAGCAAAATATAATTGCATTTGAGGAAAAATCCAAAGACCAATCCAACTCACTATATTGGCAGGATCTTTCTGAATTTTCATTAAAACTGGAATTTTATATAAGTTGCCCTGTATATCTGACTGTCTTATTATGAAAGGAAAAGTTTTATATTTCATGCATGCATAGTTATTTCCTCTGAGTGTTCACATTTCATTCAATAGTCATATCAAATTTTAGTGTAATGTTTATTTTGCCATTTGTCAAATTTTCTTTAGGTTTCATATAATTTACTTTAAAATGTTGCACATAAAAATTTAAAAATATGCAAAAAGAAAGCTTAATTTTTAAAAGAAATGTTTATATCTCCATTATTATGTATAAATTTTGTATGGAAATGCATACAAATGCTGTACATAGCAGGTAAAATCCTTTGTGAAAATTACAGATCATTTCTAGTTTTTTAATGATATAGGATGCTCAAAAATATATTGTAATTTTTCAATTTGTTATTGGTCCTCTAAAAACACTCATGACTGAATCTTGACTGGCAAGCACAAGCTGAAGCATGTTTTTATATGGCCAAAATTGCAGAACAAATCATCCTAGTATCTTTCTAGAAAATAGAGAAAAAAAATCTAAGATTGAAAATGTTCAGTGACTTTTTTGCTGTGTATTTTCTACTCATTATTGTCCCCTTTTTGAAGTTTTGCTGCTTTGGTGTGCACAGAGTTCTTTATTTATTCACTTTATTTTTGCATGGGTGCACTAACGATTGTTTTTTTGAAAGGATATGTTATCCTGGTGATCTGAAACAAATATTGTTTTTATCAGAAACAAAAACTTTCTGCAAATCCATGATTTTCCTTTTTTTTTTTTTATAACATCCTTATTTCATCTTTGATAATTATATTCTATTTTATTTTGGACGATTATTTTGGACCTTAGAATTTTTCTAATTATTTTCATTAGTGATATGGGATGGCAGAAAAAATGCCAACTCTACTGATTTTGCAGGAACTTTTTGGACTGACTCCTGTCCACATGCAACGTATTTCTCCCGATTTTTAAAAAAGAAATTTAATCTGTCTGTATGGTCACTGGTCACTGAAAGCTGTATCATATGATTTTGATATGTTCAGTTCTTCTACATCCACAGCATAAATCTTATTGTTCACATTACACTTGCTTCATAAATAAAAATAATTAAGCAATAAATTTTATTTTATAATTTTAAATTCTTATTGCAATGTGAAATGAATAGTAAAATTCGTTACTAAACCCTTCACTTTATAGATCAGGTTGTATCAATCACAGAAGAGGCAAATGAATTTACATTGTTAGGTGTTTATTCTGACATCTCAATAAAATATTAGTAAATAAAGATAGATATGTATTTTCTTCTTTTTTTTAAATCATTTTTTAAACCATTGCATACTTTTCTCTTTAATGTTTGTTGTTTTCATCCCTGTTATATGTAATGATGACCTGTCTGCCCATCTCTTTTATAAAAATGCTCAGATTTATTTTTAAATGTGTTGCTGATGAGCACACATACTTTTTTTAAAAAAATAATCTCTTAACTTGCATAGTTTTCCCTGTTTTATATGACTCTGTAAAGGAAACAATTTTTTGAGTTTATAAATTATTTGAATAACTTGTAGAGTATTTGAAGTATTAAAAAAAAAAAAAAAATGTATTTCTTTTGCTAAGTTGTGGGTTGTTTATGTATTCGACAATTAAAAAAAAAAAAAAAAAAAAAAAAACCTGTTAAACTAAACTTTGAGTGTGCGGTACAACCTATCAATTTCTGGTTATTCTTTAAAACATTTATTTTAGAGAATAAGCTTTTTCTTTTTCTATGTTCAGCATTTGTGCAATTCTCACAATATTAAAAAAATCCACTTGCAAGTTTTTCTCACACAGGTTGCCTACTGGTCATAAAAATAACAAAGGTCATGCAATATCAAATTTCAGCAACTGAGTCAAATGCCATGCCGAAGCTTATGTGTTCAATTCCTCTGTCCAAAACACAAATGTCAACTTATTTTAATGTAAGCAACATTCAAATGTTAATCAACTCATCAAGAATAGAAACACATTATTATTAAAGCTTAAATTCTAATGGAAAATAAAGCTGTAAAAAATTTTTTTCTGCATTCACTTTAAATTTCATTGTTTTGTCATGTAGGTGGAAATTATATATTAAAATTTTTGACATGTCAGGGGAGGAGGGGGTAGGGAGAAAGAATTATATGATGACTGTTTTAAAAATGCAATAACATACAAGTAGTACTGTTTTCCGTAATACCATAATTAAATTTTGTGGCTACTGGCCAATTTTTACAAGAGTCCGAGCCTAAAATGACAAGAAACAGAGGCAGATAAACATATCATTTTTGGATTCTGATGAAATTTATTAAGGATCTCCTACAAAATGAGTCTCTTCCAATAATTAATATATATATCTATCAAAATTGGAGCATCCATTCAGAAGTTATGCTTGGACATTCAATAAATGAAACAAAAAAACATAGAATTGAATTGTATAACAGCATCCTTTGTTTGAAGTTGGTTAAAAAGGAGATATCATTAAACAGTAGTTTCAATATTTCATGATGAATTAACACAATTGTATAGTTTTAAACCCCTTTTTTTTCTATTTGTAGTGTAACTTAAAATAATAATAAAAAAAACAATAAAAATCTTTGTTAGGTTGGGGAAATTCTACGTTATTATTTTATTTTTTTATGAACCCTGCTGTTTATGATATGCACTAAACAGGACCACATGTTTATTATTTTCTTGTAAAGCACTCCAAAGTTCCTTATTTTTCCTATTTATCTTACTTTTCTTTATTGAAAATTCCTTTTTTTTTTTTTTCAATTTTAACCATTAAAGAGGGTTTTGCAATAGTTTTCCACTTTGTTAATGAAGTTCTTTTTAATAAATGTGTTAATTTAGCCTTATATTTGAGGCAGTTACTTTGACTCATAAAGCCAAACTAAGGCTGAGTTTAAAGTTTATTTTAAAATTTTATATTTTGACTTTATCATATATTTATCAATTTTCTCATCTGTGCTCTGAATTTTATAAAAATGCTTCAATTATCAGTAGATTTATATGCATGACATTGAAGTGCAGTTATTTCTTGTTTGAAAATGATCACTATAACTTTATAATTTTTTCAATGCATGGCTGCATTGCATAAAATTCTGAATTTAACATTAAAGAAAAGATGCTATAATGTGCTTTTCTATTTTTCAAGAAAGTATTTTTTGTGCATCTGCCTTGATTATGGTTGCCTACATAATTTTTGTTGCTAATGTGACATGTTTTGCCTTGCTTTGTCTGGTGCTACATTTATCAAATTAAGATAGCTTTTCTGTCACATAATTAAAATTCTAGAAACTGCTGCATTCTTTTTATATTTCATCAGTTATCAATTATGTTTAAATTGATGTAAGATAAGCATACTTATATTAGAAAACAACAATTTCTTGTTTATTTTATGTTATGTGCATATGCAGATTCAAACTAAAAAAATTATGAATTGCAGTGGAAAATGGCAATTTTAATTTGCATTGGCATTAAAATATTGCTGGAATTCAAAATTTACTGCAGCCTTTAGCATGAGAATTGGAATAGATCATAGTAGAGCCTTAGAAGTAGGAAAAAATTCTTGCTGCATAGTGTTTAATGGAATTTTATTAGAGTATACATTTTAGGAATCAACTGGAAATCCTGTTTAGACCGGAGGCGGCAGCACAGACAATCACCTCATCGAGCTCACGGCTGAAATTTCAGAATTAGTTAAAACTCGATTCGCATATTAAAATGCAATTGGTCTGCCAACTCATATCTTGGTGGAAAATACCCGAAAACCCGATTTTAGCAGTTGGTTCGTAGGTTTACCATTGCCTGTTCCTGCTCCCAGTCCTCCATGTTTTCATACCTTTGGGTGCAGGAAAACACAATGGTAAACCTACGAGTAAACTGCTAAAATCTGGTTTTAAGGTGTTTTCCACCAAGATATGACTTGGCAGACCGATTGCGTTTTAATATGCAAATCGAGTTTTAACTAATTCTGGAATTTCAGCTATGAACTCGATGAGGTGATTGTCTGTGCTGCCGCCTCCCGGTCTAGTTGTATTTTAAATAGAAATCTAACCCTGGGTCCATAATTTCTTTCCACTGCTCTTTTGCAATCTTCATACTTGTCAATGGTGTGAAGCTAAAATATGTCAGTAAAATGCAAGTTTCTTATTGTCTCATATATCTGTTTAAAAAAGAAATCATTTCTATATATATTTATTTATATTATTTATTTGTTAATGTCTGCATCTCTTGCACATCTTGGCACTGCCTGACATAAAGGTGCAGTTGCACGACGTCTTTAATTTCACGATAGATGCAAAATATAGTAGTTTAAAATGTTTCAGGCAATGAGTAATTAGTTTGACCTGCTCAGCAAAATTATCCGATGCTTTTTTTATTGTTAGAATGATGTTACACTATAAACTTTACAATATGTTAATCAGTATATTTAAATTTTGTTTATATTCTGTTCAATGCTGAATAAACTCATCAACTTTAAAATGACAGTTTATTGCTCCTGTACCACTCCACTGCATACTCTACATGCATATTTACTCTATTTAATTTAAGAATTTCTTTAAAAAAATAATAATAAAATAAAAAAAATTCCTACTTTTATTTTTCTTGTTTTGTGTGGGAGCCCTTAGCTGAAATTTTTAAAGCTATATCAGTGGTTTTCAACTTGTGGCTTCTTGCAAGCTTCGAAAGCCACCCTAAAAATATATATGCATAAATTTTTGTGTATGTAAGCATTTAAATGCTTATATCAGGGTTGAAACACTACCTGGAATAGTCGGAAAATTTGGAAAAGAACTAAACAAAAATTAGGGTAATTTCAATATTTTATCCAAAATCTGGAAACATCAGAGAATTTGATAAAATTTGGTGATTACCAAATAAATGCAAGCTTTACACCATGCAAGGTAAAAATATTCAACATTTTAGCAGATTCCATTTATTTATTTATTTATTTATTAGAAATTTTATCTGAATTACTCTCTATCTAAAATTTCCACTTCATACTCCCACCCACACACATTTTTTTAATTTTTAAAACTCGTTAGCACACTGTTCTGCAGCATTTGTCTTGTAGTAACTGTTAGTATAACCAATCAATCATCTCAAACTTCCCCCTTCTTTGTCTCCTATTAAGAATATAGTTTCTGAAATGAATTGTGACTTAGTACATAAACATTGTATAACAAATTTTTGCAGTTTGGAGCAAACTTCATTAGAAAGTTTGTCACTATCATAAGTTGTTACGGATAGCAATTCCTGTTATAGCCCCATGAGGAAGATAGTTTTTTCCCTGGGAGAGGATTCTGAAATAGTGCTTTAAATCAATATCACCACTATTACAAAGGGAAATTTTGAGTGAACCAATATTTATTTTACCCTCAAACAATTTCCAGCACAAATTACACTGCTAGACTAGAATTTTCTTAAAATATGCCTGGAAAAGAGCACCTTCACATTCCAACACTTCAAAATGCCTTTATTCCAAAAGTTATTTTTTCACTTCCGATTTAATTTCATTCCTGAGTCTGCCCCATTGCTGTGATGTGCCTAATCCTGTTAGGCTGAAATTGTTATCACCTACTCCCCTCCAATAGTTCCACATTCTGACCAACCTTCTATTTTAATATTAGCCTGAAATGTTAATATTTTCTCAAATATTCTCATCCCTGTTCTCCAATTCGGATGTTGGGTGTTAGTTCAAATTGAAAGTAAATTCTTAAGCCTAATAACACTCAAATTGCATTTAAAACTTTTTTTTTCAATGAGAAAAAAGTAAATCTAGCAAAATTGTGAAGTGACTTCCAGAAAGGAATTTTTTCGCTATAGTAAATATTATGTTTTAAAAAACAAAGGCATTGTTAGAAAGGAAAATGTATGCTATATAAGTGTTTTTTGTATTTCAATCAGAAGAGTGGATGCAGATTTTTAAAAATTGTAGAAAAAAACAAAAACCTCAAAACGTCATTCAGAAAATAACTTTTTTGAAAGGGTTATTTCCTTTAAATAGATAACACTGTTAGAAAGGAAAAACTACAATAGTTAAGTGGGAATTTTTTCGTATTTTGATCAGAAGAGCAGATGCAGACTTTTAAAAATTGCTGAGAAAACAAAAAATACAAAAACTGATCACAAAAATAATTATTTTGAAAGGGTTAATGTTAATATTTTATTGAATGGGTAATACCGTTTCAAAGAAAAAATGTGATAATTAAGAGGGTATGTTTTTGTTTTTCTGTGTTTCGATTTATTAAACCGGTGTGGACAAGAAAAAAAAAACTAAACATTTTTAATCTCTCATTTTTTTCTTTGCTCATTCGGTATTATTAATTTCAATATATTTTCACCAATCATGACCCCCAGACCCGAAAACCCCCGTTCAAATGTTGATATATATTCCTCTAAGTGTATTACCTGCATTTTTCCGTTTCCCAAAAACAACTTAAATCGGCTGTAGACATAAATATTTGTAATAGAATTGTACTTTAAAATATATGTATGATAAAGAGATGTGAAGTATATTTTAGAAACAAATTGTGAAGGAAAATTTCAATTAATATTAATTGTATTTATGTGAAAATGCAGGAAAGCCCTCAGACGCTCAGAGGGTTAAATATATATATATATCTAATCTTTGTCATTTGCTAGCGCTTTTATTTATAAACCGATTTGGATGTAACTAAGAATGTGCACTAGGTTCATCAATATCTCGACCAAATTCATTTGTCAGCTTGGTCCGCCATCTTGTTTCAAAATGCCAGCCACTGAAAGATTTAAAACTCAAATAAATATACAAAAAAATTAGAAATTCAAATTTATTTTTTCCTTAAGTGGTAGGATTCCGGAACATTTTTTGTTTTGTCTCTATCTAAAAATATGGCTGAGATATAGCAGTTTGAAATTCTAAGGTGGCTGACTTTTTCAAAGAAGGCTTAAAACAGGATTAAAACAAATCTGGGATAATTTGAGTTTTAGTGAACGCGATTTCTCGCAAATTATCTTTCATATCCATTAACATCAAATTATCACCAAGCTTGGTGATACTTGGTGAAATTATCGTCACATTTGATGACCAAAAATAAGTTGCCATAAATTAAGCCAACTTGGATAGACCACCTTTGGACAAATTGACTAATTTGGCAAATTTCTTATTCAAATTCAGTATTAACGAAATTTTCTTTAATCAGGTTCTTTTCCAGTTTGCTATTTTCGAGTAACATTGCCTAAAATTTTAAAACTAAGATATAGGAAAGCTACCTTTTCCTCCCAGTACAGGCCAGAAGGACTTAAAACCTAAAAAAAAAAACCTTGGATCTGGGAAATTGTCAGCAGCAGTAGCGCATTGCCGTTGCACCATTTTGCAGTTTTTAATGAGTTTTAAATTAATATCTTAGCTAATAGCTGTCCAAATGTTGTGAAAATAGAAAAATGAATTTTCTGTGTCGTTCAGTGTTGATCAGTACCGGTCTCAACCCACAACTCCTGGATTTCATGGAGGAGTTCTGGGTATAGACATATTTACAGATTTGAATAGTATAGAAGTTTTTGAATCCAGCACCAGTTCCAATTATTGAAATAGGAATATAAAAGATCTCTTTAGAAACTTGAAAATTTTAAACTTTACATTACAATTCTGAACATCTGAATTCTGACATCAAAATTGTTTTTTCTGAAAAGACATTAAGTATGCTACTGTTATAACTTGAAAATTATTTATCCCTATTAAAATATATAATGGAGCAAAATTTGAAATTGACATATAAAACATAAATCTTAATGTTATTCAAATTTAAAGATTTAAAAAAAAAACTTGAAAGAAATTATTTGGAAGCCTGGTTAAAAAAAAAAAAAGTTTTTTTTAAATTCTATAATAAACGATTTTGCGAAATTAAAGCTTGATAAATTAAATAAAATCGTCCGCAAAACTTAAATAATATTGATTTATATTACTATTAAAAAATCAATATCTAATCAAAGTTGTGAATGTATTTTATCCTTATTGAATGCAATATGGAACATTGTATTCCTGATAAAATGCAAATAATTTGTTTAAATTCTATCTGGTAACCTGTGAGTAGTCATTGTGTAAAGCATACACCTGTAATAAATGAATAGATCATAGGGTATAAAGAAATAACATACTTAATTTGAAAAGTTGCAGAACTTATTTTGCTTGGGTTTTTTTACTTTAGAAACCATTCAGATACTGAATCTAAATGATATATTGATTTTTTTTTTCAATTTAAATTGAGCTTGATTATTATTTTTCAACTAGAAATCCTTGCTGACCTGCTAGGAGAGTTGCCTGTTATTGAAACACCATCTGATAGTGAAACAATTGTGAATCTTGCTGCACCAGGTGCTTTCTTTTCACTTTCTTTTTGTGTTCTCTTACAGTCAAGCTCACTTTTAATGAGTGTTCTTCTATTGGATGAAAAAATTATTCTTTTTCTAAAGAATGTTTTAATAGTATTTCATTAATTGGTGATGAGAATTTTTAGGATAAGCTCATTATTTGAGAGTTTGACTGGGAATAAATTTGTATCTGCTAAATGTACTCTGCTTTTGCATCTACTAGTTTTTTATTAACTTTAGCATGCTTTTGATTTTATGTACTGCATGATTTTTCTATAGCTTGTTTACTTCATTAATTGCAATATATTTAGGATATATGTTTCTAAATTTACACCACAATTTTACTTGATGTTATTAATAAATTGATTGAAATGAATTCGATTCATTTCTGTTATATATCAATGAAATGTTTAAGTTGATATATGAAAATATAAGTTATGTCCTGCTTATAGAAAAACCCTCTGAAATAGTGGTTTACATATCAAATTTTGAAAAGTATTTGATTTTAGTTTGCGTGTCCACATTCTTAAATTATATTTTGATGATGGTGTACATTTTTTAAATTCAGTGCAAATTTATTTTTGTCTTTTGGGTGTTTTTTACTGTGTTTTATTTATGAAAAGGTTGTATCTGGGTAGTTTTGAGTAAACAGCATTGAATATTTTAAATACATCACATTTTTTAATTTAGTATTTATTGTTCCAGTGTATTTTAGTTTTTATAAAGCTTTAATTTACAATTGTATTGTTTAATGGTAATAATTTTAAACTACATATAGTGAAATTATTGTGTAAGAACAGAGAAGTTTTTTCATATTGACTTAAAATATGCTCAAATTTAGTTTGCTAGTTTGTAAACTTTTTAACTGTTATTGAAAATTGCTCGAAGGCTAGGCTGATTGGTGTTATTCTAATTCATGGGCAGTTCATTTATGCATCATGATTAATTCATTGTTATATTATTATGCCTTTGAAAATTGGCTTAAGGTGGTCTTCAAATGACTTTCTCAACAACACAAAATTTTGACACATTTTTAAAATTGGCAGGAATTTGACTGATTTGGAATCTAAATGAGTTTTCCATGTTTTGATAAATAAATTACTTTTCAAGTTATAAGTGATTTATGTCATGTGACAACATGTTTTTTCCTTTTCTCGTGCTGCTGCATTGAAAATTTCGTTCAAAATGCTGGCTTTGACAGTATTTTCTGAAATATCTTCTTTCTTTACCAAAAAATGGAAAACTGCTTTCGATTATATAGTTTCTGAATAAGAACACTTGTCAATTTCATGTGTTTCCAAACAGAAATGAATTCAGAAATATGTCAGAAAATAGCTCTTTTGTATTTGAGGACAGAATAAAATCCCACATCAAATTATCTGATAAAGGGGATCTTTAATGAAGTGCATTGTCTGTTAATTGTTTTATGCTAGATATCAGATTTGGATTAAAAAGTAAGCAAGCTTCTTTTTAAAATTTGGTTTATTTCATCTAATTGACAAATGTGTTCTGAATTTGTATCAGCTTTTATAAGTGCTTTAAGTAAAAATAAATAATATATGAAAATGTGAAATAGTGAAGGATGTTAAAAGTTAAATCACTAAGTAACTAGCATGACTTTTTTATTTTCGTAAGTACTTGATTAATATTTGTAAATCTTATGAATCTCTATGATTAAGACTTTGATTAAGACTATGATTAAGACTTAAGATTTAGAATCAGACACTGCTGCACTTTTGCTAATAAAATTAGTGTGCTGTTGAATTATAAAATTATTGGCAAAATCTGGAACTGGCTTGCAAATGATTCTTTTGTTCGGTTTCTCCTTATACAGGATGAATCAAAAGTCCTTAGACAAACTTTAAGGGGTGCTAAAACATACTACTAAAACAACTTTTGTGTTAAATGAATGGTGTGTTTAATGAAACCAGGGTCATAATTCCTTTATTCAGTCAAAAATTCAGGGTGTCTCGCTCCAGTCATAACCCAGAATTTTGTTAATAATTCTAATGATAATGAAAATATTTTAACAGAATATACCTTGTGAAATGAATATCTCATGAGACGTAGTAGAAGTAGGCATTCTCTACATCCAAATAGTATTGAATTTAGATGCCTCCTAATTAATGTTACATATGGGGTCATTCCACGTCAAATCAACCAAAGATTTTCAATATTCAATCTGACCATTTCAGATTTTAATGAAACCTTCAGGAATCATTCTCCCTGATGATACAAATGAGAATATACTTTTATAATTTTTTTTTTTATCTCCGTAAATTTTCATGCAACTAATTTTTTGAATTTCGAAAAATCATCATTTTTTGTCTTCAATTTTTAATTTCTGAAGTTCTATCAGGTATAGAGTTGTTTGACCCCTCATTTTAAAGAAAATTTCATAATGTTTAATTTGATATGCAAAGTTGATTATGCATCGTTAAAAGAAATTAATTTAATTTAAAAATTTTAAGTTTAAAAATTTTTAAAATGGTATTTTGAAAAAATTTTGAAAAAAAAGTTTTTTATAATATTATAATCTTTAAATTCTGAAAGCTTTAGAGTGGGATCTCAATGGGATCAGCAGTTATAAAAAAAAATGTTTAAAATTAATAAGACAATACCAGCTCCAACTGGTGTTTAACATTAGTTTTTTTAACATAACTGCTGATCCCATTGAGATCCCACTCTAAAACTTTCAGAATTTAAAGTTTATAAAATTACAAAAAACATATTTAAAAAAAAAAAAAACACTTTTAAAATTAATTTTTAAATTGAATTAAGTTTACCTTTTTTAACCAAGCATTGTCAACTTGCATATCAAATTAAACCTTAAGAAATTCTCTTTAACCCTCTAAGTGTGTGGAATGTAATATTCCGTTCAATAAGCTCCAGGTTTCACTGCAATATATGCAGTGTTTAAGATAATATAATTCTATAGATTTAATGAATTTTCAAAACATTGAAGAATGATTAATACTCTCAAGGATTACATTCATATTTGTAATTAAGCTTTATTTATAATGCTGAAAGAATAATTTTTTTTTTAGCATCTAAAACAAAATGCAAAGAAAATAACATTACCCTTTTTCAAAATGCTCAGAGGGTTAAAATGTATTGTGTCAGTACAAATGTACTGACTGGGGTATTTAAAGAAATAGCAGAGGAAACTACAGTAGAAGCGTAATAGCTGATTTTATAAACCCCAAAAGCTGAACTATTTAATCAATTACTAAAATTGAGTATCTATTCTATAAGTTCTGTAAAGATTAAAATTAATGACAATTTGTTTAAAACAAACAAATATATTTATTTAAACTTAATACACATAAATACAATAAACTTAAATATAGATTTCACTCACTTAATGTAAAAAGAATTATCCAAATAAACAATAATCAGACATCATGACGTGCACAGAAATTCAGCAAAATAATTATAATCAAAAACGTCTTTAAACACATATTCCGGAACTCAAAGTAAATGATGATATTAAACGTTGAACCACATGCCTCTGCATCAATCATCTGGAACCATAAATACGTAATCTCCAGATACCTTAGTATGGAGTCTAACACTTTAATGACGATTTTTATCCAGCTAGGTTAGTCTTGCGTATATATTATTTCAACTCATACGAAGAAAACACCATGCCTAAAACATCGACATCGCTGAAAAGGGAAAAACCCCCAGTTCCAGAATGATCGCACAAGTAAAACGCGATATCACTTTAATTGTCTTCTTTCACAAACAAAACCAAAACAACATTCGGAAACCAAACTTAATTTAGACTTTTATCTATTACACAATTCCAAAGAAAACCAATCAAGGTTACATCCTTATTACTCGACATCTCACGAAAGCAAAACAATCAACAGAAATAAAATGCCAAGGCAATAATGCCGGTAGACAGATCTATTTATCTTCACGACATTCTAATAGAAGAGCATCCACGCATGTCCGACCCTCACTTCCATCTGCTTCTCGAATGTCGTATGTAAATTGAAAACATCGACATGAGGCAAGAAACGAAATACGGCTGCGTTGAATCGCACTGCCATCTAGGAGCGTTCGTAAGAACCACTCAGAAAAACAACAGAAACGTGGCCGATGTGTCGATACGAAGATAGCTAGAAACGCCGTGAGTTAAAGACTGATATAGCTTTTAAATATTGAAAATATGAAACAGGAATTTAAAGGCAAGTTTTTTAAAAGACATTTAATAAAGATACTTAAAGATGTTTATTTAGTCTATTTATTAAGAACAATTAAAGGTAAGTTAATTAAAAGTAATTATCTTTAGCTTGTTTAAAATATTATATTATATTATGAAAAGCATTATATTATATTTTATGAATGATACATATGGAATGCATGAGAGGTAAGGAATAAGCATGGTGATAAGATATTAAATATACCAGGGACTGTTATATTTCCTAACAAAATGAGATGTCAAACAACTCTCTACGCCTGATAGAACTTTAGAAATTCAAAATTGAAAACATTTATACAAGCCAAAAAATGATAATTTTTCGAAATTAAAAAAATTAATTGTATGAATTTACTGAGATAAAAAAATAATAAAAGTATATTCTCATTTATATCATCAGGGAGAATGATTCCTGTAAGTTTCATCAAAATCTAAAATTGTCAGGTTGAGTCACTGGTTGATTTGACATGGAATGACCCTAGTGTCTCACTGCTAGAAATACTGTATACTTCTAGCATTTTCCGTGATGTCATTTCATTTCACATACAACAAAGTAATCTTGAGGAAAAGTTTTTTAAATATTTTTATTTAAAAAAAAATATGAACATTTGTTGTGTTCTGATTAGAGTGGGATCTCTTATATTTTTGGCTTAATAAACTGCTTATAACCCTGGTTTCTTATACAAAAGTTGTTTATTATAGTATGTTCTGAAACCCCTTAAACTTTAGTTATGGACTTTTGACTCGCCTAGTATAATAGATTATTTTCATGCATAAAATAAGCCTGTAATTCTATTTTAGTCATTGTAGGAACAATTTTTTTTTTCATGAATTAGTAGTAATTTTTCTTAAAAATAGTAAGTGCATACTTGTAGATTCTTTTGATAAACATTTTTTAAAGCAAATTTTATAATTTATTATATTGTGATCATGGTTAGTGTTTGTGAAATGCTTGGATTATATTTTAATAATGCTTTATAACATTTATTTATTTTTACTTTCTTCTATATACATAAGAAGAAAACATTGTAGTTGTGAAAATTCCAACTTCTGTTTTTTATTGGATTTACGTTTTGAGATGTCTTTAACATGATTTGATCAATTTTAGAAAATATCTATGTGAGGTAAATTTTGGGAGCATTCTAACTTGAGAACTAATGCACAGAATTTCATCAAACTTCATAATCAGTTAGACCTTGTTTTTGATATGTAAAACTTGCCAATTCCTTGAGCGCAGGCCAATTATTCATTCACAAGTTTAGCAGATTTTTAAAAACACATTTGTTTACTACACAAAGATAGTAAAGCATAGTCTCAACACTGCACCAAATTTAATGCTTCTGTAACATTGTTTGATGATTAATAGCTATCTGATGAGAGATTAGTGGAAATGTAAAATGCCACACAGCTCTATGTGCAAAATTAGGACATTGTTTTGTCATCCCTCTGGTTTCTTCATCCCTGGAGAGAGTATGATTGGTCACAGTGAAGTGATTAATGACATCCGATACACAGCTACAGCTATCAAAAATGCCTGCTACATTTCTTCTGGTGCACGCAATCTTTAAAGTAGATAATTTTTTAAATAAAAGTTAAGTTTAAGAAATTAAACAATAAAGACAGGGCTAGGTCCCAAGTGCCTCTTATCCGAAACCACTTCTGGTTTCAGCAATCAATCTTTTTCTAGTCTGAGCATTTTTGTGAAATTTCGAGTGTAGACAAACTCAAGTTATATAACCAATCACTAGTGTTATCCAAAAATTTAATAGAAACATATAAATCTAATTTTCTAACCACAGATTATTATATACAAGTTAATTTGCATTGCACGTGTATTGAAAAACTGTGCTTGCTAAAATACAAAATTTTTTTACATCTGATATTTTCTCTTTACACAGATTTGTAGTTTTAACTTTGTTTATTGGTTTGTGGAATCTGTCACATGTTCACCTTTTTTTTTTTTAAGAAATCATTAAATTATTTGTACTAATTGTGTTTTAACTGTTTTGTTAAAGAAACATTAAATATACACTGCATCGATTTGAAAAGATATGTATCTCAATGTAAATGAGCAAAAAATTAATTTATTAAAAGATACTGTTCATAAATGATTGTATAATGATATTGCAGTCTCCAAAAGAGAAAAGAAAGTGTTTCCTTAGTACAATAGGACTCCATTTTTAATGCTGGAAAAATGTTATTTAAGTAATTTATTTGTAAAATTACATTAGAATAATTGTATTGTTTACAGCATAAAAGATAAAAAACAATTTTTTTTTTCTCTCCTTTGCATTAATTAACATTGGTCATTTTAAATTTCCATTTGCTAAAAACTTATTTTGTTGCAAAAAATAACACAGTTGACTCAAATATTACAATTTTTTTTCATTGTTTTACACTGATATTCTAGTAATTTTACTAGTTGTTTGTCTTGAAAATACTAATATATATATATATATATATATATATTTTTTTTTTGTAAGGTGGACCTTTGACAACTGCTCAGAGTTACCCTAGTCTTACTACAACTACTACTTCAGCATTATCTGGTAGTCAACCCACTAGTAGTGCTGTTAATGCTAGTTCTTTTGGACAATCTTTGACAGTCAGTTTAACTTCAACATCCAGTGAAAGTGAGCAAGATTTTCTTGATAGCTGTCGAGCTACAACTCTTTTAGTTGATCTAGATGATGATGAAGAATTGCCTGATCCAGAAGATGATGAGAATGAAGATGATGATGAAAATGAAGATGATAATGGCTTTGAAGATATTACTGTAAGTCAATGGTTTTGAAATATATATATAACCATCTCTCTATCTATATATTTATATAAAACCATATATATATATATAAAATCACACACACACACATATATATATATATATATATATATATATACTAGTATATAACCCCGTCAAAAATGTCGGATTGTTGATCTGCGTTTCATTTTCATAAGACTTCATACAAACAAACAGCATGAAGATTTATTATTGAAAGGTTTGTATTGTAGAAAAATACATTTTAAAAAGGACAAATGATTTCTACAAATAAAAATAATGAGGATATATATATATATATTTTTTTTTTACTCAGTATTAAATTTCTGCAATAGTTCAACGATTGGACAAAACATTCAAATTAAATTTTAACACATAATCCATGTGCGAAAGTTTTTGTAAAAAAGTGTTATCAATGAGTTTTTAAACAGCTTGACTCACCATATAACTCATTGTTTGATTACATAAGAAAATTTAAATGGAAATTACGCTGTACTATGCATTTCTTATATTTTAATTACGTTTGATAAGAATGAATTATTTTACAGTATATGACCCATTATCCGGAAATCCAAAATCTGGAAAGACCCCGAAGTCTGGAAAGAAAAATTCAAAAATTTTCTAAATTTGTAAATTTTTACTAAAATTTTAGATTTTTTGAAAATTTTCGAAAATTTTACTGATTCCTAATTTTTTTTTCCGTCCATTGTGTTTCAATGTTTAATCACTAAAATATTGTTACTTCGGTGGTGGATGAACACGGTACCCTACCCATTCCCCTCCCCGCCCCTTCTCTTCCCGAAATTAAAAACAAATCATTTTTCTTTCAAATTTTAGTTTAAAATTAATTTATATTATGATTCGTTAGAAACAAAAAATAGTTATGTATTTATTTCATCAGGGGTGATTCTGTTCAAGTTTTCCTAAAAATTTAAGGCATTCGATTTTGAAAATTTAAATCTTCAGTCCAAAATTTCGAACATAAATATTTTGAATGATACGTGCCGAAAAAAATCAATTATCTATCGTTTGCAGAAAAAATAGACAATTTCTTCAAAGGATTGTGGAAACAACGTGAATTTCGTCAAAGGATAAAAAAAAAAAAACCCCGCAAATTTCATTGCAGGATTGCAAAAAAAAAAAATTAAATAAAAAAATAATTTTGTTAACAAATTGCAGGAAAACACCATTTCTGTCAAAGGCTTATGAAGAAGACACAAATTTCTTCCAAGGACTCCGAAAAAATGTAAAATTTCATCAAGGAATCACAAAAAAAAAATTTAAAATTGGTTAAACGATCGCAAAAAAACTGCAAATTTCGTCAAATAATCGCGGAAAACATGAATTTCTTCAAAGTCTAGAAAAAAAAAAAATTCTTCAAAGCACTGCGAAAAAATTTCTAATTTCGTTAAGGGATCGCGAAAAAAGTAAAATTCCGTCAAAGAATCAGGAAAAAAAAAAACCCGCTAATTTCGTCAATCTCAGAAAAAACTCTAATTTAGTCAAAGGATCGTGAATAAAAGGCAAATTTCGTCAAAAAATAGCAAAAAACGTAAATTTCCTCAAAGGATCGCAAAAAGAAAATGCAAATTTCTTCAAAGGACTACGAAATAATGAAATTTCGTCAAAGTATCATAGAAGAAAAACGCAAAATTTGTCAAAGAACAGCAGAAAAAAATTCAGATTTTGTCAAAGAATCACGATAAAAACATGAATTTTGTCAAATAATCGTGAACTTCGGGAGGACCCGAAATCCGGAAAATTCCAAAACTCTGAAAGCCTTTAGTCCGGAGGATTCCGGATAATGAGTCTGTATTTACGATGGAAGCCAATGTCAACATCTGCCAGTAGATGGCGCCACTATACTGAATCAACCTCAAATCTCTCCCTACGAAATAAATCACCGCTGCTTCTGAAAAAAAAAAATGCCTACAGAAAAAAAATGTTTACAGAAATGTTAATATACATTTTTTTTATGAAATAGTATTTTAAGGTTTTAAACAAAATTAAAAGATTTAAAAGCTTTAATATGCTTTTACAAATATTTAAACAGCAGAATCGGATGTAGCATAATTTTTTCATTAAACCTAACATGGCGTTTAACCATGCTCGGTTCGCAAACCAGAGTGGTCGTGCCCGGGAGAGTTACAGTTTCTTGCCTTTGGATTTTATTATAAGTAAGATATATATATATAATCATATATATGTTACATTATTAGATCTACTTTCACGATTTTCCCTGTTTTATTCTAAATTGCTACTCTATATTCATTAAATCCTTATTCTTAAATTAGCTCTATCGTTAACTCTGTTAAATTCCCTTTTATTTAATATCTAAATTGTCCAATTTACTTAAATATAAAGCTTTTAGTTATTCTTAATTTTTATCATGATCTCCGATCATTTCTGGGTTTTTAGAATGTTCTTTGAGAGCCATTTTCATTTTTTATGCCGAATTTCATTTCCCCGCTCTAAATACTTTTTACTATAAAATTCATCCACTGCCTTTTTGTCCGAACTCTTTATTAATTATCTTTCATTGGTCGTGACGTAGCATGATGCATCTTCTTTAATTCCTCATTGGTTCAGTATGCGTTCTACGTCATAAATTGTGTTATTGCGCTAGGTAACAAAAAGCAGCTACCTGCGATGTTCCCTCAGAAATAAGTCTAATTTTCACTTGTCAACAACTACCTGGCTGCATCGTTTGACTAAAATTTAATATGTTCTACATACTTACCCTCCATACCTTGATGACGTAACAATGTACGACTATTATTGTTAAGTGGAAATTGCCCAAGAGAAATATTTAAATAAAGCACTGGATTTGAAAGACCTTGTTCGTTTTATTCATGGAAAAACGCCTCTGGTTAGTTCATTCTACTGCCTCTGCCACCACGTCAAGACTGCAAAATTAGAATATTATGCATTTTACGACTACTTCTAACTAATCATATTATCAAATAACAACTACCGTTCGTATCTTCATTGTGTGACCATGTGTGCTCCTGCTACTATTATCAATTTTACTACCACTTCAACATATAACGTAATAAACCTAATAAAAGCCGGCGAGGATTCAAAGGACTTAGGTCACGGCCCTCCTTCCAAAAGATGTGGAAAGAATATCCGAGAATCAAGTTACTGCTTACCTTTACTGAGGTATCGTAACAAACAAGAATGGAAACAAGGCATCTATGAAACATGCTTCATTATAAAGTTTTCAACCCCCCTATCGATGTCAGCCAGAAGAAGTATTAGAACATAACATCAATGAAAACAACAAAAAATTGTTGTATCTCTTTTTCATAACAAGATTTGATTGCGTAAGTTAGATTTTATATTAAGTAATATGTATTATTTATTTGTTGCAAAATGTTATAACAACCTATTTTATTTTGTTTAAATTATTTATTTTTACGTAACATGAAACCAAGTGACAGAATATTTTTAACATTCTGAGATTTTATTTATGTTCTTGTATTATTAATTATTCTGAAAGATATGAAATTTATTTACTGTTTATATTATTTGTCTGTTAAAATTAATATATTAAGAAAGAATTAAGATTATATTATGCTTTAAAGATTAAAACTGAGTTGGTATACTAAGTTGATATTTTGGATTGATGGAATGAGGTGCACTTATGAGAATTGCTACTACAATATAATTTGAAATAATTTATGTTATCAGTTACTACTTGGCACATGACTTGGAGTATGATAATGAATTTACATGATGTTATTTTACGATAACTAAAAAGAAATATTAGAATGCTAGTAACCAAATGCACCCAGTAATAAATTGAATATGGTAAACCACTAACTCATACTTATTAAATGATTTATTGATCTGTATTATTAAATGTGTCTTCTTGTATTGAGAGTTATTAAATTGAAGAAAAAATAATAATAAGAATTGGTTTAAATTTTCACTTTCCTTACTCGAATGAAATAATGAAATGGGTTATTGCGTAATTCTGCTATTTTGCTTTCTTGCCCAGACTTTCATTTTATTTTTATATTTTTATGTTGACGATTTTCTTTCTTTTTATTTGAGGATACGTGTAATTTGCAGATGTGAACTAGAAAAAGAAAAATATTTCAAAACTTTTCTGATTTACTGACAGGGGCTTTTTATACCTCTTAAATAAAGAAGAAAACTTTGTTTTCACTGAAAGATATAATGTGATTGAAGTTTATTCTTATTGATACTGTTAGAATATGATTGAAGATTATTATGCTGTTGTTAGTTAAAGATTAATATAGTATGAATTGATGTTAGATATTATTAATAATATTATTATTATTTATTATATATTAAAAAAAAAAAGTTTTTACTAGTAAACTAAACTTAAATTACTCTAAATTTTATAAGTAAATATTATGTTTTGCTGACTCATTTACTATGTAGAATTATTTCTGTGGCAAATCTCTATAATTACTTGAATTCAGTAGGGAAGTTTTTTAGAGATGTCTACCAGTATTTTGATAGTGGAATATGGTGTTTACCAGTAAACTAATGGTAAATGGATAAATTTGTTAAAAAATTCAATTTTTCAGATAAAACTTAAGCCAGTATATTCAATCTGAAATTTATAACACTAAAATAACTTGGAATTCTATATTTTATTGAATGAAATTTCTGGTGTAAGTCTATTTTTGTTCCAAATCCTTATAATCATAGAATTCAGTAGGGATAGTGACTAAAGGATGGATTTTACTAGGAATTTATAGAAAATGGAGTATGGAATAATGAGCTTTACAATAAATAACAGAAAATTAATTACAAATTCTGGTTTTATATGCATTTCAGTAACCATCTAAGTTTAATTTTAATAAATGTAATTACTTATTTTTACAAAATTAAATATTATGTTGTTATTTTTGCACAGTATTAGTGTTTTTTCTACTGCAGGGATTAATTACTAATTTCAGGAACTGACAATATATTTCTGTATGTTGGTATGTTGGGTTAAGGAATGATTTTTACTTGACATGCAGGGATGCCTGTTGATTTCATGATTTATTGTGTTTAAAGGGGCATCATTAATAACTTTATTATTTATTCTTTTGAATATCTGTTCCTTTTTTGGTCTTAGCCATCATGGTATGATCAATTATCTATAACAACTTATTCAAAATTATTTTTTTGGCAATTTATTATTTACCACTTTCTTAGGCAGTTAAGTTAAATTAAAGTAAATTAATTTTTAGTATTGTTATTTAACTATGTAAATAAAATTAATTCAATTATGAAACTAAATTTAAATTAACTTAATTTACCCACCAAACAACCTTGAGTATAAATTGTAAATATAACTTAAAATTTTTTAATATATTATTTATGTTGTTTATTTTGAATTAAATGTTAAGAAAAATTATGCGCTTACCAAATTACTTAAATACTTAATATAAGGACTTAGAGATTGTGATGGTGACAATTATTTAACAAAATGCTAGATCAGGTAGAAGTTAACTTACTGAGCCATGATGAAGAATTTAGCATTATGTTACTGTAGTAAATTGTTCTATTAGGTAAGTTTGAATTTTAATAAATCTTAGGCTGACCAATGGGGATTACACCTCATTTTGTCTATAGCTTTGGTAAAAATAAATTCAATATTTGCCAAGATCTTTAGCATTAAGAAATTTACTAAACTGAAGCAAACTCCCATGATTGTTGAGGTAATGATCATTTGGAAAAAATTTGTGTACATTTAGGAAATTTTGAATAAATGATATTACTAGAATTGAGTACTCAAATTAAATATGATGTAATGATTAATATGTGATGATGATGAAGAATTAAAGAGAATATAAAGATTATAATAAAATAAAAAGTATTTAAAGAGAGGAATTTGAAAAGTTTAGGTAAGCTGCATTCAAAAAGTTTCTGATGTTATGTAAATAAAATTTTGATGTTGTTGTTGTTATTTATTCTTTCTATTGATGGTACTATTATTATTGTTGTTGTATTTGTTACTATGATGAAAAGGTTCAAAGATAGTAAATACAATGTAATAGATTCTTATGTATTTTATTGGATAAGATTTCTGGTTGAAGCAATACTTTAGTTCTTATCAACATTCTTATAACATTATGATTCAGTAAGAAAAGGTAAAGGATTATGAATTGTTTTGCCAGATATTATTGATAAAATATAATCTAAAATTTGCTCTTAGGGTTTTAGTTGCATAAATTAAACTTATTCTTTAGACTCTTTCTTTTATAGAATTTTCTCAATAATCATGTAATAGATATCAATTTAATAGCTTAATTAAAAATTTATAATAGGCATAAAACTATTTAAAATTAATAAAATAAACTATGTTTAACTAATCTCAATTCTTTTTAGTGTGACAGTGTATTCCTAGCGCACTAGTAATAGTGTGTGAATTCCTTGGAATATTACTGTTGAAATTTGTATTCGAATTAACTTTTATGATGGCATAACTGATTAGTTTTAATTGAGAATTTCTCGAATTGAATTGGATTAGAATATTCTAATTTGAATTGCTAAAAATTAAACTGAGCTAAATTAAATTATTCTTAAGTAATAAAATAAAATAAATAAAGTAAATAAATACTTTAAAAGAGTTTTCAGAATTTTTAACCCAATGGATAACTAAATTTATTTTCCTGTTATTAAAATTTTCAAACATTAATAGTCAAACAATACTCAATAAAAGAGAAAGTAAATACATTTTGTATCATTGTTTATAGATTAATATGATATAATACTGTTTTATTTTGATGGTTAGAGATAATCTCTATCTCTATAAAAGAGTAAGTGTCTGTCTGCCTGCCTGCCCGCGGATTTCTCCGTAATTATAACACCTAGGACTCTAGAATTTTTGTCATGTGTAGATGTTGTCACCGGACAGTATACCTCGGGGCCGGATTTTTAAATTTTAATTTAGTTTTTTAAAAAAAATTTAAATGTGTATATGGAATTTTGGGTTCGAGGCTATTTCAAGCTCCTCCCATGAAATAGCCTCGTCAACGCCATCCGTGGCAACGAAGCAGCCAGCCAATGAGAGCAGGTGCAGGATCCAGGATTTTGGGTTCGAGGCTTTTTACACTCTCCGCCAAGTTCACGGTAACGAAGCAGCCAGCCAATGAGAGCAGCGGTTATTACGGGATATAGCGAGCGATAGCATTTCCTTCCTTTACAGAAGCGGCTAGCCACAGATTTCATTGTTTTGTTTATGTTTGAGTTTTATTTTAAAGAAAATGAATATACTTTTGACAGATTGAGATTAAAGTAGGTTTGTTTTGATTGTATTCATTCTTTGTATGTTTAGTTGCCCCCATATATTTTGTTTTAGGTAAGAATATAGCTTGCATTTTACTGATTGCATTTTTCATGTTCTGAAATGAAACAAACTGTTTTCAATAACAAATCTTAATGAATTAAATTAATCTTACATCTTACACTTTACTATAAAATGTGCAGTTCTACAATTTATCACATGTTACAACGTTCTCGGGAACTAAAAATGTAGTAAAAAACTCTTAACAGAAAGATTGTAAATTAACAAACTCATATATATAAGATATAACTTTAAACTGATATGCCTCTTCAACTGTTGTCGAAATCAATGTAATGTAAATATTTCTTAAATATTATGATTTTGTTTAAGAATTGGAAACATTCAGTGAAGTGTAGATTGTATTTTTTCATCAAAACAATTTGATTTGTAAGTATGAGGTAAAAAAAAAATCACCATTTTCTCACATGATGAGTTTCATCAGAAAGTAAAACAATAAATAAATATGAATGATTTGCGGAGCTGTTTCAAAATAATTATAAAGAATAAGTCTTTAAAAATGTAAAATCAATGTTATTTCTGGCCGAGTTTTTTTAAAAATAATTATAAACCATTTTAATTTATAAGCATGTTGTAAAAAAATCACCATTTAGTGACAAATTTTGTGTTTTATAAGAATCGCCCAAGAATGGACATGCAATGTTATATAAAATTTATGTTGTCGTCGCACTAATTATTTTTGTTGAGGGTTTTTGGGTGATGTTATTGAATTAATGATAGAAACAGCTCCGCAAATCATTCATATTTACTTATTGTTTAACTTGCTGATAAAACTCATAATATGTGAGAAAACGGTAATTTTTTTTTTTTTAACTTCATATTTACAAATTAAATTGTTTTGCAGATTGCAAGTATGAGGTAAAAAAAAAATAACCGTTTTCTCACATAATGAATTTCATCAGAAAGTAAAACAATAAATAAATATGAATGATTTGCGGAGCTGTTTCAAAATAATTATGAAGAATAAGTCTTTAAAAATGTAAAATCAATGTTATTTCTGGCCGAGTTTTTTTAAAAATAATTATAAACCATTTTAATTTGTAAGCATGTTGTTGTAAAAAAATCACCATTTTGTGAGAAATTTTGAGTTTTATAAGAATCCACCGAGAACGGACATGGTATGTGGTATAAAATTTATGTTGTCATCACACTCTATAATTATTTTTGTTGAGGGTTTTCGGGCGATGTGATTGAATTTTTGATAGAAACAGCTCCGCAAATCATTCATATTTACTTAATGTTTAACTTGCTGATAAAACTCATAATATGTGAGAATATGGTGATTTTTTTTTTTTAAATTCATATTTACAAATTAAATTGTTTTGCGGATTGTAAGTATGAGGTAAAAAAAAATAACCATTTTCTCACATAATGAGTTTCATCAGAAAGTAAAACAATAAATAAATATGAATGATTTGCGGAGCTGTTTCAAAATAATTAAAAAGAATAAGTCTTTAAAAATGTAAAATCAATGTTATTTCTGGCCGAGTTTTTTTAAAAATAATTATAAACCATTTTACTTTGTAAGCATGTTGTAAAAAAAATCACCATTTTGTGACAAATTTTGTGTTTTATAAGAATCTCCCAAGAACGGACATGCAATGTGATATAAAATTTATGTTGTCATCACACTCTATATAATTATTTTTGTTGAGGGTTTTTGGGCGATGTTATTGAATTTTTGATAGAAACAGCTCCGCAAATCATTCATATTAACTTAAGAGGCTACTTCCCTCAGTTGAAAGATCGAAATAGCCGAAAAAAGAAAAACCGTTCCCATCTGTAAGGCGTATCCTGTGACTAAGATTGACACTTTTAAAGTCCAATGATATTTACTAAGCTTGCGATTGACAAACAGAAAGGTCATCCCACAACATAAAACAAGACACATTTTGCCTCAGGCGGATAATAAGGGAGAGTGATACCCCACCGCGAGAAAAGTGATTAGCAAACAGGAGATAGGTTTCCAATCACACTTTCTCAGATAGCTCCGCTGGGCTCAAGTCTAAACTTTATTTTCTAACACATTCTTAAAATCAATTATATATCTTTTTAAATGCACGAAATTATTTACAGATATTCAGATGCTATTTTTTTTTCCCTATGAAGGCAAAACATTATTCGGAAAATGATGGCAAAGATGGCGTTTTGTATTGATTTTATACACAACAGGAAAAAGTTGTATTCGAGTAGCCATTCTTTTATAATTCAAATTATATTAAAATAAAAATGTAAAAAAAAAACGATATTCGATTCCAAAGTGATTGAGTAATAATGTCAGCAAAGATTCACGCTGTTGAGCGAGTCTCTGTTCTTTATTTTTAACACTTTCCTACATAGTTGAAAAGTGTTTATGAATTCGGTTTGTCTATCTGTCTGTCCGTGCTCTAACTCACGTAAATATACTCAGATTGTCCCGCAATTGATATATGTTATTGATGTTCACTATGGCATGTTCGGCATTGAAAATGAAGTGTGTCGCGCTTATAGTTACTTTAAAGGGACACTCAAAAGAGTTCTGTTATATTACGGTCTATAGAGGAAAATTCTTTGCGTATTATTTAAATGATGTTATACAATTTCAAATATATTGAAATTGATGTATATCACTGAGAGTTGCATTACATGGGACTTTCTTACTATAGATTGCTGTGTGCATATCATTCATTGTTCATTTACAGGGACACACAAAAGAATTCTGTTAACAATAATTGCTGGAAGTGTGTTTTCAGTTGCGGTGCGCTATTTTAAATTTAACTAATTTTTTGTGTATTACTTGGTGTGTATAAATTCTACAGATCATACACAAAATATCTCGATCACATTTTCGTTTATTGACGGAAATTTCAGAAGGGGGATTTTAACTGCGCTATGTGTTTACAAATTAAACAAAATTTTATCATTCTATTATATATATTCTAATACGAGGAAATCTTGTGTGTGGTTATATATATATATATATATATATATAATTATAATATCTTTGAATTTCAAAAAACATAATATATGCAAACTTTATTTTAAAAATGGCTCTAACGATTTTGACGAAATTTTGTAATGTATCTTACCGTTTTGGGGCACCAGAAAACCATTGGGCTAGGTCACATGTTCGAGAACTTTCGATTAGCAGGTCACCATGGGTCAGGGTCAAGCTAATTGTATCTGAATAACGGCTCAGACCATTTGACTGAATTTTTTATATCCTGAGAGTTTCGCGCACGAGAAAACAATTGGCTTGGTCACATGTTCGGGAAAGTTTGATTAGTGGATCATTTTGGTCATGGTTCATGATATTTAAACTCAAAGCTAATTTTTAGCGAGCATAGCTCGGTCTTCCCTGCTCGTGCATTACATATACAAATCTATTTATCATATACAGGAATGCACGAAAGAATTCGAATATTTTTTTAATGTTGTTGGTAATTCCTGAAATTGGGTTTTTAAATATGTTATGCTTATTCCAATTTATTTACGTAGACATCATCTTTCATCTTATTAAACGGTAAAGATTTGTTAAAGTATATTGGAAGTGTTGGAAAGTTTTATATAACCTATATCTTGATGCATGAGTTTTCGTATTTCTTTTTTTTTAAACAGCTTTAAATAATGTAATGAAACAATAGAATTAGAAATTTTATTTCCTCTTTTAAACATTCACTTCATATGAAAAAGTAATAGTTCAAACATTCTTTTTCAGATATTAATAATAATATATTTTTCATATATTCTTTTCGTATAGTTTCATTCACTGTAATTCGGAAATTACAAAGTTTTTAGTGCAGAAGTGTTTGCCACATTTTTAAGAACATTTATTATGTATGTGGATGCGTGAGCGAGCATTTGTGATTCTTGTTTGAAATGCCTAAATTTTCACTAACTTTAAGGCTCGATCCATGCAAAAATCAGTAAAATGTGTCCCGACGCAACAACCAAAGGCGGATCCAGCCCTGCAATTAGACGGGGAGACATAGCTCCTTCTTTTTTCTTCTCTTTATTTTTTTTGGAGGGGGGGGGGGGGGAATCACATCTTTTAATAAGCAACTTTTATATTAAAGGCTGGCAGTTGCCATATCCAAAATGGCTACTTTTCTGAAATTTTTAGAAAGTCATTTTCCTTAGTAAAAATATAAAATTTACACATTTTATTGAGATACCAAGAAATTGAAGAATTTCCCATTTTTTTTTATAAAGGCAAAGAATCATCCCTAAAATGAGCATTTTAAGACAATTTTTAAGACTTGGCAGTTACAGAAATGCCGTCATGAGGAAGCAATTGGCTGATGTGGCCTGAAATTCAGATTAAAACTCCTGTTTTACGGATATTTCCCCGAAAGTTTCTTTGCCTTTATCGAAAAATGAAAAACCCTATTCAATTGTATTTGTTCTGAATACGTGCACTTGTAATTGTCTTGCATCTGGTATTAAAAATGATTTCATGGATCTTTCAGAAATTGCCTAATTTGGATTTGAGTAGAGTTTCAGACAGTCGGAAAGATTCTCTTAGTTGAGCAAGGGGAAAATTTAAAAGAATTTAATATATATTTTTAAAATATTCTTTAGAAGTTTTCTTTGTTCAATGGGGTGGTCATGAACCCATGACCACTTCCTTGGATCAGCCGTTGGCAACAATCTTTGTAAAAAGTACAGATAATTTATTCGTAGAATAATGATGATTTGAAACTATTTTTAATACTTTATGTCCCAAAATATGAATTCATGAAAATTTCATCTTCTAAAGTATTTTTCGTGAATTTTTGAAACCACGTTAGAGGATTTACATAATCATTCAATCAATTTTAGAAGGATTTTGCCAATTAAAATTAATAAACCAAAGCTAAATGTGTAGGAATTACGTGCAATATTTATATCTCCATTTAAATTTTTTAATAAAAAAATATACTTTTTTAATTTATAGAACTAGGAAATGTACAAATATTAGAATATAAATACAAAAAATTTTCAGAACTGAAACTTTTAACTCACCATCTTCCAGCATCAAGAAAGCTGAAAAGATGCAAATGAAAGAGAAATCATCCTTTTAAATATATTTTTGTTTTGTGCAATCAACAATGCTTTTGGAATAAGATAAAGGAAAGTATCTTTAACTCATTGTATACTGTATTACTACTAATCGATGTATTAAATGAATTTTATAACAAGTTTTTTTCAATGATACTTTAAAGTACTGTTGGGGCATAAAGTGTTAAAGAATAGTATAATTATTTTTATAGTCTTTGTTTATAGTCCCTTTATTTATAGTCTTTGAAGCATGATAAACATTTTGATATTGTTGATTGATCTATAGCTACTAAAAGTGTAGCACTGCGAAATAAAAATACAATACATATATGATGGTTAAAGGTTTTTTTTTTCTACTTATTTTCTTCATTTTTGAACCTTTATTCTCCACCACGTTTTAATTTCTCTTTTAAATATCATATAACTTCAATTTGTTTTCAAAGATGTGAAGGATTTTGGAATAGAAACATAATTTATGTTGATTTTTAGATTATTTCAATCTATCTTATCTATCTATCTTAATCTTATTTCAATCAATTATAAAAATCATATCAAAAGTGATATGTTAATTAACAAATTTCCTCAAAAATATTCACTAATATAATCATTTTAAAAAGTTTTCTTTGACACGAAAACTTAAATCAATTTCCGTGAACGGAATAAATGTAAAAAAGAATAAATAGAAATACTAATATAGAATAACAAAGAAAAAAATTTGTTCAACACTGAATTTTATTGAAAAAGTATGAAATTTCAAGCTTATCAAAAAAATTTAAAGAATCATATATACATAAAAAAATACGCAAATTGTGATTATCAAAACTATTTTATTGATTGTTCACATACTACACTAACGATTACACGAGACAAAAGAGAATAAATACCCTGTTTATTAATGATTTCAATGATATATACATAATATAAAAAATATACGAGTGATATAAAGATACAAATTTTATTTGCACAATTTGCGCGCACAAAAGCATACTTACTACTCTTTTCAAAATCAAATTAGACTATTTAAAATATTATTAGTAAATTCTAAGAATTGACACTTTCTTCATATAAAAGAAATAAAACATCTTTGAACTTGCAAACAGTACTTAAAATATTGTACACTGAAAGAATTTTTGTAATTTAAAAGATTATCAAAATGTAAATATTTTTATATTAAAAATTAATTTCCTTTACAATTCTGAGATTTTCAAAACCAAAACAATAAATAAAAAGAATTAATCAGTAACTCTATTTACATTCAAATGCATTACTTAGATTACAAAATCAAATGATATATATAATAAAACTTTTGTAAATAATAACCATTAAACCATATATATATATATATATATATATATATATATATATATATATATATATAGTAGATGTCTTATTCTTTTCACATCTCAGGGTTTTTCCGATATGTTATAAGGAGCTTATATTATCATTTTTTATGCTTGACAATATTCGACGAATTAACATATGTTTACAATGAATTATTCTTATGAAACTCCTCAGATGAATCCATAAGATATTCATAGTTTTTCATTTTACACTTTCATTTTATTGTTTTTAATTTTTACAATATATTTTCCTTTGATTTTCACGTAATGTGATTTCATTTTAATCATATATATATATATATACACACACACACACACACACACACACACATACATATATATATATACACACACACACATCGGGGCTTTACATATTTGATCAAATTTGTACCCAGTAATAAAATCTAGTCTCCAGTAAAAAAGAAAAAAGAAATATCCCCCCACCCAAACCTCCCTCATCATTTATTTTCAAAAAGAAAATAATAATAATAATAATAATAATAACTAGTAAATCTACAGATCGGAGGCCTCAACGTCAGCTCCACAAATCATTGTTCATTGATCTCACTAATTTTTAACATTATCTGCATAATATTGGATATCCTAAAATTCAAATTTTTAAAGTTATTTATACATTTATAAGAATGTAAAATTTATTGAAAGTTCCAGAAATTTTAAAAGTATCGCATTAAACACAATGTTATGCAATGATATGATAAACTATTTATTACTGTATTTTTTCAGAATAACTACATTACTTCAGGGGGGTGGAACCCCCCTGAACCCTCCGTTGTCGCTTTAATTATATATTCTAAATTTCCAGTAATTGTGCTATTTCATTTCTTCAGTATATGTCTGAATGTATTTACTATTTTAATTTCATTAGAATAACCATCTCTTTGTACAGGAGGTTTTATCCTATCCTTAAAAGAATACTTATTTTTCAACCACTAAATATCATATGTTGCTGAAATGGAATAAAATTCTGTGTATTAAATATGCTTATACAAATGTAAATTTCTCTTATGAGACTTGTATTCCATTTTCACATTCAACGTTTTTATATTTTTCGTTTGGAAAGCCGATTTGGTCACCTTTCTTTAGTAGTTAAAATAAATTCTCATCTATTTCATTAGAAAAAGCATATTAAAAAATTAAATCACCCGAAAATTAGCTATTTTGTTAATAACATTTCGCGACAAAATAATTCACTTGAATTTTCCTTTGTTGATATTCTTTGAAATATAGTTGCTTAGCAACCATTTAATGAAAGAGAGAAAGAAAATACATTGGAATTTTTTGTAAAAAATGAGAAATTAAAATTTTCATATCTTTCAAATTAATGCATAAAATTTCCCAATAATTTATACAACTAATTTAGAAATTCTAATAAATATATTGGGAAATTTTCAAAGCGATCAAATTAAATTAAGATATTCATTTCGTAAATTTAATATCCATAATTTAGCATTTACAATTATCCCAATGCGTGATTTTTTTTTCACGGAATGTTAAAATTAAAAAATCGTCTGACTTCCCATAGAAAAGCATTATGACTTAAAATAAAATGTTCTATATTTTTCGAACGAATGAACCAAAAACTATACAGCTAATTCCGGGTACCTCGCCAACATACCCACCAAAAATCAACCTAATCGGACCCTTTTTGCGGCAGTTATCGCGGAACAGACAGACAGACAAAGAGACAGAAACCAAAAACTTTTCGGGTCTCAACAGAGAGCCTTCACTGATGTTTCAGCAATTACGTTTACCAAATAACTGAACTGTTATTATGTTATTTATAGGAAAAACATTGCTAAAACAAAACTATGCCAAAATAATCTTGATGATCAAATGCGATCTTGCGACCGCATTTGTCAAGCCCTGCACACTCATTTTTAAACACAAAAGCATAAAATTGGCAGGCCTGACTATTGAAGCGATTTGGAATAGAAATGAGTTTCCATTTTTTTCCAAACAAAAACGAATTAAATAATATATCATAAAGTTGTCAGTTTGGATTTGAGAAAGCCAAAAACATTTGTTACATATGGAGGAGTGAGCATTTATAACGCTTGTTTGAAATGCAGAAATTTTCACAAACTTTGAGGTGGTTCTCAAATTATCTGCTCAACAAACGCGAAACTTTCTTTTAAACATAAATTGGCAGGCCTGACTATTAAAGCGATTTGAAATCGAATACGTTTTCCATGTTTTGATAAACAAGTTACTTATTGATTTATAAGCGATTTTTGTCATCTGGCGACAGGTTTTTCTTCTTTCCTGGTCTGTCGCGTCCGGAAATCGGTTCAAAACGCCGAATTCGATAGTATTTTCTGAAAAACTTTTGCCTTTACCAAAAAAATGGAAAACTCTATTCGATTGCATAGTTTCTGATTAAGAACAAGTGCCAATTTCATGTGTTTCCGAAGAAAAATGAATTCTGAAATGTGTCAGAAAGTAAGTCCTTTGGATTTGAAAACAGCTTTAAACAAAATATACGTCTGACAAAAAATTGATTACTGACACATTTATTTAAATTCTTGCATGTAAAATAAATAATGCTTCATTTATAGTAACTAATAATAAATCGCACTAAAATATGTTTTTTTTTTTTAATCTTTGAAGTATAATTTAAAAATGTTTCATTTGTGAAAGGAGAATCACGAAATTTACCGAAAAAAAGAGAACCCGTATAATCTCATTTCTGAGTTTTAAATTAGTGTAACAAATTTTAATAATAAAGCTATATAATAGTTATTTTTTAGTTAATCTACCGCATAAATATTTAATATTTTCGAAAGAAACGTTAAAACTAACTCAGTAAGAGTTATGTAATAAATAATAGAAAAAAGGTATTGTAGAAAATTTAAATACAACTGTATTTATTCGCTGGATATGTCTATTGTCTATCTATTCATTTTAATGACACTTGCCACTGTATGTTTATTTTTTCCCGAGAAAGAGTGAATAAATGATAGTTCTAGTATTTTTGTTTAGCAAATAAATGCTTTTTCATTTTACTATTGTAGGCAATTAAAAAATATATCGGGTATTAAACTTCAGAGGTGAGAGGTGAAAAAAATCTTTATTGAACCCAAATCAATAACGTTTTTTAAAAATCTGTATGATGCCTAGTAAAACAAATAATCAGCATCTATTTACATCATTTCAAAATACCATTTTTTAAACTTTCTTCTCTGCTCTTAAAATAAAATTTGCAGCTTTACAAGTTGCATACTGATAGCCAAAGGCAAAATTTCACACATTAGGTGGTCTTTCTTATCGCTCAATGAAGATTCTTCCCGTTTGACTTCCCGTTGAGTTCCCGGAAAGAAAGGGAGGTAACTTGTTTGGGGCGGTCATTTTACTGTTTTCGGCTGTTTTAAAAAAGGCAGTACAATTTTTTTAGGATTGTAGCATAGATTAAATTTTTTTTTAAATCGAAATAAAAAGCATTTTTGGAAAGCTAAATAATCAGGCTACGATTGTGTCTTTACCAAATTTTAAAATGTCAAACAGATTTTTCACGATAAGACACTAAACATGAATCTTCGAAATAACGCAGTTATATCACATTAAAAAAAAATAATAAAATAAAATTTGAAAGGAGCATGCATAATTTAAATGTACAGGTTTTGAAAGCTACAAAAATTACCAAATTGGAGCAAAATGCGAAAAGATGACACTTCTAAATTTCTCCCATTGAAATAACATTAGCTGCTCTGTCTGGGAGAGCCAGTGAAGTAGCCCCTTAATGTTTTAACTTGCTGATAAAACTCATAACATGTGAGAAAACGATGATTTTTTTTTTTTTTTACTTCATATTTACAAATTAAATTGTTTTGAGGAAAAAATACATCCTACACTGACTGCACTGAATGTTTTAATTTCTTAGCAAACTCATAACGTTTAAGAATTATTTACATTATATTGATTTCGACAACAGTTGATGAGGCATATCAGTTTAAAGTTGTATCTTATATATGAGTTTTTTAAGTCAATGATGTGAAATTTATGATTATTTATTTATTGTTATTTACAATTTTTCTTTCTGTTACTGTTATTGGACTACATTTTTAGTTCCCAAGAACGTTGTAATATGCGATAAATTGTAGAACTGTACATTTTATAGTAAAGTGTAAGATTAATTTGATTCATTAAGATTTGTTATTGAAAACAGTTTGTTTCATTTAAGAACATGAGCTGATATGTCTAGCGCTATGAAAACATTCAGTAAAGTGCAAAATATATTCTAACCAAACACATAATATATGGGGGCAACTACGCATACAAAGAATGAATACAATTGAAACTAACTTATGTGAACTTCAATTAGCCAAAAATATATACCTTTTCTTTAAAATAAAACTCAAACATAAACAAAACAATGAAATCTGTGGCTAGCCGCTTTCAGCTGTGAACATGAACTGCCGTTGCTGGATCCTGGATCATCCCATATTCACACCTTGATAGGGAAAAGCGGATTAGGATAGGTAGATAGGGAAACCCCATTATCGGATCGGGACATTAGATGTAATTAAGATGCATTTGTAATAATTAGCGGGAATAGGATGTTTGTGTGTGTGCTGTTTTTAATATAACAGTTGCATTTTTTCTGCAACCCTTTCACGGAAGTTTTTTCTTCAAACCTTTCATAAAATCAGTATTTTTTCCACAATCCTTTGACGAATTTCATACTTTTTCTGCGATCCTTTGACTAAATTAAAGTTTTTTCTGCAATCATTTGACGAAATTTGCTTTTTTTTTTTTTTTGTGATCCTTTAACGAAATTAGTGTTTTTTGCACATATTTTTGTCGAGATTCATGTTTTTTCAGTGATCCTACGACGTAATTCGTGTTTTTTTCAGCGATCCTTTGATGAAATTCAAATTTTTCCTGTGATCCTTTGATGAAATTCGCATTTTTCCATGATCCTTTGATGAAATCTGCTTTTTTAATGATCCTTTGACAAAATTCGTGTTTTTTCAGCGATTATTTGATGAAATTCGTGTTTTTCTCACGAATCTTTGACAAGATTCACGTTTGCCAGCGATTCTTTGATAAAATATGCTTTTTTCTATTATGATAGGGAAAGGCGGATTAGGATAGGTAGATAGGGAAATCCCATTATCGGATCGGGACATTAGATGTAATTAAGAAACATTTGTATATTTGTAATAATTAGCAAAAATGGCGAGATAAAGGGGGTGGGGGGGGGACTTTTTATTAAATAGCGCATTTGTTCTACATGAACTTCCTCTCACCACCAGGGGGTGCTTTGCTATCTCTGTTTCTATGGGCTGGATCATGACTGGGTATGGCTCTTTCCACTCAACATCAATAGAGCTTACTGATTTTAGTTCAGATTTTCACCACAGGGGGCGCTTTCATATCTTTGGTTCTATGGGCTGGATCATGACGGGGTATGCCTCATTCGACTCGACATCGATAACCTTAATGATTTCAGTTATGTTCGTATAGAACATATCATGCCTCCTGGCGGTAGAAGGTGTAACTAAAGGATTTTGCAGCTTACTCGGGTTCTATGGGTCACATCACGACACGCTTTGGCTCATTCGACTCGACATCAATAGAGCTTACCGATTTTAGTTCCAAGTTTCACCACCAAGGGGCGCTTTCGTATCTCTGGTTCTATGGGCTGGATCATGACGGGGTATGCCTCATTCGACTCGACATCGATAACCTTAATGATTTCAGTTATGTTCGTATAGAGCATATTGTGCCCCCTGGTGGTGGAAGGTGTAACTAAAGGATTTTGCAGCTAACTCGGGTTCTATGGGTCACATCACGACACAGTTTGGCTCATTCGACACAACATCAATAGAGCTTACCTATTTTAGTTCTGAATTTCACCACCAAGGGGTGCTTTCTTATCTCTGTTTCTATGGGCTGGATCACAATGGGGTATGGCTCTTTCCACTTGACATCGATAGAGCTGACTGATTTTAGTTCAGATTTTCACCACCAGGGTGCTTTCCTATATCTGGTTCTATGGGCTGGATCACATCGGGGTATGGCTCATTCGACTCTACATAGATAGAGCTTATCGATTTTCACCACCAGGGGTGCTTTTCTATCTCTGGTTCTATGGGCTGGATCATGAAGGGGTATGGCTCTTTCGACTCGACTTACGGTAATATATGGGAGTGGGTATGGCACGCCCAGTGTTTGCTGTCTAAGGTAGTGGGGCCCCAACATTAGATTTGTTTAAAAATAAAAAAATGTTCATTACTGATTTCAGGTACATTTAAGGTTGTTGGCACGGGCAACGCCGGGCGGGTAAGCTAGTAATTATTATTTGTTATTGTATTTTGTTTTCTATTATTTATTTTGATTATTAGATATATTATTATATTCATTGTTATTGTTATTATATTATTACTTAAGTTTTATTTATTGCAACTTCATAATGCCATTGCAACATTAAGGACTCTTATAATATTCAATAATTGGACTCTACAGTTCAGTAGGACTTAAAAATCACTTAAGGACTATAAATAAGTGAACAAAGCTGATTATTGTTAAATTATTGGTACAAAAGAGATGATTTATATGTTGTTATATTTTCTTGATGCAATGTATACTATACTGTTATACTTGTTATTATTGAGAAGATAAATTTATGCTAATGCTGTTTATTAGCAACACATTATTTATTATTAAAAATGTAATTATTTACAGCAGTTTCCACTTAACCGCGTTTCTTTAAATTTAATTATTTAAATTTTTACTTAATAGAGTTCAGAAATTTGAACATCGCGATATGGCGACCAGGTAATTGTATTGCAACAAAGGGAACTGTTTTGTAACCCAAGTATCTGCTTTCTTCCAATGAACATGTAAGTCAATTTGACTTACCGGTTCATACATTTTTTGAGGAGGGGGGATATTGTTACATTATTAGATCTACTTTCACGATTTTCCCTGTTTTATTCTAAATTACTACTCTATATTCATTAAATCCTTATTCTTAAATTAGCTCTATCCTTAACTCTGTTAAATTCCCTTTTATTTAATATCTAAATTGTCCAATTTACTTAAATATAAAGCTTTTAGTTATTCTTAATTTTTATCATGATCTCCGATCATTTCTGGGTTTTTAGAATGTTCTTTGAGAGCCATTTTCATTTTTTATGCCGAATTTCATTTCCCCGCTCTAAATACTTTTTACTATAAAATTCATCCACTGCCTCTTTGTCTGAACTCTTTACTAATTATCTTTCATTGGTCGTGACGTAGCATGATGCATCTTTTTTAATTCCTCATTGGTTCAGTACACGTTCTACGTCATAAATTGTGTTATTGCGCTAGGTAACAAAAAGCAGCTACCTGCGATGTTCCCTCAGAAATAAGTCGAATTTTCACTTGTCAACAACTACCTGGCTGCATCGTTTGACTAAAATTTAATATGTTCTACATACTTGCCCTCCATACCTTGATGACGTAACAATGTATGACTATTATTGTTAGGTGGAAATTGCCCAAGAGAAATACTTAAATAAAGCATTAGATTTGAAAGACCTTGTTCGTTTTATTCATGGAGAAACGCCTCTGGTTAGTTCATTCTACTGCCTCTGCCGCCACGTCAAGACTGCAAAATTAGAATATTATGCATTTTATGACTACTTCTAACTAATCATATCATCAAATAACAACTACCGTTCGTATCTTCATTGTGTGACCATGTGTGCTCCTGCTTCTAGTATCAGCTTTACTCAGACTTCAACATATAACGTAATAAACCTGATATATATATGTTATAATTTCGATGTAATCGTTGAAGAAGATTGGCGATAAGCTGTACGGAATTGCAGTTGAATTATATAAGTGAAGTGAGTTGTTCTTTCGATGAATAAAGTTGGACGCAATCGTTGATTATCTGAAGAATAAATATAGTGGCAGTCGTTGTAGCGGATCCAGGCAATGAATTGACATCGTGGGTGTTTCTCCATTATGAAGAAAAAACAATTTATTCAGAATTCCATGTTTTATTTTAAAAATCGACATGGAAGCAGTTCTCACATGATTCAAATGTGCAGTGTCGCCTCTCACTGAAATAGTTGTCACAAGCTGTTATTAAAATACATCGAATATGATCATACTTCTCGATAACTATTAGGTTTAATTATTTAGAATACAGGATGAGTAAAAGACGCAGCCAGGGGACTGTTAACATTTGCAAAAATGGCCACAAAACTGCGGGAAGCACGGTTACACTCGCTTTTTGTGAATAAGCGGAAAGATACCAGATCATGACGTAACGCGTGTTCTAACCAATGAGAGAAAAGGAATAAGTGTACAATAGGGTGGGTCGAAAAAAACGAAATTTATGTAATCGAAACGTAATAGTGCAGGAAAGTTGCCATTGGTAATAAGGAATAAATTCGCGAAATATTACACCAAATGGTTAATATCTTTTACCGCCGCAAGGGAGGCAAAGTTTCGAAAAATCGCAAAAGAATTGTTTTTTTTTTTCAAAGAAAATAAATTAAACTATCCAAACATAACAATACAATTTCTAATAGAATGCGACAGCTACATCAAGATGTTAGTAATGTTCCAGTAAAATTTCTTTATGGTGAAATCATTTCTATTACCGGCGCAGAAACAGTCAAAATTTTGAAAAAAACGGCAAAAATTTTAATTTTTCATTTTTTCTAAATTTTTTAATTGTTATTATATGTCTACAATTAAATAAATTTACATTATAGCTAGTAATAACTTATAAATGTCTAGTAATTTTGATCATGGGCATTGCCAACCAAGGGCGAGAGGGGCCCGCCCCCTCTAAATTTGAGAGAAAGGGGCTTTTTGAACTTCTTCGGGCCACACAGTGGCTTGTGGTCAACGGAATACAGATCATTGGCCTACGTGCGTAGAGACCACCCTGATGAAGCATTCGCACTGTTTGGCTGGACACCTTTCGTCGTGTTGCCAAGAGCTACCATTTTTGCAACTGAGTATCATCCCCTTTTCTGTCTTGACGAGCTGTTAACAGGATATATTGGTCATCAGTTGCAGTGGTGCACGTGGTCGACCTTGTCCTGGTCGACATCTAACATTTCCTATTTCTTGGAATAGATTCCACAGCCTTGCAAGGACATTTCTTGCAACTCCAACAGCATCCGCTACACTTCGTTGTGTTTGCCCATATTCAAGTCTATCTCTAATACGCCACGCCATGGATTCCGGTAAATCATGTTGTTGTGACATTTTTTAATCGCCCTTTTCTCAAAACAAAAGCTGAGTAATTGAATTTCTCAATTGAGACAGTGAAACAGACATTTCTGCGAAATCCTGATTTCTTCACTTATCTCCTTTTCCTGTTTTTTGACATCATGAACTTTGATTTGCATATGAAGTTATATTTTTCTGTTTTCTGCTATGTTTTAACTTATGGATGTTTTAATTTAAGTTACTTATTGGTGTAAGTATTTGTGTAATTTTGTTAAAACCATGTGCTCCCCTAATTGTTTTGAGCAATGTATATATAAAACCATATATATATATATATACTAGCAGATTCGCCTGGCGTTGCCGGGTCCCATAAAAAAATAATACGAAATGCAAAATCACTCTAAAAATCGCTGCACAAAAACCTTCCACTGGTAACTTTTTGTCTATCAGAAATTAAATAGAGAGATGGACCCGAAGCTGAAATAAATTTAATATCAGCTCCTCAAATGTCTGGATCATTTGATTCAAAATGGGTCAGTTTTTGGTTAAAAATTTTTAAAAAGTTACCGTCTGATTTTCACAAAGTTTGCATTTTTGGAATCAGGAAAATAAACTGGGTTTAGATTCAAATAATCAAATACTTTTCTTAATACTTAAGGAGGAATGAAAATGAAACTTTTTCGTTGTCTGGGATTATCAAATCAGTAACTTTCTTTTGCGGTTTCAATAAAAATAACCATTTTTGGAGTATGCACAGGAAAATCTTTTAGTTCCACTGCCAGGGGATGCATTTTGTTCTAAACAAATTATACGACACATGTTCTCACTGCCTATGATACTGTGTATAGCAGGCATGCTAGACATGCGCTGTAAAATATTTTAGTTCAAATTTCTACCACCAGGTGGAGCATTCTGTTTTAAATAAACCTATTTCTGAACAAAACTCTGGCACTCGTTCCTGCTGCTTATGGCACCATGTAGAAGGTGTGCACGCATGAAAAATCTGTTAGTTCCGCTTTCCAAATCTATGTCTTAAATAATTAGCTATATCTTAATTAGTTCATGTTAAGTTGAAGGAACAGATTCCCGTTGAAATCGGACCCGTAGAACCCGAGAAAATAAATCACCCGCCTGGATATAAATATTCATAAATGGTGGTATCCAAGGGCTGAAAAAATGATACCGAAGTTTATTTAGTACCTGGGAGACCTCGAAAGAAAGTCAGAAAAGATTTCGATTGAATCGGACCAAGATGAAATGCAAACTCTTTAGTTACATTGTCCACCACCAGGGGGTGCACTCAGTTCTAAACAAACCTCTTTCCGAATGAAACTCCGATCTGTGTATGCTCAGAAAATCTTTTTCTTCTGCTTTCCACCGCCAGGTAGCGCAAAATCTATGTCTTAATTAGTTCATGTTAAGTTGAATGAATCAATTGTTGTTGAAATCAGGCCCTTTGTTTGAATCGAACAAATTTTAAATCCAAAATTGTTTTATTTCACTTCCCACAGCTAGGACGTGCACTCAGTTCTAAATAAAACTCTTTCTGATTGAAACTCCAGCCCGTGTCCCTGCTGCCTACGACACCGTATAGCAGGCGTGCTGCTCACACGCTTCAAAATCTTTTAGTTCCATTTTCTACCGCCAGGTGGCACCAAATCTGTATCTTAATTAATTATCTATATCTTAATTAGTTCGTGTTTGAATGAACTAATTCTCACTGACATTGGGCCCATAGAACCCGAGAAAATACCCCTCCTGGTCATTAATATTAAGAAATAGTGGTAACCAAGGGCTGAAAAAATTATACTGAAGTTTATCTAGTACCTGGGAACCTGAGAAAAGGTTTTGTTTGAATCGGACTAATAATTAAATAGTTCTGATTTTGGAGGGAGGAGGGAGTTTCGATCAGAGCATTAACGCGATATTTAAACTACATCCAAACACTCATTCCCCCCCCCACACACACACACACAAAATTAAACCAACGGCGTTAAAAAATTAGGAATTATCATTAACTTTTAAAACAGAAACAAAATTACTTTTTTTATATATATATACAAAAACAGTAAGTTATTGTTGTTAATTTCTAAAATCAAATACATTAAATGATGTATACATGAAAAAAACTAAAAATCACTTAAAACAAATCGTAAAAATTCACAACTCTCTGTTCAAATTGAAATCAGCTAATGACCTTTTCATCTGCCAATCACAATTGCCCAGTTCACTTCCAGCTGTGTCTACAATTCTATCAGCTACCAATCACAACTGCCCTCCAATGGTGTTTGACTTGTAGTGGGTGATTTGTGACATCATTTGAAACAAACAACGCTTCTAAACATGAAAAAATGTAAAAAAATAAAATTAGAAGAAAAAATCTAATTAAAAAAAAATCGGGATAATAAATGATCCGCCCTTCCCTTTTAAAATTATGAATTTTTATCTGTAAAGAATTATCAACTTTTTCCAAGCTAAAAAGAGTTTTCTAAAAAAATGACGATCCTGAGCGTATCTGAGGCTGAAATGGATGCAACCTCCGAACCAATCAAGTATTCTGTGTAAAATTACTTGGTGTCGAAGTAAATAATTTGCCAAAAAATCAAAAATTACTGTACGAATTTCGCATAAACTTTATTGAAAAGAGGATAACTATATATATATAAAAGAGGATACTATATTGGGCAATAAGATTGGAATCAGATTCCGGTTACTAATGTGGAAAAATCGCAGCAAAACGTGAAAAAGCACTAAAAATCGCATAAAAAATTTAATTTAAAAAAATCTATTCCAAAATCTGGCTTTGAGGTGCAAAACTACATGCATAGAGGTACCTTCCCACCAAATTTTGTAGCTCTGCGTGCAGCGGTTTCTTCAGAACACAACCGAAAAACACATACAAACTTCCTTCTTCATTATAGTTGGAGATGAGGACCCAAGTTTTGGAAATATTTGGTTCTAAGTGAACCAAAATTAGAAAAGTCTGTCGGCATCACTGGCTATTTTAGGAAAATTCAATGCTTATAAATTTAGAAAGAGAATGTAAGGCTACTTTAATTTTATTAATTTTAGCAGAATATTTGAAATTTATTTTAAACACCCTATATTTTTATGTAATGCATTACTAATTAATGTTAATAATATATAACATTTGTGTGTGGTATATGTATTAATGTTACTATTTGTAAAAATATTAATTCTATTGTAATATATTTCAATAAAATGCCTAAAAATACTGTGTGGTTAAAAGTCATTATGTTGCTTCAAAAGCTTTACATGTTGGTAAAGTAATGTTAACTCTCGGCCTTTGTTTCATAAACTTGTGTGATTGATATGTTATTTTTATGTGCTTTTGCAGTTTTGAAAACAAGGGTGTTATGGGAGTTAAGGATTTTTCCTGAATCATAAGGATTTGCAGTCATTGGTTAATTCAAGGGTTTTCATTTGTTTGTTTCCTTGGAATATTAAAAATTTTGTTTTTTTTATAACTCATTAAATAAATAAAAAAATATAAAGTTTGATAATCAATGTTTCTTCTGTTCCTACTTGAAGCTGCAAATTTTGTTTGCAACAGATGGTTGATAACAAAGGGGAATGGCTTACCAACTAGTGAAAATTAACTTTATTGATGTAGTCACTGCAGACAATATTGCTCAATATTAACTTTTAGATGTTGTAGAAACTGTTAAATATTATTGAATGCCATGTGCAAAAATAGGGTGTTGAAAATTTGTTAAGCAAACTAATGGACAAGAAATAATGGGATTAAAATCACAAATATATTGCATTCATTTCTGATACTGCCATTTTTAATTAACACTTTCCATCCTAGTTGAAAAGTGTTTATGACTTCGGTTTGTCTGGCCGCCTGCCGTCTGTCCGTGCTCTAACTCCCGTAAATATGCTCGGATTGCGCTGCAATTTTTATATGTTATTGTTGTTATCTATAGCATGTTCCCTATTTCAATTGAAGTGTGTAGCACTTAGTTTTTTTACAGGGACACTCAAAAGAATTCCATTACATTACGGTCTATGGGGAAAAATCATTTGCGGTTTATTTTAATGATGTTACACAATTTCACTTAAATTGCAATTGATATATATCACTAAGGTGCATTACAAGAAGCTTAATATGGAATAGGGTGTGCATAGCACTTATAGTTACTTTACAGGGACAGTCAAAAGAATTGTCAGTCTATGGAGAAAAATCGTTTGCGGTTTAATTAAATAATGTTTCACTATTTTAAACGCATTGAAATTTATATATATCGCTAAGGTGCATTACAGGAGGCTTACTACAGAATATTGTGTGTATAGCAGTCATCGTTCATTTACAGGGACACACAAAAGAATTCTCTACTGTATGTTAACAATAATTCCTGGAAGTGCATTTTAAGTTGCTGAACACGATTTTAATTTTAACTCACTTTTTGTCTATTACTTGGTGTTTATAAATTCTGTAGATCATATACAGGGCAGCACAAAAGTTCGCGAACACATTTCCGTTTATTGACAGAAATTTCAGAAGGAGAATTTTAAACTGTGCTACGCGTTTCCTAACTAAACTATAATTTATCATCCTATGTAATATATATACAAATCTATAGGTCATATACAGGACTGAATAAAAATATTCGGATATTTTTCCAAATATTGTCTATGTTGGAAATTCCTGAAATTATGTTTTTAAGGGGGGAGGGGGCATTATCGCTGAGATGAATGTAGTTAAGTATGCAAAAGCAAGGGCACAAAAATACAGTTTGAAATGAAATAGTTTATTGTTTTGTTTCTTAAAAGGGGCTTTAACATAAGGTAATTTTGAGTGCCCTTACAAAGCTGTATTCTCAGAAAGAATCATAAACAACTGTTCTCATTGAATTTTCATGAGAGTATACTTTTATACACCTGTGATTGCTCTACAGATATTCTCCTGAACACAAATGATATTCTGCTTGCATTATCAAGCTCCATTCTTATGACTACCTTGGCATGACATTTTTTTGTGTTACAAGACAGGGGTGATTTTTTTCGGCTGTTGGAAGTCGAGATGCTTTTTCAGAAGTGGGTGGAGGGGTGGGGGGCAGGAATTTTTTATTTTCATTTTTTTTTCTAAAGAAGGGGGAAAAGGGGTATCACGTAACTCTTCTTTGATAGGAGACTTATTTTGTTTTTTTGGGCAAAGGGAGGGATGACATTTTTTTCATATTACAAGGTGGGGGGGATTTTTTTCAGCTGTTGGAGGGAATGAGGTTGGGGTGCTTTTTCTGGAGGGGGTGGGAAGTGGGCAGGAAAATTTAGTTTTGGTTTTTTCTCAGTGGTGTCACGTGACTGGATCATATAGGAGAGCGAGGGGTAAATGTGAGTTGTTTTTGGCTGTTTGTCTTAGGGGGAGGAAGTTGGGGGGGGGGTGTCACAAGACTTTTCTTGTATTATAACAACTGTAAATTGTTGAGTGGCTGATTCAATTAAATAAATCAAGAATATAATTATTTTAGATGTAATTAATATTCTTTATTTTTATAATATTAATGCATTAAAATTAAAATATTTAAATTATTAATTTATAAAACTGTTTTGTATATCTAATTCAATAGTTTGTATAATTTTATATTGTTAATGTTTTCATTATGTAGTTTGCTATTATAGTTTTTCCTCTGGGAAGTTTCCTGTTTAAAAAGTTTTCCCATTTAAAATGTTTTATTTACCAGGTTCCCTGGAAAACTTCTTTAGTGGGTTTTACTGTATATATATTTTATGTGAATTCATTAATTTCCATATTTAAATGGAATGGATTTGAAATAAGTATCCTCTTATTAATCCTGTTAATTTCATAAGGATTGAAAAAGTGCATAAACTATATAAAGATACATAAGCTATATAAGGTGATTCAAAATAAATGTCGACAAAATGAAAGAACAAAGAATCACTATTGTCTTTTTTTTTTTTAAGGATGATGAAGGTGAAGCAGAGAATGGTAAACCTAGAAGCTGGGATGATGAATTTGTATTGAAAAGACAATTTTCTGCTCTTATACCTGCTTTTGATCCTAGACCAGGGCGAACAAATGTAAATCAAATTTCTGATTTAGATATTCCTGCTCCAGGTAAGATAACAATTTTGATATTCATTTTAATGTGTTTTGATATTTGTTTTAATGCTATTTCTTGTTCTTTTAAGTGAATATATTGTTAAATTCAGAAAATTGTTACCTTAATCAAAATCCTATGAACTTTTCCTCAATTATGTTATCAGGTAAGAAATAATATAAAACTTAAATTTATTCAAACATTAAAACTTCAAAGGATAATTTTTCATGTTCTGTCCAGTTATAACATCAAAATTTCATGATGTGCATTGTGTCTTGATTTGCAGCATGAAAACATTTTCCTTCATGCTTAGTGACATTGCCTATATTAGGGTCGGCGAACTTATGGCACGCGTGCCGTAGCTGGCACACGACAGGATATTTTTGGCATGCTGTTGATTTAAGTTCTAAATCAAAATTCACTCAAACTTCATCGGTAGTGCAATTAAAGAGAAAAATAAACTGTTGACATCTTTGAATAAATATGTCAGCAAGGTTTTTCAAACTACTGTCGCAAGTTTCTTGGCTGCGAATGTCATTGCCCTGAATGGTAAACTTTTCTGCGATGGAGAATTTCTGAAAGAAGCCTTGTTAACATGTGCTCTATCACTTCTTGACAATTTTGAAAATAAAGGTAAAATAATTCAACGAATTAAAGATATTCTTTTATCAAGGAATTTTTTGTCAAAGATACAAATGGCAGAAATGTAAGAGAGCAACAAAAATCTGATATATTTTCCTTTCATCTCATTATTTTGAGACAAAAGTACATATGCAACCAAATCTGCTCGTTTAGTTGTGTTAGTATGACATTTTGTTAAACATTACATTAAGGAGGAATTATTCTCGTTATTATTATCAACTACAACCAATGGTGCACATATTTGTACAGCAATTATAAATTCACTTACTAAAAATGAAATATGTTTGTCTAAACTTGTTTCTGTTACAACTGACCGGGGTGACCTAGTAAAGTGGATAAAATAAATGTTTTTTTTTTTTTTTAAGTTTATTTACAACTCGCCTTGGACATATTATTCTTGGATTTCTTTGCATCATACATCAACAAGTCCAGTTTGCAAATGTTGATTTCGAATCTCTTGGTGATATTATGGTTGTAGTCACAAAAATAGTTAATCTCATATCGTCACAGGCTTTGAATAAACGAAAGTTTGACGCTGTGTTAAATGAAGTCAACTCTGTGTACAGTGGATTACTGATGTATAACAATGTTCGCTGTTAAGTCAAGTCGCGGCAAAATGTTACAAAGATTTGTTGATTGTTTGGGAGATATCCTGTTTATCTTACATGAAGAAAGTAAAATAGAGAAATATACGTAGTGGATGGATGTTAAATGGCTTTCAAACTTAATGAAATTTACTGATTTGTGCCAGCATTTAAAATACTTAAATTTAATGATCCAAGGAAAACATAACACTGTTATTAACTTGACAGATATGATTCGAGGTTTTGAAATGCAACTGCAAATATTTAGAAAAGATATTGTGTCCTAAAACTTTAAGTATTTCCCAAACTTAAAACAAAATAGCTGGGGATTTTAATTTATATGAAAAAATAGACGAATCATGTCTCTCTGAAGATATTATTTCGGAAATAAATGCATTGATCGAAGAGTTCACATCAAGATTTTGTGAACTCAAACGTATTTCTTAAACACTTTAATATATTATCTATCCAGATGTCACTCTAATTGATAAACTGAACTTGGTTGTATTAGATTGGTTGAAAATTTTAGAAATTAAAATGGAATTTATCGACTTCCAATCCACCTCAAATGGGCTCAGAAATTTGTCAGATTGAGAGAGGATTTGGAGATGAGAGCAAAAGAAAGACTATCAGGCATCTTAAACAAAAATGCTGAAAATAAAATTATGTCCACTTGGAATTCAATTCCAGGCATTTATAGTTGTTTGAAGAGTTTAATATTTGCCATGTTGACAATCTTTCCTTCTACTCATGCTTGTGAATCATTATTTTAAGAGATGAACAATATTAAAAATTCAAATCGAATCCACATGTCAGATGACTCCAGTTCATGAAACATTTTGTTAAAAATAAACAATTGTGAGCCCGATATCAATCATCCAAGATGCAACATCACAAATCGCATTATTTTTTCAGTACTTTATTTTCTTCGTTTTTAATTACTTAAAAAATATAACTACAGTAAGACATTGTTAAACCGTCACTCGCGTAAAGCATTACCCAGCATATTATGCCAGTTTCTTAAATTATCAATGAAATAGTTAAGGAAATAGCGGTAAAAAATTGCAATAAATCTTGACTGGAAAAATATGAAATACTTTAAATCGCCATTTTCGGCTTATGATTTACCTTTTTTTCTTCAAACGACTGATGCAAATTGAAAGAAGAAACAGACATTTGTAACAATGAGTTAAATGAGAGTAATAATGAACTCTGTGAAGAAAAACTAACACTCAAATTCCAAAACGCTGTGGCTGCATTACGTACCCTACAAAGTTTTTAATTTTCTTCTGAAAAGAAAAGATTTTGCAATGCTTATGAAATTAGAAAATAAAATTGAATTAATGAAAACCAAAGAGAAAACAAATTTCTTTGCAGACATTTTAGCTAATGTTTTTTATATTTGCTAATCTCTTCTTATGTCTTGTAATATATTTTTTAAATAATAATTTTCCATTGAATAGCAGTTGTTAAACAAATATTTGGTAAATATGATTTGTAAATGATTTTATTTAAAGTTTCTTTTCTCATTGTCTATTTAAAAATAAAATTACCTCAATTATAAAACCACCACCCTGCTTACAATGTCAAAATCAACAGATCTCAATGGCAACACTATGTATTATCATAATTATTACAGTTATTTTGCAAGATCTTTCGATTTAAGTTTTTAATATATTTTATGATTACTATAATTATTTCTTATATATTAACTTCTTTCTATAATTATCACTATAATTAATTAAACTTTTCATGTGAAAAGTTGTTTTAGTTTTCAATATTATACATTATTTAATTGAATGTGTATATTGATATTACCAGCCGGTATGTTATACATATTTATCTTAATCTAATAATAATAAAAGTAATTTTATTTATTATTTTTATAATTTTTTGGTGGGGGAGATTGTTGGCACGCCATGGTACTTTGAGAAAACTTTTGAAACAAAGTGGCACGTGGATGTGAAAAGGTTCGCCGACCCTGGCCTATATCAAGGATTTCCAAAGTGTAGTTTGTGTTACCTTTGGGAATACATAAAGATGTTCTGGGGGATATGTGATGGGTCTGTGTTCACAATCAGTACATGGCATTGGGCAGCTAAATGAGTCAAGGGTTTTTTTTAATTCTAAAACACTGAATATTGGCATTGACTTTCAATTCCACTTGCAAAATAACACCAAATATGCTATGGTGAAAAAGCACATTCATCACAATTTAAAAAGCTTACTTTAAATGAAGAATCTAAGTTACGTTTATTTGAATCCATTCATTGTTTTCTTTGTTTCCATTTTTTATTCATAATTTTTGCAAGTTAAAAAATAAGGGGTTCATCAAGCACATTCTTTTCTTGAAAGAGTACAGGCATAAAAATTTGGGAATCATTGGCCTAGATTATCTCATCAAGCCACTGCAATTATGTTAAAAACATTAGAAAAACTCTTTATTAAAATTTCTTACTTTGACCAAGTAATTATTGGGAACCCATGTTAATTTATGTAAGAAAAAGCTAAGTTAAGTTAGAGAGGGAGGCTGTCTTACTTGGTGTCGAAAATTCAAAGTTGGTTTCAGTTAAAATCTGAATAATATGAAAATCTGTTGTTGTGAGCTAATGTTTAACTGTATGCATTTGAAGCTATTTTTTATTCACCAAGATCAGAGAAAATTTAACTTGTGAATGCTGAAATCTGAAATTTTGGAATAGCATATATTGTACAGGTTTCAAATGTATTTGCAATTTTAGAACTTCATTATGCCATCTTGTGACCAAAAGTTTTAAGCTTATTGCTGCCAAAACACAATCTCAAGAACCATATCATTACGTGTATTTCTAACTTGTTTCTAATGAGTATTTTTTGTACAATTTCATATTTTATGTGACATTACTAAGACAAAGTCATGCATTAGATAACATAGTTAAATTTAAATTTGTCCAAATTTAAATTTCCAGAACCTTCAAATGAGTGTATAATAAATAATTTCCATAGTACTTTACCATTAGTTAAAAGGATGATTTTCTGAATTTTAATTGCAAATAAATTTTAGAGTTTATTTTTCTTTGTTTGAATTTTCCTAAAGCTTCCATTGTTTTAGTTTAATCTTTGGTACTTTGATCTGTTTTAATGTTGGTGTATCTGATCTTCTTTAAATATTTGCACTTATGAATATTCTTAAAAAGAAACAAAAGAGATTGATTTGTATTTTTATCTCTGGAAAGAAGAGGTTTTTATGAAACAATTTATAGAGGTGTGTTCTTTCAGAGAATTCGCAATTTTGATAATTCCAGAACTAAATTCTCACTTCAATGACTATAAAATATTTTAACTACTTTAAAGAGGATGAAAATATCCTTTTGCACTTCTTAGATGACTGTCACTGTCTGTCAGTTTATTATTTGCATGTATAAACTTTGATAAACAAGCTCCATTAGTGTCATTATGTTTAACTTTTTAAAATATTTATTGTACTGTAAGAACAATTCTAAATATGTGGACTTCTAATTTGTAGTGTTCATATGCACTACTTTATGGAAGAACTGAATTATTATTACAGTGTTTGTTATTGGTGTTATTTAAACTAAAATTAATTTTATCGCAAGTAAAACTATAAGTAATTATTTTAAACAACTTCATACAAATGATCCAACTAGAGCACAATATTTCCATTAAATTTTAATTTGCATATGATTATGTTTGGTTAATAAAAATTGAAAGCTTAACCCTTTTGTCCCTAAAATTTTACATAGCGTGTATCCACTAGTGGACACATAAGAAAAAGGGATTAAGACATTAATTTAAGAAACACAAAAGATTTTTTCATAGAAAATCTAAAAGACCATCTAGAAAAATCTTTGAATCTATTTGTATTATATAGCTAAATTGCCTGATATAAAAAAAATTAATTTTATGTCCTTGGATCAATTTATTTTATTTATAATTGTTTTGCTTTATGCAATTTTTAATTTAGGTTCTGATGTTGCTGAAAGTGATGATGTCCAAATTTCTCCAATGCAGCCTAAATTACAACTACAAATTAAAGGACCTAATATTCCAGGTGTAAGTATATTTGAAAATCAATTTTCTAAAGAACTGAACAAATGAAATCTGACCTGATCAAATATCTCCATACATGATTGATTTCTTACTCTTAATAAATTTATGCTGTAATAGAATTTCAAGCCCTTCTTTCTTGTTTAGAGGCAAGGAAGAAGAAATTTAGTTTTCTTGATGTTTAAAAACTGGGATGTATTTTATTCCAACTACTAGCACACCTGCCCAGTATTGCCCGGGCCCACAGGAAGGTACAATTCTATCCATGATACCATTGTGCTAATTTTTTTTTCCATCCAGCCACGAGGATGACAATTTTAAACACTAGAAAAACTTGAAAATATGAAAATGACCTACAGATATATATATATATACTTTTTTAAACATCTTTTAAATGAAAGGATTTTTTCATAACTCCATCCATTCCCCGCCAATTTTGATTTTAAAATGTTCAAAAAACAGAATCCCGTCTTGTCTTCAAGCTATGTACTTGAAAAAGCATGTTTTTTCCTGGACATGTGTAGAATTCATTATAATGCTGGTGAACTAAAAAAAATTAAAGCTCATTCATTAACATTTGATAAGGGTTTTAATTAATATCTCAGCTAATTATCAAAAAATGAAACAGGTGAGTCTCATGTGCATTAGGACCTGTCTTCATTTATCCTTATCCAAATTTGCAGGCCTCTATGTGCAATGAATTTCCCTAGCTATTGCCTACAGACTGATAAACATCTTTATGTTATTAATATAGATGATAGAAGTTACATTTTGCAGTTTGTGATGAAAATGAAAAATTACGTAGGTTCAAAGCTAATGTTACAGTTAAGCCCAATCCAAATTTATTGTCATTTTTTTATCCTGAATATAGCTGTGATTTAGCTGATTTCAAGATAAAACATTCTTTATAGTACCCAAACTTTGGTTTCATTTTTTTTTAATGTTCCCATAATATTTTGAATGTACTACTTGTTGTTACTAATCCAATGTAAAGTGAACAATGGCCAGTCCTGGGAATAAAAAGAAAACTGTACTAATTCCACCACCAGTATCCCAAACCAGTATCAATGGATTGTGAATGACGTCTTGAATTTTAAGGATATTTAACTACTTCTTATTGATGTTCTTATTCCTTCCTATTGAGATACAAAGGTTGTTTCAATATTTGTGTACATTTAAATGTAGAAGGAAGTGTTTTAAACAAAATACCATATTGCTTATTGCTCAAAATCCATAAATATTGATTATATATTAAATTGTTGTTTATTGATTTGAAATTCATTAATTTGTTTGTTTTTTTATTGCCACTTAGGTATCCGATATTGTTTTAGAACTTGGTAATCCAGATTGGACCATATTCCGTGCAGTTCAGCAGCTAGTTCAAGAATCTCAAATGGGTAGTCGTCAGGATAAAATACGAAGGATCTGGGAACCAACATATACGTAATAATTATTTTTATGTTCAACTTTGTTCATAAATAATTGTATACAGTAAATCTCTCTTTAATTTGAACTCATTGGGATATGAAAAAACTTTAAATTATCTAAACTGTACAATTTTACATAAAATTGAAAAGTGAAACAATATGAAACAAATAACATACCTTTAAAATTTTCATCCTATAAACAGATCTCGTGTTTCAAACCATAAATTCTTAGTCACCAGTAAAGAGAAACATAAGTAAGCATTACATATTTTATTGGCACCTACAGAAATTGCATACAATATGGGTATTAATATAATTATAGTCTCTGTAATCTTTGTTTGCTATTGTGCATTTTTATCTGTTTTAAAAACATGAGCAGGGAAGACAGAGCTATGCTCGGTCAAAAATAAATTTGAGTTCAAATATCATGACCCATGACCAAAATGACCCACTAATTGAATTTTCTCGAACATGTGACTTAGCCCAACAGTCTTCTTGTGCCCGAAAACCATAGGATGCAAAATTTAGTGTAAATAGTCTGAGCCGTTTTTAAGATAAAATAGCTTGACCCATAATGACCCAGGACCAAAATGACCCACTAATTGAATTTTCTCGAACATGTGACCTAGCCCAACAGTCTTCTCATGCTCGAAAACCATTGGATGCAAAATTTAGTGTAAATTGAGTCGCTTTTTAGATCTTGACCCAGAAATGACCCACTAATCGAATTTTCCTGAACATGTGACCTAGCCCAATGATTTTCGTGTGCCCGAAACTCGTAGGATACAAAATTTAATCAAAATCGTTAGATCCGTTTTTTAGATAAAATTAATTTGACCCGCTTTGACCCAAAAATGACCCACTAATCGAAAGTTCTAGAACATGTGACCCAGCCCAATAGTCTTCTCGTGCCCGAAAATAGTCGGATACAAAATTTCGTCAAAATCGTTAGAACTGTTTTTTAGATACAATTAGCTTGACCATGACCCAAAATGACCCACTAATTGAATTTTCTCGAGCATGTGACCTAGCCCAACAGTCTTCTCGTGCCCGAAAACCATTGGATGCAAAATTTAGTGTAAATTGAGCCGCTTTTTAGATCTTGACCCACAATGACCCAGAAATGACCCACTAATCGAATTTTCCTGAACATGTGACCTAGCCCAATGATTTTCGTGTGCCCGAAACTCGTAGGATACAAAATTTAATCAAAATCGTTAGAGCCGTTTTTTAGATAAAATTAATTTGACCCGCGTTGACCCACAAATGACCCACTAATCGAAAGTTCTGGAACATGTGACCCAGCCCAATAGTCTTCTCGTGCCCGAAAATTGTCGAATACAAAATTTCGTCAAAATTGTTTGAACCGTTTTTTAGATACAATTAGCTTGACCATGACCCTAAATGACCCACTAATCGAATTTTCTCGAACACTTGACCTAGCCCAATGGTTTTCTGGTGCCTCAAAATGGTAGGATACAAAATCGTTAGAGCCGTTTTTAAGATAAAATTTGCATATATATATATATATATAACCACACACAAGATTTGCTCGTATAAGAATATATGATTTGTAAGTGAGAGGGAGATATCAAAGATGACAATGGCATGCATACATAAGAGTTAATCTCTTGATATTAAAGAGGAAAGGAAAGCTATAAATAAATGAAAATATATTTTTCTCCAATGATTTTCTTTGGATAAGTGAGGAAGAAAAAAAAGATACTTGTATTTTTTCAGCACTATAAAATTTTGGAATTGTTGAATTTTACTCACGGTGAATTAATCATTTGTATAAAGTTAGAAGCATGAATTATCCAAAATATTGGATTGACTATATTACTATAAATTATAATGTCATTTTATCTACTAAATAAATTGTTAAAAAATTATCTATTTACATATATTAAATTACACATTTACACAATAGTTAAAACATGGTTAATAAAATATAATATTTTCATCTCCAGTTACAAGCAATAAATTAATGATTGAATGAAATAAGCTGTGCTATTTTTACTCTATCTTTAAGATTTCTTTTAGGCGGTATCTCAGTCTGGTGTGAATTTTTGAATGAAGGATGTTGTTGCAAGCAAATTCTTCATCATTGATTATTTCTATGTCATCTATTTATAGAACGTAATTGAAATTTATATAATTGGCTAGTTTTTGGATAGATTATTAAAATCAATATGTATGATGGTTTCATTACTATAATAAAATAGATTTATAACCATGGAATAGAGAAAAATGAAGAATTTTCTTCCAACAACATCCTTTAATAAAAAATTCACACCAGGTTAAAACTGGAATAAAAATTGGCTTATTTTATTCAAAATCATTCATTAACTGATGATACTGGAGATGAAAATATTATATTTTATTCAACATCCTAACTATTGTGAAAATGTATATTTTAATGCAGGGATCTGTCCACTTTTCTCACACGTTGCTGTTTTCAGTGAAAATTGTGAATTTATGTATATATATTTGTGAAAAATCTAAGAATTCTAAAAAAAAATTTCTCAAGAGTCCTGTTTTAAAATGAAAAATTTTGTGAGTGTCCTGTTTTAAGATCAAAATATTTGTGAAGGGTCCCTTAAAGGGTCCAAATTCTTCGTAAACAGATTGTCTTTAGATAACTAATCTATTTAACCATTTATTTATTAGTAGATTAATGAATCAAAATTGATTACAATTTGCCAAACATTAAGTTTGGCACACAGAAAAAAAATTGTTGGCATCATTTGACGCCTTAAGGACTGAGACAACTCGACCAACATGTATCATTACTTAGGAGAAGAAAGATGTTTGAAAACGGTTTTTTCTTTGTTCTAAGCCACTTTTTCTCCTACGACAAGAGATATGTTGCTCCTGTCGCTTCAGTGTGTGGCCTGCCTAAGAGTTCCTAATTTCTAACCCTGAGTTGAAGTTAAGGAACCTTAACAGCACCCACAATCAATTTAGATCTTATTCCTCCTTCATGTAGGATGTAAAAAAAAAATCCTAATTTCTTTTTTTTTTTTTTTTTTTTATCTGATTTTTATGATTTTTTTTTCCTTGCATTAAAATACAGAATAGCTATTAAGAATTTCAGCTTTCCAAAACAATTAATCTTCTTAATAGTAACTTTATGTATGTTTTTAAATAAAATTTAAATTATTAGTAATTACAGAAATCATGTAAACTGCAAATTAGTAATTTCATTACTTAGTAGCATACAATGTTATGTACATTAATACTATGTAATAATTATATAAAACTATATTAAATACTATTGATATTTATTAAAATTAACTGCTTCAATATTAAATTGTTAACACTGCTTAAAAAAATATTTTTATGTTTTTTAATTACTAAAGTGATAAATTAATCTATACTACTATTATAAAGGAGTAAAGATTGTTTGTTTGTTTGTAGGGGGTAATCTCTGGAACTACCGAACCGATTTCAAAAGTGATGGTGGCAAATTGATGGTGACAACCCCTGCTCCAACATAGACTATATTTTATGTCGGTGCCACTACCCCAGGGGGGTGCAGGAGCAAAAAACGTTCTAAAATTGCGATCTTTTCTATACTGAAGCAGCTAGAAATTTGAAATTTGCCGTTGTAGTTACTTTTATAAGATGTAAATGCTCTCTAAGAAAAAAATTTTTAAAAATTCTAAATTTAAAAGGGTGAAATGAGCGAAAAGCGTTCTAAAAACATTCTAAATTACAAGTTCTATTGAATCTCTAGAACTAACGAACCGATTTGAAATTTGGCGTTGTAGTTACTTATAAGATGTAAATGCTCTCTAAGAACAAAATTAAAAAAAACCGAAATTTAAAAGGGTGAAATGAGCGAAAAGCATTCTAAATTACAATTTCTATGGAATCTCTAATTCTAAATTACAATTTCTATGGAATCTCTAGAACTACTGAACCGATTTGAAATTTGGCGTTGTAGTTACTTATAAGATGTAAATGCTCTCTAAGAACAAAATAAAAAAAAAATTGAAATATGAGGGTGAAATGAGCGAAAAGCATTCTAAAAACATTCTAAATTACAATTTCTATGGAATCTCTAGAACTACTGAACCGATTTGAAATTTGGCGTTGTAGTTACTTATAAGATGTAAATGCTCTCTAAGAACAAAATAAAAAAAAAATTGAAATATGAGGGTGAAATGAGCGAAAAGCATTCTAAAAACATTCTAAATTACAATTTCTATGGAATCTCTAGAACTACCGAACCGATTTGAAATTTGGCGTTGTAGTTACTTATAAGATGTAAATGCTCTCTAAGAACAAAAAAAAAAAAAAAAAAAAAAAATTTTAAAAGGGTGAAATGAGCGAAAAGCGTTGTAAAAACATTCTAAATTACAATTTCTATGGAATCTCTAGAACTACCGAACCGATTTCAAATTTGGCGTTGTAGTTACTTATAAGATGTAAATGCTCTCTAAGAATAAAATTTTTAAAAAAAATCGAAATTTAAAAGAGTGAAATGAGCGAAAAGCGTTCTAAAAACATTCTAAATTACAATTTCTATGGAATCTCTGGAACTACCGAACCGATTTCAAAAGTGATGGTGGCAAACTGATGGTGACAACCCCTGCTCCTACATAGGCTATATTTTATGTCTGTGTCACTAACTCCAGGGGGGGGGTGCAGGAGCGAAAAACGTCTAAAATTGCGATTTTTATTATACTGAATCAGCTAGAAATTTGAAATTTGGCATTGTAGTTACTTATAAGATGTAAATGCTCTCTAAAAACAAAATAAAAAAATTTGAAATTTAAAAGGGTGAAATGAGTGAAAAGTGTTCTAAAACCATTCTAAATTACAATTTCTATGGACTCTCTAGAGCTACCGAACCGATTTCAAAAGTGATGGTTGCAAGTTGATGGTGACAACCCCTGCTTCAACATAGGCTATATTTTATGTCGGTGTCACTAACCCCAGGGGGGGGGGGGTGCAAGAGCGAAAAACTTTCTAAAATTGCGATTTTTTTTTTTTAATACTGAAGGAGCTAGAAATATGAAATTTGGCATTGTAGTTACTTATAAGATGTAAATGCTCTCTAAAAACAAAATAAAAAAAAATTAGAAATTTAAAAGGGTGAAATGAGCGAAAAGCGTTCTAAAAACATTCTAAATTACAATTTCTATGGAATCTCTAATTCTAAATTACAATTTCTATGGAATCTCTAGAACTACTGAACCGATTTGAAATTTGGCGTTGTAGTTACTTATAAGATGTAAATGCTCTCTAAGAACAAAATAAAAAAAAAATTGAAATATGAGGGTGAAATGAGCGAAAAGCATTCTAAAAACATTCTAAATTACAATTTCTATGGAATCTCTAGAACTACTGAACAGATTTGAAATTTGGCGTTGTAGTTACTTATAAGATGTAAATGCTCTCTAAGAACAAAATTTAAAAAAATTCGAAATTTAAAAGGGTGAAATGAGCGAAAAGCATTCTAAAAACATTCTAAATTACAATTTCTATGGAATCTCTAGAACTACCGAACCGATTTGAAATTTGGCGTTGTAGTTACTTATAAGATGTAAATGCTCTCTAAGAACAAAAAAAAAAAAATTTAAAAGGGTGAAATGAGCGAAAAGCGTTGTAAAAACATTCTAAATTACAATTTCTATGGAATCTCTAGAACTACCGAACCGATTTCAAATTTGGCGTTGTAGTTACTTATAAGATGTAAATGCTCTCTAAGAATAAAATTTTTAAAAAAAATCGAAATTTAAAAGGGTGAAATGAGCGAAAAGCGTTCTAAAAACATTCTAAATTACAATTTCTATGGAATCTCTGGAACTACCGAACCGATTTCAAAAGTGATGGTGGCAAACTGATGGTGACAACCCCTGCTCCTACATAGGCTATATTTTATGTCTGTGTCACTAACTCCAGGGGGGGGGGGTGCAGGAGCGAAAAACGTCTAAAATTGCGATTTTTATTATACTGAATCAGCTAGAAATTTGAAATTTGGCATTGTAGTTACTTATAAGATGTAAATGCTCTCTAAAAACAAAATAAAAAAATTTGAAATTTAAAAGGGTGAAATGAGTGAAAAGTGTTCTAAAACCATTCTAAATTACAATTTCTATGGACTCTCTAGAGCTACCGAACCGATTTCAAAAGTGATGGTTGCAAGTTGATGGTGACAACCCCTGCTTCAACATAGGCTATATTTTATGTCGGTGTCACTAACCCCAGGGGGGGGGGGGGGGTGCAAGAGCGAAAAACTTTCTAAAATTGCGATTTTTTTTTTTTAATACTGAAGGAGCTAGAAATATGAAATTTGGCATTGTAGTTACTTATAAGATGTAAATGCTCTCTAAAAACAAAATAAAAAAAAATTAGAAATTTAAAAGGGTGAAATGAGCGAAAAGCATTCTAAAAACATTCTAAATTACAATTTCTATGGAATCTCTAGAACTGCCGAACAGATTTCAAAAGTGATGGTGGCAAATTGGTGGTGACAATCCCTGCTCCAACAGCCTCTTTAATAAAAAACTATGCGTTTCTGACGACTGGGTTTTTCGCTAATTGTTGCCACAGATTAATCTCGGAAAATGAAACATTTGAAATTACTGAAAAAAAAATAGTAGCTCGAAAAGTATTTGACAGAAAATTGTTAGGCAAACTGCATTTGAAAGGTAAAAAATTGTATTTTTCTTGATATAAATTTCAAATCTAATGATTATGCCATTTTTCAAATATTGAATTTGAAAAATTACCAAATTTCACAATGGAGTACCATAGCGAAACCTTCATGCGTAAAAAGATAATGATAAGGCCGATGTGTCCTGGCGTGTATATTGGCTATAGCACGAGTCACAAATTATAGTAGCCTTATTATTCTGTTAAAATATAAAAGCGAATTATATGTCAATATTTTGTTGGATTAAAAGTTCGTTATAAGAAATTGACCAGTGTAGCGGGCGTAGCTTGCTAGTAATTTAATATTCAGTCTAGAAAGAAAAAGGGGCACAGTGCTAGTTCCCAAAAAGGGTTCATTCAGTAGAAAAGGGCATTATTTCATGAGGAAATATATTAATGTAATGTGTTTAGTAATTATGTAAGGGAAAAAAGTATATAATTTTTTAATATCATGGGTCATTCCACGTCAAATCAACCAAAAATTTTCAATATTCAACCTGACCATTTCAGATTTCAATGAAACCTTCAGGAATCATTCTCCCTGATGATACAAATGAGAATGTACTTTTATAATTTTTTTATCTCAGTAAATTTTCATACAATTAACTTTTAAATTTCGAAAAATCATAGTTTTTTGGCTTGTATAAATGTTTTCAATTTTGAATTTCTCAAGTTCTATCAGCCGTACAGAGTTGTTTGATCCCTCATTTTAAAGAGAATTTCATAAGGTTTATTTGATATGCAAGTTGACTATGCTTGGTTTCAAAAAAGTTAATTTAATTTAAAAAAATTTAAGATAGCGTTTTTTTTTTATAATTTTGAAAAAAAATATATGTTTTTGTAATATTATAATCTTTAAATTCTGAAAGTTTTAGAGTTGGATCTCAATGGGGATCAGCAGTTATAAAAAAATAATGTTTAAAGTGAATAAAATAATACTATCTTTAGCACAATCATAAAGTTGGCGAGGTGCCAACTTTAAATATCAGCCCTAGTTGGTGTTTAACATTAGTTTTTTAACATAACTGCTGATCCTATTGAGATCCCACTCTAAAACTTTCAGAATTTAAAGTTTATAATATTATAAAAAACACTATTTTAAAAATTTGTAAGTTAATTTTTTTAAATTAAATTAACATTTTTAAAACCAAGCATAGTCAACTTGCATATCAAATTAAACCTTATGAAATTCTCTTTAAAATGAGGGGTCAAACAACTCTCTACGCCTGATAGAACTTGAGAAATTCAAAATTGAAAACATTTATACAAGCCAAAAATGATGATTTTTCGAAATAAAAAAATTAATTGTATGAAAATTTACCAAGATATAAAAAAATAATAAAAGTGTATTCTCATTTGTATCATCAAGGAGAATGATTCCTGTAAGTTTCATCAAAATCTAAAATGGTCAGGTTGAGTCACTGGTTGATTTGACATGGAAATGACCCTCATGAATAAAGTGACATTAATTTTTAATGATTCTTATGAATTACAAATTGAAAAATATAATTAAATTACAACATGATTTAATAACTTCCTGTCTTTTGTAAATAAATAAGGTTCAATATTTTTACAAGGTCTTGGGCACATTTTACAAGAAGTCTCTGGGTATAACTAAAGATGAATTTAACTATTTCAAGAAAAAAAAAAAAAAAAAAAAAAAAGCAGAATGCATTTTGCCAATTTAATAAATAGTAGGGTACTGCACCTTTTTTTAAAAAAAATGTCTTAGAGGAAACGGTAATTAATTAAAATTGATAAAAACTGCAAATAACTAATTTTGTTTGTTTGTAGCACAAATGACAAACAAATATACCGTAATTTCCGGCGTATAATCCGCAGCTCAAAGAGTCGTTTTTCGACCCAGAAATATTATTTTATAAAATGTAACTTAAAAGATTGCTGTAAATATTTAACTACAATTATTGAATAAAATTTCTGGGTCGAAAAACAACTCTTTGAGCTGCGGATTATACGCCGGAAATTACGGTATAATTTGTAGCTTGTTTTGCATTTCTACTTTGAAAATTTTCTGTTAATCACCTAAATCTAAACTTACACATATGTATGATGAAAAAACTGAAAATAAGTTACACCTATTCATACAAACATAGAGTAAATATAAGAATATTTACTCTATGGATAACTCTATTAATATAAGAATATTAACTCTACTGGCACAAAAGCCAGTTATATCTGAAATTATCAAAATATTAAATAGTAACGTTATTACCATTCAGTAGGGATTATTAACATTCAGTGTTTCAAATTTAAAGGGGGGGGGGGCAATCCTTTTCAATCACTATCTAATTTCTTTATTGGGTGTATATGAGTTTAAAAGTTTAAAAAAAAAAAAAAAAAAAAAAAAAAAAAAAAAATCAACCTCTACTGAAGACTTGCTGTGCTTAATATTTTTATACAAACTAGTTCTTTTTCTCTTATACATTCTTTCACAATAGCTGTTGAGCAGATGTCATTCTTTTATTCTTCTTTAGCTCCAATTTGATATAAATTTATTATTGTAAAAATCAGGTTCTGGCTATTTATTCTTTTACTAGCAGAAATTTATTATACTTGATATTCTTTTCTTATTTTATATAAAAGAATAAATAATTTGTTTACTTAAAGGCAATTATTACATTGCAAATTATATTAGATTTATCATTTTTAAATGAAATGCTTTTATATCTGATAAAAACTTGCTTTTTACAAACATACTGTACTTAATTTTTTACAAGTCTAAGGAATTAAGCTTAGAAACAATTATTTAAAACCTTTTTTTTTTATTTATTCATAAGGCAAAATATGCATCGAAACTTTCCAAATTATGTTCATCTTAGATTTTATTACTTTTTAAGTCATTTTAAACACTTAGAAAATTTATGATTTTAATCAATGATTTTAAAACAATCATTTGATTTAAATCATGATTTAATCGCTGATTAAAATCATGTGATTAAAGTTGTTGACACCCTAATCATAAGTTTAAAAAAATTAATTTATATAGTAAGAAATTTGATTTCAAAAATACTATTAAAAATAGCCCAAACCTTTTTTACTCCCTACAAAGAGGAAAAACAAAACATGGAATCTTCAAACTGGGACATCTCAAAGGAGTTTGATATTTTAGAGTGTATCAGTCATCACAGGGCATACTCACAAAATTTTTTTTTAAATTGCACAAAAGCTACAATAATTTGTCAGATTTGATTAAAATAGAAACTTTAACATTAAATTAACATAAAAATTAGTAGTTGTCATTAATATTAGCTAAAGCTTTGCTATTGTAACATTCTCAAAGTGAGACATATTTATCATTAATGAATACTTTGGCAGCAATGGATAATAATAGAAAAAGTTTATACTAAAAATAAGTGCTTGGGCTTGATACCTGGTGCCAAGACACTACTTTCACCACTCTTGCTGTGACCATGAAAAAAAAAATTGCACTTCATTTATTAAAATAATTATTTTTTTTTTTAGAATTTAATAATGAAAATATCATGTTTCTTTGCCAAAAATAAATGTACTTAGAAAATTCTGAAGTGCAGGGTTTATATTTAATGCTACAAAATGAAATTTCTCTTTTACAGAATTATTTATAAAGAAAACAAAGAAAAGAAATCAAAAGTAAGTATTATAAAATTTTGATATTATCAAATATAAAGTGATCCAACTATTTTACCTCACATTTTGCAATTTCCTTAAAATTTCCATATACTTACTTGTATGCAATTTATTTCATTCTATAGTAGTTTCAAAGAGGTAAAATGTACCAATTTTCTTATTACTTGACTATGAATAAAGTTACATACATCAGCCCAGAATTAAACTTTGTAATATGTTGTTTTCTCATTTCCTAAAAAGATTGAAATGCACTTTACTTTTTTACCAGTTGGAGATATATAAGCAGTGTAAATTATAAAATTGTTCAATGTAGAGTGGTAATTATGATTATATGGATGAAATAGTCCTACAATTAATTTTCATAAGGTTACACTTTTTAAATTTTTGTTCTGTAAGTCATATTTAGCAAACTTTTCACCATGCTCTGACAAGTACAACAGTAAAAATTTCAATATTCTACCTGCCAAAACTTGCCCATTTATGATACTTTGAATTTTATAAAGTTTTGGAGCTTTCCAGCTTTGAAATTTCATAAAATTCAAAGTATAACTCTGTAAATGTTGGTCATAGAAGGATGTAATTTTTACTGTTATAATTGTCAGAGCATGAAAGAAAGTTGTCTAAATATAACTTATAGAACCCAGGGATTGCATAAAAATAAAAAAATTGCAACATTTAAAACATGAATGGCAGGACTCTGTCATCCACGTAATCTTAAATCCTACTCAAGTCTTAAAACAGAAATAAAATTAAACATAAATTGAAATTGGTATTTTATTACAGTGGTGGACATAATTATAAGATACCTACCTAATTTGACATTCAGTGAAAGAAAAGATTCAGAGCTTAAAAATGCTTTATCAAAAAATGTCAAAAACATAAATTTATTCTGTTACCACATGTAATTGCTTTACAGAAATGATATTTTTAAAGACACCCTAACATTTTAATTAAAACACCTGCTTTTTTTCGAAATATGCAATTTTTCTGCACGCTGTTATGATGTCAGCAGTTAACTAAAACAGACGATTTGATAAAGCATTTTTAAGCTTTGAAATCTTTTCTTTCACTGTATGTCAAATTAGGTAGGTGTCTTATAATTAAAGGTTAAAATTCCCAGTCGCCACCAGCCACAGGGCGACTAAATGTAAAAAATTGGTGACTTTATGCTAGGCATCTGATCGCCAAAGTGGCTATTTCTATTTTTAATGTACATACCGCTATTTCAGAAAGTGACCGCAAAATAAACTGCAATTTTCAGCAAATGATTGCAAAATTAAACTGCGATTTTCATTAAAATATTGCGAAATAAAATTGGGAATTTCGTCAAACTATCACGAAATAAAATCGATGATATTCGTCAGATTTTGAAATAAAACCACTATTTTCGTCAAACGATCACCAAATAAAAAGATTTTTGTCAAATGATCGCGAAATAAAACTAATTTTCATCAAAAGACGGAGAAATAAAACCACAATTTAGGTCATTACGATCGTGAAATAAAACCGCAATTTTCCTCAAACTATCACGAAATAAAATCTGCGATATTCGTCAAACAATTTCGAAATAAAACCACTATTTTTGTCAAACAATCACCAAATAAAACTATTTTTGTCAAATGATCGCGAAATAAAACCGTAATTTTCATCAAAAGATGGAGAAATAAAACCACAATTTAGGTCATTACGATTGCGAAATAAAACCGCAATTTTCATCAAACTATCGCAAAATAAAATCGGCGATATTCGTCTAACAATTTTGAAATAAAACCGCTATTTTCGTCAAACAATCACCAAATAAAACAATGAATTTTGTCAAATGATCGTGAAATAAAATCGTAATTTTCATCAAAAGACTGAGAAATAAAACCACGATTTTGGTCATTACAATTGCAAAATAAAACCATAATTTTCATCAAACGATCGCAAAATAAAATCACGATTGAACAAGGGAGGGACCGGGAAATAAACCGCAAATTTCGTCAAACTATCGTGAAATAAAACCGTGATTTTCGTCAGGCGATCGCGAAATAAAACCATAATTTTGTCAAACGATGACAAAATAAAACCATGATTTTCGTCAGGCGATCGCGAAATCAAAGTGTTATTTTTGTCAGACGATCACGAAATTAAAACTACGATTTCAATCAAACGACCGTGAAATAAAACCATGATTTTCGTCAGATGATCGCAAAATCAAACTGATTTTCTTCAAACAATCGCGAAATAAAACCACGATTTTTGTGAAACAATCGCGAAATAAAACTGCTATTTTCGTCAAACGATCGCCAAATAAAACTGCTATTTTTGTCAAACAATCGCCAAATAAAACAGCGATTTTCGTCACACGATTGCCAAATAAAACTGCGATTGAACAAGGGACCATGAAATAAACCTCGATTCTTGTCAACCGATCACGAAATAAAACCGTGATTTTCGTTAGGCAATCTCTAAATAAAACTGATTTTCGTCAGTCAGACGATCACGAAATAAAACCATGATTTTCGTCAAACGATCGTGAAATAAAACCTCGATTTTCAGCAAAATAATAAAACTGCATTTTTTGTCAAATGACCGTGAAATAAAACCATGATTTTCGTCACGTGATCGCGAAATCAAACTATGTTTTCGGCAGACGATCAAAATAAAACCATGATTTTAATTAAACAACTGAGAAATAACCACGATTTTCGTCAAATGATCTGGAAATAAAACCTCTATTTTTGTCCAGCGACTGCAAAATAAAACTGTGATTTTTGGCAAATGTTCACAAAGTAAACTGCGATTTTCGTGAGACTATTGCAAGATAAAACTGAGATTTGTTTTTGTTGGAGTAAGTAAACTGTCACTGTGATAGTTTTATTTTTATATACTTTAAAACTATTTAAATCTACAATCCACGGTAATAAGTGGCCACTAACTTGACATTAGTAGCTACTAAACATACAGCCTCTACCGGCCACTGGCTACTAATGAAAATATTGAATTTTAACCTTTACTTATAATTATGTTCACCACTGTATTTGTATGTCAAATTTTTATAGTCTGATCTGGTTTTTATAATATTTCAAGCATCTTGATGCTAATAAAAAAACATGACTTTTACTAAGCATCAATCACCAGTAGCATTATTTTATCATATAATTCATTTACATTTTAACTAAAATAAAATAGCTCATTATTACAGCTGTTAAATTTTACTTATTGTTATTTTGAATGCTTTTTTCAGCACAAAAAAATTAATACTTTGCATTTTATACTTCGATAAATTGATTTTCTGTAAAGCAGGATGGTAAGTTATTTCCATTAAAATATAAAGATCCTTCTACTATCTAGTGATACTTTTAGCCTTTTTTGCATTCAGAGTCGTTGAGCCCTCATAATGCTTATTCTCCTTTTAATATCATTAAGACACTTTCTTGAAATAGCCTTTGGTCAAGTAAATTTTATTGTGAAGAGTTTGAATTAAAATTCACTCATGATTTAAAGCATAAAATGTTATATATACTTTACATTTTATTAATTCAAGTTACAAAACTTGTTTAACTGCACAATGCTAAACATCTCACAAGAAAAATACTTTTGTTTATGTAACATCATTATTTACCTTTATTTAGGACTTAACCTAACAGCACAACTAAAATTTATATACAATTTAAAATTGAGTCAGTGTTAAGAGATGTTTTAATATGATACTAAAATATAATTTTGCAATATTTTATATTATATACTAGGTGTTCCACTGGTCATGCAGCCTCTAAAATTGGCTTAAATCTGCAACTTTGACATAATTTCCTATCAGATTCTTAGCCATTAAAGTGATTAGAGATATGCTAATCAACTTCTTAATATATGAATAAGAATACTAGCAATTTTTTTGCATTTAAGCTTAACAATGATTGCATGAGTGTGTCAGAAATAAACAAGCTTTGATTTAAGAAAAGCAATTAAAAAAAGCCCTTTTCTTCTTCCCTTATATATAAATATTTATTAATATATAATTTATAATTAATAATTATATTTATAATAATAATTAATTTAATTTATTAATTAATAATATATAATTATATTAATAATTATATATATATATATATTTATTTATTTTGCTGAATATCCAAATAGTATTCTCCCAAATTGCATTCAGTATCTGGCCAACCGAAAATTCAGCAAAATGGCTGTGAATATGCATTACTCCCTAGCATCCATGCATCATTTTACTCTAGGATATTCATTTAGAAAACTGATTAAAATAAACACAATTAGAAACACTACATATCTGGGCCAAAAGCCAAATTGCATAAATTATAATTTTATGCATAGTCAAATATGAACCTTCAACTTGCCTCCATAAATTCTAAGTTTTATCGAAAAGATTTTCATTAAAATAAAACCACTTATTTTTTATTTAAATTAAAATATGTATTATAATTATTATTTTCTTTTTAAATTTAAGATGATAGCACTTTTTACTTATAAAAGTATATATAAACATAATCAAAAACAAACCCAAAATATAATATAGTTAAAGATTGTTATAGAAATAAATGCTTATTTTAGGCAAAATATGTGCTATTTTTTTTTTAATCCCCTAATATATTGATATAGTGTAATATGTTATGAAGAGAGTGATAACTTAGTCATTACTGCTGTCATCAAAGTTTCTAGTTACAATAGTTTAAAAATTTATTCAGCATTTCATCTAAAAAATGAATTATTTTCATGCATTCATTTGCATGCTCTTTTTTCCAAATGATTGTAATAATGTCTGTATAAATGCTAATGATAAAAGTTTATTTTCATGCTTTGTTGATACATAGTTAAAAGAGGATAAAACTTTAAAAGAAGTTTAGTCATATCAGTGCTCTTAAAATAGTTATACATTTTCAGATGCCTGATCAAGTTATAATAAAATATAGAGAATATTAAATTAGTGATTTGATATCATATGATTATGTAAGTTATGTTAATTCACAGGTTTTTCTTATTTTTATGAAAATATTTCTTGCTTGATTTTTAAGAAAATTTTGTGCTTTGAGTAATAATACTACTATTATTATTGCTAGGATTCAAAGGTTAACAAAACTGATACGCCAAAAGATTCTGGAAAAGCATGGAATTACTTATCTAATAGTATTAGTTCCTGCAATTTGCCATCTGTGTTGATGGAACCAACTGGCTGCACAGTAGAAGAAGTATTGCAAGTTTTGAGATTACTTTATGTTCTCTCAAAGGAAACCTCACAAGGTTATTTGTTTGTTTTTGTGTAATTATTAATCAGTGGGCAAAAGAGAAACCAAACTATACCATTAATAGTTTTCCATAGCTGTTGAATCATAATGGTTTTGTATGTAATCCCTGTGGCAGTATCACACTGACAATGTCACAAAATGGACACATTTCTTGCAGAAATTTTTTTCATTTGGGAAACCAATTACATTTTTGGAGGGAGGAAGGCAACTCTGTAATGATCTTCTGCAGATATTTCTTTACTGAAGAACAGTATTTGGTAAAGGATGAGTTTTGTATTTTTTTAGTATATTTTCATTTACCCTCCTCCCTTCCCACTTTCAAGCACAACTCTAATTTTTTTCTTTAACTTTCCCCCATTTTTTTTTACTTTTAAGTCTGATTGAATACCAACTATACTCATGGAACCACCTTCCCCCCCTCCCTTTACAACTGCCTGGAACATGCATTTTGTGCATGAATGTTGAAATGTGCCAAGTGGTATTTGTGTGCCTATAATCAATAATAATAATTTACCCCTTCCTCAAATTTTTGCTTCCCACAATACAGAAATTTTAAAATATTTAAAATTCTTTAATTTTTTAAGTTTGTTTGTCCTGTTTGTTACTTTTCAGAAACAATAAACAAATAATCCAATCAATTATTTATATTGTCCTAAAATTTTTACATCTTTTTTTTGCCCTCCTCCTTACCCATCACACAAAGTTTAAAATCATTCTAAATTTTTCAGACATAATTGTTTGTTGTTTCACTGTGATGCAATAATTATCTTATTTGTTACTTTGAAACAACAAAAAATAATACATTTAAATTTTCAATTTTTTAATTGCATTTTTGTTATCTTAAATAAATAAATAACCAATCATCTAAATTCCCCTTCTGAAATATTTGCTTCTCTCCTTTACTCCACTTTAATTCTAAGCACACAAATTTCAAAACCTTTAATTTTTAAAATTTTTCTGCCCTGTTTGTTACTTTGCAGTAACACTAAATAATCAAATCATAACATGCTACAAGAGCAAATGTGGGATGATGTACATACAGACTGCTCTATTTCCATGTGAAAGTTGGGAAAAAACAGAATTGGTCAGTTTCAACAATGAGGATGGTAGGCATCGGAGAATGCCACTTTACAAAAAACATCCCCCCCCCCCCTTTAAGTGTTCTTACTTTTGTCTATTCGTATTTTTTAACTTCCAGGGATGAGAATCTGCCATGTTTTGGCCGATTTCCTCTTTTTAAAAATAATTCCATCGAAACTTCTCCTTCCCTTTCTTTATCAAAATACCTGCTACCCATTTGTCCAGAATGTTCTTAAATTTTTTTTAAATTATATTAAGTTTATCTGCCCTATTTGTTACTTTGTGCTAATAATAAATAAGTAATCAATCATCTAAGTTACTCCCTCTTCACCAAAATATCTTCCTTTTGTCTTTCAACACACAGTCTTTAAAACTCTTTAAAGAAATATTTCTACCATATTTGTTATTTTGCAGACATAATAAGGAAATCGTTTAAATGCAGAAAGAGGGGGGGGGGGAGGAGGAAGTAGGCAAAATTTTTCATCTTTTGAAGTTTAGCTGTTGTTACTCTTGACTGTGGAGACCATTCCTGCAGAAAAATGTTAGTGTTAATGAAGTTTGTTGCAGAGAGCATTGTAATAATATTATTCATAGGTTCATATAAGATCCATAAATGCACTTCAGGAATGCTCAGATGTGTAGTGGACTGAAATTTTGAGAGTAATTTTATATGAAAGTAATCATTCAATGCACTGACTGTAATTTGGGCATACTGAAATATTAAAACAGTCGTTTTTTTTATTATTAAGTGAGAAAACTCTTCTCTTTTAAAAAGAAAGTGAAATATTTTATTAGATGTAATCATAAAATAACAATTTAATTATGGCATTTTTTGTATTGGAGAAATATCATTTTTTCATATTAAAAAAGTGCGAGTTTAAATTAATATTAAAGTGAAAAAGGTATGAGGCAAGTTCAGTAAAAACCTACCCTTGTAGCACAGAGCTGGTAGTAGTGGGTTGAGTGCCATCATTGCTACATCGGCCTGATCTCTGACTCAGTAAGCATCCAGCTAGAAAAGTGTGAACTTTGTTCTTTCGCTCATTCACTTGTTATTTCAAAACAATGAGTTCTACAATATAAAATCATGCCAAACGCAATGTGCATGCTGCGAAAAGATTTCTTTGGGCACAAAACATTTCAACAACAGACATTCATTGTCAATTCAACTCATCGTTCCGTCCTCACAGTGCTCGAAAAATTCAAGAACTTTTTAACCACTTCAAATGGGCCATTTTTTATCATCTCCTTTACAGCTTGGATTTAGCACTAAATGATTTTCATCTCTTCACTCACATAAAGTGGCAGCTTGCGCAGCATATCACTGATGACAAATTTTAAAATGTCGTGAAAGGCTGATCATATACCATATTACATATCCAGATGGACGAATTCTATGAAAAAGGAATATGTAAATTAGTGAAAAACTATAACAAATACTTAAACTTAAATGGGGACTATGTTGAAAAATAGTGAAAAGCTTTAATTTTAAGATGTATATAATAAAATATTTTATATGCAAGTTTTTTATTTATAGCCAAATGGAGATTACTCGCCTCATAAACTTTCTAACTAAGCTTTGCTGGGTAAAAAGTAAAAATGTCCTTTAAAAGCCAAATTTTCATAATTCGTATTAATTTATTCATTCCTTTTTTTCTTCTTTTTGTTAAATATTTGCTATCTTATGGTGTATTATTTTTTCTAGTCTCCCTTCTTTTGATTTGGACATTTCTGCATAATGTTCATTTTACTGTTAAGGAATTTTAAATTATACTTTGTAGTAATTTAATTGATTTTCACAAATTTTGTAGATTTTTAATTATTTTCATATTGTGAATAACCATATTTCTGTCTAATTTAGATTGGGAAGATTCAAATTTCAAAATTCCTGCAGATGACTTTATTAGCAAAAAAATCACTACTAAACTTGTTCAACAACTGCAGGTACTTTTAATATTTTTCCCTTTATCTCTCACTATTTGAATGTATGTTTTACTGATATGAATCATTCTATGTTATATATTAACTTAATATTCTAATAAACAAGGAATAAAGTTTTTAAGATCAATAATTATTAGGTGATTTTGAAATTATTTCCAATCTATTTATGTAATATGAACTTTGCCATGGTTTAATAGTCATCTTAAAAAAATGCCCAAAAGTATTTGCACATTTCTGCCATTGAATCTTTTTAGTATATGATCCCTTAAATGCAATTGGAAATTCCCATTCCTTTGCTAATCTATGCAGCCGATTATTAGTCTAGAAAAGGGGTTCCCAAACTTTTAGACTGACATACCACTTAATCGAAGTTCATACTTCCGTGCACCACCAGGTAACAAACATAAAGCTAATATAGAAAAACCTGTAAAAAGAAACCTGTCTAAACCAAAATATATTTCCTGTCTTTTGTGTTTCCATCATAGCAGGTTTTATTGTATTTAAAAATGAATGATTACATTACTAAATTGGTACTTAGACTGACTGCTTTATAATAACATTCAAGTAAAAAGTAGTATTATCATTAAATTTTAATAATGCACACAATATCAAAATACAGCATTTTTGTATAGGAAAAAATTCACAATACTTAATGACATATTGGTGTACACTGATTCATATACTGTTATGGTAGGCTGATTGCACTAATTTGCTTCTATAGTTAATGAAAAGGATGGGCTTATTTTATCAAGCACAGCTTCCTCATGTCTGGTTAAATATTGGGTAGTTTTAGTCATAAGTCAGATTTGATGTTTAGTTTATTCCTATATTTGTTTTTCATATAAAGAAGGAGGGAAAAGCACATTCACAGAAATATGTTGTGCTAAACACAAGCAGACTGGTATCAGACAGTACTCTTGATATTCCCACCAGTGAAAAATCTGTTACATTCATCTTTTTGAATGTGGACTTCACTAATCCATCCCAGGAGAGCTGAATAAGTTCCTGTTTTCCTCTCTTGTGAGATACAGTGGCAAGGTGTCTCAAATGAAAAATGGATTTCTTATCCAAAGCTTAGTTAGTGCATTTAACATAGCACAATACAACTGTATTAATAATCTGCATATCTTTAAATGCAACAATAATGTTGTGCAGTAGGCAAACGCATGCAAGTTTCTTCATACATTTATGTATATACCACCTCCATACATATGTACAATGCTTTACCTCAAATTCGTACTGCATATGACCACAATTTTTGTTTGATTTCAGATCACCATTTTAAATAACCTTACTCTGTTAAAAACTGATTTCCAGGAAATAGAAAGAAACTATAACACATTTTGTACAAGAGAAGAAAAATATTTCTATCAACAGAATGAACTAACTTATGAATTATGTTTGAAATAAAACTTTTATTTCAACACCACCTACTAGCTCTTCTAGTACAAAGAGAACAATGAGTTATAAATTGCACATAGAATTTAATTTTAACTCCTCCTGCTGCCAAGCATTCAAACTTTACCTTCAGATAATTCCATTTATAAAGCTTGTTTAAAAACAGTTCTTCTGCTAATTAAAAATACTTCATTCATTAATTTTAAAATTAGGTCTTTATTAAAAAATTAAATTTTTATCTACATAAATCTAATAATTATGTTTTTAATTCTAGAAAACTGATTGTATCATACGCGGTGTGTGTGAATTTCAGCAAGTCTGCTATAACAAACATTTCTCGTAACAAAAAAGTAGAAAAAGCATTTACAAAATCCTAAATCATATTCAAATTTTTTTTTTTAATTTCCAAGTTAATAAAGACAAGCCGTTTTTGATTCCATAATAATATGCTGCATTTTTAATTTTATTCCATGTACCAGTATCAGACTTCTGCATACTATAGTTTAGGAACCCCTGGTCTGGAATGATAAGTATAGCCAGAATGAAATACTTACTTCTAAGAAGCAATACATTTTCATTATAATTCACATTGTTGCTTTTATCTGGTGAATACTTTGAATGATTTCTCTGGGGGTTTGGTATTTCTATCCAAAAAACAGAAAATGAATCTTAATTTACTAATGTAGATTCATCACTCATTAAACTTGAGGGCACACGTCGCATTTTGATGGCTAAAGTGAAGCAATTTTAATGTAAAATTTAAGAGAGTATATTTCATAAAATGACAAATCTGAAACTCTAAACTTTTACTACTTAAAGTATTTGTAATATATATATATATATATATCATAAAAAAATTATTTTCATATATTTAAATTTTCTTGACTTCTACTTACTTTTGATTTTCATACTGTGTCCTTGGTGCACTTAGCTCAAGCTATAAAATGTATACCTTTCAATTTTTTTGTGGTCATTAGAAACATGCCATTTAATAATAATAGGAAAAATAATAGATGTCAGTACATTAATATTGAAATTTATATTTATTTATTTATATATACATATATGTGTCGGAAGCAGCGCGCTACGGATAGCGAAGCGAAACTACTGTAGTCGCTATTTTTTACTGTAGTTTGTAGTGTAGCACCTACATTTTGAACAATGTAGTGTAGCGAGTAGTGCGATACAAAAAAACAGTAGTTTGTAGCAAGAACCGATGCTACTTTTAATGCTACTTCAGGAAAAAAGTGCTACTCTGCAAATCACATGGTCGAAGTTGCTTCTTTTGTGCAGAATTTGTTCTGCTCAAAAATATCTGAATCCCAGCAGCAAATATCAGCTGCAGTGTATAGCAACGCATTGCGTGAAGTTATAGGTTTTTTTCCATTGACACCTGCTACTGAAATCAAGTACTAACCCACCAAAGGAATTAATTTTCTTGTTGGCAACACTAGTCTATTTATTCGTTATTAAGTCTTCATGTTTTAATGCAGAGTTTCTTAGTATTCGGAATTGCACTATTTACAGATTTATTTATTGTTTGCATTTAGGGTTGTTTTTCTGCAATTTTCTAGATTATAATGTCTTAATTTTGCTACGAAATATGTTAAGTGTGTATAAACTAATGTTTTGGAGACAAACACAAAACATTTTCGTGTATGTTATCTTTCTTAATTTTTTAATGTCCTTGGTTATGTCGCATTTATTTAATTGCATCCCGGCAGATGCGATATAATGAGTGGTCACTTTATTATTTAATCCATGTCTTCCATTTCTATTGTAAATTGAACACTTTGCCAAAATTTGAAAGTAGCGAAGTAGTGACTTCTTTTGAAAAGTAGTTTGTAGTCGCTACTTTTTAAAACAAGTACTTGTAGTTAACTACATTTTTGACAAAGTAGTTGTAGTTCGCTACAATAAAAAAGTAGTTTTTCCGACATCTGTATATATATATATATATATATCAACAATGGCCCAGACGCGCTATACCGCATAAATTACGCTAAAAATTGGAGTGTGGGAGGCAAAAAAAATAGTTCTTATGCATAAATTCTTCGAAGAATCGCAAAATCATTTTGTTGATTAATCCGAAAAATCGGCAAATTTTGTCACAGAATCGTGAAAAAACTGCAAATTCTGTCTCAGGATTGTGAAAAATGGCAAACTTAGTTGAATAATCGCAAAAAAAGGGCTAATTTCATTGACAGATCGTGAAAAAGCATTTAAAAACATGAATTTCATCAAAAAGCCGTCAAAGAAACATGAATTTCATTGACAGATCACAGAAAAACGTGAATTTCACCAAAGGGCCATGAAGAAAATGCCAACTTCGTCAAAGGATCGTGAAAAAAACTGCTAATTTTGTCAAAGGATCACAAAAAAACTGCCAATTTTGTTGAAGAATCCAAAGAAACGGCAAATTTCGATGTTCGATCATGGAAAAGGGACGAATTCGGTCGAAGGATCACCAAAAAACGGCAAATTTCGTCAAAGGATCTCGAAAAAATGATAAATTTTGTCAAAGGATCTTGAAAAAAACAGTAATTTTGTCGAAGAATCTAAAAAAAAATGGAACTCTCATTGAAGGTATTAAAAAAAAACCTGTAAATTTCATGTAAGGATCTCGAAAAAAAAACGTAAAATTTTGTTGAAGGATCTCGAAAAAACGGCAAATTTCGTCAAAGGATAGCAGATAAAACATGAATTTCATCCAAAGGCCAAGGATAAAACACGAAATTCATCAAAGGATCTCGAAAATGGCTAATTTCGTCGAAGGGCCAAAAAAAAAACGTGAATTTCTCCAAAAGATCGCGAGAAAAAAAAAAGCCAATTTCATCAAATGTTCACAAAAAAAACATGAATTTTGCAAAATAGTCGCGGAAAAGATGCAGCATTCCTCTAGAAAACAGCAGACACACAAAGTTCTATATCTGTTAATATAGGCATAGTTTTTAATCTAAAACAATATACTGAACTAACTTTTGAAAAATCAGATTAACCCGAACCCAATTTGCAAGAATCTACACTCAGCCTGAAATCACAAGTTAATCCAACCTGCAACAACAAAAATAGTGCTAAGAGAGGATCCCCCCCCCCCCTCACCCGCTCTGCTGTAACCTTTCAGAAAATATTTTTTTAAATTCAGAATTACTCCTAAAACTCCTTTTCCAAAAAAAAAAAAAAAAATTGATTCCAACACTGATCTATGCTGACAAATAATCCAATGGGAAGTTTAATCAAAACATCCATTCATTCAACAGAAAGTGCCCCTTTACTCAACAAAAGTATTCTTTTATCTAACAAAAATGTCCTTTTCAATAAATCCGTCCTGCCCCTTTTAAAAGAAATGCAAATATTAGCGATACTTAATCTTCTACACTCAAATAATCATTATTTTATAATTAAGCATTTACATTAAAAAAAGTAAAGAAAATTTCTCTTAATAGTTTTAAAAAATATCTTATTTGATTGGGAAATACTGGTTTTAATTATTCATTATTTAATTATTATCAAAACAATAACTATTGCATTTTTCTTTTCCAAATAAACAAGTTTCACTTATTCCTTTAAAATATGAATTTGAATTATGAGACTCGCTTTTATAAAAAAGGGACCCAGATATTTGAAAATCCTGGGTCCCTGGGACCCAGGATTTTTAGGATCCAGCGACATCACTGTATATATTACAATTTTCAAAATATTTTACTATTTTTAAAAAAAATAATTATATTTTTAAACAAAACAAACTTTTTCTATAATTATTAAACGGCATGTTTCTAATGATCATAAAAATTTTGAAAGGGATGACTTTTGTATTTTTGAGTAAAATGTATCAGACGAAAATCATTATGAAAATCAATCAAAAGTATGTAAAAGTTAAGCAACTGTATTTATTAAATATGTATAAATAATAATTATTTTCATTTTATAGATGTGCTACAATATATATACTTTGAGGGGTAAAAGTTTAAAGTTTACATATTTTTTTTTTCTGAAAAATACTCTTAAGGGCACAAGGGACCTTCAAACTCCTTTTTTAAATTTCACTTTAAACTTTGCATGAAAATTGATTCATTTTAGCTTCAAGTAGGGGAATCCAAAATGACTGTTCACTCCGCCAAGTAATGTTTAAGTTATGCTTAAAAAACTACCAGCATTTTAATCTGTTTTGCAATGATTACAAATGAATTTAAAATTAGAAGTTCTAAAATTTATGCCTTCATAATTCCTAAACTACTTAACCGAAGGACTTGCTGTTTGAAAAAGTAATATTTTTAAGCCTCCATTTTAATAATTTATGTTTGATTAAATATAAGCCATTCTTTATGTGTGAATACTATAATTATTGAGCTCTGCCTTTCTTTGTTAAATAATGTGCGAATGTTTATCTTAGGATCCACTGGTACTGTCATCCGGGGCACAGCCTGATTGGTGTGAATATCTCACATACTCATGTCCTATGATTTTTCCATTTGAAACCAGAAGTCTGTATTTTACTTGTACTGCATTTGGGGCATCAAGGTACATTCATTGTTATAGATTCTAATCAAAATTATATGCATGTTTTTTTCAATCTAACCAAATGTTTCTTTTGTACTCAGTGCCATAAAAGCAAGTTTATATAAACAAAATTTAAATTGTTCTTGCAATAAAATTTTAAATATTTTTTACTTTTGAAAAATATTAAATGTGTGTTGCTTAAACTTATTCTAGAATTTACATGTATTTTCATTTAAATAAAAAGAAAAATATAAAAAGTTATAGTTACATAATTTTTGTCCTTTTACATATTTTCTACATTCATTAATGTAGAGAGTATGAATTGCATATTTTTTATGTAATGAATAAAAGATAATGCAGTAATAAAATAAGATTTCATTTTTTGAACTTTCAAGCTACCTGTTACTAAATGTAAATTAAAATGCATACCAATTAGTTTCTTCAACCATTTTTATTTATTTCCATCAATTGTTTTAGGGAGGAAAGAATTTAAAAATTCAACCTTTTTCAAGCTATATATAAAAAATCTATCTGTAGTAATTTAAGGGCAGCTTATGGTGCCATATTATAACAGAAAGTAAAGCATGAAGTTTTATTATTTTAGAACCAAATAAATAACACTAAAGAAAACTTCACATTTTGTCAAATAAAGTGGAAAATTAAATGTAAAATTTTCACAAGTAAATATGACGGGATGTTTACTAGAATCTGTGTATGAATACACTTGAGTATTAGTATTTTTGTATGAAATTTTTTCTGTTTTAACATATCTTAGATACCTACCAACATACATATTTTATCTTTTTCATATCTTCTTCAGTGTTATAATGCTGGGCAATCTATTCGAGAGATATCTTCATTTTCTAGCAGGTCATCCACAGTGCGAGACTGATGTGGTCGGACATTATCATCTATAAAAAATAAGTTTGGTTAGATTACATTTAGATGTATATAGGTAAAAATCGCTTGCTGACAATAGCATTTTCTGGTGACAGTATGTCCATCTATAATATGAAACTTGGTTCTCTCTTTCAACATAATGTCGCTTCATGCAAGAGCTCCAAGGCTGCTGAAATAGTGTGTCTCAAGATGTTACCGAGGTGAAACCTGTTCCCCACCTCTCTCTATATCAGTTAGCATCCAGAATCATCTATTACACTAAAATGACATTATTAAGCAGCCTAATTGATATGCTTTCTATACTTTACAAACAATGCCTTGAATGGTCAGGATGTCAATAGTATGTGGGTTTGGGGATGACAAATAAGGCACCTTTTTAAAAACACCTGGCTACAGTTAACTGTGACACTTGACATCCAGTTGCTTCTCACATCTACTGAGTAATGTTCTCCATGAACTGGTCTTTTTACTTGCAACATGACATAAGTTATCAGGTTTTATCTGATAACTTAAGGTACTTTAAGATACTTTAAGGTTGCAGGTGAAAACCTGCAACCTTTTCTGGGCTCTCCATGCTGTGGATGACACTAAACTCTTCTACTTAGGCCTGCTTATCCCTCCTCCTTCAGCTTACCAATCATTCTTCCTGACATACAGTCATCAAGATGCGGCTTCCATCCATGTTGCATTTGAAATTAATTTGGACTTGTAGTGGATATCTTTAATACCACTTTTCATACTTATTTTGCATATTGCCATGTGCACCATACTAATGCTGGTAATTGGATGACCTGCACTGAAACTTGCCTATGCACCACCTTTCTCCTGAACTGGAATTTATTTTACTAGCTGCTACAAGCTACTTTTGTAAATTTGATGGCTGTATGTTTTTAGATGTTATCTGTCCTTAAGTTTTGTTTTATTAGTGTATATTTCTTGTATGTACCTGCAATTACTTGTGATGGGTAATAAAGTTGACTGTAACATTCATAAATAGATCAGGTATTCTGTTGTCTGAGAAATGGCAAAGTACTTGGTTGTCTTTTTTTTCTTTTCAGAGTTCTTCCTGGTAATATCAGTCATATTTATTCTTTTTTCTAAATTGTGAATAGTGCATATGAGATAAATATAACAATATGTAATTTTTCAATTATTTTGATGCTATTTTTAGGGCTATAGTATGGCTTCAAAATCAAAGAGATTTAGCTTTGGAACGAAACAGAGGTCCTTCACCCAGACGTGATGATCCTCATGAATATCGTATTGGTAGGTTAAAGCATGAAAGAGTTAAAGTACCACGTGGTGAACAGCTTTTAGATTGGGCTGTACAAGTATTAAAAGTCCATGCTGATCGAAAAAGCATCTTAGAAGTAAGTCATGTGAAAATTTGTGTATGTACATTTGTTGTGTTATTTACTAAAATACATTTATTGTAATTCAAGGAAAAGTCCTGCAATTAGGTTTTCATTTTAGATATTAATATGTGCTAGATTTTAAAAGTGTAGTTTATTCTAATAACACTAAGTAATTCATGCAATAAAAATTCCAATTTTATTTTTTCTGGCTTTAGAGGGTTTTTTTTAAATGTCAGGTATTTATCTGCTGTATAAAATTTTATTTTATGTGAAAGAACAAAACTTGTTTTACTTTCAGTTGTTATTAACAGGATAAAAAAATATGTAATTTAACTAGATGAAGTATTAACATTATAAAATTTACAAGGTGAATGTTGCATTATGAAATTTACAAGATGAAAAGTATGTGTGTAGCTAAGTTCTATTAAATATTAGTGTGGTAATAAAATAACCAACTGATGAACTATCGATGTTATTTATAAGCATATACAGTCCATCTCGAAATTTCCCAGACTGGTTAAATTTCCAGCCGGGATGACAGTGTGTGTCTGCACGTGATATTGAAAGCACGACTACTCTTCGCCTTGTATAGCAGTAGTTCAGTTTCATGTTGCTATCAGTTGTGCAGTGCTAAGTGCATCCGGTTTGTTGTAACAGGGTAACGTGATCCTTTCAGAGCTCGTAAAGGTCAAACAACAAATGAACATAAAATTGAAGGTACTGCTGTTACTCAATGTTGCTATTTGGAAATGCTGAAGCATTTCATATCCCAAGTATGCAGAGTTTGTTCTTGGTACCAACAGCAAGACAGTTGGTCATTCTTGCACAACAACGTACCAGCACACGGTAGTGTCTGGCTTCTGAAAGGGTCCTCATGCTGAACCATCCTCCTTGCTTCCCAGATTTATTCCTCTGTGACTATTTCCTATTCCCCAAGTTGAAATTGTGCCTAAAGGGGACCACCTTAAGCAACTGCGACCGACTGTTTGACACACATTGCAAAGGTGGACTTCCAGAAGTAATTTGAAATCTATTGCATTCATTGTAAAAAGTGTGTTGAGCCAGCGAAGATTATTTTCAATAAACATAGGTCAAAATTTTTATTTCAGTTCTTATATTTTTGTTTATAGGATTAGTCAGAGAAATTTTGGGACACACCGTGTAGTGTTTTTGTTTGAAACTAGTATATTTACATTTTTTTCAGCATTGCTTAACTCATTAATCTATAGAACATTAGAATTTAAGTTTCCAAGCAGAAACAGAATGAAATAGTGTTTAATATTAAATATATTTTCAGAGAAAAAATATGAAATGCAATTTCAATAAATAAAACTAACAATGAAAATAAATGGCTCTATTTCAGAGAAAACTCTGTGTACCAGCATTATATAGTTGCATGTTTCTTTATATTTAAATTTCTCAGTAGCAGTTTCTGTTGACTTGTGTTTTTTGAAGACCTCAATTTTCAATCATTTAACTCAGACATTTCTATAAGTATTCAAATTAAAAAATAAGATTAAATGATTATCTGTCTTTTATGTTTTTTAGTATAAATTTTGATTATTTCACTGATATTCATTTGATCACTGTTGATTCTTTTGAAACATAAAATTTTTAGGTTGAATTCAAAGATGAAGAAGGCACTGGGTTAGGTCCAACTCTTGAATTTTTTACCTTAGTGGCTGCTGAATTACAACGTAAAGATTTAAGGCTATGGCTTTGCAATGATGACATTAAAGATATACCATTTTTTTCTGTAAGATATTACATTTTTTTTCATATTTTATATTTCTCATGAATTCTTTATAGTACTTTTCTTATCCTTGTCAAAGCATTTTCTTTTTATCTCATAAACACTAATGCATATCTTTCTCTGTTCTCACTTTTCTTTCATTTACAACTTACATGTTAACTTTTAACATTTTTCGTTTTTTTTTTTAACATTTTTAAGTAGGTCTTAAAGTGACAAATTCTCATCTTGATTTATACAAATAGCATGGAGCTATTATGCTTCAATGTATTTAATATACTTGGAACTAAACCTGAGAAATTGATAATTTGTTTTCAAAGTAATTCAAGCACATATATATATTTTTTTTCTATAAGAGAAGATATAATTAAAACAAAATGCATTTGAATGGTGGGAGTAGGAAATAGATTTATGTTATTTGATAATATTTAGCACATTGTATTAAAGGTAGTCTATTAAAATGTACAATGGTTGACAAAATAAAGATGAAAAGCACGAATCTTTCATCCATCTATTATAATTCCCCAAGGAATAATCATGTAGAAAAGATTACAGGTACGATTCAATTGAGATTAATATCTTATATTTATTAATCCATGTAAAATTTTCCCAGAGAGGAAATTGGTATCACCATACTAAAATTTACTAAACTTACTACTTTGAAATTACATTTCTTGTAATTTCAAATATTTTTCATTAAATTTGCTGTTCTAGAGAAAATCTACATCCCTTAATTATTTTGAATTTTTTTTTTTATCATTTCTGTTTTAGTTCAAACTGTAAAATACATTAAAGTGATTACTTCAGTTATCTAAATATTAAACTCAAATTGTCTGACAGAGTATAATAGCTATTGTATGAATATGTAATATTACATAGTCGGGGGATTTTCGTTTTTATTTTATTTTATTAAATTAGAATGCAGAATATTGTATCCTTCGGTACTTTTTCTGAATTTTTCTATTTTTTTCCCTCTTGTTTCAATAACTGCAGAATTTGAGTCCTCTTTAGAATATTTAAATACTTTCACTTATGTTATATTATAACTGCATTAAAAATTTTATATGTTCTAAAATGAAGATAAAACTCTTTTAACTGTGCTCTGATATTAACTTAAATAGTGCTGTATACTAACTTGATTAATTTTATTCATACAAGTTTATTTTTTTAAATTCCATGTAATCTGAATAAGACTATATTTTTATAATACAGGGTGTCCATGAAATGTTGGGGGTTTCCTTACCTCATAACTTTTTATTTAAAAGCATGACTAAAAATATTATTACATATTCATGAAGTGTTTTTAATAACACAATCAAAGTTAAATATTTCCAACCAATTTATGCAGCAACTCTAGCGGTGTTGCATGATGGAAGACTGGGACATGAGAATTCAAAATGGCAAGTGTACAAGAGAAAGCAATGTGCATATTGTAACTCTGTCTAACTATCTAACTTTGTGCTCATAATTCATTGATAACTTTTGATGAATTTGATAAAATAATAATTATTATTTGATTGTAATTGTTATTTGATTAATAACATTTTGAGTTGCAACTTTATGCATGTGTAACTTAGTTTTATTCAAAAAACTTTCTGGGTTGTACTTTGCAAATATATAATAATATTTTTCATCATCTTAAATCAAAAGTTATGAGATATGGAAACCCCAAAAATAATTTATGGATACCCTGTATAAAAAACACTAAATGTTATGTATTCTTTAAATGTTTAAAATAATCTAATCTACTGGAAAATGCATTTGAACAATATTGATAAAGAAAATTTAGTAAATAACCACATTGTTGGTTAAATCTCTTTTTCCTAATTAAAAGCAAAAAAAATATTGCATTATAGATAAGAATCTTCAGGTTTCTTTTTTGTTCTCAAAGATAAGTTTGCAAAGTAAACAAAAATTTAATATTTGGCCATTCTTGTCGGTTACTATCAATGTTGATATTTTAGAGATGCAGTAGTTGGTCAGTCCCTAATAACTATATAAATGCTGTTTCTTTTTTTAAAGAAAAAGGTGTTCAAGGTGTACAAAAAGCCTTTACAAGGTGTACAAAAAGCCTTTCCCTGATTTCAAAATTTATTCATATCCACTATAAGTATATAAAATACATGTGAAACTGGTGTCAAAATGTTGAGAAACTAACTAAGATTTTTTGTTGCAAGATTCCAAACGCTATAGTGTAGCAGTGTCAGTGTCTAGAAAACCAGAAATGTTTGCAAATCGGGAAAATGCTCAGTGTGTCCTCTGATATCACAAGACCCTTTTGGCATCTGTAATTCATGTGTGGAGTTATACACTTTGCACAAAAGACTGTCTCACTTCTTCCATGTAAGAGGACACACTGAGCTTTTTCTCGATTCGTGAACATTTCCAGCTTCCTGGACACTGACATTGCTATACGACAGCCATGTTACAGAAGCCTGCAACAAAAAAAAATTATTTGCTTAAAGTTTCGACAAATTTTGTAACTTGTCAATCAGGCCAAGCATATATGCTTTTTCTAAAAAATGGAAACAAGAATCTTAAGAAGTTTAATTTTTACCTACAGTTTTTTTTTGTCAGATTTCAATTTAAAATTTTTATTTTAGTGACCAACTCTGTATGAGTTGCCTGACAAAAAATATATATAATACGTGTATGTATGTACAAGATAGAAAAAATGCATGTATACCCGATTAAATTTTTGATAGGTGTTATCATAATCAACAAAATTTGTAAATTTAGAAACAAAACTATTAATTCTTTGTTTGAATTGTTTCTCATAAACTACATCATTGAATCTCTTTTGTATAGCAATTTAATCACGCTGTATTTATCTGTTCTTATCATTATTAAAACATTTTAGTACCAGTGTAACATGTCTATCTTATTTTTAGCGAGGCAAATACATTTCGGACATCCTGTATATTTACATAAAACAAATGTAATTGAGCTACATGCTTCAGTTAATGAAACAAGATAATTAAATTTAATGTAATAAAATTAAACTGAACCTCTCATAAAACTTGCTGATACTTTTTCAAAGCTAAACATCGTACCACATCTTTATTTGTGACTATAAATTGTGAAAATGCATTTCTTTAGATGTTAGATATAGTTTGTGACAGCTAAAAGTAGAATATATAAACATTAATTCTTGTTTTCTTGCAGTTTTGTTTCATTGGTCAATTACTTGTGCATCATCCTATGTGTGGTGTTAAAAAATGTGATCTTATAGAATTTCTTTTAGCATTTGTGAATTATTACAATTTTTGCAATAATCCCACATTGAGTTCTTTGAGGTCATAAACAGAAATTATGTAGGAAATTGTTTTCTTTTTTACCAATGTCTGTGAATAATGTTATTGAAGCTATGGAATGAAGACATCCTTTTAATAAAAATATTCTTTATTTGATCAGCAAGAATTATTAAATGTGCTTTACTCCTGGCCTTTAAAATATTGTAAAAAAAAAGTAATCAACCCCTGTGGACTTTTAATAAGATCTCCGGTAGAAATAATTTTTGTGGAAAACAATTGTTAATGGCATTTTCTTCAGCAAAGCATCAACACCACCTTGGTGCATCAAAAGTACAAACTCAACTGACTTTGATCGGTATGATCAGAAATAAAATTATTTAAAATGGGGTCCCAAAACATAAATTCAGGAAAAGTTTAAAATTGCACGCTGAAAACAAACTTATGAGTAAGCGCAAAGTGCAAGTCAAAAATGCATTACGTCAACCATGACACAATCAACTACAACTGCGATCGCAGAGAGAATTTAAATTTGTATGTTAAAATTGTTAATTTTACAGTCAAATTGAGAGAAAGTTATGAACAAAACAATTATTATTCTGCAAAATTTTATAATCTGTTTTACCTTTGATCTCAAACTATGTGAATTTCAGAGAGTTGACTGTGTTTGTTTAACAAATACAAAACGTTGTATGCTAAATATTTGAAATAGATTTTTTTTAACTAGTAAAATAAGTAGTAAGCATCATTGTATAGCAAATGTCTTCCATCTTTGTTTGAATTTAAGCTTTTTTTTATTCTTCTTCTTCCATTTAACTTTAGTAATAGAAAATATTTGCTGTGATTTTATTAAGTGATATTTCTCTCTTCATGTGCATTAATCTTATTTGATAGAACTCGGGGAATGAAGCTATCAAGCCTCCAGGGTACTATATTAGTACCACTTATGGCTTATTTCCAGCTCCTCTTCCTCAAGACAGTGATATAATTGAAAATGTGCAGCATTATTTCCATTTTCTTGGGATGTTTTTGGCAAAGGCATTACAAGATAATCGTTTGGTTGACTTACCACTTTCCCGTCCTTTCCTCAAGGTTATGTGTCATGGTGAAGTTTTAAGTAAAATGCGAGATAGGTAAGTTTATTTAATTGCTTAATTTTGAAATTTAGTTTTATTTTTTTATTTTTATGTTTTGTGTTTATTATTTTTTATTTTTCAAGGGAACCAGTATCTAATCATTCCATTGCTGCAATGGTGTCCTCATTCACTGAAGATGACCTCTATGTAGTTCTTTCTGAGGAACAAATGAAAAAAAGCAGAAAATGTAAAAAATCACCTCCAGAACCTTCCTATTCATGGTTTTATGGAATTCTTGGTTATGATGACTTCCTCGAAGTAATTCTTTTAATGTTCTTATATTTTTGTGTATTTCTCACTATATTTTTTGTAATTTCATATGTTTTAAAATGGATATTTTATGTAATTTAATTAGATATTAATTTAAACTTCAGAAAAGCTTAAAGTTTCAGAAAATTTTGTAACTCTTGTCAACCAGGCCAAGCAGGCCACTCTTTCTAAAAGATAGAAACATGAATCTTAAAAAGTTTTAATTTTTACCTTCAGTTTTTTTTTGGGGGGAGGGGGAGGGGGTCAGATTTCAGTTTAAAAGTTTTGTTGCAGTGACCAAATCTGTGTATGAGTTACAACAAAATTTGTAAATTTAGAAACAAAACTTTATTAATTATTTGTTTGAATTGTTTCTCATAAACTACATCATTGAATCTCTGTTCTATAGTAGTTTAATCATGCTGTATTTATCTGTTCTTATCGTTTTTAAAACATTAGTTTATCATAATAAATCATCCATTAGTTTAGTTAATGTATTTTCAGTATAAAAAAAACTTACAAAAATACTTTCTAACACTTAAAAAAAAAAAAAAAAAAAAAAGATTTTTCTTATGATTTTATTAGTTGCCACATCATTGAAAACATAAATATAATTTTTATGTGTGAGTAAGAAATGCATTTCAGCATAGAATCAACTTGGTATATGCTTTGATAATTTTAATAATTGCTCATCAGTAGGTGAAATTTTTGAGATGGCTATCTGAGAAAATTAAGTTCTGAAATATCATTAATCCTTTGAGCACTATATTCAATTTAGTGGTAGTATGTATGCTGAATATTAAATTTTGTCAAAAGTAATTTATATTATTATTTTTATCTATCAGATATACAAAAAGCACGAAACCGAATACGAAACACAACTGAACAGAATGACCAACACATAAACAAATGAACAACAAAGAAACAAAGCAGCGGGAAAATTAATGAGTTTTTTCTATATGTAATGCCATCTATTGGGTACGAAAACAATTAATGCTATAAAGCTGTACAAAACCAATCACAATAGCAATTAGCGATGCAAAAGTAGATGCTTAGAGCTAAAGATCAACCGAAATTTCGGTTTCGGTGCAAAATCTGAGTTTTGACGAATATTCGTTTTCGGCAAAACTGCTGCCAAAATTTTGGCCTGACCGAAACTATCTGTATTTCAAAATCTCGTTTTTTCTTTTGGAAATTTTCAACTTTACTCGTTGATATGGGTTGTATCGGCTAAAATGAGATACTGTTTATTGGTGTGATCTCCACTGTTTATCATTATCCGTCATAACGGATTCATGATGCGAGTGTAAATTATAAAGCAAGCAATGCTATGACTAAACTTAAAAGATGCTTATTACGTGACCTTTAAAAGCTTCAAACTTAACAGTAATAGAAAATTTTTACTTTGAAGCTCCAGATTGTTTTGAATGCTTTATGAGAAAGATGTTGTTAAAACATATGAAGATTTACAAAATTTATTACAAAAGATATATCGAGGTTCGTATAATTGGAAACTATTTTTGTCTTATTGATAAATTAATTACGTTTTACTTTACATGAAAATAATTATTTGGATAGAGGCACAGAGAGTCAACTTGGCACTGGAGATAAAATTTCAAACAAAGGTACCATTTCAATACTTTCTTAGGGAGGCAGGGAGTGGCAAAGCTTTTTTTTGGGGGGGGGGGGGGGTCGGTGAATGAGTAACATAATACAAATCTTTTTATTATCAAAATATTATTTGAATATATAAAAGCATTAAATATTTTTATATAAATACTGTCATGAAATTATGTTATATCATATGTTTCATCTAAGTGATATATTATAATTAAAATATTACTATTATAAAAATTTTACGTGAATATATAAAACTATTAAATATGTTTTATAAATATTGTGATCTAATTAAAAATTTCTTGCGAGTTATTTAATCATAATTCAAATTTTATAAAATTGTTTATAATATAATATAATAATGTAATGTAAATAAAATGTTACTGTATGAATGTAAAAAAAAAAAAAAAAAAAAAATGTCAAGTAAACATTTTATTTAATCATATGTACCATAAAAATGTTTGTATAAAATTTTAAATAATTAATAATAATCGTCAGCAATTTTTAAATATATATCTATATTTAAACATCTATTAAATTAATAATATTTATAATTATAAAATGCTTAAAACATATTCAATGTTAATTTCCTAAAAAACAAACTAACTTTTAAGTACTTTATTTCAATCAATTTAAATGCAAAATATTAACGAACTGAATATATGAATATATTTGAAAATTAAATATTCATTATTGAATTTGTTTTACATTATTTAGCTACATTGTTAATTAATTATTGATAAATGCCCATAATTATTAGTCGTTATAAAATATAAAACTTGTATTATTTGTTTCATTTTTGTTTGAAACTTATACACACATATATATGTATGTTTGTTTGTTAGAAATGTGGTACGATACACGTATAAGTAATAAATTAATTAGTAACATAATTAGTTATTATTAAGTAATTGTTAATTATTTGTTATTAATTAATTTATAATTATATGCAGTTATATATGTATTAATCAGTTTTTTACTTTTTTTTACACTGTCGGTTTGGGTTTCAGTTTTGGCCGAAAGTAGGAAGATCAAATTCGGTTTTGGTCTTAAAAATCTGTTTCAGTCAATCTCAATTTAGAACATTGCAGTGTGAACTTAAGACAAGGCACATACGTCCTGGTATTACAAATAGACGAGTTCATTGCGTACGCATTAGGGTGGAACGAAAAAAAAAAATTTAATTTCAAAATGCTATAGTTTTCAAAAGTTGCCTTTGATCAAAATAAAGATGGAAATTAAATATTAGCATAATTGGATTATGTTAAGAGAAGGATAAACTTTAGGTTTGTATTAAAATTTTGGCAATTTTCGCTATTATGTAAAAAAAATTTCAATATGCTATAGTTTTTAAAAGTTGCTCTTGATCAAAATAAAGACAGAAATTAAATATCAGCGTAATTGGATTATGTTTATAGGTGCCGCAAGAAGGGCATATGTTAGGTTTTTATTAAAATTTTGAAAATTTTCGCAATTTTGTTTAATTTTTTTTAAATAGGCTATAATTTTTATAAGTTGCCTTTGATCAAAATAAAGACTGAAATTTTAAATATAAGTGTAATTTTATTATGTTTAGAGATGTCACAAGAAGAGTTTTTATTAAAATTTTGACAAATTTCGCAATTATGTTGAAATTTACAACTGAGTACTGAATACACTTGTAGTAATAATAATAATAAAATATTTTAATCAGAAAACATGCTAAACTCACTGTGTAATACTTGTTAATTTAAAAAATAGTTAAACATAAATCGCATACAATGAGGTAGAAACAGAACAAAGTTCTGAAGAAGACACAATATTAGATCCTAATTTCGCTACTGCCTCTACATCAAGTGTCTATGAAACTTCAAGTAATAAAAATCATAGTCAAATGTGCATGAAATTGCAATGTGAGACTTCTACTTGCGTTCGAACTTGAGTATCAGACAAAATTGCTCTAACAATTGCAAAATTGCTCAAAATTAACTAAAATATTTATTAGAAATGTGTAATACAATCTTCATTCAAAGTTGTTGTTCTGATTTGTCTACGAAGAAACCAGAAAAACTTTGTCATTCACGATGGCTTACCTTAGTAAACAGAATATTTCACTTGTATGTGGGCACAAAATATCAATCACAAAATCTCCAAATACTGACTGTGTACATGTTGAAAGTGAATGCAACTGTTTGATTTAACATAAAGTTGAAGCCATCTTGTATCTATGGATCGAAGCACTTGTGAAAACTTGTTAGCTATTTACGTTACCTCAATTAGACTCCTAAAAATGTAATTGATCCAATCAATCAAAGAAATGCATACTTTGCTACAAATAAAAATGTTCTCCTTTGCATGGTGTCAGGTGATAGAAGTCATTAAGAGATTTTGTATTACACTGGATTTCAAAAGCAGGCGCTGGAAATGAAGGTAGCATCTGAAAAGTTTTAATTCCTGTATAAACTTTGATGAAATAGATTATATTGATATGATTTAATGGCATGATGTTAAAGTAACAGAACCTCCTATGACGATGTATATTTCTCATGACAAACTAAAGCAGTAAATAAAGCAAGCAAATTAATCTGATCATTTCAATTTTTCCCTATGTCACACACAAGCAGTTAAAAGGATTGTTAAAATAGTTACCGAGTCATCCTTGTCCCGTTTGTAGCATTTCTGCAAGAAATGCATTGATAAAAACCAAAATACGTTTTCAAAAGATAATGCTAAAATTTGAAACTTTTTTAGACATTTCTTTTGGTCCCATAGGTGTCCGTTAATCAGGGGTTCCACTCTTTTAATGTTTTTCTAAATAAGTGTGATTTGTTTAACTAAGATATGATAGTAAAATTTGCATTTCTTTCATTTTAATGTAATACTATAAGAATATGTTACGATAAAACTAATACAAATTAATATGATGACAATCGCTAAATTCTACAAAATATTTTTTTCTGTTATGGCATCTAAAAATTAGTAATATATAGAATGTGCAGGTTTTCTGAAAAAGTATCATATTTTGAATAGTCTGTTTACAAAATATATGTATATTACTTTAATGATAAAGTAAAGAAATTTTTTTCAAAAAATGCAAATTTTATTGTTTTTTCATAAAGTTAATTTTGAAGCCATTTGTGGCACCTGAAAATATTTTAGTACAACAAAATTTTATATTCTTTATTCTAATCCTAAAAGGCAACTTTTTACGACTATAGCAAACTTCTATGTGAAAAAAAAAAATTAACCATTATTTTCATTCGACCCTAGTACGCATGTACGTCGTGGTGCTTAAGGGGTTAATAAAAAAATGTGTTATTATTACTTTTTGCTTTTTTAAAATAATTGTTTTCTTTTATTATATTTTTCAGATGTATTAAAAAGGATCTTGTAAATAAATCAGAGAAAAAAAAAAGAGAAAAGTGACCAAAATAGTGAAAATAGATTAGTATCATAAAGCATTCAATTAATAAATCCTTCCTTGTGAATGATCAAAGATCACATAAATAATTTTGCATGTTAAAAAAAAAAAAAAAACTAACAGTTTCTGTGTTGGGTGTATTTATTTTTGTTAATAGTTTGTATCGCTAACTAATTTTACAATGAGAGAAAAAATTCACTCAGACAGTAAATCAATGTAATATAATTGAATTCCCAAATGAACACAAGCACCTGAATTCCCCAACAAAAACTCAAATTTATGCCAAGGGCAGCAATCCACCTAAATATTCCTATCAATTAGAAAAATGAGTGCAGGTTGATCTCATTGTAAATAGCACATCAGAGAACAACACATTATCCCAATAGCAAGGAAAAAGAAATCAAATCATATTAAATGAAACATTTCACATTCATAAGTTAATTCCTTTAAAATTTTCCTCACAAGAAGAGAAATAAAATGCACAAAGTATACAAGAACACATGAAAAGCTTTCAAATCCTAAGCTGAAAACTAATAAATACAAGAAAAAACAGCTAAGTAACCTGGCATGCAAAAAGATCTATTTCCTTGCTGTCAGTAATGATCGTATAATTTTAAGAACTTAAATTCTCCTACTAAATAGATCCTCTCTCTGTGTAAGAGTGAACTGATCATTCCATATTTTATTAAATTAACTTTGCTTCTATTAAGTTCCAACATTAGTTCAACACACTAAAATTAAAATATTAAAAGTGAACCATCCCCTCCATATTTGAATTAAAAATGTTGCTTCTAAAAATTTTTAGCAGTAATCTCAGTCCTTAGTTGTGTAGGTTAAAATTAATTCTGTATTAAAAAAAATAAATAAAATGTTAATCTCACATTCACTAAATTAATCTTTAATCTGTCATACCTCAAACTAATATCAAACTTTTACTTGATTTTAGTATTTAATTAACTTCTAAATTCATAATAAAACATAATGATAATTTTAAATCTATCATTTGCCCCCCAAAATAAAAAGCTAAACTCAGACAGACCACATACTCAATCTAAAAATAATAATAATAAGAGATGAAAGCATACATGTTGAAAATCCTCTCAGTGTAGCATAGCATTAATAGTTCAAATGAAAATAATAGTATGATTAAAGACTTGAGAATTTCAAAGTTTCAAACCATAAAATTTAATTTTTAATTGATAAAAGAACAAAAATGTGTTTTATGTCATTTAGAAGTTTAAAAAAAAGAGTAATCTATCATATATATTATTTCTCCTGTCAAACATCCCTTTTCCTAAGAAAATACGAAATGCAGAATGACGAATGAGATAGCATATGAAAGGATTTTAAACGGGCTTCTGACATAGCCCACTTAATATTTCGTTAAAACATGTTTTTGATTAAATTTTGCTGAAAATTAAAAGTTAAATCTGCATTGTTTTCATAAGAGAAATGAAAGTTTTTCTGCAAATTATTGTTGCCAAAAAAATAAAATACCACATTATATGATGCTCAGCAATTATTATAAAAAACACCGCACAGGTTTACTTCATATTTATGATTAAAAAGCGAAATTGAAATGTTTAAATTTATATTTCTATGCCCCATGTTTTTCCGGAAGTGGATGACGTCATCCTCTAATGCAGTCAAAATACGATTGTTACTTTTTTTTCTCTCTAGCGTGCCTTTTGCAATCTTGGATCAGTTTTTACTGTAACTTTGATAGAATAAATTAGATGATATTCTGGCTCGACTAAAAACTAAATGTTGTCTGCAGATATTTTTATCCTTACCTTTTCTTTAGAAGTTTAAACCTGCATCTAATAAATATTACATATTGATAAAAAATGGTACTTCTTTATTATCCCGTCGACCACTTTTCATAACAAAAAACTCGCCAAATAAACGGGAGAACGTTGCCATTGGAATATCAAAATAAATAAATAAATAAAATATAAGAGTTTGGACACAATTGTTATTTTAATTAATAAAATAACTAATAAATCGGTAAAACATAAAGAAAAATACACGCAAATGTCGAATTAAAAACCACTTGATGACGTAACAAACACGTATAATGCTTCTGACATCAAGTAAATGGGACTTCATTTTTTGCGTTTAATCTTACAGTTTGGCGATAGCTTTTGTTATGAAAAGTGGTCGACGGGATAATAGAGAAGTACCTAAAAAATATTAGATTTCAGTGCGAAATCCTCGCACGGGCCTTCTGGTTCAGTAATCATTCCATTAATACTACCTGAATTACAACATAATACATAATGAAATTAAAAAATTTCATCCTACAGCTTAAAAGATTGTCCCACAAAAACAAACTGTATACATTACAGAACAAGCCAAAATCACTTAATTATTTTTTTTCATTGTATTTACATGCAAGCTTAAAATATCACTAAAGATATAAAATGATTCTCATTCATATCAATCATAAGAATCTAATGTATTCTACCATTAATTTGCTTTAATGTTATGACATTTGATTATGTCATATAGTTTTCACACAGTTTTTAACAAGGTAACTTACACATAGATGAGCCACATGATTTTCTCACACTTTAACACCCTAAAATCCAGGAAAGGATATAAATTAGCTCACCAGATTGACGAGAACATCAGATCAATTAATATACTTTTCCTTAGCATAGTATGGAAAATGAGTCTGTTACTATAGCACTTGCTAATAAGGCTTCTGAAGATTCACACTGTAACACAGTCTATTCTCACCTCGGTAAGGGGATTGGTTATCAGCAGTCGCTGCCCATTAAATCACTGGATCATCAGCTATGATCCATTTATCCTTTCACACAGTGAGCAGCAGGTAGCCAAGAGTTTCATTAGTATCAGCTGTCACATACACTTCTCATCAGGCAAATACACATAGCAAATCCACATAGCAAAAGGACTAATGTTTCATCAGAGCAGGGGTCTCTCTGGCTCAGAATGTATCTTTGATGACCACCAGTTACCTTTTACACTTTTCATCCACGGCAGCTTCTATTCTATTACTCAATGATCATTGAAGCGTCTCCAGCAGGTATTCATGTGCCGTAAGTATAAATTAATCTCTGATGAAAATGATCATTCCAACAGTTATAAAAGTCTTGTATTCTTGCACAGACTCTAGAGGCCACATCTTTTGACAGCTTTATCCAAGCACCATTCTCTGCTCTCATGTGGCTTCATAAATTTGCTGGCCATCTCTCCAGCTCCCTTAAAATTATAAACTTAATATTACATTTTTTGTTGCACCCCAAAATCTAAAATCAAAATAAGAAAAATCTCTATTAAAGCATTGGACTCTTACACAGTGTACAATTTTAATAAATAAAAATGTGGTAAAACACATTATTGTAACACATCATTTAGCAGTATAAAGACGTAAAATTACATTAAAACACAAATCAACAGTTTCAGCCTACATCCGACGTCATCTTCAGGATATCAAGTCAATCATAACTAAGATGTTTCAAACTTCTCTACGGTTGATAACTAAATATCAGATTTAGAAAAACAAGCTGAAATATTACTATAATTAATACAAAGTTACACTCAACTAATTTAAAACTTATTAATTATTAAATGTGTTGCTACATAAATAAAATACTAAAAATTTTCAATAATCATGAATTCTCATAATTTTGAATAAAGAATTAATCTTAATTATTTTTCCCATTCAAAATAAAAGAGCTAGACTATTTTTGTCTAATTAAAAATTTGATCCTGCCCCTGATCTTTCTTAAATCATTATTGTGATTATATTTGTCAGCATGTTAAGTCCTGTTTATATGTAAAAATTAGAAATTCATTTTATGTTTCAGCGATTTAAAAAAAAAAGAGAGAGAAATAATGAAAAAGCATTCTTATCATAAAAAATTCTGGTACACAAATAAAATCTCAAGTGATATTACACTTTTAAAATAATTATACTTCTACTAATTTAGGTTTGAATAACTGTTTTGTTGACACTGATTCTTATTTTTTTTTCCCTCATCAGGTAAATGAAATTCAAGCCAAATTTTTAAAGCAACTCCAAGAGCTTGCAACCAAAAAGCATTGTATTTTAGCTGAGAGAAGTCTTTCAAAAGAGGATAGAATTAACCAGTTAAGGAATCTAAGTATTCCCATGCCTGCCTCTGGAACTGCTGTTAAAATAGAAGATTTGGCGTATGTATATATTATATAATTTTAAAGAATTCTGAATTTTTCCTGAAATTTACCTTTTATCATTCAGAATAGTAAAAATTCTTCTAGATTTTTCATTTCCAAGTTCATTAAAACTAGTGTTATTTTATGAAAAATACCCTTTAATCAGAAATAAAGAGCATCACTAATTATGCAAAAAGACAGTTGTCTTTTTAATTTTTTATTAGAAATTTCAAAGTTACATTTATGCTCTTTTACTTCCATGTACCATGTCTTGTGCCTCAGAGATATGAAGTGTGTATGGCATACTGATGGGTATAAAGAAAATCACTAAATTAGTAAGATAAATACAATAGGTATAAAAACAAATGTAGTTAATAGCCTAAACAAAGTAACTTTAACTCTCAGCTCTTTCAAGGCTTCATTATAAAAACAAAACAAAGTTAAAAATGAAAGACGCACATTTCCTAAATTTAATGTGACTGTACTTTTCTTTGTTTTTATACATATTTGTCATAAAACTAATACTACATATACTAAACACATGGTGTCTAACCACCTAGATAACCTGGAGAAATCAGTGAAAAGTCATAGAAATTTCCCATTCCTGAAAAAAAGTCAAGGAAATTTGAAATTTCTGAAAAAAAAAAAATCTGAGAAATTTGTAACTTCCGAACAAAATTCAGGAAATTTTTTCTGATTATAAATTGCCATACAAATTTTGAAATTGCAATGCCAGGAAAATCTAACTTTGCTCTTCCATCAATACTGTATTTTCACCTATTATGCAGTGCCTTTTGTCTACCTTCTTTCAGTCATTCCTTGTAACTCGGATTTTCAATACCAGCTTTACTGTTTCTTTCTACAATTTTGTATGATTACCTAGGTGATTCAGTCTGCTTATTTATCTTTGTTTGGTAACTGAACATTGGTTAGTTACAGAGAGAATTTTTTTTTATATTACTTTATAATAAAAAATTGTATTAAAATATGCTAAAGCATTCTATAACTGATGTGATAATTTCACCTCGATTGGACAAAATGGATGGAACCTATTGCTAAAAGTGTGTATCTTCAAAATGTAAAATTAAAAAAAAAAAATTTAAAAAAAAATTCTTATTAAAAAATATAGGGGCATTAAGCAATTATTAACCGTGAAATAAATATCTTGGTGTTCAATAATGTGTAAATTTTTCAAATTTGTTTTAAAAAATGAGTGGTTTGTGCTTAAAAATCAGTTGGTAAAGCTCCACTCTCAAAAAATTCACATCTTTTAAAAGTTTTTTATGTAACATCGCAAAGTCTCAATACCTGGAATTTTTTTTATTCGCATGGAAAACCGAGAAAGGTCAGGGAAATTTGTAGCTGAGCTGGAGTAGACACCTTGTAAAAAATGATATATATTTTAATTGAACTTTTAAATTAATAATAATGTTTCAAAATCCCTCCATACCTCTTGGCCGTACCACTGATTAATAACAAAGTTGTTTTTATATTTGTAAACTAGTCTTTTGAATTGTAATTTATATTGGTATTAAACAAGGAACATTTTCTTATTTAAAATACAGGAAGTTTTTCTTTTTTTCCTAAGAAAATGTTTGTTATAAAATTTTATTTTATTGGTCGTGTGGTGCTTCAAGGTAGTTGGATTAGAGATGGGAATGCTTAAAAAAACTGAATGTTATGAAAAAAAAAAAGTTCTTAGAAAGGGTTTTCTTCCACTTGGAAAAATTGGAAATTTCATTTTTAGGGTTTCGTTCATCTCATGAGACCCTATTACTCTCGCTCTGTTGTCTGTCCGTCACGGAGCCGTTCTCAGAAACTATATAACTTACAGGCATGAAAATTTGTGTACTTATAGCTAAATACCTACTATGAAGCTCAAAATATTAAAATTTGAAAAAAATCTTATTTTAATATAGAGAGAAAAAAAAAAACCAAAATTCTAACAGCCTTTTCCTATTAAATTTAAACATTTTTCATCATACCAGTTGCCAACAGTTAAAAATCCACAATAAAATTCTTTCTAGAGTAATTAATTTTCTATTGAAAGATTTCCACGTGAAAAATGAAAATGAAATAAAAAGTTTTACCAATTGAAAAAAAAAAAAATGATGTCATATTGGTAACAAAACGGAAAATTTTAAACATTTCTCAATAATACAAAGAGTATGTGTATGTACAGAAAGCAGATTAATAACACGTCAATAGAGAATTAAAAAGAAAATTAATCTGATGTCCTACTGAAAGTTTAATGGATTTTTCAAATGTTTGAGAATAATAAAAAGCAAGTATCAAAATGAGTAATAGAGAATAGTAAATATAGGAGTTTGAGGAACGTATTGAATCATGATAAAAACCAGATTATGGAAATATTCGCATATTTTAACATTTTGAAGGTGTATAACATGTTTAATTTTGAAATTAATTTTTTTTTTAATGTTGCATTTAGTCCACATGACAGATATTATTATGACAGGGTATAATAGCGGGCTTCGCCCATTATCGAGCCTGTTCAGATATTTGAAAAAATGGAGTTTGTTATAAGGAGAGTTGCATATGTTTTTAATTATTAGGGATGAAACGTTTTCCTTAATTAATGCATTTATTTTTCTTTTAATGTTACGTGAACAACATCATGGGTAACAGCTAGTGAAATATAAAATAACTAATCTTCCGTAATCTGTGGGCAAGGTTAGCTCCAACATGGACGTTTGCTAGCAACAATATATTTTTAAATCAATGTAGATACTTTTAAAGAACTGTCACAAAAAAGTCTCACTTTCTAAAATACGTAATTTGGCAGTAGGACCTGGATTACACAATAGTTTTAAATATCTATTTTGCATAAACTATTTTTTTTTTAATATTGCATTTAGTCCACATGACAGATATTATTATGACAGAGTATAATAGCGGACTGGTTCAGATATTTGAAAAAACGAGAAAAATAGACTGGTAAATTTTTACTTAATAAAAAAATGACTATTTTTTTTTTTTTTTTTTTTTTTTTTTTTTTTTGCTAAATAAAATTTATTTGGATTTATTAAAGAAAGGATAAAATGTTTTGAAAGGAAAACGAACCATTTGTGCGATTTTCGATCACACTTACCCACTTGTTGAAATATTGCATTTAAATTTTTATAACAGCTACCTTCTGGTGTTTTTTCTTTCATATTTTTTTCAACTTCATGAAGACATTCCATCTTTTACTTCCAAGACGAGAACTTTAACTTGGAATATATAATCTGTAAAATAATTAAATACTGCTTCTCTCATTAAAAATGAAAACTCATATACAAAATTTTATCAATAATACAAATTGGTGAGGTTTATGTGTAACTGGGTATCATTTGTAAAATTCATTTATTTTTACTGTTCTATGTACAATTTTTCATATGTCTTAAAGTCCAGTCATCACAATCATGATGGCATTACCTATTTTATTGCTAAATACATTTGAAATGTTTTAATACCCACCAGCAATGATTGTGACAGGGCCTTCTAGCTCCATAGTTTAATATTTTACTGTTGAATATGAGCTCTGTGCATATATGTAGGTTCTGAAAACTTTTTTTGATTGCATATCGGAGGCTAAAAACATACAAATACGTAGATGTTGAGGATTAGAAAAGTGCTTGGTGAATAGAGGTGTCTGAATCAGGAGACTGTTATAGAGGTTTTACTGTACTATGTTGGTGGGATGTACAGTTTAATTTTTTTTTTAACCTGTAGCAATAGCAAATGAATGTTATTACTCCCCTTTAAATTTAAAGATTATTTTTAATTGCAATTTAAACTAGAAAAATGCAAGTGAAATGATTATTTTAACAATTGAACATACCGAGTGGTTATAATATAAGTATCCCTATTTGGAGCTGTCTGTAGCTTGAAGGAATAACAGGAATAAAACCAAAATCGGTACACTTACTATTCGAGAAGGGAGAAGAATAGAACAGTAAAAAAAAATTGCAATAATCGCCGACAGATGGCGCTTTTGAGTATGAAATATAATGTATAATATTGTGTACCGTGGAGGTGTCACAAACCTCAATGACTTTACTGCATATCATAACATGTACGAAACATCACTCCAGATGCATTACATTCCACAGTTGAGCACATTGTGCACAGCTTGGATTGTGTCCTCCAGCACAATGACCATGTGGAATCTGAACATGATCGCGGCACCGGCATGCAGAAGAGTAACCACGTTCACTGTGACATTTTCCAATAAATTAGGTATACCATTTGGTCTGCGCCTTAATTTTTTGTTTTGTATTACACATTACATTTCACACTCAGTAGCGTCATCTGTCGGTGATTATTGATATTATTCTTTTATTATTATTCCATTTTGCTTCGCCCTTCTCGAATAGTAAGTATACCGATTTTGGTTTCATTCAGACCATTTCTTCGAGCTACAAAGAGCTCCAAATAGAGATACTTATATTATAACCACCCTGTATATTGCAAAAAGTTGTGTTAAATTAAGCAAGAAAACTTCTCTGTGAATTCTAAGACTCAAAAGCTACATTTTTAATTGTAAAAATTTATTCATTTATTTTATAACATGGTCATGTAATGTGAAAGAAAAAAAAATTATGTACATAAGCCTAAAAAAATGTTTATTTTATGTTTTCTGAGAAAAATAATTTCAAGAAAGATTTATTTGTAAAAAATCGTTTTTTCCAAAATTTCCAATTTTTTCAGAAAAAAAATTAAGTTTTTTTCCACAATTTATTTTTGTTTTTAAGTTGAATATTTACCATAGAAAAAAAACCCTCCCTTTTTATTATTTTTTTTTAATCTTTGTTCTAGGTATACATGCTAAGGTTTTTGGGAGTAAACAATTTTTTTTAGAAAGATAAACAAAATTAACAGTTGTTTTTTTATCTTCCTTCAGAATAAAAGAAATATGGAATAATCATACCGAATATGTAACAAATGAGAAATACAATACTCACAATGAAACCAATCTTTTTGTATCAGTATATTGAATTTTGGGCAGGGATTTCCAGCAACTTTTGGAAATGGTTGGCCAAAATAACATATACACTGTTTATTTAAAGTATGTTGTACTTTTGTCAAAACCTTTGGCTAAAGTGCAAAATGGCCGGCCAATTTGGAAACTGGCCAAACTTTGGGCGTAACATAAATATATATGTAAGTATTTTATATATATTTATATATATATAAAATGATGTTTTGATCTTGTAAATAAAGGTGACTTTTTAAAAGCTAACTTGTTCTAATTTATTTGAGTGTTTTTTTCTAAATCAACTGCAACAGATGCATTTTATATTTAACTAGGGGGCTCAGCCCCCTACTCGCTAACGCTCGCCAACCCCCCGTGAATCGCGAAGTAATTCACATTGAGACCGCTTCGCTCGCTCGCCCCTTTTTTTCAGCAATTCTAGCCGGAATAAGTTCTACCATAAAACATTTGAACATATGAAATTGACAATTTATTTTAATGTAAAAAAGTAATTCTCCATTGAAAACACAACTGAAAATGCATTTATTTGGCACTACCAATGAGCATATAAATCATTTAAATACTATGAAAAAAGGATCTTTTGTACAGCACGACTTCATTAGGAAAAAAAACTACGTTATAGGAAGATAGTTTGTTTGTCATTATTTAAATTTCGTTCGACATTTTATTGTTCTAATTGATTATAGATTTTTACAAAATGAATTATTCTTTATTTCATCAATACACCAACAGATGGCGGCAGGTGATATCTAGACAGTTAATTTTTTTTTCTCTGTCTTTTGAGGGATTGAAATTCGTAAATAAATTCTAAATAAGAGTTGAGAATTCATTTGAAATTAACGATATTGCTCATAATTAAAATGAGGAATCATCTCAGACGCTTTGGATTACGTACATGTTATTTCATTTTTAATAATTGCAAGTTTGAGTTTCATTCTATGGTTTCACTGCTCTCGCACTGACTGCCATATTGGACGGAGGCGGAGCTGATCTAACACAATCTAGTCTGTTCATTGGTCTCTGGAAACTACAGTTGTTGCCAAACCATAAGTTACAAATTCAGCCCTTTTTTCGCGCCACATAAGACAAATATATATATATATATATATATATATATTGTTTTTGAATTCTAAGATATTTTGTCCTTGTTTTTCTAGGTTGACTTTTCAATATTTTCCACCATCTGAAGTGTATGGTTTTTCTGCTATAGATTTGAAGACTGGTGGCGAAAATGTGGTTGGTATTGCTTTCCATTATATGAAAATTGCTGCAGTTATATTGAGAACAATGAATCCTGATTATTAAAAGCTGAACTAACAATAAAATTAATTAGAAAAATATAGTTAATGAAAATATCTTTTTTCTTCTTGTAATTTATGATTTTGCCTCAAATTTCAGAGATTTTATTGGTTATGCAGTATATGTAGCATATTGGTTTTTGGTACTGTATGAATTTGAGCAATTGACAATCTATTACTGTACATGCCCTATGTAATATCAATTGGCTTCTCATCTGTCCTTCCAACTTTGTCCCTTCATCATCATGGCATTAGAAGACACAAACCTCTGGTCCAGTTTTTCCCACTGCTATGATTGAATAAAGGACGAAGCTTTTCATTGACGTCAAGTAAGATGAGAAAAAAAGAAAGCAGACAGTCAGTCAAATGCGATGTTACCATAGTTATTTATCTAAGATAAGGTCCGGGAAACTGACCTTGAGAAGTCATTAAAATTACATATAGTATAATCATTTGGCTATCCCATGAATACTAAATTTGTTGTTGTGTAGTAATGCTTATTAATAAGATTTGTTCTTTGAAAATAAATAACTAAGAGAGATTTTCTGATCCTAACCAAAATTTTAAGTATGATTCTTAAAAATATTGTGTAATCCTGCTCTTTAGGACAAAGCCTGCTTATTAGAAAGCAGATTTCTTGTAATGTAATATTGTGATTTGTTATGTGATTTTATCACATATTTTGTGACTGCTGAAATAAAAAAATATTTTAAAAACTCTGATGCAATTTTGTTTTTCCAGTATTAAAGTCTCTAAAACAAAATTGTATATCTGAAAGTTAAGATTCAATTTCCATTGAAATAAATGTTAAGTTATTTTATTTTTTGGGGGGGTTGTAATAATTAATAAAATAAAATAATTTTTAAGTTGTGAATAATTAAATTTGTCTTTCCATAAGGTGAGTGTTAATGGCAATTATAAAATGCACTATAAACCTGTTTTAAGCTTTACTTTGTAATATTTTTCAAAATTGAACCTTTAAAAAAAATTCCCAAATGCAGAATATGAAAAACAACTGGCACGAAATGCTGAATGGGGGGAAAACAATAAGTTGACCCATGAGTAATGCAAATTTAGATGAATTTGTTCATTGGTACCCACAACTAACAACTTGTAGAATCAAATTTCTCATTAAATAATGCATTTTCTTCACCATTTGTGTTCAAGATTGTCAGATTGTATGTTTTTCAGTCTTGTTGCAATTTAAACCTTTCCCATGATCGTTTCATCTGTTTATTTATTTATATTTTTAATATATCCAAATTTTAATAACTTTGTGAATTCTAGATTTGTTTCAATAATTTAGTACAGTATATCATTATCTTAATATTTTGCCTGTTTTATCTTACTTTATATCAAACATTTCCTTTTTGAAGAACTCCATTACTAAAGTGTTCATGACCTCACTGAAATTTAGGATATTTTGGTTTAATTCAGTAGTTACAATTAGTTTTTGATTCATAATGGGTATTAGACTGCAGAATTAGTTTCAGTGTTTATAGAATACAGTTGGCGAAGAATAATTATGACTATTAACAAACTGTTTTTAAAGAAAACTCCTTAAAGAAGCCATTACTGGCACATTCATCATAGTATAGTGAGATGTGAAAAATGATGCTAGTATGTTAAACCAAAACAAACTATTAATCTTCATTTTTCACGTCTTGGGACTATTTTTTGACATCCATAAAAATATAAAGTTTCAATCTTTCAGCTGTTACAGTAACATTTGTTACCCCACGGACTGTTATTTTGAAATTGTACAGCAATTTTTGAATTTTTTTTTTCATTTTACGGTGATTTTTTTCCACATTAGTAAAAAGGGTTTGAATTCAATCTTTTAGCCTAATATAGTAAATTTTATTTTATTTTTAATAACAATTATTCAGAATTAATACAGCAATTTTTTAATTTTTTGCAAATTTTTTTATTAATTTTTATGAAAGTTTTAGTCTTTTTTGCTTTTTAGGACATTTTATTTTTACAATCATAAAAGAAATTCATTGCCCACTGCAGTATCGAAAACTAAGCTTGAATTATTGTAATTTTTTTTTTTTTGGCACAGATTAAATTAAAATTTTCAGCATCATCGTCACTTTACTATCTATACTAATAAAAGAAAGTTTCGCTCTGTGTGCGTGTGTCTGTTGGCGATGGCTAGGAAAATCTTGCCCACCTAGAAGGCTGGAAATTTAGATTTAGGTAGTCCAAACCCCCTCCCGGTGCACCATTACATCAGAATTTTAATAATTTAATTACTTTCTGAAATATTAATTAAAATGCACAAAGAACTCTCATTAAAAATACACTTTTTTTCATCAGTTGGTTTTTTGTGTAGAATATCTTCTCAGAACATATTAAATAAATCAGAGTAGCGATGCATAGATAAGGATTTATAACGAAATAGTGCCAACATGGATTGCAGTTATCTGCATATAGCCAAGCTAATGTAGCGCCATCTACTCACCGCAAATTACACAAACGCCACCTGTTTAAGACATTTCCAGGGACGTTTTTCTTCATTATAATTATCTGGGTTTAAGGTTTTTTTAAAACAGGACATATATTATGATAGAGACTATTAATACAGAAAACTTTATTTAACAGATTATTTGTTAAATATTTGCGGGAATGGCCAGGGGTAGGGGTCTAATTACATTTAACAATTTTAACATTTTTTTTAGCTTCACCCGTAGCATTTAATTGTTGTTTTATATACAGAATACTGCTATTTTAATTCTCAGTAATATCTCAGTAATAATGTTCTGAACTTCTCCATTTAGTTCCATTTTTACTAAATTATCGTAAAAATCAGCATTCATTGCTTCAAAGTGTATTTCTAAAAAAGCAATTACTAGTATTTCCGAATAATAGCCTAAGCCAAATTTCAAATTAAGTTCCTAGCTTAACCAAAGGAATCAATCTTTTAAAGATGTATAGTGATCTTCCTAATTAGTTATTTGCTGAAGGTCACCTGAACATTCGCCACTACCCCCCCTTCCGGGACCCTCCTTCAAAGTTTTCTCTAACTATTCCCCGTTTCCATATCCCAGCAACTATCTTTCCAATTTGAACGCAAGTGATTCCAAACATTATAATTAACTTAATAGTCACCCTTTATAACATTAAACTAAATTTATGAGTAGCGGTTACCACTATTTCTGAATAATAGTTTAAACCAAATTTCTAATTAAGTTCCTAGCTTAACCAAACTAACGAATTTTTAAAGATGCATAGTGGTTGTCCTAATTAGTCATTTGCTGAACGGCACTTGAAGATCCCCCCCCCCTCCCCTCCTTCAAGGTTTTTTACCTAACTATTCCCTGTTTCCATATCTCAGCAAGTATCTTTCCGATTTGAACGCTAGTGATTCCAAACATTATAATTAAGTTAATAGACACGCTTTATCACATTAAACTAAATTTATGAGTAGAAGCTACCACTATTTCCGAATAATAGTTTAAGCCAAATTTGTAATTAAGTTTCTAGCTTAACCAAACGAACGAATTTTTAAAGATGCATAATGGTCCTCCTAATTAGTCATTTGCTCAAGGGAACTTGAACATCCCCTCCCCCCACCCCTCCTTCAAGGTTTTTTACCTAACTATTCCCCGTTTCTATATCTCAGCAACTATCTTTCCGATTTGAGCGCAAGTGATTCCAAACATTATAATTAATAGGCACGCTTTATCACATTAAATTAAATTTATGAGTAGAGGCTACCACTATTTTCGAATAATAGTTTAAGCCAAATTTGTAATTTGTAATTAAGTTTCTAGCTTAACCAAACGAACGAATTTTTAAAGATGCATAATGGTCCTCCTAATTAGTCATTTGCTGAAGGGAACTTGAACATCCCCTACCCCCCCCCCCCCCCCCGGCCCCTCCTTCAAATTTTTTTCTCTAACTATGCCCCGTTTTCGTATCTCTGCAACTATCTTTCCGATTTCAACGTAACTGATTCCAAACATTATAATTAACTTAATAGTCACCTTCTATAACATTAAAGTAAATTTATGCGTAGCGGTTACCACTATTTCCGAATAATAGTTTAACACAAATTTTTAATTAAGTTCCTAGCTTAAGCAAACAAACGAATTTTTAAAGATGCATCGTAGTCCTCCTAATTAGTCATTTTCTGAAGGACACTTGAACATCCCCTTCACCTGGCACATCACTCATGATTATGTTCTCTAACTGTGCCTTATTTCAATAATTCGGCTTATAATGTTCCCATCTTCTCGAAACCAGCTCGATTTTGTCGCACGCCTACTATACAGTACCATAGGCAACGTTAATCTGTCTCAGAGGTTCTTTCCGAAAGAGGTTGCTCCCCTGGCGGTGGAAGATAAAAGATTTTCCGGAGCGTGCGAGCATACGGTGTCGAAGCCATCGAAGACCTTGGCCAGAGTTTCGTTTTTTAAAAGATTTGAGTTTATTACACAGGCTCGGGCAATGCCGGGCGGGTCAGCTAGTAAGAACAAAATCAAAACATGCATAGCATACCTGGTGTACACATAGAATCTTCCTATTTTTTCCCTTTAAATTTGGCATATGCAGTTGAAAATTTTTTCCTTTTTTTTTTTCTTTAGCCCCACTTTTATGGCTGTTTGCAAATCAGTAGCTAATTGTGATACTAAAGATTAAAGTTCCTGAGCTTCTATATAATTCCTGGCTTTCTCATCCAACAGTTGTGAAGTTTTATTCAGAAGCTATCCATACTCATTGAAAAGAACCAAGCAAAGATTAAAAAAAGGATGACACAAAGAGATCTTTTTGTCATACACACAAAGAGATCTCTTTTCCTTGGTATAATCTTGTCTCATGATTATGAAGATAAATGTGTAAAAATTATAATTGTTTAGATTTATTTTTTCCTTTTTCAAAATGCTGCAAAACTATGTTGATAAAGTATGTTTATCTTAAATTAATCTGTTTTGTATACTTCATAATCTGTTCTTTAAAAAATATATTGGCATCTATTTGCTCTATAAGTTGGAAAAATTTTAAAAGTATCTGGAAATACCAATGTTATCGCAATTTACATTTATTGTTAAAATATACTTATTAGGAATGGAAGCTTGTGGTTATTTTTTTTTCTTGTATGTTTTCTTTTAAGCAAATATTACTAATACTTAATACTGGGTAGAAAAATAATTTTATAATGCACTTTCTTTTATTTTAAAAATGTTTTTCTTCCTATTTTAGGTGACTGTGTATAATTTGTTCTTTTATGAAAGTTGAGTTATTTCAAATTTAATGAGATCTTTTTAATTATTGTTATTTATTACAAAATAATGTTAAAATTTTGCACAACAGGAATTTTTAAATGCTCTAAAGCTTTATTAAAGTGATAACTGTACCATACCATTAGATTTTAAGACTAGTAAAAATGAGGTCTGTATGAATCAAAATTTTTAGATTGAACTATAATTTATTGCTTTCATAATCTTTACAATGCAAAGGTATAAATAACAAATATGCTTCTAGAAAACATACAAGCCTAATAGTTTCTCTCTCAAAGATCTGGAAAACTCAAGTACAGACATTCAATTGAAGAGAAGTTACTTACAAAAAGGACAAAAGTGACTCTCAATATGTACATGTTTTCAATTTTCAATTTACTAACCATTCTAACAATGCTATTAAAATAATCTGATAGCTTCAATTAGCAAGAAATGGCAATGTTGGAGAATTTCTAAAGCATTAAAGTTCTCCTCAGGTAAAAATCTCCTCAGTTAAATGACAAAATTAAAAATTATTAATTTTATTTAAATAAATTTGTTTTTCAGCTTTAATTTTCTGTTTGAAAAAAGTACCTTAATTATATATTTTCTCATAATAGGAAGTCACTTTAGAAAATGTGGAAGAATATGTAGAATTAATGACTGATTTTTGTCTTCACACTGGTATTCGTAAGCAATTGGAAGCTTTTAAAGGTATGGTTTTAATTTTTTTTTTCTTCTATGAATTAGCAAAATAAAAAGTAATTATCACTCTAATAGAAATTCATCCATACATGCATTTTTAATGTTTGCATATAATTAAATTGTTTAGCATTGTAATTCTTTTATGTGTATTGTATAAATATTTAAAAAATGACCTATACATTAGAAAGATAATTTGTAAAAATAAAAGTCTGTTCATTATTTTAATTTCATAGTTTTGAATAAAATTAATTATTTTGAATAAAATTAATTATGAGTATGGTAGTGTACTAGGTATATATGTACAAGATATGTCTAAAGGTTCGGTGAATGGTCTCATAAAATAAAGAAAATGAAAGATAGAAGCAAAAATCTTTATTGCCCTTTAAGGTTAATCTCCATTAGCTACAACACAGTTTTGACAATATTTATAAAGCTGCTAAAAAATGTCAGCGAAGGTTTTGTTCATAATCACTCGAAACTTTGATGTCACATGTTGTTCAAGTTCCAGTACATCTACAATGTGAAGGCCTTTCAGGACTCGCTTGAGTTGGGGAGGCAAAAAGAAGTGCCAAAGCACCAAATCTGCAGAAAATGGTAGATGATCAAAAGAACAGTTACTTGAGGCTTATCAAGGAAGTTGCATGTGTAGATTACACTATCATGGAGCAGATTCCACTGTCCAGTTTGATATGACATTGTGTGGGTCTCTGTTGATGTTTTCCCCCATTCGTAGTAAAACTTTATGCTTTGTTCCAATAGCATTTGACATAGTATGTCTTACTGACTCATACATTCAATATGTGCCAGTGCTGAATTCTGCTTGAACATAGTGATTTTGACGACAGGAGGTGCTTCTTTATATGTGTCTCAATGTGCATCCTATCCTGAGTTGTTGTATAAATATCAGACTGTTTACTGGATATTTTAGACACATCTTGTAAATCTGTATAAAAATAAAATAATGGATTCTCTTTAATATTTCAAAATGGTGATAGTTTTTCCACAGTTTTTTAGAACACACAGTTCCAAAACTGTGCTTCTTAGACTTTTCTTAATCTATTGATTTTTATATTAGTTCAAGGTAGAAAATATGGAAATGTCAAAGAACTTTGTCAACTTGGAATTATAATGAAAATATGGAAAAAATCAGAAAAAAAAATAATTTTAATTTCCATTATTTACCAATCATAGTAATCTGAAGAAAAAAAATCAGAATCATATAAGAATATTACTGATCCAGAAGTGTTTGATCTTTTAGAGTGATTCATTGAATTCTTAGCACCTTTTGAAGATTGTAAATCCATGTAAAATAACTTTCCATCTTGAATATAGCCTCTTGTTGGTACTAATTTTAAATTAAAAATGAGGCCTAGTAGTCTAAAATGAACTCCCTCCTTCTCACAATCTAGAATTTTTCAAAGCTATAGCAAGGGGAAGGGTTATGGAACAAAAATAATAATAATAACATATTTATTTATAAAAAAAAATTTGCTTAGTGATTTACCAATATGTAAAGCTTAAATTTGTCAATAAAGTATAAATTTTTTTTGTATCCTCTTCAAAACTGAAGTAAAAAAAAAAATAAAAAAAAATTATATATTTACTGTAATTTGTATAGAAAAAAGTAAAACACAATATTTTTAATTTTTCATACTCTTCTTTAAAGATAAATTGCTTTGTACAAGATTTTTTGTGTGACTGCTGATGAGGCATTATTATTTAACAAAAATGTCTCTTGATAATGCTATTTTATATCAATAGTATTTTTTTTTTATTAAACTTCAGCAATGTACCGTACAAAACAGCATAGCTAATAATTTTGTAATATTTTAAAGTTCTTTTCTCTCTTAATTTAACAATTGAATGTAATAACTATTAAAGGTGTAGACTAATTGATTAGTTATGCACCACTTGATATTATACATTGGTACATGTTATATGACTATAAATTAATAATGTGAAAAACAATAAAAAGTATATAAAAGTAGCAAATAAAACCTTTGTGCAAGAATATTAAAAGGAAGAATACAAACGTTAAAAATGCACAAACAATACACAACAGCAACAAACTGCTGTTTCGAATCCACAAGCAAGAGTCTTCTTCAGTGCAACAAAGAGTAGCACAGTGTGCTAGAAAAAGCAAAACTGAGCAAAATAACAGAGGGGCAGTGGCTTATATACCTGATGCAGGTAGAGAACACATCAAAAGCAACCAATGAGAAGAAAGCAGCATGAAACAACTGAGTGGATAAGTAGAGACATCTATCGAAGAACAAAACAAAACCAAAAAAGGGAAATTAAATTAATGCTTTCCAAATACTTGGAAAGTCAGGAGATCTGGATCCTGCTTGCTTTTTCTAGCATGCTGTACTTTGCTCTTTGTCGCACTGAAGAAGAATCTTCTTTGTGGATTTGAAACAACTGTTTGCTGTTCCTTTGTGCATTTTTTATGTTGGTATTCTTCTTTTTAATAAAAAGTACAGTTTCTTAAATAATAAAAGTGTAGTTATATATATTTTGATATGCTTGCTTACTGAATTCTTTTTCTTTTCATTTTTGAGAAAATGAACACTTTCTAATTAATGGCTTTATACCTAGAAAACAGCATGCTGGAATCTAAAAATGGCACTATATTAAATATACTTAAAATAATGACTAAATAAATAGTATGATGATTTTGTTGTCAAAGCTAGATTTCATTTTTATGGATTTCGGGCATGAAAAAGTTCCTCCAAAAGGAGGAAATCATATTTTTGAAGACATTTTTGGATAATCTCTGGATTGATATAAAAATGCAAAAATATAATGGATGTATATTAGGATGAGGGGAGGGGGATTTGTCTTAAACGTTTTATCTACTGAAACTCTTAGTTTGTTTCTGTTCTTTTTTTTAAATATCAGCTTATGTTGTGAACATCTGAAAATCATATGAAGTTGTTTAAAATGTCTGTCTTTAAAAGAAATAAAGTTTGCATAAAGTTCTTTTTTGGAATATAATATTTTGGCTCATCTATATCTAAATAATTTTGGATAGTTAAATGTAGTGTAGATGTATTGCTGGAACAAAGACAACAATGATATGGAAGGACCTAGCAATAGTGATTTTTTTTCCCCTAAAAAGGAGAGAATCCAGAGTAAAATTTGGCATGAAAGATTTATTACCCTATTTGACATAAATTCATAAAATATGTTTGGACTTAACCTTTAACAAACTGTCTTTCATTGTCTTTTGATTCAATTATCTACATTCATTGTTGTTATGTCATAAGACTAACATTTGTTTAATTTAAATAATTTAAAATCTATATTTAAATATATATATATATATATATATTGTATTTTATTTCAATCTTAAATAATATTTTTACATTCCCTCCATCAGTTTAAAACTATTTTTCTTAAATACTTATTTATGGGCAATCTGATTAATTTATTGATTAATCATAATTCTTCTTTAAATTCAATTTATTTTCAAATTTGTATGCCATTTTGTTTTAGCGATCTTTTGTTTTTGGCATATTTTCAAAATTTCATATGTAGTTGTCAATCTTACAACTGTTCCCTGTCAAACGTATTCAGCTATTTTTAATTTCTGCCTTGCGACTGCTTTCTCCATCTGTTGCATACTGCAACTTAACATTTGGCGAAATATGTCTGTGGTATGTATACTCGCGAAATAGTCTGTATAGTTTTGCCGGACTTTGGCAAGAAAATCGCGAAATTCGAGCGTTGCTAAGTATTTCTTGATCTCTCTTATCTAACTTGTCAAATAATGTAGACAAATTTTTGAATGCTCCCGTTTGGGAGATTCAACCTTTGAAATGGCCAATGCTATATCTATTACTGGTTGTCTCAAATTTATCTATGAATTTTATTTAATTAAATATTTATAATATTTAACCAAATACTTTGCAATAATATTGAAATAAAAAGTAAATCAACAGGAGTAATGTAATTTTGGTGACCAATCTCAGCAGTGATATTCATCATTAACAAGATTTGTCTTTTCGTGGATTATGTGCAAAGAATCAACAAGAATATTTTGTATAGCGTTCATTTGAATAATGTTCTGTAAAGTAAGGTAATATAGGTATATAAGGTAATAATATCCAAATATTTTAAAGTTTGATCTGACATGGGAAGGGGGTGAGAATCATATAATTATTTAATGTTTAAGTCATGGCTTCTATAGAAGGCGGTTTATCTCAAATTCTGCTTTCTTAAAACCCCATGATCTTGACTTTCCAGCAGAGGGGAGATGGTGTCAATTGGATGGACACTTGGAACTTATATGCATTGGTTTTGGAATTAGTCGATTGATGTCTTGGCTGGATACTTATCAACCTCCTGTTTTGTTTTGTTTTTTAATTAAAAAACAATTTGAACCAGAAAATTTATTTAATTAAATGTGTCTTGCTTCTATGTGGTAGTCATTTGAAATTTACTTGATTTAATTCTGAAAATAAAATTTCTCATTTAAAGACATAAAAAAAGTGGGAGGTTGGCAACTGTGAGTAAGAGTTTTTCAAGCCAGGCTGTAGCACAAACTGCAGATTCTGGTAATTACTTCCATTTTTAAACTTAAAGTTCCATAGAATTTATATCTGAGAATAATATTGGTTAGGCCAAGAAAACAACTTTCCAGCGACAGATTCAGAATTAGACATTAAAAGTTAGAAAATATTTTAGATTAGAAATTTATAATTTTAAATTAAAAATGAGATTTTAATAACTTTTACACATGTGTTTGTGCATTTATGTGTATAAATAATTAATTCAATGTGTTCTTTGTCATGTTTCCTAGATCAATAAGTGAAGTTTTAGATATGCTAACCAGCAGTGTACTTTTTTTGCTTTATTTATTTACATTAATTAATATCTATATTTGTCTCCTACGTTAAGAAATTTTTGCTTCGTCAACTATGTTACCATGAAAAAACAAAGATATTAACAATTATTTCAAAATTTTGTGCTGCTAAAGTATAGATTAATGGTCTAGCTATTCTTCAAATAAATAAAAACTACAATTAATGATTTAAAATGTTTTTATGCATTTTTATATTTTTTTTTTACTGTGGGACAGGAATAGGTGCAAAGAATAGTTGATTAACCAATATGCATATGAGTATGATTACAACCTTTTAGGGGATGTGCCATACCTCCTTGAAAAATACATTTCTTTCAGAAGTTTCTTTTTTTCTCCAGTCACTTTATAATTCTGTTTATATAACATTAATTTACAAAATTGCTGCATTCACACATTGAGGAAAAATAATTGTTCATTTTAATTAAAATCGTTGGATTTGTATAGTCAAAGGTATAACATGATGCTATCAAAACATTATCTGTGTGATGAAATTTTCATATATTTAAATAATTCATTACATATTGACATTCTGAGAGTTGTGCATAATATAATTTTCATTTATTTTTAATATTTTTGAACTATTACTTATTTCAGCCGGATTCAATACAGTCTTTCCTATGGAAAAGCTGGGAGCTTTCAGTCCAGAAGAAGTGAGATTGATGTTGTGTGGAGATCAAAATCCTTCCTGGACAAAAGAAGATATTCTTGCTTTCACTGAACCTAAACTTGGCTTTACCAGAGATAGGTTAGTATTTTATTAGGAGTTACTGTAACTTGTTTTATCCTTTCAACTTTACTTTTAACATACATTAATTTTTTTTTCACTCTTTATACTTGACAGTCCCACCTAGTATATAAGAAAATTATTTTTAAATTTTAATATGCTAATTAACATATAAGCAATTAATAATAAGATTTAATACATTCTTAAATAACATAATGCTTCATGTATTTAATAATAAAAGAACTACTACAGTTGCAGGTTATAGTTAGTCATTTCTAACATAAATCAAATATAAATATGATAAGTGCTGCCATCTAGTGAGCAGCAGATGAAATAGTATCTGTAACACTGATATTGGGAAGCTGAAAAAATTGCCAATTGATAGAAAGCTTCAGAGAGGCACTTTGTTGATTCTTGTTTGCATATATTCCAAGTATGGTAATCATTGTTTTTTTTTTTTTCAGATCCTCTCCACCCCCCCCCCCCCCTCTTAAAAAAAAAAGCCAGTGAGCTCTGTCTGAAGGAAATTCCTGTTCCAGAATTTGTATAATCACTAAGTTTTTACAAACAAAACTTTTATTAATCTCTTTTTAAAAACAAAATCTTTAAATGGAGGCAAAATCAAGTGTCTGTTCAGAAGTTTTATTTATGCACAAAAGTCACACAAAAATAAAAAAAAAACTTCAGTGATTCAAAATATAGCTGTAATTTTGTTAGTCATATATTATAATAAAAGGCACCGTACTCTTGTCAATGATTTATTTAAAGTAGAAATGCCAACAGTTATGAATTCTCTGTAGTATGCATTATGGCTCTTTTCCCATAAAATTAGAAGTATATCTCCATTTTTTCTCAAAAAAGTCAACAAACTGTCATTGTTATGCACAAGCCTGGAGAATGTTTTGATGCATTAAAAAAAATTAAAAATATTCTATTTAGAAATTTAATATATTGATTTTCTATGCTTATTTTTTCTAGGTAAAAGATGAATAAAAATCCTGAGATAAAAAATTTTTATACGATGCACAGAATAGATGGAAAGCGGTACAGTTGAAACAATCCTTTAAAAAATAAAATGTGTTGAATCAGACTCCTGCTGAAAAATATAATTTATTTTATTGAAGTACATTTGGGTGCATGTTTTTATACTTTGTTCGAGTTGTACATTCTTAATTATGTTTTTGATGATTTTCACATCCTTTTCAAATAGAGTTTTTGCATTTGATATTACATCCACTTCGAACCATCAGCCGAGTGCAAACTATTTGACAAGAGCTATCCTATCAATTTGTTTGTTAAATGATTGCTTAACTGTATAAAGCTTTTATCTAGTGACAAAGCATTCATGTGTGTGCCATAAAACAATTTTGTTCTTTGACTTTTTTGCTTCATGCTTTTACCTAACAAAAGGAAAAGAATCAATGAGCACTTGAGGTACATAAATAAAGGCCTACATCAGTATTTAAATATCTAAATAGAAAATGTGATCATTTTTGATGCACCAAACTTTTTTTGCATCCTGTAAAATCTCTGGATGTCCCTAGCCAATCCAACTTATCAAAATCGATTTCTAATTATAGAATTCTGGCAACAAGTCTTGGAACAGATGTGTTACACTGACGCTAAAATGTAAACAAAAGATTGGCGACTGTTTGGATGGCGCGATTTCCAAGACAGCGCCAAGCTACTATTATCCGTTGCCATTTTGGAAACATAAAAAACAACATTTATAAATAATGTATTCGAAAACACAGAAAATCTTATTTCTACACAACAATTAAAATAAACCAAAAATACATTTTTTACAACATTAATGGAAAATGTTAATTACGTCATTTCAATCTTTTAAAGTGCACTACTATATTACAGTAATCCTTCGCTGATGCTAATTTTAATTTCACACAAACTTTTAGTTAAAATCATTACGTCATTTCAATCTTTTAAAGTGCCCTACTATATCAGTGTAAACATTCGATTATTTAGTTTCTAATTTCGTGATGAACACAACATTTATAAATAGTGACGTATTAGTTAAATCAGAAAGTAAATATCAAAATAAATGAAAAATAAATTTTTTTAACATAAATTTAATAGAAAATACATTACCTACGTCATTCCTCTAAAGTGGACTGCTACAATCAGAATAATCATTCGATAACTGATTTTGTAATTTCGCACAAACCTTTAGATAAAATTACCTCATTTCAATCTTTTAAAGAGCACTACTATATCAGGGTAACCATTCGGTAATTCAAATTCTAATTTAACACCAAACTATTAGATAAAATCATCGCGTTATTTCAGTTTTGAAGTGCTGAACTTGCCTTTCTGCTTCCTCATAAAAACTTACCTGGTACTCTCGAAAAATGGTATCCATAGCCACGGACATTTTCCAACTTCTACCAGCAACTACAAACGTCAAAACAATTTCGATAAACAAAATAGAATGATAAATTCAATTCTACCGCTCTCTCTAACTGCCACTGTAACCACCAATACGTAATAATTCACTGACAATTAAAAACCAATCATTAACTCAACAGTTATGCAAATTTATTTCCCTTCCATACATGGTTCTATAATACGCGACTCTGCAACCAATAACGCGCAATAGAACGTTCTTCTACAACCAATCACGTTTTCTCTACTTTTCATCATCAATGACGTAATACAGACAGACATGCGCAAACATTTCCCTTAACATCCACGCAAATACGGATTACAATAACAAATTTCAACACCAGTAACTAAATACAAGCTTAATAGCCGGGTTGCCATAAAAGAAAAAACAGTCCCCAAAGTTTGGCGACTTTTTTCTTTTTTTTAACCGATTAATTTTTTTTTTTTTTTTTTTAGCATCAGTGTAAAGCATCTAAGCCCAAGTCTTTTAAAATTTCTCAAGCATTACTATCTTATGTACAAAAGATGCATTGTAATCTACATCTTTATCATATCACTGCAGAATGAGCAAAGTAAATTGTTTTCTGTAATAGGTCTTCAGATCACAACCTGATATATTAGTTGAGCAAACGAAGTTCCATTTGAGAGAAATAACCAAATATTTCCATTATTCAATGCTATTCATATTAGCAGATACAAAAACCATAATATGCATGTTTAGCAATTTCCTACTTTTGAACTTTAAAGTTTTGGTTTAGCATAATTTTATATTTTAAAACATACACACACTTCTTCCGCTTAAGGACCTTATATTTTCTTTCCAATGCTCTACATTAGATTTAGAAACACTTCATAGCTTTTCCAATTCATCAAACTTTTTGCAAATTCCTCTGCATTTTCTTAGAGTATTACAGGTCCAGTTATAAATAAATTTAGATTCCTCTGACTAGTTAACTTCAATACTGTTTTTTCCAGTTTTAACATTGAATTTTTTTTCTTGGCCAGAAATAATTTTTCGCATTTTTAGGGTTCTGTACCTCAAAAGGTAAAAACAGAACCCTTATAGGATTGTTTTGTTGTATGTCTGTCAATGCTGGTTTCTTTTTAATTTCAAGAACGCCTAAAGGTATAAATTGAAATTAATATCAAATAATGATAAATATCAGTCCATGCTCCCATTGTTGTGTAAAACTTTCGAGCTTCTAACTCAATACAATAAAAAGTGAGGTCATTAAAACAATTTTTTAAGGCCAAGTCAGACAAGTTTGTCATGTAATAAATATACATAAAATTATCAATGAATGATTTTTGAATTTTTTCCTTTACATTTCTTATAAGACTTGTCTTTCTTATAAGACCTTTCTTTGTGCCAAATTTCAAGATTCTGGGTCAATAGGAAGTACCTTATAGGTTTTGAAAGTGAGTTTGAATGCTGGCCATCAAAACATTTTTTATTGCTCAAAGTGTCAAGTTGAAATTAATATCAAACTAGATACTACCCATCAAGATTTGATGGTAAATAACTTGAAAGTTCCTTTACAAATATGCTTTTATTTTTAATTAGTTGCTTTTAAATTAATTAAGCATTGAAAATTTGATAAATTGTTATATTGTGTAAGCGATTCCAATAGATATAAGATGATAGTGTTGTCAGTCCAGCCTACTCAACTAATGAAATGAAAAAAATCTTAAGCTTGTAATTTACATCCTATTCATACTTGAATTAATTTAGTAAGAATTTAACTAAAAATATTAATTGAATGAGTTATTTTTACTTACTAGTTTCAATTTTTTTTAATGCATCAATATTTAGTATTTTCTATTTCTTTTTTTTTTTAATTATGTGACCTTTAAAATTTTTTATTAATTTTATTTTTATCAGCCTGACTCTAAAACCCAGAACGTAAAATTTGCTGTTTGCAACTAATGATTTATAATATATTTTTTAATTACTTTTACATTTTCATATATTATTTATATATTAAAACCATGGATATCAAGGTGATTTCTTTTATAATTCTTATACAAATATTTTTGCTTCTTTCTTTTTTCTTTTTTTAAGGAGAATAATCATGTACTTTTCTTAGTTATACAAAAATATCTTCTTGATAATAGTCTTATAAAATATAGATAAAAGTTTAGATCACTTTATTCAATCGATAACTACATGCAAAATCTTTCTACTATAAAATAATTAATTTAAAAAATATTGTTGGTTCTTAAATTTTATTTACCACAATCTCAATATTTTGAAAAAATAACAATATTTAGTATTTCCAATTTTTTTTTAAACTATGTGACCTTTAAAATTTTTCATTAAATTAATTTGTATCAGTCTGATTCTAAAACCCTGAATTTAAACTTTGCTGTTTGCAGCTAACGATTTATATACTTTTTAATTACTTGAATTTTATTTTACATTTTCATACATTGTTTAGTTATCAAATCATGGATATCAAGATAATTTAGAGTTCCTGTATGAATATTTTTCCTTCTTTCTGTTTTCTCTCCTTTTATTTTTCTTTTTTTATGAAAAATAATCACATACTTGGTGAGTGCGAAATGTTTTTTCTAACTTTGACATACAATGGAGTGTAATCCAATCTTAAGTCATTCACAAAGAATTGATAAATAATATTGAATAAATAATTAAATAAATTACAGCTTTACAATAGAACAATTACAAGAAACTTCTAATTCAGTTCTTATCTTTGTATATTTATAAAGAAACTAGGTAATTACTAATCATTATGGTAATAAGACATAACGGTACGGAACCCTCAGGATGAGAGTCCTACTCACACTTGTCCTGTTTTTTATTTTCACTTTGTATCAGATTTTCTACACAAATCCCTTTCACTGCAAAATTCCAAATTTCAATGTGTCAAATAATTTTATCTTCAATAGTTTTCTGTTAGACAAATGCCACTTCATACCAATTAGAAATTTTACCACAAAAACTAAGACACTATTCTATTCACAAATATTATAAAAAGTACATGGTTTGTAGTAATTTGGGTAATCCTAGTGACATACATATAATTTAATGAAAAGTATAAAAATTTTATTGAATACAAAATATAGAGAAACAAAAACAATAAAAGATGATAATGATTTCATTTAACATTTCTGAAAATATATTTTTTTTCATAAAAATTCAATGAAGTATGATTGACAGAATATTTACACAGATCGGTGGATTTACACCAGAAGCAGTTAAAGAATGTGGGTATCTTAAAACGAGCTTTCGGTGTATATTTTTGTTCTTTGGCCAAAGTGTCATTTTGGTGTTTAAAAATCAAATCATATAGAATATATTATTTTTCATATACTTTTATGAATAAATATCAAACATAAACTACACTTTTGCCTTGGAAGAATTAAAAGTTCAGATTGTTCATAGTTTGGAAATTACCAAATTGTGTAAGCCATATTAAAATATTTTAAAAAATATGACATATTCATCAAAAAAGAAAATATCGAAAAAATAAATAACTTATAAGCGATGATTTATAATCGGATTATTACACTTTTGGACAAAAAATGAGCAGTTTACCAAATTTGGCACTTTTCACAAAACTGCAACTACTGTTTGTCTAACAGAAAAGTTATTTATATTCTATTGAGAAAACTTTACACTTGCTGAGATCAATTATTTCAAATATAGTGGTAGCCAAAATTGTGGACACCTTTTTGGGAAAAATGCTTTTTTGAAGTTTGATGGCTCATAATACAATTTCTTAGTAATACCATAAAAGCTATATACCACTGGAAAGATAATTTAATCAGGAATATCATGCAATACAGTTTGTTCAATTATTATTTTATCAAAAGTTATAGCCAAATAATCAGAAAAAGGCATTAAAAGCTGTTTAGGTTGATGTGAAGTACTTTTCTTTTTCTTGAATGTAGCCAATGCATATGAATGTTTGGAGTAACAGACAGATTCCATTTTATTTGGTAATGTGTCAATCAAAGCTAGGGTAAGATTTAAAAATTACATGCCATATTTTGGTATTTATAGGAGGACTTTTATCGCAATTTTTATGATTGCTATCAAGTTGCTAAAATTCTTTGCTACCTTTCAATTTTTGAGCTAGTAAAACATAATGATATTAAGTAAACATCATAAAGAGTTGATTAGTTACCCAGAAATCAATGTATAACAATATTGTTAAGTGTACGAAGCTATGGTTATGAAGAAATTTGAAGTATAATTTGAAGAAAATTAACAAAGGGATTGTTAATTTAGGCACTGAGTTAGGCAAAACAAGACTGGTTAAGGCAGGAAAAGGTGCAGGAGTGCAATTCGTGGTAGCAGAGTAAGGTTCCTGTGTTTAAATGACAGAAAGAAATACCTGAGAGTGTGCAAAATGAAATGGCACACTGAAATGTGGAGTTGAATCAAAGTACAGTTCCATAGAGAGTGCAGTATTTTTATCTAAATGCTAGAATTTCATGAAAAAAAACCTTTTTAACACTCCAAATAACATGGCCCTACTATTTCTCTGCCATAAACACGCCTTTTAGCTCAGTTTAATATTTTAAACCTTTTTTTTTTCATGAAATTCTAGCATTTAGACCAAAGTACTACAATCTCTACAGAACAATACTTTGATTCAACTCCACATTTCAGTGCACAATTTCATTTTGCACACTCTTAGGTATTTTTTTCTGTCATCTAAACACAGGAATCTTACTCTACTACTACTAATTGAGGGAAGGTTAGAATGACAGTGGAGTAAGCCAATATTTAGTAATTAGAGAAATTAAGTGTTTTGTAAAACTTGTCATAGTGCCATTGCATTAAGTGGTCCAACTTGTTTTATCATCTAGTGACTCCCTAAGTGAACTATGACTTATTTGACTCGCACTGAACAGAAATTAATATATGTTCAGTTTTTCAAATTTTTGACTTACTCCACTGTCATTCTAACCCCCCTCAATTGCACTCCTGCATCTTTTTTTCTTGCCTTAACCAGTCTTGTTTTGCCTGTTGTTAATTTACTTCAAATTTCTTCATAACCATAGCTTTCTACACTTAACAATATTATTATACATTGACTTCTGGGTAACTAACCAACTCTTTATGTTGTTTTCTTAATTTTATTATGCTTTACTAGCTCAAAAATTGACATTGATTGGCACATTACCAAATAAAATTGAATCTGTCTGTCATTCTAAACATTCTTATGCATTGGATACATTCAAGAAAAAGGAAAATACTTTTCACATCAACTTAAACAGCTTTTAATGCCCTTTTCTGATTATTTGGCTATAACTTTTGATAAAATAATTATAATTGAACAAAAACTGTATTGCATAATATTCTTTAAATTATGTTTCCAGTGGTATATAGCTTTTATGGTATTACTAAGAAATATTTGGTGCATCCATCAAACTTCAAGAAAGCATTTTTTCCAAAAGATGTCCACAATTTTGACCACCACTGTATATTGCAGATCTGACAAATTATCTAATTGATAATTTGCAACGTTAAGTCAAATGACTGCAATGTGAAATAGGTTCAGATAGCTTGTTATTGCTGGTTTTTATATAAGAGAAGGAGAGATTGGTTATTACAGTATGGAACAATTTATCCAGAAACCAGTTATTCAGAATATTTCCAATTAACTGATTTCAGAATCTTTCCAGAAAAAACCCCACCAAACATTGCCAATTTGACATGTGCATTACTATACATGCATCTTATATGTAATCTGATGCCAACACCTAAGATTTGAAATGGAAGTATATTTAGTTTTAGATATTGGTTTTTATGCAGAATTGTGTGTTGTTTCCAAGAGATTTCCATAAATTGCTCACTTTAAACTTTGCTTAATCTTTGGTCTTGATCTGAGTAATCTATTAATTAATTTGAGGTCAGAATTAGAGTCACATACATTCAACAAATTTAATCAAATGGATGTTGCTTTAATACACAACCTGAATATATCTGGCCCCAACCATTCTGGATAAATACTGTACAAGGTTTCAAGAATAGAATTGTACAAGAGTAGTAAAATAACAAATTGATTATTGTCTCATTTAAAGCTTTCTCTCTGTCCTGCTACAAAGAAAGATATGATTTTCTATGTTTGGTCAGTAGATTCACTAGCTTATTAGTATTCATATGTAAATAATCATTCAGTTTCAAATCAGCGCAGGACACATGAATTAAAAAATTTCTTTGGGGGAGAAGATATTTTTTAGATCATTCTAACCAATTTACATGCAACAGTTTGTTAGCATGGAACAAAAATTTGACTAATATATATAGTGTTCATAAGAATTTTGAATATGATTATTGTGGTAACTGTCTAAATTTTCATTTTGTTTTTCAGCTTTGGTTTTCAGAATTTTGTCAATGTCCTGGTGAAGATGGATGGCAAGGAAAGAAAATCTTTTCTGCAATTTGCTACTGGCTGTTCTTCTTTACCACCTGGTGGATTGGCCAATCTCCATCCTCGCTTGACAGTTGTTCGCAAAGTGGATGCTATTGATGGAAGTTATCCATCTGTCAACACCTGTGCTCACTATCTTAAACTTCCAGATTACTCTTCTGAAGACATAATGCGAGAGAGACTTTTGGCTGCAACTCGAGAAAAAGGTTTCCATCTGAACTGATTTTTGTGCTGCTTAGAGACATTGAGAGTGTTGATTCAATTATTCTAGCAACTAATTTTACTGGGGATTACCTGCTTGCAATGTCAGGCTAAGTTTGAGTCCTCAGAAATAGGCATTAGACTGATATGAGAAATGTGCCTCCCCTAGTCCTCCACTTATCTAATCATGAGAGCTTCCTTCATATGTGATAAGTACATGAAACTCTGAAGGAGTACTTATCATTCTACTTTTTCAAAGACTTTTTTTTTTTTTTCCTTTCAGTGGTGCCTCATGATTTGCAGAAATGTTGGAATTTCTCCAAGGAATGTAAATAATTTTGTTCTGGGAAAAAATAAATGTGATATTGCTTGTACAGTAGAAAATGTGGGAAGTTTATAACCAAAAAGTTTATTTCATTGGTTGGTGCATCTTTGGAAAGCACTTTTATTTAACTTGCTAATCTCTGAAATATGGATAACTTATGATCTATATGAATGTTATTAAAACTAAAGAGTTATTTCTTCTGAATGAACTTCTATAGCAACGTGCCTGTATTGCAGGGCTAAATGGACTTTTTAAAAAGCTTGTAATAGGATGTTGAATTTTTTTATAAAGCTTGTAATATGATGAAATTCTGTTTCTCTCAGAAATCTATGCTGGTGTCGAAGAATGTTTCGAATATTTATTTTTAAAAAAATCTACCAATCATTCTACTTGTTTATATCCATTTTGTGATCATTGAATGAATTAAATTATTTTAAGTAATTCGAAGAAAAATGTTTCTAATATTTATTTTTAAAAAAATCTACCAATCATTCTATTTGTTTATATCCATTTTGTGATCATTGAATGAATTAAATTATTTAAAGTAAATGAAAATTTTTATTTAATATTGTATTAAAAATGTCTAAATATTATTTCTGCTATGATAAGCTGTCATAAAATAAAATAAGTATAAATATTGTAAGGTATATTTTAAAATGTTACCTTTATATGCAAAATTAAAAACTTGTTAGAATGAAATAAAAGTTTTGTTTCTATCCATGAGTAATATATTCAAATAAATTAATCATTTCTTTTTTTTACACTAAACTCTGTCTAAGATGGAATTGATTGGGGCAAGAAAATGTTTCATCATAGACAGTATTCTTCCTTAGACAAACTTTACTCTGTGTCTATGTAATCATCAGGATTTGAAATATTGAAAAACTTCCCAAATTAGAAAGACTTCCATCTTACACAGAGTTTATTGTATCTCATATTTTGTATTAGATTAAAATAAAGGCTTTAGTGGTAAAGTTTATGTATGGCAAAACTTTTAAAGTCATACATATGTCATTTTACATGTTATTATGTTTTATTATACTATTTTCAATGAAGGGAAAATGTGACTAAACTAATAGCACTTTTAAATCTTTCAAGTTTACAAAGGAGCCACTGCTTTAATTTATTAGATCTCATGAATTTGTTAAATATTGTGATTTGTAAATTGCTCTCAATTGAATAATACATACATTAAAGATTTCCCAATAAACACAGATATCCTAGCTATGTAATGGCTTCATTACACTCAGCCAGTGAATGTCTTTAAGTAGTAATGGCCACTATTACTGAGGTTACATGATAGTGGACAATGCCATCAAAAACATAGTTAATCAACAACTGATAAAATGTTTCTAAAATTGATCAGCACAAAAAAGTTCTATTTTCTTGTGGATGAAAAAACACTGTTAGCAGATGCCAATTATGTATATTTGTGGTGCTTTTCTTAATTTTTATTATGAATCAGCAGTTTCATTCTAGGATGTAAGATCATGCTATTATTTGGGCAATAATTTTAAAAAATCTAAAAGTTTGGTTAAGATGATGAAATCTCACTTTAATTTTTTCTAACATTTGATATAGACATATATAAAGTTATCTTTCTTCGTAACCTGCAATATTTTTATATTTCATTTGTACCATTATTTAAGTCAAATAATCTTTGTAGAATACTTGACAAGAAAGATACAAGTGCAATAGGAATCTATAACAAAGATTAACGACTCTGGATAGGATAAAATACAGCAGTACGGTGATAAAAATATAGAAATCTGCACCTATAAAAAAAAAGAAAAAAAATCCTTTTCTAATTTCAGTTTCCCCAGGAGCAACAAAGTTCTGTGATTGGTGATGTGATTTTTCTGTGAAAATGTTTTTTTTTTATGTTTCACCAAATTCCACAAATCATTTATTTTTTGTGGAATTCCAAAAGATTGGTATTTAGGAATTAATAGGTATAAAAAAAAAAATAATAATAACTAGCCAAAAATAGTTTTGAACCAATGTTTAAAAAACATGTCTGCTGATCATACTAATAAATTTGTGGATTTAATTAATCAGTTGTTGAAAACATCACAAGTTTTGTCAATTAGTTACAGGAAAATAATCACAAATTGCATCAATTGCTCATGGAAAAAAAAAATGTGAATTTCATCAATGATATCCATAAAAAATTGCAAATTTCATCAATTGGTCGCACAAAAAAAAATTATAATTTCATCAGTTTGTCATTGAAAAAAAATAGGAATTTCTTCAATCTGTTGGAGAAAAGAAACATTAACTTTTTCAATTGGTCATTGAAGAAATGGCCAATTTTGTCAATCAGTGGAGGCCAAAAACAACCCCGCAAATTTTGTCAATAGCGTTTAAAAAAAAAAAAAATATTTCAAAAACTTGTTGGAGGAAAAAATCTCATAATTAGTCAATCTGTCACAAAATTTCACACAATTATATCTGTTATGAATTTTTCACTCTATAGGGGTAACAAAATTTTAATTTGTTTTAAAAATTTATTACAATAAATCAAAGTGTAACTTTTAATATAACCTTTATTTCAATTATGTGTGTGTGGATAAGTGCAAATATTATAAGGGTTTGAAGGAATGAAGAATATTTGTAAAAACTATTAAAAAGTACAATTTGCAAAAAATCATATAAATCATATGACTCCTGAAGAATATTCAAAACTACTGAAATTTAACTATTTTATTCTTGATGTGGTCTTTACAATGTTGGCATCTATGTTATCTGGAAATATTACAAATTAAAAAAAAATTGTCACTAGTAGCACCTCTGATATGTAAAGAAAATACTGTGTGTCACAGAGAATGACAACTCTGCATATATTCTTTAATTTGTGAATTCATAGCTGGAAACAATGTCTGATATAACTTAAATATAGATTCCAAAATTTTCACATCAGAGTATTATTTAAAATTTACAATAGTTTAGTTCATAATAATAATAAAAAGATTCTTTCGCGTGGTCTATATACTGTAATTTCCAGAAGTGCTACAGTATTTATGTATTTTAAGTTTTCAAGCAATGTGGTGTTTATGTGCAGTTTAAAAATTTTTTGAAGAACCAATTAATGATTAGAATTACTTCACTAACCCCAAAATTCTAGATAGTAAAAAATAGAAATTTTCAGATTAGAGAGATTTCTAAATAATTTGTATGATAGTATTTTTTAACAAAGAGTCAAAAGCTATAATTTCACATTGTTTTTAAGTTTTAAAAATTGTGACTGACTACCAAAAAAATTCTCTAGTTAAGAAAAACAAATAAGAAAATAGTGCATTTTTGCATCATCAGCGGGGAATTGTTTAAAAGTATAGGGCTTTTTTTTTTGTCCTAAAAAAAAAAATGTTAGGGGGCAGGCTCAGTCTCAATCTTAGAGTGATTACTAACCAGAGGCTTTTTAAAATATAAAAAAGATCTTTTTTAATCTCCTTAGATTCACAAAAGTCCAGGGGGACGCGTCCTTCTCAGGAGAAAAAAAAAATAAAATCCTGGTTGAAAGTAAAATTATAAATACATGAAGCAAGTCTTATACCAGTATAACAATTGGAGTTTTTCATAATTTCATATGATCAAATAAATGTACAAATGTTAAAGAAACATATAGATATCAAATAATATATATAATAGCACTTACTTGGAAAAATTGCATCAAAATAATGAGAAAACATACTTATCCTCATACTCAAGCCATATCCAAGAAATATGTTTTAGTATAACAGAATCAGTTTTAACACCCTATCAAAGCAATTAACTAATTAAAAACTGTATATATTTGTGACATATCCACGAATATCTTTTTAGAAAAATAAAATGAGTTTTAAAACACCATTTTATTATCGCATTAAAGAAGTGGAATAATTGAAAAATACATTGATATGTTTTCATTTTTGAAATATCCAATTACTTCTATGAAATGCAGTCACAAACACAGAGTATTTTATACATATATTTTTTATAGTATATACATATATATTTAAACTGTTGTTGCAAAGTATCTTGTATAAGCAGGACAAGAGATGCACATATTCTTATGGTTAGTATACGACAACACCAATGTGCAATTGCAATGTCGTTAAGGCAATAGAGCAATGGCAATAGTAGTGTTTATCTATTCCCTTTTCGCTGGCGGCTGCACATGTGGATACAGAGAGAATTGTGGAAATAGGAATGAGGGAGAATGAAATGAAGTGATGTTAGGATGTATTTAGGGCAAATCTTCTAATTTTTCAATTTAGAAAAAATCTTCAATAGATCTGAGGGAATTTTGGGCAAGATGTGGGTGTAGATGACACGGCATCCAGACAGGTAGGGCTTCTATATTTATAGTAGTCCTACAGGCAGGGTCTGATAAACTCAATGTGGGGCCCGGAGCAATAGCTCAACTCACTTTCTTAAAACAGGCTTCTTCTGTTACAACATTTATGTATTATAAACATGTCATAAAACTGCTTTATCTGTATGAGTTTAAAATTAATATGAGTATTTTTTGTGAGTTTAAAATTTAAACCATGTGTTTGTGGAAGACAAAGTATTTTAAAGTTCCAGACACATGTAAATATGCATTAAAAAACTTGCAACGATATTTAATTCGCTATAGTAAAAATTGACCATTCATAAGTTATAATCCTTTTCCAGTTATTTAAATATGTTAAACCCTCTGATAATAAGAGAACAAAATATTTTTTTGTGTTTATTCTATGAATAAATTAACAGACTTTCAGAAAACTATTATGGTTAGGTAAAATATTCTGCACGTTTCTCTCTTTCTTTCATGATGCTATTTAGAGTGAGTAAAACACCAAGCTTAAGTGATTTGTTGAATGATGCATGTTTGATCGATGCAATATTCATTCATCTTGGCAGTGTTGCATTTAGGGGGTGCAGAGCATTGAAATGTCTCCCAGAAGATTCGAGATTTTATGCTTCTTAATGGTCAAAAATGCAATCCCCCTCCCCCTCCAATCTCCGGAGCTGTAGAAATCCTTTCCCGAGAAAAACGTCTGAATTCAACACTGTTTCTCGGAATTTTAGAGTTAACATTAAAATAAATTGTCGTTAGTCAAGATTACTACTAATTAGTTAGATGAATCAGAAAAATAATTTTTTCTATGAACTGTACAAAGAAAAAAATGTATTTTCAGAGAATGCACAAAATGCATTTTTAATCGGGCTTCCAGATTATATTGTAATTGTAAACCTACTTATTATAAAGTTGACGCTGGCACTACTACAGTTATTAGAAATAGAACCATGACTTTCCCCAAAAGGCTCACTCAATGCAATCTGCTGCCCTTTCAACCTCTACTAGCTGACCCGCCCAGCGTTGCCCGGACCATAATAATAACCTTAAATAAACCTCAAATTTGTATGATTTTATTTTTTTAACCAGATTTTGTATGAATTTTTATTTTTAAATGAAAAATTCATGAAAAAATATTGATATTTAGTGGTAAAAAGTGCTTGTAAGAAGACTTTTTCATATAAGATCATTTCAATTTTTTTTTTTAAGTTCTTGTTATCCAAACTCCTTGAAAATTTTATCAGTTACAAATATAACTGTTTTACAGCCCATGTAAAAATTTCTTGAAAAAAATATCATTATCTAGTTTAAATGTTTTCTTCTCGCTTTTATTTTTTTGTATTTAATTTTTTTTTTTTTTTTTTGGAACTACATGCAATTTTTTTTTAATTTAAATATTTTTAATACAAATATTTTTTATTTATAATGCAATTTTTAATTTGCAAAAATATTGTTGGGTGTTAAACTTTACTTAATTAAAATCATTCGAATAAAAAATACAAATCATATAACTTCTTTTCCTGAAAATATGACAGCAATTTAAATGAATTATAGCAAAAGTATCGCAGAAATCTTTCTGTCAGAAACGGGATTCGAACTCGCGCTCTATGCAGAAAGCCAGAGCTTAAACTAATGCCTTAGACCACTGGGCTATGCTAACCACATTCAAGTGTACCTTAAAACTGAATAGGTTTTAGATTTAATCTCACGCATGTGCAAAAACATCGAATTTGTGCTGAAAATTCAAATTTTAGCATGGCATTTTAATATATAGGATTGTTCCTTGTCTTCCTTATTATAAAGGCCTACAAAGGCAATATAAAATACTAAAAAATACTAACATGGCAAAAGTCTTACTTTTGGCAAGATATAACTAGTACTTTCGAAAAATATTTTGAATACTTAATTTTCTAAGAATGGAACCAATAAAAAATTTGTTTTAATTTGTTAGCTCCCGACTCATAGTAGAACATAGCTTAGAGAGTATTTTCATTCAGATTTAACAGATATTTTAACAAGAAAGAAAAAGCATGCATCATGCATAGATTATGAAACACTTTCCAGCACTTCCACCATTTAATAAGGTGAAAGAAGATACCTAAGTAAATAATTTAGAAAACACATAATCTATTTGAAAACCAGATTTCAGCAATTACCTTCCATAGCCAGAAAGATAATCTAATTATTTTGTGGAGCTCAGTATATGATCATAGTTTTGTATATATTATATTATATATATATATATATATATATATATATATATATAGTATGCTAAAATTTAGTTTATTTAGAAGATGCATAATACAGTTGAAAACTCAACTTCAGCAATTTCTGCCAATAGACACAAATGTACACTAATTATTTTGTATGGCACTGTATATTATCTACAGTTTTTTATACACGCCACATATTAAACTAAAATTTAATTCAGGTAAACAAAAAAAAGTGTAACACTACTAAAAACACACTTTCAGAAATTATCATACACAGGTGACAATATATCCAGTTCTTTGCAGAGCCCTGTATATAAATTTATTTATATTGTAAAAACGTATCTTACTATACTAAAAAATATAGTTTAGACAGAAAATACATAACTCAATTGAAAATCACCTTTAAGCAATTTGCGCCTATACACAGTAATGCTTACGAAATTGTTTGTGTAACCTCATAGAATTTATACACGTAGCAGTCAGTTTTGACACGTAGTAGCCAACAATTTAGTTAAACTTAAAAACACACTTCCAGCAATTATCGATAAGACTGTAACTGAAATTTTCATGTGTCCCTGTAAATGAACAACTGTTCTGCTGTGCAACTTATATTCTACACTAAGCATCTTTTACAGCACCTCAATGTTTTTTTTTCTAATTATTATAACATAAATTTCATTGTGTTTGAAATTATGTAACATAATTAAAATACACTGCTAAATTTAATTTTTCTGTAGACCATTATGTAACCAAATTATTTCCTGTGACCCTGTAAATGAATGATAAATGCTTTGCAGTCCATATTCTACAGAAATCCAATTTTAGTGCACCTCAGAAATGCATATCAATTTCAAATTTGTTCAAAATAGTTTAACATGAGTACAATACATTATAATACCTTGTAATAATATATTTCTTTTAAATGCTAAAAGGTGTAAATTAACAACATAATAAATACAACTTTTATTAGGTTGTTTGACATGTTTTGGCTCACTCCGAGCCATTTTAAATAAAATAATATAAATAATTAAAAAAAATAACAAAAAAATAAACAACGAAGTAAAAATAAAAGATAACGAGCATAATTTTAAAAAATGAAAATTACATGATAGCATTTTAAATAACGATGTCAAAGACCGTGCAATTATGGAATATTCTCATTTGTTTTTGATAATGGCTCGGAGTCAGCTTAAACATGTCAAACAACCTAATAAAAGTTATTTTACTGTGTATTTATTATGTTGTTAATTTACACCTTTTAGCATTTAAAAGAAATATAGTTTAACATCATTAAAATTTACTGCAAATAATTTTTCCTTGTAGACCATAATGTAATGGAATTATTTTGAGTGTCCCTGTAAACAAACTGTATGTCGCACACTTCATTTTCAATAATGAACATGTCCTCAATATATTAGTTACATGGCAACCTGACAATATTTATGAAAGTTAGAGCACAGGCTGACGACAGAAAGGAAAACGGAAGTCATAAACACTTTTCAACTATGTTGGAAAGGGTAAAACTCTGGAATATTTGGGGATTTCCGTGTGGATAAATTCAAAATAAGATAAACTCATTGAACATTTCTATGTTTTTGTGATTTTAGAATGATAAAAAAAGAATGCTTTAATAATGTAACCAAAAAAAAAAATTTTTCGAGAAATATCTTTCATAATTATACACTTTTTGTTTTTTCCAAACATCATGTTTCAATTTTGGCTGTGTGATAGGTCCGTACCGTAATATATTTGTGAATTTGCTAAATTTTTTTTAAACATTATTAGCATTATATTTAAAAGACATAAAAAAAAATATTGTAAAAGGTTACACTTGTCTCTAAAAGCTTGTTCAATATACAGTTGAGTCTCTCTATAACGAATTTCTCTATATAGCAAAGTTTTAATAGGAACAGTCTCTTTTCCCCTGATTACATTAAAAATAGTCTCTATATAGTGAAATATCCATCTCCATATAACGAAATTTTTCTTCACCTGTTCAGAAAAAGCTTCAAAACCACTTTGAATTAATTTTCCTTCACCGATTCTTGGTTTATTTCTCAAAGCTGAGTACCTGTATCTCATTCTTTATGTACAGCAAAGGCATTCATCATCCCCTCCCCCCCCCCCCTCCTCGATCTCATAGGATTTTTACTATTGCTGTAAAATAAAAGTTTACTTGCAGTTTTGAAACTGTTTAAATAATTAAAAAATACAATATGACAAGAGGCTACTTTTATTCAAAATTATTTTTTCGAATAAAATTGCATAAAAGTTACATTTTTAGAAAAATTGTTCAAAAAAATTGTTTGCTTGAGATGAGTTACATTAAAAAAATGTATAGATTTTAAGATAACTTCAGTGGAAATTAGGTTAACAGCCGAATATCTCAATCTATTACAGTAAATAAACAAAAGAGATTCATTTATCATGAGTTATAGAAATATTAAACCATGGAGGTATAATCATTCGCAAAGCAAGATCTGCATGGTGAATTTTGCAGTGCTGTCTGGTGTCGAAAAAAAAATTCACGTCTGCAAACGTGGCATACTTAATAATTAAAAAAAATCCCTGACGGCTTGGCTTACAGGCACAGGTAGATTTCGAAGACGCAGACCGTGGGGCACCTGTTTGTTGGGAATTGTGGAAGAAATGACCTTTTTGCCATGATGCCGCAGTTGGGACTGCCCACTTTGAAATCTAACTTGTTTGCAGGTGAAGCCGACAGGGATATTTTTGTTTTAATTTTTTTTTTGCTAAAAGGGTTGGTCCTATAAAAAACTTGTCAATATAAAAGTTTTAGCTAATATTAAGAGGATTTATAATAAATTTAAGCAGATTTGATATCTTGTGAATTGATGAAGTTAAGAATTTTTTTCTTCTAAAACCCCCCTTTTTGGGCCATTTTTAATGATATCAAACATCTGTCCTACATAAATTTTCGGCCCTTTTCTTAGAAGTAATAACTTTAAATGGATTCGATACGTATCATAATTAAGAAGTTATGGGGGTTTTTTCTGTTTTCACAAAAAGCCCTCCCATTTCCCCCCTCCCCCAGTTCGATTTTGCTCATTAACAAACTTGACCGGGATTTTATGCCGCTTGATTTTATGTATCAGTTTGGAAGAGATTTGTGCAGAATTATTAAAGTTATCGTGTCCATAAAAAAGTGACATAGATAGATAGATAAAGTTTTGAACAGGGGGTTGTTCTGGGAGTCATGATCAGTGTAGATCTGCAAAATTTTTTCAAAAATTCCAACTTAGGGGAGAATGTAATAGGTAGTATTTCTTACGAAATCTACCTAAAAGGCATGCTCATTTCGCTCATAACAGACGATATAATTCATTTCACTGAAATAATAACAACTAGTTGCACCCAACGAAATTCGACGCTACAGGATATATTACTGTAAAATCCTGAAAGCCCCCTCCCACTTTTAAGCAATTTTGATTTTCTCCTCCATTCTCAAATATGCACTGTAAGAAAATTCCGTAATGTAACGCTTTATTCCCAGAAATGTTCCGGGTTTTCACAGGTATCTATCAGATTCCTGGGAAAAACAAGTTTTTTTGCAAATAGTTTCCTGAATTAAGTATTTTTGCGGGGTAGCGTCGCTGTTCTTAGCTTTGTTCGCTCTGCCATCTTTTCTTCCCGAGTTCAATTCTGTGCTAACTTGGATTTAGCTTTGATCCTGTATCTGTGCCTGTCCTGTACTGTACCTGAACGGATAGTTACAGATCGGTAAGTATATTAATTTTCATTCTAGTAAAATAATTTATGTAATACTGTAAAAGCACTTATTTTCGCGAGGCTTTAATTTTCGCGAGCCCGTTGTAATCGCGAAAATTTAAGCCTCGCGAAATACTTTTTTTTTTTCGCTTCGAATAATAAAAAATCAGAAATTTTTCACTTATCCAAAATTTAATGATTACAGTTACTTAAATAAGAAATAAGTACAAAAATTTCTTGAATACTTACAACTATTTCTTGAATACTATACAACTATTTCTTAAATAAAAACAATACAACTAGTAGAATGCAGCTCATTATACCAGTTTCTTTGAAGTCATTCAAAATTCTCATGTTTGGCTTCAACACTGTTAAATGTGCGCACAAGCCAAGAAGCGTGAATCGGTTTTAGTCGCGATATTCGTAGGTCCAGATTCTTTTTTCTCTAGAAATTTAAACTCATTAGAATACCACTCAATAAACTCATTCTTGAGTAAACGCTTGAACTCGCCGTTTATAGTTAAGCTGGAGATCCCCTGTGAAGGAAGCGGGCACAAAAACTGGAATAATATTCCTCTTCTTTAGTTCAGCCAGAAAAAGAAAATCTTGGTGTGCCTTAAAAAAATCGAACAATGTTACACCAGGTTGTTCTGGAACTAGCCCGAGATGCTCTCTCTGCTTGTCGCAATAAGGTACAAGAATATTCTCGATGTATCGAATCATTGTATCAGTATTGCTCCAGTGCGAATCGATGTGCCACACATCCCAGTCGCGGGAAATATAAACTTTGGATTACAATTTGTTGTTTTTCCAGCGTACAACAATTGTGGTAGAAGTAGGTTTCCAGAAAGGGAACATGCTGACAAAAGAATCATCTATCTGTTATCTTCCATGCCGATTATGGACACTTGTTTTGAACCACTTTCTTCCAATGATTATTCAGATGTAGGCACAAACTTTGCGTTTGTCAAATTTCTTAAAATGCCTTATGCAAAAGGGGTTATAACTATTTAGGCAGTTTCGGGAATTTTCAACATTCGGTTCTGTTCATATAAAATTCGCGAAATCACCGATATCTTCATTTTCGCGAAAATAAGTGCTTTTACAGTACACTACATTGCCAAAGGTGATTGGTCACTTGCGATTTTAGACGTTTTGTTAACTATCTAGAAAAATACATGAGGAATTAACCTGAAACTGCAGGTGTGTAAACAGTATAGTATAGCTTATATATTTCCGTGAATATTTTTTTCCGAAACCCCATTAGGGGACTGTCAACAAATTGAAAAAGAACGAATATCTTTTGGATTACCCTGTAAAACCTAATGTAGCAAAAGTGTTCAAACTTGAGATTATTAATAAGTGGTTTATTGTAATATACTGTGTTAATTTTTATGAAGATAGCATGTATACTCGAAGAGAAATTAAGGTTTTTATAAAAACCGACTCAAATTTCACCAAGTTTTTTGCTTATAATTTGCAGAATTCTTAATATAAAAAAAAGTTATTTTGAGAAAATATGTCAAACAACATTGTACATAATACTCTGCAATCGGAATTAAAAAATAATAAAAATTGGATGAAAAATGAGCAGGGTTACTAAAAAATGTTTCACTGTGCATGCGCGAATGCAATCAAAATGTAATATGCATAATGTATTAGCTAAGTATATAGAGCAACTTTTGTGAAACTCTCAAAATCATAGCTTGAAAATTATCGTCGATAGAATAAGCTCGAAATCCGTTGTTCCCAAAAAGAAGCAAAAATATGAGGGGTTGTATCAAATATCTGTTGATTAGTGCCAAGATAGTGTACACAATATTGCACGTACTACTATATCAGTACAAAAACCGTTAACGGGATAAAAGTTGTGACGCAGCACTTTCTTTTGGCTCTAAGAATTTTACATATGGGTCTTAAAAGTAATGATATCAAATTTGAGTGACGCTATGTTAATAATTTTTTTAAAATCATTTTCTTTTAAGTTTTATTTATATTCACAGGTGCAATTATTATCTTAACATGAAAATATATATAAAGTTTATTCGCTGATGCTTTTTCATTCAGATCTCTCAGGAATTCAAAATATGCGCTTTAAAAGAAATGATATCAAAATTTGAGTGACACCTTGACGTGAATTTAATAGGATTGTTTTAAAATTCAATTTAAATTATTTTTCGCTTGTCTTCTAAAGTATATTTACACATACAAACAATACTTTTAACTTTTCAATACACTGTTAAATATATTACTTTCACTGAGCCTATATTATGTATTGAAATGTATTTATTTCAATAAATTGATTTATCTTTTGTGCCACGCTATCCAAAATCATAAGTAAAATTTATGTAAATGATTATTTTGCGTCATAGTATCCAAACAAAGGAAAATATATGCAAGTGGATAATATGACGCAAAATAATCATTTACATAAATTTTACTTATGATTTTGGATAGCGTGGCACAAAAGATAAATCAATTTATTGAAATGAATACATTTCAATACATAATATAGGCTCAGTGAAAGTAACATATTTAACAGTGTATTGTAAAGTTAAAAGTATTGTTTGTATGTGTAAATATACTTTAGAAGACAAACGAAAAATAATTTAAATTGAATTTTAAAACAATCCTATTAAATTCACGTCAAGGTGTCACTCAAATTTTGATATAATTTCTTTTAAAGCCCATATTCTGAATTCCTGAGAGATCTGAATGAAAACGCATCAGCGAATAAACTTTATATATATTTTCATGTTAAGATAATAATTGCACCTGTAAATATAAATAAAACTAAAAAGAAAATTATTTTAAAAAAATTATTAACATAGCGTCACTCAAATTTGATATCATTACTTTTAAGACCCATATTTAAAATTCTTAGAACCAAAAGAAAGTGCTGAGTCACAACTTTTAACTCGTTAAGGGTTTTGTACTGATATCATTACTTTTGTGAGGTTATTGATGAAAATTTCATTCAGTCGAAATTAAGCATAGGGTATAAATTTATAAGAATAAAACTTAGTGGCTTCGCTCGCTAGCGGGCCTTCAATTTATCTTTTCACAAATTCAAAAAATGAATCCACCCTTTCCGGGGAAAAAAAGGATGGGGGGGTGCAACAGATAAATTAACTGAATAAAATGGATAGCCTTTGTGCGTCTTTTTGGAATTATATATACAGTGGTGGTCAAAAGTGTGGACATTTTTTGAAAGTTTCATGTTTTTCACATTTGTGTGCTTGTAGAATATATTAATTTTCACTTAAATACAAACATTTATATATCAAATTGAAGGTAATTTAATGTAGAATTTAGTAATAAAAACAGTATTACAATATCTGTATTACAAAAAAAGTTATGCAACTAATAGTAAGATCTATCTTAGATTTGCATTTTTTTAAAGTGATACTTACACAATCAATACTTAGTAGGATAACCCTTATTTTTTAAGACAGCTTCACAGCGTCTTTTCATCGAGTGAACGAGTGTTTGGAGTTCATCGTTCGTAATCACATGGTGCCAAGAATCAATTATAGCTTCAATAAGTTGTCTTTTATTGGATGGACGTTTTTTTCGTACAAGAATTTTGAAACGTCGCCACAAATTTTCAATTGGATTGAGATCAGGGTTGTTTCCTGGCCATGGTAATATATCTATGCTTTTATTTTGAAACCATGCTTTGCATACTTTTGCTGTGTGGCATGGAGCTGAATCCTGCTGAAATATAAATGGTGCGCTATTGGGGAAGAGATCCCTGATGGAAGGTATCAATTTTGGTTCCAGGATAGTTTCGATGTATTTTTTGGCATTCAGGATGCCATGAATCACATGAATTCGGCCCACACCATCTGCAGACATGCATGCCCAAATAATAACATTTGTTGGTTTTTTTTGTAGTTGCTTCAATGCAATCAGGATGAAGTGCTTCTCCTACTCTACGTCTCACGTATTTTCTACCATCACTACCAAAGAGCGATATTTTACTCTGATCGCTCCAGATTACTTGCTTCCATTGATTTTCTGACCATTTAATGTGTTCTTTTGCTCACTTAACTCGATTTTCGCATTGCTTTTGATTTAAATATGGTTTTTTCCTTGGAATTCTAGCTTGTAGTCCAAATTCTGATAACCTTCTTCTTATTGTTCTTGAACTTACTGCAATACCTGCTGCATTCATTTCACATCTAATAGCATCTGATGACATTTTTCTATCTTGAAGGCATAGCCGTTTAATTTTTCTATCGGCAGTAGCACTTGCGCATTTTTTTTTGGCCTGATTTGGCCTTATTTTCCACTGATTTCGTTTTTTCATAACGTAAACAGAACTTTCGTACACCAGAACAAGTCACTGAACCACCAACTTGTCTTGCAATTTCAGCATAAGAGAGGCCATTTTCTCTCAATATGACAATTCGGCTTCTTTTTGTAGATGTCCAATTAGTTCTTCTTGTTAATGACATTGTTTAAAATTAGTTTAATTAAAAAAAGGACTTTAAATATTCAAAAATCCCTGACGGCTCGGCCTACAGGCACAGGTAGATTTCGAAGACGCAGAACGTGGGGTGCCTGTTTGTCGGGAATTGCGGAAGAAATGACCTTTTTGCGATCATGCTGCAGTTGGAACCGCTTACTTCGAAACAAAACTTGTTTGCAGGCGGAGCCAGCAAGGATTTTTTTTTTTTTTTGCTATAAGAGTTGGTCCTATAAAAAACATGTCAATATAAAAGTTTTAGATAATATTAAGAGGATTTATAATATATTTAAGCGGATTTGAAATATTGGGAATTGACGAAGTTATGAATTTTTTTCTTCTAAAACCCCCCTTCCCTCCCCCCTTAAGGCAATTTTTAATTATATCAAAAATCTGTCATACATAAGTTTTTGGCCCTGTTCCTAGAAGTAATAATAACTTCAAACGGATGCGATACGTATCATAATTAAGAAATTATGGGTTTTTTTTCTGTTTTTACAAAAAGCCCCCCCCCCCCTGGTTTGATTTTGCCCATTAACGAACTTGACCGAGATTTTATGTCCCTTGATTTTATGTATCAGTTTCGAAAAGATGCGGGAGTTGGAACCGCCAACTTCGAAAAATAACTTGTTTGCAGGCGGCCGGCAGGGATTTGTTTTGTTTTTAATTTTTTTTTGCTATAACGGTTGGTCCTATAAAAACTTGTCAATATAAAAGTTTTAGATAATACTAAGTGGATTAATAATAAATTTACGCGGATTTGATATCTTGTGAATTGACGAAACTATGATTTTTTTTCTCCTAAAACCCCCCTTTCCCCCCCCCTTGGGGCCATTTTTAATTATATCAAAAATCTGTCATACATACATTTTCGGCCCTTTTCCTATAAGTAATAATAACTTTAAACGGATTCGATACGTATAATAATAAAGAAATTATGAGGATTTTTCTGTTTTCACAAAAAGCCCCCCCATTTCCCCCCCCCCTGGGTTCGATTTTGCCCATTAACGAACTTGACCGAGATTTTATGACCCTTGATTTTATGTATCAGTTTCGAAAAGATGCGGGAGTTGGAACCGCCTACTTCGAAAAATAACTTGTTTGCAGGCGGAGCCGGCAGGGATTTGTTTTGTTTTTAATTTTTTTTTGCTATAACGGTTGGTCCTATAAAAAACTTGTCAATATAAAAGTTTTAGATAATACTAAGAGGATTAATAATAAATTTACGCGGATTTGATATCTTCTGAATTGACGAAGCTATGATTTTTTTTCTTCTAAACCCCCCCGTTGGGGCCATTTTTAATTATATCAAAAATCTGTCATACATACATTTTCGGCCCTTTTCCTAGAAGTAATAATAACTTTAAACGGATTCGATACGTATAATAATAAAGAAATTATGAGGATTTTTCTGTTTTCACAAAAAGCCCCCCCATTTCCCCCCCCCCCCCCCTTGGTTCGATTTTGCCCATTAACGAACTTGACCGAGATTTTATGACCCTTGATTTTATGTATCAGTTTGGAAGAGATTTATGCAGAATTTTTCCAGTTATCGTGTTCAGAAAAAAGTGACATAGATAGATAGATAGATAGATAGATAGATAGATAGATAGATAAACTTTTGAACTGGGGGTGGTTTTGGGTTCTGGGAGTCATGATCGGCGTAGATCTGCAAAAATTTTTCAAAATTTCCAACTTAGGTGAGAATGTAATAGGTAGTATTTCTTACGAAATCTACCTAAAACAGCAATACTCTATTTAATTGTACTAGTATGCATCATTCCGCAAAATATTTCCACAACAATAACTCTTTTACCATCCAAATAACCTAAACTATAGTTACAGACATTTGATTGGTCCTCAGAACAGTGTTTGTGATTGGCTAGTTACGCTTTTATTACAAAACACGTCCTTATTCCAAACAATTTATCTTTGTTTGTTCTACTAAAATGAGCATAACTTTTTTTGTAATACAGATATTGTAATACTGTTTTTATTATTAAATTTTACATTCAATTACCTTCAATTTGATATATAAACGTTTGTATTTAAGTGAAAATTAATATATTCTACAAGCACACAAATTTAAAAAACATGAAATTTTCAAAAAATGTCCAAACTTTTGGCCACCACTGTATATACATATAGGTTTTTTTTTTTTTTTTTAAATCTAAGATGAATGTTGTGATTTTTAAATGTTTTTATCCGAGTAATTCTTGAAATTATATTTTTAACTCACAGGCTACCTATGGTGGAGTTATCGTGGGAAGTAAGTTCAGGGGGTTGAGTATTGAGAATCCATTAAAGACCTGAAGGATTTTTCTGGAGTAAAAGAATTTTGATGAAACAAGAAGATATAGTGGCAACAAACCTCAGAATACGTTTCCTGGGTATTGAACCGGAGTGTAGTTTTCCCTTTTTAATATGTTGAAGAAAATCACATCATTAGAGTTAAACATGTCACAATTCACAGTCTTCCCTAGCAGTGAGATTTTCACCAATCAAAGTTTCAGATTTTTAAGTGAATCTGATGAATATCAATGAGGTGACATTTTAAATTTAAAGTCAGGGGTGAAGCACACGAAAGTAATCCAAAGAATACTTCAGAAATGCTGTTGAACGGGTCCGACCATGTTCATGTAATCCAAAGAGTTTTAAGAACATCAAGGGGATTTTTCTTTATAAAACCAAAGGGGCCAAAACATTTTTAGATGTTTAGGAGATGAAGTTCAGAGGCGAAGAGTCGTATCCGATATGAAAGCGGGTGCTAGAATAAAACACACCAAGCGATTTACATTTTGAGCCAAGAGAAATGTATTTTTTTTTTTGTGGGGGAAATGTAACCGTTACATATACACATATCAACTTCTTAACTGACGTCAGTGGAAGGGAAAACTCTTTTGGCGAAGAGTGCACTTTGGCTAAAAGAGAGTGATTAAGAATCTTACCGTTAATATTGTTTTGGGAACAGGGTAAAAGATAATTTTAGAAGAATGTAGTAAAGGTGCCACCGATAAGAAGCATCAGGCATCTGAATGCAATATGAAAGTCAAAACTGACCATGAGAAAGGAAACATTTTATGCCTTGTATAATTTCATTTCCTTTGATATGTGGTAGACCGAATAAGTACGTTAATGATAATTTAAAAACAATATGCATGATTTTGACTAAAAGTCTTTCGTTGAAAGAGAAAGATAAAAAGGTGCACGCTTTAACAGCCGGGAATGTATATGAATTACGATAATGCAGAAAGTGGAAAATATATTTGATAAAATACTTAAAATATAGGTTTCTTCAATTTTTGAAACGAATATATATGATATCTTTACCATACTATCAAAGCCTAAGAGATAATGTGCGCCGGTTCTGTATGTACGTATGTGTAAGTATGTACGTAATGCGATAACTCTTGATAGACATATGCGTTTTGCTTCACATTTTGGTTATAGGTTTATAGTGATAATACTTCCCTGATTAGTTTTGGGAGTTCATTGATTAATTATAAAGGGGAGGGTGGGGTACTAATCCCCCCCTTAATTTATATAAATGGGTTTTTTATGCAGAATTATCCGATTTGATTCAAATTTTGTTTATAGGGACATTGGGATAAGGCGCTTCCCTCATTAATTATGAGGGTATATTGAATACGTATAAAGGGGGAGAATGGGGGGGGGGACTAATCCTCCCCTTAATTTGGATAAATGTGTTTTTCATGCCAAATTAAACGATTTGATTAAAATTTTGTTTATAGGTTCATTGTTATAAGGCGCTTCCCTGATTAGTTTTGGGGAATCATTGGTTAAGTATAAAGGGGGAACGGAGTGGTTAATCCCCCCTTAATTTAGATAAATGGGTTTTTCATGCAGAATTACCCAATTTGCTTCAAATTTTGTATATAGATTCATTGTGGTAAGACGCTTCCCTGATTAGTTTTGGGGGTTCATTGGTTAAGTATAAAGGGGGGAAACGGCAGGCCAATCCCCCCCCTCTTGATTTATTGTCGATCTCTTTATTTTTCGAGGGGTATTATTCTTTGAAATAAGAGTATAATATACAATTAGTGTGAATAGCCTGTGAGCTCAATGCCATCAGTTTAACTGGGCACTTTTTTTTTTTTTTTTTGTCTTTGTTAAATAAATGTTTGTTTCTTAAATAAAGATATATAATTTTTCTTATGTGATCTTTATTTAAATATACACACATAGGCACAAAAGTTTTTTAATTTATCAAAATATCTTGATCATATGCAATAAATATATAGACAATCAAGTTATGTTTTGATCAAAAAAAAGAAAACTATATTTCAAATAGGAAGTTATTGATAACAAGTCTTAAATGTAGAAAATGATTCATATTATACATGTGTATTAATTTACAGAAAAAGCTAGTTGTATTTGTATTTATATTACATTTAATATAAGAATAAAATTACAATACTCCAGCAATATATGAAACCCTATTTCTCTTTTCCAGGGTCCCCTTTCCTTTATTGTCACAAAAATTTGAGCATTTTCAATGTCTCAAAGTATAGATGGGAGTATGTAAATAAATATTTAGATAAATATATTTATTATTATCCTACTCTATTAGTATAAAATATTAGCTCTAACTGAAAATTACATGCTAAATTTGGGGACCGAGGGTCCAATTAGCGTGCAATGACCCAATTGTTACAAGTTTCAAATTTATTTTACATTTGCAGTAGGCATATATATATATTTTAAATCTAGCTACTGTCTTATGCTCTTTAAATAGTTTGAGTACAATAAAATTAATGCTAATAAAATTTACCTTATTCCAATTACTTGCTTTGAATAGGAATTGATATTTTTTGCTCATTTTAAATAATACAGCTGGGAAACAGAATATATATATATATAATAATAATAATTTTTAGTTATTTACAGTTTGTAAAATTTATTATGAATATTTAACGAATTCTTAAACTGAAAGTCCTGGTTTTCATATTTTATTTATTTAAAAAAATAAATAAAAGCATATAAAATCATTGCATCATTTGTTTTAATTAGAAAAAAAAAAAAAGTTATTCTATAAAATATTTACGAGAATTACGTGATAAATCCCGGATATCAAAGTACAATAAAATTTAAAAGAAAAAAAAAGATGTATCTGAGTTCCAGGCTTGTTTTGAATAAGAATGAATATTTTTTGTTCCTTTTTAATAATACAGTGGGGGAAAAAATATATACTATATATTATTTACAATTTGTAAAATTTAATATAAATATTTTACAAACTCTTAAAATAGTTAGTTTTCTGTTCTGTTAATTAAAAAACTCGTAAAAAAACATAACAGAATTTCTTTTTAAATACAGCTCAAGAAAAAAAAAAAAGTTTTCGATTTGCTGAACTTCAATTACTGACAATAGATGGCGCTCCGGCCAGTACACGAGATTTCGCGCATTACCAAACTAGGTATTCTATTACCATGCTGCGTAGGAAAAGGCGTAAAAAGTGCTATGCGTTTCTACATCAATAGGCTTAAGAAAATAGTCCCATTTTTAAACCATATTTAAAAAACTAGAGTTTTCCTATTTAAGCGGATCGGGGGATTCGCTTTAGCAACAACAGATTAATATCATATATTAATTTTTAAAAAATCGTCCGATCGGATTTCGAGAAAAGCGTTTTACGACATGACAACATTACATGCAGAAAGAAAAACTTCCCATTTTACTTAAAAATGGGTTTCCAGATCTTAAAATCTACTGCATGTAGAAATATATAAATTTCAGGATAGAGTTAGACTGGAGATATAAGACAGCTGTCAAAAAATCAAAACGATATGCCTCATATTTGCTGAGATATTAAATGTCGGCATTTTGCTTTTCGTTTGAACTCAAACTAGGTGTATATATAGAGTGACGGTAATCTTCGGTTTTGGGCTTTCGATTTTTGGTTTTTGCTGCGTCACTCGAGAAACTACTGTCTCTCATGATTTGGATATGATTCCTCATCTCTTTGCTTCCTTTTGGGAACAACGGATTTCGAGCTTCTTCTATCGACGATAATTTTCAGAATTTTCAAGCTATGATTTTGACACTTTCACAAAAGTTGCTCTATATACTTAGCTAATACATTATACATATTATATTTTGATTGCATTCGCGCATGCACAGTAAAACATTTTTTAGTAAACCTGCTCATTTTTCATCCAATTTTTATTATTTTTTAATTCCGATTGCAGAGTATTATGTACAATGTTGTTTGACATATTTTCTCAAAATAACTTTTTTTTATATTAAGAACTCTGCAAATTATAAGCAAAAAACTTGGCGAAATTTGAGTCGGTTTTTATAAAAACTTTAATTTCTCTTCGAATATTCATGCTATCCTCATAAAAATTAACACAGTATATTACAATAAACCACTTATTAATAATCTCGAGTTTGAACAATTTTGCTACATTAGTTTTTACAGGGTAATCCAAAAGATATTCGTTCTTTTTCAATTTGTTGACAGTCCCCTATGGGGTTTCGGGAAAAATATTCACGGAAATATATAAGCTATACTATACTGTTTACACACCTGCAGTTTCAGGATAATTCCTTATGTATTTTTCTAGATAGTTAACAAAACGTCTAAAATCGCAAGTGACCAATCACCTTTGGCAATATAGTGTATTTGAGTATTAGGGTGCAACATTTTTTTTATGCATATCGTATTTGTGTTGCTATCTGGTGTTCTGAATATAGTTACAGTTCATGACATAAACATACATAAATAAACGTATACATACCAGATGTTTATTTTTTTTAATATTTTCTTTCATGACTGAACAGCTATCATAGTTTCTTGGTGGTTTATTACTACTTTAAACAGGTTGTTGTTGTAGGTTCATGCTGGGAGCAGACATTTTGCAGGTATTTTTATTTTGAAAAGAGAAAATTTTATCTAATTTTAAGTCCGGCAAAAAAACAATACTTTAAGGAAATAAACCTGATATATTATTACCATATAACATTAACTTTTGTCAAAGTCTGTGGTTGGATAACACTTAAATTCTATTTTTTTTTTCATGGATATTCGGTAAATCATGGAAAGTTGCTTTCTTAATTTTGTAGATATTCCACAGGTGATCAAATTTTAAGAATTTTTTTTCTCGTATTGTTGCACCAGAAATTTTAATTTTTTGTTTTATATATTTGATTTCAAATGGGAATCTGCTGTGCAAATGTCAATGTTATTTGCTTCTAAATCATTATCTAAACATCTTTTAACCCTTTAATGAAAAGAAGTTTGAACACTAAAAATCTAAAGTACTTGAGATTTATCTAACAAATGGCCTCTTTTATCATAATTATGTACAGAGTTGCTCATGAAGTAATATTAAAGTGCAAAGATGTATCTGTTTCATTGGTAACATTGTCGCAGATATTGTAGCTAATCTCAAGAGTATGCTTGATGAATTAAAAACGATGCGATCTGACTGAGATCAAAAACAAAAAAGAAAAATTATTTTCTTCAGAATAAATTCACTAGTAGTTTTATAGCTTTAATCATGAGATTCCTAGCTACAGCAGATCATTTTATGTCATATATTATGTCATTACATTTATGTCATATATTTAAAGTAAATTGTATTAACCAATGCACACTCTAAAAAAGAAACGTGTAAATTAGCCAATTTTACATGTATGTATGTATAAATTTCTAAAAAATACACGTCATAAAAATTACACATTTTTTGCAAAAATTTACATATTTTTATGTGTATTTTGCTTATTAAACTATGTGTGTAATTTGTCATCACTTGAAAAACTCAGACAGATGTGTAAATATAGAAAAATGCCTGGATTTACATGAGTAATTAAGAAACTGTATATTTAGTAAACTTAACATAAAATAATAACAACAGAATTATTTCACTATACATCTGCAAATGTTATCTTGAAGACTGAAAAAACAAAAGATACCTACAATATTCAGTGATGGGTGAAAGCATTTCTTTTTTGTTGATTTAAAAATGACAGGAAGTTGTCCAAATGCTCATACAAGGCTTTGTCTCATATTTATAATATGGTACCTTCTAATCGTCTGCGCTGAGTGTGATCAGGATAATTTGAAAAGCTATTTCATTAGAAGAGAATATCCATATAATGTTGCAAGTAGGTGGATTAAAGTTTTGCTTACGTTTATCTTCAAATTTTAAAGAACACTACCAGGAGATTTATAATGGCATCTGCGTAGTTAAATAATAAATTTCCCTATCTGAAATATTTATCTCGAAAAGTTTCACTGGATATTACACATTAATATGATAACATTACCCAGTTCCTAAAAATATATAAAGGAACACATGAAGAATTTATTATACAATAAAAATTAGGAATTTTGGATCGAAAATGTAAGTAAGTACAATATTTTATAATATTAATTTGAATCTGTGTTTAAGAGTTACAAATTATCTGTAGTAAAAAAAGAAAAATATATGTAATATAATAAATTCATAATACAAAATAGTAAATTCTGATTAAGTTGCTTTTAGAACTTAATATATTTTAAAATATAATTCCTAGTTAAGATTTTGTGTAATTCTGTAGATTTCGTTTACAGATATTTCATTTTCATAATATTATGTGCATTTAAAGAAGATTTGTACAAAATTAAAAATAATAAGACAGTCGAACCTCCATATATCGAAGTAGCAAATTTCTGGAAAAAAATTCGATATATAGAAATTTCGATATATAGAAGCGATCTGAGTTTTATAATAATTACTCCTAAAACATTCAAATTAAAGCTAATTTTTGTATACGGAACTCCATTTGTAATGCGAATTGCATTAAATGAAAGTTAATAATGAAAAAAATGAATTAGTATGAAAGGTTTATTGAGTACTACATACCTTTTATAAAAACAATAATCCAGACAGTGGTTACAATGTCACAGTTACATTCTGTTAAAAAAACTACAAATATCTTACTGAACAGCCACTCTTGCGGAAAGTTCATCAAAGAAATGTTCGCATTTATTTAGTCCACTAAAAACTTCATGAGAAACATTTTCCGCAAATTGAAGTCCACGACGTATTGTTTCAAACGCCTCTTGCATTTCTTTTTTCGATGGCTTGGAAATGTTTTCAGATTCATTTACTTCATCTGGTTCTTCGATTTCTGTTTCAGATTCATGAAACGAATGTCTTCGTCTGTAGGATAATCAGCAATAATTAACTTATCATCGACTGTCAGAAAGATGTTAAGAAGAATACCGTCTATAATGTGACTTTGGGAACACATATTTTCCCAAGACTGTTGAATTTGCAGGAACACGTCCTCTTCTTCGATTTCGGGTAATACACTGAACCCAGCTTTTGCGAAATAGTTTTTTATTGTAGATTCAGAAACATCATTTTCCCAAACTTTGGCTAATTCTGTCACACATATGCTCAGATCAATCACCTTCTGTAAAGGTTTTTCATTTTCAAATGTCCAGATAAGTCGTTGGAGAATGCGTTTTCTGTAATGAAGTTTCAGGTTTTTTATTACACCCTGGTCCATTGGTTGCAATTTTGAAGTGGTGTTCGGGGGAAGAAAATCAAATCGACATTTGATGATTTTGAAGACACATTACGATGAGCCGAGCAATTGTCTACAAGTAAAGCAATTTTTCTATTTTGATCACTCATTTTTCTATCCAATTTCAAAATCCACTTTTCAAAAATTACACCTGTCATCCACGAGTTTCTATTGGAACAATAGTCAACCTCTAAAGATGTTACAGTTTTGAATACTCTAGAGTTCTTACTTTTACCTACTACCAATAATCGAAGTTTTTCTTTGCCACTCATGTTAGCGCCAACCAGTACTGTTATTCTGTTCTTGCCTCCATGACAATCATCGTCTTTGAAAGTCAGAGTTTTGTTGGGTAAACACTTATAAAAGAGTCCCATTTCATCAGCATTAAAAATATCATCGGGCTGATAATCTTTTAGAATTTTTTTCAAATTGTTGCTTTTCCAGTCATCACAGACTGCTTCAGATACACTTTTACTTTCTCTGGAAATAACCTTTTCCTTGATGTCCTGCCTTTTCTTAAATTTGTCAAGCCACCCGGAACTTGCTTGAAATTCATCACATCCAAAATATTTAGCATACTCCAATGCCTTCTCTTTTATGAGAGGACCAGAGATCGGCAAGTTTTTGGTCTTGAACACTCTTTATCCATTTTAAAATGACCTCGTCCACTGTATCGTAAGTGCATGTTTTCGAACCTTTTCTGTTAGGTTCAATACATTCATAGGATTTCATTATGGCATTCCATTTTTTTTATAATAGTCGACAATGTGCTTGCGAGAATACCAAATTTAGAAGAAATGTCTTTTTTGCGCATTCCGCTATCTACATCCTTCAGCAATTCAACTTTATGCACAACACTAAGGGATTTTCTTTTTGACATTGTGATCGAGAGAAAAAGGTAAAAGTTCAAAATGAATTTATAAAACACTACTTAAATTTTCACTGAAACTAAGCAGACTTAGGAGCGAGGGCCAACCATCAGACAAAAGGGAATGCTAGAAACTGGTTTCACCACAGAGACCCAGATTTGGTAACCTTTTCTTGAAGCATGACAGAGGGCAGAGATGCGCGCCAAACTGGCTTTTCTCCCAGCAAAAGCTCCTCGGAATCTCTCGCCGGATCATGAGTTGACCCAGAATGAAATCCGAAATTGCCAATAAAGCGATCACTGCCAAAAAAGACATCTTTTGACGATGAAAGATCGAAAACATGTTGGATTCAAGTTCTGGCTGAAAGAACAATGGGGTTCACATTTCACTACAGGACAGGTCGCAACCGAAATTCGAAAACGAGTTGGGGGAACAACAACCTGTTTGTCCACTCCTCATCCCCAGCTGGAATGTGGGGTTCGTAGTGACCTTCAATAAACTTCCTTTATCCCCTGAACTTCATTTATCGTGAGACAACAGGTCTAAAGTGGAATAAAATCTTTCAATATGTCTTGAAAATAGTTTCGATGTATAGAGGTTTTTTCGATATACAGAAACAGTTTTTCTATGTAATGAACATGGAGATTTTCTAAAAGTTCGATATATAGAAAATTTTGATATCTGGAAGTTCGATATATGGAGGTTCGACTGTATATCAAAAACTTTGTGTAAAACTCTTATTAATCCTTTGAAATTAATTTCTAATAAAAAAATATATAAAAAATTGCGGTATTATAAAAATAGCACGATGGCTGTTACATAATGAATTGTTTGGATGTTTTTAAATTGTTAGTAGAGAAATTTGGTGTCTGAGGGATTAATAACAAAATAATATTAATCATATTATAGCAAGTAGTAAATGTGGGACAACTTTGAGGAATTTCTTTGAAAAATATTTTTTAATTATTATTATATTTTAGTTTTTAATATGTTATGTTAATTTGCGTTATTTTCCATTAAAGAAGTAATCTTTATAATTTTTGCTCCAAATATTATTGAACGAAAATAAAATTATTTTTAACATAAATTTATTTGAATAAATAATAATGTTTATATTATAAATGGCCAACAACTCTTTTCACCCTATTTTCTAAATTTTACGGTCCAGTTTATGTGCATTGCCCTACATCAAGAAAGGCATTCCAGAAGTCCAGTTGTCACCACTTATTCTGAATAGTTTTATTTGTCTAATAACATCTCAGAAGTGCTTTCATTAAATATGTCGAAGAATGTTTCTCCGAAATAGTGGTGGCAATTGGGCTTTCGGCAAGCAATTTAACCGTCCCTATCCTATAAAGTTTATCACTAAATTATGGAAAACAAAATGTGCTATCATTTGCGTACATACGCAATAAAACATTATTTCATACAAATGCTCATATTTTATCAAATGTTCATAACATTATTTTATAATTGCAGTAGAATGTTTCCACTGCACTTTGTCCTCTTGAAATGGCATTAAATTTGATTGAAAACCTTACATGATTTTTTAAAAAAAAGAGAGAGAGATTTAAAAAAATAGTTAAATGAAACGTTTATATCTTTATGAATAAGTTTGTCATTCTTATAAAATTGCAGACGAACATTGTAGAGCATGGTTGTCCAAGCTGGCTCCTGGGGAATAGCAGTATTTTCGTACAGTAACATTCGCTCTTTTTAATTGAAGCAATCCCTAAATTAAAGCGAAGATTATTTTATAAAAATACTGGCATTCTACCGGTGCCAGTATATGGACAGCCCTGTTGTAGAGGGTCTATATAATCATTTGTTACAGCTACAGCTCATTTTCCATTTTTATGATACAATGTGATCGCAAATATATTTTTTTATTCAACACGTTGTTGATCCCCTAATTATATTCATGACTTCACTCAAAAATATCAGAGAAAATATGTTTTTATACTTTCCCAAAGTTCAAGAACTATTTGGACAAAATATCGAAAACCTGAAGCCTCTGGATGCTTTTGTTCAAAGATATTACGAAATTTTTTACTTGCAATCGAATCAAGAAACGTGCAACTAAAACTGATTCCCTTCGCAACACTATGGAAAATGACCAAGCGTCATAGTTTCGTAAAAAGTTAATATTCCATGGTAATCCCTGCCTTAGAGAAATAATGAGTATCTGTAAATATATATATAATGCAAGTTGTAATTTTCCAACTGGACGAAAAATGTCTGGGCCAGGATTCGAACCTGGGATCTCTTGGCTGAAGCTGCCACGCTCTACCAACTGAGCTATGCCCTCCAGATTCGACCGGGATAGCTCAGTTGGTAGAGCGTGGCGGCTTCAGCCAAGAGATCCCAGGTTCGAATCCTGGCCCAGACATTTATCGTCCAGTTGGAAAATTACAACTTGTATGATTGCTTTACCAATTTGAAATAATTGTTAAAAATAATATATATATATAATGCTTGGTAAAATATTACCAGTGTCAACTTTAATTCACATTAAAGATAGTTGGTTAGTTGATTCAAGGCGCTACAGTCATCTTTTTGCACACGAATAGCAATCCAATTCACATAACAATAAAAAAATATAAAAATGAATATTAAGAAAAACTTCAACAAGATTAGAAAAATATCTAACCTCTTTCAAAACCTGTAAGGAGATATACCTACACATAAACAGAAAGTATCATTTATATGTTATTCTGACTAACCGGGACAAGTCCATCTTGGTCTCTCTTTCAACGGGTTTATCATCCATGTCATCTACTACTTGCAAAACTTCTGGGGGTTTTTTCAATAAAAAAATATTTAATTAAACGTGCTTTACTATTATGTGGTAGCCATTAGAAGTAAACGTGATTTCATTTATTAAATAAAATTTCTTCCTCAAATATGTTTACAGTTGAACCTCATTAACGTGAACATTCAAGGGGAAACTTTTTTTGTTCGTGTTAAAAGTAGTTCATGTCATACGAACTTAAATACATTACATACACCTGGACGGGGCAATCGGAAACAGTTCGTGCTAAAAGTAATTTGTTTGACTGTATTTGAATAGGAATCTCACAATAAAAATGGAAGAGTTGGCAAATATGCCAGTTTGCTATTTTTAAAATTCAGATTGCTTGGTTTCCACCACTTTTTTAAAGCACAAATATTTGCCTTATCTACTGAGAGATTAAATAAGGTGAAATTTAGTATTTTAAAAAAGTTGTGGCAAACAAGCAATATGTATTAAAAAAAAGTAGCAGACTGGCGACATTGAAGTATGAATCTATTTATAATGGTTAGTTGGTTGTATAGGATTTAATGGCGAAATCTCCCCTTAGTAATATGCTGTGTCACTGTTATTAATGAGTAACAACATATTTTACATTTATTCTTATATTATTGGTTGCTTTTTGCTTAGCAGCAATATTTGCCAGTGGAAACAGCGCTGTAAAATATATTGAAAATTCATGGGCCAATGCCAAATTAGACTTTATGTAGAAAACCAAAACTAAGCATAATATTAGATAGTTATGAATAAGTGGGAAAGGAATTGTTTTTGCTTTTGCATACTATGTATCTGACAAGAATTTCAAAATACAGAATTCATATGTTTTCAGAGGGCATACTTATCCCAGTGTTTGCAAGCTGGCCACAAAATGAGGAGCTTGGGCCATTGTTTGCAGGTTCAATACCAGTGCAGTCTGGGCAGGATGATTGTGCAAGGTTTTTACTGTTTTCCTTGTACTAGAACAATAATTTTTGTCATTTTTCCTTCAAAAGACCTCCCTGAAGTTATCCCTCCTTTAGTAATGTAGCTAATACTGGACAATGTTTAACAAAATACGTACATTTTTAACTTCTGATCAGGGTTGTCTGTTCGGCTTCCTTTTCCCTTCAGAAATTTTGAATTGAACAAGAAATTCTGAACAAGGATTTTTGCTTTATTTAAAGCCATACATGTCATGCTTATATAAAGTAAAAAAATTTCTTTTGGATTATCCAGTATGAACTCTAAATTTCTTAATAAAGGAGTCTAAACTGGCAATCCATCTTTTAAACACTGCTGTTTTAAAATAATGACTCCAACCCCTGTTTACTAATGCTCGCCAACTCCCATGAATTTTGACACAATTCACATTTGGCCCACTATGCAGTCCCAGCTCTGTTGCTCACTTGCCACTTTTTACAGCAACTCTAGTCAGAATGAGTACTATCATAAATCAGTTTAACATATAAAATTTATTATAAATATTCGCAACTCAAAAAATTACCTTGAAAACACAATTAGTTTAAAACTTCTTTGAAAACACAACTAAAAATATTCTCAGTTGGTGCCACCACTGTAATAGAATCTAAAAGACCTCACACTCGAAAGTCCAAGGTATAGTTGCCAATGAGTGAATATTGACTTTGATAGTAGTAAAATTTTTTTATCAAAGGCCTTGATTCTTCCAATGTCTCATTGGCACGTTCAGCCCTTCTCTGTTCATTGTGCCTATAATATTTTACAGTATGGCTTAAATCATCAACAGATATAATTTGATATCAAAGATCATTCATCTGAAGTTCATACATTGTGAAAAATACAATATTTCTCAGATGCTTGGCAAGTTTACAAAACATTTTCTGCTGTGTCTAAAAGAAACTCTTGATCAAAAAGCTGATTTGCTGAATGCATCACATGACCATAAAATGAACCAATGACCATTGTTATTCATACATCAGCCGAATGATTGTGCTGTGTTAAAAAAAAAGAGCTCCTGCTTTAAATTTTGATTTGCTGAATAGATCATGTGACCATAAAATGAACCACTGCAGAAACTACAGTTGTTGCCAAACGGCAGTTACAAATTCAGCTTTATTTTCACAGCACATAAGAGAAATATATATAGATACTTACAGATTTATCTTCACATATTCCTTGTCCAAAGTTTGAAAAGCAGCTCTTTGAAAATGGAATTTGACCATGAAACTAAAGTTAATGTCTTTCATCTTCATGTTTATAGAAGAAAACATTTAGTCTTTTCAATGCAATGAGGTAAATGTCATATTAATTTTTGATTCTGATTCCTTACTTTTGAAAACAGGAAAAAAGTTTTTTAATTTGAGGAAAATGTCAGTGATTTTTTTTTAAAATAAAAAAAGGGTTGAAAAAATTATAAAATACATTCTTGATTTAGATAGGATTTTCCACATTATATGAACAAGTAAATTTAATACTTCTAACATCAAACAGAATATGTAAGATTTAGCGAGTAATTTTTTCTATATGTAGGATATGTCTGAAGGCCAATATCATCAAATGAGGATTATCTGTGTACTATATTTGGGTATACATTATAGTAATGCACTCAAATGTAGTGAAATAAATCATTAAAGTAAAATTCATGATCCTATCTGTGGATGATTATTAACCCATATATTATGTTCAGTTTTTGTCCATGTATGCATAGGCATCTCTGGGGACAAATGATAGGGATTATAGGCTAAACAGAGGTATTTCATAGATGATTACTTGACAATTAATAGCAAAATGGATAACTGTTAATGGTGTTAAGTGTATGTTTTTTAACTCAATGACTCAAATTAATAAAACTCATTAGTAAAAAGTTAACTAAATGTAACTCTTACAGTGCTTTTGCAACAAAAGTAAAGAGTTTTTTTTTTTTTTTTAATTATTATAAAACATTTGAAGCTAGTGTAGACATTTTGTTGTCTCACAACTGTCCCCAATAATTAATGAAAGGGAAGTGAATGTAAAATCAAAATATTGAAGCAATCTGAAAATATTCTCTTTCATTACAAAACTTCAGAGAAAGAAAGTAATGCTTTGATAAAAATACACAAAAATCAAATGATTTCAGCTACATAAAATTTTTCTCTTAAAACAAGAAAAAAAGTCTTAAATTTATATTTTATAAACAAAAAAGATGCATAGAAACTGCAGTAGTAAATGAGATTTAATTGGAGGACAGAATAATGCTGAAAGATAAAGATTTTTTTTAATAGAGCCCAATAAAAATTGAGACTTAGTCAAAAGCTGATTATGTAAAATGCTCTCAAACCATAAAAAAATAAGATACAGTTAATTAAAAATAATATAAAAGATGGACATATCAACTACAAGCTGTATTTTTATGTACATAAATATTTGTCAACTTTATTATTTCATGACAATTCAACACAGTGTTTTACTCATTTAATTTATTATATTTTTTATGTTGGTACTATTACAGCAATAAGTGTAATATAATACAGTTAATTATAATAAAATTCACATATATCATACACTAATTGTCCATATAAAAATAACAATGAAAATATACAGCTTTATAACACTGTTATATTAATTCTCCAAAATAAATAAATAAACCTGAAATGGGTCTGCTAACATGTTTTGTATTTTTATTTTTGAATTTTTAGTCTTCAAATCATTATAATAAAATCTACAAGCTATTTATAATAATTGGAATGACAAATTATTAAAATGACTCACACAAACTTGGTGTACAGTTTTACATAAAATACAAGAATAGAATTAAAATAGCCATAAATACAGCACAAGATAAAAGTAGCATTTGGATGAGTTATTTTTCATTTTTGTAGCCATGAATTGAAGTTCTCAAGCAGTTTTAGAGTATCTAGGTTTTATACCTATAAGTAGGTTTATACCAATGTCTCTGCAGTTAAATAAAATTTTGGACAGTTCAGTATTTTTTTAAAAATCAGAAACTACTTAAAACAAGACATATTTTGAATGTTAAATAAGCATATCAGTATTAAAAGTAGTAGCACTGATGTTTTAGCTTTTTTATCGTATTCAATTTAGAAAAATTCCAGATTTTTGTGAGTCAGATTTTTTTTTCTTTTAGAAAAACTAATCAAAAGTTTAAACAAATGAATACTATCACTTTTTGACATAAAATCTCAAATAGCTATGTATATAACTGAAATAATGTGTTTCAGTATATGGCCAGAGAGTTGGGAACTTAATAAAAATATTAACTGAGTTAACCCTTTCACAACCACAAAATATTATAAAGAAACGTAAATTTTTTAAGCATTAGTAAGTATTTATTTAGCATGAAATAATCATTGCATGTTTATAAATTATGTCAAAAAGACTTACAGCTTTATGGAATAATATTTTAAAATTCCATTAAGAAACATAATATTGTATGTATTGGGATTTTTATTCAGCAAAACTCGGTGCTAACTAGATTTTGACACTTGGACTGCTGCTGAAACTTTTAATTGATTACTTTTATAATGTTCCTGCCATTCTTCCATACCTTTTAAGAAATCTTTAATCTCAATTTTCATAAATTCTTTTCAATATTACATATTTGAAATGTATGCAGAATAAATAAATAAATATGCAAAATGCAACTAAATTCACAATTCATAGAAATATGAAACAAACTTAATTTTCCATTAGCTGACAGTGGAGCCAACTTATATGGTTCTGTAGGACCCAAACCCACACAGAATTTCCATTGTTCAACTTTTTTTTCACAAAACCAGTTTCTTTGAAAATCAGTAAGAACAGTAATAACAGACACACAGGAGCACTAAAAGTTCTTTCAGTGGCCGTACAAGTAGATTTCTTTTGAAAGATAAAATTTTCTGCATATTTTCTAGCAAATATAAGTTAGTGATATTTGTTTTAATGCCCTGACCTCCCATAAAGCATTTAGGAAACGGAGTGTTTACAGATTTTTGCACTTTCAAGTTGTATTCATAATTCATGGTTTATAGTAATTATTAGTGTTTTTATCAGGAAGAACGCATGAGAATATAATCTGATAACTTTATATCTCTCCATTCTAAAAAAAGTAACTAACGTCAGCACTGCTGCCATAAATCAATGTTTTGTGTCTTTCTTGGGTAATATTAAGAAAACTATTTACATATACAGAGCTCCCAAATGGTCTGCCAATTGAATACCAATAGTTTTTAACAGAAAATTTCATGCTAGGTTTCTACAATATTTCCGCAAAAATTTACCTCCGAAGGTGGTTTCTGCAAAATCTAAAAATAAAATTTTTCTAAGAAAATACAGTAAAACCTCCATAACGGACACTGTTTTGATTCTCAACACCTACATAGTTATACATTTTTACTTCTGAATAGCGGACAAATTTCGCGCTTCCGAGGTGTCCGTTATTTGGAGGTTTCACTGTACTGGTATTCAAAAAGCAGACCATTTGGGAGCCCTGATATACAAAAATGAAAACTGGTAGTTGTATAGAGAAATGTATGATAAACACACTGAAGCAAAGTTTTTAAATCCAAAAATTAATTTAAGAGCTATTTAATGTTAAACTTGCCCAAAATAGCTCAGTTAAAAAAGTTTTATATATAGGATCAAAAACTATTGCAAACATAGCTGATAGCGGGCCCCTTAGCACTTAAAAAAAAATTATAACGACTTAAAACTTATCATCTTTCTCCATTTTCTCGTTCACCAAAATAAAATTTTAAAAACAGCCATGCCACTTTACCCAAACATTTTTAAGGCCACCCAATATTTTTCAAAAATAAACGCCACTACTAACTGGTTGTTTTATAACACTGGCTTCTGACCTTGAAATATGATACACACTAGAGTTGACACAATTATTTTTTCATTGCTTATATGAATGCGATGCAAACATGACAGAAAAAGTAAGGTTGGAAGGAAAGCAAAGTTCAGAGCTGGGAATTTTTTTTAAAGTTGGATCAATCAACTATTTCCAGTCCTTCATTAAAAAATTTAATAAACCTATTTTAAATCTACTAATTGTAATTTTTATTCATCTAAAGAATAAGTAGACCATTTATCTATGCTTGAGCAGTGCAAAAAATTGAAATAATTTTTAATTTCTTTCTGTTTTATTCATGGTAACATAGGAGACAAACTCCATAACATAGAAGGCAAATATAGACTATAACCTTTTGAATACTGAAGTCTAAAAATTCAACAGCATTCAAAATACAGCAAACAGACGAGTGCTGAAATATTGCTGCTAGACTTTTTCTCCTCCTTTCTTCTGTCTGCCTACTTGTCAGCAGCACAATAAGAAAGCAGCTATCTTCAAAAGTAGAACTTGTTCTCCCCTAATATCCCTCCTAAGATCACTAGTACAACAGGCTAATCCTGTATGAGGGTGTTGTACTAAAGTATCCCACCTGTTGATTGCAATAATCCCCTCAGCAATCACTTACTTTGCAACAATAGTTGGATATTTCCGATGGGGAGGGGAAATGAAACACATGTTTGGCGGTAGTTTGCTTGGCTGGGCAGTTTCGTAGCAAAAGGGTTAATGAAGAGAAAAAAGGTGTTAGAAACAAAAAATGCATCGCTGGATAGCATATCTAAAAGTTCATTTATTAATCTAGTAAAATAAAATATAGAAGCTATTTATAAATAACTTTATATTAATAAAATATTAATAAATGTCAAAGAAGGTTTTGAATTAATTATTTTTGTATTTTCAAGAACAAATTACTTAAATAGTCTTTGGTGCAAACAATGGATTGATCCAGGTTTCCAATTGTGGCAAATTTATTTATTTTTAAATGTCAATATCATGAAATATGCTGGTTTTGGGAACATGCCAATTTTTCAGATTACAGGTGAGTAGTACTTTACTATACTGTTATTTACTTTGCTGGAAAAAAAAAATATTTTGACAAATGGCTTTACAATGACTTTCTGCTAATGAATTCACCAAAACTGCAATCCATAATATAGGTTTGATGGGGAAAAGATAACTATTTTGGTATATGATAAAAATTTTATGTTGGACACATATGTCCCATGGTTATGAAAGGGTTAAGCAATGGATTATAAGAAAAAGAATTTACAAACAATAATATTTTGTAACACACAAGAGCAATCTTTTTCAATTAAACAAATTTTTAAGCAAATTAAAATATTTATTCAAGAATTGAAAAATTTTTAATAAGCAAAATATTCTGTTTTTCATGATAACAAAAAAGAAAAAAATATAATTACCCCTTCATCTAAAAAATTATGCTTAAAAGGCACTTGTAGGCTTTTTTTTTTTTTTTTTTTTAATAATTTGTCAGGTTACTTTATTGCTTTTTTTCCAGTAAAAATAAAAAGGTTGTAAGAAAAGATGAATCAACCACAAAAATTCAGAGATGGTGATTCATAAACTCGCATAAGCATAATCTAATGATTTTTTAACAGTAAGATTAATGGTTAAATTTTAGTTGATGGTTAACATTACACTACTGGATTAAATTATAAATCAAGGCTTTTTTTCTTTTTTCTATGTTGATTAATTAAATTTTATTCTGATTAAAGAAACAATTTATAACAATGCTAAGAAATGGATTTTCAGAGGAAAAGTTAATGTTATGAAATTTAAACCTATGTGAGTAAAAAATATTTTATGTTGAATGCTATAATTTTCACTGAAAACTCAAGAATCCTGAAAAACAAGCTTTATAATTCAAGAATAATAAACACATATTGGGTATACAAATATGATTTTATGAAGTTTCAATAGACGATCAAATTTGCACTGCTGCCTTTTTGCTGATGTTGTTAGTTCATAACAGGAGAGGTGTGGCCTTCATAGGTACAAGAAGTCCATCCGAGCCAAAACTGAAAACTTCTCTGAGTATTTAGGAATAACCAAAGGAAAATAGGCTAGAAGATTTCTGTCTTGCATTGTGGCTAAAAATCTCTCTTACAATAAAATAAAGTGATTAAAATTTTTTGATAATAGAATTAATATTATTTAAGTACAATTTACTATCAGTTAAAAACCTCTTCCAGACTGAAAGTCTTGTACCTATGGTATCGTCTGAGACCATTTTAAGTTGACTATGCCAAATGAGACTTCGATGAATTAAACACTGAGTTTTAAAAATATCTTCTGGCAAAAATTTCTTTGAAAATTGAATTTGTTTGCTGTTGTTGTTTTCTCTCTTAAGTTAGATGTTGAAAGTACACATCTTCACAATTTTACAATAATATTGAAATAAGGAGGCATTATTAGATCAATAAATAAATGCAGTCTCTGAAAAAACAAATCTCTTTTATGCTTCATTTTTTCATCTCTCCTGTTATAGTTTAGATCTGTCATCAGACTTCAGACATAGTACATGTGACTTGACTGAAGTATAAACAACTACTATTTTTACAGCATTGAAACTGTCAAATTTTGTACTGGAAAACTGCATTTGCAAGAAGTTATACATCACTAATATTTCTAAAAACAGGTGCAGCTGAAAATTATTATATGCTTATAGAAGCTTACAAAAAACATGTGCAAAAAATGGTCTTAACAATTCAGAAGCAACAACTTGGATGATAAAGGACAGAGATGACTATGCAAAGATGCGTGTGAAATAGAAAAATTGAAAACAGCCATAAATTTCTATGGAACAACTCATTTCCTAACGTGCGCGAGCGATGGATATTGTTCAAATGTGAGAATATTGAGTGACACATCCATTCAAAGAAGTTTTACATCAACTTATTATAATATATATTATAATTGACAATAAAAAAGAGGATTTACTATGACAATCCTAATTAAAACAACCATAGATTAAGCTGGGTGAGCCAGGTCTATCAGTATCAAAGCCATGACAACAAAGTCATTTGTATCTTGGAGCTACTACACACATCTGAAACAATCATTAGAAAGAAAATACTACTGTTTACAATTAATATGTTTGAACATAGCTCTCAGGAAAAAATAACCAGCATGGAAGAATAAGCATGACAATGCCAGGTCATATGTTCAAAGATCTGTGAATAATTATCTAGTAGGAGTGAATTGTGAGTTTTTACCACATACACCATATTTACCAAGTATTGCTCCCTCAGATATCTATTTATTTTGGTCTATGGCATTGGTCTTTTCTGGAGAGTGGTTTAGTTCTTATGAAGAAATAATAAATAGCTTGACAATTAGATTGCTTCAAAAAACCAGACTAGCATAGAATTTGGTAATTGTTTTAAAGATGGGACAAAGTTGTGGCTACCAGTGGCGTATATTTTGAATAAAGTAAAAATGATTTTTATATTTCAAAGCAGTGTTGTTGTTTTTTAATTTAAAAAAATCTATAAAGCCATATTTGTACACCCAATAAAATTAGAAATTCATTTATTGATTAAATGATGTATTGATATTACTACTTTTTTGGCATTATGAATAATGATGTCTAAATGCTGGAGACCAGGAAGAAGACAAAGAGACGGAATTTTACAAATCTCTTTATCTTTAATATAAAATTAGTACACATTATATTTTCACAGTGCATTTTTTATGAGAATTAAGTGGAAACAAAATGAAAATTTCAAGTTAAAAAGGGCTTTTAAAAGATTTTAATAGTAAACAAAATGCCCAGAGTATTTTATTTGAATCATTTTATGCAATATTATTTGATAAGCACGTTATTTTCATATAGTTTTTTTTTTATATATGAAACAACATATATCTCATTATTAGGAGTAGCATAAATATTTTTATGCTATTTCTAAAGGACTTAAACAACACTAAATCTGTTTCTACTACCATTTAAATGATGAGTCAGTAGAATATCAATTCTTTTTGAAATATTAATATAAGAGCATTATTATTATTTTTTTAATATAAATATATTTTTAAGACTGTCAAATTACTTGCACTCTGAAGTATTCTTAATTTAAAAGCTAACATAGAAGTAAAAATGCTAAAGTAAAATAAAATTATAATATGTACTTTGAAAATACTGATAAATATTTCACAAATATGAGTAGCATCCATCTAAACATATCAACATTTTCAACAAATCAAAACTTCTTCCCTATTAAATTAATGTTTTAATGCATAAAATGATTTATTTTTATGTGTTAAGTAAATTTTACATGACTTTTAACACATAATTAAAACAAATGAAGTTACAAAAAGTTAACATAAAACAAAAAGATAAAAACAAATCAATAAGAAAAATATACTACAATAAAAGTAACATGCATATCTCAAAAATAATCTGGTTACTTTTTAAGAAAACATGAAAAAAAAAATGAACAAGTGTGATTCGCCAAAAAAACCCACAAGCAAGATTATAAATTGGTTAAACTGGCAAGAATATAGTAGCACTTTAATGACTATAGGCAGGTTAAACGAATTTGTAAAATAACCAAGAATTGGATAAGTTTAAATACTGAACTAGGACACATAATTAAAATGCAGAAATTGCACATATAGTTTGAAATATTTTGTTATATACAATATAATTTAAATATTTTAAAACTTTCAGTTAGCTAAATAATCATTTAAAGAATAAAAGGGTACTAGCTAATATGTTATGGAGAAATAATGATAATAACTAATTCTTAATTTTTAAAGAACTAAAATTGCTTTAGTGCAATAGGATGACAAAAGCATAGTGGCCAACATTTCGGTTTTTATTCAAGTCAAACATAATTTGAATCAGAACAATTAGAAACTTAAATATTTCTTGTTCTTATGTAGTTATTAATTAAATTAAATTATTTAATAAAATTTCCGGTTTTATTAGATAAAAGCTGGAAAGTTGGAAGCTATGCAAAAGAAACTAAAAAAGTCTCCAGATATTTGAATTATTTAAAAAGAATGTTTTTACTCTTAAAACTTTTTTATTTAATCTATAACACAAACCAAATAATCATTAGTTGAAATGCTTAAACTATGAAATTAACAATTCCTCAGATAGCACCCTGATTAATGAGTTAGAATGGTAGCCAAACTATAAAGTATCCCAGTTTTTAAATAAGAGTCATTTCAGCAAATACAAGTATTAGCCTTAATTAAAATGGCCAGCCAATTACAAAAATATTTCCAATGAAGTCATTAAATACAGAGTATAATAGCAGCATGTTAATGTAACTCTCTCGCTCACCTAAGCCTTATAGGAGACGCTTAAGTCATAAAAGCAGTGATTTGAAAACTTTTTCAGATTAACTTTTTCAGATTAACTTTTACCTTAACTGATATCTCTTAAGTTTTCAGATTTTATGTGTGGCTTCAAATTTAATTCATTTTTGACGACATTAGGACAGAACAATATTTTTTCAGAACTGAAACCTCCTTCAACATTATGAAAACTGAACAGTTAGAATTGGAAAAGAAATTATCCATTTTAATATATTTTTGCTTTATACAATGAATAATACTTTAGGAACATGATAAAGTGAAGTAAATATAACTCATCTTAAATTATATTACTGTCATTCAATGTGTTAAATAAATTTTACAGCAAGTTTCCTTTAATGGTACTTTAAAATACAGTCAGATATAAAAGATTAAAAGGATAACATTAAACACAATATTCTTTTCCTATACAATTTAGAATAGCATTTTAAGTGTGTTAATACACAGAATGATAGTTTTCTTTTCTTTTATCATAATTTGTGAGTGAGAGGGTTAAACAGAGCAATTTGAGTATCAACAAACAATAAAATAAAATGGAATTTTAATAATTCATATAATACACAAAAATAAGATTTCAAAACCCCCAAAATATTTGCAGAAACTTTATGCAACATACATACAAAATTCTTTTCAGTAAAACCTTCAACTTGGAAATAGATTTAAAATTAATAACACACGTTTCCCTTAATGTACTTCACAATGAATATAATCTAAGGACAAATTAAACACTGGAAAAAATAATCACAATAAAAACAACAATCATACAAACAAAACATAAATCGAAACTTAAGCAAATCAAAATGGCACATTAATCATTCTCTCCCTATCTTTTTCGCTTGTTTATATTCAATTGACTAATAAAAAATCCTGTGTCAAGTGATTCAGAAGAATATATTTTCTTAGAAAGCAAGGTCTTTTTGTCTGTTTTTCTCCCATCTGGATCAGAACATTTTATATATACTATAATATTTTGTCATAAGAAAAATCCAGCACTGCCTTCTCTCCTTGTTTATCACAAGGAAAGATTTAGAACCAAAATTCTTAGTTTCTATTTAACTTGTGTTATAAACAAAACAGTAATTTAAAGTTGTTTTTTTTCTTTACTTATGTCAGTAATTTAGAACAGTTCACCCAAAACAACCTAAATTACACCTGAAAAGACACTTCTAAACAGCATAATAGTATTCACTAAATGTGTCAAATCATTTTATTTTAAAGGAAATTTCTTGAGATTAAAGATTTTCCAGAACCAATTATGTTTATACATAGAAATTTTATATTAAATAATGTTTTTTTTTTTCTTTTAATACACACTTATTGTGACATTATTCACACAATTCTTAAAAATAATTCAATACACTAAAATTAACTTTTCAAATATTCAATGTCAAAAGGAAATACAGTAGCCTCTTGTTATACTGTGCTTATCAGGAGATACAGAACCAAAAGTATTAAAAAATAGAGACAGTGACAAACTACAAGCAAATGTTTTTATATTTGTCTCCAAAATGTTAGTTTTTCATGAATACAATTTACTTAATAAAATTAAAGATAAAGAATTACTTTAATTGTAGTTGTCACACATAAAATTACTTAAAAGTGTAGTTAAGATAGAATTCATTTTCAGGGTGGTGAGACATAAAAAAAGAACAATATCAAATAAGTGTTATAACACAGGCAGGCTACTGTATTATAAAAATAATAAAAATCCCACAGAGTTTTTGCTGACAAACTTCCTAAACAATTTCAAAACTGTATTTTAAAACCACTTATGAATATAAACAGTAAAATAAAATTATATGATACAAATTATAAGATCAATGCCCTAAAATGATATACAGAGTATATATATAGAGGCTAAAATATGAAATTCAGTGATACTTTTAAGCAGAAATTTTACAAAAGAAATACCTCTTGAATTTAACCTTCCAGGAAAGTAATATAAACTCCACATTTTGATAAGTTTCTAAGCATAAAAATACAGAGAAACTGCTAATCATATATACAGCAGAAACAATATCACTATCTCTGTTATTTACATAATGTTTAAAGACATCCCCCAAAATTCCTGCTATTGGGAATGAAAATAGAAGCATGTATTCCAAAAACAAAAATTAAAAAGGGATGAATAGAGAGGGAATGCATAAAAAAGAGAGTGAAAAATAATACAGTAGAGTGCTAATCAACCAAACTTAAAAGTTTCAGAAGTTTCTCTCTTTTGATTTTTGAAATTCTCATAGAAAAACTTAAAACAAAACAATTAAATTTAAAAACAAGGTAAAAAAAAGTAGTCTAGTATTTTCCTAATGCACTAATTTTTTAAGTCTGAATAAGATTTGACGAACATGAGTCATAAAGTGAATGGAAGTTCTCCAGGGTACAGGTCAAACTTCTAATCCATCCATCCTTTCTAAACAACAAAGCTTTGTAATAAACAAAACATTATTTTTTGAGTGGCTCATAAAACCTTAAGCAAATGAAACCCATACGTAACCATTAATAAGGGATGGATACAAGTTGGACATTACCCATCTAAGCTCGTAATCACAGTGAGAATCCATTCAACACAATTTTTTTTATGATCTATCAATAGATAATTGGCTTAACAGACATTGTATGTCTGTTGACTAAGTTCGGCAGAAAAGCGTGCTTGAAAAGTTGCATTCTTGATAATGAACATCAATATTACATACACATAACCACAATGCAGATAATTTATGACAACCTCTTATATCACCTCTCCAGTTATCTACGTACGTTGGTCCCAATACGTTCAGATAATCAGCACTCTACAGTAGTAAGGTTCATTCCAATATAACAATCCTCTGCTGTGTGGAACTTCACCATATCAGTCAAAAAATACATATCCAAATCAACACTGGTGGCAAAAATTTGGAATGTGATAAATCCATTATGTGACAGCATTAAATACAGAAATTTTATATAGCAATGGCAGAACTTTTTACTGCTTTAATGCATTCACTGTTTGAACAGTGATTCAAAGAAATGTGAATATTAAATGCCATGCTGGGTTCAAAAACTCAACTAATACTGCTAACTAATCAATTATATGCATTTTCTACACCCCTTTGTCATTAATTTATAAAAGTTATTATTAATTTGTAAAAATATGATACAACAGTTTTAATAATTAAAATTATTTTTTAAAACAAAATTTACAACAGTAAAACAAGTAAACTTAACAAAGGAATTTACAAGCATAGAACTGCCGCAATATACTTTTTTTAAAATGAAATATCAGCACATGTGCAAATACTGGATATACATAAAAAATAACTCGGCAAACAACACAGAACAAAACAAGCATCAACTATGTATACCTAAAGACAAAATTTAGAATCTAATTTTCTTACATAAATAACCTAAAGTAAATGACTAGCTTAATTGGTACCACAATAAAAGATAATTAACCCCTTATCTGTCAAAAGAAAAAATAGCAATTTTCATTTTTTAAAAGCAGTACTTCATTTTTTCTCAATGCATCTTTCAAATTAAATATGCTAGACTTTTAATTAGTGTTAGATGTGTTTTATTATATTTAAGAAAAATAAGCTAATTTAGACTTCACAGAAATAAAAAAAGATATCTATGCATTAATTTGGCTCAGATATGACAGTTAAGGGAATTAAAAAAATAGTTTATCACAAAATAATAAAAGTGATAACAAAACATAATACAAGATAAATAAAACAAATAAAAAATATGAAAAGCATTTCATTTTTTCTTTTTTTTTCAGAATTCAGTGTAATTTTTGCAAAGACATCCACAAATCAGACCATTATGTATCAAAATTACATTTACTGAAACTTTTTTGTTTAGTATTACATAGAATCATTGTTCCTACAAACTGAAATTGTATTTTGTTTAAATTTGGATTGTATATTGATTTCTGATTGCATATTAATTTTCATACATGAGTACAGAATTCTTCAGTTTTCTTCATAAAATTAAAAGTCAAGAATACATGAGTATTAGATAATGGCATTTTCCCATGTATAAATTCACAACATATTTATAAGATATTCTGCATTAGACAGGAAAAGTTTAAAATGGATGATATGATAATTTTATAGATATAAAAAAAGATAATCTCTAATCAAAATATCAGTGGAAACACAGCGAATGTAAGAAATTTCTATGAAATCTATAATAGTACACTGGCACCTACATACACACATATTTATATATATGTATATTTATATAAAATGCATTTTATTATGAAAAAAATAGATAGTAAGTACATGTAAAATAAAAGGCACCAGAGAACAATTCTGTTCATTATTACACTTAGTTTTAATTATTTTATCTTGAAAGAAACATCATAAAATGATACAACTAATATTGATCATATAATTAGCAATTGTGAATAGTGCAAAATTATAAAATTAGATTTCATTTGACTAAACTATATTTTACTGGATCAAATTTTTTAACTTGTGTCGCACAAACAACCAAACAAAAAGTAAAATCCTTCCTTTCAAGGATATAACTGCCTACACAGCTATACAACTGAACTAGAAGAAGTTCATTTCGCAGAAAATGAATTACTGCTCCAACCAAGATGGGGAATTGGAATTAGGACTCTTGAGTTTAATATTGAATTGCTTCAGAGTTGATTCTAACATGGTTTGATTTCCAGAGAAGTAGGCAGATATAGCTTTATGAAATAATAACAACTGCTTGTGCATCACTTTCACCTACAACAAAAAGAATAAAATACTTCAGAAAGTCTGTTAATCACATTTATAACAGAACAGTCAAAAAATGGGTATAAGGCAAGGATGGTGACCCTTTTCACATATCAAAAAAATATATTTTTTACATAGCAACTAAAAAACAAATTTAGTAGATAAAAAATTATAAATCAGAATGGGTCCAAAAATTTGTATTACAATTTTTAAAAATATGAATATGTAGGTATTACACTAGAAATAATTATAGTAACAATCACATTTTAGAAAATAATTTAAAAAATAATGTGATTATATTCAATTTCTGTTGTTGCATCTTGGATAAAAAGTAATTAACATCAGGTTCATACTTAGTTTTTTTTTTAAAATACATGCAAAATGAACTGAGATTATTTATAAAAATAATGATTCACAACATAGACAGAAAAATTATTAAAATGGCAAAGAATTTCTTAGCTCTGGAATTAAATACCAAGTTACCACCCTGTTTTATCATCAAAATTTGTAGTTATGATGCTTTTCCTTTTTGGTAGTTCCCAAATCTTTTCTTAATTTGATAATTTTCTGAGACCATATTGAATTAGATTGAAATTAAATAAGCTGCAATTAAAATTCTTCAATTTCCAATCCATTGATTTTAGACAAGCTCAACTTATTTAAATCTTGATTTAGAACAACAATCAACACTGTTCTTAATATATTCTGCCACATGTCACAGGTTCACAGTCTGTGGTATTGGGTCACCCTGCTTATAGTGATATGTTTCACTAAATTCAAAAATGTAATTTTATGCTATTTAAAGGAAAGGTACATTTGTATAGTTACCTAAGGTTTGACTGTAAGTATGTACAATAAAACCTCCATAACAGACACTCCCAAAATGCAGAGTACTATTTAGTCAACACTTTTTCAATTCTCATCACTTATATATTTGCATGATCTCTAAATAGCAGACAAATTGCACACTACCAATGTGTCTGATAATCAGTGGTTTTACTGCATATAATTTAACCTATAAATATATTTACTTTATTAAAACAAAATTCTGTTTTTTTTTTTTCGAGAAAAGCAAGTCACTTGGTTTAAAAAATTAATCAAAAGAATAAAAGTAAATAGCTTGAGGTCGTCTTGTAAACCCAATCTAAATTTTGTGTTGACAGTGCTTCAAACATTTAGATCAACAAAATCAAAATTCCACTAACAAAACCAGCAACTGTTTTTGATTGTCAAGGTCTTAATCATGTTAATTATATTACTCTACTATCTGACCTGCCAGCCTTGTCAAAAAATAGCACAAAAACGTGAAAGGACTCTAAAAATTGTATTAAAAAATCCCCAAAAAATTTTTCTGAATAAACTTTATTGAAAGGAGAACAAAATTTACTTTATTGTGATAGAAGATTGAAACTGGATTCTTTTTACTAATGTGAAAAAATCAAAGTAAATCACAAAAAAATGTAAAAGTCGCATAAAAAAATCATTAAAATTTCAAAAATTGCAGAGGTTAAAATTTACTATAATGGACTAGAAAATTAAAACAAGATTTCTCTTACAAATGTCGAAAAATTGCCACAAAATACGGCAAAACTCTAAAAATTGCCTGAAAAATTCAAAAATAGTTGAACAAATTTCACATAAACTTTACTGAAAAGAGAACAAAATTCTATATTGAGCTAAAAGATTAAAACTGGATTCCTTTTAATTATATGGAAAAATCAGCGGCAAAAAAAAAACCCACTAAAAATTCAAAAATCACAGAAGACATTTTAGTGGGCAAAAACATTCTAACAGGAATTCCTATCTGAATGTCAAGAAATCAGTGCAAAACATGAAAGGAGCTAAAAATTGCACTGAAGACAGAATGGCAGATATTAGGCTAAACGTTTCAAACCAAAATTTTTTAAATGTATTTTTACATAGTGTATTCCAATTTGTTCACCAGCATGCTGCAAAACAACAGCAATTAAATTTTATTGATGTCTAGAAGAAGCACGTTGTTGCGAGAAGTTAGGACAAAAGGAGAATAGCTGAATTTATTGGGCTCCAATGGTCTTTTCTTCAAACCAGGGCCATAAAAACTGGCACATATGCAGTCCAATCAAATACCTGACTTTTATCAGGAATTCTACATAGATGCCTACTTGGGACATGAGTATGGGACATAGCCAAACCTTGTGAAATTACAGCAGCAGAACAAGTACTTAGTAATAATAAAAAAAGGGAGACTATATCTCTCTTCTAGTATCCAGAATCATTCTAGAGTATGTAATGATCTGTGTAACAGCATTTTTTTTAAAGAAAGTTTGCTACAATTATAGTACTGTACAAAACATTTTTTCAATTCTCATCACTTATATATTTGTATGATTTTACCTCTGAATAACAGACAAATTGCGCACTACCAAGGTGTCCAATAATAAGAGATTTTACTGCATATAATTTAACATATAAATATGTGTACTTTATTAAAACAAAATTCTGCTTTAATAAAGTACACAAACAAAGTTTGACAGTTTCCTGGTCCACTTATGAAAATAAACAAGTGTGTATCTGTGCTATAACTTCTATGTCAACGCTCTCAGCTGATGTGAAGGAGGTAAATAATTCAATCTATTTTGTCCTATATAAATTCATGTTATATTATTGTAGGGAGTCACTTCCTTTTGAGAGCGGACAATGTGTCAATTTATTAAATGTTAAGTTTAAAAAGAGTGAATCATAAGTGTATCTAAAATATGAAATAAGATGAATAATCATTTAATACTTATAAGTTCATCAACTAAGAGTGTAATGATTAAATGTTTTTTTTTTTGTTTGTTTGTTTGTAGATATTGTGTACATATGTAAATAAATTAATTTAATATTTCTTTTTATGTTATGTGTGAATTCTGTATTATTTAGATACTTCATTGGTTACGATTACCACACCATTAACAATCACCATATTTTATATTTTAATGATTAATGAGTATCAAAATGCATTTATAGATCAGGTGATAATGGGGTGGTGGCCTTAACTATGTAACCGAGGATCTTGTGTCTGGAGTCCTTCAGCAAGGCTAAAGCACTGTAACCTTGATTCTTTCATGAATATAAAAAAATTCATGCAGAATGCAAAAAATTGTTAAAAATTCAAAACTCAAGGACAAAATTTACTTTATTAGGCTAAAAGTTTGAAACAAAATTCCTTTTACCAATGTCAAAAAATAACAGCAAAACAGGAAAAAACCCTAAAAATTGCATAAAAAATTCACAAAAAAGCTAAAACTGCTGTATGAATTCAATAAACTTTTGAAAACAGGACACATTTTACTATATTGGGCTAAAAGATTGGAACTAGATTCCTTTTACTTATATGGAAAAATCAATGCAAAATAAGTAAAAATGCTAAAAATCACATAAAAAATTAAATTAAAAAGAATCCAAAATTGTGGTTCGAGGTGCATTGTTAAATTTTGTAAATCTGTGTGCATCTCTTCAGAACACAGCACACACACACAGAGACTTCCTTCCTTATTATTATAGATAATATAATAAAAAAACAGCCATTACATTTTTATAAAAAATAAGCTATTACACCGTAAAAAAAAGTGCTTGAAAATAAAAACAAAAACCTGCTTATTTTCTTCAAGTAATTCTTACTTCAAAATGATTATTTAGTGTTCTGAGTTTTAGTGACTACTGATATATACCAGCCAGATAAAAAATCTCCATACATTTTAATCTCCTAATTGACACAAAAAAAAAGAAAAAAAAAAGAAACTGGAAATGTCTTTTTTCAATTTATGCTAAAAAAAAAATCAATTTTATGGGGTTGTCTGCATACTGAAATTGTAGCAAACTCTGAAATTTTCAATACAGACACCTAATTTTGACATCATATTTGTCTTTTTTTTTTTTTTTTTTTTGGTAAATTTTACCTTAGATGGGAAGTTGGTCAGGCAGTTTAGGAATTAAGAACTCCTAATGTTAAATTCATTTACAAATGCTTAAAAACAAATTACAATTTAGGTATTTTTTTAGGCATAACTCAAAAACTACATGGTGAAATAAGCTGTAAATTTGGATTTCCATATTGAAGCTTCTAGAAATCAATTTCCGTTAAAAAAATGATAGGTTACAATTCATATATTTTTCACAATTAATTAAAAATATAGAAAAAAAATATAAATAAATATTAATAGAAATTGATTTCTAGAAGCTTCAAATATGCGAATCCTAAATTATAACTCATTCCGGCAAGTAATTCTTGAGTTATGCTTAAAAAGCTACCTACTTTGCAATGATTGAAAAAGGAGTTCAAAAGTTTAAACCTTCATAATTCCTAAACTACTTGGCCAAATGACTACAAGAATGGTATCTGAAGATACAATTTACCAACAGAGCCTATGGACAATTTTAAACCCAAGATTTTAGGTATCAAGGTATTGTCAAAATTGGTTTTTCATATTAAAAGTATTGTCACAAATAAATAGAACTGAGGGTTTATTTTTCTTTCATTTAAATAATGCTGAAAATTCATTAGCATTGATGTACTTTCAAAATTACTCTTACACGAGGGTAGTTTGATAAGTTCTTGGCCTGACACAGAGATGGAACTAGTATGACCAAATGACAATGATGTTTGTAAAGTAGCATCCTTTAGATGACACACTGTTGAGTTTCAGATGCATGAGTTCATTGGTTATTGCTGGGCGATAAAGTAAAGTAAATAAGTTTTGACATTTTCTAAAAATGGAAAAAATTGAAGTTCGAGCTGTCATAAAATATTTTGTTAAAGAAGATTTAACCCCCACAGACATACAAAAAGAGTTACATTCCAGCTTTAAGGATTCTTGTCCTTCCTATTCGGTGATAAAAATAGTGGGCTGCTGAATTTAAACAGGGTAGGAAATCAATTAACGATAATGAACCCTCAGGATGCCCAAAAATCACTACAACTGACGAAATCGTCTCAAAAATTCACAATGCCATACTGAATGATCGCCGACTGAAGATAAGTAAACTTGCTGACATTGCAAACATCTTGATAGACCATGTCTGCCACATTTTACACGATATTTTGGGTACGAAAAAGGTTTTCGCTCAATGCATGCCGTGTTTGTTGAACATCGACCAAAAACGCCAAAGAATGAACATTTCTCAAGAGTCTTCTGAAATGTATTGTGTTGCAAGTTGAAAAATAAAATGAAATAGTGTCAAAAATGTTATATTTTCTTTGTCAGGCCGAGAACTTTTCAAACCACTTTCATACAGGGCTACACTAAAGAATTTGCACACAAGAGTATGTCTTAAATGCATTAAATTGCAAGGGGACTACATTGAAAAATAATATGAAATTATGTCAAAAATCTTGTGCTTTCACTGTCAGGCCAAGAACTTATCGAACCACCTTCATACTTATAGAACAATGAAATGCAAACTCATTAAAAAAAGAGAAAAAAGAAAATGTGTTTAATTTTATGATTTTTTTAAACATAAAATTAGACACATTTTCATAATTTTTTTTGAAAAGTTCAAAGATAGTGGCCAAATTTCTGATAACAGAAACTTTTATTAATTCCTCTAGAGAGCTTCTTCACTGGATTTTGAATTTTCCAAATATCTTTTCTTATTATCCTCTTTCTTTATAATTAGTAACTGTCCAAATGTTCTTTTTCATTCAGTTTCAGCGAATATTCACTTTCAATGGAAAAACAGCCAAACATTTGCCACATATCAAAACTGCAATTGGGTTTCATAAGGATGTGCCTATAGAACGCTTAAAGCAAGGATTCAATCAGATAGCAAATGTGATTGCATTTTTAAATCACACATAGTGTCTTCGGGTGTTTCTTATTTATGCTATCATTCTTTGACTATTTGAAATGTTTGATAATTGAAATTATTTAGGACAATAAAAAGACCAGTAATAACAATAACTGTTCATTTTTTGTATTAATATAAACCAGAACAGGATATGAGTGACTAAAATATATGAATGGGAGTTCTACCTTATCTGAATGTCAAAAATATCTGAAAATTCCTAATTGTTTTCTTAAATTTGGAATCCTTTTGATTTTTTTTTTCTTGCAAGAAAGAAGTTTTTTCAGTGAATGATCCTGTAGCTTTCTAAAACATCATATATTGTGATCAAGTTATAGATATTAGCAATACAGCTTTCGGTAAAAAAAAAAATACCTTTTGTTTCTATTTAGTATTCTTGATTACCATTTGTAATCAAACCACTTCTTACTACCACTGTTTGTATTATTATATTTGTGTACCCCAAAAAACCTTAGTTAAAAGGAACTTCAATTTCTTAAGAAGAATAAGCTTTTTTTCTGAACACATAGTGTATAGAAAGTCTCCCAAATGGAACTTCTGACTGAGTTCCCATTTGGTGAATATGTTATAAACCGCTGTCGCAAGAACTGTATAAATTGTGACCAATTTGTTTTTGTACAAATAGGCCGACATATTAGGTACTGAATCTAATTTTAAACCATTTTTCAACTGATTCTAAAGGAAAAATCACCAAAAAAATGTGACAGAGTATAAGTGATAAATATTGTGGCAATGTCAGCAAGTATTAGTAGTGCATAGGTGATGCATCCAGTGTTTTAATCCAACCAATTCCATTGTATCAGAAATTTATTAGTTTTGTAAAACTTTTTGGACACATGCACCAGTGTTCAAAAAGTTGAGTGGATCCACTCCTCATTTTTTATGTTTACAATAATAAAGTTTATAAAAGTATAATTAACTTTTTTTATAAAATTATTTAGGTAAATTTTTATTTTAACATTGCCACAACCCTTGCCTTGTTATATTAATATGTCTAAAATGAGAAAATATTGCTTTATATTTCTGACATAAGCTGCTTCCTTTTTTCAAATGCAATCATGCACTTTAATGAATTATAAAATGTCATTGTATAAACCCGGTCTAAGAAATTTGAGCCCTATTTTGAGAAATTGCTTCTAAAACATTAATTGACATACTCTAGTATAAAGTAAAGCAAATAAATGTAACTATATAAATGTACCTATATATATATATCTCCATATAAAAAAAAATATTTTTTCAAGGTAAATATATATCAAGTAAATGTATACAAGGGTTTATAAAATAAACAAATTAAATTAAATAGCTAAATGTTAATTTATTAGGATACTATTACAATTTTATCACTTATAAGATTTACTATGCATAAGTTTGTGTTCTAAAAGTAAAATCTATATATATATATATATATACTACTTTTATATTAAACAGACATTTAAAAAAATTTTAGACACAATCGAGTGTCCTTATGCATCGGCATAGTCCTTGGTTATGTGCTGTTTAAATAGGTTTCCTCAATTGCACATAAATGAGAGGTCACTGCACTGAAATTAGTATAAAACATTGTTGGTATAATAAATATCATGAAATTTCATGTTAGCCCATGAGAAAATTTCAAAACATGATATATCTAATTCAATTCTCAAAATTTGGCATTCACAACCAGAAAGTTTGTCAACCCTAGTAGCACAGATTGTTGGTCCATTATTGGCAGTTTGTGAAAACTGTTGAAAGATGGTAACCTCTTTAACTTGGAGTATGTCTAAGAAGCTAATAATTGGACCATTGTTGGTAAATGGAACAACAGCAAGGCAGACATTTCTTATTGTGGGCCAACAATTAAAAATACATTGACCCAACCATTTCGTGTTACTTGGGAATGTACTATGTTTAAAAATTATTTTTCTACATTTTATGCACTTAGACTTTTTTTTAATACACTACATTGTTTTAAAATTTCCTCACAAGTTATCATGAAATTTTAGGTTCAGTTTTAAATTTGAAAATTTAAAACATAAAAAGTTGCACTCTTATAAAAACTGCACAAAAAGTCACAATTCAAATTTGCTTACAACATTTAAATCATCACTATCAAAAATTGAAGGTATAATTTAAACACTAAATATAATTACTTTATTTTCATCCAGAAATTTCATTTTTATTGCAACATCAGAACGTAATTTTTCATATCTCTCTTTATGTGAGAGGAAATTTTTTCTTGCTTCTTCAGCTTTAGATGACATACTTCCTTGATTATTTTGCATTAACTCCTCTAAATCATTTCGATATGCATCATATTCTAATCTAAAAGAGGTTATTGAAAAATCATTAACAATTATTGAACAGCAGAATAAAAATAAGCAATTAAGCAATCATGAACACAAACTTTATAACAAAACATTAAGAAAATTTATGAAGAAACCCATGGACAGTGTAAATAAATGTGTTTTTTGAAGAATAACTACACTTAACCACATTTTAAATACATTGGCAGTAAAAACAAAAACCATTTTATGTATTCTTAGTATTCTTTCTACACAAAATCTTGAAATATATAACTTAAGGAATTAAAAAGAACTTAACATAAAGGGAAAAAAAATGAACTTTTACTTCACATATATCTTAAAAAGGTAATTCTGCCCAAGTAGTGTTGAGTTTAAGGAGGGGGGGGATAGCATCGAAATCCTCCCTTCCCACCTGCCTCGTGAGTTGTAGAAATCCCTCCTGATAAGGAGTAAAAATATTCTTTAACAAAAAGGTAAAACACTAGACTATATTGACAGCAGAGGCAGTTTAACTACCTCCCGGGCCCCTACGCTTGACTTTTTTATGCCCTCCTTCCCTCCTTCAAAGCAATATATATAACATAATTCTGAAAACATATTTTAATCTACTCATACATTTTCTTTCAAAATGAATTTAAAGCAAATTTACAAATTAATGTATTTTTATATAGTATTTATGTGGACATTCTTCCTCTAAAAAAATTTTCTTAGTTTAGCAATGAATTTTACAAGAGTACATTACACATTGCATATTAATCACAACTTTGTTTTAATATTGCATGTTTTACAAAAACTCCTCTTTGATTAACAAAGCAATTAATAAAAAACAGGGGATTAAGATTTCTTAATAGTATTCCAAGAACTGTGTTATAGTATAGCTTTTCAACTTTTATTCTACTTATAAAGGAACTACATTGACCTCTCAGTTATACGACTCTCTCGGTTATACGCTGAATTCTCTTGGTCCCGTCCACGCCTTTATGGAAAATAATGCTAAACTTCTCTCAGTTATACAACTGCTTCTCTCACTTAATTGACGCTTTAAACGGTTAAGGCGATTTTACATTTTTCACTCCAGAATTCATTTTATAATCTTTAAAATACAAATCATTCACGTTTTCTCACCTCTTACCTTTATCTTTTCACTAATGTTAAAGTGTTTATCAATAATGAAAAACATTCCTTATCTAAGTTCGTGTGTTATTAATGATGAAATCTGTGGTGGGAGGGTGGTTATATGGAATTCCCTTGTGCCTGCCATTTAACAAAAGCCAAATAATCACCTGGAAAAATGTGACATCGTAGACAAATCAGAATTGTTTTAGGAAATGTGATTTTTCACAAGACCAAACTACTAATTCAACGAAGGAACCCGAGAGCATATGGGAATCATTTAATAACGAAGAATAGGATGAAATGTTTATGGACGAAGGTATTAATTTCAAAGATTATGTACAATGTGATGAAAAACTTCTTCTGTCAGAACTGAGAACTGCTGAAGAAATCTTTGAGGATATCAATCTTTGAGGAAGACGTAAGCTAGGAGGATGACGAAGATGAGAACAATGTTCCTGCTGTTGTAAATTTTTCAGAAGCAAGTGCCGTTTTAAATACATTAAAGAAAAGTATCAAAGTTCATCAAAATGATTATTCCCAAAATAGCTTAAAAGCTTTATTAGACTTAGAAAAAGATAGTTTCTCTTTTCGTCGACGACAGAGACAAACTAATATCACTTCATTATTTTAAGAAAATCTGATCTGTAAATCTTTAAAATAAACATAGTGGTAAGTGAACTATTTTGTGAACTTTTTTTAATATATTTTATGTTTTATTTTTAATATATTTCATAAATTTTGTTAAAGTATGTTTGTAGTACTCTAAACATATTGTTTTTAATACAGGTAAAATAATTAATGCATATAAAGTTTGAAACTTGTATAATAAGACTAGCTGGCTTCGCCCGCTAGCGGGCCCCTAATTTACATCGGTGCCTCAAATTGTAGAAAATCTCGAATCTTGTAAAACCTCGAACCGGACGAACCTCTGACCCAGGTCCCCGCTGCCTTCGGCACCGTATACCGGTCGTTCTACGCACACACCGGATAATCCCTTAATTTGCACATTGAATAGTTCAAACCTCTAACCGAACGAACCTCCGACCCTGGTCCCCACTGCCTTCGGCACCGGATAATCCCTTAATTTGCACATCGAAAAGTATAAACCTCTAACTGAACGAACCTCCGACCTTGGTCCCCGCTGCCTTAGGCACCGTATACCGGTCGTGCTATGCACGCTCCGGATAATCCATTAAATTGCACATCGAATAGTATAAACCTCTAACTGAACGAACCTCTGGCTCTGTTAGGGATTAAAATAGTTATACTTCTCCTTGTCTCAAAGACATTAAGTTATCCATACAGAGTCAGTGCTAAGTTTAAATTACGTTTTCTTAATTTCATTTTTACATATATTTTTAACATTTAAATATTATTTAAATATCGTTTACTTACGGTTTTTTTTTTTGTTTTTGGCCTTTGTTTAATTTAGAAATTCCTTTTATCTTTCATTTATTTACTTTGACTTAATGCTAAAACTTTTGTTTTCACCGGCATATCGGCAATCACTATCATAAACAACTACCGAAATCTAACATCGGCATTCTGTTCATCTGCGATCATTAATCGATTCATCTATTTTTCTTTCGCAAGTAGAGCTTTTGCAGATCGCATCTACTTGCGTGCGATTCAATTCCGTATTCGATTACGCTTTAATCGATATCGTGATGACGCATTGCCGTATGTTCTGGAGAGTTTGTTTTGAATGTTTAATTAGCTTTCACTACTATAAAAGGGCTGTGTATCGTGTGTGTAATCGATTTTTAGTTGTTGCTGAAACAATCACGAACGTGAGTGAAGCTTAGGCTTCCTCATAATAAGGGATTGTCATGTCTTTTGTAATTAGTTATTCAGTTTAATAGTTTTGTCATCATGCTGTGAAACAAGTCTTAGTGAGTTATTTTTAAGTTGTGCTTATGTTTATTCTGACTTTAGTTACTTCATCTTAAAGCTTGTTTTTCGTTTTTATTATTGACTGGATATGTGTTAAAGTGATTTTTCATATACTTGACTTTATTTTGAATAAACTGTTTGACTTGAAAACCAGCTTCCTTAAATTAGTTTCACTACATTATTTAAACCTCAATTATCTTACAACATACCAGCTCATGCTTCCAGTTGCGTCTTTCTGCTGTGTTAAGCTCTTATAATGGTCAACATCATTTCATAAGTATGTTAATTAGATGTTGAACCAAATCAAAAGGTTATGGGCGAGTTGTAAGACCCATAAGTGAAAATATGTGCTATGAAGAAAATGGCTCCCTTATATAATGAGATGCAATGAGATTAAAAGTGGGGGGGGGGGCGTATTTTGTGAAAAAAAAGTGCATATTTTATAATGAAAAAGGAAGCTGATGAAAGATGGTTTTAAAAGAAAAAAAAATTCAAACCTGAGACTGAAATTTTAACATTTTTTTTGGTTTATACATCGTTTTTCAGTGACAATTTTAGAATTATACCATTTTAATAAAATTTTTGAGTCAAAAGATGGCTGTTGTAAACGTTGAAAAGCTAAATCACCGTAACTATGCAAGCTGGTCTTCAGATATGAAATATCTTTTACTTGAAAAAGGCCTGTGGGACATTGTTGAAAAGGAAAAGCTAGTTTCTGGTGCAGAAGATGATAAAAACTTTGTTTCTCGTGCAAATCAGGCGTTGTCAATTATTTATTTAAATATTGATATTGACTTTAAGCGTATTATCGATGGTTGTATAGAGCCAGTTAGTGCATGGAAAAAGTTGAAACAACATTTTTGTCCTGATACACGAGCTTTCCATATGCAGTTGTTTGATTGAATGCAGGGTTCATACTCTCTTTACATGATAAAATTCAAGCACCTTACCCAAAATTCAAGCACCTTGTCAGAAATGAAAATTTTAACGTTACAAAATACTATGTCTGTTTGTATAATGCAAATATATAAAGGAAAAAAAATTCATTTTCATATGTTTTCAGGTGAATGCCATACATAACATATAGTAGCGAAGTCTTAAATGTGAAATGTTATGAGAAAGTCTCCGAAAAATACAGAAAATACTTTTGCAGTATACTTTGAAAGTTATCTGTGCTAACACTAGACAAAAGTAGACACTTGATAATTCTGCACTGCTATGATACGCACAATAAAAAAAAAAAAAAAAAAAAAAAAAATTATGCTTTACTTTAATTTGAAAACATCCACTAAATCATTTTACAAAAAGGATATTAAAACACACACACACACACAAAGAAAAATTTGCATGTTTCAGCATGAATAATTTACTGCATTTTAAATACAAGACTTTTTTCAGCCTTTAAGCTTTTTAACTGCCTCTTCTATTTTTTCATCTAAAATTTTAACTTCAGCCTGTTTTTCTTTTATGGTTTTTCTCAGGCTGTTTGACTGTATGCAGAAAGTTATTTCTTTGTAAACTCTGCCTTCAAAGATAACTCATCCGCTGAATCCAGAAGTTCTTTGATGTCAACTTCAGCAGAACCAGACATATTTTATTTTTCTTTAAGTCATCTAAATCAATTTCAAGCTTTCTTTTCTTGTTCTCAGTGAGACATTTTTCCTTCTCTTTTTGCTGATCTTTCAGGTACATCATGTACCTTTGTCTACCACTGGATGCAGATGAAAGTAGCTCTTTTGTTATAGGTACTTTAAGCAGGCCAACACAATACTCTATATGATCTTTTATAATTCTTAAAGAAATATAAGAATGTTCTTTTAGGTTTTCCACTTCCATATCTTTGTTAATAGAAAATCCTTTCTCGACAGAAGCTTGTCCATGGGACAAAAGCAACACAAGTTTGGTCACATGGAAGGCTTTAACGTGTCCTTTAACACACATATGGTCATAAAAAAATCATCTATCTGTCGATTCATTAAAGCTTATGAAAACTGATAAGTTTGTTGTTTCAAGGAAATCTTGATAATCCAGAAGAGTGGTTTCACAGTCATCTTCTGGGATCCAACCATTTTCTTAGAAGGCATTTATGATGGATTTCATTCATGAAATGCAGTTTTCTTTGTTCCGTGCAATTTTACCAGGATTCAAACAAGATGAATTGCGTACAATATTATAATTTATTGGGCTTTTTTCGATGATTTTTTTCATCATTGCACAAATGAAGTCACTTATTTCTTGCTTCAGAGCAATAACGTCACTTTCTTTCACAGATTTCTGTTCTGTTAAGATTTTTGAGCAATTTTTCCCCAGTGAATCCAGTTTCTATTTTAGCAATGGAATTCAACATATCAGTTTTGAATTCAAACTGAGAAAATTTCGAAACTGTTACATTTTTTATTTCACCATCCTTAAGAATTTTGTAATTCAGTAAGCATGACCGAATTAACTTTGTTAAATCAGCGGCAAAAAATGGCAGCACAGGTTTTTTAGTTTGATATTTCGTCATGAAAGGCTGCACCAAAGATGCAACTGATGAGAGAAAATGCAACTTAACAATTAACAATTCATCTTTTAAAAAAGATTTTATGGAGTCATATGTGCGATTGTTGGGATTGGGAATTTTTTTTTTTTTTCGACACAAGAGATGAATGACTTTAAATCTTCCAAGATTTCAATGGCTCTTTCTATAGCTGGTAGGCTGTCAAGCCATCTATGTCAGCAGAACTTCAAGGCAGTCTCGCCAGTTGATGATACTTCATAATAATCTTGAAGCCTTGCTGGAGAATACTTGAATAGCCTATGCAAATTAATCAAAAATACATCCATTTGCCAATTTGAAGAAGCTCCACTAGCTTTAAATGCATTATGTAACACATGCAAGCCGCAGGTAACTATATTTAGTATACCATGATCATACTTTTTTTTAAGGTTTTTTTTGGAGATTTTTATATACCTTCCAGTTTACATCTGGTCCATCCATGGATAACTGCACAATATTTCCCAAATTAAAATTACTAAGTGCAGTTTTTATGCCATTAAGCAAGTTATTTGCTGTTGAATGACCCCAAAAAACTGAATTTATGTACCTAGTACATACCTGGTTTAAGCTTGGATGCCAAAATCGGACTAATAAATCCATTTGCTTGGACTGCGTCGATTTATTCAGAGTTTCATCAAATAATACACTGAAATGACCTTTGTCCACTAATTTGATTAAGAGATCTTAAAATGTGGTGCAATGCCAAAACAACATAAGTAAGACACATTTCGCTGGTGATAATGTAAATTGTTTAGCTATATTGCTATCTGTGAACATAATTTTCAGTACATCGCCTACTTCTGAGCAAGAATTATAGGAGTAATTTGAAGTCACACATTTTAATGCCCATAAAACAATCAGCTGTTAAAACTTCTTTGCTAGCCATAAAATCACTTATAGATTTAGGTTTAGATGATAAGGCAGGAGCTTGTGATGATGATAGCACAGACGCTTATGAAGTTGAAGGAAGACATTTCTGAGGTTGAAGCAGCAGACAATGGTAAAGATGCAGAGCTTCTAACTCCTCAGAGGGTTGTTGCAATGTAGTTACTTTTCCACAGTCAAAAACAGATTTTTGCATCTTTAAAGTAGCCAGTAACTTTTTGTGTTGAGCTCATAGAAAATTAAAATTATTCAATGTCGCTATGCATCATAATAGAAAATTCACACTATTTCTAAGTAATTTTTACTTTCTTCTATCTTTACAAGAAAAAAGTATTGGATTCAAAAAATTTTCGACTTCCGATTTTACTTTCTTCTATCTTTACAAGAAAAAAGTATTGGATTCAAAAAATTTTCGACTTCCAGTTTTCGATGAATTTATACATTTTAGAAGGTCGCACGATTTGCCTGTTTTTAAAAGTGTGTCTGTTAGTCTGTGACTCTGTGTTTGTATGTGACAAAAATTTTGTGGGTGCTCTATCTCAAGAATAATGCACTAAATTTAATACAACTTTATATTCAGCCAGTTCCTGATACAAATTGGTGCTGATTAGTTTTTGGTAAAAATCGCCGAACAGGTGGCGCTGCTATGCTGCATTTTTCGTGATTTCCACAATAGCTCTATGTCAAGAACTAATGCACTCATTTTCATGAAACTTCAGATTCAGTTAGACCTTGATATAAATAGACGCTGATTATGTTTTGGTGTAGATATCCCAACAGGTGGCGCTATTATACCACTTTTTTCATAATTTTTACAATAGCTATATCTCAAGAACGAATGCACGAAATTTCATAAAATTTCATATTCTGTTAGATCTTGACATAAATAGTTGCTGCTGTAATTTTTTTCACATATTTAAAAAAGAGAAAGAAGTGAGGGGATTAATTAGCATATATAGCAAGAGATAATAAAAATCGCATAAAACTGGAATTATTAAAAATAAAAAATTAATAATAATAAAATTATCATATGTTCAGTTTGAAAGATTTTCTTAAAAAAAATTTAAATAATGCAAATTCAATTGGAGTTGGGCGGCATGCACGAGGTATGCTGTTGAAGGCAGTCTGGGGACAACAATCACAGTTTCGTTTTTAAAGATTTTTGTAAAAAATATAAATTTAATGGGGGGGGCCTCGATCAACATCGGACGACGCGCACGAGATACACTGTCGAAGGTAGTGGAGCCACCGATCACAGGTTCGTTTTGAAATATTTTCGTATAAAAATAAAAATTTTATCAGGGCCTCGGCAACATCGAGCGGAACACACGGAAATAAGCAGCCAAAGTCAGTAGAGGTCCCGATTGGTTTTGAAAGATTTTTGTTTTAAAATATAAAATTATACAAATTTGATCGGGGCCCGGGCAACGCTGGGCGGGTCAACTAGTATGCAATAAAAACAACACTAATAAATAAATCAATTCACTATGTGAATATTGTTAGAACTAAATTTAGGAATGGGACAATTTTTCTTTCTTTTTGGTGGGAGTTCAATCATTGTGTTATTAACAAATAAGTATTTGATTAATCAAAACAAAGTCACGCAACAAAAAATTTAATTTAATTATTTTTCTTAAAACTAAAATTAAAGTAAATCCAAATAATTTAAATTATCTAATTAAAACAATTAGAATTACAACAAGGGCGACAACCTTTCCTTGCTCCCGTTTGCTGGTACCTATGATTCATGAAACGTGAATAACATTGCTATCACATCGCCTCCAATCTTCCTCACATTTTACAATAGGTATCAGAATTATATACAGTCCCTGGCCAAATTATTAGACGCAGTTGTTTTTATTATAATTTATTAAATATCTGGAAAGATACATGAGGAATTATCCTGAAACTTCAGGAGTGTAAACAACATAATAAACGTCATATATTTCCGCGAAGATTTTTTCCCGAAACCCCATAAGGGGCCGTCAACAAATTGAAGAAAAACGAATATCTTTTGGATAACCCTGTAAAAACTAATGTTGCAAAAAGCATTCAAACTGTAGATTATGATTAAGTGGCTTATTGTAATAATGTGGGTTCATTTTTATGAAGATAGCATGTATAATCAAAGAGAAATTCACGTTTTTATAAAAACAGTCCCAAATTTTACCAAGTTTTTTGCTTATAATTTGCAGAGTTTTTAATATAAAAACAAGTTATTTTCAGAAAATATGACAAACAAAATTATACACAATACCCTGCAATCAGAATTAAAAAATAATAAAAATTGTATGAAAAATGAGCAGATTTACTAAATATTGTTTCACTGCGCATGCGCGAATTCAATCAAAATATACTGTGCATAATATATTAGCTTAATGTATAGACCAACTTTTATGAAAGTCTCAAAAACATAGCTTGAAAATTCTGATAGTAGTCGTCGATAGAATAAGCTCGAAGTTCGCTGTTCCCAAAAGGAAGCAAAAAGATAAGGGGCTGTATCCAAATATACTAGCTTATGAAAGTTGACATAATAAGAATGAAGTGTCTCTCATTGTATATTTGGATACAACCCCTTATCTTTTTGCTTCCTTTTGGGAACAGCGAATTTCGAGCTTATTCTATCGACGACTACTATCAGAATTTTCAATCTATGTTTTTGAGACTTTCATAAAAGTTGGTCTATACATTAAGCTAATATATTATGCACAGTATATTTTGATTGAATTCGCGCATGCGCAGTGAAACAATATTTAGTAAATCTGCTCATTTTTCATACAATTTTTATTATTTTTTAATTCTGATTGCAGGGTATTGTGTATAATTTTGTTTGTCATATTTTCTGAAAATAACTTGTTTTTATATTAAAAACTCTGCAAATTATAAGCAAAAAACTTGGTAAAATTTGGGACTGTTTTTATAAAAACGTGAATTTTTCTTCGATTATACATGCTATCTTCATAAAAATGAACCCAAATTATTACAATAAGCCACTTAATCATAATCTACAGTTTGAATGCTTTTTGCAACATTAGTTTTTACAGGGTTATCCAAAAGATATTCGTTTTTCTTCAATTTGTTGACGGCCCCTTATGGGGTTTCGGGAAAAAATTTTTGCGGAAATATATGACGTTTATTATGTTGTTTACACTCCTGAAGTTTCAGGATAATTCCTCATGTATCTTTCCAGATATTTAATAAATTATAATAAAAACAATTGCGCCTAATAATTTGGCCAGGGACTGTATTTATTGTTATGGAAAACACTTCCCTCTCATATGACTTGTTAATGCAAATTCTCCCATATTCTCCAATTGCTGGGTAACATAGCATAACTTGCATCGGAACTGGTATGCACTATTCGGTACTGCTTCTAACCAACACTTGTATTCTTCTCGTTCTAGTCACAAGTCACTGAAATTGCACATTCTAGGCATCGTTATAGCATAGATCTCAACAAATAATTACTACTACAGATCTACAGAATGCACAAGTACAGATGAAAACTACTTGTTGTGAAAACCAACGTACATGCATGTGTGCATGCGTCAACTGACCGAATTTTAGCGTTGCAATAGGCGTAGCAATATTGAAGAAACAGAACGTACAAAGTAAGAAAGATAAGAACAAAATTTCCAATTTTGCTGTCGGTAGTAGCAACAAGTTACCCTTCTTTTCATTTTTCTTTTGTTAACTTAATCCTATAGAGAGAAGGGAGAAGCGACAAATGCTCGTACTTTGAACTCCTGAAAAGAAAACGATCTCGGAACAAATATTTTCGCCTGTTTTTTTTTTTTTTTTTTTTTAAGCTTGCAATTTTAATTTTTGAATATCTGAATAAGAAAAATTAAGCACCTGTAAAAAAAATAATGAAAATTAAGCACCTTCATTAAAATATAAGCAAATTCAAGCACTTTCAAGGACCTTTTTTCTCTCTTAAAAATTCAAGGACTTTCAAGCACCGTATGAACCCTGTGAATGTAATTGATTGAATTGATTGAATGTAAAATAAGATCTAATGAAACTGTGAATTTATATGCATGTAGATTGCTAAAAATATACAATGACATCAAGCTTATTGACAAAAATTTCAACGAATGGTATCTCAGTTACCAGTTCTTGAGATATCTACCAGCATATTTTGATTCTACGGTTCAAACAATCCTACGGTGGAAAGACTCTGAATTTGTTTTTGACAAAATAGTGACCGAAGTCGTGGCGGAGGAAGTGAGACTAAAATTGCGTGACCAAGACAGTAGCAGAGCCAGTGCTTCCAGCGTGCAAACGCCGACCCCTTTAAATTCTAAGCCTAGAAATTTTGGAGCAAATAAGCCCAGGAACGGAGTCATATGCTGGAACTGCAATAAAAGGGGTCATGTACAACGGAGATGCAGATTTCCTCAAAGGGGCTCTCAACATCGTTCCCCAGGATATTCTCGATACTCATCGCCATCTTCAAGGTACTCATCACCCGATAGCCGAACCTGGAGATCCTTTTCTCCGAACAGCGACGATTTCTCTGAGTCTTTTTCCGATGGATCCAGGCATGCAGGTAGTCCTCATCGTGGCAACTCCTATTCTGGTCGTATTCATCGTGGCAACTCCTATTCCGGTCGTTCTCGTCATGGCAACTCCAAGACCTATTCTGATGGTTCTAGATCTAGTAAGCATCGACATTTCCAGAAACAAAAGGACTATGATGGACATTTTTCAGACAGTTCACGTAAGTCCGTTCTTTACATTTCCCATTCTAGTGTTAGTAATGTAAATGAGCACAGGCAACTTGGATATTGGACACGGGTGCTACGCACCATTTCTGTTCTGATATTGAAATGTTTTCTAAATATATCCCTTTATGTCATGAGAAAATGTCGGTGGCTATTAAGGACGTTTCTTTCCCAATTATAATCCCAATATTTAATGAAAAAGATTTTGAGGATTTTGGACGCAGAGGAGTCGTGATGGGCCCGGATGATTACAACCTCTTTCCACTTGGTACTAAAGGTAATCCTGAGCAAACTGTTGAGGTTGAATCCAGAAACTCCTATCTGATTCCCTCCAGTAGCCAAGATGATTCCCAGTCCAGGGAGAGAGAGGATGTTGACTCCGGACCCAAAACACCCTCGTCCTTCATTTCCTCGTTAAGAGAAGTTGACTGGATTAGAAAGCCAATTCCACATAAGACAGGTAACAGAACTGACATTTATTATTTTGAAGCTGGTAAAAACCTACATCTAAGATCTCATACAGAAATCAAGAAATATTGTGAAGAAAATAAAATAAAGTATGATTCTTCTTTGTTTGATTTCAGTAGTTTAAATAAATACTCAGGTCCAGTTACAAATAAAACGATTGCTGATCCTATTTCTGACGATGATGAGTCTGACTCCATGGCTTCGAGTGTATCATACCCAATAGCATGACTAGGAGTGGACAGCATCCCCCGTACATATAAACAAGCCTGTAAGTCCGAACAGCGTGCTGCCTGGCATAAAGCAATGCAATCCGAGAGAGGGGGGTTTGACATCTAGCTGATTTACCAAGCGGCGTTTTCCCAGTAGGTTGTAGATGGGTTTACACGGTGAAAAGGGATGAAGTAGGAAGGATTGCCCAATACAAAGCCCGGCTTGTTGCCCAGGGATTCAAACAGGTGAAAGGGGAGTCGTATGATGAAACCTTTAGCCCTGTGGTCAACTTTACGGTAATCCGGTACTTCTTCTCCCTGCTCGTTTCGTATTGTGGGTGGACTCACATTCAGTGTGACGTTACTAACGCCTATCTTTATGCACCTCTACGGGAGAACGTTTTTATGTCACAACCTCCCGGTTTCGTAGTTCCTGGATTGGAGCATAAATACTGCAAGCTAGACCGCGCGTTGTACGGTTTACATCAGAGTGGCTGTGAGTGGTTTTTGGAAATTCATCAGGTCTTAATTAAAATAGGTTTTAAAAAGTTTGAATCCTGCAATTGTGTTTATATTTATGGCACTGACATTGTTTTACTACTATATGTGGATGATATCATTATTTTTGGCAGACAACCACATTTTGTTGATAAGACCATAAAATTGCTGAAAAACCATTTCGACTTAAAATTATTAGGTAGAACCAGGAAACTATTGGGTGTTGAATTTAGTGAGGAAAATAATGATCTTGAAATTCATCAACACCAATATATAGCTGAAGTCTGTGAAAAATTTAGTAAATTTAAGTTTCCTATTTCTTCTTTACCTATAAGCAAGGGAATGGTTTGTTCGAAAACTGATTGTCCTAATACTGATGCTGAAATAGAACATATGTCTCACTACCCATATCGCAGTTTACTAGGATGTTTGTCTTTCACTGCCAGTCGTACGAGACCTGATATATGTTATGCTGTAAATATATTCTCTCAGTTTCAAAGCAATCCTGGAATGCCTCATTGGGACGGTCTGTTAAGACTGCTTGGATACATCAAATACACCTGTAATTATAGCCTTAAATTATCTTGTAAAGCAAATAATATTACAGTATATTCAGATGCAGACTTTGGCGCGAACCGGGACGACCGAACCTCGATCGGCGGCCAGATAGTCATGGTGGACAACTCACCAGTCAACTGGCGCACTTTTAAAGAAAAGTGTGTCAGTTTGTCTACAATGGAATCGGAGTTTGTCGCCATGACTGAGGCTACTAAGAACCTGGTTTGGTTCGACCGGATCCGGCAAGAATGTATAGATTACAATATTTCTCCACCTAGCAACAAATCTGTAATGAAAGTTGATAATCAAGCTGCTATAGATTTTGTTCGTTCACCAATTGAAAATTACCGTTCCAAGCACATTGACATTAAGTTATTTTTCATACGTGACCTGGTTTATAATGAGGTATTTTCTTTAAATTTTGTACGTAGTAAATTAAACTTTGCCGACGTTTTTACCAAGCCGCAAACCCGCCATGATTTACTTATATTTATTAAGTTATTTTTCAATATATAATTTTTTTTATAAATATATTTTTGTGTAATGTGATACATGTTAAAGCCTATTTATATATAATTGTTAGAACATTGTTTTATACCATCATCTGACCTTTTTAACTTTTTTTATATATCTGTATCACATAGCAATGAGCAATTTAATTTCCCGTCCGAGTGTGGAAATGGCGTTTCCGTGGGGGTTATTTTCGGATGGCTCGAACAGCCTTCGGTACCGTCTCGGGAAGGTGACCCTTGTCCGGTAAATGTCAGAGAGTCATCTGGGGTAATCCTCCGGAAACATACCACCATACAAAGACCTTTACCGCGGGCACGTTATTTTTAATTCAGTAACTCCTTGATTTTGAAATTGGGAGTGTCACTTTTGTCCCGCTCATTGTTATTGGGTTGTGTTGTTAATTTTTCAGTTAAAATTTATTTTTATTTAAAGCTTTTAACTTAATTTAAATATTTAAAGATATATATACAAATGTAACTTCTATACTGTGATATTTTTGAATTGTTATATATCTGTATCCATGTAATGTTATTCATGTGTAATGAATGAGTTTCTCTATTTTTGCAGGCATCTAGGATATCCATCCTTCTTTTTGTGGTTTAATGAGATGTTATCCGTATTTGCATTTAGCAGCTGCATACGGAGGAATGACTGGAGAATGCTTGACCTAATTAGAATGGCTGAATTTAGTATGAAAGGAACGAGCAAGTGCTCCGTGGGTTTTGTCCTATATTTTGGATGCCTGACGAAGTTTATTGAGAGATGATATATATTCAATCAGTTAATCTGAATATGGATATAGTAATTTTTGAGGATACAGTGTGATGATTGTACAATAAAAATGAACTTTTTATATTTTTGAAATTGTTATGTTGTAATCAAGGTCAAGATGATGTTGTTGGCTTGTTCAAATCCTTCAAATAGAAGGTATTTTATGTCATGTATCACAGCCTGGTTTGTATTGTATTTTTCATTAGTTTAAAGTTTGTTAATGTTAAATGACGAATGTTAAAAGTTTTTGAAGTTGTGAGAATTTTTCTACTTTGGCAAGATTTTTTTTTTTAAAGTATGAATTTAGAAATTCATTTGAAAAATTTTTTTTTGGCTGTTTAAATCTTTTTAGTCCATGTTTGAAATTTCAGTTAGTTGGAATGCCATGATGGTTTAAATTACTAATATTTAATCATTGTTTAATTATTGTTGAATTTTTATTTAAATTTGATATGGTTAAAGTTAATTGTTAAGTTCTTCTTGGCTTTCTACTTAGCCTTGGATTCTGTTTTATCAGATGGCTCGAAAAATGTTGAGACAACGAGAGGGGGGGGGGGGGGCTTCTGTTAGGGATTAAAATAGTTAAGCTTCTCCTTGTCTCAAAGACATTAAGTTATCCATACAGAGTCAGTGCTAAGTTTAAATTACGTTTTCTTAATTTCATTTTTACATATATTTTTAGCATTTAAATATTATTTAAATATTGTTTACTTACTTTTTTTTTGTTTTTGTTTTTGGCCTTTGTTTAATTTAGAAATTCCTTTTATCTTTCATTTATTTACTTTGACTTAATGCTAAAACTTTTGTTTTCACCGGCACATCGGCACTCACTATCATAAACAACTACCGAAATCTAACATCGGCATTCCGTTCATCTGCGATCATTAATCGATTCACCTATTTTTCTTTTGCAAGTAGAGCTTTTGCAGATCGCATCTACTTGTGTGCGATTCGATCAGGGTTGGCAAAAACCCGGGTTTTTTCAGAAAAAACCCAACCCAGTGGGTTTTTCGGGAGTTTTTCAGGGTTTTTTCGGGTTTTTTCAGGGTTTTGAGGATTTTTCTTCTTGCCGTTCTTTGTTTGTTTGTTTTGTAACAACTATATAATTAATGGGATGAAGTTTTAAAAAATAAATGTTAATACTTTAATAATTTTTATTTAATATATTATTTAATTATAATTATTTAGAATTTTTATTTAATATATTATTTAATTATAATTATTTAGAATTTTCATTTAATATATTATTTAATTATAATTATTTAGAATTTTTATTCAATATTAAAAATAGTTTAAAAATTTGTAATGATTTTAAAGACATTTTATGACTGAATTGAAAGAAATTTTTTAAAGTCAAAATAATTAAATTAATAGTCTAAAATTTTGTTTATTTCTCTTTTATAGATAAAAATTAGATTTAAACAGTGAATCATTTACTTTTGTTTTATTAAAATTTTCTTATGTAGTAGAATTTTATCAAATGTTTGGAATTATTGTCCTACTAGGGGGGGGGGGATGAATTCACTTTTAAACCATCTAAATTGTAAGCTTAAATTCCTAAATCTTCCAGAGATCTTGATGTATGGGAGGGGGGAAAGGGGGGGGTTGCATCTCAATAGCACAGAATAGCTGCATGTTGTGTCATAGTCTGCGATCGCCCATCCTTCTGCTTTTGGCGAAATTAGATAAGGAGGGGGGGGGGGGAGGTATAAACAATAGAACTATCTCAAGAATAAGAAATCATTATTTTTAAAGAATTATTTAACAAAGAACTTTATATTACATTATATTTTAAATACTATATTTACGTAAGAATATTTTATAATTGAATTTGTTTGGATCATCAATACTTTAATTGGAAAATGAAAAAAATACACTCCAGTGTATCTTTCTTTTGTTTTATTGATGGATTTTTATCAGGTCAATTTTCTTTTCCCCAGCTGGCTGCTGATGACTGAGATTTAATTAAAGTTTTAAACTGCAAATAGAAATAATAATAATTAAACCAAGAACTAAACGATACTTTTTTCTTTTCCTTACTTATTTAAAAAAATAATAAAACTTTTAACTATCCGATTGTGTTTAAATTTTCAGCAAATTCAAATAATAATAAATTAGGCAGCTTACCAAATTTCTATTAAAATACAATAAGTTTTCAGAAAATTAGAATCCCCCCCCCCCCCAAAAAAAAAAAACTACTATCACTATCTTAATCTTGCATCTGATAATGAATGTTCTTAGGTATGCAGAAGAGATTCATTATTATGGTGGGTTGTGCTGCACTATAATACTATTTCACTAAAGAAAGTGAAATGAACCAATGATCTACCCTTTATGTTTTGTTCAACTTAATTTAGTTTTATGCTTAATATATTTTGAATCATACTAAAATACCCGTGCCTCTAATTTTTAAGAATTGATTGAACCCCCCACTGTTTTCGTCATATTGACAAATAATCCTGATTTTTAATTGTTTATATAATTTTACATGTATTTTTTTTAAGATAATTATTTTCTCTGTGAATTTTCCAAGTTTGTTTCAGATACAGCAATTATGCCCATTTAGAATTTTCTGAAAACTATATCTGTGACACATAAAATGTATATTATGTTTGGTTTAAATTGATATATTTATTATTAGTTAGATAAGTGGAATTTTAAATAAAGATTTTGATAAAACCCACTTGGGTTTTTTTCAAGGGTTTTTTCAAGTGGGTTTTTTCGGGTTGGGCAAAATCAAGCCAACCCTGGATTCGATTCCGTATTCGATTACGCTTTAATCGATATCGTGATGAAGCATTGCCGTATGTTCTGGAGAGTTTGTTTTGAATGTTTAATTAGCTTTCGCTACTATAAAAGGGCTGTGTATCGTGTGTGTAATCGATTTTTAGTTGTTGTTGAAACAATCACGAACGTGAGTGAAGCTTAGGCTTCCTCATAATAAGGGATTGTCATGTCTTTTGTAATTAGTTATTCAGTTTAATAGTTTTGTCATCATGCTGTGAAACAAGTCTTAGTGAGTTATTTTTAAGTTGTGCTTATATTTATTCTGACTTTAGTTACTTCATCTTAAAGCTTTCATTTTTATTATTGACTGGATATGTGTTAAAGTAATTTTTCATATACTTGACTTTATTTTGAATAAACTGTTTGACTTGAAAACCTGCTTCCTTAAATTAGTTTCACTACATTATTTAAACCTCAATTATCTTACAACATACCAGCTCATGCTTCCAGTTGCATCTTTCTGCTGTGTTAAGCTCTTAAAATGGTCAACATCACTTCATAAGTATGTTAATTAAGATGTTGAACCAAATCAGGCTCGGGTCCCCGCTGCCTGCGGCACCGTATAGCAGTCATGCTGCGCACGTGCTGCAGTATATGTTAGTTCCACCTTCCGCCAGCAGGTGGCGCAATCCGTTTATACGATCATAACTGAAATCGTTAAGGCTTTCGATGTGAAGTCGAATGAGCCATACCCGGCCGTTTTTATGCCCGTAGAACCGGAGATAGGAAAGTGCCCCCTGGTGATGAAAAAAATGAACTAAAATCGGTAAGCTCTATTGATGTTGAGTCGAATGAGCCATACCCCGTCGTGATCCTTCCCATAGAAACAGAGATAGGAAAGCACCCCCTGGTGGTGAGACTCGGAGCAAAAATCGATAAGCTGTAGTATCCTCTATCGACGTTGAGTCGAATGAGCCATACCCCGTCATGATCCGGGCCATAGGAACAGAGATAAGAAAATGCCCCCTGGTGGTGAAAAATGAACTAAAACCGATAAGCTGTAGTATCCTCTATCGATGTCAAGTCGATTGAGCCAAACTGCATCGTGATGTGACCCATAGAACCAGAGTTGGCTGAAAAATCCTTTAATTACACCTTCCACCACCAGGGGACGCAATGTGTTCTATACGAACATGACCGAAATCTGTAAAGCTATCCATGTCCAGTCAAAAGAGCCAAACCCCATCGTAATCGGGCCCATAGAACCTGATTTCCGGAAGCGCCCCCTGGTGGTGAAACTTGGAACTAAAATATGTAAGCGCTATCGATATATCAAGTCAAATGAGCCAAACCGCGTCGCGATGGGACCCATACGACAGGAGATATTTTGAAAAGAAATTGATAATACCTTAGTTTTTTTTTTTTTCCTATACAAAAATCGGGATTTTGCTAAAATCAAAACTTATGGTCCGAAATCGAAAATTTTTTACCTGGTCGGCACTCTAATAGAAAAAACTAATTACGCGTAATGCCATTTAGACAGCTTAGCTGAAAATCTGGGGATAGTGTTGCCTTTATGTCTGGCATTAAAAATACTTGTTTAAAAGACTGTAGGAAAGTGATGGAATTAATTAAAAATTAAAAATAGTTTCTCGTAAACTAATCATCTTAGCTTTAAAAAAAAAAAAACATATTCTTGATCCTCACGCAAAAAAATTCTACGATGCATGATTTTCAAATCGGTAAAAGCAATATTTAAAAAAATTTTATACCCGGCGCAGAAGAAAGAGTAGGTTTTCCTTTTGAAATATTTCCTTGTATGAAAATATCCGGTCACGTGTTGTTTTTCTGCATAGGTTACAAATGATTAGAAATAAATTGCTTCATTAACCGGTTTTTAATTGATATATTCCGTTTTTACGGGCCGAATCGGACAATCTTTTTTTTGTTGAAATCAGGATTTTTTTTTTACGTGTGATGGCCGATTTGGGGGTCCAGAGATTAATTCCTTCATTGTTTTTCGAAAGCGCACTGGAGCGATGAATACAGGCCCCGTCACGTGAAAATCCTCCCGAACACCTGCGGCGCTGGAGAGTAAAATCATTTCGCAGCCGTGTCTCGAAAGAAAAAGAAAATTATTTTTTATCGATCGATTTTTAAAGGATTTTTTCGGTTCTAATTGTCATACGGAAATGATTTTTATGAATGAATTTATGAAACCGGAAGGTTTCACGCTTCCAAATTTCTGGACCCCCGACTTCCGGAGATACGGGTCGGTTTAAAAACCCGTACTGCGGTTTGTGGCTTAATTTGCTCCGCAGTGGCCCTGCATTATCCCCGACCCAAGAGACTGGCAACCCCTTTCGGAGGCAAAATTTTTGCGGTTTTCAATTCTTTTTCAAGTTCGGTTTCGGTCAGTAATTAAAACAGTTTTGTTAATTAATAACTCCCCGGGTCCGGGTCAGACTTCCGACCCGGCCGAACTTGAGCTCCGTGCCTTTTTCCAAATTTTTTGGTCCACGTCCACTGTCCGTGTGTCGAGTGGTCCCGGAGCCTTTGAGTGTACAGACCGGGAATGCACAGACACACTCACTCACTCACTCACACACAGACGTTTACCGACATTAATAATATTGATGGTCTCTTACTTATACGACTCTCTCAGTTACACGACTTTTTTCTACGGTCCCCTGAAAGTCATATAAGTGAGAGGTAACTGTAATTGCAATCACTAATTTATAATTACAATTTATTTTATTCTACATACACACATGTTCCTACAAATTTTACAGGCAAAAACCTAGGTGTAAGTCCATCCAGAGAACTCATATTTTTAGTATATTTTTCACATTTATTATTGCATGTTTTTACGAAATGGCCCAGTTAAATATAAAGTATATAACAAGTAACAGGATAAATAAGTATAAGTTGAAATAAAAGCAAAATGCTTCAAAAATAATAATAATCAGTGATGTCACTAGGCTTTTCCCTGGTACCCAGACATTTCCAAAGATCACACAAAAGTTTTCACAAAAGTGGGTCCTTTTTTAGAAATAAAACAGACTTAATATATTTTATACAAAATGTGCCTCTTTTGTGATCTTTTAACAGAAAAATTATGCATCCTGAAGGACCCACAAAATTTATTTTTATGTATCCTTTATCAATTTGTTGCTTAAATAATGCAGTATAGTGCATCCCCGGCATCACTCATAATTAATAATTACAAATTTAACAGGGACTTCCTCTCCCCCTTTTCCAGAGAATGACCCATAAATGAAAAAAAAATTGGTAAATCAATGTTTTTGGCAAAAAAAAGAAAAAAAGAAATATATATATATATATATATATATATATATATATATATATATATATATATATTTTAGGGTGGATTATTTGTACCTTTGAAGGACAAGATAAGGCGTTAAAAGACACATTCTAATCACGAAAAATAAATTTTGTTATTTTAAATTTAAAATTATGTAGAGATTGTAGGTATAAACATTTTATACATATCTGTACAAAAGAAATTATCTTTCTGCAAACTATATATATATATATATGAAGGGATATATCGCCGCTTTCTCGCTTCGGAGAGCATTCGAAAGAGGGACGCTGGATAGGTGTTTGGTTTGTTAAATCGAATCTCTGCCTGGTATTGGCGAAACACGACCTATAGTCTTTTCTGATACTATTTCGGAATGAATATTTACAAAAGCTAACCATCCGGCTTCTGCTGTAATGAACCTTGTCATCAAAACCTTGTCATCAAAACTAAAAAGATGACTCGTATGAAACCAGATCTGCACATGATGTCGTTTTAAACTGCTAAAATAAAAGCTTGTTTGTGTTCTTGGATGAAGTTTCTTCTTATGCAGATGCACACACGCCATCTACTGTGGATAATACGACTGCCATAAATCCTAGAGCGGAAACTTCCTCTGTTGACTTCTGAAAAGAACATCTAATATTGAAAAAAACATTTATTTAAAAAATCTGTATTGCTATTGCTCAATCATCTCGACCCTGGAAATCATCACATATATATATACAGGGTGATTTTTTTTAAAGTTGTGAAAGTAAAACCCTATAACGAAAGAACCACTGATCCAAATTACTGGAAATTTCACCAGTATGCTCCCAAAGCAATGGGAATTTTTTAGGCATGGTTAAAAAAAAACTTAAAATCTCACCGACAGATGGCGCTGTATATGCAGTAAAGTCGGGAGAGGAGCTTGTGCAAGACACACGCACAGTGGATACTCTTCACTCTGTTGTGGAACATGCGGTTTCACGTTTCTAACTCGTAGCTGAAAACATTGGACAGCACACTGAAAATTGTATGCGTTAGTTGCGCAGTTCTGTACGAATGTTTTAATCCATATTTTTATTTTGTTCTGTTTCTGCAGGTGTTTGTAGTTCCTATACAGAATGCAGTAATTGGGAAAAGGAACTGCAAACACCTGCATAAACAGAACGAAATAAAAATATGGAGTAAAACATTCGTACAGAACTGCGCAACTAATGCATATGATTTTCAGTGTGCTGTCCAATGTTTTCAGCTACGAGTTGGAAACGTGAAACCGCATGTTCCACAACAGAGTGAAGAGTATCCACTGTGCGTATGTCTTGTACAAGCTCCTCTCCCGACTTTACTGCATATACAGCGCCATCTGTCGGTGAGATTTTAAGTTTTTTTTTTTAACCATGCCTAAAAAATCCCCATTGCTTTGGGAGCATATTGGTGAAATTTCCGGTAATTTGGATCAGTGGTTCTTTCGTTATAGGGTTTTACCTTCACAACTTTAAAAAAAATCACCCTGTATATATATATATATATATGTGTGTGTGTGTGTGTGCAATTACAATGTGTGCAAGTAGCAAAAAAATAGTTTGAGAAAGACACATGCCAAGGTAAAAATCAATTGATGTTAAAGAACATATTTTAAATTTCAAATTGACAGATTCCAATTTGACTATTTTCATGCAGTTTCTTTCAGAAATGTATAAATTTTTAAAAAATATTAATTAAAAACAGAAAATTGATTTTTTGATGATTTAATGCTAACTATACCGGTGTAATACAACACCTTTTAAAATTTTGATTTATGTTTATTTTACTTGTAATTTTTAAAGCTAATAAGTATTACAAATAAGTCTTGAATATATTAAAAATGATTTGTGATTGTTTTAATCTAAAAATTACAAATAAAATGTAGAAATAGTGTTAAAAGCGACGACTTCCTTAACTTGCACATCAGATAGAATATTTCAAATATATTTAAATTTAGAGCCATTTTATGGGTGCAAGAAAAGGGGTCAGTGGGCACAACTGCATCTGCAGGTGAGCAGTTAACCTGCGAGAACTCGCGCGTGGGATTTTCTCTCACCATCATACTTTTTTTTTTGTCCCAGCTGTTGCAATAAGACTCTTATGTAAACCCTTTTTTTCATTTTAAATTAAATTTTATAAACTTTATTTTTATCATTTTACATCTTTTTGTGAATAAAGTATTAAGTTCTGGTGAGACAAGAAATCTAGCGAGTTCTCGCGGGTTAACAACCCCTGTACTAGGGGTGCAGAATATGTCTGATTCGGCGATCTGGGATCGGGGAAAATTTTAGCCATCTGAAGAAATTATGTGGGAAAATATACAATTAATTTTGATTTTAACAATGAATTATATAGTTTCCTGAGATAGAAAATTGTGGTTTTATTTCGCAGTCCCTTGCCGAAATTCGCGGTTTTATTTCGCAATCGTCTGATGAAAACCACAGTTTGATTTCGTGATCGCCCATGAAAATAGCAGTTTGATTTTGCGATAACCTGACAAAAATCGTGGCTTTATTTCATGATCGTTTGACGAAAATCGTGGTTTTATTTCATGGTCGTTTGACTAAAATTGCAGTTTTATTTTGCTGTCACTTGCCGAAAATCACACTTTTATTTCGTGATCATTTGACAAAAATAGTGGTTTTATTTTGCAATTGTCTGATGAAAATCAAAGTTTGATTTCGCGATCGTCTGACAAAAATCATGGTTTTATTTTGCTGTCATTTGACAAAATTCATGGTTTTATTTTGCAATCATTTGACGAAAATCGTGGTTTTATTTCGCGATCGTTTGACGAAATTCACGGTCTCTTGTTGAAAATTACGGTTTCATTTTATGATCGTTTGACGAAAATCATGGTTTTATTTTGAGATCGCCTGACCTAAATCGTGATTTTATTTCACCGTCATCTAACGAAAATTACAGTTTTATTTCACGATCGTTTGACGAAAATCGTGGTTTTATTTCATGGTACCTTGCCGAAAATCGCAATTTTATATAGTTAGACAAAAATCGTTGTTTTTTCCCACGATAACTTGATGAAAATTGCGATTGTTTTCCGCAAAAATTGCAGATTAGATTTTTTTTTAAATTTAAGAAGCGGAAATCTGCCGTTCGGCAGAAAAGTGGCATACCTAGAAACTAAATGGCGCTAAGAAATCTGATGTACTACTACATGAAAAATAGAAATCGCCAATTTGGCAATCAGATACATAGCATAAAATCGCCAATTTTTTACATTTACCGTAAAATCCCGATTGTAAGCCCCCCCCCCCTTTTTCAAAATCAAAAAAGGTTAAATTTGGGAGGGGGCTTATAATCGGGATTTTTTCTAAAAATCATTTAAAAACCTGTTTTTATCATTAATTTAGAAGTAAAAAAGGGGCGAGAATCTTCCATATTTCGGCAGATTAAAAATAATAATAATAATAAATTAAAATAAAAATAAATTCCCAACCATAAAATCATGCCCCCCCCCCCCCCCCCCCGAAAAAAAAAATTAAAAATTATTTTTTAAGTATTTATTTTTATTTCTTATTTTATTGTAACAATAAATACTATCTATGTAAAATCAATCTAAATCTGCTCTCAAAATTACTGTTTCCCCCTTTACCCCCCTCCCGTCTGATACCAAAAATGCATAGTTTAACCTTTATACTTTTTAATTTTAAACTTCTTTACAGACTTATTAAATACTCTATATTAAATTAAATAAATCCAACCTACCACCTAAATTAACCCCACCTCCTAAAATCTCTGCTTCTCTCCCCCTGCCCCCCCCCCCCCCAACCTTATCTCATGAAGATCCTCCCTCTACAAATGAATCTTGTAAAATTTAAAATCTGTAAAATTGTAAAATTTAAAAAAAGGGGCGAGAATCTTCCATATTTCGGTAGATTAAAAAATAAATAAAGTAAATTTCCAACCCTAAAATCCTGCCCCCCCCCCCAAAAAAAAAAAAAAATAAATAAATAAATAAATAAAATAAAATAAAAATTTTAAAAATCACTTTTTAAATAATTTTTTTTAAATTTCTTATTTTATTGTATAATAATAATAATCGATATTCTAAATCTGCTCACAAAATTACTGTTTCCCCCCTTTGCCCCCCTCTGGTACCAAAAATGCATAGTTTTCTTCTTAATTTTTTCTGCTCTATTTGTGATTTTTTCCCAGCAATAGTTAAATAATGATCTACATTATACCCTCCTCCCTTCCAAAAAGTCCTCTTTATTTCCTTTAAAATCTTTAAAACTATTTTTTAAAGATTTTATGTGGTATTGTCACTTTGTAGCAACAATAAATAAATGATCATCTAAGTCTCCCTTTAAAGTTCCATTCTCCATCCCCAGAAAAAGGGATGAATTTTTAGACATGGCAGGGGGCGGGGGGGGGGGGGTGGAAGGCAAAGAGAAGTCTTTTTGTAGTTTGGCTGTTCTCACAGCTGATATTTTGTTAATGGATGTTGGGGGGGGGGGGTATTTTAGAGAACATATTTATTTCAAAACATAAAACATACACGTGATTCAGGAAAGAACAGCTAAACTGCAAAAAAGATGAACATTTTGGCTTTCCTCTCACATATTTAGAAATCCCCTCCTCTTCTTTGGGAGAATAGGACAGAGAAAATATTTCAAACGGAATGATGATTTTAGATGAGTGATACTTATATGAGATGATGTAAATGAGATGAGTTACCTTACTACAAAATAAGAAATAGATCAACATTAAAATAATAATAATAATATTAAAGATTTTAAACTAATTGCTGGGTGAGAAGACAGAGGGGGAAGTGGAATTTTTGGGAGAAAGGGGGGTAATTTAGATGATTGATTATTCTTTAATATTGTTACTAAAGAGAAATAAATACAGCAGTTTAAAAAAAAATAGAGTTTTAAAGATTTTAAAATTTGTGTGTGTGTGGGGAGGGGGGGGGCAGACACTTTTGGAGTAGACAGAAAATGTAGGTGACAAATTAGAAGGCAACAAGTAGGACATAAAATTTCTTCACATAAGAGTTTTATAAATTTTAAACTTTGTACTCTTTGGATGAGAGGGAAATATGAATTTCGATGGAAGGAGTTTGTAATTTAGATGATTCGTTATTTATTTATTAATAGAGAGCAACAAAGAGGATGTAAGATTTTTTTTATAAATAGCTTAATTTTTTTTTTGATAGGGGTTAGCTAAGTGAAAGAAGCAAACATTTTGGTGGTAAAGCAATAATTGAAATGGTTGATTAGTTATTTATTGTTACTAGACAGCAAATTTTTTAATAAAAGATTTTAAACTTTGTATCCTGCGAGGAGAGAGAGGGAAGGAAGGAGCAGTATAAGTTTCAGAGAGAGAGAGGAGTAGAGTGGAGGGTAATTTATATGATTGATTATTTACTTATTTTTACTAGAGAGCAACATGTAAGACAGAATATATTTTTTAAATACAGTTTTAAAGATTTTTTTTGCTGGGGGGAGGCAAAAGAGTGGAAGCAGACATCATGGTGGTAGAGAGAAAATTTAAATGGCTGATTATTTATTTATTGTTAGTTGAGAACAACAAATAGAGCATAATTTTTTTTTATATAAAGAGTTTTAAAGATTTTAAACTTTATATGTTGAAGGAGAAGAGGCATACATTTTGGGTGGAAAGGGAGATTGTAGTGTACAGGATTGATTTTTTTACTAATTGTTACGTTACTAGTGAGCAGAAAGAAGTACAGAAGGATTTAAGATTCTCAAGTTTTCAAACTTTTTATTTTAGAGAGCATAGAAGGGAAACAAACATTTCATGTGAGAGGAAGGATTTCATTAACATCATATAAAAACATAAGTGGAAATCTGTCAAAAATATCAAAAGAATGAAAATTGCCTACCTTGGATTTTTAAAATCAATTTTTTGTGCATAAAATTTTGTTTATATGTGAGAGGGGGGAAGGCTTATATTTGGGAATGGAAAAGAAAATCAAAATTGCTTAAAAGTGGGAGGGGGCTTACTTTCGAGATTTTACGGATATCTTTTTTTTTTGGGGGGGGGGGGGGGGGGAGGCTTATATTCAGGAACGGAAAAAACACCCAAAATTGCTTAAAAGTGGGAGGGGGGCTTACATTCAAGGGGGGGCTTACTTTTGGGATTTTACGGTAGTGGTTCTGTGGCAGGTGACAACCAGGAATTTTAACCTTGCACAAGAAAACATCACAAAAAGTGAGTGTTTCAAACTCCCAAGAAAAAATATTAAAAACCTCTGCTCAGCTTTAACAAAGAATATGTGAACCAAAAATTGTAAAACATATGAAACAATACTTCAGAAGAACCCCATCTTTAGAAAGAGAATCAAATCAAGAAGATTCCACACTACCATTGGTGTAAAATATTTAAAACCTCTGCTCAGCTTATTGCCAGTCATTGAAAGTCATTGCTCATTGTCAGTCAAGAATTTCTCACTCAAGAAAGTCTTGCACCCATGATTAGGGATAAGAATTAGATTAAAACTTACATGCATTAACTTACCTTTCCAATAACTAGACATACAAGTTCAGACTACAAGTTTATAAAGAGGTGACTTGTATATTAAAACTTTTTCTATACCTACAGTAATACAGAATTTATTTTGGGAAAATTTTCATATGGATTGGTGGAAATGTTGACAGTAAAAACATTTTTTGCATCCCTGCCCTGTACTACAGCAGTGTTTCACAGTTAATATTGAATTGGCCATTTCTGATTTTTGATTGCAGGTCTACTGTGTATAATGTCAAAATACATGTATTTGAAAAACATTTTCAAAATACATTTGTATTTTAAACTGATAAGACTAAAGTATTTTGGTAATGCATTTTGTAATGCTTTTTGAAGTATTTTGCATTTTCAAACTACATTTCTCAGATTTCATATTGCTATGTTTAAATGACAGATCAATGATTTGCTCCAGTAGAAATATATGTATGTTTTATCTAGTCTTTTAATTTATTTCTGGAAGTTGATATAAACATTCTTTTTCAACTACTGGTACGATAATAAGGATGAAAATGAATAGGATGTTTAGACTCTGCAGAAGCATTTTTGCTGAATGGATATAAAAATAGTTCTTATGATTCTTAACATTGTTAATTCAAAATGTTGTATGATAGACCAAAATGATCATTTAGAGTCTTGCTACATATTGCATTTTTAAAGTATATACCAAAAAATCGAAATATGATGTCAAAATTAAGTGTTTGTGTGGAAAATTTCACAGCAAAAAAAAAAGACGAACTCCCAAATTTGTCACCATTATTGTCAATTAGATGTGAAGAAAACAAAAATAGTCATTCTCTTGGGAATTATGCCTTCTTTGAACTTATGTTTAAAAAAAGAATAAGTTTAGGGAGCAGTCTCCATATTAAAATTGTAACAAACTTTGAAAATTTTCACACAAACACCTAATTTTAACATCATATTTCGATTCTTTGGTAAATTTTACTTTAAAATACCAAACAGGAAGTCATTTGGTGAAGAAGTTGTGGAATTATAAAGATTTAAAATTTTGAACTCCTAATCTTAAATTCATTTTCACACTTTCATTTAACTTGGTTCATGTATGTAAAAGATTCTGTAATCTATTTCTCATCCACTTAGAAATTATGTACAATTGTGTGCACCCAATGACATTTTCATACTTTCAAAACTTAATTATCAATTAATAGATTAATTTTAATTAAATGTTCATTATACATTGAGAAAAATCTGATAAAAAATGTAGATTTAAATTATCTACAATTTAGAAATTCTAGATAATTTAAATAATTTTCAGGGGGCTTTTTTTTTTTAATCTTTTACCATGTAACTCAACAGTAAATATTTGCTTGTTATAGTAAAACAACACTTACAATAATATAAAAATAATTTTTTTATTTCTTATTGCTATATCGTAGGCACCATTGCTCCCATTTTGGGAACACTGCAAGTGTATATATAGTGTTATATTTTATGTATTGTTAAAAGGTTTATATTATTTGCATTTTGAATATATGAGATGACTGCTGTAATTTTTTTTTTTTAAGTTTCATTTGAATTTTCTATTTTTTAAAACATGTTTATAAAGGGGAAAAATTAGCTTTTTGGCCACACTCGAATTTATAATAAAAATTATTTTTTTAGTTAAAATATGTTTATAACTGTATATTATACTAGCAAGCTACGCCCGCTACGCTGGTCAATTTCTTATAATGAACTTTTAATCAAACAAAATATTGACATTTCATAATTCACTTTTATATTTTAACAGAATAATAAGGCTACTATAATTTGTGACTCGTGCTATAGCCAATATACACGCCAGGACACGTCACCCTTATCATTACCTTTTTACGCATGAAGGTTTTGCTATGGTACTCCATTGTGAAATTTGGTAATTTTTCGAATTCAATATTTGAAAAATGGCATAATCATTAGATTTGAAATTTATATCAAGAAAAATACACTTTTTTAACTTTCAAATGCAGTTTGCCTAACAATTTTCTGACAAATAATTTTCGAGCTATTATTTTTTTCAGTAACTTCAAATGTTTCATTTTCCGAGATTAATCTGTGGCAACAATTAGCGAAAAACCCAGTTGTCAGCAACACATAGTTTTTTATTAAAGAGGCTGTTGGAGCAGGGATTGTCACCAACAATTTGCCACCATCACTTTTAAAATCGGTTCTGTAGTTCCAGAGATTCGATAGAAATTGTAATTTAGAATGATTTTAGAATGCTTTTCGCTTATTTCACCCTTTTAAATTTCGAATTTTTTTAAAAATTTGTTCTTAAAGAGCATTTACATCTTATAAGTAACTACAATGCCAAATTTCAAATTTCTAGCTCCTTCAGTATAAACAAAATTGCAATTTTAGAACGTTTTTCACTCCTGCACCCCCCTGGGGTTAGTAACACCGACATAAAATATAGCCTATGTTGGAGCAGGTGTTGTCACCATCAATTTGCCACCATCACTTTTGAAATCGATTCGGTAGTTCCAGAGATTCCATAGAAATTGTAATTTAGAATGTTTTTAGAACGCTTTTCGCTCATTTCACCCTTTAAATTTCGAATTTTTTTTTTATTTTGTTCTTAGAGAGCATTTACACCTTATAAGTAACTACAATGCCAAATTTCAAATTTCTAGCTCCTTCAGTATAAAAAAAATTTCAATTTTAGAATGTTTTTCGCTCCTGCACCTCCCCTGGGGTTAGTGACACCGACATAAAATATAGCCTATGTTGGAGCTAGGGTTGTCACCATCAATTTGCCACCATTACTTTTGAAATCGGTTAGGTAGTTCTTGAGATTCCACAGAAATTGTAATTTAGAATGTTTTTAAAACGTTTTTCGCTCATTTCACCCTTTTAAATTTCGATTTTGTTTTTATTTTGTTCTTAGAGAGCATTTACACCTTATAAGTAACTACAATGCCAAATTTCAAATTTCTAGCTCCTTCAGTATAAAAAAATTGCAATTTTAGAACATTTTTTGCTCCTGCACCCCCTGGGGTTAGTAGAACCGACAAAAAATATAGCCTATGTTGGAGCAGTGGTTGTCACCATCAATTTACCACCATCACTTTTGAAATCGGTTCGGCAATTCCACTGATTCCATAGAAATTGTAATTTAGAATGATTTTAGAATGCTTTTCGCTTATTTCACCCTTTTAAATTTTGAAATTTTTTTAAAAATTTGTTCTTAAAGAGCATTTACATCTTATAAGTAACTACAATGCCAAATTTCAAATTTCTAGCTCCTTCAGTATAAACAAAATTGCAATTTTAGAACGTTTTTCACTCCTGCACCCCCCTGGGGTTAGTAACACCGACATAAAATATAGCCTATGTTGGAGCAGGTGTTGTCACCATCAATTTGCCACCATCACTTTTGAAATCGATTCGGTAGTTCCAGAGATTCCATAGAAATTGTAATTTAGAATGTTTTTAGAATGCTTTTCGCTCATTTCACCCTTTAAATTTCGAATTTTTTTTTTTATTTTGTTCTTAGAGTGCATTTACATCTTATAAGTAACTACAATGCGAAATTTCAAATTTCTAGTTCTTTCAGTATAAAAAAATGACAATTTTAGAATGTTTTTCGCTCCTGCGCCCCCCTGGGGTTAGTCGCACCGACATAAAATATAGCCTACGTTGGAGCAGGGGTTGTCACCATCAATTTGCCACCATCACGTTTGAAATCGGTTCGTTAGTTCTAGAGATTCCATAGAAATTGTAATTTAGAATGTTTTTAAAACGCTTTTCGCTCATTTCACCTTTTTAAATTTCGATTTTTTTTTATTTTGTTCTTACACAGCATTTACATCTTATAAGTAACTACAATGCCAAATTTCAAATTTCTAGCTCCTTCAGTATTAAAAAAATCGCAATTTTAGAACGTTTTTCGCTCCTGCACCCCTTTGGGGTTAGTCGCACCAACATAAAATATAGCCTATGTTGGAGTAGGGGTTGTCACCATCAATTTGCCACCATCACTTTTGAAATCGGTTCGGTAGTTCCAGAGATTACCCCCTACAAACAAACAAACAAACAAACAAAAAAACAATCTTTACTCTTTTATAATATTAGTATAGATAAAACAACATTAATCCAGAATTAATATGTGTAATGGATCAATCACAATTACCGAAAGCATACGTTGTTCCCAAAATGGGAGCAATGGCACCTAATGGGGTAATTTTTTTTTATTTATTTATATATGCTTCTTTGCATTTATGGTAGTTATTTTTTTTTTTCAATTTATATTAGCTATAAAAGGAATAACCTTAAAATATCATTCAGAAACTGATATTTTGAGAAAAATCCATATAAATTAATCAAACTTCTACAATAAAAAAAAAAAAAAATGAAATTACCATTTCCATAAACATTTTCATTATCTATCTCATTATTTTTCATCATTACATAATTTTTTTCTGACTATTTTACATGGAAGTTGATTGAACAATTTTTATTTTAGATTTGGAGAATTTTTCAGATCTTCTAAATACTGTTTGTTTTCCACTTGATCACAGTATTATAACATGTAATAGAAAATAATTTATGCAGCAAATTACCCCATAATATAACAGGTGGAGTAGAACTTTCCGTAAATTCTAAATCAACAGACAATTGAGAAATATCTGATTTAATGTTTGGGAAAAAAAAAAAAAGACAAAGTATTAAATGCAGACTTGATATTTTAGATTGAAGTTCTGAAGAATTTTCAAATCAGAATATAGAAAAAAACTAAAAAAAGTGCAAAAATAATAATAATAATAATAATAATAATAATAGTTAAAAAAACAATTTCAGAAAATGAAAAAAATGCTGCATAAAGAAGTTCAATCATTTTCATGTAAGATAGTAGGACAAAGATGATGCAATGATGAAAAAAAAAGAGGTGGATAATGAAAATACTTATGGAATCAGTAATTTATTTTTTATTTTTATTATAAATGTAGATGCTGGACTAATTTATAAGCATTCATCTTAAAATATTAAGTATAAGTAAAATTTAGAAAAAAAATTTCCCCATTAAGCGCCATTGCTCCCATTTTGATAACATGCTGTTTCTCCTAAATATTCAAATTTGTTTTCAGAAGTACTTTAAAGACTTCCTATTCATAAAGAAAAAACAACTATTCCATAAAACAAACAGTTAAATATATATAGTGCCACCTAATGGATTAAAAAGAAATTTAGTAAAATTTTAATTTCTTGACAACAATCCATTAATTTTGATGCAGTGACAACTGACCCGTAAACGGGCTCAACATCCCTGGCATTGTGCAGTCTAATAAAATCATTTTTTAAAAATTTCAGAATGTATTCTGAAATTACCTCTATTTTGTATTTGCATTTTTTTTTAATTAAAAAGATATTTTGTATTTTAGGTTCTAAAACCAATGTATTTTGTATAAAAAATGCTTTTTTGATGTATTTCACCCAAATTTGTTTACTAGGCACGCATCATGCATACTGTCCCAGTTTTTGATTATAAGCTATTTAAAAATAGTTTGTGGAAATGAAATCTATACTTGTTTTTTTCATTTATGGAACAATGTATATAGTCTTAACTCCCTGACTGCCAAGCAAAAGGGCAAAATTGTAATGTTGTTTTCTCTGTAATTTTTTTAAAATGCTACAAAACATGGTATTTCAAACATGATCTAAAAAATTTAATTTCGTAAATAAATATAGTCCTTAAGACTATTGATCATTACTCAATCATTTAAAACTACATTATATTTGTAGAATTATATTAATTTAAATGATACAAATATTACAGTGAAACCTACAGCATAATGAGCGGATATATCAGTTCACGGCGGAGAGAAGGTTAAAACAAAAAATAAATAATTTACTGGCAATAAATGCCTATGATACAAAATTTATTCTATCCTGTTGGTGGGGGATAGAAAACAATCTCAATACCTCTTTATGCAATAACTTTGAAATATTTTTCAACTTCAGTCAAATTTATTTTTTTATTTTTTCCAGTTAAAAATGATTTTTCCAAAATATAGAAAAAAAAAGTTATTTTATATTTCTGATCACTAAAATGTGCATCACTTCAAAACAAGGAGAAAGAAAAGAAACACTTTACTTAATATTAAGAATTTACAGAAAAACTAAATTTTAAAGGCCTTGGTAAAGTTCTGTAATATAATTCACTATGTATGCACAACTTCATGTTCATCTTTTTCCCAGTTCATAAGTAAAATGAAAACAGATTTGGCCTTCATTATAATGCAGCAGAATTGACCATTTTTTGCTATTTCTAATCCATATGGGAGAAAAAAATAGGTACCGTATTTTCGGGAGTAAGCGCCGCAACGCATATGTGTTTAAAAGTTCAAAATATCGGTGATGCAGCGCATACACAAGGGCAGCGAGTACAATGATTTTTTTTTTCTCAACATAGCAGTATCTGGATATTGTGAAAAACAAGCCTTCATTTCATGATTTTTTTAGTCTTACTGCCTCAAATACACTTTTAAACACATGGATTCATTAACATTCATTCATATTTCACCTTTATTTACATTCGTTTAATCTCATTATAAAGTTCATAAACAGTATATCACAATATATCTTTATTATAAAAACGTAATTACCATAGTCAAAATATATTTAACTTACCCATATTTCTCTATTTTCTGTTTAATATTAGTAGCTCACTCTTTAAAAGTATTTATTGTACACTTTACAATAGTTGATAAATTATATTTATTTCATAATTTTCTATTCTCATTCACGGCGATGTTCGATTGAAACGACAATCGAATAATCGATTGACGTAGTACTGTTTCGTTCCGAGAGATGGCACCTGACCAATCGTTGTCTGATTTGCCAATCTCGTGATTATTCATGTTTTGGCCACGCGTCACTTTGTGATCTTTCTAGAAAAGGGTTTTCATTGGCATGTGTATGTTTGGCAAAGTATATATACGCCTTACTTCGATTGTTTAAAGTGGGGTGTTTGTTTTGATTAACTAATCAATCTCGTACGCAGTAGTCTTAAAAATGGCTGTGGTATATATTTAAATATGGAATCTTATCAATTAAAACCGGCAGCTTGGTATTCGATTATGGTATGTTTTATTTGAGTTTTATTTATGTTCTGTTTACCTTTATGATTTACAATAAACCAAGAATGTGTTTTTCTAAAGGGAAATTCTCTGAATTTTTAATTGGTAATTCAAGCCTAATCTTCTTCAAAGTAAGCATAGACAATTTTGTTAAATTGAATTTTTTGTAAGATTTTTTTTTCCTATTGTATTTTAAGATAACCTATGTTAATTCATATATCTTGTAAGATTTTATCGCTATTCTTGTTACTTTTAATCCAATTTTGCCGATCGTTTTTTATCGTGACTATTTCATTTTTACTTATTTTTCAATGATGTGGTGCTTCTAATGGGTACGGTGCTTACGTGTATATTTGTTTTTTTAAACCGATTTTTCAATGATGCGGCGCTTACACTGGGTGCGGCGCATATTCCCGAAAATACGGTACTATAAATTAAATACTATGCAAAATAAGGAGATATGTCAGCAGGTTTTAATTAGATGATTTATATTCTTATTGCAGATTATTTTTAAATCTTTTCTGAAAAACAAACAACACTTATAAACAATAAAAATGTAAATCTTGCGATTTACTTTATAATAATCAAACTATAAGTACTTTTAAATTTTTAACCAACAGGGACTGATTGCATAAGAAAACTGATAAATTAGGCAACTGAGAACAAACTTACATATATTAAATAAATAGTCACAAAAATTACTACCTCAGATAATTATGTTAAAGATCAGACATTTTTTTTTTAATATAAAAATTTTCATTTAAAAATATATAGTATTTAAGAGGAAAACTAAAAAATATTGCCAATATTAACCTAAAAAAAGGCTAGCGGTCTCTTTTAGTGCGATTGCCTTAAAATGTCCAGTTAGTAATTTTAGTTGCCATTCTTAAGAATGTTTGACAAAAGAGTAATTCTGCACAAAGCCCAATTAAGATTTTTACCATAAATTATGTCTGCATATGTCCATTACAATGTATATTTAATAAAGTTTACATAAACTAATTTTTGAACAAAAATGTGTTTCTACATACTTTTTAGCTCCCCCAATTTGCCAGGGAAAAAAGTATTGTTTGTTAAGTAAAAACAGGTCTGAAAGGGACATAGTTACAAACTCAGATGACTATAGGGTGTTTAAAAATGTGGATTTTTAAAAAAATTAAAATTGGATTGTTATGATTTTTCCCCTGCATTTAAGATATTGAATGGCTACCAAGAATTGCAGGTTTTGAAAACGATTATACCTCTAAGTCCATGATATTAATGAACATGTATATTTTTATACTTTAAGTAATAAAACTATAATTATTTATTATAGAGATAATTAAAAAAATTTCTGGTTCCCAAATGTCTATTTGACTTTTAAAAAAGCAGAAAAGTTGGCAGCCATGCTAACGCATAGTAATTAATTACAGAGATAAAATGCACCTATCTATTATGATGATATTATCAAATTCTATTGCTGCATTTAATAATTAAAGCATAATAAATGAATTAAGTACCTTGCATTTTCATACTGTTTCACAGTAAGTAACGTATCATCCATAGTTTTGTTACACAATGTATTGAGACTAGAAACAAAAAAGTTCAAGGCTCCAAGTAATGTTTCACCATTTTTGCTTAAACTTCTTTGGGTTTCTGCATTATATGAAAATTCTTCTTGTAATTCTGGTGACTTATGAGCTAACTCTGAAAAGGCTTCCCCAAGTGCATGTTGAGTTTGGACCACTTGATAAAAGTGACTAGTAAGTGCTCTGGCAAGTCTCAAAATGTTAGAATACTTTGCTTGTGTATCTCTCAACAATTCTATTTGAGCTTCCATTTCTGCATCAACAGTTCTAGTGCCCTAGGAGGAAATAAAACAATGTCAGAAAGCTCAAAAATTTAAATATTTTTTAATTTATCAAAAACTTTTAAATACATATGCACTACACAAAAGTTTTATTTTTATTGTATATATATATTTATTTAAAATGAAATCACATGTGTGAAATACTATGAATAACTTATAGATTCATCAGGGGAAAATCATAAGTATAATTCCTAGCACAGATATGTTATTTCCTCAAATAGTGTCAGCATTAAGCCTAAAAATGACAATATTATGCTCCTTATAACATGTCAAATGAAACCAAAGAAATATTAAAACAAACAGAAAACCAAAAAAGAAGTATTTATCCATGTTATTTTAGTTACATTACTTCTATATTTATCAGCCTTTTTAATGGTACTATCATTATCAAGTAAAAGGCATTTTTGCTTGATTGTCAAATATAGCTTGGTTTTGGCTGTTTGTTTTTTCATATTATATGCTAGCTGATCCACTCAGCATTGCCTGGTCCTGTCAAAAAATAGTACAAACCACAAAAACACTCTAAAAATCATAGCACAAAACTGCTCTTTTTCACCACCATGGGGTGCCAAATATATATCTTAATTAGTTCATGTTAAGTTGAATGAACCAATTCCCATTGAAATCGGGTCCACAGAACCCGAGAACATACCCCCCACCCCCTCCCTGGAGATCAGTATTCAGAAACGATGGTAACCAAGGGCTGAAAAAACTACATCAAAGTTTATACCTGTGGAACTTGCGAAGAATGTTAGATTTTGTTTGAATCAGATCAATATTAAGTATAAAAGTCTTTTAGTTCCACTTTACACCACTAGAGGGCACACTCTGTTCTATACAAACCTCTTTCCAAATGAAACTCCATCACATATACCCACTGTATAGCAGTTGTGCCCGCACAGGTGCTGAAAATAGTTTAATTGCACTTTCTACCGACAGGGGGCGCCAAATCTATATCTTAATTAGTTCATGTTAAGTTGAATGAACCAATTACCGTTAAAATCGAACCCATAGAACCCAAGAAAATAAATATCCCCTTGGAGATTAATATTCAGAAATGGTGGAAATCAAGGGCTGAAAAAATTATACCAGAGTTTATTTTGTACCTGGGAAGAAGGTTAAAAAAGATTTTGTTTGATTCAGACCAATATTTTAAAAGTTCTGATTTGGAGAGGCAGATTCAATCAGAGTATTAACATGATATTTAAATTGTGACCGGACACTTCTCCTTCAAATTAAACCAAGGACCTTTAACATTATCAATTAATGTTAAACTTTTGAAATAGAAACAAAATGACACTTTGACCTTGAAATTTACGTTTCTTTATTAATTGTATGTCTTGTCAATTTGCTATTTAAAAAAAAAAAAAAAAAAAGATACTGGAGGATTTTGTTGAAAATGACCTTTTCTGAAATAGAAATTTATATTGTGTGTATATTCCAATTTTCAAATCTCTACCTGAAATAATTTAAAAAATTTGAATTACTTTGTAATTTCTGACCTTTTGTATCAGAAAGAAAATGGATAGATTGACCTCATTGTGCAAGCAAATGAAAGACTAAGCCCAGGTGTTTCATTTATTTTTAGATAAAAACATTGTATTTCGGGAGATTTCTAATGGGTTTTTAATTAATATCTCGGGTAATTATGGACCAATTTTTATGAAATTTGAAACAATGGATAGAGGACAAAATTTACTATATTGGGCTAAAAGATTGGAACTGGATTTCTGCTACTAATGTGGAAAAATCACAGAAAAACGTGAAAAAATGCTAAAAAATGCATAAAAAATTAAATTTAAAAAAATCTATTCAAAAATTCCAAAATTGGGCTTCGAGGTGCAAAATTAGATACATAGAAGCACTTTTTCACCAAATTTTGTAGCTCTGTGTGCAGCAGTCTCTTCAGAACACAGCTGACAGACAGACATCTATCCTTATTATTATTTATTATATATCATAGATACTAACATTGCAAAGATTATTATATCAGAAATAAACTAATTAAATTTCAGGAGACATCCTTCACTCTTATAAGTTGATAAGGCTGCACCCACAGCACAAGATGTAATATTTTCATGAACCACAACTCTGTGGCAAGCAAGAGATGTAAAGTGTCATTTATTCTAGCGTTGATGAATATACAGTAGAAGATCTTTATAACGCAATTCTCCATATAACGCACAACTTCTCAGATGTAAACAATAAATTTTCAGTTAAGAAACACCCGAATTCCCACATTATAAATAGTTGTTATTCTCTAGAGGACTAAATTTCAACTCTATCTCCTTAATTCAGAGCTAATTACTGAAAAAATTGCTATGAATTGATACAGGTATGTTTGGACAATGTTTATAAAGTAAATTTAACAATGAATGGAATGATCTATATTATGCAAAAAAATTATAATCTGCACAACTCCTGATAATAAAGAATGCAAGATAAAGATACTCTAATGTATTTTGGTATGTTTCACACATATTTGACCATGTCTTACAAGCTAAATTTAATGATGTGTGAAATGTGATTCTGAAACGCAAAATTCTATATACTGCACAACCTCGTGTTTTAAGGTTTGCATTATAAAGATCTTCTACTGTATATATTACAGTTGACTGCTTCAAATCCACATAGCTTGGGACCAGGGGTTGTGCAGATTTCTGGTCATTGTATTATTTACATTTTTTAAACAGTAATTTGACTGTAGTAAAGCATTGAAAATTATAATGAATCCTTACAATAAGTAAAATATTAAATTAAATAAGTAAAATATTAAAATAATTATGTAAAATAATAAAAATTAAGAAAATTAATGTCAAGTAAATAATACTTAATGATACAGTACTAAATATGCATAATAATGATGAAATATCAATCCTTCTTGTTTCATTCTGCCATATTAGTCAAAATTACGTACGAAATCATGAAAAAATAAAAATCATTAAAAGATTAAAACTTAAATTAAATACTGATGCAAAGTGGCTACTGTGACATGTTTTTTTAAATTAGATACTAAAATAATTTGCATCAGAATCTTAAAATAACAAAATTTCATTTCATGTTTATGCAAATTTAGTTAACAGAAAAAAAGTAATAAGTTAATTATGTGTTACGATGTTTTTTCCAATTAATTAAAAATTGTCTTGGAAAAAACATCACAATCGGCAATAATATTAGCGCCATTTTGAAAATTTTCAGAAGAAAATTCATATTTTCTTCATGCAAAAGTTGAAGTTGGACCATATTAACCATAATTACATATTAAAATGTGTACATAATAATGAAAAACTAAAAATAAATATTGAAAAGTGGAGAAATAAATGCAAGAAAAATAGACAAACAATTCAGTTACAGTTTACACTGTGAATATTGTGCAAGATACAATAGGGTGAATTTTTGTTTAGATACACTAATTTATATCAAAATCATAAGTAAATAAATTTTATTTAGCAATTAACCAGCTGTAATAACCAAAAGAACATAATTAACAAAAAAATTAGTAAAAAAAAAAAAAACTTGCAATTGCTGCTGATTTCAGTGCCATCTTGAATTTTATTCCTTCAACTTAACTGTAAGTTTCACTATTTACATTTGCAACAATACACGGATTTTAGGCGTTCACAGATTTTAGTGCCACAGATTTGAGGGTGTCTACTGTATATATAATTTGTAGAGATGGCTTATGCCTGTTGAATACTAATGAATTTATAACCAATGTTAATGGCCCTAGTTAGATATTTTTCCACTCTGTTGGTTTCATGCCAGATTTAGTTATAAATTCATTAGCTAATTACTACTTAGTAAATTTTTGTTTTAATTACTTTTGCTTTAGGCTATGTAATAATATTAACAAGCATGTACAATTTGTGCGACTCGAGTTCTGGCATTTTAATTTCTTTACCTTGCTAGTTATTTTTACATAAATATTTTATGCATAAAAAAGTATTTGAGTATACTATCCCACATAAAAGACAAAACCATTAGTGGGCCTTTAAGAGAGAAGGGCCTCCACTCCTCTCTCTGCAGGCATGCATCAAGTAATGTGTTTAAGATCCTTTCTTAAGCAAACATGACAAAAATAAAAGACATTCAGAAAAATATTCTTACCTTTCCTAGTTTTTCAGATAAAATCTGCCTGGTGCATTTATATGTTGATATACTCCACTGTTTAATCGAGTCAATTTTGGATTGAGAAGGCTTTGCAACTTGGGCTTTGCTTTCATCACCGTTTAAGGCAGAATTGGGACTAGTTAATTCAACAGATGTATTAGCTGGGAAAACAAAAATTAGAACAAAGTAACTTAACAACGTAAAACTAAATCTATGAACTCAATAATGATTAACGTGCAAAGGTTGGAATTGGCAACGTCCCAATTCGCAACTAACTTATACTTCATAAACAGTAGTTACACCATGACTAAATTAAAACTTATATCTAATAAAAGAATATAAATCATTCAACTTATTATAGTTTAAAGTCAGACGAGCAAAATATTGAGGATTTAAGATGACATTTTTTAAGTTCCACCTTACAGACTTATCTCTGTCAAAAGTGAAGTGTTCTGGCATTAAAGAGCATTTACCAAAAATGAAATGAAAAACATCTCCTTTCTTGCCACAGTCACAGAGGTCATTTCTACGTTTTCCTATTTTAGAGAGGAAACTTGGAAAACTGCCATGACTAAAAAGATAATAAACTAAAATTTGTTTTCTACAGATAAATTCGGTGTTAACCTTCTTTAAGACATTATAGGTATCCCTGCCATCCGCTGAGGCTATCCAGGACTGCTGCCAGGTATCAATCAACTTATCCCGATAATACAATTTCAGCAAAGAGACTAGATATAAAATTTCAAGTAACGGAGCATTAGAGTCAGCAGAAGTGGCCCGCTTTGCTAAATCATCTGCCCTTTCATTACCATGTAACCCGGCGTGGGCCTTTATCCATCCAATATAGATTTGTCTGCTACCAGCAGCCAGAAACTTTTTATAAATAGAGTGTTCTAATTGATTGTTGGGAAAAGCCCTAAATATTGATTTAACAGAGGAACTACTATCCGAATAGATATGAACTGAGTTATGAACTGAATTTACAAACAATTGTAACGCATTATCCAAGGCCGTTAACTCGGCCTGATAAACAGAATTCAGACTTCTTAACTTCACTTGATGATCATATATGTAATCGCCCTTGTAAAAGACTGTAAAGGCCGAGCCCACGCCATTGTTCATCTTCGAGCCATCCGTGAAAATTATAGGATCAAACGAAAAAGAAACTTTATCAATTACTGGATCCAGCTGGTAGACGTTCCTTATATTCAGTAAAGTCAAAGGTATGCATTCGTGGCATAAAATCCGTATCCTTCAACGTAGTGTCACCAATTTTAATACTACCGTGCCTTGCATAAATGTGAGTTTCTCTGCCTTATTTTTAAAATTATAATAAATAGGAGGTATACCAGATAGTACACAAAGCGCTTCAGTTGATGTTGATCTATAAGGTTTTAAAATCGACAGTAGGCCCATACGTTGGCACGAACTCAGTCTTTTCTTAGCTGGGATATGTAAATCATTAATCCATACTTCGTAACCATCTGTTTTTCAATAACACCAATGTACCATAATTTTAGATAGTGCGCTTCCAAACCTCTATGACGACAGCCAACCTTCTTCATGTTAATAGTAAACTCTTGAATCCTTTCTCTAACATATTCCAGGTCCAGGTAACATAACCAACTAAATCTGCTATCAAGGACCAAACCAAGATACATTACCGAGTCCTCCACTGGGACAGAAATGCCACAGTTAAAGATTGGACAGTTTAAAGATTGGGCGTCTATTTTCTAAATTAAATCTTCCAAAAAGCATGGCTTGCGATTTTTGAGGACTTAGTTTTAAATGTAAATTTACCGCCACATCACTGAATCTCTCAAGACAGCTGTTAATCCTACGTTCTAACCGAGCCCTCGTATCTGCTCCCTCCAGGATCACAGAATCATCTGCGTATGACACAATGTAACGTTGATGAACACTGTAAGTCTTGATTATTTTATCAGCTACAATAGACCAGAGGAGGGGCCCGAGGCACGAACACCCCTGAAAGGCTGTAAACCATCGTATACCACTTGAATAGTCAAAACCGATAAGGCGATAACTTATATAATTCTTTAAAATGTCTTTCAAATAGTTTTCTATAGGTAACTGAGTGTGTGGCAAGAACTGCCCAATACATAGCATCAAAGGTGCCTTCGACATCTAGGGACACCATTGCACAATATTTGTAATCCAACAGTATTTCTTTGACATATTTTTTGACCTGCATGACTGCACTCACCGTGCTTTTGCTTTCTCTAAATCCGTACTGATTCCGTGCTAGAAAGCCCAAGGACTCCAGCTTAGTGATTATCCTCGTCTTAATCAGTCTTTCCAAAATTTTTCCCAGAATCGGAAGCAAAGTAATGGGTCTGTAGGCTCGCTGTGAATGAGGTGGTTTATTTCGTTTACGAAAAAACAACACTATTCCCTTTTTCCAGCAGTTCGGGAAATAACCTAGAGCCAAGCAGCTTGAATACAATCTGCACATCAGGACTGTGAAGCTGCGGCAAAGTTCTCTAACCACTAAGCCATCTATCAAATATCTAAGTAAACAATTTGGAAAATGCATAACATATTTAAAAACCCACTTTCAGGAATTACCAATAATATTTGGAAAAATATCCGAATTATTTTGTGCAGCCCTGTATAGCATCTATAGATTTGTATATATGCTACATAGAATGCTAAATTTTAGTTCAGTTAGGAAACACATAGCACAGTTTAAAATTCTCCTTCTGGAATTCCCATCAATATACAGAACTGTACTCGAGAAGTTTTTTGGAAACATTATTAAAATAAACCACAAACGATTTTTCTCCATAGACCGTAATGTAATGGAATTCTTTTGAGTGTCCCTGTAAAGGAAATGTAAGTGCTATGCACACCGCGTTCCATAGTAAGCTTCTTGTAATACAGTAACAACCTCTTGTAATAACCCCAGTAATATATATCAAATTCAATGTGTTTGAAATTGTGTAACATTGTTAAAATAAACTGCAAATAATATTTTCCCGTAGACTGTTAAGTAATGGGATTTTTTGAGTGTCCCCGTAAAAAAACTATAAGTGCTCTCTGTTGGAAACTTCATTTTCAATAACGAACATGTCATAGTAAACCTCAATAACCTATATCAATTGCATGTCAATCCAAATATATTTATGTGAGTTAGAGCACAGACAGACAGACAGCAGACAAACCGAGTTCATAAACACTTTTCAACATGTTAGAAAGTGTTAAAAAAAAGACTGTCTTATTGGGAGATTTTATATGCATACCAGAGTGGCGAACAGTAATAAATACTTTTAATTTAAAAGATATATTTTCCTGACAGATATATAGATACATTAACTCTTTTATTGTTTAACTAGATGATCCGCCCGCCTTTGGCCAGATCCTTCAAAAAATAATATGAAATGCAAAATCACTCTAAAAATTGTTGCATGAAACCGTTGTTCTGGTAACTTTTTGTTTTTCGAAAATTAAATAGAGAGATGGACCCCAAAGCGAAAATAAATTTAATACACCCCCTCAAATGTCTGGATCATTTCATTCAAAGCAGGTCAGTTTTTGGTCAAAATGAAAAAAATGTTACTTCGGATTTTCACAAAATTTGCATTTTTGGAATCAGACTTGTAGTGGGTGATTTGTGACGTCATTTGAAACAAAAAACTCTTCTAAACATGAGAAAAATGTTAAAAAATGAAATTAGAAGAAAAAATCTAATTTAAAAAAAATAATAAATAATCCGCCCTTTGCTTTTAAAATTATGATTTTTTATCTGTAAAAAATTATCAACTTTCTCCACGCTAAAAAGAGAAAAAAAATTAAGATTCTGAGTGTAGTTGAGGCTGAAATAGAAACAACCACTGAACCAATCAAGCAGGGGTGATTCTGAGTAAAAAAAAAATAATTTTGAAATTCACAGCAAATTTTCTGAAAAGTTAAAACAGGGGGGGGGGTAAGAAGCACTCATGCCACTTTTTTTCCGTCTTTTTGACGAAATTTGCATTTTTTCCGTGATCTTTTGACGAAATTTGCATTTTTTCCGTGATCTTTTGACGAAATTTGCTGTTTTTTTGCGATTTTTTGATGAAATTTGCTGTTTTTTCGCGAACTTTTGACGAAATTTGACATTTTTTGCGAACTTTTGACGAAATTTGTCATTTTTTCACGATCTTTAGATAAAATTTGTCATTTTTCCACGATCTTTTGATAAAGTTTGCAGTTTTTTCGCGATTTTTTTATGAAATTTGCCATTTTTCGCGATCTGTTGATGAAATTTGCCGTTTTTTCGTGATTTTTTGACAAAATTTGCCGTTTTTCGCAATCTGTTGACAAAGTTTGTGGTTTTTTCGCAATTTTTTGATGAAATTTGCCGTTTTTTTGGGAACTTTTGACGAAATTTGCCATTTTTTCACAACCCTTTAAGAAAATTCACAGTTTTTTCGCGAATTTTGACAAAGTTTGCCATGTTTCGCGATCTGTTGATGAAATTTGCCATTTTTCGCGATCTGTTGATGAAATTTGCCGTTTTTTCATGATTTTTTGACAAAATTTGCCGTTTTTCGCAATCTTGACAAAGTTTGTGGTTTTTTCGCAATTTTTTGATGAAATTTGCCGTTTTTTCGCGAATTTTTGACGAAATTTGCCATTTTTTCACAACCCTTTAAGAAAATGCACAGTTTTTTCACGAATTTTTGACAAAATTTGCCATGTTTCGCAATCTGTTGACGAAATATGCTGTTTTTTGCGAACTTTTGACAAATTTTGCCCTTTTTTCGCGAACTTTTGACAAATTTTGCCTTTTTTTCACGATCTGTTGACGAAATTTGTCGTTTTTCGTGAACTTTTGATGAAATTTGCAGTTTTTCCGCAATTTTTTGACGAAATTTGCCGGTTTTCGCGAACTTTTGACGAAATTTGCCATTTTTTCGTGAACTTTTGACAAAATTTATCGTTTTTCGCGAACTTTTGACAAAATTTATCGTTTTTCGCGATCTTTTGATACAGTTTGCAGTTTTTTTTTCGTGATTTTTCGACGAAATTTGCCGTTTTTCGCGATTTTTTGACGAAATTTGACGTTTTTCGCTATTTTTTGACAAAATTTGACGTTTTTCGCTATCTTTTGATAAAGTTTGCGATTTTTTGACGAAATTTGCCCTTTTTCGCGATCTGTTGACGAAATTTGCCTTTTTTTTGCGATTTTTGTGACAAAATTTGCTGTTTTTTCGTGATCTGTTGACAAATTTTGCCTTTTTTTCGCGATCTGTTGACGAAATTTGCCGTTTTTCACGACCTTTTGATAAAATTTGCAGTTTTTTGCAATTTTTTGACGAAATTTGCCGTTTTTCACGAACTTTTGATGAAATTTGCCGTTTTTTCGCGAACTGTTGACGAAATTTGCCGTTTTTTCGTGAACTTTTGACGAAATTTGTCATTTTTGTGATCTTTTGATAAAGTTTGCGATTTTTCGAGATTTTTTGATGAAATTTGCCGTTTTTCGCGATCTTTTGATAAAGTTTGCAGTTTTTTCGTAATTTTTTGACGAAATTTGCCATTTTTCGCAATCTGTTGATGAAATTTGCCATTTTTTCATGACCTTTTGATAAAATTTGCAGTTTTTTTGCGATTTTTTGACGAAATTTGCCGTTTTTTGCAATGTTTTTGACGAAATTTGGCGATTTTTCGTCGAATGAATGACGAGATTGATTTTTTCGCCGATCATTTGCCGAAATACCGATACATTTTAAGTCCGAATTTTCGGATTTATGACAGATATTTATTTTAATTTTCGTAAATCATTGTCTTGATTTTTCGGAAAATTCGGACCAGAATCACCCCTGCAATCAAGCATTCTGGGCAAAATTTTTTAGTGTCAAAGGAAAAAAATCGTCAAAAATTCAAAAATCGCTGTACGAATTTCGCATAAACTATATTGAAAAAAGAGGACAAAATTTACTATATTGGGCTAAAAGAGTGGAACCGTATTCTGGTTACTAATGTGGAAAAGTCGCAGCAAAATAAAAAAAAAAAAATTGCATAAAAATTTTACTAAAAAAAAATCTATTCAAAAATTCCAAAATCGTGCTTCGAGGTGCAAAACTACATACATAGAGGTACCTTCCTGCCAAATGTTGTAGCTCTGTGTGCAGTGGTCTCTTCAGAGCACAAACGAGAAACACACACACACACAAACTTCCTTCTTTATTATAGGTGGAGATGTCATTAGCTTAGACAATTGAAAACATTTACTGATTATGGTAAGCAGTATTTTAGTGAATAAAGAGTATCAAGCAATAATAAAATTAAGGCAAATGCAAAAACCTATAGTGGGCCATGTACCAATAGTAAGTCACTAATTTTTAAAGTTTAAAAACAAATCCATGACGCATTTCTGAAAAACAACTGAAAGAAATATGATTGACTAACACCCTTAACTGTTAACTGTCCATGAACTATTTGGAATAATTGTTTTGTTTTTCTGTTGGTGAATAAGTTGATTTTCTAGAGTGTGTTCAAAAAAAGATTGTTTGGTAAATTCTTAAAGACTTCATTAATTGATAAGTTTCATTTAAAACTTTGTTTCTTTAATATTATGTTTTATTTTGAATTAAATTGCCATTAATATACTCTATTATACTGCAAATAATTTGTTAGTTAAGCTAAAAACTTAAAAATCGAGTATTATATTAATTTTGTAAGGTGGCTCAATAGTGGGTGATTTTCAGATGTTATCAGAATTTAAAACAACTTACTAAGTAATCTTTAAAAGTTAATTTTAGTTTTTCATTTTGTTGCCATAGTTCGGTTGACTCAATAGTTTTTTCAATTTCACATAAATGTAAACAAAGAATTGACTTGTATTGGTAATGTACCAATCAAGAAACTGTAGTAACTTTAATGTTATAAAACAATGATATGGCATCATAGTAAAGATGTCAAAAAGACTATCAAATTGTATCATCATTTCATTAGTTTGACGTCACTATATGATCAATGTTTGGCCAATTATAATTTTTTTCTTCTTAAATTTCTAAATAGCCTTTTGGCTATTCCTGATTTCATGCATATGTAAGTAGTAGATGCTATTTAAGATGGTTCTCAAATGACCTGTTCAAAACGTGAAACTGCCTTACACATTTTCTGATGAACGATGAATGTGATGGAACGTGATGCATAAATGGTTGAACTCTCAAGATAACTTAGTTTAAGATTGGTCCTTAAAAATACTCACTTCAAAACCTTTTTCAAATATATTTTTTTTAAGTAATAAGACCAATAAATATGACATAACAGTATCTAATGAGAAGGATGAGAGAAAAAAGGAATACCTGGTGCATTTGATTCCCAAGATGCTGTTCCAGGCAGTGAAGATGGTGGTGTGATGGTGCGCTGCATTGGTATTTTACTTGTACAATAGGTTCCTGCCATATGAGATGCAGAACCAGAATAATCAGACTCTTGATTCTCGGTAGTAGAGGACATATTGTTGGATGTTTCTTTCACATTTTGTTCTAAACACACATTTTCTAAAGCTGATGGTCCATTAAGGGCAGTTATTCTTGACATTATTTAATACCTAAAAAGTGACAAAATAAGTATAAAAATATTTTCTTTAAAAAAAATACTCTTTTACATAAGCTTTCAATGTTTATCTTAAAAATCCTGCCTCATTTCATGACTGCAATCAAAGTTCCAAAAATTTCTGCTTCAATTAATTTGGTGTAGAAAATTTACCGCTTTCATTTACACTTAGTAGAAAATACAAACTAGTGAATTTATTTAAAGAATTATAATTTTTGCCAAACAACACATCATCTATTTCTCATTCTAGTGTTGATTTTATTCATGATGCTACTTCCTGTAAAAGTACACATAGCTCTGCACTTACTTTAACTTGGTGTTGTTGTAGACAATAATATATACAGGGTGATTCCAAATTCATGGTACAGGACACTGTAACAAACAATTTTTGTATCGGAAAGCAGAGTTGGAAATTCATTTATAGAGTCAAAGTTACAGGGCGTCTTACTCCAATCCGAAGTCGCATTTTCATTCATAACTTTAACAGTAGTGAAGATATTTTAACAAAATCCTTACAATATGCTTACGATTCATACAAAGATGAGTTTGTTGTGAATTTTGTTAAAATATCTTCACTGCTTTAAAGTTATAAACAAAAACGTGACATTGGATTGAAGTGAGACACCCTGTAATTTTGACTAAATAAATGGATTTTTGACCCTGGTTTCCTACGTACAATAAATGATTTTTACAGTAGGTTGGTACAGGACACCGTAAAAAACATTTATTGTATAGGAAACCAGGTCCTTCCCCCCTCCGAAGCTGCAGAAATTCCACTAGGAGAAAAATGCCTGAATTCAACATTGATTTTATGTATTATATTTAAGATTATTATCCCAGGAGCCAGGGTTCATAAAAATCATGATTTTTTAAATTAAAATTATTTGTGTACTGTGCATGTATTTATTTTATTTTCTTTGCATAGATATGCACATTTCTATTAATTTTATTATAGTTCCTAGATAAATTTCAAAATAATTTAAATAAAAATAAATTGTTGCAAACAAATTCAGATTTACTTAAAACCATATTATTCTACTATTAAATTGTTATAGATAAGATATACCTATGTGTGTTGTGTCTATAAATTTGCAGTTAATTTAAGTTATAAAATTTTTCATTAAGGTATTACTCCAATAATACAGTAGACTGCCTTAAATCTGCATAGCTTAAAACCGGAGGTTATGCAGATTTCAGAATTTTGCGGAATTCTGGTCACTGTTTACATTTTTTTAACAATAATTTGAATTTAACAATGTACTCAAAATTATAATGAATGCTTACAATAAAGTAAATAGTTAAATAAAACTAAAAAAAAATAAGAAAATTTAAAAAACATTTAAAATATTAAAAGTAAAGGTCAAGTAAATAATTAATAATGCACAGCTAAATATGTATAATGATGAGATTTTTTTCTTGAACTATTCAGTGAAACTCACCTTATAAATGTACACTAATCATTCACATCAAAATCTTAAAATAACAAAGTTTTCTTTCATGTTTAGCCATACTTAATAACCAAAAAAGCTTGATTAATACCTAAATTATTTGGTAAAAATATTGTGATCGCCATTGATATTAGCACTATCAGGAGCATTAGCTAGTAGAAAATAAATTGTATAAATATTGAAAAAATTGCTTATGTGTGTGAATAGGTTGCCAGAAAATACATGTGAAAAATTTCTTTCTCTTGCCAAGGTCATTTTCAGAATCTCGCCAAGGCTCCTGTAACAGGAAAATACTGTTTAACCCCTTACCTGTGGAATATATTTGAGAAAAATGTGCCAAAAATGGAAAAAAAAATTCTCTTTTAAAACTACAGGATCAATTTTTATGCAAATTTTATTTGCATATTCAAAATTAGAAATAAAATCTTTGGCTGTGATGTCAAACCAAGAAGGCACAGATTTTTTTTTTTTTTTTTTAATCTGTTAAAAAAAGGGAAAAAAAGTCGAAAAATTTTGGGGGAAACAGTTTCTGGCAGGGTTGGCCAAGTTTTGCCTAAGTAGGAAAAACCATGGTAATTTTTTCCGCTGGCAAAAATTAGTAGTATTTAAAAATTTTTTTTTTGGATTTTATTTTAATTACATGATGAAATTCAGTATTTAAATTACAATCTTGATCAACTGCTTCTTTTGTAAATCATTAAAAAATGCATTCTAAAATTTCTTCAAATGAAATTGTTAACATCAACAATTAACGAAAATTTTTTGTACTTCTAAAAATAGTTCAACATTAGCAGATAGTTATCATTTGTGGTGTTCTTTAGTATAGAATCCTGTTTTGCAAAGTCATATTGCCATAGTCAAGAACTGTTTCAACCAAGCAGTTCAAAATACAGGAGAGAATTATTGAATTATGAAGAAAAGGAAAAAGCTCGAAAGTGGTTGCAAGAAATAGATTCTCTTGCTATAAAATTTGACATGAAAAAATTGTCCCAAAAACATACTTTCCTGCTAATGTTGTTGAATCAGTTACAGCTCACAAATGGTGGGAAAGTATTTCACCTGTTTATGGCATTTCAAAGAATTTTTGTGAACTAATTACTCATTTGCAAATTTGTTGCCTGAGTTTTGCTGCTGTTGAAAGAACATTTTCTAATTTTTCTTTTATTCATTCTGATATCAGAAACAAACTTTCTCTGGAAACTTCACAAAACTTTTAATTTGCTATGCAATGTTTTAAAAAAAGACTAATGCAATAATTTTGTGCTCTGTTTGACTCTGATATATGTCTTTCTTTAGATGTTTTATTTTAATAAAACAAAAATGTAAATTTGCAGTTTTATTTTTAGGGTTACTCATGTCATTTATTATCAGTTGATTAATTGCCACTTTTTGCCACTGTCCTGGCAAAAATATATTTTTGACAAAAAGCCAACCCTGGTTCTGGTAACCCAGCTATAATGCATGTAATGACGTCATTGATGAAATTTGAGATTGACACCCTCCACAGCATGGTTTCTTTTAGAACGTTGTATTTTGGAAAATTTTAGAAGATGGCAGACATTTTTTTTTTCAGATTTAAGCAGTAAAAATTATTGCACATTAGTTTTTAACAATCAGTTTTTAAAATTTAAGTAATGGTGAGTGTAAAGTTTGAAAATGTTAGTATTTGTTTGATTTTTTTGCTGGTTTGTTAAATTACAGTATACTGATGTTTGCAAATATGGTGAATTGACATTTTCTAGTGATGCGTTCTGAAAAAGGAGATGTCAAAAAGCTGCTGGGATATATTTTTGGAAAATGTGGTACTGAATGTCATTGAACATTTAAACAACCATTGTCATTAAAAGGTATGTTAAGAATTTTATGCATATTTTGTAGTAATGTTTTACGTCTTTTATTAGCCTTCTATTGTATGTTTCTCATACATTGTAGATGCAGATCCACAATCGCAATGTGGCAACTAAATTTTTTGCTTTGGCCACTAGGACTGGACAATATTATGATTTCTACATCGTGATACATCGAGGCGATATCGCGATGCATCACAATATTACACTTCTAATATTACAAACATTGTCGTAATTTTAATATAAAATTTAAGAATCATACATACGCATTAAACTTGTTTTAAAAACCTTTTTCTTGAGGCATATGTTAAAAAACAACAATGCACAATATAATAAAACTTGCTGCAAAAAATAAAAGTTTGAAAAAATGTTATAATTAATTCGAAGAACTGTTTTTTAAATGAGCTTTAATACTTAAAATAATATATAAAACCAGAATTTCTGATATTTAGATACATTTCACTTAACTATTTATCCTCATAATTTTATGCAATTATCTTTCATATTAACGACTTTTTCAATTTGCGGGCATAGCCCGCCTCCTGTACTGGTCAAAATTTAATTTCTGATATTGAAAGAAATTACACTTAACTATTCACATGGAAATTTTCATGCAATTATATTTAATATTAACAATGTTATTGATTTGTGGGCAAAGCCCGCTTTTATGTAATGCCGAAAATTCAATGTCTGATATTTAGATAGATTACAATTAACTAGTCAACCTCACAATTTTATGCAATTATCTTTAATATTAACGATTTTATGAATTTGTGGGCATAGCCTGCCTCCTGTACTGGCCAAAATTTAATTTCTGATATTGAAATAAATTAAGCTTAACTATTCACAATGAAAATGTTATGCAATTATGTTTAATATTAACGATTTTATTGAATTATGGGCGAAGCCTGCATTTCTTTACTGCCCAAAATTCAATTTCTGATATTTAGGTAGGTTACAATTAACTATTCACTTTCATACTTTTATGCAATTATCTTTAATATTAACGATTTTATCAATTTGCGGGCATAGACCACTTCGTGTACTGGCCAAAATTTAATTTCTGATATTGAAATAAATTAAACTTAACAATTTACCCTTAAAATTTCATGCAAGTATGTTTATTATTAATGATTTTATTGATTTGGGGGGGGGGGGGGCAAAGCCCGCATTCCTGTACTGCCCAAAATTCAATTTCTGATATTTAGATAGGTTACAATTAACTATTCACTCTCATATTTTTATGCAATTATCTTTAATATTAACGATTTTATCAATTTGCGGGCGAAGCCTGCCTTTTTGTACTGGCCAAATAAATATTAATATCTGATATTTATATGTATTACACTTTTTAATTATGACCAATAACTAGTTCTTAAAGAAATTCTAAATAATAGAACAAGCACTATAACCCATAATATTTTACTGTCCTGGATTTAAGAAAAAAAAAATCATTTTCATTTCAGATGAACACATAAATTGAAAATTCATGGAGGGAGAAGGCAAATTCTCCTTGGTACTCTTATACCTCTTAACTCAAATGTGAAATAATTCACAAATTGGTTTCTACCCACTCCCCCCGAAATTGAAAATTTAGCGGGCTTTGAATACTTATCGCACAGATTTTAATTCATGGAAAAATATATATACTTCACAAATCACATCGCCGTATTTTTCTCAAATGAACATCGTGTTGCTGCTCACTGATCATTTATGCAGCTAGAAAAACAGACTTGTAACTGAGCATGCAGTGATTTGTGATCGGCATCGATTTTGGATAATCCCGATGTCTAAATATTAATAATGCAATCTCTCAACGATGCTTCATCGGAACGTTGTTTATCCACATCGAAGACCGGAGAAAAAATTAAATTGGTTTTTCCCACGTCCCACTGGTCTCGTTCGTGCATGCGTTGTTTATCCACTTCGATGATCGCAGGAGAAAACGATCTCTGCCATCGGTCTCGTTGACACATGCATTGTTTATCCATTTCGAAGATCGTGAGAGACCGTTCTCGTTTCACATCGATGTGGTGTGAGGCATTGTAGGGCTGTGATGCATCGTTAAGCGAAAGATCAAAAAGGCGTTTGACGATTTAGGATTTAAATCCATTTTCAGTGATATATCGATGCATCGCCCAGTGCTATTGGCCACTAACTTTCGATGTCTAAGTCGCCAGGTGTTTTACTGGGATATCCCTTTTCTGCCAAATGGCAGATTTGGGCTTTTTATTTACTTTTAAATCAAATCTACGGGTTGTCCTCCATAACTTCGTGATATTTACTGCTTTTTCTCTTTTTTCTATAGTCTATAATTCTGCACAGGGCCGTGCGAAGAGGGCCTTCGCCCCGGGCGCGGAAATTGAGGGGGTGCCAACCACTGTTTAATTTATTTATTTATTCATTTTTTGGTCCTCGATCATTTTCTGAAGAATTTATTTTTCTCTCTTTGTTATTCTTTTTTTTTTTCTGTCACAAAATATCATGTACTCTCCAATAAATAAGTGCAATTTTCTCTTTGCCATTTAGTTGTTTGCAATTTCTGAATTAAAATTAAGCCTTTTGAAGTTCCAAAATAAACTCGAAATGTTTATTCAATAGAATGTATTTCTGTTCATCAGTCTCCTTTATCAGTTTTGTGTCACAAAAAGAAGGGAGGGAGGGAGTGGGCGCCAAATTGAAACTTTGCCCCGGGTGCAGTTTTCTCTTTGCACGGTCCTGATTCTGCAATATTTACTTTTATTTTTAAATCCATAATTAAAAATATGATTAAACATGGATGCCACATTGCTTCAGATCCGCAAATTTCTAGTTTTCTTCTTTTAAAAAAAAAAAAAAATGTGTGTCTATGGAATCAGGAAAAAAAAATTGTGTTGATCTTGATGTGCACTGCAAATGAACTCATTTTTGTAGTGTTCACCTTTAGTCTAAAGCAATAACAATTTTTTTTATTTTTTTTAAATAGTTAAGTCATTGTTACGTGTGTCATTTTTCTGAGTCACATATGTAACAATGACTTTACTATTTAAAAAAAAATTGTTATTACTTTAGACTAAAGGTGATTCTGTATGTGTCCTGTAATAACAATAAAAAAAGTAAAACATTATCTAATTAATTTCACTTCCAAATTTGTCTCAATTTGCAAAAAAGCACTCTCTAAAAGTCACACACGTAACGGTGGAATCTCCCTTAATCGAGTTAATTTTACATTTTTAAATTTGCAACCAAGGTGTAAAACATCTAAATTTTTTCTTTTTTTTAAATGAATTTTAATGTTTTTTTGATGAGTTAATGAAAGCTGTTCTCAAATGCAAACGAGCTACTTTATGATACACTTCTTATTTCATTTTTGTTTGGAAACATATGAAATTGGAAGGTATTCTTATTCAAAAACTATGTAGGGGAGACCGGTACATACTGGACCTATGGGCACAGTGGACCACCCCCTAATATTTTATTTATTTACATTTTTTTTAGGCTTCTCTTCTATTCTAATAGACAACAGCACTGCACTGATTATTTATAGCCTTCAGAAAATATGTTTAGCTCAGATTGAATTATTTTATCCTGATTGGTTGTTTTGAGCTTCTAAAAGTAAAATTTTTCATCATCCTATTTTTATTTTATTGGTAATTAAAGGTTGTAGATAAATAAGATAAAACAACTTTTTTTGCAAAGCTAAGATACTTGTTTTTATTTAACTTTAAAGTTGATATGTTTAAAAGAAAGCTATAAACAATATTATTATGATTATTTATTGAACTTCAACATGGGGCAGAGTGGACCAGCCACTCCTGGGGCACAGTGGTCCACAATCCACTCAGATCCTGTAATGCAAAATGTTCAAAATATTTAATAATTGCTTATTTTCTATAAAGAATTGTTGTTTTAAAGTAGTTATTTAACTGTAAAATAAAGTAAACAAAGAAAAATAACAATTTATTTAACATAGTAAGAAATATTTTGTTTTGTATTTACTGCCTTTGATAAATATAACTTAGTCTAACGGGTGATGATTCTATTCAAGTAAGATTCATGAGACGCAAATTGAATGGAAATCAGTTCATTTTTCCCGAAACTGTAGATGAATCTGTTGTTGATGTCAATGATATCATAATGTTGCTCCCAGACACAAAAGTATTTCAGGAAAATTCCAGGTTCAATCTTATTCATAAGTATTTTGGAATTTCATTTGCAAATTTTAATGTGTGCTGATTTTTTGTACTTAAGTAATAACTTCAACTAAATTGCAATTGTTCCTGTATTAATCTGTTATTATTTTCAAAAAATATATGTATATATATTTTTTTTTTGTTTTTGTTTCAAAGTGTTTACTTGTAAATTTATATTACTATGTTATTTTGTGGGTAAAGGTGAAATAAAAAAGAATTAGATTAATGAAAAATAGATTTATATTGTATTTTAGATAATACCTAATAGTGGTCCACTTTACGGGTGTATATAAAAAAAAAAAATTTTTTGAAAAATCTATTGAAAACTATGTTCTGAGAAAATTATGATGAATGTATAAAAGGTTTAAGGAATATTCAAAAATATTTTTGTGCAGATCGGTTTATCCGTCAAAGAGAAAAAAAAATGCAACTGAAAAGTGGTCCACTGTGTACCAGTCTCCCCTAATCAAATGTCATTTTCCACTTTTTAGCAAAAGCAGATCTGTCAGAAGATACTGTCAAAGATGGTGTTTTGAACCAAATCACAGATGCGGCAGCAGAGAAAGGGAAAAAACTTGTCATCAAGTGAGAAAAAGCCCTTCTAACTCAATAAGTACCTTATTTATGAAAAAATGGAAAATGCTATCAATTACAAATTGCTTCAATAGTCAGGCTTGACAATTTTATGCCTTTATGTTTAAAAAGGAATCAGAATATGTGTCAAAAAGTTCTGCATTGTTGAGCAGGGAATTTGAGAGCCACTTTAAGCTAAGTTACATAAAGAACTATATGGTTTCCAAAATAATTAAAATTAAAGTTCTAATTACATGACATTAAGAATCTTTATTTCTATACTTAGTTATATAAATGATAAGTAATAATTAAAGAAATAATAAAAACTTCAAACAAAGGTAAAACACTAATTTGACAGTTTTAAAAAACGTGATTAGAATTTTATCAAAGTATTTTTGGGTTGTTTTTGAAATGCAGATTCATAAAACTAAAAGGTTTTTAGCAATTAATGCAAAGACGAATAGGCATAAACAGTGGTGGCACAAGTCTGGCTTTATTTGGAACACTAAATGCATAGCTGCCAAATTTCTGTGACTTACCGCTATTTTTAAAAAGAAATCTTTGACTTATTTATTGGCAGAAAGTTCTGTCATTAAGCAAGGAAAAACTTTCTTTAAAAGAATAATGCTAAGAAACGAATAAATTTTCTAGCCAGGTCTCATCAGTTAAGTGACCCCAAAAAAGCCAGCCACTGGGTGTATCACTGGTGTACTAGGTGTAATATCACTAAAAAATTGAAACGTACAATGGCAGATAATAGAATAACTTATTCTATAAATCAACATTGTATTAAAGAAAAACAGTTCACAAAAAAAAAAAAAAAAATTTAAAAAATTTAAAAAAAAAATTATTTTCAAAACCTATTTTTTTAATTATTCAGTGTTTTTTCAAAAGAAATTTTACTCAGCAGCTTTCATAACACCTGACTAGGATTTGATTGTCCTTCTATTCATTACAATATAAGATAATGCTTTTTCACAATAATATAATTTACTTAGCTGTGGAAGAATTTTGAGGAAAACACTGATAATTAATTAAATACAAATTTACTAAATGAAGAAGTGCTTAGGTTTATTAAACTGAGGACTATATTATTTTTGTTTCCTTTACAAAAAATTCTTTGAAGAATCTAAATCTTAATAAACATAAATTTTCACGTAAATGCATATTTGGTACAAAAACATGATAAATACATAAACAAGATGCATTTCCTAATGAAAATGTTGAGATCTTGCTCTTTAATAAGACGAGCCATACAGAAATATACACGCCCTAGCAATACACACTTCGTTAGATTCAAAACGATACTAAGATCAGTGCATCAAAAAATTGACAACAACAATAAAATGAAATTACGCATGTAAAATCAAAACTAAATTTTATATCACTATTATTCGAAACCGAAAGTAAAGAATTTTTAAAGTGCAAGAGACCATTTAGTTACGAAAGAAATTACAACAAATGATGAAGTTTAAATATATAAAATATTATCGGATTCAAGAAACATGTCGAATTTAACAATCTAATAATCATACGGATGTAGCTAGCATAGTTACACATCAAACTTAGGAAACATTTTACACTCTTACTTGAGTGGATTCCTCAATAGTTTAGATTAAAATAATTGAAAATCACATAAGGTTTTCACAATCAAACTGAAAAAAATACTTACGCCAGAAAAAGAGCCGGCTGATTTACGAAAAAAAATAAACAAAAAAAGCAGTCTGTCAAAATTTACTTCAAAGTAAACAAATTCGATTTAAAACCATTTATATATTGTTGATGCAACACGAACAGGTTCCGAAAGTTTAGATGTTGCCATTTATGACAAAGAAAAATGGGTTTTTCGGGAGAATTGCAATCCAGGTGGTTCACAACTGGGACTTACAAAAGCCTAGAGAGGGCGCTAATCGCATCTGTCGGTATAGGAAAATCGTTCCTTTATTAACTCATAGAACTAGGAAACTACTGGAAGTAGCATAAGAATAAGAAGTTACAGAATGTAGAAGTTAAACAGACCCGCAACAAAAAAAAGTAGAAATTAACCCAACCCGAACCAAAAAACAAGTTAACCCGACCCGCAGTAAACAAGTAGGAGTAAACCCGACCCGTAGCAAAAAAATAGAAGTAAACATGACTCGCAATACAAAAAATTTAGACTTGGCACGACCAAGACTGCGGGTCGGATATTAACCTCCAAATTTCTGATGTCGCCCCCCCCCCCCCACCTTGAAGACTCTCTAGATCCAGCCCCCTCTCCCCTCCCTTTTCATATTTGGTTTCGCCATCTGTTATGTAACCAGCGTGCATTCCGGTTGTTGTAGAATTTTTTCATGTAAACTGTTCTATTTTTCTGCATTTATGTTATTGGTTTTGTTTACAATTGTAAAAAAAAAATTGTCAACAAATTAAAAAATTACATGTCTAAAACTTTCTGAAAACTTCCGGGAATTTTATATATTTCCGTCCCAAAAAACAAGGTTAATTCCCGGGAATAAACCCGGTTTTTTCCACCCTTTGCAATTCTAACAAGGGGACAACCGAATTACCGAGGATCAACACACAATTACATCTATGCCTCAACCGGGATTCGGACACAGGCCCTTAGCGTGCCAACCTCGCCAACCTCCCACTGCCAACCTCGCTGCCAGGTCGGCTTAATAAAGATATATGATGTAAACAAATCGTTTGAAGGTGCTGGGTAGGCTAGGAGCAGTGCTACACTAGGCACCGGGCTTGGTCACTCATTATCAAGACGTCACAAATGGTGGCTGACCGCGACAAAAGACATACAGCGATTAGCACAAAACGATGGGTGTGTCGCTTTGTACCAATCGCTGGTCGCGGCCAGCCACTATTTGTGACGTCATGAGAATGAATGTGCAAGCCTGGTATCTAGCGTTGCCTTGCTAGGAGTCAGGTCTATTATTGGTATCGGCGTCTGTCGATAGTGGTTTTGAGGCAGGTTCAATCGCTTGTTCACCCCTTTGCAGAAGTCTGGTTTTATGCGGAGTAAGACAGATAAACAGAAATAGGAAGCTGCTCACCGGGCCCACGGTCCAAAACAACAACAACAACATGCAAACAAACACCAGCGTGGCAATGTTGGCATGCTTTTTATAATTGCTATTGAGATTTTTTATAATTGCTATTAGCATGGTGACCATGGCAGGCTCTTAAAGAGGCCTTGGCGATCAGGGGCGTAGCTTGAAATTTTTATTGGGGGGGGAGGACCTGACTTTGGCGCCCTTTTTATAATTTTAATTTTCCACACCCCTCCCATCCCACCTCCTCTCGCGCCACATTGTCATCAACCGCGCTAGAGGTCTGCAGGTGACGAAATTTCCAGGCCCAGGCACGGCCCGTCATAAAAGCAAACAGTTTGGTCCGATCCATTCAAATTTTTTTTGGCCCGGCCTAGTATAAAAGCAAAACGTTCGGCCCGAGAACAGACCGGCCTGAATATCTACAAAGCATGCCGATATTTCTGAAGCAACATTAACCTAAAATTAAAATTACACTTACTTATTCAAAAAGCACACTCACTCATAGATTTTATTTTCAGATTATGCTCAAAATGCATTTAATGCAAAATATCAACAATATTTATGATCACTTAGACAATTAAGTACATAAACACTGATTAAAAAACGACTTAGGCTATTACATCCAAATAAAGATTCAGTAAGAGAAGAAAAATCCGTTCTAAGCAGGTTCCATTCTTAGCAGGTACATCGTCTGTTGTATGTATTATATTCTTTTTGCACGGATCAAGACATTTTACCGTGTAAGAAAGGTTTTTGTCATAGATTGTTTCTATTTCACAGGTTTTACTGTATTTCAATTTTCTTTTGCTTAGAATAGTATGTGTAATATATAAGGAATTTAAAATGAATTTTAATTGTAGAATAGTGGCCATTTAAAAATATATTCATTTTTCGCAAAAATTGTTGTGCCAGGCCTAATTTTCTGATTTTTACACTGGCCTTTAAATTTTGGTCCATGCAGATCTCTAGGAAGAATGACGTCCAGCAAGTACAGCTTGGCCCAGAAAAAAAGAAGTTTGGCCCGTCCCGGCCCAAGTCTGCAAAAAAAAGTTAAATGCAGATCTCTAACTCTAAAGACTGTTTAAAATATCAGTTTTAATTTTTACAGAAAAATTACAATACTATTTTATTCTTAGAGACCCGATTAAAAATATATGAAATTTTATATCCAAACAGGTGATAATGATTTTATGAATGTGTCAAACGTACTATTTTGAAATGGATTTGAACCTTAACGAAAGCAAACATTTGTACATGCTCTTACATTCTGCTCCATCATCAACAATTTGAAACCACTCGTTCATAAATGAAGTTACATATTCTGCTTTCTTCTTAAATTCATTTATTGTTTTTATTATTGTAAAAGATACCTAGTTTATTACTTTTATTTATTTACTCTAGAAGAATTCGTGCCTGGGATATAAGTTTTCAAAACAATATACAGTACACTCATTTCAAGAAGCACATGCCTCTAATACTCCAAATGAACGAAATACCAATGTCTGTTGTCTCGTTTTGCACAAGAGGGGATTTCAAATAGTTCATATGTCAGGGTGAGGGAAATTTTTTGTTCAGAAGATTCTTTCAGAAAAATTGCCATATGATCACCTTAGAGTAGAGGTCTGCACGGGATTGTAACCAGCCCAGCAAAATGAAGATCAATTTTCAAACAGACCGGTCTGGCAGAATGAAAACAGTTTTTTAACGAGCCTGGTCGGGCCTATGACGAATAATAAATGGGTCAGGGCGGACCGATAAAAATATTAAGTGAGCCGACCGGCCTGATATAAGAAATTTAAAAGGATCAAACTAAGCTGATAAAATATGAACAACTTTTAATGGATTTGTCTGGGACGAGAATAAGTAAATGTACTGCATGAGCTGATGCTTCACAACATCAATACAGAAATATGTCAAGAGTAGAAATCGGCATTGGACCGTTGTATCATACCTGAAGCTGGGCTTAATTTTTTCAGCATACTCGGGCAGGCTTGGATCAGGCTTACATTATTTTCTATGTACTTAGGCCGGCTGGAAACTGGGCATAGTTGTTCTCAGGACGTGTCGAGTTGTTTTGTAACAATAGTAATAGCAATAATGAACTTCTGTTAACAGAATCTTTGGAAGTATACTTTAATAAATTGCAGAGAATTTTTTTTATTAATATACAGCAACAAAAGTTAGGATGATTTTAACTATTTTTTTCTTTTATTTTAAACTACATTAATTTTTTTAATGTCTTTATTTGAATGTAATACTCTAAGAGTCTGAGTGATCATTAATAATACTATTCTGTATTCTATGGCATGTATAAAGTATTCTAAAATATACTGTAAAATTGTCCCATAAATATGCATGCAGTATTCATTAAAAAAAAAAAATCTTAATCGTATGTTAATAAAATTGGAATTTTTGGTAGAAATCGAGTTGGTCGGGCCGGGCCTGATTTTCATTGATTTTTCACCGGGTTGGGCCTGTTTTCACTGACTTTTCAACGGGCCGATCCGAGCCCGTGCCAAACTTTTAGCTTTTAGACCGGACTGGGCTTGCCCAAGATAGCTTTCGAGCTTTCGTTCAGGCCGGGCCTGTAAATTCTGGCCCGTGCAAACCTATACTCTAGAGATAACAATCTGCACAGCCCGATTCCCGCACCTGGACAAATGATGTCAAACGTTCAAACGGGCTGGGCTGATAAAAAAAAAATAAATAAACGGGCTATCCGGCTGGTTAAAAAAATTAAGAGGGACTATCGGCACCGATATATCAAATTTAAAAGGATCGGACTAAGCCAATGAAATATGGACAATTTTCAATGGACCTGGCTATACCAGAATACGTTATAAATGTGTTGCACAATCCGATACTAGTTTGACAACATCAATACAGAAATTTAATATGCCTAACGTAGATTTTCATCGGACAGTTACATTGTGTCTGAGCCTGTGCCTAATTTTTCCTGTCGACTCCGGCCGTGTTCAGGCGTACATTTTTTCTACTTACGCGGGCCGGGCTGCACCTGAATTTAATTATTCCCAAGACATGTCGGGCAGACAATTTTTTTTTTAAACTAAAATTGTTAATGGATTTTTGGTAACAAAATTTTTTGAAATAAACTTTAATGAATTCCGAAGAAGTATATTTTTTAATCTAATTTTTTAATTATAAAGCTTCAAAATTTATGATGTTTTTAAAACTTTTTTTAATCTTTATCCTAAAGTACATTATTTTTTAATGAGTCTTTACTTGAATGTAAAAGTCTAGAAGTCTAAGTATTCATTAATGTTGATATTCTGTATTCTATGGAGTGCCCACATATAGTCTGAATTATACTTTAAAAATTTCGCAAAAAAAAAAAAGTATGTAGTATTTTTTAAAAGAACCTTAATAATATGTTATGAAAAATCGGATTTTCTTTTGTAGAAATTGAACCGTTCCGGGCCGGGCCGAACTTTTGGTTTTTAAAACGGAGTGGGCAGGACCAAGATAGCTTTTGTTTGTACCCGGATGGGTCCGATCCTAGAAATTTCAGCCCGTGGAGACCTCTAGACCACCCCCACCCTCTCTAAGTCGTTCTGTAAACCTCTCTTCAGTCACTTCCATTTCTTTGCACTTTCTTTCGATTAGCAAAATTGACTAAAAACTACTGAGATAAGGAAATAATTGTACTTTTAAGGATTGAATTACATTACTGCCCTGCAATTGATTGCAGTTCCTGTTTTCAGAATTTTCTCTTCTGCAGGTATAAATTGTTTTTGTTAGGGAATAGAGGTAGTAATAGTTCTAAAATTAAATGTCTTATACATATGTTGTATGTTAAAAGTAACTTACATTGTAATTTAACATTTAAAATAATGTTCTTGTATAATTACTTGCAACTACTATTAAAACCTTACTTTATGAGTGCCTGACGGTGCCCTTAAACTTTCTTTGACCCCTTACACGAACGTATTGGAGAACCGTTCTAACACCCACAAGTCAGTTCCACATCTTCACACTTTCTTTCTACTACAACGGGTGGTCAACAACTACTAAGATAAGAAGGGGATAGTTGTACTTCTATGCTATGAATCAAATTACACTTACCGTGCCGCAATTGATTACAATTCCTATTTTCAGAATTTTACTTTTTGCATGTATAATTTTTGTTTTTTTGGCGGGGCGTGGAGGGTGGGGGGGGGGGAAGGATAGAAGTAGTTACACATCTAAAATTGAACCCCTTATGCAAATTTTGTATGTTAAAAGTAACTTACTTTCTAATTGAAGATTTAAAATAAAGTGTTTGTATAATCACTTATTACTACTAATATACCCTTTCTTTATGGGCGCCTAACGGCGCCCTTAAACCTTCTGTGGCGCCCTACTACTTGAACTTATTGGGAGGGGAGGCTCCCCCCCCTCCCCCCCCTAAAGCTACGTCCCTGTTGGCGATTCGGTTTGGTCCAAAATCACCTCAACCAATCAAATTGTATACCCGCATGTCGCATCTCTCATATCTAGGCCACGACCAACAAAATTCAAGGGCGATCCACACGGAGTGGATCATCTTTATACGGCGATTGGTAGAAAGAGGCGCGCGCATCGTTTTGTGCAATCGCCGAGCAAAGATGATACGGCTATGATGTCTTACACTCACGCACCGATTTTTTTTCTTAATCAGTTATAAAAGGGAAAAAAGTCGCCAAATTTCGAGGATTTTTTCCTTTAATGGTAACCTGGCTATTGTATTCATTTATTGGTTTGGCGCGGTTTTGGAAATCGCGCCAATCAAAAAGTCGCCAAACATCTGTGCGTGATTGTAACACATCTGTTCCATAATTTCTTATGCTACTTCCAGTAACACATCTGTTCCGAAGATCACGCCGTGTGACGTTTTAAAAGTCATTAACCGGCCGCACCCTACGTTATACCGCGACCTACGTTATACACGGCCGATGCATGACGTTTAAAACGTCACATGTAGTGGATCATTTTTTCACGGCGATTGGTGCAAGACGAGGAGCGCGTCGCTTCGTACCAATCGCCGTGTTAAAATGATCCTCTCCATGTGACGTTTTAAACGTCATGCGCCGGTCGTGTATTACGTAGGTCGCGATTATACACGAGCGGTTCATGACGTTTAAAACGTCATACGGTGTGGACCATCTTTACATGGCGATTGGTACAAAGTTCCGCGCCCATCGTTTTGTGCAATCGCTGTGTAAAGATTCTCCACGCTGGGTGACGTTTTAACCTCCACGTGACGTTTATCACGAACCGGCAGTGTATAACGTAGGTCACGAACGGCTGTGTATTTCGTTGGTCGCGCCTAGGCACGCTAGGATGCACGCAGCCCATGCTCCAAATGGAAGTTTTTGTCAGAACTATGGCAAATCATATTACAGAACTTGAAAATACTAGGGTGTCTCTAAGTGAGAGTGGCGACATACGAACAGAGCGCATGCTCAGACTGTGCGCAGACAGACGTTTTTGTCCAAACTATGGCAAACCTACTTGCCAGAGGCATAATTTCCCTGTCCGCCACGGATAGACGATTGCGATTATCATGCTGTCTGATTAGTTGTTAAACCGAACGCTTCTTAAGTCATTTCCAATTGAACTTGGTTTCTTATATAATACCTATTAATTTCTATATCATCTAATCTCTATATAATCTAATATTTCTATATAATCTAAATATATATATTAATTTCTTGTATTATATCTTCTTATATCTTCATAATCCGCCAAAATACCGGAAATGACTTAAGAAGCGTTTGCTTTTACAAATTATCAGAAAGCGTAAAAATCCCAATCGTCGATCGTTCGGTGGAGACGGAAATTATGCATTCCAGAGCTTGGCGATACTCGCCTGGACGAGTTCGCTTATACGAGTGAGACAAGCGACGATAATGGCAGCCCCGCCAAGATGCTTGGCAATTCTCTTTTGTCCAGAATTGTCCGAACGAATCAATTTTTATATCCCGTATGTTGCCATTTTCATATAGAGGCCACTGAGCTCCAAAATAAAAGGGAGAGCTAACTCACCGATTCACTTTCTACCACGACCGCACCACACTTTCAATGCGCGCAAGTAATGAAGCCTACACTCTTGTTAATATTAGAGGTATTTTATCAAAACTCTCGGCACTTTTTATCACTTTTCGTTAGTTTTACATCTTTTTGCTATTTTTAGGAGCAAAATTATCATATTTTTCATGTTTAGCTTCTATGAGATTTTATTTCATGTATGATAAAATTAAACGATTTTTGATGGAATTAAATAAAATCTATTGCTGTTTAAATAAAAAATATAATTCAGGAAAATTTGTAGCATTTTCGTCATATTTTACAAGAAAATCGAATTTGAAAAAATCTACTCCATATTACTTTACGGGAGGAAATCGATGTTTTGCTATAATTTTTCCTCCAAAATTCTATGGCATTGTATTCATGGGTGAACCGCTGGATTCAATGTAACAGACTAGGGATTTAGTTGTCTGTTCTATTGAGGAGCTCAGTGATCGAGGCATACTAGTGAGACAAGTTAACGAATTAACTAAAATTTTCCTCTTGAACTTAACGGTACCATTCCGTTAAAATCGCTCCCTTGTTAATTACATCATCGCGTCCACTTCTGTCGTCTGTTCACCGGCTTCCATTCCTCCTAATTTGGCCATTTATTACCAACTCTATCCCCCATTCCTTGACACTCTCTTTTCATTTATTTTCAGTTAGTCCCATATTACATCATATGGGGCTTTTTATATAGATCGGCGAACAGGCCCCTACCTGCCAGATTTCCCTAGTTTAAACGGGTTTAGTGCCTGACACTAGGGTGCGTAGCGCCACTGAAGGGATGCTGCATAGTGGCTGACCATTACTGGCAGGACGGATAGGTGGAGGTTATTGTTTTGTTCCCATTTTTATTTTGCTGCTAATTGATGTTATTCTTTTTGTATGGACCTCCGCTTGCCATCACACACATGCGTCATGCCATCGCTACGCGAGTTGATCTTGTAATTTAGAACCTTGATCAGGTGACGAGACCTTCACCTGACTAGGCATCTCCAGAGGTATAATTCACAGGGAACTTGGAGGACTTTGCCCCCACTATGGATTTTACATGCACCGGGCACCATTAGCGTACATGATCGATGATATGGGGCTTAGTAATTTACGGTGGATCGTTCACCGGTTTTTGCTGTTTACTTTCCTTCAGTTCTCTTATCACCCTTTCTTTCTTCGATATGGGTTCTTGGGGTACTTGCACGCGGGTCAATTCCTTCAATCTCATTTTTAAATCTTCTAATAATATTTTATCATTTTCTTCTGCTAATGTTTTAAGCCATAGCTCTTATTATAGTGTGTAATTTTTCTTCCTGATTCTTCTTGGCAAACTTTAGTAGCTAACAAGTTAGAGTAATTATTCTTCTTGAAAAATTTATGTCAATATTTTTCCCGATCCTTCCTGACAATTACGGCAACTAACATGGATAAGCCTACACTTAATTCTTCTTACAATACAGAGAACAATAAGACATCATCAGCTGATCTGGACAGATTTCTTTCCAATATACGTGACGATGACCTTCCCTCAGTGTTTGATCACTAAGAAAATCTTTTATCTCTGCATGATCGTACTTATAAATATTATTTTTGTCTTAATAATCCCAGAATAGTAGCTGCCATTTCGGCTGGTGAAAGGATAAATCTTGATAACCCGAACTCCTCTGCTGACGAGTCTGACGGAATGGTCATAACTCCATAGACACCTCAGGATTTCAGAAGATATCCTCTACTCCCATGGATTTATATAAATAAGGAGGACCCGAATTCATCGATTGAAGATGTTTTTGATAGGGTGTTAATATCAACGAGCGGGCCATCGAAAGAACATGGTAATCTGAACTCTCCAGAGTTTGATTTCAACCTTGTGCCTTTTACTCCATTTTAGAAGAGGAAAAAACTAAACTACGCTGCCAGGCGCCTATCCTATGGGCGCCAGTCAAGCACGTCAACCGCCGTACCCAAGGCCTGAAGACCTTATTACGTGCTCGTCCAGGAGAGTCCTGTAAGCGCTACGTCAAGCGGGGGGTGCCGCCACTTGCTGACCACCCCCATTTTCCCAAGAATTTAGGCGACAGAGCTCCCTGCGATATGCGGTGGTGTATACCCTCTTAGGACACCACCACATTACACTTGGGGAATACGATAGATACCCCTGACAGCTTCAGAGCCGGAAACCAAAAAAGGAACCGGGTCCTAGGCCTTAGCAACCCTCCAATACAGTTTAATGAAGGACTGGCTAGTGACATGATTGAACAGCTTATCAATCAACTCGTCGCACATCTTAATCGTCAATCAAAAGGGGAGATGCGGATGCAGTCTTAAAATACAAAACCAACTTAAAATTAAATAAGAACAATTGGTTGATAGTCTCAGAGAAATAGATATTAAGTTAAAGGACTTTCAGAATTCACCTCCTGCAAATGTTAGGATAGAAGGCGCTGTCCTTAAAACAAAAAATCAGAAAATTAAACTAAAGTACAAGAAACTAAAAGAAGACAAATCAAAAACCAAAAAGAAAATTATAGAACTGAAGGTCATAAATGAAAACCTCAAGATCGAAAAAGAAAAGAACTTATGGAGTTTCATATTAATTGTTATCAACAAATCACTAACATAATAACTAATTAAACTCAGTAAAAGAAGAATTTATCCATAAATATGAAAAACTTCATGAGGAGAATAATCCACTACAAAAGAGTCTTCAAGTAGTTCTAGAATCCCTTTCTCTACTACAAAACAGTGTACAGTTCTGTTTTTTTCTCTACTACAAACAGTGTACAGTTCTGTTACACTGAATAGTTTTAAAAATATTAAAACAAAAAAAAAAATAGATTTTTAGAGAAAATTTTGAAATTAATGACCTTGGGATAGGTAAGTTTAAATTTGGACTTATTAATTTAGTTTAATTTATAAAATTATAAACTTTATAAAATTACCAGCTGATCCGACCGGCGTTGCCCGAACCCTGTAATAAACTTAAATCTCTTAAAAAATGAAACTTTGGCTACGGTCTACCATGGCTTCGGCACCGTATACCGGACATGCTCGTACGCTCCGGAAAATCTTTTATTTCCCCATACCACCGCCAGGGGAGTATTCTGTTCTAAACAAACCTCTTTCCGAACGAACTTCTGAGACAGGTCCCTGCTACCTACGTTACTGTATAGTAGGCGTGCTACAAAATTGAGCTGGTTTCGAGAAGATGGGAATATTATTAGCCGAGTTATTGAAATACGGCACAGTTAGAGAAAATAACTTTGAGTGAGGTGCCGGGGATGTTCAAGTGTCCTTCAGAAAATGACTAATTATGAGGCCTACTATGCATGTTTAAAAATTCGTTCGTTTAGTTAAGCTAGGAACTGAATTACAAATTTGGTTTAAACTATTATTCGGAAATAGTGGGAACCGCTACTTATAAATTTAGTTTAATGTTATATAGGGTGACTATTAAGTTAAATATAATGTTTGGAATCATTTGCGTTGAAATCGGAAAGATAGTTGCTGATATATGGAAACGGGGCACAGTTAGAGAAAAACCTTGAAGGAAGGGCCGGGGGGCGTGTGTTCAAGTGCCCTTCAGCAAATGACTAATTAGGAAGACCACTATGCATCTTTCAAAATTTGTTCGTTTGCTTAAGAGCTTACATCAGTCATGCGAAAAAAACGCGCAAGTTAATGTTAAGTCTATAGGAAGGTTCTTGGCAGATTTCTCGTTCACATTTTAAAATTTTAAAATTATTTTTTTGCATAGGATAGCTGAGGTTGATCTCTAACGTTGTTAGTTTTTACCTTTTCGATTTTGGTTCCAGTTTTTTTTATATAAAGGTACTTTCACTTTCAGAACCGGTTCCAAAATTGAAATTGTCCGCTTATAAAAAAACTGTAACCAAAATCAAAAAAGTAAAAACTAACAACGTTAGAGATTGACCTCAGCTATCCTATGCAAAAAAAAAAAAAAAAAAAATCATTTAAAAATATTAAAATGCGAGCGAGAAATCGCGCAAGAACTTTCCCATAGACTTAACATTAGCTTGAGTGTTTCTTTGCGTGACTAGCGTAGGCTCTTAAGCTAGGAACTTAATTACAAATTTGGCTTAAACAATTATTCGGAAATAGTGGGAACCGCTACTTATAAATTTAGTTTAATGTTATATAGGGTGACTATTAAGTTAATTATAATGTTTGGAATCATTTGCGTTGAAATCGGAAAGATAGTTGCTGATATATGGAAACGGGGCACAGTTAGAGAAAAGCCTTGAAGGAAGTGCCGGGGGGGGGGGGGGGTTCAAGTGCCCTTCAGCAAATGACTAATTAGGAAGACCACTATGCATCTTTCAAAATTTGTTCGTTTGCTTAAGAGCTTACATCAATCATGCGAAAAAAACGCGCAAGCTAATGTTAAGTCTATAGGAAGGTTCTTGGCAGATTTCTCGTTCACATTTTAAAATTTTAAAATTATTTTTTTGCATAGGATAGCTGAGGTTGATCTCTAATGTTGTTAGTTTTTACCTTTTCGATTTTGGTTCCAGTTTTTTTTATATAAAGGTACTTTCACTTTCAGAACCGGTTCCAAAATTGAAATTGTCCGCTTATAAAAAAACTGTAACCAAAATCAAAAAAGTAAAAACTAACAACGTTAGAGATTGACCTCAGCTATCCTATGCAAAAAAAAAAAAAAAAATAATTTAAAAATATTAAAATGCGAGCGAGAAATCGCGCAAGAACTTTCCCATAGACGTAACATTAGCTTGAGTGTTTCTTTGCGTGACTAGCGTAGGCTCTTAAGCTAGGAACTTAATTACAAATTTGGCTTAAACAATTATTCGGAAATAGTGGGAACCGCTACTTATAAATTTAGTTTAATGTTATATAGGGTGACTATTAAGTTAAATATAATGTTTGGAATCATTTGCGTTGAAATCGGAAAGATAGTTGCTGATATATGGAAACGGGGCACAGTTAGAGAAAAGCCTTGAAGGAAGGGCCGGGGGGAGGGGGCGTGTTCAAGTGCCCTTCAGCAAATGACTAATTAGGAAGAGCACTATGCATCTTTCAAAATTTGTTCGTTTGCTTAAGAGCTTACATCAGTCATGCGAAAAAAACGCGCCAGCTAATGTTAAGTCTATAGGAAGGTTCTTGGCAGATTTCTCGTTCACATTTTAAAATTATTTTTTTGCATAGGATAGCTGAGGTTGATCTCTAACGTTGTTAGTTTTTACCTTTTCGATTTTGGTTCCAGTTTTTTTTATATAAAGGTACTTTCACTTTCAGAACCGGTTCCAAAATTGAAATTGTCCGCTTATAAAAAAACTGTAACCAAAATCAAAAAAGTAAAAACTAACAACGTTAGAGATTGACCTCAGCTATCCTATGCAAAAAAAAAAATCATTTAAAAATATTAAAATGCGAGCGAGAAATCGCGCAAGAACCTTCCCATAGACTTAACATTAGCTTGAGTGTTTCTTTGCGTGACTAGCATAGGCTCTTAAGCTAGGAACTTAATTACAAATTTGGCTTAAACAATTATTCGGAAATAGTGGTAACCGCTACTCATAAATTTCGTTTACCGTTATAAAGGGTGACTATTAAGTTAATTATAATGTTTGGAATAACCTGTATTGAAATCGGAAAGATAGTTGCTGAGATATGGAAACGGAGCATAGTTAGAGAAAAAACCTTGAAGGAAGGGCCTGGGGGGGGGGAGGGGTTGTTCAAGTACCCTTCAGCAAATAACTAATTAGGAGGACCACTATGCATCTTTAAAGATTGATTCATTTGGTTAAGCTAGGAACTTAATTTGAAATTTTGCTTAGACTATTATTCGGAAATTCTGGTAACTGCTTTCTAGAAATACACCTTGAAGCTATCAATGCTGATTTTTAGGATAATTTAGTAAAAATGGAACTGGTTTGGAGAAGTTCGGAATACTATTAGCTGAGATTTAAAATAGTGGTATACTCTATATAAAACAGCAATTAAACGCTTTGGGGCAGCTAAAAATGTTAAAATTGTTAAATGTAATTAGACCCTTGCCCCTCTCCATTCCCGCAAATATAAAAAATAATCTGTTAAATAAAGTTTTCCGTATTAATAATCTTTATCATAATAATATATGTCATGTTAAAAAAAAAAAAAAAAAACGTATAAACCCGGCTAATTGTCATGAAAAAAAAACGTGCCTGGAAAATATTTCAAACAGGAGGACATCTGTGTAATTTGTCATGTGCACACTCTTAATAATATACCTCTTATTTAAATGGCACAAGCACATTGTGCCTTCTATTATTTTAATGTAAGAGGCACATAGACAATGTGCCTCTGATTAGGAGAAAAACGTTAGAGGCACAATGAAATGAAAGGCATCGATAACAGAGCGAAATTTCTCAGAGGCACCAAATTCGCCTCTGACAGATTTGTGCCTTTGAAAAAAACACCCTCTCAAGTTCAGCGGCACACTGAGAAACGGACATGCGCAATAGCCGTTTACCCGTCATGCATTGGGATCTGTGGAGGGAAGCAGAAGCAATGGCCGCCAATGTCAACACGCTTGTGAACACCGACGAAGCGAAGCTGAGTCTGGAATACGCCGCTGAAGTCGTGACGTCATCAATATGGCGCTGGGCATAAACAGACTGAAGTGCCTATAGGGCAGTTGCAATTGACGTCACCTTGGAGGTAAACAGTACAAATAGGCAGTTCTGATTGGTGGAATTACCCTTACCTCCAAGTGAATACAATGGTTGATCAGCTGATTGCAACTGCCCTATTGAAATAACATGGACGTAAAAAATAAAATGTTCTAAGAATAATAATCTTCATATTTCAGAACTTTCAGGCACTGTTCTGCAAAGTTTAAGGTACGCTTTTCATTATGAATTCCCCAAACTTCTGATTTAGTGATTTAAATTTGATCAATTTATTAAAAACTCATTATCTTAACTCCGGCTAGACAAACATTCCGGTTGTTTACATTTGCTGAATTGCTGATATTTACATTAATGTCTGTCAAGATATCTCTGTCTCTCTCTACTTAAAACTAACATTTTTATTGATTTTAATTAATAATTTTAGTAATTTTATATTAAAAAATTATTAAATATATTTTATAAATTATTATAATACATAAATTATAAATAATATTTAAATTAAATATATAAATTATATATGAAATAAAATATTAAATATATAAAATATGACATATTATAATAATATAAATAAATATAAAATATAATATATTAAATTATAATACTAAAATTATATACTATTTTAAATTAAATATGAAATCAATTTAAACATATTAAATTAATTATATATAACATTAAATTAATATTATGAGTAATTAATAACAATAATAATTTTTTTTATCATTTTAAATGATATTAATAAATAATATAAAATTAATTATTAATACTTTTAATTAATAATTATTTAATTATATATATATACACACACACACACATATATATATATATTATTATTATTTTTATTATTATATTATATTTAGATTATATTATCAATATTTATAATTATATTAATATATTTGAATATAAATTAATAACATAAATAATATTATTATTACAAATTATAAATTCCAATTATCATAGTAACATAATTTAATTATTAATTAAAAATAATTATAATTTAATAATATGAACTAAAATATTAATTATTTAATAATATATTTAATTTTTTAAAATAATTATTCAATATTAAAAACTGTAATTAATATTAATAATAATGAAATATTTATAATTATAATAAGTATTAATTTTAATAAATAATTAATGTTATATGTATAAATAATATTATAATGAATTATATTAAATTAATACTACATTAAATTACAATACTAAATTTTAATATATTAAATATATAAAGTATTATACCTATACCATATAAATTATTAAAATTAATCTAATAATTTATTAATTTTAATATGATTTTCTCTTTACTTATAATTAAAACATCAAATACTTATAAGTAAAGAGATATAAATGCATCTTGACAGACATGAATGTAAACATCACATCACCGATTCAGCCAATGTAAACAACCGCCATGTTTGACTAACCGGAGTTAAGCTAATGCGTTTTTAATAAATTATTCAAATTTAAAGAACAAAATCAGAATTTTGGTGAATTCATAATGAAAAGCACACCTTAAACTTTGCAGAACAGGGCATGAAAGTTCTTACATATGAAAATTATTATTCCTAGAAGATTTTATTTTTTACGTCCATGTTAATTCAATGGGCACATCGATCTGTTTATGCCCAGCGCCATGTTGAAACGGCAGACTTCAGCGGCGTATTGTTCTTTTCTGTGAATGTTATAATATAAAACATGATTCTTTATACATGGAGACACTCAGGATTAGGGATGGGGAAACGATAAATGGTTCGTCAATCTCTTAGTTATTCAAGTTCTATCTTACTATTTTCAAAAATTTACGGAGAGCGCTGCACTAACCTGCACCCACAGAATCTGCACCCTCCTGCGTACATCCATGTATATGTATATATTACGCATGTGTATCTCTCAGCCAATCTTTGTTTTTATGTGCATATAAATAGTATTTAATAAATAATAAAATGAATAATACATAGTAAATCATTCTGTAATCATCTATAGTATTTCCAAGACCATAGTCAGTTTTTTTTCTTTCGTGTTTGTGTGTGTATGGAGGGGGGGGGGGGAGGGGTGTACCTTGTAGATGTTAAGCTATAGTGCCTTTCTTTTAAATAAAAGTATAATATGAACTGATCCTTCCCAAATGTTTTTGAAGGATTGGAGGGGGGGGGGGGGGGTGAGGGGGCACTCACCTGGCGCAGCCTTGAATACTTTCTACATTTTATAAAGTTTCACAAATCACAATGTTGATTCACATTTTGCACTCTAAAACATTATTTGCATATTTCAAGTAAAAGTTCCTTAAAAAATATTATTTGTTTAAAAAAAATAGAATTTAATTTAGATAGTGTTTTTTAAAATTTTTGAAAAAAAAAAGAAAAAAAATGTATGTTTGTTGTAATATTATAAGCTTAAAATTCTGAAATTTTTTGAGTGGAATCTCAATGGTATCAGGAGTTATCAAATAGAAGCTAAAATATTGCCATTTAAATAACAATCTAACTCTATCTATTTTGTTATTTATTTATTATTTGCATGGTAATCTTCAGCTTTTATTTCATAATCCCTGATCCGATTGAGATCCCACTCTAAAAATTTCATAATTTTAAGCTTATAATATTACAACAAACATAGTGTTTAAAAAAATAAAAAACACTATCTAAAAAATTTTAAATTAAAAGAAAATTAGTAATATATATTTTTTAAAACTAAGCATAGTCAACTTGCATATCAAATTAGACCTTATAAACCCCTCTTTAAAATGGGGGAGGGGGGTGTCATAAAATTATCTACATTTGATAGAACTTGAGAAATTAAAAACTTTAATCAAATTTTCTGCAAGTCAAAAAATTATGTTTTTCCAAAATTTAAATAATTAATGGTATGAAAACTTAATGCAATAAAAATAAAATAAAAATATATTCTCATTTATATCATCAGGTTGAATATTGAAATTTGTTAGTTGATTTGGCATGGAGACCCAAATATTATGTTTCTTACCTATGCATTTTTTGGGTAAAGGATTATAGTTTTTCAAAAGACGGTAAAAAACACCAAGTAATAAATATCTGCCACCTCTGACTTAGCCACATATTGCCATTGAGTATTTCTTATTGTCAGTGATTGAGAAATAAAAAGGAAAACTGCCCAGTTAAACTGAGGGCATTGAGCTCACAGGCTATTCACACTAATTGTATATTATACTCTTATTTCAAAGAATTTGAAATATGCCCCTCGAAAAATAAAGAAATCAACAGTATATTAAAGGGGGGGGGGTCATCCCACCGTTACCCCCCTCATAGTTAACTAATGAACCCCTTAAACTAATCAGGGAAGTCTCTAATTACAATGAATATATATACAAAATTTGAAGAAAATCGGATAATTCTGCATGAAAAAACCCATTTATCTAAATTAAGGGGAGATTAGCCCCCCCCCTTCCCCCTTTATACTTAACCAATGAACCCCCAAAACTATTCAGAGAAGCGCATTATCACAATGAACCTACATACAAAATTTGAAGAAAGTCGGATAATTCTGCATGAAAAACTCATTTATCAAAATTAGGGGGGTTATCCCCCCTTTCCCCCTTTATACTTAACCAATGAACCCCTAAAACTATTGACAGAAGCGCATTATCAAAATGAACCTATATACAAAATTTGAAGAAAATGGGATAATTCTGTATGAAAAACCCATTTATCTAAATTAAGGGGGGATTAGCCCCCCCTTTCTCCCTTTATACTTAACCAATGAACCCCCAAAACTATTCAGAGAAGCGCATCATCACAATGAACCTATATACAAAATTTGTAGAAAATCGGATAATTCTGCATGAAAAACTCATTTATCTAAATTAAGGGGGGATTAGCCCCCCTTTCCCCCTTTATACTTAATCAATGAACCCCCAAAACTATTGACAGAAGCGCATTATCAAAATGAACCTATATACAAAATTGGAAGAAAATGGGATAATTCTGCATGAAAAACCCATTTATCTAAATAATGGGGGGGGTTAGCCCCCCGTTTCTCCCCTTTATGCTTAACCAATGAACCTCCAAAACTAATCAGGGAAGCGCCTTAACACAAGGAACCTATAAACAAAATTTAAAGTAAAACGGTTAGTTCTATCAAGAGTTATCGCGTTACGTACGTACATACATACATACATACATACATACGTACGTACGTACATACAGAACCGGCGGGCACATAAGCTCTCAGGCTTTGATAGCCTGTGAGCTAAAAACTATATTTTGTAGCAAACTATTCTTAAACCACCTTATTTTGCTCTCCTAGAACTCCGGTAGCTGACATTAAGGATTGATATTCTCCTACTTCAGCGGTGCCTGTATCATTTTTCATGTTTTTAATGTTTGTCTTATTTGTTTTTAATAAAGCTTTTATGCCTTTTTATGTATTTTGTTATGTATAAAATAAATTTATATGTTGACAAGGTTCTTTATTGAACCACAGAACTGACTTAGGCCACATGGACATACATTTTAATATTTATTTCAATAAATTGGGGGTGAGAAATTTTTCTATTATAATATTCAGCCTTAGACAAATTTTAATCTATTTCTTTGGATACGCCATGCTGGGAAATCTTTCTGCAGTAGACAGAATTTACTGTAAAGATATAACTTTAATATAAAATATAATTAAATTACAGTCTGTGCCTCTTATAATGGTGGCACATGCATGTACCACCATTATAAGAGGCCAGAATGTATTTTTAAATAAGAGGCACTTGAATATATAAATTCAACGGCACACTGTGCCTCTTAATTTCAAAGGCACTTACGCTGTGCCTCTAAATCCCAAAGGCACTATGTACCTCTTAATTTCAAAAGCACCATGTGCCTCTTAATATTCAGAGGCACAAAAATTCAGAATTTACCTCTTAAATCAGAGGCACAGTTTTAAGAGTGCAGGTGGCGCGACAATAGCATGGCTGTACGCTGATAACTTCAATCCATATTGACACTATTTAGTTAGAAATCCTTATATATGCATCGCTACTCTGGTTTATTTAATTACTTCTGTGAAGAATCGATGCAACCAACCAACCCAAGAGAAAAAAGCGTATTTTTGATGAGAGTTCTTTGTGGATATTAATTAATATTTCAGTAAATAATTGAAATATTAAAATTCTGAGGATCAGGTGCATCAGTAGAGGGTTTGGACTACCTGAATCTAAATTTTCAAGATAAATTGGGCTAGATTTTCCTAGCCATCTTCAACAGATACACAGACACACACACAGAGCAAAACTTTATTTTATTAGTATAGATTAACTTAATTTTTAATAAAAGTAAAGAAAAATTATTAACTATTTTTATAAATTTAAGGAAAAAATTATAAATTTTGTAAAATTATTATTTATAAAATAATAAATTTTAGTTTAATTCATATACGCGTATTAAATCAGTGTTTTAAATCAGTTTAATTTAATATAAATTTACAAAATGATAATTTGCAGAGATATTATGTTATGAAACCTTTAAATAACCCAATATTGTCTCACGTTAGAAAAGTTGAAATAAAAATTAAAAAAATTAGTGAAAAAAAATTATAATTTTGAAGCACTACCAAGAAAAAAATAGTACATTTAAAAAAAATATTTTTCTGTAACTTATAAAAATAAAATAAATTTCTAAATATTTTATGAAAAAATATAAATATTACTATTATTTTGACGAAGAATTACCGTCGAGGAAGGGCCCCGATTAGAATGGGCCAGCGGGTCGAGCCGGGCCAGGCCTAGATAGTTGAAGAACTCTCGTAAATTACAACAATCTTAATTCTCATTTCAAACAAGGCGATTTCTGTACGCAAACCTCTAAACATCATTTACGGAAATTGCACTGTTTTGAAAGAAATACTGAAAAATCCATTAAATTTACGGAAAACTTTCTGCATACTTACGGATTTGACATCTCCTTTACTGAACTAATGTCATTTACGAAAATTCTACGGTTGTTTTGGAAAAATGAAACTTCTCCGTAAAATTTTACGAAAAATCTCTTGTATTTTCACAGATTTTTTTACAGTGTACACATAACATATTCTATAGTAATCTTCTTCTATTACACCTCAATAATATAGATACATTTCATTATGTTTAAACTAGTGCAACTCTATTAAAATACAACGCAAATTATTTTTTCCCCGTAGACTATAATGTAACGGAATACTTTTGCGTGCCCCTGTAAATTACTATAAATGCTACACACTTCATTTTTAATACCGAACATGCTATGATAAACCTCAATAACCAGTTACATGCCAATCCGAGTATATTTACTCGATTTAGAACATGGACAGACAGAAGGTCAGACAAACAGACGACAGACAAACCGAATTCATAAGCACTTTTCAACTATGTTGGAAAGTGTTAAAAACAAAAATCGGAATTTGTACAAGCTAAAATAACTTGTCAGATTTGACTGAAATAGAAACATTATCATTAAATAAACACTTTAAGAGCCTATACTGACCACGCGAAGAAACGTGAAAGGGCCTATGGGAGCGTTCTTTTCAAATTCCTCGCTTGCATTTTAATATTTTTAAATCTTTTTTTTTCTTTTTCCTGCATAGGATAGCTGAGGGTCGATCTATAACAGGACACGTTTTTACTTTTTCGATTTTAGTAGCAGATTTTCTTTTTTTTTTAATAAAGTTACTTTTACTTTCAGAACCGGTTACGAAATCGAAAGTGTCTTCGGACAAACTGGAGATGGAAAGGACAGAGGCAAAATTTTTGCATAGGATAGAGGCAAATGAGGTTGCTTTTAATGAGGCTACTTGCACTTTCGGAGCAGGTTCCGAAAGTAAAGCAGATTCTTTGCCCTCTCTACCAAGAAATTTTGAAATTGTGTCTCTGATGCATTTGACGCTGTAATGGACAGCAAAGTCTTAACTTAGGATATTTTATAAAATTTAAATTGCAAGAAATAATGAACCCATTTCACATAAAAAAAAATTACTCGCAATAACCCAATTTAATCTGTGAAATCAAGTAGAGACATTTTTTTGGACAGACGATTTTTTAGTGCAGGAAAACTTCGAAATTTCATAAAATTCAATGTATCATAACTCGATAAGTTCGGGTCGTAGAGGAATGGAATTTTAACTATGTTAATCGTCACAGCATCGAAAAAATATTTCTGACTACTAAGGGGACTCTGCTCCCTATGAGTTACGTTCGCCAATTTCCGTCTTTGAAAACACGCAAATTTGCTGGTTTACAAAAAGAAAAGAGCTCCCGTAGTGGAAGGTAATATGATTTCAAAACTTGATAATCGAGCTGATTTATTTACTACCGTAATTTCCGCGGATCAAACAATCCTGTTTTGACCGAGAAATTTTATTTTATAAAATGTACCTTTCTGGATCGCAGTCAATATTTGACTTCAATTATTAAATTAATTTTCTGGGTCTAAACATGATTGTTTGATCCGCGGGTTATACGCCAGGAATTACGGTATTTTTTAGACGTGAATGTGCCTAATTATTTCCCTGATCCAATACTGAAAGTGTGAAAATAATAACTGTCTGACCAAGTAATACGATAGCAACAGAAAGAACATTTAATAGGGGCACCATTAGAAAAATGCTAAAGTAAAGGGGAACAAGGAATTTAATATTTCTAAATGTACCATAACAGGTCATACTTAAAAAAAAAAGAACGAAAAATCATGCGTCAAGCTTAGATTATGAAACACTTTCCAACACTTCCAGAATACTTTAACAAAAGTTCACCGTTTAATAAGATGAAAAATTACGTATATAAGTAGACAATTTGGGAAACACATGACACATTTAAAAACCCAATTTCAGGAATTACCCACAATAGCCGGAAAAATATCCGAAATCTTTTGTGCAACCCTCTATAGGATCTGTAGATTTGTATATATACTACATAGTATGACAAAGTTTAATTCAGTTAGAATACACTAGTGCAGTTGTAAATTCTCCTTCAGCAATTTCCGTTAATAAATGGAAATGTACTCGAGATCTTTTGATCTGTCTTATATATCATCTATCCAATTTATACGTACCAAGTACCAAGTAATAGGCAAAAAATTAGTTTAATTCAAAAGCGCATAACCACAACTGAAAACGTACTTCCAGCCTTGTAAGTCTCTTGTAGTGCACCTCATTGATATGTATTAATTTCAATATGTTTGAATTAAGGCAACATCATTAAAATATACCGTAAACGATTTTTCCCCATAAACTGTAGTATAACGGAATTATTTTGGGTGTCTCTGTAAACTAACTATAAATGCAATACACACATCATTTGCAGTATCGAAATTGCCAGAGTAAACTTCAATACTATATATCAATTGCGTGGAAATCGAGTCTTTTTACGCGAGTGTGAGCACGGACGGGCAGACAAAACGAATTCATAAACACTTCTCAACTATGTTGGAAAGGTTTAAAAAGAGTCTAAAGATGTAATATACTCTCGAGCGGAGCGGAATTCTCAGAGATTGTGTTCGTGCTCTCTCTCTTTATGCATGCGTGGACATGCATAAAAAAATATACAAACGAACTAAACTATTGTATAACATTTGAACTGAAGAAGCCTCAGAGATAGGGGCGAAAGTGCTTTTCAAGCGAGAGAGCGTAGTGTGATTTTGTCCACATGCTTAGAGTAAAATAGAAGTTTTTACGGAAGAATAGAAACATGGGAAACGTGAAATCAAAGATAGGAAAAATAAAAATGAAGAAATGTTGAAAGAAATGTGTACAAGAGAACTGGTATGTATTATACTTTTTAAAACGTCGAACTATATTATATGAGTTTAAAAAAAATAACCAATGTTTTTAATGATAACTGTTAATGTATATAATTTATTGACAATACAAATAAATTTATTTAAGAGAAATATAATGTTAACTAACGATAATAGTACTGTAAAAAGACACATTTATACTACTACTGCTCTCCAAAATAGATACTAATGCCTGAAGATTGGTAAAGCTAAAACTAAGATTTAAATATAATACGGACATTATACAAACAGGATGTTCTGTTTTTTAGACTGTCTAAAAAAAGATTGTATAACATTCTTTACTGGAATTAATTAAAAAATAATATACATTCGTTATACAAAAACTTTCCATTCGTCGTCTTTCAGAGATTTTTTAATTAAAGCGGTTTCTTCAAACGCTCGGCTGCATTTAAAATATCCGGTGTTGGTTTATTTTCTACTAGAGATAAAGAAACGCATCTTACATTTAGATTTACAAAAATTGAATTCTGGGAAATACAACATTAACGGTAATATTAGATTGTTTAAACAAATATAAATCTTCTTTATGCTAGATTTCATGCTTTAAATGATAATGGAGTATTGTTCGAACATACGCTTTTCACTGCCTGTAGGAAATATTTAATGAAAACACTTTATGAACCCACTCTCATTTCTTACTTTTTTTTAAAAGAAAAAAAAAAGGATTCATTCGAAAACAAAATACAATAAAAATCGTACTTTTCTTTTGTATGGTTCGCTGCTTATCCGCCGGTTTTAACAGAAATTATAATGGAGACATAGGCGTAGCGTGGCCTGAAATTTTGGGGGGGCACGCATGTTTTAAGTGCTTATTATTATCATCATCATTTTTTTTAATTTTTTCTGTTTACATAATATGATGACCAACGTTTGAAAGAAGTTTTCGGTAATTTTGTTTATTACTTTCAATTGAAATTTTACATAACATTTTATCTTGTGCTAAGAAGGTTATAAGGAAAGGTTCTTCATTAAATTACAATGAAATGAATGATATTTTAATAAACTTAAATCAAATTATGTTTTACCCGTTGACCCATGAGAGGATTTTGCTCTGTCGCCTAGTTTTTAGCAATATCTAATATTTTGTAGAGGCAGGTTTGAACTTCTAAAGAAAAATTAAGGATGAAAATATCTGTAAACAACATTAGTCAAGACAGAATATCGTCTCATTTATTCTATCAAAGTTACAGGAAAAACTGATTGAAGATAGCAAAAGGCACGCGCGGGGAAAAAAAAACAATAATACTTTAACTGTATTAGAGGATGACGACATTCGCTTCGGGAAAAACACGAGACCAAAAAAAAAAAAAATTGAATAAATATAAAATACAATTTAATTTAACGTAACAAAGCATACATTTTAGGCTACACGTGAAATACCACTGCTTCAATCGATCGATGGTATCTTTTTCTTAAAAAGCCCGTGCAGAGACGTCCCACTTTATTTTTTTGTACTATTTATTTCTATTTTTTTTTCATAATCATTGTTGGAGCATGATATAATGCGGTATTTTATTTTTGTGGCAACATTGATTTGAGAAAAAAAAATTCATTTCATTTATGAAAACAATGCTGATTTAATTTTTAATTAACTGCAATTTTTAATTAAAAAATCATGTTTTAACGAAATGGGAGTATATATATATTATGTCAGAAGCCGATTGAAAAACCTTTCAAATGATAGCTCGTTCATTTTTGTGTCTTGTGTGTTTCGTATTTGCTTAGAAAAAGGGATGTTGACAACAAAAATAATATATATGACCAGTGGACCCGTGCGAGGATTTCGCACTGCAGTCTAATATTTTCTTAGCAATATCTAATAGGTTTTAGATGCAGGTTTAAACTTTAAGAAAAATTAAGGATAAAAATATCTGAAAACAACATTAGTGAAGCCAGAATATCATCTCATTTATTCCATCAAAGTTACAGTAAAATCAAAGTTAGCAAAAGGCACGTGGGAGAAAGAAAATTAACAATAGTATTTTAACTGCATTTAGAGGATGGCATCACTCGCTTCGGGAAAAGTGAGAAAAACCTTTCTTTTTTTTTATGAAAACAATGCTGATTTAAATTTTAATTAACTCTAATTTTACTTCGATGGATCAATGGTGTTTTATTTCAATTTCCTATTTGAATCCTAAATCTAAAATAAAGCCATTGCATTTTATACTTGTTGTACTTCGTAATTACGTAAATAATATGCTGTTATTATGTATGCCACTGTTTTTTTTTAGAATCATTATTGAGCATCACATAATGCGGTATTTTACTTTTGTATTTGAGGAAAACTTTTCATTTCATTTATGAAAACAATTTCATTTTTCATGAACAGCAATTTTTAATCAAAAAACATGTTTCAACGAAATGTGAGCGCACTATGTCAGGAGCCTGTTCAAGATCCTTTCATTTGGTATCTGATGTATCGTTCTGTGTGTTGGGAAGATTTTGGGTGTTAATTCCCTACAAGGTATCACAAGTTGTTAAAAGAGAAGGAATAGTGGTTAGTACAATTTAGAAGAGCTTTATTGCTTAATCGCCGCGTTGTGAAGACGATAAAAAAATAAGCAAGCTCCGGTTCGATATTTTTTAACGCTGATCTAGAATATCTGTGACCGCAAAATAATAATTCAGAAAAAATTGCAAAAGGAAAGGGAATGCACTTAATGCATACAATTAAAATGAGAGAAAGAGAACAATAATGGAAAAAGAGCATCCTAAAATTTTACAAAATAATAACTTTTTTATTTTAATTTAAAAAAATTAATTAGAATTAAATTGCTAAAATGGTTCTCGCGATTCTGAAAAAGAACAAAGACACATAAATACAAAATCTTAATAATCGTATAAATACAGTATTTTTAAAATTAATTTAAGTACCTGAAATACCCAAATATTTAAAATAATTACACAAACAAATGTTTTTAAAGAATTTCACAAAAGTCAAAATTACAATTAAAATTCGTGATTTATTTGTATGGTTATTTTTAAAAAATGTACAGACTTGAATTTTACACAGTTACCATGGAACTACATTGTTTTTCAAAATGATGAATACTAGAATTTTTTACATTCCAGATAATTATTATTTTGGAGACATTGTGGAAGAGGTGAGAATAAAATTTAAAAAAGAAACTATTAAAGAATATGGGCACAATGTTGCCTTGAAAATTATTATTTAGATTTTTGATAAAATAATAGTTAAAAAAATTGATAAATTTGAGAATAAAAGAATGAGGCCTAAAGTTACTGTCACATAAAAATCTAAAATTAAATTAAAATGGACCAGCCGGGCACGAGAATCTTATTCTTTAAAAAAAAATGGCTCACCCATACTAAGACTGAAGAAAACTCCATCCAGGCTTTAGGGCTGCGTCGCCCCGACCCGAACTTTCTATTTTCTTGGACGTTTACATCAGAGCTGTTGCACTTTTCACAAATTCAGGAAAAACTCAAGGCTTTTTCAGAGGGAAGCTTACCTCCTCCACTGGGGGGCCTTTTTTTGCCGCCCCTCTCGTTCCTCAGAGATTGGCTGGGTCAATTTCTGCAGTGGTCACTCTCTGTAAAAGTGACATTGAGAATGCATACGTGACGCTATCATGAGGTCACCTTTCCCAAAACGACCCGTACATTCCTTTGAACTTTGGTGAATATCAAGAGTTGCTGTTGCTAGGGTGAAAATTGCAAATACCCGCTGATCCAAAATAATAATGTTGAATAAAATTTAGAAAATTATATTAATGGAAAAATAAATAAAATATTGAAATTTAACTATTTAAATGCTTTAAAATGATATCCATATTTATGGATGGAAAATAAAAATTAAAGAAGATATTTAAAAAAAAAAAAACTTAAAAAACAAAACAAAGAAAAAGATTGCTAAAATAAAAAAAACAATCTTAATTACAATAAATTAAACTTAAATAAAGAAATTAAAAAATGTGCCATGTTGATTGTTTATCTCCAACACTGTGTTTTGTATTTGTTTAAAAAAAAAAGGATGTTGACAACAGAAATATTACATATGATGATTTTTAAATTTCTATAATAATGGATATATTAATCCATCTTATAATAACAAAATTGTTTTAGCTTAACGAAATTATATTGCATCTTTAATAATAATAAAAAAATATTAAGTTGCAATATTTTTATTGACGTTTAAAAGGAATTGAAAGCAAATATCACACTAGAAACACTTTTCTTAAAACATAACAATGCTACAGTAGACTCCGGATTATCTGACGCTCGATAATATGTTTCAGCTCAAAACACAAACTTTGACAGCTTTTTCTGAAAGATTTTCTGACTTACTGAAAAGTTCAATACTTTCAGAAATTATAAATTCAATTTTCTAAAATATCATTCAATTTCTTACAGAAACGTTCAATTACATAGTTTCCGAATAAAAACACCTGTCAATCTCATGTGTTTGTGAGCAAAAATGAATTAAAAATTGTGCCAGAAAGTACACAGTTTGGATTTGAGAACAGCTTTAAAAAACCTTTTTTTTTTATAATACGTATTAGCAATATTAAAAAATAAAAATTAGTAGGGGTTTTTAAAAATAATAATTATAATAAAACATAACTTACCAGTTTCCCCAAAGTTACTTTTGGTCTTCTTATTAAATAATGTGGTAATCTTGGGTTGTATTTTGATTCGTTTCATATTTTCGCATCATGTGCACACAATTCAAAATTTGGTAGTCTGAGACAATGCCAAACAGTCTTTGTTCTCAGATGGATTTTATTTTCCCCCCTAAATTACAGAGCAAAATATACCTAGATTTCCTTAGATTCTTAAATAAGTAACTTGCTACATTTTGAATGACTGATGCTGCCATTGTAACATATGACAAGTTCAAAAAGGCGGGGTGTGATGTGGAATTACATATATTTTTCTGAAATTAATCCTTTTCTCTAATTTTCAGTTTAAACTAACGTTTAATTACTTATTTATTTTATCCTAACTTTTATTACAGTTCTCGCCGTAATTTTCCACCATTAAAAGAAAATATATTTAAACATATGCCCGTTAACAATAAAACTGCTCTCACATAGATATAATTCATTTAAATTATTTTTCACCCTCACTAGATATCCAACATAAAAAAAAAGAAAAAAAAGAAAAGAGATGGACTTTGTATTCGGTCTGCATTTTATTCTCATTCCGTTCAACGTTCATTAGAAATGTCTTTGTCTGCTTAATATTTGAGTTTAGCTTTCTCGGTAAATCACAAACACAGCTAGATTCTCAAAACCACATTCTCAAAACAAAAACTCTCAAGGTACATTTGGCGTTCGAATTCTCGTTCGCTCATTTTTCAAGACTGCTTGCCCTGTCCAGTGCCTGATTTACGGCAGGGCATTCGGGGCATGGGCCCAGGGCCCCCGATTTTCAGGGGCCCCCAAATGCTACTGAAGATTTTTTAATTATTGGCCAAAACAGTTTTAACTGTCAAAAAACAAAATTAAAATGGAAAAATCTTTTTGTCAGAGATTGTCTATGATATGTCAAAGTAACTTCATTGTTTACTGATTGTCTTTTAACAATGTGCAGTATTGCACAGAACACCATTTTTGGGATCGCCATATTATTTCATTTTTATTTATTTTACATGTAAGTCCCTCATGGTTAACATGGACAAAGCCGTGTGGTTCTGCTAGTTACTTGTGTAAATTTAGTTTTTTTTTTTCATGCAAAGCAGCTTGTATTTGAAAGAAAAAGTTGTTTGATTAATAGGATATGCTAATATTTTAAATAATTATAGCTTGGTACTGTGGTAAATTTATTATTAGTTCTTGCATACTTTATCATTCCAGATATATGGACTTGCATAGAGAAAGGTAATCAGCACTACACAGTTTATTATAAAATTCAATTAAAAATTCATAATTATCAAATAATCATTTAAAAGTAAATTAACGAATATCAAATTAAATTTTTTAAATTAATATTTTAAAGAAATTATCAAAATCAATAGTGGTTATCTTAATAAGTACTGGTTTCGATATTATATATTTTTATTCAAAGAATCTGTGCGAGGGGTCCCCCATACGCATCTGTGCCCAGGGCCCCCAAATTTCTAAATCGGTCCCTGGCCCTGTCGTGTAATTAAAAAATTCTCATAATTGCCTAAAGATTAACTGATAATTTTACATCATTCATTTCATATGCTCTTTCGCCAATTCCATCTTATCTGAAATTATCAGCCCTGTAATTAATAATGCATTTTAAAAGTTTCGTAGACCTAATTTAAATCACCTATATTAAGATTCAGCCAAAACCTCTAATATATGAACAGAATTTCCCACTTTCAGGGAATTATTTTTCTTAACATAATTTGAATATAATTACTATATAGCTATTTAAGGCTAATTCTGAAAGCTAAATTGGCTACTTTCTGACACAATCCTGAATTAAATTTTGTTCGTCAACGCGTAAAAAGTACAGATGTTTTTATTAAGAAACTATGAAATTGAATGGCATTTTTCAGCATTCGATAAAGGGAAAAGATATTTAGAAAATACTGTCAAAGTTGGCATTTTGGGATGGATTGCTAAACCAAATTTCTATCAAGAGCCCGAGAAATGTTGTCATGAGACAGCAATCGCTTATCATTCAATATGAAATACATTTATCAAAATATTGCTATTTGATTTGAATTCCTTTCAATAGTTGTGCCTACCAGTACCAATTGCATGCTTTTATGTCTGAAAATGTCAGAAAGTTTCATGTTGTTAGGCGGTGGAAAATATTTTTGGGAAAACCCCAAACCCTTCACCGTCTGAGGGTTTCCCTGCATTTTCATAAGTATGCTTTTAAATCCCAGAATATATAAAATTTTTTATCACAGTTTGATGCTATAATATATTTTATTTCTCCTCATTCTATATACGGTTCAAAACAGAATTCTGTTGAAAATATTTTTGTCTAGCCATTTTAACATGATTTCTAGAAACGAATAAACACGGGCCTAACGGTCGGCTGTTCTCAAATCCAAACTGCATATTAGTGACACATTTCTGAAACATACTGGCTACTTATTGATACATTTCTGACAATCATACGCGGTACAGAAATGTATAGGTGATATAAAACTGGAGAATTCACTATAAACTTTTAACTGGAACGATGTTCTGTTAGGTTATTTCAAGGTAAATATTAATTAAGGCTGTTCTCGAATCCAAACTGGCTAACTTTCTGACGCATTTCTGAATTTAACTTTATTTGGCAACACATAAAACTGGCAAGTATTCTTATTAAGAAACTAGAAAATCGAATAGGTTTTCCATTTTTTAATAAAGAAAAATGATGTTTTAAAAATACTGTCAAAGTTTGCATTTTGAATCGATTTTCCTGACACGATAGTCCAAAAAAGGTCGTCATAAGCAGCAATCGGCTCATAATTCAAGACGTAATACATTAATCGAAAAATGAAAAACGGTATGCTATTTCAAATCATTTCAATGGTCATGCCTGCGCTTCTACCTATAAAAAAGGGTCCATGAATGATGAGTAAAGAAGAGAAGGGTAAAAATAAAGAAGGAAAAAAATCTTAAAATACTAATTTAATTTTATTGTAGTTTATGTTATTTCCAGAAGTACTTGCTATTGTTATGGCTAATACTTAAAAAAAGTAGAAAAGCGGTCATGGGATGTTTTGTATTTTTAGCAGTTCTTTTCATCAACATTCAAAGAATGTTGTTATGAATATTAAAGTGACAGGAAAAAATAATTTCTTTTGTGGTGTTCATTTCTTTCTTCAAAGATCTAGCAGAGTAAACTGGGACTGCTAAAACATTTCTTTCATACGCAAACTTTCCTTCTTTGTTTCCAAAACAACAGTAATCGTTAATAACAGTCTAAAATTTTTCACAGACAAATAGATGCCTGTAAGCACCTTTTTTCGGTTGAAGATCCAAATCGAAAGATGTTTCGAGTGTGATATAAGGGTCGTCAAATATCAAATCCTCCCATAAACACTTTGTCTAGAACAAAAATATTTTCACTTAAGCTTTTCGAGCATTGTATGATAGATATTTCTTAACTGACAGCAATCAGTTCTAAAAGTGTGGTACTCAGAATGTTGGGGGGGCACGTGCCCCCCCGACGCTACGCCTATGTGACTCACATAGGTGTCCGTTAATCAGAGGTTTCACTCTTTTAAAGTTTTTCTAAATAAGTGTGATTTGTTTTACTAAGATTCGATAATTAAAGATTGCATTTCTTTCATTTCAATTTAGTACAATAAGAATATGTTACTGTAAAATTAATAAAAATTAATATGATGAAAATCGCTAAATTCTACAAAATAATTCTTTCTGTAATGTCATCTAAAAATTCGTAATACAACGACTCTCTGTGCAACGCTACGTTGTTTTGGAAAAATTTCAGCAAATATTTGTGATAAAATAGAAGTCATATATGCCGTTCAAAAGGTAATTTTCTGAAAAACAAAAAGTATACTACACGTTTTCAGCTTCATGCAACGGATTTCAAGTTATTTAGCAAAATGTTTCGAAAAAATCAAAATCAAAACCAAAACTTTAATAAAGTTATAAATAATTGTGGTATTATGAGCCTAAACAATGATGTCAAATATACCGTTGAAAAGCGCGTTTTCTCCGGATTAATAATCACTTCATATATAGGTTAATATCAAAATATTATACTGAGTTATATAGAGAAATATAGAAGCACATCACAAAACTTTGGCGGCCATATTGATTACGTCATCAACGCAGCTAGAGAGGTAAAAAAAATTTGTGTCACGGGCTTTTTATACTCGTCTATCCATGTACTATCTGAATCCAAAGTGGCGCATTGGTTGCCATATGTGAAATGTTTTGGTATAATTTTCAGCTACCTCACCCCACTATTATGAACGGTCACCTTTAAACAACAACAACCTCGGATACCGGCCACATATTGATGGAACCAAACACGTTCCATAGCCTTAACATGAGTACGAACCTCTGACTAAGGTATTCTGAACAACGGCCGCTCAAAAATCACGAGAAAAAAAAATAACAAAACCTGGTACAATTTTATATTTATTTGCAAACCGAAATGTGAAGCATATCAAATAAAATTGACTTGATATGTCAACGAAAAGTCACTTAATCTCTTAAACACTTAATCCTTTTCCAAAAACTAATCTCAATCTTTTTGATAACCACTTCTGCATCAATAGGTCGTAAATTCCCGAGACTCAAGAGGGACAGAGTGATGATGGGGAAAATTTAGATAATATTCTTAGAATGACAGGCACAACTAACATGAAGGCCAGCGAGTTTGTATGTCTGGACAAAGATTTGGCAGATACTGCCACGTTTGATTCCATACAGCAAATGGTGGAAGATAGGAGAAAGGAAGAAAAAATGTATGAAAACAATGATGATTCATTAAAATGACTGTGTATTTCTATTTAAATTTATGTATTTGGATTTTTTAAAAACGAAATCTCTCAATAACACCCACCTCTGAAGAGCGGTCACTTTTTACCGGTCCCACGAGTAACCGTTATTCAGAGGTTACACACCTTAATTCATCAATTAAAGCTTTTTTCTTTGCAACAATCGGTTTGGGAGGTTCCTCTTCCTCATGATCGCAGTCGGATTCTATTTCTTCGCTTCCGAAACATCAGCTACAATTTCAATTACTGTTGCATCCAAAGAATTTGTTGATACGTCAGACAATCTTTATAAGGAAAGGGCTGTCATCTGGAATGTTGTTCAACTTACAGTCATCTACACCGTGTTGAATTCAGGGGGTGGCTCGGGAGGGACATTAGCCCCCGGAGCAATGAAATACCCCCTCCCGGAAGATTTGAGATTTTATGCTTTTAATGGTTAAAAAGTGATAATGTCCCCCCCCCCCCCCGGAGTCACAGAAATCCCTCCCGGAGAAAAGTGTCTGAATTCAAAACTGCATGTACAACAAAAACGAAGTGTTTTTGGAGATAACCTCTACAAAGAAATTCGACCCAGTTTACTTATCCCACTCTTATTAAAAGAGACGAGTGGTTGAAAAAATGGTGATGCAATAAGCGGAGTACACTATGTGAAAAAGCGTATGAGAATGATCGAGATTTCTGAAACTTGACGTTTTATCCAGGTGACTTACTAGCGAGGTTTGACTGTATTACATTTATACGTTCTGAAAATTTTTGTTCGTTTCATTCACTGTATGCGATCTTGTGGCCTTGTGCGCAGTACCGAAGTTATATTCTGAAAAAGAGACAGTTGAAACTTTTGAATTAAAAAGAAACGCACAAAACTGCGGTTTTTCTTTGTGGATAATTTTGAAATACAAAAAACATCGAAATATAAATTTGGTAATTGTTCAGAACTAAAATAGATTTAATTGAATATGAAAATTGAAATTTCGATTTTTTCTTTTTTTTTTTTTTTTTTTTTTTGACGCGTAAAGGATACGGAATTCTCTTAAGTATTTAACATAATTACGATATCCTATTGATGAGTTATATACTAAAAAACAACCAAAACACATTAGTAACGAGAAAAATATGTATTGTGATTTTTAAAGGTCTCTTAAAAAAAAAAAAAAAAGATTTTGAAGGCGATTTGTTTTGGTGCGCCTTCGCAATATTGCAGTATCGATTGTAATTCGCAATATCGCTTGTTGTGCGCCTTCGCAATATTCTGGCAACCTTTAAAAAAAAAAAAAAAAAAAAAAAAAAAACCCGACGGAATTGTAATTGAGTATGAGAACGATTAATTATTAAAACTATGTACGAAACCCATATATGATACTTACTAAACTATGATGACTGAGATGATTTAACTATGTATGAGAATCCGCAACTATTTAAAATAATTAAAATATCATATTAAAAAATTAAACACTAAATAAAAAAAAAAAAAAAAAAAACTAAAAAAAGCTAAAAAGAATTAGTTATTAGAAAAATACTTATTTTGCGACTTTCCTTGAAATTTTATAAAATTTTGAAGGCGATTTATTTTGGTAAACATTCGCGTGTTCGGAAACTGAAGAAACGCCAGATCCAGTAAGGGAAACAAGTGATGTAACGCGGGAGAAATTCTCGCGGCTGTTAGCGGTTTTGGCGATCGGTCGATACTTAGTATATGTATGTGTAGAGGTATGCTGAAACAGAATACTTATTTCCGTCCTCAAATCCTTTTTGGTCATTTGGTCGCTGCATTACTCTACCTCTCTACCTTCGACATTTATAATTTTTTAAGAAACATTTCTCTTCTCCATACTCCGGTTAGGTTAAATACATTCTCTTTAAATTCCGTTTTCCCTAAAAGATGGCGCCAAAACGTCAGTTTGAACCGTTTTGCTTTGAGAGCGGTCTAAAGATGGTCACTCATGAACCGACCCTTTTCTTAATTAGTTCCAAAGGGAATAATCCTAACGTCGATGAATTTGAAACAATGGCAACCCGAGATCAAAGTAAGGACATTTCTATTATTGCCACCCACTTTATTTTTTTCTTCAATGCCAAACGCTAGCTTCAAAAAACTGATCCGCAAAATGATTGAATCCGGGATTTCCTCCCCCCTTTTCCTTTAGGGGAAAGAGGGAGGCGGAGTTCAGGGCCGATCAAACCTTAGAGAGGCTCAGGGCCCGGTATTCTCTTTCAAGGCTCCCCTTTTTATGCTGCCACAGAAAAAAGGAACACTTTCGATATCTTTGGATACATATATGATTCTATTGATATATATATTCCGATAAATATATTTATGTTTTTAAATCTTATCCTACTCTAAAAGCATAAAATATTGAGGTCGAAACAGACTTAAAATGCAAGCTTTACGAAAAATCTATATAAAATTTGTGGGCTCCAAAATCAAGGGTCACTGCCCAGTTGGCCCATGCAGGGGTCTGTCCAGATTTCTTTTTACAGGGTAGGGTCCTGTTTTCCTTTTTATTCTTGTAAAAAGATTAATCGCAATTTTGTGAATCTGAAATTAACGTTATATTCAGGTTCCTGTTATTCCTATACTTTGTGTATATAACAGGTTCTTCGGCGATTTCAGCTGCTTTGCGACAGTTCTGAATACAAGCGCGGATCCAAGGGGGAGGTCATGGGGGTCATGACCCCCCCCCCCCTCTAAATGAAAAACAATTCTATAGAACAATACTTTTTTTAAATAGAAATATGTATTAAAAGGTGTTTGCATTTTTTCTTTTTCTATTGCTTAAAAATTCTAATATTTCTGATACATTCACAGAGTTATTTCTATGTATAGAAATGTATGAAAATTGCAGGCATTATTGTTTAAGCACCAAAGAATCGAACCTTCTTTTAAATTTTTCTATAAATGTGGTATATTTTGAGTTGTATTTGATTGCTCCCTCAAGACGATATTTCCTTGATTACCGTGCCCCGGAGATCGGCTTAAAATGCGAACTTTTTGAAAACTGTCTGTAAGATTCTTTGCTTTTATAAGAAATTGGGAAACTTTGATTTCTTGGTATCTGGATAAATCATGCAAATTATTATTTTATACTATTTTTATTATGTTAAATTTTATAAATTTACGAATATACCTTCAAATTTCATGATTTTTGAAAGAAAATGAATTCGAGTATGTCAAAAATAGTCAATTTGGATGTAAGATATAAAAATTGCTCATGGAGATATTTGACCCCCCCCCCTCAAAAAAACGACATGACCCCCCCCCCCCCTAAATGGAGGGCTGGATCCGCCCCTGTCTGAATAAAGTTGTAAAGTGCTCATTTAGGAGATTTAAAAAAAAAATGTGAAAGGTCCATCTTCAAAATAAAGAAATTTGCGAAGGGTCCTATTTTAAGAAGAAAAAAATTGTGAAGAGACATTTAAAGAATAATTATACTTATATAATACAGAAGTTTTAACATGACAACTTGTCTGAGAACATAATATAGAACAAATAAAGGATCAATATTGGGAATACAAATATTTTTTTAAGCTTGTAAATTTATTTTACACATTTTTATAGTAGAATAGGAGACTTTGTCACCTGCGCCCTTAGTGCGCAAAGCAAACCTTCCACATTCAGCAGACTCGTGCATTGGAAACGTGTTCCTAATTCATCCATTGGTTTAACCCTTTCAAGGGCGGTGTTTGAAGAGGCACGAACACTTAATTTTAATTTCAATCTGCCACATGGCGCCCAGAATTTTTTAATAAAATTTTTCTGTCATAATATACGGGAAGAAAAGCTTTTAATTATTTTCAAATAAATTTGTTCGTAAATTCTGGTGGGTGTCGCGTCAATTCATCTCGCATAATTCATCGCTGAACAATTCATCTCACACAATTCGTCGCGAGCTCAATTCGTCGCGGCTCAATCCGTCGCGACGTCAATTCGTCGCATCGAAAACGCACAATTCACCGCGGAACAATTCATCGCGCACAATTCGTCGCGGTCTCAATTCGTCGCAGGCTCAATTCGTCGTGGGCTCAATTCGTCGTGGTATCAATTCGTCGCAGCGAAAATGTCTTTGAAGGCTGTTATGATAAAAATAAGGATAATTTAGTAAAATTATTTAATGATAATTTGTTTTTTAGATATACAGAATTATAACTAACATTTTAAAGGCGATTTCGGAGGAATTTTTTTATAAGTGATTTTTTGGGGAATTTCCTTATTGTGAACATGAAAGTTTATTGAATAAGAGCAAGTCATTTCTTAGTTAAATTAGAATAAATATTGCTTTAGATAACCGAAAAAATGGCGAAGGATTTAGGATAAAATCACCCAGATCATGAAAAAATGACGAATACAAATGCTAGAAAAAAAAAAATTATTAGTTGACATATGTGTACACAGGGTACAACCACCCCCCCCCTCCCTTATATTTGAAAGAATTAGGAAGTAAAAAAAGTATTGAGAGATGTAGACATAAAATACTTTTTGTGATTGTGATTGAACTGATTGCTGCATGAATGCAATTTCATTAAGTAGTATTTTGGTTTTATAAGTTTTTTCATTTATTTCATCTATACTAATAAAAGGAAAGTGTTTGTCTGTCTGAGTTCTGTGTACGTGTGCGCGATGACAAGCGAAATCTACCGCACGTAGAAGTCTGAAAATTTGGGTGTGGATAGTCCAAGGCAGGTCCTACAGACCTGACGCTCAGATTTTTAATATTTTAAGAACCAGGGCCCCTAGGACCCTTTTAAGGTTTTTGCATCTAAATTGTTAATAACTTGCCCCATTTTCATCTGATCTCCCTTCTTTTTGTGGGCCTTTCTCCATTAAATTTCCCGTCCATTTCTACATTTCAGTTAGGATCCTGGCCCCCTGGGGCCCGATGCGATGTTGACTTGAACCTTTTGTGCGCCATGCATTTTTCACCCTCTCAATGCGTAACTTTTAAGTTGAGTCTTCGACTCCTTTCCCCGGGTCAACACCTTCATATTTTTACTGTGGCACTAGGGCCCTTTTTTAGCATTTCTTTCAAATTTTATTCTAATGATTATATTTATACCCTATGCTTAATTTCGACTAATTGAAGATCTAAAGCGCTACGTACTAGGATCTTTTAAGATGTTTTCCTCTTAAGGCCTTACTCAAAATTATCATTTGGCCATTTTTGGGACCTCTAATATAGCTCCCTTAAAAATTGACCGATCCACTAGTAATTTTTTTAATGATAACTTTTTTGGATTTCCAGCTACTATATGAACGACAAAAAAATTTCTCGGACAAGTCCCGGGCCCCTTGGGTACCTTAAAATGTTTGTGCCTTAAGTTATTAATAATTTGCCCCATTTTTCTCAGATCTCCTTCGTTTTTGGTGCCTTCTCTCCATTAGGCTTTTCTCCCATTTCTATGTTCCAGTTAAGACCCGGGCCCCCGTGGGACTCGGTATAGGGGCACCGTTGAAGTTTTTGTTCCCTAAATTTTTAATAACTTGCTCCTTTAAATCCGAATTTTTTTCGTTTTTGGTGCCTTTTCTCCATTTAGTTATTTCTACATTCCAGTTAGGACCCTGGGGCCTGACTCGAGGCCCCTTGAACTTTTTGTGTGCTATGCATTTTTCACCCCCATAATTCTGTCACCCTCTTACTAAGCGACTTTAAAGTTTAGCCTTGGATTACTCTCCCCGGGTCACCACGCTTATATTTTTATTGGGCCTTTAGGGTCCTTTTTTTAAGCATTTCTTTAAATTTTGTTCTAATGATTAATTTATATCCTATGTTTAATTCCGACTAATTGAAGTTCTAAAGCGCTAAGTACCAGGATCTTTTAAGATGTTTTCATCTTAGCTCAAAACTATCAGTTAGACCCCTTTGTTAGCTTCCCTTAAAAATCAGCCGATTCACTAGCTTTTTTTGGTCTGACAACTACTTAGGACTTCCAACTACTACTTGAACGACAAAAAAAATATTTCGGACCTCAGCTACCACCAATTTTGAATATTAATCCCCTTCTTGGGCCCCTCTATGCAGCTTCTTTTAAAAGAGTCATAGAAGCTTGAGTTCTGTTTATGGTTATTATCACGGGCACGGGAAACACCGGGTGGGTCACCTAGTTAGAAAGTAAACCATAATTTTATTATATTTTAATTATTTTCATCCACTAATGCTGCTTGTTGTATTCAGTAAATGTTTCCAATTTATGATTTTTTACTTTTTTCTATAGAAGAAAGTTTTGTAATCGAAATTTTTTTCGAATTCCGGTTTTCGATGGATTTACACGTTTTAGGGGTCAGAGATTCCGAAAAAAGATGTTTTTACAAATCAGTCCGTCTGTCTGTCTGTATGTCCGTCCGTCCGTCTGTCTGTCCTCATTGTATCATCGAAACGTGTATGAAGTTATGCTTAAAATTGAGCCAAAATTTTTTTCTGTGTTTTTGGCTATGGCCAGCAGGTCCTACTTGAATTTGGGGCTATTTCGACGGAAGAGGGCGCTGTGATTGCGATTTTTGTTCCATTTTTACTATTGTATTATCGAAAATTTTATGAAGTTATGCAGATAATTGAACCAGTTTTTTTGCATATGTTTTTGACCATAGCCTGCAGGTCCCAGTTGAATTTGGAGATATTGCGTCTGGAGGAAGCGCTGTGATAGCCATTTAAAGATTACAATTTCAAAAAGTTGTAAAAATAAAATTAGAAATCCTAAAAACTTTTTCCGTTAAATGTTCTGTCTTGATCCAAGGATTCTAGAGCATTTTTTAATTTGCCTCTATCTTAAAAAATGGCTGAAATATAGCAGTTTGAAATTATAGGGTTGCTGACATTTTGAAACGATATGTTCTCATCAGGGAAATTCACAAAAATCACATATGAAAAAAGATTCCTCCAAAATTGCCTGTAAAATGTTAGTTACAATTCTCTAAATCTAAAAAATTCATCATTAAGTAATTTTACTGAATTATCTTTATTTTTATCATAATAGCCTTCAAAGACATTTTCGCTGCGAAGAATTGACGCCGCGATGAACTGACGCTATGACGAATTGACGCTGCGACGTTTGTAAATTCCGGTGTCAGTCGGTAATTTCTCATTTTACGAACAGAATTTGTCTGTTCCGGAAAGGGTTAAGTTGCCTTTCACAACTTATGTTCTACATGAGAAGAAAGTCGCCTTCAAATGTATAAGTGACTGCATGAGAAAAGATTCTCAAAAGAATTACTGTTTGTCATAAGCTGTCCAGAGTTGGAATCTAACCATTTAATAACTCTTTATACATATTCCACAAAACCATGACATGAACCTGTACATGAAGTTGTTTGGGGTGGCTTTTTGGCCGGCTTTTTGAGGGGGATAAACTGGCTTCTTTTGGGGGAATAAACCGACTTTTTGTGGGGGATTAAGCCGGCTTTTTGAGGGGAATAAGCCGGCTTTTAGGGGGAAATAAACCGGCTTTTTGGGGGAAATGAGCCGGCTTTTTGATGGGAAAGAGCCGGCAAAAAAGCCGGCATTTTGGGGGGAATCAGCCGGCTTTTTGGGGGAAATAAGCCGGCTTTTTGAGGGGAATAAACCGGCTTTTTGGGGAAATGAGCCGGCTTTTTGATGGGAAAGAGCCGGCAAAAAAGCCGGCATTTTGGCGGGAATCAGCCGGCTTTTTGGGGGAAATAAGCCGGTTTTTTGAGGAGAATAAGCCAGCTTTTTGGGGGGAATAAATCGGCTTTTGGGGGAAATAAATCGGCTTATTTTAGGGAGAATAAACCGTTTATTTGGGTCGGAATTAACCGGTTTTGGGGGGATTAACCGATTTTTGGGGGAATAAACCGGCTTTTTGGGGTGGAATAAACCGGTTTTTGAGGGAGGAATAAACCAGCTGTTTGGGGAAATTAACCGGCTTTTCGGGGGACTTAAACCGGCTTTTTTGGGGGAAATAAATCGGCTTATTGGGACGATTAAACCGGGTTTTTTTTGGGGGAAAAAACCCGTGTCTATCGGAAATAAACCTTGGAATAAACCGGTTCTTTGCAATTCTAATCACACGTACTACCTGTAATATGCCATTTTTTCTCATTTGATTACAGCGGCCCTTTTCCGCTGGAAGTATGGTTATTTTCAAAACTAAACAGAATCCATGAATTTAAACACGTGCAGCATTTAAAGCACTTGGCAACGATAACTCAAAATAGCTGTAAAACTTAGGAGAGAAAATTGATAACTCTCAGATTGAAATAGTGTCGACATCCATGTCTAAACTTGTTGCGGCAAGTTCGTCATTGATAAAGTTTGAGGGAGCTGTTCGATAGCTACCTCATGAAAACGGGTTTAATAAATCCGATATTGTCTCCGATATAACGTGTAATCTCAGCATAGACGGCAAAATGCTACAGATCGTACGAGTGAATTTTAGAGCTTGTGGAATACAGCAAGAGAATTTTTCTATTAAGTTCCCATCATTTACGGCACAGTGACCCCACTCCAGGCACACCTAATTTTAATTCCAAACTTGCACCAATAAAATTTTAATAAAATTTTGTTTCTATTAAAGCTTAAAATAAGGAGTTCCTATTTTCTAAAAAAGTCGTTTGTAAATTCCGGTGCCAGTCGGTAATTTCTCATTTTACGAACAGAATTTGTCTGTGCCGGGAAGGGTTAAGTTGCCTTTCACAACTTATGTTCTACATGAGAAGATAGTCGCCTTCAAATTTATAAGAGACTGCACAAGAGAAGATTCTCAAAAGAATTACTGTTTGTCATAAGCTGTCCAGAGTTGAAATCTAACGATTTAATAACTCTTTATACGTATTCCACAAAAGCTTCTGTACTTGAAGTGTTTGGGGTGGCTTTTTGGCCGGCTTTTTGGGAGGAATAAACTGGCTTTTTCAGGGGGAATAAACCGACTTTTTGTGGGGGACTAAACTGGCATTTTGGGGAGGAATAAACCGGCGTTTTTGGGGAAATAAACTGGCTTTTCGGGGGACTTAAAACCGGCTTTTTGATGGGAATAAGCCGGCTTTTTGATGGGAATAAGCTGGCTTTTTTGGGGGAAATAAACCGGGTCTATTGGAAATAAACCTTGGAATAAACAGGTTCTTTGCAAGAATTTTTCTATTAAGTTCTCTTCATTAACCCTTTACGGCACAGTGATCGTCATTGAAAAAATTTGAGGGAACTGTTCGATAGTTCCCTCATGAAGACGGATTTAATAAATCCGATATTGCTTCCGATATAACATGTAATTTCATTAGTTCCAGAGTTGGAATCTAACCATTTAATAACTCTTTATACGTATTCCAGAAAAGCATCTGTACATGAAGTATTTGGGGTGGCTTTTGGGCCGTCTTTTTGGGGGTAATATACCGGCTTTATGGGGGAAATAAACCGGCTTTTTGGGAGGAAATAAACCGGCTTTTTTGGGTGGAATAAGGCGGCTTTTTGAGGGAAGGAAACCGTCTTTGTGGGGGAAACAAGCCGGCTTATTGGATAAAATAAACTGGGGTTTTGGGGAAAATAAGCCGTCTTTTTGGGGAACGAAATCAGCTTTTTGGGGGAAACATGCCGGCTTTTTGAGGGAAATAAACCGGATTTTGAGGGAAAATAAGCCGGCTTTTTGGGGAAAATAATCCGGTTTTTTGAGGGGAATAAGCCGGCTTTTTGAGGGGAATAAGCGATCATTTTGGGGGAAATAAACGGGCTTTTGGGGGAATAAGCCGACTTTTTGGGGGAAATAAGCCGGATTTTTGCGGGAAATAAGCCGGCTCTTTGAGGGGAATAAGCCGGCTTTTTGGGGGAAATAAACCGGCTTTTTGGGGGAAATGAGCTGGGTTTTATGGGAAAATGAACCGGCCTTTTGATGGAAATAAGCCGGCTTTTGGAGGAGAATAAACCAGCTTTTTGGGGTGGGAATTAGCCGGCTTTTTGTTGGGGATAAGCCAGCTTTTTGAGGGAAATAAATCGGCTTATTTTAGGGGGAATAAACCGGCTTTTTGGGGGGAATTAACCGGTTTTGGGGGGATTAACTGACTTTTTTGGGGGGAATAAACCGGCCATTGTGGGAGGAATAAACCGGCTTTTTGGGGAAAATAAACTGGCTTTTAAAGGGAATTAAACCGGCTTTTTGTGGGGATTAAAGCGGCTTTTTGGGGGGAAATAAATCAGCTTTTTGGGGCGAGTAAACCGGTTTTTTGGGGGAAATAACCCGTGTCTATCGGAAATAAACCTTGGAATAAATCGGTTCTTTGCAATTCTAATCACACGTACTACCCGTAATATGCCATTTCTTCTCATTTGATTACAGAGTCCCTTTTCAGCTGGAAGTATGGTTATTTTCAAAACTAAACAGTATCCATGAATGTGCAGCATTTAAAGCACTTGGCAACGATTACTCAAAATAGTTGTAAAACTTAGCCGAGAAACTTGATAACTCTCAGATTGAAATAGTGTCGACATCCATGTCTAAACTTGTTGCCGCAAGTTCGTCATTGATAAAGTTTGAGGGAGCTGTTCGATAGCTCCCTCATTAAGACAGATTTCATAAATCCGATATTGTCTCCGATATAACGTGTAATCTCATCATAGACGGCAAAATGCTACAGATCTTACGTGTGAATTTTACAGCTTGTGGAATACAGCAAGAGAATTTTTCTATTAAGTTCCCATCATTAACACTTTACGGCACAGTGATCCCACACCGGGCACACCTAATTTGAATTCCAAACTTGCAAACGGAACCAATAATATTTTAATAAAATTTTGTTTCTATTAAAGCTTAAAACAAAGGAGGATAAGGAGTTCCTATTTTCTAAAAAAGTCGTTTGTAAATTCCGGTGTCAGTCGGTAATTTCTCATTTTACGAACAGAATTTGTCTGTTCCGGAAAGGGTTAAATTGCCTTTCACAACTTATGTTCTACATGAGAAGAAAGTCACCTTCAAATTTAGAAGTGACTGCATGAGAGAAGATTCTCAAAAGAATTACTGTTTGTCAAAAGCTGTCCAGTTGGAATCTAACGATTTAATAACTCTTTATACGTATTCCATAAAAGCATCTGTACATGAAGTGTTTGGGGTGGCTTTTGGGCCGGCTTTTTGGGAGGAATAAACTGGCTTTTTTGGGGTGAATAAACCGGCTTTTGGGGGGAAATAAACCGGCTTTTCGGGGGACTTAAACCGGCTTTTTTCGGGAAATAAGCCGGATTTTTGGGGGGAATAAGCCGGCTTTTTTGGGGGAATAAACCGAGTTTTTTTGGGGGAAATAAACCGGGTCTATTGTAAATAAACCTGGGAATAAACAGGTTCTTTGCAAGAATTTTTCCAATAAGGTCCCTTCATTAACATTTTACGGCACAGTGATCGTCATTGACAAAATTTGAGGGAACTGTTCGATAGTTCCCTCATGAAGACGGATTTAATAAATGCGATAGTGCTTCCGATATAACATGTAATCTCATTATAGAGGGCAAAATGCTACAGGTCGTACGAGTGAATTTTACAGCTTGTGGAATACAGCAATAGAATTTCTCTATTAAGTTCTCTTCATTAACCTTTTACGGCACAGTGATCCCACTCCAGGCACACCTAATTTTAATTCCAAACTTGCATACGGCACCAATAATATTTTAATAAAATATTGTTTCTATTAAAGCTTAAAATAAGAAGTTCCTATTTTCTAAAAATGTCGTTTGTAAATTCCGGTGTCAGTCGGTAATTTCTCATTTTACGAACAGAATTTGTCTGTTCCGGAAAGGGTTACGTTGCCGCTCACAACTTATGTTCTACATGAGAAGAAAGTCGCCATCAAATGTATAAGTGACTGCATGAGAGAAAATTCTCAAAAGAATTACTGTTTGTCATAAGCTGTCCAGAGTTGGAATCTAACCATTTAATAACTCTTTATACATATTCCACAAAAGCATCTGTACATGAAGTGTTTGGGGTGGCTTTTTGGGGGGAATAAACTGGCTTTTTGGGGGAGGGGAATAAACTGACATTTTGTGGGGGAGTAAACCGGCATTTTGGGGAGGAATAAACCGGCGTTTTGGGGGAAATAAAACCGGCTTTTCGGGGGACTTAAAACCCGCTTTTCGGGGGACTTAAAACCGGCTTTTTAGGGGAAATAAGCCGGATTTTTGATGGGAATAAGCCGGCTTTTTGGGGGAAATAAGCCACTTTTGGGGGGAAATAAACCGGCTTATTTGGGGGAATAAACCGGGTTTTTTGGGGGAAAATAAACCGGGCCTATTGGACATAAACCTGGGAATACACAGGTTCTTTGCAAGAATTTTTCTATTAAGTTCCTTCATTAACCTTTTACGGCACAGTGATCGTCATTGACAAAATTTGAGGGAACTGTTCGATAGTTCCCTCATGAAGATGAATTTAATAAATCCGATATTGCTTCCGATATAACATGTAATCTCATTATAGAGGGCAAATTTCTACAGATCATACGAGTGTCTTTTACAGCTTGTGAAATACAGCAAGAGAATTTCTCTATTAAGTTCTCTTCATTAACCTTTTACGGCACAGTGATCCCACTCCGGGCACACCTAATTTTAATTCCAAACTTGCATACGGCACCAATAATATTTTAATAACATTTTTTTCTATTAAAGATTAAAATAAAGAGTTCCTATTTTCTAAAAAGTCGTTTGTATATTCCAGTGTCAGTCGGTAATTTCTCATTTTACGAACAGAATTTGTCTGTGCCGGGAAGGGTTAAGTTGCCTTTCACAACTTATGTTCTACATGAGAAGATAGTCGCCTTCAAATTTATGAGAGACTGCACAAGAGAAGATTCTCAAAAGAATTACTGTTTGTCATAAGCTGTCCAGAGTTGGAATCTGACCATTTAATAACTCTTTATACGTATTCCACAAAAGAATCTGTACATGAAGTGTTCTGGGTGGTTTTTGGGCCGGCTTTTTGGGGGCATAAACCGGCTTTTTGGGGGAAATAAACGGGCTCTTTGGGAGGAAATAAACGGGCTTTTTTAGGAGGAAATAAACCGGCTTTTTTGGGGAAATAAACCGGATTTTTGGGGGAAATGAGCCGGGTTTTTTTGGGAAATGAGCCGCCTTTTTGATGGGATTAAGCCGGCTTTTCGGGGGGGGGAATAAGCTGGCTTTTGGGGGAGAATAAACAGGCTTTTTGGGGTGGGAATAAGCCGGCTTTTTGAGGGGGAATAAACCGGCTTTTTGTGGGGAATTAACCGGTTTTTGGGGGATTAACCAAATTTTTGGGGGGAATAAACCGGCTTTTGGGGGAGGAATAAACCAGCTTTTTTGGGGAAATAAACTGGCTTTTCAAGGGATTTAAACCGGTTTTTTGTGGGAAATAAATTGGCTTTTTGGGGGGAAATAAATTGGCTTTTTGGGGCGATTAAACCGGGTTTTTTGGGGGGAAATAACCCGTGTCTATCGGAAATAAACATTGGAATAAATTGGTTCTTTGCAATTCTAATCACACGTACTAACTGTAATATGCCATTTCTTCTCATTTGATTACAGCGTCCCTTTTCCGCTGGAAGTATGGTTATTTTCTAAACTAAACAGAATCCATGAATTTAAACACGTGCAGCATTTAAAGCACTTGGCAACGATTACTCAAAATAGTTGTAAAACTTCGCCGAGAAAATTGATAACTTTCAGATTGAATTAGTGTCGACCACCATCTTGAAACTTATTGCCACAATTTCGTCATTGACAAAGTTTGAGGGAGCTGTTCGAGAGCTCCCTAATGAAGACGGGTTTAATAAATCCGATATTGTCTCCGATATAACGTGTAATCTCAAAATAGAGGGCAAAATGCTACAGATCGTACGAGTGAATTTTAGAGCTTGTAGAATACAGCAAGAGAATTTTTCTATTAAGTTCCATCATTAACCCTTTACGGCACAGTGATCCCACTCCGGGCACACCTAATTTTAATTCCAAACTTGCATACTGCACCAATAATATTTTAATAAAATTTTGTTTCTATTAAAGCTTAAAATAAGAAGTTCCTATTTTCTAAAAAAGTCGTTTGTAAATTCGACAATCTTTTTGGGGGGGAATAAACCGGCTTTTTTGGGGCATAAACCGGCTTTTTGGGGGAAATAAACGGACTCTTTGGGAGGAAATAAACGGGCTTTTTGGGAGGAAATAAACCGGCTTTTTTGGGGAAATAAACCGGCTTTTTGGGGGAAATGAGCCGGTTTTTTTGGGGAAATGAGCCGCCTTTTTGATGGGATTAAGCCGGCTTTTCGGGGGGGCGGGGAATAAGCTGGCTTTTGAGGGATAATAAACAGGCTTTTTGGGGTGGGAATAAGCCGGCTTTTTGAGGGGGGATAAGCTGGTTTTTTGAGGGAAATAAACCGGCTTTTTGGGGGAAATAAATCGGCTTATTTTAGGGGGAATAAACCGGCTTTTTGTGGGGAATTAACCGGTTTTTGCGGGATTAACCAAATTTTTGGGGGGAATAAACCGGCTTTTGTGGGAGGAATAAACCGGCTTTTTTGGGGAAATAAACTGGCTTTTCAAGGGATTAAACTGGTTTTTTGTGGGAAATAAAATGGCTTTTTGGGGGGAAATAAATTGGCTTTTTGGGGTGATTAAACCGGGTTTTTTGGGGGGAAATAACCCTTGTCTATCGGAAATAAACCTTGGAATAAATCGGTTCTTTGCAATTCTAATTACACGTACTAACTGTAACATGCCATTTCTTCTCATTTGATTACAGCGTCCCTTTTCCGCTGGAAGTATGGTTATTTACAAAACTAAACAGAATCCATGAATTTAAACACGTACAGCATTTAAAGCACTTGGCAACGATTACTCAAAATAGTTGTAAAACTAAGCCGAGAAACTTGATAACTCTCAGATTGAAATAGTGTCGACATCCATCTTGAAACTTATTGCCGCAAGTTCGTCATGGACAAAGTTTGAGGGAGCTGTTCGATAGCTCCCTCATTAAGACGGATTTAATAAATCCGATATTCTCTCCAATATAACGTGTAATCTTAGAATAGAGGGCAAAATGCTACATATCGTACGAGTAAATTTTAGAGCTTGTGGAATACAGCAAGAGAATTTCTCTATTAATTTCCCATCATTAGCCCTTAACGGCACAGTGATCCCACACTGGGCACACCTAATTTTAATTCCAAACTTGCATACGGCTCGAATAGTATTTTAATAAAATTTTGTTTCTATTAAAGCTTAAAATAAGGAGTTCCTATTTTCTAAAAAAGTCGTTTGTAAATTCCGGTGTCAGTCGGTAATTTCTCATTTTACGAACAGAATTTGTCTGTTCCGGAAAGGGTTAAGTTGCGTTCACGACTTATGTTCTACATGAGAAGAAAGTCGCGTTCAAATTTATAAGAGACTGCACAAGAGAAGATTCTCAAAAGAATTACTGTTTGTCATAAGCTGTCCAGAATTGGAATCTGACCATTTAAAAACTCTTTATACGTATTCCACAAAAGAATCTGTACATGAAGTGTTTGGGTGGCTTTTTGGGGGGAATAAACTGCCTTTTTTGGAGGGGAATAAACCGACTTTTTGTGGGGGAGTAAACCGGCATTTTGGGGAGGAATAAACCGGCGTTTTGGGGGAAATAAACCGGCTTTTCGGGGGACTTAAAACCGGCTTTTTTGCGGAAATAAGCCGGATTTTTGATGGGAATAAGCCGGCTTTTTTATGGGAATAAGCCGGCTTTTTTATGGGAATAAGCCGGCTTTTTTGGGGGAATAAGCCGGCTTTTTTGGGGGAATAAGCCGGCTTTTCGGGGGAAATAAGCCACTTTTTGGGGGGAAATAAGCCACTTTTTGGGGGAAATAAACCGGCTTATTTGGGGGAATAAACCGGGTTTTTTGGGGGAAAATAAACCGGGCCTATTGGAAATAAAACTGGGAATACACAGGTTCTTTGCAAGAATTTTTCTATTAAGTTTCCTTCATTAACCTTTTACGGCACAGTGATCGTCATTGACAAAATTTGAGGGAACTGTTCGATAGTTCCCTCATGAAGATGAATTTAATAAATCCGATATTGCTTCCGATATAACATGTAATCTCATTATAGAGGGCAAATTTCTACAGATCGTACGAGTGTCTTTTACAGCTTGTGAAATACAGCAAGAGAATTTCTCTATTAAGTTCTCTTCATTAACCTTTTACGGCACAGTGATCCCACTCCGGGCACACCTAATTTTAATTCCAAACTTGCATACGGCACCAATAATATTTTAATAACATTTTTTTCTATTAAAGCTTAAAATAAAGAGTTCCTATTTTCTAAAAAAGTCGTTTGTATATTCCGGTGTCAGTCGGTAATTTCTCATTTTACGAACAGAATTTGTCTTAGCCGGGAAGGGTTAAGTTGCCTTTCACAACTTATGTTCTACATGAGAAGAAAGTCGCCTTCAAATTTATAAGAGACTGCACAAGAGAAGATTCTCAAAAGAATTACTGTTTGTCATAAGCTGTCCAGAGTTGGAATCTGACCATTTAATAACTCTTTATACGTATTCCAGAAAAGAATCTGTACATGAAGTATTCTGGGTGGTTTTTGGGCCGGCTTTTTGGGGGAATAAACCGGCTTTTTGGGGGAAATAAACGGGCTTTTTGGGAGAAAATAAACCGGCTTTTTTCGGGGAATAAGCCGGCTTTTTGTGGGAAGTAAACCGTGTTTTTGGGGGAAACAAGCCGGCTTTTTGGAGAAAATAAACCGGCTTTTGGGGAAAATAAGCCGGCTTTTTGGGGGAACGAAACAGATTTTTTTTGGGGAAGCAAGCCGGCTTTTTGAGGGGAATAAGCCGACTTTTGGGGGGAAATAAACCGGCTTTTTAGGGAAAATAATCCGGCTTTTGGGGGATATAAGCCTGGCTTTTTGGGGGAAATAAGCCGGCTTTTTGGGGGAAATAAGCCGGTTTTTTGAGGGGAATAAGCCGGCTTTTTGGGGGAAATAAACCGGCTTTTTTTGGCCTTCAAAGTAATAGCCATCAAAGACGTTTTCGCTGCGACGAATTGAGCTCGCGACGAATTGTCGCCGCGACGAATTGAGCTCGTGAATCTCTCGTGAGAAGTGAGCTCGTGAGGCAGGAGACAAATTGTCGCCGCGATGAATTGACGCTGTGACGAATTGACGCTGTGACGAATTGACGCTGCGACGATTTGTGCGCGATGAATTGTTCTGCGATAAATTGTGCGCGATGAATTGTTCCGCGATGAATTGTGCGCGACGAATTGACGCAGAACCATTCTGGTGTCATCCAGTTATTTCAACGTTTAAGCAGAAGAAGTACTTGGCCCCTGAAAGGGTTAAACACACTGCTACCAACACAATCTGCCTAATAACAAATTTAAAATACTTGAACTTACGAGCACTTTCGAAAATTTAGATTGTGTATAGATGGAAAGGCAGGAGACAGATTAAATGCGTTTGACTGTTTCATGTAATAACTTAGTTGATAGCTTAGTAACAATAATGAATTGCTAATTTGTAGTCATTTCTATTTTCATAATTTAAAATTTTGTTTGCGTAATATGTTAGTTTAAATTCACGGTAAATGTCTTCATATTACAGTAAAACATAAAAATCAATTTTATTTAAATGTAGATAGCCTATTCTCGCCAGGGGTCGCTATAAACGCAAAAGAACATTGTTTTAAATCAGTATTAACCATTTTTATCTTAATGATGTCATACAGATGATACATAAAAAACATTTTTATTTAAATTTGGTTAATCTTTTATTCGCTAGGGGACGTTATTAGCATAAAAGAAAGTACAGTTGAATCTGTCCTATCTAATATGAACTTGGAGTATGGTTGCCACACGAGAAAACATAGAAAAACAATTTTAAAATTTTAGTTATGAAATTTCCCACCAAGAGCGTCAAAAACCTATCACGTGAAATTTTTTCTCAAAACACGAATTTGACCGTGACAGAAACCTATTCTGAAGATTTATAAAAAAATCAATTTTATTTAACCATCGTTACCCTATTTCCCGCCATGGCACCCTATAAACACAAAAGAAAATTCTGTTGATTCTGTGCTACTTATTTTTACTTTCAGTCTAGTGGTCATACAGTGAACTATAAAGAAGTCAATTTTACATAAATTTGGTTATCCCATTTCCTCTCAGGAGGCGCTATAAACGCAACAGAAAATTTTATTGAATCTGTATTACCTTGGAGTCTCGTTTACCTATGAGGAAACATAAAAAAACTCCATTTGAAAGTTTTAGTTATGCAATTTTCCACCAGAGGCGTTACCAGTGTAAAATCACCTATTATGTAGTTATTTTTATCAAAACATAAACTTGACCGTGGCAGAAGCTTATTCTAAAAATTTATTTAAAAAAAACAAAAAATAATTTGAAAAAATAGTTACATTATTTCCCGCTAGGGGACGCTACAGACGCTAAAGAAAATTGTGTTGAATCTGTGCAACCTATTTTTAACTTAAGTATAGCTGTCATACAGTGAAACATAAAAAAATCAATATGATGTAAGTCATAGGAAAAGTATGATATATCTTAAATGAAATCGTACATTTTATTAGAATTTTAATTTATTGCTTCTGGAATTTGAGTTTTAAAAAGTAAGACTTAACTGAAATTAAATACACACACACACACACACACACACACACACATATATATATATATATATATATATATATTTCGTAGGCTAATTGCGAAATCCGACTCTTTGCAAAAAGCCGGGCTAATTGAAGAATTATCTCCCTTTCTCCAATCAGCCTGATGTTTTTCAGGCTTATTGCAAAGATCCTAGAGAGCGTTAGGCTAATTGGAATATGGCCATTTATCTCTCAATCAGCCTGATATTTTTTAGGCTTATTGCAAAGAGCCTTGATAGCTTTAGGCTAATTGAAAAATGACTACTTGTTTCTCCGTCAGCTTCATTTTGACCAGCTGTTTGTCCAAATATCGTGTTATAGCCGACTCGAACTTGAAAATTCCATTTGAAACCAACGCGCAACCCAATCCGAACCTGACAAAAAAATCCATCGAACCGTAACCTGATCCGAACACTACAAAATAATTTCTGTCGACGCGCAACCCGACACGAACTGAAAATTCCATTTGAAGTCGACCCGAACCCGACAATAAAAATTTCATTGAACTGCAACCCGACCGAACAGGACAAAATAATTTCCTTCGACACGCAACCCGACCCGAACCTGAAAATTCCATTTGAAGTCAACCCGAACCCTCAAAAAGTTCCATCGAACCGCAAACTGATCCGAAAAGGACAAATAATTTCCATTGACACGCAACCCAACTCGAACCTGAAAATTCCAATAAGGGGACTATTTTAAAGGGGATTCGTCGCAATAGCCAGTATGTACTGCCATTTTGAAATTCCCAGCCCAGTCTTGAAACTTTCCAATTACACCTCGTATGTAAATCCGTATGATATAGTACTTTAACGAAACAATTAAAGGCAACGCTAAATATTACCGTCAACCCGACCCGAATCGTGGGTTAGGTCGGGTCCAAGTAAAATCGGATTCCTCGAACCGATGGCCGATGCATCACTCTAATTTCTGCCGATGAATGTTCATAGGACTAGCTGCTAATTTTTGAAGAGTCATCAGTTTTACGATACAAAAGTTTGAAAAATATTTATTTACATTTCACGTGTCAGAGTTTTTAAAACCAACTCTTTAGAATTATTTTTTGCAGTCTATTATTAATTTTAATATGAACGAATAAAAAATGTATTAAAACAATCAAAATATTCAACATGTATTGTAAAAATAGAATTTTGATACAACTGTTGCGAGCAATCTTACAATCACAGACACTAAGTTATATTAAAAATACATATAGAAAATTCTATTTTATTTCATGTTCTAAAGATGTACACTGGTTAAGTAGTAAGGGGCGAAACCAAAAACAATAAATAAGAGGGAGGGAAGCAAAGGGAGGGCATGCCATAGAAAATAAGCCACAAAACCAAATGCACCGGTGATGCCAAGTAAATTAAATCATATTGTGGTATATGATATGGCATTATTACATGTATTTTTACCTCTTGTTAATATTGCCTCTTGTCGCCCTTACTACTTAACCAGTGTACCTCTTTAGAGCTACAGTGTCTTCTCATTTTAACTACCTTGATGATGGCTAGTGTTTAGCTGAAAGCGCTTCGGACATTTTTTATATCTGTATTTTTTAACATCTTGATAGTTTTAATGTTTTAAAACTTTGCGAATTTTCAATAATAAATGAATTGTGAGTCAATGTATTTGCGATGTGTATTTTAACTAATTTATATTTTCAATTTTTAATTTTGATTATAAAGTAAATACATTAAACATACGTTATTTAACATACTACACGTTATTTTATTAGCTTATATAAAAATATTTTTGTGCCAGAAGTTAATATATCTAAATCGTAATAAATATCACATTTAAAAACGCAATCTAATCACAACAAATCAAATTTACATCTTTAATTGACAAAACAAAAGTAGGTAGAGATTGTAGATAGAATCATTTTATACGTACCTCTGCAAGATATTTTATCTGTCTACAAACGAATTTTTTTTTACGGTGCACGCAAGTAACAAAAACATCATTTTGAGAAAAAACGCATGCAAAATTAAAAATCCATTAAAAGTGTCTATTAGTCTAAGAGCTAGCAACGTCAGAAAACACGTGATTTTAGCAAGGCTCATTTTTCTATATATTCTCCGTCTTTATTGTGTAGTACGAATGCGGCCGGTCTGGCTGGTGAAAGTGGTTGCGTTTACCTGTGGGGGGAGGGGCAATGCAGGTAAAAAAGTGACAAAATTACGTCATTTTAGCATGAATTTTGTTTATAAAACTTGAATCTGCTAACTATTTGTGATATTAAATTATTTGTCTGGCACCGTTTTAACGTTGCCAACACCGTGCCAGACCCTCATTTATAGGCAAAATGAGGTGTCAAATTCACGTCATTTTAGCATAGCTGAAATTTTAGCATGTTATACTTTGGCTATCAGATAAGCCATAATTAATTTGCCAGACCGAAATTCGGTTGCTAAATTACTGCCAGACGCCGATTTAAATCTGGTAGAGAAAGCTCCTATTATGAGAGTTTGCAGCTTTTGTAGTGCTTTGTCTACTTTCAATACACAATAAAGCCGTAATTGTTGCCAAAGCAGCGATCCTTGCTTTAGATAAAAGTCTCTCTCTCTCTCTCTCTCTGTATATATATATATATATATATATATATATATATATATATATAATTATAATATCTATGAATTTCAAAAAACATATCAAGTTCTATTCTACTTAAATCTCCAAAGAGATAATTAATGATATTGTGTATACAGAATACCACATAGCTAATAATTAACATGTGCAAACATAATATTACCATAGCTTATGCTTCAATGGTAATTGGCCAAATTTTACTCATACCTAAAGAATATTGAAAAAAGAAATAGAGAGAAAGGGCAAAAAAAAAATTATAAATTGGAGTTGCAATTAAGTAAATACAAATGGATTAATAAATTAAATATGAACCATATACAATGGAAAATTGGACCACATGAGAATTAAATATGAATTGGATATGGAAAAACACATGCACATGTACTCATCAGCCTGGATGCACCCACATGTGTTTTAAATAATAATTCAGTGTTTCATAATTCTACTGGCATAATGCTAAGATCAGTAGAATCATCCAGGTACACTGAATTATTACCAGACAACAATTGGAAATATTAAAATTTGGAAATATTTAAATAGGAAATAAAAAAACATTAAGAATATACAATATATTTCACTCACATCGATTATCCAAAAAACTGTAATTAACACCTCACTAAATTACCACGAGATAACAGTTTTGAAATAATATATATATATATATATATATATATATATATATATATATATATATATATGAATAGCCGCCCGTCCCGACTTCGTGTGGGTTACTATCAATACACAGACAAGCCGTGATTGTCGCCAAAGCAACGATTGTTGCTTTCTATAAAAGTACATATATTTATGATTTGAAAAATGCCACGCAAAATATCTAATAAAAAATTAGCAATAGATGTCTTATTCGTTTAGTCTTTCATAACCGAGTTCATAGTCGATGTTGGCTCTAAAATCGCTTGTTCTAAAATCGCTTGTTCGAAAATCGCTGAAACAATTGATTGTTTAACTCCCTTTTTAGTAGAATTGGTATGCTGAATTTCACACTCCAATCTAAAACTGCTTTTCAGATATGGCGGGGAAATGACCTAAACTCTCAACCACCCCCATTTAACTCCCTTAGTGATTGAATTTTTAAAATCCATGAAATAAATGTTTAACTATTTTTTTAGTAGATTTGTTGATCATGAATGTCATACTCCTACGTAAAACTGCTGCAGAGATATGGAGAAATGACCTAAATCTTTCGAACCTCCCATTTAACCCCCCGTAGGGCTGAATTTTCAAAAATACTTTCTTAGTGGGTACATATCTTCCAAATTTCGTAGTCCTAGGAGCAGCGGTTGAGACTCGTCGTTGATTCTGAGTCATGAGGACATGCTCTTTTATAAGTATAGAGATGTATAAAATCGCCAAAGGAGCGAAAAAAGAGCAAAACTGAAACTCCACCGTAAATTGTCAACCATTTATTTAAATTCGGTCTTAATTTTTAAGTAATATTATAATTAATCTTTATTAATATTCGCTGTTAATTTTAAACTATACAACATATATTTTTTTCTCTTAATTTTCTAAATAAACTTATAGTGGTTAGAAAGAAATAGGCAATGTTAATGATGATAAAGATGATAATAATTCTTATAATGATGACAGCAGTGACGAAGATGAAGACCTTGAAAATGCACAAGGCGAAATAATTTTGAAATAATATTTTAAATTAAGAGCCTACGCTAATCACGCGAAGAAACGCTCCAGCTAATGTTAAGTCTATGGGAAGGTTATCGCGTGATTTCTCGCTTGCATTTTAATATTTTTAAATGATTCTTTTTGCATAGGATAGCTGAGGTCGATCTCTAACGTTGTTAGTTTTTACTTTTTTGATTTTGGTTACGGTTTTTTTGTAAGCGGACATTTTCAATTTTGGAACCGGTTCTGAAAATGAAATTACCCTTATATAAAAAAACTGGAACCAAAATCGAAAAAGTAAAAACTAACAACGTTAGAGATCGACCTCAGCTATCCTATGCAAAAAGAATCATTTAAAAATATTAAAATGCGAGCGAGAAATCGCGCGATAACCTTCCCATAGACTTAACATTAGCTGGAGCGTTTCTTCGCGTGACTAGCGTAGGCTCTTAATGTACTTTTAGCACTTATTTTTCATTATATTCAGCACTTATTTTTATTATTATATATAGCACTTATTTTTCATTATATTCAGCACTTATTTTTATTATTATATATAGCACTTATTTTTCATTATTATTATATAGCACTTATGTATAGCACTTACTTTTCATTATAATATATTTTTTGAAAACTCAAAATGGAATGTATTCACTTTTTCTTTCGTTTACCTGTTCGCTACAGTTCGCTGACCTGTTATTGCTAATTTATGCCTATTATTATATTATTTTTAATTATTTATTATTATCAACTACGACGTATTTTCATACTTAATTTTATTGCTTGCTTACTTCTTTCCATTAATTTAGCAACGGAATTGGTGTCTGGCTAATTAATTATGGTTTGTCTGATACCCAAAGAATAACATATTTAAATTTGAACTGTGTGTAGATGACGTGTTTGACGTGTAGATGATTTATTTTTTACCTATAAATCAGAGTCTGGCACGGTCTTAAAAACGTTGAAACCGTCTGGCATTAATGGCTTAATATCACAAATAGTTTGCAGAGACAAATGTTATAAACAAAACTCATGTTATCAAAATTTAATGTTGTAATTTTTTCACCTGCATTGCCCTTACTCTCACAAGTAAACACAACATCTTCTGCCAGCCAGACCGTCAAATAAGGTTATATAAGTTTATTCAGATAATTAAGAGAAAATATTTACTAAATTATTTAAAAGTTAAGAGAGAATATTAAAAGAAGTTAATTCACTAAGGGGGTTAAATGCAGGTTCGAACGTTTTAGGTCATTTCACCATATCTCAGCAGCAGTTTTAGATAGGAGCACAAAATTCAGGATAACAAATCTACTAAAAAAAAAATAGTTAAACACGTATTTCAGCGATTTTAGAAATTCAACTACTAAGGGGGTTAAATGGTTTGTCAAAAGTTTTAGGTCATTTCACCGTATCTCAGCAGCAGTTTCAGGTAGGAGCATGAAATTTAGGATAAAAATTCTACTAAAGAATAATAGTTAAACACGTGTTTAAAGCAATTTTAGAAATTCACCCACTAAGGGGGTTAAACAAAGGATATGAACTCGATTATGGAAGATTAGACGAATAAGACAACTACTGCTGATTTTTTATTAGATATTTTGCGTAAGACATTTTTTAAAAGAAATTCATTTAATCAATTATAAAGCTGAGGGATTTAGCATGATTGCGTCAAAATAACATATGTTTTTTCTGAATGTCATTTTGACGGTTTATGAACGCGGATGCGTTATTGTGATCGACGTATTTTTAGAATATTGAATTTTTACTTATGTTACCTGGTAGGCCAAGGTTAACTCGGGTGAAGCCTGGTGGTTCTGCTATATTAAAATTAATTTATTATTGTCATTATGTACATAAATAGAAAAACATTACTTATCACATTTTTACAAGCTTTTATTTAAAGTTTAAAATTTGTAAGTACTACAGTTTTTTCTCACCTCCACTTCTATCCTATTTAGAATTATTTTAGAATATTATTTAGAATAATGTTTAATTACCTACCACCTACCCTGCATTGTAGTCGACACATTGTGCACCCACGCGAAGTCGGGACGGGCGGCTATTCATATATATATATATACAGACTTGCCAAGTCTCCGGCTTTTTGGATACCAGTATTTTAGTACAGAAAAAATGTTGTTTTATTTAATTATAGCATTCTGTGATTTGAAAGAATAACATTTTTCTCTAAAAAATTACTGGTGTACAAAAAGCCGGAGACTTGGAAACTTTGTATATATATATAGAGAGAGAGAGATAGATACTTTTATCTAAAGCAAAGATCGTTGCTTTGGCAACAATTACGGCTTTATTGTGTATTGAAAGTAGCCAAAGCACTACAAAAGCTGCAAACTCTCATAATAGGTGCTTTCTCTGCCAGATTTAAATCGGCGTCTGGCAGTAATTTAGCAACCGAATTTCGGTCTGGCAAATTAATTATGGCTTATCTGATAGCCAAAGTATAAGATACTAAAATTTCAGCTATGCTAAAATGACGTGAATTTGACACCTCATTTTGCCTATAAATGAGGGTCTGGCACGGTGTTGGCAACGTTAAAACGGTGCCAGACTAATAACTTAATATCACAAATAGTTAGCAGATTCAAGTTTTATAATCAAAATCCATGCTAAAATGACGTAATTTTGTCACTTTTTTACCTGCATTGCCCCTCCCCCCACAGGTAAACGCAACCACTTCCACCAGCTAGACCGGCCGCATTCGTACTACACAATAAAGACGGAGAATATATAGAAAAATGAGCCATGCTAAAATCATGTGACGAAAACGTTGCTAGCTCTTAGACTATATTAAAGTACACTCTTTCAATTTAAATTTGACCCGTTTCCATAATTTCAACATTTTCATGCGGTTTGTTTCGTTTGATCGAGAAGTATATAATTCTTTTTAAATCTGAAAAAAAAAATCGATTCTTTGAAGGTTTAAAAATGATGACTCCTCTTAAGAAAAAAACAAGAACGAAAAATCATGTGCCAAGCATAGATTATGTCACACTTTCCAACACTTCCAATAAGGGTACTATAGGAACCATAGGAACTATAATTTTACGAATCTTTACCGTTTAATAGAGTGAAAGATGATATCTAAGTAAACAATTTGGGAAACGCATAACATATTTAAAACCCAATTTTAGGAATTACCAACACTATTTGGAAAAATATCCCAATTATTTTGTACAGCTCAATATATGATCTATAGATTTGTATATATACTTAAAATGCTAAATTTTAGTTCAGTTAGGAAACGCGTAGCACAGTTTAAAATTCCCCTTCTGGAATTTCTGTCAGTGAGCGGAAATGTACTCGAGAACTTTTGTGCTGACCTGTACAGGATCTATATAATTTATACACACCCAGTAATTGACAAAATAGGAGTCAAATTCAAAAACGCGTTCAGCAACTGAAAACGTACTTCCAGCAATTATTGTTAACAGACGGTACCGAATTCTTTTGTGTGTCCCTGAAAATGAATGATGAAAGCTATACACACAATATTCTATAGTAAGCACCTTGGGGATATATATCAATTTCAATAGGATTGAAATAGTGAAACATTTCTAAAATACGATTTTTCTCCACAGACCGTCATGTAACGTAATTCTTTTCAGTGTCCCTGTAAAGGAACTATAAGTGCACACCCTATATTCTATAGTAAGCCTCTTGTAGTGCACCTCTGGGATATATATCGTGTAACATCATTAAAATAAGCCGCAAATGATTTTTCCCCATAGAACGTCATGTAACGTAATTCTTTTCAGTGTCCCTGTAAAGGAACTATAAGTGCACACCCTATATTCTATAGTAAGCCTCTTGTAGTGCACCTCTGGGATATATATCGTGTAACATCATTAAAATAAGCCGCAAATGATTCTTCCCCATAGAACGTCATGTAACGTAATTCTTTTCAGTGTCCCTGTAAAGGAACTATAAGTGCACACCCTATATTCTATAGTAAGCCTCTTGTAGTGCACCTCTGGGATATATATCGTGTAACATCATTATAATAAGCCGCAAATCATTTTTCCCCATAGAACGTCATGTAACGTAATTCTTTTCAGTGTCCCTGTAAAGGAACTATAAGTGCACACCCTATATTCTATAGTAAGCCTCTTGTAGTGCACCTCTGGGATATATATCGTGTAACATCATTAAAATAAGCCGCAAATGATTTTTCCCCATAGAACGTCATGTAACGTAATTCTTTTCAGTGTCCCTGTAAAGGAACTATAAGTGCACACCCTATATTCTATAGTAAGCCTCCTGTAGTGCACCTCTGGGATATATATCGTGTAACATCATTAAAATAATCCGCAAATGATTTTTCCCCATAGAACGTCATGTAACGTAATTCTTTTCAGTGTCCCTGTAAAGGAACTATAAGTGCACACCCTATATTCTATAGTAAGCCTCTTGTAGTGCACCTCTGGGATATATATCGTGTAACATCATTAAAATAAGCCGCAAATTATTTTTCCCCATAGAACGTCATGTAACGTAATTCTTTTCAGTGTCCCTGTAAAGGAACTATAAGTGCACACCCTATATTTTATAGTAAGCCTCTTGTAGTGCACCTCTGGGATATATATCGTGTAACATCATTAAAATAAGCCACAAATGATTTTTCCCCATAGAACGTCATGTAACGGAATTCTTTTCAGTGTCCCTGTAAAGGAACTATAAGTGCACACCCTATATTTTATAGTAAGCCTCTTGTAGTGCACCTCTGGGATATATATCGTGTAACATCATTAAAATAAGCCGCAAATGATTTTTCCCCATAGAACGTCATGTAACGGAATTCTTTTCAGTGTCCCTGTAAAGGAACTATAAGTGCACACCCTATATTCTATAGTAAGCCTCTTATAGTGCACCTCTGGGATATATATCGTGTAACATCATTAACATAAGCCGCAAATGATTTTTCCCCATAGAACGTCATGTAACGTAATTCTTTTCAGTGTCCCTGTAAAGGAACTATAAGTGCACACCCTATATTCTATAGTAAGGCTCTTGTAGTGCACCTCTGGGATATATATCGTGTAACATCATTAAAATAATCCGCAAATGATTTTTCCCCATAGAACGTCATGTAACGTAATTCTTTTCAGTGTCCCTGTAAAGGAACTATAAGTGCACACCCTATATTCTATAGTAAGCCTCTTGTAGTGCACCTCTGGGATATATATCGTGTAACATCATTAAAATAAGCCGCAAATGATTTTTCCCCATAGAACGTCATGTAACGGAATTCTTTTCAGTGTCCCTGTAAAAGAACTATAAGTGCACACCCTATATTCTATAGTAAGCCTCTTGTAGTGCACCTCTGGGATATATATCGTGTAACATCATTAAAATAAGCCGCAAATGATTTTTCCCCATAGAACGTCATGTAACGGAATTCTTTTCAGTGTCCCTGTAAAGGAACTATAAGTGCACACCCTATATTCTATAGTAAGCCTCTTGTAGTGCACCTCTGGGATATATATCGTGTAACATCATTAAAATAAGCCGCAAATGATTTTCCCCCATAGAACGTCATGTAACGTAATTCTTTTCAGTGTCCCTGTAAAGGAACTATAAGTGCACACCCGATATTCTATAGTAAGCCTCTTGTAGTGCACCTCTGGGATATATATCGTATAACATCATTAAAATAAGCCGCAAATGATTTTTCCCCATACAACGTCATGTAACGTAATTCTTTTCAGTGTCCCTGTAAAGGAACTATAAGTGCACACCCTACATTCTATAGTAAGCCTCTTGTAGTGCACCTCTGGGATATATATCGTGTAACATCATTAAAATAAGCCGCAAATGATTTTTCCCCATAGAACGTCATGTAAAGTAATTCTTTTCAGTGTCCCTGTAAAGGAACTATAAGTGCACACCCTATATTCTATAGTAAGCCTCTTGTAGTGCACCTCTGGGATATATATCGTGTAACATCATTAAAATAAGCCGCAAATGATTTTTCCCCATAGAACGTCATGTAACGTAATTCTTTTCAGTGTCAAGGAACTATAAGTGCACACCCTATATTCTATAGTAAGCCTCTTGTAGTGCACCTCTGGGATATATATCGTGTAACATCATTAAAATAAGCCGCAAATCATTTTTCCCCATAGAACGTCATGTAACGGAATTCTTTTCAGTGTCCCTGTAAAGGAACTATAAGTGCACACCCTATATTTTATAGTAAGCCTCTTGTAGTGCACCTCTGGGATATATATCGTGTAACATCATTAAAATAAGCCGCAAATGATTTTTCCCCATAGAACGTCATGTAACGTAATTCTTTTCAGTGTCCCTGTAAAGGAACTATAAGTGCACACCCTATATTTTATAGTAAGCCTCTTGTAGTGCACCTCTGGGATATATATCGTGTAACATCATTAAAATAAGCCGCAAATGATTTTTCCCCATAGAACGTCATGTAACGTAATTCTTTTCAGTGTCCCTGTAAAGGAACTATAAGTGCACACCCTATATTTTATAGTAAGCCTCTTGTAGTGCACCTCTGGGATATATATCGTGTAACATCATTAAAATAAGCCGCAAATGATTTTTCCCCATAGAACGTCATGTAACGGAATTCTTTTGAGTGTCCCTGGGAAAAAAAATTAAGTGCTGCATACTCCATTTTCAATACCGAACATGCCATAGTAAACCTCAATAGTAATATATATCAATTGCATGACAATCCGAATATATTTGCGCGAGTTAGAGCACAGACAAATCGAATTCATAAACACTTTTCAACCCTGTTGGAAAGTGTTCAAAATGTGTTATCAAGATTTTTTGCCTAAGTCAATGTTTTTGTATTTTTTGACGTGTATAATTTGTTTGAGGGACGAAACATACGAAGTCTTCACTTGAAAGGCGTTTCTATTCTTCAAGGTTTCTTTTCGGAAGAATAGAAGGATAGCATTTCACTGAGAAACGATAGGATAGCTGAAGGATAGGGTAAAAAATCGGGATTGCAAACGATGAAGGACAAAACAATTTAAAAATTGTTAAACACATTTCAAAAAGTAGATACAGGACATCCCAATAAAGGACACCCGAATTTTATACCTTAACTGGCGTCGTGAAATTTACGTCATGGGACATTTCCTCCCCAGCTACTATTAAAACTTATAAAAAACAATGATACAGTCGAGTCTTTATATAAAGAAATCCATTGTTCAAAGATTCCTATTTAATGTGCACATTTTGAAAAAAAAAATTGTTTTTGAGTTGTTTCATTTAGATTTTGAATTGCATTTTTTAATTATTTGAACAGTTTCAAAACGAAAAATAAACATTTATTTGAAAGCATAGCAAAATAAAACGCATAAGGGGGAAACTTATATTTGCATATAAAACAAGTTCGGAATGCTTAAATTCATCTTTGTCAAATTAAAATAGAAGTACACACAAAAAACATGCGATTCCATTACCTAAAAGATGACTAAAACTTTAATTAGATCTTACAACATTAGAATATATAATAATATAATATATATTAAAATATATTACATTAAATGAATATAATTTAATGTTGTAAGATCTAATTAAAGTTTTAGTCATCTTTCAGGTAATGGAATCACATGGTTTTTGTGTGTACTTCTATTTGTTTTAGACGAAGAAAGCTTTCATTTTTGGTTGTAGGGATTTCAAAACTGTTACACCTCGAAAAATTTTCCCAGTTTAACAAGGAATGCAGAATTGTATAAGAAAATCACTTATTATCATGAAAGTGAAAACAGTACACAGAAGGCTTCGAAATACCTTTTAATAAACAGATCGACAAGTTTCGTAACGCAACATTTTCAAGCTCAATAATGATAAATAAACTAACTTCGAAATTTGTTTGTGAAAATGAACTTGATAAACAAACTAACGAATAAGGTAGAGGTACTCAGCTTTGAAAGATAAACCATCAGGAATCTCTGAAGGAAAATGGATTCCATGTGGTTTTGAAGTTTTTTCTTAACAAATGAAGAAAATTTTCTCTATATGTCGCTATTGATTATTTTTAATGTAATCATGGGAAAAAGGGACCGTTCTTGTTAAAATTCGTTATATAGAGAAATTCTTTATAGAGGGACTCGGCTGTATTTTTACCTGAATGTATTTGTCAGTTGAATAAATCAGTAATCACTTATACTTTAGTATTACATTTATCCGAATCTTACTGATGGATGATGGATAAAAACTGACACAAGTAGAAAAATACGTGGAGACTCAATGGCACCACAACACCAGTTAAGGGTTAAAATTCAACAAATAATGGCCAATAATCATATTAGGTAACTGAGGGTAATACGGCCAGCGCTGCTACGCTGTAAAAAAAAAATTCGGAAAAGTTTCCGGTAGGAATAGGATTTCCAGTTGCCCGTATAGGTAAGGAAACTTTTCCGAAACAACACGGAAAAAAAAACGGAAAAAAACGAAAGTTTTTTCTTTCCGTCAGGAAACTTTCCCGTTTGATTCAGAAACCAATTTTTAGACACAGAATAAATTCCTGGGTCTTACGGAAATCTTTCCATTCACATAAAGAAACGTTTTGGAAGAATGGAAGAATAGATAGAAAGTATTCCGTTTGAAAAAGGAAAACTTTCCATTCACATAAAGAAACGTTTTGGAAGAATGGGAGAATAGATAGAAAGTATTCCGTTTTAAAAAGGAAACTTTTCCGAATCAGTCAGTAAACTAATCTTGAAAAAATTAAAAATTCCTGTGTAGAATAGAAACTTTTTCTTTGCTTTACGGAATTTTTTTTCATTATGATCGGAAAATTTTCTGTATTGTAAAGAAACTTTTGTTTTAAAGAGTAGGAACATTAACAGATGAAAATATTGCTTTTGGATACTGTTTTGATTTCCTTTTATCTCAATTAAATATTATTAAGAACTTTTTTGAATACATACACACATTTTAAGTATTTGTTATCATAAAATGCATTACATGTAATGCATTTTATGATAACAAAATGCATTTTATGATACGAAATGTGTGTATGTATTCAAAAAAGTTCTTAGTAATATTTAATTGAGATAAAAGGAAATCAAAACAGTGTCCAAAAGCAATATTTTCATCTGTTATTGGTCCTACTCTTTATAACAAAAGTTTCTTTACAATACAGAATCAGCTTGAAATTTTATTTATTTGTTACAAGTATACTGATGCGCTCATGGGTATAATATAACTAAATATTCAGATGATGCTAAACCAGTGTTGAATTCAGAGCCTTTTCTGCGGCTCCGGCGGGGAGGGGGTGGGGTGAATTATATATTTCCTTTTTGGAAATTGCACTTTTTAACCATTAAAAGCATAATATCTCAAATCTTCTGGGGGGGGGGGGGTTGGATTTCAATGTTCCAGGGGGGTCCCAGCGGGCCACCCCCTGAATTCAATACTGTGCCAAACAACTGTTCAATATTACTAAAAAAAAGGGACAAGTCTGTATCCTCAAAAAGCTCAAATTTATTCCACTGGGTGTAGCACAAGTATGAAACATGTTCTATGCATATGAGGTGTATGCAACTACTTTGAAGTTTATTGTTGCTGGAAAAAATTTCTATAGCTATATTTCTAAAACAAAGGACATACAAAACCTATCTTTTTAAATCATAATATTGCCCACCCCTCCTTAAAAAACAGAAATAGCCATATTTGACTGAAAATTATCTTCTTCCAATAATAGGTTTTAAAAAAATAAGCTTAGGGGGTCGCCATCATTCTTAAATTGTACCAAACTCCAACTTTTCAATACATACACCTAATTTTGACGTTATACATTTTCTTTTCTGTAAATTTCTCCCAAGGATACGAAACAAGAAATCACTTGGTCAAGTGGTTTAAGAAATATGAAGGTTTAAAATTTGGAAGTCTTAATGTGAAATTAATTTGCAATTGATGAAAAACAAATTGCAATGCGGGTAGCTTTTTAAGCGTAATTCAAAAACTACTTGACATAATAATTTTGGATTCGCTTATTTGAAGATTTTCAAAATCTATTTGTTAAAATTGTATAGATTATGTTTAGTTCTCTCTTATTAAAAAAAAAAAAAATGTATTTTTAAATTCATTTCAAAAAAGAAAAAAAATAACCTATGATTTTTTAATAGAGGTGGATTTCTGGAGGCTTCAAATATGCAAATCCAAAATCACAGATAGTTGGTAAGTAGTTTTTGAGTTATGCTTAAAACATAGGATTATATGAGACTTATTTCTCAATTTATCAATGTATTTATCAATGCTGTAACTATTTGAGTTTTCACGATAGTTCACTGGTATTTTTATATGAGTTGCCCTATAGTATTGCTATCAAATCATAACAAAAATGTTTGCTGTAGTTTGCGCATGCGCAGTTAAAATTAATTTCATAAAAATACCTATATCTCATCAAATATTCAATATATTAATATTTTAATCACAGTATACTATTTCTACGATTCTTTGTAAAGTTTTTGGAAAGTAGTGTTAAATTTGGATGAAAACTCTGCATGTTATATAAAAAACTTTTGAATTTTTCACAGAAACGTTAATATATTCACGAATATACATGCTATACTTACAAAAAATGCACACAAATGTTGAACAGAAACCTACATAGTCATTTACTACAGTAACAGACCATTTTTAGCATTTTTCGTTACTTGGGTGATCGAAAATATTATTTTATTATTAAAGTTATTATCCCCCCCCCCCCATAGTTGTCCTCGCGATAAAATATTCACTGAAAAACATCAAGTCAAACATGTTCTTTACATCCTCAAAGCTTAAGGGCATTCCGGGCATTTCCTCACGAGTTTCAGTAAGATAATCGACGAAACGTCTGAAATCGGTCACTGCCCCTTAATTTCTGGACACCAGTGTAATATTAATAAAGTAAATCTAAAAACTTTTGAAGCCATGTAACTTATAAGAATATACAGAATTCAGTTAATCCTAATAAATAGCTTGATGATAAACAATTTTTAGAAGCCATGCAATTTGAAAATGTACAAGACTTTGAACTTGAAGCTCAACTGAAAATTATATAACAAAAAGCCTTGCTAAATGAAAATCTTTTTTAAAAACAGGGTTCGTGATGTTACTTATTTATTTAATCAAAAAATCATATATATTTTTAATTATTTAAATCAGCTATTTTTTTAAATTCAAAATACAATTTTAAAATTATACATTTTACAGTAAAATAAACTTTACTAAATAATTAAAATTAACAATTAGAAGTGTCCATTTAAATATATTTGAAATTAAAAAAATATATAGAAACTCATTCACTTGGTTAAATTAAAATATTTTAATCATATAAATAGTTAAAAATATACAGTTTAATAAAAATGGAGCTACAGAAAAAGATTTAATTTAGAAATGTGAATTCTCTTTTACTTTTGAAAACATGAAATAAATAAAACAAATTGTCTTGTGTCATCACTTATTTACAAAAACTGCAATTTAACAGATATCCTATTCTGTATAAAATACATATACCACCTTGAATTACCCCTTTGATAAAATAAAAAGCATATGCACTCTGCATTACTAAAAGCTAAAGCTTTTTGTTCTGACCAAATTTCTTTATTCATTTAATGAATTTAGAGCATATATTAAACACACTTAAGATGGTTATGATTATATTTTATAAATTTCAATGGATATGAAAAAAATATTCTTTGTTATTAAAATGTTTGAAAAGAAACACCAATTTTCCAGTTTTATGAGTTCCTAAGCGATTACAGAGTTTACAGTGAATTAAAGTTTGATTTACTTGAATTTAAAATAAAAATAATTAAATCAGGCCTTTTTTTTAAGATTTTAAAACTTTAGTTGTTTATGAGTTTACATTTGCAAGTAATTGAAATTGTATGAAAAAATATATATATAACATTTCAAAGTATATTACTTACCATGCAATCTTTATTTTCCGAATCTTTCCATAAATAAATTACGTTGGAATATTGAACCATTTGTTATTTACATGTGCACAATGAAGTCATGAGATATCTACATAAATATCAATAAATATACTGTTGACTGACCTATATTTATTTTACTATATTTATGAAGTCCAGTTGCCTGTAAAAAATTATGTATATTTAAAGTCAAAATTTTATCATTAATGACAAAGAAAGAAATGTTTGTGAGTCTTTTATTCTTCAATGGCAGATCACTTAATAGAAGAATATTAAAAATTACAAATAATTCAGGAAAAATATATAAAAAATAAGTGTCTATTTAATAAAAAATCTGACTTCGCAAATGTGTATGTGCTATTTTTTTTAACTTAAACTTAGTAAAATAAATCAATTGTATTTAATCTGCACAAACATTAAATTGCACATACTAACAAAATACTATTTAAAAAAATATATATAAGTTACTCGATTTTTTTTTCTGGCTAACTACAAAATACAGAAAAAATAAAACAAACATTTATACTGAAAAATAACATTTATTTGCAACAAAACTATAAATCAAAATGTTATAATGAATAAAAATTACAGCAATACTGATATTACTTCCATTGGCGCAGTTCTTGCCTTCGAACAGCTGCACTTAGTAAAAAAGTAGGCCTAGATTCTTTAATTTCTTCCAGGCCTTAATTGATTACACAATATGATGCTACCAAAACAAAATTGTCCTAGGACATTTCTCCGAAAAAACTGTCAAACCAACAATATTATTCGAGAACAGCATGATTTCCTTTCTTACATCATCATTCGCTATTAAGCAAGGATGATATGCTCTAGCTGGAAAGCGACACTGATCACTGCAGTATTATCCTGCAATAATAACAATAATAATATTAATATATTTTTATTTTACTAATTTCTAGTGATCATGTATATTTAATGGGACAAAAACAGCACAACAGCAATGAATGATTAAGAGGACTCTTCGTCTTCAGCGATAAGTATTTTTAAGAGCATAAAATTTGAAAACTTTCCTTTAAGTAAAAATTTCAAATTTCATAAGTTTTTAAAATACTTAAAAATTAAGGAAAATTTTTAAAATGTACAATTTAAAAATGTTAATTTAAAGATGCACATTGGACATTTGCTTCCTGCTGATGAAAGCTATATTTTGATAATTGTATAAGGGAATTTACTACCTCTTTAAAATTTACATAGGTTACCATGGGATTTCACGATCAGCACTAAATGAAAAAAAAAAAATGGTGCTACAGTAATATAATAGAACTAGTGGGTAAGTGTCATCGAACATCGCTCAAAGGGTTTCGTTTAATATTCCTTTCAAAACACTTTGTTCTTTCTTTAATAAATCCAAATAAATTTCATTTAGCATCAACAACAAAAAAAACTCATGTTTTTTATAAAGTAAAAATTTACCGGTTCTGCATGAAAACCCATTTCTTTAAATTAGGGGGTGGAGAATAGCCCCGTTCCCTCTCTTTATACTTCACCAATTAAACTTCAAACAGTTTTGAAGGGAAGCACCTTATCAAACTGAACCTATATACAAAATTTGAAGCAAATCGGATAATTCTGTATGAAAAACCCATTTATCTAAATTAAGGAGGGGAGATTAGCCTCCCGATCCCCCCCTTTATACTTTACCATTGAACCCCCAAAACTAATCAAGGAAGCGCCTTATAACAATGAACCTATATACAAAATGTGAAGCAAATTGGATAATTCTGCATGAAAAACATATTTATCTAAATTAAGGGAGGGATTGGACCTTGTTCCCCCTTTCTATACTTAACCAATGAACCCCCAAAACTAAACAGAGAAGCAACTTGTCACATTGAACATATTTACAAAATTTGAAGCAAATCGGATAATTCTGCATGAAATACCCATTTATCTAATTTAAGGAGGGGGATTAGACTCCCTTCCCTACCCTTTATACTTAACCAATGAACCCCCAAAACTGATCAGGGAAGCGCCTTATCAAAATGAACCTATATACAAAATTTGACACAAATCGGATAATTCTGCATTAAAAACCCATTTATCTAAATTAAGGGGGGATTGGACACAGTTCCCCCTTTATGCTTAATCAATGAACCCCCAAAACTGATAAGGAGAAGCGTCTTATCACAATTAACCTATATAAAAAAATTTGAAGCAAATCGGATAATTCTGAATAAAAAAACCCATTTATTTAAATTAAGAGGGGGGATTGGCCCCCTGGTTTCCCCTTTATACTTAACCAATGAATCCCCAAAACTAATCAGGGAAGCGACTTATCACAATGAGCCTATGTACAAAATATGAAGCAAATTGGATAATTCTGCATTAAAAACCCATTTATCTAAATTAAGGGGGTGATTGGACACCGTTCTGTTGTTTATACTTAATCAAGGACCCCCAAAACTGATATAGGGAAGCGTCTTATCACAATTAACCTATATACAAAATTTGAAGCAAATCGGATAATTCTGCATAAAAACCCATTTATCTAAATTAAGGGGGGGGGAATTAGCCACCGTTCCCCTCTTTACACTTAGCAAATGAACCCCCAAAACTAATGAGGGAAGCGCCTTATCACAATGAAGCTTTATACAAAACTTGAAGCAAATTGGGTAATTTTGCATTAAAAACCCATTTATCTAAATTAGGGGTGATTAGCCCCTGTTCCCCCTTTATACTTAACCAATGAACCCCCAAAACTGATCAGGGAAGCGCCTTATCAGAATGAACCTATATACAAAATTTGAAACAAATCGGATAATTCTGCATAAAAAAAACCATTTATCTAAATTAAAGGGGTGATTGGACACCGTTTCCTCCTTTATACTTAATCAATCAACCTCCAAAACTGATATGGGGAAACGTCTTATCACAATTAACCTATATACAAAATTTGAAACAAATCAGATAATTGTGCATAAAAACACATTTATCTAAATTAAGGAGGGGGGGGGGATTAGCCACCGTTCTCCTCTTTATACTTAACTAATGAACCCCCAAAACTGATCAGGGAAGCGCTTTATCAGAATGAACCTATATACAAAATTTGAAACAAATCGGATAATTCTGCATAAAAAACCCATTTATCTAAATTAAGGGGGTGATTGGACACCGTTTCCCCCTTTATACTTAATCAATCGAACTCCAAAATTGATATGGGGAAACGTCTTATCACAATTAACCTATATACAAAATTTGAAACAAATCAGATAATTGTGCATAAAAACACATTTATCTAAATTAAGGGGGGGGGGGGGGATTAGCCGCCGTTCTCCTCTTTAACTAATGAACCCCAAAACTGATCAGGGAAGCGCCTTATCAGAATGAACATATATACAAAATTTGGAACAAATCGGATAATTCTGCATGAAAAACCCATTAGCCCCCAGTTTCCCCTGTATCTTTAAACAAAGAACCCCCAAAACTAATCAGGGAAGCGACTTATTAGAAGGAACCTATATACAAAATTTTTAGCAAATACGATAATTCTGCATAAAAACCCCATTTATCTAAATTATGGGGGGGATTAGCCCCCGTTCCCCTCTTTATGCTGAACGAAATAACTCCCAAAATTAATGAGGGACGCACCTTATCACAATGAAGCTATATACAAAATTTGAAGAAAATTGTGTAATTCTGCATGAAACACCCATTTACCTAAATTAGAGGGGATTAGTCCCTGTTCCCTCCTTTATGCTTAACCAATGAACCCCTAAAACTGAGCAGGGTACCGCGTTATCAGAATGAACCTATACGCAAAATTTGAAACAAATCAGATATTTCCGCATGGAAAACCCATTTATCTAAATTAAGGATATCAGCTCCCCGTTCCCCCCTTTATACTTACCAATGAACCCCCAAAACTAATCAGGGAAGCGGCTTTTAACAATGAACCTATATACAAAATTTGAAGCAAATTGGATAATTCTGCATTAAAAACCCATTTATCTAAATTAAGGGGGGATTGGACACCGTTCCCCCCTTTATACTTAATCAATGAACAACCAAAATTGATAAGGGGAAGCACCTTATCACAATTAACCTACATACAAAATTTGAAGCAAATCGGATAATTCTGCATAAAAAACCCAATTTTTTAAATTAAGGAGGAGGGTATTAACCACCGTTTCCCTCTTTAAACTTAACTAATGAACCTCCAAAACTAATGAGGGAAGCGCCTTTTCACAATGAAGCTTTATGCAAAATTTGAAGCAAATTGGGTAATTTTGCATGAAAAACCCCTTTATCTAAATTAGGGGGGATTAGCCCCCCCGTCCCCTTTATACTTAACCAATAAACCCTCAAAACTGATCAGGGAAGCGCCTTATCAGAATGAACCTATATACAAAATTTCAAACAGATCGGATAATTCTGCATAAAAAAACCGTCTATCTAAATTAAGGGGGCTATCAGCCCCCGTTCCCTCCCCCTTTATATTTAACCAATGAACCTCCATAACTAATCAAGGAACCGTCTTATCAGAATCAACCTATATACAAAATTTCAAAAATTGAAATCGGATAACTCTGTATGAAAAACCTATCTATCTAAATTAAGGGGTTGGCGAATTAGCCTCCCTTTCTGGCTTTGACAGACTGGGATCTAAAAAAGGTTTCTATTACAATGATATTTCGGGTTCTGTAGACTCCAAAAGTAGCAGAATTTTCAATTTTTGCCTTACCTCGGGTTCTGCAAACCCCAAAAAGCTGAGTGAAAAGACTGTATACTAAATGGAAAATATCAACGAGAGTTTTTAATTAAAAACAGTTTTCATCTATGCGGTATATAGTCCCAAAATAAAAATAATAATTCAGTTTATAAATTTAAAATCACATATAATTAATTTAATTTCACTTTGAATTGTCCAAATAACAAGCTAGAGACTGAGTGAAGTCGGCCAGTTTTTTAGCGACACCAAATCTCCCCCCCCCCCCTCCCCCCCAAAAAAAAAAAAAAAAAAAAAAAAAAAAACGTGCCTGACTTATACTCAGACTCCACAGCCCTGGAAGAAATGATTGGATGAGGACGTATCACAAAAATTCTAAGCTTTGAGATTACTTAAGAGTAGTGCTTGGAAGGGCACGCAAAAATGCTGTGCCTAGGACTCTGAAGTTTAAAGTTGGGTTCTAGTGACATTTATATTTATATGTTGACATCATGACTCTTTTGAACATTTTTTATTTCTTGAAATTTGAACAGTATTAACACGTGCATTTAAATACATGACAACATTTAGTTAAATGAAAGCAGAAATATGAAATAAAATCAAGTAAGAATTTTTTTTTTGCTAAAACACCACATTTTTTTTTTTTTTTTTTTTTTTTTAATGAATGAATGAAGAATTGAAGCTTTATATTTTTGAAATAAAAAAAATTTAAGCCTTTTGAGGGTTTATTCTCCCTGAAGCCCATTCAATATAATTTTTCAAGACATGAGCACGAAATAAAAATCAGAACAAAAAATTGTCTTCCTTTGCACATGTGACATGATGTTCAGCAGTGGAGATCTCCCCCATCCATCTCTACTGACAAAAATTCCCTGTTTGCTTTTTTTTCTTTTTCTGTTTATTTTAAATTATTAGAAAAGATTAAATGTCATTTTTTATTTTCAAAATAATGTAAGAAAAATAAAATTTAGCCAATTAAACTTGAATATCCAGGGCGAGGCAGTTGATGTCTGCTGCCCAAGATGTAAGCTTCTGCATGCAAGCTTTTACAGCATGAATATAGATAATATCAACCTCAAGATATTCAGCATATTCAACTTTACGTTTGTTACAACTAAAATTTTGTCTGATATGCAAATAATACTGAAATTTATTTTACCATATACCAATAAAAATTTCATTATATCGTCCTAACATAAAGTTCTCAATTTATTAATTAACATTATAGAATTTAAAGGACTCCCCTTTTCAATTGAATTTTAATACACTACAAATAATTAGGAATGTAAAGAATATTCGACCACTATTCGGTATTCGGCTTAATCGGCCCTTTTGCCGAATATTGAACAGATATTCTGCCGAATACCTGTAGCCGAATATATTTAGATATATTGTCGAATACTTGCTTATTTGGCCGAATATTCTAAGATATTTGGTTAAATAAGTTCCAGAAAAAAAAAATGTGATTTTAAATATTTTTAACAAACAATATTAAAGAATGATATCTAAATACATTAATTACTATAAGAAAAATAAATCCTAATACTTACTCAATTTTAAAGCTTCATGACAACTTATAAATAACTGTATATAATGAAATTACATAAATAAAAAATATTTTTCTTGCTGCATATTTAGGCATCATATGAATTTAAGTAAGTATTGCAACATTAATTTGTTTTACATTAAAATGCAAAATATATACTGCATTTAAAGTTTAAATCTCTCTCTCTTTCCATTTCTCTCATCAGTGAATAAAAAAAAATTAACTTTATATCTATTTTTTTAATCTGATTTATAATGATGATAAGTTTCTTAAACAATAAAATTCATAAATATTAAAAACAAATATTTTACTGTCTTGTAAAAATGCTTAATCTTTCACAAATTAAATCATTTTTCTAGCTTTTAGTTTTACTTTTAAATAATAAATATATGACTATATAATTACTTTACTAATTAAAAATTAAACATTAGATGTTGATTAAACGAACTAATGAGTTTGATACATTGAAAAGAAAAAAACTATTACCTATACTGAAAAAAACATTTAATGAGTTACTTCAAAATAACATACAGGGGTAACAAAATTATTTATCACTGTAAAGCCTGAAATTGTGATGCAAAAATAACTTTTCAGCATTTTCAGGAAGAAGTCTGTTTCGTTTGGTTTCATATATATTACCAGCTTCGAAAACAAACGTTCACTATATACCGTGCTTACATACATTCAGCTGTTATGATTTTTGAACACTCAAACAAACAATTTATTTCAATTAGTCCTTAATTTAATTTTTGATTTTAAAATTGGAAAAAAAAAAATAAACAAATAAAATAATTTTTTTTAAAGTCAGTATTCGGCCGCCGAATATTCGGTATTCGGTATTCGGCTATTCGGCCAAATCACTATTCGTTACATCCCTACAAATAATAAAATGTAAAATTGATTCTATAATAATGCAGTACCTGAAAAAAGACAATATGATTCTGATATAGCATCGAACATAGAAAAATATCATCAATTTATTTTAAGATCATAGGTATGTTATTGATGTCTTCAGTGTTGAATTCAGACATTTTTCTCCGGGAGGGATTTCTGTGGTTCCGGGGGGGGGGATATTATAGAGTTCCGGGGGGGATTGCACTTTTTGACTATTAAAAGCATAAAATGTGAAATTTTCCGGGGGGACATTTCAATGCTCCGGGGGGGACTGTCCCCCCACCCCCTGAATTCAACACTGGATGTCTTACAGAATTAAACAAATAAACAAGGAATTTAATTTAGAATAAGTTAAAAACTATTAAAAAAAACAGCCTACAAAAAATAAGTTTCATTAAGATAATATCTAAGTTAGAAATTTCTGGCACATCAAAATATTTTTTACTTCGGGGATATTTTTCTCATAAAAAATAAACTGAGCGAGAAATAAGATAACATGTATTTTATTTCAGGCTACGCAGCTCCTTAAACATGTTATTCGATTTGATAATCATGCACTATAAATATATGTACATATCAAATCCAAAATATTAAAAATCACATAAATTTTAGTACTTACCATTGCGAAGTTGTTGTTGTTGTTGTTGGTTTGGCCCATGGGCCCGGTGAGCAGCTTTTTATTCCTATACAGCTGTCTTACTCCGCGAAAACCAGACTCCTACCAGAGGTAAAACTATTGCGAAGTTAGAAGTACGTAGAGCAGTTGTCCAATATTTAAAAACATGGCGTCCATCTTCATCCAAAAACTCGATTCTGTTCTGTTATCAATCACGTGACGCAACGCCTTTCATACGTCAGCAGAGAGCGAGACTGCGCAGTAAGTCCGGAGAAAGCTGTTTTCCATCCTTTCGGAAACTAATCCGATATAAATAGGTTATTTTTATGACTGTAGAAAACCTTTCTGTTGTGATTCGGAATAATTATTTTATCGGTTGTTTTCCGTATCGTAAAGGAAATTTATCTTTTACGAAACGGAAAAGGGTTGGAACGGCCACTTGGCGGTCTCAGAGTTACTCTAAATATTTAACAACAAATAGCCGTATTATCTTAAAAAGGAAGCTACAACCGCGTGCCGAGCGGGATTTTGTTGGATAACTTTACTTGCGGAAGGGGGTTATCTGTATTTCCTTCGATTCCAGGTCGGTCGTTGTTATTTTGATCGAATGAGTTTACCTATTTTTCGTTTAGCTACTGAATTTAAAAAAATGTAATGCACTATTGAATCTGTTTTTTTATTGCATTTCAATGATGTAAATTTTTCAAGTCATTTAAGGTTCGTGCGTAAATCACATGAGTTTTGTGAAAATTGACAGCAGACGAACGTAGCTAAATATTGTAGCCAATACGAACGGAACATTTTAAAAGAATGTTTAGATGCACTGATTGCGAATATTGGACCTGGACCGTCTCTAATAAAGACACTTTTATTTTACTTTTATTGGAAATTCAGGCGATGATTTCAAACTTATTGACCGTTTTAATTTTTGTCAACATTTTGGGTTTTTTTTTTTTTTTTACTGACATTTGATTTATTTATTTAAAGAAAAATAAAGTTCTGTTTATAACAATAATAAAATTGTGTCTTTTTTTTTTCCATTGCATTTTTTTCTTAAATGATGTAAAACTTATTAGAAATGGATTTATTGAGAGAAACAGGCAAGTGGCCATATTACCTTAAAAAAAAGGCGTTTTGCAAAATTTTAAATTTGAAAGTTAAAATTAAAAGTAAAAAAAAAATTTTTTTTTCATAACTTAAGAAGAAACGCGTGTTTTTTTTCTTTTTTTTTTACTGTACCACAACCATTACAATTTTAATTTGGAAAAAGAACGAAAAATCATGCGTCAAGCATAGATTATGTAACACTTTCCAACGCTTCCAAAATAATTTTACAAATCATGACCGTTTAATAAGCTGAAAGATAACATCTAAGTAAACAATTTGGAAAACGCATAACATATTTAAAAACGTAATTTCAGGAATTTCCAACATATATTTCCAACATATACAATATTCGGAAAAATATCCAAATACTTTTATTCAGCCCTGTATATGATCTAGATTTCTATATATATACTACATTGGATGCTACATTTTAGTTTAGTTAGGAAACGCGTAGCACAGTTTAAAATTCTCCTTCTGGAGTTTCTGTCAATAAACGGAAATGCGTTCGCGAACTTTTGTGCTGCCCTGTATATGATCTACAGAATTTACACACACCAAGTAATAGACAAAAAGTGAGTTAAATTTAAAATCGCGTTCAGCAACTTAAAACGCACTTCAGCAATTATTGTTAACAGACAGTAGAGAATTCTTTTGTGTGTCCCTGTAAATGAACGATGACTGCTATACACACAATATTCTGTAGTAAGCCTCTTGTATTGCACCTTAGTGATATATGTAAATTTCAATGCGTTTAAAATAGTGAAACATTATTTAATTAAACCGCAAACAATTTTTCTCCACAGACGTAATGTACACTCTAAAATTGGGAGGAGTGAGAAGTTGACTCTTTGGAAGAGTGAGAGGCATTTTCACTCTTTTTGGAGTGAATTTTATAAAAATACACTCCTTAAAGAGTGGAATTTTCCACTCCCTAGAAAGGAGTGAAATATGTCACTCCGTTGTCGAGAGTGACTGTCTCACTCCTTTGACAAGAGTGAAATATTTCACTCCGTTGAAGAGTGAAAGCCTGGCATTATATAATTTTGTCCATATTTATTTATTGAGAGAAACGAAATTATAATTTTTTATTTTTCTTTTTAGGTAGATTTCGTAAGAAATACTACCTATTACATTCTTTCTTGTGTTGGAATTTCTGAAAATTCTTGCAGATCTACGCCGATCATGACCCCTAGAACCCCAAACCACCCCCCAGTTCAAAACTTTATCTATCTATCTATCTGTCTATATAGCTATATCATTTTTTATGGACACGATAACTTCAATAATTCTGCACAAATCTCTTCCAAACTGATACATATAATCAAGGGAATAAAAATCTCGGTCAAGTTCGTTAATGGGCCAAATCAAAATGGGGGGGGGGGGGGTGTGAAAACAGAAAAAAACCCATAACTTCTTAATTATGATACGTATTAAATCCGTTTAAAGTTATTATTACTTCTAGGAAAAGGGCCAAAAATTTATGTATGACAGATTTTTGATATCATTAAAAATGGCCTCAAGGGGGAGGGGGGGGATAGGAGTTTAAGAAGAAAAAAATTCATAACTTCGTAAATTCACACGATATCCAATCCGCTTAAATTTATTATAAATCTTCTTAATATTATCTACAACTTTTATGCTGACAAGTTTTTTATAGGACCAACCCTTATAGAAAAAAAATCCCAGCCGGCTCCGCCTACAGACACAGGTAGATTTCGAATTTTGCTTTTTAACCATAAATATAAAATAAACCTATGTGGAGAATTGATATTTTATCTTTTTTGTACTACTATTTTTTTTTTTTTAATCATTGTTCAGCACTATATAATGCGGTTATTTTATTTTTGTGGCACACTGCAAATAGAGGCGTCTTAAATTCAGACACTTATGTGTCTGAAAACGTAATTCAGACACTCAAGTGTCTGAATCTTGATTTTCAGACATTATAGATGTCTCAATTTAAGGCACATAAGTGTTTTACTATGATTATGGCATAAATGAACTGAGAAATATGTCTGAATACTGGTGATATGTCTGAAATTAAGACATTAAGCAATTCAGACACTTGGGTATCTGAATTTGATACAATTGTATACTATGTCTAGTGACTATAATATAATTGTATCAGTATATATTCCAGCACAACAAGAAATTTTTTTATGCAGATTATGAAAATGCAGATTATGAATATGAAAAAGTTAACTGATATTTTTTTGTGTGAACGCATCGTGCAGGACAACATTTAAACATATCAACCTAAAAAGCAATACAAAAATTTAATTAAAAAATAGTATTAAATATTCAAGAATAGGTTTCTAACAACAATTTTAAAAATAAAGAACTGAAGCGTTTTTTTTTTTTATTGCCAGGGAACTCTGCCCTTATTCTATAATCAGTTGAAATAATTTATATATATATATATTCAGACATAATGAAAATTTAATTAATTTTATTTCAAAATCTACGAAGGAGTAATTGTCCTCATTGTTCCATTCCCTACCCACCATTATGTTAAAATAAGGCATCAACTAGACATCCCCCCCCCCCTCTAATAGTAGCATAATGGTGTGGGTTTTGTACGTCCGAGGCAAATCAAAATATTGCGCCTCTTCCTAAGTAACTATTATAGTTTTATGTTATAACTTTTTTAGCAACAATGCTCTGGCGCCTTCAAAAAGAACCTCAGGCACTCCCCCCCCCCCCCCCCTACATCCTACGGCACTGCCTCTTAATGAAAATCTTGCGTGTACCAATGCTCGATCTATTTATCAATTCGATGAAGAAGATACGGAATGAAAACTGTGACATTTTGCTGGGATTTGTGCTGGGATTATAAATGTTTATATATATATATATATATATATAGAGAGAGAGAGAGAGAGATTTAAATACAAATCAAATTATAAAACGTATCATGAAAATATTAGAACACGTCAACGTCAATCGACAACAGGTACGCATTTTTTGTTTGTGTACTTCAATTTTAGTGGACATCGATCTATTTTAACGCCTTCGCGAAGGGTATTGTTTAAATTAAAGTATTCTAGTAAAATAAATTTGAACGAGATTTAATGTAAAAATTGATTTTAAATTTATCAAGTTCGATAATTAATTTGACGACAAAATCTTGTCATATTTTCACCCCGTCTGAAGCAAAGCATAAAAAGTTTCTGTTTTATTTCCAAAACGTATTTCAATTACTGATAAGAACTTTTACATATTTGAAAGCGCCTCAGTTGCAAATGGAGAATGAGTCATGGCTCATGACTGCTTCGCGCGGGAAGGAAATGCTGACGTAATAACGTTTATTTTGTGGATATGCATGTATCAAAGGCCATGTATAAGCCATTGGAGTAATTAGTAAAGAAACTGTTCCTTTTAGTATTATAAATCTTCTGAACAACTTTCTTCATTTTATGTATATTTCTTCATTTTGTGTTTTTGTGTGTGCTATCATTTTATAGATGCTATACGCAGTGATTTTTAGAATTTAGAAGGGGATTTGTGTGTTCGTAACGTGCTGGAAAAATGTGAAATATTTGATTGTGAATTACATTTATCATGTGGATGTACTGTACATGTTTTACAGATAATTTTTGTGCCTTATTCATCAAAATATTTAAAGGAATACAGTGTGCTTAAAAACGGCGCATACATTTTTTTAAAAGGCGTTTAATCGCTACATTGTGAAAATATATTATTTCAATCAAATTTGATTAGCTGTTACATTTCGTTTTGGATTACATGTTTAAAGGTAAGTTGTTCCGCTTGAGAAGAACGATAATTAAAACTTTCAAACAGAACTTTTCTTGGAAAAAAATGAACGTTCTTGCATATGTAGTATTATTTATTTTCTGTTTAAATTATTTTTAATAAAATAATTTGCATTTTTTATATTTGCAGCATTTTTAATATCCAATAAATATTTTTTGTGTTAAAAGATTGCTGTTCTTATTTCTGATGATTTTTAATAAATACATATCATTTTCAAAGACCTTCATTTTATAGAAAAATTTTTTGCTATATAATCTGATTATTACTTGAATCGTAGTATTGCATTTTTTTTTCTTATGTATTCACTTCCAAATTAATTAACATTTCATATGAAATTTTTGCGAAAAAGACACTAATAGCAGAATATGAAATAATCATGCTAATATTGAAATAATCATTTTAATAATTGTATTCATTTAAATTGCCATTAAACCTAATTATACTTTTACAGATATAATTTTATTTTGTGAGGAATAAATTAATATATAAATCATTATTTATTTTTGCTTTTCTGCTTAAAATTTTTAGTTTAGGTTATGCAAAACTTGAGAAAATGGAAATTAATATTAATATATTATTTTTATTCTTTTTGGTAAAAAAGCGTTTGAAAATTTAAAATAGAAATTAGGAAAAAAAAACTAGTATTTTTTATATTTATTTACATAACCTCTGTTTTGCACTTAAAATTGCTGTAAAATTTTTATATAAGTTTGTTTACATGAAAAATACAAATGCGACAATTAGACATTCTAATATGTATATTAAGAACAAAAGAAGTTTTGAAACTAGAAGTAATTTTTACTGCATGTTGTTAAAAAGGACTATTTATTTACTTTTTAATGATAGCTAAACAATTCTTTTGATTACCGCTCATATAGCAATATGTAAAAAAGAAAAAAAAAAAAAAATCTAATTTTAACATGATATTGCACAATTAAGTTCTTTCCTCTTAATTTTCAGTTACTTTGTATGATTGATATTATTTTACATATGAATTTTCATTTTTACTGACAACGTTGCATTTAATATCTATATTATCAAAGTAAATGTTTATATATTGACAAATTTAACTTTATGTATGAGAAATGTTATGAAACTTTTTTTTTTCTTCAGATGGGGGATACAGAACATAAAACAAAAAAAAAAAATCATGAAACTATCAGAGTGAAGTTATGACTTTCTGAATATTTTATAAATAAAGTTTGTTTTTCCAATGGGAAATAATCCCTCCTATAGTATTCTCCTGCAGGACGATATTATTTTTTTTAAGTAATCTTTATAAAATATGCTTGAATATACAAAAATTACTCTGATAAATATCCTGTATTCCATCTCAATAACATATTTAAATTTTCCAGACATTGGGGTCATCTTGAAAATGCCCTACAAATGAAGAATAAAAATATATGTGGGTGAATAATATGTGAAGAATAAAAATTCGTGTTATTAATCCAATATGTGGTCTAAAAATAAAAAATCATGTTGAATAATATCATGAGCAAAAAAATGAAAATAATGAGAAAAAAAAAGGCCGATGGATATGTATAAAATCCATTGTCATCCCATGATACGGACAAGCACATTTAAAGGGATTTTCATTTTTATAATAAAATTTGATATCTAATTAAAGAAGTTCTTAAAACACAGTTGTAATCTAATATTCTAGACATCTAATGCCAGTAATGCCTACTGGTTGGAAACAATGGTGATATTTAATGTTTTAAAAAGGTAAGATATAATTATTCTTATTATGTTTGCTCTTTGTATTTCATATGATTATTATATTTTTTAATTTATAATTAAAAAAAAAATACTGTGATATTAATAGAAAAAAAATGTTTTAGAATTTTTCCCCCACAGAGTATTTTATATATATATATATATATATGTGGATGAAAAAAAAAACCTTAATAATAATAATTAAAGTAATTTGATTAAAAAAAAATTAAATGGATTTTTATAAATATATATATATGTGAAAATATTTGACCATAAAGCAGGTCTGGGTTTGTTCCAGAAGCAGAATCTGATTAAAGAATGGTCAAAGTGGGTTGTGACCCTGCCCCCTCCCATATTTTAGGGCCCAAATTTGATCTGCAATTTTTGTAAAGCTTATATCAGCTTTACAAAAATTGCATACCAAATTTTGCCCCCTAAAATAATGGGAGGGGCAGGGTCATAGCCCACTTTCCCCATTCTTTAATCAGATTCTGCTTCTGGAACAAATCCAGGCCTGATTTATGGTAAAATAATTTCCTATTTATTGAGGCTACAATGTGATCAAACATGGCTGCTCTTGATGCTTAAAAAAAAAGAAAAAAAAATGTGGTCAGAAATGGCTGCCTGTTGTCAACAAATGAGGGCAAAAAATGGCCGCGATTCAGACGTTTCAAGTGTCTGAAATTCGGACACTATTAAGTGTCTTAAATTTTTAAGACACTTTAAAGTGTCTCTTTTTTTTTAACCATCCGTTTCAGACATTTCAGTTTACAGTCAACACTAATTTGAGGAAAAATCTTGCACTTCAATTATAAAAACAATGCCGATTTAATTTTTAATTAATAGCAATATTTAATCAAAAACCATGTTTTAACGAAATGTGGGGGTAGTGCTATGTCAGAAACTGCTTCAAAAACCTTTCGAAGGAGGATACCTCATTTGTTGTTGTGTGTTTTGTAAATTCATAGAAAAAGGGATGTTGACAACAGAAATAATTTGTATGATTTTAGAATAATAGGACTTTGCAAAATAGAGCTAATTTACTGAAAAGTACGGTCAAAAGATAAGAGTTTATATTTAAAACAAAAATTAAAGTGAAATCGCACATTGTTAGTCATAGAATATCCATCTATTAAAAAGTTATTAATAAAACTTTAAAAGCAACTAAAATACAGTAAACAATAATGTTTGATTAGATTTAAATTCATTAGCAATTAATACAGAGATCTAAAGATGTAAAATTTGAACTACACATGAAAAAAATAAATAAATAACGTACATCACAGGAATTATTAAAATACTAAATACAACTTAATGGGTATTTGAAAAGAAAGAAATAATATTAACTGCTTAAGATTTTAGTTAATTACTTGCCCTTATGGGCATTTTAAAACTATCATATCTTTATAAGGCATGCAATGAAAGCAAACACAATAGTGATAAGCTTGGAATAAAATATTTTAGTTTATTTCAGTCAGTAATCTAATTTAATTCATTATGTAACTCTAATTGAATTTTTCCTTAAGAGTTCAATTACTGTTACAAACTATGAATTAAATAAATATTGCCAATAAAGTATTTTATTCCAATCTTTACCACGCTTGTGTCTATTTTCATTGCATGCTCTAAAATATATGATTCTTTTAAAATGCCCATAAAAGAAACATAAAAAAAATAATTCACACCATAAAAAGTGAACATTCACTCCTATGAAAGAGTGGCTATTCACTCCTTTCAGGAGTGAGAAATCCACTCCTTTTGCAAGAGTGAATAGTCACTCCTATGAAAGAGTGACTATTCACTCCTATCAGGGTGAAAAAACCCACTCTTTTTGCAAGAGTGGATAGTCACTCCTCTGAAAGAGTGAGTATCCACCCCTGTTTAGAGTGAATATTCACTTCTCGGGAGTGAGTATTCACTCTTTCAGAGAGTGAACAATTTCACTTTTGCCTAGAGTGAATAGTCACTCTAAAGATGTTGGGCAAAGTTTGACTCTGCGATAGAGGGAATATCCACTCCTCCGGAGTGAATAGTCACTCTTTCTTATTTAGAGTGTAACGTAATTTTTTTGACTGTCCCTGTAAAGTAACTATAAGTGCTATGCACACCCTATTCCATATTAAGCTTCTTGTAATGCACCTTAGTGATATATATCAATTACAATGTGTTTGAAATTGTGTAACATCGTTAAAATAAACCGCAAATGATTTTTCCCCATATACCGTAATGTAACGGAATTCTTTTGAGTGTCCCTGTAAGAAAACTATAAGTGCTACACACTTCAGTTGAAATAGGGAACATCCTATAGATAACGACAATAACATATAAAAATTGCAGGGCAATCCGAGCATATTTACGGGAGTTAGAGCACGGACAGACGGCAGACAAACCGAAGTCATAAACACTTTTCAACTAGGTTGGAAAGTGTTAAAAAGAGTGACCGTATTATCCTCAGTGACCTAATATTATTTATGATATCAACATACCTTTTTCTATGCACATACAAAACGCACAACGATGAAAGAGGTATCATACGAAAGGTTTTTGAACAGTCTTTTAACATAGTACATGCACATTTCTTTAAAACACGTTGTTTGATTAAAAATTGCAGTAAATTAGAAATGAATGAAAAAAAGTATCACCAAATAATCTTAAAGATTGCAATGCGAAATCCTCGCACGTGTCTACTCGTACATATAAAAGTGAAACAAGTGTGATATTGTTTGTAAGGAAACTCTTAAATTTTGTGTGCAGTTATTAAAAATATATATAGTGCCAATTTTAACCAATAGATGGCGCTGCACTGCCTCAACCTGTAAAAATGACTCTCTGAACCCTGCTCCAAATGATGTGGAAAGCTGGAAAAATTTTCCTTTCCATTCTATTTCATTTTCAAAGAAAGCTTTTTCAAGTCTGTTTTTTGAGTTCAACTGGAAACATAGAAAAAATTAGCGGTTTGGGAGACCGCTGACGGCAATTAAGGGTTAATAATTTTTCTTGATATCAGCTACGTTCCTATACCAGTGTTGAATTCAGACATTTTTCCCTGGAGAGATTCTATAAGGATGTTCTCAAAAAGTATTTTTCTCTGCGAATCTTTCAGACACATTTATGAACTAATTTTTAAATAGAAAAGCACGGTGCTTGCAAACATGACTATTGAAGTGATTTGGAATCGAATAGTTTTTCATTTTCCGATAAATGATTGAGTTGTAAGCAATTGTTGTCTCATGATCTTTTCGGGCTCTCGCGCCTGGAAATTGGATTCGAAACGCCAACTTTAACGTTATTTTCTGAACGAACCCCTGCCTTTATCGAAGGGAAGATTTCATATTTTCTGAATACTGCCAATCGCACAGTATTGCCAGATTGGGGATTTTGTCCCCATCTTGGGGGATTTTCAGCCTCCGGGGTAAATTTTTGGGCACAAGTTTAGGGTTAAAATGGACTTTTAGTTACTTGACAACACTGGATCTGGATTCGTTGAATTTATCCTTTCTTAATTTATATTATTTTCTTCAAAAAAGTAATTGATCACAATAAAAATAGCGATTCACAAGTTCGTTTTATTTTTCTTTTTGTAATTTTTTTTTTTTCAAAGGCTTAATTTGGGGAAAAAAAAAATTAAGCTTAAATTGACTAAATAATTTTACAGTAGTAAATTAAAAATTAAAAATTTACTTTTTTGACAAAAAACTGAATTGGAGACTTTTTCGGAAAAAAAAAAACACGTTCGAATTTGCAATCAATTGTGCTGGATAGGAATGAGAAGACTTTACCCTGAAACAAAAAAAAAAAAAAAAAAACTAATGTCATATTTAAACACAATTTTGAAAATACAGGGGGGGGGGGGGGGGTTTAAAATTATTGAGCGCATTTCATCTTTAAAACATTTTTAAGCACATATTTAAAACATTTTTAAACACTTTTTGATAGTTTTTTCATGTTTAAACACATTAGCGCATTTCATGTTTAAAAGAGCAAAATGAGGTGCATACATGTTTATTGTACATACATTATACGTACATGTACATAGATAATGTACATACATTGTACTTACATGTTTAATTTTTTCACCCATGCAGCTCGGACAATTTTTGTTCTGTTGGAATAAACCTCAACTATGATACTCCAACCATTGAATAGGATTTACTAGTTGAAAAAACTTTCCTCTCTTCATTATAAACTAATTACAGGAATTTCCATGTTATATCACACTTTCAACATGTAAATGCTATAGTTAGAGCTTGGATGAATGAAAAATGAGCACTGCAATTCTCAGCCTTCTCCAACCGCCCGGCGTTACCCGGACCCGTGATAATAAATTTAAAAAAAATAATAAAGTTTTATTATTTTCTATCTTTAACCCCATTTTGTATGAAATTTTCTTTTAAAATGAAAAAATATTGCTATTGAGTGATAAAAGCGCTCATTTTCTTTTCTTTTCTTTTTTTTTTTTTTACCTAGGGTCGTTTTATATTTTGAAAATAAAAAATTATTTTTGTCCTTACTCTTTGAAATCTTTATTGGTGATAAATAGATTTTACAGCTCGTGTAAAAATTTTGGGAAAAAATATTGGTATCTAGTTGTAAAAGAAATGTTTTCTTCTCGTTTGTTTGTTTGTTTGTTTTCGCGTCGGATCCTTTAACATAGCTATAAAAAATAGTTCTCATCTTCCGAACTCTCTGACATTTCAATCGGTTATAAATATAACAGTATCCAAGCTACCTTTAAAATTTTGCGAAAAAAATATGCATATTTAGTAGTGAAAACATGAGTTCTTTAAAAAAAAGCTTTAGCTTTCAACCTCAGAGCAAAAATATATTAGAAGGTCTACGCTTTCAATGGAATGGTACGGCCTCACCAGTTTTCAACTCCCCTAGGCTAAACAGGTGAGGGTTAATCCATCAGGTTTCCCGTTTCTAAGGGTAGAAGCCTTCAAAAAAAAAAAAAAAAAAAAAAAAAAGTTGAAGCATGCGCAAAAAGATGATTTTCGTGTGAAAAGGGCAGTGTGGATTTGACAGAATGCGCTTTTCGTGTTAAATATATAGATTATGCTAGCCAGGATATCGTTCGGGTAGCTCAGTAGGAAGAGCATTGGCACGGGTAAGCCAAGGTACTCAGGTTCGAGTCCTGGCCCGGACATTTTTCGCTCTGTGGGAATAAACCTCAACTAGGATACTTCAACCATTGAATATGATTTATCAAGTTAAAAAAAAAAAAAAAAAACTTTTCACACTTTATTATTTAGCCTATGTTTTAGAAATATTTTTCAATTTAAAAAGAAAGAGACAGTCTTTAAGAAGAGTATACAGAAAAAAGAAGTTAAAAATACTAATTTTCTGATAAGTGATAACAAATGAAACAAGTTGGAAATTGTACGTGAAACGTGACAAATGAGGTGCGTTCGTAGTATAGTTAGTTATATAAATAATCAGATTTTGATGATATTTAATTCTGTGAAATGAATTATATCGTCTGCTGATTCATTTCTGCCATAAAATAAGTATCTCGGTCGCTTGACGATTAAACCTTGGAACCTCTTATAACAAGAAAGCACCGATTTCTTTTAAAAAAATTCAAATTTCCTAATAAATATTTTTATTAATATCTGCTAAAGTTTTGATTCGATTTTGATAAAATTTGAAATGTCTCGATAAAATTCTGCCAAGATAATATATCTTAAATTTCAAACCATTCGATTGGGTAGTTTTTGTGTTGTTATATGCAGACGGACGGACACAGACGGACGGACCAGACGACGACAATAGGTGCTACGTATTTATATAATTACGAACGCACCTAAAAAGATGTATAGCATAGATAGTGCAGATTGGAATTTGAGATATAGCTACAGCCTTTATAGTAACTGTGAGCCGGTTTCTAAGGAGAGATCGCTGGTTAGAAAGAGGAATAAAAGGCTCGATTAGCTCACATAGCATACTGTTTCTGTACTAAACTTTATGTACAGGTTTTTTATAACCAAAATTCAACTTTCCAGAAGTCTCTAGCGATAATACTAGGACTCCGAACGAAACAAAATGTCACTAGTGCCTAGTTAAACTGTAAAAATCGAAAAAAAAAGCAGTCGCCTATGAGATCGCTAACACCAGTTAAAGGTTAAACGAAAGGCAAAAGCAAGTTTCGAAATCCTCACCCCCCCCCCCCCCCCCCCCGCCTCAAAAAAGTTGCTAAATATAACAACGATTTTTGTCTTGAACATTGAGATAAAACAAAGAAGCAATGTATGATTTTATAAAGGTTTCACAAGGATAAAATGTTTAAAATGGGATATTCCATTGTGTCTAAATAAATATAATAAAAGTTAACGAAATACCATTTACCATAATTTATGTGTGCAAGATTGTGCAATCAGTAACAAGTTAAACGCAACAGAACGTTTCTATTTTGTAATAGCAAAACGTGCATACAATCATTTAATATATTCTTTCTAAGCAACCATTTTTTTTTTTTTTTTGTAATATAAAGTTGCCTATTTGCACAGTGTACCCATTTGGCACACTTTTTATTTTTCATAAATTTCGAACAACAATTCGCATGGGAATTTTTTTTAACTACTTTTCCTGTTATACATGCAGTTAAGCACATAAATTTGTTCGTGAAAAAACTAAAAATCATGCAGTATAGGATTAAGTATTTTGCCGTAAATAGACTTAGAATAGTTTTAGATATTTAACCCTTAACTAGTATTGTGGTGCCATTTCGTCCCCACGTATGTTTCTACTCGTTTAATTCATTCATCAATCAGTACGATTCAGTTAAAAACAATAATGTACCCAGTGTGTCCCTGACCTAAAATAATCCCCTCTGGACTCAAAACACTTTTTACAACGACTGTTAATAGTCATGAAAACACTTCTGGAAGTCCGCCTTTGGAATGTGCGTCAAATAGTCGGTCGCAATTTGAACTTGGGGAACAGGAAATAGTCAGAGAGGAATAAATCTGGAGAGTGAGGAGGATGTTGACCTTTTAGAAGCCAGGAACTCCCATACATTGATCGAAATGTGTGCTGGTGCATTGTTCTACAAGAACGACCAACTTGCTGTCGATACCAAGGACAAACTCTGCGTACTCGGGCCATGAAACATTTCAACACTTCCAAATAGCAACGTCCAGTAACAGTAGTCATTTCAATTTCATGTTCGTTCGTTGCTCGACCTTCGCGAGCTCCGACATGATCAAGTTGGACTGTTACAACAAATCGGATGCACTTAGCATCACACAACAGATAGCATCGTGAAATTGTATTTGTACCGCTTTACAAGACGAAGCTTGTCGACGAAGCGATGTCGTGCTTTCGATTTCGCTTGCGGTCACGCAGAGCCATCTATTGGCCAGTAATTTAACCAGTCCGGGAAATTTTGGGACGGACTGTGTATATAAGTGATATACTTATTGATTTATTCAATAGACGAATACAGTCGGGTAAAAATACCATTGTTTTTATTAAAATATATTCTATTTGTTTTTGCTTTTTTATAAGCTTATAACACTAGCTGAAGTCGAAATGACACCAGGGCGCCAGATACGCACAAATGTGAATTTCAGAGAATTCAAGAAAAATTTTATGTTTTACGAACGAATACACAAATTCTCCTTTTAATAAATGTCCCCCTTAAATCTCTATTTGTATTTATTGATATCGATCCGGATGATTTTAAATTTTATGTTTTACGAACGAATACGCAAATTCTCCTTTTAATAAATTCCCCCTTAAATCTTTATTTTTATTTCTTGATATCGATCCGTATGATTGAAGTTCGGGAAATTAGAGTTTTGGTATATTAATTGATTTTCCCAAAATTTTGGAATAAAGTAACAAATATACGCTCTAAAATAGTAGAAAATGTATTAAAGCATGTCTGTCTAAAATAAGGAAATGTGCGTTTCAAGTATCGCATATTTATTGCTGATAATATTTTAACAGCTGTCATGTCGTGGTGCAGAGCTCACGTTCTGTCAGTATAGTCACGAATTCTGCCGCCAGACGTGCTATTTTATTTTAATTTTTATTTGGTTATTTATCACTTAACTAATTTGTACTAATAAAAGTAGTGTTTCATCATGATTTATCTATAATAATAAAGACAGAAGTTTGTCTGTGTTCTGAAGAGACCTGTGCGCGTACAGCTACGTGATTTCACAGGAAGGTCTGTAGTTTAGCTCTGCACCTGGAAGCCAGTTTTTGAATTTCTGAATTAATATTTTTAAAATAAATTTTTTATGCGATTTTTAGCTCATTAAAAATATATTTTCTTCTCGAAATGGCGCGCGGAGGCCGTTCGGAAACATTCCGCTGATACGCAAGCAAGGAAGAAGCGCGAAGATACAATAGCTCCCTTTTTTGCGTATTTCGAAGCGCGCATCGGCTTAACTATTCGAAATGCGAAAAAAAATACCCACTTAAATTGAGTACTTTAACCTTTCTAATGGCTTAATCCAGCCATACTCAACCTTTTTTCCGCACGGGCCGCAAACATAAGTTTGCTTCATTAGGCGGGCCGCTGCACACAATACTTATGTAATAATGTAAAAAAAAAATGTAGTTAAAATAGAAACATAACAAAGTAGCATAATTAAGAAGTGTAACAAAATATAATTAGCTTACTATACTATATACTTATTATATACCTTCTACTGGTAACTTAACCCATTCGGGACCATGCGTGCATATATGCACCCTCAAAAGGGCATACAGAATTTCTTTTAGGCACCAGTAAAAATAAAAGTAATATTTGGTTTCTCTAATTAGAGCATTTTTGTGATAGTTTAAGTAAAGGTAGTTTTTTTTTTAAAAAGTGGTGCCAACCGAATAAAATTTGTGTAAAAGCTGCCGGTCCCGAAGGGTATAGATCACAAAAAAGAAAAGTCAGATTTTATTTAATAAATCCGATTTTGCTCAGTACAAAAGCTTCATATCTTTTTAAAATGAAAAAATGAAATTTGCAGTTGAAATGAAATTATTTGAATGGATTAATATTTGATTAGTGGTGCAGATTAAAACATATATACATCCCTGTCATGCAAATAGGACTATGTAAGAAGGCTTTCACTAAACAAATGACGTACTTTTAAATTAGAAATGACTGGGAAGATTTTGTTATATAAAACAAAGATGAAGATCTTAAATACCTTTCTTCTCTTTTATAAATGTGGACTGATGATTGCGCAAATAAAAGGTCGCCGGGTCACAGGTTGAGTATGGCTGGCTTAATCTGTTTAAAAACTATGAGTATTAACCCATTCAAAAAATTACTTTAGAAACTTCGAATTCGTTTCCTCCCCCTTCCCCCGTTTTTCGAAGCCCGCATTGGACTCTAGGTTCTCTAGGAAGACACTTGCAAGCTAATGTTAAACCAATGGCAGCGTTCTTTTCAAATTTCTCGTTTTCATTTCAATATTTTTAAATATTTTTTTAGCATAGGATAGCTGAAGTTGATCTCTAACAGGGTACTTTTTTACTTTTTCGATTTTTATTGCAGTTTTTTTATGAGGATACTTTTACTTTTGGAACAGGTTCCAAAAAAGAAAGCAAATCGAATGAAATTTGTCTGGAAACTACAGCTCAATTTGGTGATTTTTTATGCCTTTTTAAATAATTTTCAAGAAGGAATAGTTTTAAAAATCTATCTCAATAATGAGTATTTGTTTGCTACAGTAATGTAAAGTTTATGTAAATAATGTAAAGATGGCACGGTTACCATAATGGCAATTGATTTCCTAGATCACATTAAAAAGATAATAATAATAATAATAAAACCAGATTAACCATAAGATGCCGTACTTTTGCAATAAACTAAGCTCTGTCAATAAAAAGACAGATTTTCATTTTAAGTTGAACATAAAATTAATATTAAGTTGGTCAAAATTTTACTTTCTTTATTTCTGAGTATTTTTTAATGATTTTTTTTCTAAAATGTGTCTTTCTATAAAGATTAATTTTCAAAGAAAAAATGTTTTAAAAATTTTGAAATTAAAAAAAAATAATAATAAATTTTTTTTTAAATTTTAATCTTATTTAATTTTTGATATAACTCATGAACCACTTGCCTGATTTCATTGAGAAAAGGTTTCTTGCTAATTTGTCTTCAGGATTTATAAAAATATTACTTGCAGAATTTATATTAAAGTTAAAAAAAAAAAAAAGAGGCTTTTAATTTTGAGGAAAATAATTTCAAAATTTTCATACTAAATGAAAAATTCTGAAGACAATTTATTATAAACATAACATAAAAACTCTGTAAAAAATTTCGTATACATATATTGCAAGAAAGTTTAGATATATTCTTTTAAACACGGCAAATTATCAGAAAATCTATTCTGAGATAAATGGACAAAGTTTTAGTTACAGGCGGGGAAAGTCTGATTGTACAATACAAAAATTGTAATATCTGCTGGTGTTTACAAGTTTTTAAAATAGCAGAAATTCGCGGTTTGCTTTATTTAACATTGTAGTATTTTTATTAGCGAAAAAACAAAATATGCATTTCTTTTTTTAAGGATTTTGACCCTTCCGGACCCTTTTAATTTAAATCGGTTAAAAGATACGTTGAATAGAATATCCTTATCAGAATATACTCGAAATTGTATTTAAATTTAATTTCTTGTAACCCATCTATATATACAGCGTGTCCACGTATAACTTGACCGACCTTTATTTTCGCAACCGTTGGTCCTAGACGCATACTTCCAATTACAAAAATGGTTTAAATAAGGTAAAGAATTACTTTTAACGTGATTTGGGTCAAGAAAAACATTTATTAAAAAAATACGAAAGTTAAATTTTTATACGGTCCCCCGGTCCTATAAGTGATATTCAGTAAAAATTTATTGTGACACTAACAAGTACGACAAAGAAAGTCCCATTCATCTAATATTAAAATTGACCGAGTTCTGAAACTTTGAAATGCATGACTTATCCCACTTTTTTGCATCTAAAAAGATACGATTTCGGCCATGCTTTCAGGGGTCGTATATAAAGTACTTAAACTTATTTCAAGGTATCTGCGCTTTGAAATAAATCGTACAACTATTACGATTGAGTTAATTTTTATTAGTTAAGTTTCAGATTAATTAAAATAATTGTATTTTAACATATGTTTTATTTTGAAAGGATTTGAGGCTATGATTTCTTTTAACAAAAATTATGTTATTTTCATAAGGTTTTATTTAACTTGCAACAATCGTCTTTCCAGTTTAAAATTTGTACTCGAAGTTTAACTCAATTTCAAATGTCCGATCGAAGTTAAATTTTACATACTGACTTAAATCCGATGGCAATGTAATATTATTATGATTTTCGACGCTTACTATCTTATACATACTTATATTAGAGGATAACACAAAAAAAAATCGGATAGATTATCATCAACAAGTTTAAGAAAGAGTTTTAGATTAGATAAGATAAACCTGCGATGGTTGTGTTTTTTTAAATTTTAAAATTACGTTTTATGTATTTTTTAACGCTGAATAAAAAAAAAATACCTTCACTTTTAACCATCATATCAAGATTTTTCGCAAATCGTAAATTTCAAGGTTAAAAAACAGCGAAATATCTGATATTATAAAATAGATGTAAGACTTTTTTTCAGTTTAATTTTTTTTAATTCAATAGTTTATTCAAATTTTTGGCTTATACTGGGTTTCTTTAAGCTAAACAGCTCAGGTGTCGGATGAGGTTGGGAGGGGAGGGGGGAACAATTTTAACTTTGAGTTTTTTAACTTTGAAATTTGCGATTTGAGAAAAATCCTAACGTAATGGTTTAAAATGAAGGTCATTTTCGGATTCAGCACTAAAAAATCCATAAGAATCAATTTTCAAAAGATAAAAAACATGGCACAACCCAAAATTTGAAAGACAGTGTAATCTAACAGCATTTTAAAATCTGTATCATTTTGTAAAGAATTGAGGCTGTTGTTTTTCATCCTTTTATTTAACAAAAATTCTGTTATTTTTATCCTCTTATATGTACAGTACAAATTGTATATTTTGCATTAATATGTCAGAATGATTATAGATTTCACAAGTATATTAGATTGCAATGTTAATTTGTCTCTCAACTATTTTTTTGATATATCTGACGATTATTTATATTTCTACTACATTTGTGAATGACCCCTATTTCGCAGCAAAAAATATATTCCAACTTTAAACAGCTATTATTCGGTCAATTTTAATGTTAGATGAATGGGACTTTTTTTGTCGTACTTGTTAGTGTCACAGTAAATTTTTACTAAATATCACATATAGGACCGGGGGACCGTATAAAAATTTAACTTTCGTATTTTTTAAATAAATGTTTTTCTTGACCCAAATCACATTAAAAGTAATTCTTTACCTTATTTAAACCATTTTTGAAATTGGAAGTATGCATCTAGGACCAACGGTTGCGAAAATAAAGGTCGGTCAGGTTATACGTGGACACGCTGTATAAAACGCTAATGTACGTGGCAGCGAAAAAGCGGTTATTTCTCTTTTGTCGATGGCAACAAGGATTCACATAATTGATCACTGTTGCATTGACATTGTTACGTAATATTTCACATTTTTAAAACATGCGATACTATCAAAAATTATATTATTTGATTACGTAGAGGAAAAGGTGTAAAAACGGACGCAGGTGTAAATATGGGCACCCCACCCTAAGTGGCTATGGGAGGTGCTGAAGACTAGCGACCAGGATTGTAGATGACGTATTTGTTGATATGAGATAGCAGAGAGCAGTTGGAACCATTCATTCAAGTAATGTGGGTGCAGCGTGAGTTATTGTGTGAAATGGCGTTTATTCTGGACTGCAAACTTTTGACAGCTATCTGAAATCGTTTTCTTTTCATGCTATTATGGTGAGTTTAAAATAATTTCACAGTGATATCCGGAAAGCGGAGATCTTAAGCTACTTTTAGAAGCACACCTTTAGTCACGCACGCCTTTAGTTTACATGTGAAAGCGGCCATCTTTCTTAGGTGGGGTTGGTGTAAATATGCGCTCTCATTTAAAGGCGGCCCCAAATTACACCACAATTTCTCTTAAACAACATAAATTATTTCAATATTTGTTTTACGTGAAAACAGCAATTACCCACATTATACATATTACCAAATGTATTATAAAATAAACCTAACAAATGCTTTGAAATAAAAGAACTTTAAAATTACCTTAGATGTAGATAATAATAAATTCATAGGTAATTATAAGGACATTTTATTATGTATAAATTCTCAAAGCATTTGTTAGAGTACCGTCGGTAGCATAATTAATTTTCTATCTTTGTTAATTCTTATACCAGTCTTCTATATTTTAATTTACATTTTCATCTTTTGATAATGGTAAAAAAGATTGGTTCAGCTTACCTGAAATTTTCCTTTTTGCGCAGAGAATAATCCACAGTAATCCAAATATTTATTCCTTTGAATATTCATCGTGTCACTGTATTTGAATAAGAAATAATAGTGGGAGTAATGCATTTGCGTGAAGTAAATATATCCATTTTTCGTTTGAATATAATATTATTATTGAAAATTCTTGGCTTTATATACACATTTAAATCGCGATTGGAGGCTGCTTAAAAGTGCTCCAATTTTACATTATATTTGGGATATTTACAAGGGCGTCTTAACTGTTCGGTAACATTTTAGATTCTGAGGGATTGTTATTGAGTTCAACGCGCGGGGCATCACGTTGTAGGTTGAAGGAGAGAGTCTGGAAATTTTCTCAGCTGATTAGTTTCGACAGTCTCTGGTTTTATTCACTATGGTTTGCAGCTGTGGTTATCGCTTGAAGTACTTACAGTTAATTGGGGTCTGGTTTTTAACATGTTCCAAGTGTTCTTTCGATCGTTCACAACACGTGGAGATTATTAACGGCATAAAAAGGTTTCTCCGTCACTCCCCCGTAATCTCCTGTGTGGGGAATGGTTGAAGGTTCAGTTTCTTACGGTGTTTTTCGTACACAGGTTTGGGAGTGGGTTTGGTGAGGGTGCCGGCTGCCATTTCTTCAGTGGGGCAGTATTGTAAATCAATTTTTCCGTCTTCTTTCATCAGTTTGATGTTGTGGAAACGTATGTCGATGTGTTTGGATCGCTTAGTATCTTTATCATTTTCAGTCATTTTTATACAGGACATATTATCCTCAAATATCGTGATTGGTAGTTTTTGTGGAATGTTGAGATCGTTAAGCAAGTTTGTTATCCAACTTAATTCTTGTGCTGCGTTGCTAGCTGAAACGTATTCAGCTTCGGCTGACGAAAGTGCAATGCAATTTTGCCTTTTTGTGATCCAGTAAATCGGTGATTTTCCTAGCATGAATAGATTTCCTGACGTTGATTTACGTGTCTTCAAGTCACCAGCCCAGTGTGCATCGGCGTATGCTGTTAGGATGGGCTTGCTGTTTGCGTTAAGAGTTAAATTCAAATTTTCTGTAGTTTTAAGGTATGAAATTATTCTTTTCACTGCTGACCAGTCCTTTTGGCGTGGTGTTTCGTTTCTACGACATAATATGTTGACTGCTGCAGATATGTCAGGACGCGTGATTGTTGATATGTAAAGTAATGTGCCTGTGGCTTGTCGATATTTCGTGTTATTAGGTAAAAGATTATCATCGTCCTCAAGTCTGTTGAATCCAGCAATCATGGGTGTGTAATGAGGTTTCATGTCGTTTAAATTCAGTTTTTTCACTAGTTCGTGTATTTTATTGTTTTGATTTAGGTAATATGTATCGTTGATTTTATTAATGTTTATGCCTAGGTAATTATTCACTTCTCCTAAGTTTTTCAGTTCATATTCTTTCTTAAGTTGGTTTATTGCTTCTTCGATATCACTGTCCTTTCCTGCTATCAGGATATCATCTACGTAAATGATGATATATATCGGATTTTCTTGATTTGGTTTAAAGTACAGACATGGATCATTTTTGCTCTGTGTGGAAATTATTGTTTGTTAGTGTTTCCGATATTTTGGTGTACCAGGCCTTTGCGGCTTGCTTAAGACCGTAGATGGCTTTTTGAAGTTTACAAACTTTTCTTTCATCGCCGGGATTAATATACCCGTCTGGTTGACTCATATAAACAGTTTCGGTTAATTCACCATGCAGGAATGCTGTGGTGATGTCAAGATGTTTCACGTTCACATTTTTGTGCAATGCGGAGATGAGAAATGCACATATTGTAGCGTGCGAAACTACAGGTGCGAAGGTTTGATCATAGTCAATCCCGAATCTTTGACTATATCCTTGTGCTACTAAACGCGCTTTATAGCTTTGAACATTTACTAAATTGTCCTTTTTTAGTTTAAAAGTCCATTTGGAACCGATAATTTTTGTTCCGGGTGGTGGATCTGTTAAAGTCCAAGTGTTATTTCTTCTTAGGCATTGGATTTCATTTTGTGTTGCTTTTATCCAGTTTTGTTTATCATTAATATTTTCCATTTTTTCAATATCTTCCCAATTTTCGGGAATGTTTTCAGATGAACTATTTATGAGACAAACATATCTGTCAGGAGGAACGCCTCTATTTGTCCTATTAGACCTTCTTGGTTCAATTGGTTGCTGTTTGGGCTCGGATGGTGTCACCTCACTGTCAAGTTTTATTTCTAAGTGATTTTCATGTTTATCCGGTAATTGTGTATTGTCATCTGATGTTTTTGTGGTGTTTTGTATCTCCTCAATGTTATCTGAGTGTACATTTTCATTTTCAAGAAATTTCACCGTTCTCGCTATTATAATTTGTTTCCTTTGTGTGTGAATTCTATAACCAGTCGATCGTGTGTCATAATCTACGAACGTTCCGGTTTGAGCCCTGTTATCAAGTTTTCCTCTATTTACTTTATCGACGTAAAATAGCGCTTTACAACCGAATGTTCTTAAGTGTTTTAAATTCGGTTTAACTCCTTTCCATAATTCGTAAGGTGTTCTGTTGTTATTTGCTTTGGTTGGGAGTCGGTTTTGTAAGTATGTTGCGGTGTTTATGTCTTCACCCCAAAAATGTTTGCTTAATTTTGCTTGTGATAGCATACTTCTAGTCATATCTAATAAACTTTTATTTTTTCTCTCCGTAACTCCATTCTGGCTCGGATTATGCGGGACAGTCAATTGGTGTAAAATTCCGTTCTGTTTTAAGTATTCATCTATCTCTTGATTTACATATTCACGACCGTTATCCGATCTAATTTCCTTAGGTTTTTTACCAAACTGATTGTATATCATCGTTATATACTCTTTTATCTTTTCAGCAACTTCGCTCTTTTTAGATAATAAATATATCGTAGTATATCGGGAATAATCATCAATAAGAGTCATAAAATAAATTTTTCCGCCTAAAGTCGGTGTATCTAAAGGACCACATTACGTCACTGTTGGATCAAATCCACAATATTAGTTGCTCGGTTTGTTGCTGATTTGGGATACGGCATGTTAGTTAATTTAGTTTCGACACAAGTTACGTATGTTTTATTTTGATGTTTACAATTTCCTATCTTTATTCCGTCCGCAAGTTGATTTGTTATTATTGATTTAATCGCGTCACAATCTCTGTGACCGAGTCTGCGATGCCAGAGATCTATGCATTGTTTGCTGTCAGAGTTATACGTTATGTTTGCATAATTTTGTGGTTCTTCCACATCGTCTATTTCCTCAATAATGTATAAATTTTTCTTATTTTTCGCCCTGATATATATTTCTTCATCAAAGATCAAATCACATTTATTATCGTCGAAGATTAGTTTACACCCGTTTTTAGCGGCTTTACTAACCGAAATTAGGTTTGACTCTAAGTCTGGGACATAAAACACTTCGCGTAATTTCGTTAGTTTTTCTTTTCCTTCGGTGGTTAATGTTTTTATAAAAACTTCTCCTGAACTTAACGCTGTCAGTTTATTACCATTCGCGATCGTTACTGAAGTTTTATTATAATCAATAAATTTACTAAATAGGCTTTTATCGTTACAAATGTGCGAAGTAGATCCTGAATCGAGAATCCAGTTATTTTTGCCTACTTTTTCGGTGATTAATGCTTTATTTCGCGTCTGATCATTTGCGTATTTTCTTTCGTTTGGAATTTTATTTTCCCTATGAGTTTCGATCTTTTCATAACATAATGAAGATGAGAAATTCTTTTTATTTTTGAATTGATTGTTACGAGGATTTCCGGATTGTACCGTGTTTTTAGTCTTGTAGTGCCAGCATTCGTAAGTGGAATGATTTTTCATTTTACAGTTGTTGCAATATTTTTGTTCTCTTCTATTTTCAGTGTGTGTATATCTCCTATTTGTTTTAAATGCTCTCTCATTGTTGTTATATCCGCTATGTGATTGTTCTGACATTTCATGTCTACGATTATATTCATCCGTTAATTTGTTTTTGATAAAATCAGGGGTGAGCTCATTTTCCGGTCTCGCCTCCAACGCAGTTATCATTGTAACTGGGGGGAAGAGAACACAGAAATAGCGCGGAAATATGTGAATCGCTAATATTTTCTCCAATGGCATTAAGTTTATCTATAATTTGCAAGATATTAGTGATATGCGTGATCATGTTTCCACCCTCCGCTAATTTAGTACTGTATAATTTTCGTAACAGGTAAAGCTTACTAGATAAATTGCTTCTCTCATGTATATTTTTCAGAGCTTCACACGTTAATTTGGCAGTATCTAAGTTTTTTACATATACGATTTGAGAATCATCGATGCTTAAGTTTATTAGAGCTCTAGTCTTGCGGTCTTTTTTGTGCCATGCGGGGTCGGGTGGAGCCGGTGGATCTTGTACTATAATATCATCGAGTTCCTCTTTAATCAGGAACATCTGCATCTTGATCTTCCATGTACTATAATTTGTAGAATTGAGTTTTTCAATAAATTGAGTATTTTCTTTTATCGCATTCATTATTTCTTTTTTAGTGTTCTTTTATTTATTATTATATTTTTAGAAATTGGTTAAATTATCGTTTTTAATACTGGGATATTCTTTACTCAGTCTTTCATAATCTTTGTTAGAGTACCGTTTGGTAGCATAATTAATTTTCTATCTTTGTTAATTCTTATATCAGTCTTCTATATTTTAATTTACATTTTCATCTTTTGATAATGGTAAAAGAGGTTGGTTCAGCTTACCTGAAATTTTCCTTTTTGCGCAGAGAATAATCCACAGTAATCCAAATATTTATTCCTTTGAATATTCATCGTATCACTGTATTTGAATAAGAAATAATAGTGGGAGTAATGCATTTGCGTGAAGTAAGTATATCCATTTTTCGTTTGAATATAATATTATTATTGAAAATTCTTGGCTTTATATACACATTTAAATCGCGATTGGAGGCTGCTTAAAAGTGCTCCAATTTTACATTATATTTGGGATATTTACAAGGGCGTCTTAACTGTTCGGTAACATTTTAGATTCTGAGGGATTGTTATTGAGTTCAACGCGCGGGGCATCACGTTGTAGGTTGAAGGAGAGAGTCTGGAAAATTTCTCAGCTGATTAGTTTCGACAGTCTCTGGTTTTATTCACTATGGTTTGCAGCTGCAGTTATCGCTTGAAGTACTTACAGTTAATTGGGGTCTGGTTTTTAACATGTTCTAAGTGTTCTTTCGATCGTTCATAACACGTGGAGATTATTAACGGCATAAAAAGGTTTCTCCGTCACATTCGTTAGTTTTATTATATAATATATCTGGTAATATGCGTAATCTAACATAATGGTGTAATGCCAAGGGGCAGGGTGAGAAGACCAAAGACCTTCCGGACACATCAGATTACTCTGGCGAGTCTTAGCCCTCCCCTTGTAGACAGCGATGATGGAGATAAGCCAGACTCGAGCGATGCAACTTGCATCTTTTGTGATGGAAAATTCTCTGAAGACACTCACGGAGAAATGCATGGAACTAGAAATGATTTCTGGAAGGAAAACCCCTATCTCTCAACACAAACGAGTTTCTGGCGACAGCTGCCACAGATTTTTGACTACCTCCAGGGATTTTGACTACCTCGCAGGCGGGGCGAGCAGGCGAGGCAATAGCCTGGCGTGATTATCGCTGTTTGGCTTTTTTTTTCTCTCTCGATACTTCTGTTTTTGTTATTGTTTTGCATGGAAGTTTGTTTTGATGACGCAAGAATCAGTATGGTGTCTGAGTTCATTGATAGCGCATTTCGAATATCTGGTCGGTGGATTAAAGTATTTTAATGTTTTCTAGCGATTGATTTTAAACATTTTTTTTAACTTATATTACATTTTATACTGAGAATTATAATTTTTAAAAAATAATATTAAAGAGATGAAGAATTCTTAATAATAATAATTTAATTTAATCAATCTATTTATTTATTATTGTATTAAAGTGATGCATTTATTTTAATTTTAGCGATAAGTTTATCTTTTTGTAATTTGATTAAATATATATTTTAAAATACTGAATTCTATAGAATTACAGCTATAAAATTTTTGAGACAGTAGAAAGTTTTAGAAATGATACTAAAGAAATCAAAATTCACAACAAAAATATCTCATTTCCTGTTCCAATTTTTAAGAGTGAAAATTTTTTAAACTACAAATAGAAATTTTAAGTATAAACATGAACTAGGGTTGAAACTACCCCCCCCCCCCCCCCCCGTAGTTTCAAAATAGCAAAATATTTTTGATCAATTGCTTTTATGGGCTCCTTTTATGAAGCCTTGAAAATTGTGTGTCAACGATTTTTATTAGATGATTTAAAACAGTGATTCAATCATACAAGGCAATCATCTTAGGCAATTAGCAGTGATTTTTAATTAAAACAGTGATTAAATCATGGCTGATTTATAGCATAAATTTTCTAAATGTTTAAACTGACCAAAAAAAAAAAGGTATTAATATAAGATGAACAGAATTTGAAAAGTTTCTAAAAAATATTTAATATTTTTTGTATTATATTCTTTAAGTGTAGACCTAAGCAATTTGATTTTTTAAGTACAAATGCAAAACAAACTGCAAATGATATTTGTTTGATTATTTGTGCTATTAATGAAATAAGCAGTTTTTATTAATTATGCAATTACTTACAGTTCCCTATAGGCCTTTTTTAAGGGCGCAACATCCTGCCGTTTTGAAAAGTTCACCCTCCCCCCCCCCTTTTTTTTTAAATAACGAATACATTTTTACTTCCAGTTGTCAGTTTGCATGATGATTTATTTTGAACAAATCAAATGTTATTTTTACACATGGGGCATTGTGATAAAGAATGTAAAAAAAAAAAAAAAAAGAAAAGAAAAAAGTGCAAAATGAACGAGAAGTAAGAAACAATGCAATAACAGCAAAATATCATAGAACTAAATATATGTTATTGCTTCTACTTTTTCACCTTCTCCAAATGCTTGGAACTTCGGCAGATTTTAAAAGCGCAGTACATTATAGATGTTGTTTCGATTTCGATGATGTTTTCTAGGATATATATTATATACTAGATGATTAATAATACGATTAGACTCACGAAATAGATATAAAAATAAGTACGAAATGTAAATAACAGACGCAAGTCGAACTCGTTTGTTTGTTCTTCCATGGTTAAATGTGTTATGTGGCAAATGTGGGCGCACTTAGATTGTGCCGGGGCTGAAAGAGCCAGTTATGTTTGCGATTTCTGTAAATATTTTTTTTTCTGTAATTAATAAATTCTCTACAATTTTGTATTGTTTTAGCCTGTTTTAAAACATTTTAAACTATTTTTTGTGACATATTTGGAGAGGGCACATATTTGCACCTGCACCCCATTTTTTCTGGTGCTATTTTATAAGCTTTTTGTAAATCTTCGTTTTCGAATTGAAATAATTGATATTAAACATTGTTTTGCCTCGTATCATTTAGTAAACTTGTTATAGTTGTGAATGAAGGTAAAAAAAAAACTGGAATTTTTCAAAAGGAAAGTCACAAGATAAAAACAAAAACAGGTGCCCATATTTACACCTTTTCCTCTAACAATGTTTTATTGTTTGTGTGTTCAATTTTGAGTGTTAAGAGAAAAATGACACATGTTTTAATAAATTTCAGCAGAAACAGAGACAAAAATGACGTCATTTTTTCGCAATCATAGTAGGCTATTCGATGTGTGAATGTAGTGTAAGTGACATATAGCTGGAAAATGCTACAATTACTGGCCACCGGCAATTTTAAAAATAATTCTTCCACGTATTTAATTGTAGATATATATGGTAAAATAAATCAAATTTTCCTTTACTGAAATACTAGTAGCCAAAATCGTATGCCGTTGGAAGATTTGTGACTAACACTACATTTTTACGCGTAAAAATAGCCAGTAAAGTGGTTTAGTTAATGAAAACACTTTAAAAATCTACTAAAAAAATTATGAAACACGCATTTCAGTGATTTCAGATAATAATAATCATAATTATAATAGTAATAATAAAAAAGATTTCTTTATAATCGTGTCTACAGCAAATTTGTAAATTTTAGCAAGCGTAATTTTTTCTCAAAATTAAATTGAATGTTGTAACTATTGTTGTCACTCTTATAAAGATTGAAACTACATTATTGCCAGCATCGCTCATGTTTGTCGACAACCTTGGCTATGGACCCGATTATATGAATGATTGGAAGAATAAAACAACTGTTGCTGATTTTTCATTAGATATTTTGTGCAACACATTTTTCCAAGTGAATTTTTATTTCATATTTTTGAATTCCACGTTTTATAAATCGTTTTTTGCGTTTTAGCGATCGGATTTCAACCTTTATACAAAATGCAGTACATTTCCTCCTCTTCTCAAAAATACTATTTTGGAAGTAGAGATTCAGTATGTAAATACTGGTCGCCATCTCTATATAATAAAACACAGTGTAACCATGCCGCTTCTGACCATTCGGGTTTGCGAATCGACCGTAGCTAAACGCCATGTTAGGATTAATCAAAAACATATGCTAACACATGACAGCTAAATGATAATTTCTTCTACTTGAAATCATGTCTGTTCAGCATATTTTCGTATAAAACATGTATATCATATCCAGTTATAATGTTTTAAGTTTTAAATTAACTAGTCGTTTGGGGCCACCGTAATACTTACCCATCATGTATATGTATAATGTAAAATATTAAAATAAAAATGTGTAAACTACTTATAAAATGCATTGCAATTCAAATAAAATCGTGGCTTGATGACGTCATAAAAAGGCTCGATTACTGAATTGCTTGAAAGAGGTTTTTCCTTATAACTCCAAAAATAATACTCCTATTAACTAGCGATTTATTGCATCTGATTAAGCGTCAAATTTCCAATTAAAATATATATTTGAAGTGAAATTTGGATGAAATACAGGGTCATAAGAAATCGAAGAGTGTGGAAAATAGGATTACAAATATCTCGGCAACTCATTATCCGATCGACTTCATGTTTTATGCAAAATTTATGTTTTTTTATTGTCTTTTATATTTGCTCCTTAAAATAAACAATTTCGAAAATTTTTATATACCTTTCATCAGAACGAATATTTCGAGAGTCCGAAAAAAAATGTTCCGGTTAATCGAGGTTATTGAAATGAAATAGGCTTCTTTCCATTATTACATACTAAGTACATACCAAATTGCAAGTCTCTATCTCAATTTGTTCGGGAGATAGAGCGTTTACAGACACACACACAGACACACAGACACACAGACGGACGGCAAAATTTTTTTTTCTAAAAATATGTTTTTCGGAATCTCCAGTGTCTGAAACGTGTAAATCCGTCGAAATTTTTTTTTCGATTTTCAAAACGATTACAAGACTTACCCTATACTACGTATGATGGGTAAGTAAAAATAACAAATTAAACATCGGATTACCAGATGTAAACAAACGAATACTGTTGCCATTCAGAAACACAAATTCCAAATCTAGAAAAAAAAATGAATGACTCTTTGAACGTTTCATTAAAATATCCGATTATGCTCTTAAAATAGTTGTTATTAACGTCTTTAAATATTTTAAAGGCTTTTTTAAATTTATTTCTGTAAGCACTGTTTTCAGAAATAGCGGTGATAGCTTTCATAGAGAGGCTTTGCGATGATCCACCAGTATTTTACATTTCGTTCTTAAACACTGCTCTGGCGCCATCTATTGGCAATAAATGTAAACGAAGGAACTTTCTGTTGAGTAAAAAAAAAAAAATCCTCATCATTTGTATTTGTAGAAATATTTTGCCATTCTTAAAATGTACTTTTCTACAATACAAACCTTTCAATAACAAAATCTTCATGCTGTTTGTTTGTATGAAGTCTTATGAAAATGAAACGCAGATCAACATTCCGTCATTTTTGACGGGGGTTATATACTAGTATTAAAGATTTATGGGTGTAAAACTCACAAGGCCCAGTTACAGTGACCGCCCTACTTTTTATGCACAGACAACGCCGGGCGGATCTGCTAGTTTTTAGATAAAATTAAAAACGCCGACTCTTCTCATGAAAACAATAAATATATTTTATTTATTTTTATTTTTCGGCGCAAGAGTCTACGCCACTGCTTTCAATCAATTAAAAAAAATCTCCGTTTTCATGATGCTAGTTAAATAATGAATCGTAGGAATCCTGAAAAAGTTGAAAGCATCGGCCAGCGTTGAAGCAAAACAAAAGAAAAAACAAGCAAAGCAAAAGTTAAAGAGGGAATTTTCCAAACCTGTTTCGTTCAACTCAAGGATCTTATTTCAAGTATCACAAAGGATCCTACCACTTAAGGATTTTTTTAATAGTCCCGCTTCGAAATTTCCAGTTGGCGAAGATTTTAAGTGGGAAAGGGTGTTATTACATCAGGAGAAAAATCAAATGACTCCCAAGAAATTCTATTTTTCATGGCAGTGAAAATATGGCAGCGGTAACTCCTATGGCAGCGGTACGTATCATGGGACCAGCGTATCATTACACATTCATCTGGTACCACTTTTTTAAGCTGTTATCTTTCCTTATTGAATTCGAAAATTGCCCTAATTTAAGAGGTAAATATTACTTTTAGAAAAATACGCGGGGACACAATGGCACCATAACACCAGTTAACAGTTAAAGTCTCGGTGAAAGTTATAAGGAAATAATGCTAACGGGGGTCTAATAAACTTCATAAATCCTAATAAACCTTCACTTTAAAAATATGAAACCCTGTTAAATCGTCACTTCGGACTTGCAATTGTCCTTTTTTTCTACATAAGATATAGCTGCAAAATGATAGAATAAATAAAAGATTTTGATAATGAATTAATCTCTTAGCGACGAGCGTCTTTTACACTTCTTTTAATTCTTCCGCACAAGTTTTTAAAAACTGCAATTTAGGCTTAAATTGAAGGATTTCGTGCACCTGATAGGCGACGCTCGTCGCGAAGGGGTTAAATGCGAGCGACAACAAAATCGTTGAAATGAAAATCACAACATCCAAATTTCAATGTAGCTCACTAATGTGCCTGCCTTATGTAGTTTTTAACTTCTTCTGAAGAAACCCAAGAGGATTTCAGAAAGTTAACGAAATTAATAACTTAAATTAAATCAACGAAGCCAAAGAAAAACCAGCATTTTTTTTTTTTTTTTTTACCTTTTTAAGTAATGTTTATTTTATTCTAGATTATTTTTAACACAATTATTCAAATTGGTAAAGAAATTATACGAGTTGAAATTTTCCAACTGGACGAAAAATGTCCGGGCCAGGTTTCGAACCTGAGATCTCTTGACTGAAGCTGCCATGCTCTACCAACTGAGCTATCCCGGTCTGATCTGGATGAATTCTGCCCTCCAGATTCAACCGGTATAGCTCAGTTGGTGGAGCATGGCAGCTTCAGCCAAAAGATTCCATATTCGAAACCTGGCCCGGGCATTTTTCGTCGAGTTGGAAAATTACAACTCGTTTATTTTATTCTCTAAATTCTTATGCAGGATGTCCCAAAAACATTGACCTTGGCTCCTATTCCTTAAATATTGATCATAGACATGCGCTTATAAATTGCAAAGTTACGTAAAAAAAGGTACAGAATTTTACGAAATCTGTTAAAATTTTCAGGGGATTCAATTTGAAGAAATACAAAATTAAAGTTTTTATAAGGCCTCCGTACAAAAAAAATTCCCAAAGAGTCAAATGTGCCCCATACGCTAATAAGGCTATGTACAAAATTTCAGCATTTTATGATAAAAAGTCGCAGAGATATGTTTAAACAAAGTTGGTGAGGGGTTAATCATAACTACATAATCACGATTATTATTTATTTATGCAATCATTGTTTTCTTCCGACCTCTGAAACGCGATCTTCTGACATGATTTTTTCCTTTGCAAACTCATATCCAGGCATTGAAAAGTGGTTTAGTTTAAGTCAGCATTTATGTATTGTTATATCTCAACGACCTTTTACGATAAAATGCTGAAATTTTGTACATGACCTTATTAGTGTATGGAGCACATTTTACTCATCGGAAATTTTTTGTACGGGGGCCGTATAAAAATTTAAATTTTGTATTTATTCAAATTTAATTCCCTGAAGAATTTGATCGATTTCATACAATTCTGTAACCTTTTTTTAAGTAACTTTGTAATTTATAATATATGTGTCTGTGATCCATATTTAAGGAATAAAAGCCGAGGTCAAAGTTTTTGGGACACCCTGTATATTGCAATAATTCTATAACCTTCCATTTAATTGCAGTTGTAAAATAAATATATTGTAATGATGATTTCTAGATGAATTTTCTCATCAAATATATAGCAAAAGAAAAATACCTGTATTATAAACTGATCTAATGTTAAAAAAAAATAACTGACGGCTCGGCCTACAGGCACCGGTAGATTTCGAAGACGAAAACCGTGGGGTGCCTTTTTATTGGGAATTGCGGAAGAAATGACCTTTTTGCCATGATGCGGCATTTGAGACCACCCACTTCGAAATCTACCTGTGTGTGTAGGCGGAGCCGGCAGGGATTTTTTTTGCTGTAAGGGTTTTGCTAAGGGTTGGTCCTATAAAAAACTTGTGAATATAAAAGTTGTAGATAATATTAAGAGGATTTATAATAAATTTAAGCGGATTTGATATCTTGTGAATTGACAAAGTTATGAATCTTTTCTTCTTAAACCCCTCTTTTTTCCCCCTTAAGGCCATTTATAAGGATATCGAAAATTTGTCATACATAATTTTTCGGCCCTTTTCCTAGAAGTAATAATAACTTTAAACGGATTCGCTATACGTATTACAATTCAGAAATTATGTTTTTTTTTTCACAAAAAGTCCCCCATCCCCCTCCCCCCCCTTTTTTCTATTTTGTCCATTAACGAATTTGACCGAGATTTTATGCCCCTTGATTTTATGTATCAATTTGGAAGAGATTTGGGCAGAACTATAGGGAAGTTATCGTGTCATAAAAAAGTGATATAGATAGATAGATAGATAGATAAAGTTTTGAACTTTTGGGTTCTGGTAGTCATGATCGGAGTAGATGTGCAAAAATTTTTCCGAAATTCCAACATAGGGGAGAATGTTATAGGTCTTACGAAATCTACAAATATCATGATCATGTTAGAAAATCAGTTTAACTACAAATAAGGTAATTTTGCTTTTACCTTGCAACTCACTTAATCATCTCGCAAAAATATATATCGAATCCAGGATCTTTTATGGTTTAGATTGTCAATGCTCTACCACCTGAGCTACCTGGGTGACACAATGAACCTTTTAGCGATGACATCAGGTCAGCCATTTCAGATATTATCGGGATATACAAAAGTTTTTTTAGTTTTTCTCTATATGCGCTTCTTCAACAAACACTTTCCGATCTTGTGCAGTCATTTGTTGTCAAAAAATAATAGAAATTTGACGCCCACACATGAAAGCTGAAAGCTTAAGAGATATCACTTAAAATAAAAGTTAGCGAGAAGAAGCTTTCAAAAAACTGTGTTTGTGTTGCTACTGTACCAGAGATTTAGGTATGTATCCGAATCGTATGGCACAAAGAGGTGACGGTTTAAGGAAGTTTCACTGTACAATTCAGACGAAAAAAGTAGAATTTGTAAGATGAAGATACAATATATTTAAAGTTTCAACACCAAGTTTTCAACACTAACCAAAAATTTCAACACCAATTCGGCTAATGGATGCGTGTGCAATACCATAATGCATCTACGTTTGCTAATAATTGTATTTTAATGGGAGGCAAAATCACGTTTCAGTTAACCAGATGTCGGCTAGCGAGTGAGATCCTGAAACGAATTATCTTCCTTAGTCGAGGTATGTATATGTTGTTTCGGGTATGCCGCTAACACGCGCGCCCTGACATTTAATGTAGCTGAGCTAGTGTAGTTCTTAAGCTGCGTTTATAACGCATCCTGAGCAAGTCAGTCTGTGCATCAATCACGTGTCTTCCCATTTTTCTCCAATCCTTTTGTGGTCATCGACAAAAAAGAAATGAGTGTTTTTCCAGCTGTCAATGGCTGCCTCTCTTGACCTCTGAGCTCTAGACATGCTAAGAAAGTTATAAAAGATGAAAGGTAGCGCTTCACTACATAAGAGACACCGCCCACTTAGACCATAGTCTGATCGGTCCTTTATTCGTATACGTCCACTCCAATAGTTTTTCTTTCTTTTTTTGTGCGACGCTACTCTTCTTAAACTGTTCGGCCGTTGGCCAAATAATTCAGCACGGTGATAGCTGCCATGGCCGGCATGGTTGCCGTATAAAAAATCTCGTGTCCTTGAGGAATTACTTACAGATCATAAATTACTGAAATGGCTGAAAATTTTCTGAAGCAGCACTCCCTCCAATTTCAGCCGTCACTGGAATTTACATTACTTAATATTATTTAATTCTTGTTACAGGATACAAGCCTACAAGAAAATGTTCATTTCTGTTATGAAAATCGCTCATCTTATCACAAGGCTTACAAGTTTACATATAAAGTTTCATTGTTATTATGAAACTCACTCATTGCTAAACAAATGACGCTATCTTGACAAAGGAATTATAAAACAGATTACAACAACACACATTTCGACAACGCCGTTTATTAACGTAAATTAATTCACCCAGCTGAATTTGTGAAGGCGCTTTCCTAATGCCGCATTTGGAGAACAAGAAATCAATAAAATATGAGAAAAATATTTCAATTATACTTTAGTTTAATAAATCTAATAAATATAAATAATATTGCACATTATTTACGCTTCATGGTTATAAGTATATTGAAATAAAATATAGTCGTCCAACGATGTATATACTAAGAAGCCAGTCATGACATAACAGGAGGAGAAGCTCCTTGAAGTTCAATGGTAGCAATTATTTGAAAAATACAAAGAAACATACAATATTATTATCCTCTAATATAATAATATTAATATTGAATGATTAGTATTAATAATATTAATATCAGCCAAATACATATAATATTGAAATATGCATACTATATGCCTAGTCAAATCTGAAATCCCATGTACCACGTGCGTTCAAGTTAATTTTTGGAATAAAAAAGCGTGCTGCATACACAAAAAATACGGTATTTTGATTAGAGAGAGAACTTAGGGGATGTTCTCCCGGAAAACTTTAAAAAAAAAATCGATTTTTTTTTTTTTTGCTTTATGTAAACCTTTCAATTGTTTAGAATAGGCCCTCAAAACCGTTTTTCGTTCTACCCAATTTAAGTTGTGACAGCCAGTTTAATGGACCAGTGTCACGGCTAACAAATGGGCTTTTCGAAACTAGTGTTTTTGAATTAGTGTACGCACTCACTCTTAAACCGTTCAAGCTATCGACGTTTCGTTTTTTGCAAATGAAAGTATACTTTTTTAATTGGAGGACAAATCTTCAAAATATTATTAAAAAAAATCAATTTCTTAAACATTTTTTAAATGCAAAATGAGTGTCAAAAATTGACCTCCAACATCAAACAGTCTTTATTTTGTTAAATTTTGATTTGTCTTATCAGTTTCAGATTTGGCCTCCAACTAATAAGGATTTATAGGATTTTTAAACCTTCAAAAAGTTTTCAATCTTTGAAAAAATATATATATTAAAGAGTAATCATTTCTAAACACCTTAAAACAAAATGAATGGCATTTTTAATAGTTGTTAAATATAAAATATTTTTAAAGAGAAAACTTTAAAGTCGTATTTCTCAAAATGTGATTTTGGGCATTGCGCTCAAGGTAGTTAAACACTTTTAAATATTTTTTCATCAAATTTCAGGATATATAGTGTATGGTACACTGTTAAAAATTTGCAGCAAACTGTCCAGTCATTTAACCGTTTTTATAGAAGACGTTTACATAGCCGTATTTTAACTCTATTTTGACCCTATTATTGCCCATATTAAGGTAAGAATAGAGTTAAATTACGGTTATGTAACCGTTTTCTATAAAAACGGTCGAATGACTGGACAGTTTGTTGAAAATTTTTAACAGTGTAGGCTGTATAAAGTAAACCTAAATTTTCATCTTTTTCCGTAAAAAGAAAAAAAAAAAAAATAAATAAATTGGTGTTATTTTGCTCAAATTTTGAAAATTATATAATCAAGATACAGTTTTGTTTCAAAACATAAAAATGCTGTAAATAAACATTTTTTTTCTAGGTTCAATTTGAGCACGAGTCTCTCAAGTATAATTATAGATAGGAAAACTTTTCTTTTACCATACAGACATCCTTTTGTAATCCGCGAGCAGCTTTCTGCTCGATAAGTTAAAAAACCTCTAAACCACTCATTTTTGCTATTATGATCTGAGAAAAATGTGAAATGAAAGAAAAAACATGTATCTATTATCCCTCTATTACTACTTTCAAAAATTGTGTTTTTGTAATGTATACATTTTAAGATAGAAAAGGATAAAAATTGTCATTTTTTTTTACTTTTCGAGATTTTAAAAGTCTTTATGACCTCTTAATATATTTTAAGAATCCGTATGAATTTTTTGTTTCAGTGATTATTAAGGGGCTACTTCACTCACGCGAAAACACCCGCTCGCTAATGTTAATCCTATGGAGGAAAGTTTTTAGAATATCTCGTTTGAATTTCGATATTTTTAAATGACTTTTTGTGCATTGGATAGCTGAGGTCGATCTCTTTGCAGGTTTTTTTTTTACTTTTTTGATTTTGTTTGCAGTTTTTTCATGAGGATACTTTGACTTTCAAAACCGGTTCCGAAAGTAAAAGTATCTTATTAAAAAGAAAAAAAAACTTGTTAACAAAATCTAAAAAATAAAAAAGGATCTGCATAGAGATCGATCTCAGCTATCCAATGCAAAAAAATCATTTAAAAATATTGAAATGCAAACGAGATATTGTAAAAACTTTCTCCCATAGGATTAACACATTAGCGAGCGAATGTTTTCGCTTGAGTCGATTCACCGTGCACGCCGTGCATAGTGAACTTTGGGAGAATTGAGATCGATTCAAATATCAACATTTTGATATCACACTATTCACACACTTAGATACAATAAATTCAATGGCAAAAAAAAAAAAATCCCTGGTTCCTAAAAATATATACAGTCGATATCTCTATAACGAACTTCCATATAACGAATTTTTAGTAGGAACAGTCCCTTTTCGCATGATTTCATTAAAAATAATTTCTATATATAGAGAAAGATCTATCTCACGAATTTTTTCAGAAATTTTTCTTCATTTGTTTTTCAAAAGCACGTGTAATCTATTTTCCTTCATTGATTCCTGCTTTAACTTTAACTCTGCCTTATTTTTTATGTTGTTTATTAAGTTCATTTTCACAAATATTTTGCGAAATTCGTTTATTTATTATTACTGATCTTGAAAATGTAGCCGATTGAGCCTACGAAACTTGTCTATCTGAAAAGTATTTATTTATAAGCCTATGTGTACTGTTATCACTTTAATGATAATGAGTGGTTTTGTTATAGAATTCTGCATTCCTTATTAAAGTGTCAAAATTTTGACGAGGGTGTAACAACCCAAAATTACAGCTTTCTTCGTCTAAAACAAATGTTAGTTTTCATTATACGTGTTTTTACTATATGCTTTCAAATAAAGGATTATTTTCCATTTTAAAACTGTTTAACACCAGAACCGCGCGAAATTGTACTCAAATTTTATAAAAATATTTCCTATCAGAAGTTTTATTTAAAACAATTTCACTTATTTATTTAAATTATTTTATGAAACAAATTCTGGTGCGAATCAACATCTACTCATTTGGCACCCGTCATCGCGGTTCTAGTGTTAAAGAATTAAAAAATACAATATCGAGTTAATATCTCAAAATCTTAATGAAACACCTCAAAAACAATTTTTTTCCAATTTTACACCTGCATTCAATAGGAATTTTGTCGTTATTTCCTATGGAACGAATTTTTCTATAGAACAAATTTTTTGACTGGAACAATGGGTTAGAGACTCGACTGTATAGGCCTGAAAAAGGGCGCTGTATCGAGAGAATCTCCCCTTAATGAGTCTAGTATCCCTTTGCATCAGGTTCTGATTTGTAGGTAAAAAGAAGAGAATTGCTATTGCGAAAGAGTTGTGCTCAAAGAAGTTTCGTGACCGAAGGAATCAGGCGAACACGTAACTCGGGGAAAGTTGAAAATGACCTTGGTCGAAGAATGTTATTAAGTCACTCATCATTTTCAACTTCCAGCCTTTCCAAACCAAATTTCAGGCTCCTACAAACCAGAGCCTACACTAGTCACCCGAATGCTCATGTTAAATGTATGGGAGAAATCTTTACAGCTTTCTCGCTTCTATTTTAATATTTTAAATGATTCTTTTGGCATAGGATAGCTGACATTGATACCTATTGTTGTGCGTTTGTGCTTTTTCGATTTCGGATACACTTTTTTTTTAATATAAAGGTAGTTTCACTTTCCGAACCGGTTCCAAAAGTGAAAGTGTCCACATACAAAACAAGAACAAAAAATCATGCGTCAAGCATAGATTATGAAACACTTTCCAACACATCCAGAAAACTGTAACGAAACTTCACCGTTAAATAAGGTGAAAGAAGATATGTATGTAAACAGTTTAGAAACATATAACACATTGGAAAATACAGTTTTCGAAATTACCTTCCATTACAAAATAAGTAGTCGAATTATTTTGTGCAGCCCTGTATAGGATCTGCAGATTTGGATATATCATACATAGCATGATACAATTTAGTTCAGTTTGAAAATTCACATTTAGCAATTTTAGCCAATCGATGGTCGAAATCTTTTGTACAGCCCTGTATATTATCTAAATACTTTTGTTCACATCACATATGAAGCTAAAATTTAATTCAGGTAAAAAACGCATAAGGCAACTTAAAACTCACTTCTGGCAATTACCAACCCTAAACTTCAATGTATCCTTTTTTTTGCGGAGCCCTGTATATTAATTTATACTAGGGAATCGAATCCGGGCTTCTCGAGTTACAGAACGCAGACGAAAACCATTTTTTCCCCTAAATCTAATAGATTTTTCATATTTTTATTTGTCAAAGTTGCTGCATTTAGTGATTTTTTTTACTGGTTTCTTTGCTTTTCTTGTGCGTGAAGCGCTCATACATGCGGTATCTATCCAGTTTTTTTTTTTTTTTTTTGTACTAAGCGTTCATACATGCGATATAGTGATCGCGACATTAACGAATTTCAAGGGTTTTGTTTATTTTTTTTTGGTATTATTAATACAGGGAGTTCGCTGCATCCAGTGATGCTTCTTTGTTAATTTATTATTCATCATCTTATGCATGCGATATAGTGATCGCGATATTAACAAATTTCATGTATATTCGTTTTTTCCAATTTCGCAATGACCGTTAACATTATTTGTAATACTGATGAAATATGAATTAAAACGTTGTTTCTTACTGCTCATATTAACTTTTTATATGCATTTTTATTAAATTTGTGAAATAATTTTTGTTATATTTTATTCATAAAAATGCATTATCTAAAACAATATCTTCTGTTTATATTATCTGTTAAAATATCCGATGTTTGTTTATGGTGTAAACAAATAATTTTCTTTTAAATTTTTAAATTATTACAAAGCTTCCTTTTCTCCAAAATCGTCTGAACTAATCAAATTGTGTATCCGGTATAACGCTACTCTCATATAAAGGCACCCTATTCTTGTGACGTTTTTATTTCAAAATTCATTAATTTTACTACCTGTAACTATTTAAAAATTTATAATGGCAGCATTCTTGCATTTGTTTATTGGGCGTTTTAAAATTCATGCTTAAAAATTATTTTATAAGCCATAATATATCAGGCAATTAAGATATAGTTTTCAAACAAATTGCATTTGAAAGTAATTTTTTTTCCTCTATAACGGTGTAAAAATTGAAAATGTGCTATGTTTAGAAATTAAATAAATTGCAATAGCAAAAATAACAAAACCGAAATTTCATCGTCAGCTGTTGCCATTCGCAAAATGACGTATGCGTTACGCACGGACACGTTTGGCCTTTATAATATAGATATATTCCACAAACTTCTATTAGTCTACTAATTATAGTTCAGCAGGAAAATGCGTAAACACAATTAAAAACTACCCTTAAGCAATTTACTCCCATAGTCTGTAATACTTACAAATTCCCTTGTGTAGCCCTGTATAGGATCAACCGAGTTTATAAACACACACGTAATATGAAAAAAATAGTTAAACTTAAAAACGCAAATCAAACCAAAGTTGAAAACGCACTTATCACACATAAACTGTAAATATCGCACCAATATCTTTTGCATGTCCCTGTAAATAAACGCAACGCACACAAAAGAGCAATTTATAGTGCACCTCATTAATGCATATAATTTTCATTATGTTTGAAATAGTGAAGTATCACTAAATTAACACTCCAAACGATTTTTCCCCATAGAATGATGTGTAACAGAATTCTTTTGTTTGACCCTGTAAATGAATAATAGATGCTTTTCACCCCCATATTCTACAAAAAGCATATTTTAATGCGCTTCATAATTATATATAAATTTCATTGTGTTTTAAATGACGTAGCGTCATCAAAATGCACTTAAAACGATTATTTCTCATTGACTGGTAATGTATAACGGAATATTTTTGACTGTCCCTGTAAAAAAAACTATAAGTGCTACACCCTTCAGTTGAAATAGGGAACATGCTGTAGTAAACGACAATAACATACAAAACTTTCAGGGCAATCTGAGCATATTTACGGGAGTTAGAGCAGTTAGGCGGGGGGATAAACAATTTGGAAAACGTATGACAAATATAAACACCTGAATTCAGCAATTACAACCAATAGTCGGAAAAATATAAGAATTATTTCGTGCAGCCCTGTATAAGATCTGCAGATTTGTATATATACTACATAGTATGCAAAAACTTAGTTCAGTTGAAAACGCATGGTACAGTTAAGAATTCCTATTCAGCAAATTCTGTCAATGAAACGAAATGTATTCGATATCTTTTGTGCTGCCCTGTATAGGATCTATAGCATTTTATACACACCAAGTAATATATAAAAAAATGAGTTAAATTTAAAAACGCGTAACACTTTCAGTAATTATTGTACATAGTACTGTAACCAAACTATTTTGTGCGTCCCTGTCAATGAACGATAATTGCTATGCCCACGCTATTCTATAGTACGCCTCTTTTAGTGCACCTCTGTGTTTATATATATATATATATATATATATATATATATATATATATGTTTCAAAATGTTTGAAATGGTCTAACATCATTAAAATACACCGCAAACGATTTTTCCCCATGGACCTTAATATAAGTGGAATTCTTTTGAGTTTCCCTATAAATGCTATGCACACCCTATTATATAGTAAGCCTCTTATAATGCACATCAGTGATATATCTTATTTTCCATGTGTTCGAAACTGTATAACATCATTAAATGAAACCGAAAATTGTTTTCCCCATAGACGGTAACGTAACGGAGTTCTTTTGTAAAGACGCTATACACTCTCAGAAAAAACTGTAAATTTATGAACAATTGCCCTTCAATTTTCACGGGCAACAGCCTTATTTTATGAAAAACGGTCTGATCCACTAAATAAGCGGCCTTATCCCTTAGATACTTAGAAAATTAAGAGCAATCCACATATTCTTACAGTTTTAGCCCATATGTTACCAAAAATACGGTACGACCCCATACATTGTCCTCCGCTAGGGTGTAACCCTTCATTTTACTCGTGTTTCGAAAAATTTAACCCGCCAAAACAGCGATTCTGTGATGATTATCTAACGTGCTACGGAACAGTAAGTAAAGTGTTATTGTGTTTTAAAGTGCATTATATCCTGTGCATTATAATGCTGTATTACCTTGCCCCGTAAAATTACGGGCTGCACAAAATGATGAGCATGGACTTTTTTCTTTTACGGGGTATGACTGGAATCTCTGCTGCAGTAATTTTACTGCAATTTTTTTAACAGTGTAAGTACCACACACTTCATTTTCAATACCAAAAATGCCATAGTAAACCTCAATAACATGTATATCAATTGCATGATATTCCGAGTATATTGACTCGAATTACAGCCACGGACAGACAGACAAACCGAATTCATAAACACTTTTCAACTGTGTTGGAAAGTGTTAGAAAGTAGAAAAGGAGGGATAGACCTCAGCTATCCTATACGACCGGAAATAAGGACGAAAAATCATGCGGTCAAGCTTAGATGATGAAACACTTTCCAACACAGCCAGAAAACTGTAACGAAACTTTACCGTTAAAAAAGTTGAAAGAAGATATGTAAGTAAAGAGTTTAGAAAACATATACCACATTGAAAAATACAGTTTTCGAAATTAGCTTCCAGTGTCAAAAAAGTTGTCGAATTATTTTGTGCAGCCCTGTATAGGATCAATAGATGTGGATATATACCATGATAAAATTTAGTTCTATTAGAATATTCACGTTTAGCAATTTTCGCCAATCGATGGAAATGCTCTCGAAATCTTTTGTACGGCCCTGTATATTATCTGAAGACTTTTGTACACACCACACATTAAGCTAAAAGGCAACTTAAAACTCACTGGCAACAATTACCAACCGTAAACAACAATGTATCTTTTTCTTTGCGTAGCCCTGTATATGAATTTATTTATATTCCACATACTTCTATTAGTCTACTAAATATAGTTCAGCAGGAAAATGTGTAACACAATTAAAAACTACCCTTATAAGCACTTCACTCCCGTAGTCTGTAATACTTACGGATTCCCTTGTGTAGCCCTCTGTATAGGAACAACCGAGTTTATATACACACACGTAGTATGAAAAAATTTAGTTAAACTTAAAAACGCACTTATCACACAGACTGTAAATATCGCACATGTATTGTAACCGATATCTTTTGTGTGCCCTTGTAAATAAGCACAATGCACACCACACTTTAAAGAGAGCAATTTATAGTGCACCTCAGTAATGCATCTAATTTTCATTATGTTTGAAATAGTGGAATATCGCTAAATTACACTGCAAACAATTTTTGCCCATAGAACAATGTGTAACAGAATTCTTTTGTTTGACCCTGTAAATGAATAATGCTTTGCACCCCATATTCTACAAAAAGCATGTTTTAATGCTTTTCATAATTATATATCAATTCCATTATGTTTCGAATGGCGTAACCTCATCAAAATGCACTTGAAACGATTATTTCCCATTGACTGTAATGTAACGGAATACTTTTGACTGTCCCTGTAAAAAACTATAAGTGCTACACCCTTCAGTTGAAATAGGGAACATGCTATAGTAAACAACAATAACATACAAAAATGTCAGGGCGATCCGAACATATTTACGCGAGTTAGAGCACGGACAGACGGCAGATGGCCAGACAAACCGAAGTCATAAACACTTTTCAACTAGGTTGGAAAGTGTTAAAAACATTAAAAGTTTTAAAATACCAACGAGAAATTTGAAAAGAACGCTTCCATAGGATTAACATTACTTTGAGAGTTTCTTCGCATGACTAGTGTAGGCTATGTGTACGTTGGTGCACGAACACAATTCTCTCCATTAAACTGTTTGAAAACTGAATGAAACTTCACCGTAAGAAATAACGTGAAAATACGATTATTTGATTACCACCTGTCAAAAGTGACTCCCTGTATTTATCTCTTTCAAACAATGCACTATATAATATAATACGGTAAAGTATAAAAACAAATTTCATAGGAGACAATGACAATTGCATAAGGATTTAAAAAAAGGAACAAAAAAAAAAAAATCCCGCTCAACAACGCGAAATCACTTTTAAATATAAAAGTATAATACAGTAAAATCTCGTTACAACGAATCTCTGAAGACCACTGATTAAATTCGCTATAATGAAATATTCGTTAAAGTGAAAATATTTTTATACTGAAATAGAATAATATGACTTTTTTTACAAACCAAATTATATTCGTTAAATTGAAAAATTCGTTAAATCGCGGTTCGTTGTAACGAGATTCTACTGTATATCACTTTTAAATATAAAAACACGACTCTTTTGCAGGCATGATTTGTAATCGAATAGCTTTTCATTTATCGATAAATTAATTACATCTTGCGTCATAAGCTCTTGTTGTCTTATGACTGCTGTTTTTTCCCTTTGCCATGCTGTCGCGTCGGGACATTGGGTTCAAAGCCCCAACTGTGACAGCATTTTCTGACAGATCCTCTGTTTTTATCGAAAAATGGAAAAAAACTCTTCAATTTTACAGTTTCTGAATATAAATATTGGCACCTGCCAATTTCATACATTTGAGAACAAAAATTAATTCAGGAATGTGTTAAAAAGTAATCTGTTTCGATTTCAGAACAACCTTAAGCTGGTTTGAGGTTAATTCTCATGTGCGTGAACTGCGCACAATGCGAGAGCCGAAAATGGTGTACATTTTTTTTCATCATTTTGAATTCAGAAAGAGACGAGTGGGGATGCAACATAGCCACATGGATGCAGAGCATAATTTTAATCAAATGTATTGAATAATTTTAAAACAGAAAGAAGCGGACGTGCGTAACCCACGCTTTTATTACGTAAGAATCGAGTTTTCATAGGTAAAGCATAAAATATGTATCCATTTTTTTTATTTCTAATTATAATATTGATAATAAAGAAAAAATAAAATCTAATTACAAAAATTAACTTCTTAAATTTATTCATTTTCATTCATTTTATTTGTAATTATCGTATATTCCGGCATATAACGTACACTTTTGAAACAAGAAAACGTAATAAAACTCACAGGTGCGCTTTATACGCCGGGTATAAAAATGAAAGAATAAATGTTAATAAAATAGAAGCATAATAATTGAGATTTCAATGTTAAGGAAGAAGACCTGATTAGTTGTATAAACCACAGTATACGATTCTAATGACGAACACAAGTTTAATATGGTAACATAAAGTTGACATGACGAGGACAGATGACAAGCACAGGTACATAAATCAACATAGAGGATTCATCATATTATTCAATATACATGACTGATACCATTTACTCATGGCCATTTTCATACTATTCTGGTTTCTACTATGACAAACGACGTTCTCTTTCGCTGACATTCTGAGTTTTACTGCTGCGCTCTTTCGTTTCTCCAGAAGGGGGCGCTACTAGAGCAAGAAGAGGCATGCGCAGTCCTCACACCATTGATAACAGATACTTCCATTCATCCCATGATTTTGATTATTCGACATACCAACTGGGTAATGTAAAGGCTGTTCTATATGTGTGAGCGTTCTAAAGGAAACAGGCCGTTCTAATGACGAACACAAGTTTAATATGGTAACATAAAGTTGACATGACGAGGACAGATGACAAGCACAGGTACATAAATCAACATAGAGGATTCATCATATTATTCAATATACATGACCGGTACCATTTACTCATGGCCATTTTCATACTATTCTGGTTTCTACTATGACAAGTAGAGTTGCAAAAAACTCACAGTTTTTGAGGAATGGGAATAAACCTGGGAATTTTTGGGAATAAACCCGGAATTTTGGGGAATATTGGAAATTTTGAAGAAGTTTTGAAAGTAAACAAAACTAGTCATTTTAAAAAAAAAAAAAAATTTTTTTTCGAAATTTCAGGCACTGTTCTGAAAAGTTTAAAATAGGTTTTTCATTATGAATTCACGAAACTTAGTATTTTGCGCTCTAAGAGTTTATAATTTATTATAACATATCATTTGCTTCACAACAATGGTAGCTGTGCATTGATAAGTATTTGAATGTTTCTTTAATAATTGAAATAGTTTAATTTCTGTTATCTGGGATATTTACTATTCAGGCATACTCTATATTAATTTTCTTGTGAGTTGTAGTGTAATCCCTTTATTTCTTTTAGTTTTGTTCGTTTCCTTTTTTGTTTTCATTGTCTGAATCGGAGAACAGGGGTGATGTTTACATTCATGCCAGGTAAGATGAATCTGTCATCTGCCTCTCGCACTTTTTACCTACCCACGATTCAAATATCAACTTACTTATGTTATTTTAATTTATCTCACTTAATATTTCTGCAGCTTAAGCATGTATTTCATTAGTTTTCATCTAAACTGTGCCATTTTTCTGTATTTATGTTATTGTTTTTTTTACATATGTAAAAAAATATTTTCTTTACAAATTAAAGAAATCCATGTCTAAAACTTTCTGAAAACTCTCGGGAATTTTTAATATTTCCCTCCCAAAAAACCCGGTTTTTTCCACCCTTTGCATCTCTAATGACAAGTGACGTTCTCTTTCGCTGACATTCTGAGTTCTACTGCTGCGCTCTTTCGTTTCTCCAGAAGGGGGCGCTACTAGAGCAAGAAGAGGCATGCACAGTCCTCACACCATTGATAATAGATACTTCCATTCATCCGATGATTTTGATTATTCGACATACCAACTGGGTAATGTAAAGGCTGTTCTATATGTGTGAGCGTTCTAAAAGAAACAGGCCGTTCTAATGACGAACACAAGTTTAATATGGTAACATAAAGTTGACATGACGAGGACAGATGACAAGCACAGGTACATAAATCAACATAGAGGATTAATCATATTATTCAATATACATGACTGATACCATTTACTCATGGCCATTTTCATACTATTCTGGTTTCTACTATGACAAGCGACGTTCTCTTTCGCTGACATTCTGAGTTCTACTGCTGCGCTCTTTCGTTTCTCCAGAAGGGGGCGCTACTAGAGCAAGAAGAGGCATGCGCAGTCCTCACACCATTGATAATAGATACTTCCATTCATCCGATGATTTTGATTATTCGACATACCAACTGGGTAATGTAAAGGCTGTTCTATATGTGTGAGCGTTCTAAAGGAAACAGGCCGTTCTAATGACGAACACAAGTTTAATATGGTAACATAAAGTTGACATGACGAGGACAGATGACAAGCACAGGTACATAAATCAACATAGAGGATTAATCATATTATTCAATATACATGACCGGTACCATTTACTCATGGCCATTTTCATACTATTCTGGTTTCTACTATGACAAGTAGAGTTGCAAAAAACTCACAGTTTTTGAGGAATGGGAATAAACCTGGGAATTTTTGGGAATAAACCCGGAATTTTGGGGAATATTGGAAATTTTGAAGAAGTTTTGAAAGTAAACAAAACTAGTCATTTAAAAAAAAAAATTTTTTTTTCGAAATTTCAGGCACTGTTCTGAAAAGTTTAAAATAGGTTTTTCATTATGAATTCACGAAACTTAGTATTTTGCGCTCTAAGTTTTTATAATTTATTATAACATATCATTTGCTTCACAACAATGGTAGCTGTGCATTGATAAGTATTTGAATGTTTCTTTAATAATTGAAATAGTTTAATTTCTGTTATCTGGGATATTTACTATTCAGGCATACTCTATATTAATTTTCTTGTGAGTTGTAGTGTAATCCCTTTATTTCTTTTAGTTTGGTTCGTTTCCTTTTTTGTTTTCATTGTCTGAATCGGAGAACAGGGGTGATGTTTACATTCATGCCAGGTAAGATGAATCTGTCATCTGCCTCTCGCACTTTTTACCTACCCACGATTCAAATATCAACTTACTTATGTTATTTTAATTTATCTCACTTAATATTTCTGCAGCTTAAGCATGTATTTCATTAGTTTTCATCTAAACTGTGCCATTTTTCTGTATTTATGTTATTGTTTTTTTTTACATATGTAAAAAATTATTTTCTTTACAAATTAAAGAAATCCATGTCTAAAACTTTCTGAAAACTCTCGGGAATTTTTAATATTTCCCTCCCAAAAAACCCGGTTTTTTCCACCCTTTGCATCTCTAATGACAAGTGACGTTCTCTTTCGCTGACATTCTGAGTTCTACTGCTGCGCTCTTTCGTTTCTCCAGAAGGGGGCGCTACTAGAGCAAGAAGAGGCATGCACAGTCCTCACACCCTTGATAATAGATACTTCCATTCATCCGATGATTTTGATTATTCGACATACCAACTGGGTAATGTAAAGGCTGTTCTATATGTGTGAGCGTTCTAAAAGAAACAGGCCGTTCTAATGACGAACACAAGTTTAATATGGTAACATAAAGTTGACATGACGAGGACAGATGACAAGCACAGGTACATAAATCAACATAGAGGATTAATCATATTATTCAATATACATGACTGATACCATTTACTCATGGCCATTTTCATACTATTCTGGTTTCTACTATGACAAGCGACGTTCTCTTTCGCTGGCATTCTGAGTTCTACTGCTGCGCTCTTTCGTTTCTCCAGAAGGGGGCGCTACTAGAGCAAGAAGAGGCATGCGCAGTCCTCACACCATTGATAATAGATACTTCCATTCATCCGATGATTTTGATTATTCGACATACCAACTGGGTAATGTAAAGGCTGTTCTATATGTGTGAGCGTTCTAAAGGAAACAGGCCGTTCTAATGACGAACACAAGTTTAATATGGTAACATAAAGTTGACATGACGAGGACAGATGACAAGCACAGGTACATAAATCAACATAGAGGATTAATCATATTATTCAATATACATGACCGGTACCATTTACTCATGGCCATTTTCATACTATTCTGGTTTCTACTATGACAAGTAGAGTTGCAAAAAACTCACAGTTTTTGAGGAATGGGAATAAACCTGGGAATTTTTGGGAATAAACCCGGAATTTTGGGGAATATTGGAAATTTTGAAGAAGTTTTGAAAGTAAACAAAACTAGTCATTTAAAAAAAAAAAAATTTTTTTTCGAAATTTCAGGCACTGTTCTGAAAAGTTTAAAATAGGTTTTTCATTATGAATTCACGAAACTTAGTATTTTGCGCTCTAAGTTTTTATAATTTATTATAACATATCATTTGCTTCACAACAATGGTAGCTGTGCATTGATAAGTATTTGAATGTTTCTTTAATAATTGAAATAGTTTAATTTCTGTTATCTGGGATATTTACTATTCAGGCATACTCTATATTAATTTTCTTGTGAGTTGTAGTGTAATCCCTTTATTTCTTTTAGTTTTGTTCGTTTCCTTTTTTGTTTTCATTGTCTGAATCGGAGAACAGGGGTGATGTTTACATTCATGCCAGGTAAGATGAATCTGTCATCTGCCTCTCGCACTTTTTTACCTACCCACGATTCAAATATCAACTTACTTATGTTATTTTAATTTATCTCACTTAATATTTCTGCAGCTTAAGCATGTATTTCATTAGTTTTCATCTAAACTGTGCCATTTTTCTGTATTTATGTTATTGTTTTTTTTACATATGTAAAAAAATATTTTCTTTACAAATTAAAGAAATCCATGTCTAAAACTTTCTGAAAACTCTCGGGAATTTTTAATATTTCCCTCCCAAAAAACCCGGTTTTTTCCACCCTTTGCATCTCTAATGACAAGTGACGTTCTCTTTCGCTGACATTCTGAGTTCTACTGCTGCGCTCTTTCGTTTCTCCAGAAGGGGGCGCTACTAGAGCAAGAAGAGGCATGCACAGTCCTCACACCATTGATAATAGATACTTCCATTCATCCGATGATTTTGATTATTCGACATACCAACTGGGTAATGTAAAGGCTGTTCTATATGTGTGAGCGTTCTAAAAGAAACAGGCCGTTCTAATGACGAACACAAGTTTAATATGGTAACATAAAGTTGACATGACGAGGACAGATGACAAGAACAGGTACATAAATCAACATAGAGGATTAATCATATTATTCAATATACATGACTGATACCATTTACTCATGGCCATTTTCATACTATTCTGGTTTCTACTATGACAAGCGACGTTCTCTTTCGCTGACATTCTGAGTTCTACTGCTGCGCTCTTTCGTTTCTCCAGAAGGGGGCGCTACTAGAGCAAGAAGAGGCATGCGCAGTCCTCACACCATTGATAATAGATACTTCCATTCATCCGATGATTTTGATTATTCGACATACCAACTGGGTAATGTAAAGGCTGTTCTATATGTGTGAGCGTTCTAAAGGAAACAGGCCGTTCTAATGACGAACACAAGTTTAATATGGTAACATAAAGTTGACATGACGAGGACAGATGACAAGCACATGTACATAAATCAACATAGAGGATTAATCATATTATTCAATATACATGACCGGTACCATTTACTCATGGCCATTTTCATACTATTCTGGTTTCTACTATGACAAGTAGAGTTGCATAAAACTCACAGTTTTTGAGGAATGGGAATAAACCTGGGAATTTTTGGGAATAAACCCGGAATTTTGGGGAATATTGGAAATTTTGAAGAAGTTTTGAAAGTAAACAAAACTAGTCATTTAAAAAAAAAAAAATTTTTTTTCGAAATTTCAGGCACTGTTCTGAAAAGTTTAAAATAGGTTTTTCATTATGAATTCACGAAACTTAGTATTTTGCGCTCTAAGTTTTTATAATTTATTATAACATATCATTTGCTTCACAACAATGGTAGCTGTGCATTGATAAGTATTTGAATGTTTCTTTAATAATTGAAATAGTTTAATTTCTGTTATCTGGGATATTTACTATTCAGGCATACTCTATATTAATTTTCTTGTGAGTTGTAGTGTAATCCCTTTATTTCTTTTAGTTTTGTTCGTTTCCTTTTTTGTTTTCATTGTCTGAATCGGAGAACAGGGGTGATGTTTACATTCATGCCAGGTAAGATGAATCTGTCATCTGCCTCTCGCACTTTTTTACCTACCCACGATTCAAATATCAACTTACTTATGTTATTTTAATTTATCTCACTTAATATTTCTGCAGCTTAAGCATGTATTTCATTAGTTTTCATCTAAACTGTGCCATTTTTCTGCATTTATGTTATTGTTTTTTTTACATATGTAAAAAAATATTTTCTTTACAAATTAAAGAAATCCATGTCTAAAACTTTCTGAAAACTCTCGGGAATTTTTAATATTTCCCTCCCAAAAAACCCGGTTTTTTCCACCCTTTGCATCTCTAATGACAAGTGACGTTCTCTTTCGCTGACATTCTGAGTTCTACTGCTGCGCTCTTTCGTTTCTCCAGAAGGGGGCGCTACTAGAGCAAGAAGAGGCATGCACAGTCCTCACACCATTGATAATAGATACTTCCATTCATCCGATGATTTTGATTATTCGACATACCAACTGGGTAATGTAAAGGCTGTTCTATATGTGTGAGCGTTCTAAAAGAAACAGGCCGTTCTAATGACGAACACAAGTTTAATATGGTAACATAAAGTTGACATGACGAGGACAGATGACAAGCACAGGTACATAAATCAACATAGAGGATTAATCATATTATTCAATATACATGACTGATACCATTTACTCATGGCCATTTTCATACTATTCTGGTTTCTACTATGACAAGCGACGTTCTCTTTCGCTGACATTCTGAGTTCTACTGCTGCGCTCTTTCGTTTCTCCAGAAGGGGGCGCTACTAGAGCAAGAAGAGGCATGCGCAGTCCTCACACCATTGATAATAGATACTTCCATTCATCCGATGATTTTGATTATTCGACATACCAACTGGGTAATGTAAAGGCTGTTCTATATGTGTGAGCGTTCTAAAGGAAACAGGCCGTTCTAATGACGAACACAAGTTTAATATGGTAACATAAAGTTGACATGACGAGGACAGATGACAAGCACAGGTACATAAATCAACATAGAGGACTAATCATATTATTCAATATACATGACCGGTACCATTTACTCATGGCCATTTTCATACTATTCTGGTTTCTACTATGACAAGTAGAGTTGCAAAAAACTCACAGTTTTTGAGGAATGGGAATAAACCTGGGAATTTTTGGGAATAAACCCGGAATTTTGGGGAATATTGGAAATTTTGAAGAAGTTTTGAAAGTAAACAAAACTAGTCATTTAAAAAAAAAAAAATTTTTTTTCGAAATTTCAGGCACTGTTCTGAAAAGTTTAAAATAGGTTTTTCATTATGAATTCACGAAACTTAGTATTTTGCGCTCTAAGTTTTTATAATTTATTATAACATATCATTTGCTTCACAACAATGGTAGCTGTGCATTGATAAGTATTTGAATGTTTCTTTAATAATTGAAATAGTTTAATTTCTGTTATCTGGGATATTTACTATTCAGGCATACTCTATATTAATTTTCTTGTGAGTTGTAGTGTAATCCCTTTATTTCTTTTAGTTTTGTTCGTTTCCTTTTTTGTTTTCATTGTCTGAATCGGAGAACAGGGGTGATGTTTACATTCATGCCAGGTAAGATGAATCTGTCATCTGCCTCTCGCACTTTTTTACCTACCCACGATTCAAATATCAACTTACTTATGTTATTTTAATTTATCTCACTTAATATTTCTGCAGCTTAAGCATGTATTTCATTAGTTTTCATCTAAACTGTGCCATTTTTCTGTATTTATGTTATTGTTTTTTTTACATATGTAAAAAAATATTTTCTTTACAAATTAAAGAAGTCCATGTCTAAAACTTTCTGAAAACTCTCGGGAATTTTTAATATTTCCCTCCCAAAAAACCCGGTTTTTTCCACCCTTTGCATCTCTAATGACAAGTGACGTTCTCTTTCGCTGACATTCTGAGTTCTACTGCTGCGCTCTTTCGTTTCTCCAGAAGGGGGCGCTACTAGAGCAAGAAGAGGCATGCACAGTCCTCACACCATTGATAATAGATACTTCCATTCAACCGATGATTTTGATTATTCGACATACCAACTGGGTAATGTAAAGGCTGTTCTATATGTGTGAGCGTTCTAAAAGAAACAGGCCGTTCTAATGACGAACACAAGTTTAATATGGTAACATAAAGTTGACATGACGAGGACAGATGACAAGCACAGGTACATAAATCAACATAGAGGATTAATCATATTATTCAATATACATGACTGATACCATTTACTCATGGCCATTTTCATACTATTCTGGTTTCTACTATGACAAGCGACGTTCTCTTTCGCTGACATTCTGAGTTCTACTGCTGCGCTCTTTCGTTTCTCCAGAAGGGGGCGCTACTAGAGCAAGAAGAGGCATGCGCAGTCCTCACACCATTGATAATAGATACTTCCATTCATCCGATGATTTTGATTATTCGACATACCAACTGGGTAATGTAAAGGCTGTTCTATATGTGTGAGCGTTCTAAAGGAAACAGGCCGTTCTAATGACGAACACAAGTTTAATATGGTAACATAAAGTTGACATGACGAGGACAGATGACAAGCACAGGTACATAAATCAACATAGAGGATTAATCATATTATTCAATATACATGACCGGTACCATTTACTCATGGCCATTTTCATACTATTCTGGTTTCTACTATGACAAGTAGAGTTGCAAAAAACTCACAGTTTTTGAGGAATGGGAATAAACCTGGGAATTTTTGGGAATAAACCCGGAATTTTGGGGAATATTGGAAATTTTGAAGAAGTTTTGAAAGTAAACAAAACTAGTCATTTAAAAAAAAAAAATTTTTTTTTCGAAATTTCAGGCACTGTTCTGAAAAGTTTAAAATAGGTTTTTCATTATGAATTCACGAAACTTAGTATTTTGCGCTCTAAGTTTTTATAATTTATTATAACATATCATTTGCTTCACAACAATGGTAGCTGTGCATTGATAAGTATTTGAATGTTTCTTTAATAATTGAAATAGTTTAATTTCTGTTATCTGGGATATTTACTATTCAGGCATACTCTATATTAATTTTCTTGTGAGTTGTAGTGTAATCCCTTTATTTCTTTTAGTTTTGTTCGTTTCCTTTTTTGTTTTCATTGTCTGAATCGGAGAACAGGGGTGATGTTTACATTCATGCCAGGTAAGATGAATCTGTCATCTGCCTCTCGCACTTTTTTACCTACCCACGATTCAAATATCAACTTACTTATGTTATTTTAATTTATCTCACTTAATATTTCTGCAGCTTAAGCATGTATTTCATTAGTTTTCATCTAAACTGTGCCATTTTTCTGTATTTATGTTATTGTTTTTTTTACATATGTAAAAAAATATTTTCTTTACAAATTAAAGAAATCCATGTCTAAAACTTTCTGAAAACTCTCGGGAATTTTTAATATTTCCCTCCCAAAAAACCCGGTTTTTTCCACCCTTTGCATCTCTAATGACAAGTGACGTTCTCTTTCGCTGACATTCTGAGTTCTACTGCTGCGCTCTTTCGTTTCTGCAGAAGGGGGCGCTACTAGAGCAAGAAGAGGCATGCACAGTCCTCACACCATTGATAATAGATACTTCCATTCATCCGATGATTTTGATTATTCGACATACCAACTGGGTAATGTAAAGGCTGTTCTATATGTGTGAGCGTTCTAAAAGAAACAGGCCGTTCTAATGACGAACACAAGTTTAATATGGTAACATAAAGTTGACATGACGAGGACAGATGACAAGCACAGGTACATAAATCAACATAGAGGATTAATCATATTATTCAATATACATGACTGATACCATTTACTCATGGCCATTTTCATACTATTCTGGTTTCTACTATGACAAGCGACGTTCTCTTTCGCTGACATTCTGAGTTCTACTGCTGCGCTCTTTCGTTTCTCCAGAAGGGGGCGCTACTAGAGCAAGAAGAGGCATGCGCAGTCCTCACACCATTGATAATAGATACTTCCATTCATCCGATGATTTTGATTATTCGACATACCAACTGGGTAATGTAAAGGCTGTTCTATATGTGTGAGCGTTCTAAAGGAAACAGGCCGTTCTAATGACGAACACAAGTTTAATATGGTAACATAAAGTTGACATGACGAGGACAGATGACAAGCACAGGTACATAAATCAACATAGAGGATTAATCATATTATTCAATATACATGACCGGTACCATTTACTCATGGCCATTTTCATACTATTCTGGTTTCTACTATGACAAGTAGAGTTGCAAAAAACTCACAGTTTTTGAGGAATGGGAATAAACCTGGGAGATTTTGGGAATAAACCCGGAATTTTGGGGAATATTGGAAATTTTGAAGAAGTTTTGAAAGTAAACAAAACTAGTCATTTAAAAAAAAAAAAATTTTTTTTTCGAAATTTCAGGCACTGTTCTGAAAAGTTTAAAATAGGTTTTTCATTATGAATTCACGAAACTTAGTATTTTGCGCTCTAAGTTTTTATAATTTATTATAACATATCATTTGCTTCACAACAATGGTAGCTGTGCATTGATAAGTATTTGAATGTTTCTTTAATAATTGAAATAGTTTAATTTCTGTTATCTGGGATATTTACTATTCAGGCATACTCTATATTAATTTTCTTGTGAGTTGTAGTGTAATCCCTTTATTTCTTTTAGTTTTGTTCGTTTCCTTTTTTGTTTTCATTGTCTGAATCGGAGAACAGGGGTGATGTTTACATTCATGCCAGGTAAGATGAATCTGTCATCTGCCTCTCGCACTTTTTACCTACCCACGATTCAAATATCAACTTACTTATGTTATTTTAATTTATCTCACTTAATATTTCTGCAGCTTAAGCATGTATTTCATTAGTTTTCATCTAAACTGTGCAATTTTTCTGTATTTATGTTATTGTTTTTTTTACATATGTAAAAAAATATTTTCTTTACAAATTAAAGAAATCCATGTCTAAAACTTTCTGAAAACTCTCGGGAATTTTTAATATTTCCCTCCCAAAAAACCCGGTTTTTTCCACCCTTTGCATCTCTAATGACAAGTCACGTTTTCTTTCGCTGACATTCTGAGTTCTACTGCTGCGCTCTTTCGTTTCTCCAGAAGGGGGCGCTACTAGAGCAATAAGAGGCATGCGCAGTCCTCACACCATTGATAATAGATACTTCCATTCATCCGATGATTTTGATTATTCGACATACCAACTGGGTAATGTAAAGGCTGTTCTATATGTGTGAGCGTTCTAAAGGAAACAGGCCGTTCTAATGACGAACACAAGTTTAATATGGTAACATAAAGTTGACATGACGAGGACAGATGACAAGCACAGGTACATAAATCAACATAGAGGATTAATCATATTATTCAATATACATGACTGATACCATTTACTCATGGCCATTTTCATACTATTCTGGTTTCTACTATGACAAGCGACGTTCTCTTTCGCTGACATTCTGAGTTCTACTGCTGCGCTCTTTCGTTTCTCCAGAAGGGGGCGCTACTAGAGCAAGAAGAGGCATGCACAGTCCTCACACCCTTGATAATAGATACTTCCATTCATCCGATGATTTTGATTATTCGACATACCAACTGGGTAATGTAAAGGCTGTTCTATATGTGTGAGCGTTCTAAAAGAAACAGGCCGTTCTAATGACGAACACAAGTTTAATATGGTAACATAAAGTTGACATGACGAGGACAGATGACAAGCACAGGTACATAAATCAACATAGAGGATTAATCATATTATTCAATATACATGACTGATACCATTTACTCATGGCCATTTTCATACTATTCTGGTTTCTACTATGACAAGCGACGTTCTCTTTCGCTGACATTCTGAGTTCTACTGCTGCGCTCTTTCGTTTCTCCAGAAGGGGGCGCTACTAGAGCAAGAAGAGGCATGCGCAGTCCTCACACCATTGATAATAGATACTTCCATTCATCCGATGATTTTGATTATTCGACATACCAACTGGGTAATGTAAAGGCTGTTCTATATGTGTGAGCGTTCTAAAGGAAACAGGCCGTTCTAATGACGAACACAAGTTTAATATGGTAACATAAAGTTGACATGACGAGGACAGATGACAAGCACAGGTACATAAATCAACATAGAGGATTAATCATATTATTCAATATACATGACCGGTACCATTTACTCATGGCCATTTTCATACTATTCTGGTTTCTACTATGACAAGTAGAGTTGCAAAAAACTCACAGTTTTTGAGGAATGGGAATAAACCTGGGAATTTTTGGGAATAAACCCGGAATTTTGGGGAATATTGGAAATTTTGAAGAAGTTTTGAAAGTAAACAAAACTAGTCATTTAAAAAAAAAAAAATTTTTTTTCGAAATTTCAGGCACTGTTCTGAAAAGTTTAAAATAGGTTTTTCATTATGAATTCACGAAACTTAGTATTTTGCGCTCTAAGTTTTTATAATTTATTATAACATATCATTTGCTTCACAACAATGGTAGCTGTGCATTGATAAGTATTTGAATGTTTCTTTAATAATTGAAATAGTTTAATTTCTGTTATCTGGGATATTTACTATTCAGGCATACTCTATATTAATTTTCTTGTGAGTTGTAGTGTAATCCCTTTATTTCTTTTAGTTTTGTTCGTTTCCTTTTTTGTTTTCATTGTCTGAATCGGAGAACAGGGGTGATGTTTACATTCATGCCAGGTAAGATGAATCTGTCATCTGCCTCTCGCACTTTTTTACCTACCCACGATTCAAATATCAACTTACTTATGTTATTTTAATTTATCTCACTTAATATTTCTGCAGCTTAAGCATGTATTTCATTAGTTTTCATCTAAACTGTGCCATTTTTCTGTATTTATGTTATTGTTTTTTTTACATATGTAAAAAAATATTTTCTTTACAAATTAAAGAAATCCATGTCTAAAACTTTCTGAAAACTCTCGGGAATTTTTAATATTTCCCTCCCAAAAAACCCGGTTTTTTCCACCCTTTGCATCTCTAATGACAAGTGACGTTCTCTTTCGCTGACATTCTGAGTTCTACTGCTGCGCTCTTTCGTTTCTCCAGAAGGGGGCGCTACTAGAGCAAGAAGAGGCATGCACAGTCCTCACACCATTGATAATAGATACTTCCATTCATCCGATGATTTTGATTATTCGACATACCAACTGGGTAATGTAAAGGCTGTTCTATATGTGTGAGCGTTCTAAAAGAAACAGGCCGTTCTAATGACGAACACAAGTTTAATATGGTAACATAAAGTTGACATGACGAGGACAGATGACAAGCACAGGTACATAAATCAACATAGAGGATTAATCATATTATTCAATATACATGACTGATACCATTTACTCATGGCCATTTTCATACTATTCTGGTTTCTACTATGACAAGCGACGTTCTCTTTCGCTGACATTCTGAGTTCTACTGCTGCGCTCTTTCGTTTCTCCAGAAGGGGGCGCTACTAGAGCAAGAAGAGGCATGCGCAGTCCTCGCACCATTGATAATAGATACTTCCATTCATCCGATGATTTTGATTATTCGACATACCAACTGGGTAATGTAAAGGCTGTTCTATATGTGTGAGCGTTCTAAAGGAAACAGGCCGTTCTAATGACGAACACAAGTTTAATATGGTAACATAAAGTTGACATGACGAGGACAGATGACAAGCACAGGTACATAAATCAACATAGAGGATTAATCTTATTATTCAATATACATGACCGGTACCATTTACTCATGGCCATTTTCATACTATTCTGGTTTCTACTATGACAAGTAGAGTTGCAAAAAACTCACAGTTTTTGAGGAATGGGAATAAACCTGGGAATTTTTGGGAATAAACCCGGAATTTTGGGGAATATTGGAAATTTTGAAGAAGTTTTGAAAGTAAACAAAACTAGTCATTTAAAAAAAAAAAAATTTTTTTTTCGAAATTTCAGGCACTGTTCTGAAAAGTTTAAAATAGGTTTTTCATTATGAATTCACGAAACTTAGTATTTTGCGCTCTAAGTTTTTATAATTTATTATAACATATCATTTGCTTCACAACAATGGTAGCTGTGCATTGATAAGTATTTGAATGTTTCTTTAATAATTGAAATAGTTTAATTTCTGTTATCTGGGATATTTACTATTCAGGCATACTCTATATTAATTTTCTTGTGAGTTGTAGTGTAATCCCTTTATTTCTTTTAGTTTTGTTCGTTTCCTTTTTTGTTTTCATTGTCTGAATCGGAGAACAGGGGTGATGTTTACATTCATGCCAGGTAAGATGAATCTGTCATCTGCCTCTCGCACTTTTTTACCTACCCACGATTCAAATATCAACTTACTTATGTTATTTTAATTTATCTCACTTAATATTTCTGCAGCTTAAGCATGTATTTCATTAGTTTTCATCTAAACTGTGCCATTTTTCTGTATTTATGTTATTGTTTTTTTTACATATGTAAAAAAATATTTTCTTTACAAATTAAAGAAATCCATGTCTAAAACTTTCTGAAAACTCTCGGGAATTTTTAATATTTCCCTCCCAAAAAACCCGGTTTTTTCCACCCTTTGCATCTCTAATGACAAGTGACGTTCTCTTTCGCTGACATTCTGAGTTCTACTGCTGCGCTCTTTCGTTTCTCCAGAAGGGGGCGCTACTAGAGCAAGAAGAGGCATGCACAGTCCTCACACCATTGATAATAGATACTTCCATTCATCCGATGATTTTGATTATTCGACATACCAACTGGGTAATGTAAAGGCTGTTCTATATGTGTGAGCGTTCTAAAAGAAACAGGCCGTTCTAATGACGAACACAAGTTTAATATGGTAACATAAAGTTGACATGACGAGGACAGATGACAAGCACAGGTACATAAATCAACATAGAGGATTAATCATATTATTCAATATACATGACTGATACCATTTACTCATGGCCATTTTCATACTATTCTGGTTTCTACTATGACAAGCGACGTTCTCTTTCGCTGACATTCTGAGTTCTACTGCTGCGCTCTTTCGTTTCTCCAGAAGGGGGCGCTACTAGAGCAAGAAGAGGCATGCGCAGTCCTCACACCATTGATAATAGATACTTCCATTCATCCGATGATTTTGATTATTCGACATACCAACTGGGTAATGTAAAGGCTGTTCTATATGTGTGAGCGTTCTAAAGGAAACAGGCCGTTCTAATGACGAACACAAGTTTAATATGGTAACATAAAGTTGACATGACGAGGACAGATGACAAGCACAGGTACATAAATCAACATAGAGGATTAATCATATTATTCAATATACATGACCGGTACCATTTACTCATGGCCATTTTCATACTATTCTGGTTTCTACTATGACAAGTAGAGTTGCAAAAAACTCACAGTTTTTGAGGAATGGGAATAAACCTGGGAATTTTTGGGAATAAACCCGGAATTTTGGGGAATATTGGAAATTTTGAAGAAGTTTTGAAAGTAAACAAAACTAGTCATTTAAAAAAAAAAAAATTTTTTTTTCGAAATTTCAGGCACTGTTCTGAAAAGTTTAAAATAGGTTTTTCATTATGAATTCACGAAACTTAGTATTTTGCGCTCTAAGTTTTTATAATTTATTATAACATATCATTTGCTTCACAACAATGGTAGCTGTGCATTGATAAGTATTTGAATGTTTCTTTAATAATTGAAATAGTTTAATTTCTGTTATCTGGGATATTTACTATTCAGGCATACTCTATATTAATTTTCTTGTGAGTTGTAGTGTAATCCCTTTATTTCTTTTAGTTTTGTTCGTTTCCTTTTTTGTTTTCATTGTCTGAATCGGAGAACAGGGGTGATGTTTACATTCATGCCAGGTAAGATGAATCTGTCATCTGCCTCTCGCACTTTTTACCTACCCACGATTCAAATATCAACTTACTTATGTTATTTTAATTTATCTCACTTAATATTTCTGCAGCTTAAGCATGTATTTCATTAGTTTTCATCTAAACTGTGCAATTTTTCTGTATTTATGTTATTGTTTTTTTTACATATGTAAAAAAATATTTTCTTTACAAATTAAAGAAATCCATGTCTAAAACTTTCTGAAAACTCTCGGGAATTTTTAATATTTCCCTCCCAAAAAACCCGGTTTTTTCCACCCTTTGCATCTCTAATGACAAGTCACGTTCTCTTTCGCTGACATTCTGAGTTCTACTGCTGCGCTCTTTCGTTTCTCCAGAAGGGGGCGCTACTAGAGCAATAAGAGGCATGCGCAGTCCTCACACCATTGATAATAGATACTTCCATTCATCCGATGATTTTGATTATTCGACATACCAACTGGGTAATGTAAAGGCTGTTCTATATGTGTGAGCGTTCTAAAGGAAACAGGCCGTTCTAATGACGAACACAAGTTTAATATGGTAACATAAAGTTGACATGACGAGGACAGATGACAAGCACAGGTACATAAATCAACATAGAGGATTAATCATATTATTCAATATACATGACTGATACCATTTACTCATGGCCATTTTCATACTATTCTGGTTTCTACTATGACAAGCGACGTTCTCTTTCGCTGACATTCTGAGTTCTACTGCTGCGCTCTTTCGTTTCTCCAGAAGGGGGCGCTACTAGAGCAAGAAGAGGCATGCACAGTCCTCACACCCTTGATAATAGATACTTCCATTCATCCGATGATTTTGATTATTCGACATACCAACTGGGTAATGTAAAGGCTGTTCTATATGTGTGAGCGTTCTAAAAGAAACAGGCCGTTCTAATGACGAACACAAGTTTAATATGGTAACATAAAGTTGACATGACGAGGACAGATGACAAGCACAGGTACATAAATCAACATAGAGGATTAATCATATTATTCAATATACATGACTGATACCATTTACTCATGGCCATTTTCATACTATTCTGGTTTCTACTATGACAAGCGACGTTCTCTTTCGCTGACATTCTGAGTTCTACTGCTGCGCTCTTTCGTTTCTCCAGAAGGGGGCGCTACTAGAGCAAGAAGAGGCATGCGCAGTCCTCACACCATTGATAATAGATACTTCCATTCATCCGATGATTTTGATTATTCGACATACCAACTGGGTAATGTAAAGGCTGTTCTATATGTGTGAGCGTTCTAAAGGAAACAGGCCGTTCTAATGACGAACACAAGTTTAATATGGTAACATAAAGTTGACATGACGAGGACAGATGACAAGAACAGGTACATAAATCAACATAGAGGATTAATCATATTATTCAATATACATGACCGGTACCATTTACTCATGGCCATTTTCATACTATTCTGGTTTCTACTATGACAAGTAGAGTTGCAAAAAACTCACAGTTTTTGAGGAATGGGAATAAACCTGGGAATTTTTGGGAATAAACCCGGAATTTTGGGGAATATTGGAAATTTTGAAGAAGTTTTGAAAGTAAACAAAACTAGTCATTTAAAAAAAAAAAAATTTTTTTTCGAAATTTCAGGCACTGTTCTGAAAAGTTTAAAATAGGTTTTTCATTATGAATTCACGAAACTTAGTATTTTGCGCTCTAAGTTTTTATAATTTATTATAACATATCATTTGCTTCACAACAATGGTAGCTGTGCATTGATAAGTATTTGAATGTTTCTTTAATAATTGAAATAGTTTAATTTCTGTTATCTGGGATATTTACTATTCAGGCATACTCTATATTAATTTTCTTGTGAGTTGTAGCGTAATCCCTTTATTTCTTTTAGTTTTGTTCGTTTCCTTTTTTGTTTTCATTGTCTGAATCGGAGAACAGGGGTGATGTTTACATTCATGCCAGGTAAGATGAATCTGTCATCTGCCTCTCGCACTTTTTTACCTACCCACGATTCAAATATCAACTTACTTATGTTATTTTAATTTATCTCACTTAATATTTCTGCAGCTTAAGCATGTATTTCATTAGTTTTCATCTAAACTGTGCCATTTTTCTGTATTTATGTTATTGTTTTTTTTACATATGTAAAAAAATATTTTCTTTACAAATTAAAGAAATCCATGTCTAAAACTTTCTGAAAACTCTCGGGAATTTTTAATATTTCCCTCCCAAAAAACCCGGTTTTTTCCACCCTTTGCATCTCTAATGACAAGTCACGTTCTCTTTCGCTGACATTCTGAGTTCTACTGCTGCGCTCTTTCGTTTCTCCAGAAGGGGGCGCTACTAGAGCAATAAGAGGCATGCGCAGTCCTCACACCATTGATAATAGATACTTCCATTCATCCGATGATTTTGATTATTCGACATACCAACTGGGTAATGTAAAGGCTGTTCTATATGTGTGAGCGTTCTAAAGGAAACAGGCCGTTCTAATGACGAACACAAGTTTAATATGGTAACATAAAGTTGACATGACGAGGACAGATGACAAGCACAGGTACATAAATCAACATAGAGGATTAATCATATTATTCAATATACATGACTGATACCATTTACTCATGGCCATTTTCATACTATTCTGGTTTCTACTATGACAAGCGACGTTCTCTTTCGCTGACATTCTGAGTTCTACTGCTGCGCTCTTTCGTTTCTCCAGAAGGGGGCGCTACTAGAGCAAGAAGAGGCATGCACAGTCCTCACACCCTTGATAATAGATACTTCCATTCATCCGATGATTTTGATTATTCGACATACCAACTGGGTAATGTAAAGGCTGTTCTATATGTGTGAGCGTTCTAAAAGAAACAGGCCGTTCTAATGACGAACACAAGTTTAATATGGTAACATAAAGTTGACATGACGAGGACAGATGACAAGCACAGGTACATAAATCAACATAGAGGATTAATCATATTATTCAATATACATGACTGATACCATTTACTCATGGCCATTTTCATACTATTCTGGTTTCTACTATGACAAGCGACGTTCTCTTTCGCTGACATTCTGAGTTCTACTGCTGCGCTCTTTCGTTTCTCCAGAAGGGGGCGCTACTAGAGCAAGAAGAGGCATGCGCAGTCCTCACACCATTGATAATAGATACTTCCATTCATCCGATGATTTTGATTATTCGACATACCAACTGGGTAATGTAAAGGCTGTTCTATATGTGTGAGCGTTCTAAAGGAAACAGGCCGTTCTAATGACGAACACAAGTTTAATATGGTAACATAAAGTTGACATGACGAGGACAGATGACAAGAACAGGTACATAAATCAACATAGAGGATTAATCATATTATTCAATATACATGACCGGTACCATTTACTCATGGCCATTTTCATACTATTCTGGTTTCTACTATGACAAGTAGAGTTGCAAAAAACTCACAGTTTTTGAGGAATGGGAATAAACCTGGGAATTTTTGGGAATAAACCCGGAATTTTGGGGAATATTGGAAATTTTGAAGAAGTTTTGAAAGTAAACAAAACTAGTCATTTAAAAAAAAAAAAATTTTTTTTCGAAATTTCAGGCACTGTTCTGAAAAGTTTAAAATAGGTTTTTCATTATGAATTCACGAAACTTAGTATTTTGCGCTCTAAGTTTTTATAATTTATTATAACATATCATTTGCTTCACAACAATGGTAGCTGTGCATTGATAAGTATTTGAATGTTTCTTTAATAATTGAAATAGTTTAATTTCTGTTATCTGGGATATTTACTATTCAGGCATACTCTATATTAATTTTCTTGTGAGTTGTAGCGTAATCCCTTTATTTCTTTTAGTTTTGTTCGTTTCCTTTTTTGTTTTCATTGTCTGAATCGGAGAACAGGGGTGATGTTTACATTCATGCCAGGTAAGATGAATCTGTCATCTGCCTCTCGCACTTTTTTACCTACCCACGATTCAAATATCAACTTACTTATGTTATTTTAATTTATCTCACTTAATATTTCTGCAGCTTAAGCATGTATTTCATTAGTTTTCATCTAAACTGTGCCATTTTTCTGTATTTATGTTATTGTTTTTTTTACATATGTAAAAAAATATTTTCTTTACAAATTAAAGAAATCCATGTCTAAAACTTTCTGAAAACTCTCGGGAATTTTTAATATTTCCCTCCCAAAAAACCCGGTTTTTTCCACCCTTTGCATCTCTAATGACAAGTGACGTTCTCTTTCGCTGACATTCTGAGTTCTACTGCTGCGCTCTTTCGTTTCTCCAGAAGGGGGCGCTACTAGAGCAAGAAGAGGCATGCACAGTCCTCACACCATTGATAATAGATACTTCCATTCATCCGATGATTTTGATTATTCGACATACCAACTGGGTAATGTAAAGGCTGTTCTATATGTGTGAGCGTTCTAAAAGAAACAGGCCGTTCTAATGACGAACACAAGTTTAATATGGTAACATAAAGTTGACATGACGAGGACAGATGACAAGCACAGGTACATAAATCAACATAGAGGATTAATCATATTATTCAATATACATGACTGATACCATTTACTCATGGCCATTTTCATACTATTCTGGTTTCTACTATGACAAGCGACGTTCTCTTTCGCTGACATTCTGAGTTCTACTGCTGCGCTCTTTCGTTTCTCCAGAAGGGGGCGCTACTAGAGCAAGAAGAGGCATGCGCAGTCCTCACACCATTGATAATAGATACTTCCATTCATCCGATGATTTTGATTATTCGACATACCAACTGGGTAATGTAAAGGCTGTTCTATATGTGTGAGCGTTCTAAAGGAAACAGGCCGTTCTAATGACGAACACAAGTTTAATATGGTAACATAAAGTTGACATGACGAGGACAGATGACAAGCACAGGTACATAAATCAACGTAGAGGATTAATCATATTATTCAATATACATGACCGGTACCATTTACTCATGGCCATTTTCATACTATTCTGGTTTTGTACTATGACAAGTAGAGTTGCAAAAAACTCACAGTTTTTGAGGAATGGGAATAAACCTGGGAATTTTTGGGAATAAACCCGGAATTTTGGGGAATATTGGAAATTTTGAAGAAGTTTTGAAAGTAAACAAAACTAGTCATTTAAAAAAAAAAAAAATTTTTTTCGAAATTTCAGGCACTGTTCTGAAAAGTTTAAAATAGGTTTTTCATTATGAATTCACGAAACTTAGTATTTTGCGCTCTAAGTTTTTATAATTTATTATAACATATCATTTGCTTCACAACAATGGTAGCTGTGCATTGATAAGTATTTGAATGTTTCTTTAATAATTGAAATAGTTTAATTTCTGTTATCTGGGATATTTACTATTCAGGCATACTCTATATTAATTTTCTTGTGAGTTGTAGTGTAATCTCTTTATTTCTTTTAGTTTTGTTCGTTTCCTTTTTTGTTTTCATTGTCTGAATCGGAGAACAGGGGTGATGTTTACATTCATGCCAGGTAAGATGAATCTGTCATCTGCCTCTCGCACTTTTTACCTACCCACGATTCAAATATCAACTTACTTATGTTATTTTAATTTATCTCACTTAATATTTCTGCAGCTTAAGCATGTATTTCATTAGTTTTCATCTAAACTGTGCCATTTTTCTGTATTTATGTTATTGTTTTTTTTACATATGTAAAAAAATATTTTCTTTACAAATTAAAGAAATCCATGTCTAAAACTTTCTGAAAACTCTCGGGAATTTTTAATATTTCCCTCCCAAAAAACCCGGTTTTTTCCACCCTTTGCATCTCTAATGACAAGTGACGTTCTCTTTCGCTGACATTCTGAGTTCTACTGCTGCGCTCTTTCGTTTCTCCAGAAGGGGGCGCTACTAGAGCAAGAAGAGGCATGCACAGTCCTCACACCATTGATAATAGATACTTCCATTCATCCGATGATTTTGATTATTCGACATACCAACTGGGTAATGTAAAGGCTGTTCTATATGTGTGAGCGTTCTAAAAGAAACAGGCCGTTCTAATGACGAACACAAGTTTAATATGGTAACATAAAGTTGACATGACGAGGACAGATGACAAGCACAGGTACATAAATCAACATAGAGGATTAATCATATTATTCAATATACATGACTGATACCATTTACTCATGGCCATTTTCATACTATTCTGGTTTCTACTATGACAAGCGACGTTCTCTTTCGCTGACATTCTGAGTTCTACTGCTGCGCTCTTTCGTTTCTCCAGAAGGGGGCGCTACTAGAGCAAGAAGAGGCATGCGCAGTCCTCACACCATTGATAATAGATACTTCCATTCATCCGATGATTTTGATTATTCGACATACCAACTGGGTAATGTAAAGGCTGTTCTATATGTGTGAGCGTTCTAAAGGAAACAGGCCGTTCTAATGACGAACACAAGTTTAATATGGTAACATGAAGTTGACATGACGAGGACAGATGACAAGCACAGCATAGGCGTAACCAGCTTATTACGTGGGGGGGGTGCCCAGATTTTTATTTGAAACAGATAACGGAACTGAAAACAGACACATACATACATGTGTGTGTGTGTGTGTGTATATACATGAATGCACAAACCAGCAATATAATAATTATGAACACAATAATAACTAGTCGGATGTGGCAATCCAAAAACTTTCTTCTATCTCAGTCATGTTAATACTTCAAAATTCGCTATCACATCACCAATAAAATCAATATTTTTCGTCATTCTGTTGTACGTCAGCTGCTTGCAAATCGTCGGCTTACCGGGATGCGATCAACTGATGTATACTAAACTACGAAAAGTCCTTCTGGCCTGAACCGACAGAAACAGGTAGCCTCCCAATTCCTTGGTTTTACGATTTTAGCTAATGTTACTGGAAAACCCATAGGTAAAATGCCTGGAACCTAATTAAATAAGATTCAATCCCAGTTCTCGTCAACATTGATTTTGAATGAGAATATCGCCAAATTAATCCTCTATAGCCAAGTTGGCTTCATTTATGATAACCTATTTTGGTCGCCAAATTTAGAGATATTTCGCCAACTGTCACCAAGTTTGGCGAGAATTTGACGTTGGCGAATATAAATATATAGTGATAAGCATATAATACGAACAATGTTTGCAACAATAAAAGAAAATTTGCCGAAACCATATTAACTAAAACTCATAAATTAAACCTGTTTATGGATGAATTCTGCTGTCTTGTTTGAAAATGTTAGCCACCCTAAAATTTCAAACCGCTATATTTCAGCCATTTTTTAAGATAAAGGAAAACAAAAATTGTTCCGGATTCTCCAGATAAAGGCCGAACATTTAATGAAGAAGAACTTTTAGGATTTCTAATTTTTTTGTACATCTTTTTGAATTTGAAATTTTTAAATGGCTATCGCCCCCTTTTCGTCGAAATATCCCCAAATTCTAATAGAACCTGCTTGCCATAGCCAAAAACATAGAATAAAAATGTGGTTCAATTTGAAGTAGAACTTCATACACTTTTCGATGATACAATAGTGAAAATGGAAGAAAAATATCGATCACATTGCCCCCTTTCGTCGAAATATCCCAAAATTCTAATAGAACCTGCTTGCCATAGCCAAAAACATATAAAAAAAAAAGTGGTTCAATTTGAAGCATAACTTCATACAATTTTCGATGATACAATGAGGTTGGACAGACGGACAGACAGACATTTTGTAAGAACATGTTTTTCGGAATATCTGACCCCTAAAACGTGTAAATCCGTCGAAAACCGGAAGTCGAAAAAAATTTCGATTACAATACTTTCTTCTATCTATAATAGAAAAAAGTACTGTAATCGAATGCAATAATAAATGTTACATTAAATAAAAAAAGTTACTGTATTAGAGTCAGGTTTTATAGTAAAACCTCACTATAAACTCAGATTCAATGCCGTAATAAAGGTATTGCCACTAGTGTGTCTTAAACCAGGTACCACGTCGTATAGGCGTAACATTGATGGTTTAAGTTAAATGAGTGGTCAAACAACTCCCTACGCCTGATAGAATCTGAGAAAATCAAACATGAAAACGTTTATGCAAGCCAAAAAATGACGATTTTTCGAAATATAAAAAATTGTTTGTAAATCTAATGAAAAAAAAAAAAAAGATATATTCTCATTTATATCATCAGGGAGGTATATCGTTTATATCATTCCTGACAGTATCATTAAAATCTGAAATGGTCAGGTTGAATATTGAAATTTTTTGGTTGATTTGGCATGGAATGACCCCTATTTATTTAAAAAAAAAAAAAAAAAAAAAAAAAAAAAAACGTGCTTATTATTACATTCTACTAAGTAAAATTTAAAAGTTAAATTTGATTAATTAGCTTTTCAGATAAATAAAAAGATTTTATGCACTACTGAAATTACACTTTTAGTATTGGCCACATGGAGTGCTATTATTTTAAAGAGACTAATTAAGCATTCCAGCAATGGACACCGGTCCTAAAATCTTAACAATAAATGAAATTTTGTAAATGGCCTTATATATATATATATATATATATATATATATATATATATATATATATATATATATATATATATATATATATTTGTCTTACGTGGCGCGGAAATAGGGCTGAATTTCTAGCTTATTGTTGGCAACAACCGTAGTTTCCAGAGCTCAGACCAATGAAAAGACTAGATTGTGTTAGATAGATCACACATCAGCTCCGCCTCCAATATGGCGGTCAGTGTCAGAGCAGTGAAAATCAAGCTAGCAATTATTAAAAATAAAATAACATGTACGTAATCCAAAGCGTCTAAGATTATTCCTCATTTTTATTATGAGAAATATTGCTAATTTCAAATGAATTCTCAACTCTTATTTAGAATTTATTTATGAATTTCACTCACATGAAAAATCGGAGAGAAGTAAAAATATCAACTGTCTAGGTTGCACCTGTTGCAGAAATCTAAGAATAGTAAAATATCGAACGAAATTTAAACAATCACTGATATGATAAACTATCTTCCTATTACGTAGTAGTTTTTCTTTTTTTTTTAATGAATAAGCCGTGCTGTACAATATTATAGGTGCAATAAGTTTTAAACAAATTATGTTTCCAAGATCATTTATTCATAGTATTTAAATGATTTATATGCTCATTAGTAGCTCCAACTAAATGCATTTTTAGTTGTGTTTTCAACGGAGTTCAATTACTTTTTTACATTAAAAAAATTGTCAATTTCATATGTTCAAATGATTTATGGTAGTACTTATTTCGGCTAGAATTACTGCAAAAATAAAAAGGGGCGAGCGAACGAAGTGAGCTGTGACTGCGTAGCGGTCTCAATATGAACTGCTTCGCAATTCACGGGGGGGTTGGCGAGCGATAGCGAGTAGGGGGCTGAGCCCCCTAGTTTATATATGAAATTCAAAGTTTTATATTACTTCCAAACAAAAACATGCAATTTTTGAAAAAAAATAAGGAAGATATAAATTAATTAAGTGAAGTGAGCTCTTAGCATGTTCATTAAGATTTTCACAGAAAAACAGTGGAACTGTGAAGCAGTATTATCTGCTTTCCAATTGCTTTGATTAAGAGTGTCAACAATAACCCAGATTATAAAACATATAAAGGGGGAGTTATGAAAAAATAAAGAAAAGCAATTTTTTATTGGTTATTTTTTTATAATCCAAAAACATTCGGAGGGGGGGGGGGGTCTCCAATACTGGAAGGGCGTTCATTACTGGCACATCTACCCTAAATCAATTTTAAATACGGCAAAAATTCTATTTTAATTTTTTTTTAATTTACATTCGGAAAATATTTGAATATGTAGATTTTTAAAAAAATAATAAGGAAACATACTTATAAATAACATATACATATATACAAATTTATCCCAGACCACCTTAACAAAAAATTATTGAATTAAAAAAAATTCAATTTTTTTTCCAGAATTCATAGACTATTTATTCATAAATCCAAAACAAATCCAAAGCGCTCTGACATATTTTTTAATTATTTTTTATTGGAAAATGCATTGACACGTTCTTTTAATCCTTTTTTGTTCGCAAATGCATAAAACTGGCAGGTGTTGCTATTCAGAAATGTTGTAATCGAAAGACGTTTTTCATTGATTGGTAAACATAATTTTTAGAAAATACTGTCAAAGTAGGTGTTTTGAACCAAATTTCCGGACGTGACAGCGAGAGAAAGGAGCAAAATCTGCCGTCACATGACTAAAGTCACTTATAAGTCGATAAGTATTTTATTTATCAAAAAATGGAAAACGTAATTCGATTCCAAATCGCTTCAATAGACAGGCCTAACCAATTTTGTGCCTTTACGTTTAGAAATAAGTCATAAAATGTCTCAGAAAGTTTCGCATTTGTTGAACAGGAAATTTGACAACAGCTTTAAGAGAGTTAGCTTTAAGAGATTCTGAAGATTTGACGTCATGTTCGACAATTATTTTCTGTTTTAAAAAATCCTCAATTGTCTTGCACTTTTTTGCAGATTTTTCTGACGTTTGTTTTCTCTTTTCAGGCCGTCCCAGGTTTTTTAAATCCACATGATAAAGTGTGAAGTATATTTATAAATTAAATATAATTTTCACTTGGCCTATTTCGGAATCATACAAGCACAACAGAATGAAAAACTAAAACTGAACAAAACAACAGAATTTTCTCTTCTCGAAAACCCTCAAATGATTGGCTTTATAATTTGCCACTTTGTTGCGTCTTCTTTTTTCTTTTATTTAAAAGATAAAAAGATAATTAGGCATAGCTTCCATATGAAAATGGAAATGTTTCTGTTTTCCGCAAATACTCTCAGTGGAAAAAAGAAAAAAAGTCTATTGTCAGTGTGAACATCTAATGCGACTGACGCCTTGCAAACGTTACCAAAAGGACGCGCCAGTAGTGTCTGGTGCCTGCATACGGAATATTTCACATCCTAAAATATTTTACTTTGTAAAATATTGCTGAATGAGCACAAATGTAATGCGAAAAATATTAATTATCAGTTATTGTATCATGATACTTGAGAAATGATTGTGTTCTACAGAAGTGATTATATATGAAAAAATTATGAAAAATATATGAAAAAATATATTTAAATTCTATTTAAAAATCCTGCGTGTATCTGCGTGAGCGGGGGGGGGGGGGGGTGCCCGGGCACCCAGGGCACCCCCCTGGTTACGCCTATGCACAGGTACTACATAAATCAACATAGAGGATTAATCATATTATTCAATATACATGACCGATACCATTTACTCATGGCTATTTTCATACTATTCTGGTTTCTACTATGACAAGCGACGTTCTCTTTCGCTGACATTCTGAGTTCTACTGCTGCGCTCTTTCGTTTCTCCAGAAGGGGGCGCTACTAGAGCAAGAAGAGGCATGCGCGTCCTCACACCATTGATAATAGATACTTCCATTCATCCGATGATTTTGATTATTCGACATACCAACTGGGTTTTTTCACGTCCCGGAGCACTGGTACAGCAAGTACGTGCTAGGGAAACCTAGCTTAAGGCCTAGGGCCCAGTTCCCTTCTGGGTGTCTGGATCCTGAAGCTGCTGGGGGACTCTGACACATCCCCAAGCATTGCGCGGTGGTTTCCCTTAGGACACGGGTTCGACCATCGTATGCTGTTACCGCGACTATATCGTCCATCTTTTGGGAGAATGGGGGTGATGCGCAGGTGGCGTGGCCCCTGCCGGCAGGAATTATCCTGGTCGTGCTCATTAAAAGTTCCTCAGAACTCGCGTAAGCCGGTGCTTAGTTATACCAACTGGGTCTTGTCAATATCGAATAATCCGGAGTCTACTGCACTACGTGCTAAAAAGAAAGGAAAGAGCGATTACGGCCGATTGCGCCAGTCTACAAAATTATTTTTCAGAAAAGAAGCCACAATAATTGAATAGTATGCTTTTGTCGACGCGAAATTTGAAAATGAAGTTAGTTTTTCTGCATCACATATCTGTTATGCTTACAATTTGCAAAGTGACCAAGTTTATTAGTCACTTATCGACTTCAGTGGTAAGTCAAGTAATAGCGATGAGTTGATAAATGACAACTTACTTAGAAAACAAATTACAAACAATCTATTTGAAAATAAGTAAAGTTGTTGGTCTTGATTATATAAAGTGTCCTCAGAGATTTGGGTTACACAAGAAATTATATACAATCGACAAAGGGAAAGTTCCAGCGTTTAAACCATGAACATAGAAATAAAAAAGGACTTCCAACGAAATAGTGTTAATATCGTGTCGCGACTTTGGAACGAAATAGCAGCTGCACAGCTACGCGCATGGTTCTGCGCAGACGGCGAGAATCTCTTCCAAGGCGGCCCCACCTACAACATCAAACCGAAACTGTATATCAGATACCCACCAGACTACAGACGGTTTGAAGAAGTAGACGCACTGGTGACGTATGGAGAATCCGTCTTACCACATGCGCCACCTATTTGAGACTTATTTAGAGGAACGATTTTCTTCTTGGAAATGCTATTTCGTTAGAAGTCCTTCTTTAGATCTATATGTTCATGGTTTAAACACTAAGCCAATGCTCATAAGGTGATGCATTGAACAAGCATAGTTAATGAGAGAGACTAGTGCTACTAGATAAATAAAGTTCAGCACCTCCCGAGCAGGGCCGGCCCAACGGTATTTTGGCGCCCGTGCGAATATCCGTCGGGCGCCCCCCCCCCCCCCCCACAAGCCCGTAAAAAAGGAAATACTCTTGGATTATTCTTAACTTTTTATATATTCGTTACTTTTAAACATACTATTACTAATTACTTATGATATTATTTAAAGAATACATAAAGGCATTAAAATTCAATCCCTTTTTGTATATAATAATCTGGGGACGCGGACAAAAACGAGGCAAAGAGACTGATCACTGATCCCCAACAGACAACCAATTGCCTTCCTCTCCCCCCCCCCTCCTTTGAGGTGCAAGGGCAGAAAATTTAAAAAAAATCATCCGATCTGATGTTTATATTCTTAGAAAGCATATTACCAAAATTTTATCTTCAAAAGCCATCATAGATTCTGGATAACTTAAAAACAAGAAAATTTGCGACAAAATTTTTTTATTTCAATTTTCTCGCAATATCATTTTTGTTACATAACATCTTACTCAAAGCTCTTCCATTTATACAGAATTTCAAAGATCTGATTAGGAGAAATTTACTCACAAAAAATACATTCTAGAACTTGAAGCATAGGCCTATGTGGCAGAACCACAAAAAAAAGTTTCCCGTATTTTAAACAAACTACAGAATTTATTTGTGCACTGATAATTATGCATGGAAACTGAAATCACCCCACATGCTTAAAGCCACGGGGAAGTTGCAAAAAATTCGTCCTTTCTCAAAGGATGCCCTTACCAAGATGTTCTTATTACCTACTCCTGGACAATTAATGGACCAACAACTGACAACTATATCCTGGTTTGCCCGAGAGAGATTAATTATCACTTCTTAGAAATACTTATATTGGTCATTTCCCTACCCGAAGTGTCCCCTCTCTCACCAGCCCTGACAACAGCACATAATATTTTACAGCTTTGTTGAAAGACTACTAAACTGGAATTCTTAGAACTGATTTTTTACCATCACCCTCGTGACAAAAAAGATAACTCTTGCTCAGATTCGGAGCCTTCAGAAATTATTTAACTTTATTTCTTCTGGCTCCCTATGGCTGACTCCCCCCCTCCTCCCTCACACACACATTCACTTATGTGTGTGTACTCGTTTTGATTACATTAGTTCTCTAATCAGAAATAATTGTATTTCTTTGTGTAATCTTTCAAATATTTGTAAATTAAAATGTAGAGCAATCAGTGTCATAACATTTTCACTTGAGTTTGAAATTCTGGGGTGGGCCGTGCCCCCCCCCCCCCCCCCGTCTAGTTACGTATATGCTTTTATCCCATTCTTCTTTTAAACTTTGACAAAATTCTTTAACTATATTTAAAAAAAAAAGTGTGATGGCCGGGAAACAAGATATTTATAAATATGATTTTACTTTATATTCATAATCATATTTTTCTAATTTTATTTTCTTGAAATACAAATTTATACATCTATTCCCTTTTAAATGTAAATTCTTTAAAGAGAATTATCTTTTTAAAACTTTTCTAAAATATTCTATCTTCTAATTTTCTTTTCTTTTCTTTTTTTTTTTCATACATTTTCACATTTGATATGGAATATTGATTTGACTAAGGGATTTACAGAAATATTTATTTTTAAAAAATTACAAATTTTTAAAAAAACACACTTTAAAAAAAAAATTTTATGAGTATTTTTTACTACGAGGAACAAATTTTAAAAATTTTCACTTTAAATAAAAAATTCCGAAATCAATTTAAAGATTACATAGCTGAAAAACTTTGTACAAAGTTTCATGGTTTTATCTTTCATATAAAATTAAATATGAAAAGTCTTGATAAAAAAATATTTCCCCGCTCAACAACACAAAACTATAGCTGAAAAACAATTTACAAAGTTTCATGGTGTTATCTTTCATATAAATGTAAATATATCAATTTAAATATAAAAAGATTTAAAATATATTTCCCCCTTCAACAACACAAAACTATCTGACACATTTTCTGACTCGTTTTTAAGCATAAAAGCACGAGACTTGCAGGTATGTTTTTTGATGTGATATGAAATCGAAAAGTTTTTTTTTTTTTCATTTTCTGTTAAAAGAATTGCATCTTGAGTTATAAGTGATTTTTGTCTCAGGACAGCAGTTTTTTTCCTTTCCTGCGCTGTCGTGTCCGGAAATTCGGCTCAAAACGCCAACTTTGACGGCATTTTTTGAAATTCTTCTGCTTTTACCGAAAAACTGAAAAACGGTTCGATTACATTAGTTTTTTAAGAAGAGCATCTGCCAATTTGACACATTTGGGATAAAAAATGTGCTAAAAAACAGCCAATTTGGATTTTGGCCTTACACAACGAGTTTTAAAATAAACCTTCTCTCTCTCATCGGAAAAAACTGTTCAGAATAGATTGAAAAAAAAAAAAAAAAACAATTTTAAATCATTGATATGTTTCTTAAAAAAATATAAATATTAAAATTAATAAGATGAACTGACTTCACAAAAATTTTACAATGCATTGTTTTCTTCAATGTTAATAACATCACTCTTTAAGAATAAGTTTCCATCGACGTTGTCTGATTTTTTTCTGAAATTTGAACTAGAAAAACGTTTTTTTCTAAAATGAACTAAATTTATCTCCTTTATTTCCTGAGAAAAAAAAAGAAAGAAAGAAAGTACGGACCAGGAAAAAATAGTTACATAGTCCTAATTTCATATCAATAAATGTTTTGACTTTAAACTTATTTGTGGTGCATTTCACATTGTCTTGTTGAAGCAAGGCCGAGGGGGGGGGGGGAAGGAGGGGGATGTCCTGGGCACAAGAGTAGAAGGAGGCGCCAAAAGAAGATTTGGTTCGTCCTTCGGTACAAAAAACAAATAACGAAATCTAGGAAAAAGTGTCATGGAATCGGACGACCCAAAATAAAGATATATTCGTTAATTTTATACTCTTTGTTTTGAACAGGGCGTGATTTTTCTATTAAGGGACCGCTTAGGGGTGCCAGAGAATAATATTTGATTAACGAATTCATCTAAGATACCTGTAAGATTTATACACTGTTCCAATTATACTTGAATTGGTTCAATATTTCAGACATCGTGATGACAAAATTTGCTTTTGTGTGTCTCTGTAAACAAACTATACGATTTACATACTTGATTAATGAACACACCCAGATACAAGGTACTTGTAAGATCAGTACACTGTTCCAATTAGGTTCGAAAGGATTCAATTTTCGAACATTATCTTGTTAACAAGATCTGGATTATATATAGATAGATAAAAACGAAGCGATTACAGCAGGTCCATTTCTAAAGAAAGCAATATAAAAATATTAAGATAAATATGCTTCCTAACAATTATTTCATATTTAAAATAAAAATTAGGAGAATGGATTGAAAACTTCTCTGTATACATTTATTTTGGAAAAGGATTGGAGAGGGCACCAAAATGCTTGCGACTGAAAAATTCCTATTTTCGGCCATGTATTGAAATACTATTACACTATTATTGATTTAATACAGATTAAATTAAGAATAACTAAATAAAACGATGTGCTGAAGTTAATTTTTTAATAAGATTAATTACATATATAATTTTTAGTTAGAGAAATTTACCTCTATTAACCTTTCATTTGCGTCTTCAACATAAGATTTGGCGCTCCGATTATATCCCTTTTTTCATCATGGTTTTTACTTTTTCTTCCTTTTTTTTTCGGCGCCCTATTGATCCTTTAATAATTTCCCGATTTTTTCATGCACGGCATTTTGAGTATAATCTTTAAATTAATATTGTTTAATACAAATAAACGAGAATAAGTAATTTGTACGATTCTCTGCAACTACACGATGTTACCTGCCAAAGGACACTTGCCACTATCAGCTGCATGAAGGGACAGTCGAGAGCCGATCAACCAGCGGGAGAAGAAAGAGTTCAGAATCGTAAAAATGTCAGTAGTTATTAATTAACCTCCCTCAGTCCTGGTGTTGAATAGAGGTTTGGCTATGTCTTTCCTGGATGTAATTTGAGTGTTAATAGCTTCGTTTCCTCAGATAAAGAAACCGGGCATATGGTCTATATGGGAAGATTTCAGTGTCCTTGAACTGTTATTTAAACCCAAGGTAGAGCAACTCCCACAGACCGCAGCCTGGAAAAAATGAAAAAGAAAAGGAAAAAAAAAAACGCGGAATCTAAAATTATTTTTTGTCGGTGATCTTTTGACTTTTGAGCGCCCCTTAAGCCGTTTCGCGACTTGGCGCCCTGTGCAGTCGCACACTTTGCACGCCCCTTGCGCCGGCCCTGCTCCCGAGGATCAACTCGGGCTGTAGAATACAGAGTCGGTCAGCAAAACTGCTCCAAAAACAATTATTTTCACGGAGATGGATAAATCAACTTTCTAGTTGCAATCAAAATCACTGATTACCAAGTTCTAAGTTTCTTTACTTCTCTCTTTAACTCTCTTTTGTTGGTAAAAAGCCGCTCGTCCAGTCCCTCTGGTCTAGGGGTCCGGGGCATGGTCCTTTCCAACAGGCCTTCCGATTGGCTTCTCATTTGGCGCCCATATTTTGTTCCGATGTCTATGAAGGTGGTGCCTAAAACCCCACACCCATAACCGGTGAACTTTTCGAAAAGGCTCCTTTCACTGCATAACTCTATAGCCATCACAGGCATGGCTCGCCTGCCACTTTGTTGTTGGGCTTTTCCCCAGGCACGACACTATCCGTGCTCTCGTGGGCAGGGTCCGCTTAAGACTTGAGAAATAGGGGGAGAAAAAGAAATAGGGGAAGCCCGACGTCACACAGGGGGCCCCCCTTTTACTTCAACAATTTGAAATTTTACCATCAAAATTTTGAGTAAACAGCACTTTTAATATTAAACTAGTTATAAAAAATATTTTATTACATACATAATTATGCATAACAAATTAATTTTATAAATGAATTTACAAATATGGAACAGGTGCGAATATTTAAACTTCAAAATATATTTTATGCTTTACAAATTGGAGGCTTTGCCAGTGCAGATAAACAAATATTTGACGTAAATTTATGCTTAGCTGCAATACAATTTTGCTTCTATTTTATAAACAGAAATTTGATATCACCTGAATGCTAATTACTTTCCCCTTTCTTTAAATAACATATTCTCCATATTTTATATAATTTCTCTACTCTTCATGAATATAGGCAAAATATAATTATACAGATTAAATTTTCTGTTACTTTTCGCACTTTTGAAATTAAAATGTAAAACACAAGAGAAATGAAAATCACTGTTTTTATACCATTTATTATATCAACAGAAAAAATAGACTATAAATGTGTCGGTAATACTCTGAGGGAAAATTTAGTAGCTATAATTAAGAAAAAAAATACATTTTTTCCCCCTAAAAATTAGTTTTGAAAAGTAAATTTGGGGGTCCCTTTGTATTTCAGTGGGTAAGCTCGGGCTTCACGGGCCTATTCGGTAAACAGGCCCTGCTCGTGGGGACAAAGGAGGTCCTTACTCCGATTTCAGTTCCAGCAGTAATGCGATTTCTCTCTTAGCTGCAGTAGGGATTTCTCCTGTTTAGCTTACAAGCCTGTCATTGTGACAGTATATGGAATTATATAAAATGAAAATAACTAAACTTGCGTAACTGTTAGAAATATATGACGCTTACTGAATTAGATGAATTTAACATGGAATATCATACACAACCACACCCGTCAATGACTTTAGCTGGCCTGATTGCTGGTGATTTCAAACAGATATTGCAGGGATAACTCACTGGTTAAAGCGTGTTTCACCGGATGGCGGGTGCATGACTCATTTATTAGTTCCGCGTTACTCATTTATTAGTAATGCCAGTACGTTGCATTTTAAGATTTCGTTTCTATTTTGCGCCAAAAATGAAATAATAGGGATCTTGAAAGTTATTTAACTAAAAAAGGTGACGTGATAGAGCCTTTTTGATTACATTTTCTGCTTCAGCTTTCAAAATACTTTATAAATTACTCTTTGACGTATTTGTTCCGAAAATAGTGTAGACCAGTGTTTTCAAAGCATGCTTTCAGTCTGAAAGCTCTGACTGTTTATCATATACTAAATTAAGCGATTTTCCTAACAATGTTAACGGTAGTCGTTAGTTTAAAAGCAGTGAATTTAAATTTGAAAGGCAGTAGAACGTCAAAACGAAACTAATCTAAAACACGCTTCTGCAAAAGCAGTTTTTTCAACATTGACCTTAACCTACCGCTGGATTGTGCAATCAACTCGAGAGGAAGGCGAATGTTTTGACCTTGGTTGGCTTGTTATGTTTGACCTTCGGACTAAATTCTTGACGCAGTCCGAGATTATGAAATCGGGAGGGAATTCACTTTTCATTTTAATCAATGCTTTTTCGATTGACTCAATTGTGTAACAACTGTTGTTGCAAAAGTTACTAAATTTAATTAGCATTTTACAAAGAAGTTGGACAATGCACTATAAATTCAGTTTTCCAAAGCAAATTTATTCAAAATTCTTTCAGTGAAGAAAAACTGCAAAAGTTGGCAGAATTTTGTGCCCCACAATGGAGACGTTTTAGGAAGATAGTATTTAACAAATATACTTCAACAATTTTATTTACTTTCATTCACCTTTACTGACACAAGTAGAGGGGAAATTATTTTACGTAATACAATAAACAGTACTAATAATATCTATTATCGCACTAACACTGTCGGGGTGAATGGAGTGCATTTTTACCACTTTCCAACTTAGTTTAAAAGTGTTTAGGAATTCGGTTTGTCTGTGTCTGTCCACGCTTTAATTCGCGTAACTATACTTGGATTGCCATGTAATAGATATATGTTATAGAGGTTCACAAAGGCCCTTTCGATATTGAAAATAAAGTGATACTTTATTTATAAGGGCACTCAAAAGAATTCTGTTACGTTATAATGAGGAAAAATCGTTTGCAGTGTATTTTAATAATGTTACATATTGGAATTGATATACATCACTGAGGTGCATTATACTATAGAATATTGTGTGTATAGGATTCACCGTTCATGGACAGGGACACACAAAATAATTCGGTTTAAGTACTGTCTGCTAATAATAATTGCTGGAAGTGCGTTTTCGAACGTGGTACGCGTTTTTAAATTGAACTAATTTTTTTTTCACATTATTTGGTGGTGTATAAATTCTATAGATCCTATACAGGGTTGCACAAAAACATTCGGATATTTTCCAACTATAGATGTAGATGGTAATTGCATAACAAATTAATTGATCAATCCAAATTGATCACTTAGACATAATCTTTCACCTTATTAAACTGTGAAGTTTTGTCACAGTATTCTAAACGTGTTTCAAAATCTGTGCTTGACGCATTATTTTTATTTCTTGTTTTATTAGATAGCCTAATTTTTTTTTTAGAAGTATGTAATTTACACCATATGTTTATACCACATTTCTCATTGTTTCAGTGTGAAATGGTTTTGGATAACCATGGTTATTCTCTGTAAAATAAATAAATAAATAAATAATAATAACTGGTATTTCTTTACATGTTAGAAAACTATCTAATCTACAGCTTTCTAACTCAGGTATGTTTACATTAAAATTGTTGTTTACAATAATTTGATTTAAAAGTTTAATGTTAAATGGTAATGTTTAGTGAAAAATTGTAATTTTAAAAATGTGTGGGAAGTTTAATTCTAGAATCAAACCTATTAACATATCTAGTTGTTCTTTTCCAGACATGTCTGGCACGTATTCAAGGAAAAAACTCGTGAGATACTCAAAGTCGTTCTAAAGATGTCAAGTAGGATTTATCAGTGTATGTTTCTTAACCTATAGATTTATTCCTAATAAATTTTCATTAATAAAAGTTTAAAATGGCGGATTTATTACTTAAATTGAGTCACTTAAATACAGTTAGACCATAAAACACATATTTCTTTGTTAATACGCATTATACCTAAATCCCCCCCCCCCCCTCACATTAAAGTTACGAACAAAAAAAAACTCATTTTGTTTTGTTTATAAAAAAAAAGGATGAATTAAAAATTTTAAAAAAGCATCGTCGTACTTTTGTTGGGGGTTTTGATAAAGTGATAAATAACCAGAAGAATGAATCTTGTTGATTTTGGAAATGAAAACAATTTTACACAATTACTAATTAAAAATTTAAACAGAGAGATGCAATAAACAAAACAAACCAAATAAATTTTGAATAACTAAAATTAATTAAGTCAATGAATAAATATATAAAAAAGGGTATCAACAAAATTCTCATTTATCACAATACCTCTTATACCCAACAAGTGGTTTGGCGGATTGGAACATTGTTATGGTAACAAAAATAAAAATCATTAAAATTTTACAAGATGAATTTTGAGTAACAAAAAAGGAATAAAAAAGGGTCCTGGAATCCTTTCACAATTTTCGAAAGGCACAAAAAAAAAGGGAAGTTAATTAATTAAAAATAAGGAAATAGAGAATTTAATTAAAGATACAAAGCTTGAGCATATCAATGTACCAACTCGCCAAAACCATGCGCATGAGTGGTATAGTGGTTAGTATCATACCAAGAAAAGTGAAGTAAAACAATTTTCTTTTAATAAGAAATTGATGTAATTTAATTCTCTAAAATGCAGCTAAGAAACTTTAAGAATTAAATATAGTTAATATTATTATTTTTTTTATATTCATCTTCAATTCTTTTGCTATAATTAAGAGCAGGATAAATTTACTTTATTTACAATATCTTCTTTTTATAAAAGAAAAATAAGAGCACTTCACAATATTTTAAAGAAGTAATTAAAAATTTAAAGAAAATCAAATTAATAAACACCATCAGAAACAAAACAAGAATTTAAATTTACTTATATTATTTTTTTTATTGACAAAAGAAAATTAATTGGAATCACAATCACAGTGAAATTAATCTCAGTAAGAATTAAGTATAAAGTGATTACTTGCTCTGATTATTCTAAATAATTAAACAAAACTCATTATCTTTCAAACAGTAAAAATAAGTATAGGTTTAGTAAAATAAAGAATGAACTTCCATAAAGTAATCAAACAGATGAGAGACAAATTATTAATGTAGATCTGAGTTTATTAATTAAAACATCGCATGTATATCAAAATCTTCTCGTTGTAAAAACATAGAAATAACCCAAAAATAACATTTAATCAGTAAAAAGGAAATATTTACCAAGAACTCATTGGCAGATTCGACACTCGAAGTACTGGGGCCTACCAGCCATCGTAAACAAGTCAGTAATGTCCCAGGATTTACAGTCTTATCTTTATAAACATTGGGCACTACTCGAAGAATTTTCAGGCAACACTGGATATCTACGTAATCTTTTCTTTTCCATCACACAATATGGAGCTAGAAATCAGCTATATGATCTTTCCTTAAAGATGGGTCTCAGCGCAGAAAGGTGGGTCTCGGCGTAGAAAGATGGGTCTCGGCGTAGAAAAATAGTCGTTCTTTCCTCCCGTTTTTAGCGACTGCCATAACAAAAAGGTGTCACTAACCAGCGGTGACGATAACAGCTGTCTACCCCAGGCTTAAAGACGATTACTCGACGCTTACATATTTAACAATTTTGACTCCAGTCTCCATATTTAAGAAAAAAATTCTCCTCCTAGCTGAGAGCATCAGTTATAAACAAGTGCGCTTGCTCTCTCTTCGCCTCTTCATCGACTATCTTGGGGGACCAGATATTTTCTGTAGAAATCTTTACCGTTTAATAAGGTGTCTGAGTACACAAAGTACACCCCTTCAATAATTTCCTTCAATAAACGGGAATTTACTCGAGATATTTTGTGCTGCCCTGTATAGAATGTACAGAATTTATACACACCAAAGTAATAGGCAAAAATTGAGTTCAATTTAAAAATGCGTACCGCAACTGTGAAAACGCACACTTCCAGCAATTATTATTAACAGACAGTACTTGAACCGAATTCTTTTGTGTGTCCCTGGAAATGAACGAGGAATGCACACAATATTCTATAGTAAACCTCTTGTAATTACCTCAGTGATATATACATCAATTTCAATATGTTTGAAATAGTGAAACATTACTAAAATAAACCGCAAACGATTTTTTCCATAGACCATAATGAAACGGAATTATTTTGAGTGTTCCTGTAAAGAAACAGTTCCTGAAAGAGAAAAGGCGCTATGCGCACCCTATTCTATAGTAAGCCTCTTGTTGTGCACCTCATTGATATATATCCATTTCAATATGTTTGAAATAGTGTAATATCATTTAAATAAACAGAAAATGATTTTCCCCTATAGACAGTAATGTAACGGAATTCTTTTGAGTGTCCCTTCAAAGGCACTATAGTGCTACATTACTTCATTTTCAATACCGAACATACCATAGTATAACTGAATAATATATATCAATTGCATGACAGTCCGAGTCTATTGATGCGAGTTAGAACACAGACAGACAGACAAACCGATATCCTAAACACTTTTCAAGTATGTTTGAAAGTGTTAAAAAGAACAATCATCTATTGGCGAGATATTTTGGATACTGACTATTGTTTGTAGAAAGTTTTGTGCTTTTACTGCGCAACAAGAGCGTTCTATATACAGTTGTTTCTAAACTATTTGTCCAATGAGAGTGCAATAGCAAGTACCGTTTGGGAGTGGTCGTGTTCACTCACACACATAATTACAATACAAAGCATAATTACAATACAAAGCATAATTACAATACAAAGCATAATTACAATACTTCTCTTTACACTATGTGTTTGGGAAGTAAAATGAACCTAGTCGGAGGTACTTTTTACTGTCTCATATATGTTAATACTTCAAAATTCGCTATCACAGCGCCAGTGAAACCAATGTTTTTCGTCAATTTATTGTACGTCAGCTGCTTGCGAAGCGTCGGGATGGGAAGCACCCTTCGCTGCAAGAGTAACCAATGCACAGCGCAACAACGAAAAATTAAGAAAAACGCACAAAATAGCTATCATCACGCCCCCTTACGACGGAATAGCCCCAAATTCAACCGGAATCTGCTGACAATAGTGAAATATAAATATATGAAATTTCGTTCAATTCTATGCATTACTTCATACACTCTTCGAGGGTACATTAACGAAAATGGCACAAAAATAAGTATCACAGCGAACCCTTCTGACAGAATCACTGCAAATTGTCAGCACACATTGGGAACACATATGGAACACTTTGATTCAAAACAGTGTACTGAATGTGTTCCGAATAGGCTCCGCTATAAAGAAAGTGTTCTGAAAGTGTACCGAAAGCGTTCTGCTCATGGTATCTATTAAATCTAAACTTGGGAACACATTTGCGAGAACGGATTAGGAGCACACTTGGGAAATCAACGCTTTCAAAAAGTGGGCTGAACAAAAGAAGTATTCTAAAAACTGTTCCAAAAAGTGCGCTTCAGAGTGTTCTAAAAAAGGTGACAAAATAAGTGTATTAAGATTTGCAGTGATATCCCCAAATTCAACTGGCCATAGCCAAAAACATATATATGAAATTGGGTTCAATTCTACGCATAACTTCATACACTTTTCGATGATACAAAGACCAAGGACAGGCATACTTTATGTAAAAGCATGTTTTTCGGGAGCTCTGACACCAAAAACGTTGAGAAACGAAAGTAAAAAGAAAGAAAGCAAATGCATTTTTTGAAGTCAGAATCTTCGAAAAGGAATTCTTTTAAGATAAAATGGTTATTAATACTGACTAGTACAGTATGACGGAAAGAATATTAATGTAATGTTTTGTTTGATGTTCATTTGCCACGTGATTGCAGTACATTGATCGGGAGAAAGAATTTTTCTGTTTTTAGATTTCATTTTCGCATCGGAATCACGTACGTTTTCTTTAGATATTTTAGCCGTCACTTAAGGATTTGCGGAATCATTTTAATATTCTTAAACGATCTCGCTTTTAGAAATTTGCCGATAACTAATGGTTGAATCTTTTCCTTTCATCAGCTTTTTCAGATAAAAGTATTCTCACTTTATAATGAATGGAGGAAATTTTTTTCAACTAGGTAAATCATATTCAAATAGTTATATATATCAATTCAATAGTCAAATAGGGAAATCATATTCAAATGTCCGGGTCAGGACTCGAACCTGTATACCTTGACTCGCCGTGTCAATGCTCTTCCTTCTGAGCTCCCGAACGGTATCCTGGCTTTAATGTTAATCCTAGTGTTAATAATGTCGCTAATGTTAATCCTATGGGAGAAATCTTTTAAAATATCAATTTGCATTTCAATATTTTACTCTTTCGATTTTGTTTACAGGTTTATTATTACACTGCTCAAAACAATTAAAGGATATTGCAGTTTTAGGTGGATTTTGTATCTGGGAAACTTTTTAGCTGATTGATACATGGTCGACAGACGTAGTAGGTTATATGAGAATAAATTACACATGTTTGGCAGAAAAAAATGCATTTTATTGCGCATTTGTGTACAAAAGAAAAAAAACACAATTTGTGCATATGAGAAAAAAAGAATAAGAAAAGGTGTTTTCTTCAAAGAAAATCATTTTCAGTAGGGGGTATGGTTTCCACGGGCGGCCAGCAACGTTGAACACCTTTGAGGCATGGACTCAATGAGGCTATTAATGACGAGTTGGGGTATTCTGCCCCACTCTTCCAGAAGATCTCTTTCCAGTTCTTGGAGAGTTTGTGGGGGTTATTGGCGGCCAGAAACTCGTCTTCCTAGAGCGTCCCAAACGTGCTCGATTGGATTCATGTCTGGAGAACACGCTGGCCATTCCATTCGAACGATTCCTTCCTCGAAAAGGAAATCCTCCACCAGGTTTGCACGATGTGGCCTGCAGTTATCGTCCATTAAAATGAAGTTATCTCCGATTGCTGCAGCGTAAGGGACTACAATAGGTCTGAGGATCTCATCCTTATATCGGCGACCAGTCAGAGCTCCATCTCGAATGATGTAGAGGTCAGTGCGCCCGTCAATGGAGATGCCACCATACACCAACACTCCTCCACCGCCAAATCTGACACTTTCGTGCACGAACGCAGGATTATTCCTACTGCCACGGTCCCTCCAGATGAAAATACGCCTATTATCCGGATGCACAGAAAAACGGGACTCGTCAGAAAACAGAATATTGCTCCATTCATTTCTCCTCCAGTTGACATGCTCAGTTGCCCACTCCCTGCGGTCGCGACGATGCCTTGATGTTAATCTAACACATACCATCGGTCGGCGAGCATACAGACCTACAGCATGGAGCCGGTTTCGGACAGTCTAAGTTGAAATCGTGGTGCCTGTAGCCGAGCGAAGGTGTTGTTGGAGAAGAGTAGCGTTCATGTTTCGGTGTCTCCGAGCTGTTAACGCTAAATACCGATCTTCATTGGGCGTTGTTGCCCGTCTACGACCTTGCCCTGGTCTTCGGCCTGCACATCCATTCTCCAAAAAACGGTTCCAGATCCTGGAAATGACACTTTGTGACACTCCAATGGCTTGCGCTACTTCGGCTTGAGTTTGGCCCCCTTCTAACCTACCAACAATTCTCCAAGCTTCTGAATCTGTCAAATGACTTCGCTGAGGCATCGTACTCATCGAAACAAAGCAATCACTGAATGCCGATCATCCTTGTCTTCACTCTCTTTTATCCAGTTGAAAGTCAAATTTCATTCGCTGCCGCTGAAGCGACGTTTTTGACGTCGAACTCAAAATTTGCATACTCCACAGTTTGAAAACCAGAAAAATTTGCATTTGTGATTCTCTTCTTCTATTTTCGGCAAAAAAATTTTCGTTTATATCTTTATTTTATATAAAACTTCAAATATCCTTTAATTGTTTTGAGCAGTGTATTATTATTAGGATACTTTCACTTTCGGAACCGATTTCGAAAGTGAAAATATCCTCATAAAACACCTGCAACCAAAATCGAAAAAATAAAAAATAAAAAACGGCCTGCGTCGAGTTTAACTTCAGCTGTCCAATGCAAAAAAGTCATTTAAAAATATTGAAATGCCAACGAGAGATATTTTGAAAGATTTCTCCCACAGGATTAACATTAGCGAGAGGGGGTTGTCCCTCGAGTGAAGTAGCCTGATAAATATTTCTATGTAAGAAGATATTTTTAAATGAGAAAATTAATCTAGGAACCTTTTTAAAATGTCATTGCAATTTTCTGTTATGTCTACTTCCTCTTCCTATATCGGACTCGGGCTGTATTGAGGCAAAATTTTTCAGGCTCTGGCGGGCTAGGACGTCCTTGGAGTGAAAAACTGGAGACGAAACTGTTCCCTGTTTTTATCTCTCAAGGAGAGATTAGTCTGATTTTTTTCAAACTTTGGTGATTGGAACGCCCTTCCCAAATTCAGGATAACAAATCTAGTAAAAAATAGTTAAATACATATTTTAGTGATTTTAGAAATTCAACCACTAAGGGGGTTAAATGGGAGGTCGAAAGTTTTAGGTCATTTCACTATATCTCAGCAGCAGTTTTAGGTAGGAGCGTGAAATCCAGCATAACAACTCGACTAAAAAAAGTTGTTAAACACATATTTCAGCAATTTCGTCGCCAACATCGACCATGAACCCAGTTATGGAAGATTAGACAAATGATTGCTGATTTTCTATTAGATATTTTGCGTGATATCTTTCCAAGGAATTTATTATTATTATTATTATTTCATATTTATAAATTCGTTTTGCGTTTTTTTTCCTTTAACGATCGGATTCCAATTTTTACACAAAATATGGTACATTTCCTCCTCTTCTCCAAATACATTTTTTAAAAGTAAAGATTTGCGATTTAAATACGATATTTAAATTGTGATAGTCATATTTACGGGCTAGGGTAAGCACAAGATTTCGTTATAGTGATTGTCGTATAATCAGTTATAAAAATATCCCGTATGGAATTTGGGGCGATAAATGCATAAACAAAAAATTTATAGCTATTTGAGTTTGTCACTATTTCAGATATTTTATAAGTACGCTGTACCCTTTTCCCCTGAAATCATCTTCTCGCTTTTGTCACATGACTTTATGTTGGTATTAGAATCCTGCATCGGGTCGGGTAACCCTATTTTACCTGAACCCGAACCGCAATTAGGTTCGGGTTGACGCTAGTTTGTTTCTTTGAGGGTCGGGTTGCTTTAATTGCTTCGGGTTTGAATCTGGTTTCGGATTGGAATTTGACTCTTACCGGTTGAGTTTGCACTGATTCGATTTTTCAAAACAGACTAAAATATTTTTCTCAGATGAAAATGGCTATATATTTGAACATTAATGAGCATATATGTTCATTTTCCAACATAAAAGATAAAATTGATATTAGAGATATAATTGTAGACAATTTTTTCATAATTGCGTATTAAAATAGGGATTAATTTCCTTCCATTTTGAATTGAGTTCGGGTTTCGGGTTGACGATATTTTTTTTTATCATGTTTGGGTCGGGATGACTTTAAATAGAATTTTCGGATTTGGGTCGGGTAAAACCAACGCCCCCTAGATAAGAAAGCCGTGACCACGCGTCGCGAAAACGTTATACCAAGCAGGCAAAACAAAGAAAAAAATTCGAACAACTTGCATGTTTCGATTTCATTGGCTCATAGAATTAATAATTACAGTTTACGACTAATAGTTAAGAATTCCACGAGCCATCGAAATCGAAACATGCGAGTTGTTTCTTTGTTTTGCCTGCTTGGTATGACGTTTTCGTGAAGATTTTCTTATCTAAGGGGCGTTGGTAAAACCCGATCCGTGTAGGACTGTATAGTTGGTTATTCCTTTATTAAACTTGCTGTTAATTAATGATGCAGCTATATAATTTTTTTACGTTATTCTTATCTTAATGGGAATGATCATAATAGAGATAGAAATAACATAATCTGTACTAGTATTATATAGAGAGAGGTGTTAATCTTTCAATAGAGTTAAATACTTATAATTAACAAGAACTAAGACAAGGTCCGTAACATTTTACCACAGTTATTTAATACATTTTTTCGGCTTATTTAATTGCAGGAAAGTATTACAAATCCTGCAGAAACAATTTCTACAAACATTCTATTCAAAAATTGTGGACACTGTGAGAATGCAGTATATAAAAGTTAACATTTCAATAGATATTAAAATACTTAAGAGTCTACGTTAGTGCGAAGAAACTCGAACGCTAATATAATGTTAAGTCTATGAGAAGGTTCTTGACAGATTTCTCGCTCGCATTTTAATATTTTTATTTTTTATTTATTTATTTTTTGCATAGGATAGCTGAGGTCGATCTTTAACGTGGTTAGTCTTTTACTTTTTCGATTTTTGTTTAAGTTTTTTATACACTGTAAAAAATATTCGTGTTACTTTACACCAAAAATGGTGGCAACAAAGTTGCCACCAAAAGTGGTGTAAAGAAACACCACTTGTAAATTGGTGTAATAAAACACCAAAAATTAATTAGTGTAAAGAAACACCACTTTTCGTGGCAACTTTGTTGCCACCAACAGTGGTGTAATAAAGCACCATCATTGATTTGGTGTGCTTTAACACCAAATTGGGTGTTCTAACTAACTAATTTAGAATAGGCCACTTAGATGCAGTATCACATCAAATTTGGTGTTCCAAATCTGTTTAATAAATTCACTGTCCCTGCTAATCTGATGAAAAAAAAAGGTTTACATTTACATAAAACTTAGACATATTTTTCTCTTTGATTCAGAAAAGGATAGTTAAAAGTGAGTTCGCAAATCTCTAATTGAAATCCTCACTATTTTTTTTTAAATTTCAATTATAAAAGTTTACTTATGTTTAAAAAAATGCTATCTTTTAATCAAGAGGGGAAAAATACAGTAAAAAGGCCTGTAGTTTTGCGTAAATATCCATTACCATTCATTCACTTTTTCTGTTAGGATAATTTGGGACGACAAATTTCCGGTCAAAGACTTGATAGAGCTTTAAAAAATAATTTGGTGCTGTAAGATTTATCTGGTGTTTAATTACAACAATTATGATAGCAACTTTGTCGCCACCATTAATAAAGGCTTATTCAATAACAGTTATAATAAAAAAGAATTCCATAGAAATTTAACAATATAAAAGTTTATGATTATATAAATGTTAGTTAAAATGTAGTTAGTTAGTTAAAATGTAGTAGAAGTAAAAATGTAGACTTTGTATTTTTCATATCAAAATACTTACATATTTAACAATGGAGCCATACGGAACTATTTGCACTTATTTTTAGTAGTTAAAGGGTTTAAACAACATTCACTATAGCATTGTAGAAGTTTTAGCCATCCCCCACTCTTATTAACACATAAGATTTTATTATCCCAATAATGAATGTTTTGTGTTTTGGCTTAATTTCTCAATTTTTTTCTCAAAAAATACCCCAAGGAAAATGTTACTCACTTTAAGTAAATGTTAATTTTCAAATATCACTCTTAAGAGGCTTAAATGCACTGAATTTAATTTCAGTATTACTTGTTAATGATATTTAACTATGGCACCCTAACACATCTTACATTTCCGGTTATAACTTACTTGGCCAATAGAATAATCAGGTAACCATGTATGGAGAATTTATTTGAAATTTTAGTAGCAAGAGTTAAGAACAAAATAACTTTTATGATATTTATTTAACTAATACTGAATTGGAAAGTATAATACACATTTGTCAATACTAAGAGTAGTATATGTAAATAATTATATAATAATCAGAGAATGTAATAACTAAGTAAGAGATAATGAAATACTGTGAAGAAAAAAAAGTTAAATTCAAAATATCTCAAAGAAATTTGAATGCATTAATAAACAAAATAACATAACTTAATTTGGATAGGCAGGCAATGCTTATAATAATTCTTAACGGCTTTCAGACCAACACATACTTTTCTCAGATAAAGTTAGCATAAAAATTATAGAATTTTCTCTGAAGACATTTACATACTCATATCTTAGGTAGGCGGTTTTGACAGTAAGGCTTTGGTTTAATCAATATATTTGCAATTTCACAATAAAAAAGTGATTTTAATAAGCACTTAAAAGAGCATAAGTCAAGGTTAAAAATAAAGAACTGTTTTAATTAATCGTAATTGTAAAAAAAAAAAAAATGCATATTTCAGTGCACCAAATCAAACAGCATATAATTATTACATAACATTATCAAAACACATTTCATGGTTAAATACATTGATATTAACCAAAATAGCCTATACCCAGTTAAACATAAAACAGGCTTACACAAATTTTTCACTTTCTTCTAAAATTGTAATTTTGGACTTTTACTGTTAAAATTGCTCAGCTGATATTAGCTGACATTAAGTTAAGCTGATATTAGCTTAACAAAATTGCTCAGCTGATATTACACACAATATTACAATTTTTATATGTAACAAAATTTCTTAAGTATTGCATTCCATGTATGAAACAGCATTTAATGTTACCAAAATATGCTTTAAAACAGTGTACCAGTTTCCATTTGTGTAGTAGCTGAAAAATGGTATCTAAATTGCAAGAGACTTGCATCCACCAAAAAAAAAATCTTGAATAGTCCTTATTAGACAATTTTTTAATTTTTTACACACCAAAATGATCATTTAAAACACTCTCGCCCCCCCCCCCCCAATAATCTTCTAAGGAAAAAAAACTTTATCACTATCTGTTATAAAGAGTAATTTTTTTGAAAAAAATTGGTTCTTCTTCAGCTAATTTCCTAACAATAAATAATCACTCCTTTATATTTTTTATTTACTTTTTTAAATAAGTCACAAACCTTTTGTTTAAAAAATCATAGTAAATGTTGATAACAAATGTTCTTTACTTTTCAAATTTTCTTTACACATGTTGCATTTTTATACAACTTTACATCTTGTGTGTGATAAAAACTAAAATTGCTGCTATAGGATACTGATCAAATAAGCTAACCCCCCCCCCCCCACTTCCCATCTGACGATGCCGTTATATTCTTTTCAGCTTGCTACCAAATTCATAAGAAATTTCGGCTTAGATGTGGTCTGCAAACAGAAAGGGGATCTAACATTTTTTTTAATGTATGAAAATATTAATTTTATTAAATTATACTTTCATGAGCTCTTCCTTATAAAGAAAATAGTATTTATCACAATTATCATACAATGGATATGATTACAAATAAAATGCGTAAAAAGCTGAACATCGGGAAAATAAATGCATTTATCTAAGTGCTTTATGGTTGTGAGTCAGAGCATTAATACAAGAGACCATTGATTTATACTCACAAGTAGAATATGCAGGAAAAATAATTTTAAATTAAACGTCTGTTTAATTACTTATAGTCCCCCTGTCTGTCTTACTGTTTTTCCAACAAAACAATTTTGAGAACGTCAACAGAATGAAATTTCGTCTCAGAGGTAAATAAATAACAGAACAATGGAAATTGGGTAAGCTGGGATAGCAAATTTTTGGGTGGACTTGAGCCCCACCAGCCCATATAAGTTGGCACCACTGCTATTTAGTACTCTTAAATAAATAAGGAATAATTATTTCGCTTACCTTGTGTTTTCTACAACAAATCAAACGTTTTAAAATGAAAGCGAAATGGCGACTGTTCCGTTCTCGTTGTCTGTTGTCGTCTGCTGACGTAACACTCTGACGTCATCGTGTATTCGAACACCAAACGCTGCATAGCGAGATATAATTGTACACCTATTTTGGAGTTTTGGTATCCCCAAATTAATTTGAAAGCGTCATTCTTGATGTATGATATCACCGATTTTTATTGAAAGAGTAAAGATAAACTATTTTAAGTGTATTATAACACTTAATTCAGTGTTGACACCAAAATTAGTGCATATTTAAACCTTATTTGGCATTTCATAAACCCAAATTAAGCGTAATAATACTCCCCCTTTTTTACAGTGTATATAAGGGTACTTTTCTTTCAGAACTGGTTCCAAAATTGAAAATGTCCGCTTATAAAACAAAACTGTAACCAAAATCAAACAAGAACGAAAAATCATGCGTCAAGCATAGATTATGTAACACTTTCCAACGTTTCCAAAATAATTTTACAAATCATACCGTTTAATAAGCTAAAAGATAACATCTAAGTAATCCGAATACTTTTATTCAGCCCTGTATAGGATCTATAGATTTGTATATATACTACATAGGATGTTAAATTTTAGTTCAGTTAGGAAACGCGTAGCACAGTTTAAAATTCTCCGTCTGGAGTTAAATAATACGGAAATGTGTTCGCGAACTTTTGTGCTTCCCTGTATAGGATATACAGAATTTATACACACCACATAATAGACAAAAAGCGAGTTAAAATTAAAATCGCGATCAGTAACTTAAAACGCACTTCCAGGAATTATTGTTAACTTACAGTAGAGAATTCTTTTGTGTGTCCCTGTAAATGAACGATGACTGCTGTACACACACTATTCTGTAGTAAGCCTCTTGAAATACACCTTAGTGATATATATAAATTTCAATGCGTTTAAAATAGGGAAACATTATTTAAATAAACCGCAGACGATTTTTCTCCATAGACGTAATGTAACAGAATTCTTTTGACTGTCCCTGTAAAGTAACTATAAGTGCTATGCACACCCTATTCCATATTAAGCTTCTTCTAATGCACCTTAGTGATATATATATAAATTTCAATGCGTTTAAAATAGTGAAACATTATTTAAATAACCCGTGAATGATTTTTCCCCATAGACCGCAATGTAACGGAATTCTTTTGAGTGTCCCTGTAAAAAAACTATAAGTGCTACACACTTCCGTTGAAATAGGGAACATGCTATAGATAACGACTATAACATATAAAAATTGCAGAGCAATCCGAGCATATTTACGGGAGTTAGAGCACGGCCAGACGGACAGACGGCAGACGGCTGACGGCCAGACGGCAGACGGCCATACGGCCAGACAAACCGAAGTCATAAACACTTTTCAACTAGGTTGGAAAGTGTTAAAAAGTAAAAACCAACAACGTCAGAGTTCAACCTCAGCCATCCTATGAAAAAAAAAATCATTTAAAAATATTAAAATACGAGCGAGAAATCTGTAAAGAACCTTCCCACAGCTTAAGCTAATGTTAAGTATATGGGGATGTTATTTTCAGATTTCTCACTCTCATTTTAATATTTTTAATTGCTTTTCTTTGCATAAGATACCCGAGGTCGATATCTAACGTTGTGCCTTTGTACTTTTTCGATTTTGGTTACTTTATATATATATGGACACTTTCACTTTTGGAATCGGTTGGAACGGGTTCTGAAAGTGAAACTATCCTCATAAAAATAAAAATGTAACCAAAAATAAATAAATAAATAAATTAGAAATGAAAGCGCGTTTCAATCTTTTTAAGACACCCTTAATATTTAATAATGGAGATGTTTATGCACACTTTTATAATTCTTAAACGAATAAAGTTATATAACCCAGAACTACCGGAATTTTGACTCAACCTTGATAAAAACATTTCACACCAGAATTTTTATTTTAAACTATTTAACTTATTTATTTACTTTAGTTCTCAGTGGTTTCTATTTAACTTATTTTATGAAACAAATTCTGGTTCAAGTAGTCATTTTAAATGTACCTATCGTTTGGTAGGCGCAGAGTTATTACTTTAAATATTTGTTCATTGCAATGAAAAAAGTTCTTTGGATGGGCCCTCTACAAGATTTTGTTATAGAAGAGAGTTAATTTTTTGAATTCGCAATTTGAGTATATTTTTCTAAAATGAGTGGAAGTGATTGGAGATCTCTCGAAATTCTACTATTCGAAACATAACCCTGCATTCTTGTTTTTTTCTCCGCTCAAAGTAAATTTCGTTTCTCACGTTCAAGTACATGCTATCCAATACACCTACTTTCAACCCATACCTATACAAGAGTACGTGTTTTTTTTTTATTTAAAGAACTTCGAACACATACCGTATTTTATATTAGAAGGGGAAAAAAATCTCATTCATTGCAAAGTTGGGATTTTTGAGAAGGATTTGATTAGGGTCGTAGTATACTCTTTGCGCCCAAGGTGCATAAGTATTTTTTTAATATATAAATATACTTAACTCAAAATTTTTGTTTGGTATATATGTTTACTAGATTAATAAATGGAGTTTTAGATACACTCACCAGCAGTGCATTTTTTTGTTTCTAAGACTCATTTTCGCCTCATTCAAATCTATATTTGTCTCCTGTGTTACATTTCTTTTGTCTCTTACGTTAACATTAACAAAAAGAAAAAAAAAAAGACGATATTAGCAATTATTTCGGAATGCTGTACTGCTAAAGCATAGATCACAGGGCTAGCTATTCTTCAGATGTATCCGATCATTATGTAAAAAATTGTCTTTTATTTTTGAGTATTTCGAACGGTTATGCTGACGGGGACTTCGAAAGGCGCACAAAAAGAGCAGCTTTTCGCCCTTCGGTAATTCAATGCTAGCCAGATCAGGACTTATGAGAAAAAAGCGTATTTTTGATAAGAGTTCATTGTGGATTTTAATTAATATATCGGCTAATTATTTAAAAATGAAAACTATGAGCCTCAGGTGCATTAAGGACCTGCTTTGGACTATCCTCATCCAAATTTTCAGACTTCTACTGGCTTAAGCTTCCCATTGAAATTTTCAGTAAATGTCAACAAAAGATAAAATGTTGCCAACTTAAAATGTACTTATTTTAATACAGAAATTAATCATATCATAACAGACGATATAATTCGTTTCAGTGAAATAATAACGATGATTTTTTTACATTGTCTTGTATTGGATATTTGCGCATAGTATAATTTTAATGTAACAGAATTGTTAATTAATTGTTTGTAAAAGTGTATTGAAATTTAATTTCATAAAATAAAATGAATATCTATAATATGAAAATCTGCACATAAAATAAATTTTGCATTCGTACATTTTTGCATAAGAGTGCAACAGCTATTGTACCAAGACCTGAATATTTGTAAAATTACTTATAGTACGAACGCACTTCATTTGTCAAGTTTGTCGTACAATTTCCAACTTGTATTGTATTGCTCTCAGTAGGTAACATTTTTTGCATGAAATTAGCTCTCAATGAATCGTTGCAGATAATCTGAAGTCACAACAGGGTTGTCATTGGAGTGTGACAACTGGCAACCTGTGATAGAGGGGGAGGGAAGGGTAAAAAAAGACACGACCTGTGGACATGATCTAAATGAATGGGTGACACGTAATACTGTATTATTTCACAACTGTTTAGAATGCTAGAGAATATTACACAGCATCCGCCAACTAGCTAAAACATTTATTCTATAAAGAAAGGGCAAAAATATAAACAGGAATTTATTTTTTTTCATAGAAAAATTAATACCGCTATGTTATAAAGACTTGTTTTAAACCTATGAAACAATCAGAAGATTTTTTAAACATTTCTCTTATTGTTTTATTGAATTAAGAATGGATTTTATTTTCCAGCAAAATTTTTACTTCCGCTTCTGTCTAAAACCCAGTACTTTTAAAAAAGTTTTCAAAAACATTTGCATAGGAACACACAATCTTGTATAGGAAACAAGGTCCGCAATGGACTTGTTCAAACGAAAATACATTGTTTCCCTCTAAGACGAAACCGAATTTTTGTTCATAACTTTAACAATAATGAAGCTAATTTAGCGAATAGACTTACCGTGCACATTGTCAAATGTAATATTATCACGAGAACGTGGTTTATGAAAATATGTTACAATGATGTTTGTGCTAATGAAATTACAGAGTGAAACTTACCCGTATATATCTGGGATTCTGAAATAGTATACAGTTGTGAGGAAAATTGCATATATAAAACTAAAATGGGGTCGAAGAGACAAAGCTTCCATGAAGAAACGCACTTTTTAGTCTAAAAATTTAGTAAAAAAAAGGTTGTTCCAAAATAACACAAAACCTTGTGAAGGTGAATGTGACAGTTCTAAAAGTTAATTTCTTGAAACTCCGAGGAATCTTATATATGCTTCTACACACACACACACACACACACACACACACACACACACACACACACACACACACACACACACACACACACACACACACACACACACACACACACACACACACACACACACACACAGTCTCGTGTAACATGGTGAGTGCGGACACGGTCAGAATCCGGTTCACTGAGGACATCACACGAAATGTGTATTTAGCTAGGATTTTTATATTTTTTAAATAAATATACGTTTAACAATACGTATTAGTTTTTAAAATTTTGAAATTTTAATTATTTTAATATGCTTTTTTTTACAATGTATCTGAGGACATACCCATACATGCATCCATCTGGGGACATACCCATACATACATCTAACCGTGGACATACCCATACATACATCTATTCGTGGACATACCCATACATACATCTGACCGTGGACATATCCATACATGCATCTATCCGTGGACATACCCATACATACATCTATCCGTGGACATACCCATACATACATCTATCCGTGGACATACTGATACATACATCTATCCGTGGACATATGCATACATACATGTATCCATGGACATATGTATACATACATATATTCGTGGACACACATATACATACAACTATTCGTGTACATGCATATATCACTATGGACATACGCATACATGTGGAAGATGATTTTTCAATTTTAAGATGGCTAAATGTACGAGGATTTCCAGTTCGCTTGTTCGAATTTAAAATTCGATAATCTTAACAGAAAACGTAAGACCTACAGAAAACATAGCCGACACATTTATGAGTCTAGATTTCATTGAGATTTTTAGGTCCGAACTTTTAGACAAAAGTACCAAAAAATTAATTTCTGCTAGTTTAGATATCCCGATAATGAGTAGATATTGAGAAGGAAAAAAAATTAAATCTGTTTAACCCTTTTCAGCGCAGTGTTACCACTTTGCAGGGCCGCAGCAAGGCATTCCGAGCCCCCCCCTACCCCCGCAAAATACAACAACAACAAAAAAACATTTTGGGGGGGATTCCCTTTCAGATTTTGGAGAAATATTTATATTTAATTTTGCATATGAGTTTCATTTGTAACAATGCCAACGGGGTTTCGCCCGTTTTACTGGTCTTTGTTTCCTAAATAAACCTAGGGTTGGGAGGCTTCGGTGTCTATGGCAACGTGCACTCGGGAGGGCTACGCCCGCTGCGATCTCGAATCAAATGAACCTTGAGGTATTCTGGTTTTTTATTTCTACCCAGATTAAATTCAAAATTTCAACATCTCGCTCACATATATATAGGAACATATATATAGGCTCTCTATAGGAACAGAATTGGTATTATTTTAACTTGAATTTAATCATAGCACTATCAAAATTTAGCAAAAATTTTCTGTTTCAGAAAATAATGTAAAAAAATCGCCGCAAAATGCTAAAATTCTAAAAAAAATCGCAAAAAGTGAAAAATCATTGAGAACAAATTTACTATATTTAACTAAAAAATTTAAACCAGATTTTTTTTTTTAATGTCATAAAATGTTTTTAATGTTGTAAAAAGCGAAACAATGTTAAAAATTTCATAAAAAAATGGCGAAAAATTAAAAAAATAGAGTGAACAAAATTTATTATAAAGAGCAGCAAGATTGAAACCGGATTATTTTAACATATTAAAAAATCGCCGCAAAACGCGAAAAAAAGTTAAAAATCGCATAAAAAATCACGGAAATTTAAAAAAATGGAAAAAAATTACTATATTACTAGTAGGCTACATCCGCTTCCCTGGTCGATTTTTTCAAATGAACCTCGAATGTTTAAGACATCTTTTTGTTCCACATTTCACGGTCAGGGGGCTCCATAGAAGAAGGAATTATATTTCTTCTACTATGGGGGGCTCATTGTGTTCTAAACAAACCTCTTTCCAAACGAATCTCCGACACAGGTCCCCATTGTCTACGGCACCGTATAGGCCTGGCCACAAAATCATTTAGTTCCACTTTCCGCTGCCAGGGGGAGGGCAGATCTACATACCTTTAACATTAACCTGATATTTAAATTACAACTGAACTTCCTCCCCCCTCAAAATTTAACCAATGACTTTTAATATTAACAAATATCTGTAACTTTTGAAACAGAAACAAAATGGTGCGTTTTGTTTTTGATGTTGTTTGTTTAACTTCGTAGTTTTATTTTCTTCCCTTTTCAGACGTCTGGGTCAGTTTTTTGCAAAAAAATATGAAAAATTAAGGGCCTATTTTTTCAAAAATTGGATTTTCGGATTCAGAAAAATTTTCTACATATGTGTGGTGAGTTATAAATCAATATCTCAAATACTTTTCGTAATATTCACAAATTAGTGAAAACAAACCACTCATTGCCATCAACAAAAGAGAAATAATCACTTTTTCGCCACCACGTACCTTAGCGTTATATATATATATATATATATATATATGGTAAAGGATTGAAACCTGATTCCTTTTACGTATGTTAAAAAATTGCCTTGAAACGGGACAAAAACGCTAAAAATTGCATAATATTTTTTTATCCCCCCCCTTCCCTAAAATTGGCTTTTAGGTGCATAACTTCAGACGTACAGGTACCTTTCTCTGAAATCTTTTAGCTCTGCTCGCCGCAGTCACTTCAGAAAACTTTGTATAGACAGACAGACACACAAACATCTGTCTTTATTATCCATAGTATTATCTATATTAAAATTGCCATCCGCTTGGCATGGATGAAAATACAAATAAAATACATTAATAATAAAATAAATAGATAAATATACCCACTTATACGAAATTATTTTCTGCTTTCAACGGTACCTTTCAATGAAAAAAATATAAAAGTGTGAATATTTACTATTAAAAAAATAATAATCTGGAAGTCGTTTGCGTATTTTTTCGTTTTTTCTTCAGTTTGAAATTGCCATCTGTGTGGCCCGGATGGAAATTAAAACCAGAGAAAGAGCCAAAAATACCCACTTAGAGGATTTTTTTTCTGCTCTCAACGGTGCCTTTCATTAAAAGCTTTATATACAGTCTTACTATTTTAAAAATATTCTTTTAGAAGTCGCATTCGTATTTTTCGGTTTTTCTACAGTTTTTAATTCTTATCCAATTTGCTTGGATAGAAAAAAAAAAAAAACGGAATGCCCACGGATAGGCAATACGGTACACAGGTAAGTGGCCAATTTCTGTGGTCCTAAGACATGTTTGTCTGTCCACTTCCAGAGTTTTCTGAAGAGATGGCTGCGCGCAGAGCTACAAGATTTCACAAAAAGTTATCCGTATGTCTGAAGTTATGTACCCCAAAGCCAATTTATGGATTAGATTAGATTAGCCAGATATTATAATTATTTAATTGAATTTTCTATGGTAATTTTTTTTTCGTGTTTCGTACTGATTTTTCCGCATTCGTATAAAAGGAATCTTCATAAAATAAATCCGCTTTCAATCTTTTAAATGCCGCACCAACGGATGAGAGATTCTGCTCTCAAAGCTAGCAGACGAGAGGTGCTGGGTTTAAATCCTATCTGCCCGTCGGCCTAATCGTTCGGAGATTTACGTGGTTTTCTTCTAACCCTTTGTAAATGCGGATTAGGTTCCCATAGAAAGACCTCCACGAACGCCACCCATCCCCTACCGGCTATATCACTCGCGTAGATAATCGGACGCAATAAACAACACCAACAACAGATTTTCAGAATATATTGTTAGATTCGTATCGCAAATAGATTTCACAATTGTGCTAAACTTTTTTCTTAAATCACAAATGTCCTTTTTTTTTTTTTTTTTTTTTTTTTTTAAGCCTTGTTTTTTACTCCTTTCTATTTTTCTAATTTATAACTTGAAAAATCTTAAATAATCCTCATTAACAGAACACTTTAAACGCGGTTCAAGAAAAATACTGTTAAGGATTTGTGCAAGCGACTTTTGTGGGAGAAAAATCGAAAATTCGTTTTTACGCTGAAAATATTTGAAGTGCACTCGAGTAATATATCGTTAGATTCGTATTTAATAGTAGATTTCAAAAATATATTAAAGTTTTTTTTCTCAAGATTCACGTGTCTTAAAAATTCGAAGAACAAATTTTCAATTAAAAAGCTGTCCCGCATCCCTCTATTTTCCACAACAATGTAGTGAAATTTTGACAAATAGAATACTTTAAAGACTTCAGAAAAAATACTGCGCACTAAGGATTTCTTTCGTACAGACAATTGTTGTGGTGGAGAAAATTGAAAATTCGACTTCACGCTATATGTGTAAAGCACTGAAAAGATTTTCTGTGGCATTCGAGTAATATATGGTAATTCGAATTTCAGAGCGATTTTAAAATTATGAAAATCCTTTTCTTAAGGCGTAAATGTCGCAACAATTTTAAGAACAATTTTTGAAGAAAATAAGAAGCTGTCTTCCTTATTTGCCAGATTTTTGTTTTGAAAAGTCTGAAATTATGCAAATAGAACACTAGAAAAAATACTGTGTACGAAGAATTTAACGCAGACGATTTTTGCAGGAGTGGGCGGGCGCGGGGGGGGGGGGGTATAAATTCGATTTTATGCTATAGGAGTTAATCATTGAAAACATTTCGAGCAGTTCTCGAGTAATAATATATCTTTGGATTTCTATGTAAGAGTACATTTAAAAAATATGTTACATTTTCACTTTAGGAACACATGTCCTGAGTTATTCGAAAAACAGATTTTGAAGAAGAAAACTGTCCCCTTCTTTTATTCTCCACATTGAGTAGATTTCGAAAATCTACCGATTGCGGAGACCTTGGTCTGTATTATCTATCTTCTCTTAAAATAACAAAAAAGCACTACAAATTCCATTAATTTTCTTGATTTAATGATTACTTTATCTGATAATAAATTAATTATTGATATTTATGTTAAATGGAATGATTTCAATTTTAAAGTAAATTCATTTACTCATTTCAAATCATATCTTAAAAAATCTGTTTTCCGTAATATTATACTAAATCATTTACTATTTATTTTTAATATTTCGTTCACATCCTTCAATTTCCGTCGTTATAAATGGAAGAAACTTATCAACGTACAATAACATAAAAAGTTTAAGAAAAGTTTAAATAAGCAAAGTCTTGAGGAGTAAAAAAAGTTATCCGTACAATAAATTGATCCAAAAATTTTTGGGTTTAAGGAATCATGTTACTGTGATTGAAAGTCTCAGAAATGAAAACAAAAAACTTAAAATGCAAACACTTGCATTTCGCTTTCTCGGCTGGTCAATTTTTTTGTAGTTACAGTTAAGGCTTAAAATCAACACTCTAACCGTCGTCTTACTTCTAAGTATGAATATATTTCAAAGTATTAATTTTTTCTTAGATAATTACACAAATCTAATCCTCAGTTTTAAGCCTAAGTGTTTCAGTAGTTTGTAAAATAATACGGTAAAAATGCCTTGAAGACGTAGCTGTTCTAAACATGTAAAAAGCCTTAGGTGAGTTTGGACTTTGTCCTTCAAAAGCACAACGGAATTAGTTTGTGTCTGCAGGCGATTGAGAATGTTGCCCCGTTATCTATAGGAGGCGTTAAATGGCGTTAAAAATAGTTTACTAATCGCTTTTGAAAACGCTTCTCTGCCTACATGCAAAGAATTCAAGTTCTTCGGCTATATGTTGATAAATAGAAGTATTTTCGAGCACAGACTTGGGTTTGAGGTCTAAAGCTAAAGTCTGAAATAACGTTTGCATCTATAATTTTCATCCATTATATTTGAAATGAATTTACAACTTTCTAATAATAAGCAAGTTTTAATTATTTTTTAAATGCATTTTTAGTAAGTTTCCGTTACGTACACTTATAAATTTACTTATTTGAAATGTTTTAAGATAAAATTAAAGTGGAAGTGTCAATTTTCTTTTAAATTTATGGATTTACGTTTTATAAAACACACATATAGCGCTAAATTTCACTATAAAATTAATCTTAATTGAATATTTTATACAGAATATCACGGTGCTCGCTTTTAGATAATATTTTTCATTGTATCTCTATATATCAATTAATGCTATATTTATTTTTTATTTTTTAAATCTAAAATAATAATATGTCTTTATACAAATTAGTTAACAATTTGCTTTCTTTGTTTTCCTGTAATTTAAACCTGAGATAGTTGATATATTTTATAATTACCTGAAAAATACACTAATTGAATGTATATCCATGTGTTCATATATATATATATATGATGTACATTGAAATATTCATGCAAAATAAATGGAATTATTTAGAATGATCATTCTTGAAACTTATTTTTGTGAGCACTAAAAGAATTAAAACAAACTTTAATAAAATATTCAGAATATGCATATTGCTGTTAAAAGAAAGCAAAAAAAAAAAACATAAATTCGAATTTTTTTTCATACATACACACATAGGATATTGTAATTTAGCTGCATAATAAATAATTTGTATGTTTATTACTTAATTTTCTACTGATTTTAAAGCATTGAAAAAACATTTATCGGTGAAATCAAAAATTGGCAGTAATTATTTTAGCCTTGCCGTTGCATCTCAGAAGATTTTACTGTATACCTATGGCAAATTTTTTTTAGAACATACCAATCTGCTAAGATGGATTCTCAACGAACAATGAATCATTTAAAAATTCTGCTTATAGAGGTTTCTTTCTTATCAAGTAATACCATTTCTTATACATATATTACGTTTAGAGATGGTGGTATTATAATATTACTTTAATATTACGGTATTAATTGATCAGTAACACTACATGGTACTACAGTATCACAGTAAAACCGGTCAAAACGTGATCCCTAGGTACCGGAAAAAATTCCATATTAGACAGGTTTTAGTTTATCAACAGTAATTATGTGATATTTCTAGCATTGAGTCCAAGAAATTTTTCTTTAAAGACAGGATTCTGTAAGACATGATGAATACCGCTTTTACAGACTTTACTGTAATTAGTTAGTAATCAATTACACATTAATTAGTGATTGATTAAGTTTAATTTCTTATTTTATCTGGTTCAAAATTCGAATATGAAAAATTTAATGGGATTTATAACTACGCCAATTGCTGTAGGAGGATTAAAAGCGAGAATAAATTATCATGCTTTTGATATTGTAGTAATAGTGGAATTTAGGTAAAAGGGTCCACTGGTAAAAAAGGCATTAAACATAATATTGAGATATACTAGTTACTGAGGTACATATTATATATTCAGTTATTACCGATTCTATTTTACAAGTGAAGCCCGTGTATCTCTAACCCTAACATTGAAGACATAATATATATTATACATATCATTATACTAAAGCATACAAATACAAAAGTGTTGTGTATTGAAATAGCATTCGCTGAACGGAAACGTCAGGTATTCGTTGGGTGTGAGGGTCCTCGAAAGGGAGGGGGGGGGGAGTTTGTTTTAAAAAGAAAATACAATCGATAGATTCTTTCAACTCCATACATGGGGTGCTTATATATAAGAGCTGCAGTTTATATACTTATTTGGAAAATTTGAGGAAATTTGAGAAAGAGTAACCCCCTTTTTGGGGGGGGGAGGGACACGAAATTAAAATAATAAAAATAACATACAGGGATTTTAATGGGATCTATATAAAGAGAAACAATGTAAAAAATTTTGAAAAGAGAAGATTTCTCAATATCTGATTTATTTTCTTTACGTGGTAGTGGGGGGGGGGGGGAGTGCAACAGCAAATATCAGTAAAAATTTTGAAATTTGGTCTAAGAAAACACAATTTAGGCATTTAGGCAACATACAGCAAAAATAAAAATATTTTTCTAAAGATAATTTGATGTAAAATTTAGGATCTAAATTTAAATTAGTTATAGTGGTTCTTATAAAAAAAGAAAGAAAAAAATGTCCGCTTAAAAACCAGAAACTTTCTGACAGAAATCAGTCCGGGACTAATTTATAAACGTTATGCAGGTGTGACTATTAAAATACTTTAGAATCAAATAGATCTTTTTTTTCACCAAATGATCTATTTCTTGAACTATCGTTTCTTCATGATGATCTTTCTGTCTATCTTGCACATAAATTCGATTGAAAACATCAATTTTGACAGCATTTTCTAAAAGACGTTTTACCGTAAAAGACGTAACGTTTACCGAAAAAGGGAAAAACTGTTCGATTTTATAATTTCTCTATAAGAACATTTGCAAATTTCATGTGTTTACGGACAAAATTGAATTCAGTATGCATTGTGTTCTTTAAAAAAAAAATTTTTTTTAGCATTTTCCTACGAGATTTCTACATGGACAAGTGAGGCATCGCCCCAGAGCCCTCATAATATGGAGGTCCCAGTAGCTGCAGTTTTAGTAGAACTACTTTTTATTTTTTCTGCTTTATTCGAAAAACATTAAAAATTTAAAATTCATTCCCATTTCTATTGCTAAATTTGTCTTAATCAAAATGTTGTGTATTGAAACTAGAAAAAAAAAATGTAAAACTAAAATTTTGATGCTTTAATTCATCACTTTTAGGCTGTCTGTGTTGAGAGTTATTATCTCATTTTTAACAACTGATTTTAAAAGTAATATTGAATAAAAGTATTGTTTTAATCATATTTATCCAAGGGTGGCGCTAAAGGGGATCCAGAGGGGGGGGGTCAAATTACTCCGCGTGGGGCACACCTGACTTCCCCCACATCGGTGTCAAAATTTAAATTTCGTCGGTGAAAATATTTTAACTTGAGATTGGAGTCTTGCATCGGGTTGGGTAACCCACTTTTCCCCGTTCACGACCCGACCCGCTCAACTCGAGTGGGGTATAGATATGCTTTAAAAATAACCCGATGTTAGTTTATAAAAAAAAATGCCGTGGTCAGGCTGCCGGCGATTTTTTCTTTGCAAGTCGGGTATGATGTAATTGTTTCGGGTTGAGTTTTTATTCTTCAGCGTCAAATTGGAGTTTCGATTTATCTAGTTTTTTTTTTTTTTTTTTAATGTTCAGAATATTGTCTTAGGTTAGCCCTGCATCGAGTGAGGAAACCTAATTTTACCTGAAACCGATCCGAACCGTGGTTTGGGTTGTAGCTAATGTTTTTCTTTACTTTTGGGTTCGGTTGGGGTGACTCTGTTTCGTGATCGTATCGCTGTCAGGTTGAGTTTTATTATTTACGGTCGGTTTCAGTCTATTTTACAAAAGAAAGTCTAGACTATCGTTTCAGATGAAAAACTATAAATTTAAATATGAACGAGTCTTTACATGTTTAATTTTCTACATAACAGATAGAATTGATATTGGAGATAATATCGTAAAATATTTCTCTTTTTAAGTTTTTTAAATTATAGACCTTTTTTTAATAATACGTTTCAGGTCGCGGGTTTGAGTATTTCGAGTTTGGGTCTTCAAAACAATTTTTGTCAGGTTTGGGTACAAACCGATCCACGCAGGACACTATTTCTGATTTTTTTTAAAACTATATATTTGAATAAGAAGGCCTCCTGACATGTTTTTTATTTTAATATTAAATGTAAAATTAATATAGGGAATATGATTATAGACTTTATTTTTTTTCATAATTGCACTAAATTGTAGATCTGTTTTCTCTGACCTCGGGTTTCGGGTCGGATTGGTTCCTTTAGAGTTCAGATTGAAGTATTTCGGGTTGCGGGTAGACGAAATGTTTTTGTTGGGCTCGGATCGACTTTAAATAAAAATTTGCGGATTCGGATAGGACTCTAGCTGGGTGTTTGACGACTCAGGCAGGATTAGTTGGATGTAACGTTTAATTGCTAATTTTCACAATGACACTTTATCTAACAAATTTAAGTAATTTTTTGGTCACTTCATGCGATTTCAATAATAATTTTGCAACTGATTCTTTTCAAATATCCCCCCCCCCCCCTCCCACACACACATAAGAAAAAATAAATAAACCCCGCAAGGATCTCTTATAGCTCAAAATGCAATTCATTTTTTGGAAAAAAAAAAATCTAAATCATTTGAATAGTCATCTTTGCAAGTGCTATGACGTTTGAAAATATTCCGCGGGCAATATATATATATATATATATATATATATATACAGTCGAACTCGTTTAATACGAGTATGGGTAAAACGACACTGTCAAAATGAACAATTTACATATTAAGAATTGTTGATCTTTTTGATCATTTATACTATACTGAGCTTTTTACGCTTTTTACGAGCTACAAAACAGGATCACAACAAATACGAGCAAAACATCTGCTTATTTCAATGGGTTTTTCGCCAAATGTAGAGTAGAATTAACAGGGTGGAAATCTTTTTCTTATCAAACACTGCTCTGTCTCAGCGAGAATATTTGTACATCACAACGTTTTGTAGTGGATTAGCATTCCCGGATAGAATTTCATTCAAAGGAATGATGCTGAGGTCTTGTAAAAATGAAAGAATAAAGGGGGAAATAAGGACGTTTCAAATACAGCTTATTTGTTAGATTTGCAATTGAGCCATGGAAAAGCAGGAGCAAAGAAGAAAACCTTTATTCTTTTTTTCTTTAAATTCGGACTCTGGGATTTATTAACAACTTTTCCATACTATTTCACTGTTAAGATGAAAATATATGGGAAATCTATTGCGCGAAAATTGCAGTGATTATTGCAATGTAAGCTGAGTCTTCTTTGAATTTTTATGATATTATGTTAATTTTAGAATTAATTAGAATAATTAATAGTTGTAATTAGTTTATTTAAATGTGTGTTTAGGATTTTTACTGTCTTCACAGGTATTATGAGTAACGGTTAATACAAGGAATTTTATAATTCCCTTGTTTCTCGTATTAACAGAGTTTACTATATACATATAATTATTTCATTTTTTTTTTAGAACCATGCCATAACTAATAAATTTTATCTTAAATTTTATATCAAAGCATTTTTGGAAAACTTTATTTCTGCTGTATTATGCCTAAAATTGTATTTTCTTGAGCCAAATCTGAAAAAATTGACTCTTTTTTTCTGTTACCCCACTTTAATCCCCCCCCCCCTACCTTGTAAAAGAGAAATGTGATAATGAGAAATATTTAGATTTAAAAATATTTCATTTGTTTGTCTTTATACCAACCTTTTTAATATCTTTGTATGTGAAGTTTTTATTATTTTAATTTCATGTCTTGCTCTCCAGCCCCGCCTCCCAAATAAAAAGTTAATCTTGTTCAAAGTCTCCAAATATATATATATATATATATATATATATATATATATATAGGCGACTGTTCTTATAGATAAGCACCCCCCATATAGTGAGTTGAAAGAATTTATCGATTGCATTACCTTTTTAAAACCACTTTCCCTCCCTCTTAGAACCCGCTCAAGGAGAGATTCTTCTTTGTGTTTAAAAAAGAATTCAAGGGTACTGAAAATTTTGCATGCATTTTTTAAACAAATATCAATTTTCTACAACTTCAATTTATTTCTTTTACTGTTTGGTAAGTAACAAATTGGTATTTATTAGTATACTGTATACATTGCATGTATTAGTAATGCATAAACATTGTTTTTTTTTTCGTGTTTTGACGTTAACCCGCATTCATCATTTTTTTTTTCACCCACCCCTTGAAAAACGATGGATCGAGGTTCTACAGTATTAAGAAAAAAAAAACTCTTAAGTTAAAAAATAAAAATACTTTCAAATCATTTAATAGAAAATTTATCACTACAACACATAAAAATTTCTTCAACATGTTTCCGTAGCGCAGTGGTTATCACGTGCGCCTTACGGCAGTGGCTTCTGTTCTTTTTCTGAGGAGAACAGAAATGTGTCTTTAAGCTATTAATGCTTAAATTGCTTCGTCATTCTGGGCAGAGAAACATAACCAGGAACCACCCCAATCCCCTTCCCTTGCGGAATGCTAATTAATTTCGACTTTGACAGGTGAATTCTGCCAAATTCAAGTGCATTCCACCCCAAGAAAACTACGACTGGCTCCCAGATGATCTTGCTTACAGGTCAGTTTACAAAAATAACTGAAAAGAGAAATCATTAGAAAAAGGAAACTTTCAAAAATAAAAAGCAGTCTTCTTTGAAAATGTTTTTTTTTTTTTTTTCTGACAAAGTCTTCTGGATATGAGCTCATCTTTTTCTGCTAATTGTCAAAAGTGTTAGAGTAAAAAAAACTGCCGAAAATGAAAAACCAGAAAAGTTATGTTTATCTAAATAAGACCGCAGCATGGAGACAATACAATCGGTCATTCAATAATTATATTATTAAGCTACTCTAAGTGGAATATTTAATAGATAAAAATAAAGCAAACCAGACATATTTTAAGTAGCTTGATCCATTTATTATTTATTTCATTTAAACGAGTACTTTTCCTTCAAAGACCCAAGTGCAACATAGTAGAATATTTAGAGTTGCAATGCATGTTGAAATCTTTGAAAGTCCTCAACTCTTCAAATTGCGAAATATATTGGTCCCTAAACTCAGAACGGTGGAACCAGGGCCCGACTAGCCTTACATGGCGCCCTGGTGCGTGAGGCAAAGTAGGGATTCAGTTGGGACCCCTATAATATGCTTGTATTCACAATTTCTACTCGTAACAAAAACAACAACAACAAAAAATGAATTTTGTGTTTAGGGGGGCCCATTTCAGAGTTGGGGACCCTGAACAACTCCCTTGTTTGCCCTTGCGATAATAAGGTTCTGAGCAGAATTAGTGTTTCTTTCAGGCACATCTCATAGGAGGCAGGGCCTCTCCGGCATAAATACCCCCCCCCCCCCCCCCCGTTCCTGTGAAATTATCGAGCAACAGTACAATTAATGAACTCCATTTCACATCTTTAGTTTATTTTTCTTTTAGTGCATAATTATTACAAGCGACTTGGAATAATTAAACACTAACAGAAAAAGAAACAAATGGGTAAATGTGATCGAAGATCGCACAAAGGATTTCTTTTAATATTCCTTTCAAAACACTTTATCCTTTCTTTAATAAATCAAAATAAATTTCATTAAAAAAAAAAAAAAGGGTCATTCTTTTTATAACGTAAAAATGTACCGTTCTATTTTTCACGTTTTTTTTTTTTTAAATCAACCGGTCCGATAGTGAGCAAAGCCCGCTATTATACTCTGTCATAATAATATCTGTCATGTAGACTAAATGCGGTATTAAAAAAAAATCACTTTCATAATTAAACATGTTGTATAGAGACCTTCAAAATGTTAGACGTCAGATTAATTTTCTTTTTAATTCTCTAATGTTCTCTCTAATAATGTAACTCTCTAATTTTCTTTTTAATTCTCTCTTTTGAAGCTACTGTCTGTATTTACACATACTCATACTCCTTGTATTATTGAGAAATGATTGAAAATTTCTGTTTTATTACCAATATGACGTCATATAATTTTTTTTTTTTTTTTTTTTTTTTTTCAATTGGTGAAACTTTTTATTTTATTTTCATTTTTTTACGTGGAAATCTTTCAATAGAAAATTAATTATTGTAGAAAGAATTTTATTGTGGATTTTTAATTGTTGGCAACTGCTATAATGAAAAATGTTTAAATTTAATTTGAAAAGGCTGTTAGATTTTTGGTTTTTTATCTCTCTATATTAAAATAATAAGATTTTTTCAAATTTTATTATTTTGAGCTTCATAGCAGGTATTCGGCTATAAGTACACAAAATTTCATGACTGTAAATTATATAGTTTCTGAGAACCAGCTCTGTGATAGACAGACAACGAAGCGGGGCTAATAGGGTTTCCTGAGATGAACGAAATCCTAAAAAAGGATTTTTCGTCAGGTGTTTAGGTGCATCTCCAATTTTTTAACCTCCCGTGATAGATCCTTTTCAGTTCTGTTTTCATGTACATATTTTTAAATATCATCTTAAACGAGGGGATTCAGGTCTCCCCTGTAGAAAACAAAAATTAAACTATTCCTATTCTTGCTACGGGCACACATATTTTCCAAAAGCTGCTCCTTCAGGAATTTTGTTCATCCAGCACCCATGCTATATTCTTTAAATTAGTGCCCTTCGTGGGGGTCTTTCTAAGGGAACCTAACCCGTATTTACGCATGGATAAATCCACGACTCGAAGAAAACCACGAAAACTCCGAAGGATTAGGCCGACGGGCGCGATTGGGATCGAACCCAGCACCTCCCGTCTACCAGCTTCGAGAGCAGAACCTCTCAGCCACTGGGAAACACTTATTGGAAAGCTTTCACCAGTAAAAATAACGTCATAAAAATATAATTGTATTATAATGACACGCTGTTTCATACATCATTAGGGATTAATTAATAGTGAAATATAGTCTTTGGACTATTGCATAATAAGTATTTCGCAATAATGGAATTCAAATAACTAAAAATTTTAGCAAATATAAATTAAAAAAAAAAAAACTGCTAGATATTTAACCAATATTACATTTTTTTTTTAAGAGATTTTTCTGGAATCCGATTATGTATTTAATACTGAGTCAAACTTTCTTTAATCCAGAAGAAATTTCTGTTCGACACACTAAGATTCTTCATTCTTTTGTGAAATAACTTGCACCATGAGCGCTAGAAGAACGAAATCGACATAGGTGTAAAATAATTTTGAGATAATTTTGAGCTAAATCTTCTTTTAATATATACAGATTTATTTATGCCCAAGCGCAATTTTTCGTTTTTTTTTTTTTTAAATTATTCAAGATAGATTTTTTTTTTCGAAAACCAGGAAGGGACAAAGAACTTGCCATGTCCCCCTCCTTTGCCGGCGACCATGACATGCAATTTATTACTTGAAAATCTAAATAAATAGAGTTGAATAGAATTACTTTACTTTGATTTCTTATTAACAGGTGATCTCACGTAATAAATAAATGAACATGAGCTAGACACTGTGGAATTGTGAAATTGGACGATTTTTAATTCATTTTTTTTTGTCTATAAATTTTATTTTGTAATCGTCTTGAGAAAATCTTTCATTTAATACATTTATTGTTAAATAATGTGTTTTTTCTTTCTTTTTTTGTCTTTAGTGTCCATTATGTTGATTTTTTTCATGATGTCTTTTACAAATAAATACCCTATGATTTAACTGGATTTATAATGACACTTTTTTTATCCAATTTCGGAGCGGCGGTAAGGCATAAATTCAGACAAAGTGAAACATATAGCCTTCTTTGTAGTGGATTGTTTTTTCCTAGCGTGGACGCTAGTAGAACGAAATCTAGGAAGCTTTTTTTTTTTGGGGGGGGGGGGAGACATTTTGTGTTAACTGTATTCCTTATTATTCTAATTATAAATAAACCTCTTACTCTCAACCATAGTTTTTTCTTAATGTTTAACTATTTTAGGTTACTTAAAAAAATACTTTATTAGGTTTATTATTATTATTCTTTGTTAAAAGTCATCACAGATAAAGAAAATTTTATTTTCAAGGAAGAGAAAGAGAGCCATTTCAAAAATGAAACTAAAGAATAAAAACACTTATATGTTTCCGTGATGAGCTGAAGAGAAAACTGGGTTTTTCAATTTCTCGAAAGTTTTCACCAGGAAAAATTAACTATTTTCGCAAATAGATATTTACATTTGAAATTTATTCGTGCTCCTTTTGTATTAAATAACGACACAAGATTGCAGTTTTCATTTTACATAGATGCTACTTACTAATGGTTCTGCTTCTTTAATTGTAGAAATATGGCAAACAGTATTCTTCTAACAAAGTTTCTTCTTTTAATTAACTTATTGTTATTTTCGTCCAATACTATGCGCAGGGGTCGGAAGTAGCGAAACTACAGTAGTCGCTACTTTTTACAGTAGTTTATAGTGTATCGCGCTACATTTTGGACAATGTAGTGTAGCGAGTAGCGCGATACGAAAAATCAGTAGTTTATAGCGAGAATCGACGCTACATTTAACGCTACTTTATGAAAAAAATTTGCCACTCTGAAAATCGAGTGGTTGAAACTTTCTTCTTTTGTGCAAAATTAGTTCTGCTCAACAATTTGTGAAACTAAGCGGTAAATCTCAGCTGCAGTGTATTAGCAACATTGCATAAAGTCACAGATTTTTCCCATTCACACTTGCTGCTAAAATCAAGTACTAACCCACCAATGGAATTAATTTTTGGCTGACAACATTTGTCTATTTACTCGTTATTAGGTTTCCATGTTTTAACGCCAGGTTTCTTATTATTTGGAATTGCTTTATTTACAAATTTATTTATTGTTAGCATTTAGAGTTGTTTTTCTGTAACTTTCTAGATTATGCTACCTCTCTTAATTTTGCTACAAATTTGTAATGTGTACAAACTAACATTTTGGAGGCAAACAGAAAACATTTTCTTATATCTTATCTTTCCTAATTTTTTAATGTCCTCAGTTATGTCGCATTTATTTAATTGCATCCCGACAGTTGCAATATAACGAGGGATCGCTTTATTATTTAATCGTGCCTTCAATTTCTAGTGTAAATTGAACCCTTTGGCAAAATCTGAAAGTAGCAAAGTAGTGACTACTTTTGAAAAGTAGTTTGTAGTCGCTACTTTTTAATATAAGTAGTTGTAGTTGTAGTTAACTACATTTTCCATAAAGTAGTTGTAGTTGTAGTTCGCTACAATAAAAAAGTAGTTTTTCCGACCCCTGACTATGCGTTATGTCTTGTGCTTCACTCTTGGATCGTAATGTTACACTAATAATCACTGTAAAATTCAAATTTCCATTATGAGATTTGATTTTACAATTTAACAAATACAGACTCAAAGGTGGGATTAAATTTGAAAACTTTTATGTTTTTTGAACCGCTTTAAATTAATATCTTAAATAATTAATGATAGCAAGTATAAAAGTTACGAATGTTTAAAAAAATTAAGAATATAAATAAAGCAATTTTCCTTGTGAGGGAGGGGGCGCCAGATGAGTGCTCGCACGGGCGCCAAAATGCTCTTGGGCTGACCCTGCGCCCCCCCCTCCTCCCGAACTCAAAGAGTAAAAAATAAATGAATCGTATAAAGCAGTAGAGTGGGGAAAGGTACCAGGGAAAAAATAGGGCCTTAAAAATGCATCTATTAACAGTGATTTGAAAAACATACTAAAATAATAATAGTAATAATAAACCACATTATTAAGAGTAATTGTGGGTATTTTTTAAGGAGAGATGAAGTGATTTAGTACATTGCGAAGATTTTTCATTTTCTGGACTTTTCAGGGTACGGAAGGGGCAGAGGTCAAGTGATCACAGAAAAGTTATGAGGTAAATTTTCAGATTTTACACACGAACATCAGATTTTGGTATTATACTGAAAGAAATGTAAAAGAAAAAATGCTTTTATATCCTCCATATCCTCCATTAGTATTATTTTTTTTAAATATGATATATTTATGTTTTAAGATAGTTGATAAATTATTACTCTATTTGTTATCTGAAAATGAGTTAACACATTCAATGTTTTTTTCCCTAAGGAATGCATCTTTTCCATTGAAAGAGGGGAATGGGTTATTGTTCTTTTAAAATCTTTTTCAAAGTATGCTACTCAGAATAATCAATTATTTCTTTATAATTATTAGGATACTTACTTACGGCTTTTTATCTGTTTATATTTAGTGATATTTGTGGTACTACAATGTAAAGAGTCAACTCTAGGGGTTTTATTCTATTTCTAAAATATTCAGTCATGAGCAAATGAAAAAATTTTGTGATTGAGTCTGAAAATACACTGTAAAAAAATTTCCGGAAGGTTCCGGAAAAAAAATGGTGGCATTAAGATGCCACGGCTTTTTGCTGTTACGTTTCACAACAAAGTAGTGAAACATTCCAATTTTTCAGAAACATTCCGTAACATATACTCCGAAACCTTTCATATCAAAATACTAAAATATTTCAGCGTCACGATACGCTTTTTTCCGAAACCTTTCATATCAAAATGCTGAAACATTCCAACTTGGAATGTCTCACTACTTTGTTGTGAAACGTAACAGCCAAAAAAGCCGTGGCATCTTAATGCCACCATTTTTTTCCCGAACCTTCCGGAAATTTTTTTACAGTGTGAAGATTTATTATGATTGCTGACTGTCCCTAATATTTTGTTTATTAATCGTTTCTCAGAAGTTTACAGCTGATTTCTTTTTTCGGAACCTTTCATATCAAAATACTGAAATGTTCGAGTTTCACAGAACGTCTTTTTTCGAAAGTTTTTTTTTTTTTTTTTTAATTCTGAAAATATTATTTTTTATTTATCAGGTAACAAAATCGAAGCTGTACAACAAAAATATTTTAATCGAAACTCATAACTAAACATATAAAAAATACTTGCTAAAACTGAATTCCGAGCTCTGATTTAAGCGAGTAAATAAAGTGTAAAAATGTTAATTATATTTTTAAAAATGCAAACATTATTTTTATTCCTTTATTAAAATCTTAAATTTTTAGAAAATATAAAATTTCCTTTTAATCAATTTTTTTCTGATTTAATAATTTACATCCTTGCTAGAACATTCGATAAGCAATACAAAAGATAAATATAAAACGTGCAAAAACTTCTTTTATGTGTTAATTTTTTTTTTCAAATTTTTAAACAATAAAATGAGAGAAATAGTACATTAAAAATATTTTACATCTATCATATTTTATAAATAGGAAAGGTGGGACATTAAAAATTCTAAAATTATTTCAACTGCCCTAGACACAAATTTATTAAAATCATTGTTTATAATTAATTAAATGAAAAAAAGACAATATATGGTTGTATCAACGGATAAGATTTTTGAAAACAATTTACATATAACATAGGCTTAATGATGTATTTAAAAGACATTTTAATTAATTTATAAATTAAAGAAAGTACCAAAACTGATTAACAAAATATATAATTTTTTTGAAAGATAACAAAAGGTGAACATGGACTTGATTTTATTACTCATTTAAAAAATACATAAATAAATAAAGAAAGAAAAACGCTTGTAGCACCAACATTTTTTCTATGATTTCAAATGCATTAATCCTTTGAAGGGCACCGATATACAACATCAAAAGTACGATGTTTTACAACCAGTATTTTTCTATAATAATTTTTACGTGTAAAATCTCCAAAATATAAAAGCAAAATTTTCTATTCGAAAATACTTGTGGCAAATTTGTGAATTTTTAGTGTTTGCGCCATGTAAACGGCATTCATTAAAGAGTTAAACAAGAACGGAAAATCATGCATCAGGCATAGATTATGAAACACTTTCCATTACATCTAGAAAACTGTAACGAAACTACACCGTTAAATGAGGTGAAAGAAGATATTAAATAGTTTAGGAAACATCTAACACATTTAAAAATCCAGTTTTAGCATTTACCTTCCAAATATTAGTCAAAAAAGTAGTTAAATTATATAGTGCAGCCCTGTATATCACCTATAGACTTGGATATATATACTACATAGAGTGATAAAATTTAGTTCAGTTAAAAAATTCACATATAGCAATTTTCGCCAATCGATGGAAATGCACTCGAAATCTTTTGTACAGACCTGTATATTATCTAAAGATTTTTGTACGCACCCCATATTAAGCTAAAATCTAATTAAGGTAAAAAATGCATAAGGCAACTTAAAACTCACTTCCAGCAGTTACCAACCATAAACGACAACATATCTTGTTCTTTGCTTAGCCCTGTATATGAATTTATTTATATTCCACAAACTTCTATTAGTATACTAAATATAGTTGAACAGGAAAATGCGTAACACAAATAAAAATACCATTAAGCAATTTACTCTCATAGTTAGTAATACGTACGAATTCCTTTGTGTAGCCCTGTATATGATCAACAGAATATATACACACCACGTACTATGCAGACATTTAGTCAAACCTAAAAATCCAAACCAAAATTGAAAACACTTTTATCACTCATAGACTGTAATTATCGTACAAAGACTGTAACCGAATTCTTTTGTGTGTCCGTGTAAATGAACAATAAACTCAATGCACACCATGCTATTCAGTGAGCAATTTATAATGCATCTCAGTAATACATATAAATTTCATTATGTTTTAAATATTGAAACTAAATTACATTGAAAACGATTTTTTCCTGTAGAACCTTGTGTGACAGAATTATTTTGTGTGACCCTGTAAATGAATAACAAATGCTTTGTACACCCTATTTTAGAAAAAGCCTGTTTTAGTGCGCTACATAATTGTATATCAATTTCATCATGTTTCGAATGGCGTAACATCATCAAAATGCACTTGAAATGATTTTTTTCCATTGACCGTAATGTAACTGAATACTTTTGATTGCCCCTGTACATAAACTATAAATGCTACACACTTCATTTTCAATAGGGATCATGCTATAGTAAGTGCCAATCACATACAAAAATTTCAGGTGAATCCGAGTATATTTACGGGAGTTAGAGTACGGACAGACTGCCAGACGGCAGACAAACCGATGTCATAAACACATTTCAACTACGTAGGGCTAAATTTCATGAAGCAATACAAAAATTATAAACACCGTTTGTGGCATATTTAAATATGCTTTATTTCATAAATTATTAAAAATATTAATTTTTAATAGCATAACTGAATTGGGTTGTACTGCAATTCTATGAAATTTTTAAAATTAAATATGATGTTTATCTTAAAAAATGTATAATGTCACAATGTTTTTAACTTATTAATGCAATTCTCGTATTAAATAGTAGGAAGCTTATTTCAAAAGAAAATTGAGAAACATTACTTATCTATACATTTTAATAAAAAGCATTTTCTCAATTGGCAGATACATTCAGTTTTTATTACAAAGAATAATTATTTCATAATTAGGCATTATAAAAAATAATCAGTATACTTTTTTTTTATTCGGTGTCTTATTTAAGCAATTAAATTTTAAAGTTTCGTATTACTGATAAAATGAAAATTGAAATAATGAAGCATAAAAAGATTTAAATTAGCTACTTACTTTATCGGTTGATATCCAAACAAAGAATGGCATTTGTTCAGATTGCTTTTGTCTCTACTTACCTAGGCAGCTGTTTTTTTTATTCTTCTTTAGTTATCAAAATGGCTAATGGAACATAAATCATGAAGCACGCATGCGCAGAATGTAGTTTACGGAAAAGTTGAAACCTTTCAAAAATATTACACGAATTATTGCCGTAATTGAAGTGGGACATAAAGAAATTTCAAATTCCGATAAAATATGCGAAATGTTTCAGGATAATTTCCTGAAACGTTCCGAAAATTTTTTACAGTGTAGGAGTTTTGTATTAAAATCGAAATCGTAATTATCCGGCAAATTCAGAAGCCATCTATATTCGTAAATGCACGAAAATTTCAGATATTCTTATTCAAATACAAAAAAATCGAAGAATGTTTACTTTTTTTTATTATTATTTTTAAGTAAAAACAAAGAATTTTTCAAAAAATATTCTCGAAAATGGCGTTTGAAACACATTTTCGAGACACAGTTGTCAGGGAAAGAATATTATCATCCAGAGTTCGATTATAACTCAACATTTAATTTATGTTACGTGGTTCTTAACGCAATTGTGGTTTTAAACATATTGGCATAAAACTGGCAGGCCTGACTATAGAAGTGATTTGGAATCGAACTGAGTTTTCCGTTCTTTTTATTAATAAATAACTTATCGAGTTATAAGCAACTCGTATCACGTGACAACACGATTTTTCCCATTCTCGCTCAGCTGCCTCGGAAATTCGATTCAAGACGCCGACTTTGACAGTATTTTCTAAAAGATCTTCTGCCTTTGCCAAAAAATGGAAAACGTCTTTCAATTACATAGTTTCTGAATAAGGACACTTGCGTTTCCGAACAAAAATGAATTAAAAAGCTGAAAGGTTAAAACCAGAGAGGGGACTGACTGATTTCTGATTTTTTTTTATTATTATTCATTTTTGTTCTCAAACGCATGAAATTGGCAGGTACTCGTATAAAAACTATGTAATCGAACATTTCTCCGTTTTTCTTTCAAGGTAGAAAACCTTTCAGATCTTTCAGAAAATGCTGTCAAAATTGGCGTTTTGTACCGAATTTCTGGTTGCGGCAGCGCAGGAAAAGGAAAAAACTGCCCTCATGACAGAACAATCGCTTATAACTCAGGATAAAATTTATATATCAGAAAATAAAAAAAGAAAACTTTTCGATTACAAATCTCTTTAATAATCATGCCTATAAGTGCCATACTTTTCTGTTAATGACTCCATGAATATGCCAAAAAGATTTGCATTGTTGAGCTAGAAATATTTTCTTGAGAACTGCCTTAACACCATATTAAAATTTCGTGACGATTGGTCAATTTTTACGAAAATTAAAGCCTAACGAGTCAAAAAAAAAAAAAAAAAAAAAAAAAAGACGCGAAAACAGACAGACAATGCTTGTAAATTTTTCCTGTTTAAAAGAGGTAATCCTCGGAATTAATCAGGAAATATTTATCAATGTGAATAATAAACGAAGAAGTTAGGTAAGGGAAAGGGGGGGATAATGACTTTAGCAGGATTCTTGCATAGGAGTGGTCGATCTGGTTTGATGTCCCTACTATTTACCTAAAATGTGTTTAAAAACAGGCCCTTTTTAATAACTACTACCAAAAGAATGTGACGCTGTTACGGGTATATCAATCAAGAGTGTGAAGGGGTGCGTCAACTAACTCTTTAAAACACATGGTTGTCGGAAACAGTAAACAGATTAAGAACACTTTGCTTTTACACAAATTTTGTGCCAGTGATGGTCCCTTCATAGCCATAGGGTGGTGATAATAATCACCACATGTTCTCCTTGCTTTAGCAACTAAAAATGATTAGTTTTTTAACTTTCGTAGAAATGCACCTGTTCTCTTTCTCTGTTCCGTTGCAATATTTGCTTTTTATAGGAAGCTTCTCAAACATTCTCTTTTAAACACGAGCATGGAAATTGGAACAAATTCTATTTGAGACTAAATTTGTAATTTTTAACGTATTACATTAACGTTATTTCATATATATTATTATTAAAAGTGAATGAAATTAGGATTTATTATTAAGCTTGAATATTGAATCTTGTTTCTTGAAAACACCTTTACACCTGCAATAACTGATAATATTTCAACTAAAGCTTAGATGCTTTTAAGATTTCAGACCGTTTTTACACATCGTATTATTTATCTCATCTTTATCTTTCACTAAACTTTTAATGTTTTCGAGTAAAATAATCTGATAAAAAATGAATGAATTATTTATGTGGTTACTTATTTTGGCAATACTATATTTTGCACTGATAATTCAGCGTGAAACCAAACATCACACGATTTAGAAATTATTAGATAATTGTGCCTATTTTTTTTAAACTTTAACTTTTATTTTATTTGTTCTTATCTCGTATTTTAAAATAATGTAGAATGTATTTCTCACACCTTTTTTAAAAATAATTTAAGAACACATTTTTTGCTAACCTAGGATAGATTTATGAAGACTGAGACTATCATTGCATCGATGAATCATTATGGATTGTAACAAAGTTCATTTTGTAAAAATGTTTTAGCTTTTTTTGAGTCTGGTGTCCAAGTAATTGCACATGTCTTAATATTCAGAGAATTTATCAAGAAAATAGGAAAAATGCACTTAAAATGTTGAGTTACATTATTTAGATTTTTATTTCAAACATTTATTTCATTTTATAAACAGACGCTTTTGCCCCAAAACGTTTCTTTGAGGGAGAAGAGTCAAGGGATACACATGAATCTTGAAAAATTTTCTATCGATTTAAACCTATTGTGCTAATAAATGGAACATTGACCTATTAATAGTGCACAAAGTCAGTTCCAATGTACTCGTATTAGTTCATTAAATATTTCGGATAAACACTTTTAATGATTAAGTGTAAAAAACAAACAAACACAGATTTCAATTTCACAATATTTATATTTAAGACCTGCAAAATATTTGATAAAAAATAAAAAATCTAATAATAATTAAAATTAAAACTTAGAAAGCATTAAACTGTATAAACATGGGCTGTTACTTTATCACACTGTAAAATTTTAAGTTGAAAAAAAAAAAAAAAAAAAAAAAAAAGATAAAATAAGTTATGATACTATGAAAATCGATTGTTGAAACCGAAATAAAATCAACTGACTACATTAGATATTTTTCACAAATTCTTTCTCCAACGTAATCTTTAAAAATTTTCTTTGATTTTCGGTAAATTATAGTAAGGTAGGTCATTCAAAGGTGGCCATAGTTAAGCTTTGAGAATTGTTTATTATTTTTTGGTTGTGTGTGTGTGGCTGAAGTTTCGTTTATAAAATTTTTCACATATCTATAACACATATCAAGTAAACTTTTCCTTATAAAATAAAATGTAATTACTTTTATAATACAATCTCAAAATTATAGCTTGTGGTCCACCTTTGGCGCATAGTGTTCCAAAGGTGGCCTATGTATTGAAATCACTTTTAAAATGTGAAAAAAAAAATACTTTGCAAACTATTTTGTTCTGATGATCCTTTCCTTCTTTTGATATCCTTCGAGTTTTTCTTCTTAATCTTCTTATCTCTGTGACAAGAAAATACATTGAAGCACATTTTGTGCACGGTAGTTCATGAATTTTCTTTTGGGAGTTACTGACTTCCTTTGGGTGATCTCTGGTGTTAACAATAAATGTTAATAAGTTTTTTCCGATATTTATGTAGAAATTTTGAAAATCAGCCTTACTACACTGATTTCCTTGTTTGTTTTATAAGGTGACAACCTTGGGTACATGCGTATGGTCACCATATGTACGACGTAAAAGTATTAATCTTATAAATTTCTTAGAATTGAAGTAAATGGGGTTAAAGAGAAAGAAATAAGCTTTCAGAAAACGCATCATAATTCAAAGTTCTAAGAATTTAAACACGTGTAAATTAAAATATCATCTTACCTGGAAATTAGAACGACTTACTCCTGAAAAGTGAAATCACTGCATAAAATGTCAGAGGATCAAGGTGATTTCTTTAAATTCAGCCCCGTGCACTGCAGATACATGATTGACAATGCACTAGCGCCATTTTGTGATTAAAATTTAAGTTAATTCTACTTTTGAGGGGTGGGCTACCTTAGGAACACTGGTCACCTTTGGTTCACCCCACCTTAATATAGTAGTTATTGTAAATTATAGTAATGTCTTTAGAGGAGCAATATCTATTCAAACGTACTACAAAAAGACTACTATTTACAGTTCGAATTATAATGAATAGTTTTTGAACTTCTGCTTGTCAGATTGAATATTTGTTCATACTCTGAATGTCTAAATTTCAGTAAAAAACTTGTGTAATAATGAAATTTGATGTGTTGTGACCCTCAGGTAATCTGACATAATTATGAATTCATTTTTGCTTGTGAACGCATGAGATTGATTACGCATGTTGTTAACGCATGAGATTATGCAGAAACCATGAAATCGAATAGTTTTTCCATTCTTCGTAAAAAACAGGTCTTTCAGAAAATCCTGTCAAAAATGGCGTTTTGTGTAGAATTTCTGAACGCGACACAATGAAAAAGGTCGTTGTGAGACAACGATTGTTTATAACTCCAGATGTAATTCCTTTATCGAAAATTGAAAAGAATATTACATTCCAAATCACTTGAATGCATTCAAGTGATTTGAACGTGTGCTCGTGTGCTAATTTTTTTCATTATTGAGCCTTTTTTTTTCCAGAACCGCCTTAAAAGTAGTATGAATTTGTTTTAATTAGGTTCAATTAAAAGAATAGCATACGTAATTTCTATGAACACGTAGGAATACTGTAAACACATTAATTCTATTATGTTTCACGTACATTTTAAAGAGGTTATGTATTTTACATTTAAATTAATTAAGATAGATTAAAGACTAAAACCAGGGAAAACGTATAGCGAAAACATTTTTAAACGGAAAATTTCATTGTCTCGGCTTAAAGAATATAAAGAATAGTATACCTTGATCTGCTAAGACGAAAAACTGTCGAAAGCGAAATTTTATTCGGTGTTTTAATAAATAAATATTTGACAAAGCTGATTACGTATTTCAATATTACCAGTGTCACAGCGTCCTGTTTTTGTTAAATTGTGAACAACTCTTTATATTGGTGAAAAATATAGTCGTAATTTTTTGAATTTGAAATGATCGTTATTGTCAAGTTCTTGTTTATACATTTTTGAGAAGATATATGTATGTAAAATATACATATTCTCTTTATATATGAAAGTGACTTTATATATAAAGATTACTTTATATATAATTCTTTATATTTAAAAGTGACAGGCAGATTATACTTTTAAATAATTAAATTTGTGAAAGGTCTCTTTTTTAGACAAAGAATTTTGTGAAGGGTCCTGTTTTAAGGAGAAAAGTTTTTTGAAGGGTCCTGTTTTGAGTTGAACATTTTTGTGAAGGACTCCTTAAAAGACACAGTTTCTTCCTAAACGTCCTCCCTGATTACGTATTTTGTGATTACATATTTCAAAATAAATCGGCAATTAGAAACTTAGAAAAATTCTCTATGTAAATTTACTTTGCGGAGGAAGGAGGGAGGGGATGTCGAAATCCATGTTTGCCCCGGGTGAAAAAAAAGCTAGTTTTAGCCCTGTGCGGAATACAGCTGTCAGCACGGTTTGTCGTAAATTTCAAGGTTTGTGGCATGAATGTAAATTAGATTTTCTAAAAAAAACTCCATTCGTGTAGAATATATCTATTAAAACTTCATTTTTTGTTTCTTTTTGTCACTTTTGGAAAAGGTTTATATTTTTATCATAATAAAAATGAATAACTAAAGGAAGTTAGAAAGTTTAACTGAATTCAGAGAGACAAAAATGACAGGCAAATAAAACATTTTCCATCTTTCATAATTTTGCATTAAATGCTATATTAAAGACATAATAAAATTATTTTTATGAAATGTATATATAAATTCCTTCTTGAGTTCATACAAGACTTTCGAAATTGTTACTGCGTAATTCTAGAGTATTACTCGTGTAATTTTCGTTCCCTTATACTTTTAGCCTCCCCTACTTTTGAAAAAAAATTTCGATACATAAAGGAAAAAGATTTGTGTAATTTGTGCATGAAGAATATGAAATAGGTCGAATTGATGAATGAGATTTCATATTTGTGCAACTGCATCTGCCCTTCCGAATTACAGCACAGTTTAGCTCTTTTCAGCTTTAGTTTGAATGTGTTGTAAGGGTTATTACCATTAAGAAAAGCAGCAATTTCAGCAAGGATTTTCTATCTATGGTGTAATAGGATGAATTAAGAGAGAATGATGTAGTTGTTTCTCCAACAGGAATATTCGCTAAGCAAAAGCTCTGCTTAACCCTTATTTCTGTTTCAGATAATATCGACGATAAGTACTATTTTACTTATCGTATTTTATTTATTTATATGTTAGCATGTGAAATTTTCATATCTGTAGGAATGGAAATTTATTTGTGTATCAGAAAGATTCTCATAGACGAACAGTAACAATAAAAAATTTAAAAATAAATTACAAAGAAAAAAAATCAACTGTTATTTGGAGTCATATGCACTGATTTTATTTACATTACTGACAAACAAATTCAGAAGATATATTTAAAATAAAATTAAGATAATGCGAACTGTGGAACTTCAATATTAAATTTGAATACGGTTCGAATACATACAGTTTATTATGCTCATAAAGATTTTTTTCTTATTTGCGTACGTCTGCATAACTGGCGAATTATTTTAAATTAACTATTTTGAAAGAGGATGTATTAGCATATTACTGCTTGGTCATAAGGCACAAAGACAGTGGTATGTCTAGGAAGGACTTTCTAAAAGAAAGTAAATTTTTTGAATTCCTATATTCATAGAAAGTGAAAGTACTGAATATTTGATTGAGTAAGCTCAAATTATTACTGAAACAGCATGCAATATTTGCATGACAAGATAAATTTTGTATTATAGTGTAAACTACCATTTAATAGTGTAAATTATACTTCAATATCGGGCTTTTTAAGAATCAAGTTATATGCTTGCTTGAATCAAATAATAACTTAATGGTGCAGTTCTAAAGCTTGTTGAAGAAAATACTTCTATATTACTTTTTATTTTGTTCTGCCAACCCACTAATAAATTTTTTTATATGATTTGTTCTTGTGCAAAACTAGATATTTCATATTTTTATTTATGGCTGATGTTAGATTTATTGCTGTCCTTTAGTTTCGTAATCAAAATACTTTAAACAATAGTGTTATTAAAAACTGAGTTATCACTATTTACATTTAAAATTTCAAATGTGGAAAATTCTAGTTACCTAAAGTATTATTATTTAAAATATCTCTCTCAAAATTTCAATTTCGGAGTAAATTGATAAATAAAGAAAAAGAGTTACATTGGTAGTTTTCGAAATGGAACGGTAGTGATAGGATTTGCTTCTCTTTACAATTTTTCCAGAGGTTAATATTTACATATTTCAGTGTAATTTTTAAGATTAGTAGTTATTATAAATTTATTATTTTTTCTAGTATGCATGCCCTTTTATATAAGTGTGTCAATAATCAATTTTTTGACAGGCATATAATTTGTTTAAGGCTGTTCTCAAATCCAAAGCAATTACTTTCTGACACATTTCAGTATTCATTTTTGTTCGGAAAAGCGTGAAATTGGCATGTGTAAATTAAGAAATTTTGTAAATCTAACAAATTTTGGAATCGAACAGCGTTTTCTAAAGGCAAAAGATGTTTCACAAAATAATATCAAAGTTGATGTTTTCAACCACGACTGCACGCGAAAGGTTAAAAAGAACAAAAATCGCTTTTAATTTGATAAGTAATTTATTTATCAAAAAATTGAGAGCATCATTTGATTTCAAATCGCTTATAGTCAAGACTGCCAATTTTATGCCTTTACGTGTAAAAATAAGTGAGAAAATATCTCGGAAAGTTTCACGTTTGTTGAGCAGGAAATTTGAGAATCGTCTTAAAGTAAGTAGAAATTTACGCATTTCAAACAAACATTATAAATGCTCGCTGAAACATATGTAACAAATGTCCTTAAAAATGTGGCAAACGTGCACTAAAAGCTTAGTAATTCTCGAATTACAGTGAATGAAAATACAGCGCCGTTAATATATGAAAAAGAATATTTGAACTATTACTTTTCATACGAGTTATGTAATGTTTATAACAGGAAATAAAAAATAAGAATTTTAGACTCTAATTTCTCGTACTTCACTCTAATTGAAAAAGCAAATTTCTAATTTTATTATTTCATTACATTATATAAAGCTGTTAAAAAATATAAATAAAAAATAAAGAATAAAGCCCCGCTCAACAACTTGAATATTTCTGATACATTCTTGCATAGGAACTTTAAATTTGCTGACATTACTATTCAATCACTTTGAAATCCAATATCGTTTTCTTTTTTTTTTTTTTTTTTTTTTTTTACATTTTTATTAAGAATCGCTACCCGATGACAATTTTCCTGATTGTTCTGTATACGAGTAAAAACAAAACAGCAACTTTGACATCGTTTTCGGAATGATCGTTTGTCTTCATAGGAAAAAGAGAAAAAACATTTTTTTTACTATCTGAATAAGAATATCTGTAAATTTCGTGCATTTAAAAATATATATGTTTTCAGAATGTGTCAGAAAATAAACAGTTTGGACTTGAGAACATCTTTCTGAGAAGGTGCAGGTGGTAGCTTATCTCTTGTTCGCTAATCACTTGTTTCCCTGCGGGGTATCAATTTCCCCTACTTCGCCTGTAGGCAAAAAGGGTCTTGTTTTATGTTGTGTGATGACCATTCTGTTGTCTAAACATCTAAATATAGTTGGACTTACAAAGTGTTAATCTTATCTTTGTCACTGGGATACAGTACAGCACCTCCTCCAATATCCCTCTTTCTATTTTTCAATTGAGTGAAGTATCCTAACATATACATGTTGTACTTTTTTACAAAATATTATTGACTCCGCGAAACAAATTGTCACCATTTATGTTTGTTTTTTTTTCCCAAGGGGGTGTGTGTGTGTGGGAAGGGGGGGGGGGTACATGCTGTAGTTTACTCGCATGTAATATTCAAAATTCACTGTTATTCAAGCATTTTTCTTATGTCAAAATGTGAAAACACAAACATATATGATTGTTTACATGGTTCTGATCCTCTCTCTCATTTACGAGAAAAATTAAAGGGAACAAATGCTATTGTAAATTAAGTATATCGATATATCGGAGGTATACTATTTACACCACTTAGTATTAATCAATATTTTTCCAGAATTTGTTTATAAAATTTTACTTTTACTTCATTTTTTTTTTTAATTTTCAAATGAATTTTCTCGAAATTTCTGGTGTGAATTCAACATTACAGCAACAAAATTACTTACTGCTGAAAGACTATTTACATAGTGAATCGATTTTGTTTCAATTTTAGTTATAGTTTCCAATTAATAGAAGCAATTAGAAAAATATTTTTTTATTTGTTGCTAGTTTTGTATTTTTATATTTCTGATTATGATAAAATATATTTACATCATGATTTTTGTTACTGTTTTTTTTTAATTACTATTTTTCTTAATGATTTTCCTAATTTTTAATGATATGGTAGAGTATAATTGTTTTTGCTTATGATAAAAAAATATAGTACTTATTATTGCTTTAAATCAGTTACGCGCATTGTTTTATTATTATTACACGGTTAAATCAATTGACATAATATATAAAAAGTAATATATTGTTTATTTGAAAATGAAAAGTTCAAACAAAATAAAATAAAGAGAGAGTAAAATAACACGTTGAACATAAATCGTTACATTTTGAAAACTTACATTTTTTTATATTTTGCTTATAGTTTTGAACTAAATTCCCCGTTTTCCAAAAAGGATACATTACTCAACAAATTATGCGCTTAACTTAAAAAAATAATCCTTAACGACAGCTATTTAAGTAACACATTAAAAATAATCGAAATATTAATGCACAAATACTAATAAAAATAGTTATAAATATATCAGACCGCAAGATTTCATTGAAGATCGTGAATACAGTCGAATTTTAAACGTTTGTGGTAAGTGAAATTCATAGCTGCTAAAGTTTTTGTCAGAATTTATCTTGAAGTGTTAAAATGTTACTCATAGCTCATCCGCTTTTAACACATAAAATATTAAATTAAGCCGATATTTCAGAAATATTTTGACAACTAAGAAGAAAAAACATCTTTTAAGAAGAGCAGAAAGAAAAAAGAAGTTATAAATTTTGATTTCCTGGAAGAGATTTTTAAATGTACGATGCATTCTTCTACGCCCATATGTTAATTATAGCGAGAGGCATTAGGGGGCTGATTGAGCAACCTCCTTAAGGCTGTTTTCAAATCCAAACTGGTTACTTTATGACATATATATATATATATTTTTTTTTCGGAAACGCATGAAATTTGCAAGTGTTCTTAATTCAGAAATTTTGTAATCGCAAGGCCACAAATTTTTTGATAAAGACAGAAAATCTTTCAGAAAATACAGTCAAAGTCGGCACTTTGAACCAAATTTCTAACGCCACAGCACAAGAAAGAGGGAAAACGTGTCGTCACGTGACACGAATCGCTTATAACTCGATAATTAATTAATTTATAAAATAATAATAATAAAATGGAAAACTCATTTCGGTTCCCAATCGCTTCAATAGTCAGGCCTGCCAATTTTATGCCTTTCCGTTTAAAATTGAGTCAGAAAACTTTCGCGTTGTTGAACATGTCATTTGTGGAATATCATTGATTACGAAATAAATAAACAAATGTTCTAAAAATGTTTGTACAATTATATTTTATACATAATATATTTCATATATCTTTTTAGTCCACATGAAATTCATTATGGTTTTTACTAACACTACAAAAAGCTGCCTTGTTTAGTTATATTTCAGTTGAAAACTTTATATGCAGAATAATTTTTTTTACTGACCTGTTCTATGAAAACAGTACAGGATGTCGAATTTGTGTACAAAGAGGAACAGACCATGACTCTGAATAATAAAAAACAGGGGAGGGATGTGATACAGATGTCTAATGAGCAAAAATGTTTCTTCGTTTTATCTCATTTCAGGGCTCGTGTATCAAAGATATTCTGAATGTCGTCTACAGATTTCTAGATAAATAAGGACGTTCACGGGAACAATAAAACTGTACGTAAAAGGAGACATATATACAGGGGTCGGATATCCAACTCCCGACGAGCGTAAAAATATTCTAGTACTGGATATGTGTCGTCTTCTGCTATAACGTCAAAATAACGTATGGAGGCAGATATACAGGGAACGGATATCCAACGCTCTCCTCAAAAGTAAAATGTGATAGCATTGGATATGTTCCCCCTTGATATGTGTCTTTGTCTACTGCGACGTCAAAATGACGTATGGGGATATATATACAGGGGTGGTCGAATATCCAACTCTCGACTAAAGTAAAATGCTCTAGCACTGGAAATATGGCCCTTTCAATTGTGACGTCAAAATTACGTATGGGGGCACATATATACAGGGGACGGATATCCAGATCTCGACGAAAGTAACATTATCTGACATTGGATATGTGCCCCCTTCTGGTATGGGGCAGATACACAGGGGTCGGATATCCAACTCTCGACAAAAGTGAAATGCTCTAATACTGGATATGTGTCCCCTTCTGCTGTGACGTCAAAATGACGTATGGGGGCAGATATACAGGGAACAGATATCAAGTGACTCGTTTTATACAGACCTTCAAAATGTTAGACGTCAGATTAATTTTCTTTTTAATTCTCTATTGACGTAATATTAAGCTGCTTTCAGTATTTACACATACTAATACTCCTTGTATTATTGAAAAATGTTTAAAAATTTTCGTTTTTTTACCACTATGTTTTCATATTAATCTTTTTTTTTTCAATTGGTGAAACTTTTTATTTCATTTTCATTTTCCAAGTGGAAATCTTTCAATAGAAAATTAATTATTGTAAAAAGAATTTTATTGTGGATTTTTAATTGTTGGCAATTGCTATAACGAAAAATGTTTAAATTTAATAGAAAAAGGCTGTTAGATTTTTGGTTTTTTATCTCTATATATTAAAATAATACGCTTTTTTCAAATTTTATGATTTTGAGCTTCATAGTAGGTACACAAGAACGGAAAATTTAATGACTGTAAGCTATATAGTTTCTGAGAACTGGCTCTGTGACAGACAGACAACCAAGCGGGACTAATAGGGTTTCGTGAGATGAACGAAACCCTAAAAACGAGTTTTCCTGAATAAACGCAAGTCTGTCTCTCGGTTCATCTAAAACCAATTAACATCATATATTAATTTTTAGCACTTTCCAACCTAGTTGAAAAGTGCTTATGACTTCGGTTTGTCTGGCCGTCTGCCGTCTGCCGTCTGCCGTCTGGCCGTCTGCCGTCTGTCCGTGCTCTAACTCCCGTAAATATGCTCGGATTGCTCTGCAATTTTTATATGTTATTGTCGTTATCTATAGCATGTTCCCTATTTCAACGGAAGTGTGTAGCGCTTATAGTTTTATTACAGGGACACTCAAAAGAATTCCGTTATATTGCGGTCTATGGGGAAAAATCATTTGCGGTTTATTTAAATAATGTTTCACTATTTTAAACGCATTGAAATTTATATATATCACTAAGGTGCATTAGAAGAAGCTTAATATGGAATAGGGTGTGCATACCACTTATAGTTACTTTACAGGGACAGTCAAAAGAATTCCGTTACATGACGTCTATGGAGAAAAATCGTCTGCGGTTTATTTAAATAATGTTTCACTATTTTAAACGCATTGAAATTTATATATATATATCTAAGGTGCATTACAAGAGGCTTACTACAGAATAGTGTGTGTATAGCAGTCATCGTTCATTTACAGGGACACACAAAAGAATTCTCTACTGTCTGTTAACACTAATTCCTGGAAGTGCGTTTTAAGTTACTAAACGCGATTTTAATTTTAACTCGCTTTTTGTCTATTACGTGGTGTGTATAAATTCTGTAGATCCTATACAGGGAAACACAAAAGTTCGCGAACACATTTCCGCTTATTGACAGAAACTCCAGTAAGATAATTTTAAACTGTGCTACGCGTTTCCTAACTAAACTAAAATTTAGCATCCTAGCATATACAAATCTATAGATCATATACAGGGCTGAATAAAAGTATTCGGATATTTTTCCGAATATTGTATCTGTTGGAAATTCCTGAAATTATGGTTTTAAATATGTTATGCGTTTTCCAAATTGTTTACTTAGATGTTATCTTTTAGCTTATTAAACGGTATGTTTTGTAAAATTATTTTGGAAGCGTTGGAAAGTGCTACATAATCTATGCTTGACGCATGATTTTTCGTTCTTGTTTTAAAAATCGTTTGGGTCATTTTGGGGACATAGATTTGCACTTTAACACCACCACAACATTACAGAGCCATTTTCAAGTTAAAATGCATTTTCATATCTAAAAATATACTGTAAGTAGAAATGCATAAATTTCAGAATAGGATTAGACAGCAAATATAAAACTGTTTTGAAAAAAATCAGAACAATATGTCATGCATTTTCTGAGCTATTAAAAAGCAGTTTTTTGCGTTTCTTTTGATGTGAAATTTGCTGTATGTATGAGTGCCGCGGTGTTCTACAATTTTGGTCATATGCTGCGTCACCGGACATACTATATAGTCTGTGATGATTGCTTCCAATAATAAGGGTACAAAAACATGTGTTTAGCACGTGCTGCACTTGAAGCATAGAATTGATTTTCTATAATTGAGCATATATGTTCCGTAATAACTAATATATCTCAAAGTATTTATTATAATAATTATTATTTATAAAGCTGCCTTTTTTACCGATGATCTTTTAACCTAAATTCGTTAAGACAGAATCATAAAAGACCAAAAAAAGTTATTTTATTTGAGTAGGTTTCAGTTTTAGGAGGTATAGACATTGTATTCCATTCTTTGTTTTCGGGAAAAAGAAGAATCATTTCTCTATCTTAATTAGAAATGGACAAAAGGTTTAAAATGTATTTGGTTATCTCTAAAACTGCATATTTTTTTAAGGAGTCATTTTTTGGAAACTTAAAAATAACTACACCTTAACAAGATGGCAGATGGAACATATCGTGACTCTCAATTAAAAGACGCCCAATTTCCGATATAATGAAATTATTTAAATTGTGAAACAATCATAAAATTTCAAAATTGTATTTGTATGTTTACAAATTTAAGAATGTTTACAGGTTTTTAAGCATAAACACAGAAGTAATAAATTTGTTTATATTTATAGCTTATTGCTGGAAGAAATTTAAAATAAAATGTTTTAATACTGAAAAAGGATGTGAATTAATTTTCACTTTGCTAAACAATGCATAACCAACAGAGTGAAAAACGTGTCTAGACTGGTTATCGAACCCAAATACCCTGGTATAGCGCAACAAGAGCTTTACAATTTAAGCCATCTGAACGATGTCCAGTCTGGCATTTTTCACTTATACGTTGGAAAGGCTGCAACATCGCCGGGCAAGATGGAATGTCATACATGAGCACACTACCTACTGGTGTCCATGAGACGAATAAATTCCCAGCGTCGGATAATATTTAAATTTCCAATTAAGATTTCAGCAGGACTGAAACTGTGCGTAAATTTAATAACACTAACAAAGGATGTGGAATTAATTTTCACTCTGCTAAACAACGCATAACCAGCATAGTGAAAAATGTGTCCAGACCGGGGATCGAACCCAGATACCTTGGTATAGCGCACCAAGTGCTTTACCATTTAAGCCATCTGGATAACGAGGTTGCACCCTTGCATGTGTTATAAGTGAAAAATGCCAGACGTTGTTGAGCAAAGTGAAAATTAATTCACACCCTTTGTCAATGTTATTAAATTTACGCGCAATTTCAGTACTGCTGAAAATTTAATTGGAAATGTAGATATTATTCGATGCTGGGAAGTTATTCGTCTCATGTACGCTACTGGGTAATGTGCTCATGTTTGATATTCCATCTTGTGTTGCAAGGTTGCAGCCAAGCCAACGTATAAGTGAAAAATGCCAGACTGGATATCGTCCAGATAGCTTAAATGGTAAAGCCCTTGGTACGCTATACCTGAGTATCTGCGTTCGATCCCCAGTCTGGACATATTTTTCACTCTGTTGCTTATGCGTTGTTTAGCAAAGTGAAAATTAATTCCCATCCTTAGTCCGTTTTATTAAATTTACGCGTAGTTTCAGTCCTGCTAAAAATTTAATTGGAAATTTACTTATTAATATTTAATATCTCATTTAAAAAATAAGAAGTTTTGCTAAAAAATAGAGAAATACTTATAAATGGCATTTTTTAATGAGAACAAAGACCCTAAACATAGAACACTTTATTTTAAAGTATTTAGGGGGGGGGGGATGCAGAACACTTTATTTTAAAGGTGACAGAGGACTAATACACATAATACTTAATTTTTATGTATTCTGAGGACTCATACACATAAAACTTTATTTTAAAGTATTCTGAGGACCCATACACAGAGCACTAAATTTTAAAGGATTCAGAGGACTCATACACACAGCACTTAATTTTAAAGTATTCTGAGGACCCATACACAGAGCACTAAATTTTAAAGGAATCAGAGGACTCATACACACAGTACTTAAGTTTAAAGTATTCTGAGGACCCATACACAGAACATATAATGTTAAAGGATTCAGAGGACTTATACTCAAAACACTTAATTTTAAGGTAATCTGAGGACACACATTTAGTAAGTTTTATTACCATGGTTCAGTGGACCATCTTTTCTCCCTCATACACAATTATACACTGATACATAACCAGAAAACAGCAAAACCCTCCAACTGAGGACAAATTTTATAAACCAATAAAAATTTGTACAATTCATAAAAATGCTTAAAGACGACGGAAAACGACTTTTTTCTATCCGAGGACGTCCTCGGATCCCTGTGCGTCCTCAGTCAGCGGGTGTGTAAACCTGTTTTCGTCCGCGCTTCCCCTGAAACACGAACCCACACACACACCACACACACATATACAGTGTCTCACAAAAGTGATGGGACACTTGTGCTTTATAAAAAGAAACTGCAATAAAATAAATAAACAAACATGTGCAAAAATTTTTTGGGTGTGTTTCATATTTAAAGTTAGTAACAATTATTACATAACATACATTTTGTCAAAATATTAAAACATTAATTTAGTAAAAATAAAATTGTTCAGAACGGAGCAAAAAATGGCTCACATAAGTGATGGGACACTTAATTTTCCATCAAATATTTATCCACAAATTTTACTTTTTAAAAGGTTTTAATATTTTGTTGGATTTCCTTTTACTTTTAAAACATGATTTAATCTTTTTGGGGTGGATTCGACTATTTTTTTTGTGATTTCTGGAGTGATTTTACCCCATTCTTCTTGAAGCACCGATTTTAGTTGTTGTTTTGAAGAAATGGTGTGTTTGCGAATTCTTGATTCCAATTCTTGCCAAATATTCTCTATGGGATTTAAGTCTGGAGATTGTGGTGGTGTTTTTATTATTTCAGGACAGTTATATAGCAGCCAGAGTCTAACGTTCAGAGCAGTGTGCTTGGGGTCATTGTCCTGGTAGAATTTAAAATCGTTATGAAGGTTCAATTTTCGTGCTGAAGATTTCAAATTTTGCTTTAAAATATCAATATACTTGTACTGATCCATTATACTGTCAATAAAAACAAAATTACCAACTCCAGCGGACGACATACACCCCCATACCATAACTCCTCCTCCACCATGTTTTACTGTTGGTACCAAGTTCTGTTTGCGAAGTTCTTCCCTGGGTTTTCTCCACACCAAGATTCTACCGTCAGAACCAAATATATTAAATTTACTCTCATCAGCAAATATAACTTTATTCCAGTAATCAGAATTCTTATTTATGTTGGATTTTGCGAAAGCTAGTCTGAGTTTTCTATTCTTTTCACTTACGAAGAATTTTTTCCTGGCTACTCTACCGTGATATCCAGCAGATCGAATTACCCTTCTAATAGTTTCAGGATTAACAATTATTCCATATAATGCTTGTAAATCAGCAGCAACTTTTGAAGCACTAATTCTTGGATTTTTTTTAATATTTCGAACGATAATTCGCTTTATTCCATTGGATAGCTTTGATGGTCAGCCAGGTCTTCTTTTATCCTGAATCATATGATTCTTTTTATATCGTTTAATGATATTGAAAACTGTTGAACGACTCAAGTTAACTGTTTCAGCAGTTTTTCTAATAGATTTTCCACGTTCAATATGCAAATTAATAACTAATTTTCGAATTTCAGGCGAAGTTTCTTTTCGTTTAGCATTCATGACTACACAGAGCTAAAAAACACAAAAATTCCAAAACAAACTGGAGAGAAATACTGCAGACGATTTTATAAATTATTGCCAATTGCTTTTAAGTAAAAATAAAACCCCAAAAAATATTTTTATTGCTTATTTCAGGCGATTTTTGTTGCATATATAATGGTGTCCCATCACTTATGTGAGCTATTTTTTGCTCCGTTCTAAACATTTGTATTTTTATTAAATTAATATTTTAATATTTTGACAAAATGTATGTTATGTAATAATCTTTACTAAATTTAAGTATGAAACACACCCACAAAAAAAATGTGTACATGTTTTTTTAATTTATTTGATTAGTTTCCTTTTGTAAAGCACAAGTGTCCCATCACTTATGTGAGACACTGTATATATTTATATATATGCTTCTACACACGCACACACACACATATATATATATATATATGCTTCTACACACACACACATATATATATATAGTTGAAAATTCCTTATTAAAATCCCCTGACCGCCGAGCAAAAAGGCAAAATTGTAATGTTGTTTTCTCTGTATTTTTTTAAATGCTAAAAAAAACATGATATTTCAAACATTACATAAAAAACGTAATTATGTCTATGAATATAATCCTTCAGAATATTAATAGTTACTTAGTTTTTTAAAACTACATTATATTTGTAGAAGTATATTAATTTAAATAATGCTCTTATTGCAGTGAAACCTGCAACATAGTGAACGGATATATCAGTTCGCGGTAGTGAGAAGGTTAAACTTAAAATTGACCACAAAATTTATACTTATAAAATGGAAAAATAAAAGTATAAACCAGACCATAATAAAATGAAAGTTACATTTTAACGTAACCATGAAAACTTAACCAAAAACAACAGAAATAACCAAATAAAATACTAAATTAATGAACAAAAACGACCCAGGAGACCGGCTGTGCGGCTTGCGACACACAAAAGCAGGGTTAACCGTTTCAGGGGCAAACACTTGTGCTCCTGTTGAATTCCCACCGGAATTTTGGAAAGAATTTAGTTCAAAATAAGAATAAGCAATTTTTTAACTTTTTCTCGTCAAAGTTAAAAAAGTAAAATTTAATTAAAAGTTTCTGGTTTGAATCGGATTAAAATTAGGTGGTATATAATGTATACCACCGCCCCTCAAAGGGTTAAAACGTTTGGCTAAGATGTCATACACTCACGTACATTTTTTTTTTTTTTTTTTTTTTTTTTTTAATCGGTTGTAAAAAGGAAAAAAGTCGCCAAATTGAGGGGATTTTTTACTTTAATGGCAACCTAGCCATTGTATTAAGTTCTTGGTTTGGCGCGGGATTCAAAATCGCGCCAACCAAAAAGTCGCCAAACATCTCTGCGTGAGTGTAAAGCATCTATTCCAAACGTTTTATACATGCAATGATCCCCAAATTTGCCAGTCGAAACCGTAAAGGAAACAATAACTAATCATAATAAAACAAGTACAAACTGAATTCCAAAACACTCGACAACCTTCAATCAACGGCTTCAATCAACGGCTCCAGAATCCTAGACTATGTGCAGAATCCCCCAAACGTCCGTCTCGAATAGAGATCTCACATGATTTCGATTACTGGCATGTAGCATGTCCTGACGAAATGAAACGTCCTATTTCTGATCCAATTTGTTGGGTAACTCTGTCGCAAAGCATTCTCGTACCATCTATTTCTTCTTTCAATGTACCGCTATTGGAGGTTAATCTATTTAAACGGATTAAACCGTTTATATATGTTTCTGAAAATTGAGATATGTATATTGGGTCCAAAATGTAGCATTACAGTCATTGTACACTTTTGTAATAAGCTTTTTAAATGAACATCTAAATAATGAACGTTCTGATTGTTATTGGATGATGGTTTTAATTCCAGATTTTGGGGTAGTACTTAAACTCATGCCATTTAACTCCAGCAGTAAAACATCATCGATGTATCTAAAACTGATTACGTTTACATTCAAAATGCTGTTGTTTCATAAATATCTGCTGAAACTGATACTGCACCCCCCCCCCCCATGCCATTAATTTGCTTATAAATTCTATTTCACTCATATTTTATTTCTTATCTATCTATCTATCTATCTATATATATAGCGATGAAATTGACACCAGTTATCCGCATGGATCCGATAAGGGCTCAGAATTTTTAAATTTGAATTAGTTTTTTCCGAGATATTAATTTATTTTTGGAATTTTTAATGGCATTTCTGTAATGGGGGCAACTAAATTGCTTCATTTTTGTGAATAAAAGAGAAAAAAGGGGTAACGATAAAGATTATTAGATGTTTTGACGCCATTTTCTGATAAAAATTTAAAGGTGAAATTATCTTTTATTTGAATAGACGGTGAAAACAATATCGTGATTAAATGACACTTTCAAGAAAATTTAAAAAAAAATTATTTTCACATACTCAAACTTCAATAATCAGTTTTATTTTTAGATCCAAAAAAATTGTCAGTCGTAGCTTTTTAAGTGGACCGTGGACCTTTATTTCAGCAAAAATTGACCCAAAAATCGAAATTTATTTTTGTGTGTAGTATTATTCTTCAGTTTGTATTGAACCATTTGCGGAAAACTATACATGCAGCAGCGATGATTTTTCGCAAAGTTACAAGCGTTTGATTTTTGTACACAGGCAATTTTTCGGTTCTTTAGTAAATTTTATATCTGATTTTCTCAAAACAGATTTTACACGTTTTTTTAGATTTTTGAAATGCTCCATGCGTCTTAATTTTTGTTCAAAATTCATGAAATTGATAATCAAGAATACTGATACCGTTTACTAAGAAACTGTGTATGCATTTTACAACTAGACTTCGTTAAGATAATTAAATTCGATTTTTAACTTATTGAAATGCAAAATGTTGATGAAAATCTGAATGGAATTCAGAAAAAAATCTCTCAAAAATTAACTATTGAAGGGATTAAATAATTCATACACAGATTTGCTTGTAATATAGTTTTAAATGATTCAAATGCTAAATCGAGGAAATATCGGAAAAATTAAGACGCAGGAAGCATTTTAAAATTTTGTTTATAATTTAAATTTTTTTAAAAATTCTTAAAATTACAATTATATTAGAATTTTTTTTAAGGTATTCTATATACTTATGGTGAAATGTATATATGCACAAATTTTCATATATCTATGATGAAAAAAATAATGCAATTTGAACGTCCACCGTTCCTTAACACTTTCCAACATAGTTGAAACTGTTTATGGATTCGGTTTGTCTGCCTGTCTGTCCGAGCTCGAAATCTCGTCAATAAACTCGGATTGTCGTGCAATTGATATATCTTATTGAGACTTACTATGGCATGCTCGGTACTGAAAATAAAGTGTATAGTTTTAATAGTTCCTTTACAGGGACACACTCAAAAGTATTCCGTTGCATTACGGGCTATGGATAAAAAATCATTTGCGGTTTATTTTAGCGTTATTACACTATTTCAATTGATAAACATCAGTGAGGTGCAATACAATAGGCTTACTATTCAATAGGGTGTGCATAGCACTTATAGTTCCTTTACAGGGACACTCAAAAGAATTCCATTACATTTCGGTCTACGGGGAAAAATCGTTTGCGGTTTATTTTAGTAATGTTTCACTATTTGAAACATATTGAAATGGATATATATCACTGAGGTGCATTACGACGGGCTTACTATAGAATATTGTGTGCATAGGATTCATCGTTCATATACAGGAACACACAAAATAATTCGGTTTAAATACTGTCTGTTAATAATAATGGCTCGAAGTGCGTTTTCAGTTGCGGTACGCGTTTTTAAATTGAACTCATTTTTTGCTTATTACTTGGTGTGTGTAAATTGTATATATCCTATACAGGGCAGCACAAAACATCTCGAGTATATTTCCGTTTATGGACGGAAATTGTTGAAGGGGAATTTTCAACAATGCTATGCACTGAAAAAAAAGTGTTGATTTTACAGTATAAAACTGTAAGATCTTAGCAGTAATACGCTGCCGCGCATGCGAGGCAGCGTATTACTGCTTATTTTACTGTTTATTACTGTTAATTTTACGGTATAATACTGGCAGCTGGGATGCCAGTTTTATACTGTAAAATCAGCATTTTTTTCTTCTTTTTTTTTTTTTTTTTTTTTTGTAGTGTGCGTTTCCTAACTGAAATAAAGTTTAGCATTCTATGTTGTATATATATGTTGTACATATATGTATTATATCATATCCTATACAGGGCTGTACAAAAGAATTCGGATATTTTTCCGAATAGTGTTGGTAATTCCTGAAATTAGTTTTTAAATGTGTGATGCGTTTTCCAAATCGTCTTTCGCCTTATTAAACGGTAAGGTTTTCTAAAAGAATTTTGGACGTGACACAATCTATGTTTGACGCATGATTTTTCGTTGGCGTTTGAACAAAATGAAATAAATTTGAGCTCTTTGCATTCAGTAGAGATTTGTTGCTCCCTATTTACAAGAAATGAATTTAAAGAAGAACCAACATTTTTCAAGTAATTACTTCTTCTAGATGGCGGTTAAACAAAAACAAATAAATTTGAGGTTTTTGCATTTAAGTAGGGATTTATTGCCCCCTATTTACATGAAATGAATTTCACGAAGAAGCACATTTTTTTCAAGTAATTATTTCTTATAGATGGCGATTAAAACTTTTCACAAAAGAGCTTAAAGCGGAATGGGTTTAGGAGAAAAAAATATTTTTGTAAGCATTTAATGCATAAACTTTAAATGGTTTTGAATAAATTCGTTCAAATAACGTCCTTCTGTATAAGCTGTTGCGGATAAGAGAAGGAAAAAAGAAAATAATAGGGATTATTATATTTTTATTGCTGTCATTTTGTCATTAAAATGAATAAGAATTAGTATTTTGTATTTGAATAGAGGGTGAAAACATTACCGTGATTAAGTTATATTTTTCAAGAAAATATGGAGATATAAAAACTTATTTTCACATATTTAAGCTCCAGGAATGAATTTTGATATAAATTCATTCCTGGAGTAAAAAATCGTCTGTCGACAAATTGACATAGAGCATTTATTTTATTGTAACTGTTTTCTTTTCACACCAACATACAGTGGCTGGACACTTGTGTTTTTGAAACTTACTTATAAAAAACATCTAAATATTAAAGGATCTACTGAATTTTTTTTCATATACACTTTCTTTTGTCTATAATAAAACTGAAAAATATATTCCAAACTTTTTTTTCAAAAAATTAATTTACCGAGAAAGTGTTACAGACAATCTCACATAAGTAACTGGACACTTTGAATATTCAACAAAGGTAAACAAAAATATGGAAATAATCAAACCTGTTTTAATACTTTGTTGAGTATCTTTTACCTGAAATGACACTTTTAATACGTTTTGGCATGGATGCAAATAGTTTTTTTTTTGGTGTAAGAATGTTCAATTTTGTTCCATTTCTCTGTTAATACTGCTTTAAGTTGTTCTTTCGAAGAAATTATAATATGGTTTTGTTCTTTTCTCCAGTTCATGCCACATATTTTCAAAATCTGCAGAATATGGTGGAACTTTAGGACAGTTGTACAGTAGCCATAAATGAGCATAGGGCAGCATGTTTGGGATCATTATCTTCATACAACTGGAATGTGTTTTGACTTTCATATTTTTGAGCAGATATATTCTACTTTTCCTTCAGGATTATATTGGTCCATATTATTTTCAATGAAAACTAAATTTCCCATACCAGAAGCAACAAAACTTCCCCAAACCATTATGCTTCCATCTCCATGTTTGACAGTTGGCATTCAATTTTTGGATTGAGCTTTTTGTTGGGCTTTCTCCACACAGTTATTCGCCCATCTGACCCAAATATTTTGAATTTTGATTCACAAATATGACGTTTTCCCAAAACGATACATCTTTGTCTACCATGGATTTCGCAAATTCCAGACATAACTTTCTTGCTCTTTCATTAGCGAAAAATTTTCTCCTGGCAACTCTACTGGTTGTATCCATATATGATAACTCGTTTAACAGTTTCAGGGTTTACTTTTATTGCAAGTCTGTTTTCTAATTCTGTTGTAAGTTTCACTGCACCAATTTTTGGATTTTTCTTGATTTTATGCATAATAAACCTTCGATTCCTGGGAGTTAGCTAGCGAGAAGCTCCTGATTTTAGTGCTTTTTCAACAGTTCCACGTATTTTTCACCGTTTTATAATAGCAAAAACAGTTGAATGTTAAAGAGTTTTACGATAGTTCTGATGTTTTTACCATCTTTAAAACGTTCCATGATTAAATTACTAATAGAATTTGTTGTAACTTTGTAGCGCCCGGTCAGTTCACTTCAAATATAGAAATGTAAACAAATGAAAACAAACATGAAGTAGTAGCAATTTCAAAGTGCAGACATATATTTGACATATATTTCTATTTATAATAAATATAAATAACAAAAAATATCATCGGTCAAAAAATTTAGTAAAGCTTTCAAGTGTCCAATTATGTGAGATTGTTTTTAACACTTTCTCGGTAAGTTTTTTTTTTTTTTTTAAAGGGTTTGAATTTATTTTTATTACAATATGTAGGTTTTATTATAGACAAAAGAAAGTTTATATGAAAAAAAATTAAGTAGATCCTTTAATATTTAGATGATGTTTTTTACAAGTAAGTTTAAAAAAAAACAAGTGTCCAAAAACAAATGTAAACCATCACTGTAGTTGAAAATTTTTTATGAATTCGGTTTGTCTGTCTGACTGTCCGTGCTCAATAGACTCGGATTTCCATGAATTTTATATATGTTATTGAGGTTTACTATGGCATGTTAGGTATTGAAAATGATGTGTGTAGCATTTATAGTACGCGTACAGGGACAGTCAAAAGAATTCCGTTACATGACGGCCATTGAAAAAATCTTTTGCTGTGTATCTCAATGATGTTACACTATTTCAGACATATTGAAATCGATATATATATAACTGAAATGCACCACAAGAAGCTGAATATAGAATAGTGTATGAAAAGCATTTATCGTTCATTTACAGGGACACACAAAAGAATCCGGTTACAGTATACTGTCTATTAGCTGAAATTATGTTTTCAAACGTGTGTTAAACGTTTTACAAATTGTTTATACTTGAACATCCTATTTCGCCTTATTAAACGGTGAAATTTTATTAAAGTATTCTGAATGTGTTCTGAATGTGTTGGAAACTGTTTCACAATCTATGCGTGACGCATAATTATTTGTTCTTGTTGATTTTATATTTAACAAAGGAGGTAAAACAAAAAGAAAACAAACCTTCTTGCATTTAACCTCTTTGAGACGAACGTCACGTATACGTGACGCATAAAGTGATCAGAATTCTTCATTATTCCTACCAGTAATTTTTAATTGAAAATTTTGCTCTATTTAATCAAAGTATTTCTGTGATTTAATTGGGAAAAAATTTCTATTTCAAAAATCTGTGATAAAATATAAAAAATTGTGTAAAAGACGCTCGTTGCGTAGGGTTTAACTTAGACAATTATTGGTCCCTATTTACAAAAAATGAATTGGAAGAAGAAACACAAATTTTCAACTTTTTCCTTAAAATGGCGATTAAAACTTTGCAGAAGAGCTTTAAAAGCGAAAGTTTTTAGCGATATAAATTAAATTTTTTATAAACATTTATTTTAATTCATAATGTAAAATGCTTTTGAATATAGATTCAGGAAAATAACGTCACTTTTGTACAACTTTACACAAGTGACGTCATTTTTATTCCACCAGCTCCGAAATTAAAAGCCAAATCTTGGAAGAACGAAATTATTTTGATATATTACAAAGCTATTATAAATGGATATTTATCCTAAATTGCATATATGATTTATTAATTGAAATATAGTACTTAATAAAGTTAATATTGCAATTGTCTTTTAAATTTACATTAAAATAATATTTCATTTTCCCCCAAACAATCGAATGCTCTACTGTAATTGAAAGGCAACACATCAGGTTGTCACGCAGCTAGTATTGAATATTATGCAAATCGAGAATAAAAAACAATGACTTGCAGAACTAACGTTGAGTCCTCTGATCTGCAGATTCATGATTTAAGAGTTGCCCCTATAAAAATGATCTATCAGTCATTTTTAGTGTTTTAAATTAATTCTTACAGGTTTTCATATATTTAAAATTTGGTTATTTTATGGTTATTTTATTATTTGCGAGAATTCTATTATAAAGAACAATTCCTCCATCGTCGTTATATAACCGAGCTTGTTTGTATAGTCGGCCCAAAAGAAAATAAATTGAGATCACGCCATACATGTTAATCACCAAATTGTCGTAGAAAAAAATGAAAAAAGCCATTTGATTGGAAATCATGTGTTCTGTCAATTTATTTATTTATTTTTAAAAAAAGGCTTAGCGAGCCATCTTCATAGAGAAATCAAGCAGGGCGGTCGCTCTGCCAAGCCAAGCTTAAAAAAAAAACGCCACACAAACAACGCCAAGAACTGGAATAAAGACCGCTAATGCTTATATACAGAAAGCAACTTCGCAATGTTAAATCGACAAAACATGCCAGATTAAAATATCAGATATCAAACAAACCAAGCGTCGTAGAAAAAAAAAAATCCCTGACGGCTCGGCCTACAGGCACAGGTAGATTTCGAAGACGCAGACCGTGGGGCGCCTGTTTGTCGGGAATTGCGGAAGAAATGACCTTTTTTACGATGATGCGGCAGTTTGAATCGCCTACTTCGAAACCTAACTTGTTTGCAGGCGGATTCGGCAGGGATTTTTTTGTTTTTAATTTTTTTTTTGATATAACGGTTGGTCCTATAAAAAACTTGTCAATATAAAAGTTTTAGATAATATTAAGAGGATTTATAATAAATTAAAGCGGATTTGAAATCTTGAGAATTGACGAAGTTATGCATTTTTTTCTTCTAACCCCCCCCCCCCCTCCCACCCTCTTAAGGCAATTTTTAATTATATCAAAAATCTGTCATACATAAATTTTCGGCCCTTCTCCTAGAAGTAATAATAACTTAAAACGGATTCGATACGTATCATAATTAAGAAATTATGGGTTTTTTTCTGTTTTCACAAAAAGGCCCCCCATCCCCCCCCCCCTGGTTCGATTTTGCCCATTAACGAACTTGACCGAGATTTTATGCCTCTTGATTTTATGTATCAGTTTCGAACAGATGCGGGAGTTGGAACCGCTTACTTCGAAAAATAACTTGTTTGCAGGCGGAGCCGGCAGGGGTTTTTTTGTTTTTAATTTTTTTTGCTATAACGGTTGGTCCTATAAAAAACTTGTCAATATAAAAGTTTTTGGTTAATATTAAGAGGATTTATAATAAATTTAAGCAGATTTGAAATCTTGGGAATTGATGAAGTTATGAATTTTTTTCTTCTAAACACCCCCTTCCCCCGCTTAAGGCAATTTTTAATTATATCAAAAATCTGTCATATATAAATTTTCGGCCCTTCTCCTAGAAGTAATAATAACGTCAAACGGATTCGATACGTATCATAATTAAGAAATTATGTTTTTTTTTTCTGTTTTCACAAAAAGCCCCCCCCCATCCCCCCCCCCTTGGTTCGATTTTGCCCATTAACGAACGTGACCGAGATTTTATGCCCCTTGATTTTATGTATCAGTTTCAAAAAGATGCGATAGTTGGAACCGCCTTCTTCGAAAAATAACTTGTTTGCAGGCGGAGCCGGCAGGGATTTTTTTTGTTTTTAATTTTTTTTTGCTATAACGGTTGGTCGTATAAAAAACTTGTCAATATAAAAGTTTTAGATAATATTAAGAGGATTAATAATAAATTTACGCGGATTTGATATCTTGTGAATTGACGAAGCTATGATTTTTTTTCTTCTAAAACCCCCCTTTTTCCCCCCCTTGGAACCATTTTTAATTATATCAAAAATCTGTCATACATAAATTTTCGGCCCTTCTCCTAGAAGTATTAATAACTTTAAATGGATTCGATACGTATAATAATTAAGAAATTATGGGGTTTTTTCTGTTTTCACAAAAAGCCCCCCCACCCTCCCCCCCTTGGTTCGATTTTGCCCATTAACGAACTTGACCGAGATTTTATGCCCCTTGATTTTATGTATCAGTTTGTAAAAGATTAATGCAGAATTTTTCCAGTTATCGTGGTCAGAAAAAAGTGACATAGATAGATAGATAGATAGATAGATAGATAGATAGATAGATAGATAGATATATAAACTTTTGAACTGGGGGTGTTTTTGGGTTCTGGGAGTCATGATCGGCGTAGATCTGCAAAAATTTTTCAAAATTTCCAACTTAGGTGAGAATGTAATAGGTAGTATTTCATATGAAATCTACCTAAAAACGAAAACTAGAAGAATCTAAGGAAGAATTTCTTCAATTTAAGACCAAACTCATCTTCATAAGTGATTTATAAACAGAGATATAGCTTTTTTTAAAAAACGTCGAGTTACTTAAAATGATCACTATTTTCTTCGTCAACCTTTTTTTTTTCAAACAAGCTACAGGCCTTAATATTGGGCAGAATAAAAAAAGGATTGCATTTTTGGACAAGTAATTACGTAATCTATGTGCTTTTATAAAATTCAGTGTAAAAAAAAAATATTTTCTATCCTTAATTAGCAAAAAACTGTTAATTAACTTGGCGATTAAAAAATTATGCCAAAACAGAGATAAAACCCGCCAACGACCATGTACCATCTGTATTAAAATAGCACAAATCAGTTACAGGTTATAATATAACCACATCAAATTTCATCTGCAAGTCAGCCATTTTCTTCTGAAGATATTTTTTTTTTTAATAAAACTTCACAATTATAAGAACACATATTTTTTCAAATAATTAAATATGACTGCAAACTGTGGCAGATGATTGTTTCTAACATGAATAAGTATGAGAAATTGCCTGTTACGGATATGGATCTGGGTAGCTCAGTCGCAGAGCGTCGGCATGGTACGCATAAGGTCCCAGGTTCGAGTCCAGGCCCAGGTCAATTTTTCACTCATGTTTGTTTAGTGTATTTAATTGTCTGATAAAATGCGTGTTCTTATAAATAAGGTAATCAGACGTAGTGTTTATGCTTTAAAAATATTTTAAATATATAATTTACGTTTTTAGAAAGATCTTTAAAAATAAATTAGTTTTTGAGGGAAGATGTACCTTCTAAAATGTATACATTAAAGGTTATCGCCATTTAAAATTTCTTTCCAAACGTAAACAAAAATTTTGAAATGAATTAAATGTGATTCATTTATTTCTAAAAATAAAAAAACACGGTAAAGGACAGGCATTTCGTTAGCAGGAATACCTTTCACGTCATCTACTATATATACGAGGCTAGCGAAAAAGAAAGGCTACCGCTGTGCTTTACGCGTATCTTTTTTTACAGACCGCGGGAATCACGTGAGGCTCGAATCCACCAATGCAGGTGTACGAAAAGAGCATCACGTCACTCTAGCGGTCTGTAAAAAAAGATAAGTGGAACGCACCGCGGTAGCCTGTCTTTTTCGTTAGCCTCACTATATATATAAAACACAAACGGAAATTTCGTTCCGTTCCTTTATAACTCGAGATCTGCTGAATGGAATTTGATGGAACTTGCACTGTTCGAGAGATAATTTTTCAGGGAAGGTTTTAGTATGTAACACAACGTTCTACGTATAATAGCTATCGAATTATGATAGAAAGTTCTGTTATTTTGGCCGAAAAGGTTACCATTGCTATTTTTTTGGCGATCATTACTGTTGCAGAAAGAAATGAAAAGGCTATACATCTCGAAAAATAAAAGAAAAACTGTTACTAACTTTATTTAAAAAAAAAAAAAAGAAAGAAAGAAAGAAAGAAAAAAAAAGAGTTTTGATGAGAGAATATTATAAAACGAAAATATTTAATTTAAACATGATTAGAAATGTTCATAATGCTTAAAACATTATTTAAGGGGCAAGATTTCTATTGAAACAAATTTGGCGATTTATCTTTTGTTTTTGGCGATTTTGATTTTACTTTTGACCCCAAACAATTTGATTTTAAGCCAAAAAGTGTCTTTTTTTGTTGCAGAAAGGATTGAAATGGCTATACATCTGGAAAAATAAAAGAAAAAACTGTTACTAATTTTATTTTTTTTTTAAAAGAAAGAAAAGAAAAAAAAGAAAAACAGTTTTGATGAGAGATTTTAGGCCAAAAGGTGTTTTTTTTCAAGTGTACGACTGCATTTTCGCAGTATTTTTTTTTTTGGTACTTTTTGGTTAGCCGGGCGCCAGTGATACACATTGTAAAGAATCAAATTGTAATGTTATTTGAGCCACTCAGATATGTTGAGCTAACCCTTTTTTTGCAGATTTTCCGCGTTTTAACCCGGAAAATGTTTTGATGGGGGGGGTGTTGTAACAATTTCATTAAATCTCTCACAGTCTGCTAATTAGGCAGAGTAATCAAAGATAGAAGTTCCCAAGAGTTGGAAAACTTTTCTCACGCTTAGCTGTGGTGTGACAAGAATGTCGTTTGCTACAATAGGAAAAGATGAGCTTCGATCAATCTTGTGAAACTGAAATTGCTAGACAGCAAAATTTTCCCACGATCTGAGACCCCACATATAGACGGTCAGATCAGAGAAATATTTGCTGTCTAGCAATTTCAGTTTCACAAGATTGATCGAAGCTCATCTTTTCCTATTGTAGCAAACGACATTCTTGTCACACCACAGCTAAGCGTGAGAAAAGTTTTCCAACTCTTGGGAACTTCTATCTTTGATTACTCTGCCTAATTAGCAGACTGTGAGAGATTTACTGAAATTGTTACAACACCCCCACCATCAAAACATTTTCCGGGTTAAAACGCGGAAAATCTGCAAAAAAAGGGTTAGCTCAACATATCTGAGTGGCTCAAATAACATTACAATTTAACCTCACAATATACATAAGTGACCCAATTTCTTATATACTGTTTACCATTGCTTGAACATCTAGCTTTAGAGACTTTTTTTTTTTTTTTTTGAAAGATACTTTTTTACTACACATGCCAAAATAACAATAAAACTAAAAATAATCAAATATGTACAAAAGATTGGATTTTGCTCAAAAACTTACTACTGAATTTCTTTACTTGTGTTTGCCGAACAATACGTTTTACACAACCGTTCAATTTCTTTAACAAGAGTGTCACAAAGGCGTGAATTTCCACTGTCCCTACTCTCTTTCAACAGAATTTCGAAGGATTTTAGAAAACTCTTTGTGAATCCGCTCACTTCCTCCAGATTAACTTTCGAATGATAACCATTCCTGTCAACACTCACTTCCATATTTTCGCGTTTATTTTTCGAATTACCCTGCCGGTCGAAAACCAACTCATCTACTTTCCTTGACCTTTTCAAAAGGGTTTCTTTTTCCCCAATACACTGAGAACGGTGGTTCTTCATTTCGGGGGGAAATGACGAAAGAATTTCTTCCTGCCCTTGTGGATCTGTTAAAGGGTTTATCTCAATCCCCGGGTTCTCAAAACTGGAATTAGTTTGCGATTTTTGCTTTCGCTTTATCTTTTCATTTATTAAAGCCTGCGTCTTATTACCTAAGATATAGTGTTTAATTTTAGAGTGTCTAGGCAGGATTGCCGCTTTCGTATTTACATATCCGAGACCTTTTATTTCCATTTTTATACGTGCCACTCTAAATCGTTTTGGATATTTATCAAATGTCTGTTTAAGCCAAACATATTCATTGCCTAATTTGCTCTTATTTACCAAATTCCATGGGCAAACACAATACGAGCTACCTGAATCTCTAAGTACACACGCCTTCTTCCCATTTATTTTGTTTTCACTCAAAAAAGGTCGGAACAAGCTTTTGTCTTCGCTTATATCGCCTAAGTGATTTATGCTCTCGAAAGATTTTACTTCCGTAATATCCCTTTGTCTTTTCGGACAACGTGCCATTAGGTGAAATTCGCTTCCACACGTATGGCAACGCCTCTTTCGTTCAAAGATACGTTCCCTGTCTTTAATTTCTTTGTCTCGCCAATTTATTTTTTTGTCGGAATTTTTTTCTTCTCCAGAATTTCCCTCGAGTTTCGTTTCTTCAGATTTCCTATCATAAAAAGATCTCGCATTCTCTTTTTTATCTGAAATCCCTTTCACTGCTTCATATTCGTCCAGACATTTTGCCAAAACTAACGGGTCTTTGTAGTTTGCCCACGAATCAATGAAATGCTCTTTCATTTCACTAGAAGCACGGAGCTTGATCTGGTCAGTTATCAATAAATTTTTCAGACTACTGAAATCCGTAACATCTAAACCATTCAACCAACCCTCTAAATAACTGTTGATCTCGAAAATAATATCCTTCCACGGAGCATCTGGATTGCGTGGATGTTTCATTAATTTTTGATGATACGATTCGGGACTCATACGGAATCGTTCAAGCAAAAACTTTTTGACGTATTCAAAGTTATCCGTCTGATCTTGCGGTTCCCTTAAAATTAATTCTGCAATTTCGACCGGCACTAAAGCTAATAGATGCGTCACTAAGTCACCTGTCTCTATTTCCGCTTTGGTCGCCTGTCGTTCGAACAAGTTTAAAAACAAAGTTATGTCAGAGCGTTCCGGATCAAATCGATGCATTATTGTTCGGAGCGGCAGTTTAGGGGGGCGTTCCGACCCGGTACTGTTAGTTGAACTACGTCTATTTGCATCTTGCGTCAATCTAAGTTGTTCTAACGTAAATTCGCGTTCTTTTTGTTTTTCCTCTCTTTCTCTTTCTTCTTTCTCCCTCTCATATTCCCTTTGTTTTTCCTCATATTCCCTTTGTATTTCAGCCTTTTCCCTTTCTTTATTCTCTTTTTCCCTTTCTTTATCCGCGGCTATCTTCTCTTCTCGATCTTTTATGATATACGCAGCTTGCGTGAATGCAAAATCTTTATCGTAATCATCGGCAGCTTCGATTTTTTGGATAATTACCGGTATCCTGTCATTTTTCCCTATTTCCACTCCCAATTCTTCCGCTAAATTCTGCAAATCAATTTTCCTGCACTGTTTCAGATCAGTTACTTTTTGCATTTTAAAATTTTATGTAAATACAATATAAAGATGAAAATGATAGTTCCGCTCGCTAACTTATGCAACAGGGATTCTAACACTTTATGGAAAATTTTCTGCTACTACCCACATAATACTAACAATTTTAAATACAATTCAATTTGAGGAATAATAAAAATAGTATACATATAAAAATAAATTTTCAATATTGTAAAATTTTCAATACACTGACACGTTTTGGTGTCGATCATACAAATTTAAAACAAATTTAGAAATTTGAAATTCTGTGTTCATAATTCAACCAATACTTGATATTTCTGACCCCGCAGGTAACAAAATGACCACTTTTTGCAACTGCTGAAAAAATTTCCTAACATCACATATGCAAAATATTTGATTATCAACAACATCTATTGTTTCACTAATAATATAAAAAAGTACACCTTTGAAATCTTTCAATCATGAATAACTAGACAATCGACTTATTTGAAAAATCAAAATTTTTATCTCTTTTTTTTTTTTTCGAGAAAAAAAAATTATATATATACACATTTAGCCTGACAATCCTTATATTATTTTACTGCCAAAAGAAAATTCACACTATCAAATTTTATGCTGATAACAAATATACATATATTTTTCCAAATATGTTAAAAGTTATTAGATTTAAAAATTTATCATAATTTATCATATATCAATATTCACATAAAAAATTTCTCAGAAATGAATTTTCCTCACTAAAGAATATATAAACAAAATGAGAGCCACTCAAAAATGAATTGAGCTTACCTTTTCTACAGTCTTTGTCTGCATTATCTGTCGCCGGTTTCGGGTCTGGCCTAGACGTCGTCGATTTCACAGGTTATCTCGGTTTGTCGGCTCCTGATGTTTCCTAGAAAGGGCTTGCTTCGGACTTATTCTCTGTAAACACGGGCTTGCTTCCAGGACGGAACTGCGGTCTGTCGTGCCAATGCAAGGGCTTGCTTCGGGCTTGTTCTCTGTAAACACGGGCTTGCTTCCAGGACGGAACTGCTGTCTGTCGTGACACTGCAAGGCTTGCTTCGGTCTCTGCTTTCCTCTCCTGAACTGGCGTCAGATCTTGCGCGCTTAGATGCGGGCGGGCGTCACTGCTACTGTCTGGACTCTCTTCACTAATGCTAATAAATTTTTGTCGAAATATCCGACTCGCTTGCCACCAGCTGTAAAGAATCCATGATGTTGTGTGTTTTTGAAATGGGGTAGCGTGGAACCGTTTCACAATGGATCACCTTCATTAAATATTTCAGAACAAATTTTATTAAAAAGCGTTCTTGAAATTTCTAGAGGTAAAAATTATTTACAACAATTTTTTTTAGCTGAGTTCGCTCGACTTGTAATTTATAGCAAATCACCAAATAGTCCAGTCTTTTACAGTAGTTTTAAAATCTTAAAGTCTTAACTAGAGCTACTTTTCACTCTCCCCGAAAGATCAAATCCAAGGCTGTTGCGTTGACTTCAGAGAGATCGCACTCTCTCATTCAAAAATCTGTCAGCAAACCATTCCTTCCCTACTAGGATGGGAATCCGTCCTGAGATGAGTGTTTTCCACCAACACTCGTTCTCCTGCCGAAACTCTCACTAACTTCCCCTCGATTCTCTTCTCCGGTCCGCTTGCTCGAACAAAAGATTCTCCGATCACCAATCAAAAAAGTTTTAGTTTACGTCATTGGATAAAGCCTTTTTTAGGGAGGTCTTACTGAACTTTTAAATGTTCTCGCAGGAAATTTTCCCACGATCTGAGATCCCACATATAGACGGTCAGATCAGAGAAATATTTGCTGTCTAGCAATTTCAGTTTCACAAGATTGATCGAAGCTCATCTTTTCCTATTGTAGCAAACGACATTCTTGTCACACCACAGCTAAGCGTGAGAAAAGTTTTCCAACTCTTGGGAACTTCTATCTTTGATTACTCTGCCTAATTAGCAGACTGTGAGAGATTTAATGAAATTGTTACAACATAATACACATATATCTACATAAATACATGTATATACATACATATATATATATATATATATATATGTGTGTGTGTGTGTGTGTGTGTGTGTGTTCATATATCACTGGTGCCCGGCTAACCGAAAAGTACCTTTGTTTATTCAAATGCAAACTATATTAATGGCAATATACTTCTATTTACTTCTACATATATGAAATTTCGTTCCGGCTGCTTATAACTCGAGTTCTGCTGAATGCATTTTCGTAGAACTTAAACTAAGATAATTTTTAAGGGAAGGTTTTAATGTATAACATATCGTTCTACGTAGCTTAGTTATATAATTATTCTGGGAAGTTCTATAATCAGATCAATCCGATTATGAAAGATTAGCCTTTTTAAAAGATTTTGCCGAGTGTATTTCGATGGAACCTATACTGTTAAATAATTTTCTAGGGAACGTTTTATTATATAACGTTGCTTAGTTCTAGAATTATAGGGGGAAATTCGAAAATCAGGTGACCATTTTTTTTTAATCAAATATTAGCCTTTTCAATATTTGATTCCGATTATGAAAGATTAGCCTTCTAAAAAAGTTCTACTGAACGGATTTTGATGAGAATTGTATTGTTAGTTAGATGCTATTTCAGAAATGGTGTTAATGTACTATATATTGTCCTACGTTGCTTAGTCCAACAGTTATGTGTGAAGGTTATATAGTCAAGTGAACCCGATTCCGAAATATTAGCCTTTTTGATAGTTTTTACTGGGCGTATTTTTTGCGACTTGCATTGTTAAGTAGATAATTTGTAAGGATTGTTTTAGTATATTTTATATCGTTTTGTTGTTTTAGAATTATGTGGAAAAGTTCAATAATCAGATTATCAAAGATTAGCCTTTATAAAAACTTCTTCTGAATGGATTTTGTTAGTTAATTTGTTTGCATTGTTATTTTGATAATTTTTAGTGATGGTTTTAGTATATTGCATATAGTTTTATCATTCTTTAGCAAACCCTAACTGTAAATGACCAAATAAAAGAGTTGGTCCTTAACAGCTAAAATTTTGACTGCACATTAGAAAATATAATAGCGCAATCGCGTCATTTTTCAGTAATGTGGAAGGATATTCCACGTAAATATACAGATTGCTTTCAAATACAAGGTCAAATTAAACGATATATTTCGTTTGATTCAGGGTTCATTTGTAGAAACCGACCAGCGCAGCGGGCGTAGCTTGCTAGTTTTCCTATAAATTAATGAAATCCAGCTGTTAAATTATTTTTGTTTTAGAAGTGAAGTTTCCATTTAAATTTATTGTAACAGTACAATGTTTAATTGAATAAAATAAGGTAAATCTAAGAAATTGCTAAGAAATTCCAAACATACACAGGGCAACGCAAAAAAAATAAAATAATAATAAACAAAAAATAAAAAATAGATAAATAAATAAATAAATAAATAAAAATCAGCTTTCAGAAATTCTAAAAATTGTTCCGCTATTCATATTATGTATCTTCGGGGTCCATCCTCCCACTTTCAGCCCTCCCACCATAAGGGGGCACTTTTCTAAATTTTGCCGATACCTCTCATGTGATATATCGTTGGAAAAGTCTGTGAACGCTTAATCAAAATATGCAGGAGGGGGGGGGGGTATTTTCTAAATTTTGCACATACCCCTCATGTGATACATCGTTGGAAAGGTCTGTGACCGCTTAATCCTATTATGCATCTTCGGTGTTCACCCCCCCTTTTGCCCCCCAAGCGCGATTAGCTTTCACCACCAGGGGACGCTTTCCTATATCTGTTCCTACGAGTCGGATCACGACGGGATATGGCTCATTCGACTCGACATCAATAGAGCTTTCCGATTTTAGTTCGTTTTTTCACCACCAGGGGGCACTTTTCTATCTCTGGTTCTATGGGCTAGATCACGACGGGGTACAGTTCATTCGACTCGACATCTATAGCCTTAACGATTTCAGTGCCCGAGGTTCATACAGAACAGATTGCGCTACCTGGTGGTGGAAGATGGAACTTGAGCGTGCGCAGCACGACTGCTATACGGTGCCGAAGGCAGCGGGGACCCGTGTCGGAAGTTAGTTTGGTTAGAGGTTTATACTATTCGATGTGCAAATTAAGGGATTATCCGGTGCCGAAGGCAGCGGAGAACCAGGTCGGAGGTTCGTTCGGTTCGAGGTTTATCTTATTCGAGGTTTTACAAGATTCGAGGCCCCGATATAAATTAGGGGTCCGCTAGCGGGCGAAGCCAGCTAGTGCTAATAATAAAAGAGCGTGATATCACGTTTGATTTCAAATGCAGCGCTGGCACGCTATGTACGTATTGCATTTTTATTCATTTCATCGATAAGTCAGTGATATTTTTTAACGGGTGATAACAAGTATTATAACAAGCCACATTTAGTATGTTGTTATTAGTTTAATTTAAAAATCTACTGGTATTTCTAGTTAACCTTTTAAACAATGACTGAAAGTAAAATGTAATTTTAAATTATTTCTCATGTTTAGATTATTTAAATTATGTTTATTCTGTTTTAAAAAAAAGAAATGATATCTACAAAAACAACTTTTCAAAAGTAAAAAAAAAGCCAAGCGTAAAAAAAAAAAAAAGTTGTGGCTAAAAAATGGTGTGATATCAAATTTCCAAGCTATTATATTACTTTTTTAACTTTTTTCCATTAAATAAGTTATCATATATATAAGTCGAGTGCCTACGTATATGTTAATAGAAATCGTTTTCTCCGGTACTAAATACATCCTAACGAGTTTCTGAAAATTCAATTTTTTTCAAATTATGCATGATGGGCTTGGCGGCCATCTTTTCATATTTCTAAGCACCCAAATTTCTAAAGTAAAAGCGTAATATGTTTGCAATGTAATATGTTTATAACAATTTCGAACTTCAGATTTTAACTACGGACAGATAAATTAGATAAGACTGATACTTTGAGAAATTGATTTTTACTAGTTTGAAATTATTAATTACTGTAAAAAATAAATCATAAGATGAATCTTTAAGATAAGTCATCATTATCTTAAGACACAATTTTCAGATCATACAAATCTATAAATGAAACGCTTAAAATATTTGCTTAAATAACAATTTTGAACTTCGGATTTTAACTACGGATTTGGATGCTTAGAATTTTGTGAATAATATGCAAAGATGGCCGCCAAGCCCATCATGCATAATTTGAAAAAAATTGAATTTTCAGAAACTCGTTAGGATGTATTTAGTACCGGAGAAAACGATTTCTATTAACATATACGTAGGCACTCGACTTATATATATGATAACTTATTTAATGGAAAAAAGTTTAAAAAGTAATATAATAGCTTGGAAATTTGATATCACACCATTTTTTAGCCACAACTTTTTTTTTTTTTTTACGCTTGGCTTTTTTTTTTACTTTTGAAAAGTTGTTTTTGTAGATTGTAACATACTTTAAAATTTTTTAATACTAACACGTGCTATTTAGATTCTTTGGAAATTTTTATTCTAGGATATACCAAACGGGAAGTCATTCGGTCATGTAGTTTATGAATTACGCAGGTTTAAAATTTGGAACTCCTAAAGTTAAATTCATTTTTAATTGTTGTAAAACAAACTTCAATAGCGGTAGTTTTTGAAGCATAACTCAAAAACTACTTGGCGGAATGAACTGTCGTTTTGGATTCGCATATTTGAAGCTTCTAGAAATCGGTTTCAGTTATTATTGTTATAGGTTAGGGGGGGGGGGGGGTTAAGAAAATTGTAATTGTAACCTATAAAATTTTAAACTGAAATCGATTTCTAGAAGTTTTAAATGTGCGAATCCAAAATGACAGCCCCATCCGACGAGTAGTTTTTGAGCTATGCTTCTAAATTTACACGCATTGCAGTCTATTTTACGACTATTAAAAATGAATTTAACATGAGGAGTTCCAAATTTTAAACCTGCATAATTCATAAAATACTTCGCTGAATAACTTCCCGTTTGGTATTCTAGGGTAAAATATTTCAAAGAATCCAAACAAGATGTCAAAATTAGGTTTTAAAGTTTGTTACAATTTCTCTTTGAAGATTGCCCCCTAAGCATTTTTTTAAAAGATTGTATGGGGGGGGGGGGCAATCGTACATGTATATAGAACAAAATATTTTCCTATTTAGCTAATTTATTATTATTTTTTTTAATTTCTTGTTTTCTAATTGAATCCTAGTAATACTTTGTATTCATCCTTACATACAATTATTGCTGCAGTAAAAATTAGATTTTGTAAAGCACGTCAATATTTTCAGTTAATCCATATTTAAATTAAAAAGTAAGATAAATTCATGCTAAATAACACAGTAAAAATCAGTCCACTTCAAAAAAGAAATTAATAATAATAATAATAGTAATTATTAAAATTCATCTTATTGAAATCTTATTGATAATATTGTAAGCAGCACTGATCCATTTTAAAGTCTATTTTAATAGCCAAGTAGAAATAAAAAAATGCAACATTGCTTCTGAAAATTCGATCCGTTTGATCTGTCCTATTTATAGGACGATGTTAAAATATGGGTTAAGAGCTAACATATAATGTGTCTGGCTTTGACTCGTCCTTTTCTATCCTGTTTAAAAGCCTTAGAGGAGAGCGAATTTGAAGAAACCAGACTTCAGATATGTGTAGAAAGTATGCGAGAAATAAACAAGAAAGAAAACTGATCTTGAAATCGTGTCAAATTGAAGTTCATTATCAAATGATTTGTCGCCATTAAAGTAATCTTCAGCCAAATATGAAACGCGTGACCTTTCCAAAATTGGCATAAGTCCAACTACAAAGGAATGAAAACATCCTTTAATAATATCGTCTTTTCAGAGATGAGTTACATCGGAACAGGTTTGAATACGGAGTTTTAGAGGGAAAAAAAGAAAAGTTGGCAGTTAGCTTTCGCTCAACTTTTCCATGTTTTAGATTAGAAATTTCAAGGTAAATACACTTCTTAAAGAACTTTCTTTTTAAAAAATCACATAATGTCGTTGAAAAAATTATTGCAGGCATATATATTACTCAAATAATGAAATATTTTTTTTAATAACTTATGCTAGTCAAAGTAACTTATAACTTATGCTAAATAGCTAGTAAATAACTTATGCTAGTCAAGTAGAAATTCTTCAGTTGTACATTCGACCCAGTAAATTGACCTATGAAAGAAAAAAAAAAAAAAAAAAAAAAAAAAAGGAGGAACACATTTTTGAGAAATTGAAAATAAAAAGTCATAATTCATCGAACAACAATTCCACATTATTATTATAAAGTAACTATAGTCCTCGCACGATAACTTGGCCGTGACCTTGAAAGAGTTCAGGCTACTACGGGGAAAGAAATTTGCTAACTAACCTAAATTGTGCAGGAAATGGATTGTTTAATTTAGAGACTAGATTCTACTAGTTGTCTCATAAAGTGATTGCCACCTAAATTCAACTAAATTTGTGTTACTGATTGGCCAACTTATCATGTGAGGACTATACGTCCAATGCCTCGCCCTTTGTGTGCATATACAGTTCCAACTATCGACCGTCCGGTTTTCAACAGTATCATCCTATTTCCGAAGGATTTATTTATCGGGGTCCTGAAAAGAGCCCGGGTACAAACTTCAGTTCGGAAATTGAAGTCTCTCATTTTTCTGGAATAGTTCTATTCTTGGTGTAATGTATTCGGTTGTCCAGAAAATTCACTCCGTTTGGAAAAATTAATTCGTACCGGAAAATTCTGCCCGTTAATTATTTGATATTAGCTATCGGAATTAATACCTAGTAATTAAGTGATAGAATTTTCCCGTATGAATTAATTTTCTGGACAACCCAATAGAATACTTGTTGTCATGTCCAGGGAAATGTCATGGCACTTTCCATAGAGCGCCTTGAAAGATGTTGCATTTCTAAAGCGACTCTGTAATTTGGATCCATAGGCCAAACAACGGGGTCCTCGTCTGGTTCGGTAACCCGGTATCAATTTTCGACCCGAGGACTTTGCATTCCCGACGGATTTAGATAGACTTCACTAGATGCCATTAGCGTACACGGCATTGCCGTCGAGCCTCGAACACACAATCCGATTCCCCGATCACGAGTCCCATGCTCTGCCCGTATGGAATCAATTTTCCTTTGACTTGATGAACGCGACGTGTAGACAGCCTTTATTTCCTTTTTTAGAAACTAACATCCTATTCGAATGCATTATTATATGTGTCACTTTAAAAATGTACAGTTTTTAGGGTTCCGTACTTAAAAAGTGAAAACGGAACCATTATACACTGTTAAAAATAAACTGAAATTCACGGGTATTTTTTCCTGAATTTCGCAGAAAAAGTCCCTTTTCACAACAAAAGGGCATTTCCCATTAAAAACAGAAAATTTCCTCATATTTCTTGAAAACAGCGGAACAGACGGAGAAGAAAGTGGCCAACGGAGATATTCCGTTATCTGCTGCATATTTATTTTCAATGTTTGAAAAACTGACATGTTGCAGCACAGAAAAACTAAAAATTCAATAAATTAAAATTTCGAGTTCATTTAAAAGAACAAATTAGTTCTTTCGAATTTAAAACAGCAATAATTAATTTTCCCATGTTTTTAAAATTATTAGCAATTTATTTTTTAAAGTTATAAAAAAATATTCACACTTAAAATATATTCTAAACAAATAGCTTAATATATATATATATATATATAATAGTTAAATTAAGTGAAAAAAAATCGATTTTACTCAAAAAAGCAACAAACAAAAATAATGCTTTTGAATTAAAAAAAATAACAAATAATTTTCTCATTCCTTTGAAATTATTCGCAATTTATTTTTTAAAGTTATAAAAAACACTCTCACTGAAAATATATTCTAACCGAACGCATTTATAAAATATATAACAGTTGAAAGAAATTGATTTTCTGAAAAAAGCAAACATACTTTATCGAATTTAATTCAAAATATAATATTCATATTTTGCGTTTAACAATGAAATTAAGAATATCTATAATTCATGTTTTAATCCTTTATTAATACTAAAGTTTTCAGTCATAATTTTATAACAAAATATCCCCCTCCCCCCAATTAATTTAAAAATTACCAGGTTTCTAAACCACAGACTGTTTAAGTTTCAAGCCGCGATTTGAAAAAATCCGGTATCATCGTTTCAAACTCTTATTCTAGCAAGAGCCCACTGGTCTTAAAACACTTGGCTCAAGGCGCTATCGTCTCTGGTTCGAACCCCAAGGTCAGCCAGAAAATATTCTTGAAGTATATCAAATATTAAATACTCCCGTTATAGCAACAGATGGCAGCACAAAAAGAGAGGTAATTTTTTTTAAACCGAGGTCATTCATAACGGAAATTTACCGTTTCTTCAAACGGAGATTTTCCTTCTGTTATCTTTCGAAACGGAAAAAGTCCGGTAACTTTGCTGCCAGTAGTTTTACCGTGAATTAACGGATTTATTTTTAACAGTGTAAGATCACTCGTGTGTCTGTCTGTTCATCTGTCAGAACATATATTCTCGAAACGTGGAAATTTCAAACTTTGCAGAGTTATAAAGGCTATTGACCCATATAATTATAGATTATTAGCCATTCTGAAATATTTTTCGGAAAAAATTACGAGGGCTAATTAAATTAGTTTAAAAAAAAACACTTTTTTTTAATCGCGTGGGGGGTCGTTTGAACGAACTCATAACACTGAACTAAAAAAAAAAATATTTCAAGGTATATATTTTCAGGGATACCGTCGAAAATGTACTGTAAAAATATGCCCCCTCCCCCATTTCCGAATTTACTGAAACTAAAATTAGGAAAAATTAGGTTTAGCAGGAGTTTATTTAAACCTTGCAGGAAAAGTATAGCGATTATCCCAGGTCACATAGTTTTTGAGAAAATCGCATTTTCCCGTCACACACAAACTTAACTTTCACTCAGAGGGGATGTTGATGGACGCTCGATGTACCTATCGACGCGGAATCATCCAAGGATTGTTGATAATGATTTTCGAAAAAATTGTCGGTAATTAGCCGTTATATTAGTTAAAAACCTATCTAGAAAAACGCGGCACTGACCAAGGTGGCGTTGCAACTGTGAGACCTCCTTTCGAAGCGTGCTTGGCACAATGCCAAGTTTAAACTTTGTACAAGTTCTTTGTTTTAGGTAAGGCCTATCATTGTGATAAATAGTCAACGTTTTCCATTCCAATTGAATTCAATTATTGAGGGCAATTATTGAAAAATAATTCATAGGATAATTCCAAGATTTTTACGAAGTCTTATTATTTTTTAGCAACGATTTTTTGTAATATTGCAGTTAATAAATAAATTTATTGTACGGAACCCTTTGTACGCTAGTAAAATTCACACTTCACCGATTATTTAGAATCCGAATGAGACTTTGTATGAATCAAATTTTCATTTTCGATAATGATCTCGTTTATCGATATTTTTTTCTATGGTACTTCAAAATTGAATTCAATATCATTTGTAGTCATCCTTGCTGAGTAATATACATTAGAGATGAATTCGGTCTCTTTTTTCAGAGCTCGAGCCCAAAAAAATTTGTGTCATCAGAGCCTGAAAACGGTAGCGAAAGTATCTCATTAGAATTTTTTTAAGAACATTTTAGAATTGTTTCAGGGTTAATTTTCTCATTTAAAAAATATCTTCTTGCACAGAAATAGCTAGTAATCCTAAATACTCCCGCTTGACGGCATGTCGTGATTTTCATGTCTCTGAAAATCTCTTTTAAAATGCAAATTTATTATGGCACTTTTATGTTAGCCGGGCGCAGGTGATAAATCGCCAAATATTGTTCGCTTTGCCATCATTCACATTGTATTAATTTCGTTTAAAATAGAAACCTTTAACTCATTTTATTTAAAATTCATAACTCACAGTTAAAATACAGGCGTATAAAATACTTATATTGGATACCTATAAAAGTCATGCCTTTCACCCATTTCCTTTAAAATACATAATAAAAATAATAATAAATAATGCCATAAACCAAAGCATTTAATTTCAAATTCAAAGCTTGTTTCTAATTTACACACACGGAAAATAAAAACTATTAGTGGCGAAAAAGTTGGCGCCCGGCTAACATAAAAATACCTGTATTATTTATACCCAGTTACCGGCAGAAATCTGCAAAAGTCACAACTCTTATTCTTTTAAAATATCAATGTACAACTATGGCAGAAAGACATGAGTTCTTTTTTTTTAGTCATTCTGAAAACGGACTTCAAACAGTGAGCGAGGACAGAGAAGGGTTATCGCTGGACTTCTTTATGTTACTAACACTAACCGTGCCAATGCTTTAGAATCAGATAAAATATATCTCCTCATATTCGATCAATAACAATTCAATTCCATTTCAAACTGATTTTTAGACGATTGTCAAATTCTTTTAAAAACTTACACCACATTCTTGTTTATCAGTTGCGTTTCAACCCCCCCCCCTTTTTTTTTTCAATTTGTGAATGAATAAAATTTTTTACATTGAGCCCAAGCCTGCTAGAGCCCAAAGACTGGTATAAAAATCGAGTTCGGGGCCGAAACAGGTTCAAATTGAGCCTCTATTATCAATAATGTGTATTAGTAAATTTAATCTGTCTACTTTAAAGGCGTAATAGTTTAGAGACTCTTATGCTAGTAAGTCAATATGAATGGATAAAACAGTTATTAGTATATCGAAGATTTCGGCTTCAAATCTCGAGTAATATATATTTTTTCAAAACTGCATTTCAAGTCGGGTACATAGTTTCTAACCAACAAAGGAGGTTATGCAGTTCGTTTGTGTGTATACATATATATTAATGTATTGACAAAAATGTATTGAACAAGTATAAAATATATTGCACAAAAGCTTATGAACAAATATAAAATATATTGCACAAAAGTTTAAGAACAAATATAAAATATATTGCACAAAAGTTTATGAACAAATATAAAATTAATAGCACCTTTTATAAGCAAACAAACATTTTAAATAATTTTTTAACAAATGAATTTTTTTTAATTATAACAATCTATTTGAAACAATAGGTATTGTACTCATTTTTTCTTTATTTATACAATGGGTGTCAAACGTAACTTAAATTAGAAGTCTGCATAGGTCAAAATTTCCAGGCCCAGGACCGACCTGACTAATAAGAATTTTTTTTTATCCGGCCTGGCCCGGTATAAGTGAAAAGTTCGGCTCGAACCCGTTCTGGCTTGTACAAAAGTTTTATTGGCCCGGCCCAGTATAAAAGCAAAAAGTTCAGCTCGACCCGTACGAATTTTTTTGGCCCGGCCCAGTCCGGTATAAAAGCTAAAAGTTCAGCCGGAGGCCGGCCCTGCCAAACTGAATTTTTACAAAACATGCCGATATTTCTGAAGTAACATTTGAATTTGCACTCTATATTTTTAAATTAAAGAAAAAATTAAAATTTGCATTGAGCAAAAGCCTGAATTGCTAAAGAAAACCTTCGGATTTTTTATCTTTAGAACTTGGAAATTCTACATTATTATATTATTACGCTTTATACTTATTATATTGCTAATATGGAATATATTAATTTTAGTAGATTGCTTTGTAATACTGCGTTTTTTAAATTACTATTTTAATTAATTTTTTTTTTTATTAATTTTTTATTTTTACATTATTATATATGTATAGTGTGTTGCGGCCCACCTAACGTCGCAAATGTATGTATATGAAAAAAAGGTTATTTATCGCTGGTCTAAATGTATAGAATTTATGAGAGAATTGCTCATTTTTACTGCATTTTTACAGCATTATTTCACAGCATCAAACTATGAACAGTTTGATTTTGTTACGGGTGATCTTAAGGATCGCGTGTGTGTTCAGTGCTAAATTGTTTTTAAAAAAAAATTCAATTTAATGTAAAAAATATAAAATAAATAAATATGTTTTTGTATTGCTTCGGACTTATCTAACAACGTGTGAACATTTTCCCAAATCGTAAGAAATATTTTATTAAAATTGTAGTTTTACATTACGTTTATGCTGCGTTTGTCACCAAGATATACCTAACATGTTTTTTTCGTAAATTATTTTTAACACACTAAATATTAGTGAAGGCTGATGCTGAATTACACTTTCTGCAGTTAATATTATATGTTGTTCTATTTAATTTTATTATTTTATAATATTTACCCTTTTTTATCTTGTCCACGGAACAAATGGTTATGCGGCGTGATCTTTACGTTAATGATTTTTTCGTAGTTATTTAAAAAGTACGCAGATAACACTTAACCCTTTAGCGGGCGGTGTCCACAAAAAAGGACACCTAATTTTAATTTCAAAACTGACAAACGACACCAAGAATATTTAATTATTTTTTTTCTTTTATAAACTACAGGAAAATAAGCAAGTTTTTACAGGGTGTTTCACAAAGGACCCCTAACTTTAAAAATCAATAACACGGAAGCGGTGATAGATAGAAACATGAAACCAGTGGTATGTTTATTAAAAAAATCGTAAGAATCTTATACGTAAATCTTAAAATTTAGTTAAAAATAGCACCGATAGATGGCGCTGAGAGCGTTAAGATTCCTTCTAAAGAGAGTTCAGAAGCATAGAAAGAGTAGTCGTCGAAGTTTTCGCCATTGAAATCTGACTGCTATTTTCGTATACTGAAAATAATTCGCATCGGCCACGTTGCCTGTCTGTTGATTTTTTTTTTTTGAAAAGCTCACGAATTGTTTTCCAATCTGGGCATTTTGCGACTTGAAATCGCGTTTGAAAACTTCTCCTTGTGGCAGTAGAACTCTGATTTAAACGGTGCTATTCCAACACAATAAACACACGTTCCTCCATGGTATACACCACTTTCGGAATTATTTTCACCATACGCTAATAGCGGCCAGATTTTAATGACGAAATCTTCGACGGAATCACGTCTTTCTATGCTATTGAACTCTATTTAGGATTCTTAATGCTCTCAGCGCCATCTATCGGTGCTATTTTAAACTAAATTTTGAGATTTACGTCTAAGATTCTTACGATTTTTTAATAAACATACCACTGGTTTCATGCTTCTATCTATCACCGTTTCCGGGTTATTGATTTTTAAAGTTAGGGGTCCTTTGTGAAACACCCTGTAAAAACTTGCTTATTTTCCTGTAGTTTATAAAAGAAAAAAAATAATTAAATATTCTTGGTGAAACACCCTGTATTTTCTAATAAATTCTTTTGTAAATTCTGGTGTCATAATTTTAAAAGCAAACTTACTCCGCGCCGGAAAGGGTTAAAACGCATTGCTACGTTTAAAATGACTAACAAGCGTCTCTTCCACAGTAAAGATTTTTTTTTTTTTGCTTTGTTGACATCTGTTGAGTTAGTTAGAAGGTATAATTTTCTGTCCACGGACATGACTCAATTTCTTGTGACAGTAGATATTTATCAAATACAATTTTCCAAATTGGATTTTAAACATGTACATTATAGTTTTTATTTTATTTAGATAGTTCTACAAATTTCAGGGCTACCTTTAAAGTACATGGGCGCTTTTCCTGTGGTAAACTATAACCATAGTCCTTTAGTTGTGTTTGAGAGTTTTAGCTCAATTTTGACTGTAGCTCCGAAGGTGTTCATCTGAGCTTTTTAAGTCCTGAAATTTGTGTTGTATTGCGTTTATGTAATAGTATAGCTCTTTTAAATTCCTGTTTTTCATGGGATACTTTCGAAATAAATAGGAAGTGCGTAATTGCTTTTCAAATACTCGAATATCGTAGGAAGAGAAGCCGTGTGATGAGTGCAATGGAGTGCAATGTCAGATGGTATCATTAATAAAAGATAGTTTAACTTTGTCTAATGAGCGTGATGTTTTTGATTTTTATGCATTTTCTGGCTTAACTATATTTAGTATAAAAAATATGGTTGTATATCAATAAATTCATATACAACCAATGCAATTCATGAAAAAAAATTGAATATATTAGCATCTATGGATGGTAATTGCTGGAAGTGCGATTTTAGTTCTGTTATGCGTTTCCTATCTGAATTCAAATTTAGCTTAATATGTAGTGTGTGTTAAAAATTGTAGATTATATACAGGGTTGCAGAAAATATAGAAAGTTATTTTCTGCATATATGGGTGGTAAATGGCGAAAAGTGTTTCATAATCTATACGTGACTTATGATTTTTTGTTTCTTGTTTATTTTGTAACAATTTCAGTAAATCTCTCACAGTCTGCTAATTAGGCAGAGTAATCAAAGATAGAAGTTCCAAGAGTTGGAAAACTTTTCTCACGCTTAGCTGTGGGGGTGACAAGAATGCCGGTTACTACAATAGGAAAAGATGAGCTTCGATCAATCTTGTGAAACTGAAATTGCTAGACAGCAAATATTTCTCTGATCTGACCGTCTATATGTGGGGTCTCAGATCGTGGGAATTTCCTGCGTGAACATTTAAAAGTTCAGTAAGACCTCCCTAAAAAGGCTTTATCCAATGACGTAAACTAAAACTTTTTTGATTGGTGATCGGAGAATCTTTTGTTCGAGAAACGGACCGGAGAAGAGGATCGAGAGGAGGTTAGTGAGAGTTTCGGCAGGAGAACGAGTGTTGGTGGAAAACACTCATCTCAGGACGGTTTCCCTTCTTAGTAGGGAAGGACAGGTTTGCTGACAGATTTTTGAATGAGAGAGTGCGATCTCTCGGAAGTCAAGGCAACAGCCTTGGATTTGACCTTTCGGGGAGAGTGAAAAGTAGCACTAGTTAAGACTTTAAGATTCTAAAACTACTGTAAAAGACTGGATTATTTGGTGATTTGCTATAAATTACAAGTCGAGCGAACTCAGCTAAAAAAAATTGTTGTAAATAATTTTTACCTCTAGAAATTTCAAGAACGCTTTTTAATAAAATTTGTTCTGAAATATTTAATGAAGGTGATCCATTGTGAAACGGTTCCACGCTACCCCATTTCAAAAACACACAACATCGTGGATTCTTTACAGCTGGTGGCAGCGGTGGGATCTTTCGACAAAAATTTATTAGCATTAGTGAAGAGAGTCCAGACAGTAGCAGTGACGCCCGCCCGCATCTAAGCGCGCAAGATCTGACGCCAGTTCAGGAGAGGAAAGCAGAGACCGAAGCAAGCCTTGCAGTGTCACGACAGACCACAGTTCCGTCCTGGAAGCAAGCCCGTGTTTACAGAGAACAAGCCCGAAGCAAGCCCTTGCATTGGCACGACAGACCGCAGTTCCGTCCTGGAAGCAAGCCCGTGTTTACAGAGAACAAGCCCGAAGCAAGCCCTTGCATTGTCACGACAGACCACAGTTCCGTCCTGGAAGCAAGCCCGTGCTTACAGAGAACAAGTCCGAAGCAAGCCCTTTCTAGGAAACATCAGGAGTCGACAAACCGAGATAACCTGTGAAATCGACGACGTCTAGGCCAGACCCGAAACCGGCGACAGATAATGCAGACAAAGACTGTAGAAAAGGTAAGCTCAATTCATTTTTGAGTGGCTCTCATTTTGTTTATATATTCTTTAGTGAGGAAAATTCATTTCTGAGAAATTTTTTATGTGAATATTGATATATGATAAATTATGATAAATTTTTAAATCTAATAACTTTTAACATATTTGGAAAAATTTTATGTATATTTGTTATCAGCATAAAATTTGATAGTGTGAACTTTCTTTTGGCAGTAAAATAATATAAGGATTGTCAGGCTAAATGTGTATATATATAATTTTTTTTCCCGAAAAAAAAAGAGATAAAAATTTTGATTTTTCAAATAAGTCGATTGTCTATTCATGATTGAAAGATTTCAAAGGTGTACTTTTTTATATTATTAGTGAAACAATAGATGTTGTTGATAATCAAATATTTTGAATATGTGATGTTAGGAAAATTTTTTAGCAGTTGCAAAAAGTGGTCATTTTGTTACCTGCGGGGTCAGAAATATCAAGTATTGGTTGAATTATGAGCACAGAATTTCAAATTTCTAAATTTGTTTTAAATTTGGATGACCTACACCAAAACGTGTCAGTGTATTGAAAATTTTACAATATTGAAAATTTATTTTTATATGTATACTATTTTTATTATTCCTCAAATTGAATTGTATTTAAAATTGTTAGTATTATGTGGGTAGTAGCAGAAAATTTTCCATAAAGTGTTAGAATCCCTGTTGCATAAGTTAGCGAGCGAAACTATCATTTTCATCTTTATATTGTATTTACATAAAATTTTAAAATGCAAGAAGTAACTGATCTGAAACAGTGCAGGAAAATTGATTTGCAGAATTTAGGGGTGAGTTTGGAATGGAACAAAGCAATGACCCTTCTTTAGACATTATCAGGAAAAAGGCAATGGAAAAAAAATCGCATTATGAAATAAAAGACTCGTTGATAATACGAAAAACTAAAGACCATCGGGGGTTTGAACGAATTCAACTAGTGGTTCCGGCAAAATATAGGATAGGCCTTCTGAATGCATGTCATGAGGGAATCGCGGCTCACATGGGCGAATTGAAAACAAAAGACAAAATTTTAAGATATTTCTTTTGGCCGAACATAATAAAAGAAACGGAAAATTTCGTAAAATCTTGTGACTCATGTCAAAAAGTGGGAAAGGCGGGGGAGCAGAAAAGGGCCCCGCTGAAGCTAGTACCTATAATTTCAGAGGTATTTTCAAAACTTTCGGTGGATCTTGTAGGCCCCTTACCAGTGTCTAACAAGTGAAATAGGTATTTATTAACTGCAATTCGTTGTTATTCGCGATACCCTGAGGCTATACCCATACCAAACATGCTTTCTGAAACGGTAGTCGAGGCCCTAACCTTAATTTTTAGTCGTTTAGGCTACCCCTTTGAAGTACAGACAGACCTTGGAAAATCTTTTACTTCAAGTTTAACCACCATTTTTCTGGAGAAATTTGGAGTGCAACTAAATCATTCGAGTGTATGCAGACCTTCGTCCAATTTGATAGAACGATGGCACCGCTCTGTCAAACGTTTATTAAAGGTATTGAGTGTGGAAAACGGTAGTGACTGGGAGAAAAATCTACCGCATGCACTGTTAGCCTTGAGGACGGTAACGCATGAGTCGACCGGTTTCAGCCCGGCCGAGTTAGTACATGGGAGAAATCTACGGACCCCGGAAACCTTATTGTTCGAACAATGGACAGGGGAAAGTCAAGAGCCAGAGTTGGTCACTGAATATGTTTTTAATCTTATGAATAGGTTAAAGCGCTGTCAGGAATTAGCAGTCCAGAATATGACGGTCGCTAGAGACAAAAGAAAAATCTGGTACGATAAAAATGCCGTCGAAAGGCACTTTGAGCCAGGGGAAGAAGTGTTAGTCTTAGCAACGAACAAAAAGAATAAAATGTCGGTAGGGTGGATAGGTCCCGGAAAGATCGAATCCAAAATTTCCGCGACAAATTATATAGTGAGTGTTCCGGGCAGACGGGAAAAATCACAGATCTATCATGTAAATCTCTTAAAACCGTATGTAAAAAGGGTGGGAAAAATAAATATTTTAACCCGCGAATTTCACGAGCCAGATGCATCCCAAGACTTAGAGATTGTGTACCCCTTAGCAGACTCCAGCAGTTACAAGTTTAGCGAAGTAGTGGAGGATAGTGGGTTAAGGGATCGGTGCAGTAACGAACAATTGCATATGTTGGAAAATTTATTGGACGAATACAGCGAAGTGTTCTCGAACGACCCAGGATTAACGGATCTCACGGAACACGATATAGAACTTATAGAAGAAAAACCGGTGAGAATAAGGCCATACCGTACATCGCCCAGACAAAATGAAATTTTAAAAAAGGAGATTAAGCGCATGTTAGAACTCAACATAATTAAGGAAGGGGAGTCTAATTTTAATTCTCCGATGATATTGGTGGAAGCCCCGGGAAAAGATCCGCGCCCCTGCATTGATTATAGAAAACTGAACGCAATTACGAAGGCAGAGTTTTTCCCACTCCCGAATATAGAGGAAAGGGTTGAAAAAGTGGCAGCCGCGAAGTATATTACGGTGCTTGATTTGACAAAAGGATATTGGCAGATACCCATGACACCCAGGGCGCAGAAATTGGCCGCATTTGTGACTAACTTTGGAAGTTTTTTACCTCTGTCAATGCCTTTTGGGCTCCTCAACGCGTCGTATAGGTTCTCTAAATTCATGGCAAAATTGTTATATGGTCTAGAAGAATTTTGTTTACCCTACCTAGACGATATGGCCATATTTTCAGACGATTGGGAGGAACATATCAAACATCTTGAAAAGGTATTAGTCAGAATAAGGGACGCTAAATTAAAAGTTAAAATAGCGAAGTGCAAATTCGCACAGAAGACGGTTAAATATCTAGGCCACATAGTGGGGGAAGGACAACGAAAACCCGCCGAAGCTAAAATCCACGCCATCACGGAATTGCCAGCGCCAAAAACCAAAACAGAAATTAGGAGATGCCTAGGTATGGCAGGGTATTACTCGCGTTACATAGAAAATTACGCCACTATAGTTGAACCTCTCACGCGAGCGCTGAAAGGAAAACACAAAAAAGAAAAAATAGCATGGAGTGACGAAATGAGTAAGGCGTTCGATCTACTAAAAGATAAACTCACCAGGGAACCGATTCTATACGCCCCAAATTATGATTTGGAATTCGTTGTGCAAACAGATGCGTCTGAAAAAGGGATCGGAGTAGTGTTGGCACAGAGGCAGGGCTCAGAAGAACATCCCATAATATACCTCAGCCGGAAGTTTACTGACCCAGAAAAAAGTTTTAGCGCAACGGAAAGGGAATGCGCGGCAATAATTTTTGCGATCAAGAAACTAAGACATTACATTGACGGTCAAGAATTTCGTATAGAAACAGACCACAACCCTTTGGTGTTTCTGAAAAATAATGCAGGTAACAATCCCAGATTACTTCGATGGGCGCTAGCCCTGCAACCCTTTCAATATGCCATCCGACACAAACCGGGTAAAGATATACCCCACGTTGACTACTTAAGTAGAGCAATTCAGTAGTAAGTTTTTGAGTAAAATCCAATCTGTTGTACATATTTGATTATTTTTAGTTTTATTTGTTATTTTGGCATGTGTAGTGAAAAAAAAAAAAAAAAAAAAAGTCTCTTTCAAAAAAAAAAAAAAAGTCTCTAAAGCTAGATGTTCAAGCAATGGTAAGCAGTATATAAGAAATCAGGTCACTGATGTATATAGTGAGGTTAAATTGAAATGTTATTTGAGCCACTCAAATATGTTGAGCTAATCCTTTTTTTTGCAGATTTTCCGCGTTTTAACCCGGAAAATGTTTTGATGGTGGGGGTGTTGTAACAATTTCAGTAAATCTCTCACAGTCTGCTAATTAGGCAGAGTAATCAAAGATAGAAGTTCCCAAGAGTTGGAAAACTTTTCTCACGCTTAGCTGTGGGGGTGACAAGAATGCCGGTTACTACAATAGGAAAAGATGAGCTTCGATCAATCTTGTGAAACTGAAATTGCTAGACAGCAAATATTTCTCTGATCTGACCGTCTATATGTGGGGTCTCAGATCGTGGGAATTTCCTGCGTGAACATTTAAAAGTTCAGTAAGACCTCCCTAAAAAGGCTTTATCCAATGACGTAAACTAAAACTTTTTTGATTGGTGATCGGAGAATCTTTTGTTCGAGAAACGGACCGGAGAAGAGGATCGAGAGGAGGTTAGTGAGAGTTTCGGCAGGAGAACGAGTGTTGGTGGAAAACACTCATCTCAGGACGGTTTCCCTTCTTAGTAGGGAAGGACAGGTTTGCTGACAGATTTTTGAATGAGAGAGTGCGATCTCTCGGAAGTCAAGGCAACAGCCTTGGATTTGACCTTTCGGGGAGAGTGAAAAGTAGCACTAGTTAAGACTTTAAGATTCTAAAACTACTGTAAAAGACTGGATTATTTGGTGATTTGCTATAAATTACAAGTCGAGCGAACTCAGCTAAAAAAAATTGTTGTAAATAATTTTTACCTCTAGAAATTTCAAGAACGCTTTTTAATAAAATTTGTTCTGAAATATTTAATGAAGGTGATCCATTGTGAAACGGTTCCACGCTACCCCATTTCAAAAACACACAACATCGTGGATTCTTTACAATTTATTTACTTTTTTGTCTCCAAAAATAGGCAAGATTTTGTAAACCCTTTGAATTTTGAGTAATCGCATTCGTCTAATGAAAAAGATTTTGAAGATGAAAAATGAAAAATGTTTTTCAGACATTTCTCTCTTCTTTGTATAGACATGTTTTCATGTCAGTTATAATTTCACACCAAAATGAATTCATGTATTTCTAATTTTTAAGCATTTTATGGATTTATAACAATTAAAAGAAACTATTAAAAGTACTTTTTCACACAATATCATTGTTAATATATTTTTTACTAATTCGATCTTGAGGCAAACTTTACCAATCTATACAAGACTTAACGCCAATTAACAATGTTCATTGTATGTTCCATTGTTTCCTTATTCTTTCACCAAATTGATACACTTTGGTATTACTGTTTTTTACCAAACTATTTCACAAGTTTTGGGCTGCAAACATATATTTGCTATTTTTGATTATACATAATAATGTCAAAAAGAAATTAATATAATCACCGTAGTTATACAAAAGCACTCAGAATGTTGGACAATATTCCTTTCTAATAACCTTCGCTTTATTGAATCGCCGAATTCTTCTATTAAATAATGCGAATATTACTGTTAGTAAAATATCGTACCCAAAAATCCGGGCATTTGGCATATATGAATCACAGAGGAAAATAAAATAACAAGATAAGAAAAGTAGTAGCAAAACAAAAAAATAAAATAAGTATAATCAGTATATACAGGTGAGTCAAAAGTCCTTAAATCACTATATACAGGGTGAGTCAAAAATCCTTAGGAAAATATTAAAGGGTGATACTACTATAAACAATATCTGTATAGGAAACTAGGATCTTAAGGTGATTCTCAAATGACCTGCTGAACAACGCGAAACTTTCTGACACATTTTCTGACAATTTACGTAAAGGCATAAAATTGGCAGGATATGGAAGCGATTTGGAATCGAAATGAGTTTTCCATTTTTTGATAAATAAATTACTTATCGAGTTATAAACGATTCGTGTCACGTGACGGCACGTTTTTCTCCTTTCTCGTGCGGTGGCGTTGGAAATTCGGTTCAAAACGGCGACTTTGAGAGTATTTTCTGAAAGATCTTCAGTCTTTATCAAAAAAATGGAAAACGTCTTTCGATTACAAAGTTTCTGAATAAGAACACCTGTAATTTCATGCGTTTCCGAACAAAAATGAACTAAAAAATATGTCATAAAGAAGCCAGTTTGGATTTGAGTACAGCCTTAATCCAGTTATTCAGCCAAAAAGTACAGGGTATTAACTCACAGGGTACTGTAATTGGGAAAAAAACATTGTTCATAATTTCTTTAAAATAAACATATTTCAGCAATTTTTTTCATATTTTTTAATACAATAGTAAGAAACACATAAAAGTGCACACACTTAAAAAAGTTTCTTAATTTCGTAAATTTTGAATGTTTTGCTTGATACACTACACTGTAAAAAAACATATTCCGTGTAAAAACGGAAAATGTACTGGCAGCAAAGTTGTCGTCTATTCTCAGTTTTTTCTTCAAAACACTCTGTTTTGGTATTACCCCGTTCTCAAAATGGAATTTTTCCGCTATTCAAGACCAAAAATTCCTGTTTTAGAAACTAAGTAAATCTGCAGATTAGAGGCCTCAACGTCAGCTCTACAAATCATTGTTCATTAATCTCACTAATTTTTAATGTAATCTGCAGAATATTTGATATCCTAAAATTCAATTTTTTAAAGTTATTTATACATTTATAAGAATATAATATTTATCGAAACTTCCGGAAACTTTAGAAGTATCACATTAAATACAATTTTATGCAATGATATGATAAACTACTTAGTACTGTATTTTTTCAGGATAAGAATACATTCCTTCAGGAGGAGAGGGGGGACCTTGTCCACTGACCTCCTCTCCCCCCCCCCTCCCCCCGTTGTCGCAATTTCCAAAATAGTTGTGCTATTTCATTATTTGAGTAGAGCCTGAATGTATTTACTATTGTAATTTCATTAGATTAACCATCCTTTTGTACAGAATATTTTAACCTATCCTTAAAATAATACTTATTTTTTAACCACTCGGCATCCTACGTTGTTGAAAGTCCATAAAACTTCGTGTATTAAATATACTTATGCAAATATAAATTCCTCTTATGATACTTATATTCAATTTACACATTCAACGTTTTTATAATTTTCGTTTGGAAAACCGATTTGGTAATCTTTCTTTAGTAGTTAAATTAAATCCTCATCTATTTCATTAGAAAAAGCATATTAAAAACTTAAATCACCCGAAAATCAACTATTTTGTTAATAAATGTTTGCGTCAAAGTAATGTGATTTACTCCAATTTCCTTTTTTGTTATTCTTTGAAATAGCGTTGCTTTAACGAAAGAAAGGAAAAAAGAAATGCATTGGACATTTTCGAAAAACAATGAGATACAGCTAATTTCGGATACCTCGCCAACATATCAACCAAAAATCAACCTAATCGGACTATTTTTGCGGCAGTTATCGCTGAACAGACAAACAGGCAAACAAACAGACAAACAGACCGAAACCAAAAACTTTTCGGTTCTCCACAGTGAGCCTCAACTGTTGTTTCGACAATAAATGTAAGCAATTAGTGCACTAAATTAAAAAAAAAAATCAATAATTATATATACTGATGCATATTTATGCGGAAGATATATTTGTATTGAATATTATCACACTCGTTTTTTATTGCCTTGCCTTCATCCATATTTTAACCTCGGTGCTCGCTTTTACAGAATAAACCATAGACTTCTCATATAGTAGACCACGGATCAGTAACCGTTTCTTGAAGCTAACATTTTCCTGCCCACCATCACGTGATGGTGGGAAGATTGGCCTAACCGGTTTTTCCCCACCAAACTTTTGCCGAAACCGTTTCTCTTATTGCGAGAATGGAAATAGAAAGTTGCCAAGAAAGGGATTAACGCCAAAAGACGACATCCTTTTGGCGATTCAACTCTCTCCCGTAGGAACAATGGGATCTGTCCTCTACTTAGTATTTCTCCTCTCTATAGGATAAACGCGCTGTCACCTTATACCAATTGGCTACATCCAGGGGGTTTTAGTCCGAAACATCAATTACTCAAATTAAACAGTAATTTTTCCGTTTTCTCTCAATTAAAGAGGAACTTTCCATTTGTCTCTCTTGGAAGGAACATTTCTGTTTTTAACATTCAACGAGTAAGGATAAAAAGGAAATTTTCCATTTATGCTGCCGGAAAATTATACTATTTCCACTCAAAATAGAAAGTTTCCGTTAAACAATAGAAAATCCACATAAAATTCCCCGTATACATACGAAATTTTTTTACAGTGTACTATGAATATGATTAAGCATTTAGAGATAGGTAAGGTAATTAATAACGCTCGTTACCAAATTCTAATGAAATAAATATAGCGCTTTAAGAGGCTTACTTCACTCACGGGAAAACACCCGCTCGCTAATGTTAATCCTATAGGGGAAATAATTTACGATATCTCGTGCATTTCAATATTTTTAAATGATTTATTATTATTATTATTATTATTATTATTATTATTGCATTGGATAGCTGAGATTAATCTCTGTGCAGGCCTGTTTGTACTTTTTCGATTTTGGTTGCAGTTTTTTTTATTGAGGATACTTTCACTTTCGAAACCGGTTCCGAAAGTGAAAGTATCTTAATTAAAGGAAGCTTAAAATCAAAATCGAAAAAGTAAAAAAGGGCCTGCATAGAGATCGACCCCAGCTATCCAATGAAAAATAAAATCATTTAAAAATATTGTATTGCGAACGCGATATCGTAAAATATTTCTCCTATAGTATTAACATTAGCAGGGGGATGTTTTCGCGGGAGTGAAGTAGCCTTTTAACCTTTGGTATCACCGCATTGCATTTCTGCAACATACACAAATGTCAATGTTACTTATACAGTGGTCTTTAAAAGACGTTTTTATTTTATTGCTGATATCTATCAACACAGCAGTTAATACAAATTGTTCATAAAATCCTCAACAGATGGAGATACTAAGTTAATTTTTCATACCAAAGTTTTATTTATCATTTGTTATCGTTTTGCTATTATCAGCAGTTTCACATCGTTATTGCTAAAATGAACTTCGTAAACTTTGTCAAATTAAAAAGACTGGAGACGTCCAAAAAAAGATTTTTTACAAAGGTAAGTTTGTATACTTTACAATTTTGTATTAGAAAATTGATATTATTTATGAGAAGTGTGCAATTTTCTGTTTATTGCAGATTTGAAAAATGTACCTTCCAGTCAATAATTTTTTATTTTTATGTTCTAAATATTTTAATTATTTTTTACATGCTTAAAATTATGTATTCAAACGTCTGAGTCAATATTTTCAGATCGGAGTTGTTAAGTCACAAAGGGTTAATTAAAGCTGCTTTAAGCGTTTTAATTAATTTTAAATGACGAAAACAACCCTGTTTTTGTTTACGAGGTAGGGTCAAAAAGTTCCCGGAAGAGGTCAATTACAAATTATTAAAAAATAGAACAATAATTTACCTTATTGGCCTTCAAAGTACTTTCCACCTGCATCCACACACTTCTTCCAGGGTTCGTATAACTGTTCAAAACACTCCTTGAATCCATTTTTTGAGAAGTCCTTCAGTAGCTTCGTCGCATTTTCGATCACCTCATCTGAATTCATAAAACGGTGTCCCTTTAATTTCATTTTCAACCGTGGAAACAGGTAAAAATTCACTGGTGCTAGGTCGAGAGAATAAGGAGGGTGATCCAGAGTGGTAAGACTGTGTCTGGCAAGGTAATTTTTCACAATCAGAGCGCGATGGGGTGGAGCATTGTCGTGTAAAAGAAACCAATCGTTTGTTGCCCATTTTTCTGGTCGTTTTCGTCTGATTGCATCTCGTTGTCGTTTAAGGATCTCCAGGTAAAGTTCTTTATTGGCAGTTTGGCCTTCAGGAATAATTTGCGGTGAAAGAGAAGGAGCGTCCAGTCCAAGGGTCATCGTCGATGTTTGTGCGACCTTCACGAAAACGCTTATGCCACTCGTGCACAGCCGTTTTTTAATGGCATCGTTTCCGTATGCTTTCTTCAGCATCTCAAACATCTCAGAAGGTGATTTCTCGAGCAAAATGCACAATTTGATGTTTGCACGCCGCTCTATTTCAAAATGCGACGAATGAAAAATTCAGAAATGATCCGCAGCTCCAAATGAATTCCAGATGCCTGTGTGTTTTCCTTATCAGTGCTGACAACCTCCAACAAACACTCGTGTGAATGTAGACGACGATTCCGGGAATTTATTGACTCTACCTCGTAGTGCTATCTGCAGCGCATTTTTAGTGTTTCATATACTTCAAAAAGCGTTTCAAAATACACGGAGGAAGGTATTGCGTTTTGTAAGTTTAAAAATATATAAATGTATAAAAAATATGATAAACATGTTTTTTCAGAGAAAACAGTTATGTATATTTTAGCACTTCTATTTCTTCTCTTCCACTTTGATGTTGAATTATATAAAAATAACAAATTTTGTTTTTAAGAAGTCTCTCCTATTAATAAAGCATTTCTCTAAAATATAATATGAATGTATGAAAAATTTGTAGAGCTTCATCCACGTCAAAAGTTTCCAAAAAGCAGAAGCCGTAAACATTCTATATATTAAAATTTAAAATCTTGAATACATAAAAAGTTGTTTTTGTCGCTGGAATAAACATGATTTTCAACGAAGACAAAATTAATTTTAAATTCTCAGAATCCTAAGAGAATAAATACAATTTCCCCCGTAAAAGGATTTAATTTATATATTTGATTTTGTAAATTTACCTCCTATTAAAATAAGTGTGCATGTCATTTATCACTGATTTACAGGGATACACAAAAGAATTCGGTTACAGTATTGTCTGAGAGCGATTCTATTTGGAAGTGTATTTTCAGTTGTGGTATGCGTTTTTAAGTTTAACCAAATTTTTGCATATTACGTGGTGTATATAAATTATATTGATCATATACAGGGATCGTTTATGAGCGCTTAAAGTATGTTTTAACAATGTCAAGTTTGTAGAATATATATAAATTCATATTGCAAGGCTACACAAAGTATTAAATACACTGCCGTCTATGGATGGTAATTGCCAGAAATCTGTTTTTATTTGTTTTATGCGTTTATTACCGGAATTAAATTTTGTCTTAACATGTAGTTTGTATAAAATTCTGTAGATAATATACAGGACTAAAAGAATAAGAGTACGTTTTTGTCTATCGATGAATATTGTTGAAGGTGAATTTCCAACTGTGTTATATGTTTTCATGCTGAACTAAATTTTAGCATACGATGTAGTATACATAAAGAATTATGAATCTTATACAGGGCTGTACAAAAGAATTCGATAACTTTCTGACTATGGACGGTCATTACTGAAATATGTTATGCGTTTTCTAAATTGTTTATTTAAATATCTGCTTTCACCTGATTAAACGGCGAGTTCCTTTACAGTATTCTGGAAGTGTTAAAAATTGTTTCATAATTTATGATTGACACATGATTTCTCTTTCTTGTTTAATTTTTTAAACATCGAAATTAGACTGTTTTCAGTTTAAAGCTAAAATAAAATATTAACAAAATATTAAAAAGATAGAGTTACCTGCTGCGATATCAATTTTTTCTTCAATTTTCAATACATTATAATTACTAACTTATTACTAACAAAATTGCGCCTCTGGAAACTCCATAGAACAAAGTGATAGAACACATACTGATTAAAAAAAAAACTGTATAAAGCTAATTGACAGGAACTTGCGCCGGAAATTATGATATTTCACACAATAGGCAATAACCAGCCATTCTGTATCTCTGGAATGTGCTAGTACTTTTTTTTTTCTTTCTAAGTTTAGATTTCTCGCTGAGTCAGCATTCCAAACAGGCGACGAAAATGATTATGCAATGCTTTTAATGTGATGAAAATTTGCGTTCTGATAACATCCTGTATATTTAAAATAGGTGGATTGAACTTTGTGTCGTTATATTAAAATAAATTATCAACGTAAAAATAGCACAAATAAAAATATATAAAATGGCAGACAGTTGTTTCGGAGCCCCTAAAATCCCATCGTCAGTGCCAAATTTAAAAGATTAAAACCTGATCCAAAAACTTAAGCCATGTAGGTATGCTTGCGTCTCCACACGCGACCAAGATAGAATGGCAGTGAATTTTTAAAAAACAACAGCGGAGTCAGGAATCACATGTGACGTAGGAGACCAATAGAAGCGCTCGGCTAGACTAGACGAGTCTAAGTACGGAGGGGAAAAAAAGGGGGGGGAAGGGGAATCGAATGAATTAAATGAGGTGATTCCTGACTCCGTTGTAGTTTTTAAAAAACTCACCGCCATTCCATCCTGGTCGCGTGCGGAGACGAAGCATACCTACATGGCTTAAATTTTTAGATCAGTTTTTAATCTTTTAAATTTGGCACTGATGATGGAGTTTAAAAGGCTCCGAAACAGCTGTTTGCCATTTTATATATTTTTAGTTGTGCTATTTTTACGTTGATCATTTATCTTAACATCCTGTATACATAAAGAAAATACAATAACCCTTTAACGTTTAATAAGTTTTAACGTAATAGGATTTAACCCTTAAACTATATTTCTAGCTTTACTGCATTTCCTTTAGAATAATTTAATATTATCTCGATGAGGGGAGACCGGGCATTGTTGGCCCACTAAATTGAATTTGATTTTCGGATTATTAACGGAAATGAAAAACACACTTAAAATATCAAATGTAATTGTAATTTGGTATATAAAACATACAAGGGATAAGAAAAGACATTTTGTTCAACTTAACTACTGTCTTTATCGAAATCTTTCTCATTATCACAATAAATGCAAACACAAAATTTCGTGTCCCAAGTGACACACGATTCGTGTGCCCAACGTTTGCACTTGGTACACTGAATCCACGAAGAATCAGCGAAGAAATGGGGAATCCTCTTTCTCCACTTCACTGGATAGATCTACTGCTTCCCTGATTGATCTCTTGTTCAATTTTACTTCGACGACAGCAATTTTCATTGTCTCTTCTGGAACTTTTCCTCTGTCTATTTTTCTGACAGCAACTGTCATTGTCTCTTCTGGAACCTTTCCTTTGTCTATTTTTCTGACAGCAACTGTCATTGTCTCTTCTGGAACCTTTCCTCTGTCTATTTTTCTAATAGAATTAAGAACCATCTTGGCAGCTAGAGAGGAGGCAGTAGCTCTAGCAGGCACTATACAAAATTTAAATTGAGACCCATATTAATCCAAGTTGCTTTTAAAGAAATCTTAAATAATGTCTCTTACAGATTTTATATATTAATAATAAAGAATACAATAAACTAATACAATAACTTTATAATAAAGTTTCTGGAAATAAACTTTCGTAAACTTCCTATCTTTCAAGAAACAATTAGTCCTCGAGCCTCTTCTACATAACATCATTTTTACTCCAGTTATTTACGAAATAAAAGAACAAAAATATTTTGTGAATTTAGATAAGTTATAAACTTTAGATTATATAAAAATGAGATTTTTATGGAATTTTAGTGTTAATATATATAATATTTAGTGTTAATTTTCTGCTTATAAAGCCTGGCCTCCGATTTACGGGCCTAGACATTTGTCTTATTTGCCTATTAGTTAATACCTCCCTGCCCAGTAACACACATAATTAAGGAATTTTATTGACTATTATAGGCTTATGAATATAGAAAACAAACTCTCGAACTGCGGGGCATGTTCGCCCAATGTCTAGGATTAAATGGGCCAACTTGCTCCATATCGCCATTTTTGTTTTTGATCGTCGTATCAAAATATTTTGTTAATATTTTAAAAAGTCAATAGATAGAAAATGAGCTCTGAACAACGGTCTTTTAGATTGCTATTCACCAAAGTTAAATTTAATTTAGAAACAAATCAGAAAAAATTATTTATTAGTGAAAAAAAAAATTGAATGAAAATTTAAATTGACTTTCGTTTGATTACTTGTTCACTGCTCACGGTGTTGTGGGTGAAAGAAGACGTAATAAAACACATGTCACTTAGCTAGTAACACCGGATAGTTTGAAAAATATCACGTTGGGTTAACGTGCCCCTATGGCCAACATGCTCCGGTTTTCCCTACATAGCGGTAAAGTATTGAACCAATTTTTTAAAACTTAAGTTAGGGTATTTTTACATAATATTTGAAAAACATAAAATAAAAAAAATAAATCAGATAAAATTTTGTTTGTTTTTCTATCGATCCTTGGAATATAAATTGTTTTAACTAAAGCCGTCGATGAAGCGCTAGCGCCTGGTTGCCAGCATCGCACTTGCTGCGGTTTTGGATTGTAATATAACAGTTCCTCTACATTTTGCCTTGTGTGCCTAAACTTCGAAACAGCCCTTTAATATCTTCAGCCAGTTCATGAGTTTATTACAATAAATCAGTAACATTTTTGCTTTATTATTTTACTTAAACTAAGTAAGAAAAAAAAGGGAGAATCAGCGATGTATGTAGTGGGAAAACGACAGTTTAAGGACAGCAGGCGGGTGTGCTGGTGTGCTGCACACCCGCTTCCCGCACATCAGTCTCCCGTCCACACGCCACCCACGCCGCCCGCACCGAAACCGACTTGAGCGCTCGTAGTGGGAAAAATTTAAGAAAAAAGGTTAAATATAAACTGTAAGAAGAGGGGTGAGTGTAAGAACTTTAAGATGAGGTTAAATTGACAAGATTAATCATACTCTAGGATGAATATTAAATTTATATTTTAATTTTGAATGACGAACATCTTAATGAGTATTACTAATTAAGTGAAACAGTGAGAAAATATCAATTTTAAGGAAAACTGACGATTTATTAAGAATTTTTCAATCATAAGACAAGGATATCAAACCATAAGCTGAAGATTAAACAAATATATTAATTTTCGAATGATGAACACCAAAATGAGTTTTAATAATTAAACAAAACAATGCAAAATATAAATTTTTAAGTAAAAAAGCCAATTTCTGAAGAATTTTTCAACTATAAGACTAGAATATCAAATCATAAGATGAAGATGAAATACATATTGGAATTTTGAATGGTGAGCACCTTAATGAGTGACACTTAATGGTGAACACCTTAATAATTAAGCAACACAAATGGAAAATATCAATTTTTAACGAAAAAAGCGGATTTTAAATGAATTTTTCAACTATAAGACGAGGATATCAAGCTATAAGATGAAATTTAAAGACTTATTTTAGTTTTGAATGATGAACAGCTTAATGAGTATTAATAATTAAGCAACACAAATGGAAAATATAAAATTTTTAAGGAAAAAATCTAATTTCATAAGACTTTTTCAACTATAATACAGAGTGGATCAAACCGTAAGATGAAAATTAAACATATATACACCCAGAAAAAAGTTTTGTTGAATCAACAAAAATTTGGTTGACCCAACAAAACTTTTCGTTTAAATATGGGTCAATGGAAATTTTGTTTGAATCAACAAAAAAATATTGTTGATTTTTTTTTGCAATTCCAAAAAAAAAAAAAAAATTGTATCGTCAGCAAAAAAATGTTTTGTTAATTCAAGTAAAATGGTTCAATTTTACTTTAATTTACAAAATTCTTTTTGTTACATAAATATATGCTATGTGACAGTTAACAATCTATTTTCTTTTTTCAACAAAATATATTTTGTTTGTTTAAATAATAAAATATGTTATAGTACGAACTTGTTTTGTTTATACTACAAAAACTTTCGTTAAATGAACCAATCTAAATATGCAATTTTAACTATTTTTTAATTCATTTTCAGCAGTGAATTACGCCTGTAAACCTTGAATAACAACAAGTGAATTTTTATCCTGTTTTTTTTCAAGCGCAAACTGAGAGAGTGAAAATTGCCCAAGACGGGAGTCGATCCCGGGTCCTCAGAACAGCGCTCTCAGGCTCTACCACTGAGCTACAAGGAACAATATCCGAGCTCGGCATTTCTCACTCATATATATCGGAACGGCTGCAACCGTAGCACAAGATTGAAATGTCATCAAGAGCACACAAATTTCTGCGGCAAACATGAGACGACAAGCAAGGCCGGCGGTGTTCGACTCCCGCCAGCTCCATTGCACACACTTCGTGGTGATCCCGGATGTAACTCTTGGTGTTGTAAAATTTCCTTGTACTTTCTCGTCCAGATTTATGTAATTGTTGAAGTCGTGTATGTGTTTCTGTGATTAAAATAAATGTATATGGATCATTCGAGACGACAGCCTTGTAGCTGTAGGTCTCAAACCCCACCTCCCTTCAAAGTTCAAAGTTCAAAGATGAGACAACAATCATAGGCGTAGCGTGACAAAAAATTTTGGGTGGGGGGGGGGGGCACAAATGTTTATTAAACACACACGCACACGCACGCACACATTCCCATATATATACAGTTGTATCTTGGTAAAAAACGGGCCTCGCAGAAATTTTTCACATGGGGTAAAAGGAATTCAGTTTCGATCATCTAGCCCCCTAAAAGTTTATTTTTCTTAAACATTCGTCGTACAGCATTTTTTGAATTTTTTGCGAAATGTTTATATGATTTTTAGCGTTTTGCGACAATTTTTTAACATTTGTGTTAGGATTTAAGTTTTAATCTTTTAACACAATATAGTAAAATTTGTCCTCTGCCTTTTTTTCATTTTTCGCGAAATTTTTATGTGTTTTTTAGCGTTTTTTATCTTTCCGAGGCAATTTTTTAAATATTCGTACGAGAAATCTGGTTTTATTTTTTCAGCCGATATAATTTTCTACTCTGCTATATTTTAACTTTTTGAAAATTTATTATGCGATTTTTCGCGTTTCGCGGCGATTTTTTTGACATCCGTAAACGGAATCCAACTTCAATCTTTTAGTCCAATAAAACAAATTTTGTGATCTGTGATTATTGGATTTTCACGAAGTTTTTATGCAATTTCAAGCGTTCCGCGGTAATTTTCTTAAACATTAGTAAAATACATCTTGTTTCAATTTTTCAGCCCGATATAGTAAATTTTGTCCTCAGTAATTTCGAAATTTTTCTTAAAATTTTTATGTGATTTTTAGTGTTTATCCACGTTTTTTGGCAATTTTTTAACATTTGTGATGCGAATCTGGTTTCAACCTTTTAACCCATTATTGCAAAATTTGTCCTCTACGATTTTTAAATTTTTCATGAATTTTTTGAGATATTTTGCTATTTTTTCGCGTTCTGCTGCGATTTTTAAACATTCGTAAAAGGAGTCCAGTTTTAATCTTTCAGCCCATTGTACTAAATTTTGAACTCTGCGATTACATTTTGTACTCAATTTTGTACTCACTGATTTTAATTAGAGATCGACCGAAACAGGTTTTTAAGACCGAAACCGAAACATAAACCGAATTTCGGTGATCTTCCCACTTCCGGCCGAAACCGAAACCGAAAGTGTAATTTTTTTTAAAACTGATTAATACATACATAATTGCATATAATTATTAATTAATTAATTAATTAATAACAAATAATTAATATTTACTTAATAATAACTAATTACGTTACTAATTAATTTACTAATTATACGTGTATTGAACCATATTTCTTATAAACAAACGTACGTGTGTGTGTATAAGTTTCAAACAAAAATGAAACATAAATAATACAACTTTTATATTTCATTATTTTATAACAACCAATAATTATAGGCTGTTATTATATTATTATTATTATATTATTATTAAATAATATTTTCCATTCCCTGCCTTCCTAAAAAAGTATTGAAATGACACCCCTGTTTGAAAATTTTATCTCCGGTGCCAAGTTGTCACTCCGTGCCTCTATCCAAAACTATTTATTTTCATATAAAATAAAACGTAATTAATTTATCAATAAGACAGAAATAGTTTCCAATTATACGAATTTCATCTAATAAAAAAATATGTTAAGTATACATACCTCGATATATCTTTTGTAATAAATTTCGCAAATCTTCATATGTTTTAACAACACTTTTCTCATAAAGCATTCGAAACAATCTGGAGTTTCAAAGTAAACATTTTCTATTACTGTTAAGTTTGCTGCTTTTAAACATCACGTGGCAAGCGTCTTTTAAGTTTAGCATAATTTAAGCATTAGTCTTTTAAGTATATGCATTGCTTGCTTTATAATTTACTCTTGCATCATGAATCAGTCGTGACGGATAATGATAAACAGTGAAGTTCACAGCAATAAATAGTGTCTCATTTGAGCCGATACAACTCATATCACTGAGTAAAGTTGAAAATTTCCGAAAGAAGAAACGAAATTTTGAAATACAGATAGTTTCGGTCGACTTTCGGTCAGGCCGAAATTTTGGCAGCAGTTTCGCCGAAAACGAATATTCAGCGAAACTCCGATTTTGCGCCGAAACCGAAATAGAAATTTCGGTCGATCTCTAATTTTAATCGCGAATTTTTCATGCGACTTTTTGCGGGGGGTTTTTTTCGCGCTTCATGGACGTTCTTAACATGAGTCCAATTACAACCTTTTAGCCCAAATTATTTTAGCCCAATATAGCAAATGTTGGCTTCTTTTCAATAATGTTTATTCGAAACTCGTTATAGCGAATTTGTTATGCGGGGTTTAGCATTTTTTCGCGCTTTGCGACGATTTTTTTGACATTTGTAAAATGGATCCAGCTACAATCTCTTAACCCAAAATAATAAATTTGATTCTTTGTGATTTTTAAGTTTTTCGTGAATTTTTACGCATTTTGAAGCGATTTTTCTAACATTCGTAAAATAAATCCGGTTTCGGTCTTTAAATACAATACCGTTAATTTTGTCCTCTGTGATGTTTTAATTTTTCGTGAATTTTTTTATGTGATTTTTTTTTTTCACGTTTCATGGAGATATTTTCACATTCGTAAAAAGAATCCGGTTTTAAACTTTTAGCCCAATAGAGTAATTTTTTTTCTCTTTTCAATAAAGTTTATTCTGAATCCGTACTATGATTTTAATTTTTCATGCAATTTAAAGCTTTTTCGCGTTCCGATTTTTTGACATTCGTAAAAGGAATCCAGTTACAAATTTTTAACCTAATGTAATAAATTTTGTTCTCTGATATTTTAAAGTTTTTCACGATTATTTTTTGTAAATTTTACGTTTTTATGCGTTTTGCGGCGATTTTTCTACATTCGTAAAGGAAATCTGGTTTCAATCTCTGAACACAATATAGTTAACACAATATTTTGTCTTCTGTGGTTTTTGAATTTTTCTTTGAATTTTTTTTTTATGGGATTTTTTTTTTTTTTTTTTTTACGTTTTGTGGAGATATTTTCACATTCATAAAAGAATCCACTTTCAATCTTTTAGCCCAATACAGTAAATTTTTTTCTCTTTTCAATAAAGTTTATTCATCGCCCGTAGAATGATTTTAATTTATCATGCGATTTACACTTTTTTTTTTGCGTTTCGCAGCAATTTTTTTACATTTGTTACAGGAATCGGGTTTCAATATTTTAGCCCAATATAGTAAATTTTGTCCTCTGCGATACAATAAAAAAAAGAAATTAAATAAAAAAAGAAAGAGAGAGAGATTTTTAACGTTTCTTTGCATTCTGCCGCGAAAGGAATCCGGGAGGGATCGTAAAAGGAATCCGGTTTAAATATATTGTATATTAACATCGCGTTCATAAAAAATTGTACGCAATTTTCTGCGGTTTTTCGCGGTTAGCGGCAATTTTTTAACACTTGTAAAATGAATTCGTTTTCAAGCTTTTAGACTAATATAGTATATTTTGGCCTCTGCAAGTTTTGAATTGCTCGCGAATTTTTTAGTGTTTTTTCGCTTTTTCGGCAATTTTTTTACCCTTTTTTTCGAAACGGAAAGAACTAACTCTGTTAAATTTTGCTTTCCTGCGATTAAATTAAAGTTGGAAGAATACAAAATCGTCGTAACGTGAACTACGATGCTCAAAATATTAAAAAAATTTGGGTCGAAAAAAAAATTAAAAAAATTCAAGGTTAGTTTAAGGGGGGGGGGGGGGGGCACCGCCCGCACCACCCTTGGTACGGCCCTGATAATAAATAAAAGACATTTATCAAACTTTTAAGACATTTGAAATAAGTTTAAATGGCACTTTTAAGGAGCAACTAATCATTTAATGTATGTGCGCCTGCAAAATTGTATGGAAAATTGCACCTTCGATAGCAACAGTTTTACTTAACAACGATATTTCTGGAACGGATTACCATCGTTTATCAAGGTACAGCTGTATATTAACTTTAAAACAGCTGATTCAAGAAGTCTTAGATTTTGAAAAAAAATCATAACCATTGCATCTCAAAAATGCGAAGGTATAGTAGAAGATTAAGTGCTGTTAATAAAAAAAATAATAAGCAAGAGAGAGGAACATATTTAATAACTAAATGAAGAAAATATTAATTATTTTTTATAATCTTAGTGATGTGTGGTTGCATTCCATTGGTAAATAACTCCAGCGACACAGCTTGGAAAAGCAGGATATTTATGACTTGATTAAATTATAATTAAAGTTACAACAAATTAAATGAAATATATATTGCGAGGAAACAGAACTCCCGCTCTGTGAAGTCTACAGACGGAATGAGAAGAAAAAAAGTACATGTAGATACTAACCGCAGACAGCAGAAAAAACAGCTGACACATTGAAATTGTCCGCAGCTGTAAGAGAGTGATAGTTCAAACTTTCGTTTAATGAATGTTCGTATCAGGGTTTGTACTGCACAACACAATTTTTCCTACCAAATTGATTACTTCAAAGAGAAAGAGCTGAGCTATCTATACTGATCGGACATCTGATTAAGTAAAAAAAATGAAGAAATATGAAATGAAAATTAAAGTAGTTATTTCATTTCCATTTTGGGTCAATACAAGACAAGTCTTAATTGACTGTATCAACATATTTTAGAAATTGATGTTCAGAAAGTTGGGGGGGGCACGTGCCCCCCCCCCCCCCCGAGGCTACGCCTATGACGACAATACACTAATTTTATATAGAAAAAAAAGAACATCTCTTTCTATATACTTTTCTTCTGGTATATACTGGTGATTTATTTATTTTTTTCGGTCCTAGGAACTGCACATTAATAAAAATTTATTTAATTAAAAAAATAACATTATACGAGCTATTGTTATTTATTAAAAAATAGTCGGAAGTTTTAATCAAAGTATTGCTGTTTATTTAAATATTAATCTCCATAACAAGAAATTTAATAAATATTATCACCAAATAATTTCATTTTCAATTTAAATTTAGAAAGACAGAAAAACTGTATATACAATAACATAAAATTAAATTTTACAGAGAGTGCGATAGAATATTTAATTAACTACCTTAGCTAGCATACGGCAACAAATAGTTAATTTTTAATTTATAATTACGCCTGCAAAAAGCAGAATAAAAATTCACTTGTTATTATTCACAGATTACAGGCGTAATTCACTGCTGAAAATGAGATAGAGCTATTGCAGAAATCGCGAAAAATGCAACATAGCAGCGTCACCTGTTGCGCGATTTACCCCAAAAACTAATCAGCAACAATTTATATCAGGAAGTAACTGACTATAAAATTTTATTAAATTCCGTGCATTAGTTCTTGAGATAGAGCGCCCACAAAATTTTTGTCACATACGGACAAATAGAGTCATTGACAGTCATTTTCTAAAAACAGTCAAATCGTGTTCAGGACCTTCTAAAATCCGTCGGAAACCGGAAGTCGAAAATTTTTATGATTCCAATACTTTCTTCTTGTGAAGATAGAAGAAAGTAATAAATTGGACAAGGGGATTTTTAAAACTACCTTGGTCCGTCCCAATAAAAAAAGTTTTAATTATCCAAAAATTATGTCAATCCTTTAATTATATAGCTATATAAGTCAAATAAATCGAGTTATGTGAGAGAGTTATGGCTACTACACAACAATTCAAATTTTGCAAAAACAACAAAATTTTCCTGGAATTACAAAATTATTGTAAAATTGAAAAAACAGATTTTGTTAATTCAAGTAAAATTGATGAAACTTTGTTAAAATTTTGTAAGAGTGTTAACAATATTTTTTTGTCCAAGCAACAAAACCATTTTTTTTACTTCAACTAAAAATTTTGCTAAAACAACCAAAATGTACTCAACAAAACATGTTTTGTTGTTTTAATCAATTCCTTTTTCTGGGTGTATTAATTTTGAATGATGAACACCTTAATGAGTATTAATAATTAAGCAAAACAGTAGAAAATACCAATATTTAAGGAAAAAAGCTGATTTTTATACGCTAAGATGCGATTATCAAACTGTAAGAAGAAGAAATTAAAACATCTGAAAGAAAAGTTAACACTGTCACCACCACTTCTAAATGTTCGAGTTCGAACGCTTTTTGCTGAGTTTCATGTTATATGTTTGCTTTCAGGCAGGTGTCTGATTAAAGCATTTTGAATGATGAACACCTTAATGAGTATTAATAATTAAGCAAAACAGTAGAAAATACCAATATTTAAGGAAAAAAGCTGATTTTTATACGCTAAGATGCGATTATCAAACTGTAAGAAGAAGAAATTAAAACATCTGAAAGAAAAGTTAACACTGTCACCACCACTTCTAAATGTTCGAGTTCGAACGCTTTTTGCTGAGTTTCATGTTATATGTTTGCTTTCAGGCAGGTGTCTGATTAAAGCATTTTGAATGATGAACACCTTAATGAGTATTAATAATTAAGCAAAACAGTAGAAAATACCAATATTTAAGGAAAAAAGCTGATTTTTATACGCTAAGATGCGATTATCAAACTGTAAGAAGAAGAAATTAAAACATCTGAAAGAAAAGTTAACACTGTCACCACCACTTCTAAATGTTCGAGTTCGAACGCTTTTTGCTGAGTTTCATGTTATATGTTTGCTTTCAGGCAGGTGTCTGATTAAAGCATTTTGAATGATGAACACCTTAATGAGTATTAATAATTAAGCAAAACAGTAGAAAATACCAATATTTAAGGAAAAAAGCTGATTTTTATACGCTAAGATGCGATTATCAAACTGTAAGAAGAAGAAATTAAAACATCTGAAAGAAAAGTTAACACTGTCACCACCACTTCTAAATGTTTTTGCTGAGTTTCATGTTATATGTTTTGATATTTTAAATGTACTCTGTTTGCTCTATCATATGTATAATTAAAGTGCTTACATTTAATCTCAATTTTCGTTTCATTTTATTAGGGCCCCTAATTTTGGTGGCCTCCAAATTTTCATAAAGCTTATATTTTTAATCTGTGTTGATCTTGTACTGATTAAAAGCAATAATTAGTCGGATAAGATTAAAAACAAAATAATATATTTATCTAAATACGCATTTATATCTCCATATCCATATTTTAACGCGTAGGAAATGTTTAATTTTTTTGTGACAGTACAGAAAGGGGGGGGGGGGTGGAGGCCCAATGAATAACAGACTCTGGACCTCTCTTCGGCTTGATCGGGCCCTGCTTTCAGGTCATCAATATTCTTGACCCTCCATTTTATCAGTAATGAAAACGGATCTTCGTTTCCAACATAGTTGAAAAGTGTTTATGAATTCGGTTTGTCTGTCTGTCCGTCTGTCTGCCTGTCTGCCATCGGTCCATCCGCTATACTCAGATTGCCATGAAATTGATATATGTTATTGGGATTTACTTTGAATGTTCGGTATTGAAAATAAAGTGTGTAGCATTTACGGTTCGGACACGCAAAATAATTTAGTTACATTACGGTCTATGGGGGAAAATCGTTTGCGGTGCATTTTAATGATATTACACTATTTTAAACATATTGAATTTTATATATATCACTGAGGTGTAGTTACAAGGTGCTTACTGTAGAATAGGGTGTGTATTATCGCAGCATAATGTATCGTTCATTTACACACAAAAGAAACTGGCTACAGTATTGCCTATGGACAATAATTGCTGGAAGTGCGTTTTCAGTTGTGGTACGCGTTTTTAAATTTAACTTTTTCCCTCACATTACTTGGTGTGCATAAATTCTATACATTACAGATCGAGATTACAGATAGATTACAGAGCTGCAAAAAAGTAGTCAAGTTCATTTTCGTTTATTGACGGAAATTTCTAAATGAGAATTTTCAACTGTGCTATGCGTTTAACTGAACTAACTTTTGCATACTATTTAGTATACATACAAATCTATAGCTCATATACAGGGCTACACAAAAAAAAATTTCTTTCTTTCTTTCTTTCTTTCTTTCTTTGAGGTAGGTGTTTCGGTGTTTTTGTTATGGCCGATTATCTGCGAGAAGGATATAGACCAAGGGGTAGATTGCCTTCTGTGTATGTGGGGGGGGGGGGGGTCTTTCTAAGGAAACCAAAGCAGTATTTACACAAGCTAAGCAATTTTTGAAGTGGGAAAATATGATTAAAAAAAGACTTAGCGTTAACTCATTTGTTCAGAAATTCATTTTTGAGATTATTTGCAGTTTAAACGCACAACTCTTTCCTTTGTCATCTATTTATTAACACTGGTGTCAAATGAAAACTTTTAAAGTTTCGATTAGTGTTTATTTTACTTGTAATTTTTAAAGGCAATAAAGTATAAAAAGAAGACTTCAATGTATTAAAAAGTATTTGTGATTGTTTTAATGAAAAAATTACAAATAAAATAACCCTAAATAGAAATCTTTTAAAAGGTGTCGTTTCACACAGGTAGAAATATAGTGAGTCTGGGGCCATATTATTTCCATGGATTTTGAAATTATTGATTGTTTTTTGTCTAGTATGAAAAGTTGCTAGCGAGAAACAGCATAGTCAAATGAAGTGAAAGTACAACAAGAACGAAAACTCATGCGTCAAGCATAGATTATAAAAAACTTTCCAACACATCCAGAAAACTGTAACGATACTTCACCGTTAAATAAGGTGAAAGAAGATATGTAAGTTAAAAGTTTAAAAAACATATACCACATTTCAAAATACAGTTTTCGTAATTACCTTCCAGTGCCAAAAAAGTAGTCGAATTATTTTGTGCAGCCCTGTATAGGATCAATAGATGTGGATATATAGCATGATAAAATTTAGTTCAGTTAGAATATTCACATTTAGCAATTTTCTCCGATCGATAGAAATGCACTCGAAATCCTTTGTACAGCCCTGTATATTATCTGAAGACTTTTGTACACACCACATATTAAGCTAAAAGTTAACTTAAAACTCACTCGCAGCAATTACCAACCGTAAACGACAATGTATCTTTTTCTTTGCGTAGCCCTGTATATGAATTTGTTTATATTCCACAAACTTATATTAATATAATAAATATATTATTGTTCAGCAAGAAATCGCGTAACACAATTAAAAACTACCTTTAAAAATTCACTCCCATAGTCTGTAACACTTACAGAGTCCTTTGTGTAGCCCTGTATATGAGCAACCGATTTTATAAACACACGTATTATGAAAAAAATTAGTTAAACATAAAAACGCAAACCAAAGTTGAAAACGCACTTATCACACATAGACTGTAAATATCGCACATGTACTGTAACCGATAACTTTTGTGTGTCCCTGTAAATAAACGCTATGCACACCACACTTTCAAGAAAGCAATTTATAGTGCGAACCTCAGTAAAGCATATAATTTTCATTATGTTTGAAATAGTGAAATATCACTAAATTATACTGCTATCGATTTTTCCCCATAGAACAATGTGTAACAGAATTCTTTTGTTTGATCCTGTAAATGAATAATATATGCTTTGCACCCCATATTCTACAAAAAGCATGTTTTAATGTGCTTCATAATTATATATCAATTTCATCATGTTTTAAATGACGTAGCATCATCAAAATGCACTTGAAACGATTATTTCCCATTGACTGTAATGTAACGGAATACTTTTGACTGTCCCTGTAAAAAAGAAACTATAAATGCCGCACACTTCAGTTGAAATAGGGAACATGCTATAGTAAACGACAATGCATACAAAAATTTCAGGGCGATCCGAGTATTTTTACGCGTTAGAGCACGGACAGACGGCAGACGGCAGACGGCAGACGACAGACAAACCGAAGTCATAAACACTTTTCAACTAGGTTGGAAAGTGTTAAAAAAAAGAGAACAAATAACCTGTATGTTTAATCTTCAAATTGTCACACACACACAAAAAAAAAAAACATTCGACTGGAAATTATGGTGGCTTTCAATTTAGGTTCCAGATGTAAGTCTAGCGGCTGTCTTTATTCTAAAATTGTACTAAATTCTGAAATTAAAAAACAATTTCTTTAGCATCCTATATGATAACTAAAATAAATTCAACTACAGACTTTATTTTTTTAAAAACACATAAAAACAATTAAAATTATAAAATAGACGTTTCGTGCACTTTCGTACACCTCATCAGTACTTCGAAACACAATTGCCAAGCCACCAGAACCAAAACAAGCAATACAGTTGGTTCTGGTGGCTTGGCAATTGTGTTTCGAAGTACTGATGAGGTGTACGAAAGTGCACGAAACGTCTATTTTATAATTTTAATTGTTTTTATGTGTTTTTAAAAAAATAAAGTCTGTAGTTGAATTTATTTTAGTGATTGTAAGTTTTATCCAGACGTAATTATGTATGTGTTTTTAAATATCCTATATGATAATTTCGGATACCAAACGGTAAGGCAGCATTCGGTCGAGTAGATTAGGAATTATGAAGGTTTGAAGTTTGACACTTCTTATGTTATATTCATTTGTAATTTTCGCAAAACAGATTGCAACGCGGATAGTGTTTAAGCATAATTCAAGAGAGCTGTTATTTTGGATTCTTATATTTGAGGCTTCTAGAATCGATTTGTGTTTAAAAAAATGCAAATCCAAAATGACAACTCATTCCGCCAATAGTTCACTTAAAAAATGACCCGTATTGCAACCTGTTTTGCAACGATTAAAAATGATTTTATCATTAGGAGTTCCAAACTTTAAATCCTCATAACTCTCGTTTGGTATATATACTAAAATAAAATTTACCGTGAGTTACGTAATATTATGTAATATTCCTTTTATAAATATTTCATATGAATAACTATTCACTCCATAAAAAATAACAAATCTATCTAGCACCCATTTCGTTAGACGCTTTTATTAAAGTATGAATATTTTCTTGAATAATAATGTAACCCTTTTACCATGGAATAATACTTTCTGCAAGTCTAAACTTGCACATACGTATGCAATATGTATATGTAGATACGTTTACTTTGATACTTGGGTAAAAAACAATTACACGTTTTCCTCTTTTACGTAATATTTGTATTGTTCAGTTTCCTATAAAACTTTCTTTCCTGTAAAATAACATGATTATTTTTGGCCCATAGGAAGACCTATCTTTTTTGGTAGATGAAATATCTTATAAACATAAAATCCTTTTAAAAAAACTTGGCGAAACAGTTTCAAAGATAGTACCGAGGATTCTAGATTTATTTTCTTGTAAATCCTTCGTAGTTTGTATGGTGTATGTATGTTGGCAGATTTCTATGGAGGGTAACTTTTTTTTTTTATTATTGCGGCTATAATGTAAATGGAAGGCAAGAAGTTTTTCAGTGATAGATTTTATTACAAAATATCTTAATATTTCTCGGATTTGTTGTAAGCTGCAGTCACCTATATACTATGTTTACTCACTATTAAACTTGCTGGACTTAATATTGTGTGTTAAAGTCATTTGAGATATAGGGTTTTACGCAGCATTTGCTGAAAAACCTTTCTATTTACACCTCTATAATTTATACTAGTAAATCTACAGATCAGAGGCCTCAAAGTCTGCTCTACGAGTCATTGTTTATTAATCTCACTAATATTTAAGATAATCTGCAAAATATTGAATATCCTACAATCCGATTTTTTTTTTGAGTTATATGCAAATTTATCAGCATATAGGATTTATCGAATTTCCGAAAAATCACATTAAACACTATTTTATGCCGTGATATGATAAACAACTTGTTCTTATATATTTTTTTCAGAATAAGAATACATTGTTTCAAAAGGGGACGGGGGGGGGGGAGGCGTTGTCACTTTAATCGTATGTTCTGTAATTTTGTTATTTCATTATTCGAGTATATGTATGAATGCATTTACTATTGTAATTTCATTAGATTAACCATTTCCTTGTAACAGGAGATTTTATCCCATCCTTAAAAGAATATATTTTTTTTTCAACCACGAAACATCATCCTATGTTGCTGAATTGAATAAAATTTTGTGTAATAAATATACTTATACAAATGTAAACTCCTCTTATAACACATATTCAATTTACACATCCAACGTTTCTATAATTTTCATTTGGAAAATAGATTTGGGTCATCTTTCTTTAGTAGTTAAAATAAATCTTCACATTACAGTATATTAAAAATTTAAATCACCGGAAAATCAGATATTTTGTTAATAAAATTTTGCGTCAAAATAATGCGATTTACTTAAATTTTCTTTTTTTGATATTCTTTGAAATACAGTTGAAAGGCAACTATTTAATAAAAGAGAGGAAAAAAGGAAATGTATTGGAAATTTTTGTAAAATGTTTTATATCTCTTAAATGGATGCATAAAATTTCCTAATAATTTATACAATTAATTTCGAAATAATTGGCAAATTTTCAAAAAAATCCTATTAATTTAAGATATCCGTTTCGGAAATAAGCAACCATTAATTTAACGTTTAAATCAGTTATCTCAATGCATCATTTTTATTTCGATGGATGTTAAAATTTTAAAATTGTCTGAGTTCCCATTAAACAGCATTATGACTTAAAAAAAAGTTCTATATCTTTCGAATAAATGTACCCAATTTAACCAAAAATTATACAGCTAATTCTGGGTACCTCACTAACATACCTACTAAATTACAGACTAAAAGGATGCTTTAACAAAAAAAATTCTGACTTTTCAGCAAATTTACTCACAGGAGAGCATTCGTCCCAAAGTACGGTTCAGAATCGAATTTATAATTAAATAATTTTATAATGACATTAATTACTATTAATAATTATTGCAAATAAAAAACTTTAAAGCAACAAATACTGAAAAACAACCCGCTCCACGTTTTATTTTTACTTTCAGAAGTCAATTTTCAGTTACGAAAATCTAGTTGTTTGTATAGAATACTAGAAACGAAGTAATATATATAAAAAAAGTCAATTCCTATTTAGGTCAAAAAGAATTTTTTTTCCAGCGATCTACACGCTTCGCCACTGACGATATTTATATCCTGCAATATATCTTATATAAGAGAAATTTATTTTCGAGTACGGGAGAATTTCCTTCCGTCCCAGGTGAGGCTTGATCCTGAGACTCAGAGCTTAACCGACTGCGCTAACAAGACTTGCGAGTGAGTGCTTCTAAATGGAACTAATGTCTGAAATAAGTCGTATGTGTGTTGATATTCCCCCCCCCCCCCCATATAAAACTAAAATTAATTAATTAAATTTAATTAATGGATTAATATTTGAAAAAACTGTATTAACATCAACAAGTTAAAAAAAAATGTATTTGAACTTGAGTGGATGAGTAAAAAGTATTTTATTAACGATTGAAAATTTGAACAAGATATATAAATGTATGCAGGGAGAGTGTGAACTAATAGTAGGAATTGAAAAAAGAGTGAACTTGAGCGCCATCCATTTGTATTATTGGTCGTAAGCGACATCGCATTGACACTGACAATAAATTTGCTTACTGCATTCAAAGGTGGTTAAGATACTGTACAAATGGAATCAGAACATACAATTAATCTAGGAAAATATATCTTTAAAAACCGAAAAAATCAATATATTTTCGAGATTTAAAGAAGAATTTTATAAGTTTTTTTTTTTTTTTTTTTTTTTTGCTGCTACTGATTATTGGAAACGTTTCCAAATACTTTTTATTGTGTATTAATCAGTTTTCTCAACCGGGAATATAGGATTTTTGGATGCTATCCATTCTCAAGTATCTATTTGCATGTTCAACAAGCCTGTTTTACAGACAAACACCATAAATTAACAGTATATTAACATTAAAATTAATATTACTTTGTTTCTCTTGCATATATGTATAAATTCAACTACGCAGCTGAAAATGTTCAATTGAGAATTCAGATACGCTGTAAAAGCGACTCGGAAACTTTTTCGAAAATCAGTGGCAGCAAAAGAAACTTTGTTTCTATAAAAGTTTCTTTAAATCTCGGAAATAGAATGTTTTCTGAAGTTTCTAAAGATAAAGAACGCTTTTCGGAATCCTAACTCAGAAAACATAATTGTGTATTTCCGTTCATAATTATAGTTTCGTTTATTAAGAAACATCTGCCTCTTTTTACAGTATGAATTTAATTTCTTTAGAACTTTTTAAACATGTAACCGAATTGTTTCAACACTTAAAAAATATTTCAAAGTTCACATGAGTACTGTTTGCAATAATAGGGTAGACCGGGAGATTGCCGCCACCCGGGGCATTGCCGCCACCCCCGGTATGCTAGTCAAGGACACCGGTTAGCCGGCCTGACAGCTCCTGACCTCTAGCGAACGATGCTACAACTAATGCCCCGAGTGGATGGCAGCCATTGCGCGTGTTGTTTTGTTTTTACAGTGACGAACGTTGTTTTGAAGAAGTTTGATCTTATTTTTTCACTTTGATTAAGATGAGGTATGTACCTTTAGATGTTACAATGCCTGCATTTGCTATGAATAACCTTTAACTAGATATTTTAGCCTAAATTTTAATCAACAATATTGATCACTTCCATTTGTTTTGATGTCTTTAAATCTTACGTTTCTTTCATCTTGTCGGAACGGGGACGCCACCTCTCTAGGGGTGATGCCGCCATGGTGGCGGCATTACCCTCGGACGCGTCTTTCCACTGTATAGGTCAAAAACAATTTTTTAAAGGAGCGAAAATGCGCAAAAGTAAATTGGGATCTTTCCAGTAAGCTCAAACACCTTCAAGGAAGAAGATTTCTTCCCTGTTCAAAATTTGGAGCCAATGTGCATCGATGATCCAGATGACACAGAATCTGAAAATCAAGAACAGGCAGAAAAGATGATCTTAGAAGAAACTGGTGAAGAAAATAATCTTGTAAATGAGAGCAACACCTCTGAAGTTGAGTTACTGGATGTAGAACCTTGCTAATCAAAGACCGTTCAGGAAGTGCCTCAAAAAACGCTTCTTCAATCGCTAGAAAAGTTTTCACCAATTCCAAAATTGGCAGCAGAAAGGGTAACGGAAAGTTCTGAAAGAAAAGGTCACTCGTAAATTCTAACGGGAACCCCAATGAAGGCAGTTTTGGAAGAAACAGTAGCTAAAAGAAAGGAAAAGACATTGAAAAAGGAACAAGCCGAAAGAAAATCTGCAGCTAAGGTTTTGGGAATGTCCATCAAAACTGAATCCAAGGCAAGGAAAGAAAAAGCAGTGACAACACGGCAAAAGAAAATGAATAAATCTGTTAAGATAAGGGGCAAGAGACTTTTTAGTTTTGAAAACTCTTCAGATGAGGAGGACATCGACGTCAAAAAGTTGTGTGACGACAACGATAATGATGACCTTTTTGATCCAAGCGATTCAAACGTTCAACTTTGTGCCATATGCAATAAATATGGAACCAACGAACTGTGGTACAGATGCACTTGTTGTGACAAGTGGGTGCATTCAGAGTGTAGCGATGCTGAAACTGCTGAAAACTGCATTTGTGATTTTTGTGAATTTTAAGAAATCAGATAAATTTAAAATACACTGTTTTTTCACTCGTATAAACTAAAAATGTCATTTCTTTTGCTTTTCAATTCCTATATTGTAATGCTAATTGCATATAAGATTTTCAATAAATTTTCCTTCTTAGTATTTTAGTCATATTGGCTAGTGGTGTCATTACCCCAGGCTCGTGGCGGGATTACCCCAGCTCCCTGGGTAATACCGCCACAGTGCAGAGGTTAATAAGTTGATTTTTTGTGACTATTTCCTTTAAAGATTTATTGATAACAAATTTTGTATACATTCTTAAGATTGCGTACTATGTTCCAAAAATTGATCTAGCTCATAAATATGATTTTTGATGGTGATAAAAATTGAAGTTCCTTAAGGTGGCGGCATTCCCCCGGTCTACCCTAAAACTACTTTGTCAAAAATGGTTGGTTATTATAATTATCAATTATTTCATAAAATATATTGGTACATGTAACGGCGGTTTTAAATACTTGTTAAAACTACCCCTCAAATTAGTCTAATGTTTAATATTAAATATCTCTAAAACTAATCATGAAAACGTTGTGAAAATTTGTGTCTAGGCTAATTGTAGGGTCTTTTAAAATCACAATTAGGTGTTCGAATCGAAAAATCTGAAATTTGTTACTATTTCCATTTTAGAGATGACCACCAAAACTTATTTTTTTATTGTAATTTAAAGAAGATATAATTCCCAATCGAATAGCTCTCTTCTTTTACTCTCTGACAATCTCTCTCTCCCCCCTCCTCTCCTCCACCTTTCTTTCTTTCTTTCTTTTAGCCAACTGTGCAAAGCAGAAAAAAAAATCCCATTCTATAATTTCTAGAATAAGTGATTTTATTGATTGAAATTGATTGAAAACAGTGGTAATTTTTAAATTACTAACTTTGTTTTGGCACTAGCCCTATTGTACATCGTTTCAATCATATTTTACAATTTCTTTTTGGGTACAAATGAATTTAAAAATAACACTGCATAATTTTTTGCTGAATGTTTGATGACATAAAGATATTTAAGTGTATTTTGTTTTACAAAATAACAATAATAATATTAATATATTAATCCGTAAGTTTGCGTCGTATGAAAACCGGAGTTAATTCAGCCTCCGGTCCTGCTTCTAGAGTCGTTGTTAAAGTGGACGATATGTTGTGAGCTGCTGTGGAAAATCATTTTTCGCATGTAGCTATTGGAATATCAGAACGGTAGTCATGTTGAGAAATATTTGTAAATAACAATAAATGTTGCCATTTATTGTGCAGAAATTCTGCGTTTGCAATTTTATTTGGCAACTGCGCATTCATTATCAAAAATATTAATCTTGCAGCGCCAAAACTTCCCCTAGTGGCGACTTTTGTATTAATCATTTTTTCTTTAGAAATCAAAACTGTGCTTCTTGGTGTAAGTACAATATAATCTTGGACGGGTCGGCTGTACCCGAGCCGAACCTGAAAATTATAATTTAAGGCAACCCGAACCGAACCCGACAAAAAAAAAATGTCAACCCGAAATTCGTTCCAAACCTGACACGAACGCCTCGAATCCGAAGTGGAACAAAATTAATACCTATTTTAATATACAATTTCGGAAAAGTTGAATACAATTATATCTCTGTATAAAGTTTATCTTTTACGTATAAAAATAAATACATATATACTCATTAATATTCAAATATATATTAAAGTTTTTACACTTGAAAATATTCAAGACTTTCATTTGGAAAATCGATCAACCCGACTCACAACGAAAAAAAAATTTCAAATGGTAAAATTGGGAAAAACTGGGTTACCCAAAAACTCCAACGTACACCAAATGGTGCTGCATTTCACCCAATATTGTGTATATTACTGAACAGACATTACAATTTCGGAAAAGTTGAATACAATTATATCTCTGTATAAAGTTTATCTTTTACGTATAAAAATAAATACATATATACTCATTAATATTCAAATATATATTAAAGTTTTTACACTTGAAAATATTCAAGACTTTCATTTGGAAAATCGATCAACCCGACTCACAACGAAAAAAAAATTTCAAATGGTAAAATTGGGAAAAACTGGGTTACCCAAAAACTCCAACGTACACCAAATGGTGCTGCATTTCACCCAATATTGTGTATATTACTGAACAGACATTACAATTTCGGAAAAGTTGAATACAATTATATCTCTGTATAAAGTTTATCTTTTACGTATAAAAATAAATACATATATACTCATTAATATTCAAATATATATTAAAGTTTTTACACTTGAAAATATTCAAGACTTTCATTTGGAAAATCGATCAACCCGACTCACAACGAAAAAAAAATTTCAAATGGTAAAATTGGGAAAAACTGGGTTACCCAAAAACTCCAACGTACACCAAATGGTGCTGCATTTCACCCAATATTGTGTATATTACTGAACAGACATTACAATTTCGGAAAAGTTGAATACAATTATATCTCTGTATAAAGTTTATCTTTTACGTATAAAAATAAATACATATATACTCATTAATATTCAAATATATATTAAAGTTTTTACACTTGAAAATATTCAAGACTTTCATTTGGAAAATCGATCAACCCGACTCACAACGAAAAAAAAATTTCAAATGGTAAAATTGGGAAAAACTGGGTTACCCAAAAACTCCAACGTACACCAAATGGTGCTGCATTTCACCCAATATTGTGTATATTACTGAACAGACATTACAATTTCGGAAAAGTTGAATACAATTATATCTCTGTATAAAGTTTATCTTTTACGTATAAAAATAAATACATATATACTCATTAATATTCAAATATATATTAAAGTTTTTACACTTGAAAATATTCAAGACTTTCATTTGGAAAATCGATCAACCCGACTCACAACGAAAAAAAAATTTCAAATGGTAAAATTGGGAAAAACTGGGTTACCCAAAAACTCCAACGTACACCAAATGGTGCTGCATTTCACCCAATATTGTATGGTCGCCCTGTATATTACTGAACAGTGTTAAATTCAGACATTTTTCTAGGGCTCCGGGAGCATTATAGAGTTCTGGTAGAAGGGGAGGAAGTTGCACTTTTTAACCATTAAAAAGCATACAATCTCAAATCTTCCGGGACACGGTACATTTCATTGCTCCGACGGAATGTGCGCCTGGGCCACCCCCTGAATTCAACACTCTTACTGAATGTAAATTTGCTTATTGTTTTACCCTCCCCCCCCCCCTCTAAAAAAATGAATGCATATATAAACTCTAAAACGTTTTGCGAATTAAATAATATTTTCAACTTTATTTGAATTTAGATAACTTTTTATTCATTATAACAAGGGCGGCTCTAGAGCGCAATGTGATACGGTGGGGGGGGGGGGGGGCAAATGCCCACCCTCCTTCCCCGTCGGGGTCAAAATTTAAATATTGTCGGGGAAAATAGTTTGATTTGGGAATAGTGCCGCAGCAACACTGTTTGGCGCCTGGTGCCTCCCCTCACCCAAAATAAACCCTCTAAAGAAATTCAATTATCATTTGGTGTCCTTTTTGGGCTAAATTTGAAAAACAAATCGCTGCTATCAATTTTGAAGTCCCATTACCATTTTTCTGTCGCATTTAATAAAAGAAATAAAGATGTATTTTTAAAAAAATGCATATATAACAGTAGAAAATTAATAAAATTCATTTTGTTAAAAAAAATAATAAAAAATCCTCCATGCATTTTTTTCCTACTTAAAAATAAGAATGATAAAAGCTTTTTGTTTATCGTTGGGGAAACCACTTGACTCCAATCGTAAATTTTATCACGAAATCTAAATATAGAGAAAGCAACTATATTGCAAGTTTATCTAAGCAATTTTTTTTCTAATTTTGAAAGAAATATGACGTGATTTTTAAATGAAACTGTTTTCTTTTACAATATTTTTATTACATTTCTATACTTAAAACTTTTCAATGTGCTTCCCGTAAATATAATGAGGGGAATTTTTTAAAAACTTATTTGTAACCTGTTTTTATAATCATTGCACTGGATGTTATTCTGTCTAGTTCATTATATATTTCTAAAAAAGTCTTGTATATTTATTTATACTGCATTTTAAATGACATTCTAAATCCACACAATACCTTTGACTAATTTCTAAATGAAAAAAAAAAAAATTACGGCGTAGAATATATAATATTTTGAAGTTATTATTATGGACTTTTAATTACGTAATCACATAATAAATACTTATGATCACTTTTAATATCACTTTTAATTGATTCTATTTTCTTCCCTACATTGGGTTAAAAACTGTATTTAAGGGTTGCTTTTTTTTCAATTAAAATATTTCTTTTGAATCCTGGAGAGCTGCATATTCTATTTTGTACTAGCTGACCCGTGATAATAACCTTAAATATATACCTAAAAGCAATGTTGAAGGATTTTCTATTTTGTAAATGTGGATTCTATTTTTAAATTTTTGATTTTTAAGTCTAGAAGGATTTTTATCCAACCGAACCTTGTACAATTTGTATAATTTTATATTTTTGGCGAAAGTCTATCGAAACGAACCTAAAGTTGAGGGTCCGGTTGGTTTTGATTATATATTTTTAAGTGCCTATGATAATAAAATCTAACCGTGATAAATAAAATAAATACAGTCCCTGGCCAAATTATTAGACGCAGTTGTTTTTATTATAATTTATTAAATATCTGGAAAGATACATGAGGAATTATCCTGAAACTTCAGGAGTGTAAACAACATGATAAACATCATATATTTCCGCGAAGATTTTTTTCCGAAACCCCATAAGGGGCCGTCAACAAATTGAAGAAAAACGAATATCTTTTGGATAACCCTGTAAAAACTAATATTGCAAAAAGCATTCAAACTGTAGATTATGATTAAGTGGCTTATTGTAATAATTTGGGTTCATTTTTATGAAGATAGCATGTATACCCGAAGAGAAATTCCCGTTTTTATAAAAACAGTCCCAAATTTTACCAAGTTTTTTGCTTATAATTTGCAGAGTTTTTAATGTAAAAACAAGTTATTTTCAGAAAATATGACAAACAAAATTATACACAATACCGTGCAATCAGAATTAAAAAATAATAAAAATTGTATGAAAAATGAGCAGGTTTACTAAATATTGTTCACTAAATATTGTTGAGCAAAAAGATGAGGGTTTGTATCAAATATAGAATGAGAGACACTTCATTCTTATTATGTCAACTGTCATAAGCTAGTATATTTGGATACAACCCCTCATCTTTTTGCTTCCTTTTGGGAACAGCGAAATTCGAGCTTATTCTATCGACGATTACTATAAGAATTATCAAGCTATGTTTTTGAGACTTTCATAAAAGTTGGTCTATACATTTAGCTAATATATTATGCACAGCATATTTTGATTGAATTCGCGCATGCGCAGTGAAACAATATTTAGTAAACCTGCTCATTTTTCATACAATTTTTATTATTTTTTAATTCTGATTGCAGGGTATTGTGTATAATTTTGTTTGTCATATTTTTTGAAAATAACTTGTTTTTATATTAAAAACTCTGCAAATTATAAGCAAAAAACTTGGTAAAATTTGGGACTGTTTTTATAAAAACGTGAATTTCTCTTCGAGTATACATGCTATCTTCATAAAAATGAACCCAAATTATTACAATAAGCCACTTAATCATAATCTACAGTTTGAATGCTTTTTGTAATATTAGTTTTTACAGGGTTATCCAAAAGATATTCGTTTTTCTTTAATTTGTTGACGGCCCCTTATGGGGTTTCTGGAAAAAATCTTCGCGGAAATATATGATGTTTATCATGTTGTTTACACTCCTGAAGTTTCAGATAATTCCTCATGTATCTTTCCAGATATTTAATAAATTATAATAAAAACAACTGCGTCTAATAATTTGGCCAGGGACTGTATGTATTCGATCATTATGTAAAACATCGGTGTTAAATTACTCATATTTAGTGGTTAAAATGGCTTGTAAAGAAATATTTTTCTTCTCATTTTTATTTGTATGAGTTGATTTTATGAGTTCTAAATATGAGGTTTCCGAAGCCTGTTTGCGCTAAAACATTGCAATCATTTTCTTCTCAGTTTTTTTCTTCTGATCATTTTTCTAAACTGATTCTTTTAACCTTAAACGTCATTATTTAACACATTAAACATCATTATTTAACACATTAAACATCATTATTTAACACATTAAACATCATTATTTAACACATTCTAACCAAAATTTGACTCGAACAACAGCTAAAAGGTTCGTACATTAGTATTATAATTTTGGAACATTGGTGCAAAAATAAGCTAACGTTATAAGTATAAATAAGAGTGCGCAATGTTAACCACATATGGGAAAATTTGTTATTTTCAAACTGGTTATTTTCCCCCTAAATATCATAATTTCTGAACCAAATACTCGCAGAAATCTGCGATTAAATAAGGTGAAAATTACTATTAGTAGATAGTGGTGACAAAAGAGTAAAGCAATTGGCAGCTATGCTTTTCTAATTTGAAGTCCTATTACATTTTTAATGTCTGTATTTCAGCTAATTTATTTGTTTTTAGTGTTTATTATTGTTATTATTTATTTTTTGTATACCGAGTACGTTGTATTTTAGTAACAATTAAATTAATAATTTGATATTGAATCGTTAGATGAATGTGGAATTTTTCTGAAAGTGGACAAAAAGCATCCCACTGTTTGTTTCTGTCTGGATTCTTTCTTAAAGATGAAATGAATTTGAAAGCTGAGAGTGTCCTACACTGTTAAAAATGTGCAGTAAACTGTCCAGTCATTTGACCGTTTTTAGAGAAAGCGGTTTCATAACCGTAATTCAGCGCTGTTCTGATCATATTCTGGTTGGAATAGAGTTACATTACGGTTATGTAACCGTTTTTTAAAAAAATTGTCAAATGTCTGAACAGTTTGCTGCACATTTTTAACAGTGTAAGTTTTAATCTACCCATATATATGAGGCGTTGAGAACCGGAGTGGAACCTAGCTTTCATTTCGAGAAAACTGCTTTTCAAACTTTTTTAGTGGCTTCTTACATTTCTAACTTTTTAGTAGTTTCCATTACAAAAAGTGAAAAGCTCCCTATTGCAGCCGTCCGGAGGAAAGCAGTTCCGGAAAATTTTGGTATATTGACACCGATCATGACCCACAGACCCCAAAACCAGCCCCCGTTCAAATGTTGATTTATATATATATATATATATATATATTTATATCTGACATTTGTCATTCTGTAACACTCTTATTTATGAACCGATTTGAATGTGACTAAGTATGTGTACTAGATATGGGAAATACAGTTATTTTTGGATAACAGATTCCATCGTTCCACACTTGCACAGGTAACAGGTTCCAACAACGTGTTATTTTTGTAACGTATAACCAATCACAGTGTATGCTGTCAACGGATGTTTTAATTAGAAGGCCTTTAAACAATACGTTTGAAATAATTATGAAACGTAAATGTAGACACTGTTTCTTGTTGAGATGAAATCATACCATTAAAATCAGTTTATATCTAAAAACTTAATTTTTGCAGGATTAAAAACTTACCTAGTTATAATACTTTGAATTTCATGCATTTTCAGATTTTCTGGCACCAAAAACATGCTTTTCCATTTATAATGTCTAAAACGTTGAAAATTCATAAGAAAATTCTAAGTATCGTAGCACAGTAAGTTTTAACCATAGGAGAATAAATGAATAAATTTTCACTGTTTCACTTGTTAGAACATGGAGAACTTTTTTTAAATAAAACTTATAGGACCTGGACATTGTAAAAAAATTTTTAATTTCTTAATTATTTACAAAAATCTGCTATTTTAAGGTAAATTTAATTTTGATTTATGCATAACACAAATTTAAACCTTTTTTGTAATTGGAACTATACTTCTAAAACTAATGGTTTAGAAATTAGCTTTTGATAAATGATAAAAAGAGACATCTTGTAAAAAAAAAAAAAAAAAACAGTTTTAGTAAAATGATTTGTAAAAGAATGAAATATGGCTCCCGACTATATTGCGGCCATATCTATCACTGCATATCCATAGCGAACTCCGCAAGAACATGAAAATATTATTTGTACACTTTTAATAAAATGCTGTTTATCATTGCAATTTATTAATGCAATACTAAAAATACATTTTTCCATTTTGGAAGACAAAAACGCTGAAAATTCATTAAATTTCACGTATCATAATTCAGTAAATTTTGGTCATAGAAGAATAAATTTTTACTTACTTACATGTTAGGACATGGAGAAATTTATAAGACCCAGACATTGTAAAACATTTTTAATTTCTTAACTATTTAAAAAGCAACTATTTTAACATAAATCGATTTTTATATGATGCAAAATAAATTTGAAATATTTTTGCAATATGAACTGTACCTCTAAATCTAATGGTTTAGAAATTGGACTTTGATAAATAATAAGAAAAGAATAATCTATATAAAAAATCTATATAAAAAATCTATATAAAGAATCTATATAAAAAAAACACCGTTTTAATAACATGATTTGAAAAAAAAAAAAAAATGAAAATTGATCCACGACTTTGATACATATCCAAAGTGAATCCTAGAAGAACATGATAATATTATTTATATACTTTTCATCAAAATCAATTTATCCAAATAAATTTTATTACGTTTTTCAAATTAGTTACAATTGTGTTAAAATTGGATGTCCGTACAAATAATGCGATGATATTGTCTTTCTTTTATTTTACTGTAAAATGGAATCACAGAAATATAAATGTTTTCCAGCTGTTGTTTTTTTAAAACACAGAAATGAGAAAGTAATAAATAAATAAATAAAAACACATTGCCCCCCGCCCCCTTCAAAAGAAAAAAAATCTAGCGTCAGAATATTGATTTTAAAAAAAGTCCGTGAGAAACATCCCTTTTACACACTAAATTCCAAAGAAACAGCTATGTGGTCAAAAATGGCTACCGCACTAAGTTTGACAAACATGCGATGAATCGAAATTATTCTTATTTTCCCATCTTCCAATATCTTTCATTAAAAAACATGCTTTACTTTTCATTCAAAAAAAAAAAAAAAAAACTCATTGTCTAAAATTATTCTATGAATCTGCAATTGTTTACGTTAAATCACTACGACAGCAGTTGCAGTATTAGACTGTGAAGCTTCAATGGTTTTTGGAAATTATTTAACAGTTTAAAGTTGTAGAGAAAGAATGTGTTATTTTTCAATGAATGGCCGACGACTGCGAATTGAACTGTGATTGGTTGATTACAATATTGCTTCCCAGTTTTTATGACTCATTTCTTCGCAAGGTAACTGAAGGCTTGGAAAAACATGAAGGGAGATTTTTGATTGGTTCCGATTGTTATTGATTCTGTTTTTTTTCTTTCTTTTGCCGTGTCATAATAATAGTACTTTTTTTAAAATTCGAAAGTTCATTTTTAAGCTCTTTTTTTTTTAAATTTCGGAAACTTTATTTTTATTATAGTTTTAATATTAAAAACTATTGTTTCAGTCTTTTCCCTCTTTCTTTTTTAGGGTGTCACGAGACCCTATTACTCCCGCTCCTTTGTCTGTCCGACACACGGCTATTCTCAGAAACTATGTAACTTACAGAGTTGAAACTTTGTGTATATAGCTGAATACCAGCTATGAAGAGCTCAAAATATTAAAATTTGAAAAATTCGTTTTTAATAAATAGAGATAGAAAACCAAAATTCTAACAGCCTTTTCCTGTTAAATTTAAACATTTTTCGTTATAGCAGATGATAAAAATTAAAAATCCACGATGAAATTCTTTCTACAATAATTAATTTTCTATCAGACGATTTCCTCGTGAAAAATGAAAATGAAATAAAAAGTTTCACCAATTGAAAAAAAGATTTAATATGAAATAAAAATAATTGATGCCATAGTGGTAATAAAACGGAAATTTTCAAAGATTTCTCAATAATACAAGGAGTATGAGTATGTCTATGTGTATGTACATAAAGCAGATTAATATCATGTCATTAGAGAATTAAAAAGAAAATCTGACGTCCTATTGGAAGTTTAACGAATTTTTCAGATGTTTGAGAATAATACAAAGCTAGTATCAATATGAGTAATAGAGAACAGTAAATATATGAGTTTGAGAAACATATTGAATCATTATAAAAATCAGATTATGGAATTATTCGCATATTTTAACATTTTGAAGGTGTACAACATGTTTAATTTTGAAATTATTTATTTTTAGCTCACAGGCTATCAAAGCCTGAGAGCTTATGTGCCCGCCCGTTCTGTATGTATGTATGTATGTATGTATGTACGTATGTACGTACGTAACGCGATAACTCTTGACAGAAATAACCGTTTTGCTTCCAATTTTGTTTATAGGTTCCTTGTGATAAGGCGCTTCCCTGATTAGTTTTGGGGATTGATTGTTTAACTATAAAGGGGGGAACGGGGGGGCTAACCCCCTTAATTAAGATAAATGGTTTTTTCATGCAGAATTGTCCAATTTTCTTCAAATTTTGTATGTAGGTTCATTGTGATAAGGTTCTTTCCTGATTAGTTTTGGGGGTTCATAGGTTAAGTATAAAGGGGCTAACGGGGGGGGGGAATCCTCCCCCTTAATTTAGATAAATGAATTTTTCATGCAGAGTTATCCGATTTTCTTCCAATTTTGTTTATAGGTTCCTTGTGATAAGGCGCTTCCCTGATTAGTTTTGGGGATTGATTGGTTAACTATAAAGGGGGGGGGGGAACGGGGGGCTAACCCCCTTAATTTGGATAAATGGTTTTTTCTTGCAGAATTATCCAATTTTCTTCAAATTTTGTATATAGGTTCATTGTGATAAGGTTCTTTCCTGATTAGTTTTGGGGGTTCATAGGTTAAGTATAAAGGGGGTAACGGGGGGGTTAATCCTCCCCCCTTATTTTAGATAAATTATTTTTTTCATGCAGAGTTATCCGATTTTCTTCAAATTTTGTATATAGGTTCATTGTGATAAGGTTCTTTCCTGATTAGTTTTGGGGGTTCATAGGTTAAGTATAAAGGGGGTAACAGGGGGGGTTAATCCTCCCCCCTGATTTTAGATAAATGATTTTTTTCATGCAGAGTTATCCGATTTTCTTCAAACTTTCTATATGGGCTCATTGTGGTAAGGAGCTTCCCTGATTAGTTTTGGGGGTTCATTGGTGAAGTGTAAAGGAGGGAAACGGGGGGTACCCCCCCCCCTTAATTTTGATAAATGGGTTTTTCATGCAGAATTATCCAATTTACTCCAAATTTTGTATATAGGCTTATTGTGGTAAGGCACTTCCCTGATTAGTTTTGGGGGTTCACTGGTAAAGTATAAAGGGGGGAACGTGGGGGGACTAACCCCCCTTGATATAGATAAATGGGTTTTTTAAGCAGAATTATCCGATTTTCTTCAAATTTTATATATATGTTCATTGTGATAAGGCGCTTCTCTGATTAGTTTTGGGGGTTCTTTGGTTAAGTATAAAGGGGGGACGGGGGGCTAACCCCCCCCCCCTTAATTTAGATAAATGGATTTTTCATGCAGAATTATCCGATTTTTTCAAATTTTGTATATAGGTTCATTGTGGTAAGGCGCTTCTCTGATTAGTTTTATGGGTTCATTGGTTAATTATAAGAAGGAGAAACGGGGAATGGTTCCCCCCTCTTAATATATTGTCGATTTCTTCATTTTTCGAGGGCTTATTTCAAATTCTTTGAAATAAGAATATAATTTACAGTTAGTGTGAATAGCCTGTGAGCTCAATGCCGTCAGTTTAACTGGGCAGTTTTCTTTTATTTATATCGCATTTAGTCCGCGTGACAGATATTATTATGACAGAATATAATAACCGGCTTCGCCCGCTATCGGGCTGGTTTGGATACTCGAAAAAACGAAACAATAGACCGGTAAATTTTTACTTTATAAAAAAACAAAAAAACGTGAGTTTTTTTTTTTTTTTTTTTTTTTTTGGTTGCTAAATGAAATTTATTTGGATTTATTAAAGAAAGGATAAAGTGCTTCGAAAGGAATATTAAACGAAACCCTTTGAGCGATTTTCGATCACACCTACCCACTAGTTTTTTTTATTTTTTACTTTGCGGGTAATGCGTTCCAAATTGAACAGGGACTTTCCATCAATCTATTACTATCAATCTATTGTTATTTATCTTAATACATTAAATAATGCCCATCTCTATGGTGTACAGGAAGTCTCGACCGAATTCGTTGGCCAACTTTACCCGTCATCTTGTTTCAAGATGGCGGCCTCTTAAACATTTTTTAATTTCTTAAAAATTCAAAAAGATGTACAAAAAAATTATAAATGGAAAAAACTTGTTTACGATGAGAGTTAGATGTTGATCCAGGGATTCCGGAACATTTTCTATTTTGGCTTTATCTTAAAAAAAATGGCTGAGATATAGCAGTGTGAAACAATCTGATTTTTGTTATGCTGTAACTCGCGTATTTATGAACCGATTTGAATGTGACTGAACATATGTACAGGACATACCAAGATCTCAGCCGAGAGTTCATTGGCTAACTTCATCCACCATCTTCTTTCAAAATGGCGGCCACTTAAATTTGTTTAATGTTTTAAATTTTAAAAAGATGTGCAAAAAAATTAGAAATTTAAAAAGTACTTTGCTTTAAATGTTTGACTCTGGCACAAAGATTCCGAAGCATTTTTTGTTTCGCCTTTATCTGAAAGTTTGGCTGAGATATAGCAGTTTAAAAATCTAAGGTCGCAGACATTTTGAAACAATCTCAATTTTGTCATGCAATTGCACTCCTATTTATTAAACAAATTGTAACCATTCTTGTTACTCTCATATGTTTACACTTACAGCCATCAGTGTGAAATTCTCGCTAAGCTTGGCCATACCTGACGAAATATCGCCACATTTGTGGATAAAAAATAATTCGCCATAAATAAAGTCAACTTTGATATATCTGACTTGTTTGGCGAAATTCTCATTACATTCAGCGTTAACGAAAACTGGAAATAAATCTTCTATAATAAGGTTTCGAGCATTTTAGCTTCGTGTGTTTGAGTAAAATGAGCTGGAAATTTTAAAAACAAGGGATACGGGAGCTACCTTTTCCTTACAGGTACAGGCCGGGAGGACTTTTTAAGATTAGGAACAGACATATTTTTAAAATATGTTAGTTTTAGTACCAAATACTAGGAACTTTGGGGGGAAATGTGGCTTGGTCGATTCTGCTTTTTTTAAAACTACCGCTTATGACAAAAAACAACTGTTAAATAAAACACATTTTTTTAACAATCCTTTGTAGATTTAAAAAAAAAAATAAAACCCAGGTAATGTAAATGGGATTTTTTTATAATTTGGAAAAAAAATAATGAAAGTAAATAATAATAATAATACTAATAATAGAGGTAAAATATTATTTTCAGGTTCTTCATCGAAATCATAGTGCGAGGGGGGGGGGGGGGGGGAGTGTGTAATCCAAAAGAAATAGAAGCCCTTCTTATTTGCTGTAATTTGATGTTCTTGTGGGTAGAGAAGAGGTATCGGATGTGCCATACTTATTAATTTTAATTGTAATTGTCTTTTCCTTATATCTAATTTTTGACAAACATGTACTTCTGCGTGTCCATACTTGTAAGACACTACAAACGAGTTCTCCTTTTACTAGAGTAGATATAAAATTTTCAGCCACTGCACTTTATCCCCATCCGTGTTTACTTTACGATATGTAACAGGTGATCTTTTAGTAATTCCGATGTAGAAATAAAACCCCCCGATGTCATCTAGATCACTCCAAAGCAATTTTTTTTTCCTTTGCAAAAGCAATGACCTGCTACCAGCCTTGTGGCACAAAAATTTGTTTGAAGTGTTTTTTATATTTTTTTTCAAAAAACGAAAACTATTTGCTGACTCTCAATGAATAAGCGGATGATTGGTAGAAGCAGACGAACCGAGTAGAACCGTGCAATATCAGCCCTCCTATTCAAAAAAAAAAAAAAAAAAAAAAAAAATCGATGCCGATTTCTGCCCTTCAAAGCCTATTATGTAAGAGGTCCTACTGCTCTATGGTTGTAAAGAAGAAAAATTAAAACCTGCCAGAAGAGGAGATCAAGCTTTTTCAAAAAGGCTATGGTGATCAAATTGGCAGTGCCAGAGAACCTGATAAATAATATTTTACTTCTATTATTATTATTATTATTATTATTATTATTATTATTATTATCATCATCATTATTTTTTTTCCAAATTATAAAAAAATCATATTTACATTACCTGGGTTTTATAATAAAAAATAACTAAATAAAAATGTGTTTTTATTTAACAGTTGTTTTTGTCATAAGCGGTAGTTTAAAAAAAGTCCTTCCGGCCTGTACCGGGAGGAAAAGGTAGCTTCCATATTCCGTGTTTTTAAAAATTAAACTCATTTTACTCAAACACCCGAAGTTAAAATGCTTGGAACCCGATTTGATTACACAATATTCAATCCCGGTTTCGTTAATACTGAATTTGAATGCTAATTTCAGCATGACAACACAACAAAAATCCGATTGTTTCAAAATATCATCCAACCTAGAATTTCAAACAGCTTACCTTAGCCATTCTGTAAGATAAATCCAAAACAAAAATGCTTCGGAATCCTTGTACCACGACCTAACACTTAACGGAAACAACTTTTTTCATTTATAATTTTTTTGCACATCTTTTTGAATTATTATTATTTTTTTAATTTTAACTGGCCGTCATTTTGAAACAAGATGGCGCATGAAGCTACCCAACGAACTCGGTCGAGACCTTGGTATGTCGTAATAGATATGCATCGATTCATAAATACGAGAGTTACAGCATAACAAATATTAAATTGTTTCAAAATGTCAGTCACACTAGAATTTCAAATTTCCATATCTCAGGAATTTTTTAAGATAAAGCCAAAACAAAAAATGTTCCGGAATCCTTTTATTACGATCTAACACTTAACGGAAACATTTTTTTTCAATTTATAACTTTTTGTACATCTTTTTGAATTTTTTAAAATTTAAAAATTTTTAATTGGCCGCCGTTTTGAAACAAGGTGGCGGATGAAGCTGTCCAACGAACTCGGTCGAGACCTTGGTATGTCTTATACACATACTCAGTCACATTCAAATCGGTTCAAAAATAAGAGAGTTACAGCATGACAAATGTCAGATATCTGTCTTATCTATCTCTCTCTCTCTCTCTCTCTCTATATATATATATATATATATATATATATATATATAAATCAACATTTGAACGGAGGGTGGTTTTGGAGTCTGGGGATAGGTGAAAATATAACAACATTTTCTGAAATTACTTTCCTCCGAACGGCTGCAATAGGTAGTTTTAGGTAGCTTTCAATACAAAAAAGTATAAAGCTACCTATTGCAGCCGTTCGGAGGAAAGCAGTTCCAGAAAATTTCGATATATTTTCATCGATCATAACCCCTAGACCCCAAAACCACCCTCCGTTCAAATGTTGATTTATATATATAGATATATCCATATATATATATCATCATCATCATCATCATCAACCGTTTTCAATCCACTGCTGGATGTAGGTCTCCCCCAGATTTTTCCATTGTTGCCTGTCTAGTGCTTTAGTCATCCAATTAACACCGGCCACTTTTCTGATTTCGTCACTCCATCTTACTTGAGGTCGTCTTCTTGGTCGTTTTACATCTCTGGGATACCACTGTAGGGTGTTTGTGCTCCATCTATTGTCTTGTCTTCTTGCAATGTGCCCAGCCCATTTCCATTTTAGCCATTTAATTCTCTCGATAATGTCAAAAACTTTCGTCTGACTTCTTATCCACGTTATTCTCTTTCGGTCTCTTCTGGTTATGCCTAGCATACATCTTTCCATACTTCGCTGTGTTGTTTGTAATCTTTGTACCATCCGTTTTGTTAGTGTCCAAGTTTCTGCTCCATAAGTTAGTGCAGGCAAAACACATTGGTTAAACACCTTTCTTTTCAAACAAAGAGGCATGTTACTTTTCAGAATAATATTGTTCTTCCCAAAAGCACTCCACCCATTTCTTATTCTTCTATTGATTTCATTCATGATACTGTTGTCTGAAGATATTTCTTGTCCAAGGTTACACATAACTTTCAACATCTTTAATCTCAGTGTTGTTGTAGACGATTTTCTTTTTTGATGCAAATGAATTGAACATCACCTTAGTCTTTTCCAAATTTATTTTTAATCCCACATTAATGCTAGCTTCTGCCAAATCTTTTAGCATATTTTGCAATTCTTCAGGGCTATTACTGAAAATTAAAATGTCATCAGCAAACCGGAGATGGCTTAAATATTCCCCATTTATTCTAATCCCTTTGTTTTCCCAATCCAGCTTCTTGAAAATACTCTCTAAGACAGCAGTAAAAAGCTTAGGCGAAATGGTGTCTCCTTGTCTTACTCCTCTTTCAAGCTTGATCTTCGCTTTTCCTTTGTCCAAACGGATGGTGGCTGTTGCTTTCTTGTAGATCTTCTTTATGATATTGATATAAGGTTTGTCTATACCAATGTTCTCCAGAGAAGTAATTACTGCAGATGTGTAGACCGAATCAAATGCTTTTTCATAATCAATAAAGGCAAGACAGAGAGGTAAATTATATTCTTTATGTTTTCCTATAACTTCCCTTACTGTTTGAATATGATCCATTGTGCTAAATCCACTTCGAAATCCTGCTTGTTCTCTAGGTTGAGCTGAGTCCAGAGCTGATTCAAGTCTTGTCGTTAAAACTTTGGTGAAAATTTTATAAATCACTGACAGTAAGCTGATTGGACGGTAGTTTTTAATGTTTTCCTTTTCTCCTTTCTTATAAAGTAACACCATCACAGCATTATTCCAATCTTCTGGTACATCTGATTTCTCGAGACATTTGGAAAACAGTAAGGCTAGCATTTTTGCAAATTCTTCTCCTGCTTCTTTGATAAGATCAATTGTAATTCCATCTTCGCCAGGGCATTTACCTTTTTTCATGCCTCTAATGGCTTGTACAACTTCATCTGTCATCACTGGGATTATCTCTTCAGTTTCTGTTATGTTTACTAGTGGATCACGTAGGTTGATTTCCCTTTGATCTTCACATTTATATAGATCGTTATAGAATTTTTCGACAATGTGTACTATTTCATTATTGATTTTGGTGATTGTTCCATCTGCTGTCTTCAGTGCAAAAATACCTTTTCTTCCAACACACAGTTTGCGCTTAGCTGATTTTAAACTTTTGTTATCTTCTAGAACTTTTTTGACAAGATCACAGTTAAATTTTCTGATATCTTCTGTAACACATTTTCTTACCGTTTTACATAATTCTGCATATTCAACTCTTGATTTAGGATAGTTTTTCTTCATTTTAAATTCTCTGCGTTTCTTCATCAGTCTTCTTGTTTCTTCTGTTATTTTCTTTGTTTGCTTTACTTGTGCTTCACCAGCTATCGTCCTTGCAATTTCTTGTAGAGTATTTGTTATTTTCTTGTTCACTACTGTAACATCTTGTTCTTCTTCTAAGATTGATTGAAGTACTTGAAAACGATTTTTAAGTTCTAAATTAAATTCTTCTTTATGTTTCTGGAGATTTATAATATCGACTGATTTCTTTGAGCATTGCAAAAGCTTCATTCTTTCCACTTTAGTATTTAAAAGCAGTTTGCATCTAACTAACCTGTGATCGCTTCCTGTATTGAAGTTATTGAGAACGCTGCAATCCTGAATAAGATGCTTTTTGTTTGTCAAGATGTAGTCGATTTCACTTGTTGAGCCATTTGCACTACGCCATGTCCATTTTCTTTGTGGCTTTTTCTTGAAAAATGAATTCATGATATACATCTGTTCACATTCTGCAAATTCAATCAATCTGTTTCCTCTTTCATTACGCACCCCATATCCATGAATTCCTACTGAGAACTCACCTTTCTTTTTTTCCCCAATTCTAGCATTCCAGTCTCCCATTATTAATTTTATGTAGCATTTTCCTTTTTGATGCATTGAAGCTACTTCTTCATAGAAATCCTCAATTTCTTCATCAGTATAGCTAATTGTTGGTGCATAAACTTGGGTAATTTGCAGTTTGTATCTTTTTGACACTTGTATAACTAACCTTGCAACTCTATCTGATGCACTATCATATTCTACGATGTGATTCTTCCACCTTTTATGAATCAGAAATCCTACACCACTTGTTTTTCCATCTTCTGTACCTCTGTAGTACAATACATGTCCACTGGCAAGATCAATCTTCTCTTCACCTTTTCTTCTTATTTCGCATAATCCTAGGATGTCCCAGTTGATTCTTTCTAATTCTTCTTCAAGTTCCTGTAAACGACTTTCAGAAGATAAGGATCGTCCATTATACGTAGCCAAGGTCATCAACTTATGGCAGCCAAACCGAGCCCGGTGATTCTTAGCACCCTCTGTCTTCATGTCTTTCTGATCGCTGCCGTAATCAGGAACATGCAGACTGCCGGGAATTGAGAGCCGTGATTTGTTTTGTGAATTCATGGTAAAATAAGGGGGGAGGTGGCCAAATTCCTCCACGCTGGCCAAGCGGGTTGGAGGAAGCCCATCCGCGTTCGTTCCCCATGCACTAGGCAAGGGTACTAACAGGCTGCACCGATGGAAGGTGCGGATTGGACATCAAGTCCCTGCTCCCAGTCGATTCCTTTAAGTCCTCCTCTGAGGCATTTAAAGGGTCTTCTCCTAGTTAACAAGCAGAGGCTATTAAACAGCCCATATATATATATATATATATATATATATATATATATATATATATATCTGACCTATGTCATACGATAACGCTCGTATTTATAAATCAATGTTGATGAAACTAATTGTGTGTATTAAGCTAACCAATGTCTCGACCGAGTTCGTTGGCCAGCTTGATCCGCCATTTTGTTTCAAGATGTCGGCCATTTTAAAATTTAAAACTAAAATAAATACACAAAAAAATTAAAACTTCAAATTTATTACGTTTTAGGCCTTGATACAAGGATTCCAGAGCATTTTTTGGTTTACTGGTTTACCTCTATGTTAAAAAATGGCTGAGATAGAGCAGTTTGACATTCTAGAGTGGCTGACATTTTGAAACAAAACAGCACATTAACGCGATTACTCGCAAATTATTTTCTGTCATTGTTGTAATAATTTTCCCAATCATACGCATAAAACTATATATTCATATCCGTTAGCGACAAATTTGGCGACAAAATTGGCAAAATTGGCGACATTTGGCGAAATATCGCCAAATTTGGCGACCAAAATAAGTTTTCATAAATGAAGCCAATTTGGCTATTGCTCAATAATTTGGCGAATTTCTTATTCAAATTCAGTATTAACGAATCTTTTGTAAACGTTTCTTTGCATTTTAACTTGCTGTTTTCGTGTAACATTAGCTAAAATTTTAAAACGAAGACATAGGAAAGCTACCTTTTCCTCCCGGTACAGGCCGGAAGGACTTTTTTATATTGAAACTAACCTAAAACAGAATGGACCAAGCCACATTTTCTCCCAAAGTCCTAGTATTTGGTACTAAAACCACCAGTGTCAGAGTGGACCAAGCCACTTGATCCAATCTTGCACCCACAACTTGATGTCAACTTGATACAACTTGATATAAGTTAAGTTGGACCATCTGTTAAACTGGCTCTATCATTTGAATAATTTCGAAATTAATAAAATCCATTATACGGCCAATGGATAGCATAACATACAATGCTTTGTTTGACACTTCAAATTCATTTTTCACAAAAATGTGGGATAGTCTACGCTGGTTCTCAACGCCTCATATATAAATCCTAATGAAACGATTTTATATAGCGATTTCATGAAACGAATTTATGCAACTATTTTATGAAACGACTAAAGTATGAATTCGGATATATGAAATGAATATATAAATCGACTATATGAACCGAATATAAAATCGAATTTACGAAATTAATATATAAATCGAATATATGAAATGAATTTATGAAGCGCTTAAATTCGCGGTTTGTAGTATAATTTCGATAGACAGAGAGACGGATAGAGAGCAGACATATAATAGAGAAAGAGACAGACAGGAGACTGATGGACAAACAGCAGATAGATTAGATAGACAGGAGACAAACAGACAGGCAGCAGACAGGCAGTAAACAGACAGGCAGAGAGACAGGGAGACAGATAGGAGACAGATAGAGAGACAGGAGACAGATTGAGAGGCAGGGAGACTGAGACAGGGAGACCAAAAAATGTCCGGGGATTGGCTCACGAAGGACGCAGGGGGCAGGACCCCCTAATTGTAACTATAACTTTATTATGGGTCTATATATATATATATATATATATATATGAAAGGATAAATAAACCCTTTTTAAAATGCAAAATTAAAATGTAAAATCACAAAATATTTATTCTAACTTTTAAATCTAATGCTTAAATCTAATCTGCCCCTGTGATCTTTGTTTCTCAGCCTCACAAATATTACTTTCATCTATCAATTTCAACATCTCTTTAAGTTTTAAAAGTGATGAGTTTGCATTTCTTGCAGCAATCTGTTGGGTGCGGCTCCTAGGCCCGGCCAAACCTTGGTGTCGGCATAAGACCCCGGACATCAGTCAAAAGCTAATCGACCAATTAAAATAAATGATCCTCCCAATTTGACTCTTTCTCCCTCTGCTGGAAAATATCCTAAATTCTGATTAAAACCACATGCAAGGACGAAGAAGACAGAATTTTGGCACATTTGAGCGGTCAGCCAAACCCTCGGCCATGTAGATCTCAAAACAACGTAAATGGCTCGCGGGACCTCCGATTGAACGCGCGAATATGACTGTAAGAAGGAAGGCTTCAATAAACGAGTTAGATCCGCAAGAGAGGTCCTGGGTCAAACTTATTTATGTGTCACCAACTTATTTCTCCCAAGTCGTCCCCGGATAATTCGTTACATATATATATATATATATAACTTATTGTAAAAATCAACCATTGAACAACCACTTGTTTTTTTTTTTTTTTTTTTTTTTTTTTTTTTTAATAAAACCCCCCCAAAACCCATAGAGGTTTTTTTTTTTAAACAGTAGGGTTTTAAAAAAATATCTGAGCGTTCTTCAATAAAAGCCGATAAAAACCCATATGGGCTGGGTTCTTAAAACCCGCGATTCAGATATTTAAAAGTCACATATATGTTTTGATAAAAATATTTAATGTTATTTTAAGAACTTGGTATTTTGGTATTTCACAGCATGTTTTTAAAAATATAAATGTAAAAATTTACTTATTCAAAATTTCATAATTATAAATATATTATACTAGTTATATTTAATATAATTATTTCAAATACAAAATTTTATTTTATTTTTCAAAGAGACAGTTCGAGGCTTCTAATATTAATATTAAGTTAATTAAATAAATGCAATAGAAATGTTTTGAGCCCTTAAACCTAATTTACTTAATATTTAGTGATCTTTCTAATTTGTATGTTTATAATTAAAAAAATATCTTTAAAATTTTTTAACAATGATAATAGGATATAAAATGCTGATTAAAAAAAATATAATTATTCCTCATTATTTTTCTTATGTAATTTCTTTTTCTAATGTTACGTATGGTAAATTTAGGAAAGCCAAAAAGAAATTTTCCTGAATAATAACCATAGGTTGCGATTTTTTGTCACAAGTATTTCCGAATAGAAATCTTTTCCTTATTTAATCGCAGAAGTTTTCTATTCGAAGATTTCTATTCGAAAATACTGGTGACAAAATATCAGTTGACAACCATGAATATCACTCAATAGAGTGAACTTAGTTAAAAGCAGCAATCTTAGAATAGCCCGATTATATTTGGCGAAAACATAAAATATTATTATTTTTAAATCATTTCGTACTGAAATTATTTCATTTTAAATTTATTTAATAACGCCTAGTAATTATTCACCCTTTACTGCTCAACCCGTGAATTGCTTGAGATAAATATTACTATTATTATCACCAATTATTGCTTTGTTTTTCCCAGACTTAACCAAATTATATTGAAGTAAAAATGTTTATTTTTTATGTTTTTGGTATTAAAACATTTTTATGATCATAATTTTGTTGATATTTCTGTATTTTCTGAATAATTAAATAAAATAATTTAGGAGTAGCGAACTTTGAATTACGAAGCAATATAATTTTATTTTTTTCAAAATACTTTTTTAGAGAAAAAAAGTAGAATTATTTACTCCTTAATTGATTCGTGTTTTTTTTTCAGTTCATAAGTTACACAGAAATTGTTCACAACGTTTGTTCTCTCATCTCTCATATATCATCATCGGGATCGATGAGAACGATTATCTTACGTAGCATATGATCGATGGGACTACATTATCTCATTGGTGTTGGGATGTAAACAACACTCTGGTGAATTTAAATTAACATGGATTTATTTGTTTCTCTCATCTATCATCACTCACCTCTATCTAATATTCAAATCATCAGTATCTGAATAATCAGTTCTTATATGTACAAAAAAAAAAAAAAAAAAAGAAAGAAAGATAAGAAAGAAAGAAAACCTTCATAAATAATAAACAAATGCTACTATCACATAGGTGCTATCGATATTGCTATTTTCAGGGGTCGGGAAAACCTACTTTTTTATTGTAGCGAACAACAACTACAACTATTTTATCGAAAATGTAGTTAAGTACAACTACAACTACTTGTTTTAAAAAGTAGCGACTACAAACTGCTTTTCAAAAGTAGTCGCACTACTTCGTTAGTTTCAGATTTTGCCAAAGGATTCAATTTACACTCGAAATGGAAGACACATAAGAAATAGAGTGACTCCTTTTTATATCGCGTCTGCCGGGATACAATTAAATAAATGCGACATAACCGATGTCATTAAACAATTAAGAAAGATAACATACAAGAAAATGTTTTGTGCTTGTCTCCAAAATGTTAGTTTATACACACATTACAAATTTCGTAGTAAAATTAAATAGAGATATTATAATCTAGAAAATTACAGAAAAACAACTCTAAATGCAAACAATAAATAAATCTGTAAATAAATGAGAAATTAGCCATTAAAACATTAAGACCTAATAATGAGTCAATAGACAAGTGATGCCAGCAAGAAAAATAATTCCTTTAGAGGATTAGTACTTGATTTTAGCATTAAGTGTCAATGGATAATTGGACTTCGTGTGGTGCATTGTGCTATTCACTGCAGTCTGAGATTTGCAGCTCAGATTCGTAAATTGTTGAGCAGAACAACTTTTACACAAAAGAAGAAAGTTTCAGCTACGTGATTTGAAGAATGGCACATTTTTTTTTTTCCTCCTGAAGTAGCGGTCAAAGTAGAGTCAGTTCTCGCTACTAACTACTGATTTTTGTATCGCGCTACTCACTACACTACACTATTCAAAATGTACCGCTCTACCTACAAACTACTGTAAAATGGAGCGACTACAGTAGTTTCGCTACTTCCGACCCCTGGCTATTAGGTAGCTTTCAATACAAAAAAGTCCTTCCGGCCTGTACCGGGAGGAAAAGGTAGCTTTCCTATATCTTCGTTTTAAAATTTTAGCTAATGTTACTCGTAACAGCAAGCTAAAATGCAAAGAAACGTTTACAAAAGATTCGTTAATACTGAATTTGAATAAGAAATTCGCCAAATTATTGAGCAATAGCCAAATTGGCTTCATTTATGAAGACTTATTTTGGTCGCCAAATTTGGAGATATTTCGCCAAGTGTCGCCAATTTTGTCAATTTTGTCACCAATGTCGCCAATTTTGGCGCTAACGGATATGAATATATAGTTTTATGCGTATGATTGGGAAAATTATTACAACAATGAAAGAAAATAATTTGCGAGTAATCGCGTTAATGTGCTGTTTTGTTTCAAAATGTCAGCCACCCTAGAATTTCAAACTGCTCTATCTCAGCCATTTTTTAAGATAGAGGTAAACCAAAAAATGCTCTGAAATCCTTGTATCAAGGCCTAATACGTAATTAAAAAATAAATTTGAATTTTTAACTTTTTTGTATATTTATTTTAGTTTTAAATTTTTAAATGGCCGCCATCTTGAAACAAAATGGCGGACCAAGCTGGCCAACGAACTCGGTCGAGACATTGGTGAGTTTAATACACACAATTAGTTTCATCAAAATCGATTTATAAATACGAGCGTTATCGTATGACATAGGTCAGATATATATATATATATATATATATATATATATATATATATATACATATATGGATATATCTATATATATAAATCAACATTTGAACGGAGGGTGGTTTTGGGGTCTGGGGGTCATGATCGGTGAAAATACATCGAAATTTACCGGAACTGCTTTCCTCCGAACGGCTGCAATAGGTAGCTTTATACTTTTTTGTATTGAAAGCTACCTAAAAGTATAAAGCTACCTATTACAGCCGTTCGGAGGAAAGCAGTTCCGGAAAATTTCGATATATTTTCACCGATCATGACCCCCAGACCCCAAAACCACCCTCCGTTCAAATGTTGATTTATATATATATATATATATATATATATATATATATATATATATATATATATATATATATATATATATGATCTATGTCATACGATAACGCCCGTATTTATAAATCGATTTTGATTAAACTAATTGTGTGTGTATTAAGGTCACTAATGTCTCGACCGAGTTCGTTGGCCAGCTTGGTCCGCCATTTTGTTTCAAGATGGCGGCCATTTAAAAATTTAAAACTAAAATAAATATACAAAGCAATTAAAAATTCAAATTTATTTTTTAATTACGTTTTAAGCCTTGATACAAGGATTCCAGAGCATTTTTTGGTTTACCTCTATCTTAAAAAATGGCTGAGATAGAGCAGTTTGAAATTCTAGGGTGGCTGACATTTTGAAACAAAACAGCACATTAACGCGATTACTCGCAAATTATTTTCTTTCATTGTTGTAATAATTTTCCCAATCATACGCATAAAACTATATATTCATATCCGTTAGCGCCAAAATTGGCGACATTGGCGACAAAATTGGCAACATTTGGCGAAATATCGCCAAATTTGGCGACCAAAATATGTCTTCATAAATGAAGCCAATTTGGCTATTGCTCAATAATTTGGCGAATTTCTTATTCAAATTCAGTATTAACCAATCTTTTGTAAACGTTTCTTTGCATTTTAACTTGCTGTTTTCGTGTAACATTAGCTAAAATTTTAAAACGAAGATATAGGAAAACTACCTTTTCCTCCCGGTACAGGCCGGAAGGACTTTTTTAATAAGTGCCCCTAAGGGTCATAGGACTTTTAAAGCTTTAAAAAATTCCGATTTTTTCAGAAATATATATATATATATATATATATATATATATATTAAAGGATAATCTTTTCCGAACATTATAAAACATACCGCATTAAAGAATTCCTATAAATACTCAAGTTATAGCCTAAAACGTACGAAGCCCCAAATGTAAACAAGTTTCTCAAAATTAGGTTTTTGGGCATAACGCGCCAGGATATCTCAAAATATTTTCAATATAGTTTCATGAAATTTTCAGAAGATATATTGTATGTTAGTTTGCATAAAGTGAACCTGAATTTTCATATATATTATTCAAAAACATATTGTTTTGGGTGGTTATACTGTTGAAAATTTCAAAATTTTGTATAATTTAACTTTGTATTAAAAATATAACAATGCTTTAAATTCAACGTTATACTTCCGACTACTGGCTATTTTAATAAGCGTCCTTAAGGGGTCATAAGACTTTTAAAGCTTTCAAAAATTCTGATTTTTTCAGAAATATATATATATATATTAAAGGATAATCTTTTCCGAACATTATAAAACATACCGCATTAAAGAAAAACTGTTGAAAATTTCAAAATTTTTTGTAATTTAACTTTGTATTAAAATATAATAATGCTTTAAATAGAAAGTTATACTTCCGACCCTTGGCTATTTTAATAAGTGCCCTTAAGGGGTCATAGAAAAAAACATTACATTTACAAACATTCAACTGTAATACTTTCAAACAAAGTACAACTCATAAAAGCAAGTACAATACCTTTATAGTCTTACCTTTCTTACAAATTCCAAAGACTTATTAAAACTACCTGGTGATTATTTTTTATTAGTATTACTGTTCATCTCACACAATTTATTACATAAATATACAGGTTCAGGGTAATTATTACAATCTGAAGTATATTAAACATCGAAATGTTTGTTCTAGATGCAAAATTTCTTTTGTAATCCTGCGCCTAACCTTTCATGCTAGTTTTCTACTCGACAAATCTCTGACAGTTTAAAGCCCCTTATAAATATTAATTCTGCATATTGTATTTTTTTAAATATATGTGAAATGAAAGATCATACTTATATCTTTAATCGCTCCAAAAATTACTTTTTAAATCATATACATTGTAACATATTAAATGTTCAAAATGATCTTTTTTTTCTTTTTTTTTTTAATTTTTTCCAATTTAAAAGTCCTATGACCTCAACACGAATAAATGATATGACTGGATTTGTTTCTCTTTTAATAGCTTTTTATACGTAGATGGCATTAGAAGCACATAATACTAAATTATTTTCAACTGAAAATAAATTATTTCTGCCTTTTGTTTGCAAACGAGTTTTTGCCAAACTAACGGTATAAAAGTTTAATAAACTTAGAGTTGTTACTTCAATTTTTTAGGGGGATGATCATTTTTTGAAACATTTTTTTCCAATTTAAAAGTCCCATGACCTCAACACGAATAAATGGTATGACTGAATTTGTTTCTCTTTTAATAGCTTTTTATATGTAGATGGCATTAGAAGCACATAATACTAAATTATGTGCTTCTAATAATTCTTCTTATTTCTGTCTTTTGTTTGCAAACGAGTTTTTGTCAAAGTAACGGTACAAAAGTTTAATAATCTGAGAGTCGTTACTTCAATTTTTAGGGGAGGGGGGTAAATGGATGAGAAACAATGCTCTACGTATCAGCAAAAACATAGGATGGATGTGACTACATTACGTCGTCATTGGTGGTGGGATGTAATAGTAAGTAATAGGAAATGACAGTCTGGTGAATTTAAATTAGCATGGATTTATTTGTATTTGCTTGGATTATTTATTATGAGGAAAAATAATGCTTATGTAAGATTATTTCAGTGGCTTTTACTACTACTATTATTACTAGAAGACTGATTCGTGTAAAACTGTCTGGAAATTAAGTCTTCTAATCAGTTTCAATCTGTGTTTGTAATTCTACATTAAGTATTAGTATTGAATATTAGCATAATTTTCTACTTACTGTACTCAAGAATAAGAACAAAACTTCATGCTGTAATTAACGACAGTGTATGTATTTTTTTAATCACCGAAGAATAGCATTGGATTTATGATAAAAGCATCCCAATCTTTTTAAAAATCCACTGGGTAGCTATTATTTTTATTTGTTGAAAAAGCATTGTTACAGAATATTGTATGATACTCTGATTATGGAAGATTTTTCTATTTAAATCCATATTTATTAAGCTATAGTTGGATTGAGATCTCTTAAAACAAACTAATCCAGAACAATGAATTATAATTTTGAATAAAACGTTAAATTTATTTAAGGTATATCGCACCTTTATTGTGATTTGTGATTGATGTGATTTATGACCCCAATGATTTATTTTTAGTTTTTATTTTAAAAGATATATTTTGCTTACCACTTCCTGGAATAGCAAGAACGAAAAAAAAGGTCATGCAATCTTATTATGGAAAGGGGGCGCAGAAAAAAGGATAAAGAGATAGTAATTAAAAATATTAAAAATCTGCCTGATTTGCAGATTTTTCTTTACTAATCAGCGGGACAAATTACATTTTTGAAAACAAAAATGAAAAAGTATTTGTTAATTTCACCCCCCTCTCTCTGGTACGTAAATAAAATCTGCAACTAAGCAGGGTTTTTAAATTATTTATTTCTTTTACAACAAAGTACAGCTCAAAAAAGCCTTTCTTACACATTCCAAAGACTTACTAAAATTAGCGGGTGATTATTTTTGATTAGTAATACTGTTCATCTCACACAGTTTATTACAGAAATATACAATCAAACAGAACTGAATAACAGCCCTGTCAAAATGAAACAAGGAATATAAAGCGCTACAAATATAAATAAATAAACGCTTAAAAGTCAGTAGAACAATAGTCATTATGGTAAAAATTGTTTATGTGTGAGAATTAGTATATGAAAAAAAAAAAAAAAGGGTTTCGTACATTAAATTTATTAATTAATAAACTCCAACTACCCTTAATTTTTATTCATAATTTTAGTTTCAATAGATTTGGAAATAGGAGAAGGGAGGATATATTATTCCAGTATACGTTCGACGATATCTCTGAAAATATAATACCTAAAATTAAAACAAATATATTTTTGAATTCGATGTTACGAGATCTTTCGAACAATACCCTACATGATATATAAAAAGATTTTTTTTTCAAGTAACTTAATTAATACCTCAACTAATTACCGATTAATTACCGAATCATTATTAAATATCTTTAGATGATTCTGTGTCGACACATACCTCGAGCGACCACCAACTCTCCCTCTGACCGTCCGAAAAGTAAAGTTTGTGTGTAACGGAAAAATGCATTTTTCTCAAAAACTATGTTACCTAGGAAAATCGCTATAATTTTCCAGCAAAGTTTAAATAAACTCCTACTACCCCTCATTTTTTCATAATTTTAGTTTCAGTAGGCTCGGAAATAGAGGGGGACGGACATATTTTTGCAGTGCATTTTCGACCATATCTCTGAAAATATAATATCTAACATTAAAACAAATATATTTTTAAGTTTGGAATTACGAGATCTTTCACACGATACCCCACACGATATACAAAAAGAACAAAAAATCATGCGTCAAGCATAGATTATAAAACACTTTCCAACACAGCCAGAAAACTGTAACGAAACTTCACCGTTAAATAAGGTGAATGAAGATATGTAACAGTTTAGAAAACATGTAACACATTGAAAAATACAGTTTTCGAAATTACCTTCCAGTGTCAAAAAAGTAGTCGAATTATTTTGTACAGCCCTGTATATGAACAATAGGACTGGATATATAGCGTGATAAAATTTAGTTCAGTTAGAATATTCACATTTAGCATTTTCTCCGATCGGTGGAAATGCACTCGAAATCCTTTGTACAGCCCTCTATATTATCTGAATACTTTTGTACACACGACATATTTAGCTAAAAGGCAACTTAAAACTCACTCGCAGCAATTACCAACCGTAAACAACAATGTATCTTTTTTCTTTGCGTAGCGTTGTATATGAATTTATTTATATGCCACAAACTCATATTAGTATACTAAATATATTATAGTTCAGCAAGAAAATGCGGAACACAATTAAAAACTATCCTTAAACAATTCACTCCCCTAGTCTGTAATACTTACGGATTCCTTTGTGTAGCCCTGTATATGAACAACCGAGTCACACACGTACTATGACAAAATTTAGTTAAACTTAAAAACGCAAATCAAAGTTAAAAACGGACTTATCACACATAGATTGTAAATATCGCACATGTACTGTAACCGATATCTTTTGCGTGTCTCTGTAAATAAACGCAATGCACACCACACTTTCAAGAGAGCAATTTATGATGTACCTCAGTAATGCATATAATTTTCATTATGTTTTAAATAGTGAAATATCACTAAATTCACACTGCAAACGGTTTTTCCCCATAAGACAGTAACATAATTCTTTTGTTTGACCCTGTAAATGAATAATACATGCTTTGCACCCCATATCCTACAAAAAACATGTTTTAATGCGCTTCATAATTATATATTAATTTCATCATGTTTTAAATGACGTATCGTTATCAAAATGCACTTGAAACGATTATTTGCCATTGACTGTAATGTAACAGAATACTTTTGACTGTCCCTGTAAAAAAACTATAAGTGCTACACACTTCAGTTGAAATAGGGAACATGGCTATAGTAAACGACAATAACATACGAAAATGTCAGGGTGATCCGAGTATTTTTACGCGAGTTACAGCACGGACAGACGGCTGACGGCCAGACATACCGAAGTCATAAACAATTTTCAACTAGGTTTGAAAGTGTTAACAAGGAAGGACACTTTTTTTTTCAAGTAACTTAATTAGTCTTCTAAATTTTTCCTAAACATATTTGTGAATGGCTAATAATCTGAAAATAGGTGGATCAAAAGGCTTCATAACTTTCCCAACGTTGAACTTTCTACGTCCCATAGTTTACGAGAAAAGAGGCTGTGACAGATGGACGGACAGACACAGGAGTGATCTTATAATGGTTCCGTTTTTACTTTTTAAGTACGGAACCCTAAAAAATCCTTCAGGCCTGTACCGGGAGGAAAAAGTAGCTTCCCTATTCCTTTTTATAAAAAAATTCAGCTAATTTTACTCAAACAACCAAAGCTGAAAATGTGCCCGATGTCAGAATGGAACCCGATTATAAAAGATTCAATCCCAGTGTTCGTCATTACTGAATTTGAATACAAATTTTGCCAAATTAGTCAGCTCTATTCAATTTGTCTTCATTTATGGCGGTTACTCTTTGCTCTCTAAATTTGGCGATATTTCGCCAAGTATCACCAAGCTTGGCGAGAATTTGACGCTTCTAATTGAAAGGATAAGTAGAGAGTATGTACGCAAAGCTACATTAAATTGTGACTTTAAGAAGCAACTAATATTAAGGTATGAGGTTTTACTCTACTTTCCTCGAAATACTCTTTATGTATGGGAATTAAAAACTTATTTTTATTAAATAAATGATACTTATTTTTTAAATACTTCAATTTCAGTGAGAATATTTCAAAATGAATGACAAACTTCAATGCATGTATTCATGGTTAACAACTGAAATTAAAACTGTCTCTGAATATTTTTATTAGATGACGAATCCTACTCTATTTTGGAAATTATTGCACAGTATTATATTGTAACGCAGTATACAAGAACAGCTTGTGGCAATGATTCAGAACATAATTTTTTTAAATAAAATATTTATCTTTTGTAATTTAAATAAAATGTAATTTACATATAAAAGAATTTTCAGAGAAGAAAATTAACTTATTGAATGAATAATATATTTATCACATTCGCAAAATAAATGAAAATGTTAACAAAGAAAATGAGCTGCAGCATGTTACACCGCCGATCATTAAGAGGCTACTTCACTCACGCGAAAACACCCGCTCGCTAAAGTTAATCCTATGGGAGAAAGTTTTTACAATATATCGTTTGCATTTAAATATTTTTAAATGATTTTTTTTCCATCGGATAGCTAAGGTCAATTTCTATTCAGGACTTTTTTTACTTTTTCGATCTTGTTAACACGTTTTTTTTTTTTTGTTTTTTTTTTTTAATTAAGATAATTTTACTTTCGGAACTGGTTTCGAAAGTGAAAGTATCCTTATGAAATAAAAACCTGCAAACACAATCAAAAAAGTAAAAAAGGGCCTGCACTGCATAGAGATCGACCTCTGCCATTTAAAAATATTGAAATGCAAACGAGATAAAACTTTCTCCCATGGGATTAACATTAGCGAGCGAGTGTTTTCGCGTAAGTCAAGTAGCCTCTTAAGGGCCGCTTCACTGAAACTCCCCGATCGCGAAATCCCGTGTTATTAAATATACTATGGGATACCTACTATATATATATATATATATATATTGTCAACTAATTATTTCATACTTAATTATTTCATGGTTTAAGTTGGTGTTATGATAATGTTTCATTTATGGTTATATATATATATATATATATATATATATATATATATACCTACTATCATACCTATGGGAAAACATAGAAGCGCGATGACTCATTACCTAATATAAATATTAAAATACGGTTTTCACCATCAGAAAGTACACGTCAGATGCTGACGATATGCGTTTTTAAAAATTGTCTCCGTAAACTTTAAGTGTTTAAAAAATTCTTATAAACTTTGAAATTTCTACCTCATGAAAATTCATCAATTTCTTTAAAATACTTAAAATTTACGGAGACAATTTTTAAAAGCGCACATCGTCGTCATCTGACATCTACTTTTTGACGGTAAAAACCGTATTTTGATAATTAGGGGGAAACCCCTAGTTATTGATACCTAACCAGTAACTGACACTTGAGCAAAAATCTAACTCAAATAAGCATTTTGTTGTAAAATTCTGCAAAGTAATGTCATCTAGTGGCAAATGAGACACTTATTTTTTTATTTTGGAGTGAATTTATTCACCAGTAGAGGGCCAAGAATATATTCAAGGAGGAAAAAACTTTTGAGAATACAAAAAGCGCCATTTTGAAGCAACCATCTTATTTCTAAAATTAAGGAAGTGTTTTTCTAATCTATTTGTATTGCAACCACCCTAAACTTTTTCTTAAAGTTATACTTGTAGAAATTAGTTTAAAGATGCATATGATATATTAGGGCCATGATTTAGGGTTTATAGTTATGTAATTTAGCTTAATGGGGGTGCCAGTTATTGGTTCCTAGAATGTCATTTCACCAGTCTCTGACAGAGGTGTTAGTTATTGGTTCTATTAAAGAAAGTTGAAATCTATTATTTGAACTGTTTCAAAATGCATAATAATAAATTAAATTTATCTTGTAGTAAACACCATTAAAATTTAAGTTGTTTTACCAGTGTCTGACACCAGATGTCAGTTACTGGTTCCTGAATATCAGTTATTGGATTACTGCATTACTAATAATGCAGTACTAAGAATTACTGCTATATACTCTTACTATATACTCTGCATTACTAATAATGCAGCACAGCTTACTAAATTCCACTTTTTATAATAAATATTAATGTATTTTGTTTTTATAATAACGTTTTTTAAAGCATTTTAATCTTTTAAAATAAAGTGTCAGTCACTGGTTCACTTTGTGTCCGTTATTGGTGTTTCAAAATAGGGATGGTGTCAGTTACTGGAGTTTTTGACCCTATTTATGAATAAAATTAATTTTTAATAATAAAATGTATATATTTTTTAAGTTTTGCCAACAATATTTTATTAATTTATGTCTAGTATCCTTTCAAAAACAAAGGTAAGTATAAAATGGATTAAAATTTTTGTAATAGTGATTTGAACACGAAAGAATCCTTAAAGTGTCAGTTAGTATATTAGGTAATGAGTAATCGTGCTTGTAAGTTTTCCTATAGGTTAACATGGAATTTCGCGATTGGAATTTTCAGTAAAACGGCCCCTTAAAGGAAAACAAAAATCACACATCATCCATCTTCTTTAAATCTATATTTTCAATATGTTGTATTATGTAAAACCTCGAAAACATTTTTTTAAACATTGTGTTAAAACCGAAAAAGTAACATTTCTGTAGAATGACCCAGTGGCGTTTTTCATACGTCATGGCGTGTCTAATAGTATCAGTGGCCGGTGGTTCATCTGAGAGGAAAGCGGCGGCCTTGAAAGTTCCAAAAGAAAAAAAAAATCCTGCACACACAGGGAGTAAGTATATGTTCCTATCTAGTGTAGTGAAATGTTTGGAAAGCAGCTTCTGCGCTTCTCTGCGGGGAAAACTCTTTTTATTTTCATTGCGTACCTCTGTCCGATTCTTTCGAGCCCGCTGTAATGTGTTCCGACTGGGTCATTCACATGCCTTTATTGACATCCCTGCAAATCCTTACGCAACTCTTTCCTCGCGCGCGGCCTTGAAAATGTCACGCCTTGGCAGCTTGGCGCCCTTTCAGCCTGCAACCCTGTTTCGCAGAGATTCGCATTCTTCTTCTCCTTCTGCACCAGTGCAGCCGAGAATGGGACCGGCCGCTTCGGACTTTTTTCCAAGAGCGATTGACACTTAGCACAAAGTTTGTCAATTTAGTCTCGCACCTGTGGATTGAAACATCTTGGATAATTTCAGATTTGGCTCAAAAAAAAATTTCCGAACTTGTCCCCTACATCTTTTTTTTTTCTTGCGGACTCGGTGACTTAGGCTGCAAAAGTGTACTTAATTTGGAGATATATTTAGCCGTCTATCACACTATTCCTAAGGATTCTTTTCACGTTCAATATGTTAACGCTCAATGAATCTCAGACTTATTTCTTTATTCAGCGACAGTAATTACAGAAATATCCGAGAGCTGTGGAAAATATTGGCTACTTTTTTCTCTTCCAAGAAGATAAAGTACATTTACTCCATCCAGAATTTTACTAACAAATAGTACTATTAAGCATAAACTTTTAGTCTTCTGCCTATAGAGAGAGAGGATTTTTAAAAAAATATGTTGCCATAAAAAGTTCCATTCTACAGTCTGGGATAGTTATTTTCTTCCCTAGAAACGACGGCAATGATTCACATTTCTTCGTGTAATTTGTGAAAAGAGTGTTTTTTAGCTGTGATAAAGTGCGAAAAAAGTGATGCTTGTTTCGAGTGAAACCAAACTGTGATAGAAAAATTGGGAGAATGTTTACCCGGTGATTCCTTGAAGAAGTGAGATTCCGAATCGTCTTCCTTCTATCTCATTTTCAAAGTGTGCCGTCTTTCGTGTGCATGTGTGTTTGTGCGTTATTTATTGGACGATCTGATCTCAGTGAAAAGCAAGCATGATGCATCACAAGAAAGAAAGACCGAAACTTTCAGTAACTGCTTTACTGTACGGATCTCATACAAGCCTTCCATGGCTACATTCGCCTAATACGCCAAGTAAGTCTTTACATTTATTTAAACACCAAACTGAACACTTTCATCGGTTCCCAAACTTTGTTGTGGTGGATCGATCCGTTCTTCAAAAATATATTATTCATTTTAACTATAGTAAAAAATAGAATGGATACAATATGTTATATATTTAAAGAGAAAAATATAGGCAAGCAACTTCGTGAAATGGCAGCGTTTTATTAAATTTTGTGTTGAGAGTAGTGTTGCCGCAGGTGGCCCGATTTACGCCGGGCATCCCGATTTTCGAGGTTTGGGAACGGGACGCGCACGGAACGCCAAAAATCCCCATTTACCATGATGTAGAAATAACTTAAATTTTTTTAGTACCATGCTATTGTTTAGTCTGCCTCGAGTGGAACTTAATGCAGTAAAACCTATTAAAATAAACCTGTCTGTGACGCAAAATATTTATAATTTCGACGAAAGGAACACCGCACAAGTCTACCCTCTAAGACCTAAACCTATCCAAGACGGAATATTTTTTCCGTCCCTGACTATTCTGTTTTTATAGTAAACCAATAAAAAGGAACCTGTTTATAACGAAGTCAAACGTAAAAATTTCATGGTCCTTTCAGAAAAGAATATCCTGCAGTAACAGTTCAATCTCCCAAACAGAATTTTGTTTTTGCACCTAACGATTCTGCTGTCACAGCTTTTTCTCTATAAGATTATTGTCTTTATTGAGTACAGTAAATTCGGCTAAGACGATTCCTTAATTATTCCGCTTTAGGCAGGTTTTCGTCTTACCAGTTATACTTGTATGGTATTCATTCTGTTTCGATGGTCTGTAATTTCTGGACTGTGATTTCTTTACATTTAAGGGTTTATTCAAATCCAAACTGCTTATTTTGAGACACATTTTTAAATTCATTTTTACTCTAAAATGCATCCAATTGGCAGGTTCTCTTATTCAGAAACTTTATAATGTCCGTATGAGTCGATTTTTTTTTTTTTTTTTTTTTTTTTTTTTTTATAAAGGTAGAATATATTTTAAAAAATGCTGTCAAAGTGAACATTTTAAACCGAATTTCCCGAAGCGATAGCCACGGAAACAAAAAAAAAATTATCTTACTGTGAAAATAATTGTTTGTAAATCAATTTCTAATTAATTGAACGAAAAATAAAAACACAGGTCCCTTATAAATCTCTTCATAAATCACGCCGCCAAGTTTCATGTTTTTACTTTTAAAAATGAGTCTGAAAATGTGTCTCAAAATTTTGAGTTGTTGAGCGTGAAAAAATATTTTTTTTTAATACCGCCTTAAATCAAGATTTTGTTATAGACATATTCTGTTTGCATAGGATTTTCTGCATTTTTATATCCCGATTTTAGAAGCTCCCGTCCCACTTTTTTGTGACTGGACCTGGCAACATTAGTTGTCATTGTTAGGTGTCCCGATTTTCAGACGTCTAGACCCGTTTGCGCAACTCCGGCACAAGAAGCCAAAAAAATAACATATCAATATTTTTAATTTTTCACTCTCACCAGCCTTAGTCCTTTATTTGAGATTTATTAAAATATTGTAAAATCTAAGGAAATTAAGAATCTTTATTTTATAAAGATTCCATAGATTTTACCGTAGAATTTCTATGCAAGACCTTTCATTAAGATAATTGAAAGAGAATTGGATTCTAAAGAATTGAAAGGATTTTAAAGAGCAGAAAGTATGATTTGTGAAAAAAGTGTTCAAACTTTTCCTTTTACAGTTTCGAAAATGTGGATTTTCTTTGACTCAATTACAATTTTTTTTCATCCCTACATACATAAAATTTTCAGATGTTCTTTGTCAATTGACACAAAATGAAATAGAGGTTTCTGTTTTCCTTAGAAATAGGATAAATCTTTAATAAATACTTGATTGCTATACGTTCGATTTCATTTTCGAGATTATCATTTGCCAAAAATCATCTTATAAAACTTCAATTTTAACAACATGCATTTAGAAAAAGCTTGAGTGGCATTAAAAAAAAAAGGTGAAAGTAGTGAATTTGAATTTGAGAAAAACAGGAAATAGAACTTTAGAGAAAAACTTATTTGAGATAACTTTGCCTTAAGAAAAACAGCAGCTAACAAAAATATATCTTATTATTCAAAATTTATACGGCGACAATGTTGAATTTCGTTTATTAAAATGCTGTTAATCATAGTAAAGGAACTTTCCAATCTTTGAGTAAAATGTCTATCTTTGAGTATGGCAGCCAAAAGTGTGACATGTCCTTAACTAGAATATTGATTCAATTTGGTCTGCGAGCATTGCATTGTTGGCATATAATATTATTAGCTATTCAAGGACTTGCCATGTTTAATTTACATGCCCTTACGGGTTATTTAATTTACATATATTTAGTATAGTGAAAAAATGTGCATTATATTTTAGTGTCCAGATTTAGAAGCAGTTGTCCCACTTTCTTTACACCTCTGTCCCCGCACACTGAACCTCGCACCACTAGTTGAGAGCGACTGGAAGCTGAAATTAACAAATTTCAACACTGATTTAGACAATCTCGTTAGTGTACAACAATGTTATAAATCAGACTGATTTCTTTAAAAATATGTTTATTTATTGTACAATTACAGTAGAATCCCTAAATCCGCATAGCTTAAAACCAGAGATTTTAGAATTTTGCGGATTTCGAGTCACTGTTTTGTTTAATTTTTTTTTTTAAAGAATACTTTGAATTTAATAATGCACTCGAAATTATAATGAATGCTTATAATAAAGTAAAATAATTAAGTAAAATAAGAAAAATTAAGAAAAAAATTAAATTATTAAAAGTAAAGGTCACGTAAATAATTAATAATGCATAACTAAATAGGCATACTGATGATGAGATATTTTTTTCTTGAATTACTCAGTAAAACTCGCCTCATAAATGTACATTAATAACTCACATCAAAATCTTAAAATAGCAAAGTTTTAGTCATACTTAATCACCAAAAAAGCTCGATGAATACATAAATTATTGGGTAAAAATATCGCGATCGCCACCGATATCAGCACTATCTTGAATTATTTCAAAAATAAATTTATACTTCCTTCATGAGAAAACATGAGTTGAATCCTATAAACCAGAATTTCACATTAAAATGTGTACAGAATGATATATATATACATATAAAAAACCTTAAATTTTACACCTACATCTTAAGTGTAAGTTTTATTGTTTACATCAGAAATGATGAGGATTTTGGGTATTTGCGAATTTTAGGGTGGTGGATTTGAGGGAGTCTACTGTATTACAAACGTATTTCTTCGTGCTTAGTAAAGGAATGTTTTTTTTTTTAATTATTATTTCGCATTATTATTATTGTGATTATTCACACTAGAATTACTTATTACATATTTCGTATATATGTTATTCACAAAAGATCTCCTTCTTGCATTAGATTATACAAAACCTTATATACCTACGTATTAACCAGATAGCGAAAAGTTTTCAAACTTTAACCTTTTCTCACAGACCGCTGCTTTTTTTTTTCAATTTTCACAGAGGTCAGTTTAACTTAGTGAAATTTTGTTTCGCTTGGAGTATTACCAGTATCGCTAGAGGCTTCCGAATAACTGAATTTTTATTATAAAAATTTTTGTTCATAAATATTGGTACAGCAAGTGTACCCTATCAGTTAATATAGTCTTTTATTCATGTTTCGATTAAGCAGTCTCATCAGAGACCGCTTATAGTAGTTATGCGATAATTTTTGTGACAGTATTTAAAGATTAAGGTAGGTCGCATAACAATAAAGTTTGAGAACCGCTGAACTAGTTTTTCTTGCTTTGGAAGTAATGTTTGGATTTCGAATAATTTTGGAAAAAAAAATTCCAAGTACTTATTCGAAAAAAAAGTTTCTTTTCGGGAGAGTGGCGGGTATTTATATAGGGTATCAAGAATGTTTTACAATATCCTATGATCTTATAGTGGATAGAGATAGAAGATCTGAATGTTCTACCCAAGAGTTATAGAAAAAAAAATATGTAAAAAAAAAGCCTATTTATCTTGATCACACGAAATTTTATGTAAAAGCATTTCATCTTCGTGCAAAGCCAAAACGTTAGCCATAAGTCTAAGAAATTTGTAAAAAGAAAAAAAAAAAGGCATCACCTGTATGTTATCGAGAACGCAAAAACTGAGAAACGACACAAAGTTCTTAGCTTCTCATAATTCATTTATGCTTTACATTAGCGCACCCAGGATTACGCTTTGGGGGAAGGGGGTGCAAGTATAATTTAGAGGTCTGTACGGCTGGGCTCGGGCCATTTTTCTTTCATTAGACTTGGGCCCATACTGATTCTTTCCAGCCTAACAGTTTCTTTCTTTTTTTCTCTTTTTGTAAAGTTAATAATGATATTCTATAAATTTAAAATAAGAGGATTGAATTTTTTGCCATTTTATTAAGAAACAAATGGACGTGACAAGAGTACAAATGAAATAGGGATGTTGGAAAAGGCAGAGAGCTCTTTTGGAGCTACTAAAGCTCTATCATCAGTGCGATGGTTAAAATTACAAAAAATAAATGCCTAAAATCATAGAGGGTCGCAAGCAATGCAGCCCACAGTAAAGGGTAAAATGGCGGTAAGTCTGAAAACTGCGGAGTCAAGAGTTCCCGGATGTTTGAAGTAACCGAGGAGACCCATGAAAAGACAACGCTTAGTTCATTCTGAGCAGTCCCCTCACGCGAAAACATCCGCTTGCTAATGTTAATCCTATGGGACAGTTAGTTTATAATATTTCGTTTGCATTTCAATATTTGTAAAACTTTTTTTTGTTTTGCATTGGATAGCTGAGATTGATCTCTACAGCGCCTTCTTTTTACGTTTTTGATTTTCTTGGTGTTTTTTTTTATTTTTTTATTTTTAGAAGATACTTTCATTTTTGGAACCGGTTTCGAAAGTGAAATTATCCTCATAAGTAAAATCCGCAAACAAAATCGAAAAAAAAAAAAAAAAAAAAAAAAGATCTGTAGAGATCGATCACAGCTGTCCAATGCAAAAACAAATCGTTTAAAAATATTGAAATGCAAACGAGATATTGTAAAATAACTGTCCCATAGGGTTAACATTAGCGAGCGCGTGTTTTAGCGTGAGGAGAAAAGAAGAACGTAAAGGAAATGGGAGTCAGACTTTAGAAAAAATGGGAATACTGGATAAATCATTTACCTAACTATTAGAATTCTTCCATATATGATAAGCTTCCCAAGAATCAAGGTCCTCATCAGTTTACGACCTTGATTTTTGGGAAGCTGGCGGAACATCTGGGGTCAACTCATGGCGCACCTGTGTGCTTGAGAAACACTGAATTAAAACATTAAAATGAGAAAAAAAAATTCAATTGTACCGAAATTTGAATTTGTTCTGTAAAAATTTAGAATCATGAGTTTTAAGATATTCAACTTTCAATATATCTCATGTGTTACAATTATCTTCAGATTTCTTTCGATTAAAACCAACTCATCAGGACTAATTATTTACAGGCAGATTAATGTATTCCATTATTAATGTTAATAACAATGAACAAAACTTCATTATAGGCACTGAAAATATTCAACAATGCGCTATTTACAACCACAAAAATAAAATTTTAGTTTCATTTTTCGGTTTTTATTAAAGTATATACACCTAACTTAATTTTATTGGATTATATAAAAAATATTTTAGTGCCATAAGGTTATATGTTTAAATCGTAATAAATATCGCATTCGAAAATGCATTGTAATAATCAAAACAAATAAAATTTACATTGTTTAATTGACAAAAATGTAGGTAGAAATTGTAGGTATAATCATTTTACATATATGCAAGATAAACTATCTGGCTGTAAATATATTTTTCCAATAATACACGCCAATAACAAAAACATGATTTTGAGAAAAGCGTATGCAAAGTTAAAAATCAGGTAAAGTCGGCATTGAAGTGTAGACTTTCAATATGAATTTGATCCGGTTCTAATTTAAAAATTTTCATGCGGTTTGTTTTGTTAGATTCGGAATTGTACATATATTTTTTTAAATATGAAAACAAAAAAATATTTTTATAAGGCTTAAAACTGATGACTTTCCTTAAGCTGCAGACAAGAATAGTTTCTAAATATTTGTGCAAGGATGCTTCTTTTAAAGTAAAATTGCAATTTGTGAGACAATGTTAAGTTAGAAGATATTTTCAGGAGAAGGTCGTTTTCATGGATGCGAAACCTTGGCTTCTTTTTCGTTCATTCCATTTTAACCACTTGCCAGACATGCAATTACAATTCTGTGTGGACCCGAAAATTAAGCTTAAAGTCAACTCAAATAATAATAAAAAAAATTCGTTGACCCGAAATTTCACCCCAACCCTACAAAAAGAAAATTTTCGTCGATCCGAAACTCGACCCGAGCCCTAATTCCAAAATCACGGAAAATTGATCTACAATTTAATACAAGTATGAAAAAGTAATCTACGTACAATTATTTCTCTAATATCAATTTTATAGAAATTGATTTTTATTATTATTACTAGATAGTACCCGTCAAGATTTCACGGTAAACAACTTGAAAATTCCATTAGTAATATATTTTAATTTTTAATTAGTTGCATTCATCTTAATTAAGTATCGAAAACTTGATAATTTTTTATACTGTGTAAGCGATTACTATACATATAAAGCGATAGATAGTGAAAGAATTTTAAGTTTGTAATGTATAACGTATTATGCTTGCTTTTTAGCAGGAATTTAACTAAAAATATTAAATGAATGAGCAATCATTGAGGGCATTTATTTTTATTTACTATACTCAATTTTTTTTTTGTTTTCTTTAAATATCAATATTTAGTATTTTCTATTTTTTTTTTTTTTAATTATGCGACCTTTAAAATTTTTCATTACTTTTATTTTTACCAGCCTGATTCTAAAACATTATTTATATGTTAAACCATGTATACCACGGTGATTTCTTTCTTATATGAATATTTTTCCTTCTTTCTTTTTTCTTTTCTTTTCTTTTTCATGGAGAATAATCACATACTTTTCTTAGTATATAAACATATCTTCTGGATAATGGCAGCCAAAATATAGATAAAAGTTTAGGTCAATTTATTTAATCGATAACACATGCAAAATCTTTTAATTTAAATATTTTTAATATAAAATTAGTAATTAAAAAATATAGTCGAGTGTTGTTAAATTTTACTTACCACAGTCGCAATATAAAAAAATAACAATACTGAGTATTTTCTGCATATTTTTAAATTCGACCTTTATTCATTTTTACTATTATTATTTATTTATTTATTTATACTTTTTTATAATTAAAATTTGTTGTTTGCACCTAACGATTTATAATACATATTTTCAATTACTGGAATTTTATTTTACATTTTCATACATTATTTAATTATTAAATCATGGATATCAAGGTCCTTTAGATTTCCTATATGAATATCTCTCTCTCTCTCTCTCTCTCTCTCTCTCTCTTTTTATAAAAAATAATAACATACTTTTTTAGTATATATCTTAGTATACATATGACATCTTCATCATGGTCATATAAAATATATCAAAAATTGTAGATCAGTTCAATTTAGTATTTAATCGATAATTACATGAACAATCTTAATTTAAATATAAATTCATAATTTAAAAAATATATATTGTTGGGTGTTAAAATTTACTTAATTTAGCATTCGAATAAAAAAAAATTACAAATTATATAACTTCTCCTGAAGTAAAATAAGACATTATTGAAATGAATTATCTTATCGCCAATAAAGTAACATAAATCAGTCTGCCCGGAGCGAGTATCGAACCCATGCTGTCAACAAAGAACGACGCCTTAGACGGCTCAGCCATCTGACCGTCACGTTAGTTTACTCTAAAACTGGACGCATGCGTATTTATGTCTTTTTTTTTTTTTTTCACCGAAAAATTTATTTTAAGAATTACACGGAGGAAGAACCTCCGGGGTTTTAATATACTATAGGATGTTTTATATTGCCATTGAGAAAAATTATTACATCCATGGTCTACATTTTAATGAATCTCAAAGGAATGAATCGCATATTGTTTACCATCACTATTGCTGGGTGATACGATTTTCAACGCAAGATATATCGAAAAACGTGCATCTTTTGATGCAGGTCATCACTCAAGTTGTTTGTTTTTTACAATCTTTCTAAAAAGGTTAATCTTATGCAGCTTTATAGAAAAAAATAAATCTCTGAAAATTAAAATAAAAAGGCTGATTTTAACGAAAGATAATCGGGATCCGGATGAGTTCCCTCCGGAAGTGTTACACACTTAACGCTATTATATATATAATACTATACTATACTATAATTACTATAATTATTATAGCAAAATAAACATCCAAAAACTCATCCATATTCAAATATATAAATTTCATTTGAAACAATAGTTTAAGACTTCCTTTTGAAAAATCGGGATAACCCGCACACGAACCGTAAGTATCAAAACATAGCCCGACCCGCAACGAAAACTATTAGCTCAGACCCGAACCACGGGTAAAATCGGGTTCCTGGGTCCGATGCAGGACTGTACATACGACCAAGTTCTTTTTTTTTTTTTTTACCCAATGCATTTAAACACATCACCTGAACTACACAAAATATTGTTCTACAAATTAGACTTCCAATTTCGAAGTTCAGAAATAATCATAAAATTGACTTTAATCACTAAAATAACCCAGAAATAAGCCTGTTAAAGGAGAGTCATCAGTTATAAGCAGTCAGAAAATTAATATTTTGTTTTTCATATTTAAAAAAAATATGTATACCATTCTGGTATGAACAAAACAAATCACATGGTAATATTAAAATTACAACTTTGTCAATTTCAAATTGATAATATGTACTTTAGCACAGAGTACAGCAAATGAACTTTAACTTTGCATGCTTTTTTCTTAAAACTGTATTTTTTTTCTGCGTGTCTAATTAAAAACTTATTCATCTTATAAAACTTATTAATCTTCAAACGTATTCAATTAAAAGCCCTTTTAATTAATTTACGCTGATAATGCGTGATACAGTGCGCGCACTGTAAAGAGAAAAAAAAACAAGAAAGAAAAATCATGCACCAAGCATAGATTATGAAACACTTTCCAACACTAACATGATACTTTAACAAACCATCGCAATTTAATAAGGTATCTAAGTAAACATTTTAGAAAACACAACCCATTTGAAAACCAGATTTCAGCAATTACGGGTTATATCCACACTGTAAAAAAAAATTCGGAAAAGTTTCCGGTAGGAATAGGATTTCCAGTTGCCCGTATAGTACAGGAAACTTTTCCGAAACAACACGGAAAAAAAAACGGAAAAAAACGAAAGTTTTTTCTTTCCGTCAGGAAACTTTTCCCGTTTGATTCAGAAACTAATCTTTAGACACAGAATAAATTCCTGGGTCTTACGGAAATCTTTCCATTCACATAAAGAAACGTTTTGGAAGAATGGAAGAATAGATAGAAAGTATTCCGTTTAAAAAAGGAAAACTTTCCATTCACATAAAGAAACGTTTTGGAAGAATGGAAGAATAGATAGAAAGTATTCCGTTTTAAAAAGGAAAACTTTCCATTCACATAAAGAAACGTTTTGGAAGAATGGGAGAATAGATAGAAAGTATTCCGTTTTAAAAAGGAAACTTTTCCGAATCAGTCAGTAAACTAATCTTGAAAAAATTAAAAATTCCTGTGTAGAATAGAAACTTTTTCTTTGCTTTACGGAATTTTTTTTCATTATGATCGGAAAATTTTCTGTATTGTAAAGAAACTTTTGTTTTGAAGAGTAGGAACATTAACGGATGAAAATATTGCTTTTGGACACTGTTTTGATTTCCTTTTATCTCAATTAAATATTATTAAGAACTTTTTTGAATACATACACACATTTTAAGTATTTGTTATCATAAAATGCATTACATGTAATGCATTTTATGATAACAAAATGCATTTTATGATACGAAATGTGTGTATGTATTCAAAAAAGTTCTTAGTAATATTTAATTGAGATAAAAGGAAATCAAAACAGTGTCCAAAAGCAATATTTTCATCTGTTATTGGTCCTACTCTTTATAACAAAAGTTTCTTTACAATACAGAATCAGCTTGAAATGTTATTTATTTGTTACAAGTATACTGATGCGCTCATGGGTATAATATAACTAAATATTCAGATGATGCTAAACCAGTGTTGAATTCAGAGCCTTTTCTGCGGCTCCGGCGGGGAGGGGGGAGGAATTATATATTTCCTTTTTGGAAATTGCACTTTTTAACCATTAAAAGCATAATATCTCAAATCTTCTGGGGGGGGGGGGATTTCAATGTTCCAGGGGGGTCCCAGCGGGCCACCCCCTGAATTCAATACTGTGACAAACAACTGTTCAATATTACTAAAAAAAAGGGACAAGCCTGTATCCTCAAAAAGCTCAAATTTATTCCACTGGGTGTAGCACAAGTATGAAACATGTTCTATGCATATGAGTTGTTGCTGGAAAGAATTTCTATAGCTATATTTCTAAAACAAAGGACATACAAAACCTATCTTTTTAAATCATAATATTGCCCCACCCCTCCTTAAAAAACAGAAATAGCCATATTTGACTGAAAATTATCTTCTTCCAATAATAGGTTTTAAAAAAATAAGCTTAGGGGGTCGTCATCATTCTTAAATTGTACCAAACTCCAACTTTTCAATACATACACCTAATTTTGACGTTATACATTTTTTTTTCTGTAAATTTCTCCCAAGGATACGAAACAAGAAATCACTTGGTCAAGTGGTTTAAGAAATATGAAGGTTTAAAATTTGGAAGTCTTAATGTGAAATTAATTTGCAATTGATGAAAAACAAATTGCAATGCGGGTAGCTTTTTAAGCGTAATTCAAAAACTAATTGACATAATAATTTTGGATTCGCTTATTTGAAGATTTTCAAAATTTATTTGTTAAAATTGTATAGATGATGTTTAGTTCTCTCTTATATATAAAAAAAAAAATGTATTTTTAAATTCATTTCAAAAAAGAAAAAAAATAACCTATGAATTTTTAATAGAGGTGGATTTCTGGAGGCTTCAAATATGCAAATCCAAAATCACAGATAGTTGGTAAGTAGTTTTTGAGTTAGAATTATATGAGACTTATTTCTCAATTTATCAATGTATTTATCAATGCTGTAACTATTTGAGTTTTCACGATAGTTCACTGGTCTTTTTATATGAGTTGCCCTATAGTATTGCTATCAAATCATAACAAAAATGTTTGCTGTAGTTTGCGCATGCGCAGTTAAAATTAATTTCATAAAAATACCTATATCTCATCAAATATTCAATATATTAATATTTTAATCACAGTATACTATTTCTACGATTCTTTGTCAAGTTTTTGGAAAGTGGTGTTAAATTTGGCTGAAAACTCTGCATGTTATAAAAAAAACTTTTGAATTTTTCACAGAAACGTTAATATATTCACGAATATACATGCTATACTTACAAAAAATGCACACAAATGTTGAACAGAACCTACATAGTCATTTACTACAGTGACAGACCATTTTTAGCATTTTTCGTTACTTGGGTGATCGAAAATATTATTTTATTATTAAAGTTATTATCCCCCCTCCCATAGTTGTCCTCGCGATAAAATATTCACTGAAAAACATCAAGTCAAACATGTTCTTTACATCCTCAAAGCTTAAGGGCATTCCGGGCATTTACTCACGAGTTTCAGTAAGATAATTGACGAAACGTCTGAAATCGGTCACTGCCCCTTAATTTCTGGACACCAGTGTAATATTAATAAAGTAAATCTAAAAACTTTTGAAGCCATGTAACTTATAAGAATATATATACAGAATTCAGCTAGTCCTAATAAATAGCTTGATGATAAACAAATTTTAGAAGCCATGCAATTTGAAAATGTACAAGACTTTGAACTTGAAGCTCAACTGAAAATTATATAACAAAAAGTCTTGCTAAATGAAAATCCTTTTTAAAAACAGGGTTCGTGATTTTACTTATTTATTTAATCAAAAAATCATATATGTTTTTAATTATTTAAATCAGCTATTTTTTTAAAATTCAAAATACAATTTTAAAATTATACATTTTACAGTAAAATAAACTTTACTAAATAATTAAAATTAACAATTAGAAGTGTCCATTTAAATATATTTGAAATTAAAAAAATATATAGAAACTCATTCACTTGGTTAAATTAAAATATTTTAATCATATAAATAGTTAAAAATATACAGTTTAAAAAAATGGAGCTACAGAAAAAGATTTAATTTAGAAATGTGAATTCTCTTTTACTTTTGAAAACATGAAATAAATAAAACAAATTGTCTTGTGTCATCTTTTATTTACAAAAACTGCAATTTAACAGATATCCTATTCTGTATAAAATACATATACCACCTTGAATTACCCCTTTGATAAAATAAAAAGCATATGCACTCTGCATTACTAAAAGCTAAAGCTTTTTGTTCTGACCAAATTTCTTTATTCATTTAATGAATTTAGAGCATATTAAACACACTTAAGATGGTTATGATTATATTTTATAAATTTCAATGGATATGAAAAAAATATTCTTTGTTATTAAAATGTTTGAAAAGAAACACCAATTTTCCAGTTTTATGAGTTCCTAGGCGATTACAGAGTTTACAGTGAATTAAAGTTTGATTTATTTGAATTTAAAATAAAAATAATTAAATCAGGCCTTTTTTTAAGATTTTAAAACTTTAGTTGTTTATGAGTTTACATTTGCAAGTAATTGAAATTGTATGAAAAAAAATATATATAACATTTCAAAGTATATTACTTACCATGCAATCTTTATTTTCCGAATCTTTCCATAAATAAATTACGTTGGAATATTGAACCATTTGTTATTTACATGTGCACAATGAAGTCATGAGATATCTACATAAATATCAATAAATATACTGTTGACTGACCTATAGTCATTTTACTATATTTATGAAGTCTAGTTGCCTATAAAAATTTATGTATATTTAAAGTCAAAATTTTATCATCATTAATGACAAAGAAAGAAATGTTTGTGAGTCTTTTATTCTTCAATGGCAGATCACTTAATAGAAGAATATTAAAAATTACAAATAATTCAGGAAAAATCTATAAAAAATAAGTGTATATTTAATAAAAAATCTGACTTCGCAAATGTGGTATGTGCTGTTTTTTTTTAACTTAAACTTAGTAAAATAAATCAATCGCATTTAATCTGCACAAACATTAAATTGCACATACTAACAAAATACTATTTAAAAAAATATATATAAGTTACTCGATTTTTTTTTCTGGCTAACTACAAAAGACAGAAAAAATAAAACAAACATTTATACTGAAAAATAACATTTATTTGCAACAAAACTATAAATCAAAATGTTATAATGAATAAAAATTACAGCAATACTGATATTACTTCCATTGACAGTTCTTGCCTTCGAATAGCTGCACTTAGTAAAAAAGTAGGCCTAGATTCTTTAATTTCTTCCAGGCCTTAATTGATTACACAATATGATGCTACCAAAACAAAATTGTCCTAGGAAATTTCTCCGAAAAAACTGTCAAACCATCAATATTATTCGAGAACAGCATGATTTCCTTTCTTACATCATCATTCGCTATTAAGCAAGGATGATATGCTCTAGCTGGAATGCGACACTGATCACTGCAGTATTATCCTGCAATAATAACAATAATAATATTAATATATTTTTATTTTACTAATTTCTAGTGATCATGTATATTTAATGGGACAAAAACAGCACAACAGCAATGAATGATTAAGAGGACTCTTCGTCTTCAGCGATAAGTATTTTTAAGAGCATAAAATTTGAAAATTTTCCTTTCAGTATAAATTTCAAATTTCATAAGTTTTTAAAATACTTAAAAATTAAGGAAAATTATTAAAATGTACAATTTAAAAATGTTAATTTAAAGATGCACATTGGACATCTCCTTCCTGCTGGTGAAAGCTATATTTTGATAATTGTATAAGGGAATTTACTACCTCTTTAAAATTTACATAGGTTACCATGGGATTTCACGATCAGCATTAAATGAAAAAAAAAGCGTGCCACAGTAATATAATAGAACTAGTGGGTAAGTGTGATCGAACATCGCTCAAAGGGTTTCGTTTAATATTCCTTTCAAAACACTTTGTCCTTTCTTTAATATATCCAAATAAATTTCATTTAGCATCAACAACAAAAAAAACTCAAGTTTTTTATAAAGTAAAAATTTACCGGTTCTGCATGAAAACCCATTTCTTTAAATTAGGGGGTGGAGAATAGCCCCGTTCCCTCTCTTTATACTTCACCAATTAAACTTCAAAACTGATCAGGGAAGCATCTTATCAAACTGAACCTATATACAAAATTTGAAGCAAATCGGATAATTCTGTATGAAAAACCCATTTATCTAAATTAAGGAGGGGAGATTAGCCTCCCGATCCCCCCTTTATACTTTACCATTGAACCCCCAAAACTAATCAAGGAAGCGCCTTATAACAATGAACCTATATACAAAATGTGAAGCAAATTGGATAATTCTGCATGAAAAACATATTTATCTAAATTAAGGGAGGGATTGAACCTTGTTCCCCCTTTCTATACTTAACCAATGAACCCCCAAAACTAAACAGAGAAGCAACTTGTCACATTGAACCTATTTACAAAATTTGAAGCAAATCGGATAATTCTGCATGAAATACCCATTTATCTAATTTAAGGAGGGGGATTTGCCTCCCTTCCCTACCCTTTATACTTAACAAATGAACCCCCAAAACTGATCAGGGAAGCGCCTTATCAGAATGAACCTATACACAAAATTTGACACAAATCGGATAATTCTGCATTAAAAACCCATTTATCTAAATTAAGGGGGGGATTGGACACAGTTCCCCCTTTATGCTTAATCAATGAACCCCCAAAACTGATAAGGAGAAGCGTCGTATCACAATTAACAAATATAAAAAAATTGAAGCAAATCGGAGAATTCTGAATAAAAAAAAACATTTATTTAAATTAAGAGGGGGGATTGGCCCCCTGGTTTCCCCTTTATACTTAACCAATGAACCCCAAAACTAATCAGGGAAGCGACTTATCACAATGAGCCTATGTACAAAATATGAAGCAAATTGGATAATTCTGCATTAAAAACCCGTTTATCTAAATTAAGGGGGCGATTGGACACCGTTCTGTTATTTATACTTAATCAAGGACCCCCAAAACTGATATAAGGAAGCGTCTTATCAGAATTAACCTATATACAAAATTTGAAGCAAATCGGATAATTCTGCATAAAAACCCATTTATCTAAATTAAGGGGGGGGAATTAGCCACCGTTCCCCTCTTTACACTTAGCAAATGAACCCCCAAAACTAATGAGGGAAGCGCCTTATCAAAATGAAGCTTTATACAAAACTTAAAGCAAATTGGGTAATTTTGCATTAAAAACCCATTTATCTAAATTAAGGGTGATTAGCCCCTGTTCTCCCTTTATACTTAACCAATGAACCCCCAAAACTGATCAGGGAAGCGCCTTATCAGAATGAACCTATATACAAAATTTGAAACAAATCGGATAATTCTGCATTAAAAAAACCCATTTATCTAAATTAAAGGGGTGATTGGACACCGTTTCCTCCTTTATACTTAATCAATCAACCTCCGAAATTGATATGGGGAAACGTCTTATCACAATTAACCTATATACAAAATTTGAAACAAATCAGATAATTGTGCATAAAAACACATTTATCTAAATTAAGGGGGGGGGGGGATTAGCCACCGTTCTCCTGTTTATACTTAACTAATGAACCCCAAAACTGATCAGGGAAGCGCCTTATCAGAATGAACATATATACAAAATTTGAAACAAATCGGATAATTCTGCATGAAAAACCCATTAGCCCCCAGTTCCCCCTGTATCTTTAACCAAAGAACCCCCAAAACTAATCAGGGAAGCGACTTATTAGAAAGAACCTATATACAAAATTTTTAGCAAATACAATAATTCTGCATAAAAACCCCATTTATCTAAATTATGGGGGGGGGGATTAGCCCCCGTTCCCCTCTTTATGCTGAACGAAATAACTCCCAAAATTAATGAGGGACGCACCTTATCACAATGAAGCTATATACAAAATTTGAAGAAAATTGTGTAATTCTGCATGAAAAACCCATTTACCTAAATTAGAGGGGATTAGTCCCTGTTCCCTCCTTTATGCTTAACCAATGAACCCCTAAAACTGAGCAGGGTACCGCCTTATCAGAATGAACCTATATGCAAAATTTGAAACAAATCAGATATTTCCGCATGGAAAACCCATTTATCTAAATTAAGGGGATATCAGCTCCCCGTTCCCCCCTTTGTACTTACCAATGAACCCCCAAAACTAATCAGGGAAGCGGCTTTTAACAATGAACCTATATATAAAATTTGAAGCAAATTGGATAATTCTGCATTAAAAACCTATTTATCTAAATTAAGGGGGGATTGGACACCGTTCCCCCCTTTATACTTAATCAATGAACAACCAAAATTGATAAGGGGAAGCGCCTTATCACAATTAACCTATATACAAAATTTGAAGCAAATCGGATAATTCTGCATAAAAAACCAATTATTTAAATTAAGGAGGAGGGTATTAACCACCGTTTCCCTCTTTAAACTTAACTAATGAACCTCCAAAACTAATGAAGGAAGCGCCTTTTCACAATGAAGCTTTATGCAAAATTTGAAGCAAATTGGGTAATTTTGCATGAAAAACCCGTTTATCTAAATTAGGGGGAATTAGCCCCCCGTTCCCCTTTATACTTAACCAATAAACCCTCAAAACTGATCAGGGAAGCGCCTTATCAGAATGAACCTATATACAAAATTTCAAACAAATCGGATAATTCTGCATAAAAAAAAACCGTTTATCTAAATTAAGGGGGCTATCAGCCCCCGTTCCCTTCTCCTTTATATTTAACCAATGAACCTCCATAACTAATCAAGGAACCGCCTTATCAGAATCAACCTATATACAAAATTTCAAAAATTTAAATCGGATAACTCTGTATGAAAAACCTATTTATCTAAATTAAGGGGGTGGCGAATTAGCCCCCCTTTCTGGCTTTGACAGACTGGGAGCTAAAAAAGGTTTCTATTACAATGATATTTCGGGTTCTGTAGACTCCAAAAGTAGCAGAATTTTCAATTTTTACCTTACCTCGGGTTCTGCAAAACTCAAAAAGCTGAGTGAAAAGACTGTATACTAAATGGAAAATATCAACGAGAGTTTTTAATTAAAAACAGTTTTCATCTATGCGGTATATAGTCCCAAAATAAAAATAATAATTCAGTTTATAAATTTAAAATCACATATAATTAATTTAATTTCACTTTGAATTGTCCAAAAAACAAGCTAGAGACTGAGTCAAGTCGGCCAGTTTTTTAGCGACACCGAATCTCCTCCCCCCCCCCCCCCCCAAAAAAAAAAAAAAAAAAAAAAAAAACGTGCCTGACTTATACTCATACTCCACAGCCCTGGAAGAAATGATTGGATGAGGACGTATCACAAAAATTCTAAGCTTTGAGATTACTTAAGAGTAGTGCTTGGAAGGGCACGCAAAAATGCTGTGCCTAGGACTCTGAAGTTTAAAGTTGGGTTCTAGTGACATTTATGATTTATATGTTGACATCATGACTCTTTTGAACATTTTTTTTCTTGAAATTTGAACAGTATTAACACGTGCATTTAAATACATGACAAGATTTAGTTAAATGAAAGCAGAAATATGAAATAAAATCAAGTAAGAATTTTTTTTTTGCTAAAACACCACATTTTTTTTTTTTTAATGAATGAATGAAGAATTGAAGCTTTATATTTTTGAAGTAAAAAAAATTCAAGCCTTTTGAGGGTTTATTCTCCCTGAAGCCCATTCAATATAATTTTTCAAGACATGAGCACGAAATAAAAATCAGAACCAAAAATTGTCTTCCTTTCCACATGTGACATGATGTTCAGCAGTGGAGATCTCCCCCATCCATCTCTACTGACAAAAATTCCCTGTTTGCTTTTTTTCTTTTTCTGTTTATTTTAAATTATTAGAAAAGATTAAATGTCATTTTTTATTTTCAAAATAATGTAAGAAAAATAACATTTAGCCAATTAAACTTGAATATCCAGGGCGAGGCAGTTGATCTCTGCTGCCCAAGATGTAAGCTTCTGCATGCAAGCTTTTACAGCATGAATATAGATAATATCAACCTCAAGATATTCAGCATATTCAACTTTACGTTTGTTACAACTAAAATTTTGTCTGATATGCAAAGAATACTGAAATTTATTTTACCATATACCAATACAAATTTCATTATATCGTCCTAACATAAAGTTCTCAATTTATTAATTAACATTATAGAATTTAAAGGATTCCCCTTTTCAATTGAATTTTAATACACTACAAATAATTAGGAATGTAAAGAATATTCGACCACTATTCGGTATTCGGCTTAATGGGCCCTTTTGCCGAATATTGAACAGATATTCTGCCGAATACCTGTAGCCGAATATATTTAGATATATTGTCGAATACTTGCTTATTTGGCCGAATATTCTAAGATATTTGGTTAAATAAGTTCCAGAAAAAAAAATGTGATTTTAAATATTTTTAACAAACAATATTAAAGAATGATATCTAAATACATTAATTATTATAAGAAAAATAAATCCTAATACTTACTCAATTTTAAAGCTTCATGACAACTTATAAATAACTGTATATAATGAAATTAAAAAATATTTTTCGTGCTGCATATTTAGGCATCATATGAATTTAAGTAAGTATTGCAACATTAATTTTTTTTACATTAAAATGCAAAATATATACTGCATTTAAAGTTTAAATCTCTCTCTCTCTCTCTCTCTCTCATCAGTGAATTAAAAAAAATTCACTTTATATCTATTTTTTTAATCTGATTTATAATGATGATAAGTTTCTTAAACAATAAAATTCATAAATATTAAAAACAAATATTTTACTGTCTTGTAAAAATGCTTAATCTTTCACAAATTAAATCATTTTTCTAGCTTTTAGTTTTACTTTTAAATAATAAATATATGACTATATAATTACTTTACTAATTAAAAATTAAACATTAGATGTTGATTAAACGAACTAATGAGTTTGATACATTGAAAAGAAAAAAACTATTACCTATACTGAAAAAACATTTAATGAGTTACTTCAAAATAACATACAGGGGTAACAAAATTATTTATCACTGTAAAGCCTGAAATTGTGATGCAAAAATAACTTTTCAGCATTTTCAGGAAGAAGTCTGTTTCGTTTGGTTTCATATATATTACCAGCTTCAGAAAACAAACGTTCACTATATACCGTGCTTACATACATTCAGCTGTCATGATTTTTGAACACTCAAACAAAAAATTTATTTCAATTAGTTCTTAATTTAATTTTTGATTTTAAAATTGGAAAAAAAAAATAAATAAACAAATAAAATAATTTTTTTTAAAGTCAGTATTCGGCCGCCGAACATTCGGTATTCGGCTAAAACTTGACCGAATATTCGGTATTCGGCTATTCGGCCAAATCACTATTCGTTACATCCCTACAAATAATAAAATGTAAAATTGATTCTATAATAATGCAGTACCTGAAAAAAGACAATATGATTCTGATATAGCATCGAACATAGAAAAATATCATCAATTTATTTTAAGATCATAGGTATGTTATTGATGTCTTCAGTGTTGAATTCAGACATTTTTCTCCGGGAGGGATTTCTGTGGTTCCGGGGGGGGGGATATTATAGAGTTCCGGGGGGGATTGCACTTTTTGATTATTAAAAGCATAAAATGTGAAATCTTCCGGTGGGACATTTCAATGCTCCGGGGGGGGGACTGTCCCCCCACCCCCTGAATTCAACACTGGATGTCTTACAGAATTAAAGAAATAAACAAGGAATTTAATTTAGAATAAGTTAAAAACTATTTAAAAAAACAGCCTACAAAAACTAAGTTTCATTAAGATAATATCTAAGTTAGAAATTTCTGGCACATCAAAATATTTTTTACTTCGGGGATATTTTTCTCATAAAAAATAAACTGAGCGAGAAATAAGATAACATGCATTTTATTTCAGGCTACGCAGCTCCTTAAACATGTTATTCGATTTGATAATCATGCACTATAAATATATGTACATATCAAATCCAAAATATTAAAAATCACATAAATTTTAGTACTTACCATTGCGAAGTTGTTGTTGTTGTTGTTGGTTTGGCCCATGGGCCCGGTGAGCAGCTTTTTATTCCTATACAGCTGTCTTACTCCGTAAAAACCAGACTCCTACCAGAGGTAAAACTATTGCGAAGTTAGAAGTACGTAGAGCAGTTGTCCAATATTTAAAAACATGGCGCCCATCTTCATCCAAAAACTCGATTCTGTTCTGTTATCATACACGTGACGCAACGCCTTTCATACGTCAGCAGAGAACGAGACTGCGCAGTAAGTCCGGAGAAAGCTGTTTTCCATCCGTTCGGAAACTAATCCGATATAAATAGATTATTTTTATGACTGTAGAAAACCTTTCTGTTGTGATTCGGAATAATTATTTTATCGGTTGTTTTCCGTATCGTAAAGGAAATTTATCTTTTACGAAACGGAAAAGGGTTGGAAATTTTTTACAGTGCAGAAAAAGTGCTCCAATTATTTTTGCAGCCCTGTATATAATTTATAGATTTGTACATTCTGTATATAGTATGCTACAATTTAATTTTAGTTTTCTTATTAGAAAACACGTAACACAGTTTAAAATTCACTTTCAACAGTTTCTATTAATAGACAGAAACATGTTTGCATTCATTTGTACAGCCCTGTATATTACGTTAAGATTTTTATGTGCGCCGCATACTAAGCTAAAGTTTAATTCCGGCAAAAACACGCTGTAAATTACTGAAATCACACTTCCAGAAATTAGCATAGATAAGCGGCCATGTATCCGGGTCAATGCGCCATTTATTTTCAACAAAAATCTCTTAGTATACTAAATATATTTCACGTCCAAAGTGCATAACTCGATTAAAAACCCTTTTAATTAATTTACGCTGATAATGCTTACGAATTTTTTTGCGTAGCCATGCATATATGATCTGTAGCATTTTTACATACTTCATAGCATGGAAAAATTTAGTTAAACGCATACGTAACTGAAAGCGCACTTACAGTTATCGGTTATAGACAATACTTCGAATACAGTACTGTGTCCGAAATATTTTGTGTGTCCCTGTAAATGAGTTATAAATGCTATGCACATCATATTATAAAAAAAGTATCGTGTAGTAAACCTCAGTAATGTACATCAATTTCATTATATTTGAAATAGTCTCACATAATTAAAATACGCTGCAAACAGTTTTTCACCGTAGACTATTATGTAAGAGAATACTTTTGTGTGGCACTGTAAATAAAATAAACAAAAATACACTCCATATTCTACAGAAAGAATGCCTTTGTGCACCTCAGAAATTGATATCAATTTCATTATATTTGTAATAGTGTAACATGATTTAAAAAAAAAACGCGCCGCAAACGATTTTCCCCCGACCATAATATAACGGAATTCTTTTCAGTTTCCCTGTAAACTAATTAGACCATATTCGATAGTAAGCATCTTGTAGTGTACTTCAGGGTTGTATATCAATTTCAATATATTTGAAATAGTGTATCAACCTTAAAATAAAATAACTGTCCCCCATAGACCATAATGTAACGGCATTCTTTTGAGTGCCCTTGTAAAAAAGGTAGAAGTGCTACATACCGAACATGTCATTGCAAACTTAAATAACATATATCAAATGCGTAGCAATCTGAGTAAATTTACGCGAGTTAGAGAACGGACAGACATGGCCAGACAAATCGCATTCATGAACATTTTTCAACTATGTTGGAAAGTATTAAAAACGTTTGTTGAATTTCTTCTGCACAGAATTATTATACCCACCTAATTATTATACTTAATAAATTTATTATACTTATAATCTCTACCTATACTTTTTTAATGTTATTTTAAATGTTATTTTAATGTTATTTTAAACGATGAAAATTTTATTTATTGTGATTAGAATGTGTTTCTAACGTAATCACGTTAAACACATCACGTAATCACATTCCAATCGTGACAAATAAAATTTGAGTCGTTTAATCGATTGATAGAGATTGTAGGAGTAATCATTTTATACATGCTGGGCAAAAGAAATACACGTTTTAATAGCAAGAAATAAAATTTGAGTCGTTTAATCGATTGATAGAGATTGTAGGAGTAATCATTTTATACATGCTGGGCAAAAGAAATACACGTTTTAATAGCAAGAAATAAAATTTGAGTCGTTTAATCGATTGATAGAGATTGTAGGAGTAATCATTTTATACATGCTGGGCAAAAGAAATACACGTTTTAATAGCAAGAAATAAAATTTGAGTCGTTTAATCGATTGATAGAGATTGTAGGAGTAATCATTTTATACATGCTGGGCAAAAGAAATACACGTTTTAATAGCAAGAAATAAAATTTGAGTCGTTTAATCGATTGATAGAGATTGTAGGAGTAATCATTTTATACATGCTGGGCAAAAGAAATACACGTTTTAATAGCAAGAAATAAAATTTGAGTCGTTTAATCGATTGATAGAGATTGTAGGAGTAATCATTTTATACATGCTGGGCAAAAGAAATACACGTTTTAATAGCAAGAAATAAAATTTGAGTCGTTTAATCGATTGATAGAGATTGTAGGAGTAATCATTTTATACATGCTGGGCAAAAGAAATACACGTTTTAATAGCAAGAAATAAAATTTGAGTCGTTTAATCGATTGATAGAGATTGTAGGAGTAATCATTTTATACATGCTGGGCAAAAGAAATACACGTTTTAATAGCAAGAAATAAAATTTGAGTCGTTTAATCGATTGATAGAGATTGTAGGAGTAATCATTTTATACATGCTGGGCAAAAGAAATACACGTTTTAATAGCAAGAAATAAAATTTGAGTCGTTTAATCGATTGATAGAGATTGTAGGAGTAATCATTTTATACATGCTGGGCAAAAGAAATACACGTTTTAATAGCAAGAAATAAAATTTGCGTCGTTTAATTAACAAAAAGGGGTTAGGGATTTCCATTTAAGGTATCAGTGCAAAAAACAATTAACTGTCAGCAAACGATTTTCTCTTCTGCAATATTTTCGTCTGCAAACGATATCCTTGACCGCAAGTAGAATAAAACACAGTTTTGGGGAAAACGCTTGCACAGTTGAAAATCAATTGGTGTCTGTGTTAAATTCTTTAACAAAAATATTTTCTGCATTCTTTTTTATAAGAATTGTTTCAATCTTAGTTAATAATAATCTAAAATCTAGCAACTTTTTTGAAAAGGTTTTGATAGTGCATTCGTTTTAAAATTCATTCAACTATGTATCTTGAATATTCTCTATTTTTGATTTAAACTATTCTAAGGAAATAACTTCCCACTTTATTAAGTAGCATAAATGTAACATCAACTCTATATTATAGCGATACACGCGATTCACTCATTTCTTTAACAAACATATTTTCTGCATATTTTTGTATAATAATTGTTTCAGTCTTAGTTAATAATAATCTAAAATCTAGCAATTTTTTTGAAAAGGTTTTGATAGTGCATTCGTTTTAAAATTCATTCAACTATGTATCTTGAATATTCTCTATTTTTGATTTAAACCATTCTAAGAAAATAACTTCCCACTTTATTAAGTAGCATAAATGTAACATCAACTCTATATTATAGCGATACATGCGATTCACTCATTTCTTTAAAAAAACATATTTTCTGCGTTTATTTTATTATAATTGTTTCAGTCTTAGTTAATAATAATCTAAAATCTAGCCACTTTTTTGAAAAGATTTTGATAGTGCATTCGTTTTAAAATTCATTCAACTATGTATCTTGAATATTCTCTATTTTTGATTTAAACCATTCTAAGGAAATAACTTTCCACTTTATTAAGTAGCATAAATGTAACATCAACTCTATATTATAGCGATACATGCGATTCACTCATTTCTTTAACAAACATTTTTTCTGCGTTCTTTTTTTAGCCGCCCACGGGGTGGCTTATTCTTTCAATCTCTATCATTTTTCATGTTTATGAAAAGTCCCAGCAATCCATCGTTGCCACAGGTTAATCTCCGAAAATGAAACATTTGAAGTTACTGAAAAAATTAATAATTCAAAAAGTATTTGTCACAAAATTGTTAGACAAACTGCGTTAGAAAGGAAAAAAATTGTATTTTTCTTGATATAAATTTCAAATCGAATGATTATGCCGTTTTTCAGATAATGAATTTCAAAAATTACCAAACTTTACAATGAAGTACCATAACGAAACCTTCACGCGTAAAAAGATAATGATAACGGTTGTTGCTTTCGGTTGAGAATGGACAAAACGATGTCCACATTTTACTGTTTTTACCGTTTTTAACGAAATTCTGTAACTTTAGAAGAATTTTTCTTTGAATAGGCAATAGAAATGCATAAAATCGTTACAAAAATGTTAAAATTACAAAAAAGGATAGATGCAAATTCTCAGATATGAAAAATAAAGAAGAAATTTGGTACTTTCGTGTTATAGCAGCCACCAAGCATGAAATATTTTTGTTTCTATTTTCATTAATATATTGTAAATTTGATGCTTTCGTGTTATAGCGGCTTCCAAGGTTGAACTGCCAAGCGGCCAAGATTTATCGCCAAATTATAAAGCATGTATGACATTATAATAATATATGATATATATATATATATAACATTTCTGTACGTAGTGGCCAAGTTATAGTCATAATGATGCATATATGATGTATATATATGACATGTGTATATGATGTATATACGACATATAAGACATAAATAATATGTGTATAATGACGTATATGGCACATATAGGGGTGTTTGGAATATATATATATATATATGCATATATAGGATGCCTATATAAGCTTTGCGATGATCTTGGCGAAATCATAACTGCAACCTTGGCATAATCATAGTTGTGGGAGCCGCTTGAACACGAAAGTACGGTAATTTTTTTTTTTTTTTTTTTTTGTTAGCCACACACAGGGCTAATTTTTTCAGTCTACAGTAAAATTCATGTTTATGAAAAGTCACAGCCACTTCCGCTTGTATTTCCTTTCTCAGTACCTAATTGCCTTACAGCGGGCGCAGACCCCATTTAAACAATAATATAAAGGATCCAACAAAGTTAAACCCGTGGTGGCGGACATTTCTAAGGAGGTCCCGTGGCCCTATCTCCAATAGGAATGAAGTTACCCCCGGGGGGGTAAGTTCTTGTAAGTTCCGGGGGGGGAAAGGTTCAGTAAGATCTTTTTGGTGCTCCTCCCTCATGTAAACCCCATGTAAACCCCTTCATGTAACATATCAATAATTGATAGATCTCGTCAAGCACTATGGTCTGGTTCTACTCTCCGCCTCTCACTCACTCCCCCCCCCCCTTAAGAAGCATATTTCTCTGTTTGAACTCTTTTTAAATTTTAGTTTTTCCCATCTTTCTCAGCCCTTTTAAGCCCCACAGAGGGCATAGGCTTCTTCTAAAGGATCCAACGAAGTTAAAATCGTCGAGGCGGACATTTTTAAGAGGGTCCCGAGGCCCTATGTCCCATAGGACCGGAGTTACCCCCCCCCCCTACCCACCACGGGGGAGACATTCAAGGTGTTCAAACCCCGTCATGTAACATATCAAAAGTTTGATCTCATCAGGCAGTTTTGTCTGGTTCTACTCTCCCCCTCATTTTCTCCCCTCTTGTCAGGAGCACTTTTCTTATTTATTTTTTTCAATTTCTCATTTATATTAGTTTTTTCCATTTTTCTCTGTTCCTATGGGCCGAACAGCTCCAAAATTTCACCAAAATTAGCTGTAAACCGCCTAAAAGTATTCTCCCCGCTCCCCTTCTTTTTGCGCCCTCGGTTTTCACGTATCTCTCAGGGGGGGGGGGGGCGTCAGAAGGGCGAAAATGGGGATCCCTTTTAAAGTCCCATCTCTCAATTGCAAGTGAGGATTCATTTAAAGGTCCCGTAGAGCACTTGTGTTTTGTATAGCTCCCCCTCCCTTCCCTCCACCGCTCTCCAAGATCCCGTCAATTAATGCTAACTCATCATTTGTTAAACAACTTCTCTTAGCTGTATCCATCATAAAAGCTGCTATCATAGAACTTTTCATTACCTTTTTTATGTTATCTATTAAGTGCTAAAATGTTTTGAACCATTAAAAATAGTTTAAAGGATGTCATTAAGCCAACACATTTGTAAACAACAGCTACCCAACTACCTCGCCACGTCTCAGCCCATTGAAGCCACATCTTTTTACTATTATATTTATTAAAAATACTTCTAGTCACCGAATCTTTTTAAAACTTAGTGTGTAAATCTTAGAGCGCTAACTAAATTCTAAAGTGGAAAAGCTGGCTTATGCTAACAAACACTTTTTTTTTTTTCTACCAGTTAGACTTGGCTGAAAAAATCTCAACGATAAAAGCCGTGGGTGGCCAATCTATATTCTGTCGTAAGGTAGAATTTTTCCCGCTTGTTATAATAATTGTTTCAGTCTTTGTTAATAATAATCTAAAATCTAGCCACTTTTTTGAAAAGGTTTTGATAGTGCATTCGTTTTAAAATTCATTCAACTATGTATCTTGAATATTCTCTATTTTTTATTTAAACCATTCTAAGGAAATAACTTCCCACTTTATTAAGTAGCATAAGTACAACATCAACTCTATGATAGCGATACATGCGATTCACTCATTTCCAAACTAATCTCAAGCTTATCTAGATCAGTTTCAGAATCGTAATCACGCCTTTAACTGAATCGAGGATGCCTTTAGCCAAAAGCTATCTGTCTAGACCATCCAAACTGAACCTTTTTCACACACTTAAACCCATAATTAAACTTCCACGAATACTAAAATTAGAACGAGGAAAAAATATCAAAGGAATATATATCATTTACTAACAAAAACAGAATGCTTTCCCAGAGCCAGAGTAAATTATGATGGATTGCAATAAAAGTAATATTAAAATTCTGATTAACTTATCTGTTTATATTATGTATATTATACATTAGAGGTCTGCAAAAGAGCCGAAATTTTCAGATCCGGGCTCAGCCCAAAGAAAGCTTTATTGGCCCGGAGTGTAAAAACCAAAAGTTCGGCCCGGGCCCAGTCCGTTTATGATTTTGCAGTTCTCGTCCTGGACCGTCCGAAAATCAGTGAAAACAGGCCAGGCCCTGCCCGTGCAAAAAACAATGAAATCAACTCATTTTATACAAAAAAAATTAATTTTTTTTTAACATTACAATTAAGATTATTTTAATGAATACTGCATATATATTTGTGGGGAGTTTTTACAGTATATTTTAGATTACTGTATGTTCACAAGCCATAGAATACAGAATAGCAACATTAATGATGTCTTAGACTATCGCATTTAAATAGAGGTACTTAAAAAACTAATGTAGTTTAGAAGAAAAATTTGAAGAAAAAATAGGGTTAAAAACATCATAACTTTTGAAGTTTTACTGTTTTGAAGTTTTTATTTTACACCTTTCAGCTCATAAAAGAAGTGTAGAAACAGACAAATGAACTTCTAAATGATGCAACATTATCACGCTAAACCTCCTTTCAAAGTAAATCTTATAATATGTTTTTAAAATATCCATACTTCTTTTAATTGCTAAAAGTGTAAAATAAAAACTTTAAAACAGTAAAAAAGGTTTTAATAGACTGTTTGCATGTTTTCGGCTCCTAAACCTTTTTTTACTGTTTTGAAGTTTTTATTTTACACCTTTCAGCTCATAAAAGAAGTGTAGAAACAGACAAATGAACTTCTAAATGATGCAACATTATCACGCTAAACCTCCTTTCAAAGTAAATCTTATAATATGTTTTTAAAATATCCATACTTCTTTTAATTGCTAAAAGTGTAAAATAAAAACTTTAAAACAGTAAAAAAGGTTTTAATAGACTGTTTGCATGTTTTCGGCTCCTAAACCTTTTTTTACTGTTTTGAAGTTTTTATTTTACACCTTTCAGCTCATAAAAGAAGTGTAGAAACAGACAAATGAACTTCTAAATGATGCAACATTATCACGCTAAACCTCCTTTCAAAGTAAATCTTATAATATGTTTTTAAAATATCCATACTTCTTTTAATTGCTAAAAGTGTAAAATAAAAACTTTAAAACAGTAAAAAAGGTTTTAATAGACTGTTTACATGTTTTCGGCTCCTAAACCTTTTTTTAATGTTTTCAAGTTTTTATTTTTCACCTTTTTGCCATTAAAAGAAGTACATTCTTACTAGGTGTTTTAATATATATATATATATATATATCCATTCTTCTATTAATCTTTAAAATCTTGATATAAACCTTAACTTCAAATTTTTGCGCAACACCTGAGGTCTTCTCACCGGTTGAGAAGCATTGGTCTATCACTGTAAAAAAATCTGTTGATTTTACAGAAAAAAAATACTGTCAGCCAAGACGCCAGAAAAAACTAATTATTTTACCTGTATTTATTACGAACTTACACTGCTAAAATGTAATAAATACAGATTATCTCTGTAAAATAAACAGTAGGCGTCCTGGCTGACAGTTATTTTCGATAAAATCAACAGATTTTTTGGCAGTGTAGACTAATGAATCGGAGATTTCCATAACATTATTGAGCGGTCAATCAACTATTCTTGTTCTTTGCACTTATTTGTGTCTCAGTGATTTTTATTGAAATTGCATTTTCATTTGACATGCGAAATGTACTATCAAATTGATGATTATACAAGGTCACATGTTGTTTTTCAAATTCCATTTTTCTGTCCTTTGATAAGTTCCATTTTTCATTCAAATATGTATTAAGTTATAATTATTTTATTTATCTAGCATGTTATATCATTTTATATATTCATTTTTTTCTGCCTGTTTTTCTTTAAACCTATTATGTATGTATTATTAGATGTCATCTCTAAATTGGAGTTTTGGTCATCTGTTGTTTGAATTGGTTAAATATTTATTAATTTAAAAGTATTCGATATACATTGATTACTTGCCCTCTTTAAATTGGTGATTTGGTCAGATTTTGAGAAGTTTGATGTATTTTGATTTCAAAGATATATATATATATATATATATATATATATATATATATATATATATATATATATATATATATATATATATATATAATCTATTAATCGTAGTTTTTTTATTCTAAGAATAGCTAGAATATTAATATATGCTATTGCAGTGGAACATTTTGAAATAATCGCTCATATCTTTGTTCTTTCATGTTAACATGGAGGTGACAAAACTACCGTGCCGTACAAATTTCTGAATTCGTTAATATTAGGAAATAAATAGAAAGCGAAAAAAGTCTTCGAAACAAAAACAAAAAAGGTGCACTGCTGAGGAGCGTATCTAATAAAAATTAATTTAAAGAACAAAGGTAAATACGGTAAACATGCCAAATAAAATTTTAAATTAATTATTTATACTTCTATTTTTTTTTTAATTACCTAACTCGTCTTGTGTGCAAAGAATAACTGATTAACTCTTGTGTGAGTCGTCTTCTCTCGTTGGTATTATGCGTCTCTTTTCGGTAGATTTCGTAAGAAAGACTACCTATTACATTCTCCCCTATGTTGGAATTTCTGGAAAATTTGTGCATGACTCCCAGAACCCAAAACCACTGACAGTTCAAAACTTTATATCTATCTATATCACTTTTTTATGGACACGATAACTGCAATAATTCTGCACAAATCTCTGCCAAACGGATACATAAAATCAAGGGACATAAAATCTCGATCAAGTTCGTGAATGGGCAAAATCGAACCAAAGGGGGGAAATGGGGGCTTTTTGTGAAAACAGAAAAAAAACCCATAACTTCTTAATTAGGATACGTATCGAATCCGTTTAAAGTTATTATTACTTCTAGGAAAAGGGCCGAAAATTTATGCATGACAGATTTTTGATATCTTAAAAATGGCCTCGAGTGTGTGTGTGTGTGTGGGGGGGGGGGTGCACAAGGGTTTAAAAAGGAAAAAATTCATAACTTTCTCAATTCACAAGATATCAAATCCGCTTAAATTTATTATAAATCCTCTTAATATTATCTAGAACTTTTATATTGACAAGTTTTTTATAGGACCAACCCTTGCAGAAAAAAAAAATATATATAAAAAACAAAAAAATCCTTGTCGGCTCCGGCTACAGACACAGGTAGATTTCGAAGTGGGCGGTCTCAACTTCCGCATCATAGCAAAAAGGTCGTTTCTTATGCAATTCCCAATAAACAGGCGCCCCACGGTCTGCGACTTCGAAATCTATCTGTGGCTGTAAGCAGAGTCGTCAGGGATTTTTTTCTTAGGGTTTTGACAAAGTTTTTCTAAAAGGTAGAAGTGTCGAGGATAGAAATGAACGTAATTAATTGTTGTACAATATATTAACCTATAATTAAAATGTTTCCCATTAAATGGGTTTTATTAGCACCATACGTCAAGAAGAGGAACATCCAAAACTTGCATTGCTGGAAAAAGTTACCATTTGAGCTATTTTCCAATCAATCTTTTCATCCCATAAACTCCAGGCATCCATCCCATTTCTTATTGTATTGGAATCTGTTTGGAATAACATTACTGAAGCCTATTACAGCAAACGAAATTGAGTAGAATTTTCGAGTCGATTTTAAAACACTCTTTATAAAACACTATTTTTATTTCAAAATACTACCATAATTAACTCTCCGCCTACCAGACGGGTGCAATGGACCCGAGAGGTACATTCAAAATGACTATTCGAACTAGAATTTATTTCCTATAATAAGTTAAATAGAAACAACAGAAAACTAAAGTAAATAAGTAAGTTAAATAAACATTCTGGTGTAAAATGTTTTTATCATGGTTGAGTCGTATTTCCGGTAGTTCTAGGGTTAAACTAACAGTTACTCATCGTATTCTGTAGTGAGATTTAATTACGAGAAGGATCCTAAAATGCAATCATGCATTTGAATGAATTTGAAAATATCGTTCTTTTCAAATCTGTCTGTTGTCTGTCGTTGATTTTCTTAAGACATGTTTATACATGACTTAAAAAAATCAAATTAATATTGACAGTACTTTTCTAAAAAATGACTCTTCGAAGATGCTGTTAAACAAATAATGTTTTTTTTTTTTTTTTTCGTGTAAAGTGTGTAATATAATTTAATCTTGTGTTTTTTATACAGACAATCGAAATAAATAGCCAAATGTTAAATTTTTAAAGATACTATAACATTCCTATCACTAAAAAGATTTATTATGCATAATTTTATGTTCTAAAATTCTTCATTTATGTCTTTTATGTCATTTATATATTTCTAAAAAATGAAGGGATTTTCCTTTATGCGTTGTTTCTAGTTAGGCGCCGACCTTGTTTTATATACAGTGGTGGCCAAAAGTTTGGACATTTTTTGAAAGTTTCATGTTTTTCAACTTTGTGTGCTTGTAGAATATATTAATTTTCACTTAAATACAAACGTTTATATATCAAATTGAAGGTAATTTAATGTAGAATTTAATAATAAAAACAGTATTACAAGATCTGTATTACAAAAAAAAAGTTATGCTCATTTTAGTAGAACAAACAAACACAAATCGTTTTGAATAAGGACGTGTTTTGTAATAAAAGCGTACTAGCCAATCACAAACACTGTTCTGAGAACCAATCAAATGTCTGTAACTATAGTTTAGGTTATTTGGATGGTAAAATAGTTATTGTTGTAGAAATATTTTGCGGAATGATGCATACTAGTACAATTAAATAGAGTATTGCTGTTTTTGAATATTTAAAGTCCTTTTTTTAATTAAACTAATTTTAAACAATGTCATCAACAAGAAGAACTAATTGGACATCTACAAAAAGAAGCCGAATTGTCATATTGAGAGAAAATGGTCTCTCTTATGCTGAAATTGCAAGACAAGTTGGTGGTTCAGTGACTTGTTCTGGTGTACGAAAGTTCTGTTTACGTTATGAAAAAACGAAATTAGTGGAATATAAGGCCAAATCAGGCCGAAAAATTTGCACAAGTGCTACTGCCGATAGAAATATTAAACGGCTATGCCTTCAAGATAGAAAAATTTCATCAGATGCCATTAGATATGAAATGAATGCAGCGGGTATTGCAGTAAGTTCAAGAACAATAAGAAGAAGGTTATCAGGATTTTGACTACAAGCTAGAATTCCAAGGAAAAAACCATATTTAAATCAAAAGCAACGCGAAAAACGAGTTAAATTGGCAAAAGAACACATTAAATTTGTCAGAAAATCAATGGAAGCAAGTAATCTGAAGCGATGAGAGTAAAATATCGCTCTTTGGTAATGATGGTAGAAAATACGTAAGACAGAGTAGGAGAAGCACTTCATCCTGATTGCATTGAAGCAACTTACAAAAAACCCAACAAATGTCATGATTTGGGCATGTATGTCTGCAGATGGTGTGGGCCGAATTCAAGTGATTGATGGCATCCTGAATGCCAAAAAATACATCGAAACTGTCCTGGAACCAAAATTGATACCTTCCATCAGGGATCTCTTCCCCAATAACGCACCATTTATTTTTCAGCAGGATTCAGCTCCATGCCACACAGCAAAAGTATGCAAAGTATGATTTCAAAATAAAGGCATAGATATATTACCATGGCCAGGAAACAGCCCTGATCTCAATCCAATTGAAAATTTGTGGCGACGTTTGAAAATTCTTGTACGAAAAAAACGTCCATCCAATAAAAGACAACTTATTGAAGCTATAATCGATTCTTGGCACCATGTGATTACGAAAGATGAACTCCAAACACTCTTTCACTCGATGAAAAGACGCTGTGAAGTTGTCTTAAAATATAAGGGTTATCCTACTAAGTATTGATTGTGTAAGTATCACTTTAAAAAAATGCAAATCTAAGATAGATCTTACTATTAGTTGTATAACTTTTTTTGTAATACAGATATTGTAATACTGTTTTTATTATTAAATTTTACATTCAATTACCTTCAATTTGATATATAAACGTTTGTATTTAAGTGAAAATGAATATATTCTCCAAGCACACAAATTTGGAAAACATGAAACTTTCCAAAAATGTCGGCCACCACTGTATATCTATATTTTGAATGGCATATAAGTAAAAGGTCCGTAAAATCGCGAATTCACAGCGACTAAAATTTGCAATGTCGGCGTTTTTAGGTAATTCTCTAAATACGTAGCACCTAGAGTCATAGAACAGCGCAAAAACTACCCAACCGAATGGTTTCAAATTTAATATCTAGAATGGTTGCAGAATTTTGTTGAGTCATTTCATATTTTATGAAAATCGAATCAACACTTAAAAGATATTAATAAAAATATTTATTAAGTAATTTGATTTTTTTTTTTTTTTGTCATATAGCAGCTTCCGAGAATGAATCGTCAAGCGACCGAGATGTATCGCCAACTTATTTGACATGTAATGACGTTATAGTCATATATGACATTTTATAACCTCTATGACCAAGTTAGAGTCACATTCTTCATTCTACTAAATCCTATCATACGTGATTAATTCCATGATAGGTAATGATGGCAGGTTGGCATGATGATTACGTCCTATTTAAGATGGAGTCCTATTATTCCTAAGAGTCCGTATTACTGAATTTAAAAACCGAATTTGTACACTAAAATTGTTTAATTATTGCAATCCTATAATCTACCAACAGATTTTTGGATAGATGTTTCCGGAGAAATAGATATTAAATGGAAAAAGAGTCTAAATATAGATTTCAAGTTCCGAAATTTACAAAGCTAGGCTTAAGTTTCCCATTAAAATTTTCAGTCAATGTCAACAAAAGATAAAATGTTGCCAACTTAAAACGTACTTATTTTATTACGGAAATGAATCCTATCATTATTACAGACGATATAATTCATTTCATTGAAGCTAGTTGTAGTACGAACGCACCTCATTTGTCACGTTTCACGTACAATTTTCAACTTGTTGAAAACATACTTTCATTAATTTGCATTTTTCCTAAACAAAAAAGAAAAATTTTATAAAATTAAACAGCACAGTTCGATTCATCATTAACTTTCGTACAGGAATCATGTGTTATATTTCGTTATCACTATGTTGCCAACAAAGTTATACGCAGTTGAGTTACCGAATCCTAAATCGTACATGAGGAGTGCGCGAGTGCTGAATCGAAGTGTGAAAATGATAGAAACATAATAATAAAATTATTATCTTCAGAATTTAAATGTAAAAATTGAAAACACATATTCTATATTTTTAAATTGCTACTGAAGTAATAATAATTGAAATTGAAAATAGCTACCCCCCCCCCTCCTTTTTTTGAGAATGGATGTGCTATTATATTCTTAAATCAGCCTATCATAAGTCTTTTTTTTCGACCCAGTGAAAAGCTAAGTATTAAATATTTTGAAACTCTTTGTGCAAAAGTTTTTTTGTACGAATTATTATAAAAGTAATGAGGAATAAATAACTGAAATGTTTGGTTATAAAATTAATATATACACTGTAAAAAAAAATCTGTAATTTTGACAGAAAATAGTGTACACAGTTTTTACAGAAAAAAAAATGTTTTAATGAAAATATACAGATATTTTCTGTGAATTAAACGGTTTTCCACTGGCGCCAATATTGACAGTTTTTTTTTTTTTTGTCAATTTGAGATATTATTTTTTACAGTGTATATAGGGGAATTTCGGGTATTATATAATACCATTTACGTTTGAGGTAATATTACAGCTCGATATTGCTTAAAACCCGCAAACCAAAAATCATTTTACGAAATTTCATCCCATGCTAACAAATAATAATGAAAATCTTTTTTGGAGGATATTATGAGATAGTCGGGAAATATGGAATAAGGATTTAAAAATGATGAAAAGGAACAAAATCTGGCAAAAAACAGATGTAATGGTATCAAAAGAGCATGATCCAAATAAAGTGTCTAGGTAGTCAGCCAATATATACTGCAGTGCATACTTCAGATTTGCACAAATCACAAACAAACGGATCTGTCTTTGCGCCACCCTAATCATGAGTATTATGAGATATTGGTATTCCATGTAACCCAACACCGCTGGTTTGAGAAAAAAAAAATTCTATATTTATTGGCATGAATCGCGAGCTAAAAAACGAGTATTACATCCTAAACTGTTAGTATATCGGTGTACATTATGCTTAATTTCAATATAAAAATATTACTTCTAATGATGAATAAAAAATATAGAAAAATTATCTCCTGAAACTTTCCCAAAGACGAAAAACAAATCGTTATTCATACAACGTGCCCTGATGCCGACCGACAAACTGCGCGTTCTGGGGGACATTCAGGAACCGTTCTTAAGTAGTTTAGGATATTGCCGCTTGGTGGCAGCACTTTACCAAACAGAAACCTTCGTATTCCATATTACCTGACTATTTCATAATACCCGAAACTCCTCTCTCTATATATAATTAAATAATATTTTTGTATGTATGTATATAATAATAGCTTAAAATTTCGTTTGGGAGAGTTTTCGGCCGAAACTCGAAAAAGGACCAAAATTCGGTTTTGGTTTGAATAACGTGGAGAAAATGCGATCAAAGAACGATGGTGAATAGGATTTATGCACCTTAATGAATAGTTGCCGAGGATTTTTGACTCTTTCCGAATAGCCTTGTGTAATAACAGAATGTTACGATTTAATGAAGCAAGTTTTACTATTCGAAAATGGTGGTATTCAAAGTCCATAATATTTGTCAGTAAGGCTGGATTATTTATCAATATATCGATCAAATATTGATATTTATTAATTAACGCAATAACAATATGTAAGATCTGACACTGACGATATATCCCAATAATGATAGCTAAGCTCTGACTCTGGCAATGTATAACAATATCTAAATTAAGCTCTGATTCTACCGATATATCCAAAAAACATTTTTTTTTCTCGACTTCAAACCACAAGAAAAGCGCCGAATATTCCGTATAATATCCTCTTCAACCCATTCCTTTCGTCCGATCCATGCATTTATATTCACTTCTCTACTTTATTCTAATCAAAATATCCCCTCCAACGATTATCCTTTAATTATCTCGCTTTCGTTAATATCAAACCCAAATGAAGAATATCACAATATATCCCAATACGAATACATTCTCTTATTATGTCTAAGTTCGTTACTATCCTCTCAAACCGCACTATCCTCCAGACTTATTCGTCCAGACTTCGTTGCAATAGGTCAAGGTATTGATATGTGATGGCCAATAAAATACGAGCTAGAGTATCTGTTAGTTATTCTCGATTGCACTACTTCAGTGCTCATTGAGATAATTTTCTCGCCCAATATTATCGGTATTAAAATGAATGTATGGTGTCGTGTAGATTGTAATGCTGAATATTGGTTTTGTTTGTTTGTTTGTTTTTATTTCATTTTCTTATTTTTAGGTAGCTTTCAAAACAAAAAAGTATAAAGCTACCTATTGCAGCCGTTCGGAGGAAAGCAGTTCCGGAAAATTTCGATATATTTTCACCGATCATGACCCCCAGACCCCAAAACCACCCTCCGTTCAAATGTTGATTTGTATATATATATATATATATATATATATATGACCTATGTCATACGATAACGCTCGTATTTATAAATCAATTTCGATGAAACCAATTGTGTGTATTGAGCTCACCGGTGTCTCGACCGAGTTCGTTGGCCAGCTTGGTCCGCCATTTTGTTTCAAGATGGCGGCCATTTAAAAATTTAAAACTAAAATAAATGTACAAAACAGTTAAAAATTCAAATTTATTTTTTAATTACGTGTTAGGCCTTAATACAAGGATTCCAGAGCATTTTTTGGTTTACCTCTATCTTAAAAAATGGCTGAGATAGAGCAGTTTGAAATTCTAGGGTGGCTGACATTTTGAAACAAAACAGCACATTAACGCGATTACTCGCAAATTATTTTCTTTCATTGTTGTAATAATTTTCCCAATCATACGCATAAAACTATATATTCATATCCATTAGCGCCAAATTCTCGCCAAAATTGGCGACATTTGGCGAAATATCGCCAAATGTGGCGACCAAAATAAGTCTTCATAAATGAAGCCAATTTGACTATTGCTCAATAATTTGGCGAATTTCTTATTCAAATTCAGTATTAACGAATCTTTTGTAAACGTTTCTTTGCATTTTAACTTGCTGTTTTTGTGTAACATTAGCTAAAATTTTAAAACGAAGATATAGGAAAGCTACCTTTTCCTCCCGGTACAGGCCGGAAGGACTTTTATCATTTGCAATTTATTTTCTTTTGATTTCAATGGCACTTTGAAATTTAAAAAAAAAACAGATTTAAATATCAAACCTAGTATTCTGCATAATAAAGCAAAATTATATGGTACATTTTAGCTCACAGGCTACCAAAGCCTAAGAGCTAATGTGCCCGCCGGTTCTGCATGTACGTATGTATGTATGTTTGTACGTAACGCGGTAACTCTTGATAGAAATAACCGTTTTTCTTCAAATTTTGTTTATAGGCTCATTGTGATAAGGTGTTTCCCTGATTAGTTTTGGGGATTCATTGGTTAAGTATAAAGGGGGAAAATGGGCTAATTTCCCCCCCCCCTTAATATAGATAAATAGGTTTTTCATGCAGATTTATCCGATTTTCTTCAAATTCTGTATATAGGCTCATTGCGATAAGGCGCTTTCCTGATTAGTTTTGGGGGTTCATTGGTTAAGTATAAAGGGGGAAAAGGGGGCTAACCCCCTTAATTTAGATAAATGGGTTTTTCATGCAGAATTATCTGTTTTTATTCAAATTTTGTATATAGGCTCATTTTGGTAAGGTGCTTCCCTGATTCGTTTTGGGGGTTCATTGGTTAAGTATAAGGGGGAAAGGGGGGCTAACCCCTCTTAATTTAGATAAATGCGTTTTTCATGCAGAATTATCCGATTTTCTTCAAATTTTGTATATAGGTTCATTGTGATAAGGCGCTTTCCTGATTAGTTTTCGATGTTCTTTTGTTAAGTATAAAGGGGGTAAAGGGGAGGGGGCTAATCCTCTCCCCTTAATTTAGATAAATGAGATTTTCATGCAGAATTATTAGATTTTATTCAAATTTTGTATATAGGCTCATTGTGGTAAGGCGCTTCCCTGATTAGTTTTGGGGGTTCATTGGTTAAGTATAAAGGAGGATACGGGGGACTAATCCCCCTTAATTTATATAAATGGGTTTTTTCATACAGAATTATTGGATTTGCTTCAAATTTTGTATATGTGTTCATTGTAATTAGAGGCTTAGCTGATTTGTTTTAGGGGTTTATTGGTTAATTATAAGGAGGGGGACGGGGGTGATGAGCCCCCTTATTATATTATCGATTTCTTTATTTTTCGAGAGGCTTATTTCAAATTCTTTGAAATAAGAGTATAATATACAATTAATGTGAATAGCCTGTGAGCTGAATGCCCTCAGTTTGACTGGGCAGTTTTCTTTTTATTTATTCTTCTTTTATTAGTTTATTTGCTTTTCTCTTATATCTATATATATAAATATATATATGATTCGTTGCTTTCTACATCTGATGGTATTGAAATTGCTCGTACATTTGTCTTTCGAAATTAGCAATATTTCTATCCCCACACATTTTAAGGTAGGTATCGCGATATATCACCAATATCGATATTAACTCGATGATATATCGCGATATAAAATTTTTGATATCGTCCAGCCCTATTGTCAGCTATATTTAATGTCAATCCTTACGATGCAGACGTTAATAATTTATGTCTATTTTGTCAAATACCTATTAAAAATATCATGAATATTTTTTTTTCGTATTTTTTGCAGGGTAGTAAATTATATTTGTAGCAAAACAACGTAAGTCCAAACTTTTCCTTAATCGTTTATTTTTATTTAATTTTAATAAAATATATAATTGACAACTGGTTTCTATATTGAAAGCTTTAAGATATATAATAAGCACAAAACTTTTTTTAAATCTACCATTTTTATTGTTGCCTGCAAAATTTTGAATCTGTAACTTATGGTAGTTTTTGAAGTGACTGATCCAAATCCAATATATATGGATTTAAGATGCATATGTCAATGATTTATGTCTATAGTCTCAAAGTCCGAATAAAAATAGAATTAATACTTTTTTGTATCATTTGTATGGACTAAATCTCACTTTTAGCTAAAACAACATAAGTCCTAACAAATTGAATGGTGTGTAACAACTTCCTATTTGAAGGGTTTTAAAAAAAATACTGATACAATCGGATCTAATCTACTCTCGTAAATATTCTGCCTTTGAAATGTTTTTGTTATGAAAATAGCAGCCGTTGAAAGCATGCTAATTGGACTTTCTACCCGAATGATTATTGAGTTCTGAAAATCGTTCAGTAGGACAAAAGACGACGCTTTTCAAGAGCATTGGGGAAATTTTCGCTGGAGGCGAGCCTTATTTAGTGTGTCAATAGGAGACTGGAATTGGCAACAAACGTTGCGTTTCCATCTGTAGTTTTGAAAACGAATCGGTCATTTTAAAACTACATACCGTATAGTCCGACGTATAACGCGCACTTTTGAACAGAAGTATAGTGGAGAGTAAACAGAAGAGTGTACGCCGTATACTTTTTTAATTTTTTAAAGAAACACCGTATATTCTCAGTTTCTCAAATAAAGCTATAGAGGATATACCCTCTGCCTATTGGCAATTCAAGCGCTCGAATACGTCATCTGGTGGAGAAAAGATATAACTTCTCGCTTCAGGAAAATCCCATGCTAGCACATTGAATTACATGCATTTTTAATTTGTTCAGAACGATTATTTTTGTTTTTTGCTCAATACTTTTCCATGTTATATGAAAAAGTCAAAATTATCCGAATTTGAATATCTAAAACTTTAAAACGCATTTACAATAAAGAATGATTTCAATGACACTTAGTTAAAGGGACAATTATCCTGTACCGACGGCTGCGATCAGCGCCTCTATAGGCCGTTTTAAGTCCCAATAGCGCATATATCCTCTGCTTTATTTATGTCTACAGTACTGCTTTTAAAACAAGAAAATATATCAAAATTTACAGGTGCGCGTTATACGCTGGGCATAAAAATGAAAGCTTAAAATTAAGCGCAAGAATTGAGATTTCTATATTAATGAACAAGAGAAGAAAACGTGATCATAACGCTTTGTGGGGGTCATGACATAACTAATTTATGTTCATAGAGGGGATTAAAGCAGATATTAGGCTTGGCCGTAGCGGTAGACGAACAAATCACTCCGGAAGAAATCACCACGGAAAAAAAATCACCCCTGTAAAAAAACATCCCGGTAAAAAGCACCACCTGTAAAAAAATCACCCCGGTAAAAAGCACCACCGGAAAAATCCCCACGAAAAAATCACCATGAAAAAATTATTCATCATATTCATAAAAAATTATTCATCATATTAACTAAGGTGGAAATGGCCCCACACATTTATGAATAATTATAAATAAGAACAGCTGCTTATATTAATACAATTTCAAGACCGGTTACGAAAGTGAAAGTATCTATATTAATAAAAGAAAGTTTCACTCTTTTTATGTCTATTTTCTCAAATATCTTATAAAAATGGGATTAGTGCCATTTTTTGTATCATTTGTAGAGCATCTAATCTCATTTTTGCCAAAAACAATATAAATCTATGAGTTTTTATAGTTTTTTATTTAATAACAAAAAAATAAATAAATGATAATTGACTTACAAATGTAAAGATCTAAGACGGATTGTCAAACTTTTCCCAGTGTTGCACTGAATCTGTGAAAAAGCACTTCGCTTGCTAAACCATTTCTATTAAAATATTGGATACTTATAAAGGACGTTCCGTTCGAACTTTTAATAATACAATATAATCATCATGTAAAATCCTATTATCATCACAAAGTGATACCATAAAGTGAATGTTGTTGTAAGAGTCCTGTTAACTATGTATAATCATCCGCACGCTTGATAAGTTTGAAACATATTAATTAGATCAATACAAAATAGGTGGAATATTAAAAACAACGTGAAGGACAACAAACCAACAATACTTTTAATATTAATCTAAATTACTAAATATCGCACGTCAAAGTATTAATAATCATATGTCTATCCATCATCATTTTGACAGTATAAAATAACAAAAACTAAAGAAAAAAAGTAGTAAAATCAAATTACTATTTAACCTTAAATAATTATCATTTAATGAGGTTCTTGTCCCCGTTTCCCCTTCCATATCTGAAAGAAGAAAAATAAAAATGGAAACATTCAGTCTATGTGCTGCTAAAAGTGCGACCACGGGCCATAGGTTACCGACATGCCGACGGCTAAAAAAAATTAACGAGCACAAAAAAGTTCTTTAAAAATCTAGCATTTGTGGTAGAATCCTGCATCGAATTGGGTAACCCAATTTTACCCAAACCCGGGTCGGGTTGAGTATTTTTTTTTCGGTTCGGGTTACATCAAAATTTGCAGTTTTTCTTATTCAGATACCAAGAAATCGAATAGCGTTTTCCATTTTCCTATAAAGGATCCTTCAGAAAATGTTGCCAAAGTTGGTCTTTTAAGCCGGTTTTGAGTACGAGACAGTCCGGGAAGGGGTCAGGGGCAGTGATCAGGTCCATGAGAGAGTAATCCATCATGATTCAAGATCTATACCATCTACATAAAAATTAAAAATGCTGTTTGATTCTTAGTCACTCCAATAGTCAGTGAACAGTGACCCTCTGATTTCATACATTTATGAGAAAAAATGAATTCGTGAATGTGTCAGTAAGTTACACATTATTTAGCGGGAAAAATAAACATTTTGAGAATATACTTAAATGATGTTGGGTACCTCAACAGTGTTGAATTCAGACACTTTTCTTCGGGAAGGATTTCTGTGGCTTCGGGGGGGGGGGGGGGGGGGGGGGAATTTGCACTTTTTAACCATTAAAAGCATAAAATCTCAAATCCCCCCCCTCCCCCGAGCCACACACCTTTTCAAAATTTTATTAGCAGAATATTACGTATAAAAAATTAAAAAAATGAATTACCTTTATAGTACTACATTAAGACTAGCTCATTTAAAACGTTTTTGCAGCGGGCAAAACGAAACTTGACTTCTCCATGCATTATTGTGGTGTTTGAAAACGTTAACTTAAGTGACCTAAAATTAAGTCACTTAAATACTCTAGTCTGAACGAAATTTTAGAGACAGAGAAACCAATTTCACTTTCCACTATAGTGTTGCCAGGTCCCATGTGGAAAATAGTGGGACAAGGAAATAAAAATTTTAGCAGGACTGCTACTTCTTAGTCGGGACTTTACGTCCTTAAGCGCTTAAGGGACAGCTCAGAAAATGAGTTAAACATAATAAGTTTTTGAAACATTGAACAATATTGGTTTTCATTTAACAACCAATGATCACCAATAAAAAGTAATCCATTTTCCTTTGTGTTCGTTCACTTTTAAGGACAGCTGCATTGTCGCAAAAGCTCAAAATATATTTCAACATCGGCAAGTCTTTTTCTTATTAACAACATTATAATAAAAGGAACCTAATAATCTCATATGGGTTTCAAATAATAAAACGTAACTTGGATATAGTGATTATAAAATGAAGATTGAAAATATAAATCTTCTTTTTTTCTTCAGATTTTGAGTAAAAACACACTATTGTTTTGGTAGCAGCTCCGATCATCGGGCAGCAGAAGTGATCATCAGAGGTGGTAAGTAGCAGAAAAACATTTTCTGCTACTTATCACCTGATGACGGGAGCTGTTAATGAATTGCTCTCGAAACTATAGGTGTGGGTTTTTACTCAACCATCTGGAGAAAAAAAAGATTTACTTCTATATATGTAATTTGGATAGTTTGAGTTTTACCCATGAATAATACTTGCCCCTCCTTAGATATCGCCTGTTATAAAAATTTTACGTAACACTAAGATGTATGAAGACTACACTTAAAAATTACAAATTCTTATTAATATTTCGTAAAAATTACAGGCTTTTAAGAGATTTATGGAGAATAATAAACATCATGGTATGCTAGAAAATTTCATATATCGCTCACCCGCAAGAAAAGTAAAACAGCTACAAAGTGGCAAAAGAAGATTGACATGTTTTTTATTGTAACATAAAGTTATAGCACTTAGCTTTGCATCTAGCTATAAAAGTAACTTAAAAGCGTGAAACATTTAAGAATCAAGACGTAGAGGAGATATTGCGTAAAATGATCCCCACACACAATCTCCCCCCCCCCCCCGTTCTGTGGTGGCAAAGTGACCTATAGCGTAATCGAGCGGTTTTCCGGAAAACTACACTTATGGCACTTTTCCTGTCGCAAGACACACCTAAGTCAAACCCATTCATGCAATAATACGCAAAATGAATTTTTTTGGCGTTGTGTCACTTTTCTTGCGTATGAGCGATATGCATAAATGAAAAAGCAGGACATCGGGTGTCCCGTGCAATGGTTCCGCTGGACAGGCTTTGGAACCCCATAAAATTGGAACTTCCGGCGTAAATGAAGACCCCTGGCAAATACTACTTTCCTCCAAACAGGAAGTACCAGACTACAACAATATTAACAAACTTTGATTATCTACGGCAGCCATACTCAACCTGCGGCCCGGAGACCTTTTATGTGCGGCCCGAGATACATAATCAATAACCTCTATTTATTACATTAATTGAGATTAATTGAGAAAGTTTCTAAGACCTTCGGTGTTCTTTTATATATTTTCATAGGAAGACAAAAACTGTCCTGTTATTTAAAATTACTAATTTAAAATTATCTTAAATACCGTTTCCTTAGTCAAAAGTTCTGTTTACATGTAGTTCTATTTGTGCTATAGTGGTGTATACATTTCTTAATCTTCAACACTAAATCAATATTATTCCAAATTTATTACATTTGCACTATACATTTCTACACTTCAAAAAAAGTTTTTGTATTGAGAAAACGATTAATTTATTAAATCAAATCACCTTATTATTTTCTTTAGAACTTGGAAATGCTACATCGTTATATTATTACGTTTAACTAATAATGCTTAATAGAGTTGAACGTTTACCGTGGAAAAAATTGGCAGCAAAATGTTTTATACCACTATTTGTACATCATTTGCAATTGAAATCTACCACAAAGTTTATTGTTTGGAGATATAGGTGGTAAAAGTTTTAGTAATATTTCTTTTTCGACAAACGTTCAATCCTACTACTTATATTAACTTTATTATATAGTTTTGTTATATACTACTCTTCTTTTTTATCTTGCTATTTAAATGATCCCTTTTTTACATTATAATCTAATTGTGTTACGGCTCGCCGAACGTTCCAAACATATGTTTGTGGTCCGCGAGAAGAAAAAAAAGGTTGAGTATGACTGATCTAGGGGATAAAAAATTCTGAAAATTCGAAGTAACGCGGCTAATTGTTAAATCAAAAAGGAGGCGGGTTCTTTGAAAGACTTTCTCCATTTTGTTTTGTTTCAGCTCTAAAAAGAGCTTTGAAAATCAGAGAGAGAAACTGAGCGAGTGAGTTGCTGATGGGGAGTCCTTGAACATGACTTTTCGCATCGTTGGTTTTCCTCTCGGTAAACACATCCGATTTCTCGCTTCAATGAAGTTGCAGCAGCGCTACATTTTCGAGACATCGAGATGACTAACAAACCAACCATTCTTAAAATGAGAAAACTAAACAGCGGGAAGATGAGAACATTTTTTTTTTTTTATATATATACCAATACGTTCTAGTTACGAGTCCTGCATCGGGTTCGGGTTAAGTTGTGATTCTTCCGGGTCAGGTTAGGGTTGACCAGACATTTAGAAAAAAAACAAGTTGGAAATTGTCCGTCCAACGGGAAAAATGAGGTGCGTTCGTACTATAACTAGTTTTTAAAATATTCAGATCTTCGTGCAATAGCTGTTGCACTCTTACGCAAAAATGTATGAATACAAAATTTATTTTAAGTGTAGGTTTTCATCTTAGAGATATTCATTTGATTTTCTGAAATGAAGTTTCAATCCACTTTTACGTACAATTCATTACAAATCTGTTCCATTCAAATTATAAATGCGCAAATATCCAATAAAAAAGAAAAAAATCGTTATTATTTCACTCAAAAAATGAATGTTATTAGGATAGGATTTGTTTCCATAATAAAATAAGTACATTTGAAGTTGGCAACATTTTATCTTTTGTTGACATGGACTGGAAATTCCAATGGGAAACTTAAGCCTAGCTTTGAAAATTTCAGAACTTGAAATCCCTATTGAGACTCTTTTTCCATTGAATATCTATTTCTCCGGAAACATCTATCCAAAAAACTGTCGGTAGATTAGAGGATTGCTATTTGTATGAATATGTATATATGAATTTTAGTATAGAAATTCGGTTTTCAAAATCAGTAATACGAAAATAATATGACTGCATCTTAAATAAGACGTCATCATCATGGCAATCTAGAATCATTACCTATCAGGGAATATCATTGAATGAATGACGTATGATAGGATTGAATTGAATGACGAAAACTTTTCTTAATATATTTTCAAGTTTTATTTCGAGTCTCATAAAATTGGAAATGACTCGACAAAATTCTGCTACGATTCCATATATTAAATTTGAAAGCATTCGGTTGGGTATAGTTTTTGCGCTGTTCTGACCAGACAACGACAATAGATGCTGCGTATTTATAGAATTACGAACGCACCTAAAAAGTCTGGAATATATTTTTTAATAACAAATATATTTGAATATTAATGCGTGCATGTGTGTACATTTTTATACAAAATATTAGAGAAATAATTGTAGACTACTTCGGGTTCGAGTTGGTTTCGGGTTTGGGTCGGGTTTCGGGTTGATGCAATTTGTTTTTGTCGTCAATGTTTGGAAAATTTGCTTTTTTAGAAAAACGATCCAATAGGAGAAGGAACCAAAATATTAAGGGCATTTAACATGTGGTTACATTTTCCTGAATTGTTGACATAAATCTTTCAATGCTAATCTTTTGATTTAACTTAAATATTTTGATAAATAAAAATCCCCTCCTAAAACGCTCTCCACCTTATTTAGAGATGTTAGTAGGGAGATTCCAACAACAAAAAAAGGCCTGAATTATTCTATTTACTCTACTATGCACTACACCGCGCCTCACCATTATTCATATATAATATTACCCCACTACAGTCGGGTTGTCACTTTCACCTACTTTTTTATTCAGAAAGAACAATTTCTAAAATGCCTGTCATTAAATAAAGTCAAACTTACTATTCGGAGTTTCTGAATAAAAAAGGGCAACCCTGGTAGGGAGTAACGATATGCAGACACCTCACAATATCAGACATAAGGTCTACTTTACAAAGCTAGAGATGAAAAAGAATTGCAAAAAAGAAAAAGCTTAAATCATAGTAAATTTAGAATTACATTTTTCTGAGAGAGAGGACTATCAAAATATTTTGTACAGAAAGGAGCCGAAAATTTAACGCCGCCCATAATAAAAAATCATCTAATGAATTTAGATAAACATATTTTAAAATGCATTTTCATTTTCAAAAACTCCTAGTAACAGGAATCATTCGAAAGAGTGCCATGAAAACCGTCAATGGGCGCAATGACGCCCGCGGGCGTCGCGTTGGACAGTCATGCACTACAAGATGTCACTTCTTTTTGTTGACCAGTAGCTAATTCCGAAAGTTTTAGTTTTAGAGATAGAGTTCCGATTGCAAAAATCGTTTAATTGATGCTTTTCGTTATATGAAAGTCCATTTACGTCAAAATATTTTTTTTTTTTCAAACAGCTGCGAAATTAAAAGTGTTGTAAGGTCCCTGGGTTATAAGCTTATAAGTTATCATTTAGAATAACTTTCTAAGACATATTTCTCATCTGGTGTGCCGCGACACACTGGTGCGTCGTGAGAAGACTTCAGGTGTGCCGCAACATTTTCAGTAAAGTTCTATCAAGATTTTATGAGTTAACAGAATGATATAAAATGTATTGAACAAATATTTTCAAAATTTAGATTTATGGTCATTGACCCACCAACACTTAAAATAACCCTCTCTAAGTTTCGAAGCGAGATTCTTTATTTTAAGCGCCGTGATCATGTACTTCCGCAAATGTAAATATTACAAAAGAGGATAAGTTATCAAAAATCGGAAAGGTCAGAGAACTGCAATGAAAAGAATTAAAAATGGTACATTACAATCTATTGTTTTTCTCACAATAGCAAATTTATAAGTATTACGATGAAAATATTCTGCTCTTAATATTATACTTATGAGGAATGAACTGCAGCGAATATTGCTAAAATTATAAATAAATCTTGACTAGATCCATAGAAGAAGATTTACAAATAGGGACCTATCCGAAAATTCTCTGTACATTCTAAAAAAAAATAACAAATTGTAACTAAATATATTACTTTTAAATGCTAAAGGTGTAAAATTAACAACTATAATATAAATTAAAATAACTTTTATTAGTTGTTTTACATGTTTCGACTCTTCTGAGTCATTTTCAAAAACAAAATGAGAATATTCTAAAGCTGCACGGGCTTTGAAGTTATTATTTACACGTACTTTTTAAAAAATTACGCACGTTATCTATTATTTTTACTTGATTGTTTATTTTCATATCTTTGAGCATGGAGTAATTCTAGCCACAGTTTCGGTAAATTAAAAGATGCCGCATCGTTACATATTGTATTTTTGCGCGTGAGTATCTCTATGGTTTCTCTTATTATGGATGGATAGTGTAGACTGGAGGGAAATATTATTTTACTTTCATTGAAATTTATTTGGATGGTTTCTTCTTGATATAATCTTGCTAGGGCTGTAGTTTTTCTATTGTATTTAATATCAGCTATATGCTCTTTTTTTCTGCAATTAAATTTCCTGCTGGTCATGCCTATGTAGTAATTCTTGGATCCGTCTTCTTTAATAAAAGGTATTTCATATACTCCTGAATAATTCTCAAAATTAATTGGGTCAATTTTACTGCAAATGATATTCTTTAATTTCTTAGGTGGTTTGGCTATTAAGCAGATATTGAAACGTTTAAGGCTGTGTTTTAATTTTTCGAAAAAGCTTGGATAATATTGCAGAGTATAAAGTTTGTATTTTTGTGAATCAAATTTCTTTTCTGAATACTTATTATTGGTGATATCTATGATTAATTTATTAATATGGTGTACTGTAAAACCATTATTATAGGCAATTTTACGAATATTATCTAATTCATTATTCAATTTATTTTCAGTACATATTATAAAGGCTCGTTTTATGAGAAATCTGTAGGCTGAAATTTTGTATGTAAAGGGAGAACATGCGTTATTTGGTATGGTAGATTGGTTAGCCATGTTTTTCCGGAAAACAGTTCTGTCGATAGATTTATTTGTTCTTGTTAACATAACATCAAGGAATGGAAGACTTTTATTATGTTCAATTTCAATAGTGAATTTAATGTTACTGTCGATTGAGTTTAGTTGATTTATAAATATTTTAAGTTCATCAAGACTATGCTGCCAAATTATAAAAATATCATCAACATATCTGAGCCAAGTGTGAGGTGTTAAGTGAAATGTGCCAAAAACTTTATTTTCCAATGGGCGAAGAGTATATTCAGCTAATAAGCCTGAAATAGGTGACCCCATTGGAGCTCCGTGATTCTGCTTATAATATTTACTATTGAATGTGAAATAGTTATTATGGATGATTAGATTAAGTCCTCTTTTTATTGTTATTTTCATATCATCACTAAATTCTTCTATCTGTTCAATATCATCACAAATCTTATTACATACTACATGAGTGTCAATTGATGGATACAATGATATAATATCAAGACTAGCCATTATATAATTATCTGGTAGCTGTATATGCTTGATTTTTTGAATGAAATCTTCCGTTGATTTAATAGTTAATGTAGAATCTGGTAAAATATCTCTTAAGAAGGGAACATAAGCTTTTTCTAAGAAGTAAGTCGGTCCTGAGCACTTTGAAACTATAGGACGTAATGGCATGTTGTTTTTATGATCTTTTAGTCTTCCAATAATCCTAGGGATAACAGCTGATTTATGTACTTTTATTATTTTCTTCATAAATATGGGCCAAGTTCCATTTTTAATGATGTCATTGACCTTATAGTTGATTAAATTAGTTGGATCTTTTTTAACTTCTTCACAATTCATATCTTTAATGCATTTTTCCATTTTATTTATATAATCATCTCTATTAAGGATAGCTAATTTGTTGGATTTGTCAGTCTGTACTATAATTATACTGGGGTCTTGCTTTAAACTTTTTATAATTTTAAGTTCTTTATAAACAGGTTTGATAGGTTTGTTAAAAAGTTTTCTCACTTCATTAAACATTAAGTTCCTCATTTCTTCTCTATGCTCGTCTGCTGTTGTCTATTGTTTACAATAGATTATTACAACAGCAGACGAGCATAGAGAAGAAATGAGGAACTTAATGTTTAATGAAGTGAGAAAACTTTTTAACAAACCTATCAAACCTGTTTATAAAGAACTTAAAATTATAAAAAGTTTAAAGCAAGACCCCAGTATAATTATAGTACAGACTGACAAATCCAACAAATTAGCTATCCTTAATAGAGATGATTATATAAATAAAATGGAAAAATGCATTAAAGATATGAATTGTGAAGAAGTTAAAAAAGATCCAACTAATTTAATCAACTATAAGGTCAATGACATCATTAAAAATGGAACTTGGCCCATATTTATGAAGAAAATAATAAAAGTACATAAATTAGCTGTTATCCCTAGGATTATTGGAAGACTAAAAGATCATAAAAACAACATGCCATTACGTCCTATAGTTTCAAAGTGCTCAGGACCGACTTACTTCTTAGAAAAAGCTTATGTTCCCTTCTTAAGAGATATTTTACCAGATTCTACATTAACTATTAAATCAACGGAAGATTTCATTCAAAAAATCAAGCATATACAGCTACCAGATAATTATATAATGGCTAGTCTTGATATTATATCATTGTATCCATCAATTGACACTCATGTAGTATGTAATAAGATTTGTGATGATATTGAACAGATAGAAGAATTTAGTGATGATATGAAAATAACAATAAAAAGAGGACTTAATCTAATCATCCATAATAACTATTTCACATTCAATAGTAAATATTATAAGCAGAATCACGGAGCTCCAATGGGGTCACCTATTTCAGGCTTATTAGCTGAATATACTCTTCGCCCATTGGAAAATAAAGTTTTTGGCACATTTCACTTAACACCTCACACTTGGCTCAGATATGTTGATGATATTTTTATAATTTGGCAGCATAGTCTTGATGAACTTAAAATATTTATAAATCAACTAAACTCAATCGACAGTAACATTAAATTCACTATTGAAATTGAACATAATAAAAGTCTTCCATTCCTTGATGTTATGTTAACAAGAACAAATAAATCTATCGACAGAACTGTTTTCCGGAAAAACATGGCTAACCAATCTACCATACCAAATAACGCATGTTCTCCCTTTACATACAAAATTTCAGCCTACAGATTTCTCATAAAACGAGCCTTTATAATATGTACTGAAAATAAATTGAATAATGAATTAGATAATATTCGTAAAATTGCCTATAATAATGGTTTTACAGTACACCATATTAATAAATTAATCATAGATATCACCAATAATAAGTATTCAGAAAAGAAATTTGATTCACAAAAATACAAACTTTATACTCTGCAATATTATCCAAGCTTTTTCGAAAAATTAAAACACAGCCTTAAACGTTTCAATATCTGCTTAATAGCCAAACCACCTAAGAAATTAAAGAATATCATTTGCAGTAAAATTGACCCAATTAATTTTGAGAATTATTCAGGAGTATATGAAATACCTTTTATTAAAGAAGACGGATCCAAGAATTACTACATAGGCATGACCAGCAGGAAATTTAATTGCAGAAAAAAAGAGCATATAGCTGATATTAAATACAATAGAAAAACTACAGCCCTAGCAAGATTATATCAAGAAGAAACCATCCAAATAAATTTCAATGAAAGTAAAATAATATTTCCCTCCAGTCTACACTATCCATCCATAATAAGAGAAACCATAGAGATACTCACGCGCAAAAATACAATATGTAACGATGCGGCATCTTTTAATTTACCGAAACTGTGGCTAGAATTACTCCATGCTCAAAGATATGAAAATAAACAATCAAGTAAAAATAATAGATAACGTGCGTAATTTTTTAAAAAGTACGTGTAAATAATAACTTCAAAGCCCGTGCAGCTTTAGAATATTCTCATTTTGTTTTTGAAAATAACTCAGAAGAGTCGAAACATGTAAAACAACTAATAAAAGTTATTTTAATTTATATTATAGTTGTTAATTTTACACCTTTAGCATTTAAAAGTAATATACTATTACAAGGTGTTATATTTTATTATATTGTTGTAACTAAATATTTTACTTTTTTGTTTGTGATAGAGCATTTAGTGTATGTAAATTTTAAAATGCATCTATTATTTCCTATGTTTTTCATCGTAATAAGTTTAGTGTGCCGCGGAAGTTGAACCTTCAGCTCAAGTGCGCCGTGAAATAAAATAGGTTGAGAAACACTGCTTTAAGAAGTAAAACCATTCTTCTATGACCAAAACTTACCAAGCTGTGATACTTTGATTTTTCATAAAATTGAACGTACCCTGTCAAACTATCGAATGTGAAAAAATGCATTTTTCATTTCTTTTAAAAATGGGTAAATTTCAAATAGACATTTTTTCTTTATCTAATGACAGACATTTCGTGATTACTTAAAGCAATTTTTTTCTCAAAATTTCCGGTATGAATTCGGCATCTCTGAATAAAAAAGAAGGCCAAACTGGCAACCCTGTTCCTCACAGAAATTTTATTAGTATTTTTACTAGGTGAAGAATTCTAATAAAATTGAGTGGTGACAATCGGCTCATTTTTAAAAGTAATGAAAAAAAGCATTTTTTCATATTCGATAGTTTGATAGGGTAGTGACGAATGTCTGTCTGTAAGTTTTGATCGTAGAAAAATGATATCTTTACGTGTTAAAGCATGGAGAATGTCTTTTTTTTTTTTTTTTTTTTTTTTTTAAATATATAACTTATATAGGACCCAGCGGCCGTATAAATATTTTAATTTCGTAACTTTATAAAACAAAAAGAAAAAATATTTTGACGTAAATGCACTTTTATAGAACGAAGAAGAACTTTTCAAACATTTTTATAACTGGAGTTATATTTTTAAAATGAACGGTTTAAGAATTAGTTATTAGTCAACCTTGTGTATTTCACGTCGGTGTTCTGATGAATTAGAATTTGAAATCTCTAGAAACATGTTGGAGACTCCGATTTATTTTATTATTAAATTCTATAGAATTTTTTATCACGGTATTCCTCCAATCTATGACTCAATGCAGATCGTGACTGCTGAAATAGAAGGAATCCTTTTAACTATTTTCCATTCTTCGATAAGAGTCATCTAAACCGCAGACTACGTCTAATAGGGACAAGAAAAGGGCTGGGGATCGCTCGAGCCCAAATACTTTGAAGGTGATGTCAAAAGTGTCCGCCTGTATTAGAGCACGAGGTAGGCCGTAGACCAGCCATACTCAACCTTTTTTTCTCGCGGGCCGCAAACATATGTTTGGGCCGCAACACAATTATATTATAATATAAATAAAAGGTAATTTAAATAGTGGGATAAAAAAAAAAGTATTATAACAAACCTATATAATAAAGTTAATATAATCAGTAGGATTGAACGTTTGTCGCAAAAGAAATCTTACTAAAAAATTTTAACACTACTATTTCCAAAGAATAAACCACACTTCATGGTAGATTTCAATTGAAAATGATCTTGAAATATGCTGCGAAAAGTTTTGTTTGAAAATAGTGCTATCAAACATTTTGCTGCCAATTTTTTCCGCGGTAAACGTTCAACCCTAATAAGCATTATTAGTTAAACGTAATAATATAACAATGCAGCATTTCCAAGTTCTAAAGAAAAAAAATTAGGTGATTTGTTTTAATAAATCATTCATTTTCTCAATACAAAAACTTTTTTTTTTAAGTGTAGAAATATATGATGCAAATGTAATTAATTTGGAATATTTGTTTAGTGTTGAAGGTTAAGAAATGTATACACCATTATAGCACAAATAGAATTACATGTAAAAAGAACTTTTGACTAAGGAAACGGTATTTGAGATGTTTTAAGATAATTTTAAATTAGTAATTTTAAATGACAGGACATTGCATTCCCATGAAAAAATATAAAAGAACAGTGAAGGTAGAAAAAATTTTCTACCCATGTCAATTAATGTAATAAATAGCGGTTAATGATTATGTGTTGAGTATGGCTGCCGAAGACGATCAAGACTTAAAAAAGGTCTGGAGTATTTAAATTTCGGAAGGGAAAAACATTTTTATTACTTTCGAACCTATTTTAAAAGCTTCTATATATTGAGTTTGCCTATGAGTTTTGCGTGCTCTTTAAATTTGTAAAAATACTCAAACTTTAATGTTCGGCGTAAAGAACTCCTACCTTATTAATGTATCAACAACTACAACTACTCGATTAAAAACGCACTCCGTCATAGGTTGAACTTCCCATTTTCGCACCTCTTTACTATATTTCAATTTTACCATTACACTACAAGTTTCAACGTAATTTTAATTATATGTAAGTTACAGCAATGCTACTCGCAAATGAATGGGAAATATTTTGTATGTAGTCTTTCAATGCGCAAACACGAACAATTAGTTTGAAGCCACCGTATGAGGCAGTGGCGGCTCGTCACTCACTTTACTACCAGCATTTTTAATACATATTAAATTTGATCTTATCTAATCGTAGATTGATCTATGATTAAACAAGGAGAAATTTAGTTCATAAAAATACTGGTAGTAAAGTGATTGTGAACCTCCTGACGAGCCGCTACTGGTATACAGGGCCGGTGCAATAATCTAGCAAAGTTTTACTCTGCCCCTGAGTAAAATAATATTATTGCTCCTAATTTTTCTCTAAATGTTTTTTGCGAAAAAAAGTTAATATTAAATTTATTTCTTACAGCTAAAGTTGATATAATTGTCGGGGAAAGTATAGATGTGAGAATCCTGAAAGTAACCATAAACGTAATAAATAAATATTTAAAATATTCTAAGAGATAGAAAATTTTTAGAAATTAAAAATAATTATACACATTACATGGGAAAGAATTTTTATGTTATTTTTCATGCGTTTTATACTCTATATTATAAATTATTCAATGATATATACAAGTTTTAAAAATGATTTTTATTAGTCGAATATTGCTGCCAGAGACGTTAGACCCCGTTAAGTGATTTGTCAGGGCCCCGCACGACATTCAGCCGGCCCTGTTGGTATGAGGTAACTTCTCATACGGCATGCAATATCATCGCATGGTCGATAAAACGTGGGACAAAAATACCGTACAATGTTATTGTTTGCGATATAAGAAATTTCCTCGGATAGAGGCTTCGTACTAAAGTGATTGTAGGCCTTTCTCTTCCCCAGAAGTGGTCATTTTGTTTGTTCAGGCAATATCTCTATATATATATATATATTACGCTATCGTACGTGGCACAGAAATCGCGATTATTTGTTAATTGTTTAATGGCAACGCCCGAATAAAACGCATATCATTGGTTAGTGCTGCCATCTACAGGAATAAAAGCGAAACAAACAATGATTTCCTTATTATTTGTAATTTGTCAACATTAACAATTAAATAGATATATTTATATACATTTTCATTTGAAATATTGATTTTTATAAGCATTTAATATTTAAAATTTAAAAAATACAATATAAAATTAAAATTTAACAATATAAAATGTAAACAAAGCAATGATTTTTAAAAAAGGATTTTTAGTAAAAAGGGAAAAGTAAGTGTAATAATTTTCCCTGGCCGTTTCATTTTTTTTTTAACGTAACTGTTATACTTTTGAAATTTTAGCTCTTATTTAATTGTTTTACAAGCTTTTAGTATAAATAAATATTATTCAGTCTTTTTCTTTTATGAAGTCCACTCTACTGTTATATTTTTCAATGACAGTCTGTCCGGGCAACGCCGGCCGGATCAGCTAGTATTTAACCAATTGCCTAGAATGAAGATAATGAGCGGCACATTTGACATATCTCACTTATAGCCCACACTATCTATAAGAATTTTCTTCAAACATTACTTATTAGACAATAGTAAATATATATGCAAGGAAGTAAGTATTACTGTATGCAAGTATATGCTGCAAAGGAACATTGTATTTCACAGATTTTCATGTTTTTCTCACATATCCAACATGAAATGTTACGAAACATTTTAATCCCTTGAAGGGAGGTGGTGGAATATCATATATCATATCCCACTTAATTTTAATTCCCAAATGCTACAATGGCACCAGAATGTTAGAATAAAATTTTGTTTTTATAATGTACGTACCTTTTTTCAAATAAATGTGTTCGTAAATCCTGGAAAACAAGTGACAAAATTTCGATTTGGAGTAAATTGAGTTCAAAGTTTTGAGTCAACAGTAATTGACGGAAATAAATGTGAAACTGTTGCTTATTTCCTACTGTTATTTCAAGAACTGTGTAAAGAAGGTGGGGTGCATTTTTTTTTAAATTTACAGTTAATCAATATTGATAACAAGGGGTACAAGTCTCGAATGACCTTCAAAACGCAGCACATAATTAACAAATCACTTATATTTTTTTGCGTACAAACAAATTAGCCTCATCTCCAGATCGCCTGTGCTTAATTTTTTCAATTATTACCCCTTGGCATCTGGGGGTCCTCATTTCTAGTTCTTTACATGTGGATACTCAAAAGAATATGGACACACTTAATACATACTTTAACGAAACTTTTGAAATTGATACGTGAGTTCATTCTACCTGGAGGACCTAAGAGGTAACATGATTATGGCACTTTAGTTATGTAACTGATGCTGGGTTGATATTACCATTGGAAGGTCAATAATTCATCCTAATACGCTGTCTTTCGAATTCATTATAACGGTGTCAGTTTAACCCAGCGCAATATATTAAAAAAAAAAATTAAATGAATTCATGGTGTCAGTAGTAAGTTTTAGTGCAGGGTCTGACGTCATACCATTAAAAAGCATTCAACGAGAACAGCAGTTTGAGAGTGTAATCACTGTTTCCGTTTCATTAGAAGCTAGTTTTGAATGTTTCTTCTAATAATGCTGTGTGATTAATGAAATAAAAGAAGCTTAGCAAATGAGAGTCGAAATAAATCCAACCTTGAGTTTAACCTTGTACTCCTGTCTCATTTCCCTGTGAGCCCTGACATTGACAACTGACTGATTGTCACCCAAACTTTGTTTTGTGACAATGGCCGCTAGCTGGCTCTTGCGTAACTTGTCTACTCCTTCGAATTGACCTTGAAATGAAGTTCTTTGTTTTCGTGGGAGCTGAGAGCTGCCAGCCGACGCATTACACTTTTATACACGTGCATTTTTTTCATTTTTTCCAATCGAATACTTTCGGATTTTCTTTTTGTTGTTGTTGTCTTTAGGGAAAAGATGTGGGAGCGCTTCAGAATGTCATAATGAGTGAATGGAATACTTTTTTGTTGGGTGATTTTCCTTTACATTTTTGTTATCTCGTGAAACAGTGGAGCTAAAAATACTGCTCTTGTCGAATTCATTGGAATTTTTTGAATATACAATCAGGCCCGGTTTACCAAAACAGCACTTGCCACTTTTCGGGAATTTTGAAAGGGCCCCAAAATTGCAAATTCGCAGTCTCGTTAATTTTCTTTTGAAATTACTAACTCATTGATGTTAGAAAAAAAGTTCGCCCAAAACCCTTCATGAAACTTAAATTTTCCTATAAATGGCTTTGGAGTATAGAATGAAAGATGCACTGCGCATAAATGCTTCCTGTGAAAAGCGATGCTCAGTAATTATGAACTGCTAAATTGCAATAGCCTTTTTAGCACTTCCATGCCAATACACTTTTGAATAGTTTTTCCCAACTGCATCAAATTAAGTTTCTTGGCTGGGACTCGAACCCAGAACCTTTGGTTTCAAGTGCCAATGCTTTTTCAATTGAGCTATCTGGACGACATCCCAGTCAACAGAATCTTCATTCAGAACAACCATTTGGTCATGACATCTAAACTGTTATTTGAAACAGCACAACAGAATAAACCAAGGGTAAAGGGACTTCAAACAAAGGGAGCGAATATTGTGTTGACTGGGATGTCGTCCAGATAGCTCAATTGGAAAAGCATTGACAATTGAAGTCAAAGGTTCTGGATTCGAGTCCCATCCTGGACACATTTTCGCTCAGATGGGAAAATTACTACTTGTAGGAAATATCAATTGGTTGTGTTAAAAATAATTAAAGTATTCAATATGTAGTACTTCTTCGAGAACTATTCAAGATATACTTCTTCTCGCACTAATGTGACCTTCTTCATCGGCACCAAAAGCTGTTCAAAAAGTTATTCTTTTTGTGAAATAATTTCATTTTTGATAATAGTGGTGACTTTTTCCAAGTAATTAGAAATAATCCTAAATATAGTTATTTGATTTTCATGTATTTTTAGAATTTTATGTATTGAAATAGGAATTATGAAATTAGTCTTTCAAAAAAATCCACACTATATTAACCTAGAATGATTTTTTCAGAAATAGATTTCTGGAGGTTTATAATATGTGTATGAAAATTCAGCCTCTTCTTTCAAGTAGTTTTTTAGTTGTGCTTAAAAAACTATCAGCACTACAGTTTCCATGACCACATAGTTATTAAAAAATATTACCGTGATATTTCGGCGTATAACGCGCACCCATCATTTCAGACTGTATTTTTCTATTTTTAGGTATATTCGCCGCATTATGCGTGGTGGAGAGATTCTGACACCTAATTAGCGTGCTTACTATTTAATTAGAATCGTCCATCATCAAGCCATCCCATGGTGAAGTTTGGTATAATTAATCAGTATAAAATAACAATTATGTGATCGTATATATATAAAATAAAATCGCTCTGGCAATAGTGATGTCAGAACTGCGATAAGCCCGCGTTGTGAATATTTAGAAGAACTACTGTTTAAAAGCCTTTTGGGTAACTTTAAAATGAGTGCATAATAATAAATCAAAATTATCATTACCGGGAAAACTGATAAATATACCTGAGTAGATTAAAATAATAAAATAAACACGCGTGATGAGTGGGTTAAAAGAAATTCCAAAATTCATTAAGCAATTCATACACTTACCCACAACACCAAAAGTAAGTCCTTGTGAGAATTAGGAAACCAAATAGGACTAAATCTGTAATGCAAGAAATGCAAAAATTTACGATTTTTGTCCATCTTTAAAGTTAAGTATCTCCTAAACCAAGAGATATAGAGACTTATCTTATCACGGAGTATTTATTAATTTCTCTATGATCTTAGCAACTGAGCTTAATATCATAAAATTCTGAGGTGATCAGGTTTTTAGCTGTGTTGATTTTATATGGAATGACCCATATATAAATATTATTTACAGGAATATTAAGAAAAGAAAACGTCAGCCTATTTGCTGTACTAATTACTTTTATCTGCAATAAAAAAATACAAAAATACACATTAATATTATTATCACTAAAAACAATTACAAATATTTTGTCAAGGAATATAATTTATTTCAATCTATAATTCTGTGTCTGAAATCTCACAGCAGCTATACAACTTATATTCAAAATATGAGACATAAGAATTGTTATTTGACTTGAACTGTTATTCTACCGATCAAACTTTTCGAGCAAAATGTAATTGCTTCTAGTTAGGGGTTTTATAGTATCCCGAATAAATCTCGTGATTGTAGCCTAGTTGGAATAGTGTTTAAAAGGACGTGTCGTCTGGCTTGGGAACAGCTTCAGAAACTGCGTTGTATCTCTTAGAAAAACACTTAAAAGGAGAGGGCCAAGCTTGGTAATCAGATTTTGAATATTTTTATATACTTGTATAAAAACCCCTAGGGTATAAAAACCCCTAACTCTAAGTCCCTAACCCCTAACCGATTCTAAAAACCCCTGACTCTCAGGTTCAACGGATTTTATACAACGCACCTTATTTCTCGAGAAATAGGGGGTCTAATATTAAGACAACTTAAATACTTACTTTGTAAGGGGTTTATAGTGTTATAAAGTCTGCTGTGACGCCCTCTATTTATAATAAAATAAAACATTTTCAAATAAAATGAAAATAAATGCAGAAAGAAGATAAATGAAAAAGCAAAATAATTCAAAGAGCAAGCATACATATTACAGATTTAAAATTCTTTAATATGAAAGAAAATATGTTGTAATTTAATTCTTATGCTATTTTTTAATATAATTATACTTCTTACTTTAAAAACAGAGTAGTACATTATCATCGCATTGACTTCCTTTGTTAAGGCAATGTATAAATCATGTTTCTTTAAAATCACGAATTGACACAATTTTTCAATATCATTGCACCGATAAAGAGTATATGAAATACATTTTAAAAGTGATTAAAAATAAAATTAACCGTTTAATGATGTTTTATACAACGATTTAGTTACAAATTAAAAAAATAAATAGGTTAATATTATAATTAATGCACAATATAATTTTTATTTGCGATTATTAAATTATAATTACAAGTATATTTATAAAACAAAAAAAGAGAAAAACAAATGTAGCGCGTTCTGGTCTCGAACCCGAGGATCAACGAGCAGACGCCATTACAATTGAGCTACGACCAACACAGTAATTACGTTGCAAAGTAAGTATATAATATTAGACCCTCTATTTCTCGAGAACTAATGAGCGGAATACTGTAACGTAATACTTTTGACTGTACCTGTTAAAGAACTATAAATGCTACACACTTCATTTTCAATAGCGATAGTTCCATGTTAAGCGTGACAGACGGACAGAAAACCCGAACTTATAATCACATTTCAAATATGAAGAGTATAGTTCAATTTTTGATACTAAATATCTCCAAGACTACTCGTAGAAAATACTTTATATTTAGATTATTTTGGAGTTCTAAATTTGTATTCTGGTATCCAAATTTGGGGTTATTGTTAAAAAAAAAAGAAATTAAGTTTGTTTTTCTTTTAATATGGAAATGGTCCCCTAAACTTATTTTATATTATTCCCAGTCGAATTTCCCAAACCCCTTTTAAATCTCTTTGAGGGATTTTGCCGATTGTGCACGATTATAATGCAAAATCAATTCCAGCGTCCGATTGTGTATGATCTTTTTTATAGAGTTAAAAGAAAAACGCATTCTACATTACTCCTTTTAGGAATTCAGCTTCTTTCTTTCTTCTTTTCTCTTCCTTTAAAAAAAAATTTTTTCTAACATTTTAACAAGAGGAAGACATTATGTCAGAATCAATTTTCTTTCTATAAATTTCCAACAGTAGAAAATATCTTAATAGAAAGCAAGAAAATTAGAAAAAGGGAAAATTAGGTTAAAATTTTCGGATACACTCGCGGTTTATTAGTTACTAGCTGCATAACAACCTGATGTGTTGCATTTGTCTTGTATGACATCTTTCGATGTTTTTCGAGAAAAGAAAACCAAATGTTTTCTATATTGAAAAAATGTTTATAATGGTTTTATTAATGTTCTTATTATAAGTAAGAAATTATGTTTAGAATGCATTTTAACTGACACTAACAGACGCAACTAACATTCTGCAAATTATGCGATTTTTATGTAATTATAGTAGAGTGCCTTTATAAAAGAATGGCGACGGATAAGCAAAAAACAGAAATTTGATTGGTCCAGAGGATTTTGCATAAAAACTTCGGAAGCTTGCCATTATATCTTCCAATCTGACTGTGCACCATGTGCGTATGTCACCCCTCTCTTATAATGATACTCAAAATCATAGTAGTTCGGTGTGCGGTTTCAATGACGTTATTTTCGAAGGTGACAACATTTGTCAAAAACTTTCGAAACTCGTGGTATGAAAATAGCAATATTTTTATTTATACAAATTTATTTCAGTTTTAAGAGTTAAAATAAATGATTTATATTAAATATGATGTCATTTTCATTCAGTAAAACATTCCGCTTTTAGAATCCTGGAGAACAACCATAGAAAACATTTATAGGTATTATGCAAATGGCATCTGACAGCGGAATTTATGCACAAACCCAGCAAAAAGCGATATCTTCATTCAAAACACTCTCACAACAATCGGGATACTAATGACTTTTTATGCCTTTATATGTTTTTATTATCAGCATCGGTATGGCGTCTTGAAGAGCGACAGCGTCGGGAGCAATGAGAGGGCTCGAAGCTACTTCAATCTGATCGTATGTATTAAATGCCATCTTCCACCCTGCCCACAATTTGATGTATTTTACTTAACGAATATTTTGTTTGAATTTTTACGATGGTATTTTACAAAATACACACTTGCAGCAAATTATTTTAGGCTTTCAACGGTACCTCTAATTAAAAAAAATTATTGAGATTTAATATTTCAAAAAACATATTTTCTTTAGGTCATTTTCATCATTTCCGTTTTCTTCTGCAGTTTTAAACTGTCATCTTCATGTCCCGGAGAAATACAAAACACTTGCAGCAATTTTTTTTCTTTCAATTTTCGTTTAAAAAATATTAATATTTACTATTTCAAAAAAAAAAAAAAATCTAGATTCATTCTTTCGGTTTTCTTCAATTTTAAACTGCCTACTCGTGGTCAGGATAGAAATTAATATATATATATATATATATATATCACATATAGCAAGTTCTTTTCTTCCCTCAACGGTACCTTTCAATAAAAATATATGAAAAACTATTTTTTTTTAATCCAGAAGTCGTTATTGCACGCAAAAATTTGCCTATTTTCCCGAGTTTCCGAGTAAGCCGGCGATTTTAAGCCATTTATAAAAACAATCTAAATTCAATATTTTTGTCCGATATGGTAAATTTTGTCCTTTTTCAATAATGTTTATCCGGAATTTGTTCAGAAATTTTTGAATTTTTCGCGATTTTTTTTTTAAGTTTCTATTTCGCCAAAAATGAGAAATTACTTTTTTATCATTTGATATTATATTTGATACCTTAGCCATCCAATATTATATTTTATACTCCTGTGTTGAGCAGACTTTCAGGAATCGATTAAATAAATAAATGAATGAATATTAATAATTGGAATTTATATGGATATTTAAAAACTTTAAGAAAAGAGACGGCAATCCTTTGCAAATGCGAGATAAGTAATTATGTTATGTGAATATATGGCAGTCAAAATTCTCAAGTTAGTTTTACTCTTCTCTCTCTCTCTTTTTGAAGAAATTGTTTATTTTTATAAAGTTACGTTATCGATTAAACACAGACTAGCGTGATCGAGATGTGTTTAAAGTAATCCCGGGAAACGGTATACGGTTATTGAAGGTAGTGTTGAATTCAAGGGGTGGCTCGGCGGAGGACATTCCCACTGGAGCATTCAAAATGCCCCTTTGGATGATTGGAATTTTGGGCTAATTAATGGTCTAGAAGTGCAATCCCCCCCCCCCCCCCGGAACTCTACAGTCTCCCTCTCGGAGCTGTAGAAATCCCTCCCGGAGAAAATGTCAGAATTCAACGCTGATTTGAGGTATAGTTAAGGTTATTATCTCAAGGCAGGGAAACATCGGGCGGATCAGATAGTAAGAAATAAAATCCAGAAGTAAGCTTCTGTCGAATTTTGACTTTTATCGACATTCAAAGTAAAGAATTGCAATAGCTAACTATCTTGCGCCCATGCAAAAATGTACAATATAAAATTAAAATATCAAAGTCTTAAAAATAAAAATAAAGAAGAAAATTAGATTGTAAAATTCGCATACACTCACACACACACACACACACACACACACACACACACACACATATATATATATATATATATATATATATATATATCATACGGATTTATTAGTTATTCCACACATCTTGAGACTTGAGTCTATTTGCCACTTTAGGAAGTTTTCTCTTTTATTTATATTATTATTTTGTTCCATTTTACAAATGAATTCAATATTTTCCACTGTAGGTCAAGGTTAGAAACCCGGATGTTTTTTCTTTTATTTATTTATCTGTGTTTATGTTTACTTTTTATTTTGTTTTACAAACAAGTTTTTTGGATCATTCGGCACAACAGCCAAGTAGCTATAGGTCTCAACCCCCCCCCCCCCCCCCTTCAAAGTTCAAAGTACAAACAAGTTCTTGATTTTCTACTGTAGGTTAGAAACCCATATACTTTTCCTTCATCGATTTCTTTATCTGTGCTTATGTCACTATTTCGTTCCGTTTTACAAATGAATTCATTATTTTCCACTATAGATCAAGGTTACAAACCCGGATGTTTTTTCCTTTTATTTATTTATTAATCTGTGTTTATGTTCAATGTTTATTTTGTTTTACAAACGAGTTCATTATTTTCCACCGCAGGACAAGTTTAGAAACCCGGATGCCTTCCCTTTCTGTATTTGTGTTTATGTTAATATTTTTTGTTATGTTTTATAAATGATTATCATTATTTTCTACTGTAGGTCAAGGTTAGAAATCCAGGTTGTTTTTCTTTTTATTTATTTCTTTATCTGTTTATGTTACTATTTTGTTCCGTTTTACAAATGAATTCGGTATTTTCCACTGTAGGTTAAGGTTACAAACCCGGATGTTCTTTTCTTTTATTTATTTATTAATCTGTGTTTATGTTCAATGTTTATTTTGTTTTACAAACGAGTTCATTATTTTCCACTGTAGGACAACGTAGAAACTCGGAAGTTTTTTCTTTCATTTATTTCTTTATCCGTATTTATGTTAATTTGTTTGTTTTCTTTTACCACACTTATATCTTGTATTCGAAGCAGAGATCTTAAAAACACTTTGCCCGCATCAGCTTTACGCTACAGTATCACACATTATCCACCAAAAGCATAGGTTAGATCTATTGATATCGATATATATTTTTTCTATGTGCTAATATACGTGTTTTAAGTAGTACAAATCAAATTATCGTGATAATTAGATACCTTTCACAATTTAATTATATCCCTAGATATCACATATTAGCATCATAATATAGAACCCATTCAAAGTACATATTGGATGAAAATGGATATTTGTGGGAGTTTTTTTAAATAAATTTATGTTTTAATGAATGGGGTATGTTAGGAGCGTTACGTATGACAATTCATTTTCTCAGCATCTTCACTTTTTTTTTGAAAATGTGATAAATATATCATTCATTCAATAATTGTTTTTTACCTCTGAAAATTCCTTTATATGTAAATTAAATTTTGTTTCAAATTCCAAAACTATAGTTTGTACAAGCTTTTCCTGTATCCTCCGTTACAAGAAAATTTTGCGCAATAATTTCTGAAATAGGGTAGCACTTGTCACCTAATAAAGCTATTTAGTGGCTAAAAACATCCCCTTTCAAATTTACTTGTTAGCCGTAAATGTGCACACTGCCGTTTGTCATTCATTTTGATGTATAATCTCAGAGAACTAGAAAAGGTCATGAACTTCATGTATCCTTTGTTCTTAATTTAAAAGGTATTTAATAAAAATAAGTTTTTAATTCATATACATAAAGCCTTTTTTTTTGGAGGGGGGGGGGATATTTACTTGAAGTTTCATATCCCATCATAAATAAGTTTAACATTTTGAATAATTTGTATGTAAAATTTTCGAAAATTTTGAAGTGATAGAAAAAAATCCTGGATTTTCTTTCTTTCTTTTTTTTCTGAAAAAAATTGAAATTTAAGGAGGAAAAAAAAATTTACAAATAAAAGCTTTTCTGGCAATAATTATTTAATAGAAAACATAAAATAAACATTTTTTAGGCTTATGCTCACTAAAAAATTCTTTTAACTTTTCATGAATATGTTACAAAATAAATGAATAAGATAAACGATTTTTACTTTTCAAAATTTAGTGTTCCAGTCTCTATAGAAGTTTTTCTTGCTTAATTGAACTGTATTTTCTGTAATATAGGATTCAATTGTTAGAATTATCATTTGAGTTGCATTTTCTAGTTTAAATTTCGATTGAAACTAATTTAAGGGGGTAGGATACCTTTAAGCACTCGAAAAAGCACAAAAAAATATCACTTTAAAACTTGTGTAATAAGTCAAAAATAAAAACCAAACTTCATTTAAATATAAAGCTCATATTTAAATTTGTATTAAAATATATATAACTTGTAAATTTATAAATAAATATTGAAATGATAAGTTTAAAAATATATATGATAATAAGAGAAAAAAAAACATAACACGTCTTTCCCGCAGTGTTACTAAAAAACTATGCATGACAATCAAAAGAAATTTTCACCACATATTCATTTTTGTATTATCTACAACTTAAAACCAGAAAAATGTAAGTTTTTTTTTTTTTTTTTTTTTTTTTTTTTTTTTTTTTTTACTTTGAAAATATTTTTAAAAAATCGAAAATTTTTAATTTTTAAAATTATGAAGTTATTTTTTTAATTTAGTCAATAATATTTTTTACAAGTATTCTGGTTTTAGTATAAAGGTAACGCTATTATGTATTTATTCTCACCAAAATTTCCTCTTTATATGCATATTTTCGGATTTTATCATTCGCGCAAGAAGTGTTATGTTTTTTTTCTCTTATTATCATATATAATTTTAAACTTATCATTTCAATATTTATTTACGAATTTGCAAGTAAATAAATATTTTAAATATAAACTTAAATATGAGCTTTATATTTAAATGAAGTTTGACTTTTATTTTTGACTTATTACCCAAGTTTTGAAGCTTGGAACATAGTGATATTTATTTTATTTTTCGACGTGTTCAAAGGTATCCTACCCCCTTAAAATTTAAAGAGGAGAAAAAAATTCTTCTAACTTTCATCTGCTATCACTACAGTTTTTAAGAAAATTTTAACTGTATTGTACATCCCATCTACATAATCCATCACAGACACTCTTGAATTGCAGATGAAATCGCTATTCAGCGAAAGTTTTTCAATCTCCACACCTACATATTTATATGTTTTTTACCTCCGAATAGCAGACAAATTTTATGGTTCCTTGGTGTCTGGTATTATTAAAAGGTTTTATTGTATTTCCTTTTAATTGTTATATAAATACTGCCAAGCAATTTCTTCTTGATACTGATTTATTTATAATGCATTTATATTAAAAACGACAAGTCTAAGGATCTATAATACTTAAGGTATAGGCAGACGAAAATAGTAATTCCAGCTGCATTTTATTTTAAAAGAAAAGAAACGAAAAGTCATGCGTCAAACATAGATTATGTAACACTTTCAATTTTACAAATCTTTACCGTTTAATAAGGTGAAAGATGATGTCTAAGTAAACAATTTGGAAAAGCATAACACATTTAAAATAACAGACAGTACTTTAATCGAACTATTTTGTGTGTTCCAGTAAAAGAACGATGAATGCACCTCAGTGATATATATTAATTTCAATATGTTTGAAATAGCGAAACATTATTAAAATAAACCGCAAACGATTTTTCCCCTTAGACTGTAATGTAACGGAATTATTTTGAGTGTCCCTGTAAAGGAAGTATAAGTGCTATGCACACTATATTCTATAGTAAGCCTCTTGTAGTGTACCTCAATTACAATATATTTGAAATAGTGTAACATCATTGAAATAAACTGGAAATCATTTCCACCATAGACCATATGTAACGGAATTATTTTGAGTGTCCCTGTAAAGGAAGTATAAGTGCTATGCACACTATATTCTATAGTAAGCCTCTTGTAGTGTACCTCAATTACAATATATTTGAAATAGTGTAACATCATTGAAATAAACTGGAAATGATTTCCACCATAGACCATATGTAACGGAATTATTTTGAGTGTCCCTGTAAAGGAAGTATAAGTGCTACACACTTCATTTTCGATACCGAACATGGCATAGTAAACCCCAATAATATATATAGATTGTATGACAATCCGAGAATATATTTACGCGAGATAGAGCACGGACAGACAGGCGGCAGACAAACCGAAATCATAAACACTTTTCAACTATGTTGGAAAGTGTTAAAAAAGAATATTTACATTTTTCCAAGAATTCTGAATTGTGATTTTTAAATATTTCTGGAGATTACTATTTGATTATTTCTGTAAGACCCAAGAAAGTTTTTGATTACTCGATATGTAACCAAACCAAAAGTTTTCAGAACCTAATATGCACAGAGCTAGTATTCAGCAGCAAAATTTTAAACTATGCAGCTAGAAGGCATTGTCACAATCATTACTTAGTGGGAATTAAAACATTTCAAACGTATTAAGTGATAAAATATGTAATGCTATTTTAAGACCCAAGAAAGTTTTCGATTAATCGATATGTAACCAAAACAAAAGTTTTCAGAACCTAATATGCACAGAGCTAGTAGTATTCAGCAGCAAAATCTTAAACTATGAAGCTAGAAGGCATTGTCACAATCATTACTAGTGGGTATTAAAACATTTCAAACGTATTAAGTGATAAAATATGTAATGCTATTTTAAGACCCAAGAAAGTTTTCGATTAATCGATATGTAACCAAAACAAAAGTTTTCAGAACCTAATATGCACAGAGAGAGTATTCAGCAGCAAAATTTTAAACTATGAAGCTATAAGACACTGTCACAGTCATTACTAGTGGGTATGAAAACATTTCAAGCATATTAAATGATAAAATTGGTAATGCTATTTTAAGACCCAAAAAAGTTTTCTATTAATCGATATTTAACCAAAACAAAAGTTTCAGAACCTCAAAATATGCACAAAGCTACACTGTTAAAAATTTGCGGCAAACTGTCCAGTCATTCGACCGTTTTTATAGAAAACGGTTACATAACTATAATTTAACAGAATTCTGACCATAATATGGGCAATAATATGGTCATAACAAAGTATAATTACGGTTACATAACACTTTTATATAAAAACGGTCAAATTACTGGACAGTTCGCTGCAAATTTTCAACAGTGTAGTATTCAGCATCAAAATTTTAAACTATGAAGCTAGAAGGCATTGTCACAATCATTACTAGTGAGTATTAAAACATTTCAAGCGTATTAAGTAATAAAATAGATAATGCTATTTTAAGATCCAAGAAAATTTTCGATTAATCGATATTTAACCAAAACAAAAGTTTCAGAACCTAAAAATATGCATAAAGCTGGTATTCAATTGCAGCTAAAAAAGTCAACAGCAAAATTTTAAACTATGAAGCTAGAAGGCATTGTCACAATCATTACTAGTGGGTACTAAAACATTTCAAGCGTATTAAGTGATCAAATAGGTATAATGCTAGGGGCGGCAAACGTATAGTTCGCGATGGAGGTTCTAAAACAGGAAATATAAAAATAAATTATCAAAATACAGGAATTTAAACAAGCTGAGCTTTTCTAATTAGAAAAAAAAATCTGAAATTGAAGAAAATGAAATGAAATTTATTGAATTTCAATCTATTTAAATATGAGATCAATAATTTATCAAATTAAGAAAGGATTTAAAAAACATCGAAAAGGCATTTAGGCATTATAAGAAAAATGCCAATGATTAAATTATAGTAATTTTGTATGAAATTTGCCAAATTTCCACTCTTAATGCCTACGGGTCATTATTTTCGCAAATGAATGATATGAAAAACGTCGTAAAGGACTGACATTAAACCAGTTGTCAAATGACTCCAATTCAACTTAAAAGTAACTAGGTATGAACGCGATATTAATTATTTGGCTTCCAAAATGCAATAACAGAAATTGCATTTACATTTTTATTACTTTCTAAAATAGAATTGTTCCAATCTTTTACAAATGCGGTCGTTAGGTCGCTACTGGCTACCAAGTTTTTTTGTTTTTTCTTTTATCTGGCAGCCAAAATATTTAATCTGGCTTTTTTTTTTTGTTCACATAAGAAATGAGCACAAACTGCATTTTTTATCTCCCTCCAATATCAAGAAACAAACTTAGAAATTATAAACATTCAACAAAAAATATTTTAAACTTTTATTTTTAATTTAAGTTCATCCTATGCAAATTTTAAAATAATAAAATCAGAATTATTTGACTGACTGACTTCGACAGGAAAATAGGCAAAAAATTCTTTTCTTACTTCGATATATCATCGAAGCTCCCTCATCAGATATAGATTTTGTAGCACTCAACTATCCGGACGTTTGAAATATTCGGCAATCAATATTTTCTGAACATGCCGGTTAATTGAACCTTTACACTATTTCTTTTTTACTTTTTAGAGAGATATAATTTTGATAAATTTCATTTGAAAACTTAGTTTACATTGTCTGTCTAAATTATGTATTATTCTAAACTATGCTTGGTATTATTTTTTCTCAATTAATTCATAAAAAACTTTTGTGCTTTTTGGAAATCAGTGACGGAGGAGGGGGGGGGGGGGATTAAATATATTTTTCTGGCTACCAGATTTTACCCAAATTTATAAAGCCCTGATTGTTACTATAATTACTACAGTGTAATGCCTACATGCACGGAGAAAGAACCTGGAGGGGAAACTAGAATACGCGAGGATATTGAAAATGCAAGTCATATTTTTTAAACGAAAGAGGGCGCTGTAAAATTTGGCGGCTGCCTTTTAACAGAATGTCATTAGATTACATGTTAAATTCCGAAAGTATTTTACTCGGTTATTTTTAATTATAGCAATTATATGTCATAAATTTAAGATGGGGTATAAATGTTTTATTCCGGGATGTAGATCGGGCTATGATAATGAGATAAACAAAAGAAAAATCGAGGGGGAAAAAAATTAAGTATGTTTAGAGCTCCAACGGTGAGTGCTTTTTATTATACTTTAATTTAAAGTTATATGCATGTAATCATTTTTAAACTAAGACATTTTTTTCTAGTATATCGATCTTAGTGTATATATGTTTTTAATTTATTTGAGTAAAAGTATTTTGGGGCTTCACTCAAAAGTGTAAGAACTTATTTTTTTAAAAATGCCCCCTCCCCCCTTTCCGTCCCATCATATCTAGAGTAATTAAGGATTTATTTTAACAGTTAAATTTACTGAAACTACTTGACATATTATTTGTAGTAAAAAGTAATTGAAAAATGTAGTCTGCAGATTTACTAATTTCATTCGACTATAAATCTAATTAATATTTCAGTAGTTTTTATCTACAGAGTTGAATAATGAAATATTTAAATCAAATATTTAAACTATATTAAAAACAATAGATTTTTAACAATTTGTGTCGCTTAAAAAATGTCTTTATTTGAATGGGGAATGCTTGAGCCCCATAAGCCCCTCCTTTGTATATCTAGAGTAATTAGGGATTTATTTTAAAAGTTAATTTTACTGAAACTACTTGATATATTACTTGTAGTAATTAGTAAGTAAAAAATGTTAGCTGCAGATTTTCTAATCTTGTTCTTATTAGATTTATGTAAGTACAATTTAAAAATTTAATTTGTTTAGTTAGCTGTTCAGTTCAATCAAAAGATTTAATTATAAATAGATAAAAGGGCAGTTACAACAGAAAAATTATAAAACTACATTTAAAACTGAATTCTATTAGTTAGAGGTATTTTTAAGGAGTTAAATATCTATAATTTTATTTATTTATTTTTGTGCATGGAAAAAGGAGAGGGGGGGGGGGTCCTAAAAATTTCATCTTAATCAAAGAAAAAATGCTTAAAATGTGCTCCTTATTTTGATAAAACTGTGTTAAAATAAAAAAATAAAAAAATAAAGTGTCTGGACCAGTTTGGGTCCTGTGACATCAGTATCTTTATTTTATCCATCAATGTAATTCATTTGTAAACTAAAAAGTATTTTGGGGCTTCATTCAGAAGTGCAAATGCAAGAACTCATTTTAAAAAATATATATATTTGCCTCTCTCATAAGTGCAATTTAAAAATTTAATTTCATTACTTGGCTGTTCAATTAAATCAAAATATTTTATTGATTGTAAATTAGGAAAAAGAACTCGTTTAAATAACAAATTTAATATTCACAAAGAAAAAAAGATTTAAGTATATATTGTTTATAATAACTGTATAATTTTCAAATTGTAAGGTAAGCATGTTACCTTTTCTATCTGCAGCAGTGTGTATGAAAGGGGAAGCATTTATGTATGATAAAAAAAAATAAAAAAAAAGAAAGAGAGAGAGTTTTTGGACCATTCATAACTAACATTATATTAAAGTCACAATTTATGATTCTTGCAAAAATTAGTTAATAGACCCTATTATTTATTCAAGTTTTATTTCCCAAATAATTAAGATAATTTTTTTTTTTAAATGTACATAATATTAATTGCATAGATATAAAAAGTTATGAGTTATTAAATTATTCAAAGGTTATCGATATATAAGCAAGATTAAAACTTATTTAAGAAAATTTGAATAATACTTTTAATCTGTAAAAATTATACGTCCATTCCGTATTTCTTCGCAGGACAATATCCGTGATATTTATTTTTAAATGACTATTCAGATGTTTTTGTCAGGATGAACTCTTATTTAAAGAGTTATAAAAAGCAATTGAAACGCCAAATATCTATTAAAATATATGCATGGTGTGAAGAAAACTTTATTTAATGAAATTTCTACTTGTTTGACTTTTTTAAAGTTCAAATTTTCAATCAAGGACATTTAAAAAATGAATGCTTTCGCATTGAAAAGCATTGCAGAAGCAGGCTAAGATAGCCTTCAGTTTACCGTAGCGCCATCTATGAGGAGAAAAATTGTATTGTAAAATTTCAACGTTACTTTCCTCTCCATCTCTCTTCCTCCGTGCCTACATGTATGTTACCCTGATATTTTTTAATCCTAATTAACAAAAATTCAAGTAAATTTGAATCATTCATTTTGAATCACTAAATTTATTTTTTGGTTGTTGCCACGGCATGGTCACGTAAAATCTTTTCTGAAAAAAAAAAAAATATATAAATAAAAAATAAAAGGTCTGTTAACCATCATGATGTGTCATGTGCTTTAAGGGATATGAAAAATTATACACAGAATTTTAAAAAAATATAAATTAAAAAATAGGAATTTTTTCAAATGATGCCGAGGAGCCTACATCAGTCATGCGAAAAAACTCTCAAGCTAATGTTAAGTCTATGGGAAGGTTCTAGCGCGATTTCTCGCTCGCATTTTAATATTTTTAAATGCCTTTTTTTTTTTTTTTTTTTTTTTGCATAGGATAGCTGAATCCAATCTCCAACGTTATTAGTTTTTACTTTTTGGTTTTTGTTCCAGTTATTTTATATAAGGGTACTTTCTCTTTCAGAACCGGTTCCAACCAGTTCCAAAATTGAAAATGCCCGCTTATAAAAAAAAAAAAAAAAACTGCAACAAAAATTGAAAAAGTAAAAACTAACAACTAACAACGTTGGAGATTGACCTCAGCTATCCTATGCAAAAAAAGCATTTAAAAATATTAAAATGCGATAGAAATTCGGCTAGAACCTTCCCACAGACTTAACATTAGCTTGAGCGTTTCTTTCCTTGACTTAGTGTCGGCTCTTAAGTTGTCGATGTTAGCATTTTCACTAATTTGTATTATTTATAAAATTGTGTACATAAATTTTCATATTTAATGCGATAAGTAGGGTATACTTCTTTTAATTGCTAAAAAGCGTAATATTCTTATTTGTTTTGATAATGGCTCCGATAGAGTCGAAACATGTCAGCAGTCTAATAAAACTTATTTTACTGTTTATAAAGTTTTCGTTTTACACCTTTTAAGCGTTTACTAACTCAAGCAATTTCAAGGTGTTATAATTTGTTATATTTTGGGATAAGTGGTATTTAATTATCTTACATATTATATTTACCAAGTTAATATTTTCATGTGGGAGATGCAGTGTTTTAATGGATATCAAGAAATATAAAGGGAAAAAACATCAGAATGTAGCTATTATAAAAATTTAAATACAATATTTCAAAAATGAAATTTAAAATTTTTCAAGTGGAATTTCCCAAGTGGGACCTTTTCGGAAAAGAAAAAAAAAATCCGAAAAAAACTTTCCCCAAATTTTTGGTGGGTTTCTGAGCATTCCCATCTCTAATCCTCGGGTATAATTTTATTAAGTAAAAAAATCATCTCCTCCTCCACAATCCTTATAAAATAAAACTCCAAATAATGAAAAGACTATACGACCTCTTGTATAAATTTGAAAACATGTGAAAGATGAGCTATAATATGTTAGTACAAAATATCTTGAGTTAGATTTTTTTGAATGAAATTTTTACTCTCAAAAGATAATATTTTCCGTAGAATGACCCATGTAAATGTGTGTAAAACAATTGTTAATTTTTTTGTGAAATGAGTTATAGAAGATCAAACGATTTGTAACTAAAACTAGTCGTTGGAGGCCACCGTAATACTTACCCATCATACATATGCATAATATAAAATAGGAAAATAAAACATGTGGAAACTATTTAGAAAATGCATTGCAATTCGAATAAAATCGTGGCTTGATGACATCCTAAACTTTAAATGCTGTATTGCGTAAGAGAAATATCCTCATAACTCTAAAAATGATAATTCTATTAACTAACAGCTTACTGCGTCAGATTAAGCGTCTCTTTACTAATTAAAATATATTCTTGAATTGAAATTTGAATGAAATACAGGGTCATGAAAAATTGAAGAGTGTGGAAAATGTGGTTACAAATATCTCGGCAACTCATTATCCGATCAACTTCATTCTTCATGCAAAATTTATGTGTTTGTATTGTCTTTTATATTCAACCCTTAAAAAAGCAATTTCGAAATTTTTTATATACCTTTTATCAGAACGAATATTTCGAGAATCCGAAAAAAATAGTTCCAGATAATCGAGGTCACTGAAATTCACAATAAGCTTCGTCCCATTATTTCATACTAAGTACACACCAAATTTCAAGTCTCTATCTCAATTTGTTCGGGAAATAGAGCGTTTACAGACACACACACAGACGGCAATTTTTTTTTTCTAAAAATATGTTTTTCGGAATCTCCAGTGTCTGAAACGTGTAAATCCGTCAAAAAAATTTTTTTTCGATTTTCAAAACCATTACCAAGACTTGCCCTATACGTATGATGGGTAAGTAATAAGTCGAACTGGGTACTGTATCTGAACTGGGTATCTGGTGTTACTTTGAATCTACAAGAATTTCTTTACACCGATCACGTAAAGAGATTCAAAACGCTCCTTAACGGCTATTCTAATAATCAGTGGCGTAGCTACGTTTTTTGGCGCCCGGGGCAAGGAACAAATTTTGCGCCCCCCGCCCCCCAATAAAAAAAATAACCAAATTTTTCCTCAAGACGGAAGGAAAGTCCTTCTGGCTTGTACAGGAGGAAAAGGTAGCTTTTTACTCAAACACACGAAGTTAAATGCGTGGAACACGATAATAGAAGATTCATAATTTTCGTCAATATTTGGGAATTTTGAAAAATTGTCAGCTATCGCAAATTTATGACGACTTACGGGGAAAAAATCTGCTGCTTTGTTTCATTTACAAGGTACGTACACTCTTTAAAAATTACAAGGAGTTTCATATTATTCTAAGTGACAAAACTGCAACAAATATTTTTCAATTGACTCCTGTTTTTTTTTTCTTAAGGTGCATTTTGTAAATTTAAAAATATGATATATATAGTTTTTTTCTAAAAACAAAAAGATTAAGTAAAATGTTTATTGTATTTTATTTTAAAATCTGTCATGACATTTTAACTAATTAACATTTGTCAGGACGTTTTAACTAATTGAAAATGTGACCCTTACAGTTATAGAGTAGATTTGTAAGGAAAGTATGAAAGAAAAATGTTGCGAAAAGTTTATAATTATACAAAAGTGTGGTTTTGAAATTTTCTTTAAAAAATTTTCAGTGAAATATTTTTAAACAAAATGAATTTTACTAAAGAATTACTTTTTGCTTGATCAAATCATAAAACTTTCACAAAACCATTTAATAATATCAATAAAAACTGCATCTGAAAACTTACATCGGTGCACCTTATTTGCAAACTTTTATTACCGTAAAATTTTTACTTTGATTAGCACAAAGAGAAAGAGATATATATTTGTCCATTTAGATTTAATTATGTTATTTTATGTCTATTTTGCTTCTTTTAATCATGATGGCTAATCCTTGTTTGAAAAGCAATCTAAAAAACTATTTACAAGCTTGTTGTTTAAAAGTAGCGGCGTAACTTCAGTTGCGTCCCCGAAACTTATAATATTGTGGCTTAGCCATAAAAAGTATGCAAATGATCTCTGCAATAGCATATCTGACTTATAAAAAATACCGGATACAACGAGCGAGGAATTCCGATTTCCAATATACTAAATCTCTAAAAGTTTAGCATATGGATGGACTGCCCGTTTTTTGAAAGTTTTAATGAATTTTTATTTTTGCTTATTTTATAAAATTTTGCTCTTTTAAAAAAATATATATCTGAAGATCTAATAAAACATTTTTGTTATAAAATTATCTATGATTAGCGTTATCTTTAACTTTGGAATTCATCTATTATACTTGTGTCTTTACTCAATAAATAAAGATTTCATTAATAATACATGAATTCATTTTTATTTATTTCCTTTTCCTTTAACTTGTTTTTTGTAATGTAAAAATGGAATTTTCTAATTCATTTTTCACCCACTTCCTGATAGACTAGAATTATAAAAATTATGTATGCAGGTGTATTTCAGAAATACAGCATTTTAATATTTTAAGAACTTAATTATCTATACTAATAAAAGAAAGTTGTTTGCCTGTGTGCGACGACTAGCGAAATTTAATGCACTCAGAAGTCTGAAAATTTGGGTGTGGATAGTCCAAGGCAGGCCTCCTGGTCCCCTTTATGTTTTTGTGTTCTAAATTGTTAATAACTTGTCCCCCTTTCAATCCAATCTGCCACATTTTGGGGCGTCTTCTCCATTTAGTTATTTCCCCATTTCAACATCACAGTTAAGACCCTGGAGCCCGATCTGGGACCCCTTCAACTTTTTTTCACTTTGCATTTTTCACCTCCCTAATTGTGTTACCCTCTCAAAGCATAACTTTAAAGTTTTGTATTAATTCCTCTCCTCGGGCCACAATCCTCATATTTTTGTTCCGTACACACACACAAAAGAGTCCTAGGGCTCTTTTTTAAACATTCCCCCCCCCCTTTTGGCGCATTTCTTTAAAATTTTATTATAATGATTAATTCATAACCTATGCTTAATTTCGACTAACTGACGATCTAAAGCGCTAAGTAATAGGACCAAAGTTTTCATTTTAGGTCACTGCTCAAAACTATCGCTTGGACTTTTTTGGGCTCCCTACAAGTTTTGATTTAATGCGTCTCTCAATTGGGCGCCCCTTCCTCGTGCATTTAAACATTTTGGGCCAACTTTCAGGTACGTAATCATGCAAAGTACGAAGAGTGTTGAGCCATCCCTAGAAACATTTACAGAAGCTTTTTCTTTCATTATTTGAATATAATAAAATGTTTTACTAAAGAAAACATTCACACACACAAAAAAGAGGTCAAAATTTTTTATTTATTGTCAAAATATGAGAGATAATTTCGGTTAAAAACCCCTCTCAATTTGGCGCCCCTTGGCAGCGGCGCCCGGGGCGGTTGCCCCCCTTGCCCCCCCTTAGCTACGCTACTGCTAATAATGATCTCCAAACATTTTTGTTTCAGCTCGACAGGTAATACACCTGTCAACTCATATTCAGAAGGATGTACCCGACCCGAACCCGAAATAGTCAAACTGAAGTGAAAGAAAATTAATCCATATTTTAATAAAAAATTCTGAAAATGTGGTCTACACTTATGTCGTTAAATTTTATCTTTGTTGTATAAAAATTAACATATATTCAAATATAGGGTAGATGTGCCAGTAATGGACACCCTTAAGGAATTTCTTTAAAAATTATTTTTTAATTAATAGTTATAATTGCTATATTCCACATTTTTAAATATTATATTAATCTACCAACAATATTTAACCATGCTCATAGTCACATTTCCCAATGTGAATCGAAATTTAATTGTAAATAACAGAAATAAATCAAAACACCCTAAATTCCAGTAATGGACACCCCACAAAAAGTAATAGATAATTGATATTATGATTGTATTTAAAACTAGAATTTAAAGAAAGCATATTAATGAAATAAAAAAAGCTGAATTTTTATTGGTTATTCTTTTATAAACCAAAAATGTTGAAGGTGGCCCAATACTGGAAGGCGGTCCATTACTGGCACATCTACCCTATATATTTTTTTAATTTGAAATATATTCAGGGCGTTCTTTGAAAAATCGGGTCAATCCGAATCCGACTTGAAAGAATCTAAACTCAACCCGAAATCGAACCGAACCTGAAACATTTAAAGTCAACTCGACCCGCAACGAAAAAAAAACTAACCGTCAACCCAACTTGTAATTTCGGTTAAATGAGACGCGTTAACAGTCTCCTGTGGGTCCTTAGGCTTGGCTGTTTTACGCCTTCCTATAGCTCAAAATTATATATGCTATAACTTTTGCTTCAAATCAAGCAACTTTTTTTTAACGTAATTTCCGGCCTATAATCTGCGGATCAAACAATTCTGTTTCAATCCAGACATTTTATTCAATATTTGAAGTCGAATATTTACAGCGATGTAGTAAAATAAAATTTCTGGGTTGAAACAGAATTGTTTGATCCGCGGATTATAGGCCAGAAATTACGGTAGTTATTTAACACAAGTCTTAGAAAGTATTTAATTCTTTTGAATAAAATTTGTTTAAGAAAAAAAAAAATTCCAGTACTTTTATTTCTCTCTAACGAAAGTTTTCTTACTTTAGTTATTTAATAACTGCAATATTGCACATTAATATGTTTAAAAAAATCAACATATTTTTATTGGCAAAACCGATAATAATAAAATGTGTGTCTATTGAATGTAGTACATACTATTTTTGGTGCATTATGAATATACTGTTCAGTTTTTAGTTACTTATTTTTAAGCATAAATATATCTTGATTCTTTTTTGAGATGAAAAAACATATAGATGTTTCAAAGGGCTTCACAAAAAAGCAAAGTGATTTCTCAGTGCCGGGCTTTTAGGGTTCCTAGGCTTCAGCCTATTCAGCCTGTTTGATAATTCGTGTCTGGAGGCTCCATAGAATTTTCTGGATAACCGAGAAACTTTCTTAAACGAAATTTCGCTCCCAGTTTTTCAGCTAGCTTGTGGTAGCCAGATCTCTCTCACTCCCCTCCTCTCCCCCCTCTCGCCCCCCCCTCTCTCTGTCCCCCCATATCATTTGATTTTAATTTCAAACTGCCAAATGGCAACCAGATTTTTTTTAAATAAAAGTTTGCTTTTATAACGTACGTGAAAGAAAAGAAGTTATTTTTAAATTAATTTGTTCGTAAAATCTGGTGTCATTCTGTCATTTTAACATTTCAGCAACAGAATTACTTTTAAAGACGAAGGAGAAGTAAAACTACTATTATTGCTAAGTACTGTAGATGCAGTGCTTCGGTGCATTATTTAGGTTTTCTCATGAACTTTTGTTCAGAATTGAAAGGTGGTTAATATATCTAAATGTCAGAAATTACATGGGCAATCACTATAACGAGGACACCTTAGTTTATTTGAAAAGATTTTCGTTTAATAAATATACAATCATACAAATTCGAGGTTCGTTTGCAAAAAAAAAAAAACAGACTGGAGCGTGCATGCCACCACAGGTGTACGCTGCCGAAGTCAGTGGGCCCCCCCCCCCATCTCTAGGTTCGTTTGGATAGATTTTTGTTTAAAAATATATTAGTCATACAAATTCTAGGATATGCATTGCCGAAGGCAGTGGAGCCACCAACTCCAGGTTCATTTGAATGGATATTCGTTTAAAAATATAAAATCATACAAATTCCGGGATATGCGTTGCCGAAGTCCCCCCAACATTAGGCTCGTTTGGAAAGACTTTCGTTTAAAAATATGAAATTATTCAACACTCATTTTAGAAATAATTAGGGTAAGTATCATGTGCAACGCCGCGCGGTTGAGCTACTTAAAAATAACACACGCAATAAAATTGAACAACGAACAGTAAAGGGAAATTCAATGAAATAGTAGTGTTTATTTTTATTAAAATAACAGTATTTATCGAGCCCTTTCGGCGGCACTTCAAAAAATCCTCTCTTTATATTTAATGAAAAAAATTGGCATCGGCAATTTCTTTTTTCATTCCTTTAAATTATCTTGCATTTGAGAAAATACATTGCATTTCCAGAAAGTTGTTATTACATCAACATAAAAGGAAAGTCTTTTTTTCATTAGGTTTTCTTTTTTCTATCACTTGGCAAAATTTTTCTTGCGTTTCCAATTAAAAGTCTACAATAATATCCTGTATAATGTTTTAGAAATTCGGTGTTAGAACTATTATTTTTATATCTTCCACAACCTTATAATAATGTTAGTTTTTAAAATACTTACTAAGTTCCTATCAGCTAAGATAGTCAAACACGGCAATTACTTTTCCACAGTTCAAGGGTAAAAAAAAAAAAAAATCTTTTTTCGCTGTGACTAGTTTACTTAAAAGAATGCTCACCATTAGTGTTGGGGATTTTAAATAAACTACTACTACTATAATTATTTGAACACAAAAATGTTTGAAAGTCTTGGAATTTTTTTTTAACCCTGTAAATCAAAAGCATGCGATGAAGGTCATTCTTATTTAAAAAATAAATAAATGAACTTAAGATGGAATTCCATAAATAATCACTATTAAGAACTGCTTTCAGTTATAATTTAGAGGATAATGATTCGTATTTTTATCGGTTACTTAAAAGAATGTGATAACATTTTAGATATACATGCATTTTTATATTCATATAAAAATATATAACGTAGTTAAAATTATATGTTTTACATATCTGGCGCCAGAAAGGCTCGTTACTTTATTTTTTTTAATACACCTTTTGTATAAACACGTTTTCAAAAGGTGAACCTGTAATCGTTTTAATGATCATATTTTCCAACTTTTTGTCGAAATTGACGATTAGTATACAAAAACGAGTTTTGAGTATCCCTCTCATGGGAGTATGAATAACTCTAAAAATATGGCTTTTTCTTACATAAATAATCTTTATTGGTAGAGTACAAGCTAGAGCTTAACTTTGGCATTCTCAAAAAATATTATCTTAGTTGCTTATCAACTTTAGTAAATGATAACTAAACTTGTAATTTTAGTTAATCTAAATAATACATTTAATTAGTAAATATCTCATATACAATCACATACCTTTTAAAGAAATTTTTAAATCTGTCAAGCTGTTTTAAGGGGCAAAAGGGAAAGAAAAATTCGTACAGCAGCAAATTATTAATATCTGTAGGAGTAATTTCCATCTAAAAAAATCGAATTAAATCAGAACTGAACGTATCATTTTCATCTATGTTATTGTCTCGTTTATTTGTGTTGCAGTAAAAAGGCATTTTTCACTCGTCTTCAGTTGGTGACGTCGCAAACAACTTGTTAGGCCTTTAATAATAAAATACTACTTTTTTTGGGGGGGGGGAGGTTTACTAATCGAAAGTTTCTTTTTAACTATTTATTTATGTTGAGATGGCCAAATGACTTCCTTTCCCGGTTGCCCAAAACATTAGCTATACCACTACACATGCCTAAGGCGTAATGGCACTTTTGATTCATCCTGTATAAGAAAAAGAGATGTTCTCTTGCGTCAACAAACATTAATGTGTACCGCTGGGAAGTTAACAGGTCGCACCTAGAGGCTGAAAATGTACTATAAATCATTGTGTGTTGATAGTTCACGGCTGAAACGGCTTCGACATACCCTTATATTTTCATTTTTTTTTCTTTTAAAAAAAGTGCCTATAACTACTGCAATGTGTACTAACGGGGTTGTTACCGTTGGTTTCTATCACACATACGATCTGAGGTAGATGCTGATTCGAGCGGCTCTTTCGCGTTGCGAGTAAGGGTTATTTTCTAGACTGAACGGCATCCGTAAATGTGAGCAACACGCGATACATTGGATGAGTCTTCACTGCTAAGCTAAGTGTTTTATAAAATAGGGTAAAGTTAGAGAACCAAGAACAACTATTTTTAAAGTGTTCTGATTAATAGGATTCAAGTGGATACCTAGCGTTGAAGATACAAAGAACGATAAGCTCGTCATTGACGAAGTAACTATCACAAGGTGTATTTTTGACCGTTTCTCTCTTGAAAAACCAGTATCTGAGGCGATATCTGATATTGTTTATTATAGGATAGTGCGCGTGATCATAGTTTTAGTCAACTAAAATGTAATTGTCGTGTAAATAGAAATTCTTCTACCGAAATCATGCATTTTAAATTCCGTGTAAAATAGGTCTAAGTCCATGTGGGTCAATCAACTGTACCAAACTTAGTACCAAAGACGAGTTAGGTTTTTGAGAATACATAAATTAGTTCAAAATTTTATTTGGCATATTTACTAGATTTGTCACCTATGGTTTTGTCACCTATGTTATCAACGTGAAAATTCATATTTCTAACACAGCGTATAACCAATAGAGAGTGAAAAATGTCCTGGCCGGGAATTGAACCCCGATCATTAGTATAACGCACCCATGCTCTACCACTGAGCTACCAGGATGATACCCAGTCTGGCATCTCTCACTCTCCTATGTCGGTAAGGCTGCAACCGCAGCATGGAAAAGCCTCCATGAGCGCACAACCTTGTAGCATACCTGAGACGAAACAAATCCAAGCATAGGTGAACACATATATATATTAATTAATTTTTCAATTTTCAGCAGTGAAATTATTGAATATTAAATACGTGATTTTTCATATTACTAACAAAGTGTATAACCAACAGAGTGAAAAATGTTCTGGCCGGGAATCGAACGCTTTGTTACACTGAAAAAAATGAAGTACTCAAAAATGAGTAAGTCCATGTAGTCATTTCGAAATGAGCATTTTTGGATCAAAAATGAACATGTACATTCTCAAAAAGGAGTAAGTCCATGTACTCATATCGAAATGAGTATTTTTGGATCAAAAATGAACATGTACATTCTCAAAAATGAGTAAGTCCATATACTCATATCGAAATGAGTATTTTTGGATCAAAAATGAACATGTGGATTCTCAAAAATAAGTAAGTTCATGTACTCATATCGAAATGAGTATTTTTGGATCAAAAAGTGAACATATGTATTCTCAAAAATTAGTAAGTTCATGTACTTTTTTCGAAATGAGTATTTTCGGACCAAAAATGAACATATGATCAAACCCAACATACTTGTATATTTCAGAATGTGGAATGACGGAATTTCGGAGCCTAAAAAGCTATTATTTGAAGGAAAAACGAAGAATAAGAGAAATGAAAAGTGGATCTGGTTGTTCGGGATTTTCATCAAAGTGGATCCATCACAACACATTTACTCTTTTTTTTTTCCCTCACATTTACACATCTACTTTTTTTTTTCTTGATAGTACTTCAAAATTATGATTTTTTTCCCCACTAATTTTTAAAAAAATTATTTTACCTTTTTTAACGTGAGGCAATATTGTGTTATTTAAAAGTTTCATAACATAATATCTTTGCAAATTATAGCTATGCAAATTGGTATTAAACTAAGCTGATTTGGCTTACAAATTTATGAATTACGCTAAAATTTATTATTTTATAAATTATAATTTTAAAAAGTTTATAATTTTCCCTTAAATCTATAAAATTAGTTAATATTTTTTCATTACTTTTATAAAAATAAAGTTTTTAACTTTATAACGTTTTTAATTTATTTCTTTAGCTTATATTTTTATAAATTAAACTAATTTAATTTAAATAAAATCAATAAGTCCAGATATAAACCTACCTATCCCAAGGTCATTAATTTCAAATTTGTCTCTAAAAATAATTTTTTTAAAACTATTTAGTTTAACCGAACCGTACGCAAAAGCTCTCAGCATAGCTGAAATATAATAATTTAATTTATTATAAAAAAAATTATTTACATATTTTTTTTAAAATAAGACATTAAAAAAATATTTTAATAGCATGTAATAAACACGTCTGATTAAGATAATTGTTGTTTTTATTAGAATTGATAAATAGATAATCAGGCAAATAATTTTAAAAAAGTATATGTTCGAATAAAGAAATTGTTGGTAATGTTGCAAAAAGAAGCAATCAGTATTCTTAATGCAATGTTTTACGCATATAATACATAATAAATTGAAATTTATCTGTTATAAGGCACCAAATCATACAGCAAAATATTGAAAATTATGAAAAGAAAATATTAAAACCATTGGAACTGAAAAAATCCATCTACAGATGAAACCTCAAGTTTTTGCAAGTTTTGCAAAATAACTAACAACATTTGAGAAGGAGGCGTGACCACTCAAGGCGCGTTGGTCTGAGTCGTCAGGTTAGTACACAGGACATCACGGGTTCGATTCTTCTCATGGGCAAGGGTTGGTTAATTACTATAAACTCATGCAGGAATTTAAAAAATGAGCAGAAATGTATGTATCCCTTATAAGGTTGTCCTCGCGAAGTAACTTTTTTTTTAATCCTATAAATTTTATTTTAACGACATAATTTTTTTTATTTGAATACATCCATGGGATAAAAAATGAGTACATAGCAGTTCATATTTGAATACATCCATGGGATCAAAAATAAGTACATGTGTTTCTCAATTTTGAGTACATTTGGATCAGAGCTATTTTGAGTATGTGACGTATTCAAAATTGAGTACTTTTTACTCAATTTTGAGTGCCCATTTTTTTCAGTGTAGCAATATGAAAATTCACGTATTTAATATTCAATAATTTCAGGCGTCATTTAACTGCTGAAAATTAATTGAAAAAAAATTAATTCTATATAATATTAACAGTTATTTTGCACAGCTGAAGCATGGATTAACTTTTAGCTACTGTCACAGATATTTTTGCGTAGCTGCTGTGAATGGTCTCTAAGACCGCTTGATCGGAAGATGAATAAAAGGCTCGATTAAACTCATGATACTATTTATGTACTAAAATTTATGTACAGAATTTTTATAATCAGAATTCCCCTATTCAGAAGTCTCTAGCGATGGTACTATTGCTCCAAACGAAGCAAAAATTCAGTAGTATTTGTAGTTAAACTAAAAGTTACAAGTTAGACAGTGAAAAACGAATGTCTAGTCCCTTGTAGCCATCACAAAACTTTCTTCTATAGAAATCAAATCGTCTGAAACCAAAATTTAATTACAATCTATTCGTTCTTGAGATATAGTTATCGACAATATCGTGACGCCTGTTGCAGCGACACCTGTTGGGCGGTATACACCAAAACCTAATAAAGGATCTATTTATGTCACGGTTTGACAGAATATTAACGTTTGGTGAAGTTCCGTGCGTTAGTTCTTAAGGTATATAGTTATCATAAAATTGGGGGAAACACAGCATAAACATCGCCTGTTGGGCGATTTACACCAAAACCTAATAGGCACCCATTTATGACAAGGTCTAATAGAATATGAAGTTTGAAATTCCGTGAATTAGTTCTCGATCTATAGCTATCACGGAAATCGTGGAACATGCAGCATAGAAGTGCCACCTGTTGGGCCATTGACACGAAAACCTAATCAGCATCCATTTATGTGAAGGTCTATCTGAATCCGAAGTTTGATTAAATTCCATGCATTAGTTCTTGAGATAGAGCGCCCACAAAATTTGTGTGACATACAAATAGATAGACAGATACAGAGACTCACGGACAGACATTTTCCCTTTTAAATCGTATAAATCCGTCGAAAATTGGAAGTCGAAAATTTTCACGAACTTTCTTTTTGTAAAGATAGAAGAAAGTAGAAAGTGGCGGTCTGTGCGACCGCTAATGCTAATAGCAATATGTCACTCACATAAAAACACCCGTTCGCTAATGGTTTTTAAAGCGAAAGTATCTTTATTTAAAAAAAACATCCTGCAAACAAAATCGAAAAAGTTAAAAAAGGTCTTTATTAGAGATCGACCTCAGATGTCCGTCCGAACCAACAACAACAAAAAATCATTTGAAAACATTGGAATTCAAACGAGATATTTTAAAAGAATTCTCCCATGGGATTAACAGCAGTGAGCAGGTGTTTTCGCGTGAGTGATGTAGTTTGAAATGAAAAAGTAGATTTAAAACGCTTTTATTATTATTATTTGAAATGAAAAACGGAGAGACAGGCATACGTACAAAGAGTCATTGATTGACCCAAACAGAATGGTATTTAGATATTTTTTTCTACTGTTCTACTTTTGATAATGCATTCATCAAAATAAATCGAAAGTCAAACCGAATTGTTCACATTAACATTAGAACGGCCGGAAATTTTACTCAATCTTTATAAAAATAATTTACACCTGAATTTTTATTTAAAACTATTTAACTTATTTATTTAACGTATTCCTGTGTAGTGCATAGTTAACTTATTTTATGAAGAAATTTCTTGTTCCTATTGACATTTAATCATTTGGGCGGAGTGTAATCGACTCCTGCTGGGCGTTCAAGTGTTTTAATGAAACTAATGAAGTGCATGATTAGACATCCGAGAGTTTTGAGACTACTCATCAACTTAGAAAACTACAGTTGATTAGGGAGAGTAAAAAAGTGTAGTTAAGGTGGTTCACAAATGACCTGCGAAACTATGACTCATTTTTAAACGCAAAGGCATAAAATTGGCAGGCCTGACTATGAAAGCGATTTGGAATCGAAATGAGTTTTCCTTTTTTCAATAAATAAAGTACTTATCCAGTTATAAGCAATTCGTGTCACGTGCAAACACGTTTTTCCATATTCTCGCACCAAAGCATCGGGAATTCGTTTAAAACGTCAACTTTGACAGATCTTCCGCCTTTACCAGAAAATGGAAAACGTGTTACGGTTCCATAGTTTCTGAATAACAACACCTGCCTATTTCCTGCTTTTTCGAAAAAAAATGTGTGAAGTTTCAATTTGAGAACAGCCTTAACACTTAGCAACCATATGGCAAACGGGCCAACTGCCCAGCTAGCCGCACAAATTGAGGCTTGCTTAAGGGCCTCGACTCCCTCTATATAAAGTGTCTTGTGTAGATAATAATATTTTCTCTCTACATTTGGTTGAAATGTTTCTTCGGGAGAAAAAAAGTGAATATTAACTTTATATCTTACAGGCAAAGTGGATGCAATTGTTGTGGAATAGACAGATTGGAATTTCCTGAAATTAACCCTGAAAGCAAAAAAATATATTTTTTTTAAATAGGCTAAACTAAAAATAATCATTCCCATTAAATGGGATAGTATTTTTCATACATTTTATTATCTATCCATATTATAATATTATTCCATGATACCTATACAATTTAAAAATAAATTATAACTGTCCAATAATTGGAGTATTCGTTGGGCCCTACTTACTGCTTTACCAGAGCCCCGCGCGACGTTGCGCCGGCCATGATTTAGCGCACTATACAGTTTGATATCCGATTCACTTTACTTGCTGTTTCATTGAGCTCAAACAAACAGCTGGAAACAAGATGATGATTTCAATTAAAGCTATTTTAGAGGAGCTCCTATTGGTATTCAATTGTCTTTTCGCAGGTGGTGATACAAGGGCAAAGCGAAAGCAGTGTAGCAGTGCAGTACGAAATCGGGTGCATGCTTTGGATTCTAGTTAGAAACAGCAGCATACAATCCCAGCAAAATGGGATCTCGCGCCATTTCTATATCTTCGATACTGCTATGGATCCCGCAATCCAATACCTCGGATCCCGCCAAATGCTAGGTCAAAACAAGACCGGAAAATCATGCGTCAAACATAAAATATGTAGCACTTTCCAACCCTTCCAAAATACTTGTAGAAATTTTTACCGTTTAGTAAGGTCTGATGTCAAAGTAAACAGGTCAAAGTCAAACTGAGCGAGGAGGCCTACCTTTCGGCTTAAGCTCAACTAGCCCCGCCCATGTCTAAGTAAACAGTTTGGAAAATACATAACATATTTAAAAATCCAATTTCTGGCATGACCAACAATATTTGGAAAAAATATCCAAATTCTTTTGTGCAGCCCTGTATAGGATTTGTAGATTGGTATATATACTACATAAGAATGCTAAAATTGAGTTCAATTATGAAACGCAAATAGCGCAGTTGAAAATATTATACAATATTATACAATAAGCCTCTTGTAATGCACCTCAGTGATGTATATATCAATTTCAATGTGTCTGAAACAATAAAACATTATTAAAATTAACCGCAAACAATTTTTCCCCAAAGATCGCAATGAAACGGAATTCTTTTGAGTGTTTCTGTAAAGGAACTATAAGTACTATGCACACCCTATTCGCTATTAAACCTCTTGTAACGCACCTCAGTGATATATATATATCATTTTCAATGTGTTTGAAATAGTGTAACATCATTAAAATAAACCGCAAATGATTTTTCTCCATAGACCGTAATGTAAAGGAATTCTTTTGAGTGTCTCTGTAAAAGAACTGTAAGTGCTACACACTTTATTTTCAATACCGAACATGCCATAACAAACCTCAATTGCATGGCAATCTGAGTATTTTTACGTGAGTTAGAACACGGATAGACAGACAAACCGAATTCATAAATACTTCTCAACTTATGTTGGAAATTGTTAAAAATGAAACAACTTTTGTTGTGTTGAAATTTCTACGGGATCTATATAGAATCTACTAAAGATCTAATTAACAAACAACGGATAATCAACCTGCTCAATTTTCTAAATTTGTTTCGAAAAAAAAAATCCTGTTATGTATGTTAACTGTACTTTATTTTTGTGGCTTATTAAAATTCTTATTCCAAATGTAATCTTTTTGAATAGCTACTGCAAATTTATATGCAATCTCCAGCAGAATAGATTTCCTATTATAACGATCATCTACTATATATATAAAACACAAACGGATATTTCGTTCCGTTCCTTTATAACTCGAGTTCTGACGAATGGATTTTGATGGAACTTACACTGTTCGAGAGATAATTTTTCAGGGAAGGTTTTAGTATATAACACAACGTTCTAGGTATATTAGTTATAGAATTATGATAGAAAGTTCTGTTATTTTGGCCGAAAAGGTTACCATTGCTAATTTTTTGGCGATCATTAATGTTGCAGAAAGAAATGAAAAGGCTATACATGTCGAAAAATAAAAGAGAAACTGTTACTAATTTTATTTAAGAAAAATGAATGAAAGAAAGAAAAAAGAAAGAGAAAAAAAAAGATTTTTGATGAGAGAATATTATAAAACGAAAATATTTAATTTAAACATGATTAGGAATGTTCGTAATGCTTAAAAAATTATTCAAGGGGCAATATTTCTATATTGAAACAATATTTGGCGATGTATCTTTTTTTTGGCGATTTTGATTTTACTTTTGACCCCAAACAATTTGATTTTAAGCCAAAAGGTGTCTTTTTTTGTTGCAGAAAGAATTGAAATGGCTATACATCTGGAAAAATAAAAGAAAAAATTGTTACTAATTTTATTTAAAAAAAAAGAAAGAAAAGAAAAGAAAAAGAAAAAAAAACAGTTTTGATTAGAGATTTTAAGCCAAAAGGTGTTTTTTCAAGTGTACGACAGAATTTTTGCAGTCTTTTTTTTTTTTTTCTTTTGGTACTTTTCGGTTAACCGGGCGCCAATGATAGATATATACATGTATATATACACACACATATATATACACATATATCTACAAAAATACATATATACATACACTTATATGTATGAATATATACATATATATTTATATATGTAAATATATCACTGGCGCTTGGCTAACCTAAAAGTACCTTTTTTTAATTCAAATGCAAACTATATTAATGGCAATATACTTCTATTTACTTCTACATATATGAAATTTCGTTTCAGCTGCTGATAAATCGAATTCTGCTAAATGGATTTTCGTAGAACTTAAACTGTAAGATAATTTTTCAGGGAAGGTTTTATTGTAATACATATTTTTTTACTTAGCTTAGTTATAGAATTATTCTGGGAAGTTCTATAATCAGATCAATCCGATTATGAAATATTAGCCTTTTTAAAAGATTTTGCCGAATGGATTTCGATGGAACCTACACTGTTAGATAATTTTTCAGGGAAAGTTTTATTACATAACATATCATTCTACGTTGCTTAGTTCTAGAATTATAGGGGGAAATTCGAAAATCGGGTGACCATTTTTTTAATCAAATATTAGCCTTTTCAATATTTGATTCCGATTATGAAAGATTAGTCTTCTGAAAAAGTTCTACTGGACGGATTTTGATGAGAATTGTATTGTTCGTTAGATGCTATTTCAGGAATGGTTTTAATGTACTACATATTGTTCTACGTTGCTTAGTCAAACAGTTATGTGTAAAGGTTATATAGTCAGGTGATCCCTGTCATGCAACCAATATCCTTCCAACCCTTTTTTGTTTAAAAAAGTAAACGGAAGTGAAGAGAAGACGAGAAGGAATGGTGGTTCGTTCGGAGTAAGTAGGATGTGGAAATGCATCCGAGTATATTTTGGTTGTTTTAAGAAGTGATGTGCTTTGGTGAATGTTTAAGAATATTAGTGAAAGTGTACATAATGTAAATAATATTGTAAATACCAGCTCTCATTTAATAAACTCTGTGTTTAAAATTTAAAAAGAAGAATTTGTGCGTCACTCGGCTGTCATGATATTACAGCACGCTCTCATAACGAGAAGAAGAGTTATTTCTACGATTTAAAATAATAAAGTATGTGCTTTGAATCGCAGTGTTTGGATTACAAAATAGAGGTGAGCTATTCTTTTTTTATCATTTGATTGTGTAGTAAAATACTGTTAACTTTATTCAAAATGTTTAAAAACGTAACTAAAGCGGATTTACTTATTGTTCTGGAAGAAATAGGCGAAGAAGCTGATGCTAGTAAGAGAGTACCCGAATTAAAAGATTTGTTATTGAAATCTAAAGAATACTTAAAAGATAAAGATTTCGTAACTGAATTTTTATCGACTACAGTGTCAGAAAGAAAAAATGGCGAGGAAGTAAATAGATAAAGTAAATAAAGTGTTAGAATTAGCTCATGATTCAATTTTTGGAAACCACTTAGGGATGCGAAAAACTAAAGAAAGAATTAAATTATCTTTTTATTGGCCGAATATTTCAAGAGATGTAGAAAATTATTGTAGAACATGTAAGAACTGTCAGTTAAAAAGCCCTGAGAAACAAACAGATAAAATTCCGATAACACCTGTTGTCCGCGCACCATATCCATTTCATACTGTAAATATTGATTGTATAGGTGAAATTATTCCGCCGTCAGGGAGGAAGCATAAATATTGTCTTACCTTAATTGATCAAAATTCTAAATGGCCGGAAGTAGTACCATTACGGAGTCTCTCTGCGAAAACGGCGTGTGATGCTTTATTAGATATTTTTATGCGCACCGGAATTCCTGAAGTTATCTGTTCAGACCAGGCCACTAATTTTAAATCTGAACTGGCTAAAGAATTTGAGAACCGGTTAGGGGCATGTCCTCGCTTTTCAACTCCATCATACCCCGCTTCGAATGGATTAATTGAAAAATTTAATCGTGTGTTTAAACAAATGCTACATCATGTAATTCGTACGGATCCTGTTAATTGGGATAAACATATTCCTTTTCTACTTTTTGCCTACCGTGAAGTGCCAAATTGCACAACTGGAGTATCACCGTTTAAGCTCATGTATGGTCGGGAAGCTAGAGGTCCCTTGGTAGTACTAAAGTCATCATGGTCAGGTGAAATCCCCTTACCATTGAATCTTAGTAATTCAGCAGTAGACTATTTACAAGAATTAAAAATAAATTTGGAAAGAGCCGCTGACATTGCTTCTTTAACTGCTGCAGAAAAACAAGAAAATTACACTCGCTATTTCAATCGTCGAAGTAGAATGAAAGAATTTGAAAAAGGTGATTTAGTATATTTACTTATCCCTGATTCTACCAATAAATTATATGCTAGATGGACAGGACCCGGAGAAATACTTGAAAGAATAAAACCACATTCGTATAAAGTGAAATTACCTGATGGGGGTGCCAGACATGTTCATGCGAATAAAATAAGGAAATTTAACGTAAGAGTACAGACTGTTGGGGTCATTTTTGAAGACGATGTAGAATTTGGTGAAATTCACCCAACACCAATTAAAGCTAATACTTCGAATGAAAATAACATAGAAGTAGACCTTAGTCATCTGGAAGTTGATAAACAATTAGAGTTAAGTAAACTTATACAAAAACATGCATCATTATTCTCAGGTAAAATTCAAGTTGCCAATGTTGGAGCACACAAAATTGTTTATTACCAGGTGCGGAAAGAAAGAAACCATATATTTATAAAATTCCGGAATCGCTAAAAAATGAAGTGGATAAACAAATAGAAGAGTTAGAGCATCTAGGACTTATAGAAAAAAGTGGAGCTGAAATAGCTTATCCGGTCGTATGTGTCGCAAAGAAGGACGGTAGCATGCGCTTATGTATAGATTTTCGTCAATTGAACACAGTGACAAAACCTTTTGATTACCCTATGGAAAATGCAACTGAATTAATTAATCAAATAGGAAGTGCTAACATAATTACATGTTTAGATGTATTAAAAGGGTATTGGGAAATTCCTCTAGAAGAACAGAGTCGGGATCTTACTTCTTTTAAAACCCATCGTGCTCAATACCGATGGAAAGTCATGCCTTTTGGGTTGCGCAATGCGGCTGCCACATTCCAGAAATCGATCAACAATGCTCTGGATGAACATCGTGAGTACAGTCGAGCATATTTGGATGATATTGCTATTTTTTCAAATGACTGGGAAAATCATCTGAAACATCTTGACGCTGTTTTATCCAAATTAACTGAACTGAAATTCACGGTGAATGTTAAAAAATGTGTTTTTGCAAAGGCACAGATCAAGTATCTAGGTCATGTCATAGGAGGAGGTAGACATGAGCCCGATCCGGAGAAGTTACGTGCCATTGAGACAATAGAATCGCCTAAAACCAAAACAGCCCTCAGAAGTGCATTGGGTTTATTTAATTATTATCGTGACTACATAAGAAATTATGCTGAAATCGCCAAGCCTTTAACCGACTTGACAAAAAAGAAAATCCTAGAAATCATTCCGTGGTCTGAGGTTGAAGAAGAGGCTTTCCAAACTTTAAAACGTTCATTGTGTGAAGCTCCTAAGCTGTATACACCAGATCCTAAAAAGCCTTACACTATTCAGTGTGATGCCAGTTCTTATGGAGTTGGTGCTTGTCTATCGCAAAGAGATGAGAAAGAAAATTTGTGTCCTATTAGTTTTGCTAGCCAAAAGCTCACTAAGGTGCAACAAAACTGGTCGACTATTGAGCGTGAAGCTTATGCGGTAGTGTGGGCATTAAAAAAATTTGAAGTTTATGTGTTTGGTGCTGAAATTGAACTAATAACTGATCACAATCCCTTAATATATCTTCAGAAATCTGCACCTCAGTCTGCAAAATTGCAAAGATGGGCCTTATCTCTACAAAGATATAACATAAATATTTCTCATTGCCCAGGTGCAAAATTAAAAAATGCAGATAGTCTGTCACGACTAGTTACTGTATAAGGATTATTTAAGTGATACTTTATTTTGTGTTTAATTTTGGTATGCAGTATTATATCAAGTCGTCTTTCCGTCTGTTGTGAATTGTTAGTGCTTTTTTATATGTTTATTATATATTCATTATAATTATTATAACAAGGCTTCTATACATCTGTTTTGAATTGTTAGTGTTTTTTATATGTTTATTATATATTCATTATAACTATTATAACAAGGCTTCTATACATCTGTTTTGAATTGTGTTTTTATATATATTTTATGCTGTATAGTTGTATGGTTGCTATTTGTCAGATTTTGCTTCGCTTTGCGTAGCACAATCTTATCGGGGGGGGGGGGGTGTCATGCAACCAATATCCTTCCAACCCTTTTTTGTTTAAAAAAGTAAACGGAAGTGAAGAGAAGACGAGAAGGAATGGTGGTTCGTTCGGAGTAAGTAGGATGTGGAAATGCATCCGAGTATATTTTGGTTGTTTTAAGAAGTGATGTGGTTTGGTGAATGTTTAAGAATATTAGTGAAAGTGTACATAATGTAAATAATATTGTAAATACCAGCTCTCATTTAATAAACTCTGTGTTTAAAATTTAAAAAGAAGAATTTGTGCGTCACTCGGCTGTCATGATATTACAATCCCGATTCCGAAAGATTAGCCTTTTTGAAAGTTTTTACTGGGCGTATTTTTTGCGACTTGCATTGTTATGTAGATAATTTATAAGGATGGTTTTAATATATTTGATATCGTTCTGTTAGTTTTAGAATTATGTGGAAAGTTCTATAATCAGATGAACCCGATTATCAAAGATTAGCCTTTATAAAAACTTCTACTGAATGGATTTTGTTAGTTAATTTGTTTGCATTGTTACTTCGACAATTTTTAGTGATGGTTTTAGTATATTGCACATAGTTTTATCATTCTTTAGGAAACCTTAACTGTAAATGACCAAATAAAAGAGTTGGTCCTTAACAGCTAAAATTTTGATTGCACATTAGAAAATATTATAGTGCAATCACGTCATTTTTCAGTAATGTGGGAGGATATTCCAGGTAAATATACAGATTGCTTTCAAATACAAAGTCAAATTAAAAGATATATTTCGTTTGATTCACGGTTCATTTGTAGAAACCGACCAGCGCAGCGGGCTTAGCTTGCTAGTATAGTTATAAAATAAGAAATGCTTTTAAAGTCTTTAAATAATCGCTAATCAGAAAGTGTGTCTATTTGTAAAAATCAGTATGAAAGATTTAAAAAAAATAATTCATTTTTTTTTTTTTTTTTTTTTTTTTTTTTTTTTATTGCAGGACTTAACCCTTTGTGACTCAGCAAGTCCGATTTGAAAAATATTTACTCAGATGTAACACATCATTTTAAGCGTGTAAAAAATAATTTTAAAAATTAAGAACATAAAAATTAAAAATTGACTAAAAGGTACTTTTTCCATATCTACCATATAGAGAAAATGACACACTTCTCTTAAATAGTGTCAATTTTTCTAATATAAAATTATAAAGTATACGAAATGACCTTTGTAAAAAATCTATTTTTGGACGTCTCCGGACTTTTTAAATTGACAAAATTTACGAAGTTCATTTTAGCAATAACGATGCGAAACTGTTCAAATGATAAATAAAACTTTGTCACGAAAAATGAACTCAGTGTATCGCTGTCTGTTGTGAATTCTATGAACAATTTATATGAACTGCTGTGTTTGAAGATATCAGCAATTAAAAAAAATCTTTTTTTAAAGCACACTGTATAAGTCACATTCACTTTTGGGTATGTTGCAGATAGGCAACGCGGTGATAGAAAGGGTTAAAGGGGTTTTCTATATTCTCGGTTTAAAAAAAAATCGATTTTTTAACAAACATTGACGAACGCCTTGTTGGAGAAAGAGTAAGGTATCCTCTATGGCCCCGGAATCGCTGATTAATGAAAAGTTTAAAAAATTTAATGTTTTCTAGCAAAAAATGAAAAAAAAAAACTTTAAACAGGTTTTTCTCAAACATTTTTTTTTACCTTGAACCACGGTTTTTGAAAAAATGATTCGGTCGATCTGAATGAAATTTTACATTGCTGTGCATAGATCTGACTATGGTTGGAACCGACAATGTGTAATACTTCTTCAAATAATCTATTTTTTCCGCCCTCTTAAAACCCCCAAAAATATTGATTTTTGCTACCCATTTTTTGAAATAAACGCCATTTTGACAAAAAATGACAGTCTGGAAGATTTGGCACTGGAAGCTATGATATGATAAAATTGTGATTTTTTTTTTTTTTCAAATCAGTAAAAACCAGATATTTTTATTAAATAATAAAAGTTATCCTAAAACCACATGGAAACAGAAAACGTTTCGTTAAATATTTTTTTCTGGTTCAAATTATAATTATTTGACTTGAAAAAAATCGGAAGGTTGGCGGCTATATATAATATGAATTCAGATCTTTCGACGATCATAGCATCAAAATTAGCCATTTTTCATGATTGTTGTCATTGAGACATTGGATCAGCATCTCATGAATTACAACATATCAAAATTTCAGATAATTCTACCGGAGACATTTTTTCCATATAATTTTTGCGTGGTCCTTTGATTTTGATGTTTTTTGAATATCAAACCCATAACTTCCTTTTCATCTAATTTTACCGGAGTCACTTTTCCATATAATTTTTGCGTGGTCCTTTGATTTTATTATTTTTTGAATACCAAACTCAATTTCCTTTTCAGCTAATTCTATCGGAGTCACTTTCCCATATAGTTTCTGCGTGGTCCTTTGATTTTATTGTTTTTTGAATATCAAACCCATAACTTTTCCTTTTCAGCTAATTCTACCGTAGTAACTTTTCAATATAATTTTTCGTGGTCCTTTGATTTTATTGTTTTTTGAATATCAAACCCATAACTTCCTTTTAGCTAATTCTACCGTAGTAACTTTTCCATATAATTTTTCGTGGTCCTTTGATTTTATTGTTTTTTGAATATCAAACCCATAACTTCCTTTTCAGCTAATTTTACCGGAGTCACTTTTCCATATAATTTTTGCGTGGTCCTTTGATTTTATTATTTTTTGAATACCAAACTCAATTTCCTTTTCAGCTAATTCTATCGGAGTCACTTTCCCATATAGTTTCTGCGTGGTCCTTTGATTTTATTGTTTTTTGAATATCAAACCCATAACTTTTCCTTTTCAGCTAATTCTACCGTAGTAACTTTTCAATATAATTTTTCGTGGTCCTTTGATTTTATTGTTTTTTGAATATCAAACCCATAACTTCCTTTTCAGCTAATTCTACCGTAGTAACTTTTCCATATAATTTTTCGTGGTCCTTTGATTTTATTGTTTTTTGAATATCAAACCCATAACTTCCTTTTAGCTAATTCTACCGTAGTAACTTTTCCATATAATTTTTCGTGGTCCTTTGATTTTATTGTTTTTTGAATATCAAACCCATAACTTTTCCTTTTCAGCTAATTCTACCGTAGTAACTTTTCAATATAATTTTTCGTGGTCCTTTGATTTTATTGTTTTTTGAATATCAAACCCATAACTTCCTTTTAGCTAATTCTACCGTAGTAACTTTTCCATATAATTTTTCGTGGTCCTTTGATTTTATTGTTTTTTGAATATCAAACCCATAACTTCCTTTTCAGCTAATTTTACCGGAGTCACTTTTCCATATAATTTTTGCGTGGTCCTTTGATTTTATTATTTTTTGAATACCAAACTCAATTTCCTTTTCAGCTAATTCTATCGGAGTCACTTTCCCATATAGTTTCTGCGTGGTCCTTTGATTTTATTGTTTTTTGAATATCAAACCCATAACTTTTCCTTTTCAGCTAATTCTACCGTAGTAACTTTTCAATATAATTTTTCGTGGTCCTTTGATTTTATTGTTTTTTGAATATCAAACCCATAACTTCCTTTTCAGCTAATTCTACCGTAGTAACTTTTCCATATAATTTTTCGTGGTCCTTTGATTTTATTGTTTTTTGAATATCAAACCCATAACTTCCTTTTAGCTAATTCTACCGTAGTAACTTTTCCATATAATTTTTCGTGGTCCTTTGATTTTATTGTTTTTTGAATATCAAACCCATAACTTCCTTTTCAGCTAATTCTACCGGAGTCACTTTTTCATATAGTTTTTGCGTGGTCCTTTGATTTTATTGTTTTTTGAATATCAAATCTATAACCTCATTTTCAGCTCAGTCTACCGGAGACACTTTTCCATATAATTTTTGCGTGGGCCTTTTGATTTTATTGTTTTTTAAATATCAAATCCAACTTCCTTTTTTGAATGGTTAGTGTTAGTGAAATCCAGGTAGCCGATGACCTTTCGAAAAGGTCTAAAAGCATTCAACTTTGGCTCTCCGAATCATTTTCAACTTAAAGGTTTCTAAAACGAATTGCTTTTCAACTTTAACCTTCCACTTCACGAGTTATGCTCCACACGTTGAATAAATACATTTTTAAATAAATACATTTTTTTATAACTCCTTTTTGTCAAATATATACAGGGTTTCCCAAAACTTTGTTCACATTTCAAAAATTCATAAAACATTAACGAATTGTTGTGTCGGACTACGGTTTACATAATCATAAAACTTGTTAAAGTGTCGGATTTTTGTAGCAAAAGAAAAAAATAATACTACAAATATATCTAAAAAAAAAAAAAAAAAAAATCTTTAAAATATATACTAAAAACACTTTTATTGCTTAAAAGACGGCAAACTATCAATAAAAACATTAAAAATATTAAAATTTACTTGTTTCGATTGAATTCACTCAATCATCATCAGAACATATACAAAACACAAACACATGAAGTGCCTAACCAGTTCCTACACCAAAGAAGATACAATGTCCTCTATAATTTTAATTTCAACATCGCTTGTAGCTCCATCTATAGACCGCTTTCCACCTATTATTCAACCACTCAACCCAAATCTTCGAAATGTTAAATGACAACATATCATTACACGCTTTCGAACTTCTTAAATAAATTTCAATAGATTCCCTCACAAATAGTTGTAAATAAAAACCGGATCTATAAATTAATTTAGCTTCTTTAAACAGGATGTTGATATTATCTTTATTACTGTAATTACTGGTAATAAAGAGAATATCAACATCGTGTTTAATGACGCTAAATTAATTTATAAATCCAATTTTTATTTACAGATATTTGTGAGGGAATCTGTTGAAATTTATTTAAGGAGTTCGAAAGCGTGTAATGATACGTTGTCATTACACAAGCGGTGGTAAAATTAAAATTATAGAGGGCATTGTACCTTCTTTGGTGTAGGGACTGTTTAGGCACTCTATTTTTGTGTACATTGTGTTTGTGTTTTGTGTATATTCTGATGATGATTGAGTGAATTCAGTCGAAACACGTAAATTTTAATATTTTTAATGTTTTTATTGATATTTTGACGTCTTTTAATCAATAAAAGTGTTTTTAGTATACATTTTAAAGATTTGTTTGTAAATATATTTATAGTATTAATTTTAATGGACGTATTTTAGACTTTCCCCTTTATATGTAATATAATACCATTAAAAAAAAGTAAAAATTTTCTTTGATTTATTTTTTGCTACAAAAATTCCGACCATTTACCAAGTCTTCTGGTGCACTTCGATTCATCCATTTTTTACAGTTTTATGAGTTTTTGAAATGTGAACGGACTTATGGGACTCTTTGTACAATTTTTTAAACACTTTCCAAAATAGTTGAAAAATGTTTATGAATTTTGTTTGTCTGTCTGTCAGTGCTCTAACTCTCGTAGGTGTAATCAGATTGCCGTAAAATATTTATATGTTATAGAGGTTTATTATAGAATGTTCGATATTGAAAATGAAGTATGTACCATTTAAAGTTTTTTTTACAGGGACGCACAAAAGAATTCCATTACATTGTAGTCTATGGGGAGAAATCATTTGGGGTGCATTTTATGGATGTTCCGATATTTCAAACATAATGAGTTTGATATGCATCATTGAGATGGACTCAACATGCTTTCTCAGGAGTAAAGAATAAGTATTTATATTTCGTTTACAGGGACGCACAAAATAATTCCTTTACATTTATGTTCTATGGGGAAAAATCGTTTGCGGTGCATTTTAAAGATGTTATGATACTTCAAGCATAATGACATCACTGAAGTGCATTACAACATGTTATCTATAGATTATGGAGGACATAGCATTTATCATTTATTTACAGAGACGCACAAAAGAATTCGGTTACAGGACTGAAAAAGATCGATCCTTGCTGGAAGTGCGTTTTCCGCTACGGTATACATTTTAAACGCATCTAATTTTGAGTGTGTTAAATAGTGTGTATAAATTCTATACATCGCGTACGGAGCTACATGAAAGAATTCACTCATATGACCGGATATGGACAGCAATTGTGGAAAATAGATTTTTGCTGAATTATGTGTTTTTTTAAGTTGCTTATCTTATTTCATTGTATGAAAAAATGAAATGTCTTGATAATATTCTGATAGTCTATTGGAAATTTTTTCATAATCTATGCCTGATGCACGAATTTTCGTTCTTGTTTTACTTTCGGAACACATGGTGTAAAGTAAGTATTGTAATCATGTATGTGTGAGAGAACGCGATGAGCCCTGAACGATACTTCCAGTTGAGCTTCCATAGGGCGAATAGATTATAGACCTGTATCTATATTTCGTACAAAACGCCGACGGATTAGCTATGGGATTCACTTGTAAACCCTTTTCAAACCCTTTTGCGAGGATGCTGTAGAAAAATTCAGTAAGGAAATGTGACAGATTAAATGTAATAAATATTGCGGCGATATCATCAAGCACGACTGACACGGAGGTACAATCGCTAGTTCCAAAACGGGAGATCTAGTGTTTGAATCCAGCCATTGTATCAGAAATTTATAAAATTTCCCGGCCCCCCTTTTTTTTTTAAACTGTGGGGGGGTCATTCCAGATTTTTTATATACATAATCGTCAATAGCATTTTAATTATGTTAATTGACAGAGTGATTCATGGAAAAAAATTCGTGAGCTTTTCGTGGATGAAGCCTTTTCTAACCCTTTCAAACTGTTTCTGACTTCTGTTTGTCCGTGATTGCCATGTAATTGATATATTGATGTTTACTAGGGAGTGTTCGTTATTGAGATTGAAATGAGTAGCATTTATAGTTCATTTACAGAAACACTCTAAAAAATTCCGTTACATCATGGTCTATGAAGAAAATATCGTTTACGATGTATTTTAATAATTTTACTCTATACAAACATAATGAAATTGATATGAATTTCTGAGGTGCACTATAACAGACTTTCTGTCGAATAGGAAGTGTGTAGCATTTATAGTTCGTTTACTTACAGGATTCAAAAGATATGAATAAAATTCATTTACTGGCCCTGGGTTCCGAAGTTTCCCATTTTATTCACGACTTACCGCTAAAAGCGAAAACCATGCTTTCTTTACTTGATCCTTTGATTGCATTACTTGTAGCGTTATCAAAAGAAAAAAAAATAACACTCCTTACATTTTAATCTCCAAATTATTACAGAAAGATATGAGAGGTACCGTTCGACTCGTAATTGTGTCTACTTTCAGGATATGAATACAATTTTTCAAATAGGAGTCGTCTAAATATTAAAAATTGTGCTAACTTTGAGTTTTCCAATAGGAACACCCACTTTTGAGACCCTATTTCAGTTTCTTTGATCAAGGCAGTTCCGAGGTATACTTTAGATACATTTCCTTAAATCTGTGATGTTACCCTACGGGCACGTCACGTGAATGAGTGGCCATAAAGACAAAGATCAAGATAATACTCGTTTTTATTTAAAGTCAAAAGGAAAGGCTCAAAATGCAGTGGAGCCAGGAAAATTAAGTTAACGACGATCAACTAAATCTCAGTTAATAGCCTGATTGAAATTCACTAAATTCAACCTCTATTTGACGTAAAAAAAAATGACTAACTCTAACAGTTTCGAGCAACCAAGGAAAACTCACTCTACACTGTAAAAAAAATTTCCTGAAAATAACGGAAATTGTACTGGCAATCGAGACGCCAGTACTATTTCCATATTTTAACGGAAAAAGAATTCCGTAAATTCCAGGAAATTTTCCGTGATTTCTGAAATATCCGTTTTTAAATTTCCGTTTTATAACAGATATCTTCCGTATTTTTTAGAAATTTTTATCTCGTTAAAATAAATTTTATAGGACCCCCCCAAAAAAACGTATCTCTCAAGGAACATCTTTTAAGGGATAGATACGCTTCTTTATTTCTTTTTTCCTTTCCTTTCTGAGCGAGTTCTTAATAAACAACCACCACTTCCCTCGATGAGTATCGAACCCAAGACCCTACGTTTATTAAACGAGCGCGTCAGACCTCTACACTACGGTTGGACACGTCACTTACTCAAATGTTGCTACTTATATGAGATACTTTTAATGTTGCAATAACTTGAAGTTCTCGTAGTTAGATGGATATTTTCAGAGATCCAATGGGTTGATTATTGGGGGCCAATTATCTACACTAGGGATATAGGCCCGGGGGGAGTGCCCTTCGTGGGGTCTTTCTAAGGGAACCTAATCCGTATTTACGCATGGATAAATCCACGGCTCGAAGAAAACCACGAAAACTCCGAACGATTAAGCCGACGGGCGCGATTGGGATCGAACCCAGCACCTCCCGTCTACCAGCTTCGAGAGCACAACCTCTCAGCCACCAGAGATCCAATGTTTTTAATATTTTCTTTTCAAAATTGTTCTATGTTTTGCTTTTTATTATTTAAAGCTTTATAACAGATAAATTAAATTTTTTTATGTATTATATGCGTAAAATATTGTAATAACAGTAATGATTGTTTCTTTTTGCAATAATACATATAATTTTTAAAATAATTTGTGTGTTGATTTATTTATCAATTTCAGTAAAAACAATAATTTTCTTAAGCAGACGTATTTATTACATGCTATTAAAGTAAATTTTCTTTATCTCTTAATTTAAAAACTTATGTGAATAAACAAATTTATAATAAATTAAATTATTATATTTAAGCTTTGCTGCGAGCTTTTGTGTATGGTTGTATTAAAATGAATAATTTTTAAAATATCAAAACGAAAAAATAGATTTTTAGAGAAAAGTTTGAAATTAATAACTTTAGGATAGGTAAGATTAAATTTAGACTTAATAATTTAGTTTAAATTAATTTAGTTTAATTTATAAAAATTATAAACTAACAAAATAAATTATAAACTTTTATAAAAATGAAGTTTATAATTTTATAAAGTAAACGAAAAGTTATTAATTATTTTTTATAAATTTAAAGAGAAAATTATGAATTTTGTAAAATTATAATTTATAAAATAATAAATTTTAGTTTAAATTCACAAGAATATAACACAAATCAGTTTAGTTTAATACCCACATACCGATAATTTGCAAAGATATTATTTTATGAAACCTTAAAAATATTAAAATAAAAAAATAGATTTTTAGAGAAAATTTTTAAATTAATGACCTTGGGATAGGTAAGTTTAAATTTGGACTTATTAATTTAGTTTAATTTATAAAATTATAAACTAACGAAATAAATTATAAACATTATAAAATCATAAACTTCATTTTTATGAAAGTAAAGAAAAAAATATTAATTACTTTTATAAATTTAAAGAAAAAAATATAAACTTTGTAAAAAATTATAATTTATAAAATAATAAATTTTAGTTTAATTCACAAATTTATAAGACAAATCAGTTTTGTTCAATACAATATACATATCGATAATTTGCAAAGATAATATTTTATGAAACCTTTAATAACCTAATATTGCCTCACGTTAATAAAGTTAAAATAAAATTTTTAAACGTCTGTGAAAAAATTCACAATTTAAAGCAATATAAAGAAAAAAAAAAGTAGATTTAAAAAAATATTTTTCTGTAATTTATGAAAATAAAATAAATTTCTAAAGATTTCACTAAAAAATAAAAATATCACTATTATTTTCACAAAAAATTACCGCCCAGACACCACCCCGGTTAGAATGAGTTTCAGGATTGGCCCGAGTCTATGACATAAAAATAGGCCCACGGGTAGGACTGGTTCAGACCTGGATCCTAGAAGAACTCTAGTAAATACAACAATCTTAATTCGCATTGCAAACAAGGCGATTTCTGTACGCAAACCTCTGAACGTCATTTACGGAAAAGGCACTGTTTTGAAAGAAATACGGACATTGTACAGTTTGTAAGAAATACGGAAAAATCCATTAAATTTACGGAAAACTTTCTGCATATTTACGGATTTGAAATCTTCTTTACGGAACTAATGTCATTTACGGAAATTGTACTGTTGTTTTGGAAAAATGAAACTTCTCCGTAAAATTTAACGGAAAATCTCTTGTATTTTCACGGATTTTTTTTAGAGTGTAGATCACTAGGAAATCTGTAAACACTATATCACAAATATAACTTGTAAACATAGAGTAATATCACTAAAGAGAATCCTGTTGATTCTAATTTCTTTTTATTGCAAAAACACTAAATGTCAACTCCTTAGACAGCAGCCCCACCAGTGGCTGAGAGGTTGTGCTCTCGAAGCTGGTAGACGGGAGGTGCTGGGTTCGACCCCAATCGCGCCCGTCGGCCTAATCGTTCGGAGTTCTCGTGGTTTTCTTCGAGCCGTGGGCGAGCCGTTCCATGCGTAAATACGGATTAGGTTCCCTTAGAAAGACCCCCACGAAGAGCACTCCCCCCGAGCCTATATCCCTTAGTGTAGATAATTGGCCGTCAATAATCAACCCAACCCTTAGACAGCAACCTTTTAACTGAAGATTTTCAATTCAAACTCGTTCAAAGACGACGTCACGAAGAACGACACGAGGCTGGAAAAAGCACACGAAGTTGCCTTTTAGAACCAGGAGGGCGAAACTCGACAAAATCCACTAGATTAATCTTCTATACCCATATTTATACTGATTAGTCGGCCATAGCGACCTAATTAGAATATTACTACACAAAACAACTGCGGCAATCAGATTCAGGGAGCTTCAATCATACTTTGCGAAAGAAATGACAGATAGGTGGATGCGCACAAGTGTTAGAAACCGGACAACATACGTTCACAACAAAAACTAAACAATCTTCATAAGAAAGTAGCTAGGCTCTCGCCAAAAGTCTTCATAGAGTTAGAAGAGGTCAAATTTTGAGGATACTAATATTAAAGAAACGTTATTTACTTTATTTATACGTATCTTTCCAATAAAAATATCATTCGATTGTTTTGTTTTTGTTTTAATGAAATGCAATGAATAGATCCAAAAACATACTTCAGTTATTTTTTAGATACAAAAGCATATTTTTAATTTTGAAAATTATTAAATTCTGGATTATGATCCCTATTAATTTCTGCATAAAACAAATCACATTGTGTGAGTAAGTTTCTATTTCATTCTAATCATCCGTTTTTGAGATACAGAGAAATTTTCCTTTTCAACTGTGTAAAACATTTATAAAATGAATTGAGATGTGCATGAAAGATATTCATATATAAGACGTTTAAATGTTGTTTTATATATTTTTATGAGAAGACAAAATCTGTCTTGTTATTTAGAATTCATTTAAAATTACGTTCAAACATCCTAAATGCCGTAATGAACAGAGGAAAGTTTTTTCAACTAGGTAAATTCTATTCAATGGTTGGAGTATCATAGTTGAGATTTATTCAAACAGAGCGAAAAATGCCGGTACCAGGACTTGAACCTAGGTACCTCAGTATAGGGATAGCTCAGTAGGAAGAGCGATGGCACGGCACGCCAATGTATCCAGGTTCGAGTTCTGGTCCCGGCTTTTTTTGCTCGGTTGGAATAAATCTCAACTATGATACTCCAACCATTGAATATCCTAAATGCCGTTTGCTAAGTCAAAAGTTCTTTTTATTCTGGATTTCCATTTATGCTACAGTGGTGTATGCATTTCTTAATGTTCAACCCTCTTTAAACATTATTCAAAAATAATTAAATTTGCGCTATATATTTCTACAGGTAAAAAAGGCGTTTTTCTATTGAGCTAAAGAAAATTAAAGAAAAAAACTCCCTATTTTTTTTTCTTCAGAACTTGAAAATTTTGCATTGTTAAATTATTCCGTTTTATAACCATTATATAGCTAATGTTGCTTATTAGGGTTGAATGTTTGTCTCGGAAAAAATCGCCACTCAAAAAATTTTATACCACTATGTACAACAATTTTAGCGGACTATTTGTATGACATTTGCAATAGAAATCTACTACAAAGTAAAATACGTGGAAAAGAGTTTTTTTTTTTTTTTTTTTTTTTTTTTTTTTGTAATATTTTTTCCGCAACCAACGTTCAACAATACTGATGATATTAACATTGTATATATTGCTTTGTTCTACAACTTTTGTTATTTTACTATTTCAATTACCTATACTTTTTACATTGTTATAAGAGTGTTGAGAATGCCTAACGTCGAAAACACACGTTTGCGGCCCACTTGGAACAAAGCTTGACCGTCTCTTGTTATCGTTGGCATCCACCGAAAAGAAAATAGTCTTTTATGGGATTTTAATATTCTTTCAAAATAGAGATTTTATTTAAATGTTTATCGGTTGAGAAATAGCATAAAATTAATAACTAGGGATGTGTATTGTATTGGGAGGACAAGAGAACAGTTTTACCAGGCCCTAACCTCAAGGCGGCTCTTTGAGAAGCCGATTTCATATTAACCTTTAACCCTTGCATAAGTCGTATGGTATATATGTATATCTATCTCTGTGATACAAGCCTCCATTTTCCTCTTGTAAGTTTTGAATGCCGGTTTAATAACAATTGATACCAGTGGGAGAAGGTAGAGAAGGCCGCAGGTTTCGAATCTACTTAGTTCAAAATTTACAAGAGAAAATAGCGGCTTGAATCACAGAAATAACATGCTACTAAGACAGGGTTAACTGCTGTGAGTGGGGTCACAGCCTTTTACGATTTTCACAGAGCCGGTTAGTTTATCTAGATACGAGTGAATTTTTGTTTCAATAGATGAATTTTTTAATGAAGGGGGGGGGGGAGTTTTAAAACCAGGTAAATCATATTCAAATAGTTGGAGTATCATAGTTGTTCCAAAAGAGTGAAAAATGTCCAGCCCGGGAATCGAACCTGGATACCTTGGCAACGCTCTTCCTATTGAACTATTTGGACGATATTCTGGTTGGCATAATTCACTCTTATGGACATCACTGCGAACTACAGCACTCATTTCATTCATCCGAGCTATAACTATATCATTTACGTGATGAAAGTTTGATATAACATAGAACTTTCTTCTCTTCATTATGACCTAATTACACGGTATACAGCTTTCCATGTTATATCCTATTTTCATCACGTAAATGCTATTGTTATAGTTCGGACGAATGAAATGAGTGCTGTAGTTCGCAACCATGTCCAACAAATAAGAGTGAATTATGCCAGCCTGGATATCGTCCAGATGACTCAGTAAGAAGAGCATTGGCACGGTAAGCCAAGGTGTCCAGGTTCGATTCCTGGTCTGGACATTTTTCACTCTGTTGGAATTTACCTCAACTATGATACTCCAACAATTTGAACAGGAAAGATGAATTTTAATTATAATAATCCAGTATAGAAATATTGGCACAGAAACATTATCCTATCAGTTAATCAAACCTTTTATTCATCCCTTAATCACAGAGCTAAGCGACCCTTTCTGTGAGAGTATTAGTTAAATGTTATCGAGGGAGATGTTGAAAAATATCTTATTTTTTAACCTTTAAATTGTCTAGAATATGTCTTCAAAACCGTTTTTCGTCCCATCCAATATTCAAGTTGTGACAACCCGTTTAACTGGCCGTTGTTACGTTCACAAAAGGTCTGGTCAAAAACTTTAAACGCATTTTTCTCGAAACAAGTTTTTTTTCTTTACGTTCTCACACTTAAACTGTTCAGACTATCGACTTTTTTTTTTTTTTAATTAAAACTCAACTTTTTTTAATTGGAATACAGACTTTCAAAAAATTTAAATTTTTAATAATTTTGATTTTTTGAGTTTCGAAACAGAAAAATGGGTGCCAAAAATGAACTTCCAATTTCAAGCAGCTGCCATTTTGTGAAATTTCGATTTAGCCTATGAATTTGAGGTTTGGCATCTAACTAATTTAATATGTGTTAAGAATTCGTGTGAGATCGAATAAAATATCTACATTTTTATGAGACAATTTTCGCACATTTGGACGAAACGTACAATAAATTCAATGCCACGAATATTTAAACAAAAGAAAATAAATTTCTCGAAAATCAAGCCGTGCCGGGAGAAGTTCCTCTTAAGTATATACATATATAAAATTGGGTATATGTAAGGGGACCCAGAAATCTAATCAGTGCAAGGGCCTTACAATTTCTATGCACGACTCTGCTGTCGTTCTATTCTCATTAGTATGCAAGAATCATTGATTTTTGACTTTCTTAACACATAGTGTAAGGGAAGCATTGTAATCACGATGCGTATGTTTAAGTGTACGTGAACACGATCACTCCTAAACGAAACGTCCGATTGACCTCCCATTGGGCGGATAGGTTATAGACGAATGTTGCGAAAAGTGTACAGATTTTTGTACAAATCGGCCGACGGATTTGGTATTGAATCCATTTTTATATCCTTTTCAAACCATTTTGCGGCCCATTCTGCATGGAAAATCACCCAGGAAATGTGATAAAATAGAAGGGATAAATATTGCGACGATGTCGTCAAGCATGAGTAGCGCAGAGGTAACGTCTCTACTTTCAAAACTTGAGGTCCAGAAATTTATAAAAGTCTCCTCCTCCCCTTTTTATAACTTTCTTGACACACATGCCAGTATTAGGACAGTCGAGTGGCGTCACTCCAGTTTTTATATATATATACATAATCGTCAATAGCATTTTAATTATGCTAATTCAAAGAGCGATTCCATTGTGTCAGAAATTTATAAAAATTCCTTTTTTTTTTTTACTTTGGAGACACGTACACCGGTGTTCCGTCAGTCAAGTTGGATTTTTTTCTCCTGCCATTTGGATCACCTGGCATATTTCGGATGCAGATTAATCTCAACTTGTTAGTGCGAACTGTTCGAAGTTGTAATAAATGGAGCCGGCAGGTGAGTGATTGTGGCATATGGATTGTTTCTGAATAGCTATGTTTAGCCCCTGTGGCCTTCGCGAAGTCGAAATTGAAGCGAGAATTGGCGAACTCCCAGCAAGCAACTCTTGTGTTTTTGACCTCGTACCCCTTATCAAGGATTCATCTTAAATGTTAAATAAACGCTTTTTTTCTACAACCGGTTGAACCCAAAATAATTGTAAGAATAGGCAGGTGTTATTCAAATATAAAAATATTTGATCCATGGAGAGTAGCTCTGAAATGTTTCTTACTGAGACATTTTGAAAATACAGAGTGCATCAAAAAAAATGTATAGATACACTGTTTAACGGATCACAACTTTCTCATTTTTCTTTCCTTTTCAAAGTGTCATTAATTGAAAATAATGGGTAGACCAAGATTAACTCTTGAAAAAAGAAAATTTATTTTAAAGTACTATTGGAAGTACTTTTTGACAATTGTACGTCAAACGTGACAAATGAGGTGCGTTCGTATTGTTATTATTTCAGTGAAATGATTTATATCGTCTGTTATTATGATTTGATTCATTTCCGTAATAAAATAAATACATTTTAAGTTGGCAACATTTTATCTTTCGATGACATTGAGTGAAAATTCCAATGGGGAACTTAAGCCTAGCTTTGAAAATTCCAGACCTTGAAATCAATATTTCGACTCTTTTTCCATTGAATATCTCTTTCTCCGGTAGATTAGTCGGATTGCTATAATTAAACAATTTTAACATACAAATACGGTTTTTAAATTCAGTAATACGGGAACAATATGACTCTCATCGCCATGGCACTACCTATTATGGTATATCATTGAATTAATTACGTAGGATAGGATTTAATAGAATGAAGAATGAGGATCATAGAGGTTACAAAATGTCATATACGTCGTATATGGCTATAACGTCATACATGTCAGATAACTTGACGATTCATCCTCAGAAGCTGCTATAAGAAAGATTAAAAAAAATTCAAATTACTTAATAAATATTTTTATTAATATCTTTTAAGTTTTTCATAAAATTTGAAATGATTCTGCAACGATTATACATATTAAATTTTAAACCCTTCGGTTAGGTAGTTTTTGCGCTGTTATATGCGGACAGACGAACAGACAGACGGACAAACGAAACATATATGAATATATATGACAACAGAAATAACATATAGATTTCAGCTCACTAAATCAAAATAATATTGCAATGAAATTACCGTATCAAATGGCATTATTTAGGTGGAGTGGCTTGTTTTTAAAATGAATGTAATTTATATTTTACTAAAACAAAAGTGGAAATTGCGTAAGCAAAAATATTATATGTTAATATGTAACACAGTGTATGTTAATATGTAATACAGTGGCTAAAGGAAATAAAATATTTGAATGGATACCACTGGTCACGAAAGAGAGACAGACACCAAAAGAACAATGCACGAGACAAATATCAACAAAATATTTTTCATGATAAATTTATTGATTTGTTAAAATACTTTTTTCAGGTTTTCATTTTTATCTAGGATTCTAAATTAAAATGACAATCCTTCATAATTTGTTATTATTAGAAAACTGTTTGGATGCCATATTTAGATTTAGGAATGTCAGATCTATATAGTTCACATAATTGTTTCGCAGGTAGTCAAAAGTTTTGTGTTTTTGCATCATCGTGCGGGAAAAGTTTAAATGTACAACGTATATAGCGAGTCTGAAAACGTACAATTTACGGAGAAAAACTCCACTCTAGTAAACCTATCTTAAGAGCCTACATTTATTAGTCAGCTTACGACGTTCTCAGGCTAATGTTAAACCAATGGAAGTGTTCCTTTAAAATGATGGTCTCCTTAAACTGTCGAATGAAATTTCTCTAGATCTCGAAAACCAATAATTGGAATGAATTGTAAAAGTACATAGCTATATTTTGGATGACACTCAATCTTTTTATGTAAAAATTAATGAAATAAATAACCATTATAATTAATCAAATATAATTTTATAACTGTAATTATTGTTATATAATTAATAAAATATTAAAAATTCCAAATAAACAATTATAATTATTGATTTATTATCATAATTAATTAATCATATTTTTTTAATATGAATTTATTAATATTTTTTGTAAATCAAAAAATTGACTAAATTATGTTTGGGTTTATTCATTGTGTTTCATAAAAAAAAGAAACATTTCAATCGGATGACTTTTTGGAAAGATATAAATGAATGTTTGTCACGTGGATTTAACATTAGCATCCTCAAAATTTGACGTCTTCTAACTCTATGAAGATATAAGAAAAAGCACATAAATTGTACCTTTTTCCAGGCTGCTTTGTTCCAAGCCCAGTGGCAGAACTATCTTCAAGTGTCTGCAACGATAATAATGTTTTCAAAAATAGTCTGCAATACGCAATATATCATATAAATCTATTCTTGCTGCTGTTGTAGTTGTAGTGCTAATTAATTAAGGCATCAGCATTTATCAGCCTTTCTGAGTAAAAAAAAAAGTCTGAAATTCACAGCAAATATTCTGAAAGGTTACAGCAGAGGGCGGAGAGGAGAAAATCCTCTCTCAGCAATAATTATTCTTGTTGCAGGTCTGATTAACTATGCTTTTGATTCGAGTCGATTTCAGGCTGAGTGTAGATTCTTACAAATTGGGTTCAGGTTAACCCAATTTTTTAAAAGTTAGTTCAGTATATTGTTTCAGATAAAAAACTATGCCTATATTAATAAGCATAGAACTTTGTGTGTGTGCTGTTTTCTAAAGGAATGCTGCATCTTTTCCGGGACTATTTCACAAAATTCACTTTTTTTTTTTTTTCGTGAACCTTTGATGAAATTAGCGTTTCTCTCCCCCCCCCCCCCCCCCCCCCGCAATCCTTTGGCGAAATTCACGTTTTTTGGGGGGTTTTTTTGGGTTGTTTTTTTTTTTTTTTCCGTGGCCTTTCGCACTTTTTCCGTGATCCTTTGACGAAATTAGCAGTTTTTTCCAGGATTCTTTGACGAAATTGGCACTTTTTTCTGCGGTATTTTGACGAAATTTACGTTTTCTCTGTGGCCCTTTGATGAAATTCGCATTTTTTTCACGATCCTTCAACGAAACTCATGATTTTTTTTTTTTTTTACAGTATTTTGACAAAAATCAAGTTTTTCCGCGGCCCTTTGACGAAATTTCTAATTTTATCGCAATCTGTCAACGAAATTCGTCATTTTCCCAGATCCTTTGATGAATTTTGCGTTTTTTTTTGGCCCTTGGACAAAATTCGCGTTTTTTCCGCGATCCTCCGACGAAATTTGCCGTTTTTTTTCCAAGATACTTCGACGAAATTTGCCGTTTTTTCGCGATCTGTCTGCAGAATTCTCCGTTTTTTCGCGATCCGACGACGAAATCGACCGTTTTTTCGCGATCCGACGACGAAATCGACCGTTTTTTCGTGATCCTTCGACGAAATTAAGTTTTTTCCACGATCCTTTGATGAAGTTGGCGCTTTCTCCGTATAGCCCTTCGGCCAAACACACCGCGATTCTTCAACGAAACTCATGTTTTTTTGACGGCCTTTTGACGAAATTCACATTTTTTCACCGCCTTTTGACTACAAATTTGCGTTTTTTTTTCGCGATCTGTCAACGAAATTAGCCGTTTTTCGCGATCTTTAAATGAATTTCGCGTTTTTTTCCGCGATTCTTCGATGAAATTCGCCGGGGTTTTTTTCGCGATCCTTCGAGGAAGTTTGCCGTTTTTTCGCGTAATTTACTCGCGTCTGCGGCATCGCTGTATGTTTTTAGTCTGCAGGTGCCCTAAAAAGTCTGCGACGCCCGTCGCACCGTCCCACAGTGTAAGATTTTGCGAATCTAGCGGGTCAAAATTCAATTTATGAAAATTACTGATATTAATTAAATAAAATTGCACTTACTATAGATAAAATGGCTCTATATTATGGAAAAAATATATATTTACTCGTTACATTGTACATTTTACGTCATCATTATTACATTATCATAATCATAATAGAAAGAGTTTTCGTCATTTTCATTTATTGACTTTTACGCAGTGTTATTTTATTCAGTGCAGATTTTAAAAATATACAATACCTAACTTTTACAACAAGAAGAGTTTTTTTTTTAGTAAATAGCATTTAAGGCTGCTCGTCAGTAAACTTCTCGATTCCCCTCGCTAATGTTAATCCAATGGGCGTAGGAATGCATTTGTATTTTTAAAATATCTCTTCGGGAAATTAATATTTTAAACTTCTGCTTCTTGTGTACTGTTCTTAAAGAATGTCTCTTTTTTTCTTAGCTATCAAAATATTTATAAACTATGTGCTTAATTTATATTTTTATGTGTTAAAATCTTAGCGAAACTTAATACGATTTTAACATTTCATATAAAATTAAGTATATATTTTAGAAAAAAATGACAACTAAGAAAAAAAGAGACATTCTTTAAGAACAATACTCAGGAAACAGGAGTTAAAAATATTAATTTTCCGAGGAGATATTTTAAAAATACGAATGCTTCCTACGCCCATAGGAATAACATTAGCGAGGGGAATCGGGAAGTTTACTGACGAACAGCCTTAAGTTATTAGGTACTGCCATCGCTGTCAGTGTCATCATTAATGTTTTCGGCACTGCCTTTTTTTTACATCCAATCTATAACCAATATGTCAAAGGCATTTCATAAATCTTATCTGTGGGTGTAGTGTCGATAAGCCCCAAGAAAATGTGTGAGCATTACTCGTATATGTTCAAATACATTTCAAATTATTCATAACCTTGGAAGTTGCGTTACAGATATAGCATTTTTGGGTTGCGATTTTTTGTATAGAATTTTTGGGTTATTTAAAGATAGAATATTGCACACTTTGTCATCTAAAATTGTTTCTTCAAATCTGTGCTCTATTTCATTATGTTTGATCATCTAATTCTACTATTGTTGGCACAAGAGCAGTAATTTGATTTCTGACATTTTCAAGTTCTTCCGTTATTGACTGATCAGTTTCATTGGTGAACTTAAATTTTATGGGTCTACAGTAAGAAGTAGATGAAGGGTGTGTATTTTGCCATAATATAAAGTTTTGATTTTCATCATTACAACTATATAGCTTTAAAAGAACCACAGATGGGATTAGAATATTTGCATCTTCAAAGTTGTTTTCATTTGATTTTTGCCTGCATCTACTTTGTCCTCCGCTTCCATCGACACCCCCCCCCCCCATTTAAAAATCATTATACTTTTTTAACACAGACCCTTTTTCTTTAGTAAGAATATTTAATATCTGTTTTTGTATAATACAAAGTCTTTTTATCGTTAAATCTACAATAGATTGTAATTTAACTTCTGCAAATGATTAAGAAAATATGCTGTTTTCTTGGGATGGATAGCACATTTTTTGCATCTTTTACCTGCTCATAGGATGGATAAATGTTCAAAACTTTTTGTAACGCAGAGTTTCTCATAATCCCGTATTTTCGGCAGCTTAATTTCATAGTGGTTATTAAAACCGAATATGCTTCCAAACCAACGCTTCTTCAAGAGAATATTCAAATATCGGGTATCCGGCTTTTTGAACGATTTTTTAAAATTTAGTTGCTTTTTAAGGGCTTACAGATATTTGCTTTAACATAGCCGCGGCATCTTTCGTCCAAATTGTCTTAATTTTAAACACGTGGCATGAGTGAGTTCATTTAGTGAGCGTTCTTAGAAGAAAGGATAAACCTTTTTTTTTTGTCCGATTTCGGTCCACTTGAACAAAATTTTCCTTGGACGTCCAACTTTTTTCGCGTAGTCATTATTACTTCTTTCTGGTATATAGATATTACTTATTGTTGTATTCGAATCTAGCCATCTCTTATTTTTCATTAAAAACGTTCTTTATGCGATGGCATTTTTTCCATCTTCGATTAATGTCAATCATAAACGAATGGCTCAGCCGCTAAATCTGGTCTAACATAACATATGAGCAATGTTGAAGTTTATATTTGTGTAATATATTGTCTATCAAGCTATTTTTAGAATTCACTGGCAATGATTTATGTCCAGTAACATAATTTATAAATATCTCATAGAATTCTCTTTTCGAAATTAACACTTCAATACCTGTAAAAAGTTACTTATATTCAAAAGTTGCAGATAGTTGCAGCTGAAATTGATTTATTTTATATGTATATGCATATATAATTACAAAATAAATTACCTTACAATGTACCAGAGTGTACAAAATTTTTGGCAGCTTTTTTAATTTATCATATGCTATTAAATTTTCAAATAATTTACATATTAACTTACAAGTTTAATTTTAAGAAGTAACACTTTTAAATAACTATTGTAAATGTAAAATACAAAGTAAATACATTGTGTTAACGATTCCATTCAATCATAAAACAATATTTACAAAATAAGTATATTTTTTGCCATAAATATCATTTGCAATTACATCTACAACAATCGCCGCTCTAAAAAGGTTTACAGAAAACTTGGTTTTGAGCCGACTGTTGATGTTGTTGTTGTGGAGTTAAACTGCTTTCACTTTATCTCTTTCCTCTTCAATGTGTTAGAAGTAATTTAAAATGTCTAAAACTGAAATTATTTAAAATCGATTTTCTGAATTTTTTCCCGCTAGATTTGCGAAATCTTACACTGTGCGTCGCGTACATTCTGCCACAGGGGTTCCAAAGAACTCAAATAAAGTATCAAAAGTGCGTCTTACCATTTGAAAAATGATACAACTTTTGTTAAAATGTTTTTTTATACAAAGCTGGTATTTTAAATGTCGACGCCCCCATTTCATTCATAATCGGAAAGCATGAACCCTGTCGAATGGTACTTCTTGCATATGTTTGCGACCATTTGGTAATAAAATATTATGGGATGGTGTTTTTTTTTTTTTTTTTTTTTTTTTTATCCACGACTGTGCATTCATTTACTATAATAAGATGTTAAAATTTCATGAAAATCGGACTAGCTATTTTCGCGAAATGGAAGCCGAAAAATAACACTTTTGAATAATTATAAAATATTTAAAATATATATATATGAAAAAAAAGAACATTTCTTATGTCGCATAGAACGATAGCCGAAGTTCTTTTGAGTAGAACTTTCATTCAAATGTTGAATGTGGTTTTCGTTAAAATATTACAAATTAACTAAATATTAATATGACCTAATAAAACAATGTAGTCGATTTAAGAGGCTACTTCACTCATGGGAAAACACCCGCTCGCTAATGTTAATCCTATGGGTGATTTTTTTTTAATATCTCGTTTGTATTTCAATATTTTTAAATGTTTTTTTTTTGCATTGGAATAGTTGAGGTTGGTCTCTATACGCAGGCTGTTTTTTACTTTTTCGATTTTGGTTGCAGTTTTTTTTAAATGAGGATACTGCCACTTTCAAAACCGGTTCCAAAAGTAAAAGTATCCTCATAAAAAAAACCTGTAAACAAAATTAAAAAAGTAAAAAAACGGCCTGCGTGGAGATAAACCTTAACTATTTAATGCAAAAAAATTGTTTAAAAATACTGATATGCGAACGAGATATAGTAAAATTAACTGTTCCATAAGATTAACATATTAGCCAGTGGGTGTCTTCGCGTGAGTGAAGTAACCTTTTAAAGGCATATGTCTGTAACCGCTTATCCCGCGATTTCCACGGGCAAGACATTTGTGGAAAAATTCATATAATACACAAATTTTGAAGCAATTTTGTTTTAAAAATTCCACAGTCAAAGGGTGAAAGTGCAAATGATAAATTTACTACATATTTCAAATACATGATGATTTGAAATATGTAATAATATAGAATATAGTGGTCGAATATATACATGTGATATTGGTCGAAAGGGTTTTGAAAAATAAATTAAGCTGTCAGAGGGTTAACTGAATAAGAAAGTTTTGAACTGGCGAAATTTGACTGAAGTTCCATCGTGGATTAGGAACCCTGTAATTAATTTAGACTATTACTTCTTTTTGAATTTATTTATTTATGTTTTTATAGATGTAACAAATATTTGTTAAATTGTAAAAAAACCATAACAAAAGTTTTGATAGTGTACGACAACATTAATCTTGCAAAACTAGTTTCGTCTCGATTTTGAAGTCGAAGTTCCCTATTTTTGAGCCGTCATTTCTTTTTTTTATAACATCTTCCCTCAATTATATCTGAAAAGCATACAGAAATTTGTTTAAAAAATATATAGAATTATAATAATAAATTCAAAATCCATAAAAATTGATCTAACTGAAAAAAAAAATCTGTTTACCTGACGCGAAAAAAGGTAATTTTAAATTAAAAAGATTATAGTAGAAAATTCAAAAATCATAAAAATTAAATATTTTGTTATAAGTTTTTTTTTTCAGGTATAGTTATCCTTATTTTTATATTTTTTAATTTGTTTAATTTTTTAAAATATTTTTGTAAATCCGTTAACTTGTTCAAAGTTATAGTGGCAAACTGCTGAAAAACAGTGTTTCGAGATAATTGTATTTAAAGTTTTGACATCGCAGGTGTCGCTGGTCTGCACAGCTCAGCGTTTCCTCCACCGTTACTTTAAGAATTTTCCTATTTTATTAACATTACGGCATTCTTAAAGGTTCAAACATTATTTTAAAAAAATGTAATAATAAATACATTCTTTCGTCATTTGAAATCTTTCTGGTTACCTTCCTGGATTTAAAACGATACCATTCTATTTGAAATAATTATCACTACATACTTCTAATTTTCCCTATTTTTATATCATTTCTTTGAAAATGCATTTTAGATCCGCATTTTATTCTAAATACTAATTTTCTCAATATATTCACGATTATTTTCAGAGACATTTAATATTTCGCAATAAGTTAATACCAAGGGTCATCTTCCTATTCAAATCCTGAAGGTCAAAGGTTGAAACAAGGCTAAAATCGAAGAAGTTTTACTGAATAATTTACGATTTTCTGATACATTGGGTCAAAGAAAAGTCTTCATTTATTACACAATTGTATTCTACATTTCAGAACCCATATCGTCTGTGAAATTCTTTTAGAATTACCAAATACTTTGAAAAGGGCACGAACATTTCTTTCATTTTAAAATCTCGCAAAGAGTCACATTGAGTAACTTCCTCTTAATCGGGGAAATATTTCATCTAATACATAATTTTTTGGAAATTTTAAATATATATATAAAGAGCTGAGGTGTAAAACATGGTAACTGGCATTTTTTATATTATCCTGATTTTCAAGTAAAATTACTTAACTGCATACTGACATTCTTTTTAAAATAAAGTTAAAAAAAGGTTTATTGATGACTCAAAAGATAACATCCTAATCAAAGATAAATTTTAGTAAGTGCAATGAGTTTAGAATTTAATAAGTCCAGTAAAATAAAATCTAACAGATTAAAAATATTGCACATAGTTAACTGAAGCTTCAGTCTTAACAAATCAGCTGTTTCAGAGGAAGAAAAAGGAGTTAGTTATGACTGTGTGTATAACTATTATATATTATAGAAGAGTTGAATATTGAATATCTCGAAACATGCATTTTGTTAGTTACTATCTTTTACACTTTCGTGATGATTTCTGTATAGTTTGTCTAACATAGTTTGTCTAATATAGTTTATTTAACATAGTGTAGTTTGTCTAACATAGTTCGTTAACACCTGTAATGGTATGTCTGTCTTTTTCTTATTTCCAGTAATTAATGTTCTTCTTAATTTTAGGTCCACCAGTGTTGAGCAGCACTACACCGGTGTCAAATGGAGGAAGCACTGGTACAACAGGAGCATTACCAGCTGTAAGCAGTAGTCTTTCACAGTCCACATATCCCGGTATTTTAGCCACAAATTATGCAGCGGTGAGTAGGAATTTATTCATTTATTGTGTAGCTAGTTTAACCTTCCAGCGGGCGCAAATTTTACGACAAACGCTACTTTTCTGGAGCTTTGTTCTTAAAAATGGCCCCAAAATTAAAATTCAATTTTTATAACTGGCATGTATAATAGTTTTCCTGACATGTCTATTATTACTGTTATGAAAAATCTTGCATTTTTCGATTCCTGACCCGAACGTTTTTCGCCCAGTTGGATTATTACGACTCAAACCATTATGATTGCTGTCTGTGAAGCAAACTGAACTTTCAGTTGACTATGTATTTAACACACACACACACACATATATATATATATATATATATATAATTTTTAAAAAAACTCGATGAACTCATCTAAAATTTATCTGTTTAGCCCCCGTGTACAAAAGAATAGCGCCGGTAATGAACCGTCAACAACCAATATGACTTGCAACTATATCACAATTTACAGAGATCAATCTCGAAAACCACTATTGATGCTATTGAACACAAAATTCGAAATATATATATATATCACTAGTGAAAATAATTTTAAAAAATATCTCGTGAAAGCATGGGAGACGATAAACACAGAATCGCAAAAAAAAAATAATGGAATTTATGTTAAAAAACCTTGAAACAGTTATTAAGGATAAAGGTCATCCAACGAAATAGTAACATGTTTCATTATAATTAAATTTGTGTAAATAAATTGCATATTGAAAAAACTATACAAATACTTACTCTTTTTGCATTTTTTAAAAACTTTCTCTTTTAAAATGTTCAAAACCAAATATTGCGTTTTGTTTTGGTATTCATGCAATAAAAATAAATTAAAATGATATATTGTAATTCCTTAAATCTTAACTCTCTTACTTTATTTTGCAAAAATAAGAGTAAAAAGAGGTATACAAATAATTATTTTGCCGACTGTATAATGTATTCTTTGCTCTTTAAAGTAAGATCATTTATACAAGTTTATGACAATAAAAGTAAACATTTTTTTTCAAACGGAAATAACAAACTTTCAGCAACAAATTCCATAACTTCTGATCATCAAGATGGTCAGAACAAGAAAATGATTAGTAATCTCCGTCAGACGATACTTCCGACTCGTGGCCAATGGTGGCTCTGAAACATGTAGAAATCTGGCAAAGCATTTATTTTTACAAAAATAAGACCATTTTTTATTATTATTTTAATTTTAAAGGGAAACTTTGGAGAAAAAAACGCAAAAGATTTTTTAGAAGTCACGTTTGTCAAAAAAAAAAAAAAAAAAAAAAAAAAAAAGAGGGGGGTTTAAACGCAAATTTGATAGCTCACCAGATAAGTAGTTTCATGTAGCTTTATTCCAAATTTGAAATTGATAGCTTAGTTACTAACTTCCCTACAATACAAACCAGTTCTTTAAAAAAAAAAAAAAAAAAAAAAAAAGAACTCACCATTTTGCGAAAAACATTACAGAGGTATTGATGATTTGATGAAAAACGCAAAAAAAAAGGGGGGGGGGTCGGCCTGTAGTAACGTGTGTTTTCTTTTTCATATTCTTCTTCCCCTCATTTAGTGCTATACAAGGCGGCTCACAGTGGGACGAAGGGCGTGGACATGGACTTGATATGTGGTAACTTTGTGCAACACTTGATATTTGGTAACTTTATTTAGAAGGGTAATGCGAACCTGAAGTCAGAATTCGAAAATTTCTATGACAAAATGGAGAAAATCAAAATCAACTTCGAATGTGTTAAGGAGTTAGTTTGTGAGCCTACTGAACCCGGAATCACAGCGAATGTGATTATTATGAATTTTTCTCACCCGATGCCTTAGGAAAAAGATAACAAAGCCCTTTTTCCGGAACGATTCGGAACTTTGAATCGCTGTTTTTGTAAAAAATCAATTTAGAAACACGTATTTTTACAAACGAAAGATAAAAACACTACTAAAACATTTTAGAACTAAATTTTATTTGATTGAGTGACGTGGAACGACAAAAAAAAAAAAAATAAATAAATAAAATAATAAAAGGGAAATATCAACTATGCCAGCTCTGACTAAACAATTTGGCAAAACCTCAAAATGATGCTCATTTCCATAAAATGGACGGGTATGAAGACAGATGTTGTATTTTTGTCTCGTTCTCTGATTTCTCTTAAACTCTGGAATGTATAGAACACGATCATATAGTTTTTTTTTTTTTTTTTGTCATTTTTTTTTATTTTGGCCAATGTCGTGGATTTGGCCATTTCGTCCCACTATGCAGCACGGAATTAGAAAGTAAAATGTAGATTTTTTTTACGCTAAAGAAAAATATCATATTTTGAAGTTTTTTCACCGGTAAAACATTTTGCCCTTAACAAGAAAAAATCCTAAAAATGAACTTCATGAAGTAAAATCTGGCACAGTTGCTCATTCAAAGATTCACATTTTACATTTAGTGTTGAAATTCGAATGAATGTTAAATTAACCACTTACCAGTCTTCGTCTTCGGGTACAAAGATTTGCTTTTACAAAAAAAAACTTAACCGTCTTTTTTTATTACGCTTTCGTAAATTTTTCGAAAACTATCCTACCTTTTAAATGTAAACTATATAAAGTACAGGGTTGATTGCAAATGACATTAGCTTAATTGGAAGAAACGCCTTAAGTATAGTATAGAAAAAGGACAACGTTTTGTTGGCGTTTTTTAGTCCCACAGAAAATATCACTGATAGTCCATTTTTGTGAATGCATTGTGCACGCCTGTTTATGGATATGAAAGTGCATTTAAAAAGTATCTATACAAAATGGATTGAGTGATGGGTCGATTTCATGGATGTTTTGTGTATGACTTAAAGGAGCCACGTGGAACAGTTATGAAGTATGCAAACAAAACTTTGAGCTTCTTTCTGTGACGTGCTTACAGTGTTTACAACGAAATTATTGTCATTTGTAATCAGGGCAATCATTTTGACTTACATTGTATTGTTGTAGAAAATACTCTTCCAAGTTCAGAAAAAATCATAAAGTTAACTAGTTCAAAACTTTTTAACAACTAAATTAGCCTATTTAGTTATAAAAATGAGACTGCTAAGTGGTTAATCAGTTTAATAACCGTAAGCAGATGACGCAAAATGGGTCGATTTCATGGATGTTTTGTGTATGACTTAAAGGAGCCACGTGGAACAGTTATGAAGTATGCAAACAAAACTTTGAGCTTCTTTCTGTGACGTGCTTACAGTGTTTACAACGAAATTATTGTCATTTGTAATCAGGGCAATCATTTTGACTTACATTGTATTGTTGTAGAAAATACTCTTCCAAGTTCAGAAAAAATCATAAAGTTAACTAGTTCAAAACTTTTTAACAACTAAATTAGCCTATTTAGTTATAAAAATGAGACTGCTAAGTGGTTAATCAGTTTAATAACCGTAAGCAGATGACGCAAAATGGGTCGATTTCATGGATGTTTTGTGTATGACTTAAAGGAGCCACGTGGAACAGTTATGAAGTATGCAAACAAAACTTTGAGCTTCTTTCTGTGACGTGCTTACAGTGTTTACAACGAAATTATTGTCATTTGTAATCAGGGCAATCATTTTGACTTACATTGTATTGTTGTAGAAAATACTCTTCCAAGTTCAGAAAAAATCATAAAGTTAACTAGTTCAAAACTTTTTAACAACTAAATTAGCCTATTTAGTTATAAAAATGAGACTGCTAAGTGGTTAATCAGTTTAATAACCGTAAGCAGATGACGCAAAATGGGTCGATTTCATGGATGTTTTGTGTATGACTTAAAGGAGCCACGTGGAACAGTTATGAAGTATGCAAACAAAACTTTGAGCTTCTTTCTGTGACGTGCTTACAGTGTTTACAACGAAATTATTGTCATTTGTAATCAGGGCAATCATTTTGACTTACATTGTATTGTTGTAGAAAATACTCTTCCAAGTTCAGAAAAAATCATAAAGTTAACTAGTTCAAAACTTTTTAACAACTAAATTAGCCTATTTAGTTATAAAAATGAGACTGCTAAGTGGTTAATCAGTTTAATAACCGTAAGCAGATGACGCAAAATGGGTCGATTTCATGGATGTTTTGTGTATGACTTAAAGGAGCCACGTGGAACAGTTATGAAGTATGCAAACAAAACTTTGAGCTTCTTTCTGTGACGTGCTTACAGTGTTTACAACGAAATTATTGTCATTTGTAATCAGGGCAATCATTTTGACTTACATTGTATTGTTGTAGAAAATACTCTTCCAAGTTCAGAAAAAATCATAAAGTTAACTAGTTCAAAACTTTTTAACAACTAAATTAGCCTATTTAGTTATAAAAATGAGACTGCTAAGTGGTTAATCAGTTTAATAACCGTAAGCAGATGACGCAAAATGGGTCGATTTCATGGATGTTTTGTGTATGACTTAAAGGAGCCACGTGGAACAGTTATGAAGTATGCAAACAAAACTTTGAGCTTCTTTCTGTGACGTGCTTACAGTGTTTACAACGAAATTATTGTCATTTGTAATCAGGGCAATCATTTTGACTTACATTGTATTGTTGTAGAAAATACTCTTCCAAGTTCAGAAAAAATCATAAAGTTAACTAGTTCAAAACTTTTTAACAACTAAATTAGCCTATTTAGTTATAAAAATGAGACTGCTAAGTGGTTAATCAGTTTAATAACCGTAAGCAGATGACGCAAAATGGGTCGATTTCATGGATGTTTTGTGTATGACTTAAAGGAGCCACGTGGAACAGTTATGAAGTATGCAAACAAAACTTTGAGCTTCTTTCTGTGACGTGCTTACAGTGTTTACAACGAAATTATTGTCATTTGTAATCAGGGCAATCATTTTGACTTACATTGTATTGTTGTAGAAAATACTCTTCCAAGTTCAGAAAAAATCATAAAGTTAACTAGTTCAAAACTTTTTAACAACTAAATTAGCCTATTTAGTTATAAAAATGAGACTGCTAAGTGGTTAATCAGTTTAATAACCGTAAGCAGATGAAATAAAATGTGTCGTTTCTCCTTCCAGCCGCAGTCCCCTCGGTATCCTCCAAACCATCCTCTGAGTGGCTCCAAACACTTATGCTCAATCTGTGGCGACAGAGCTTCGGGAAAACATTATGGTGTTTACAGGTAAGGATTCATGTGTTACAAATTTAATAATTTTATTAATCATCATATAAATTTATTTTATCAAATTAAATAGGCAATATGAACATAAAGAAAACATTGTAAAACAATTTTTATTGTTACAATATAATAAACTGCATATTTGCTGGATATGTGTGTTTAATATGAGGCGTGTTCAAATGGCGGAACATGAATAAAGAAAACACAGAACTGAATGAAATAGAAAGAACAGTGTGTATTTAAATTTACAGCATACACATTTGCTTAGGAAAAGTCACCCACGGCGGGCGTTGAGACACGCATTCCATTGTTTGGGAAGGCGTCGAATGCCGTCGGCGAAGAACGATTTCGGTTGTTGCTTGAATGTTTAATTTAATTTGCCAAGTCACGAATGCTTTGCCGACGGTTCATCTTGACCGCAGTGTCAATATCCGCAATCAGTGTCTTTGTGAATCTTACCACGACGCGGCAAATCCGTCGTTTTCTCACGACCGTTGCGGAACATTCGCGACCAATCCGTAACAGTTGTCTCTGATAAGCACTTTTCTCCATACCATTCTCCGATGAATCTCAACGGGCTTGATTCCCTCTGCCGATAAAAACTGTATTACTGCACGTTGGTCTTGTTTGGACTGATTTTTACTTACTCCAGCCATCTTTAACATACTGCCACCTTCAAACAACGAAAGCAGAATAACTGTTTCGCAACGCAATGCATGCTGCATACATATGACGTTACTTGCTTATGCGCATTTCCCACCTTAAGCCAATTTGCACGCTTCGAACGGGTTTCATTTGAACACGCCTAATAATTTCTATGCTTCTTCCATTGTTTTTAATAATTTGAGTGCAGCGTAGTGGCATAGAGTTTACATGCTTTCCCATGCCTCACAAACGGCAGATATTAATTCTGCTTTCGATTTATTTGACCCTATTATTAAACCCATTTTACCCTTTTTTTGTTAGATATTGCGTACTATAATGCCCGAACGTTATCTATGGTACTTATGTCCGGGCTCTTGGTCGGCCAATCAAAATCTTATTATCTTCAAACTCAAACCACTTCTTTGTGTCTGTTGCAAAGTGAATGGAGGCATTGTCGTGTTGAAAAATATAGTTCAAGCCGATAATTTTTTTACCCTGGCTCAACAAATGGCGTTCTAACCAAAGAAGTTGGATTAGACTAGAAGGAAGACAAGTGCGCATCGGATTTCTTTCAGGAACCCTGATACCCATAAATCCCTTGAGGATAGAAATTTTCTCTATTTTACTGTTTGATGGATTGTTAATCTATGAAGTTCCATCTTGTGGATGCGTCAATCTCCCTTTTTAGTGTCACCAACACCCTATTCTCCCTCCCCTACCCACACCTACAAGGGTCTTTGCCACCAAATTTCTATTGTGTTTTCTCCAACAGCAGTAGGGTTGTCGGCAGTTCAGGGGTCCATTTATCCAGCAACCCCAACGTGCTTGAGAGCTGGTCACAGCGTTGTCTTCCTTCTAGTTATACTATTACTATCCTACTTCTATTTTTCTAACAAATGAATATACGTATGTCTATTTTGTCATCCTTCTGGAAAAGCAAATTCTGATGAAAAAAACGGCCCAAACCATTAGGAAACCTCCAGCCAGTTCAAGTCCTTTTCCTTTCGAAGTTCATGCTAATATAAATGAATACCGTTGGACTATAAAAATTAAACTTCTTTTCATCGCTGAAAATAATGTTAGACCAATTCGTGTGTTGCTTTTAGAAGTTTTTCTGCAAATGGACTTTTTTTTTACAGATGTTAATCGCAGTCACCAATGTGATTTTACCTATTTAAGGATTCCCGACCTTTTATATTACTTATTTTACAGTCCATATTGGAGTCTTTATCTGGCTTCCAGTTTCCTTTGCTGTCATTCTTTTACTTGCGACAGCGCGAAAAATCAAACTTTCGGATCGCTTCGAAACAATTCTCGGCCTTCCTGTTAATTTTGCAATTCCATAAGTAGTTGTGTTATGTAAGAAATTAAAATTGACAGTATTTCAAAGTTTAATTTTATTAGCAATTCTTTGACGTGATATTCCGATGTTGTTATAAGCTGGAATTTGGCCTATTTCAAAGTCAAAAAGCCTTTTTCTCTCCTCATCGTCAAAAAATTTTGCGAACTGAAAGAATTTTTTTTTAATGCCTTGCTAAATGATATACGAAATATCCATCCATCACGAGCCGCAGTTTCAAAATATTTACGACGTTCTTATCATTTTGCTGCAGCGTAAATTTAGCAAAACACTGATTTGAAAATAGATTTAAATAGATATATATATATGTGTAATTTTTATAAACTATTGCTTTAATATTAAGTGGAACGTCATGTATTTCATTTTAATAAAAAAATTTGCGCGAATTGATTTCATTGTTTTGTGTCATTCCTATCATTTTGCACCTCGCTGTAAGATCTCGAATTACTTCGAAACTAAGTACTAGGATGTGTATTGCGTATGTACACAATCGATATTCTGTAGTTCCTATTATATCTTTACTCGAAAAAAAAATCTGCTCTACGGTATATCTTCATTCTATGTGACGTTCAAACAAAAAGTGGGTCTAGTCCAATTTTTCGTTCAACCGAGTTTGAGATGAATTCTTGATCTCCAGACAATCATTTGTTTGGTTCCGTAAGAAACCAAATTCTAGGTTGAAAATGCGAGCAATAAATAGCGCTAGTCTCCTAATGATTCTTATGAGAACCCACCAAATATCTCTGGATAATATTTTATGGACTTGATCCAATTTGATTTTGAATGTCTCATATATATCTAAAGTTTCAAAGCAGAGATGAAATACAAGGTCGACAGAAAGTAAACCCTATGAACATTGCGCCCTTCTCTTTCCCTCTTGCTTTTGACGAATTAAAAGTTGCATATGATATCTGGATTTCCAAGGCATGCAAATAGAGATATTTTCCTATTTTATAAAGCGTTATAGCCGTATACAAACATATTTCCTATCGCTTAAATAGTTAAAAAAAGAAGATCAAATAATGAAAACGAAGTGCGGATTGCCCTGAAAACATCGTCAGAATTCGGATTCTTTTAAACAGCCTAAAAGTTACAGTTTAAAAAGTCACCGATAAAGAGCGCTAACTCGAATGCATTTTCCGGAAGTGTGCAAATGAGGATGATTGTAAAAGAATCATCTATTTGGTGGATACCTTATTTGACTCAATCATCCATTTGGTATGCAGGACAAATTACTGAGCGAATGTTGCTTGTGAATTTCGTAAACTGCAATTAATGCTTTTCAAATATTCCGACCACAAAAACATGTAAAGAAGAAAATCCTCTCCAGTACATGCAGTTACATGCTCTATACTGGAAATGGAAGACTCGGTAGAAGGATCTACTATGTAGTCCAGTTCCCATTTGCGTCCTTCCAGAAGGTGTTATCACTCCTACACTGTAAAAAATGAAGTACTCAAAAATGAGTAAGTCCATGTACTCATTTCGAAATGAGTATTTTTGGATCAAAAATGAACATGTGTATTCTCAAAAATGAGTAAGTCCATGTACTCATATTGAAATGAGTATTTTTGATCAAAAATGAACATGTGCATTCTCAAAAATCAGTAAGTTCATGTACTCATATCGAAATGAGTATTTTTGGATCAAAAATGAACATATGTATTCTCAAAAATGAGTAAGTTCATGTACTCATTTCGAAATGAGTATTTTAGGATCAAAAATGAACATATGATCAAACCTAACATACTTGTATATTTCAGAATGTGTAATGACGAAATTTCGGAGCCTAAAAAGCTATTATTTGAAGGAAAAACGAAGAATAAGAGAAATGAAAAGTGGATCTGGTTGTTCTGGATTTTCATCAAAGTGGATCCACTACAACATATTTACTCTTTTTTTTTTCATCTCACATATTACACATCTACTTTTTTTTTTTTCCTTGATAGTACTTCAAAATTATGATTTTTTTTTCCCACTAATTTTTTTAAAATTTATTTTAAATTTTTTAACGTGAGGCAATATTGTGTTATTTAAAAGTTTCATAACATAATATCTTTGCAAATTATAGCTATGCAAATTGGTATTAAACTAAGCTGATTTGGCTTACAAATTTATGAATTACGCTAAAATTTATTATTTTATAAATTATAATTTTACAAAGTTTATAATTTTTTTCCCTTAAATTTATAAAATTAGTTAATATTTTTTCTTTACTTTTATAAAAATAAAGTTTTTAACTTTATAACGTTTTTATTTCTTTAGCTTATATTTTTATAAATTAAACTAATTTAATTTAAATAAAATCAATAAGTCCAGATTTAAACCTACCTATCCCAAGATGATTAATTTTAAATTTGTCTTTAAAAATCTTTTTTTTTTTTAAACTATTTAGTTTAACCGAACCGTACGCAAAAGCTCTCAGCATAGCTGAAATATAATAATTTAATTTATTATAAAAAATTATTTACATAATTTCTATTAAATAAGGCATTAAAAAAATATATTTTAATAGATGTAATAAACACGTCTGATTAATATAATTGTTGTTTTTATTAGAATTGATAAATAGATAATCAGGCAAATAATTAAAAAAAAGTATATGTTCGAAAAAGAAAATGTTGGTACCACTGTTGAATTGGCCCGGATGGGACATTATCCCCCGGAAAATTGAAATGTCCCCCCCCCCCGGAAGATTTGATATTTTATACTTTTAATGAGCAAAAAGTGCAATGCCCCCCCCCCCCCCCGGAGCCACAGAAATCCCTCCAGGATAAAAATGTCTGAAATCAACACTGATTAGCACTGTTGCAAAAAGCAGCAATTACTACTCTTAATACAATTTTTTAATGCATATAATACATAATAAATTAAAATTTGTCTGTTATAAGGCACCAAATAATATAGCGAATTATTGAAAGTTATGAAAAGAAAATATTAAAAACATTGGAAAAATCCATCGCGATTCAAATAAGTTACAGTATTTGAGCGAAAACCGCGAGCGGTCATGGCGCTGGGGTCTGGGCAGGGCTGTCTCAATATACAAGATATATCAAGATGGCCTTGGTCTGGGTCATCGGGCTAGTACACGGGACATCATGGGTTCGAATCCGCTCGTTGGAAGGGTTGGTAAAATTCTATAAACTCACTCAAAAATGAAAAAAAAAAAAAGCCGAAGTGTATTTGTCCCTTATAAGGTTGTACCTCGGAAGTTTCGTTTTTATCCTATAAATTTTATTTTAACGACATAATTTTTTTTTAATTTGAATACATCCATGGGATAAAAAATGAGTACATAGCAGTTCATATTTGAATACATCCATGGGATCAAAAATGAGTACATGTGTTTCTCAATTTTGAGTACATTTGGATCGGAGCTATTTTGAGTATGTGACGTATTCAAAATTGAGTACTTTTTAGTCAATTTTGAGTACCCATTTTTTACAGTGTATTGGTGACTATATGAACTACAACTGTTTTTGTTGTTAAAAACAATCTGGCATTCTATCCAACCTGAAATTTATTCCTACGCTTCAAATTAAACAAGAAATGAAACTACTTTCTGACTTAATGGAGATTAAAAAATAACAGCAAAGAGAGCATTTGATATCACAGTCCTATTGGAGATTGTATAGAAAATTGTTGAATGCTAGGCCATAATCCTTTAAGTGTGTATGACTGGTTTAAAAGGCGAGAAAGATTTCATACAGTAAAATAAATAATAAAGACACATAAAATTATTAAAGTAAGCTGCAAACGAGTAGACAATTCTTTTTTGTGTCCCTGTAAATGCTTCAAAATGTTGTTTTAGTGCGCATCATACCTGCATATTGATTTCATTCTATTTTAAATTGTGTAATATCATTAAAATACACTGCAAATTATTTTTCCCCATAGACCATAATGTAACTTCATTTGAGTGTCTTTAAATGCTACATACTTCGTTTTAAACAGGGTAAATGTCAATAACAATGTAGAAATAGAAGCCCATTTACGAGAGTTGGAGCTCGGCCAGATAAACTAAATTCATAAACACTTTTCAACTATGTTGGAAAAGATGAGCGATAAATACTAAGCACTCCATGGTTTATAGAAAACATGTCTCCATAAGCTCAAAATTTTTTGAAAAAATTACAGAATATTCTTTTTATAAGGATATATACGTTTATAGAAAAAATTGCTGTGGAACCTCGATATGACATAAATAAAAAAATATGAACATTTCGTATGTTTGGCGATTTATCGCTGGTTGGGAAAAAAAAAATACGCTTTTATGATAAATGCTCTTTTAGGAAAAGCTTTTTCTACTCTTCCTACTGAACTAGTTTAAATAAGTTTAATTTCCTACATTTTTAGGACTATGATTTTGCCATATGCATTTATATGTATATTATAAAGAAAATTAAACATCGTATTCTACGGATTAGAACGAAATTTAAATTGATTAAAAATACTTCAAACTAAAAATGTATGCCCGATTCTGATCAGTGTCAATTGGACCTCGGTAGCGTTAGTGTCGCAGATAACGAGACAAAAGTATTGTTGCCATGGGAACAACGACTTATTCAATATCAAAATCTGTCATGAGAGAGTTCTTAATCGGCCAATAACTGTTAAAATACAGTTAAAATACGCATTTAAACACTCACTTAAAAAAGCAATTCCCAAATGCATTTCAAATCACTTGCATTTGGCGAGAAAAAAGTATAGCTAGCCAAATCGCGCCTTTTGCGCCAAATACTCGAAAATATTTTATTTTTTTGCAGATTTTCTACTGGGATTCCGCAACTCAATTTGACTGATCCTATATTACGTACATGAGTAGTTCCATTAGCACTTTTTTCAAAATATTCTCCTTGTTAGTGATCCTTTTAAACTGTATTATGCTTGAAATATCATAACATCATTAAAATGCACCGCAAACGATTTTTTCCCATACATCATAATAGAACGGTATTCTCCTTGAATTGAATTAGAAATATTTCTTATTCTATACTCCTGAGAAAGCATGTCGTAGTCAACCTCAGTGATGCATCTCATTATTTCTGAAATAGTGTAACATCATTAAAATGTACCCCAAACGTTTTTTTCTCCATAGACGATAATGTAACGGAAATATTTGTGTGTCCCTGTAAACGACCTATAAATGCTATATACTTCATTTTCAATACCGTACATTCTAATAGCAAACCTCCATAACATATAAAAATTACGTGGCAATCCCAGTACATTTACGAGAGTTATAAGCACGGACCAGAGTGCCAGACGAACAGGCAGACACACAGACAGACAAACCGAATTCATAAACACTTTTTAACTATGTTGGAAAGTTTTATAAACAGTGTCGAAATCTTTACATTTACGAGTGTTTCACAACTTTTTTGTTTAGAATTCGCGCCCACGTAATGTTCCAAAATTGTATGAAATCTTCTGCTATAAAAGTAAAAAAAAAAAAAAAACTAAATGAGTGAATGAAAACAAAATAAATGAATAAAATCAGGTAACACACGTGGAAAGTGACTTTGAGTGTTTGTTTTAGGAAGGTGTAAATTTAAGAAATTGGGCAATATCTATTTTAACTCTTAAGGTTGTTATAGTCAGTGAATTCCGCAATTCTCCTCGCTCCTGTTAAATCTATAGGCGTGGGATGCATCCGTATATTTTAAATATCTTCTCAAGAAATTAATATTTTTAACTTCTTTTTTATGTATACAATTCTTAAAGGGTGTCTCTTTTTTCTTAGTTGACAAAATATTTCTGAAATAGGTACTTCATTTTATGTAAAGTGTTCCAATATGACTCAGTTTCGTTAAGATTTTAACACATAAAATTATAAATTATGTATATATACTTATAAATTTTTTGACAACCAAGAAAAAAAGAGACATCCTTATAAGAAGGGTACACATAAAAAAAGAAGTTACAAATATTAATTTCCTGATGAGATATTTTAAATAGACGAATATATCCTACGCCCATAGGTTTATCATGAACGACGGGAATTGGGGAGTTCACTGACTATCAACCTTAAGAGTCTACTTCACTCAGACGAAAACACCCGCTCACTCCTATGGGGGAAATAATTTACGATGTCGTTCGCATTTCAAAATTTTGAAATGATAATTTTGCATTGGATAGCTGAGGTCCATCTCTAGGTTATAGATTTTTGTTGCAGTTTTTTGAATGGAGGATACTTTCACTTTCGAAACCGGTTCCGGTCTTTTAATCAAAAAAAAACTTGTAATCAAAATCAAAAAAGTACAAAAAGGCGATTGACTTCGGCTATCCAATGCAAAAAAAATCCTTTCAAAATATTGAAATGCGAGTGAGATATCGTAAATTATTTCTCCCATAGAATGAACATGAGCGAGCGGGTGTTGTGAAGTAGCCTCTTAACTACTGTCGCAGAACTACTGTGAAGACCACTTGAACGAAAGATGGTAAAAACTCTTTTAACTGATAGGAAAATGGTTTTGTACGGAACAGGATTATTAGAATTAAAATTCACCTATGCTGGGTCTGTACTAAGGCTTCAAAAGAAACACTATTTCACTAGTATTTAATAGTTCAATTGAAAGTTACAAAAAATAGAATAAATTAGAACACCTTGTCATAATATACTTCTTTTCATTGCTAAAAGGCGAAAAATAAAAACATTCTAAACAATAAAATAACTTTTATGAGACGATTGACATGTTTCGACTCCATCGGAGCCATTATCAAATCAAATAAGAATATTCCATAATGGCACGGTCTATAAAGTTATTATTTGAAACGCTATCCTTTCATTTTTCAAGTTACCCACGTTATTTTTTATTTTTACTGGGTTGTTTATGTCCCTATTTGGAACCATTCAGTCGCTCGAGCCACTATTTTGACAAATTATAGGATGCTGAATCGTTACATATTGTATTTTAAAGTGTTACAATTTCCATGGTTCCTCTTCTAATGGATGTTTAGTGTAGATTGGAGGAGAAAATGATTTTACTTTCATTGAAATTTATTTGGATGGTTTCTTCTTGATATATAATCTTGCCATGGTCTGTGATTTTTCTATTATACTTAATGTTTAATATATTATATGTAATATCTAATATAATAAAAATTATTATTTATATCTAATTAACTTAATACACGTACTATAATCTATTCTATTGGCATGGAAAGCAGGAAATTGAGCTATAGAAAAAAGGAGCTTATAGCTGATATTAAATAGAATAGAAAAACCACATTCCTGGCGAGATTATATCAAGAAGACACCATCCAAATAAATTTCAATGAAAGTAAGACCATTTTTCCCTCCAATCTATACTATATCCATCCATTCTAAGAAAAACAATAGAGATTGTAACACGTAAAAATACAACATGTAACGATGCAGCATCCTTTACCTTACCAAAATGGTAGCTCGAGTGAATCCATGGTTACAAATAGGGAACATACAAGTAAAAATAAAAAATAACGCGCGTCATTTAAAAAAGTACGTGAATGAAATGATAGCGTTTCAAATAATAACTTCATAGATCGGGGAATTATAGAATATTCTTACTTGTTTTGATAATGACTCCTATGCAGCCGAAACATGTCAACAGTCTAATAAAACTTATCTTACTGTTTAGAATGTTTTTATTTTACGCCTTTTAGCAAAAAAAAAAAAAGTATGTGAAATTTAAAAGTTAAACAGTGAATACTGAAAAAAACAATGGTCTGTGAGACCGCTAACAGTAAGTTAAAGGTTATGAGATCGTTAAAGAATGCCCGCAGCTGTTAAAGGTTAATGAGACCTTCATTTGTAGTACAGACACTTGATTTGTCTTGGCAAGGCTTTGAAGAAATTTCACAACTGTAGTGTCGATTCAAATGCTTCGACTTTAGGTGAGTTTTTTGAGAAAGTGAACTTAATCATAAAAAAAAAAAAAAACCTCATGCGAGTTAGCAGTTATCACAAGGGCATTTTCAAATTTTTTCCAGCAAAAATTATCTTAGTCCCACAATCAGCCATAACGTATGCTATGTACGTCATTATGTTGTCATAGATCACAACCTGACGTACAACGCGTACGTCATATGTTATTTCTACTTATTTCTAACTGAGCTGTCTTATTTCATTTTGTCGTAAGTGTAACTCTTGTCTCCAACGTGACTCGTGGTAGGGTTAGACTTGTCGGATTCATTTTTTGATCAGATCAGGCAAAACATTTCTGACAGAATTTCAAGGAAAATTCATATTGGATGAATTTCATTCAATAGCAGAAATAATGGGAACCATCCCCTCAACATCCAAGCCTTCATTAGCTCGTTCAACTAACATCCAATGACAGAAAAAAATGGCCATATAGAATAAATAAACAAGTTGGAAATTGTACGTCAAACGGGACAAATGACTAGAACTAGTTTTATAAATATTTAGATCTTGGTGCAATAGCTGTTGCATACTTATGCAAAAATAAATGAATACAAAATTTATTTTATGGGCAGATTTTCATATTACAGATATTAATTTGATTTAATTAAATGAAGTTCCAATCCACTTTTACAAACAATTCATTACAAATCTGTTCCAATACAAGACACTGTAAAAAAAATCATCCTTATTATTTCCGTGAAATGAATTATTATATCGTCTGTTATGATATGATAAAATATACATTTGAATTTTAGATTTTGTTGACATTGACTGAAATTCCAATGGGAAACTTAAGCCTAGCTTTGAAAATTTCAGAACTTGAAATCCGTATTGAGACTCTTTTTCCTTTTAATGTCTATTTCTCAAGAAACATCTCTCCAAAAAAAAAAACTGTCGGTGGATTATAGTCTACAAATTCGGTTTATACGGAAATAATAGGACTCCATCTTAAATAGGACGTCATCACCATGGCAACCTAGAATCATTACCTGTCATGGGATAGCATTGAATTAATTACGTATGGTAGGATTTAATAGAAAGAAGAAAACTTTTATTAATATCTTTTTAAGTTTTGATTCGATTTTCATAAAAATTGAAATGACTCGACAAATTTCTGCCACGATTATATATATATATATATATATATATATATATATATATATTAAATTTAAACCATTCGGTTGGGTAGTTTTTGCGCTGTTATATGCGAACAGACGGACAGATGGACAGACGGACGCACCAGACGACAACTAGGTGCTACGTATTTATATAATTACGAACACACCTAAAAAATATCTCACCTACTAAGCTCTGGATGCATTGAATTCCCTGGAATGTGCTCCGCAGCTCATTTCGAGAAATATTACGGCAATTTGTAATTTGTAATAATTTGTCATTTATTTTTCTTTGTTTGCTTAATATAATGATTATAAACAAATAGTCAAAAGTGACTTTATTCTCAGTTCATTTCGTCTATATATCTATACTAATATATAAAACTGGAGTGTCTGTCTGTCAGTTTCAAAAATACACCTATTTCTAAGTTTATACGACTATTTATAAGACGTATAAGTCAAAAATAACATTAAAAAATGTCTCTGTTTGTTCAAAATAGGCTCAGAAACGGTTGCATAACAAATACCAAACTTATCAGGGGCAGATAGAGAATGTTTCTGACTACAATCTGCAGTGTGTCGTATTCCGATATCTAAAATAGTTTTTGAGAAAACAGGGGAAAACCGGGAGAATCGATCCGTCACCCAAACTTTCAATACTCAAAAACTCGGAAACCAATGGCTCCATTGTAAGGAATCTTGTGGCATTTGAAAAGTCTAATTAAGAATTATAAATTATAATTCTGGCTACAATCTGCAGTTTGTCGCATTCCGATATCTAAAATAGTTTCTGAGAAAACAGGCAGAAACGATCCATCAATCCACCGATCTTTCAATTCTCCAAATTTTTGCGAACTAAGTGATTAATTTTAAAGAACCTTACGGCGACTGAAACGCTTAAGATTTCTAAATGATAATAATTACATTTTTATCTTATGACTTATACAGTTTTAATTTAAAAACTTGATTGGTAATTATTTTCCAAAAATACTCGCTAGATCTTTTCAAATACAAATGCAACATAACGGGTTGCTACGCATCTAGTGTAGAATAAAAATAATAGAACGATGATAAGTAGATAAGGGTCATTTTTGTCTCCTCCCCCCCCCCCATAAGATCAAAATGTCCTCCCTTTTATACGACGTTTTGACTGTTTTAATTTAGAATCCGCATTTACCGCCTCTCTAATTTTATGTTTTTATCTTTTAAAATGAAAATCTTTCCAAAGTAGGTAAGGGGACCCCGATCTAGTGATTGCCGATTTCATTTGTGGCAATTAGATATATTAAACTTTCAATTCTGGCCAATGGATCCCGCGAAAAACCTAGATACCCCCCCCCCCCCCGCCATCTTTCATTTCCAAAACACAATTCTCTGGCTGCCTCGTTACTTCTTATTTCAAACCTCAGAACACTCGAATTGCATGCTGCAAAGAAAATTCTTTTCTCATAGAAAGAACAAGTGAGTTTGCACAAAGGAATTTTTTTAAATGGTTAATATTACTATATTTTTTAACTTAAGACTTCGTTATAAAGGAAAATGTATGCTAATTAAATGGGGGGTTTTTTAAATGTCCAAAGCCGATTCAAAAAAAAAAAAAAAAAAAAAAAAGAAAAAAAAAGAATTTTTTTGAAAGTGTTAATATTTGTTTTAAATTAATTGCACCGTTCGAAAGGAAAATGAACGTAGATATGGTTTGGTTTTTTTTTTTTTTTTTTTTTTTTTTTTTTTTTTTTCCGTATTTCGATTTCTAGAGCGGATGCAGATTTTTAAACGTTGCCGAAAAAACTAAAATCCCAAAACGTCGTTTGAAAAGAATTTTCTGAAAAGGTGAATATTAATATTTTTACACGGATTGCACCGTCAAAAAAAAAGTAGGTAGGTATAGTTTGGCATTTCTTCTTTTTTCGTATTTCAAATGCTTAAGCGGATGAGCGCTTGGAAAGACGAGAAAAAAAAAACGTTTCCGCCCTCTGCTTTCTTACCTGCTTGCGGAGTGCTATGGTGCTATGGAAAGTTTCGGAATTCCCTGCGATGAACAGGAGCGCGCCATTTTGTAATGTGTTCATTATGGTTGGTTAATTAACAAAAAATGAAACATCTGAACCTCAAGTGCATTTGGACCTGCCTCTTGGACTACCTTCATCTAAATTTTCAGACCTCTACATGCGGCAGATTTTCCTAGCCATAACGGACAGACAGACAGACAGACACACGGACAAACATTTTTCTTTTATTAGTACACTAGCTGACACGCCCAGCCTAAGCCCGTGATAATAACCTTAAATAAACCTAAAATTTGTAGGATTTTATATTGTTAACCCGATTTTATATGACTTTATATTTTTTAATGAAAAATTCGCGAAAAATATTGATATTTAGTGGTAAAAGCGCTCGTAAGAACACATTTTCTTGTTTTTTCACGTCGGTCGTTCCATAGTATTAAAAAAAAGTTCTTGTTGTCCGAACTCTTTGAAGTTTTTATAAATATAACGGTTTTACAGTCCGTGTAAAAACTCCGCGAAAAATATGTTTATCTAGTTGTAAAAGAAATGTTTTCTTCTCGTTGCTGTTTGTTTTCTCATCGGCTCCTTTAACATAACCAAAAAAAATGTTCTTGTCGCCGAACTCTCTGAAATTTTAATCGGTTATAAATATAACTTCTGTACAACCCTCTTTAAAACTTCGTAAAAAAATATGCATATTTAGCAGTGAAAACATGAGCCGGAGCAGAGAGAAATCGCGTGGAAACAGCCCGTGTTTTAGCGTTTTCATCGAAAATTTTTCCGATTTTATTACTTTTTAAAAAATTCTACTCTTCCGATCGTTTCGAAATTTTTGTAGGTGATGTATGGGGCCCAAAAGAATTGTGATCTATGGGGGAAATCGTTTGCGGTGCATTTTAATGATACTTCGTATATAATGAAATTGAAAAGGATCACTACATGTTTTCTATATACATTATGGAGTGCATCGTTCATTTACAGAGACACACAAAAGAATTCGGTAAACTATTTTTGTTCTTGTATTAATTCTGTAGATCATATACAGGGCTACACAAAATAATTTACACATATTACTGGAAGTGGAGCTGAAAATGGATTTTTACTGTGTTATGTGTTTTTTTAAGTTGTTTATTTAGATATCTCATTTCATTGTAATGTATGCTGAAATAAAAATTCCTAATAATATTCTTTTAGTGTTGAAAACTGTTTCATAATCTATGTCTGACGCTTGATTTTTCGTTCTTGTTTATTCGAAAGATCAAGTTTTTAAAAATCATAATGACCATGGAATAACTTAATCTTAAGACCACTTTTCTCCTATAATTACAGTGTCATTTTATAAATGCTGGATTTTTCACAGATTTTAAATTAATTTAAAATAAAACCTTATTGCAAAATCTTCCTTTAAAAAGTCAAATTTATATACATCGTATTTCATAATAATTTGAACGATATCAACTCATTACATTTTATTCATAAATTGTCAAACTAAGATAATTCCATGCACATATAATGTAACAGTCCAAGTTTTAATAGAAACGGTTACCGTAAAGTAAATTTACAAATGCAAATACCCAATACCTTTCTTTATTCTATACGTGACAACTCCATCCAAACTCATTTTGAGCAGTTTTCTCAATAATAATTTGCACCAGCGGTAATGTGGTCTTGTATTTCACGCACATCTTGGGGAAGAGTTTTTGTATAGACAATAACTTTCAGATATAGAGTGCATATTAGGAAAGTCCTTTTACGTGCGCTCGCATGCAAGGCTTCATATATATATATATATATATATATGCATTACTGGGCGATGACGGACACATTAAGCATTCTTAAGTATTATTTCTTATTAAAATAACTTGTACCTAGCTTACATGTGTTACTTTTTTAATAACTGCGCATCTGCCTTATATTATACCAAACTTTTGCACGCGATTAGTAGACTTGCATTATAGAATATCTAATAAAGTTATTTTTACACGCGAGACATTATTTCATACTAAATCGATGTCTCTCTACACTTTTGCATATATATGTAATATATATATATACTAGTCGGTCGCTTCTGAGTGGGGCCCAAATACATCATTCTGCAGCGTCTGTCTTGACTTCCCGTGGGGCCTAGAAATTACATTTTACATGCAAACAGAGAAATTCAAATAAAATACTTTATTTTAAACTATACGAAAATAACTAAATAATATATATATATAAAAGCACGTAAATAAATATTTCGTGACATTAATGATATTTTTTCCATAATACCTCTGACAAAATCACAAAATACTACTGGCCCTGTGAGTATTTATCTAAGATGAACGGAGAGCTTTCAGATGAAATAATTAAAAATGGGATTGCCTAAGATAAATGGCGATCATTGTAAATGGGTACTGTCACGCTCATAAATTATTAATGAGGTGATCAAAATAACGGGGCCCTACATCTCAGCCATACATCGTTAATACAGCGATCAATATAACGTGGTTCAGGTATTGTGCGTGCATAAATCATTAAAAAAAAATAATTTTAACAGGACTCATTCGGTTGCACGCTTGTAATCTGACTATACGGTAATCACCATAAGGCATCCTTGTGCATACCCTAGCCCATAAATATGGCAATCAGTATTTAAATCGCAATTTTTTACTTTCAAAAAATGTATTTTGAAAAAAGATGGAAGTGTAATATCATGTTTAAATTTTAAATCCGATCGCTAAGAGACGAAAATCGAAAAAAAAAAAAAAATACATATATATATAAAATGGAAAATTAAAAAATATATTCCTTGGAAAAAATGTCACACAAAATATATATTACAAAATCAGCAATAGTTCTCTTTTTCGTCTAATCTTCTGCAATCGGGTTCACAACCAATATTGCCCACAAATGCATGATTAACTACTTTTTTGTAAATTTGTAAAGTGGAGTTTCACATTCTTACTTAAAACTGCTGCTGAGATATGGCACAATTACCTAAAACTTTCGACACACAGTGTGACCCCCTTGATGGATTATTATCTAAAATTGCTGAAATACATATTTAACTATATTTTAGTACATTTGTTATCCTAAATTTCACTCTCCTACCTATTACTGAGATATGGCAAAATGACATAAAAAATTCGACCCCCATATAACCCCCTATAGTGGCTCAATTTCTAAAATTGCGGAAAATACATATTTAATTATTTTTTAGTAGATTTGTTATCCTGAATCTGTGATTTCAAACTCCTAACTAAAAATGCTACTGAGATATGGTGAACATTCGAAATGATCTAAAATTTTCGACCCCCATTTAGCTCCCTTAAGGTATGAATTTCTAAAATCGCTGAAATATGTATGTTTAATTATTTTTATAGCAGATTTGTTATCCTGAACTTTATGCTCTTATCCAAAACTCCTGATAAGATATGGTGAAAAGGCGAAATCATCGAAAATTATCGAACCCCATTTAACCCCTTTAGTAGTTGAATTTCTAAAATCGCCTAAAATACATGTTTAACAATTCTTTAGTAGATTTGTTATCCCGAAATTCACGCTCCTACCTATAACTTCTATTGAGAATGGAAAAATGACATAAAACATTCGACCCACTATTTAACCCTCCTTAGTGGCTGAATTTCTAAAATCTCTGAAATACTCGTTTTACTATTTTTAAGGAGATTTGTTATCCTGAATTTCAGTCTTTTTTCTAAAACTGCTGATAAAATATGGCGAAAAGGTGAAATCACCGAAAATTTTCGACCCTTCATTTAACCCCCTTTGTAGTTGAATTTCCAAAATCGCCTGAAATGCATTTTTAATTGTTCTTTAGTAGATTAGTTATCCCGAATTTCACGCTCCGAACTATAACTTCTACTGAGATATTGAAAAATGGGGTAAAATATTCTATCCCCATTTAACTCCCCTTAGTGTCTGAATTTCTAAAATCGCTGAAATACGTATTTAACTATCTTTTTAGTAGATTTGTTATCCTGAATTTTATGATTCTAACTACTTGATTCTATTTCTACTGAGATATGGCAAAATGACCTAAAATATTTTACCTCCTATTTAACCCCCTTTAGTTGCTGAATTTCTAAAATTGCTGACATACATGTTTATCTATATTTTTTGTAGATTGGTCATCCCGAAATCCGAGCTCCTAACTAAAAATGCTGCTGAGATATGGCGAACAGGCAAAATGACCTAAAACTTTCAACCCCCCCCCCTCCATTTAACCCCCTTAATGGATGAATTTCTAAAATCGCTGAAATATGCGTTTAATTATTTTTTTGTAGATTTGTTATCCTGAATTTCACGTTCCTACCTAAAACTGCTGCTGAGATATGGCGAAAATGCGAAATGACTAAAATTTTTCGACCTCCCCCCCATTTAACCCCCTTAGTGGTTGAATTTTTAAAATCGCTGAAATATGTGTTTAACTAACTTTTAGTACATTTGTTATCCTGAATTTCGCGCTTTTAACTAAAACTGTTTTTGAGATATGGTGAAAAGGCAAAATGACCTAAAACTTTAGAACACCATTTAACCCCCTTGGTGGTTGAATTTCTAAAATTGCTGAAATACGTGTTTAATTGTTCTTTTAGTAGATTTGTTATCTTGAACTTCACGCTCTTACCTAAAACTGCTGATGAGATATGTTGAAAATGTGAAATCATTGAAAATTTTCGACCCCTCATTTAACCCACTTCGTGGTTGAATTTCTAAAATCGCCTGAAATACATGTTTAACTATTCTTTAGTAGAATTTTTATCCCGAATTTCACGCTCCTACTTAAAACTCCTGCTGAGAAATGCCGAAAAAAATAAATTATCTAAAACTTTCGACCCCCATTTAACCCCCTTAGGGTGTGAATTTTCAAAAACCCTTTCTTAGTGGATGCCTACATTGTGTAAAGAACATGTCTTCCAAATTTCATTGTTCTAGGACAAACGGTTGAGGCTCGGCGTTGATTATGAGAAAATCGATATATATATATTGCTATCTCCTATACATTTTATGATAGGATCAATAACTTCCAAATTTCGCCACTAACGTCGTAGCTATCGGTTTCATTACGTTGGGCGTCCTCGCACTTGCATAGCTGTAGTTATCTCGTTCACGCGTTTTTTCAGGATAAAGGGACTTTCTATGCACTCTGTATTTGAACCCATTTTGTGTTCCGATGTCTGTCTACAACGTAGCCAACGAAAGAGACAGGGCGCGGTATTCCAGCGATTTCGGCTACTTTTCAGGCTCCCTTGATCACGTGACAGCCAAGGTGGGTGGAAGTATCGTGGCCTGTCTCTTTCGTTGGCTGTGGCTCACGACAACCTATACGATATATCAATGTTGTGTCGGTGAATGAAGTAGCATTGTAACGAAGGGTGACCAAATCATGCATTTGTGGGTTGAGTTTGTGATAACTACTACCTGTAAAACTTGGACTGTACACTACATTCGAAATTTTATGCAATTTTGACAACTTGGGATTAATCTATAATGAGTTGAAGTGGGTCACAGCATTTTGAAACGCTCTGCATTTTGATAAATAGTTGTATACAATCTTCCCTCAAAAAAATCCCATTAAAGAAAAATTCTATTAGATATTTAGACAATTGCTGTAATGTTTCTCTCAGTTGTCCTATATGTTTGTATGTTTCTCTTTTCAGTTGTGAAGGATGTAAAGGCTTTTTCAAGCGAACGGTTCGAAAAGATTTGTCTTATGCCTGCAGAGAAGATCGCAACTGTATTATTGACAAAAGACAGAGGAACAGGTGTCAGTACTGTCGCTATCAAAAATGCCTAGCTATGGGAATGAAAAGAGAAGGTAAATACCATCTTCTCTTTCTTTCTTTTTTAATACACTATAACTGAAAAATCGTAAACAATAATCATTTAAGGATAGTAAAACACAGGGATGAAAATCTTCCGAGGATCCGCAATTTTCCACTTTTTATTATTTTTATAAAATCCTCTTTTTCTGCTTTTTTGAGCAATTTTTTTTTTCTTAGAAATTTTCTAATAACTTTCCCCAAGAATATGGAGTGGCAAAAACAAGTGTCAACGTGTTTTTGACAAGATACTACCGGTTTTCGCCTACATACTTACTAATTCCTGCCTACATGCTTTTCAACATATTTCTCTAATTTTTGTATTCTTAAAGGAATTTAATCTTTATGATCTGTCGCCGAAAGCCGTATCATTACTTGTTACTGTATACTCAATTCTTCTCCATTCCCTGCATGAATGTTAGCGAGTACATTATACGTACAGTCAGCCAAAAAAGAGAATACACATTTTATCCCCAAATTGTCCCAGAAAAAAAAAATAGAAATAGCCATTCGACTGCAAATTATGTCTTTTTTTCAATTTCTGTTTAAAAAAATAAGCTTAGTGTCTTCTTCATGGTGAAATTGTACCAAACTTTAAAAATTTCAATACGGACATCCTATAGTTGATATTTTTTGTATATTTTATCATAGGATATCAAACGGGAAGTCATTTGATCAAGTAGTTTCGGAATTATGAAGGTTTAAAGTTTGGAACCCTTAATGATAAATTAATTTGTTGTCAAATAATATAAGGTCTGTCTCAAAAGTTTAAGCACAAGCATAAAATGTCGATTTTCAAAGAATTATAAAAAGTTAGAATGAATAACATTTTTTTATTTGCAGATTTCGCAACATTATTTAAATAAATGATATCAAAATTAGAAAAAAATAAATTACATAATTGTAAAAAATATAATTAAAAAAATGTTAAAAAAAACTGTCTCAAAAGTTTATGCACAATGTCAAAAACAACCAGATTTATAATTTTTACAGAACTTTTACTTACAAAAATTATTTTTCCGTGATTTCGGATTAGTTCAAATAAACGTGCGTCCATCGAAATTATTAGTTTTTGTAGGACTTCTGGTGGAAAAGAGTACCATGCTTTCTCAATAGCCTCTTGGAGTTCTTCAATAGAGTCATATTGCTTTCCATTGCTGTAGACCTGGCGGGTTAAAGTACTCCAGACATTCTCAATCGGGTTTAAGTCTGGACTTAAAGCTGGACAGTCAAGAACTTTAACATTTTTCTGAGAAAGCCAAAGTTTTGTAGAATGTGATACGTGGATTGAGGCATTGTCTTGTTGAAAAGTCCATTCAGGACCCCCCAAAATGTCACCGAATGGAAGCAAATGTTGGTTTAGCGTCTTTTGATACTTTTTAGAATCTTGTCTTCCTTTTAGAAAAGCCAGAGAGGTCTGTCCATTGAATCCAAATGATCCCCAAATCATAACAGATTTACCGCCTTTGCTGCCTGCTGAAAAATGTCCTTGGTACTTTCGTAAATCATGCCAATACGCGTTCCAACCATCAGGGGCATCTAAGTTCCACTTTTTTTTATCGCTGAATAAAACAGTAAGCCATTTGTCCCCGTAGGACATGTGTTTTTTAGCCCAGTTCATTCTTGCCTGTTTGTGATGTAATTTGAGAGACAGTTTGCGAGCCATTTTCTTTAGTGGGATGTAATCACACTCTTTAATACGTCTATGTACAGTGTCTTTGGACACCTGTACACTGAGATTATTTTTAATTTGCCGTATGGACATATTTTGTCTAGATACAGATCTCCGTATTCTTCGATCAGTCTGAACAGTCGTCATATATGGTCGTCCACATTTTTGTTTCCGCTTAAAATTATCATTTCAAGAGAGTACTTGATATATACCTTGCTTTGATCGATTTAAAACTTTTGCAATTTCAGAAACAGTTTTATTTTGCGATTTCAATTTAAAAACTTTCAAAATCTCACATTTTGTGAATTCTTTACCCTTTGGCATTTTTAAAACGAGAGGAAATAATTTTTCCACCTTTTATACTTTTATAAAAGTGCAATATGATGTCATACAACCTCATTACACACGGCCAATCCCGTGTTTCTAAAAAAAAAAAAATGCATAAAGTGCTTAAACTTTTGAGACAGCGTTTCTTCAAGAAAAAAGAAAAATTAAATAAAAATAAATATATTTTTTATTTTAACCACCCAAAATGGCTTATTTTATTTTATTTTGATTGAATGTCGAGTATTTATTGTAAATTAGCATAAAATATTTTCTTCAATTGTTTTAAACCAGATTTGCAGAGTGCTTAAACTTTTGAGACAGACTATAATAAAATTACTTGTTAGCGTTAAGCTAAAGATTTAATTAATGCTTAAAGTGATAAAAACATTACACAAAAAGGCTTAAAATACCATTTAACATAAAGATGACATGTTTCGTGCATTCAAACGGCGACTTCTTCAAGATTGAAAATGATAAATAAACTATTTTTGCTAAGTTTTTGAAAATGATAAACACAAACCACGAGACCACTTGTATAATGAAAGCAGTTGCTTAAAATGGTTAAACTGCAAACGTGAAAATTATTATTTTACTTATTGGTTTATTAATTTGTAAATCAACTTGTGCCAAACTTTAGGTAATTCAAAAGAGGCTGATTCATTGCATATGTTCTCGTTTCGTAAAAATATTTCGATTGATTCACGGACAATGGATGGGAAATAAACTTTTGATGGAAAAATTATTTTACTATTCTTGAAATCAATCAAAGATCAATCAATCTTGAAATCAGTCAATCTCTTCAATCAAAGGCTCTCTGTCTTATGTAGCCTGGCCAAAGCTGTAGTTCTTCTGTCATATCTGATATCTGCCATATGTTCTTTTATTCTCGTTTTAAATAATCTGTTTATCATTCCTATATGAGGGGGTTAGAATGACAGTGGAGTAAGCCAATATTTAGTAATTTGACAAGTGAAGGGTTTTGTGAAACTTGTCGTATTGCCGTTACATTAAGTGGTCCAATTTGTTTTGCCCTCTAGCGACTCCCTAAGTGAACTATGGCTTATTTGAGTGTCGCAGTGAACAGAAATTAATATACGTTCAATGAAAATGTAGTTATCTAGATTTTTCAAATTTTTGACTTACTCCACTGTCATTCTAACCCCCTCATATAATACTGTAATGTTCCATCTGCTCTGGTGAACGGGATTTCATAAACACCGGAAAGTTGATCAGGCTCTATTGGATCTATTTTTCTACACACTATGTTTTTTAATTTATGGAAGGGTTTGCTATTTTATGTTTATGGAAGGTATTTTAAAGGCAGATATTGATTTTGTTAAGTTTATATTTTAATGTTTCAAAGAACCCAGGAAAATATTGTAAAGTTGATAATTTTGAACTTTGTTCATTGAAGATTTTCTTCTTTTATCTTATCTATGCTCGTAATTAGTGCTGTCTTTATATCCGTTATTTCTTGCAATGTCACGTATTATTTTTTTTAACATAAATTGAATAAAGAATTAATTTCCTGCCGAATGGCTATTTTCGTTTTTTTTTTTTTTTTTTTCTGGGACAATTTCGTGATTAAAATGTATGGGACGTTCACTCTCTTTTTTTTCTTAAAAAAAAAAAAAAAAAAGATAAATCTTAAGACCTATTTTAAAGATTTCAATATCACGGATGTATCATTTTTATTTCTAGTTAATTTTGATTTTTATTGCAAATGTGAAATGGGTGGTAATATTCGTTACTAAACCTTTCACTTTGCTCTTTATAGATCAGGTAAAAAATGAAAGAAGATTTCCGAAAAGTGTGGACAACAAATTTGCATTGTCAGGTGTTTATTGTCATCTTTATGAAATATTAGTAAATAAAAATACATTATGTATATTTTTCACCTTTTTTTTTTTCTCTTTTGCTGAGCATTTTTTTTTTTAAACCATCGCGTATTTTATCGAACGCTTGCTGTTTTATTTCCTTAAACATATACGTGAAATTGTAACAAATTTTAATAAATGTCTTTTTTTTAATTTTAAAAATGTTTAATATCTTATCCTTAAAAACTGTTTGTTACTGATGAATTTGATTTAGAATTTGTACTATATAAGTCTGTTTTTTTTTTTTTTCTTATTTTTATTTTTTTTTTTTTTTTGTAACATTGATGAAAATTATGCAATAATCAAACATTTTAGCCTAAGATAAAATAATTCGAGACTTAATAGGCTAAAATGACCCTTTTTGCGTACTTTAAATTTTTCTTTCAGGGTAAAGGCACCAGTGGCTGACATTGCATCCGTGTTCGATTATTACTGAATTCGAAACAAATAAGATTTTAGAGCTTTTTTTCGAACGTTTTCTATACGACGTTCCTTACATCGGTTTGGCAACAATCACGTGATATAAAAAAAAAGATAAGTCATCCATTCCTGTTAGTCAGCTGAAAACTTTTTCTACAACGTATTGCAACTGAGCAAGCTGCAATAGTTAGTTTAGCTTAGAAAAGTGAAGTTTTTCAGGCGTAAAATTAATCAGTAAACCCATAACTATGTACTTTTTGCACTTGGTAATATCGAATCAATGATCAGTTGGGCAAGGGGGATCCCCCAGAAGGTCTGGAGGGTTTATGTTTTTAGAAGTACAATTCCCCATCCTACAACTCCATAATGTCCCGTCGGAGTTTTTAAAATCACTCCCGGAGGCAAATATCTAAATTCAACACTGTTTCAAACACAACTTTTGAAGCCTGAATATCTGTTTTGAGGTATGAGGGAATGTCGACTATTAAACCCATTTCTCTTAATGTTTCTTCAGTGTTCGACAAGGTGATTTAGTTCCACAAATCATAATTTAAATATAAATAATTCCAGCAGATAGTGTCCATAGTATCGCTCCTACGTGGGGTTAGGACGATAGCGACAGTATATTCGCCCTGTTACTGATGCAAATGCATCAGTAGTTCGGCATTAAAATATAAAATTGTTCGATAATTCCAACATATTTGCATAACATTTTAATATCATATTAACAAAATACAGAACATAAGTAGAGTCCATGGTGAAAAGCCGTCTATTTTTCACTGACTTGGAGGCCATCTGAAGTTGGGGGTCTATGGCATTTTGACTGCCTAAGCACTGCATAATTGCACCAGTGCTGATATTTGTTGTTAGATTACAAAAAATATTTTAATTTCTTTTTCTTAACATTGTGTAATAACATCCACTTGCACAACTTAAACGAGCTGGGCCGGCAAATTGAAGACAAACTTTCATGCGGGCCGGAGCAGCTTTTTCAGAAAGCCTCACGTTTTCAGCACCAGCCTGGTGAATTAGCGAAAGAGAAAGCGCAACCAGCTCTATCACCAATCGTTTTCCATTATTTTGTTTTGATCTGAACTTTAATGTGAAATGGCGGCGGGTGAAATAACTCCTGTGTGCGCAAAATAATATTACTAAATTATTATTTTACGCACCCCGTTTTCAAGCATAATTCCCCGTGGGGGGGGGGGGGGAATTATGCTTGAATTATGTGTATTCTGAAATTAAAAGCATTTAATCACAGTAAAATAACATTTCCTCATACTATATTCTCCACTTCATAACCCCCCCCCCCCCAATTGACTTACTGACAATTTGACGGGGTAGGGGGAAATGAGGGAGACGAAAAAGCAATTAACAGCCTGGCGACTTGTAAATAAGAAAGGTAGCCAGATTCAATCCTTACTCGTCTTTCTTTACAAACAATCCTTGATATACGGGCCCCTAGAATGGAGATAAAGCAAAGAAACATTTTTGCTCATTAAAAGACATCTGTATCACAACCCCCCTCACATCCATTATTATTCATTCTTCAATGTCAGTTCCTCTTGTAGATAAATTCCACAACCTCTACTCTTTTCAAAGTGCAAATCACAGAAAGAAAAAAAAATCATTCTGCATATAAAAGTTTTATAAAAATTATAACTAAACAATTCAGCTTTTTGTATCATGAGCAAAAACCATAATAAATTTCGTGTGGCCTAAAAAATAACAAGAAATGTATTATGTAAAAAACATAATTGAACAAACATTTTTTAGAACATTTGTTTATTTATTTCCTCATCAATGATATCCCAAGATTCCGTTAAGATGGTTCCCAAATAATATGCTTAACAGCACGAAACTTTCTGACGCATTTTGTGATTCATTTTTAAACGTAAAGGCATAAAATTAGCAGGGTATTGAAACAATTTGGAATCCATTTTTTGTCATCCATTTTATCATAGTCATCCATTTTATCATAGTCCTCCATTTTTTGATAAATAAATTATTTATCGAGTTATAAGCGATTCTTGCTACGTGACAACACGTTTTTCTCCTTTCTTGTGCTGCGGCGTCGGAAATTTGATTCAAAACGCTGACTTTGGCTGTATTTTCTGAAAGATCTTTGGCCTTTACCAAAAAATGGAAAACGCCTTTCGATTACAAAGTTTCTGAATTAAGAACACTTGCCAATTTCACAAGTTTCCGAACAAAAGTAAATTGAAAAATATTTCGTAAAGTAGCTAGTTTGGATTTGAAAATATCCTTAAGGGGTTTTCTCAGTCAGCTCTCTAATTCTCCTCGCCAATATTAAAGATATGGGCGTAGAAGAATGCACCGTACATTTAAAAAATCTCCTCATAAAATTAAATTTTTTAATTTCTTTCTGTTTTCGTACTCTTCTTAAAAGATGTTTTTTTTCCGCCTTAGTTGTCAAAATATTTCTGAAATATCTGCTTAATTTAATATTTTATGTGTTAAAAGCGTAATATTTTAACACTTCAAGATAAATTCTGATGAAAACATTAGCAACTATGAATTTCATTTCAACAAACGTTTAAAATGGACTGTATTCACTATCTTCGGTGAAATCTATTGCGGTCTGATATTTATGGCTATTTTAATACTATTTATGTGTTTACATTTTGATTATTTTTAATGTGTTAATTAAATAGCTGTCGTTAAGGTTTTTTAAGTTAAGTACATAATTTGTTGAGAATATATATTTTTTGAAACATGGTCAAATTAGTGAAAAAAGTATAGGTAAAATTTCGAAAGTTTAAGTTTGCAAAATGTAGTCATTTATGTTTAGTGTTTTGTTTTACTCTCTCTTTATTTTATTTTATTCGAATCTTTCACTTCCAAATAAGCCCGAATTTACTCTATATATATTATGTCAATTGATTTAACTATGTAATAATAACAAAACAATGCGCGAAACTGATTTAAAACAATAATAATAAATAATATAAAAATAATGCTTTTAAATTGCTGAAAATTGTTTCATTTTCAGTTCTGTAAAGAAAAAAAAATGCAGGGGTTGGGATTTTAGATAATAAAATTAATTAATGTACTATATATATATATATATCATAAGCAAAAACAACTATAATCTTTCACATAAATCATTGAAAAATAATAATTATTAAAACAAATCAGTAAAAAAGATGAATGTAATGTTAATATACGTTATCCTAATAGGAAATATAGAAATACAAAATTAACATTAACAAAATTAAACAAAAAAAAAAAATCTGTGTGTATATGATGCAACATATAAGACAAAGGCTTTGCTCACTGTATTATTTAAAAAAAAATATGAGGTATTTTCTAGGACATATAAATACTGCACACAGTACATTGCATATTTGTTTTCTGTTTTTGTTCTGTTTTCTGTCTTTTTCTGGAAAAAATGGTAAAACCACCTATAAACGATAATGTATTGGTATTCTTTCATATGTCCCGTTTAAAATAATAATAAATGTTTTAAAATACATTTCATTTTCAATAGCGAAGAATGGTATAGTAAACCTCATTATCAGAGCATGAATTTTGTGAATATCCAATCATATTTACCAAAATTGAAGCACAGACAGAGAGACAAACTGCAGTAAAAAGTTTTTAGCTATGTTAAAATGTGTTTTTTTTTTCTCTTCCTTCAAGCATATTTATAATTTTAAAACTCTTAAACAGTAAAATCTTTTAAGACGAACTCACAAGATACCGAATAAAATTCCACTATAGACAGGTTTTCATCTTAGGAAGTACACTATTCCTTATAGTTTATATTATTTTCACCGAGACCATGAAATTTTCCGTTTAAAAAAGTTTTCCACTTTATATACGTTCTGTTTCACTGGTTTTAGTATTTAATCTAGCTTACTTAATTTAATTGTAAAAAGCATAACCTCTTCAAAATGCACGTAAAATATAACAATTCATAAAAAAAAATAATGTATTCGATTTTTAAAATTGAATCTGGGAAACAAATTCTTTTAAGCAGGGTTTCTTGATTTAAATCAGATTGATTTTAATCATGATTAAGATTAAGATGATTTTTTTTTTTTAAATTATTGATGTAAAACAACTGTAGTAAAAATTTTATTTCAAATTTAGATCAAGATATTTTGTAATAAATATTATGTTTTGAAAAAAATAATAGTAATAAAAAGTTTGTAAATTTAAGGAAACGGAGAGACTGAGAACTCAAAATCCATGATTTTTAATTTTATTTAAATCAAATATCACACTTTAAAATAAAAATACCAATTTAAAAATAAAGAATCTTAGCTGAAAAACGTTAAAAGATTAATGAATATTTATCTATTAAAAAACATCTAAATCTTATGCAATTTTTTTAATACAAAAACGTGGAGACATTCTGTGAGGATATGGGAAACATTAGAATAAATAAATATAAGCCATTCAAAAGTTTTTTTAATTAAATTTATGTAGATATCTCATTACTTTCACATGTAAATAACAAGTGATTCAATATTCTGATCTAAGTTTATTTATGCAAAGGTTTGGAAAATAAAAGGATTTCATGGCTTGTAATAGTCTGAAATGTTTTTATGTATATTTTTAACATTTTCCAACAAAGTTGAAAAGTGTTTATTCATTCGGTTTGTCTGTCCGTCTGAGCTCTAACTTTCGTAAATATACTCGGATTTCCCCGCAACTGATATATGTCATTTAGGTCAACTATGGCATGTTCGGTATTGAAAATGAAGTATGTAGCACTTATAGTTCATTTACAGGCACACTCAAAAGAATTCTTTTACATTACGGTCGAAATCGCATGGGGTCGAATGAGGCAAAATCGTTTGCGGTGTATTTTAATGATGTTAATATATCTCAAACATATTGAAATTGATATATATCACTGAGTTATATTACAATTTTTATGCTTATCATAGATTATAGAGAGCATAGCATTTATCGTTCATTTACAGGGACATACAAAATAATTCGGTACAGTACTGTCTGTGAACATTAATTTCTAGAAGCGTTTTTTCCATTGTGGCACGCTTTTTTAAATGTAACTAATTTTCTACATATTGCTTGGTGTATATAAATTCTATAGATCATATACAGGGCTGCGCAAAAGATGTCTAGTACATTATCTTTCATTGACCGAAATTGAAGAATGGAATTTTTGAGCTTTGCTGTGCGTTTCCTAACTGAACTAAATTTTAGCATATTGTGTGGCATATATACAAATCTATTGATCATGTACAAAAAAAAAACCCAGATACTTTTCAATTATTAATTTTAATTACTGAAACTAGGTTTTCGAATATGACATACGTTTTCGAGAATTGTTTACTTTGATATCACATTTCACCTTATGAATCTATGAAGTTTTGTTACAGTATTCTGATTGAGTTGGAAGGCGTTTCATAATCTATGCTTAACGCATGATTTTTTGTTCCTGTTAAAAATAATTTAAATTTTAGTTACTTATAAATGTAAGCTAATTAACAACTAAAGTTTTTATAGTCTTAAAAAAATCTGATTTAATTTTTTAAAATTTAAATTAAATAAATCCAACTTTGATTCAGTCTAAACTCAGTAATTGCTCAGGAACTCAGCTGGAAAATTGGTTTCTTTTCAAATATTTTAATAACAAAGAATACATTTTTTTCAGATCCATTGAAATTTGTAACATATAATCATCATCAGAGATCATCTTTATGTATGTATAATACATTCTCAAAATTCATTAAGTGAATATTGTGTGTGTATTCCAGAATATTGTATATAATTTGAAATAGATGCTTTTGAAGGAATTCAGTACCGATCTGAAATATATTGTTTAAAATTTCATTCATAACTGTTTTCTTGTTTTATAAATATAATTATCTTTTGTATTTTAAGATTTTTAATAAAAAATTTGGTTAAAAATTTTTAGCTTTTAGTAATAAAGGGTGCATATGATTTTTAATTTATTAAATGGGTAATTTAAAGTGGTATATATATTTTATATAGAATAGTATATTTGTTAAATTGCAGTTTAAGCAAGTGATCATATAACAGAAAATAATTCGTTTTATTTATTTCATGTTTTCAAAAGTAAAAGATAACCTTTTCAAATTAAATCTGTTTCTGTTGCTCCATTTTTTGTAACTGTAATATTTAATTATTCATATGATTAAAATATTTCAAATTAACCAAGTGAATGAGTATTTTTTTTTTTCAAATAAATTTAAAAGAGCTATTTTAGTTTTTAATTTTAATGATTTTGTAAAGGTTATTTTCTCAGAGTAAGCATACAGGTATGTTTACTCTGAGGTTATTTTACTTTAAAATGTGTATTTAAATAATAATAATAATAATAATAATAATCTGAATTAAATAAAACAAAAATCCGAATTAAAAAAAAATCGATTTATTTTATTTTTATATATTTATTTTTTTTTTTTAATAAAAAAAATCACGAACCTTGCTTTTAAGGCGCTTCTGAAGGGGAAAAAAATCCCGATTCAATAATGCAAAACTCTAGCACATTTCAGTGAGTTGAAATCGAATACATATTTTTCATTTTTCGAGAAAGGAATATCTTGAGTTATAAGCAATTGTTGTCTCACAACGACCTTTATCGGGCTGGCGCATCCAGAAATTCTGTTAAAAACGAAATTTTTCACCAAGTTTTTCTGATAGGCCTTCTATTTTTAACGAAGAATGGAAAAGCTATTCAGTTCCCGAACAACATGGTTTCTGAATAACAGCATCTGCCAATCTCATGCGTTTGCGAGCAAAAATGGATTCATATATATGTCGGCTCATCTGAGCATTACAACACAATCAAATTTCATTATTACACAAGTATTTTTACTGAAATTCAGACATTCAGAGTGCGAATGAACATAAATCTGACAAACAGAAGTGAAACAATTTTTCATTATAATTCGAAGTGGTAAATAGTGGTATTTTTCTGGTACTTCGAGGCGAAATTGCTTGTCATATAAAAACATTACTATAATTTACAATAATTATATTACTCTAATTTACAGAAAATCTGAGAAAAAATTTAACGATGACTTCGTTGAGAGAATTTTTGAAGAATATCTATGTAGTCAACTGATTTTATTTCAGTTTCAACAATCAATTTTCATAGTATCATAAATTATTTTATCTTTACCTTTTTTTTATTCAACTTAAAATTTCACAACTTGATAAAGTAACTACGCATGTTTATACAGTTTAATGCTTTCTAAGTTTTAGTTTTTAATTATTATTATATTTTTATTTTTTACCAAATATCTTGCATGTCTGAAATATAACGCAGAGTCTGTATTTTTTTTTCTTTAAATCATTAAAAGTATTTGTCCAAAATATACTTAATGAAATCATACAAGTATATTAGAAGTGACTTTGTAAAATATTCCTATGTCAATGTTCCATTTATTAGCATAATAGGTTTAAATTGATTCACACCTTTCCAGATTCATGTGTAGTATATTATCCCTTGACTCTTCTCCCTCAAACAAATGTTTTAAGGTAAAAGTGCCTGTTTATAAAATGAAATACATGTTTGAAATAAAAGTCTAAATAATGTAAATCAACACCTTAAGTCTATTTTTCTTATTTTCTTGAAAAATTCTCTGAATGTTAAAACATGTGGAATTACTTGAACACCAGACTAAAAAAAAAAAAAAAATGAAATTTTTTTACAAAAAGATCTTTGATGCAATCCGTAATGATTCATTGATGCAATGATATTCAGTCTTCATAAATCCATTCTAGGTTAGTATTAGCACAAAACATGGTCCTTTAATTAATAATAAAAGAAAATGTTTTTATTATCCTAATAAATCTTCAATGATGGTGTGAGAAATACATTCTACATTATTTAAAAACATAAGATATAAGAGCAAATAAAATAAAAGTTTAAAAAAAAAACTGGGCATTAATTAGATGTGTGAAAACGGTGTTAAATCTTAAAAGCATTTACGCTTTAGTTGAAATTTTATCAGCTATTTCGGGTGTAAGTGTTTTCAAGAAACAATATCCAACATTCAAGCTTAATAATAAATCCTAAGTTCATTCACTTTTAATAATAATGTTTAAAAAATAGTCTTAATATAATAGTTTAAAATTTAACAATTTCGTCTCAAATAGAATTTGTTCCTATTTCAGTACTCATGTTTAAAAGATAACGTTATAGAAGCTTTCTAAAAAAGGAAATATTTTAACAAAACAGAGAAAGAGTGCAGGTGTGCAAGTGCCTTTTACGGAAGTTAAAATAATCATTTTTAGTTTCTAAAGATGAAGAACATGTGGTATTTATTATCATTGCTCTGCGACTCTGAAGGGACTATCTCAACCAAGAAATTTGCGTAAATGCAAATAGTTCAGTCCGCTAGAGTTACTGGCAGCCTTATGGTTAAAGAGGTAGTTGACGCACCCTTTCACACTATTGATTGATAATACCCCGTCAAATTCTCGTTATCCCCCCCAATTTCGGGGGAAAACAAAACTGTCTCTTTGACTTTCACAGCAGCAAAAGAATAGGGTTGCTGTTTGCTATACGTATGACGTCACAAACAAGAACAAGAAGGGTTACATATTCTGTACCTGCGTTGGATTCAGCATCACGCCAATCGTTGCACTCGCGCCAAGGTGCTGAAAATGTGAGGGTTTTTGAAAATGCAGCTGGGCAGTGCCGCTAGAATAAAGGCAATTTTTTTAATGGGCCAGGCTGGGCCGATAAAAAAAATTAAGCGGGCCGACCGACCCGATATAAGGAATTTAAAAGGGTTGGACTGAACCGAATAATAATAATAATAATAATAATAATAATAGATCTGACTGGCCGAAAATAAGTTATAAATGTGCTGCACGAGTCGATGCTAGTTTGACATGAGAAATTTAACATGTCCAGTGTAGAGATCTGCATTGGACAGTTACATCATGTCTGAGCCCGGACTTAACCTTTTCAGCTGTCTTGTGCCGGGTCGGGATCATGCTTACATTTTTCTCTTTATAATCGGGCCGGATTGGACCTGGATTTAATTGTTCCCAGGACGTGTCAGGCAAGCATTTTTTTTTTTTTTTTTTTTTTTTTTTTGTAAAAATAATAATAGGAACTTTTGTTAATGAAATCTTTGGAAATGTACTTTAATAAATTACAGAGAAATAGTTTCAAAAATCTAGTTATTATTATTATTATACAGCTTTAAAAGTTATGACGTGTTTAACCATTTTTTTTTATTCTAAACTGCATTAATTTATTTTAATGAGTCTTTATTTGAATGTCTAACAGTCTGAGTGATCATTAATGTTACTATTCTGTATTCTATGACTTGCGGGCATACAGTCTGAAATATACTGTAAATTTTTTTGCATACACGTGTATGAAGTATTCTTTTTTTTTAAATCTTATTTGTATGTTCAGAAAAATCGAAATTTTTTGTAGAAATTGAGTCGGGTCGGGACGTGAATTGCAAAAATAAAAATGGGCCGGGTCCGGACCAGGAAATTTAGGCCCGTGCAGACCTCTACAGCCAAGTAGTTTTTGAGTTATGTTTAAAAACCACCCGCATTGTAGTTCATTTTGCAACTACTAAAAATGAATTTAACATTAGGAATTCAAAACTTCAATGGGGATATAAATTTATGGGTATATATATGGGTAATATTTTGGTATATATATATGGGTATAAATTTATGGGTATTTATAAATAAACCCATATATTTATAAATTTATGGGTTACTACATAATTCCCAAAACTACTTCATTTAATGACTTTCCGTTTTATATCCCAGGATATAATTTTCTAAAAAAATCCAAATATGATGTCGAAATTAGATGTTAGTATTGAAAATTTCAAAGTTTGATATAATTTCATTATGAAAATGACCCCTAATCCCCTTGTTTTAGCATAAATTGGAAGAAGACATAACTCACAATCGAATTACTATTTTCGTTTTCTTGAGGACAATTTGGCGACTAAAATCTATGGAGTGTATTCCTTTTTTTTTCGTCAAAAAGAAATCCGAACGATGACTATAACTTCAATTCTAATTCATACATCGAAAAAAAGAAAGAAACGTACCGTTTTATTTCGAATAAAGTTCTTTATAATTGTGCATGTAGTTTACCAGGGCTTGAATGGTTCCTACTTTAGAATCTTACTACTATTTCCGAATCGTAAACTTTGCATTCTTTAATTGCAGTGTCATCAAATAAGGCAAATATTACTGTTGGGAAATAGTGGTACTCAAAATCTTGCGAGCCCTGCTTATTTTGTCCTAAGAGGTTATCAATATATTAAAAGTGAACCCTACTTCCAAAAGTTTAATATAGAAAATACCCGATTCTATTGCATACTATTTTTCCTATAGTGCAATGTTGTAAAAAATGAAAAATCTCGGACATAAATCAATTTGAATGATTTTTGGTTCATTATCGTTCAAAAACTGAGTACTAAAATTTAAAGAAAATAAATTAGACTCTTAATTGAAAATTTGATTTGAATTTTTATAACAAAAATATTCTACTTCAGAAAACTCCTCAATTCTAAATCTGATTTATAAAATTTCAATAGCAACACCATAATTTGATTGCATACGCTGTTTGCTTTTTCCTACATAAAAATCAAAAATCAAAATGTCGCAGATGTGAAAAATGAAAAATCTCGGACATAAATCAATTTGAATGATTTTTGGTTCATTATCGTTCAAAAACTGAGTACTAAAATTTAAAGAAAATAAATTAGACTCTTAATTGAAAATTTGATTTGAATTTTTATAACAAAAATATTCTACTTCAGAAAACTCCTCAATTCTAAATCTGATTTATAAAATTTCAATAGCAACACCATAATTTGATTGCATACGCTGTTTGCTTTTTCCTACATAAAAATCAAAAATCAAAATGTCGCAGATGTGAAAAATGAAAAATCTCGGACATAAATCAATTTGAATGATTTTTGGTTCATTATCGTTCAAAAACTGAGTACTAAAATTTAAAGAAAATAAATTAGACTCTTAATTGAAAATTTGATTTGAATTTTTATAACAAAAATATTCTACTTCAGAAAACTCCTCAATTCTAAATCTGATTTATAAAATTTCAATAGCAACACCATAATTTGATTGCATACGCTGTTTGCTTTTTCCTACATAAAAATCAAAAATCAAAATGTCGCAGATGTGAAAAATGAAAAATCTCGGACATAAATCAATTTGAATGATTTTTGGTTCATTATCGTTCAAAAACTGAGTACTAAAATTTAAAGAAAATAAATTAGACTCTTAATTGAAAATTTGATTTGAATTTTTATAACAAAAATATTCTACTTCAGAAAATTCCTCAATTCTAAATCTGATTTATAAAATTTCAATAGCAACACCATAATTTGATTGCATACGCTGTTTGCTTTTTCCTACATAAAAATCAAAAATCAAAATGTCGCAGATGTGAAAAATGAAAAATCTCGGACATAAATCAATTTGAATGATTTTTGGTTCATTATCGTTCAAAAACTGAGTACTAAAATTTAAAGAAAATAAATTAGACTCTTAATTGAAAATTTGATTTGAATTTTTATAACAAAAATATTCTACTTCAGAAAACTCCTCAATTCTAAATCTGATTTATAAAATTTCAATAGCAACACCATAATTTGATTGCATACGCTGTTTGCTTTTTCCTACATAAAAATCAAAAATCAAAATGTCGCAGATGTGAAAAATGAAAAATCTCGGACATAAATCAATTTGAATGATTTTTGGTTCATTATCGTTCAAAAACTGAGTACTAAAATTTAAAGAAAATAAATTAGACTCTTAATTGAAAATTTGATTTGAATTTTTATAACAAAAATATTCTACTTCAGAAAACTCCTCAATTCTAAATCTGATTTATAAAATTTCAATAGCAACACCATAATTTGATTGCATACGCTGTTTGCTTTTTCCTACATAAAAATCAAAAATCAAAATGTCGCAGATGTGAAAAATGAAAAATCTCGGACATAAATCAATTTGAATGATTTTTGGTTCATTATCGTTCAAAAACTGAGTACTAAAATTTAAAGAAAATAAATTAGACTCTTAATTGAAAATTTGATTTGAATTTTTATAACAAAAATATTCTACTTCAGAAAACTCCTCAATTCTAAATCTGATTTATAAAATTTCAATAGCAACACCATAATTTGATTGCATACGCTGTTTGCTTTTTCCTACATAAAAATCAAAAATCAAAATGTCGCAGATGTGAAAAATGAAAAATCTCGGACATAAATCAATTTGAATGATTTTTGGTTCATTATCGTTCAAAAACTGAGTACTAAAATTTAAAGAAAATAAATTAGACTCTTAATTGAAAATTTGATTTGAATTTTTATAACAAAAATATTCTACTTCAGAAAACTCCTCAATTCTAAATCTGATTTATAAAATTTCAATAGCAACACCATAATTTGATTGCATACGCTGTTTGCTTTTTCCTACATAAAAATCAAAAATCAAAATGTCGCAGATGTGAAAAATGAAAAATCTCGGACATAAATCAATTTGAATGATTTTTGGTTCATTATCGTTCAAAAACTGAGTACTAAAATTTAAAGAAAATAAATTAGACTCTTAATTGAAAATTTGATTTGAATTTTTATAACAAAAATATTCTACTTCAGAAAACTCCTCAATTCTAAATCTGATTTATAAAATTTCAATAGCAACACCATAATTTGATTGCATACGCTGTTTGCTTTTTCCTACATAAAAATCAAAAATCAAAATGTCGCAGATGTGAAAAATGAAAAATCTCGGACATAAATCAATTTGAATGATTTTTGGTTCATTATCGTTCAAAAACTGAGTACTAAAATTTAAAGAAAATAAATTAGACTCTTAATTGAAAATTTGATTTGAATTTTTATAACAAAAATATTCTACTTCAGAAAACTCCTCAATTCTAAATCTGATTTATAAAATTTCAATAGCAACACCATAATTTGATTGCATACGCTGTTTGCTTTTTCCTACATAAAAATCAAAAATCAAAATGTCGCAGATGTGAAAAATGAAAAATCTCGGACATAAATCAATTTGAATGATTTTTGGTTCATTATCGTTCAAAAACTGAGTACTAAAATTTAAAGAAAATAAATTAGACTCTTAATTGAAAATTTGATTTGAATTTTTATAACAAAAATATTCTACTTCAGAAAACTCCTCAATTCTAAATCTGATTTATAAAATTTCAATAGCAACACCATAATTTGATTGCATACGCTGTTTGCTTTTTCCTACATAAAAATCAAAAATCAAAATGTCGCAGATGTGAAAAATGAAAAATCTCGGACATAAATCAATTTGAATGATTTTTGGTTCATTATCGTTCAAAAACTGAGTACTAAAATTTAAAGAAAATAAATTAGACTCTTAATTGAAAATTTGATTTGAATTTTTATAACAAAAATATTCTACTTCAGAAAACTCCTCAATTCTAAATCTGATTTATAAAATTTCAATAGCAACACCATAATTTGATTGCATACGCTGTTTGCTTTTTCCTACATAAAAATCAAAAATCAAAATGTCGCAGATGTGAAAAATGAAAAATCTCGGACATAAATCAATTTGAATGATTTTTGGTTCATTATCGTTCAAAAACTGAGTACTAAAATTTAAAGAAAATAAATTAGACTCTTAATTGAAAATTTGATTTGAATTTTTATAACAAAAATATTCTACTTCAGAAAACTCCTCAATTCTAAATCTGATTTATAAAATTTCAATAGCAACACCATAATTTGATTGCATACGCTGTTTGCTTTTTCCTACATAAAAATCAAAAATCAAAATGTCGCAGATGTGAAAAATGAAAAATCTCGGACATAAATCAATTTGAATGATTTTTGGTTCATTATCGTTCAAAAACTGAGTACTAAAATTTAAAGAAAATAAATTAGACTCTTAATTGAAAATTTGATTTGAATTTTTATAACAAAAATATTCTACTTCAGAAAACTCCTCAATTCTAAATCTGATTTATAAAATTTCAATAGCAACACCATAATTTGATTGCATACGCTGTTTGCTTTTTCCTACATAAAAATCAAAAATCAAAATGTCGCAGATGTGAAAAATGAAAAATCTCGGACATAAATCAATTTGAATGATTTTTGGTTCATTATCGTTCAAAAACTGAGTACTAAAATTTAAAGAAAATAAATTAGACTCTTAATTGAAAATTTGATTTGAATTTTTATAACAAAAATATTGTAAAACTACAGAAAACTCCTCAATTCTAAATCTGATTTATAAAATTTCAATAGCAACACCATAATTTGATTGCATACGCTGTTTGCTTTTTCCTACATAAAAATCAAAAATCAAAATGTCAAAGCATAGTAGTGAAAATTGCAAAGAGTATGCAGATGATCGTCTAACACAATCTGTTTTAATTTTTTTTAGTCGTTTTAGACTACCTTCTCGGTAATAATATCCTCAACTTTTGAACGCCTACAGCTAGAGTTATAAAAATGGTGCCTTAGGCAAGACTATTTGCATCGCTCTCAGGCGGAAAAATTAAAAGTTAGCTGGTCAATCTCGAAAAGGATGCGGGAAAATAATCAATTACAAAGTTGTGGAGCAACATCGACTCAATACGAAAACACCTTGCGCACATAAATGCTAAGAATAGAAGTGTAAAAGGCTAATTTCTGTTGAAAATCACGAACAAACAACTGAGAATACTATGCGTTGTAATAGACAGTTATATTATATTGTTACTCTTAAATGAGTACATTTGATTCGACTTAAATAGTTCTCTATTTTTTGAATTATCACAGCTGTCCAAGAAGAACGCCAACGAACTAAAGAAAGAAATGAAAATGAAGTGGAAAGCACGAGTAGCTCCCAAAACGATATGTCTGTCGACAGGATTTTAGAAGCAGAGTTAAGAGTGGAGCCGAAAACTGAAGATATGGATAACACTGTAAGTATTGAAAATTTTATATCTCTTAAAGAGTACCTTCTAATGTGTCAAAAAGTTTTTAAAAATTAATAGCTTATAATTAAATATTCTTTAGAAACATTTTAAAAAGAAAGCCAAAACTCTCTTTAGAAGATAAGTTATGTCTAAAACAGTTTGAGGTCTTTTTATATGATCAAACTGAAGGTATGGATAACACTGTAAGTGTTGAAAATTTTCTAAATATATTTTAAGGGGTTGGGTACCTTTTAATGTGTCAAAAAAATTAATTAATAGCTTATAATTAAATATGATTCTTTAGAAAAATTTAAAAAAGAAATTCAAAATTCACTTTAGAAGAGAACTTATGTCTAAAACAGTTTGAGATCTTTTTATAAGATCATACTGAAGATATGGATAACACTGTGAGTATTAAAAATTCTCTATCCAAATATCTCTTAAGGGATCAGGTACCTTTTAATGTGTTAAAAATTCACACGACTACTTTTGAATAGAAAAAAAAAACCCTCAATATTTCAAGTTTCTTTAAAAAAGAACAAATTCTCAGGATCTACCCATTTTATTTATTTTTTATTATAGGTCATTTTAAGAACACGTTATATCTGTACTCATTAAAAAAAAAAAAATGGCTGGTTTTAGCAATACAAATGTGAAAAAAAATCATGTGTGCAATGCATGCAAGAATAATTCTCTCTTAAAAAGTGTATTCTGTTGTAAAATAGAATAAAAACTTTATATGTGTGTATACTTTTTTGAGAACTTTAATTGATAAAATAAACCTTTATTAATATAATTCTTAATTTCATAATTCAAAGTCAATGAGTTATGGAGTGACTGCAATTATTACAGAGGTCACTTTTTCATGTATTTTGCGAGTTCAAAGGGTAACATCACTTTGGCGTCCTGAAATTAACTTTTTTTTTTTTTTTTTTTTTTTTAAAGAAATACGAAGTGTTTCTGAAAATCCATTTAAACTCATTTACATTTCGTCTTCATACTGAAATTGTACCAAAATCTGAAAAATTCAATGCTAACACCAAATTTTTACATCATTTTTTTAATTTTTCGGTAAATTTTACCAGAGGATACCAAACTTGAAGTCAGTCGGTCACGTTGTTTAGGAATTATGAAGGTTTAATTTTTTGAACTCTTAATGTTAAATTCACTTGTAATCGTTGCAAAACAGATTACAATGCGGGTAGTTTTTTTAAGCATAACTCAAAAACTACTTTGCGGAATGAACTGTTGTTTCGGATTCGTATATTAGAAGCTTCTAGAAATCAATTTCTATTAAAAAATGAATAGGTTACAGTTCTTTTTTTTTTTTTTTTTTTTTTTCAAAAATTAATTTATAATATATGTATTTTCCAAAATAAAATTTTGAAAAAAAAAGTAGGAATTGAAACATTTTCTAATAAGAAATCTATTTCTAGAAGCTTCAAATATTCGAATTTAGCCTATGAGCTCATTCTGTCAAGCAGTTTTTGAGTTATGCTTAAAAAACAGTATGCATTAGATTTCCTTTTGAAACTGTTAATAATGAATTCACATTAAGAGTTCAAAACTTTAAACCTTCGTAATTCCAAAACTACCTGTCCAAATGACTCCCCGTTTGGTATCTATAAGGTAAAATGTACAGAAAAATCCAAATAGGATGTCAAAATTAGGAGTTCAAATTAAAAATTTCAGAGTTTAGTACCGGGTGGTTATAATACTAGTAAATCTGCAGATCAGAAGCCTCAACGTCAGCTCTAAAAGTCATTGTTTTTTAATCTCACTTTTCATATTATTTAGCATCTTACAATCCGCAATTTAATTTTTTTATATTACATACATATTTATAGGCATATAAAATACTTTAGAGGTTTCAAAAATTAGAAGCGTTCAATTAAACACGGTTTCTGCAATGATATTCCGAAATTTTTATGAACTTCTTATTCCTGTAACTTTTTAGATTAAAAAAAAAACTTGACATAAATGAAGAATTTATTTTAATACAATAGAATACAAAAATAATTTATTTTGATAATAAAATATTGCAGCAAAATAGTGCGAGTTACTTGAATTTTATTATTTTGATATTCTTTGAAATAGGGTTGCAAAGCAACTCATAAATTAAAGAGCAAAGTAAAAAGAAATGCATTTTAAATTTTTTTTAAAAATATGAAAATAAAATGTTTTATATTTACCGAACAGATGCAAAAACTTTTCTAATAATTTAAACAATTCATTTATAAATTCTAATGAATGTATCAGCAAATTTTCAAAGCTATTGGATGTATTTAAAACCTCCATTTCGAAAATTTCGCATTAATAATTTCACATTTAAATCCATTATTCAAATATGTGACTTTCATTTAGTTAAAAATGAAATTTGAAAATCGTCTGCATTCCCATAGGAAAGCATTATGACCTAAAAAGAAATGTTCTATATTTTTCAAACGAATGAACCAAATGTAATTAAAAACTATACAGCTAATTTCGGGTACTTCACCAACAAACCCACCAAAAATCAACCTAATAGGACGATTTTTACGGCAGTTATCGCGGAACAGACAGACAGGAAACTAAAAACTTTTCGCGTCTCCACAGTGAGCCTCAACTGACGTTTCGGCGATAAGTATCTCTATTTGGAGCTGTCTGTAGCTTGAAGGAATAACCGGAATGAAACCAAAATCGGTACACTTATTATTCGAGAAGGGGGAAGAAGAATGGAACAATAAAAAAAATCAATAATCGCCGAAAGATGGCGCTTTTGAGTGTGAAATGTAATGTGCAATTTCGTGTACCGTGGAGATGTAACAAACCTCTATGACTTTACCCCATATCACAACATGTCCAAAACATCACTCCTGATGCGTTACATTCCGCATTTGAGAACGTCGTGCACCACCTGGATTGTGTCCTCCAGCACAATGGCCATGTGGAACCTGAACATGATCGACACCGCCATGCGAAAGCGTAACCACATTCACTGTGACATTTTCCAATAAATTAGGTGTGTCATCCGGTTTGAAGCCTTAATTCTTTGTTCATGTATTACACATTATATTTCACACTCAGTAGCGCCATCTGTCGGGATTATTGCAATTATTTTTGATACTGTTCCATTCTTTTTCCCCCCTTCTCGAATAGTAAGTGTACCGATTTTAGTTTCATTCGGGTTATTCATTCGAGCTACAGACAGTTCCAAATAGAGATACTTATATTATAACCACCCTGTACAATTTCAGTATGAAGATGGCCCTCTAAGTTTATGTCTTTCACATAAATTGAAAGAAGACAATTTCCGGTTGAATTTCTATTTCCGTTTTCTTTGGTACAATTTGGTGATTAAAATATATGGCGTGCTCTTTTATCACTTTTGGCCGACTGTACAACATTGGCACGATAATCAAGAGGTCCTGGGTTCAACTCCTGGCCTGGACACTCTTTCAACTCAGTTGGAAAATTTATTAAAAATCTCATTCGCATGTTAAAAAGATATGAATTAATAAGTATTTAAAATATATTTGTTATATTTCTAGTCTGACTTTTATTTCTGTTTTATTTAGTGGTTTGTGAAACAAGAGTGTCCGATGTCCCCTCAGAAAGATCCAGTCATTAACATATGTCAAGCAGCAGACAGACAGTTGTACCAACTGGTAGAATGGGCGAAACACATCCCACACTTTACAGAGCTTCCTATAGAAGATCAGATGATTTTACTCAAAGCAGGTAATGTTCACATTTATGCAGATGAGGATATTTTCCTTTAGTCCAAAATGCACGACGAAAGCCAAAAATATATTATTTAGGCTTTCTTTTCCATTTTATAGACGGTTATTATCAGAGCATAATTACCACACAGGTCAACTAGACCGCGGCCTTGCGCCCATCGCACACAAAGGGAGGGGGGCGCAATATAATTTCTTAAATCTCCTAAAAAATATTTAATTTCAAGCTCCAATATCTAAGTAATAGATATATCTATAAGCACTTTGCCTGTGTACTTTCCCCATCTCTGAAAACAGCTTCAATTAAGTATGCTGGAGAGAAAATATTTTTAATAGAATTATTTTTTAAGAAGTATTTTAGATGAAGAGATATTTGAGGTATTAAGCATCAAACAGCAAAAGAAAATTTAACTTAACCTGAGGCTATGAGCATTTAGGATCATCTTTATTTCTTTATAAACTGCAGGAAAATTTTTGAATACTGCAAGAAAATTTTCGAAAAATCTCTAGCTGCAATTTATTAATTACAATTATTTATTACAATTAAAGAGAAAGTAGAAAAAGAGTACCGGGCACTAAAATGGATGCCTATATGAATCCTCTGCAGGCCCTAGGGCTTTATTATTTTGATAAAATCTGGTAGCCAGAAAAAAAAAATACTAGTCGCCAATAAAAAATATTCACCCCCCCCCCTCCCCTTCCTCTTCCAAGTCATTGATTAAAAAAATAAAAAAAAACTTTTTTATGAATTAATTGAGAAAAAATAATAACGAGGACAGTTTAGAATTATTAGTTACATAGTTTAGAATAGTACATAATTTAGAAAGATAACAAACTATGTTTTCTAAAGAAACTTATAATCACTTGTATTATTTTGAGAACTTGTATAAACACAAAAATCAGATTTGAAACTTACAAATAACTCGAGCATTTTTTAGCATTGTATTCGATTTTAGACGCCACAGAGGCTGGATTGACACAATTTCTTACTATTTTATTGAAGCATCCTCTCCCCCCCCACCACCACACATTCTAATCACGTGACTTACACTGGCTGGCTATAGCTGAAAATAAATGTGTTTTATGTTCATGAGTTGGAAAATATCTTTTAAATTTAGTTCTTCCATTAAAAGTACGAGAGAAGAGGAAGATCCCTGCTTGCCGCTCACGGTAGGGATGGGGAAGAGAAAAAATGTCATTTGTGCTCATTTCTTATGTCATTTTTTTTAAAAACAGAAATCACCCCGAAAGATTAAATAACTTGTTCTCCAGATCAAAAAACTTGGTAGCCAGTGGCGACCGCATTTGTCAAGCCCTGGCAGGCCTTATCTTCCTTTTAATCTTCCCGCTTCTCTCCTTCACTGGTCCGTCACACCCCTCCTGATCTTAGGGAAGAAAAGGGGGTAATAAGCTCTCTCTCTGCTACTTTACCAAAATTTTGGGTGAGGTGGGGGAGGCTGAAAAATCGCTGGGCCTTGGGGCCCAGTCAATCTGAATCGGACTCTGTAAACTTTTGTATTACTCTCTTTAAAGGTTTCAAAGCGAAACGAACAAAATTAACAAAATATGATAAGATTAACTCTTCTGGGAGTAGAATAAAGATATCCCCTGCGACGGCCGTTAGCTTGTCGTATTCGACAACGGAATGACGACATTATAAACAAGCAGACAAAGATCCAGCACTCTGTCGCCTTGGTCCGTTGTCAACCTTATTTATATCCCGTTCAGACTACGGCAGTTAAGAGTTTTAACTTACGTTTTTGGAGCGGGTGACCCAGAACTAGGCTTAACTTCTTCATGCATTACTACAGTATTTGAGAACGTTCACTTAAGAGACTTAAAATTAACTGACTTAACTTCGCTAAGTCTGGACGTGGTTTTAGTCCAGATCAGTGTTTCTCAATATTTTTTTTTTTATCTCACGGCACAGTTATACATACGCAGCACACTACGATTGGGGTGATTGAAAAACAGAAGAAAAGAATAGATGCCTTTTTAAATTAATAACACAAACGAAATGCTTTACAGCTTGGAGAAAAATCATATTCTAATATGTCTATCTAATGTGTTCTAATTGTCATCTTCAATCTGTTGTTTTTATTTTAAGTTATTTTGATTGCAAATATCTTTTCTTTCTTACTTCTGTTAATTTTTCTGCATGGGTAATACACATAACTATTTGCTGACACGCATGCACGTTGCGTGAAACAAACATTTTTCTTCTAATCCAGAGAAATCGTGTCAAGCACAGAGATATTCTTCAAAATTTGTGTACATAAAGTTTGTAAAGTTTTCTCTATAAGATGTCTATATGCTTTATCACTATTTCAAACATTTCTAGTACATTTTCTATTGTAATTTTTTCTTCTTTTTCCTGTGAAAGCATTATTATTATCTGAATATATGAGCCCATTTTCAGAATATATCTTTAGAGTATATAAAGCTCTAAACTATACACATGTTATACATAGTAAACTGCAGAATTTGGAATGTTGCATTTTGAAGTAATGATACTTTTGTTAATTTGTAACAACATCTGGATCAAAGTTTACTGATAATTTTCGTGGCACACCTAAGGAACTCGCAGGGTGCATTATAGTGTGCCGCGGCACACCGGTTAAGAATCACTGCTCCAGATAATACACCAAGCCAGGCTATATTTTATTCATCAACTGGAGTAAAAGGAAGATGTCCATTTATATATATATATATTTTTTTTTTTTCATAATCCAGCTGTTTTACTGTTATTAAGCGTTTTTTTTTTTTTTTTTGTGTGTGTGTGAAATTTTTTTTAATCTAAATCTGTTTATGTCACATGTCTCAAATTTAATTTCGATGTAATGTATCTTTGTCAATTCCAAAATAGAAAGAAATTAGAAATGGAGATAATTATAAAGGATTGATTGTAATTGTAAAGAATTGGTTGATTATAAAAGTTTTATTCCAGAATAAAAGTTAAAAAGTACTATTTAGTAAGAGGAAATTATAATGATCTGAAATAAGTATGTGAAATTGATAGAAAAAACTCTTCTAATTACTCATAAAACAGTATTTCGACAAACTTTTTTTTTTTTGGTCGCACCATTTTTTTTATACTTGTATGTGGAAACCCACAAAGAAATGGGAAAATGATAGAGAAAATGATTATGAAGGTTAAATCTCAGAAAATAAAAGTTAAAAAGCACCATTTAGTAAGAAGAAATTATAAGGATATGAAAGAAGTATGTGAAATTGATAGGGAAAACTCTTCTTAATTACTGGGTCATAAAACAGAATTTCGACATTTTTTTCCACACTATTTTTTCCATACTTTGTATGTGAAAAGAAGTTAAAATCCATTTGAAAAAGGAAATCTTTTTTTTTTTTTAATTAGAAGAGGTCGAAATCTGTAGATTTATACAAAATTCAAAGGTTTCTAAAATCTTGCATAATTTTGGAACTACTAAAAATAAACAAACAAAATCAAAGAGATTACAATTTTTTTGTATTAGATCATGTAATTATTGTCAATTAATCTCTATTTTTTTTTTTTAATGAATACTTTAAAAATACTTAAGAGCTTACTAGTCAAGCGAAGAAACGCGCACGCTAATGTTAATCCTATAGAAGCGTTATTTTAAAATTTCTCGCTTGCATTTTTATATTTCAAATGATATTTTGCATAGGATAGCTGAGCTTGTTTTTACTTTTTCGGTTTTGGATGCTTTTTGTTGAATGAGGCTACTTTTAGTTTTGGAACCAACCGGTTCCAAAAGTGAAAGTAACTTTATAAAAGAAAATCAATAACATTGAAAGAGTAAAAACTAGTCCGGTTAGAGATTGGCCTCAGCTATCCTATACAAAATAAATAATTTAAAAATATTAAAATGCAAGCGAGAAATTTGAAAAGAACTCTCTCATAGGTTTAACATTAGCCTGCGAGTGTCTTTGCAAGATTCTCTTAAATATTGATAAAAATGCCAGGTTTTGAAAAGAATATATCACATGAAGGGACAGAGATAACAGTTATGAATTTTTTTGTGTGTTATTGTGTGCTACTTCCAAATATGTCCCGAATAAAAAAGCGGGCTGTTATCTCTTTTCCCTCCTGAATTATAACAATTTAAATTTTGAGGATTTTTAAAAATCAACATTTTTGACAGTTGGTAAACTCAAAAGGGGGAAGTTGTTTTCGTATGCGATTTGGAAAGGAAAGACCTATAATGGCAAAGAATTATACCATATAATGTCTATAAACTATATGTCTTTTTTTATGTTAGTACAACTGGTCTATTGTCTGGAAATTGGAGAAATGAGTGAGCCACGAATAATAGAACATTTAGAAACAGGACACATTTTATTAAATAAATATTCTGTGTTTATTTACCGAAATATTCCTGGCATCCATTGTATCGTGTGTTACAATTAAAGCTTCAAGAGACATAAGAATTTCTTGCCTAGATCCCGTATATTGAATGCGTGAGATTACTACAATTATATTTCTATACCATAAAGAGAGCTCATAAGTATAAGAGCTCAAGAGTAAGCTCAAATATTTTTTTTAATATCTTCTTAAGTGATTTTTGTGTCAATAAAATTTTCAGAAAGAAAGATTGCATGGCCTAATGATACCTTCCCGGTTGTAACGGTATCTTTTGTTTAAAAAATATGAATATTTACTATTTAAAAATTATTTTCTGGAGGTCGTTTTCATATTTTCCGTGTTTTTTTTTTGTTTTTGATTTTTCAGTTTTAAATTGCCATCCCCGTAGTCTGGATGGAAACACACACAGAAAAAGAAGACACACACACAAAACAAACAAAAAAAAAAACACGTATAAGAGGTTTTTGTGCTCTCAGTCGTATTTTTCATTTGAAAAAAATATGAATATTTACTATAACAATACCATTTTAGTTCGCGTTTAGAAAGATTTTCTTTTAAAAATATATTTTGCTAGTCATTCTTTAGTTTTGTCCACCAGTGTATTTTGCAATATATGTACTGATAAATTTTGTAACACATTTATAAATGAATGTCAAAATAGTATATCAAATCAGTAGCTGTCAAAAGTTAAATAATAAATACAGTAAAATCTGCGAAAACGAAATCACTAAGAACTGTAAAGAAATTCTGTTTTAAACAGGAAGGATTCCGACTTAGCATGTAGAATTAAATGGTATTCCATCCATCGGGTCCATGAAATTTTTCAGTTAAAAACAGTGCGTTATAGGCAGGTTCCGTTTTCACAGATTTTACCGTATATACTTGGTTGTAAATCAAGTAACTTTTGCATTCAATTTTTGAGCAGAGTGAGAAGTTTTAATACGATTTAGAGAGTTACATCGGGTCAGTTTTACCCGAGCTGGTTGACGCTAATTTTTTTCGATGCGGTTTGGGTTGGGTTGACTTTAAATGTTTCAGGTGGGAGTGTGTTGTGTTCGGGTCGCCTTTAAGTAGAATTTTTTCGGGTTCGAGCCGCGTTACACCCGAGCCGCACAGGACTCTAATTTTATTTCTTTTGGTTGTTTTGCTGTTGTAATGGTATATACAGGATGGCTAAAATTAAAGTGACAGTACTCGGCGTGCTCTGTAGCGCGACCTAACTGTGAGAATGGCGCCAAATTTTGTATTAGGGTTAAACAAGACGGGGGACGAAAGATTCCGCGAAAAAAATAGTTTCAAAAGTCACTGCTAGGTGGAAATGTGGCGCTGTGTAATAGAAAAGAGGATTTAAAAATACAGAATCAATACTGAAATAAAATTAACTTTTATTTAGAACATTTAATTTTATTTCAGTATTGATTCTCCATTTTAAAACTCTCTTTTATATTACACAGCGCCACATTTCCATCTAGCGGTGACTTTTGGAACTAATATTTTTGACGGAATCCTCTGTCCCCCGCATTGTTTAATCATAATACAAAATTTGCCTCCATTCTCGCAATTATATCACGCTACAGAGCACGTTGAGTATTGTCACATTAATTAGGGCCACCCTGTATATCTCAGTTTTCCATATCTCAATGAATGAAATATTAAATGAGGTGTGTATTAATGATTTGTGTCCTGTAGGTTGGAATGAACTTTTAATCGCTGCTTTTTCTCATCGCTCTGTTGGAGTGAAAGATGGCATTGTCCTCGCTACTGGTCTCGTTGTACATAGAAATAGTGCCCACAGTGCTGGCGTTGGTACCATTTTTGACAGAGTGCTTACAGAGCTTGTTGCGAAAATGAGAGAAATGAAAATGGACAAAACAGAGCTAGGTTGTCTCAGAGCAATTGTACTCTTTAATCCAGGTATGTGGATTGTGTTTCGTCATTTTTGTCTTTTTTGCCAAATACATACAGTTTGCACCAGAAAGTTTATTTAATAAATTGTCTTTTATTTATGTGTGGTACTTATTTGATTTTATTTATAAAGTAAATTTTCTGGTGTGAAATAGGTTTATTGGACTTAAAAACAGAAGGCTAACAACTGCGAGTTTTAACAACCAACCCATTTGGTTCCGAAATTGAAAGTGAACCAAAATCAAAAATTTACAAAGTTATCACGTTAGACATTGACCTTAAATACCCTATGCAAAAAGAAACATTTGAAAATGTTGAAATTCAAATTTCTAAAGAACGCCTCCATTCATTGGTTTAACAAAGCTTGTGAATATCGTCGCGTGAATAGACTCTAAAGCCTCAAGAGCGACAACTTACCTAAACAGTCCACATGTGCATTATCATATTTGGGCAACAACGTACATCTGCACCACGGTGGAAGACCATATTTTATTTATTTATTTAATTTTATATAGACATCGAAAAAAAAATGAAGTACTCAAAAATAAATAAATCGATGTACTCATATCGAATTGAGTATGTTTGGATAAAAAATTAATGCATTCTTTCTGAATTTTGAAACATCACAAGCTATGAAGCTCAAACAAAACGATAATTTTGTAATAATTTATTTCATTCATGGCGGCATAAAGATGTTCACTATAATAGGAAAACGATGCAATACACCCTGGAAATAAAGGAATAATTTTACTTTTATTCCTTGGAAGGAACTATACTTGCGCCTCCATTATAATTCGTAAGGTGTTACATTGCGTTGTTGTTAGGAGTGCTTCGCATATTCATAGACAGTCTGTGCGCTGAATGACATGAATATTTGTGAAGATTCAAGATTTCGCCTACAACTTTGAAAGTAAGTGCTCTCTGTTAAATATTCAATACATTTTTTTCTTATTTTATGTAATCAGCTGTACCTTCTGTAAATATTAAATTATGCACAGTATTTTAAAATAATTTAAAAGTTCTTGAAAGCAATGCTCTTGTCATTTCTGGGCAAGGTCCCATTGACAAGAAAAATATTTATTTATTTTTTCCATTTAACTTATTTTAGTTTTGAATGTGTTTTATTATATGTCTTTTAGCCCATGTTTTTACCTAAATTTTGGTTTCGCACTTGTTACTAATCGGCCATCTTGTTTTACTTCATATTTTTATGACCAAGAGCATTGTTTTCAAGCCCTTTTTAAATTATTTTAAAATACTGCGCATAACATAATATTTACATTAATTTAATATTTTCAGAAAGTGCTGCTGATTACATAAAATAAGAAAAAAATGTATTGAATATTTAACAGAGAGCACACAGAGTTCAAATTTGAATACATCCATGGATTAAAAAATGAATACATCGCAGTTCATATTTGAATACATCCATGGGATCAAAAGTGAGTACATAACGGTTCATATTTGAACAAAAGCATGGAATCAAAAATGAGTTAGAAGTTTTTTTCAATTTTGAGTACATTTGGATCGAAGATACTTTGAGTATGCGACGTACTTAAAATTGAGTACTTTTTACTCAATTTTGAGAACCCATTTTTTTCAATGGAGAGGGTGCTGTTTTTATATTATTTAGGATTTCTTATATTGCCAGAATTAAAAGTGTAATATATCTAAATGACAGCCATTAAATCCGAAATCATTGGGGGGCCCTTAGAGGCCGAAGGCCGGCACGCTCCTGGACGGCCAGCGGGCGCAGCCCTCCCGGTCATCGCTGCCAAAGGCACTGGGGTCCTCAACTCCAAGTTCGGTTAGATAAATTTCGCTTAAAAATATAAGATCGAACACATTGGAGGTTCGTTTGAAAAAACGATCGCACTTAGCAACTAATGATTTGAAATTACGGCTTTAACAACTCGAGAGCTAGTTGCCCGATTTCGATATTTTTTAACCAAAATAAAATATTAAAATAAATAACTCGGGAACTAATTGACCGATAAGACAGGAAAAGAATGAGGTAAGTTACGTAACGCCAGCAGGGTGTCTGTTGGGCGCAGCCCACTCTGTCTACGCTGTTGAAGGCAATGGATCCCCCAACGCTGGATTCGTGTGAAATAAAATTTCATTTAAAAATATAAAATCAAATTCGAAGTTCGTATGGAAAAACCAACCAGCGTAGCTGGCAAAGCCTGCTAGTCTAGCCCATTAAAATCCATGCGCGTCTGTCACGTCTGTCTGAAGCACTATTTCCTCCTGAACAATAGGGAGTAAAAGATCCAGACAGGTACCCATTGCAGGTACCATTCGACGCAGAAAACTCTTGAAAAGTCATATCGCCCATTCGCTAAAGAATCCGACTGTCGCGGCGATCACTTCTGCTCATGTGCGGGCAAACCGAGGTTTTTCGAGCACAATAGTAGTAAACGTTCTCTTTTCCTGCATTTTAAAATCGCAATCACCCCCCCCGCCCCCCTCAATGGTGTTATAGTAAAAAAAAAAATGCGTACGTGCTCACGGAACCTTGTATCTTTTGTTTTTAAAAAATATGACTATTTACTATTAAATAAAACATTTTCTAGAGGTCGTTTTCATATTTTCTGTTTTTTCTGCAGTTTTAAATTCTTATCCCCGTAGTCTGAATGTAAACACACACATACACTGGAATGTTTTTTTTTTTTTTATTATTATTTACTAGAATGTTTTTTTTTCCCTCTCAATAATACCTTTCATTTGAAAATGTATAAAAATTTACTATAACGGGACCCTATTAGCTCGTTTGAAAATATTTTCTTTTACAAATATAAAATTGTACAAATCCGAGTTTCTTTTGCAAAAACAGACCGTAGCGTGCATAGCACGCCCGAGTGTTCGCTGCCGAAGACAGTGGGGTCTCCAACTGTAGGTTTGTTTTGATAGATTTTCGTTTCAAAATAAAAAATCATACAAATTCGAGGTTCGTTTGCAAAAACAGACCGAAGCGTGCGTTGCCCGCCCGGATGTATGCTTACCGATGGCAATGTTTCTCTCGCAACACTAGATTCGTTTGGAAAGATTTTCCTTTAAAAATATAAAATCATAAAAATTCGGGATTTGTTCGCAAAAACAGATCGTAGCAGGCGTAGTACTTACTCCCCAGGTGTGCGCTGCCGCTGGTAGTGGAGCCCCATACGACATGTTCGTTTGGATGTATTTTCATTTTAAAATATAAAATCATTCAAATTCGAGGGTGTACGCTGCCGAAGTCAGTTGGGCCTCCATCATTAGGTTCGTTTGGAAATAATTTCGTTTAAAAATATAAATTCATACGAATTCGAGGTCAGTTTGCAAATATAGACCAGATCGTGAGAAGCCTGCCCGACTGCACACTGCCGAAAGAAGCTGAGCTCCTAACACTGTGTGCGTTTGGAAAGATTTTCGTTAAAATTATACAAATTTAATTTCGTTTGTTCGACAGGAGCGTGCGTAGTACGTACGGGTGTGTGCTGTGGAAAACAGTTGACCCCAAATACTATGTTCGTTTGAGAAAGAGGCTCGTTTCATTCCATATTCGTTTGATTCGAGATTTTTGTTTAAAAAAATATTTATTGGATTTGCGGTTTGTTTGGAAAACTCGACCAGCGCAGTGGGCGTAGCCTGTTAGTCTCTATTCTATTAAAACCTGTTACGTCTGTCTGTAACCCTATCTCCTCCAGAACCATAGTGAGTACAATATCCATCATAGACCAGTACCATGTCCATATAGACCACTACCACCTGACGCAAAAAAAATCCGAGAATGACATATCGCCTATTCGGTTGTAACGATACCTTTTGTCTTAAAAAAATAATAATTACTTTTTATTTATTTATTTAACGATCGATTTAATTTTAATTTTCATGTTTTCCGTTCTTTTCGGCAGTTTTAAAATGTAATCTCTGTTTTCCGGATTAAAATAAAAATACCCACTTTTTCAGGTTACCTTTCCATTTGTAATAGTTTATATTGTTTTTAAAAATTAAAATTTACTTAAAAAAAATATTTTCTGAAGGTCGATCATCGAACGCTAGGTAGGTACAATAGCACGATCTTGCTATTGTGCCGGCGATCGCTTCTGTGCATGTCTGGGGAATCTTCGCATGGCAGAGGTTGATTTTTTTTTTTTCAATGGTTAGATAAAGAGAAGCGATTTTTCTTTATTTTTCGCTTTTCTATTTTAAACACTCGAAGATATCATTTTGCGTTTTAAAATAGATGCGGGATTATTTTTTTTCTCCTTTTTAATAATTCCACAGCTGATTGACCGATTTCGACTTTTTTGAATCATTTTTTTTTATTTAAAGGTAAGAAAAGAATCATATTGGTTAGATGAAGATCAGTAACATTAGACGGCGTTGTTTTATTATTAATTAGGGTTTCCTCAGGAACTTTTGGTCAGAATTGAAAGTGTAATCTATCTAAATATCCGAAATTAAATCGCCTATTATAGTATAAACGGAAACCACTTAGTTCATTTCGAAAGATTTTCGTTTAAAAATATAAAATCATACTAATTCGAAATTCCTTTGCAAATACAGACCAGATCGTGCGCAGCGTGACCGTATGTAAGCTGCGGGCTCCCAACTCTAAGTTCGTTTGAATAGATTTTCGTTTAAAATATAAAATCATACATATTCGAGGGTGTACGCTGCTGAAGGCATCAAGGACGCCAACAGTAGGTTCGTTTGGAAAGGTTTTCGTTTAAAAATTTAAAATCATATAAATTCGAGCTTCGTTGGGAAAAACACACCGGAGCGTGCGTAGCATTTCCGGTTGTATGCTGCTGAAGGTAGTGGGGACCCCAACACTAAGTTCGTTTGGAAATATTTACTTTAAAAATATATAAAATCATACAAATTCAAATTCGTTTGCAGAAACAGGCCGAAGTGTGCGTAGAACGCCTCTGTTTGCGTTGCCGAAGTCAGTTGGGCCCCAAACACTAGGTTCGTTTAAAAAAGGTTTTGTTTCATTCTGGATTTTCGTCTAAAAATAAACATTCGTGTGATCCGAGTGTTCGTAACATGCCTGGGTGTACGCTGCCGAAGGCAGTGTGGCCCCTAATAGTATGGTCATTTGATTCAAAATTTTTGTCTAAAAATAAATGTTTCGTTCCGAAAAACCGACCAGCAGCGTAGGACGAAACCTGCTAGTCTATCCTATTAAAATCTGTGCTCTTCTGTCTGTCTATGTGTGCGTGTGTGTCTTTAACGTTGTCTCCTCCAAAATCACAAATAGTATAGGGTTCAGATAGGTACCATTTGACGCAGAAAAGTCTGGGAAAGTCATTACAAACATTATCTAAGTAATTCGACGATAATTAGTCGAGATATTAATTAAAATATTTCATAGAACGCTAATTAACGAACTTCTGGGGAATTAAAAATTATTTGGCTATGATGTCATACACTCACGCACAGAATTTTTTTTTTTAATCGGTTATAAAAAGGAAAAAAGTCGCCAAATTTAGGGGGTTTTTTTCCTTTAATGGCAACCTAGCCATTGTATTAAGTTATTCGTTTGGCGCGGTCTTGAAAATCGCACCAACCAAAAAGTCGCCAAACTTATGTTTATATGTTTGCGTGAGTGTAAAGCATCTGTTCCAATTATTTTTCCGGCTGCTTCTTCGGCTAGCACTTCTGCACATGTCCGGGGAAACAAAGGTTTTCAAGCGTAACGTTTTAAGGTAAACGTTCTTTTTTTCTGCATTTTAAAATCGCAATGACCGGAGTCCTAATAGAGTTACAAGAAAAGAAGAAAATTTGTTTACGGTACCTTCTGGGTGGTAACGTACGCTTTTTTGAAAAAAAAAAATAATAATATATACGATTTCAAAAAATATTTTTTGAAGATCGTCTTTATTTTTATTTTTTAGTTTTAATTGTCATTCCCGTGCTGCAGTTGGGAATATAAAAAATAAAATACTCTCTTATAGAAAGTTTTTTTCTATATTGAACGGTACTTTTCATTAAAAAAGGTGAATATTTACTATTTCAATATCAAAATAATTATTTTCTCGAGGTTTTTTTCATATTTTTCATTTTGTCTGCAGTTTGAAATTGTAACCCTCGTAAACCGTATGGCAATACCAAAAAGAAAAAGAAAAGAAAAGAAAAAAGAAAGAAACCATGTATAGCAAGTTTTTTTCGGCTCTGAACGATACCTTTCATAAAAAAAATATTTACATTACTATTTCAAAAAAATATTTTTTCTGGAGATCGCTTTCACATTTTTCGTTCTTTTCTGCAGTTTAATATCGGAAGCACCAAGGCATTTTAATTTTTCAGTGCTTTTAAAGATGTCATTTCCCGTTTTAAGAGACTTGCGGCGGGGGTTTTCTTTCTTATTAGCTTTCTTATTATATATATATATTTTTTAATTTGTGGATAGAGAAAGATGTGTGTTTAAAATATCAAAATTTAATAACTCGAGTACTAATGGGTGGATTTGAATACTTTTAATTAATACCAAAATTTCTTACCTTCAATTTTTCATTTTCAATGCTCAGATATCGTTTCGCGTTTTAACAGTGGAAGCGGGTATTTTTTTTTTCTTTTCGCCATGTTAAAAATGTCCAAATTTCAAAACTCAGAGCTAATTGACCGATTTTTATTATTTGTTTTTATTAAATTTATTTATTTAAAGAGAGAGAAAGAATAACATAAGTTAATTGAACATGATTTTACACTAGAACCGCGGCTGGATTTATGAGAGATAAAATTTTAAGTTGAGTAGAAGACTAATTATGTTTTTTATTCCATCATTACTTTTTCAAAAATCAACACTGTACCTTTTTACTTTACGAACACATACTGTAGGGAAAAGATTGTAATCATGATGTGTGAACACGATAGCTTCTAAACGATACTTCCGATTGATCTGTTATGCACTCTGTCGCAAGAACTGTGTCGATTTTCGTAGAAATCGGCCGACGGATGAGGTATTTGAATCCATTTTCAAACAATTTTGCAACCGATTCAATACCGATTCAATTGCAACAATGTAAATCCTTCATCAAGCATGATTAATGCAGAGGTAATGGCTCCATTTCCTAAACGGGAGATCCAGCGTTCGAATTCAACCGATTCTATTTTGTCAGAAATTATTATTATTGTTATTATTATTTTACTTTCTGGAAAGTCGATTAGAGTCCCTATTTTCTCTTTTAACACTTCTAATTCATAACAAGCTTTACGTAAGATAAATAGAATGATCACTTTTTTTTGTCAATTTAAACTATATATTTCGACATAAGTTATCTTTTTTTTTCTACATTGTAGCACTAAGGTGGTGACAACAATTGCGAAATCACGTGTAAAACAGATGAACCTTATTTTGAAACAGAATAAAATCTAGTGTTTTTATTTATTTTTTTAAATCTAACTATTGCTTTTTTAGCTCGCAGACTATCAAATTCTGAGAGCTGCCTGCTCGCAGGTTCTGTATGTACGTATGACCGTACGTAACTCGATAACTCTTGATAGAAATATCCGATTTGCTTCAAATTTTGTATATAGGTTCATTCTGATAAGGCGCTTCTCTGATTAGTTTTGGGGGTTCGTAGGTTAAGGGGCTACTTCACTCAGACGAAAGCACCCGCTCGCTAATGTTAATCCTATGGAGGAAATTTTCGAAGATATCTCGTTCGCATTTCAATATTTTTAAATGATTTTTTTTTTGTATTGGATAGCTGAGGTCAATCTCTATGCACGCTCCTTTCTACTTTTTCGATTTTGATTACAAGTTTTTTTTTATTAAGATACTTTTACTTTCGAAACCGGTTTTGAAAGTGAAAGTATCCTCAATAAAAAAAACTGCAACAAAAATCGAAAAAGTAGAAAGGAGCGTGCATAGAGATTGACCTTAGCTATCCAATGCAAAAAAATCATTTAAAAATATTGAAATGCGAACGAGATATCTTCGAAAATTTCCTCCATAGGATTAACATTAGCGAGCGGGTGTTTTCGTCTGAGAGAAGTAGCCTCTTAAGTATAACGGGGGGACTAATCCCCCTTAATTTAGATAAATGGGTTTTTCATGCAGAATTATCCGATTCGCTTGCTTCATATTTTTATATTGGTTCATTGTGATTATGCGCTTCCCTGATTAGTTTTGGGTGTTCATTGGTTAAGTATAAAGGGGGGAACGGGGCGGTAATCCCCCTTAAATTTAGATAAATGGGTTTTTCATGCAGAATTATCCGGTTTGCTTCAAAATTTGTATATAGATTCATTGTGATACGGCGCTTCCCTGATTAGTTTGTGGGGTTCATTCTTAAGTATAAAGGGGGAACGGGGGGGGGCTAATATCCTTTAATTTATTGTCGATTTCTTTACTTTTCAAGGGGCGTTATTTTTTTAAATAAGAGTATAATATACAGTTATAGTGTCAATAGCCTGTGAGCTCAATGCCATCAGTTTAACTGGGCACTTTTCTTTTTATTTTCAAACGGTCCATGTATAGTTTAGTTACTGACAAAACTATTTTTAAAAAACCTGGAGTGACTCCACTCGACTTTCTGAACTTTAATATGCGTGGTGTTCAGAAAGTAATGTATATATATAGAAATAACTGACACAATGGAATCAGTCGGATTCGAACGCTGGACCGCCCGTTTTGAAACTGGAGAGGTGTTACCTCGGCGCCGCGCTATGACTGATGACATCGCTGCAATATTTTTCCCTTCTACTCTGTCAGATTTTCTGGTGATTTCCCCTATAGAATCGGTAGCATAATCGTTTGAAAATAGTTTAAAAATGGATTCTATACATAATTCATAGGCCGATTTGAACAATAACCTAAACAGTTCTTGCGACAGTGGTTTATAACCTATTCGTCTAATGGGATCTCAATTGAAAGTGCTGTTTGGAAGCTATCGCGTTCATACACACGCATACAAATCACAATTACAATACTTTCCTTACACTGTGTGTTCGGAAAGTAAAAATATTCAAATCACTTCAGTATTTCCCAAGAAAAGGTTGCAACCTTAAAGCTCCCGTTCACTCACGCGAAAACACCCGCTCGGTAATGTGAATCCTATGGAACAGTTATTTTATAATATCTCGTTTGCATTTGAATATTTTTAAACGATTTTTTTGCATTGGATATCTTAGATAAATCTCTACAACCGTCGTTTTCTACTTTTTCGGTTTTGTTTGCAGTTTTTTTTTTTTTTTAATGGGGATACTTTTGCTATCGAAACTGGTTCCGAAAGTGATAGTACTCTCTTAAAAAAAACCTGCAAATAAAATCGAAAAAGCGAAAAGCGGCAGTTGTAGAGATTGATCGCAGCTATCCAATGCAAAAAAAATCGTTTAAAATATTGAAATGCAAATGAGATATTATGAAATAACTGTCCCATAGGATTAATATTAGTGAACAGATTGTTTTCGCGTGAGTGAACGAGAGTCTTAATATCAGCTGTTTTAAATGTCATTTCGCTGTTGTCGCCCCCTTCAAGTGCAGAAAGAAAAGACAATAACACTGTAAGAAAATTCTGTAACATCACTAATTATTTCCAGGCACGCTCCGTGTGTCCATAGGTTTCTATCAGATTCCTGAGAAAAACAAGTTTCTTTTGCATATAGTTTCCTGAATTCAGGGATTAAGCTTTTTTTTGCGTGGCAACGTCTCTGTTATCATGGTTATTAGAGCTTTCGCTCTCCGCCATCTTGGCTCCCTTGCACCAATGCGTACAGCAGCTTTGAGTTAAAAAATATATTATTGAAAGATGTGCTCTTTTTCTCGCACGTGCTTTTTTTCAGATTTTCTTTTTTTCTTATTGAGATTTATTAGGAAATGAAAACTTTCCTGAAAATGTTTTGCGGAAGTGAGGCAGTAATCTTATCATCTGTGGAAGAAAAACAATGAATAAAAATCAGCTGCAATACTGGATACTGTGAAAAACCTGCCATTTTATTCTTTGAACTACGAGCCGATAGACGTGCGTTCTTTTGGCTAGCGAAAATATTTTAAAATATAATTTTAACCTAATTTCATGCAATAATTAGTCAAATGGTAACTGGGTTGGCTTTGCGAAGTGTTTTATATATTTCTTCCATTGTCACCCGGTCGCTTTTTAGATTTAGTTTATTAATTGTTCTTGATGCTTGGATTAAAATCCTCTTACGATTCCCCAGAATAATAGTTGGATAATCAAGAAAAAAAAGGTATGTACGTAATTTAATATAATTAAAAATATTTTAAATCAACAAAAAATTTTTTTTCACAATTCTGGTTTTTTTTTTTTTTTTTTTTTTTTTTTTAAGCTACAAGCTTTTAATTTCTACAATCTAAAATTAGTAAACATTACTTACTGTTTAAAAGTTTTTTTTTTTTCATGCTTCTGACTTTTAAAGTTGTTTATGTAACTTTTTGTACCAAATAATAAAATCCATAAATGGGAGTGCAAAATAATAATAATAATAATTATTATTATTATTATTATTATTACTTTTATAATTTTATGCATACATTGAGAGCAACGGAATGTAAGTATATAAAATACTTTTTCTGTCCCATTAAAAAGCACCCGACAATCTGAAAGAAAAAAAAAGAGTTAAACCTATATTGCAAGGATTATAATATTTTAAAATGTACATTTACTCATATATGAAAAATATTACTATGTTTGTACATTTGGAGTATGCCTACTTTTTAAAAGGAATTAAATTTTAATCTTCAAAATATTAACTTTTTCGAAAAAAAAAAAAGCACGAAAGAACATCGTGTGAGCATTTTAAGATAACCTGTATTAAAAAATCCCAATATTTACATGAGTAATGGCGGAGGGGGGGGGGGGGAGCCTCCCCCACCAAACGTTCCCGAATGCTGTTACACTTGGCAAATTTTAAAACTTTTAGTTGGCAAATTTGTTTAAAACTTTAATAAAAACTATAATATACTTTCTATTTCCGATAGACTTGGCAAAAGTTATAAATCTAATTGGGAACATTATTAAACTTTTTACAAATAAGAACTATATTACATTTTCTAATTGTGGTAACTTGGCGAAATTATAAAACTAGTTGGCAAACTTGTTGAATTGGCGAAAACTATTTATTTTTGCTTCTCAATGAGTTGGCAAATACTGAAATTTGACTTGGCAATTTAAAGTCTTCTCCCCCCTCAATAAAAAGTCTTAGTGATGGCCCTGAGTAGCTCTGAGGAAAAGGTACATCAATGCCAGATAATTTACATATTATTTCACAACTGGTGTCTCCCTCCCTCCCTCTCCCCTAACTCTTGAAAAAAGTTTAAAGCATCATGACATACAAAGTCTGTTTGAGTTTAAAATCATTTAAAAGTAACATCACACTATTCGACACTGTTGAATTCAGACATTTTTCTCTGGGAGGGATTTCTGTGGCTCCGGGGGGACATTATAGAATTCTGGGGGGGAAATTGCATTTTTTGACTGTTGAAAGCATACAATCTGAAAAGAAAGGGAAATTTCGATGCTTTGAGGGGGAATGTCCCCCCCCCCTCAAGCCACCCCCTGAATTCAACATTCGTTCAACAAGCTATATGTTTCTCATGTAGTAAGTGGTAATTTTTATATTTTTGGGGATGCCGAAAAAGAATATGGCATTGAAAAGTTTCCGTCACTCACATATTTTGAAAAAATAATTAAAACTATCTTAATTTTTAAAAAATTTTGCATTAGGCATATGAATTTTGTCATTTGAATCTAGTAATGAATCATTAGATGAACACTTACATAGCTGAAAATGAAGATTACACTATTGAAAAGTTGCAGTTTAATTATTTTTTGGAAAAAATAAAGAAAAACTTTATTATCATAAATGAGTGTGAAAAATTTTGGAGGTTTTATAAATAAAATTATGAATAAAAATTTGCTTTCACTCTTTTGTTACATATTCTTTTGAGGTAAGATGTCAAGATATGTGTTTGTAGATTAAACACAATTAAAATTATAATATAAATTTATCATAATTGCTGTACAAATGCCCATAAAATCCAAAAATTAAAAATAAAATTGCTTAAAATTGGAGAGCGATAAAATATTTTATTTTTCTCACTCTAAAATCTATAGGAAACATGTAATGTGTATATTGAGAATTTGTTGAACAGTAATTTTAGTGATAGCTAAAGATGTCAATTCAAATGATCACTGAGATTGCATGGTACAGTTCAAATAATGCTAACTTTCATTTTATCTATAGTAAAATGTGTTTTCAACATTATTATATTTCATGGAAGTATTAAAAGTAATTCAGTTTGGGGTTAAACACAACACATTCTGTATGCTAGGATCCTCATCTGGGAGAGGTTTTGAACCATTGTTACTCACAAAATGGACAATTTCATTGTGTTTTGTGTTCATAAGCAGGGATCAGTTTAGGAAGAAATTGGGTCCTTTAAAGGATCCTTCACAATTTTTTCATTTTAAAACAGGACCCTTCTCAAAATTTTTCATCTCAAAACAGAACCCTTCACAAAATTCTGTCTTAAAATTAGACTTTTCACAAAACTTTTCCCTCTCAAACAGAACCTTTCACAAATTTAATCATTTAAAAGTAAAATCTGACTGTCACTTTTACATTATAAAGAAAATATGTTTATTTTAATCTTCTTGAAAATGTAATTCACAAAATTATGACTAGATTTTTCACAAATGTTAAAAGCTGTGCACAATTTCACAAAAACAGGACCCTGTGGGAAAACTATGAACAGATCCCCCGATTACTTTTTTTCAATAAAAATTAATACATTAATTGATTCAACAGATTTAAGTAGCAAATATTGGTGATTACTTTTTCTGCTGGAATTTTTTCATAGTGGAATGCTAATTGGTTTTTTAAATTGTGCTTAAACATTTATCGAAGTTTGTACAGTCGACCAAAAGAATAAAAATGAACACCCCATAATTTTAAATCACCAAATTGACCCAGAAAAAAAAAATTCAAATACCCATTCGAATGAAAGTTGTCTTTTTTCAATTTATGTTAAAAATTAAGCTTAGGGGGCAATCTTCATACTGAAATGCCTTGAAATTTTTAACATGAACACCTCGAGGCTAACGAAAAAGAAAGGCTACCACAGTGTTTTATGCATATATTTTTTTACTGACTGCCAGAGTCACGTGATGCTCGAATGCACCAATGCAGGTGAACGAAAAGAGTATCACGTCCCTCTAGCAGTCAGTAAAAAAGATAAGTGGAATGCTAATTTTTCATAGTGGAATGCTAATTGGTTTTTTAAATTGTGCTTAAACATTTATCGAAGTTTGTACAGTCGACCAAAAGAATAAAAATGAACACCCCATAATTTTAAATCACCAAATTGACCCAGAAAAAAAAAATTCAAATACCCATTCGAATGAAAGTTGTCTTTTTTCAATTTATGTTAAAAATTAAGCTTAGGGGGCAATCTTCATACTGAAATGCCTTGAAATTTTTAACATGAACACCTCGAGGCTAACGAAAAAGAAAGGCTACCACAGTGTTTTATGCATATCTTTTTTTACTGACTGCCAGAGTCACGTGATGCTCGAATGCACCAATGCAGGTGAACGAAAAGAGTATCACGTCCCTCTAGCAGTCAGTAAAAAAGATAAGTGGAATGCACCGCGGTAACCTGTCTTTTTCCTTAGCCTCGTGAACATCTAATATGACATCATAATTGGACTCTTCAATAAATTTTACCTTAGTATACTAGTAGCATAGTGCAGGTTTACCTTAGGGAATACTTGTGACAAAATGTTTCATGTTTATTCTTATTGTAAAATTGTAGGGGATAACAACCAGTTTGAATTATTTTATGTGTACTGTTTTATGAAATCATTATTTTCTTATGATTATGGGTGTTTTAAGGTTTGATGCCCTAATAAGAATACATACAAAAATGTTCCTAGAAAGAAAGTGACAGCCTGCTCGAGAAAAAGAAATACATTATTATCCATAAAATTGAAATATAGAACTATGATGGGAACAAAATTTTTTACATTCCTGACTTTTCATCCCACCTGCAATGAGATAAGCCCTTCGGATGTAACTTTCTAATCATGTACTCATTCTTATGCAATTTTTATGAAAGGGTAGCTCACAATAATGTTTTACAGAAAGCTAATTTCTGTATTGATTTATAAAAATTGGAATTTTATTATTAACATTATTTTTTAACATTAGATGTATTTATTGTAACTTATAAAGATTTTAATAGAAAATGAATTCTAGAAGTTTCAAATATGCGAATTTAAAATATCCCATTCAGTCAAGTAGGTTTTGGGTTATGCTTTAAAAACTTCATTTATAGAAATTTGTTTTGTAACTATTAATAATGAATTTAACATTAGGAATTCAAAACTTTAAAATGTGCATAATTTCTAAACTACTTCACTGAATGAATTCCTGTTAAGTACCTTAAAGTAAAATGTAGCGAAAAATCCAAGTATGTCAAAATTAGGTGCTCATATTGAAAATTTCAGAGTTTAGTACAATTTCAGCATGAAGATGGCTCTCTAAGCTTATTTTATTAACATAAATTGAAAGAAGACATAATTTTCAGTCAAATGACTACTATTTACATTTTTTTCCTGGCACAGTTTGGAGATTAAAATATATGGGATGTTCTCTTTTTTTTCTTTTGATCGACTGTACATGTTTTTCTTAAGATCTTAAATCTCCCTATATAGTATCTTTAACCCTAGAATGCTACCCTTTTGTCTCCTGGACGAAGCTCATAACAAATAATTCTTCAGAAATTCTTCGGCACCAGTATTTTATTACAGAAAATCTCTGCTTAAGAAAAAAAAAACGTCCTTTTTTTAAGTAGAGATTATTTTCTGTAATAAAATACTGGTACCGAAGAATTTCTGAAGAATTATTTGTTGTGAGCTTCGTCCAGAAGACGAATGGGTAGCATTCTAGGGTTAACGTTGATTAGTGTAATTTTGTTTAATGCATTCACCAAAAAATCATTTTAAGTATTCAGATTGGTTGATGTTATATGTCAATAGATGGCATTCTCAGTCCACTATTTCAATTTATACCTTGAAAATGATACAATGTGGTATTGAAACATGGTAGTAATTTTAACAACTTTTATTTTCACAGTTTAGCATATTAAAGCTAATATTATTTACATTTGTTAAAAGTGCATCTTTATATTTTATTCTTATATTTCTTGAAAAGTTAATTTTTATTTCTTTCCTTTAGAAGTGAAAGGTCTAAAATGTGCACAACAGATTGAAAACCTGAGAGAAAAAGTGTATGCATCTTTGGAGGATTATTGCAAGCAACATTATCCAGATCAGCCTGGCCGATTTGCAAAACTTTTGCTTCGCCTTCCTGCCTTAAGGAGCATTGGACTGAAATGTTTAGAACACCTCTTCTTCTTCAAATTAATTGGAGATACTCCAATTGACAATTTTCTAATGTCTATGTTGGAAGCACCTATTGAACCTTGATGGTACCTTTTGGATTCAAAACTTTAGTCTTTTACATTTTAACTTCAAAACCATTCATTTTGGTGGCATGTATGTTTATTTAAGAATCTTTTTAAATGTTTTTACATGACAGAATATTCAACTTATAAAGTATTTTAATTAGAAGTAATATTTTTTTCTTTTTAATGAATGCAGTATATCTTTAATGTAAAAAGAAGTGCATATTTTCGTAGAAAATGCAGCCCTCCCTAAAAAATCAAATTAGAATGAAGTTTGTAGTATAAAGGTACTTTTATATAAAATACTGGGATATGCAACAAATGTTTTGTGCAATTAGTATTACTAAATTATTGTTTAAATTTATATTTGTCTTTTAAAATTAATTTATGGGTTAGTATGCATAGTTAGCCCTCTGTGTAAATATAGACTGCCTTATATTTTTTTAATTTAATTGTAGAAAATTGTTAATATAATCATTTGTTAATAAGAAAGTTGGCTAAAATTATAATATTTGCTATTATAATATTAATTTAATTATTATAATATTTGCTTGTGAAATCAAAAAATTTTGGCCATTTTGTTTTATATCTATTATATGTATACCGTAAAATCCCATTAATCCGCCCCCCCCCCCCCCTAAACACGACGGAAAATCGTAAAATAAGCAGGGGGGGGTGCGCTTACACGGTATTAAAACTGTAGTATATGATATTTATGGGTGGTGGAGTGGGGGGGGAAATGCTAATGTCTGATCATCGCAAAGCATGCATTATTTTAATAAAGTAACAAAAGAAAATCATTTTGAAAAAAAATGGTAGACAAAATAAAAAAACAACATAACTTCACGATTAATGGTGATTTCAGATTATAGAAAATTCTGGAATTCAGAAGCTTTGAAACTGGAATGCATTTAGATAAATAATAACACTAATATCTGTCATTAATATGGTAACAGAAAAATAAAAGAACTTAATAATTTTAAATAAGTAAAAAACACTGAGAAATTGCAGTTGAAAATGTCCTGAAGTAATTTCGAGAACTAGTAACATTTTATGTGGTGTCGCCATCTGTTGTAAGTTAGGAAGATTAAATAACCATTTTTTTTTAAATCATGATTTCGTATCTATAAATGCTAAATAAATAATACAAGTCACAAAAATTAAGAACATATAGAATGAATTGGTAGTGTTGTCTGATTATTAAAACAAAAAACATTACTACCACAAAGAAAGCACAAATTACACTACAAATTCGACTGTGTATCGACAATTCGATTGTTTTGATCGATTAATCGATATTTTTTTTGTGATTGGTTTTCATAATAATGTTAAATACGACTATAAATTCTTTAATAAAATAAATAAATTCTCTTATAATCAATATATTTTCCACACAGCATCAAATACACATTTTTTTAACTTATTTCATGAGAAACTTTCACTATCGATATTTTCATTACCTTCATATTGCCATGGAGATAAATTTACAGCAAAACTAATGTTTGGTTACATTGCTTTCTCAGATCGACAATGTGTTTGTACATGTTTGCGATATATCAAAAAATCGTCATGCCTTTCTGATCCGTCGGGAAAAAAAACACTCGGGAGATAAAATTTTTGGTGTTGATCTTGACGTGCACGGCGAAATTTCATTTGGGGGAGGGCGCTTTCTCGGGATTTTTTGAATTTTCCAATTTGTTTACAAAGTTGGAGGGGGGCGCTTAATCGGTAAGGGCGGATTAACGGTATTTTATGGTATATAATATATAGATATATTTTTTCATTTCATATTTAATGACTGGCAACACTCTTTACTTATATGGATATTTTTGAGCTTAAAAAAACAAAATCTTGATAATCATAATGATTTTTTTCTTTTAGATATTTTTAAAGCAGTAAATAATAATGACATTATTTGATATTAATTTCATAGTTATTCTTTAACCATCTGAGTGGATGTCATGTCATTTTCTGTTTCCTGAAATCAATCTAAATTAGCTGTAGACAAAAATATTTTTAACAGAATTATGTTTTACAAAATTTTAAAGTTGAATGAATACAAAATATATAGTGGCATGAAGTTATGAAAGAAATTTTAAGTTAACCTAGCATTTATGAACATTTTTATAAAAATTCCCAGATGCTCAGAGGGTTAACTCTCTAAACTGACATATTAGTTTGATATTAAGATTTATCTCTAAACATTATCAGTTATATTATGAATTACATCTTAATTTAAAATTTTGTTTCTAATCTCGTTTTTTTAATTCTTTGTTTGTTAAAAATGAAATTATTTGAAATATGTATTTTGAATTTCTGTGTCAAAATGTACAACTTTCTTAATTTTCCTTTCTATAAAATTTTATTAAATTCTAAAATAACTGATGAAGTAAATGAACTGAGTAGACAAACTTTTCTATAATTATTAAATTATTCAAAGTTATTTAAGTCATAACAACAAAAATGAATCTTAGAAGTAATAATTTATTTTAATAAAAATAAGTTTTTTATGAAGCTCAGTAAATGTAATATTAAATTGATAGACATACTTGTGCATGATATCTTAGACGGTTTAACTTTGTGAACTTAGAAATAAAAGTATGAAAACATGCTTTTAGTGTTAGACAAATGTTTTTTATGGATATTTTATTTTATATATGTACAATTTTTTTTGTTATTTGCTTTTTCCCCCCCTGGTATTGATTTTTTATGTTCTGTTTCTGTATAAACTCTAAAGACTGTTCTATGCTGTTAAAAAAGTTCAATAATCAGTCATCTTTTTAGATAAAATAAGGCTTTATGCAGTTACATATTTGCCGACCATCCAATATTTCACTGCCAGCATGTCAGTTTTAAACATATTTACAAATGATAAAATTATTTATAGTGACTTTTACTTCTTGAAAATATGAAGGGCTATAACAACTCAATTCTTTTTAATGATTTTGTTGAATCCAGCTGATGAACTGCCATTAATAATTTCTTATTAGTTGACTTTTGTTTAGTGTCATGATCACAAATAATCAGTTAAATTCATCATTAATATTATAGTTGCTACTATTAATCTAATTTTATTTTCTTTTATTGATTTTTTCTTGTTTCACTTTGATTGGAATTTTTGATAAAGATAACATTCAAATCATATTTTAATGTAGCTTTTTTCTTCTCCAGTAACCTCACATAAGTTAAAATAATAGTTACAGCATATTCTGGCATATAACATGCACTTTTGATACAAGAAAATGGATAAAAATTGACAGGCATGCTCAGGATTTCTTAATGCATTATACACCTGTTAATAAAAATGAAAGAATAAAAATTAAGCGGAAAAAATGATGATTATAAGAACTAAGATTTCTATTTTAATGAAGATGCTATCACTGTCAGATTACATAAAAAGTAATAGTTATTATGCTTTTATAATAATCTTTTATTTTTTTTTCTATGTATCTCAGGAAGATTTCTTTTGCAAAGCATGAGGTGTGCAGTATACAGTTGAATATACCTAAAAATAGATAAACAAAATCTGAAAGATAAGGTGTGCATTATATGCCGGAATATATGGTAGTTTAAAAAAGAAAAATCAAAGTACAAGAAACAACATACATTATTTTTTCAGTTCTAAATAACTGGAATTATTAAAAACTGCCCATATACACATGATGAAACACATGCCAATGTAATCCTTAAATGTTAGCAATGCTGAATTTGATTTCCAAATGTCTTTTGCCTTCCTGTGTCAAAAAGACTTAAGTTTTTAAATTCTATAATTGAAATTCTGCTGCAGTGATTTCTCTGGTTTAAAACAGACAACCCAATTCTATCAATGAATCCTCATGACACTGGAAAAAAAGATCTTATTAACTTCATTAAATTTTATTGGTATTTTTTTCTCACTGCCATTTATATACATCAGGATTTCTTAATGATATTTTATTTCATAAATATTGATTAGCAATACAGTTTTTGAAATGTATTTTACAACTTGTGTTTTCATCTGGTTGAACTATTGTTTCAATGTTATTTAACAAAATAGTTGAATTTAAATAAGTTATGAATTAAAACTATTATTTGTTTTATGCATACCTTGTTAAAATTTAAAAAGGGAGCATATTATGACTGTGATCTCATATATATTGTATTAAAGAAGTAAGTAACATGTTCAAAATTGATGAACTCTGTGCCTCACTGAGAATTTCTACAATATTCTATACTTATAGCAAGCAATGTATTCTTCCTTTTGTACTTATATATTGATATCTTTAGATAATTTTTTTGTTGTTGTTCTTTTTCTTTTTGTAAATAATTTATTGAAAATTATATTATACCTCTTAATATTTCATTAAATTTATGAAAATAGATTTAAAGACATAATTTTCTTTCATGCTTTTGTATTAATAAGTATTTTTAGGTAACTTGCTCATTAAATTAAATAAAAACAAAGTTATTTTCATTTTTATTTCACTTTATCTACTTATAAGTACAAAATGAATTCAAATATTAGAAATTCTTAAGAATTCTAATTTTTGTATTGAAATGAAATTAAACTATAATACATCTCTGAATTCCTGTAAAAAGCAGTAATTGAGGTTAATGATCATTTGTAGTAGCTTTCAGATTAAACTTCAGTAAATTCAAATAGTAAAAAGCAAATTTCCCCATGTCCACCTACTTAATTTAACTGTGAACAATAGTTGTATTATGTTTTTAATATAAATTCAGTAATGTGACAATTTAGAGTAAAATTTTCTAGTTTGAATATATAACAGTAGTGTTATTTTTTATACATATATCAATAGCTTTTAGATCTTTATTTGCACTCTTTTTCTGAAACAACAATATATTCACTAAACAATGCAAATAATTGGAGAGTAATGTTACATACATATGTAATTAATTTAAAAAAATACTTACAAAAATTCCTATGCTATTAGAAATTGAATAAAATTTATAAATTCTTGTTAGAGCTTTATAAAATGTAATATTATCTTCAACATTCCATCTGTGTTCCTGATGAAACTGATACATGTCATGCTGAATTTTCTAGAAAACTTTTAAGCTTTCTCATTGATGATAAAAGTTTTCTTTCATATAAATTTCTTACATATTTTGAAATAGAAACTGCCAATTTTAAGAATCTTGAAAGAAATTAAAAGCTGTAAGTTTTTGGGACAAAATTGCTTTAAAAATTTTAAGCACATAAATTAAAAAACATTTACTTGTTATATAATTTTTTATTGAATTCATTGGAAAAATAATTTAAAAATCTTGTAAAACAAAAGTCACATAGATAATCGGCCGTAACAAAAACAACACTTGTATTACAGAAGAATTCAAGGAGCAGTTGGAAAATCTACTGAATTTTCACTCTGAAAATATCAAATGTAAAAAGCATCAGTAGCATTTATATATTTTCTAAAGCTAATTGTTTTGAAATATGCTAATAAATACCTTAGTGTTTTTTACCCATATTGAAAATTAAAAACCTGTTTTTGAAACATTTTCTTTTTGATACTTTTCTACTCATTTAATGAAAATTTGAACCACAATCTTTTGAGCATAAAGTTTCTATACTATTATAGCACACCAAGAGCAAAAAACCTAAGCCCATAATAATAATTGTTATTATATTTATGCTTCATTAGTTGCATCTAGACCTTACACAGGGAGAAGGGGGGGGGGGGAGCTTAAGAAAAATAAATCTTTTGCTATCAAAAACAAGATTTTTGTAGCTAGTGCTCATATTGTTTATTGGTCCTATTTACAGTTATTATTTATATTATTCTAAGTAATCCATTAAATACTTTTAGGCATTCTTTTCTTTTATAAATGTTCGAGGTGTTAGAATTTCTGTTGATTTCCTATATTTCCATTTAATATATTTTCTGATTTCTAGAAGTGATTCTTCTGTAAAAACTATTTTATTAAAGTACATTTGGAATGTATTTTTCAGAATCAAATTATAATTTAAATATTTCTTAGATTTTTTACTGTGCTTAAAGTTACATTTTACTGAATATAATAAATTAAGTAATCCAAGATTTTTAACAAAGATAGATTTTAAGTACAGTCACAAACACCCGTAAAGTGTTACGTGATTGTCATATTGAGCAAGATTGTTTTCTCAGTGAAAGAGGTGAAATAATTACATGGCTTTGGTGCCATAATCAGTTTTAGAGAGAAAAAGGCTAGACTTTTTCAAAGGTATAAAAACTATTTTAATGCAAACTTGGATAATGATTTTAATGCTTAATTTTATGTAAAATATTGTTGATGTAACAGGGTGATCACAGATCGGGAAACTGATAAGATGTGAAAAATGTTTGATTTTACCTTGCCAATGAAATTGATTTGTCGTCAAACAGGTAGTTCCTTAGCCAATAATGGCACAAGAGAAAGAGTAGCATATCTAGCTGTAGTAAGCAATATCGCTATATCATTTCTTTGTTTGAAAGCCTGACTTTGCCAAGTAATTTAAAGTACTTTTATTAATGGTCTTTTATGAAGAATTATAAATGATATTTTATCTTTCATCATTTTGAATCTGAAAAATTTCTCTCAAACAAAAAAATGGTTTCAAAATTCTTATAATATACTTTTCCCACTGCCACATTTTAAAAAAGAAAATGAACAAGAATGAATACATTTTTTTATAATCCATTCATTATTATTTTGTTTTGGTTATGATTTTGGGCTGTTTGACAATAAATGTCATCAAACTTGGTGATTAATCAATGGTTGCTGGTACACCTGACAAGTACTGTATTTTCTGCTCATATGTCATTAGTAATGAAAATCAATGAAATTTGATAAGTCAGGGATAATTTATGTAGCCACCCTGTGCAATATATATATAGGAAAAAATCATGATCATTTATTTGAGTACAAATACATTTGCCATATTCTTTGTCCATATTCTTTTATCTTTGAGCCTTTGTTAGAATTTAAGAATCACTTTAGTCCTAAAATTTAACACAGGCTAAAAGGGAAAGCTTTTCTATAGTTATAAAATAGAATGTAGTTGAATATTGTTTTGATTGTGAAATTTTAGAAGTAAGCTTTCCCATATCAAGTGGCTCTGAGTGTTAGCTTTTCCTGCGATTATCTTTTCTTTTTTCCCTTTATTTTTATGAATATGGCCTTCAAAATTAACTCATTTTCATTGACTTAAAAAATACATTTGAAAATCCTTGAATTCTCAGCATGCGAAATAGTATAGTGAGTCCACATGCATATGCATTTGTAATGCATCAACAAAAAGAATGTGTAAATTAAAACAAGTTTGTCCTAATATGAAAAGAAGTATCATTATCATAAAAATTCATAATGAACTTAAATTTAAACCTTATAAAAGTGTTCAATTTTAATGTCTTTGAAAATATTTCCTTTTTTTATGTATATATATATTTATGTGTGTGCACTGCTAAATTATGATGCAACACAGACATTGAACTATGTAGGTGTAAATGCGATAGGTGTCTCTAAGTTTAAAGTTTATCTAATTGTCAAAACAATGTCAGTTTGTGGAACCACATATCCTGTATCTAAGATAAAAGCTTGTAACTCTAAATGTAATTAGTACTAAAGAACTGCTGAAAGTTTTAAAAGAATCAGCATTAGTATTCAGTTTTATGAGTCTGATATTTCTTTGTTGTTTAAATGGTACATTTACAAGATTGTTGTCAACATGAGAAAAAATTTCCAGCTATCATCCAGCTGATCCATTTCTCTATGTAATCTTTACTTTGTACTGACATTAATTTATAAAAACCTGTTACAAACAGTTATCATAACTGGAAAATTATATTTTTCAGTATTGAGTGCTCAATATTGCTGTATGCATATGTTAGGCAAACATGCTAAAGCACATTATGGTTTAACTAATCAAATATATAATGAAATAGTTACAGCTGTCTTGCACTTTTGTTTATTCAATATTAAACATTTTTTGGATTTATGATTTATATTTAAATAATCTACTATTTAATCCCATAGCATTTTTAATTCTCTCTTCATTTCCAATAAAGCTGTTAAAGCTATCAATCCACTTACTCTAATTTGTGTAACTGTCATTTAGATACTTTTATTTTTATTCTACTATGCTTTTTAAGTAGTTATATCCCTTAATCTAAAATAAGTTTTGAAACTTAAACTATTTAAAATTGTAACAGATATTAACTTATTTTGAATGAACTTGGTACAAATTTTTAATAACATTTTACCATTAAAAAAATATACCAAAAACTTTGATTGGTAATCTGTATGTGTGAATTTATGGTTAGCTATATTAAGCAAAATTACAAAACCATTGTCCACACTATGGCTATAAAGACAATCTTTTCATGTTCATATTGCATGGCTTTTTAAGGAGTATGAATATTAGATTTGAGAAAATATTATAAAACCAGTGCAAAATATTTTTAAAAAATCTTTTTCAAAATATCATAAATATAAGTACTGTAGAACCTTGTTTTTACGTTTTTGTTGGGACCAAAGAAATAAAATGTATATACTGGAAAACATAAATTGCTGAAAATATAATTGTACATGCATATTTATGTACATAATTTTTATGTTGTATATTATAAGAGATGTGAATTCCAAGGTCATGGAAACAGGGTTTTATTGAACCAACATTTATGTTTTGAATGGAAATCATTATGTATTTCATTCTCTCATATTATAAATAGAGCACTGAAAGTTGCATTAGGCCTATACTTTTTCCAGAGTTAAAATACACCCTTCATTTTACTTTTTGTTTAATAAAATTATTCTTTCTCAGGAGAATCTTTGCTGTATTCTTGTTGAGTGGTTTCATCTGATGATTTGAAAAAATGGAATGAAGCTAGGCATTGTATTTTAAAGAAATAAGTTCAGTCCAAATTGTAAAAATTCAATAGGATAGATTCAATTGATTTAGCAGATTTATTTAGAGAATCTTCAAGTGTTATATGAAAGATTCAACCCATTCTCATCCTTCCTATTATTATCATTAGTAAATGCAGCTGAATGAATATTTTTAAAAGTCATCTCAAAGTTTTAAAATGACACTAATTGCTTTCACAAAATTGGATTTCTTTCTCATTTGCAGACTTATTTTTGTGTTTACTATATTTTTCAGAGTTTTAAATTTTATCTGTATTATATTTATAAATACTCCACTACATAATAAAATGTTCATTTTTGTAATGTGCTTCAAAGTTTTGACATCCATTGTAGAAATATTTTCTTAATTTTAATAACATTATTATCATTGTAATTTTAATTGTAATAATGTTAAAATTCATGAATTTCAGCCCACTGAACATTTAAAATTCACTAAAATTTCATATAGCTCAGCTCTAACTAAACTAGTTTTAACAATTTTATTTTATTTTAATCTAGAAAAATTATTATTTTCTTTAACTTTGAATATTTTTACTTGTTTATTATGTTTTTCTATTTTATCACTTTACTCTTCTAGCATAACTTTTTGGTTACTTTCATTCCATCTCATATCTATTAGCTAGGGATTATAATCCCTTTTATTTTTTGTGATGATTAGTGTACACTTTCCTCTGCTTGGAGAAAGAGAATTCATATCTGTATATCCCACACTATTCATTTTAAAATATGGAGTTTGAAAGAAATAAGTTTTAAATAATTACTGATGTTTTTTGCAGGAAGAAATTTTTGTTGTGAATGTTCTATGCTTAAAAGTTTATTGCATTAGGTTTGTTTGTTTTAACAGCTATTTCTTGTTAGTATAAGTTCTTGATAAATTCTAGAAATAGGACTCAAAGTAATTTGTTTTCTATTGTTTAAATAATGGAAAAATGTATAAATATCTGTGTCTTTTGAAAATGCAGATTTTATTTTAATCTTTTTTTATTTTTATTTTACTTGTTCACTTTTTTGTTTTTCTATGTGTTATCATATACAGTTCATATATAGAAACTGGAAATTTATTTTGTTGTTGTTTTCCTCCCTGACCTTTTATTATTTTAGCAAAATATAAAAAGGTTTTTCTACTCTGTATTAAATATTGTATAAAGTCAAACAAGGGAAGGTGTCTATAAGATCAATAAACTTACATTTTGATCTTGTTACTACAAAATTTCATTGAAGATTCAGAAAATTTTTATCTTTTTTTCTCCATTTCACTTTTTTTAATATATATAAATGAATTTCTTGTCATTTTGAGTATGTTTCACTGTGATAATCCATTTCCAAAAATTTTTCATTTAATGTCATCTTTTTTCATCACTGTCTCTATATATTATTCTCATGAGCAACTCCAGCATGTTTTGTTCCTTTGGTTATCAGTATAACTGCCTATTGACAATTAAATAAATTAATGTTTCAAGCCAAAATATTTTTAGATAATGAAGCTAGAACTAAATTCATGTTCAAATTATCATCTCCTTTTTTCTCAACATGAGTATCTCACTATTCAGCTTAAGTTTCTGTTTATTCAAGCACTTTGTATTTTAAGTATTTAGTTATATAACTGGAGATCTTGTGGTTTCTTATTCCACTTTAGAAATTTTTTTTTAAATATTCTTATCCAAATGGCTTAAAAGTAATATGAAAACTAGCAGTACAATTTTCAAATTAAAAAAAAAATTAAAGATACATTTAAAAATGTGTAATTGTGCTTTCTCAATGAAATAAATAATAAACTTAATTTACTTTTTTATTTAGTTTGGTAACATTTTAATAATAAAATTAAGAATTATGTAAAGAACTTCTGCATATTTTAAATAAAGTGGATAGAGATTATTTTAACCAATCATCACTAAAAAAAATTCTAGAAGCCCAAAAACATACAAAATGTAAAATCCTGAGAAACTCTTGTAATAAATATGTGACCATATAAAAGATTGAGCCTTGAGTTCTTACATTGAATTATGCATTGCCTTTGTTGCTTCAGTAGAACTGACAAAGGCAACTTTATGAGTTCCTTGAAAAAATTTTTGCTTTTTTAGATATGTTGTATATGTCATTTTTTGCCATGAACCAGCCCTCTTCTGTTAATATGTCACATTTTATTTCACTTTCCAAATATTTTATGTTTAGATGATTTAAAAGTATAGTATGATTGAAAGTGTGGCACAACTTTGCCCGATTTAAAAAATTGGTATATGCCACAAGATTTCAAGAATATTGTATAATTGTTTTATATCATTTTAGCTTCAATGTCTTCTGCACATTCCATTAATTATTGTGATTGATATGTTATAAATGTTGTTCTTTTTTGCAACAATGCTTATTGTGAAAGGTTAATAGAAATATGTTGTCATCTTTAAATAAATGAATAAGCTTTTACTGATTTAGAAAGAATTATCCCTCCAAAGATGCAAATGAAATTTCAATTCAAAAACTTAAGGGTGAAAAAACAGATTTTTTTTCAGTACTTGATATATTACTTTGTTGTACTTATATACAATTAGCTCTCTTGTGCCTTGCTTTTGTTGTTTCATCCAAATTCTTCAGGATAAATTTCGGTGTGATCACTTTTGATAAATAGCATATTTTTTAAATGGTAATGATATTAATAAAATAAAAACTGATTATATCTGTCTTTAAAGCATGTGAGTGCTTTTATTAAAAGTAAAATATTGTAGTTATTCTTCTTTATTTCTGTTTCATTGCTTTGCTTAGTTTTGTGTGTGTTAACTGGTTTATTTATTAGATGTCAACTATCTGGCTTAGGTTTTGTGCATCATGGAAAGATTGTCATATTATGAAAGCATTTTTTAAGCATAATTATAAATTTTAAACTTCATGTCCAGACATTTAAAATATTGATGAATTCAAAGTTTTTTAGTACTTTTTCTTAACATTCATATATTTTAGATCTGGAAATTTAACTTTAAATAAAATTAAGTACCTATATATTGTAATTAACATGCTTGTTAAAGTTCTGTATTCAATTTTGTATATTAAACAAATGTATCTTTACTGTACTTGACAACTTATATTAGAAATCCATCATACTCTTCTGTATTTTATGCATGTAGATATGATATTCAGTTTATTCAGAAGAATACTATTTCACTTTTCTGTAAATTCAATTATTCTCAAATTGGCATCATTTAAAAATATATTGAAATTGTATGAGTCTTAAAAAAAAATGTGTGAATTTATCATTTAAAATTGAACACAATCAAAAGTAAAATGAAGTCAAATTTATACATATCAAATTTTGAAAAACTTTACTTCAAAACAACATAACTCTTCTAAGCTTAATTTCTTTATCACATCTATGTATGAACTGCATTGGTGAAAAATGTGTACAAGCTAAAATGAAAATGAGTTTTCTTTTTCTGCCTGGAAAATCCATTAGTTTTCGAATATTTTTTTTAAATCCATAATTTCTCATTTTTATTTCATGTTTGAGCAATATGGTATGGTTTTCATTTTCAGAGGTGTTTGTACTTTTGCCTGAAAATACTTGAAGTTCTACAAAATAAATAAATAAATAAATAAAATAACCAAAATCACTTATATAAGAAAAAAAATCACTTATTATCATTAAAATAAAATATACAGTGGAACTCCAGTTATACGTTTTGCTCGGGACCGGAAAACAAAACGTATAACTCAGTAAAACGTACAACTCAATTAATGGTCTACCAAAACCATTTTTTAAATATATCCTAAAAACTTTGCTCCGCTGAGAAGTTCCAGTTACCTTTTTTATAAAAAACGGAAGTTTTCTAATTATTACTGCACCCATGACATAAAGTTTCGGAAATGGAACAGTATAGAAAAAGTACATAAGAAAAGTATACATGAAGCTATTTTATCATAAAAGCTTTATTAAAAAAAATTTTAATACACATCGTGTACTTAAAAGAAATTATTGGAAATGCTTTGGCATGTAAATCATTTATCAAAAGAAATTTCAGTAGTTTACTGAATCTTGTAGAATTAATCACTAATATTCGATTGTTTCTTTCCGGCAGTGCTGATATTGAACAGAAAACTTTAGATTTCTGTAAATAATGCAGCCGCCTTACCGTTACTGTTTTTACTACTGACGAACCGTTTTACAACGTCAAAATCCCAGACCAGCTCCGAAGTTAGAGTGAGATCTTTCAAATCATACTCATCTGACGCGTCGTCAGTGTTTCTGGTTACAAAATGCATAAATGAGACAAAATTTTGGCCGGGGATGCAAAAACGTAACGTATAACTGAGGGAAATCTACAACTCAAAACGTATAACTCAGTTAATTTTTAATGGCAAGCAGCCGGGACCGCTGAGTTAAAACGTATAACTGAGGGAAACGTACAAGTCAGGTAACGTATATCTGGAGTTCCACTGTATATGCTAGAAATGATTACAGTAACATAAAGGCTGGAAAAACTGTTTAATAAACAAACTGACTAATTTTGTACACATAATAACAGTGACATTCTCAATAATGTAATGATAAAATGCAAAAATATTTTCTATTATCATTACAGACTTTGAGAATGTCACCATTATTCTGCATACAAAACTAGTCTGATTGTTTTTTTAAGCCTTTATGTTCATTGTAAACAGTTAGCATAAGTTTTATTTTAAAATGACTAAAACAAAATAATTTTATTGATTACATAAAGTGTCTAACTTAGTAAATGGTAGGTTTTTTTTAAAAATCTTAATGTAACTTAAAAAGTCCTAGGAGTTGAATAAAAAACTAGCAGTATTCAGATTAAAAAATAAAACTGTGTTTTTTATTTCTCTAAATAATAATACTGTTTTCTAAAGTGCATTGCATAAGATTATTAATTTGTTTTGAAAAATTTATAAATAGTTTGAAATTCTCAAAAGTATTAGCACATTAAAATAAATAATGTATTAGTTGCACTAAAATTATATTATGTTCTAGCATGAACTATCCTCTTGCACTATATCAAAAACTCTGTTTATAACTAGAATGGTTAGATTTTCAGTTTTTTATATATAAACTTTTAATGATGCTTTGTGCTCAATTGATTTTGAATGTATGTGTGTGTGCATGTATATACATGCATATACTGTAAATATACAGGGTGATTATAAAAAACTATCCCGATATATGAGTCCTTAACTATCACACCGTTCACAGAAACTGGCTGAAATTTTAGTTTTAAGTATTTTGAGGTATGCGCTCAAGAATCGTATGAAAAACAACAGTTAAACTCTAACAGTTATGGTTACAGTGACAAAATTTTGAATATTTCAAATGGTAACACCTATTTTTTGTATTGGAATGTGATCTTCATAGTGAAAAACCATAAAAAGCGTTGGAACAGTACCTGTAGCACGAAAATTGCCGGCGCTAGACGGACTAAGAAGAAAAGTGAAAACAACCAATAAAGGACAGAGAAGCATAACATTATTATTCAGTGCTATCCACCATCTGCTGCATGCAACGTGTCTTTATGTCTGATGTGGAAAATTTGTGAAACATAATAAAATGTTTTGTTTTCTGTTGATTCTCTGTCCTTATTCGTTGTTTTCACTTTTCTTCTTAGTCTGTCTAGCGCCGGCAATTTTCGTGTTACAGGTACCGTTTCAACGCTTTTTATGGTTTTTCACTATGAAGATCACATTCCAATAAAAAAAAATAGGTGTTGCCATTTGAAAATTTCAAAATTTTGTCACTGTAACCGTAACTGTTAGAGTTTAACTGTTGTTTTTCATACGATTCTTGAGCGCATACCTCAAAATACTTAAAACTAAAATTTCAGTCAGTTTCTGTGAACGGTGTGATAGTTAAGGACTCATATATCGGGATAGTTTTTTTATAATCACCTTGTACATACATAACCTTTATAGAAGAATGATACAACTCAAAAATTAACAATTTTCAATATCAGGTTTTAAAGAGTTGACGTTAACATACCTGTTTATATTATTAAGACATTGCAGACAAATTAAATGCTTTAATATTTTTTAATGCAATAAATTATTGTAGTTAACTGGTAAAGTGACTTTTAATCATAACTTAATAAATTTGTGATTGTCAACTACTTGTATCTTTCTTCTATAAAAAATATCACAAAGTAAATACTTTTTGTGTTTTTTTTTCATCACATAGTACAGTTGTAATGTTCTGTGACATAAAATTGCACCCAAAAAGGTTTCACATTTATTTTTTCTGTTACGACACAATCATTTTAATAACATTCTTTCACAAAAATCACTTTCACATTTTCATAGTAGTTTATATTAGGACTATTTTCTATAAAATTAATACTAGAGCAACAATCTCACTCACAAATCAATTAAGAAGGGTGTTCTTCTGCATGATAGAGTTGTTGCTTTGTTCAGTTGTTAAAACAATAATACCACACTTTATTGGTAATATAGTGAATTACAACTTCTTACACATAAAAAGGGATATACAGGTTTGACATAAAGAATGGTTTGTTATTTTGCATAGTTATGCAACCAAACATGAGAGTGCAAATGATTATAAAATAGTGAAACACACAAAGTTTACCTTTTTGTATAAATGTTCAATGGGATGTCCTTCATTACTCTACAACCATCATTTCTTGTTATGTGTTTGTGAGCATGTTCGCATCAATCAAATCAAGTGCAGTGCTGATTTGCAATTTTAATTTAGACCATGGAGTAACATCTCAGTGACCAATCCAAGCTGGTAATTCAGTGTTAAGGTTGGTAGTAACCTGAAACACTTATTGCAATCTATACACACACTTATGATATGATATTACTAATTTGACACTGAATTTGTACCTTACAACTAATATTTTGTAAATTATTCTGTTAGGAAATTACCAAAATAGTTTTGTCCATCCTGTTAAAAAAGCAATTTTTTGAGTTGTGATGTTCTCCCATAAAGGTGACACTATACATATATCCCACATATGCATAAATGACAGATTCTGATTCTACCCCATTCTTTCCTTCCTGAAAAATGGACTTTTAGTTATTTGTGGCATTGATACAGCTGCTTCATGACATGAATATAAATATAAACATAGTTTTTGTCTGATTGACTTCTGAAATGTGCAATCAGAATATGTAAATGATGTGTGTTGTTTTGGCAAGCGCTTCCTATCTGTTAGGAAACTGGGATTATTTTATTGTTAGATAAAATTTCTTTGGCTAAGCATGCAGAGAGATAATATAATGTGAAACTGTTGTAGATATGATAATAAAATGTGCATTATATGTCTATATGTTTAATTTTATATGATTTTTTAAAAACAGAATTTGGAACTAAGAAAATTTACTATTGATGAAACTGGAGAGAGTTCAGATTGCATGTGTATAATTTCATATATTTGTTAATGTTTAACCATTATGTTGGTCTATAATTCTATATCTTAACAGGGATGAAGTGCTAATAAAACTAAATAATTATTATTTTATTGAAATGATCAAAAATTTTATGGTCAATGATCTTAAATTTTATGGTATAGTTGATGTAGAATGAACAGTTTATGATGTAAATATTTTTTCTTGATCCATAAATTGCAATTATCTCTGTATATAGGAGGAGCTTGAATTGTTTTTAGGATGCTTAGCCAATTGAATTTTAAATTGTGCAAAGATGAGCATGTTAATGCCCTGAAAAAACTGTGATAAGATTTGTTAAAAATCAAAGGCTTTGGAATGTTAGAAAAGTTAGTTTATTGTGAAATGTTTGATGTAATATATTATTTTGATGTGATGTTTTTACAATGAAGAGTGTATACCTTTGGTACTATTTTCATATGTATTAATGTTTCGAATATATAAAATTTTACACATATCTCATCTGTTAGTTTTGTTTAAATATTCATTTTTTTCTCATCTATATCTTTGTATTCTAGTATTTAATACAATAATGATATTTTATTTGAACACAGCTTTGTTAAAATGGTTCTTCATGTTTTCAGAAATGTTTGCTTTGTAAATTATTGTTTTCATTGACTTTCATCATTGTTGAATTTTTTTGTTACCTCAAGCTTGTATTAAAGTCGAAATATTACACATAATCTTTTGTTGGTGTTTCTTTTGTCTTATAACACTTGTTTTGAATAATAATTATTATTTTGTTAATCTCACTCTTTAAATCAATGAAAGTTTTAAAGCTTTCATATTTTTTTCATCAATTTTACTCTTATTAACTTAGTAGTTGAATTCTGTTTAGATGTGAAGCTTACTTTAAACACTAAAAAGATCATAAATATATTTTGTTTATTGTTCAGAAAGAAATTTTAAAAAAATAATACAATAGCTACACAATTTTGTAAACAAATAAAAAAGCTGTTGATGTGCCTTTTTGCGACAACTTCTGAAGCGATTTCAATACATTTTTCCTAATAGTTTTGGTAGTAGCTTAACAATAAATTGATCATTCAGCAAGAAATGAAAGTAAAATATTAAATAGTTATTTAATTTCAGAAATAAAGGAAAGCTAGGTTATTTTTAAAATTAATATGAGTATTGCATTTTATTTTTATGGTTTGCCAAACACTCGATTTATACTTACTTAATACCAACAGTATTTGAATAAAAGATTGAAATCGCTTCATTGGTTCTGGAGAAAAATGTACAATTGTGGGGAAAAAAGTGATCATCCCCTACTAACTCTGCCATAAATCATCAAATAAAAATGTGACTGGTACCAAATGACTAGCAATGACGTCTACTAATTAATACTATACTTGAATTTTGCTTAGAGGGTCGTATTGTCGTATAGATATAGAAATTGTAACAAAATTAAAATTTTTGATACTAATACTTAATTTTTATATTATATTTGGATTCTTAGATATATTTTACTTTATGATTCCAAATGGGAAGACATTCTGTTGACTGGTTTAAGAATTATGCAATTTTAAAGTTAGGAAATCAATGTTAAATTCAGTTTTAATCATTGCAAAACAGATTGCAATGTGGTAGTTTTTTAAGCATAACTCAAAAACTACTTAGCATATTGTGCTGTTATTTAGGATTCTTATTTTTGAAATTTCTAGAAATCAATTTTGTTTAAAAAATTCATAGGTTATAATTTATATATTTTTTCAGAAATTAAATTTAAAAAAGATATGAATTGTAACATGTGAATTTTTTAACAATAATAGATTTCTATAATATTTAAAAATGCGAATCCAAAATGACAGCTCATTCTGCCAAGTAGTTTTTGAGTTATGCTTTAAAAAAATCCCCGCACTGCAATCAGTTTTGCAACTATTAAAAAGAAATTTAACGTTAGGAGCTCAAACTTTAAACATGCATAATTCCATCCAGAACTACACGGCCGAATGTCTTCTTATTTGGCATCCGAAGGTAAAATTTACCGAAGAATTCAAATATGATGTTAAATTTAGGTGTTTGTAATGAAAATGTTTAAGTTTGTTATGATTTATATATGTATACGACCACATAAGCAAAATTTAAGTATAGCATTAATTAATAAACGTTATTACTATAATTGTTATAATTATAATACGTTAATTATAATAACGTTGCAAAGTGGTACCAGTCGCATTTTTATACGATGATTTTCGGCAAAGTTAGTAGGGTATGGTCACTTTTATATTTTCCACAACTGTTCATCAATGTTAGCTGTTTTACATGTGTTTTCACCACTGTTGTTGCTCCCTTAAATATTTAAAGGGATTAAGGATTTTTCTTCTTTTTTTAGTAAATGCATGGTGATATTCTTAAAGTGATGCATCCCTCTTTCGTAATAAAATGAAAAGAATGCTGTCTTTAAACATCAAATTGACTCTTCTTGTAGAATGCTTTTTTCAATACTTTCCAACATAGTTCAAAAGTGTTTCTGAATTTGCTCTGACTGTCATAAATGTACTCGGATTGCCATGTAATTTTTATATGTTATTGAAGCTTACTATAGAATATTTAGTATTGAAAAGTAAGTGTGTAGCATATATAGCTCATTTGAAGGGACACACTAAATAATTCCATTACATTCAAATTTGTAACAAGTTGAAATTGTATGTTAAACGTGACAAATGAGGTGCATTCATTTTGTGCTATAACTATAGTTTTACAATGTAAAAAAAAATCATTGTTATTATTTCAGTGAAATAAATTAAATCGTCTGCTATGAGCGAAATGAGGATGCCTTTTTTTTTCAACACCATACAGCGCTGTAAAATTCAACATGGAGGTCTTGCTATGCAAATGATTACCTTCAGGGTTTAATATTTCTATGACTCACGATGAATGAATCTTTTGTTTATTTACTTTAATGGATCGAGATATTTGGATGTTAACCTCATTTTCACTGAAGTTATCTCAAAATCTAAGCATTTTTTAATGTAACTCATCTCTCAAGCAAATTATTTTTTTGAACGACCTTTCTAAAAATGTAACTTTTATGCAATTTTATTCGAAAAAGTAATTTTGTATAAAAATGACCACTTGGCATATGGGAAAAAGATGGGGTTAGCCCGTATTTGTTTTCCTCAGTCACATGACTTGCGCTTTTACTATATAGATTACGTATGATAGGATTTAATAGATTAAAGAAAACTTTTATTACTATCTTTTTAAGTTGTGATTCGATTTTCATAAAATTTGAAATGACGCGACAAAATTCTACAGCGATTATATGCATATTAAATTTCAAACCATTCAGTTGGGTAGTTTTTGCACTGTTATATGCTGATGGACAAACCACACAACGACTATAGGTGCTACGTATTTATATAATTACGAACGCACCTAAAAAATGGGGAAAAATCGTTTTCTTTGCATTTTATTGATGTTACAATTTTTCAAACATAATGACATTAAAAAGGATGACTGAGGTTCACTGCAACATGTTTTCTATAGATTATAGAGTGAGTAGTATTTATTGTTTATTTACAGAGACGTGCTCAAAAATTGGGTTACAGGGTTTACTAATGATGGGTAATTGCAGGAGGTGCATACCACTTATACATTTTTAAACTTATCTAATTTTTAGTGTATTGCAACGTGTATATAAATTCTATAGATCCCATGCAGAGATGCAAGAAAAAATTCGCAAGAAAATTACTAAGAAAAGTACATGAGTTATTCAATAAGTAACCAAAATATTTGTATGAAAAAAATCTAGATGTATAAAAAACTATCTTTTCATAAAAGAAAATATGTACCTTTTTTCTGGTTATTTTCTAAGATTTTCTTTATTCTGGATGCATAGAGTAACTGGAGACAGCCCTCTTAGATAGTCCAAAGTCGGTAAAAACAAATTTACGCACCCGTGTTTCTAAGAATGTTATTTTTTTAATATAAATTAGAAGTCGTACATTTCTTAATATAAATTTATTAATAAGTTTCGTCACTAGAAATGTTTTTAAATCAAAAAATTGATGAGATTATATTTAAATCCACTCATTGTTTCTGATTAAAAACGAAACATTTCAATTGAAGGATTTTTTGGGGAGATTTAAATTAAAGTTCATCACGTGGACAACACTGGCACGCGTGCCATAGGTTCGCCATCCCTGAGTCATAGACCAAACATTTGACAGACGAAATGTTGCCCCTCATCTAATTGCACAATGTCTGGAGTAGTTTTCAGTGCTACAACATTTGAATACAAAGTATTCGAATGCTGGTTTCGATTCTCAAAAGTTTTCGAAAACTAAGGTATCGATTCTTAAAAAATCTCGAATCGGCCCATCACTAATCTGAACTGGGTTTTACTCACTCAGTGAGTTTCACAATGTCACTTAACATTCTATGACTAGATACAGCCACTACCACTCACTCTAATTGGCTGTAAAGGTTCGCTTTAACTGATTGGCTGTTGAGGTTCGTTTTAAGTTATGCGCACACTTCCGATTTGTTCAGATCTCAGACGCAACGATGTGCAATGAGTTTTACGGCGTGACGCATTCTAATTCCGGTGCATACCACCTTCAAAATTGGGGCCTAACATATCTTAAATATCTGGTGTGAACATAGTATGAATTCCAGATAAACTCACTCAGAGTGAAGAAATATTGAATGGCTAGATACAGGCAGTAGCACTCACTCTGTTTGGCTGTGAAGGTTCACTTTAGCCTTAAGTTCTTTCTTCCATGACTTTAACTGATTGAGTGGTGAGGTTCGTTTTAACTTATGTTAAATATAACTTCTGATTTGCTCAGATCACAATGAGATATCTTAGGTTTTGCAAGAGCATGGGCGAGGCTAATGAAAAAGACAGGCTACCGCGGTGCATTCCACTTATCTTTTTTTACAGAGAGCTAGTGTGACGTGATGCTCTTTTTGTACACCTGCATTGGTGGATTCGAGAATCACGTGACTCCCACGGTCTGTAAAAAAAGATACACGTAAAGCACCACGGTAGCCTTTAATTTCGTTAGCCTCGGAGTAGTGATGGGCGATTCTGAAAAATTTGAAAATCGATCAACATCGATATTGTATAAAACAACATCGATTTAAAAAAATAATCGATTAACAAATTCTAGTATCGATGTTTTAGAATCGATATTTACACAGATAGCTTAAAAAGAGTAATTCCTAAATTTATCGATCAAATGGCAGGAAATTTGATCATACATCGTGATAATAGGAATTAGCAGATAATAATCGATATTTCTGGCACTCATTTCTTTAGCATAGCAGTACATAATATATTAGCTACTGTCAAATTTTGTTTCAAGGCAGTTTTTTTTTTCTTTCCAGGTAAAATTGTTATCTTTAAAGTTTAGAGGTAGGGGGTACTAAGAGTGAATCCAGAAAAGAAATAATATTCAAAATATGAACGATACGCATAGGGAGAAGGGAAACAAGGGGTGGAGGGGAAAGAGGGCAGTGTTGAATTCAGGGGGGGGGGGCATTCACCCCTGGATCATTGAAATGTCCCCCCTCCCTGAAAGATTTGAGATTTTAAGCTTTTAATGGTTAAAAAGTGCAATTTCGCCCCGGAACTCTACAATGCCCCCTGCCCCCCCCCCCCCCCCCAGATCCAAAGAAATCCCTCACGGAAAAAAGTGTCTGAATTCAACACTGAAGAGGGATAACTATATTTTAGCTAGAATTTCTTGTCCGAATTTAATAAAAATTTAGAAAGAAGTAGCGCTGATGCCCAAACCGCCGAAAATAAAAAATCCTGAATGTGAGATAAAAATTAAGAGAGGGGGGAGTATCCCTCCCCCCGAAATCATAACTTTTTTAATTATGGTCAGATTTGAACGGGACCTTTTCTGACATTCTTCACAAGTCATTTGGTTAATAACTAAACATTTGTATTATATCTGCAACTGTTTGTCACCACTATTTAAGAACAAGGGGGGGAGGGCGCGTTTTGCCCACACGGGGGGGCACTTTTCTAAATTTTGCCGATACCCCTCATGTGATATATCGTTGGAAAGGTCTGTGACCGCTTAATCATATTATGCATCTCCGGTATCCATCCCCCCACTTTACCACTCCCAAGGGGTGTGCTTTTCTAAATTTGGCACACACCTCTCATGTGATGTATAGTTGAAAAGGTCTGTAACCGCTTAATCATATTATGCATCTCCCGTGTCCATCCCCCCACTAGTGTGGACCCCAAGGGGGGTACTTATCTAAATTTTGCACACACCCTCATGTGCTATATCGTTGGAAAGGTCTGTGACCACTTAATCATATTGTGCATAATTTTGCACGCACCCCTTATGTGATATATCGTTGGAAAGGTCTGTAAACGTTTATTAACGCTTATTCATATGACCGGTATACGGTGCCGACTCGACATCTATAGCCTTAACGATTTCAGTGCCCGAAGTTCGTGTAGAACAGATTGCACCACCTGGTGGTGAAACGTGGAACTAATGCATATTGCAGACGACTGCTATACGGTGCCGGAGGCATCGGGGACTCGAGCCGGAGGTTCGTTCAGTTAGAGTTTTATACTATTCCACATATATTACAAATTAAGGGATTATCCGGTGCTGAAGGCAGCGGGGACCCTAGTCGGAGGTTCGTTCGGTTAGAGGTTTACACTATTCGATGTGCAAATTATCGGATTATCCGCTGCCGAAAGCAGAGGGTACCCGATCCGGAGTTTCGTTCTGTTCGAGGTTTATCATATTCGAGGTTTTACAAGATTTGAGGCCCCGATGTAAATTAAAAGCCCCGCTAGCCGGCAAAGCCAGTTAGTTAGTTCATTAAGTTGTATTTTTGAAGTTCGTCCCCTTTCTGCTCTAATGTCAGAAAAGCCCCGTTCAAATCTAAACTTAATTAAAAAAGTTATGATTTCAGGTGAGGGGGAGAGAGAGGGCAAGGAAGCGGGACGGGGGGAGGAGACAATATTGACAAATACAACTTAACTAACGAGCATCCTGAGTAAAGTGTTTCTGAACCAAGTATGGTGTGTTTTAATGGGCAAAAAAGCCGAAAATTTTGATTATTGTTCATAAATAGTGGTGACAAACAGTTGCAGATATAATACCAATGTTTCAGGGTTCGGTTTCTTCCAGGACAGTGGAAGAAACTGGAAAAAACCGGAAGAAATGGAAAAAACTGGAAGAAACCAACAGAAAACAAAACAGATGCTCAAAATTAAAGTAAAAGCATTACATTCAAAACCTGATTATATGAAAACTTTAATTAATATTAAAAATATTATTTTTGGAAAAATAAGTTATTTTTTAATTAACTTCAGGTTCAGTAGATATTTACAGGTTATGATTTTTACAACGTTAGAGGTGGGATATTTTTTCATTGTTTATGTCCTTTCTGTTAAAAAAAAAACTACCTACCAATTCTTTATTTATCATATAAAAATGCAATATTTCAAAAACTATTGTGCAATACTTAAAATAAACAAATTTGTAATTATGTATACTAGCATGCGTATCTCAATTCTAACTTTAAAAGATAAATGTTCTAAAAATAAACTCTACGAAAATTCTTTTAAACTCTCCAAGTTCTGCAAGACTTGAAAGAATGTTTTCATTCATCCATTCTAAGTTGAGAAATTGCTTGCAGCATCCTACTTCTAAAATACTTTTGTTTTGTAATATCATGTTGCACTTTAGTACGGAAAATGGAGATTTTAACGGAATCTTTCAATACAGTAATTATTGTACATTAGTCCCCTTAATAAAATGGATGTAAATTAAAAGCACTGTCTTTTATTTAAAGGAGTTTCATTCTACAGTAGGTAAATGATGCACATTCTGTTTATTACTGATTACAGAAGTTTAAATAATAAAAAAATGTGCCTGTTTTGAATTGAATTACTTTATATTGATTTTGTATATTTTGGATAAATTTATTTGGTACATTTCCGTTATATCAACACCATTGTCGTTGCCAAGCATAATAATTGGAATAAAATGAAATTCATACATAGAGAATGTGCATGTTTTTTTTTGTTTTTTTTTTTTTAGACCGGCGACCAGGCCCCTACCTGCCAGGTTTCCCTAGCTTAAACGGGTTTAGTGCCTGGTACCGGGGCGCGTAGCGCCACTGAAGAGATGCCGCGTAGCGGCTGGCCGTTGCTGACAGGACGGCTATGTGGAGGACTTAGTTTTGTTTCCGTTTTGTTTTGCTGCTAATTGATGTTATTCTTTTTATATGGACCTGTCATCGTTATGCGAGTTGGTCTCGTAATTTAGAGCCTTGATCAGGTGACGAGACCTTCACCTGATTAGGCACCCCCAGAGGTATTATTCACAGGGAACTTGGAGGACTTTACACCCACGACGGATTTTACATGCACCAGGCGCCATTAGCGTACATGATGAGAATGTGCATGTTTGTCAACAAACTGGTTCCTCACTAGACCACGCCTCTTCGGTAGGCAAAACATTTCCGCTCAATGCGCTATTTCCTACGGTTTCCTATGAGAAAGCGAAATTTTTGCATTTAATTTATGGATCATATTTATTCAAAAACAAATTTTCTTTTATCAGATTATGCACAGAACTTAGATTCTGTTGCTAATCAAGATTATTTAACAAAGCTTAGATTTGTCAAACCGAATAATAGTGTTATTATTTTAGATGATCCGTATATTATTGTGGATGCAGATTGGAAAGCAGATATGGCTTTTTGGCCATCGGTTGCTTCATCAGATATTGAAACTTATTTAAAAAGTTTCCAGGGAAGAATTCAAGTGCTCCAGAAGCGTTTCAACTTGTTGTAGCTGGTAGGAGAAAGATTTTGGTTTTTTAATTATGTCGTAAAGTTAACGTTTTATTTACTTTTTTTCTACTTTTAGTTCAAGTTGTTCTTGTTCGTATGGTAACTTTTTATTGCTTGAGCTAATCGGAAAATGTTTACAAATCTCATTATATTCAGATTAAATGATCGATTAAAATGATACCTATGAGTGTTCTCAAATCAAAACTGCTTATTTTCTGAAACACTTTTATATAATTTTAACATGTTGTATTATGACAAGGAAATCTATGAAACTGAAGCATAAGTTTTGTCAGAATTTGGTTTTATTAGCTGAAATAATTTTTATACTAAATAAACATTCCTTAGGTTTAAAAAAATATTTTTACTATTCTAATAATATGTATAAAAACAGGACAAAACAAAAAATTGACTTATATGAAACATTTAATGAAGTACTAAGGGTGATATTTTTTTAAGAAACATTTTACTCTTTCTTTTTTTTTTTTTTTTTTTTTTTTTTGTAAAAGCGAATTATATAATTTAATCTAAAAAAAAAAAAAAAAAAAAAATAGATGCCATGTTTTTGAAAAAAACCTTACCATTTAAAAAGCATTTAATCAGGTGTCGATGCAGTTTTTTTTTCTTGGAGGGGGGGGGGGGCATTTTGTGAAAAATAAAATTTATTTTTCTGAAATTTGTCATATTTTTGTGAAAAATAACATTTTGTAACAAAATATGATATCCAGTTACTCAAAATCGAACCAAACATTTATTAATAACGAACTGACTAGCGCCCGTGATAATAAATTTAAAAAAAAAAAAAAAAAAAAAAAAAAAAAAAAAAACTCAAGTTTTCAATATCGAGTCGAATGAACCAAACACTGTTGAAATCGAGCCCTTAGAACCCAATAAAAAAATGAGTCCCCAGGCGGTGGAATATGCACCCCTGTAAATTTAACGAATTTCCTTTAACATTAACGCGATATTTAATTTACAGATGCATCCCCCCCCCCCACTTTCTAAACTTAACCCCTTATCTTTAACAGTAACGCGATTTCTAATTTACGACTGTGGTGAGTAAACGTAAGTTGATGCCGAAAAAGAAGATTAATATTTGAAAAAATATCCTTGACAGCTTGGCCTACAGGCACAGGTAAATTTCGAAGATGCAATTGCAGAAGAAATGACCTTTTTTCCATGATGCGGCAGTTGGGACCGCTCACTTCGAAATCTACCTGTGTCTGTAGGCGGAGCACACAAAAAAAAAATTTCTGTAAGGGTTGGTTTTATAAAAAAAACCTGTCAATATAAAAGTTGTAGATAATATTAAGAGGATTTGTAATAAATTAGCGGATTTGATAACTTGTGAATTGACAAAGTTATGATTTTTTTTCTTCTTAAACTCCTATTCTCTCCCCCCCCCCCCCACCCCCCAACCACTTGAGGCCATTTTTAATGATATCAAAAATCTGTCATATATAAATTTTCGGCCCTTTTCCTAGAAATAATAATAACTTTAAACGGATTCGATACGTATCATAATTAAGAAGTTATGGGTAACGTAAGGGGTCCAGGGGACCGGATCTTGTCCGAGAAATTTTTGGTCATTCATGTAGTAGCTGGAAATCCTAAGAAGTTATTAGAAAAAAACGCTAGCGAATTGGACGATTTTTAAGGGAGCTATAGTAGGGGACCCAAAAGGGGCCGCTGATAGTTTTGAGCAGGGCCCTAAGGTGAACGGTCCTACCTGGAATGAGAAATGGGGAAATAACTAAATGGAGAAATGGCCCCAAAAATGAAAATCGGATTAAAAGGGGACAAGGTATTAACAATTTAGGGAGCAAAAACTTCAAGGGGCCCGGATCTTCATCGAATTTTTTTGTTTTTGTTTTTATTGTTCATATAGTAGCTGGAAGTTCTAAGTTGTTAGAAAAAAAAAGTTAGTGAATCGGACGATTTTTAGGGGAACTATAGTAGGGGGCCCAAAAAGGGGCCAGCCGATAGTTTTGAGCAGGGCCCTAAGATGAAGGGTCCTAATTAGAAAGTAGCAATGGGGAAATAACTAAATGAAGAAAAGGCCCCAAAAACTAAGAAAATCGAATTAAAAGCGGACGAGTAATTATCAGTTTAGGAAACAAAAACTTCAACGGGCCCCGTACCAGGCCCTAGGGGGCCAGGGTCATAACTAGAACGTAGAAATGGGGGTGAAAGCTAAACGGAAAAAAGGCCCCAAAAACGATGAGGATCGGATAAAAATTGGGTAAATTATTAACAATTTAGGGCAAAAATCTTAAAGGGGCCCCAGGCGGCCAGGGTCTCAAAAAATAAAAAATCCGAGCCTCAGGTGCATCAGGACCTACCTTGGGCTATCCGCTGCAATTACGAAAGGCAAAATTAATGAATAATTAATTTAAAAAATATGAATAATAAGCATATAACACAGCTAACTATACAGTAGGCATGCGTATGTTTTGCCTACCGTTCGTTCTTTACGGCTTAGTGACGTCACATGCACATTCTCTATAATAATTCATTTAAAAAAAACATTGTTGCCACAAAATTGAGCAATTAAAATATAACATTTCAAAATTACAGACTTCCACGAACTATTTTATTAAATCAATACAAATCTAAACTTAAAATAAAAGAATAAATAAATATTATACGATAAAATAATAAAATAAAGCTCAATTTAAACTACAGGCATGGGATTGTAATTGTCTCTTAGCATTGCAGTGAACATTTCACTTTTTGAATGAAGATACTAATGTTTTGTTTTGTTTTTTAAATAAAAGTTTTGTTATGTATTCAAAGTCCTGAAACAATTTTATTGCAGCTTCCTCATCATCTGGTAACTGCTAAATAGTAAAATCCATATCAGTGTCAACAATAAATATAAATTACAACTTAATATTAAATATTTTCTATTTGAAAAATAGCAAATTAAGATTTTTGCGAGGTTATTATTAAATAATGATAATTAAAAAGATCCATGTTCAATAAATAGCAAATCACAATGTTTGATGCGATATGCAATAAAAATCCCTTGCATGTTCAAGGTTGAAATAAATGGCACATTAATATACATTTTGGCATAGTGTTAGTATAACAGAAAAATGCCATTTATTTTATTCAGGTACGCAATGATTGGATAGCATAGAAAGACTAGTCGTCGAAGATTTCGTCATTGAAATCTGGCCGCTATTAGCGTATAAGGAAAGAGCAACTGACGTCACTGTTGATTAAATTACTGTTGGTATGGGAGAAAAAGCTGTTCGTTCTTTACGACTCCTACAGTACACATGAGATGGAGCGATTTGATTGGTCTACGTTAAATTGGTCTGTGATATGATTGGGCTACGTTGCCATGACGATTCCTGCAATGATAGCTGCGACAAAAATGCAGTGGTAGTGGTAGATTGGTTGAGGGAACTGTTTGTTTGTAAACATGCCCTTCCCTTATAGTGAAAATAATTCCGAAAGTGGTGTATACCGTGGAGGACCGTGTGTTTATTGTGTTGGAGTACCACCGATTAAATCAGAGTCCTACTGCCTCAAGGAGAAGTTTTCAAACGCGATTTCAAGTCGCAAAAGGCCCAGATGGGAAAACAATTCGTTAGCTTTTCAAAAAAATTCAACAGACAGGCAACGTGGCCGATGCAAATTATTTTCACTATACGAAAATAGCGGTCAGAGGGAACTGTTTGTTTGTAAACATGCCCTTCTCTTATAGTGAAAATAGTTCCGAAAGTGGTGTATACCGTGGAGGACCGTGTGTTTATTGTGTTGGAGTACCACCGATTAACCCAGAGTCCTACTGCCTCAAGGAGAAGTTTTCAAACGCGATTTCAAGTCGCAAAAGGCCCAGATGGGAAAACAATTCGTTAGCTTTTCAAAAAAAATCAACAGACAGGCAACGTGGCCGATGCAGATTATTTTCACTATACGAAAATAGCGGTCAGATTTCAATGGCGAAATCTTCGACGGCTAGTCTTTCTATGCTTCTGAACTCTCTTTAGAAGGATTCTTAACGCTCTCAGCGTCATCTATCGGCGCTATTTTTAACTAAATTTTTAGATTTACGTATAAGATTCTTACGATTTTTTTTAATAAACATACCACTGGTATCATGTTTCTATCTATCACCGTTTCCAGGTTATTGATTTTTAAAGTTAGTGGTCCATTGTGAAACACCATATATATACAGGGTCATCCATAATTCCCTCCGGGGTTTCGAAACGTTATAGTAAAAAAACGAAGACGAATATGAAAAAAAGAAACATATGAAATTACTAGCTGTTACCCGTGACTTCGTTCACGCAACATTAAAAGAAGAATAAATACATCAATTAAGCAAAATATTTTACTCTCAATAATTAAAAACGTTAATAATTAACTTACTATTTATCACATTTCATAGGAGACAATACGGTATTTTTTATTATAGAGAGCTTGACATATCTCAGTCTTAAAAAAGTGAAACTTTGTGCGAAATAATCGCGAAAATGAAATTGCAACCAATGCAAAAATGAGGGACAAATAAAATCGTGGAAATAGACGAACTGGGTAAAAACAAATGTCAATTTTACCTGATAAACAATTTTACTTTTAACGGCTTTGTGAAACGTTTTAACAGTCATCCTTAAAAAAAACATTAATTAGACATAGTATATGCTTTTTCTTTAAATTCAATTCGGCCGCCTTGGTTTAATATATAGTTGAAACAAATCTTGTTTTCTAAATGACAGTATATTGGCAGGCAATTTTTGTTCTCCAGAATAAATTGATTCATGAAGTTTGAATATGTGAAAATATGACTGTATTTTTCGGATAATTTACTGAAATCAATATTTTGTTTTCACCATCTATTCAAAGTGAAAATAAATTCTGTTTTTCAGTTTTTATGAGAAAATGGTGTAAAAAATATACTGATCTGTTATATTTCTCCTTTTTTATAAACAAATATGGAGTAAGTTACTTTCCGTTTTTAGAGAAACTTCGTTAAAAAATGGAATTTAATTTAATTTTTTTAATTCTGAGAGTTTGTGTGACATCCTCGGATCAATTATAACCGGTATTCGCTAAACCGGTAGTAAACTAAACGGTAGGCTAGGAGTAGTTGCGAAATACAAACACACGGTCAGATTTTAATATAATAGATTCGTGTTCATTTTTCTTTTCTTAAAATTATGATGTGATTTTTAGCAGAAAACTCGGATACTCATGCTCAATAATCAGTATAGAAAAACAAACATTTAAAATTTTCTTTATAAATATGGCGTGAAACTCATCTACTTTCTATACTTACTGATCCTTGTATTATTAATGTAAGGAATTGATTCACACTCATTTCAAAACATATTGGAAAATTCCCGTTTTATTTCAAATATGACGTCTCTTTTTCCCCAGAGAAATCCCTTTTTAATGACATAATTCTTGTTAATTTTCTTTTCCAGGCAATTAATTTCAATACTGGCATAGGGGAAATTATGTTACTTTAACGAAATAATATTAAATCTTTAGGTTTTATCAACAAAAATGGAATTATGAACATTCGTCATTTTTTTAGGTAATCGAGTTATTTCTTTTAGTTTTAAGAATGTAAATAACTGTATTTCTCACTATCCATGACATCATTTTCGACATGGATAATTTTGCGGAGCATATTATTGACATTTGCTAACCATTTTCTTTTGAAACTTCTTTTTACTTTTTTAAAATTTAAATAAAAAATACGGTATAGTTATATTAGCCATGAGCAGACGGTAAAATGCCAAGTATTGTTACCATACAAAAGAAAAAAAAAGAAAAAAGTGTAGAAAAAACGCAAGATCATTTTATTTCACCAATCAAAGCATATCCGCTTTATTTTCGATATTTGACGTCATATTCGCCTGTTTTCTATGGTTACGCATATTGAAACCTTGTATTATTATCAAAAACTAAAAAAAAAGTACGTTTTATTTCTAATAATATTATTTAATCTTCTTTTTAATTCGTTGATTTTTTAATTTCATTTTCATTTTTCACGTGAAAATTTTTCAATTGAAACTAAATTGTTGAATAAAAATTATTATTCCGGGATTTGAATTAGTTTTGGCAACGGTAAAGTATTAGCAACGGTAAAGTAAATTTAACCATTTTAAGGTATTATACGAAAAAAATGTCCATTTATTCTCTATGAAAATAACAAAATTTTGAATTATTAAGAAAAATATTTAAATAAAATAAACAAAAACCAGCCTATGTTCAAATGAGGGTTATAATTAACCTATATGCAAAGGTACAGGATAATTAAATGCTCCATTTTGGCGCTGGCTTCAGCCTAACATTTGCACACAATCAGATTTATAATATTATTAGGATTCCGAAACTATTCAAGTTTTACTTACATACATTACAGGTGTTCTACGTGTGAACCCTTGGTCACACGGCATACATCCATGCGATAGTCCAGTTCCTGCCATACGTTTCTTTAAATCTGAATCAGTGGTGTCAGTTCAACGGGCCTTTCGTAATAAATATCGAAAACAGGGACCAACTGACAAAACAATTCATGTGTGGTACCGGAAATTTAAAGAAACAGAGTATGGCAGGAACTGGACTATCGCATGGATGTATGCCGTGTGACCAAGGGTTCACACATAGAACACCTGTAATGTGTGTAAGTAAAACTTGAATAGTTTCGGAATAATTTCATATGTTTCTTTTTTTCATATTCGTCTTCGTTTTTTTACTATAACGTTTCGAAACCCCGGAGGGAATTATGAATGACCCTGTATATATATATTACTCAGTATTAAATTTCTGAAATAGTTCAACGATTGGACATTCAAATTAAATATTAACAAATAATCCATGTGCGAAAGTTTTTGTAAAAAAGTGTTATAAGTGAGTTTCTAAACAGCTTGACTCACCACATAACTCATTGTTTGATTACACTAACAAAATGAAATGCAAATTACGCTGTACTATGTACTCCTTATATTTTAATTACGTTTGATAAGAAAGAATCATTTTATTTACGACCAGGGAGCCCACTGACTTCTCTGTTTTTAGTAAATATTGTCCAGAATTCACCGGAGCCCATAAACACTGCACTCTGGAGCCCAGTACTTCCGAAAAATGAATCCTTTCCTTTCCCTCCCATTTCCAATCTTTTGCATCAAAACACTTCTAAGTGACGTACGGTGTCGCTCACGTAAGAGCTGGAGATGAAACAGGCTCGATTTTATATCAGTCTTCGGGTTTGGGCAAGCTCAAGCTCAATCTGTCTTACATTCAAATTTGATTTATTTCCATTTTAATGCTATTTTGATAAGAATAAAGAGTCAACAGAAATAGTCTTTTTTTTTCTATTCTGCATAGCTGTGAACTATTTATTTTTTATGTTAACACTATTTCCGAATCATAATCCTGAGCTTATTTAATCGCAGAATTCTGCGATTCATTAACATTAAGATTAGGCAAAGGTTTCTATTTGGAAGTAGTAGTAATAACTAAAAAGTGGAATAGTATATGCAAATCGATGTATTTAAAATTTTTATTTTGCTAAACAAAAAACAATGCTTTAAATTTTGAAAATAATGTATGAACTATAAATATGAAGATTTGAGTAAATGTAGAAGGTTGGGGATGTTGTAATTTAGATTCTTATTTGTTTGTTGTTATTAGTGAGAACAAAATAGAGCAGATTTATTTTAATAAAGAGTTTTAAAGACATGAAACTCCGTACAAGGGGGAGAGTGCGCGAAAGGGGGATGCATAAATTTTGGCGAGAGGGGTGTAATTTACATGACTGATTATTAATTTATTATCACTAGAAAGCAACAAACAGTGCAGAATTTTTATACTATATAATAAAATTAAAGATTTTAAGTTCTTTTACATGCTGGAGGGGGGTAAAGGGAAAAGGAAAACGTCAGATAAAGACGTAGCATAATCAAACAAGACATTACTTTTCTGAAAATAATTGTGATCGGATAGAAAGTACATTTTATTGAGAAAATTGCTATAGATTTAAATGATAACAAACGAAGAACAATGAAGTTTCTGCCACCCAAACAGTTTATTTGTAACCGTGCCCGTGCTCTATGTTAACAGGCATTTCTAACTCCGGGCGTACCATCTCCAAAATTCGAGCTAATGTGTGGTGTAAACATAGTATAATACCTTGTTCAGATCGGATTTTAAGATATCTTAGACCGCCGAACTCACTGAGTGAGTTCCACAAACTCACTCAGTGAGTTCGAACTTTCTTTTGCTAGATACAGCACGACCACTCACTTTGATTGGCTCTGGAGGCTAGCTTTAACTGATTGGCTATTGAGGCTGGCTTTAACTTATGCGCATGCGTACATTCTTTTTTTTCAGATCTCAGACTCAGTGAGTTATCTTAGGGCAGGCATTCAGATGTCCGCTTGTTTAGGATCCTACAGTAGAGATCTTTAGCCCAAACTTAGGGAAAGATCCTTAAAACGTTATTCAGATCGTCCATCCTAAACAGCTTCGGCTTTCCTTATTTCCGATTCTGGCTTCGGCAATCTTCGGAACATGTTAGTGATTACACAAGTGATAAACCAATCAGCATACAGAATTGCTTCGCTGCAGATCAATCAATCAACCGTGCCCTTTATTTGCCGTTCTGGACTTTGCACGTTTTTTTTAAATTAGATTTTTCTTTTTTTCTGTCCATCCCCATCATCAACATTGAATTTAAAAAAAAAAAAAAAGATAGCATGTAAAAAAAGAAAGACAGAACGATATAGCGATTAAGAATTAAATGCTGTTTGTATTTTTTAAATATTATTAAATAATACAATTAATAGCTGCACTGTTTTCGTTTTATTTCCTGAAATAATTCTTTTTTAAATATTCATTTTTATGTATTAGAGTACATGTTTAAAATTGCATACCAAAAGGTTTTGATTCTTATAAGCCACGGCTAAAAAATATATAAAAATCAAATTTATATATACACATATAACCAAGATTTTCATTAGCGCGCGGGAGGAGGGGGGGGAGGGCATTACACTCACTAGAGATTTGGAAGTTTAAATAACTTATATATATATATATATATATAGACAGAGGTTAAAGGGGAAAAAAAGACAAATTAGAATAATAATAATAATAATAAAGAGTTTTGATTAAAATCTTATTAAAAATACACAATGTATTATTATTTTATTTTTTAAATACAATTCAAGTACAATTTAAATACAATAAGTAGTATTATTTTAATTTTGTAAAATAAGTGCAGTATACACAAAAAATTCTAAAGATTACTTGAAAAATATATTTTTTATCTGAAAAGTACAGAAAAGGACTTTTTTTTTTCCTACTCAGACATTTGCAACTTTTGTCCTGCATAATAGAAAACATGTAAATATTAACTGCTTTCAATAAAACAAAATCAGTTTTACCAATGCAAAACTGGAATTTTATCAAATTTAGGAATTTTTTTTTTATATAGAAAACATATGGGAAAATGGAGTGTGTTTATTATATGAACAATTATATTATTACTTTCATAAAGATGCAATTTTTTTAAATATATTATAAAGTTAAAACCAGCAATGATAAACTGTTAAAGATTTACCATTTTTTAAGAGGAAGAGGGGGGGGGAGATTTAAAATAATTTTAAAGCTGTAAAAAATTGCAGTTATTTATAAACAAACACTTTTAAATGAATCAAGGGAATAATATTTAACATAGTAGCATTACTATAATTAGCAATTAATTGTCCAAATTTAGCATGAGCTCATTTTTATCTTCCTCAGTACTTTTAATTACAATTTAATTGTAATACCAGGACAAAACAGCCAAACTGCAGAAAAAAAGAGAAGTGTTTTTGCTTTGCCTCCACCCCCCCCCCCCCCCCATGCCTAAACACTTCCACTCTCCTTTTTACTATGTAACATAATAAAGTATTAGAATCATGAAAATTTTCAACTTCCATTATTTGATGAAGTGACATATTTTAGGATGCTTGATTAGGATTTGATAATTTTAATAAAATGTCTATGTCACAAATTTTGTGGATTCCGTAGCTCAAGAACTAACACACAGAATTTCATTGTTTCAGTTAGATCTAGACTCAAATTGTTTCTGACTAAATTTCAGTGTATATCGCCCAACAGGTAGCACTTCTATGCTGTCTTTCTTGATTAAAATGGTGCTGTGGCCAAGGAACAAAGATATACTCACAGAACTGGATTTCAAGATTTCCATATTCCTTAATAACTCTTGTTCGATATATATTACACATGATATATTATTATATGTGCAGCCATAGATTTCTGTGAATTTTGTGCCAATATTTGTACTTGGCACAAAGTTGTGTCCCATCTAATGGAAAAGAACCGAATATTTCTGTCAGTGCCTAACGGTTTTATAATTTTTGTTTTCACCTTCAAATTTTTAATAAAATAGCCGTATTCTATTTAAATACACTAATAAAGGCATGCTTAAAATAAAAAATACTTTAATTTTATTTATGCTAATTTTAGTATGATTTTTTCAAACAATCAATTTATATGTAAAAGTCTTTATTTAATCTAAGTGATTGTTCTAATGCACAATTGACAATTACTAAATTCCCTTAAAAATTAATCAGTATTAAATCAGAAAACATTAAATTGAATTTACTCTTACATTATATAGTATATAATAGAAACACAAATAATATCGAAAAAGCAATAAATGACTTACTTTTCATAAACATAGACAATAAAGCAATCCTCGGCAAAAAAAAGCTCCCATGCTGCATAGAAATTGTGATTTAGCCTGCAAAGTTTGCACCTAAGAAACTAAAGATTATTTGTAACCTATAGCCACCTAGGCGCATTCCAACGGGCCAACACAGAAGTAAGCACCCTATGATCCAGCAACTCTATTTAAATCTTGTGACAAAAAGTTTGCTCCTTTCTGCACTGACCATCATATTGTTATGAATTTTGTATATATCTGTAAATATTTCATTCTTTTTAATTTATTTTATTTTATTATTGTGAAAATTGCAGTATTATTAATGTATTTCCTATTGAGCATCATGTAACTCAATGCTAAAGGCCTCAGGTGCTTTGAAAGAAAAACAACCTTACAGCATCGGTTTTATAATGGAGTTCTATTGGAAAATCGCCAAGGAATGGGTTTATCGCCAAGTTGGCGATGGTTTTGGCGACTTATTTTTGTCGCCAAATTTGGCGATATATCGCCAAGTTGGCGACGGATTTGGCGACTTTTTGTGCAACCCCCCCTTATACATTTACATTGGGATCCTTTCACATTTGGAGTACTCTATCGAGAGTTGAAGGACCTTCTGGTAATTTCTAGCATTGGAAAGTCCTGGAATAATCTGGAAAGATCTCTGAAGTCTATATAAGGGACCTCCACCAGTTCAGTTAGTTAGTTGTCTGTCAACTGCGATTGAATTCATACAAGAGGCTTTGCATTGAGAACTGTGTTACTCAGATTGATTTTGTCGTTGATACGTCGTATTGAACAGATTGTTTCTGTGTGAAATTTTACTGCGCTTTTATTGGATTTGAAGATTACTGAATATCTTGTAATTTTCAGAAGATATTTGTGATCGTATTGCACTGTTTATAGTGAATAAAGCCTTTTGATTGTTCTTATATATTGGCATCAGTCCTTTCGAACCCCGAGCTCACAACATTTGGTGTCAGAAGTGGGATTGAATGCCGATCACCAGAGCAATGGAGGGTCAACTGAAAGAATTATTGGAGAAATTAGCTGCGAACCTTGGCGAGTTGAAAGAAGAAATGAAGAAAGATATGTCAGCGATGGATGAGAAAATGACTGCGAACCAGGCTGAAATGAAGAAAGATATGTCAGCGATGGATGAGAAAATGACTGCGAACCTTGGTGAGTTAAAAGATGATATGAAGAAGGATATGTCAACCAACCTTGGTGAGTTGAAAGAACTAATAGAGGATAAAATAACATCTTTAAATGACAGAATTGACGGCGTGGAAAACAAAGTTGAAGAAAGATTTCAAGAAATAGAAGAAAAAGTTCAAAATACAGCCAAAACCGTAGAAGAAAAGGTAGAAGAAATACAAAGGACAGCCAAAACCGTAGAAGAAAGGATTGAGAGTGTAGAAAAGGAGTTGGAAAATGTGAAGAAACAAAAGATAACTGCCGAAAACTATCCCGAAGATGTCAAGTATCAAGCTATGCTTCCTCGGGCCTCTATTAAACTCTCGACCTATGACGGAAAATCCTCATGGCCAGTTTTTAAGACACAATTTGGGATCGTAGCGGACGCCAATGGATGGGATTCCCAGACAAAGGCTTGCCAGTTAGCTGCTTCTCTACGAGCTGATGCTGCCGACGTCCTACAGACTTTGCCTGCAAATGAACCGCTGGATTTTGAAACGCTCGTCAGTGCCTTAGAATTGCGCTTTGGCGAGAAATGCATGAAGGAATATAGCAGACTCGAGCTCAAATCTCGACAGCAGAAATCCACTGAATCCCTGCAAGATCTTGCTACGGATGTCGAGAAACTTTCACATCTTGCTTATCCTGACTGTCCGACTGAAATTAGAGAAAGTTTAGCTCTGCAACATTTTATTGATGGTGTGCGTGACTCTGAGATCCAGAAAGCACTCCGGATTGCAGATCTCAGTGACTTAAAAGGGGCTTTAGTTTATGCCCTGAAATTCGAGGCAGCCCAGCAAGCTACAAGGAAAGATCGGCACTTTGTGCGAGTAGCCAACATGCCTGAGACGTCGGATACAGCTGTGGAGCGTTTACAGCAGCAGATGAAGGACGTGATGAGACATATAAACTCCTTGATGGACAACAAACCTGGAAGAAAGATCAAGTGCTGGAAATGCGGTGGAGAAGGCCATATTCAAAGAAACTGCCTAAACCGACCCAGCACAGAAGGTAATAGCTCCGCACGAACGGCGCAGCAGGAAAACTAATTAATGGCCATCTCGCGGGGCGGAGGTTGCCAGATTTTAAGAAGCCCCATTATCAAGTGTGTCAAATTTCTGCAAGAAGTTGCGGCGAGAACGGAGTTTTTATAGTCGGGCGTGTGAATGATTTGCCCTGTAATATGATCATCGATACAGGAGCCAATGTGACCATCGTTCGGAAAGATTTAGCTTTGCGGCTGAAAGAAAAACTCCTCTGGACCCCGCCCCGTGTTATCCTTCAAACCGTGACCGGGGATAAGATTGACATACATGGAAGAATGAAATTGAAAATAAAGTTTGGGAACGCCGCTTACCATCATACAGTCTATGTGGCCGATATTTCAGACCCTTTCATACTCGGACTGGACTTTTTAAAAGAGTATGGCTTTACACTGGACTTTAAGAATAATGAGTTACGCTCTGCTCAAGAAGATGTCACTATTTTCAAACTAGGAAATGAGTCTAAATCTATTCAACAGATCACAGCCAAGGCAGATGTTATCATCCCTCCTCGGACCGAAATGATGATACCTGGATTAACTGAGAACGAAAGAAGTTTTCAGTGTGGCTTGGTTGGATATCCTGAGAAGAGCCCAAAAGGAGTGCTAATAGCATCAGCGCTGGTAGATCTGTCGAGAGATGTCATACCTGTAAGAATTGCGAACGTAAGTGAAAAATCTAGAATTATCCAGAAGGGTGAAGTGCTTGCTACCTGTGCTCCAGTCACCTGTGTTTGCAAAGACCCGAGCTTGACGTTGTCGGAGCCGCCTACAAGTTTAACACCTGAAATTGGACGAAATGAGAATTTATCTCCTGAGCAGAGACATGCCGCAGAAAGACTGTTCCAGGAATTTACGGATGTGTTTTCACAAAACGAGAATGATATAGGTCGCACTTCTCTGACACGTCATAGAATTGATACTGCCGACCATCCACCGATTAAACAGCATCCAAGACGCTTGCCGTTTGCAAAACAAGAAGAGGTTTCTAAGCTCTTACGAGAGATGCAGGATAGTGACATCATCGAACCGTCATCAAGTCCGTGGGCCTCTCCCATCGTGTTGGTCCGAAAGAAAGATGGCTCCACAAGATTTTGTGTGGATTATCGTAAACTTAACGATATCACGAAGAAGGACAGCTATCCTCTACCAAGAATAGACGACACGCTAGATACTCTTTCAGGGCATAAATGGTTTTCCACACTGGATTTGAAGAGTGGATATTGGCAAGTAGAGATCCATCCTGATGACAAAGAGAAGACCGCATTTACTACTGGACAAGGACTTTGGCAATTCAAAGTTATGCCGTTCGGGCTCTGCAATGCTCCAGCAACGTTCGAGCGCCTCATGGAGACAGTGTTAAAAGGCCTGACTTTTGAAGCTTGTCTCATCTACCTAGATGACGTCATCATTGGTGGCCGCACGTTTGAAGAACATCTAGAAAATATTCGAAAAGTGTTAACGAAGCTAAGAGCGGCGAATTTAAAGCTGAACCCTTTGAAATGCAAGTTCTTCCAACGAGAAGTAAACTATTTAGGACACATCATCTCAGCTGAAGGTGTTCGAACAGATCCTGAAAAAATGTCCGCAGTAAAGAACTGGAAGCGTCCGGAAAATGTCCATCAGTTGCGAAGCTTTCTGGGACTATGCACTTATTACAGAAAGTTTGTACAGGGGTTCTCCAACATCGCAAGACCCTTGCATAGGCTCACTGAAAGCAAGCAGAAGTTTCTATGGACACAAGAATGCGAGAATTCCTTCCAGCAGCTGAAAGAAGCTCTCACATCCTCTCCAGTCCTAACCTATCCACACCCCGACAAACAATTCATTGTGGACACGGATGCTAGTCATGAAAGTGTCGGTGCTGTACTTTCCCAAGAAATAGATGGCCAAGAACGAGTCGTAGCATACTGGAGCAAATGTTTATCGAAACCAGAGCGGAATTATTGCGTCACTCGTAAGGAGTTATTAGCTATAGTAAAAGCCATAGAACACTTCCATCACTATCTCTATGGCAGGAAATTTCTCCTTCGTACTGATCACGCATCCCTAACATGGCTGATGAATTTTAAGAACCCAGAGGGCCAAGTAGCCAGATGGATACAACGACTCCAGGAATACGACTTTGACATCAGGCATCGTAAAGGCTCATCGCATGGAAATGCTGATGCCTTATCAAGAAGACCGTGTCCCGAAAGTTGTCGCTATTGTTCCAGAGCGGAGAACAAGTATAATCCCGAACATGTCATACGCCAGACGAAGACTTCACTATCAACGCCACCAGATCCCTGGAGTGATGAGAAGATTCGAGAAGATCAAATGGCAGACTCTGACATCAAACCAATTTTGGAGTTATTAGAATCTTCTAGCACGAAGCCCAGTTGGAAAGACATCTCGACTTACAGTCCTACGACGAAGCAATATTGGGCTCTTTGGAACTCCCTCCACGTCAGAAATGGTGTCCTGTTCCGAAAATTCGAATCGGAAGATGGGAAGACATCTCGGTGGCAGTTGGTACTTCCTCGATCCCGAATCCCTGAGATCCTCAAGGAATTACATGACAGTCCCACTGGTGTCCATTTTGGAATCATGAAAACATTACACAGAGTCCGAGAGCGCTTCTTCTGGGGAAAAGCGAGAGCTGACGTCGAACAATGGTGCAAATCTTGCGATGCATGTGCAGCTCGGAAAGGACCAAAGAAACGTAGCCGAGGAAGACTACATCTCTACAATGTAGGAGCACCTTTCGAACGCATCGCCCTAGACATCCTAGGTCCTTTGCCAAGAAGTTCCGATGGCAACAAATACCTCCTTGTTGTCATGGACTATTTCACGAAATGGCCTGAAGTTTATGCCATCCCTGATCAAGAAGCTTCTACGGTTGCTGATGCCTTGGTACACCAGTGGATATCAAGGTATGGAGTACCCCTTCAAATGCATTCTGACCAGGGGAGAAATTTCATCTCTGCTGTGATTGAGGGTCTCTGTCAACTTCTCGGAATGGACAAAACTAGGACGACGCCTTTACATCCACAGTCGGATGGCATGGTTGAGAGGTTTAATCGTACCATCCTCAACAACCTCTCACTGCTAGTCTCAAGAAACCAACAAGACTGGGACCAAAAACTTCCCTTGTTTCTTCTCGCCTATCGCAGCGCCGTCCATGAAACAACCGGCTATTCCCCGTCTCAGATGCTTTTCGGTCGTGATCTTCGTCTACCTTGTGATCTGCTTTTTGGTCGCCCTCCAGATGCGCCTTCATTGCCAGAGGGATACGTGCAGAATCTCCAGGCACGATTTGAAGACGTCCACAACTTGGCTCGAGAGCGGATCAATATGCAGACGGAGAAGATGAAGACCAGGTACGACACGAAAGCCACGGGACATCAATTCAAAGAAGGTGACAAGGTTTGGTTTTATAATCCGACTCGACGTAAAGGACTTTCTCCCAAACTGCAATCGCACTGGGACGGTCCTTATACAGTCCTAAACAGACTGAACGATGTCGTAATTCGGATCCGAAAGTCACCAAGTGCGAAGCCTAGAGTCGTTCATTACGACAGGCTGGCTCCATACTATGGCCATAGTACTTAGTTCATTGATTGTAAATAGTGTAATGTAAATAATGTAAATTAGTATGACCATGGTCTTGTATATAAGTTAATGTAAAAATTTCTTTTGCTTAGCATTATCATTATTAATGTTATTATTATTTAAATACTTGTATGTAATGATGTCTATGCTTTAATTTAATTTTTTTTAAATAAGTGTATATTTTGTATAATTCAGCATTATGAATGTGTTTAATTGTTATTTTCCATGTTTGCATTAAGTGTTTTGAATAGTATAGCATTTGTTGGCAACGGGTTTTCTTTCCGATCAAGGGTTGAACTGCCCGGGACGTGCAGTCCTTGAGAGGGGGGCAATGTTATGAATTTTGTATATATCTGTAAATATTTCATTCTTTTTAATTTATTTTATTTTATTATTGTGAAAATTGCAGTATTATTAATGTATTTCCTATTGAGCATCATGTAACTCAATGCTAAAGGCCTCAGGTGCTTTGAAAGAAAAACAACCTTACAGCATTGGTTTTATAATGGAGTTCTATTGGAAAATCGCCAAGGAATGGGTTTATCGCCAAGTTGGCGATGGTTTTGGCGACTTATTTTTGTCGCCAAATTTGGCGATATATCGCCAAATGTCGCCAAGTTGGCGACGGATTTGGCGACTTTTTGTGCAACCCCCCCTTATACATTTACATTGGGATCCTTTCACGTTTGGAGTACTCTATCGAGAGTTGAAGGACCTTCTGGTAATTTCTAGCATTGGAAAGTCCTGGAATAATCTGGAAAGATCTCTGAAGTCTATATAAGGGACCTCCACCAGTTCAGTTAGTTAGTTGTCTGTCAACTGCGATTGAATTCATACAAGAGGCTTTGCATTGAGAACTGTGTTACTCAGATTGATTTTGTCGTTGATACGTCGTATTGAACAGATTGTTTCTGTGTGAAATTTTACTGCGCTTTTATTGGATTTGAAGATTACTGGATATCTTGTAATTTTCAGAAGATATTTGTGATCGTATTGCACTGTTTATAGTGAATAAAGCCTTTTGATTGTTCTTATATATTGGCATCAGTCCTTTCGAACCCCGAGCTCACAACAATATTAATATCTACTCGCATCACCCTTGTTGCATCTCTGTTCAACTGTAGCAGCTATAGCAACTAGAAACTAGTCGTTGGGGGCCACCGTAATACTTACCCATCATGGATATGCATAATGTAAAATATTAAAATAAAAATGTGTAAACTACTTATAAAATGCATTGCAATTCAAATAAAATCGTGGCTTGATGACGTCATAAACTTTAAAGGCTCGGTTACTGAATTGCTTGAAAGAGGTTTTTCCTTATAACTCCAAAAATAATAATCCTATTAACTAGCGGTTTATTGCATTTGATTAAGCGTCAAATTTCCAATTAAAATATATCTTTAAAGTGAAATTTGGATGAAATACAGGGTCATGAAAAATCGAAGAGTGTGGAAAATAGGATTCCAAATATCTCGGCAACTAATTATCCGATCGACTTCATGCTTTATGTAAAATTTATGTTTTTTTATTGTCTTTTATATTCATTTCTTAAACTAAACAATTTCGAAAATTTTTATATACCTTTTATCAGAACGAATATTTCGAGAGTCCGAAAAAAATAGTTCCGGTTAATCGAGGGTATTGAAATGAAATAGGCTTCTTCCCATTATTACATACTAAGTACATACCAAATTGCAAGTCTCTTGCAAGCACACTTGAGAATTAGCCCATCCACATAAATGCTGTCGTACGCCACCTGTAAATCTAGAGAAAGTCCCAGGATGTATTTCTTTTCATTTTTCGCTCTGGCTATAAGGAAAGGGCATGTTTACAAACAAACAGTTCCATCAACCAATCTACCACTGTATTTTTGTCGCAGCTATCATTGCAGGAATCGTCATGGCGACGTAGGCCAATCATATCATAGACCAGATTAAAATAGACCAATCAAATCCCGCCATCTCATGTGTACTGTAGGAGCCGTAAAGAACGAACAGGTTTTTCTCCCAAACCAACAGTAGTTTAACCAACAGTGACGTCAGAAGCCCTTTCCTTATATCTTTATGTAACATCAGGAGAGCCGTCTGACTATCCCGGAACGGCTGGAACCCAAGGTGCCTATAACTAAGTGAATTATTATTAAGCAGGTGGTGACTGATGCATTTTGCGATCATTCTCTCACAAACTTTCCCCGTCACCGAAGTTAAGGCTATCGGACGGTATGAGGTAGCATCTTGTTCCAACCTCCCCGGCTTCAAGATTGGAAGAATTATTGCCGTAGTCCAGGCCGAAGGAATATTGCCTGAGGTCCAAATGTCATTGTAGATACGGAGGAGAGTCAGTTGTGCAGTATCGTCCAGACCCTTAAAAAACCTCGCACTAATCTTATCTTCGCCTGGGGTAGTAACCTTGGTGCGCTTGATAGCCTCCCTCAGTTCGAACAGAGCAAAGGGTTTATTTAGCTGGCTGTCCGTCTCAGGGCCGTAGGTCAAAGGAAGCGGTTCATGATTGGAGTCCCCACTGAAGGACTTGGCAAAAAACTCAGCCTGGGAATGGGCGTCAGTTATTAAGATGTTGTCATGCGATAGGCAAAAGTGAGCCTGGAACGGAGTGCAAGAACGATTTTTAAACTTTCGAAAAACTTTGTGAAGGATACGGGGATCTCTGGCATTTTTGCAGATGGAATCCCAATACTGCCGTTTTGCGTCCTTTATAACCTGCCGCAACTTAGCTGCCACCCTCCTGTACTTTATCCAGAAGGCCGAGGATACCAACTGACGAGACTTCCTCAAAAGAAATTTTTTCTGAAGGTATAAGTTAAGTTGTTACATCTGGCGGACCACCAAGCAGGGAGACCCTTGGAAGGCACTTTACGGAGAAACTTATGGTTTCCCATAGAAGAGCGGACCACCTCGAAAAAGGAAGAATAATCCAGGTCTGGGCACATCATTACTTTCTCATTTACCTCCCTACAGATCCTGTGCCAAGAGAACAACGTAGAACCAGAGGAAACAGGGGGGGGGAGAGGGACACCGAAATCGAAATGGGGAAATGATCGCTGTCAAAAAGCTCATCTTCGACCCGGACGCAAGTACCAGCAAAGATGTCAGAGGAGGAGAGCGAAAGATCTATAAGGGAGCAGACCCCGCTGGGAGCCACATGAGTAGAAGAAGACAAGTTTAAGAGGCAGAAGGAGCTATCAGCCATCCAGTTAATAAAAGATTCGCTGGCAGGCGACACCACATGAGAACCCCACAACGGATGGTGTAAATTGAAGTCGCCGAGGAGAAGAGAAGGCCCCGACAAGCCGCGACTGACCTTTACCAAATCATCCACCACCTGACCAGAACAAGAGTACACGTTGATGATATTTAAGGAAAAATTATGATGATACAAGCGGATAGCCATGAATTCATTACCAGAACTGGTCACAGGGAGAGACAAAACATGGGAAGAAAAAAGGGGGTTGACAGCGATGGCAAGGCCGCCACCTGGGCGACCGGGACGGTCCAGATGGTACAAAATTTTCCCCGGAATATGGCAAACCTTGTTTTCAGAAAGGAAGGTTTCTTGGAGCACCACGACATCCGCGTTGGAAAAAGGGGAACTGGAAAGCCAGACCAGCTTGTTAATAATACTTCTGCAGTTCCACTGTAAAACTTTTAAACTCATAAAACAGACTGAAAAAACAAGGCGCAAGAACTGAGCACCTGCAAAAACCCACCACAAGAAACCAGTCAGGCACGCACCATGGCACAACCAGTCTCCAACATACAGTTTTTTTTTTAAGTCCATAACAGTTCTTTTTTTTCTATTTAGGAGCACCACTTGGATGAGATCGTTTCCGCCTTTCTGGCGAGGAATCACAGAATTTCGCGCACCAGTTTGACAGAGTAACGGTGAGGCTGTCAATGGCAACCTTCATTTCAGCAATGGGGGCCTGAGTCCTCTCATATTTCTCATTCGCATGGTCAACGATAACTTTTAGCATAACATTGGTCCGGTTTTCTAAAACTTTTTTCATGGTTTCCAATTCAGTGTTCTAAGAGCCTGTTATTTTAGCATCCGATTTAGATTCAGATTTGCGGTAAAACAGCCTTCTGGCTTCAGTAAAAGTTAGGAAATTTGAGCATTTATATCGTAGGAATTCGCTTTCCTTAATGCGGGCTGGGCATTGGTTAAAGTCAGACCGATGTTCTTCCCCACAATTTCTACATTTGACAGGATCAATAGTTACTCCAGAGTGAGCCATTCCACAGGTGGCACAGAGTTGTTCGGATTTACACTTTGATACAGCATGGTTAAACTGAAAACATTTTGAGCATTGACGGGGGCGGTCTACAAATTGCTTTATTGGCTGGATGGAGAACCAGATTTTGACTTCCAGCGGAAGGGAGATGCCTAACGTTGTTATTAGTACAGGAGAAACTTTGTTTTTGCTATCTTTCCTTAGAAATCTGCGTAGCTCAAGCAAGTGGAAATTATTGTTGCTTAATAGTTCCTGGCCAACTTCCTCAAGAGGGATGTTAACCGGGACGTTAAACAATAGAAATTTGTTTGTTATATTCTCCCATATGATTCTGGGTTTAACTTTTAGCCCAAGAAAATTATCAATGTGACATATTTCGGTCGCACACAAAACATCAGACGTATTGATTATGATGCTGCCCGACCGTGTAAAACGTATGTTGTTTATCTGCTGGAAATGGGCAACTTTTTTCTTTATTTCTGCCTGAACAGCACGAGGGTCTCTTTTTGGTAAAGCGGAGGACTCTGTACTAGTTAGAAAAATGTTAAATGCCTTACCGCCATTTTCAGCCGCCATTTGCAGAAGCGAATCCATTGGTAGAGAAGTGCGAATCACGTTAGGGTTGTCATTAGGTGGCAAGAAGTAGCTATCCTCATTTTCCACCATATCTACGTTCACAGGCAAAGTTTCTGAAATGGGGTCAGAAACGATTTAAATTGTGGAGTTGGCCATAGCAAATGAGCAGGCGTTCCACTCAACTCCTTGAAAACGGAGCCAGAATAGACAAACACACAAGGCAGCAAATAGAAACTTGATACGCTAAAGATAATAACAAAAGTTTAAAACGCTTACCCCAGGGAAAGAGAAGCTTCAAGTACTTACAAAAAGCCCAGTAACACCAGGCTACCAGGAAAAATAACAAACTAAAAGAAAACTTTACACAAATCAATAGGAAAACTTCGAGACGACAGCCCGCCGCGCTACACACGTCAACGCCCCTCGCTAAACTGAGGAGCACGTACTGCTGCCATTCCGACGTTCAAAAACCCGCTTACATGTAAATTAAAAATATATCATAAATAAAGTAAAAAACACACGAGTGAAAACTTCACATGTTGATTGTTGAATAAAATGGTGATGCCAAACAACTTAAGATATTCTTAAATAACGATTAAAAAAGAAAAATAACTTACTGAGAAAATAATATAAACTGTAGTCGTAAGAAAAAGTACTTTAAAACTTACAAACTTCTAAAATAAATATAATCCACGAAGGCGATAACACTTGAAATTAGTAATGGCGGCCAAAATACCGCCGTTCCTTAAGTTAAGGACAGGGTTTTAGCTCTCCTTAAATCCGAGCTCTTTGGATGCTCGTTTCCTTAGATAAGGATCCTTATTCGGACACCTGAATAGCGATTTTGAGATTTCGGTCGGGATTTTGGCTCACTTAGAGATCCTTAACGGACATCTGAATGCCTGCCTAGATGAGTTTTGCCTTGAGTTTTGCAGTGTGAACAGGTTTTCAATTCCGGGAGGGTTCCTCATCAAAAATGGCTACCTAAGATAACATAAATACCCGGTGCGAACACGGTATCAATCTTAGGACGTAGCAAAAGTCTTATTTGCCTTGCCAACCAAGGCTTTTAGATATTGCTAAGCTTATAACAGTATAACGTCGTGCTACTTATATTCTGTATATGAGAATTCTTGAATTGCTGGCTTTTCATAAATAAAAAATAAAAAGTTCTAAAATTCCCATATCTGAAAAATATTTTCTTTTGTAGTGAAACAATTTCCGCTGCTATAAGGAAAGGGCAGCTGGCGTCACTAAGGGCAAACGATTATTTGATTGGTGTACGAACAGAGATGTGTTTGTCTGATTGGTGGAAAAATGGGCAGATTGTTTGACGGGTATGTTTGTTTGTAAACATACCCTTTCCTTATTAACATATGCAGAAAAATACTGCCCTGCTATTACTACTGCTATATTTCTCCCTACCTATAACTTGATTTCATGCTATTTTGAAAAGGATTAAATTAGGTAAAACGCTTAGAAAAAAAAAGAAGAAGCTTTTTTAAAATTTTATGCTGTTGGTTAAGGAAATTATTTCATATGAGTATGAGGTTTGTATATGTAAACACTGCATGTCAAAAATGTATAACATAGGGCCATTTAAATTTTATGAGATAATCTTGAAATGAATAATAGGAATATGTTAGATTTGAGATAACTCATATTTCGTTTTAGGTTAACAGGTTGGTAGGAAATTGTTTTAAGCCTTTTCAAATACACATTTTTTACAGAGTTTAGCATACACCTATTCTAGTTATATTCCTTTTGTAAACTTAACATTGTTTACTGTGCTCTAAAATGTCTGCCTTTTTTATTTCATTATGTCATTCCAGATAAAATAGCATATATTAGCTATTTTATTCCACCTTCAGTCAAAATGACCGTCTTTTGCAATGAGTATTATAAGATTAAAAGATTATGGTTATTAAAAGATTCGATATTTTTTGTAATAAATAAAGCGAATGAATACATTTATATTATCAGCTTTTTATTAGTAGTTATAAGAATGCACAAATGTGATTCAGCTGTCAGTAGTGTGTATTTCTTAAAATGTTTGCCCTGCATCGGGTGCATCGCTGGGAACTTCCGGGTTCGGGTGCAGTGCGCTTGTTAGAAAATAGTCATCAGCACTTAATTAACTCAAGTCTAGTGCTCTTAAAGGATCAGTGATCTTCAATAGGATGTACAAAGGGAGAATATTTGAAATTGATTCAAAAACTTCATTTATTAACCTCAAAGTATGTAAAATAATTTTGAAATTTAAGTCAGGCTTGTCAGGCCAGTTGCGCCCAACTGAGAGTTAAGTCATTAGTCATTGGACACAATTCACTTTTGAAACAAATGAATGAAATTGTTATGTTAAAATATGTCAAGCCTCAAATATAATGATACTAAAAGGCTACATTATATGATTAATCCTTATGCAGAAGAAACTACGTTCCACTTAAATACATGAATGTTACTTATAAAAGAAATAGAAAGTAGCCGTCATAATTTTGTTTTTTCATTTAAAACTGTTTATTTCTATTTATCGTTGCTCTGTGTTGATTTCATTCTGCATATTTGAATCAATTTTAAATTAAGTAACATCAAGTTGTTAACGTAAGATACTTTTGTGCTTTTTCAAGATTTTTTTATATTATTTATCTTTAAATTCAAGATAACACTAAAGATGTAGTTACAATCTTGTACATTTACTTTTTAATGTTATTAGGCATATAAATATCAGTGAAGTTAATGAAAACCTGGTAGTTAGTGGTTAATCGCCTTTTTAAAATATCTCCCATGTTAAAAATTATTAAAATAATGATAACTTGAAAATTCCGAATTTCGCTTTAAATTCCCAGGGGAAAAAACCCGTTTGTTCGAGACTAATTCGGGTTTTTTGAAAGCCTTGAAACGGCTGGCTAATATTTGTTAACTTGTTACACCAGTCTAATCGAACATATTTAGGCGTGTATCGCCAAGTTCTGGAATGCACGTTTACTATAGTTTGGACAAAAACTTTTGTTGAGCATTCGTCTCCCTTTGGACACATTGACTCAAGTTATGCTCTTTTGTGCACCTGCATTCGTACATTCCCCACATCTGCGTCACGAAAAGAGCATCACCAAGGCAACACTAGATACCGGGCTTGCTCATTCACTCTCAAAACGTCACAAATGGTGGCTGACCGCGACCAGCGATTGGTCCAAAGCAACGCGCCCATCGTTTTGTGCCAATCACTGTATGTCTTTCCTCCTAGTCAGCCACCTTTTGTGACGTCATCATAATGAATGAGCAAGCCTGGCATCACACGACTCAAGGGGTCCGAAGCGAGTCGAACACGTGACACAGGTGTAGTAGCCTGTCTTTTTCGCTTGCCTTTAATAGTTTCTTTGAGTTTTATAAATGAAAATAAACGTTTAGAATGTCATTTTCCATTTGTGGAAGTATTCCGCCGTTCTGTGTTTAGGGCACTTGATTCGCATACTTTTTGTGATTGGGCGTATGAAACATATGCAGATAGATATTTTGCTACTTTTGAAACAATATTGATCAATCAGAAGCCTGCATTTTTGAGAAATTTTCTCTCTTTTTTAAAGTATCGCAAAACACAGGCTCCTAATTCGTCCATCTCGTTTTGAAAATTGCGAACAATCTAGGATTCCTGTCTATGTTTCTATCAAGCTATGTTTCTTTCAGCAATAATCGCCATTACATCTATTTTAATTTAGTCGTTACATACATATTTATGGTCTTCTTTTGATTATCAAAGGCGTTTTTGCTCTGTGGAAGGGGGGGGGGGTAGCTCCAGGAAAGACAGTATGGAGTTCCGGGGGAATTTCCCCAGGGCTATAGATTAACATACAAGATAGGACAGTTACAGCAAAATCTGTAACGACAGCAATAATAGCGTCACTAGTGACAAGGGGGGGGGGAGACTAAGAAGCTTCCGAAATTTACCCATGTATATGAAATCTGTTTATGCTTTATGTTTTTAATATCTATTTTTTTCGCTTCGAGGCAGACGCTTCACTTCAAATTGGCCGCTGGTGTGTTAAGTTTTTTTTTTTAAAGGAATTAATTTTATTTTTTATTTTATTATTATTGAAACAACAGTTCTTTTCAGAACTTTTTTAGTATGGCTAAAGGTGTTAAAATATGTCATGCAGGATGATGTTTGCATACAAATTGGAATTTTAAAACTTTCGTTTTTCGCTTTTCCTACAAAGTTGAAAATGTAAACATTTAGCGTTTAAAAGAAGAAAGATCATAATAAAATAGACGTTCAAAAGGAGAAATATTCCGTCTATGAGACGTTTCTTCCTCCTTGTCACTATAGGCGCTGCGATCGTCATTGCGTTACCATTACGCCCTATGCTAGTGTCCTATCTTGTATATTAATCTATGCCCAGGGCCGCCCCTGAATTAATCGCTGAGCAAAGGAGTCCATTAATCAAAAGTGGGTCCCACTATACGAAGATCTTAGCAGATAACGCAATCAGACCCTTTATTACTTGTAGAAACACAAAGAAAATTAGAATGCTGTGGTCATCATAAAACTTTCTTCTGTACTATTCTAATATATTAATTTATAATAGCCTCAACTCCTCAGGACTCCAACAGTTATGGATATAAAGTATAGTATTTCTTCGAATTTAACACGGAATTACAGTGATCACTGAATTAAAAGAACATAACAACAGCGTTTTCTTTTGGGTAATAAAATTTAAAATTAGATTAACTTATACATTTTTAATAATTAAACTCAAGCATATTTTTTTTTGCATTTTTACACAGTAGAAAATAAATAAATAAAATACAGCAATATTGTTCATCGCAAAAAACATACAGCTAATATTCCAGAATCGGGTTTACAACTAAAAGTTGGCGCATGAGCGATTTTGGTAACAATATGTTTAAAAGTGATGTGAGTTACAAGAATGAACTTAATAAAACTATAAACTGCGCTCGCTAAATTGCATCAATTGACTGTGAAGTCGATTTGGAATCCTTCTGAAAGCATAGCCCTGTTGAGTGATCAAAGTAAAAATTAAATCAGATTCGATTTATATCACGGTCTAACAGTATGCAGTGTGATGAAATTCCGTGCATTAGTTAGATTTAGCTATCGCGAAAATGTGAAAAGCACAGCATAATAGCACCACCTATTGAGCGGCATACAACTAAATTTAATAAGCTCCTATTTATGTCACAGTCTAACAAAATATAAAATTTCATGAAATTCCGTGCATTAGTTCTTGAGGTATAGCTGTCATGGATACCGTGAAAAATACTGCATAGTAGCGCCACCTATTGAGTAGCGTTACATATACACCCAAACCTAATCAGCATCTATTTATGTCAAGGTCTAATTGAATCTGAAGTTTGATGAAATTCCGTGCAAGAGTCTAATTAGTTCTTGAGATATAGCTATCGCGGAAATAGTGAAAAACATAATATAGCAGCGCCACCTTTTGGGAGGTATACATCCAAGCCTAATAAACATCTATTTATATCAAGGTATAACAGAATATGAAGTTTTATATAATTCCGTGCATTAGTTCTTTAGATATAGCTAACTCGTAAATTGTGAAAAAAAAAAAAAATTCTGCATAGCAGCACCACCTATAAGGCTATATACACCGAAACCTAGGAGGAGTAGACATATCAATCTTCCCAAGTGGAAAGTTGTCAAGCCGAAAAACGATTTATTTCCCCCTCTACTGCGTCCGCCACCCCATGTTTGATTTTGACAGAATAATAGTCTCCAGTGCAAGACGCGGCCAAATATGACGGACGCAGGAGGGAGGTAGGAACGAGTTCAAGAAATGTCATTTACAAAGACTCCATCTATTGTATCCTCCTATACCCAAACCTAATTCGTATCTACAGAAGCTTTCAGTGTGACATCAGTCATAAAGTTTTGCTTGGAAACTGACTCCAAAGAATACATCGCTACGTTGTAGTTTCTATTTCATTTGTATATTATAGCTATAATTTATAACTATGTCTCACAGCTAAGGGTTTTAATACTTTACAAGCAGTCGTAATATTTTCTACGATTTATATTAAATAAGAAATGAAACGTAGTAACCGTTTGTTTGGAGTCAGTTTTCACGCAAAATGTTACGACTGAAAGCGTCTATATATGTAAAGGTCTAGCACAATATGAAGTTTGATGAAATTCTGTGCTTTATTTTTAGAGATATAGGTATTATGGAAGTCGTGAAAAATTCAGCACAGGAGCGCCACCTTTTGGGGAATATACACCTAAACCTAATTACCACTAATTTATGTAAAGGTTCAACTGAATTTGAAATTTTATTTATGGGTATCAAGTGCAAATACAAAAATCCGGTGGCAAACAGGCGGAAGTAAGATCCTATTTTCCTTCCTAGTTCCATGGATAGATCACGGGGACGGTTACAAATAAACTGTCATTATTACAGTTTGGGTGTCATAAACTTCGTTATTCTCTCCTTTGCTGGCATTAAAATCTATGGCAACCTTCTCAATATAATGTCTTTTTTATCCGACAACGATTATTTTCAATCTTGTCTGACTATGTTAAGTTTTTATCCGACTTTTCCCTTCCCTTTTTTGCCTTCCAGCTAGAGTTGTTAAAACCCGCAGTTTTTGAGGAACGGGAATAAACCGGGGAATTTTTTGGGAATAAATCCGGAATTTTGGGGAATATTGGAAATTTTGAAAATAAACAAAACTAGACATTTTTCCATTTAAATTTTTTATTTTTAAGAAATTCCAGGCATTGTTCTGAAAAGTTTAAAATCGGTTTTTCATTATGAATTCACAAAACTTAAGATTTCCGCTCTAAGATTTCTAATAACTCATTTGCTTTACAACAATGGCGGCTGCGAATGTTTCTTTAAAAATTAAAATTGTTTAATTTCTGTTAGCTGGCATAGCTTTTTCTTGTGAGTTGCAGTGTATTTTTGCATTGATTTCTTTTAGTTTAGTTTAGGTTGTCTGAATTGGGGAACACGGGTGATATTTATATTCATGTGAGGCAGGATGAATCTGTCATCTGCCTCTCGCACTTTTTACTTATTCACAATTAAAATATTAACTTACTTATGTTATTTTAATTACTTAACATTTCTGCAGTTTAAGCATGTATTTCGTTAATTTTCAAACAAACTGTGCTATTTTTCTGTATTTATGTAATTAATTTTGTTTACATTTGCAAAAAAAACATTTTGTTTACAAATGAAAAAATTCCATGCCTAAAACTTTCTGAAAACTCTCCGGAATATGTAATATTTACCTCCGAAAAAACCCGGTTTATTCCCGGGAATAAACTCGGTTTTTCCACCTTTTGCAACTCTACTCCCAGCATGCAAAATAATTTACTTTTTTTTATTTCTGTAGCATAAGAAATTTATCCTATTTGTTGCTTTCTAGCGGTAATAAATCAATAATCAATCCTGTTAATTATCCCCACCCGTCAAAATTTACGCTTTCCCATCTTTAAAACTTTTTATTTATAAAAATTGTATTATTTGTTTCTCACTAATCGCAATAAATAAATAATAAAATAAATTACCTTGTCTCCAACTTCCTAAATTTACGCTTCCCCTCTTTGCTCCCATCCCCTCAGCATACAAAGAAGTTTAAAATATCTTAGAATCTTTGCTTTTATCTAAAAAAAATTCTGCCCAATTTGTTGGTCTCTAGTAACAATAAATAATCAGCCATATAAATTATCTCCATCACCCCCGAAATTTCTGCTTCTCCTTTTGCTCCCTTCTTCAGCATGCAGAGTTAAAATCTTTAAAACTCTTTATTAAAAAAAAGTAATTGACAACATTATTTGCTCACTAATAAAAGTAAGTAAATAATCATCTAAGTAACCCCCCCCCCCCCTAACCTCCCAAATTCACGCTGCTCCCCTTTGCTACCTCCATCATACTAAGGAGTTAAAAATACATTTAGATCTTTATTTTTATATTAAAAAAATCTTCTGTTTTATTTATTGCTCTCTAGTGGAAATAAATAATCAGTCATATAAATTATTCCCCTATCCCCGAAATTTCCTCTCCCTTCTTTGCCTCCTCCAGTATACAGAATTTCAAATGTTTAAAAATCTTTATTTAAAAAAATTGCCACATTCGTTACTCACTAATAGTAAATAATGTTGATCACAATAAATAAATAATCATCTAAATTACCCCCTAACATCCCATAATTTATCTTCTCCCCCTTTGCCCTCCCCCGCAGCATTAAAATAAGTTTAAAATCTTCAAAATATTTTTTTAATGTAAAAAATCATCTGAGCTATTTGAACTTTGAAGGGAGGTGGGCTTTGAGATCTATAGCTACAAGGCTGTCGTCTCGAATGATCCATATACATTTTATTTATTATTCACAGAAACATATACATGAATTCTACAATTACATACATCTTGACGAGATAGCACAAGGAAACATGACAACACAAGAGACACAACCTGGGGGTTCCACACAAAGTGTGCGTGCAATGGAACCAGTGGGAATTGAACCCACAACCTCCTACTCCTACACTCGCAAGCGATTAGCGGCGTGGTGCCTTAACCACTTGGCCACGGAGGCCCCATTTGAGCTATTTGTTGGTGTGTGTGTAGTGAAAATAAATAAATAATCTTTCATATAAATTATCCCCTTTCCCCCTTCCACCCTCCCTTGCACAAAATTTAAAATATTAAGGCTGGGATTGCGGTGCCTCGCTTAAGATCAATCTTGAGCGTAAGTCTGACTTACGATATAAACAAAGCGTAATCCGTATTGCAGTGCCTCGCAAACTTACGTTAACCCGAAAGCTATCTTACGACGAAGCCTTAAAAGTATTTATTTAAAAGGAAAAACGCCATATTCGTTGCTGTCTAGTAACAATAAAGAAATAATCAATCATTTAAAATATCCCCTCCTCCTCGCACCTGTTCCACCATAGCACGCTGTTTAAAATCTTTAAAACTCTAATCAAAAAAAGATATTCGAAAAAGCACAAAGAAAAAAAAAGTACACTAATAACTCTAAAACACTTTTATCACAGAAAAGTACAATAGGATAGGGATGGTTTCTGCCACCCAAACAACCCAGTATCCAAAGCGTGGTGTCACATACCCGTGCTCAATTCATGTAGTCAAACGCGGCTAACTGATTAGTCAGTGTGTTTGATGAGAGTGTGCAAACATAGCGCAGTAAGACAAAAAGGACATTTTGTGACCATATTTGGGAATTTGCAGTAACTGACTGGTTCTCTTCCTTGAAACATCTCCTTTGATATCGAAATGTAGGCAAAGAGGTGCTTTCGTAACACCGAGTGGTTCATTCAGATGTTTTTCGATAATAAGGATTCTCTAGATCAAAAGGATTCTTACCCCACGGCTAGGAAACCGACTAGCCGGTAAAGGGGTAAACTTCTCTTAGCTTTATTTCTTGCCTGCTAAAGCGATGCGATTTCTAAGTCATATTGAAAGAGATGCTTTGAACTATTATTGACTGTGAAAATATGAGGACAAATTTATGTGTTTTCTTGATCTTTAATGACATATCTATGTTTATTTTAGTTGGATTTTACTTATAATTTTATTTTCAATGAAACGACGATTTTCGTAATGTCTAACGCAAAAGTTGGTAAGTGACAGTTATGTCTATGAACTGTAAAATATATGAAGCAGTATTTGCTACGTTAATTTCTTAGTCTGACCGAATAAAAAGGAATAAGGTTTGATTTAATAAATAAGGATCATGTTCGATTAATGTAGAAATGATAGTTATTTCCTCCGACGCTTACTGTATTATAGAAGTGTTTTCAACATAGTCACTTAACATGGACCCATAAAAATTTATTCTTGGCTAAAATAATGTTACCGGTGATTAAAATAGATAGATTTTTCTCACTTTTGAAATAAATTTCCAAGTAATCGTATTTTGTATTTATTGTTTTACTGTGCTGTTATGATTCATATACCAGGTATGTAAGAATTAGTCAGAAAATTGTACTCGATTTGTAATATTTATAATAATATTATACCTGTGTAGTTATACATATATTTATACCTGTAATATTTCTGTTTGAGAACTCCTATACAATTTTAATAGTTATACAATGGAAAAATAAACCTCCATTTGACAGTGGTTAATATGTGATGTGTATTATTATGTATAATGCTGAATCATAGAGGCAAAGTATTCTGATTTTTTCTCACATAATTTTGTTAACAATATATAAGTTATTCATTGTGGATTTTTTCCTTTTAAATGCAATTATACAGCTGATACACACCCTCCATGTTCTGTGTATGAGAAACAGGTTCTGTCAAAGTTTGCTGGTTCTCTTTTCTGTTTATTTCAAGATTTTTTATTAAAGATCTCTTTATAAGAAGTATTCTTAGTGCTACAACCCTAGCTGTTATCCCAAAATAAATATTCTTTGAAAGTATTTGTGTATAAAATCTTACCTTATAAACATCTTTTTAAAATTATTCCTTCATGAAAAAGGAAAAGGAAACAATTTGCTGCAAGTTAAGTTTAAGAAAATTCTGATTTCTCTTTTAAACTACGAAATGACTGTTAAATATTATCTTAGTAAGTAATTAAACGTTTTCAACTAGAACAACTTGCATCTCTGTGTTCTCTTAAAATCTATTTACAAAAGGATGGTAGTATCTAGAAAGGAGGCTGTGCCCAGAGCATTAATATTATAAGATTTTTGCATACATGATTTCAGGAGTCGATGCAGGATTTTTCTCTTGCGGCCCATTTTGTGAAAAGTAAAAGTTATTTTTGTGAAATTTATTATATTTATAATTATAAATATGCATCTTCATACTTTACTATAAGGGAAGTAAAAATGCATAATGTATAGTTGTACTTGAGGGAGGTCTATCAGGGAGCTAGTGCCATCTATTGGCAATGCTTTAAAACAAGGTTAGCATGTAAGAGTGCTACAGTTCCCAAAATTACAGGCTGTTGTATAACTTTCTCTTTTTTTTGTAATAAAAAAAAAAAAACCCACTCTCACGGTACTCGATATAACAAATAAAAGTACTCCTGATATGCTTGTAATAGAAAAAATGTACACACATGCAATATAATAAACGAAATCCAAAGTGAGAAAATGCCCGGCAAAAATCAGAAATATTGGCAACGATGGTTTACTCAAGGGACAAGTCCCATAACCTGTGCTAGAAAATTTGGCGCGATTTCTGGGCGATAGATGTTTCAATCTGGTTTGATGGTATCGTCGAAGTTTGAACTACTTTTCCAATCTAGGGTTGGTTTATTTTCGTAATTCGCGTTATAAGAGTGATCTTGAAGCTTATTTGTTAATTAGTACCACGTGAGTAGTTAGTCAGCTAAATTTTGAATTCGTTAGATCGCATTTGGATAGCGTTTGTGCTGCTGTTAAGGTAAGGTAACTGGTTAAGCCTCTTGCTTTGCCGTTTACTTATTATTATTGTTTTAATTTCTTTTAGTATTTTATTAGGATTTTTGAATTAGCTGTTTATAATGCTTCCTTTATTAAATTTATTAGTGTAGATAGCAAATCAAAAGTGATATTTGGCCTTATGTACATACAGATACGCACGTTGTATATAAAGATTCAGCTTTTTTTTTTTTTTTCCTTAGGATTTTCAGATTTAGCTGTTTAAAATGCACCCTTTATTAAAGAGGGGTTGTTTTTTAGGGTAGATATTAAAAAAAAAATGGCCTTATGTTACACGTTTTGCCGCATTGTCTATACAGATTCCGGCAAACAATACCATTACAAAATTATTCTTTAGTCAGACAACGAAGTTACAAATCACCGTAAAGGCAAGATCTTTTAACAACGGCTGCCGAAAAAATTAAAATCCTCATATATTAACTGATTTTTTTTTTTTTTTTTTTTTTTTTTTGTATGTGTAAATAATTTAAATTTTTTATATATATATATATTTTTTTAATGAAACTTCCCTTTTTTTCTGAATCGCCATCTCATTTATTGTTATTTATTTATATTTATCATTTTACTTTTTATTTAACATTTTTTTTTGGCAATTGTAAGTGAGATTTTACTTGCATTAAAAGTTTCTGTTAAGTTTTTTTCTTTTTTTCAATGTCCAAAATGATTTAGAAACGGGGGGTTCAGGGGGGCAGAGCCCCCCTGACAATAACAAATATTTATTTTAAAAAGCACATTTGTTTAGTTTTTTTACTCGTTAGTTTATTTAGAATGCTGCTAAAATTTGTGTAATTGCATCGTAACCAATTTTTCAAGATGGCAGAAAAACTTTGTTAAATCTTTATGTTATTTATAAATCCATGTTTTTACATCATTTTCTGTTTTTAAAAATGGGGCAAAATCATTGATTTATAAATAACAAATATTTAAAAATGATGTTTTTCTGCCGTCTTGGAAAAAATTTCATGTCGCCAAATTTTTTCGCCAAGTTCGCTAAGCAGCACAGGATACGGAACTCTTCCCCTCATCAATATGAAATTTATTATATTTTTGTGAAAAATAACATTTTGTAACAAAAGATAAAATCCTGTTACTCAAATTTGAACCAAACATTTATTAATAATCGTTTCTTTATGTCCTGCTAAACTTTTCCTTTCTGGTCAACTTATTTTGGTTGCAAATTACACATTAAAATCTAATAAAATAAAAATAATTAATATGAAGAATGTTTGGCTAAGATGCTTTACACTCACACAGGAAAAAAAAAATCTGTTAAAAAAAGGAAAAAAGTCGCCAAATTTAGGGGATTTTTTCCTTTAATGGCAACCTAGCCATTATATTAAGTTATTCGTTTGGTGCAGTCTTGAAAATCGCGCCAACCAAAAATTCGCCAAACTTTTGTTTACATGTTTGCGTGAGTGTAAAGCATCAGTTCCGAGTGTTTTTATGGATGTAATTGTGCGAAGGGGCCTATTTTATTAAATGGATTTTTGTGAAGGAGGCCCTAAATAGGTCCCAAAATGTGCTTGGATCAACTCCTGGATTTGGAATAAGAGCGTGATTACAAGCTGGGTAATAAACAATAACTGGTTGGCTCATGCAGAAAAATGGTTTTGTGGTGTTATGTGCTTTTAAAATTTCATATTTTATACAATTATAACTGGGAAAAATAAACTAGTTTTAGAATAAGTAATTTTCTGTATAAAATATATACATATGGTAATTAAACCTCTTGTGAAAATTATTGGGTTGGTTCGGGCCTATGCAAGTTGGCATCACTCACTGAAAAGGTTAATAAATAGGGAAGACTGGTATATACTGGACCTATGGGCACAGTGGATCACCCCCTAATATTTTATTTATTTATTTATTTTTTTAAGCTTCTCTTCTATCCTAATAAACAACAGCACTGCACTGATTATTTATAGCCTTCAGAAAATATGTTTAGCTCAGATTGAACTATTTTATCGTGATTGGTTGTTTTGAGCTTCTAAAAATAAAATTTTTCATCAATATTTTTATTTTTTTAGTAATTAAAAGTTGTAGATAAATAAGATAAAACAGCTTTTTTGCAAAAATAAGATACTTCAGAGTTTCCCCAAGGTTTAAAAAAGGGCAGGGTGCTGATGGTGAGAAAAGGGCACCTTTTTCATTGTTAAGGGCACTTTTTGGATTCTCGAGGACACTTTGCAGATTCTTAAGGGCACTTTTTTAATTGTTAAAGTTTATTCTTTTGGTTTTTAAAGCCACTTTCGATATTTAAAAGTCAAGGCACTCTTTTTAAGACAACATTCAGTCAGTTTTTACTATGAAAGCAAATTTTTTAATGCAAAAAGAAAGGGCACTTTTTTTTAATGAGGGGCAAGAAGGGTGCTATTTTGTAAACCAAAGTTCAGGCGGGGTGCAACACCCTTCTGAAACTATCTGGGGGAAACTCTGATACTTGTTTTTATTTAACTGTAAAGTTAATATGTTTAATAGAAAGCTATAAACAATATTAATATGATTATTTATTGAACTTCAACATGGGGTACAGTGGTCCACAATCTGCTCTGCTTCTGTAATGCAGACTGTTCAAAATATTTAATAATTGCTTATTTTCTATAAAGAAATATTGTTTTAAAGTAGTTATTTAACTGTAAAATAAAGTAAACAAAGAAAAATAACAATTTATTTAATATAATAAGAAATATTTTGTTTTGTATTTACTGTTTTTGATAAATATAACTGTGTAGTCTAATTGGTGATGATTCTATTCAAGTAAGATTCATGAGACGCAAATTGAATGGAAATAAGTTTATTTTTCCCGAAACTTTAGATGAATCTGTTGTCAATGATTTTATAATGTTGCTCCCAGACCCAAAAGTATTTCAGGAAAATTCCAGGCTCAATCTTATAAGTATTTTGGAATTTCATTTGCAAATTTTAATGTGCGCTGATTTTTTTGTACTTAAGTAATAACTTCAACTAAATTTTAATTGTTCCTGTATTAATCTGTTATTATTTTCAAAATATAATAAATTTTTTGTTTTTGTTTCAAAATGTTACTTGTAAATTTATATTACTATGTTATTTTGTGGTTAAAGGGGAAATAAAAAAGAATTAGATTAATGAAAAATAGATTACTGTAAAATCCCGTTAATCCCCCCCCTCCCAAATGCGACGAAAAATCGTAAAATAATCAGGGGGTGGGGGGTAGTGGTCAGATGCTAATGGCTGATCGTCGCAAAGTATGCATTATTTTAATAACGTGACAAAAGAAAAACATTTTGAAAAAAAAATGATATACAAAATAGAAAAACAGTATAACTTCATGATTGATGGCGATTTCAGATTATAGAAAATTCTGGATTGCAGAAGCTTTGAAACTGGAATGCATGTAGATAAATAATAACACTAATATCTGTCATTAATATGGTAACAGAAAAATAAAAGTAACTTAATAATTTAAGATAATTAAAAAACACTGAGAAATTGCAGTTGAAAATGTCCTGAAAAACTTTCTAGAACTAGTAACATTTTATGTGGTTTCGCCATCTATTGTAAATTAGGGAGAGTAAATAACAGTTTTTTTTTTTTTAAATCATGATTTCGTATCTATAAATGCTAAATAAATAATACAAATAAAAAAAAATTGAGAACATACAGAATGAATTGGTAGTGTTACCAGATTTTGTAAATGAAAAACATTGCTACCACAAAGATAACACAAAATACGCTACAAATTCGACTGTGGCGCCATCTATTGATCAATCAATTGATAAATTTTTTTTGATTGGTTTTCATAATAAAGTTAAATACGACTATAAATTCTTTGATAAAATAAATAGATTCTTTTTTAATCAAAATATTTCACACACAGCATCAAATACACATTTTTAACTTATTTCATAAGACACTTTCACTACGATATTTTTATTACCTTCATATCGCCATGGAGATAAATTTACAGCAAAACTAATGTTTGGTTATATTGCTTTTTCAGATTGACAATAGTTGAAATTGTGTATGTTACTTTTGTGTTTGTACACGTTTGTGATATATCAAAGATCCATTGGAGAAAAAAAAAAAAAAACATTCGTGAGATAAAATTTTTGGTGTTGATCTTGACGTGCGCGGCAAAATTTCTTTTGGGGGAGGGCACTTTCTCGGGATTTTTTGAATTTTCCAATTTGTTTACAAAGTGGGAGGGAGGGCGCCTAATCGGGAAGGTTGGACTAACAGGATTTTACGGTATATTGTATTTCAGATAATAGGGTGGAGTGGGGTGATTATTGGTCACTTTTCATAAAGATCCATATAACTCTGTAACTAAATTGAATTGAAACAAAAATTTTTTATTTGCAGAAAGAGAATCTAATCCCTAACAATCTTAATTAGTTTTATTTTTTTAAAAATTATATATAATATTAATAAAATTAAAAAATGTCTGACCAATAATCACCCCGGCAATGGGGTGATTATTGGTCAGGGATGGGGTGATTATTGGTCATTGTTTTATGATCAAATACCAACATTTTAAACACTCAAAAATTTAATAAATGATTAAATGAAACATTCTTGGAATAAATTGAATCCTTTATATTGTTTGTAAATATAAGCAGAGTTATGAAAAATGTTATAAAATAAAGAACATTACTAAAATGGGTGGAACTTCAAATATATTTCACAAAATAATACATTTATTTACAAAAGACTTTTGTATTTAAGGTATGCAGCTTGCATTTCATCTTCCTCAATCTGAAATGGTCCTGTACCATAGAGTCTAACTGGTCCATAAAACACAAAGGAGTGCTTCAGTGGCACAAGATCCGTTTTCTTTGGCCAACGATAATTTCTGCAGACTTTTCCAAATAATTGCAAGACAAAATATCATCCTGAATACTAATAATACGCCCGATGTATGGCATTTGTTCAAAGTAGACAGCATAGTACTTCTCTACACATATGGCTTTATGTATTTTCCTTAATTTATTTGTTGCTGAAATATCAGAATCTTTTTTTTGCAGTTGCGGAATTTCTTCAGCTTCACCCGTTTCTACTTCTATATCTATATCCGTATCTTGTGTGCATTCCTGTGTTTTCTTTCTAGTATCAGAGGATGATGCTACTGCATCTTCAGCTGTATTCTTGTTTAATGTTAATTCTTTTTTGATTCTTTTTCATCTTTTTCTTTTTCAACTTTTTCACGCAACTTAATGAAATCCTCGTTGGTGATAACTGCTGCATTTGTACTGTAAAAGATGTTCATTATCTAAATATACAAGTCAAATTTTCAAACTCACCCCAATATCTCTTCAAGAAATGGATAAACAAAGGTTCAGTTATTTCAAATGTAATTTGTGTTATGAGTTGCGGAAAAAATCAAAACAATGTGGTTCACTCTTAAAGTGTTGCCACATGAACTTGAAAAAACTTTTGAATGCAGACGCTGCCATCTAAAACTGACAAATATTAAACATTTCTGCACTATTTGTGAGTTTATAAGTAATTTTTAAGCTAAAATTACATGACCAAGAATCACCCCATGTATATAGGGTGATGTTTAGCCCTCTATTTCTCTAATGTATGTACTCATACAGTGTTGATATACATACATACGTATTCTATGCATATTTCTCTTTCTATATAACCCTTCTAGATCATCATGTAGCTAAATTTCATATTACAGGCACCTTATGAAAAAAAAGCATGATTTTGTAATCCCTTATTTTTTGCTCAAGTTTTATACATATGTCTATTTAAAATATTTTTTCTCATTAAATTATGTTTTGAACCAAAAAATCGTTTGTGTTACTGAATAACAATGAAATTGTCTAACATCCAGTATTTTTTTCTTTTGATTTTATCATTAGTATTAATGAAAATTTAATTGACCAATAATCACCCCATGTTGCAAGTGACCAAGAATCACCCCGGTCTGCCCTATCTAATAGCGGTTCACTGTACCAGTGGGTGCCACTTTATGGGTGCATATAATTTTTTTTTTTTTGAAAAATTTATTGAAAACTATGTTTTGAGGAAATTATGATGAATGTATAAAGGTTTAACTGAAAAAGTGGTCCACTGTGTACCAGTTTCCCCTACTGTGAAAGAGATTTGAAGTAATTAATTTCATTTTTATTAGGTTTTATGTGTATAAACTTTATTGTTGTCATATTGTGCAAAGAATCAAAGTAAATTGAATATGTAATAGGAATACTGTAAGTAATGCTGTTTTTATTTATGAAGATTAAGGTAAGCTATTAAAGTTACTAATACATTATAAAAAGTATATGTGCATGTGAGGGTAAAGTATTCATAGTTGATGGATGTCAGACTTTTGTCTATAAAATAAAAGTAATAGGAATACCAAAAATGACATTGTTATGCATAATTTATATTTGGCACTTAATATTTGTGTTCTGACTGCATCTCCAGTTGTCTTTAACTCCTTTGTAACCAGCTACCTATACAAAAAAAAAATTTTGACTGGCACCACTTTCTTTTTTTAAAACAGTTACCTTTACTGATATAATCACGAAAATTCACTAATTAAATAAGGCAAACACTCATTTTCTTTATTACTGGTATTGAAAACACATTCTGTATGCACCTTTCGAAGGTGCATGTATGGACTCATGGTCCCGAAGGAGTTAGATCTTCCAGTTTGTGAAATCCAGATGTTGTCTTAAAAATAAACTTAATGACTTTTCTGGAGAACAAGTGTAGAAAACATTCCTGAATTCTAAATTTTATACACCCTTGCTGCCAAAACTTACAATTCCTTTACAAAGCTTTTACAAACTTATAAGGATATTTTCCTAAACAGAAGTATTAAAATCCAAAGTGACTTATTTTCTGGCAGTCTTTTTTAATATTAGATGCATGAAATTAGCAGGTACTCTTAGTCTTAGTCAGAAACTATGAAAATGTATAGTGTGTTCTCTTTTCAATAGACATAAATGTAAAGGTGCTAACAGGGGTGATTGTATTCCGGGTGTATCCCAGATTTCTGGGTTTTTTTAGATTGCTAGGTTTACAAAAAAGCTAATCAAAACTAAAACTGTGATGTAAAAAAGAGCAAAAAATTCACCAAACATTACTGAAAAACATTTTACTTATAACAAGCCTTATGCATAGTATTCCCATTTGATGTTTTTCAAAGAGCGCTGTGCCCTGTCCTTTTCATGTAAACTGCTGATGCACCCTGTCTTTTTTAGACATGGTAAAAGCTCCCTGCCCCTTTTCCCAGTAGCTTCTTTGCGTCTTTTTTTTTTTTTTTTTTTTCAAAATAATATTTGGCTTTTTCCTCTCCTACTGTCCCCTCCCAGAAATCATGTGGACTTTTGAAAACAGAAGTTCTGTTGCTCTGATTGACTCACATGTTGTAAGTTCTAAATCAATGTAAAAAAAAAAAAAAAAAAAAAAAAAAAAACAGATGCAGCAATTGCATATTATGTTTTCAAATTGTAATGCATTTTCTATTTCAAAATCATTCCAGGGTGGCACATGTTTCCATAAGTGGAATATTCGAAAAATGGAGTTATTTTAATCAGAATATTTTATGAGATTCTTAAAAATACAGCATGATTTCAGCTTACCTTGATAATGTATGCCAGTGAATCCAGAGAGTGCCCCCCTCCTCAAAAAGCCTTCCAGGAAATTTAGGACTTTTATACTTATGAGTTGAAATCCCCAGTGATTAATTAAGAGTTCAGTTTTGAGAGGTGAGTTTTTGGTTTAGAGTTGAAATCCCCACTTTTCAGAACTGACAAATGATAATCCAATGAAAAGTGTCCTTTCACTTAACAAAATATGCCCCTTTACTCAATATAAGTCCCTTTTTACCAGACAAAATTGTCCTTTTCAGCAAATCCGCCCTGCCCTTTTAAAAAAAAAAAATAAACACTGCTTATGCAGAGACAGATCATAATAAAACTGATGAATCCTCTGCCCTACATTAATTGGAGATAGGGTAGATGGGTTTTCCATCCTAGAACAGGAATCTGTCTTTTGAAATGCACTATTTCAGGTTCCGTGGACTTAACAAAAAAAGGCAAAATTTTAATAATTTGAACATTACTTTTTGGTCGTTCAGGTTCAGACCTGAAAAATTCAAGGCAAAGGAAGAAAAAAGGCAAAATTTTACTATTTTGACATTGCTGCAGGTCCCACATATCCGAAAAATACAAGAAAAGAAAGAAAAAAAAAGCTGAAACTTTACCATTTCCACATTATTTCGGATTACACAGACTCAGGAGAACAAGGCAAAAATAATTTAAGAAATGTAGGTTAAAGCACGGAAGTACTCTAATAAAGTTGAAATAAGCAGATCTGTGCCTAAAAGGGAAATTTCCTTATCGCATTTTGATTTCAGGTTCCCCAAAGTTCCCAATTCCACAATGTTTTTTTTTCTGCAAGTTAGCGAACTTTTGCAAGTATATATTTTTTCATTTTTCACGGAATTCCTCAAAATCAGTAATTTTTAAATTAATAATTGTAAAAAAGAAAAAAAATACTAGCTAAAAATTAGTTTTAAAACAACTAAAAAATGCAAATTTCACCAACTGGTCGAGGATAAAATCCTGAATTTAGTAAATCAGACACGGAAAATAATCACAATTTTTGTCAGTCATACGCTGAAAAAATCCTGTATTTCATCAATTTAAAAAAATACGAATTTCACCAATCTGTCGCGGATAAAATTTCAAAATACATAAGTCGGGCATGAAAAATAATTTCGATTTTCATCAATTGTACGCAGAAAAATTGCGAATGTCGCCAATCATTCACAGAAAAAAAAAAAATCTGAATTTCGCCAATGTGTCGCAGAAAAAAATTGCACATTTTTTCAGTCAATCTTGAAAAAAAATTGCAAATTTCATCAATCAATTCGATTTTTTTTCAACAAATTTCATCAATCAGTCATTGAAAAAAAAAATTACAAATTTCACCAATCACGGAAAAAAATGCAAATTTCATCGATCTCTTGGTAAAAAAAATCACAAAATTAGTCGATCAGTTAAGCATTTTTACTCTATAGGCATAACAAAATTATTAAAAAGTATAGTTTGAAAAAAATATATATACGACTCCTGTAATGCTAATATTTGACTCTTGAAATTTAATTTGTTCATGGTACAGTTTTTACAATGTTGGTTCTATGTAATGAGTCATCCATTTCAGTACAAAAATGTCCAGAATTGCATATAGAAATGCTAATTACATTTGGAATGTGCAGTATTAGCAGGAAAAAGAAATTGGCCTTCTGTAAGAGCAAGGCTTAAAAAACAAAGTTTGCATCTTCCAAAAAGATGGAATTTTTCTTTCTTTTTCCTGCTAATACTGTAAAGTTAAATTTGTTTTGATTTTTTCAGACTGTTTTCAAGTAGCTAGGTATCATAAAAATGCCTTAAATCTAGTTATAGCCCTTTGCACATAACATAATTTGTGCTTGTCTCATGAATACTTGGAATACATTTATTTACTGGTTATAGAATTCGAACTCTCCATATTTAGCAAGACAAATTGTACTCCCCATCCCATTAGATGAAGTATAGGTGAAAATTAGCGGTCGCCACTCATCACGTGGCGATTAAAGTTTAAAAGTTGGTGATTAAAAAATACGCTATCGATCGCCACCCTAGTCTCCACTCGCCAAGTGGTGATTAAAAAATCTGTTATCGATCGCCGAGTGAAATACACCATTTTTTATTGAAATATGCATCTCTACATTGATTAGATCTAATTAGAGAACTGGTTAATTCTTTTTCCTACCAGATGCAAACAGATTTCAACAACTGCTGCATTTTTAATATTTCGGCTTTTTCTCATGTGCTCTTTAGTTGGATTATATTTTCAAGAAATACAGTTTTATTCTGCAAAATACATTATCAGCTTTGATTCCACATGCATTTCAAGTAATTTATTCCTTTTTTCCCACCGGATACACGCGGATTTTAAGGACATTTCAGTATCTTCAATATTTCGTCTCCTGTCACATGCTCACCAGTTGGGTTATTTTTCTTCAAGAGATACTGTTTAATCATGAGAAATACACTCATACTCATACAATAGGTATAAAATTCTTATAGAAAAATATATTTATATACAAATACAACGATTATAATTTAGATGGCAAGAAAGTTTGAAACATAATAGTGGCCACTTTAAAAAGTGGCCACTAATGGAACTGAGTCTACTGGCCACTGGCTACTAACTAAATTTCCCAGTTTTCACCTATAAGATGAAGCCATTCAGCTTTCAATGAAATTAATGTAAGTCCATCAAATTATGTGTTTGTAAAATTGTACATTTTAAACAATAGCAGAAATTATGCTATTCTTATGTCATTTGGTTGTCATGCAGTTACGGTATCAGTTGTGATGTAAACTAATATTTGTATTTTATGTCAATAATTTTCTGTGTTTTTCATTTTGTGCCAGTAATTTTCAGGGTTTTTCACTTTGAGTCAAAATCACCCCTGTGCTAAGACAAAATTAAAAGGTACCAGAAAAAATTCTGTTTTGGACATGTTTCTATTCCGTCCTTATTTGCAAATTAAATTTTGGAAAATTAGTAATTCATGAAAAAAACAAAAAAAAAAACACCATATTTAACTTTATGTATGGTCTTAACTGTTAACTGCCATTTTCACTGTTTACATTCCAACATATACTGCGGATAATTGAAACCCATAATTGAGCACCCCCTCCCGGAATTTCACTTTTTTTAATACGATTTCTTGACTAAATTCACAATATTTTCCGCGATTGTTCGACAGAATTCAATTTTTTTTTTGTCCGCAACCGTTGGACAAAAATCACATTATTTCCTTAACCGATTGATGAAATTTTTGATTTTATTCCGCGACACTTCACAAAATTTGCAATTATTTTCAGCATTTGTCTGACGAATGTCCTTTTTTTTTTGTGATTGAATAATGGGAATTAACGATTTCATCTATGACTGATTGATGAAATTTGCGGTTGTCTAGAACGATATACAAAACTTGTGATTTTTTTTCTGCAATTGTTTGACAAAATTAAATTTTTTTTTCATCTGGATCAATTTATGATAATTAAGATTCTTTTTCCATAACAGATTGATAAAATTTGCAATTTTTGTCCGTGGTCGTTCGACGAAATTCGTGATTTTTTTCTACAATTGTTTGATGAAAGTCTTAATTTTTTTTTCCATGACCGCTTGACTAAATTTGTGAATTTTTAGTAATTTTATTCAGAGATCGTTTGACAAAATTCCCGAATTTGTTTTCCGCGACCATTTGACTAAATTCTTGTTTTTTTTTCTGTTACCGATTGAAGAAATAATTATAAAGAATTCAGCCAAAAGTTAATAATTTGTAGAAGAATTACATGTCCATATTTTGTGTCTCTCTCTCTCTATGAAAGTCTCTGAATAATTCCAGGGAGAAAGACTCTGTGGTCCCCTGCTTGCGCCACTGATGTAACAAACATATTATTTTAGTGGTTAACACATTGAAGCAATAGCCTTAAAAAATTGGGAATCCGTAAAATTTATGAAAATTTTCAGTTTATCTGTAAAAATTTAGAAATTCCAGAAAAAATTTTCTGGAAATTTGGGTCTTTCTGGATTTTGGAATTCCGGATAATGGGTCATATACTGCACTTATTTTGTAATCCAATATTTACTGAACTGCCAGAGATAGGCTGCAGAGAGAGTCTGCAGGCCCTGAAGTATGGTACTAGAAAAAACTTCTTGAATAATTATTGTTTAAAAGATAATATATATATTTGCTTGAAATTGAAACATCACTACATTAACAAAATAAATAAAAAAAAAGCAACAGTGGTCAAAAGCCTCACGGATGCATTGCATTTGTTCCAGCTTAGCAACTTTATAGTTGTACATTGCACTACAACTGATGATGATGTATTAGTAGATGAACATTTTTGTTTTAACTGCTTTTTCTTAAGGTTGCATAATAATATTAGTACATAAACACAATTTATGTGTTATTATACTGACTTTGTTTTTACCTTATTAGTTTTAACTAGAAAATTTTATGTAAAAAAAGCTTGAGTAAATTTCTTTGCTATTTTATTTAAAAAAAAGCAGCTGGGCGGGGCCCTTTAAGAGGGTTGGGATCAGTAATTTGTACTGGCTCCATCTTCTTCTCTGCAGGCCTGAGAAGAGCCATGTGTCAGCAAAAATGCACACTAAAAAAAATAAAAATTCAGGTAAATCAGTAAATTGATGTCGTAAAATAAGTTGCCCGAGCAGCATTTGGGCAAAACTGTTAAATGGTTAACTGCAACCACTGTATTTAATCTGTTTTGAAAATTTTCTTGTTAAATGATTTTGTTTATCTTTCAGGTAAATCTTCTGAGGAGATTTTTGTGGTTGCCAAGTATGATTATGAAGCTCAAGGTAGCCAGGAGCTTGATATAAAGAAAAATGAGCGCTTGATTTTACTTGATGATAGTAAACATTGGTGGAAAGTTCAAAACAATAGGAATCAAGCTGGATTTGTCCCATCAAACTATGTTAAACGTGAGAAGCCGTCAATTTTTGACAGTATTCGGAAACGTGTTCGAAAAAAGAGTGAACCTAAAGTTTCATCTCCATCTTCCCGGGTAGCATCAAAAGAAACTGATTTAAAAAATATATCTCCTCGAGTAACTACTCCAGCTAATAAAATCTGTTTAAATACAACAGCTGTTGTAAAATATAACTATGAAGCCCAACAACCCGATGAAATTTCTCTTGTCAAAGGAACTAGGGTTGTGGTTATGGAAAAATCCAGTGATGGCTGGTGGAAAGGAGAAAGTAATAACCAAATAGGGTGGTTTCCTTCCAATTATGTTCAAGAAGAACCCAAAGATGTGCCAGACGTTATGTGTAATTTAATTGCGGATGAAGAACCTGTCACAGTGACATATCAAAATGTTCTTCAAGGCAATGATGTGGTTGTCGCACTTTATACATTCAATTCTCAGAGTGATGAAGAGCTGAGCTTTCAGAAAGGGGAACAGCTAGAAGTAGTAGAACGTCCATTGAATGATCCTGATTGGTGGAGGGCTCGGAATAATATTGGACAAATTGGGTTGGTACCAAAAAATTATCTTCAAATTATCTCACCTGGTCGATCTGTAACTGACTCTAGTGACTCTGATGCAGTTCCTTCAAAACTGGATGATATGCAAAATGTTGGTATTGCTGTCAATGGTTCACAGCATGAACATACTAAATCTCCCTTGGGAGCTAGTGGTGGATCTCCTATTATTAAACAGCGAAATAAAGGTGCTTGTGATAGACCTTGGTACATTGGAAGTATTACACGAAGTGATTGTGACAGAATGCTCAATGATTTTGCTGAGGATGGAGATTTTGTCATAAGAGACAGTGAAACAAATGTATGTATTTTATTTACTCAAACATTTTATACACTATTTAATTTTTTCTGTTCATTTGTTCTTTTTTAGAATGCAATTACCATCAGAACTATTTAACCATACAAGTTTGTATAATTCCAGAGAATATACCCCAAAATTGTAGGACTTTTGTGAAGTTAGTTTTGACATTAAAGTACATTTGTGGTACAATCAGTCAAAAAATATGTAAAAAGTAGCCTCCTTGCTATTTTAGCATCAAATTATTCCAGAAAGATGCAAGGGAGTACTATTCAATAGGAAATTGTGTGCGATTTTCGAACATGAATGCTAATTTTGAAATAAGGGTTGTCTACTACATATTAAAAATTGTACTAACTTTGATTTTTCAAATGGTAACGCCCACTTTTGACACTAAATAAAACATTTTGTAGAATTTTCTTTCATATAAAGTCAATTTATTTTCTGTATAAAATTTCTGTAAATTTTCCTGGTAATTGAGTATTTTTGGTACTTTTCCTCCTAAGATCTTGATTTTATTTTCAGAAATTTATGAATAGGCCCCTAACACACTAACACATTTTCTTTTACAACTCTATAAAGATTGAAGAAAAGTATGTAAACTACAGCTTTTCTGGGTGAATAAATAAAAAAATGATGCAATTTTTAGTACGTAAATGAACCTTATTTCAAACACTGTCTTCGTATTTGCAAAGAAGACCCAATTCACAGTTGAATAGAGTATCTATGCAATAATGTACCGTATATTCGGGAATACCCGCTGCCAGGGGCGTGCCTAGGGGGGGGGGGGGTGTTGGGGGTGTAACACCCCCCCCACTAATTTATAAGAGTTGGTAAAATTTAGAATAGTCGGAAAGTTAAGAATACTCCCTGCAAAAAAGTCCGCTCCCCCGTCGCCAGTTTCATTTCAATTCTCTGTTGTCCGTCTTTAACCCTTTCCAGCACAGACAAATTCTGTTCGTAAAATACGAAATTACTGACTGACACCGGAATTTACAAACGACATTTTTAGAAAATAAGCAATCCTAATTTTAAGCTTTCATTATGGAAGCAAAATTTTATTAAAATATTCTTGGTGCCGAATGCAAGTTTGGAATTAAAATTAAGTGTGTCCGGAGTGGGACCACTGTGCAGGAAAGGGTTAAAATGGAAAAGAAAGAGCTTCTCACACAAAATCGAAAATTGTATGATTCTGTGTGGGAGGGAGGGCTGTCAGAGAATGGGGGGGGGGGGGTGATCCAGGACTAAGATAGTGAGAGATAATCGCTTTTCTGAGAATTTGAGACTTTGGTGAAAGGAAAGGGAGGGGGAGGCTTGCAATCTCTATTGTGAGTTTACCCATCTAGCATCTTTAATTGCTCCCTTCTGCTATGGACTGATTTTTAGAATTTGGTAACCTGACCTGGTAAGTAAATTTTTCAGTGCAGCTGAATCATTTGCTTGACTATTTCTTACTATAGAATCTATAGTATAGACTAGCGTCTCAATATAGCTCTGCTCCCTATGGAGATTTTTCGCTATGCCTCTTGGCTCTAGATTTAATGCTAGTTATTTGAGGTTGCTGCCTTTAAAAGACGAAGCCACGGACACAGAAGAAGAGCGCTTTTGGGCCAAAAAAGTAAGCACGTTGACATCTTTCTATCTAGTCAACGTAGAGAGGCAGCAGCTAACGCGGAGCAAATTCGTGTAAGAAACAGAGAGATGATTAATATACTTCTAGACTGCATCAGATACCTAAGTCATCAAGCACTTACATTTCGGGGACGAGAAAGTGACAGTGGTAACTACATTCAGCTCATTAGATTAATGGCCAGGTGGATTCCAACTTTAAAAAACTGGATTGGTGATAATCATCTTAGCCTATACCATGCCAACTATCTTAGTAAAAAGTCGCAAAACGACTTTATTGGGGTCGTTGGATCATGTGTACATGAAAAAATAGTTGTAAATGTTAAAAATTGTGGATTTTTTAGCGTTATGGCTGATAGCACACCCGATCTCTCTCATCTTGACCGGCTCTCAATTGTAATCTGATGCGTGACCCCAAAGTTTCAGTCCAAAGAAAGGTTGTTAAAACTAAAAGATTATCTGGATAAAACAGGCAAAGGATGGCTAAGCTTATTTCTGAAATTCTACAGTCAGTTGGAATATCGCTTTCCCTAGCTCGCACACAGTCTTAAGACATCACGTCATCTATGCATCTATGTCTGGCAGCATTTTAGGCTGTCAATCAAAACTTTCAATCAAAATTTTTTTTACACATACTGAATAACAGCATTTAATTTTGACTGTGGCAGCAGACTGTGGTTATGCAGAATGCAGGTGAGCACTTAGGACTTTTAGTGATTTTTTTAAATTCACAGTATTGTAGAACAGTTGACTCTGTCGCTGAGGGGTGGGGGGAGAGGGGGCTATCACAAAGCCTTTCTCATCCCCGATCCCATACTAGGCAAAATTCAGTTCACCCCCCCCCCCCCACTAAAACAGCCTTCGGCACTCATCATAAGCGCCGCATCTATGAAAATCTGTTTTTTTAAAAGTATATCCACGTAAGCACTGCACACAAGAAACTCAAATTTATTTATAAATATTTTCACTTAAACCCCACAAAAGAAATGAATTAAACTAGTAATTAAATATAAAGAAACATCGTATTATTATTAATATATAAATCTGTGAAGTTCCAAGTGATATACAGAGGTAAAATCATCTAGAACTAAGACATTTTCATATGAACCATGAAAGGAACAGTTAGTTATCCGAACGAATCACGGTAAAGCATACGTCATAAAAAGTATGGCATCACACAACTGCGGAACACCATCGTTACCTATACTCCATGCAAAAACAACTTATCACATGATGATGTAATCGTGAGACAACTAAACTTAGAAAAAGTGTTTGTGAAAAGCTAAACTTAGAAAAAGTGTTGGTGAAAAGCTAAACAAGCAATAGTGCTGAAATAAAAGTACATTCTCTGAGAGGGAGGACAAACACATAGTTTAAGAGGGCAATATTTGAGCGAATGATAAGCTAAACTTACTACTAAAACAAAATATTTCCAACATTAGCGAAAAAGGTCGTGACGGCTCTATATTCAGTCTAATATCCCGAGGATACAGTGCTTATTGATGGGTGCATGGAAAACATAATCGTTTTTAACTTGAGAGCTGATGAGACCAACATTTTTGACCCCACTTTTTGATTGCTCAAAAATAAACAAATACACTTTCACAGACATCTGAAGTTGGGAGACATTTCCTGATGTTTTGGCACAAACTTGAGAGCATGTGACAGTTGATTAAAAAGGTAAAAATGGCATCATAAGATATCGGTATGGAAAAAAACAGGTATTATAAGACATACATATGAAAAAAAAAATCACTGTACCTGCTGCCCTGGCATAAGAGCCACTCATAGAATAGTTTATATTTTTAAATGTATGCACCGTGGCTCATATGCTCGAAAATACAGTAATAATAAAATAATATGGGAGTTCCTTGACTGACTGATTGCACATTATTACAATCTGACTACAGAAATAATAATGAATTTTTCATCAGAAAAGACTTACTATGAATAAACAGACAGAGGTGCCAAGTATTATGATTTGTCTATAATTATTACGGATAAGCAAAAAAAATTACGGCGTTACGGGCATTGATTAAAAATTACGGTGAAAAAAAATACACGAATTCCGTCAAAAGATCGCTTGAAAAAATGCAATTTTCGTTAAAGGATTGCTGAAAAATGCGAATTTCGTCAACGGATCGCCAAAAATGCAAATTCCGACAGGGGATCATGAAAAAAAATGAAATTTCGTCAAAAGTCGCAGAAAAACCACTAATTTTGTCAAACTGTTGTCGCATAAAAAATGCGGATTTCGTCAGAGTCTTGGAAAAAGTGCGAATTTTGTCAAAAGATCATAGAAAAATCGTGAATTTTGTTAATGGATTGTGTAAAAAGCGAGAATTTTGTGAAAAGATTGCAGAAAAAGTGCATATTTAGTCAAAAGATCGCAGAAAAAGCATAATTTTGTTAAAGATAGCGTAAAAAACACAAATTTTGTCGAAGTGTCACGTAAAAATAGAGAAATTTGTCAAATGGCCGCGAAAAATAAGAATTTAGTCAAAAAATCGCTTAAAAAGTGCAAATTTTGTCAAAAGATCACAGAAAGAGCACGAATTTTCTCAAAGGTCTCAATAAAAGAGCAAATTTAATCAAGGGGTTGCATAGAAAATGAGAATTTTGTCAAAAGATTGCTTATAAAGTGCGAATTTAGTCAAAAGATCGTTTAAAAATCATGAATTTTGTTAATGGATCACATAAAAAGCGAGAATTTAGTCAAAAGATCGCAGAAAAAGTAGAAATTTAGTCAAAAGATTGCAGAAAAAGTAGAAATTTAGTCAAAAGATCACAGAAAAAGTAGAAATTTAGTCAAAGGATCACAGAAAAAGCATAATTTTGTCAAAGATAGCGTAAAAAACACAAATTTCATCGAAGGGTCACGTAAAAATAGAGAAATTTGTCAAATGGCTGCAAAAAATAAGAATTTAGTAAAAAAATCGCTTAAAAAGTGGAAATTTTGTCAAAAGATCACAGAAAAAGCACGAATTTTCTCAAAGGTCACAATAAAAGGGCAAATTTCATAAAGGGGTCGCATAGAAAACGAGAATTTTGTCAAAAGATTGCTTATAAAGTGCGAATTTCATCAAATGATCACAGAAAAAGTGCAAATTTTGTCAAAAGATTGCAGAACAAGCATGAATTTAGTCAAGGGGTCACGTAAAAAACGAGAATTTAGTCAGAAACTTGCTTAAAAAGCGCGAATTTTGTCAAAAGATTGCAAAAAAAAAAAAACACGAATTTTGTCAAAGGGCCGTAAAAAAAAGTGAATTTAGTCCAAGGGTCGTGAAAAAAATGTGAATTTAGTTGAAGATTCATGTAAAGAAAACAAAAATTTCATCAAAAGATCACAGAAAAAGCAAGAAATTTGTAAAAAGCACAAATTTCATCAAAAGGTCGTGGAAAAAGTGCATAAACTAACTTTTGAAAATTTGGGTTACCCGAACCCAACTTGCAAGAATGTATGCTCAGCCTAAAATCGAACAAACCAATAACAGAGTTAACCCAACTTGCAATAAAAATAATTAGCACCATCAAGGATTCCTGCCTCCCTGTTGTAACATTTCAGAAAATTTGTTATGAATTTTAGATATATATATATATATATTTTTTAACGCAGAATCACGCCCTTCTTCCCCCGAACTCTGGTTACTGGTAACTTTCATTGAAACTTGGCACCTCTGAATAGATGTTAAGGGTTACAATTTTATTATATCATCAACACTAGTTTCATAGGGTCAGGTGGGGTAAAATAGTTAATAAAAACAGCTCTTTTTTTATTCATACATAGTTGGCAAAAAATATATTGTTTTAATTTTCAAAAAAAAAAAAAAAAAAAAAAAAACATAAAATGTGCAAATGAACATTGCTCCCAACATTTCAAGGACAATTTCATCAACAAAATTGCAAATTATTACTGATAATGGTATTTTAAAACACATTGTCAATTAACTGGTTTATCCCATGGTGTGGGATAATAATAATAAGTATACTTATTTAAAGGTTTTTATTTCTCTAATAAAGTAAATAATTGCACATGAATTTGATTAAAAGTATTCTTTTGGAATGCTGAAAATATTAAACACTAGATTTAAGAGAAGAAATAGCCTGGATTAAAGTTCATTGGTGGTTCAGAAAGGACAGCTGCAATTTGTGATCCATGAAACATGTCATATTTCTGCCATCTAAAACATGAAATAGGAACATCCACTCTCTTTTGCAAACTTAAGTCATGTATTCCCAGGGTTAGAAATTAGCGGTCGTTAGTCGCCAAATGCAACTAAATTATTGCATTTGACGACCACAAAATTATACCTGGTTGTCAAATTTGACGCCTAGCTTTTTTTTTGTTTTACAGATGCTCGTATTTCTACTTTAGCGTAAGTTTCTATCCCCCCCCCCCCCCAAATTTCTATCCTTGTTTAACATTAGAAGAGCCGGAAAATTAAATTGTATAAAATTTTTTATACCAGAATTTTTATTTAAAGCTTTTTAACATATTTACTTGATCATATGTTGTACTTTATATTATTGAGTATTTTTTTATTCTATTCAAGCTATTTAAAGAATAAAAAACATGCTTTACTGTCATTTTTGGTTTAATTCTACTTCTACACTTTTCCTCTGACATTCATTCTGTAATCTGGCATGCTTAAAGTACCGAACGTGCTGGATTAGCGGAAGTTTATTGTATAAAATATCCCTTATCTGATCAACAGGCAGCAGTAGCTATAGTTTATTATTATGACAGAACATTCGGCCTGGAATGATATACTATCAAAAAGTAAACTTTTTCAATAAATAATAACGAATAGTACATTAAAAATATACTTTTTGGTACATAAAAATTTTATTAGGAGGAATAAAAAATAATTTTTTAATTTATATATTTAAGAGATCTTTTTTTATTTAGCATATCTTATTTATTTAGCATATTTCTCCTTCTTTATTTGCTCCTAAAATAAGATACTGTATAAAGAATGTTTTAAAGTTTCAGTGTTTTCCCTAAAAAAAAAAAAAAGTATTTTTATATAGAAATTAATATATTTCAATGCCATACAAATATACATTAATTGATATCCAAAAGTTCATTTATTTGCTTCTTTTTTGTTTTCTAATGTATTTTCAGTCCTAAGGTTTTTTTTTTTTTTTTTTTAATTAAGCTTATACTTGGTTGTATCTAGTACAAATTTTCTTTCTATAGATATAATTGCTTGATAATCTGTTTTGTATGCATATTAGCTTTATAAAAAGAATTATTTAAACATTTTTCTAGAATCCAAATATTGTAGTTTAATGCTGTTTTAAAATTTCATAGAAAGCCAGTTTTTATTTTGGGTACTTCTCTGATATCCCGTCGACCACTTTTCATAACAAAAAACTATAGCCAAACTGTAAGATTAAACGCCAAAAATGCAGTCCCATTTACTTGATGTCAGAATCATTATGCGTGTTTGTTACGTCATCTAGTGGTTTTACATTCGACATTTGCGTGTATTTTTCATTATCTTTTACCGATTTAGTAGTTATTTTATTAATTAAAATAACAATTGTGTCCTTAAATTCTTTTATTTTTTTTATTTATATATTTTGATATTCCAATGGCAACTTTGTCCCGTTTATTTGGCGTTACAGTTTGGCAATAGTTTTTTGTTATGAAAAGTGGTCGACGGGATAATAGAGAAGTACCTTATTTTGTTTTAGTGATTAACACAGAGATAAAATGTTTAATATGTACAGCCCCCTCGCCCTTTACACATTAAGATAATTACAATATTGTTAACATAGGCTTGCCGTAGGGCTACGGAGAAAATGCAACCTTCGTCGAAAAATCTTAGAAAAAACTGTTAATTTTGTCAAAGAATCACGAAAAAACGGTCAATTTCATCGAAGAAACGGCAAATTTCGTCGTCTGATCGCGAAAAAACGGAGAATTCTGCCGACAGATCGTGAAAAATGAAAAATTTCGTCAGACGATCAGCAAAATACGGTAAATTTCGTTGAAGGATCTCGAACAAACGGCAAATCTCAAAATAAATATTAAAAAAAACATGAGTTTCGTTGAAGGATCGTGGAAAAAATGCGAATTTTATAAAAGGGCCACAGAGAAAACGTAAATTTCATCAAATGGCCGCAGAAAAAAATGCTAATTTCGTCAAAGGATCACGGAAAAAGTGCGAATTTTGTCAAAGGGCCACGGGAAAAAAAAAAAAAACGTGAATTTCGCCAAAGGTTCACGAAAAAAAACGTGAATTTTGTGAAATAGTCCCGGAAAAGATTCAGCATTCCTTTAGAAAACAGCAGACACGCAAAGTTCTATGCAAATTAATATAGACATAGTTTTCAATCTGAAACAATATACTGAACTAACTTTTGAAAAATCGGGTTAACCTGAACCCAATTTGCAAGAATCTACACTCAGCCTGAAATAGACTCGAATCAAAAGCAGAGTTAATCCGACCTGCAACAAGAAAAATTATTGCCGAGAGAGGATTTTCTCCCCTCCCCCTCTGCTGTAACCTTTCAAAATATTTGCTATTTGCTGTGAATTTCAGCATTTTTTTTTACTCAGAAAGGCAGATAAATGCTGATGCCTTAATTAGCACTACAACTACAACAGCAGCAAGAATAGATTTATATGATATATTGCGTATTGCAGACTATTTTTGAAAACATTATTAGCGTTAGCGTTGCAGACACTTGAAGATAGTTTTGCCACTGGGATACTAAAAATTAATTAAGATTAATTAAACAATAATTATTTTGGTTAAAAAACAATTACAACATTTCAGACAACATTGAAACAAACAATTGAGAATTTTCTTAGAGAGCAGGCTTAGAAGAATCATCTAAGACTTTAAGACTTTCCTCACTCCAGGAAACAGTCAATTCAGAATAAATATTCCCGCATTTAATATTTTCAGAAATGGGATGAATATTTCCATTCCCATGCTTATTTAGAGGTTTGACAAAAGCTGCAATTATTGATGATTGATTTGCACTTCTTTTATCAGCAGAACTCGCTTGACTGTGCTTACTTTATAAATGCACACTGTAATTTTCCTCATCACAATATATTTAAAATTAATTTGAAATAAAAAAAGAAATGAAGAATAATCCTAAAGTTCAATAGAACAAATGTACGGGCCACTCTAAGTACCACTTTGGAGCGAGTTGCACGTGTTTGTGTTTGATGGTGTGCTAAGATATGTGCTACATCCCGGCAGAGGCTTTGTCTGTGTTTGGAGTTGTGATTTGCCATTCAAAAGTAACAAATTTTCTGCAGAATCTAATTTGAGAAAAAAAAATCAAAAAACATGTGCCTAAAAATAATACATCATTTCCTCTGTGTCATTTATGATATATTATTTTTCTATTACTGTTTTCTATTATTATTTTTATTTCTATTTGGAAATTTGCAGCCACAGATTTTTTTTTGGCTAGCCACCAGACAGTGCATTTTGAAATATTTAAACTTAGCTTAAATCATTTTAAACAAATTTAAATTAAAAATGTTTTCTAACACTATGAAAGCATTCGATTTAACTGCCGCTGCCAGGCTAAAAAGTCCTTGCAGTTGCCGATGGAAAACCAATCTGCGCCAAGCTCTATATTGCAAAAAATAGAAATAAAAGCGTCTGTGATGTCACAATAATGTTTTGTGTCTCTAAACTTTGAATTGTGCACAAACAGTAAAAATACTGTGTACATAAAATTGGGGAATATTTATAATTTTTTAATATTAAAATATATATATATAATATTTTTTTTAATTAAATTTTCTTCTGCAAAGTTTTGAATTTTGCATAAAATTTTCCACACACAGCATGCGCGTGTGCGTCTATATTATACAACTCTGCCTAACAGTATAACTATTTTACCCCACATAGGTTTTTTTTGTTCTAAAATATAAATTTTACATTATTTTGTAATAAAAAATTCAGAAAGTTATTCCAGTATAAGTGTTTTATGCTATACAAAGGATAAATAAGCATAAAATAAGTTATTTATTTAAAATCCAAAGTATTTCTCATCATTACTACCAAGTTATCAATACAGGGGTCGGTGCAGGTTTTTTTTCTTGGGGCCCATTTTGTGAAAAGTAAAGGTTATTTTTGTGAAATTTATTATATTTTTGTGAAAAATAACATTTTGTAATGAAAATTGAAATCCAGTTAATCAAATTCGAACCAAGCATTTATCAAAAAAAAACTTTTTTAAATCCTTTTGCTGAAGTTTTCCTCTCTGGTGAACTTGTTTGATTACAAATTACACATTTTAAAACATCACAAAATAATAAATAGTAAGATTTTATGGAATAGAATTTTGTGAAAAGGCCTATTTTGGTAAAAAGTATTTTCTGAAAGGGCCGATTTTATCAAATTGATTTTTGTGAAGGGACCCATTTTATCAAATTGATTTTTGTGAAGGGACCCATTTTATTAAATTGATTTTTGTGAAGGGTCCTGTTTTATTAAATATATTTTTGTGAAGGGGCCCATTTTATCAAATTGATTTTTGTGAAGGGACCCATTTTATTAAATTGATTTTTGTGAAGGGGCCTGTTTTATTAAATTGATTTTTGTGAAGGGTCCTGTTTTATTAAATATATTTTTGTGAAGGGACTCTAAATAGGTCCCAAATTTTGCCTGGATCGACCCCTGCAATAAATTTTAAAAGGCTACTAAACAATAATATAGCAACAAATATTTTATTAACTGAAAAATGATAACTGGCACATACACTAATCTGGCGAAACAATTACAAAAAATTATAATTTGCATTTTTTACAAATTTATTTTTGAAACCTACCTATTGTAATCCATTACTTATCCCTTCTGACCTTACTAGAAAAGTGATATACAATTTTTCCTCCCGTTTCTTTTTCTTTCTTTTGTAGAAACAGAAAATGAATCATTAGTTTGAAAGTTTTGTAGTAATATAAGAAAACTTAATCATATCTTTTGTAGGAGTTTAATTATTAAAAGTAAGTAACAGTAAAAAGACTGTTGAAGTAATAAACAGAAGTTAACTATTTCACTAATAAGATTGCTTCTTTTCTTAATAAGAGTTTGTTACTGAAGGGTTTGGAATTAGCAGTAGTTACGTTAGTTGCATTTTGCACCTATGAATTTCAATTGGACAACTGCGATTTTATACTCAGTCATCTATTTTGAGCCTAACTTTTAAAATTTTCTTTTGCTTGTAAGATGCAAATTTGCTTTTTATGATAAAACATTCAGTCCATTTCCTAATAATGTAATAAGTATTCAGTCTTTTTTATTATTCTGTTTAAGCTACACTAGTCATCCACCTGACAAGAGCCTTGTTGTGATCACTGCAGTGCTCTTTAGTGGTTTGCTACAGTTTTCTTTGTTTGCCGGTTCATGGTTTCTATTTATCTTTGTCAGTGATGGAACAGCTGCGCCAATTGCGCCAAAACGATAATGCTGCGTCATTCTGCGCCAAAACGATTATTTTTCAATAAAATTGCGCCCAACTGCGGCAATGCGATAATTTTCTTCTAGCAACATTTTGCCGTAAGAAAATTTTCGTCATTCTTCGCGGTACGAAATCGCCTCTTTAAAGTGCTTGTTACGATTCGAAACGAGCTCGCGCGCGCCGATCAGTCAATCCTCTGATTGGATTGAGTTTCCTGCAAAGGAACTAACTATATATGACTAGAGCTTAGCAGCTAGGAAGCTCGGCTCGCAAGACACCAATCAGAATTTTCTGAAAATTTCGAAAAATTAAGGCAGTGGTTTTCAAAAAAAAAAATATATACATATATCGGTCATAAATCCGAAAATTCGGACATAAAATGTATCGGTATTTCGGCAAATGATCGCCGAAAAAAATCTATCTCGTCATTCGTTCGAAGTAAAGTCGCCAATTTTGTCAAAGGATCGCGGGAAAATCGTGACTTTCGTCAGAAAATCACGAAAAACGGCAAATTTCGTCAAAAACATTGTGAAAAGCGGCAAATTTTGTCAAAAGATCGTGAAAAAACGGCAAATTTCGTCAAAAGATCACGAAAAAACGACACATTTTGTCAACAGATCGCGGAAAAACGGGACTTTTGTCAGAACATCGCGAAAAAACGACAAATTTCTTCAAAAACATTGCAAAAATGGCAAATTTCGTCAAAAATTCGCGAAAAAATGACAAATTTCGTCAAAAACATTGCGAAAAACGGCAAATTTCGTCAAAAGATCGCGAAAAAACAGCAAATTTTGTCAACAGATCGCGGGAAAAACGTGATTTTCATCAGAGAATCGCTTAAAAATGGTAAATTTCGTCATAAACATTGCAAAAACCGGCAAATTTCGTCAAAAGATCGCGAAAAAACGACAAATTTTATCAACAGATCGCGGGAAAAATGTGACTTTTGTCAGAGCATCGCGAGAAAACGGCAAATTTCATCAAAAACATTGCGAAAAATGGGAAATTTCGTCCAAAGATCGCAAAAAAAACGACAAATTTCGTCAAAAACATTGCGAAAAACGGCAAATTTTGTAAAAAACATTGCGAAAAATGGCAAATTTCATCAAAAGATCGCGAAAAAACAACAAATTTTGTCAACAGAATGCGGAAAAAATGTGACTTTCGTCAGAGAATCGCGTAAAAACAACAAATTTCGTCAAAAACATTGCGAAAATGGCAAATTTCGTCAAAAATTCGTGAAAAAAACGACAAATTTCGTCAAAAACATTGCGAAAAATGGCAAATTTCGTCAAAAACATTGCGAAAAATGGCAAATTTCGTCAAAAGATCGTGAAAAAACAGCAAATTTTGTCAACAGATCGCGGGAAAAACGTGATTTTCGTCAGAGAATCGCTTAAAAATGGTAAATTTCGTCATAAACATTGCAAAAACCGGCAAATTTCGTCAAAAGATCGCAAAAAAAGACAAATTTTATCAACAGATCGCAGGAAAAATGTGACTTTTGTTAGAGCATCGCGAGAAAACGGCAAATTTCGTCAAAAACATTGCGAAAAATGGGAAATTTCGTCCAAAGATCGCGAAAAAACGACAAATTTCGTCAAAAACATTGTGAAAAAACGACAAATTTCGTCAAAAACATTGCGAAAAACGGCAAATTTCGTCAAAAACATTGCGAAAAATGGCAAATTTCATCAAAAGATCGCGAAAAAACAACAAATTTTGTCAACAGGACGCGGAAAAAATGTGACTTTCGTCAGAGAATCGCGTAAAAACAACAAATTTCGTCAAAAACATTGCAAAAATGGCAAATTTCGTCAAAAATTCGCGAAAAAACGACAAATTTCATCAAAAACATTGCGAAAAATGGGAAATTTCGTCCAAAGATCGCGAAAAAACGACAAATTTTGTCAAAAACATTGTGAAAAACGGCAAATTTCGTCAAAAATATTGCGAAAAATGGCAAATTTCATCAAAAGATCGCGAAAAAACAACAAATTTTGTCAACAGAACGCGGAAAAAATGTGACTTTCGTCAGAGAATCGCGTAAAAACAACAAATTTCGTCAAAAACATTGCGTAAATGGCAAATTTCGTCAAAAATTCGCGAAAAAACGACAAATTTCATCAAAAACATTGCGAAAAAAGGGAAATTTCGTCCAAAGATCGCGAAAAAACGACAAATTTTGTCAAAAACATTGCGAAAAACGGCAAATTTCGTCAAAAATATTGCGAAAAATGGCAAATTTCATCAAAAGATCGCGAAAAAACAACAAATTTTGTCAACAGAACGCGGAAAAAATGTGACTTCCGTCAGAGAATCGCGTAAAAACGACAAATTTCATCAAAAACATTGCGAAAAACGGCAAATTTCGTCAAAAGATCACGAAAAAACGACACATTTTGTCAACAGATCGCGGAAAAACGGGACTTTTGTCAGAACATCGCGAAAAAACGACAAATTTCTTCAAAAACATTGTAAAAATGGCAAATTTCGTCAAAAATTCGCGAAAAAATGACAAATTTCGTCAAAAACATTGCGAAAAACGGCAAATTTCTTCAAAAGATCGCGAAAAAACAGCAAATTTTGTCAACAGATCGCGGGAAAACGGCAAATTTCATCAAAAACATTGCGAAAAATGGCAAATTTCATCAAAAGATCGCGAAAAAACAACAAATTTTGTCAACAGAACGCGGAAAAAATGTGACTTTCGTCAGAGAATCGCGTAAAAACAACAAATTTCGTCAAAAACATTGCGAAAATGGCAAATTTCGTCAAAAATTCGCGAAAAAACGACAAATTTCGTCAAAAACATTGCGAAAAATGGCAAATTTCGTCAAAAGATCGTGAAAAAACAGCAAATTTTGTCAACAGATTGCGGGAAAAACGTGATTTTCGTCAGAGAATCGCTTAAAAATGGTAAATTTCGTCATAAACATTGCAAAAACCGGCAAATTTCGTCAAAAGATCGCGAAAAAACGACAAATTTTATCAACAGATCGCGGGGAAAATGTGACTTTTGTCAGAGCATCGCGAGAAAACGTCAAATTTCGTCAAAAACATTGCGAAAAATGGGAAATTTCGTCCAAAGATCGCGAAAAAACGACAAATTTCGTCAAAAACATTGCGAAAAACGGCAAATTTCGTCAAAAACATTGCGAAAAATGGCAAATTTCATCAAAAGATCGCGAAAAAACAACAAATTTTGTCAACAGAACGCGGAAAAAATGTGACTTTCGTCAGAGAATCGCGTAAAAACAACAAATTTCGTAAAAAACATTGCGAAAATGGCAAATTTTGTCAAAAATTCGCGAAAAAACGACAAATTTCATCAAAAACATTGCGAAAAATGGGAAATTTCGTCCAAAGATCGCGAAAAAACGACAAATTTTGTCAAAAACATTGCGAAAAACGGCAAATTTCGTCAAAAATATTGCGAAAAATGGCAAATTTCATCAAAAGATCGCAAAAAAACAACAAATTTTGTCAACAGAACGCGGAAAAAATGTGACTTTCGTCAGAGAATCGCGTAAAAACAACAAATTTCGTCAAAAACATTGCGAAAATGGCAAATTTCGTCCAAAGATCGCGAAAAAACGACAAATTTTGTCAAAAATATTGCGAAAAACGGCAAATTTCGTCCAAAGATCGCAAAAAAAACGACAAATTTCGTCAAAAACATTGCGAAAAACGGCAAATTTCGTCAAAAACATTGCGAAAAATGGCAAATTTCATCAAAAGATCGCGAAAAAACAACAAATTTCGTCAAAAACATTGCGAAAATGGCAAATTTCGTCAAAAATTCGCGAAAAAACGACAAATTTCGTCAAAAACATCGCGAAAAATGGCAAATTTCGTCAAAAGATCGTGAAAAAACAGCAAATTTTGTCAACAGATTGCGGAAAAAATGTGACTTCCGTCAGAGAATCGCGTAAAAACGACAAATTTCATCAAAAACATTGCGAAAAACGGCAAATTTCGTCAAAAGATCACGAAAAAACGACACATTTTGTCAACAGATCGCGGAAAAACGGGACTTTTGTCAGAACATCGCGAAAAAACGACAAATTTCTTAAAAAACATTGCAAAAATGGCAAATTTAGTCAAAAATTCGCGAAAAAATGACAAATTTCGTCAAAAACATGATTTTCATCAGAGAATCGCTTAAAAATGGTAAATTTCGTCATAAACATTGCAAAAACCGGCAAATTTCGTCAAAAGATCGCGAAAAAACGACAAATTTTATCAACAGATCGCGGGAAAAATGTGACTTTTGTCAGAGCATCGCGAGAAAACGGCAAATTTCGTCAAAAACATTGCGAAAAATGGGAAATTTCGTCCAAAGATCGCAAAAAAAACGACAAATTTCGTCAAAAACATTGCGAAAAACGGCAAATTTTGTCAAAAATATTGCGAAAAATGGCAAATTTCATCAAAAGATTGCGAAAAAACAACAAATTTTGTCAACAGAATGCGGAAAAAATGTGACTTTCGTCAGAGAATCGCGTAAAAACAACAAATTTCGTCAAAAACATTGCGAAAATGGCAAATTTCGTCAAAAATTCGTGAAAAAACGACAAATTTCGTCAAAAACATTGCGAAAAACGGCAAATTTCGTCAAAAACATTGCGAAAAATGGCAAATTTCGTCAAAAGATCGTGAAAAAACAGCAAATTTTGTCAACAGATCGCGGGAAAAACGTGATTTTCGTCAGAGAATCGCTTAAAAATGGTAAATTTCGTCATAAGCATTGCAAAAACCGGCAAATTTCGTCAAAAGATCGCAAAAAAACGACAAATTTTATCAACAGATCGCGGGAAAAATGTGACTTTTGTCAGAGCATCGCGAGAAAACGGCAAATTTCGTCAAAAACATTGCGAAAAATGGCAAATTTCATCAAAAGATCGCGAAAAAACAACAAATTTTGTCAACAGAACGCGGAAAAAATGTGACTTTCGTCAGAGAATCGCGTAAAACAACAAATTTCGTCAAAAACATTGCGAAAATGGCAAATTTCGTCAAAAATTCGCAAAAAAACGACAAATTTCGTCAAAAACATTGCGAAAAACGGCAAATTTCGTCAAAAACGTTGGGAAAAATGGCAAATTTCGTCAAAAGATCGTGAAAAAACAGCAAATTTTGTCAACAGATCGCGGGAAAAACGTGATTTTCGTCAGAGAATCGCTTAAAAATGGTAAATTTCGTCATAAACATTGCAAAAACCGGCAAATTTCGTCAAAAGATCGCGAAAAAACGACAAATTTTATCAACAGATCGCGGGGAAAATGTGACTTTCGTCAGAGAATCGCGTAAAAACAACAAATTTTGTCAAAAAGATTGCGAAAATGGCAAATTTCGTCAAAAATCAGCGAAAAAACGACAAATTTCGTCAAAAACATTGCGAAAAACAGCAAATTTCGTCAAAAACATTGCGAAAAATGGCAAATTTCATCAAAAGATCGTGAAAAAACAGCAAAATTTGTCAACCGATCGCGGGAAAAACGTGATTTTCGTCAGAGAATCGCTTAAAAATGGTAAATTTCGTCATAAACATTGCAAAAACCGGCAAATTTCGTCAAAAGATCGCGAAAAAACGACAAATTTTATCAACAGATCGCGGGGAAAATGTGACTTTTGTCAGAGCATCGCAAGAAAACGTCAAATTTCGTCAAAAGCATTGTGAAAAATGGGAAATTTCGTCCAAAGATCGCGAAAAAACGACAAATTTCGTCAAAAACATTGCGAAAAACGGCAAATTTCGTCAAAAACATTGCGAAAATGGCAAATTTCGTCAAAAATTCGCGAAAAAACGACAAATTTCATCAAAAACATTGCGAAAAATGGGAAATTTCGTCCTAAGATCGCGAAAAAACGACAAATTTTGTCAAAAACATTGTGAAAAACGGCAAATTTCGTCAAAAATATTGCGAAAAATGGCAAATTTCATCAAAAGATCGCGAAAAAACAACAAATTTTGTCAACAGAACGCGGAAAAAATGTGACTTTCGTCAGAGAATCGCGTAAAAACAACAAATTTCGTCAAAAACATTGCGAAAATGGCAAATTTCGTCAAAAATTCGCGAAAAAACGACAAATTTCATCAAAAACATTGCGAAAAATGGGAAATTTCGTCCAAAGATCGCGAAAAAACGACAAATTTTGTCAAAAACATTGCGAAAAACGGCAAATTTCGTCAAAAATATTGCGAAAAATGGCAAATTTCATCAAAAGATCGCGAAAAAACAACAAATTTTGTCAACAGATCGCGGAAAAACGGGACTTTCGTCAGAGAATCGCGTAAAAACAACAAATTTCGTCAAAAACATTGCGAAAATGGCAAATTTCGTCAAAAATTCGCGAAAAAACGACAAATTTCATCAAAAACATTGCGAAAAATGGGAAATTTCGTCCAAAGATCGCGAAAAAACGACAAATTTTGTCAAAAACATTGCGAAAAACGGCAAATTTCGTCAAAAATATTGCGAAAAATGGCAAATTTCATCAAAAGATCGCGAAAAAACAACAAATTTTGTCAACAGAACGTGGAAAAAATGTGACTTCCGTCAGAGAATCGCGTAAAAACGACAAATTTCATCAAAAACATTGCGAAAAACGGCAAATTTCGTCAAAAGATCACGAAAAAACGACACATTTTGTCAACAGATCGCGGAAAAACGGGACTTTTGTCAGAACATCGCGAAAAAACGACAAATTTCTTAAAAAACATTGCAAAAATGGCAAATTTAGTCAAAAATTCGCGAAAAAATGACAAATTTCGTCAAAAACATGATTTTCATCAGAGAATCGCTTAAAAATGGTAAATTTCGTCATAAACATTGCAAAAACCGGCAAATTTCGTCAAAAGATCGCGAAAAAACGACAAATTTTATCAACAGATCGCGGGAAAAATGTGACTTTTGTCAGAGCATCGCGAGAAAACGGCAAATTTCGTCAAAAACATTGCGAAAAATGGGAAATTTCGTCCAAAGATCGCAAAAAAAACGACAAATTTCGTCAAAAACATTGCGAAAAACGGCAAATTTTGTCAAAAATATTGCGAAAAATGGCAAATTTCATCAAAAGATCGCGAAAAAACAACAAATTTTGTCAACAGATTGCGGGAAAAAATGTGACTTTCGTCAGAGAATCGCGTAAAAATGGTAAATTTCGTCATAAACATTGCAAAAACCGGCAAATTTCGTCAAAAGATCGCAAAAAAACGACAAATTTTATCAACAGATCGCGGGAAAAATGTGACTTTTGTCAGAGCATCGCGAGAAAACGGCAAATTTCGTCAAAAACATTGCGAAAAATGGCAAATTTCATCAAAAGATCGTGAAAAAACAACAAATTTTGTCAACAGAACGCGGAAAAAATGTGACTTTCGTCAGAGAATCGCGTAAAAACAACAAATTTCGTCAAAAACATTGCGAAAATGGCAAATTTCGTCAAAAATTCGCGAAAAAACAACAAATTTCATCAAAAACATTGCAAAAAATGAGAAATTTCGTCCAAAGATCGCGAAAAAACGACAAATTTTGTCAAAAACATTGCGAAAAACGGCAAATTTCGTCAAAAATATTGCGAAAAATGGCAAATTTCATCAAAAGATCGCGAAAAAACAACAAATTTTGTCAACAGAACGCGGAAAAAATGTGACTTTCGTCAGAGAATCGCGTAAAAACAACAAATTTCGTCAAAAACATTGCGAAAATGGCAAATTTCGTCAAAAATTCGCGAAAAAACGACAAATTTCATCATAAACATTGCGAAAAATCGGAAATTTCGTCCAAAGATCGCGAAAAAACGACAAATTTTGTCAAAAACATTGTGAAAAACGGCAAATTTCGTCCAAAGATCGCAAAAAAAACGACAAATTTCGTCAAAAACATTGCGAAAAACGGCAAATTTCGTCAAAAACATTGCGAAAAATGGCAAATTTCATCAAAAGATCGCGAAAAAACAACAAATTTTGTCAACAGAATGCGGAAAAAATGTGACTTTCGTCAGAGAATCGCGTAAAAACAACAAATTTCGTCAAAAACATTGCGAAAATGGCAAATTTCGTCAAAAATTCGTGAAAAAACGACAAATTTCATCAAAAACATTGCGAAAAACGGCAAATTTCGTGAAAAACATTGCGAAAAATGGCAAATTTCGTCAAAAGATCGTGAAAAAACAGCAAATTTTGTCAACAGATCGCGGGAAAAACATGATTTTCGTCAGAGAATCGCTTAAAAATGGTAAATTTCGTCATAAACATTGCAAAAACCGGCAAATTTCGTCAAAAGATCGCAAAAAAACGACAAATTTTATCAACAGATCGCGGGAAAAATGTGACTTTTGTCAGAGCATCGCGAGAAAACGGCAAATTTTGTCAAAAACATTGCGAAAAATGGCAAATTTCATCAAAAGATCGCGAAAAAACAACAAATTTTGTCAACAGAATGCGGAAAAAATGTGACTTTCGTCAGAGAATCGCGTAAAACAACAAATTTCGTCAAAAACATTGCGAAAAACGGCAAATTTCGTCAAAAACGTTGCGAAAAATGGCAAATTTCGTCAAAAGATCGTGAAAAAACAGCAAATTTTGTCAACAGATCGCGGGAAAAACGTGATTTTCGTCAGAGAATCGCTTAAAAATGGTAAATTTCGTCATAAACATTGCAAAAACCGGCAAATTTCGTCAAAAGATCGCGAAAAAACGACAAATTTTATCAACAGATCGCGGGGAAAATGTGACTTTTGTCAGAGCATCGCGAGAAAACGTCAAATTTCGTCAAAAACATTGCGAAAAATGGGAAATTTCGTCCAAAGATCGCGAAAAAACGACAAATTTCGTCAAAAACATTGCGAAAAACGGCAAATTTCGTCAAAAATTCGCGAAAAAATGACAAATTTCATCAAAAACATTGCGAAAAATGGGAAATTTCGTCCAAAGATCGCGAAAAAACGACAAATTTTGTCAAAAACATTGCGAAAAACGGCAAATTTCGTCAAAAATATTGCGAAAAATGGCAAATTTCATCAAAAGATCGCGAAAAAACAACAAATTTTGTCAACAGGACGCGGAAAAAATGTGACTTTCGTCAGAAAATCGCGTAAAAACAACAAATTTCGTCAAAAACATTGCGAAAATGGCAAATTTCGTCAAAAATTCGCGAAAAAACGACAAATTTCATCAAAAACATTGCGAAAAATGGGAAATTTCGTCCAATGATCGCGAAAAAACGACAAATTTTGTCAGAGCATCGCGAGAAAACGGCAAATTTCGTCAAAAACATTGCGAAAAATGGCAAATTTCATCAAAAGATCGCGAAAAAACAACAAATTTTGTCAACAGAACGCGGAAAAAATGTGACTTTCGTCAGAGAATCGCGTAAAACAACAAATTTCGTCAAAAATATTGCGAAAATGGCAAATTTCGTCAAAAATTCGCAAAAAAACGACAAATTTCGTCAAAAACATTGCGAAAAACGGCAAATTTCGTCAAAAACGTTGGGAAAAATGGCAAATTTCGTCAAAAGATCGTGAAAAAACAGCAAATTTTGTCAACAGATCGCGGGAAAAACGTGATTTTCGTCAGAGAATCGCTTAAAAATGGTAAATTTCGTCATAAACATTGCAAAAACCGGCAAATTTCGTCAAAAGATCGCGAAAAAACGACAAATTTTATCAACAGATCGCGGGGAAAATGTGACTTTCGTCAGAGAATCGCGTAAAAACAACAAATTTTGTCAAAAAGATTGCGAAAATGGCAAATTTCGTCAAAAATCAGCGAAAAAACGACAAATTTCGTCAAAAACATTGCGAAAAACAGCAAATTTCGTCAAAAACATTGCGAAAAATGGCAAATTTCATCAAAAGATCGTGAAAAAACAGCAAAATTTGTCAACCGATCGCGGGAAAAACGTGATTTTCGTCAGAGAATCGCTTAAAAATGGTAAATTTCGTCATAAACATTGCAAAAACCGGCAAATTTCGTCAAAAGATCGCGAAAAAACGACAAATTTTATCAACAGATCGCGGGGAAAATGTGACTTTTGTCAGAGCATCGCAAGAAAACGTCAAATTTCGTCAAAAACATTGTGAAAAATGGGAAATTTCGTCCAAAGATCGCGAAAAAACGACAAATTTCGTCAAAAACATTGCGAAAAACGGCAAATTTCGTCAAAAACATTGCGAAAATGGCAAATTTCGTCAAAAATTCGCGAAAAAACGACAAATTTCATCAAAAACATTGCGAAAAATGGGAAATTTCGTCCTAAGATCGCGAAAAAACGACAAATTTTGTCAAAAACATTGTGAAAAACGGCAAATTTCGTCAAAAATATTGCGAAAAATGGCAAATTTCATCAAAAGATCGCGAAAAAACAACAAATTTTGTCAACAGAACGCGGAAAAAATGTGACTTTCGTCAGAGAATCGCGTAAAAACAACAAATTTCGTCAAAAACATTGCGAAAATGGCAAATTTCGTCAAAAATTCGCGAAAAAACGACAAATTTCATCAAAAACATTGCGAAAAATGGGAAATTTCGTCCAAAGATCGCGAAAAAACGACAAATTTTGTCAAAAACATTGCGAAAAACGGCAAATTTCGTCAAAAATATTGCGAAAAATGGCAAATTTCATCAAAAGATCGCGAAAAAACAACAAATTTTGTCAACAGAACGTGGAAAAAATGTGACTTCCGTCAGAGAATCGCGTAAAAACGACAAATTTCATCAAAAACATTGCGAAAAACGGCAAATTTCGTCAAAAGATCACGAAAAAACGACACATTTTGTCAACAGATCGCGGAAAAACGGGACTTTTGTCAGAACATCGCGAAAAAACGACAAATTTCTTAAAAAACATTGCAAAAATGGCAAATTTAGTCAAAAATTCGCGAAAAAATGACAAATTTCGTCAAAAACATGATTTTCATCAGAGAATCGCTTAAAAATGGTAAATTTCGTCATAAACATTGCAAAAACCGGCAAATTTCGTCAAAAGATCGCGAAAAAACGACAAATTTTATCAACAGATCGCGGGAAAAATGTGACTTTTGTCAGAGCATCGCGAGAAAACGGCAAATTTCGTCAAAAACATTGCGAAAAATGGGAAATTTCGTCCAAAGATCGCAAAAAAAACGACAAATTTCGTCAAAAACATTGCGAAAAACGGCAAATTTTGTCAAAAATATTGCGAAAAATGGCAAATTTCATCAAAAGATCGCGAAAAAACAACAAATTTTGTCAACAGATTGCGGGAAAAAATGTGACTTTCGTCAGAGAATCGCGTAAAAATGGTAAATTTCGTCATAAACATTGCAAAAACCGGCAAATTTCGTCAAAAGATCGCAAAAAAACGACAAATTTTATCAACAGATCGCGGGAAAAATGTGACTTTTGTCAGAGCATCGCGAGAAAACGGCAAATTTCGTCAAAAACATTGCGAAAAATGGCAAATTTCATCAAAAGATCGTGAAAAAACAACAAATTTTGTCAACAGAACGCGGAAAAAATGTGACTTTCGTCAGAGAATCGCGTAAAAACAACAAATTTCGTCAAAAACATTGCGAAAATGGCAAATTTCGTCAAAAATTCGCGAAAAAACGACAAATTTCGTCAAAAACATTGCGAAAATGGCAAATTTCGTCAAAAACATTGCGAAAAATGGCAAATTTCGTCAAAAGATCGTGAAAAAACAGCAAATTTTGTCAACAGATCGCGGGAAAAACGTGATTTTCGTCAGAGAATCGCTTAAAATGGTAAAATTCGTCATAAACATTGCAAAAACCGGCAAATTTCGTCCAAAGATCGCGAAAAAAACGACAAATTTCGTCAAAAACATTGCGAAAAATGGCAAATTTCGTCAAAAACATTGCGAAAAATGGCAAATTTCATCAAAAGATCGCGAAAAAACAACAAATTTTGTCAACAGAACACGGAAAAAATGTGACTTTCGTCAGAGAATCGCGTAAAAACAACAAATTTCGTCAAAAACATTGCGAAAATGGCAAATTTCGTCAAAAATTCGCGAAAAAACAACAAATTTCATCAAAAACATTGCGAAAAATGGGAAATTTCGTCCAAAGATCGCGAAAAAACGACAAATTTTGTCAAAAACATTGCGAAAAACGGCAAATTTCGTCAAAAATATTGCAAAAAATGGCAAATTTCATCAAAAGATCGCGAAAAAACAACAAATTTTGTCAACAGAACGTGGAAAAAATGTGACTTTCGTCAGAGAATCGCGTAAAAACAACAAATTTCGTCAAAAACATTGCGAAAATGGCAAATTTCGTCAAAAATTCGCGAAAAAACGACAAATTTCATCAAAAACATTGCGAAAAATGGGAAATTTCGTCCAAAGATCGCGAAAAAACGACAAATTTTGTCAAAAACATTGCGAAAAACGGCAAATTTCGTCAAAAATATTGCGAAAAATGGCAAATTTCATCAAAAGATCGCAAAAAAACAACAAATTTTGTCAACAGAACGCGGAAAAAATGTGACTTCCGTCAGAGAATCGCGTAAAGACGACAAATTTCATCAAAAACATTGCGAAAAACAGCAAATTTCGTCAAAAGATCACGAAAAAACGACACATTTTGTCAACTGATCGCGGAAAAACGGGACTTTTGTCAGAACATTGCGAAAAAACGACAAATTTCTTCAAAAACATTGCAAAAATGGCAAATTTCGTCAAAAATTCGCGAAAAAATGACAAATTTCGTCAAAAACATTGCGAAAAACGGCAAATTTCGTCAAAAGATCGCGAAAAAACAGCAAATTTTGTCAACAGATCGCGGGAAAAACGTGATTTTCATCAGAGAATCGCTTAAAAATGGTAAATTTCGTCATAAACATTGCAAAAACCGGCAAATTTCGTCAAAAGATCGCGAAAAAACGACAAATTTTATCAACAGATCGCGGGAAAAATGTGACTTTTGTCAGAGCATCGCGAGAAAACGGCAAATTTCGTCAAAAACATTGCGAAAAATGGGAAATTTCGTCCAAAGATCACAAAAAAAACGACAAATTTCGTCAAAAACATTGCGAAAAATGGCAAATTTCATCAAAAGATCGCGAAAAAACAACAAATTTTGTCAACAGAATGCGGAAAAAATGTGACTTTCGTCAGAGAATCGCGTAAAACAACAAATTTCGTCAAAAACATTGCGAAAATGGCAAATTTCGTCAAAAATTCGCGAAAAAACGACAAATTTCGTCAAAAACATTGCGAAAAACGGCAAATTTCGTCAAAAACGTTGCGAAAAATGGCAAATTTCGTCAAAAGATCGTGAAAAAACAGCAAATTTTGTCAACAGATCGCGGGAAAAACGTTATTTTCGTCAGAGAATCGCTTAAAAATGGTAAATTTCGTCATAAACATTGCAAAAACCGGCAAATTTCGTCAAAAGATCGCGAAAAAACGACAAATTTTATCAACAGATCGCGGGGAAAATGTGACTTTTGTCAGAGCATCGCGAGAAAACGTCAAATTTCGTCAAAAACATTGCGAAAAATGGGAAATTTCGTCCAAAGATCGCGAAAAAACGACAAATTTCGTCAAAAACATTGCGAAAAACGGCAAATTTCGTCAAAAACATTGCGAAAAATGGCAAATTTCATCAAAAGATCGCGAAAAAACAACAAATTTTGTCAACAGAACGCGGAAAAAATGTGACTTTCGTCAGAGAATCGCGTAAAAACAACAAATTTCGTCAAAAACATTGCGAAAATGGCAAATTTCGTCAAAAATTCGCGAAAAAACAACAAATTTCATCAAAAACATTGCAAAAAATGAGAAATTTCGTCCAAAGATCGCGAAAAAACGACAAATTTTGTCAAAAACATTGCGAAAAACGGCAAATTTTGTCAAAAATATTGCGAAAAATGGCAAATTTCATCAAAAGATCGCGAAAAAACAACAAATTTTGTCAACAGAACGCGGAAAAAATGTGACTTTCGTCAGAGAATCGCGTAAAAACAACAAATTTCGTCAAAAACATTGCGAAAATGGCAAATTTCGTCAAAAATTCGCGAAAAAACGACAAATTTCATCATAAACATTGCGAAAAATCGGAAATTTCGTCCAAAGATCGCGAAAAAACGACAAATTTTGTCAAAAACATTGTGAAAAACGGCAAATTTCGTCCAAAGATCGCAAAAAAAACGACAAATTTCGTCAAAAACATTGCGAAAAACGGCAAATTTCGTCAAAAACATTGCGAAAAATGGCAAATTTCATCAAAAGATCGCGAAAAAACAACAAATTTTGTCAACAGAATGCGGAAAAAATGTGACTTTCGTCAGAGAATCGCGTAAAAACAACAAATTTCGTCAAAAACATTGCGAAAATGGCAAATTTCGTCAAAAATTCGTGAAAAAACGACAAATTTCATCAAAAACATTGCGAAAAACGGCAAATTTCGTGAAAAACATTGCGAAAAATGGCAAATTTCGTCAAAAGATCGTGAAAAAACAGCAAATTTTGTCAACAGATCGCGGGAAAAACATGATTTTCGTCAGAGAATCGCTTAAAAATGGTAAATTTCGTCATAAACATTGCAAAAACCGGCAAATTTCGTCAAAAGATCGCAAAAAAACGACAAATTTTATCAACAGATCGCGAGAAAAATGTGACTTTTGTCAGAGCATCGCGAGAAAACGGCAAATTTTGTCAAAAACATTGCGAAAAATGGCAAATTTCATCAAAAGATCGCGAAAAAACAACAAATTTTGTCAACAGAATGCGGAAAAAATGTGACTTTCGTCAGAGAATCGCGTAAAACAACAAATTTCGTCAAAAACATTGCGAAAAACGGCAAATTTCGTCAAAAACGTTGCGAAAAATGGCAAATTTCGTCAAAAGATCGTGAAAAAACAGCAAATTTTGTCAACAGATCGCGGGAAAAACGTGATTTTCGTCAGAGAATCGCTTAAAAATGGTAAATTTCGTCATAAACATTGCAAAAACCGGCAAATTTCGTCAAAAGATCGCGAAAAAACGACAAATTTTATCAACAGATCGCGGGGAAAATGTGACTTTTGTCAGAGCATCGCGAGAAAACGTCAAATTTCGTCAAAAACATTGCGAAAAATGGGAAATTTCGTCCAAAGATCGCGAAAAAACGACAAATTTCGTCAAAAACATTGCGAAAAACGGCAAATTTCGTCAAAAATTCGCGAAAAAATGACAAATTTCATCAAAAACATTGCGAAAAATGGGAAATTTCGTCCAAAGATCGCGAAAAAACGACAAATTTTGTCAAAAACATTGCGAAAAACGGCAAATTTCGTCAAAAATATTGCGAAAAATGGCAAATTTCATCAAAAGATCGCGAAAAAACAACAAATTTTGTCAACAGGACGCGGAAAAAATGTGACTTTCGTCAGAGAATCGCGTAAAAACAACAAATTTCGTCAAAAACATTGCGAAAATGGCAAATTTCGTCAAAAATTCGCGAAAAAACGACAAATTTCATCAAAAACATTGCGAAAAATGGGAAATTTCGTCCAATGATCGCGAAAAAACGACAAATTTTGTCAAAAACATTGCGAAAAACGGCAAATTTCGTCAAAAATATTGCGAAAAATGGCAAATTTCATCAAAAGATCGCGAAAAAACAACAAATTTTGTCAACAGAACGCGGAAAAAATGTGACTTCCGTCAGAGAATCGCGTAAAAACGACAAATTTCATCAAAAACATTGCGAAAAACGGCAAATTTCGTCTAAAGATCGCAAAAAAACGGCAAATTTTGGCAACAGATCGCGAAAAACACAAATTTCGTCAAAGGGACGCAAAAAAAAGTGGCGGGAGTGACGCAATATTTTTTCGCAAAAATATTGCGAAAAATGGCAAATTTCATCAAAAGATCGCGAAAAAACAACAAATTTTGTCAACAGAACGCGGAAAAAATGTGACTTCCGTCAGAGAATCGCGTAAAAACGACAAATTTCGTCAAAAACATTGCGAAAAACGGCAAATTTTGTCAAAAGATCGCAAAAAAATGGCAAATTTTGGCAACAGATCGCGAAAAACACAAATTTTGTCAAAGGGACGCAAAAAAAAGTGGCGGGAGTGGACCCCCCCCCCCCCCCCCCCCCCCCCGTGTTGTAACTTTTCAGAAAATTTGCTGTGAATTTCAGAATTTTTTTTTTATTCAGAATCACCCCTGTAAATTAGATGCTAGTTAGATTGTGGTGTAAATCGGCCAACAGGTGGCACTACTGCACTTCATTTATCACGATTTCTGAAATAGCTAAATCTCAAGAATTAATGTATGGAATTTCATCAAACTTCATATTATGTTAAATCTTGACATAAATATATTCTTATTAGATTTGGATGTATACTGACCAACAGTAGCGCTGCTATTCTCTGTTTTTCACAATTTCCGCAATAGCTCTATCTCAAGAACGAGGAGATTGTGATTTAAGTTTGGTTACAAACGATTTGATTGATATAGGAAAAAGTTTTGTGATGGCTGCAACATGTTTTTTTTTTTTTTTTTTTTTTTTTTTTTGTTGTGTGTGTGTGTTTACTTTTTCTCTAAAAAGCTTTTTCATGCTTAAAAGAGAAGAATTTTGCAGCTGCATAATAGTTACTTTCTGCAAAAAAAAAAAAACAGTTTTGCTGCTCCGAAATGCGTTATTTGCTGCTCCAAAATGAGCATTTTGCTGCTCCAAAATGATGATCCTGGTGTTCCATCACTGCTTTGTTGAATTGGCAGATTAAAAAAAAAAATTAAAGAAGAGAAAATGGGGAGAGGGGGGGGGGGGGGGACTCGCACTCGCACTGACAATCTTGAGGGAAGGTGCTGGTCTCCTTACCTTTTAATTACCTTATCTGATTTTAAATTTTAGTGCTTCTACCCTAAAAAAAAAAAAAGAAAAAAGTATTTATGTAGGATTCGTGAATATTTTTAAATGCCATAATTGGTTACTATAATACCTTTGGATACCATAATTGGTATCCAAAGGTTCATTTATTTGCTAATTTTTTATTTTCTAATGTACTTTCAGTCGCAGGAATTTTTAAAAACTAGGCTTATCCCTGGTTGTATCTAAAAGGTAAAATTTTCTTTCTATGGACATATTGCTTGATAATCTGTTTTGTAGGCATATTAGGTTTAAAAATACAATAAAATCCAAGTATTGTAGTTTAATCAGGTTTTACACTATTATAGAAAGCCAGTTTTTATTTTGTTTTAGTGACTAACACAGAGATAAAGTGTTAAATATGTACACCTGCCCCCCCCCCTCCCCCTGCCCTTAACACATAAAAATAGAAACAATGTTATTGTTAACATGGTTGTGAAAAGAATTGAGAAAATATGATATAACATAAAATTGCAACCATGAAATGCAGTTTGGCACCTATAAAAAAATATATCGTGTTTTATGTGATGCATTGTTTAGAGTTTCTAATTTCTAACCCTGGTAAATTCTAATAGTGTAACAAAAACATTATCATTAATCAAAATAAATTTAATCATAACTTAAATATCATTTGTAACTTTTAATTTGCAAATATTTAGAATAATAAAAAATCAGATTGTTTTGATTAAAAAAATTAGGATTTTTGCCAACTGTGATTAGTAATAATGTCTATTATTTAATGCTATGCTTCAGTTTTTCTTAGGGGGGTTATCTACCTATAGAAATTGTAACAAACATTAAAATTTTCACTATTAACACCTAATTTTAACATCCTATTTGGATTCTTCAGTATACCTTCAGATACCAAAAGGGAAATCATTCAGTCAAGTAGTTTAGGAATTATGCAGGTTTATAGATTGGAATTCCTAATGTCAAATTCATTTTAAATTGTTGCAAAACAGATTGTAATGTGAATGTGGGAATTTTTTTTTTTTAAGCATAACTCAAGAACTACTCAGCAGAGAGCTGTTATTTTGGATTTGCATATTTGAAGCTTCTAAAAATCAATTTCTGTTAAAAGATTCGGTACTTATGTATTATCCGGGCCAGGAGATAGATTGCCAAAAATGGTTGCAAATACCAATCTTGTTTATCGTTACTAATCATGTTCGAAACAGGAATTTAATGTTATTAAATACATAACATTGTTAAAAATTGTAAATAATATAAAATAAATAAATAAAATGTGTGGTGCACAATGGGATATTTCAACTGCACATTCCTGGGAATAATCTACTTTTTTTAGGTCATAGGTACAAGTAGGGTTTTTTTTTTTTTTTTTTTTTTTACATATTGCATTCATGAGTAAAATATAAATATTATATTTGACAAATTTAATAAGATAAGAAATACAATATGGGCAATAAGAAACAATGTTTTTATACAGATTTCAGTAAAATTACATAAAAAGTTAACAATCAATGTAAAGTTAAAAAACAAACAAAAATACACGGAATTCGTTAATGCAGTGATCACTGTATCGCATGTATGATCAGTTCGTGAACATGAAAACCAAACAAAAACATCACTGGATGCAGCAAACTCGTTGTATTGGAATTCGCAAAAATACACGAAATTCGTTAATGCGACGATCACTGGATCCAGCAACCTCGAATGTATTAAAATCCCCAAAAATACACGAAATTTGTTAATGCCGCAATCATTGTACTGCGTGTATGATCGCTTTGCGAACATGAAAACAAAAAGAAAACATCACTCGATGCAGGAACCTCATTGTATTGGAATCCGAAAAAATACACGAACTTCGTTAATGCAGCGATCACTGTACCGCATGTATTATCGCTTCGCAAACATAACAAAAAAAAAAAAATCACTGGATGCAGCCACCTTGGTGTGGAATCCCCAAAAATACATGAAATTCGTTATTGTCGCAATCACTTTACTGCATGTATGCTCGCTTCACGAACATGAAAATAAAAAAAACATCACTGGATGCAGCAACCTCGATGTACAGCATCACAAAAAAATACACGAAATTTGTTAATGACGCAATCACTGTACTGCATATATGATAGTTTCGCGAACATGAAAAAAAAACATCAGTGGATGCAGCAACCTCGTTGTATTGAAATTCCAAAAAATACACTAAATTCGTTAATGCCGTGATCACTGTCTGAGTAAAAATGTCTGAGTAATTCAGAGATCTGAAAAAACATAGCCATGGGTCTGAGTCGTCAACAAGTAAAAAATAATTAGAAAGAAAACAAACCATACTCGAAAAAATCAACTTTCACAAAAAAATAATTAACCTACTAGCATTCAAATCTAAGCAGAAACACGTGCTGAGATCCGCAGCGAGTTGAGCAAGACTAGACATTTATTCTCCTCTCTCGATCACCTCTTTTCCTCTGTACCGTTTTCGTCCTATATTTTGACTTCTAAATGGACTAATAAGCTCCATTATGTGTCACTCTTTGAAAGAGCCACTAATTGCAGTTATCATGTAGAAAGAAAAAAAATAATAAGGGTTATATTTAGTAATATTGGCTCCATGCATGGCACATTTGGCTCAAACCTGGCCCGGATAATACGTAAGTATCAAAGATTCATAGGTTACAATTCACATTTTTTTTCAAATATAAATTTCAAAATATATTTGAAAAGAAATCTATGAATTTTTAAATTGAAATTGATTCCTATAAGCTTCAAATATGCAAATCCAAAATTACAGCTCATTCTCCCGAGTAATTTTTGAGTTATGATTAAAAAATTACCTGCATTGCAATCTGTTTTGCAACGAAGAATAAAAAATTATGCATCAAGCATAAATTATGTAACACTTTCCAACATTTCCAAAATAATTTTACAAATCTTTACTGTTTAATAAGGTGAAAGATGATATACAGTAGAGTACCTCTAATCTGGAAACCTGTAATTTGCAAAAGCCTGTAATCTGCACTGCATATGTGAATGTAAACAAAGAAATTTTAATTCTTAAAAATCACTTACCAATAGCATTTTTTTTTATTTCTTCCCACAAACATCCATATATTTAAAGCTGTTTGGTAATTCTGTCAAATCTATTCCATCGAAATTCGATCGAATACGCATGCGTCAAAAAATCACCGGCCAATGAGGTGAGGGTCTATGACTGTCTCTACAAACGTGTTTGGGATCGTATCATCTGTTGTTTTTTTCTGTTGTCACGTTGCGTTAAACCTAGGAAGATATTTATCTAGAACTCACTGTGGAGTGTTTAGAAGGTATTTATTTTATTTATTTATTTTATTTATTGTAATTTGTATGAATACTTAGATGTCCATTTTGGATTTACTGTTTAAAAATGAATTTAGGCTCATAAGTTGGCGAAATCCCGATGGAAATTTTTTTTTTAGATCTCTATCATTTTGTTTATATAGTACAGAAAATAATTATTCAAACGTGTAGAACACGTAATACAAAATTGGACCACTTATGGTCTGTTTATTATCGGGAATGAATCTTATGGTGTTCCGATTGATAATGAATTCGATTATGTAAATATAATGTCAAAAGACAGTACGCACGGTAGTAATATTTTTATTATTATGTGTTCGAAAAAAGCAGAATCTGAGCATCTGAATATAAGTTATAAAATAAACAGAAATATATTATCTCTATTCGATTTAAAAGTTTTGTCATTACATAAGTGGGCTATTTTATTTGTAAAGAGTATGTATGCATTATATTGTTTGTATGTATACAAATCTTTATAATGTTTTGATTTGCAAACTCTTAATATTTGAATAATGTTTACATTATATTTGTTTGTATGTATACAAACAATATATGTATACAAAGAAGTATATATACAAACAATGTATAATGTATCATGTAACAATATTAATATTTACATTGTATTGTTTGTATGTATACAAATCTTGAATGTTTTAAATGGGCAAATTTGTAATGTTTTTTCTGTTATTTTTTTTAAATGTCAAAAAAAGATAAATTTTCAAACTTGGTATAAATAACTTAGGTACTTTTCTCTATTATCCCATTGACCACTTTTCATAACAAAACAGAAATATATTATCTCTATTCGATTTAAAAGTTTTGTCATTATATAAGTGGGCTATTTTATTTGTAAAGAGTATGTATGCATTATATTGTTTGTATGTATACAAATCTTTAGAATTTTTTGATTTGCAAACTCTTAATATTTTAATAATGTTTACATTATATTTGTTTGTATGTATACAAACAATATATGTATACAAAGAAGTATATATGCAAACAATGTATATAATGTATCATGTAACAATATTAATATTTACATTGTATTGTTTGTATATATACAAATCTTGAATGTTTTAAATGGGCAAATTTGTAATGTTTTTTTATGTTATTTTTTTTAAATGTCAAAAAAAGATAAATTTTCAAACTTGGTATAAAAAACTTGAGTACTTCTCTATTATCCCATCGACCACTTTTCATAACAAAATACTATCGCCAAACTGTATGATTAAATGCCAAAATTGCAGTCCCATTTACTTGATGTCGAAAACATTATACGTGTTTTTTATGTCATCAAGTGGTTTTTAATTCAACATTTGCGTGTATTTTTCATTATGTTTATTTGATTTATTAGTTATTTCATTAATTAAAATAACAATTGTATCCTTAAATTCTTATATTTTATTTATTTATTTTGATATTCCAATGACAACGTTCTCCCATTTATTTGGCGATAGTTTTTTTTTTATGAAAAGTGGTCGATGAGATAATAGAGAAGTACCAAAACTTAATTACGTATATGAGTATATTCTTTGACAGTATTAATCATTACTCGATATTTTAAAACTGCATCATATTTGTAGAATTATATTAATTTAAACAATGCTTCTATTGAAGTGTGAAGAAACCATATACCTCTATGAAGAACCATATATTTACATAATTGTCTTCATTAGCAATCGGAACACCATAAGATTCATCCCCGATAATAAACGGACTATAAGTGGTCCAATTTTGTATTACGTGTTCTACGATATTTTTACATACATTTAAATAATCATTTTCTGTACTATATAAACAAAATGATAGAGATCTAAAAAGACAATTTCCATCGGGATTGATTTCGCGAACGTTAAAATAGCCTAAATTCATTTTTAAACAGTAAATCCGAAATGGACACCTAAGTATTCATACAAATTATAATAAATGAAATAAATAAAATACCTTCTAAACACTCCACAGTGAGTTCTATATAAATACCTTCCTAGGTTTAACGCAAAGTGCAAGAAAAAAACAACAGGAGATGATCCCAAACACGTTTCTAGAGACCGTAATAGACCTTCACCTCATTGGCCGGTCCTACCGGAAGATTTTTTTTATGCATGCGTATTGGGTCGAATATTGTTGAAACATTTGACAAAATAAGCAAACTGTTTCCACCTAGGTATTTATACACAATACAACAAATAAAATAAATGCCTTCAAAACCCTTTTGATCATCACATCAGCGTGCAAGACAATTTTTTTACCGGAAACCGTTTGATGAATTTCATTATTTTTCCGTTATCGATTGACAAATTTTACGATTTTACCGCTAACGATTGCTGAATTTCACAATTTATCGACTATTGATTAACGAATTTCATGATTTTTTCCATGAACATTTGTCGAATTGCACAAAAAAAATTAAGAATATCGTCAAATTGTCTTGGGTAAAAAAATTTTGAATATTGTCAAATGCCATCGAGAAAAAAGTCTCTTTGTCAAATGATTTTGAAGAAAAAATCGGGAAATTCACAAAATGGTTTCGGAAAAAACTTCACCAAATGGTTTCAAAATTCTTTGAGTGACAGCGGGAAAAAAAATTTCATTTTACATTCAATCATCGCAATTGGCGAGTGTGACTAAGTTTAGCCAGTGGTGGCAATAACATCAATCACCAATTTCCAGTATTACTCGCCGATTGGTGAATGTTAATTTTGTCTTATATCACAAACTGTATTTACATATTCTACTAGATATAATGATTATGAACCATGATTTTTCTGTTATTGGGCGAGATTCATGTTTTTTCAGCAATTCTTTGACGAAATTAGTGTTTTTTCAGCGATCCTTTGAAGAATTTCGCATTTTTCTCACGATCCTTAACGAAATTCGCATTTTCCAGCAATTCTTTGATAAAATACATTTTATTCTGCAATTTTTAGACGAAATTTAGTAAAAAAGCGTGATCTTTTGGTGAAATTTCCTTTTTTGCGATTCTTTGACAAAATTTGTTTATCTTTCGCGATCCTTTTGCATAATTACGTTTTTTCTGTGGTCTTTTAACAAAAGTCATGTTTTCCCATTATCCTTTGATAAAGTAGTGTTTTTTCCTCAATCATTTGACAAAATCTGTTATTTTCCCCCCGCGAAGATTGGTTAGATGTTTTTAGTCTGCAGGTGCCCTAAAAAGTCTGTGACGCCCGTTGCTGCATCGCACACATTCTTCCATGGGGCATCGAACGAAGTAAATTCAACCTAAAGAATCAGTGTTTCATTCCTGACATTTCTCGAAAGAAACAACGTTCAACTCATTGACTGAATTGTAAAGGGCGAAATGTGTCAATTAGCAGAAAGTGCGCAATTTGTTCGTTCATGGAAAAAATCGTGAAATTCGTTAACCGATAGTCGATAAAATTCGAAATTCGTCAATCGATAGCGGAAGAAGTGCAAAATTCATTAATCTACACAGTGGAAAAATCGCAAAATTCATCAACTGGTTTCGGGAGAAAAATTTTTCGAATATCGTCGAATTTCTTCGAGAAAAAAATTCACAATCTGCCAATTTCGGGGATGAAATTTACCAAATGGTTTCAAAATTTGTCGCGCGACAGCAGAGAAAAAAAATCTTTTTCCATTCAATCATCGCAATTGGTGAGTGTGACTATTATCTTTGACCAGTGGTGGCAATAAAGTCCATTGCCAAATTTTCAGTATTACTCGCTGTTTGGCAAGGGCTAATTTTGTCCTATACTTCAAAACCCTTTTGATCATCACATCAGTGTGCAGGACAATTTTTTTTACGGGAGACCATTTGATGAATTTCGTGATTTTTCCGTTATCGATTGACCAATTTTACTGCTATCGATTGTTGAATTTTATAATTTATCAACTATTGATTAGCGAATTTCCTGATTTTTTCCATGAACGTTTGACGAATTACGCAAAAAAAAATAAGAATATCGTTAAATTGTCTTGGGTAAAAAAAAATTTAATATTGTCAAATGCCTTCGAGAAAAAGGTTGCAAGTTGAAACGGCTGTGACTTCTTTTTCATGTTATGCATCTCCGGTGTCCATCCCCCGCCCCCCCCCCCCCCCCAAGTGGGACACTTTTCTAAATTTTGCACATACCCCTCATGTGATATATCGGTGGAAAAGTCTTTGACCACTTATTCATGTTATGCATCTCCGGGGTCCATCCCCCCCCCTAAGGGGGGCACTTTTCAAAATGTTGTTGACACCCCTCATGTCATACATTGTTGGAAAGGTCTGTGACTGCTTAATCATATTATGCATCTCCGGTGTCCATCTCCTCACTTTGCCCCCCCCCCCCCCCCCAAAGGGTACTTTCTAAATTTTGCACACAACCCTCATGTTATATATCATTGGAAAGGTCTGTGACCACTTAATCATATTATGCATCTCCAATGTCCATCTCCCCACTTTGCCCCCCCACCGCCCTAAGGGATACTTTTCTAAATTTTGTTGACACCCCTCATGTCATATATCATTGGAAAGGTCTGTGACCACTTAATCATATTATGCATCTCCGATGCCCATCTCCCCACTTCCCCCCCCCCCCCGAAGGGGTACTTTCTAAATTTTGCACATTACCCTCATGTTATATATCATTGGAAAGGTCTGTGACCACTTAATCATTTTATGCATCTCCAATGTCCATCTCCCCACTTTGCCCCCCCCCCAAGAGATACTTTTCTAAATTTTGTTGACACCCCTCATGTCATATATTGTTGGAAAGGTCTGTAACTGCTTAATCATATTATGCATCTCCGATGTACATCTCCCCACTTTGCCCCCCCCAAAAGGGTACTTTCTAAATTTTGCACATTACCCTCATGTTATATATCATTGGAAAGGTCTGTAACTGCTTTATCATATTATGCATCTCCGATGTCCATCTCCCCACTTTGCCCCCACCAAAGGGTACTTTCTAAATTTTGCACATTACCCTCATGTTATATATCATTAGAAAGGTCTTTGACCACTTAATCATATTATGCATCTCCGATGTCCATCTCCCCACTTTGCCCCCCCCCCCCCCGTACTTTCTAAATTTTGCACACAACCCTCATGTTATATATCATTGGAAAGGTCTGTGACCACTTAATCATATTATGCATCTCCGGTGTCCATCTCCTCACTTTGCCCCCCCCCCCAAGGGGTACTTTCTAAATTTTGCACACAACCTCATGTTATATATCATTGGAAAGGTCTGTCACCACTTAATCATATTATGCATCTCCCATGTCCATCCCCCCACTTTGACCCCCCAAGGGTGTACTTTTCTAAATTTTGCATACACCCCTCATGTGATTTATCGATGGAAAAGTCTGTGACCACTTAATCATATTATGCTCCCCACTATGAAATTTGTCAAGTTAAAGCAACTATAAATTTTACTTTTATGGTATTATCAAGTTGTTTGCCGTCAAATTTTGACGGGTTCCATCTAGTTAATTTTAATTCTGAAATAATATCATTTAAATAATCTTTTTTATAGTTTAAAATGATAGTATATATAAAAATATTTTATTTCATTAATCATTCATATGGTAAAAAATAAAAATATTTCCTTATAAAAATGCATTTGTCATACACATATACTTTTTACAATAATTTGCTAAGAAAGTTAAAATTACTAAAAACAAAATTTTATGATTCAGCAGACAATTATGGCCATTTTTAGACTGCTATTTACATTATACAAAATAATAAACCTAATCTTTTAATACTAGCAACTATTGATGATAGATTTAAAACATATAATATTCATTTAATTTTTTTAAAATTCAATCTTGCTTAATTCATATGTTTAAGTGTGTAATTTGTTTATTTTTAAGCATTAACAATTTAAATTTGTCCAAAGTATAAATTTAAAAAAATGTAAACAAAGGTTAAATAGACATGACCTGTAGTCTGCAAAACACTTGGAACCAAGCTGTGCGGATTAGGATCTTTTTATTGTATAAGCAAAGAATTTGGAAAATGCATAACATATTTAAAAACCCAATTTTAAGAATTATCAACAATATTCGGAAAAATATCCAAATTCTTTTGTGCAGCCCTGTATATGATCTATAGATTTGTGTATATATATTACATAGAATGCTAAATTTTAGTTCAGCTAAGAAACACATAGCACAGTTTAAAATTCTCCTTCTGGAATTCCCGTTAATAAACAGAAATGTACTCGAGAAGTTTCTTGCTTCCCTGTATATGATCTATAAAATTTATACACACCAAGTAATCGACAAAAAATGAGACAAATTTAAAAATGCATTCAGCAACTGAAAATGCATTTCCAGCAATTATTGTTACCAGACAGTAGCAAATTCTTTTGTGTGTCCCTGTAAATGAACGATAAATGCTATACACACAATATTCTATAGTAAGTCTCTTGTAATGCACCTTAGTGACATAAGTGTTCAATGTGTTTGAAATAGTTAAACATTCTTAAAATAAACCGCAAATGATTTTTCTCCATAGACCGGAATTCTTTTGAGTGTCCCTGTAAAAAAAAAAAAAAAGTAAGTGCTATACACACCCTATTCTATAGTAAGCCTCTTGTGGTGCACCCCAGTGATATATATCCATTTCAATATGTTTGAAATTGTGTAACATCATTAAAATAAACCTCAAATGATTATTCCCCATAAACTGTCATGTAACAGAATTCTTTTGAGTGTCCCTGTAAAAAACTATAAGTGCTACACACTTCATATTCAATACCAAACCTGCCATAGTAAACCTCAATAACATATATCAATTGCATGACAATATGTACATATTTACGCGAGTTAGAGCACGGACAGACAGACAAACTGAATTCATAAACACTTTTCAACTATGTTGGAAAGTGTTAAAAATGAAATTGACATTAACTTTACCAAACTTTAAACCTCAATAATTCCTTAACTATTTGGCAGAATGATTTCCCCATTTTGGTGAAATTTTACTGAAAAATCTAAATGTCAAAATTAGTAGCTAGTATTGAAAATTTTTAAGTTTGTTAGAATTTTTATATGTCGACAACTTTCTAAGGAAAATTTATGTATATAACATTAATTAACAGGCATTATCACTAATCAATTGGTGCCGGATGCATTTTTATAGGATGATTTGTGGTAGAGTAAGTAACCTTCCCCCCCCTCCCCCCACAACTGTACGAATAAAAAATTTATTTTACAAAATTTATAAGTATTTTTCATGAAAGCACTATTAATTTAGTCAATAAAATCAGGAATGTTTTCAAGACATAAAGTAGTAATATTCAGAGGGAAAAGAAAGTGGCAATTTTGTTTGCTATAATTGTGAATAAGTTACAAAAAATTAAAAACAATCACTATTCTCATTGTAAAAAAAATAAATGAATCCTAATACAGTTGAACTTATTACGAGAAGCAAGGGAATTCTAAAAGCTCTTGTATTAACCATTAAGATAATAAAAATCTTAAAAATGCTTGCATAAATAAGCTAATTACAATTATTAATTTATGTTATCTCATTGCTAAAATTGACATATGTATCATTATTTTTCCCGGAAAAACTTTGCTAACATTGCAATCAGGGTTGTAGTGGGTAGCTGCCCAGGTACCCGCCCTGGCTGTTTTTTTTTAAACCCGAGTTTTTGACAACCCTGATTGATATAGGCACTGCCATTTTGAGCTATTGATTTCACACATATTTTCATTTTAACAGTGCAATAAGAAAGATACATGACAATGGTGTTTAATATATCACAGAGTCCGAATATAAATAAATAAATAAATATTTTCTTCTATGCTCCTTTCTTTTTTACGGCTCAGCTGTAAATCTTGCAAAGGCATGGTATTTGGAACATTCAATCTTTCAAGACCTGAGGACATTCCTTTCTATTTTCTTGGGGAAGGGAATCTTGAATGTTGAAATTCTGTCTGATAGAATTGATAAATTATTACATTTTGTAGTGTAGAAATATTATTGCTGGGATAGAAGAGTGTTTGATGAGAAAGGGATTTCTTTCCTGATTCTACCCAACTTTCTGCTGAAAATCACATTCAAACTATAGATGTTTTGTTCATATTTGCCATGATCCTGCTTTTGTAGTTTGTAAAAAGCATGAAAATCTTAATATAGTTTAAATGATAAACCATTCTTAATATGCAAATTACTTGTTTTAGCCGTGCTCATATTAAACAAGTTCGACTTATAACTTATAATAAATAAGGTTGTGTCACCTTCATTTTCTTAATCAAAATTTTGAGGTTCCACACAGTTTATCATTTATCACCAGTTTTTATTCATATAAGGTATACTGTATTTATTCGCATATTTTCTGCATCTCCTACTTTTCAAAGAAAAGTTTGGTGAAAAACAGAAATTCGCATAATTTTCTTATGTAGAATATGAGGTAATTTAAATTAATGAAATTATTTTAATCTCATTGCATATGTCCCAAAAATTTTCATTTTACAATATTTCAGTTATGATTTTAGAAATAAATTCTTTATTTTTTTTCATGACTTTCTTTTTCAGCTGCACATTGTATGTGCACTATAACGCTGCTTCATTAGACCTGTGATTTATTTCTGCTGATTTATTTTTACAATTTCATGGGAGATTTTACATTCATAGTATACTGCTCTGTTGAAAAAAAAAAAAAAAAAAAAAAAAATAGTACCATTATTTTGGAGAGAAGCTGTCCTGTCGTTTTGTTTTAGACGTTTTCTAAGATCATCTTTTGGCTTTCCATTGCCGGATACTCCATTCATCGATATCATATTCCCTCTCTGCAACATGATTCCCTACTGTTACAGCTCTTTGTATTGCTGCAAGTTTAAAGGCTGCAGCATAGCTTTTATGCTTTACAGGAGCCATACTTGGAAAATAATGAAATTAATATTGCTCAATTAAAAAAAGAAAATCTATAATTAAAATTTAAACAACCCTAGAAATATCAAGTAGTGTGCTTGTCGAATGGCTGTAAAACAGTAAAAGAATGCTATTAGTTCTATCTCTTATCCACTCCCCCCCCCTCTCTCAGTTTGTGCTGAATCATGATAACAAAAATCTTTCTTCATTCTTCTGATGATTCCACTGGCTCTCTGATTGGCCGAGCTGTGGACATGCCTTTAGACGACATCAGAGCTTACTGCTATCATAAAAATTAGATTTCCGATCTTTGAAAACTGGTTCTAGAAAGTTCTAAATGCTCTCTTTTTTAGGAAAAATAACTTCGGTTGTGAGAGAAATTAATTCTGCCAATTAGGCTGTTTTCAAATCCAAACTGTCTTCCTTCTTCTATCACATTTTTAAATTAATTTTTATCCACAAACATAGCAAATCGGCAGGTGCTTTTATTCAACAACTGTATAATCTATTTTTTCATTTTTTCGGTAACGGTAGACGATTTCCAGAAAATGCTATCAATTTTGTGTTCATGTCAGTTTTAACTTGATCTGTGCAGGACTCTAATCCAGGTTCTTATTTTTCAGACGTTCATACTTTTTATTTTTTCACCTCCTGAACCATTTTTTCTTTCCCGAGAGAGGCCACCAATGTAGCTACCATATTCAGGCTTTGAAAATGTCCTGTTTTCTGGCTTTGGGCCTGAAGAGTCTGAATTTTATGTATCAGATTTGTTTTATACATTTTTAATTAAAATGAAGTTTTGACATTAAATATGGGTTATTTTTTAACTTGTAGATTCAGTCACGGCATAAAATGTTTTCACTTTTAGATAAAGGTTGAGAATCTCCTTTTTAAGAGGACCACTGCTCCTTATAAAATTTTATCTAAATACCTCTCAAAATTTTGGCTTCCATCCTTCTTTGTAACCCTCAAAATTACCCTCAGAACCTTTAGTTTTTCAGTACTTGTCTATTTTCCTGTCAACTACTTTCTATAAAAATTAACTGTCGCCAAATAATGTAATTTCTAACATTGCCTTGTGTTTCTAAAAATACTTTAGCATGATATCACATTTGTTAATGTTCATGATTTTCAGCCAATAACTGTGGTCGAATGCCTGATGCATGTATCCCAACTATGGAAGATTGTCAGGAAGGTACCGTGCTGAAAAATAAAAAAATTCTAGCCATGATTACTGGCCCAAAAATCACAGGATAAAGCAGTTCACAACAAAATTCTTTCGAGTCAGTTCTTTTTCTTTTCAAAATTTCATGACTGCTGTGTCATTTTCATGTAATCATTGCAGATTTCAGTATTATGAATGAAAATGTAAGCTTCTTTTAGGTTGTATCAAAAGTATTTTCATTGTTTGAATGCTTTTATATCAGCTGTAGCACTTTCTCAACCCTATTATTGAACATAAAATGTTATTTCAGAGGATGTATGTCCCTCTATATTCTATAATCATAAAGGCTTCTTTCTTTCATTTTTAGGTCACATAATAAGGGATACAAATGTTGAGATTTTTTTGCATCTTAAGAGCCTACTTCAGTCAGGCGAAAAAATGTGCAAGCTAATGTTAAGTCTATGGGAAGGTTCTTTGCAGATTTCTCACTCGCAATTTACTATTTTTAAATGATTTTTTTTGCATAGGATAACTGAGGTCGATCTCTAACATTGTTAGTTTTTACTTTTTCAATTTTGGTTCCAGTTTTTTCATATAAGGGTACTTTTACTTTCAAAACCGGTTCGAAAATTAAAAATGTCCGCTTATAAAAAAAACTGTAACCAAAATCAAAAAAGTAAAAACTAGCAACGTTAGAGATTGACCTCAGCTATCCTATGTAAAAAAAATCATTTAAAAATATTAAAATGCGAGCGAAATCTGCCAAAAACCTTCCCATAGACTTAACATTAGCTTGAGTGTTTTTTCGCGTGACTACCGTGTAGGCTCTTAAGGCATGATTTTAAACTAGGCCTTAAAACTTAAAACCAACAAAGCTGTTTTCAAAATTTGTGCAGTTGGAGACCAGGACAAGAGTAGTGTCTGGATAGTTCAAAACGAATCCAAACATTTTAAGGAAGGGGACCTCAGCCTTGAAATGAAACCTAGAAGTGACAGGCCATCAGTTGTGAATTTTGGCCTGTTGAGGAAAAAAAAAAAAATCCATTCCCCACAATCAATTTTGATGCTAAAAAGTAACAAAACTACATATTCAAAAATTATTAATTTTTGTTACTTTTTAGCATCAAAATTGATTGTGGGGAATGGATTTTCCTCTTCAGATACTCTTCCTAATGGACCTTATCCACCAAGCAATTAGTATTGATTAAAAGTAATATTTAAATTTTAATAATTAGTAAACAGGGTCTCCCTTCTTATCGTTCACCAATAGCTAATTCCTAAACCATTAGTTTTAGAGGTAGAGTTCCCGTCACAAAAATGTTTCAAATCTTGTTCATCATAAAGATATCCTTTTATGTCAAAATAGTTTTTTAAAAGCTACAAAATGTAAATTTTTGTACAGTTCTTGAGTCCTATAAGTTATATTTAGAAAAGTAAAACTTCTATTCTTCCATTCCATCCAACTCATCAAGCTATTGTACTTTCAATTTTATGAAATTTTGGAGTTTTGCGAGATATAAAAATGCATTTTAGTTCTGGAAGTTTCTGAAATTTCATAAAAATTAAAGTATCATAATTCCACAAGTTTTAGTCATAGAAGAATAGAATTTTTACTGTTTTACTTGTTAGAGCATAGAGACAATTTTTCTAAATATAACTTATAGGACCCGGGGGTCCTATAATAATGTAACTATTTTTATGTGATTTTCATACAATGAACAATTGAAACATTTTTGCATTTGGAACTCTATAGTCTATATACAGGTAAAGTTCTTTAATCCGCACAAGTTGGGACCAAAAGCTGTGCAGATGATAGAATATTGCGGATTATGGAGTATTATGGATTATGCGTCATTTTCTTATTTCTGGACAACATTTTAATTCCACATTCAGTATAATATAAAAAGATAAATATGAAATCTAATAATTAGAATAAAAAATGAAACGATTAAAAATGGAATAATAAAAAAAAAAGTAAATATTCAGTGAGCTGTCTTGGAATATTGAATAATATTTATAAAGTTTTTTGTTTTTCAAAAATAGAGCCAAGTGTTGTCTGTTTTAAAACTTTAAAAAGTTTATCTTGCATTCTATAAAAAATCATTAACTCTTGTTGAGGAATAAAATTCTTGCTCTAAAAAGTTCAAATATTATCTACCCAAAGCTTGTCCTTAAATGTCCAGTTAGCCTAGGTGTGTTCTGTAATGCAGTTTAGTTTTTACTAGTATATAAAAGAACTATATGTGGTAGATAATAAAAAAATGTTTTATTACGAACTTTTTCTACATTCTATTTTTTAAAAACATTTTTGGATCAAGAATCTGTAAATTTTTTTTAACTGTTTACATTTGGTAAGCAATGCGAATTATGGGAAATTGCGGATTATGGGTGTGCGGATTATAGATCCTTGACTGTACCTCCTAAAACTAATGGAGTTAAGGAATTACTTATTAGTCAACGATAAGAGGGAGATACTGTATAAGGGTTCGTAATACTATTTGCTTTATTATGATTGTAAAGTTTTTAAGTTTGCTTGAAAATTATGTATTTTATGTATTAAGTGTTTTGTATTTGATATTTAATTTTTATGTGTATAAGCTACAATTTTTTTTTCCTTTTTAGGCTGGAGATTTTTCAGTTTCCTTAAAGGCTTCTACAAGGAATAAGCATTTCAGAGTTCACATGGAAGATTGTGTTTATTGTATTGGTCAGAGACGCTTCAACTCCTTGGATGAACTTGTTGAACATTACAAACGAGCTCCTATATATACTGGCCCAGATGGAGAAAAACTATATCTTATAAAACCATTTAAAAAGCAGCTTTGAAATCTTGTTTCTGACTAACTGTTTCAAGCTTTTGAGTATTCTTTGTTTTTATTTACTACATTTGACTTGTACAAATGAAGTATGCTGAATATCCCAGTATATTTTTCATTTACTTTTTGTTTTCCAGTTCTGAAAGTTTTTATTTGAATATTTTATTTATTAACAATATAACTTATGTTTTAAGTTAGCAGCACAAATTAAAAAAAAAAAAAAAAAAAAAAAAAACAACTCTAAGCTTAAAATGTTTCTGATGGCTAAAGTCTCTCACTTGATTATGAATGCTGTCTTGCAATGTTGTATATGTACCTGAAACTGCTATTTTATTGTATATGTGTAGTTCTACACAATAACATTGTGGCAGAGAAATGGTGCAACATCTAAGTTCTAATATACTACAATTCATAAATAATGTGCTGAAAGATATTTTATGTGGCTTTTCTCTCTTGTGAGAAGTAAATGGGAGATTTTCCTTGTATTGTAAATATTTATTGGTAAATTGTTTTACCAGTGAATGATTTTATTATTGAAATTATTTTACCCTTTGAAAGATTTTCCTGTACTGCAGTATATTTTTTAATTATCTGCATTTATCTTAATATGACAGGTATAAATGAAAGGTGTACATTTTTATGACATTCATATGTAATTTGTTTCTTGAAAAATATTATTGTGCATGTACGTGTACAGTAATAACCCTTGAATAAGAATGCTTGTTTACAATATATGTATAAATTAAAATATGAATGAAATTGGCACAGTCCTGATCGAATGAAATGCCTTTTTCTGTTAAAACACTTAATAAGCTAATAAGCTATGTCATGTTGAATTTCATTCAATAGGTTGTTTTAATTTTGGTTTTACTTTGCGATTCTTGGTAAAATATTTGTTCAGTAAGTATCTGATTTGGTAAATGAAAAGAAGCTACTAGATTAAGACTCAACTTTAGTTCAATTTTTTACTAGCTTTTTAGTTGGGGAGGGGGGGGGGGAAGGGAGTGTAATTGTCCTTACCAGTAGTAGTTCTAGTCTTTTATTTCCTTTGTTTTTGTATATAAAACTGTTTTTAGTATACTTAAACCCCTATCTTGTCAGATTTTTATCATTTTGAATAATTTGCATTTATATTTATGATGAAAATAGGTTTTGTCTCGTAACTAAATATAACAAAACTTTATAACATAAAAAGATTAGTCATTCTAGTGATTTGTTTACTTATTCACATAATCAACATCGGTTTTGTGCCTTATATAAAGTTAACTTTTTCTTTTTCTCCCCTGAAAACTGAATCTAAATCATCTGAAAAAACAACATGACTCTAAAAAACCCATGATATGAAACTCAGCAACATATGGCATTAAAATATTAATAAATGTTTCAGTTTTTAGCATTTAAAACAACAAGATATTAGAAATCTGAACATTTACATAACAATAGTTTATTGAATTTATTCGAATTATGTACTGTAATGTATATATAATGTTAATAACAGTTATTTTAATTTTGTTTTCATTGATGATTTGATTTGTTATATTAATTTAGTCCACTAGTGTAACTTGGCCTAGTTACTGCCAATTCTTGACTTTTTTAAGTCTTTTTAAAACAATACTTCTTGCTTGAAGTAATTTTTGATAAAAAACTATTTTACCTTTTACTAAGACATAAAATTGTATATCTTGATCAGCTGATGCAACTTTATCTCTCCCTGGCCTGTCCCCATTCATCATATTTGTTTCTATTGTTTTATTAATTGCAGTGACATGAATGTCAAACATATATAAAAATGATTTGTGATAAAACCACCTGTAGAAACAGAATCATTTTTACAGTTCTGTAATATTAATTAGTTATTCTGAAACCCTGGATATTTTATCTTCCTAGCTCCAACAATGCAGGATTATTTCCAGTATAGTCTATAAAAAACAGGAGACTCTGGGGAAAACTCGGATGTCTAGTAACCCTAGCCTTATATGACTGAAATGTATAACTTAAGCAAGTACAAAGATAGGAGGTATCAGAAAAGTTCTGTCCATTTTTATTTGTTAGAAAACGCATAAAGCTTAATCAACCAATATTTAATTGGGAAACTGCTTTTCTGTAAATAATTTGATTACTTTTAGCTGTTTCAATAGTACGCGAGCCTTTCTAATCTCGGTGCTGTTTTTGAATTGCCTATTTTGTAAATGATCCAATTTCTGCAGTCAATTAAACTCTGTATGTATCATCATTCAACATAGAAATATTCAATTAGTTGATTTAAAAGTGTACCACTTAGAAAATGAACATAAAATTTTAGAGTACATTGAAGTTGTGCGCAAGCATCAAAAATTCCAAAGACTATTCCAAATGCAATGCTCTACACAAATTCCATATTTCAGATTAACTTAAACAAATTATTTCTCCCATGCTTATATTTTGCTCTATTCAGTGCTTCTTCAAAATGAGTACTATTCTGAAAGGTTTGATTAAATAGCCCCTTTTTTTTTGTTTAATACATTGTGTTGACAAATTATACTGTTGCAAGCCCTTTTTTAAAAATAAACTGCATTCATTATTATTATTATTATTATTTTGAATGTTGAAAATTAGATGTGTTCTAAAATTCAACACTCCAATAAAAATTAAATACTTAATGATATTTATTCATCATCATACTATTTAGTAAAAGTATCCTGCAATTACTGTAAATTTCTATGAAAAAAATGTAAATCAAATCAAATATGCAGCTGTTTTAAAAAAATTATCTTAAAAAATGTTGAAACAAATTACTTTAATCTAGTAGACTCCTGATTGCCAACACCAGTTGAACTAAGATTATGATTCATAATTAATGTGGCTGAATAGATGACAGGCTGTATTAAAAACAGCATTTAATAATGTTTTTAATATGGCCTGCCATTTATCTGGCCATATCAAAAATGTGTGGTAATCTTAGTGTAAAGTAGAAAAATAGATGTGTTCTTTAATTCCAATAATGATATTTATTCATCGTATTATTTAGTAGAAGTATGCTACAGTTTTAGGTCTTAGGACTCTAGGAGTCTGTGCGCATATCAACAGAATAACAATAAAAAAAATCTAAATATTTATTTTTTGCTAAACTATCCCTGAATAATTTTGACCATTTGTTTGTTATGCATTTCCATTGCTATTTTGTTGTTATGCTGTAATTTAATAGAACAGCTGTAATAAAACCAAGAAAGCTATTCTGTGCAATCTGTCCTTACAGGGTTGGTATGATTGCACACATGGGTAAGAGAGATTGTTATTAATAATAATTACACTTAAATGACATTGGTGTAAGGTTTTTGTGAACAAATATAAATGTATTAGGAGTGAATGTTTCATCCAAATGATTAAAGAATCAGAAAAAGCAAGCCTGAATAAGATTAAAAATAACATTAAATTATTTGATAACACGTTTAACTTAAAATTAATCCATTTTCATTTTCACAGTTCTAATGTATTTTTTTGTTTTCTGACTGAAGTTGTTGTCATTCACAATTGATGCACTTATTGTTGTAAATGGTGCAGGTTTCATGCAACCACCTGTCACAAGTAATACATGGAATGCAGTCATTGGCCGAAGTTGTCTCCTGGTACAGTTCCAGACATTCAGTGCACTTATCCTCATTGCCCTTCATTTTTTTTGGATCCCACTTTTCTGGAAGCATCTTATCTTCAGCTGTTTGCTTTTTTAACACTTTCCAACCTAGTTGAAAAGTGTTTATGACTTCGGTTTGTCTGGCCGTCTGCCGTCTGTCCGTGCTCTAACTCCCGTAAATATGCTCGGATTGCTCTGCAATTTTTATATGTTATAGTCGTTACCTATAGCATGTTCCCTATTTCAACGGAAGTGTGTAGCACTTATAGTTTTTTTACAGGGGCACTCAAAAGAATTCCATTACATTGCGGTCTATGGGGGAAAATCATTTGCGGTTTATTTAAATAATGTTTCACTATTTTAAACGCATTGAAATTTATATATATCACTAAGGTGCATTAGAAGAAGCTTAACATGGAATAGGGTGTGCATAGCACTTATACTTACTGTACAGGGACAGTCAAAAGAATTCCGTTACATTACGTCTATGGAGAAAAATCGTCTGCGGTTTATTTAAATAATGTTTCCCTATTTAAAACGCATTGAAATTTATATGAGGTGCATTACAAGAGGCTTACTACAGAATATCGTGTGTATAGCAGTTATCGTTCATTTACAGGGACACACAAAAGAATTCTCTACTGTCTGTTAACAATAATTCCTCGAAGTGCGTTTTAAGTTACTGAAAGCGATTTTAATTTTAACTCTCTTTTTGTCTATTACGTGGTGTGTATAAATTTTGTAGATCCTATACAGGGAAGCACAAAAGTTCGCGAACACATTTCCGTATTATTTAACTCCAGATGGAGAATTTTAAACTGTGCTACGCGTTTCCTAACTGAACTAAAATTTATTATCCTATGTAGTATATATACAAATCTGTAGATCCTATACAGGGCTGAATAAAAGTATTCGGATTACTTAGATGTTATCTTTTAGCTTATTAAACGGTATGATTTGCAAAATTATTTTGGAAGCGTTGGAAAGTGTTACATAATCTATGCTTGAAGCATGATTTTTCGTTCTTGTTTATTGTAGCCAGGGTTGGCAAGGTTTTTCTCACGCCTGGTAAATACCATAGTAAAAACTGGTATTTACCGTCATGGACGTTGTTTCCTATGTTTTACCCAGATGGGGAAAAACGGATTGTTAAAAACATAAATATAATGTCAAAACAACCTTTAAAAATGTCAAAATTGAGTTCTAAGTAAATAGCTTGAAAGGTAAAAAAAAGAAAAAAGAAAAGGAAGATTTACATAAACAGACAATAGAGTGCATTTATTTAAATATTTACACACCACACAAATTCCCAAACATTTACCAATTGTATTCATGTTTTTCGTCTTCCACTTCCACATTAGATTTTAGCATCGTATAACAAAATACTAATTTAGAGGCTTTATATAAACCTAGAAAAAATATGATCCAGTTATACTTAAATTCTCCTACCATAGTGCAGGTGAAATAGTGTTTGTAATGTGTTCAGAAAAAAATGTCTTCAGAAAAAGTGCATCTTCTGACTTGAACTCTATTGTGCATTCTAAGTACTATGGATTTAAAGTGCAAATATTCACGAGCAGATTCCTCCTGAGCTTGTGATAACTTTTCACCTTTATATTTCAGATTCATCAGGTGTGCTAAAAAATGGACAGGGGTCATTGCTTTATCAAAGCTAGATTTCATTTTGCTGAAATGTGGATTGAGTTCTTTATTTTGAAGATGCTCTAGATAAATTTCACAACCATCAGCAATATTGACATTATTATCGTGTTGTAACTTTGTAAGGGCTTTTGCAACTGGTTCCAATTGGTTGTACATATTTTTTGCTTCTTTATACAGATGAAGATTATTTGCTAAACTCTTAATGTCATTATGAATTTCATTTTCATGATTATCCACAATTTGAAGATAAAAAGGCCTGTTAGTAGTAAAAGTTTTTAAACAAGCTGTTAAACAAGGTGGAGCCGTGTTCCACCTTGTTTCACCTGGAATTTGTGGTTTAACCGAATCGGCATATTCTTTTAATAAATTCCCAGGGATATGGTGATTTCTAAAAATTTTCTGAATTTTGGACAATATTAGCCATAACAGAATCAGCAGTTACATTCTTGCCAAAAATATTTAAATAATGTGATGCACATCCATATGTAACTGGTATAATATCTTCCATTTCAAGATTCTGCTGCATTGTACGCATTTTCTGTTCATTATCCAAAATAAAACTTTACAGTGCATCCATATTTAGCTTCCACAATTTTTGCCTCACGAGCAAGGTTTGTACATTACTCACTCGTTTTCTTAAATTTCCCACAATCTAATGTAGAAAGAAACACACTTTTTCCATTAAAAAATATGTAATTGGCTATAATGGTCATTATGTACATTACTCCATCCATCTTGCACGAGAGTAACAGTTAACTATCCGACGTAAACTGCATATTGGCAAATATTCATGGTAGAGCGGCTCCCAGCTATTTTCTCTACAGCAAATTCTTGAACTTCTGCTGTTATATTTTCCAACAAATCATGAGCCAAATATTTTCGTGAAGGTGGTTTGTAACCTGGTTGTAATGCAGATATCAAATCTACAAAGTGTTTGTTTGCAACTATTGCAAATGATATGTTGCAAGTATAAAAAAAAGAGGCTATTTTGACATAAATTTCTTGTTTTTGGAATGATGTCTGCATTACAAAGTTACTGATTGAAGGCTGATTTTTTTTTTTTTGAAGCTATGTTTGATTTCACAGTTGATGATGTTGAAGGTTGAGGGTCATCTGCATCTTCATCACTAGCTAATATAAACTCATTATTAGTATTATGATGTGTTTCTGTTCTTGAACTTGAACTGTAACTGGTGGATGCAGAAAAGTTACTAGTGGTGTGAATATTTAATTTATTTTGTTTTTTGGATAAGGAAAGGGCATGTTTACAAACAAACAATTCCATCAACCAATCTACCACTGCATTTTTGTCGTAGCTATAATTGCAGGAATCATCATGGCGAAGTAGGCCAATCATATTATAGACCAGTTTAACGCAGACCAATCAAATCTACCCATCTCATGTGTACAGTAGGAGTCGTAACGAACGAACAGGTTTTTCTTACTAACCAACAGTGACGTCAGGTGCCCTTTCCTTATAATTTCAAGCAAGTTTGGGAAATATGCTTTACCATTCTATCAGCTTTGGCACTAACTTCTTTATTATATTGTTTGCACTTCTCAATTAATTTGCCATTCTCATGAATTTGGTTAAAATGGCTCCATACAGGATTAAGTGGCATTCCTCCTGCATCTGATGCTCTTTTTTTTGCTTTTGGCATTATGTGTATTATTAATTATTAACAACAACTTAACATACACAAACAAATCAACATACAATGATACAATACATGCTAAAAAAGAGATATGTGCATGCTGAGATGAGATATGTTATCTTGCTTCTTATTGGTTGATCAGATTCTTGTTGTTGCCATATTCTTGTCTATAATTGAATGTTTATTTACTATTGATTTATTAGTTGATTGTGAACTGTCTTTGGTTGATTATTGCTATATATCTTTTTTGTTAATTGTTTTTGTATGGAGCTTGATGAGTTTTTTTAAGAAAATCTGAATCAGTCTTCAAAAACTGATTCTTCAAGCATTCTATATAGATTAAACAAGAATCTGGCAACAACAAAAAATGTAAAGAAATATGGTGGACTTCTGCTACTGATGATGTAAAAGAACATTTTGCATAAGTATTACACCAAACCAAAATTGTAAAATAAAAAAAAAATATTTTAATATGTCTACTTAAAAAGTAATGAAATTTTTATTTAAATTTAACACCAATTATTTATTGCTTCTCTTGATGACACTGATATTTTTAAGTTTAATTATTTTATTTTATTCAGTTCTAAAATATTTATTTAGGAAATTCATTATTATTAAAAAATTATATGAGCAAATTTTATGTTTTATGTAATAATTCTTATTCATTTATATGCCTTTCCTACAGAATAATTTTACACCCAAGGGAAATTTGTAATAACTATGTATTTCTAACTTTAATTTTACACATCAGATTCAGAAAGCCAGAATATTTCTTACATATTGTCATAGTTTTTCCTGGTAGGATGGAAAAAGCCAACCCTGTTTGTAGCTGCTTCCTTCTTAAGTCTTTTTTCATGCATATTTTGTGGATCAGTAGAATTTGTTGCACTCTGTTTCCAAATAATGTGTAGTATGGCTTGGTGGACACAAGATTATAATTTCGTTATCAGAGTGACTTGCAGCATGTTTGGACAATTCATATGTGATGCATGGCCACAGGCTTTCATGGAATAAAATGCTCTGTAAGCCAGTCCATGAATAATTGACTATTTATATAGGCACTCTCCTTTCTCATCTTAATTGCAGTTGCTGGTAGTGCATCTCTGGTTTATATTGAGGTTTAGCATAGACGTCTTTAAAAATGCAGGAAGTGCTCTTCTGCATTGCAGCAAGTCAGAATAGTCACCGTTTCAGCTCTAGTGACTACATGAATATCTTTATTGCCTTTTGCAGCAATCACTTTACCAGGTCATTTTTCAGCTGAATTCCAATCTCATCACAGTTCCAAATACAGCCAGGCTTCACTAAAAGATCATTCTCTGTCAATATTGATGTAAGCAGAGTAAAACTAGTTGTTGGGGGTCACCGTAATGCTTACCCTTCATGCTTCATGGATATGCAAAATATAACATATGAAAATAAAACATGTGTAAACTATTTATAAAATGCATTGCAATTCGAATAAAATCGTGACTTTATGACGTCATAAACTTTAAATGATCTATTACTGAATTGTATAAAAGAAACATCCTTATAACTCCAAAATTGATAATCCTATTAACTAACTGCTTATTGCGTCGGATTAAGCGTCTCATTTACAATTAAAATATATCTTTGAATTGAAATTTGAATGAAATACAGGGACATGAAAAATCGAAAAGTGTGGAAAATAGGATTACAAATATCTCGGCAACTAGTTATCTGATTGACTTCATTCTTTATACAAAATTTATGTTTTTTTATTGTCTTTTATATTCACTCCTTAAAATAAACAATTTTGAAAATTTTTATATACCTTTTATCAAAACGAATATTTCGAGAGTCCCCAAAAAAATAGTTCCAGATAATCAAGGTTACTGAAATTCAATAAGCTTCTTCCCATTATTACATACTAAGTACATACCAAATTTCAAGTCTCTATCGCAATTTGTTCAGGGGATAGAGCATTTACAGACACACACAGAGACAGATGGACGGCAATATGTTTTTCGGAATTTCCAGTGTGTAAAACGTGTAAATCCGTCAATTTTTTTTTTTTTCAAAACAATTACAAGACTTACCCTATACTACGTATGATGGGAGCTTCCACTTCCTCATTGTTTATACCTTCTGCTCTAGTTCTGCTAATACCTTGAACTTTCCTGACACTTAACTCGTCCTAGGGAGGATGTCTTAGCATAAACGAGGAAAACCAAACTTCTCTTGCCAATTATGTTTCTTTATTGAAAGCGTGCTTTTTACCGAGTGCTTCAGAAAAATTGTATGCTAACATTCTTATATCATTTTGTTTTGGTGCAAATCCAACTGCCTGAAGTTTACATATATGAACAGCTAATTCCTTCTCTGCTTCCATAACTAGTTGCAAATCCAGACCCATCGTTAGCTTCTTAAAGTAATTTTTCTTCAGCCTGTGTCTCAAGGGGGATTCCTGAATACTGAATTTCCTGCCTGCTGCATGCATTTTGTGTGAGCCATTTTGTACTGTGTCTACGGCTGATTTTAGATTTTCAGTGGTCCATGATCCTTTGTTCGATTTCCTTATGTAAATATTTGGCATTGTGAGCTGAAAAAATACTCGAAAATGTATTAAAAAGTTCCATCATTCATTACTTATTAGCAAAAATAAAAAATTCATTTATTAGAAATTATATTTTATTATATTAAATTTATTAAATTATATTATTATTATATTATTTATCTTTAGTTAACAAAATTAATTTATTTACAGGGCTTTAAATTCAATTTTTCCTAGGAGGGGAATCTCCCCCCACCATTTATAAATGAAGGAGCGTTGAACTGTTTGGGAGGGAGGAAAAAATGTTTAAACCCCACTATTATTTTATGTGCTATTTAAAGTATTACATTAATATAAAATTTCAATGAAAAAATTTAAATCAACAACTCAGAATAATTACACAACATGTATATTTTTATCTAAATAAAAGGGAAAAAGTCAGCTTTATGTTTATATATATACAACATTTATTTTTCAACTTTCACCAAATGTTATGGACCCTTAACAATAAGGGTTGTTATTTCTGAATTTAGTTTATTCAATTTTGGGTACTGAAGTGTCTTTCACAAGGTAAGCTTGTAACAGGCATCACAAGAGCAACTTTTATAACTTTGAAAACTATTGCCAACTTATCGTTATGCTCTCTTAAAAAAATTTCAGAATCTTTCAAAATCTGATGTGCCTTCATTTTTAACAACTTGCATGAGGAATGCATATTTGGGGTGGTGGTAATATCAATATCCATTACTGAATGGAATGGTTTTAGCCAAAATACAAACGAAATAAAGCCAAAACTGGAATCCTTGGTATTTTCTTTGATTGAACTAGATTCTATGCATTGAAATTTAAATCAATGTCCAAAATTTGAAAAGAAAACTGTCGATTCCTTCTTCAGTTGTACAAGAAATGTAGGTTGACTTTAAAATATCAAGTCCTAATTTCTGTGAATTGCAAGGATCAATTAGTTTGTTGTTTCCAAATAAGTTTCCATGGAGTTAGAGAAAAAAAATTGTTCTTGTGCACCACAAGATTTTTGCAGTTATCTCATTTTTTTTAGTGCTGACCCTAAGCCAATTTGGCAGAGTGGAAAGCCTGGTGGCCCTTACTGCCCTTTTGGTTCTTTTCCTTTTCATCACGGGAATACAAATCACGGAATATGTCTTTTGATCGTAGAAAAATCGTGAAATTCGCTGATCGTTCGTGGGGAAAAAATCATGAATTTCATCAATCTGTCGAAAAAAAAAAACCCTTGCAAAATCTGCTTGAAAATAAACTCTGTGAAGTTTGCCATTCGGCCGCGGGAAAATACAGCAAAATTTGTGTAAGGTCCACTGGATAAAATTGTGAAATTTGTCAAATAGTCGCAGAAAAATATTGTGAAATTCGTCAGACTGTCACAGAAAAAAATCCCAAGATTTTCAGTCAGAAGCGAGGAAAAAAATCGTGATTTCATCAATCGCCTGCGGAAAAAATTGCAAAATTTGTCGTTCGCTCGCTGGAAAAAAATTCTTTAAATTCGCCAATCTGTCACTGGAAAACATCACGAAATTTATCAATCAGTCATGGGAAAATATCACAAAATTTGTTAAATGGTCACGGGAAAATATTGTGAAATTCATCAGTCAGTCGCGGAAAAAAATCACAAACTTTCAGCCGGCCTCAAGAAAAAAAAAATCATGAATTTTGTCAATATTTTGCTAGAAGAAACTGTGAAATTAGAAAAATTGGTCATGAAAAAATATCGTGAAGTTTGTCAATCGGTTCTAGAAAAAAATTGTGAAATTCTTCAATAGGTCACTGGAAAAAAATGTGAATTTTGTCGATCTGTCGCAGAAAATATTGCAAAATTCATCAGTCAGCCACCGAGAAAAATCCCAAAATTACTGTCAAATGCAGGGAAAAATCATGAATTTCGTCAATCTGACGCAAGGATGAAATTCGCCAATCAGTTGTGGAAAATCGTCGCGAAAAAAATGTAATTCATCAATCGGTCGCAAGAAAACATTGCGAAATTTGTCAGTCGGGCGTGAGATTTGATCATTGTTTCAAAAAGCAAAGTTCTCTGAAAATGAGAAAAATTTTTGGGCGGAGAGTCTCGCCCACGATATTCTTTTGAGTGGGATTTCAAAATTTTGGACGCCCTGTTATTAGCAAATTATTTTTTCATAGATTAGCAATATATATATATATATATATATATATATATATATATATATATATATATATATATATATATATATATATAATTAATTTATTAACAAATGTACTATTAATTTATTAACAAAAATATTTTTATAAAATTAATTTAATAAAAACTATATCTTTAATTAACAAAATTTTTTAGCTGCAAAGGTATTTTTTAGTGAATTAATTTATTGCCAAATTTAGTTTTGATAATTATGTGTTTTTCAAAAATTATTTCAAAATTGATTCATTCATATGTTTTACATGTAATTAGCAACTTTTGCCAATTTACCAATAAGCTGTGTAATCTCTCCTAGCATAGAAACTAATGGGAACAATGTGTCATCTCTTCTAAGTAGCAGATGCGCAAACTCTCCAATTTCGGTAGGAGAGATTGCACAGCCTTTTATTTAAACATGACCGCTTCTGAAATGAATCATTAATGTTCACATCATCAGTGTAAGTTAGTAGCTTATGAGAAATCATTTAAGTTTAAAATATTTTGTACTACTGATATTCTATAGAAATTCTGATGAATAGTTATGAAAATTCAAGCACTTACGTTGGGAAAACAAAACAAAATAGCAATGCTTCAAACAATTAACATGCACATTCAAGTAGACACTCTACTACTGCTGTTGTACAACTACCTGGCGTCGCTGCATGCACACCGAACTCTCTTTGTGCGTAATCTCTCTGACCATGCCATCTCTTCTGGCTTTATCTTAATGAGTGTTAGATAATCAGAAGTCTACTGTAATGAATTAAACAATAAACTTTTATTTAGAAATATGAGAATTCTTCTCATATTATGGTTTACAGTGTGTAATTCTTTCTGTGATAATTTTATCACCTGAATTATTGCCTTTAAGGTTTAAATATTGTCTTTTATCTTTTCTGCAGTGGTGCTGTGCTCTAGAAAAATTCACAGTTGAATTTGCTGACTTTCTGGATCATTCTTACCATGCATGATTAATAGTACAGAAGTTTGTTAAAAGCACTTCTATTTTGTTCATATATTTTCATTTTTTGAGGCTTTTAAAGCTTTTGAATATTAATTTTATTAAATTTCATTGTTAATTTTTGAAATTTTGTTATAAGGTTTTCAAAATTAAATTGTTAAATAAAAAAAATTCTCAGTTTAACAAACAAAAATCTGTTAACCCCTTTTATTTTATCCTGATTTACTATAGAGAACAAAAATGAAGACATAATTGTCGTGTCAATGTTTGTTTTCACAGGAATGGCTGTATTATGACCGGATGAATGTATCCTACAGTATACAACTAACTTTCTTTTTTAAGTTAAGGAAATTTTTGTTATTTATAATTTTAAACCTTATGCTTCCTTTATTGATTGCTGATATGAGCTTAGACTTTTAAGGGGCTATCTAAATGCAAAATCTAGCACATCTATTTAATATGCCAAAATTCATTATAGTTTATGAATACAAACTAGATTTTTTTCCCCTTTTTGCCACAGGGTCGCCACAGGCAGCTAAAAGATGACTATTTTCATCCCCAAGGCAACTATTGTGACTTTCTAAAAATGTACTTTCAAATCAGCAGGTTGTGTAGAAAATTTAAATTATACTGCCAATTTTGTATCTCACTTAAATAAATTTTGAAAAGTAAATTCTGATTTCTATTTAATTCACTCTTGTATTTTGCACATTTCAGTTTTTTTACTGGCAGCTATTTTTGTAACTATTTTTGACATTTAAGCTACTGTTTAGGCTACTAAAGCAACTATTTATGTTGTACTTTTCCTGTGGCTACCCTTTTTTTGTCTTAAACAGAGAAAAAAAAATTGCAATTTTTTGTATTTAGTAGTTGCAATTTCAATAATTCTATAGTGATTTGAAATGCATTTGTTTTAACCTAATTAGTGGCGTAATAAAATGTTTTGTCATTACTTAAGTTAAATGCTTTGTTGATTCTTATGTGCATTTGAATTTTTTTTCATATAATTAAGAAAGAAAATATCAATATCTGTTTCAATCAACTATTCTTTTCACCTATTCCTGTCCCTCATAAAAAAAAAAGTAATAATTTTAAACCTATTAATTGTAGGTTTATTTATGCAGGAGTGGGGAATTTTCAAAAAAATCTTACCAGCCAGCTATTTTTTTTTTACCAGCCAGTGAGATGCAACAAACACTTGAAAACTATCATAACAAAACTTTCATGACTACAAAAATAATTCATTACAATGAGTTTTTATAGTAATATTTTTATAAAATGTTAGTATAAAATTAAAAAAGATATTTAACAGAGAAAAGTTTGCCTTTTAAATCAAAATTTAAGAGTTGACTGTGGAACATTGTATGTATGACATATCAAAATTTACAGGAAAATTAATGAAATTTTTTAGTTAACAATCATATTAAAAGGGATATATTTGATATCAGTAAAAACAATGTAGCGAATATAAGTTTCAAATTTTAGTGTATTCAACTATAAAATATTCATTAAGGATTATATTCTTTGCCAAGACATTCTATTTCCAATTTTAAGGTTTTATTCTTTAAATGCATTAGAGTGGCTACACAGTTCATAATTTAAAAAGATAAGAAATTGGAATTTAATTTTACTTTTTAAGAGTAAAATAATATCTAATTTAATTTAGTGCCGTGATTACTTTGCAGCAATTTGGATAAACTAGAAATGTCGAACCTCGTTAACGCAAACATTCAAGGGGAAACATTTTTTGTTTGTGTTATCCAAACTTAAATACATTACATACAACTGGACGGGGGTAATCAGAAACAATTCATGCTAAAAGTAATTCGCGTTAAGAGTGTTCATGTTAACTAGGTGAGACTTGAAGAATGCTTTCCAAAAGAAGGAAGACTGTTTGAATCTTAGATAAAGGACTTTAAAAAAAATGTGCCGAGGAAGATAAGAAAAATGAACTGAAAAAAGAAAACTCTTTAAACACCCGTGTGGTGTGTATTGCCAATGAAATATATATATGTACATTTTTGTCATATTTTCCATAACGTGCAGTTTTTAAAAGAATGCCTAAAAGTTCACTCACCTCATCAGAAGATTCACTCACCAGTGACAAGTAGAATTGCGTAATTCCCCACCCCTGTATTTATCTAAAGATTAAGCTAGACCTTTAACCATTGCTTTAGCAGTACAAAATTTTAAAAATGATTGCTAATATTTTTTTTTTCCCTAGTTTTGCAAAAAATTTCTGAACCTGGTTAACACAGGAGACAAATATGGACCTTAGTGTAAATGAATGAGCAAAACATTGTCTTAGAAACAAAAGAGTACTCTGTTGGCTAGCATATCTAAAATTTCAATTATTGATCTAGTAAATATGCTAAATAAAAGTTGTAAAAAGTATTAAAAAAATCAAATACATAGCTCATATTTGGTGCTAAGAATAGTTGGTTGACCCGACCCATCTAAAAATGTAGTATACTATTACAATTTTTATTATAAAAAAATAATAATAATAAAAGTTCAGAAGAAAATCCTTCATCTATATTAGTTCAGAAAAGTTTATTCTCTTAAATTTTGTAATTATAGAATTCCATTTCAGATTTTCTGGAGTCCAAAAATTGTCAGCTATATGTGCTTAAAAATAATTAAATTAGCACTTAGATTACAAATGCTTAAATTTGCAGTTCATGTGCCAAAGTATATTCATTTATGAATTATTTAAAATTGCTAGTTTTAAGTATTTGTTAATCCTAAATTTGCTAAATAGTTTTCTTTAAAAGTTTGTTTCAAATACTTGAATTTAATGTTTAAATGGATTGCTTTATGTTAAAAGGGGATTTCTCACAAAATAAAATTTTCTAGATGAACGAAAAACTTACCAACTAACACAAGCTAATGATTCAGTCCAATTTCAAGATTCTTCAATTTGTAAACCTGGCAATAGTTCTACTTCATATCTAAATGATAAAAAAACTCATTTCTGAAAATATGTAAAAGTCCACTTTTAACATAAGTGATTCAAATGTACATTACATGAAATATACAAATAAGATATAGTCCAGTTTGTATTAAACTTTTCCCCCTTACTAATACTTTTGAAATTTTACAGTATCATTTTCCATGACAGATGGCATTCTTAAGTACTGAAAACATAATGTTTTGAATACTTGTATGAATTTAACAAAAAATATTTAAAAAAAAGTTGTTTGGGAAACATTTCTTAATATGCAATTTTGATGTCCATGGAACATGTTTATTCTGTATTGATTTTCTATGCATAAACCTTTTCTGTGCTTTTTATAAAACAGTAAGATGCATGTTTAAACCTATGATATGATAATATTATGGTTTAAACATATAAGAAATAACTTATTTCTAATTTTTTATTTAAATGAAAGTGAATGAAAATTCTATTGTGCTAATCTCGAAATTTTAAAAGTAATCTTTCTTAATTGGGTATATTAGTGTCATTCTTTCATTCTGAGTTGTTTTTTTCATTTTGAATAAATGCTGTTATTCAGAAGAATTTTTTCTCTTGGAAAGTATTTAAAAATTCTTCTATAAAAATTATGGAGAAAATGTAATAATTTTTAATCTGGGAGAAGTCGTGCATTGCTTTATTTACCCATCTGTTCACAGTTATTACATTCTAATTCAGGTGATTCCATTTTGCTGGCCCATTTGTCATTCCTTAAGTAAAAAGTTTCTGTTTTTTAGAATTTATCCTCAAAATATGTCTCTTCTTTCAATTATTATGCACTGGGTATACTTGTTTCTTTTTCTCCATTCTTTGTTTGCACAATATCTTAACAAATTTTTTTAATTTTTAAATGTATCTTGCCTGTGACTTAGATATTTTTGCCCCTAAACATCTACCAATTGGAAAATTTTTAAATCAATTCCTTTTTTCAAAATATTTTATTACTTGGTATATTTAAATGATGAAAAGAATTTGAAGTTAGCCGAATAAATAATATTAATAATAATTATCAAACAAAACGAAAAAAACAAAGAAAATCTGTCCATTGTGTTTTTTAAGTATAAAGCAGATCCGATTTTATAAAAATGTAATACCAGTGGAACAAAAACCACTGATATAATACTTGCAATTAGTGGACACATAGTTTCAAATTTAATTTTACATGCTAGACTCTTGAAATATGACTTTTATAGATGATATATGTATAGATATGTTGTTTATGCATTTGGAGTATCAATTAAATATTTTTCTATAATACAGTGATGTGGTAAATGCTCTAATTGCTTCAAACTGCTCCAGATTGTAGGTATTGCTTGCTCAAAAAGGCGAAATTCAGTCTATTTCTGGAGCACACTTCCAATTTTTGAACTTTTAAAATCTGCACAGTAAAGCAAAAAAAGTACAACCTTTTTGAAGCTGACATAATTTTGATTCTTTTAACTAATCTCCAGCATTGTTTAGAGAGTGTCTTTACAGCATTCACCAGCCAATAACAGATGAGCTGATCATGTGAAAACTGGCATACAAGGCTGGTCAAAACCAGAATCTTTAATTTTGTGCTAATGATAAACTTTGAATTGCTTTAATTGAAACTTTGAGACAATAGTACATTATTAGTGAATATCAATAGATAATTTAAATGCTTACTCAATTGTTTAAAAGTAAAAAATCTATATATACCTGATTAAAGACTTTATTGATGCAATGGTTTTGTATATGGGAATTAAAAATTCATATTTTCTAAATGTTTTCTGTTAAACTGCTTTTATTTCTTAAACTGCTATTCCGAACTTCTACAGTTTTCTCAAAATAACTGCTCCATTGCTCAAAAACAATTTTGTGCAATCATACTGCTGCTAATATTTCTTTTTCTGGACTTTATAAGCCTTTAAAATAGAATAACAATTAGTTTATCAATTATAAATGGTATAGTGACTGGTTGCTTCTGAATACTGTACCATAAAATATTTGATTATTAAATGAAAATTCTTTCTTGCTATTTTTTCACCTGTTAATAAAATATGACACGACTACTCCCAGTTAACTTTACGTCTTTTAAAAGGTCCATAAAGGAAAATACATTTTGCTTATAATTTTTCTGTCTGTGTGTTTAGCTATTTCAATAATATTTCTAGGCTTCCACCAAGATTGAGTAACCCAAGATAAATGTGCTTTTATGGTACATTTTCTGACTTAATAAATTAAGTCAATCTAAAATTCCAGATGTAAAATTTAGTCTAAAAATTTATTTTTGTTGGAAAGTATATTTCCTTAATTTAAAGTTTTTTTTAAATTTTGATATTATTTGATTGGCTGCATCTTTTTATGTTTCAGCCATTAGCATGTCATTCCGAGCTGTAACAGTCAGTGGTATACCTACTAAATTTTTCAACTGGTGCAAAAAATGTTTAAAATATAATTCAGTCGGAAGTATTATTGATGTTGGTTCAGATGGTTATCTTGATAATAGTGAAGTAGTCTGTATTTTTGAAGCCTTGCCAGGTGATTATCCAGTAAAATATACCCAGTATTTGAAATTGTCTAATGGTTCTAGATAAATATTACTGTTGGTATCACTGCCCTGATAACCTATTTCTATTTTTTAAGGATGTGGTGCAAGCTATAAATCAATGCAGAAATGGACGGTTTAAAATTTACTGTTCCTCTCTGTATCAGCTTATTCCTTGTAATTAATAGGAATGTAGGAAAAAGTGATGCTTGTTACATTTCAATAGTGTAGTCTAGGCAAATGATTGCTATTTTAATAAAAAAAAAGAAAAGAAAATTTTATCGTGCAAATTATTACTTTGACTGTGAATAAAAACATCCTCAAAAATACTTCTTGCACACTGTTTTAATCAATCAAAAATGGGAGAAAAGGTGCATAACGTATGTTAGCAAGTGCAGTATGTAAGCTGAAGTACCTATTATTTCCTTTTTATGAACTAAGAATTTGAGTCTTTTTTTTCAAATAACTAAAGAATTTATTATTCAAAGATTTGTTAAGTAAGAAATAATATGTCACATGAATGGGAGGTAAAGTGTGTATAGTGTCTTTGTTCTACCTAAAATAAAATAAAATGAAGACTGATGTATTTACCATATATATTTTATTATTTTTGGAAGTTTAGTCTTACATCTATAAAATGCATAAAGCAAAATTTATTGATAGAAATGAACAAAGAGTTACAGAGGAATAGTTCAGGTTGAACAACTCAACAACAAAAAAGTTCATAAAAATCAAATAAAGCTGTAAGGGATAAAGTTTAATATATTTTTTGTTACTGATTCTGATTTTTATGTATTTGTTTTGAAATAATGCTGTAATAGTGAATTTATCTGTTCATCTTTTTGGCAATTTGATTATTTTTTCAGCTGAGATGAGTAGGGCATTATACAAATATTATTTATATTGTGATTAAGAAATTGATCTTGAAGTTTTGTGAAAGCAGATCGAAAGAAATGTCTGTCATGATTTTTGAAAAATATTAAATATATGAATAAAATCTGGATTGAAAGGATTCTTTATCTTGGTTGTGATTACTTTGTGTGGTTCATATTTAAATCATTATTTCTGAAATTTCATTATTTTTCTTAAATCCCCTCTATTGGAAAATTAATTTAACCCTTTATGTCCTAAATTATTGTAGAATAAAAATTTCATCTTCCAAAGCACTTTTCCTGATTTTTTTTTTCAAAATTACATTAGAAGATATGTGCAATCTTAAATAAATTTTAGAAAAATTCGTCTGTTAAAATTAATGAAACTAAATCTGTATTTATAGGAGTTTTGAGGAATATTAACAATTCTACTCAAATCCCTTCTTTAAAATATTATTTGTAGTATAGGTTTACTATAAAAGATTCATTCATATTCAGAATGCTGTATATTCAAAAGTATTACATGTACAAAAATGCATGATTTATGAAAATAACTACAAACTCACCAAGTTTGTGTTGTGTGCACCATGTGGCAGCAGGGTGTTGGGAAGGATGACTTCGCTTTTGTTCCCTTGCTTCCCCCCCCCCCCCAATTTATTGTCTTGTGACTTCTTCCTTTGGGGGCATATTAAGGACCTTGTTTATGTACCCCCCCCCCCCCCCACTACCAAAAAAATTAGAAGATCTCAAGGAACAGATCAGTGCTACAATGATAGCCATTGACAGGATGACGATACAAAATGTGTGGAACAAGTTCCAACTACCACCTCGATGTGTGACCCAGAAGGTGCACATAAAACATTTGTAGAGTGTGCAGAAAACTTGGTGAGCTTATGGTTATTTCCATATCACTCATATTTGTAATTTGTACATGTATTACTTTTCAATATACAGTCAAACCTCGTTATATGGTCACCCGCTTATATGGTCATCCCGCATATATGGTCACTTTTGAAAAGTCCCGGCTGACTTAATAGGAATTCTGTGTATTTTGTTTCCGCATATATGGTCATTTCAGAATACCTGTACCCGCGTATATGGTCACTTTACTTCTGAAAATATCTTTCTTCCAGGAAACGATTAGCCATACTTCCGATCAATGAAAAAGTTTTCTTTCATTTCCATTTTAGTATAGCTGAATGGAAGCTGTCAATATGATTTATTGAGGAGGAAAGCATTTAAAAAGGTACAGGGACTCCATTACAAAAGGACTTTTCTCCTTTCCCTTCCCCACACACTTCACGTTGCTGCTGAAAGAATTTCACATGCCAGTCTCATTTCTTAGAAAACGGGATTGCAACCAACTTTGTACACTAATCTTTAGGGAAAAGAACACGTGTGGAATAAGTGTCACCTTCACGCCAATAAAATTCTAAAATTATTTCACCTGTTTTTTTGTTCAGGATTCACTTTCAATTGCTTATGCTTGCGAGTAAACATGGCTGCAAAACGAAAAAATTTGTCATTTAAAGAAAAAAGCGAACTGATAAAATTTTTTCAAACATCAAATTTATCTAAAGCAGCATTTGCGAAAAAGCATGGAATTCCAAGGACAACTGTAAACAATATTTTATCAAAATCATGTACTGTAGATTTCAAAAGTGGAAAGAGAAAACGGGAATGTGCTTCCCCATTCGACAAGGTTGAGCAAGCGCTTGTGATTTGGATAAAAAATGCCAGATCACAAAATATGTCAATATCTTCCTTCATCTTAAAAGAAAAGGCTTTACAAATTGCAGCTGAATTAGGAGAATCCGATTTCAATGCTAGCAACGGATGGCTTCAAAGATTTATGTTCCGGCAAGATTTATCTTTCAAGAAAGTATGCGGTGAAGCTGCTGATGTGAATGACAGTGAATTAAACGAATGGAGAGAATCTGTTTTGAGTGATGTCCTCAAGCGTTATAATCCTTCTGATATTTACAATGCTGATGAATGTGGACTATTCTATCGTGCTCTACCAGATAAAACTCTTTCTTTTAAGAGAGATAAATGTATAGGTGGCAAGAGAAGCAAAGACAGATTAACCATTTTATTAGCAGCAAATATGAATGGCTCAGAAAAACTAACTCCATTGGTTATAGGAAAATTTCTGAGACCCCGTTGCATGAAAAACATAAAATCTTTGCCTGTGTTCTACGATGCGAACCAGAAATCTTGGATGACAACAAGCATCTGGGAGAAAACAATCCGACGTATGGATAGATATTTCTCAAAGAAAAATCGTTTTCGTTATCGACAACTGCCCTGCCCATTGCGACATTCCTCAATTAGAATCCATTGAACTTGTTTTCTTACCTCCAAACAGCACTAGTATTTCCCAACCCCTAGATCAGGGGATTATTCAAAATTTTAAAGTAAACTACCCGAAGTTACTCCTTAATGGCATGATTTCTGCAATTGATCAGAATGAGAAGTTTTATGTGTCCGTGTTGGATGCGCTGTTTTATATAGACAAAGCTTGGAATAAGGTATCAAAGAAAACCATTTCAAATTGTTTTAGACATGCTGGTTTTTGCCCCTCTGAAAATGAGGGACTATCGGACGATGAAGATGAGAATGTGCCTCTATCTGAACTTGCAAAGCGTCTTCAAAATTATGGATGCACCGTACCTGATGAAATGGATTACGTAACTATTGATAATGATTTAGCTACATCTTCTGAAGTGTCCATTACTGGAATTGTCTCCGAAGTGTTAAATTCAAATACTTCCGGAAGCAACGATGAAGAGAGTGATGGTGAATTGGAAATTCAGCCTGTAACTCAGGCAGAAGCTCTCAAGGCACTGAACGTTGTTAGGTGTTTTTTTGCGCATTCAGAAGCTTCAGGAGAACATTTTAAAACTGTTAATAATCTTGAAAAGGTAGTGCTAACAACAGAGAAACCGAAGCAAAGACAATCCTGCATAAAGGAGTATTTCAAACACCGTACTGTACATTCCTAACTATTCTGTAAGTAATGCATTAATTTCTATTATAGTAGTATGTATTATCCCATTCAGTTTCATACTTAAATTAAAATAAAATAATTAACTAATATTATGTACACTTCTGTTTTTAAAAACTTCATGTTTTTAGCTTTTTTTTTATGTTGACAAACATGTTTAAGATTAAAAATAGCCTTTAATTTTCTTTTATCGCATATATGGTCACTTTTCAACGGTCCCCACGGGTGACCATATAACAAGGTCTGACTGTATAGACTTCTGAAAATGAACGAATCTTATAGTAGCCCTGTATTGTATAGAATTAGAAAGTGTACAATTGTAGCTTTACATATAAATCTAGAAATAATTGAGAACCAAAATTTTTCATTTCCATGTCTTAGGGATGCCACTTTTCTGCCTATCTTTTATAGTAAACCTATACTACAAATAATATTTTAAAGAAGGGATTTGAGTAGAATTCTACCTTTTTATAAATTTCACGATTTCTGCTTTTTATAAAATCCGCGATGTCCTCTTTTTTATAAAATCCGCAATTTCTGCTTTTTATATACAATCAGCCATTTCCGCTGTTTTTATATAACAAATTCGTAATTTCTGCAGATTTCTTCTCCATAATTCTGTGATATTAGCTTCTTTTTCTATTGCCCTTAATTAAAAAAATATATGCATTAAATTATATAATTTCCTTGAGTTTCATCTCATGGTTTCCTACACCACAGTGCATTTTCCCGTCTATGCGCAGAGTCATAAATTTCTATTCTCCATCCTGTTTATTATCTGGGAGAGATGCCACTTTTCTTTTTAAATTGGTCAGCGGTTTCTGCAGAATTGTAAACAAAAAAAGGAAATCGCATTGATGTTTGCTGGGAAAAAAGCCGAGAATTACGTCAAACGATACATGAATAAACCCACAAATTTCGTCAAGAGATTGCAGGAAAAATCTGGAATTTCATCAGTCGGTCACATGAAAAAATTGCGACGTCTGTCGGTCATTAAAAAAATTGTCAAGCAATTGCAGAAATTAATCAAGAATTTTGTCAAATGATCACGGGATAAAATAGCAAATTTGGTCAAATGATTGCAAAATAAAAATGCGAATCTCATCGAATGCTCACAGAAAAAAATTCGCAAATTTTCTAAAAAAATTTAAGAAATTAATCGCAAATTTCGTCGAACGATTGTGGAAAAAATTGCAAATTTTGTTGAACGATGATGAAAAAAAAATCACGAATTTCTTCAAATGATTGTGGAAAAAATCGCAAATTTCATCAACAGGTTGCGTGGAAAAAAATCACAATTTTCATAGTCAGTTGTGGAAAAAAATAGAAAATTGGATCGAAGTTATGGTTTTCTGTACATACAAAAATGATAGTTAACTATTTAATATTTACATTATTTGCACCTGATTAGAATACACTATTTTTTGGATGAAATAACGTTAATGTAGTATAAAACTGTGCATGTTGACAGGCAGTCATTTTCTTCAACTCAACTATGAAAATGCAATATATTTATTACAGAAAATACTATAAAATATTTTAACCTGAGAGATTTGGTAATGTATGTATTTTATATTCAATACAATATAGTTCACAAAATTCATGCATGAATGTTTTGAAAGGTGTCGTAAATTTTACTTTCACACGTAGTTTCCTCTTTTTTGTTTTTTTCTGAGTGGCATCCCTACATGTCTTTCAACATCAAGAAGGTCAAACAGTTTTAATTGGAAAAGAAATGATGTCTATATATATTTTTGCTTTGTACAACAAATAATACTTTTTTGAACATGATTGATAAAGTAAAGTAGCTATAACTCATCCTAAATTGTATTGCTACCAGTCAATATGTTAAATGAATTTCATAATGAGTTTTATTAATGGTACTTAAATATACCCTCGAGGTATAAAGGCTTAAATTCTTTTTCAGAGTAAGACACTTTACAAGAACTGTCTTTCGCAAAAGCGACATTTCTGTTTCCACTACACTTCTGTTCTAGCGTACTTTTGAGGTTCAGCAGAACTATATGATTGGCTTGTCGTATTGTCAATCAAACTAATTAGTAGCAGCCCAGACACGTGGTCACATTTGCTCACAGAGTCACAGAGTAAGAGCCCTGGTTGTAGAAGTAGTAAAGAAAGCAGCACGTTTTTTTTTTTTTTTTTTTTTGTTTTTTTTTTGCGTTCGAACTGAAAAGAATTATTGTTCTGTGTGCTAATTTATTATACATTATAGCTTTTTTTGAAGCTCAAATATAGGTCTAACAGGGATATTAGGGAGTGAAATGCTGATTCAATTTTTGTAAGTATCTATAATAGAAATAGCCGCATTTAAAAAGATTTTATTGTTGTGTTAATTATTATACAATTAGCTTTTTTTAAAGCTCAAATATTGGTCTAAAATAACTGCAAACTAAATGGCGACAATTCTTTTATTCAACTTATAATATTAAATATTACTCTTTAATAGCACAATGAAATAATTGAAAACAGAGCATAAATCTATTTTTTTAATTTCCATATAGTCACATGTAGTTCAGGTTAGACTGTTGTTGTTCATTCAATATAAACAAAACAAACTTGTCATTCCCCTCGGAGCGAGACTTGTAAACAAGTAGGAGGTTCTATTTCCATCCAGCAATAGCCTTGATAGGCTCAGAAGTAAGCTACAACAGAAGTCTAGTGGAATTAAAAATGTCGCTAAAATATTAAAAAATATTTCACAGATCTTCAGTATGGAATTAGTTATGCAGAATCATATTTCCAATCGACTGCCTCCAAAATCTTTCCAGAAAAAAAGTGTCATACAGTACTGATTTGATATGTGCATTACCCAATCCGATACATTACCACATGCGTGGCATAACTTGATGTCAAATTCTTGGTTTTGAAATCAAAGCATTTAGATAAAGGGTATTTTTCTGCAGAATCGTTATTTCCAAGGGATTCTCATAAACTACCCTCTTTCAAACTGACTATTTTTTATCTAGGTTGGATCTGATTAAGCTAATATTTAATTTAAAATCAGTAATAATGACATAACCATGCATATTATACAAATCTGATTAAATGGGTTTTACCCAACCAGTCATCTTGAATACATCTGATGCCGACCATTCTAGATAAATGGTTCTGTACTATATTAAGTTTTATTTCTTGATAAGGATGACAGGGTTAATTATGTTTAACTGAAGATATGTGTGTTTCACATTCTCACTATCCTAATAACTCATTCCAAAATCATTACATATAGATAATGTGCATGTAACGTCACACACCCAAATAAAAGACATACTTCTCAACTGAGTGTAGGCAGAAAGTAGCAATTCTCGCAGAGGTAATAATTTATAATGTATTATTTCCTAGACATAATGTGATGTATTATAACTAACTATGTGAAAATTACAAGCATTTTAGCAAAACTTTGAGCAATTTAGCTCTAAGTTTTGCCTATGTTAAGTTCAAAAGACACAAATAAGCCAGTTTGTTGATAAACATGCACATTATTAATGTCTGGGTGAATCAACTATTCTTTGCGCATATTCCTGCCCCCCATTTTTTATTTAAAAAAAATAATAAAATTGTTTTAAATCAATTAATTATAGTTTTGAAAACTATTAATCTATGCTTTAGTAGTGTAAAATTTGAAATAATTGTTAATATCTTAGTATTTTCATGGCACCATACAAATTTCTGAATTTAGTAACATAAACAAAAATGAAGTTACAAATGATTTTAGAAACAAGGTAAGTGGTTAAGGTATCTAAGGCTTCATTTATTAGTCTTGTAAACATGCCAAATGAAATTTTGATTTATTTATATACAGTACACACTGTATATAACAGACTGCCATAGGACTGGTAAATGTGGTATGTTATAAGCAATATTACAGTTGAAGCACTTTATAACGAATTACGATATAACGAAAAGCACTATATAACGAAATTCTCATAACCATTTAGTTGGTCTGTATGTTAAAGAATACTGAATTCGAAACAATATAACGAAATATTTATAACGAAAAGCACCATATAACGAAAAGAATTCGAGCATGAAATGAGAGAAAAAAACGATATAGCGAATTTTTCACTTTTTTTTAGTTAACAAGGAATATTTTTTGTTACATTTAAATTTGTCCGGTTTTTTCATATGTAGTATAGTAATATATATTATATATATATACCGTTAAAATAATACATTAAAGCTCTAATTATCTGAAATACAGTCATCCAGATCTATAATCACAAATTAAAAAAATTGTGATATGAATTGTAAGTATTATATTCATAAAAATATAATTATCTTGAAATTTCTTTTTAAATCAACGCTTTTCTTCTTTTTACTGTTTGTAGTAAAAGTTATCCATCCTATGAAGGCTTAATATGAATATACAACTTATTTAGTAATACATAAGGCATAGCTTTTTCTTTTATTATTAAATAAGCGATTTTTAGATATATTTTTATGTAATAAACCGCCTTTTATATGATTGTCTCCCTTATCCGGACTTCTACATACTCAGATTAAGCTCAGACCACATTAATTGGAATTATTACTATATAACGAAATAATTCGTTATAACGTTTTAACGAAAGCACGTTATAACGAGCAAATCTTCGAACACTTTCGATTTCGTTATAAGGTGCTTTGACTGTACCAATAAAATGCAATACATAATGTAAATGTGAAAGGTGCGTATAGCAAATTTCAGGCATTTCTCAAAATTAAGTAGAAAAATAAGAAAAGAAAAAGACATTCTTTTTTTTTTTTTTTTGGTGAAATTTTATATATTTAGTTGTAACATAATAGGCCGAGGTTTGTAAAAAATTTTGGAGAAGGTCGGCCTGAGGGTGGCACTGTGATAGTGAATTTTGTTAGATTTTCAGGACGGTTGAAAAAAAAATCATACTGAATCACCCAATTGTCCAATCTAGGTTTAATTTGCATATTTGTAACAAACAAAAATGTTCACATTTTTTATAACTATTATCCGTCAATTAGATTTCATTACGATTTTTTTTTTTTGAAATGGTAAAAAAAAAAAAAAAAAAAAAAAATCCCCCCCGCCCCCCTCCTATGGTTTTGAAACATTTATTGACAAAAAACTTGAAGTGTAATAATTTAAAAAAAAAAGTGTAATAAATAACAGATTAGTTAACTACTCATTTTTTTTTTCTCAAATGCATTATTAAAAAAATTATGTTTTTTGCAGTATGAGATGGAAGAAAGTTTTGAGATTGGTTAGTTCCCATTGAATGTATCCGTCCATTAGTGTGGTAATGTCGCAGGATCGATTAACCACACTTATCGAGGGAAATCTGTATGTAAAATAATGATACCATAGCCGAATACACTCTTTGGGGCCCTCCACTCATTTCTTTGCCTGTTACACTACTGTATGCATTTAATGGAAAGAAATTGCATCTTGCTAACGTGTTTATGCAGTTTAGATGCTTTATTATTGTTTATGTTTATTAAATCCACCCAGCTTGCAAATAAGACTTATATCGTAACCTAATAAAAACATTTAAAAAATAGTTTTAAAAACGTTTTAAGACCTCTAAAATCCTGGGGCCGAAGGGTCTTGCGGGCTTACGTGAAAACCAGGCCCTGAATGATAGTACCTTCTGCTGGTAACATAAAAATATTCTGTAGCTTTCAAAGCTTACAGATGCAATTATCAGCACTAGTTTTTTAAAAAATCAATATTTTCTTTGTAGATTGACTTGCTTTACATTAGCTCATGTAGGAATTCTGCCAGGACCACAGAACTTTTTATTATAGACAGTTTTGACTCTATTTATTCTCTTCATGCAATAATTGTGCAACTTTCTTTTTTACTTTTCGAACACATAATGTAAGTAAAGTACATGGTGATTATAAAAAAACTATCCCGATATATCAGCCCATAATTGTCATACCGTTCACAAAAACAATGAAATTCTGGCCTAAAGTATTTTGAGGTATGCGCTCAAGAATCACATGAAAAACAACAGTTAAATTCTAACAGTTACGGTTACAGTGACAAAATTTCGAAAATTTCAAATGGCAACACCTACTTTTTTTTATTGGAATGTGATCTTCGTAGTGAAAAACCATAAAAAGCGTTGGAACGGTACCTGTAGCCAGCGCTAGACAGACTAAGAAGAAAGTGAAAACAACCAATAAAGGGCAGAGAAGCAACAGAAAGTAAAACATTTTATTGTTCAGTGCTATACACCATCTGCCGCATGTAAAGTGTCGTCGTGCGTAAAATGGAAAATATATGAAACACAATGAAATGTTTTGTTTTCTGTTGCTTCTCTGTCCTTATTGGTTGTTTTCACTATTCTTCTTAGTCTGTCTAGCGCCGGCGATTTTCGTGCTACAGATACCGTTCCAACACGTTTTATGGTTTTTCACTATGAAGATCACATTCCAATAAAAAAAGTAGGTGTTGCCATTTGAAATTTTCGAAATTTTGTCACTGTAACCGTAACTGTTAGAATTTAGCTGTTGTTGTAGGCTTAAAGTTATATTTTTGTGTTTTCCCAGCTCCTCATTTTATTTAATAACCACCACCACCATATAAAAGCTTGCTTCTATGTTTAGTTTAATTTATTTTCTAAGTATCTTATATAGTTAATCATTTTTAATGTTTAAATTCAATAGTCTAGTACTTACAGCAAGTGTGCATGCTTGTTTACCTTTTTCAGCATATGGTTGGGTGGTTGGTAGTGAAGTTAACTTTCTGTTACTTTTTAGTTAACCTTTTTCTGATTTGTTGTTTCTTCTGATGTCATTCTGACACAGTGATGTCATTTTGTTCTAGTGGATGTGTCTATCACTTATTGAAAATTATATTTACTAATTTGGCAACATTAAAATGCAGATATTGTATTGTGTTTGAAGTATATATTTGGGAAGTTTGTAGTTTGACAAGTCAGTTCAACATGTAAGTAGCTTTTGCAAATAGGCCTTATTTTTGGTGGTGTTATATTTAGTAGCAGGTGGCTACTTGTTTTTAGTGTATAAAATATGCAGTAATATATGCAGTTAAGATATGCTGTTAGTATATGCAGTTAATATATGCAGTATAAATGAACTATGTTTGGACTTTAGAAGTTATTGGGAGTTTGACTCATTATGTGCCTGTGATGATGTATCTTCATGTGTTTGCTACCTATAACCTACAGTTTTAATAAACCTTTTTTGTTTCCTTCAGAAAATGTTGCAATTATTTTGGGGGGGTTGACGGGCGTTCGAAGTATCTATCGACGCCATAGACCTTCAATATACTAGACCCCACATTGGTAACCTTTTCGTTGACAGACATCAGTGGTGGTGGTGGTAGATTTATTCCGCCAAACTGGTTTTTCTCCCGCCAAAATCTACGTGGTATTTCCCCGAATTTCCCGCCGAAACTTTATATTGTGTCTCTGCCTGTCTGTGCTGTTGTTGTTTTTCTAGAGATTGACTAATATTTTAAATTCAAAACAGTTCTTTTAAGAACTTATTAAATCAGTTCGTTTATATATATATATATATATATATATTTTATATATAACAATATAGTTTGTTAATTTTCGAAATAATTTGGAATGTTTTCTTGGGAGAGGGGGGGGGGGGATTATTCTTTTTGTAAGATTTCTCATGTGAAATTGAGTTTATTACCTAAATATTGATTATTTATACATTTTTTTAAACCCATTGATATTGTATCTGGCAAAAGCATGAGCTTCATTTTTACAGATTTTCTTATTATAATAAAATATTAGAATATCTACATAATTTTTTAATTGTTTTTAGGTTAGACCATTAATAGGTAATAAAAGGCATCATTTTCAGCTGATTACATCAGGTGTTTTTTTTTTTTTTTTTTGATAACATGGGTTACTTTTTAGAAAAGTGTTTTTTTTTTTTTGTTTTTTTTTTCAAATAAGAATTTGTGATTAAGCAAGAGCTTAATTGTCTGCCATTTTGTAATAAAGTGATAAAATGTAAAATACTCAATATATTAAAATCATCGAACAAGCTGTAAAAATTTAGCTATGTTTAATTTTTAAAATTCTTTATTATACTTTATATAAAGAAAATTTCAAAATTTATTTTTTTAAGAGGACAGTACAATAAGTGATTCCTGTCATGTGACAACATTTTTCTTCTTTCAAGTGCTGCGGCATCGGAAATTCGGTTCAAAATGCTGACGGACTTTTCTGAAATATCTTCTGCTTTTATTGAAAGCCTCTTTTGATAGCAAACTAAATAAGAACACCTGCCAATTTCATACATTTCCGATCACAAATTAATGAAACAATTTCCTGACGGCTCGGCCTACAGGCACAGGTAGATTTTGAAAATTCAGATAGTGGGGCACCTGTTTATTGGGAATTGCATAAGAAATGACCTTTTTGCCATGATTCGGCAGTTTAGACCACCCACTTCAAAATCTACCTGTGTCTGTAGACAGGATTTTTTTTTCTTTCGGGCTATAAGAGTTGGTCTTATAAAAAAAACTTGTCAAAGTAAAAGTTGTAGATACTATTAAGAGGATTTATAATAAATTTAAGCAGATTTGATATCTTGTGAATTGACGAAGTTTTGAATTATTTTCTTCTTAAACCCTATCCCCCCCCCCCCTTGAGGTCATTTTTAATGATATCAAAAATCTGTCATACATAAATTTTCGGCCCTTTTTCTAGAAGTATTAATAACTTTAAACGGATTCGATACGTATCATAATTAAGAAGCTATGGGGATTTTTCTGTTTTCACCCCCCCCCCCCTCTCTTTGGTTCGATTTTGCCATTATCGAACTTGACCAAGATATTATGCACTTTAATTTTGTGTATCAGTTTGGAAAAGATTTGTGCAGAATTATTGAAGTTATCGTGTCCATAAAAAAGTGATCTAGATAGATAGATAGATAGATAAAAGTTTTGAATTGGGGGTGGTTTCGGGTTCTGGAAGTGATGATCGGCGTAGATCTGCAAGAACTTTTCAGAAAGTCCAACATAGGGGAGAATGTAATAGGTAGTATTTCTTACGAAATCTACCTAAAATCATAAGGTAGCCATTTTGTATTTGAGAAGGTTTTATAGCATCTAATTATGACAGCAAGTATTGTTTAGAAGTCAACATCTTCAATAGTTGCCGGTGATTATTATTTTCAATAATTGTAAAGAAAAAAAAAAACACTTGAGAGTTAAACTTAATTTTTTATAGCATCCAAAAGTTGCAAATTATTTCTTCTCAGAAACTTATGCAAAATAATAGTTATTTTAACAGAGAAAAAATTACACAAGTTCTAACTTAGTAGATATAAAATATCCTGGAATTTTTATTTTTCATACAAAAAAATAAAATAAAAAATACTGTGCATTTGTATATATTTTTTTCTATACATGCGTATAATGTTATCTATCGATGTTTTCCTTTTGATTAAAAATATTGTAATACATTTATACTTTCAATTAAATATATATATATATATGTATATATGAAAGATTGCCAAAAATATGCCTTTAAATTGGAACATCAAAAGCAAAACAAAAATTCTGGATTGCAGCAAAAATATGTTCTATAGAATGTATTGTTACATAAAGACAGTATGTGATTTCAAGTTTTCAAAACCTATAAAATACATTATCAAATCAAATAATATTTTATAACATGCCACTGCTAACTTTCCACAAATTCTTCACTTTTGTAAGAAAAAAAAGATACTGTAAATACTGTTTGATTTTCTGTTATTTTAATAATGCTTGCTAAATTTAATGCATTTTTAGAATTAAAAAAAAATAAATCTGACATTAATTTGTTACAATTCGTGAAATGATTGTGTCAGATTGAAGCTTTCCAAGCAGAAATCTCGAAATAATTTGTGTTATCGTACTTAACAGGGCTAGCATTCCTCCTAAAATTCCTAAATTTCCTAAATATTATTTTATCCCCTAAAATTCCTAAAATTCTCCTAAAATTTTCTTCTTGTTCCTAAAAATTCGAAATCGACAAAATTTCACCGAAAAATATCGCGAATTTCGACAAATGGTCACCGAAAAAAACACTTATTTTGTCAAAAGATTGCTAAAATAACGCAAATTTTGTCAAAAGATCGCTAAAATAACGCAAATTTTGTCAAAAGATTGCGGGAAAAAGCAAATTTCGACAAAGAATAGGGGAAACAACTTAAATTTCATCCAAGGATATCGTGGGAGAATAAAAGCTAATTTCGACAAACAATCCTGAAAAAAAACTCAAAGTTCATCTAAGGATCGCGACAAACACTAATTTCTTCAAAGGATCGTAAATTTCTTAAAAACATCTCGGGGGGGAAAAAAAACTAGAATTTCTTAAAAAGATCGTGGAATAAACGTGAATTTCGATTTTAAAAAAAATAATGAAAAACACCTCCAATTTCATCAAAAATCAAGGAAAAAAGATAATTTCGTCTAAGAATCGCGGAAAAAACGTGAATTTCATCAAAAAATTGTGGTAAAAAACGCCAATTTGTTGAAGGATCATGAAATTTTGTCAATCAATCGTGAATATAATGCGAATTTCGTCGCACAAAAATACAAATTTCGTCAAAAGATTGCGGGGAAATCGCAAAATTTGTCAAAAGATTGCAAAAAAACGTGAATTTTGTCAAAGGATCACGAAAAAAAGCAAATTCCGTCAAAAGGTCGCGAAAAAAAGCAAATTCCGTCAAAAGGTTGCGAAAGAAACACGAATTCCGACAAAAGTTATAAAAAAAAACGTAAATTCCATCAAAAGATCACGAAAAAAACACTAATTTCGTCAAAAGATCACGAAAAAACGTGTAAGTTTGTCAATACATCGTGCAAATAAGGCAAATTTCATGAAAGAATCGCGAAAAAATGCATGTTTCGTCAAAAAAAACACGGAAAAAATGCAAATTTCGACAAAGAAGTGTGAAAAAAACCTTTCAGAAGTTTTTCTGTTAGTTTCAGAATTTTTTTTTCTCATAATCACCCCTGCTTCCTGCCTCTTGTTCTCTAGGTTCACCGAGAACATCCTAAAGAGAGAGAAAGGGAGCATTCATTCTGGTTAGGCTCAATGATACAGGAATTAAAAATTCTAATTAATATAATTGCAGTAAGCATAAGTTGTCAAAACGGTTTGTAATATCAAGCCGGTTATTGTGCAAATTTAAATGCCCTCATTCGCAACAAACAACACAAGCTCATGGAACAAGGGCTGAATTCATTGGAATGATGGGAATATTCTTTGGCAGTGTACCACATGTGCCTGTCTAGCACGAAAATACTGTTATTACATACTTGTAATGTTAAAAATATCGCAAATGCCCCTAAAATTTTCCTAAAATTTGGAAAAAAATTCCTAAAATTCCTCCCTAAAATTTTGAAAAATCCTAGTGCTAGCCCTGTACTTAATATCTTATATCACTAATAAAAAAAAATATAATTTAAGTAACATTTATTACAAGGACAAAGCCATTTTATAACATTAAAATAAAATACAGCAGCAAAAACAGAAAAAGAAAATCCATCCAGAAGATTAAACAATCCTCTTTTCACCATGGGTAGGACTCTCATAACTTATTTCTATCCTTCCTCTTTGACATTAAATCCTAGAAGGAGCAACAGTTTCGTTTTGGTTTGTTTACGTTTATTTTTATTGCGAGAATGAAATCGAAGTTGCCAAGAAAGCGATCACCGCCAAAACAGACATTTTTTAAAGCGCCAATCCGAGCTGATCCTGAAACCGGATTTTCAACAATATAACAAAGAGATGTGGTCTCTAGTAGATTATTCCTCTGAGATCGACGCAGACTCATACAAAGATATCTATACTAATAAAAGAAAGTTTCGCTCTGTGTGTGTGTGTCTGTCGGCGATGGCTAGGAAAATTTAGCGCACCTAGAAGTCTGTAAATTTAGATTTAGGTATTCCAAACCCTCTCCTGGTATACCTGAGCCTCAGAATTTTAAAATTTTGAAAATTAAAGTAGTTATTAATTAAAAACTGATCAAAGATCACAAATAAAAAAGTCATTATTCCGAAGCTAGCTGGCGCATGCTCAGAAACCAATATCCGTATCTTCCGGAATAGAAGAAAGAAAACACAAGGCATCCCGTTTTTTTTTAAGTTTTTCTAAATTCGCCATGGGCAAACGGCTAGAAATACGGAAAAACTGTCTACATATTCTGAAAGAACATACTTATACGTCTTAAACGATTTGGTTGGTTTGAAAAAATTTTACATTTAACCCTTCTTTGCATGAGTTTTTCTTTTACAATTGTGTTTTTTTATACATATATTAAATATTAGACACCAGAAATTTTAAGATAGATTTTTAACTTTGTTCAGCAACATAGTTCACGGGAAATTTACTGGATTAATATTTCTATATAAATATAGTGGTGGCGAAGAAGTTGATTTATTTATTAAAAGTTAAATAAAAAGTGATGGAAATTTACATCACTATGCAATTAAGGGTTAACCCTTTCAAAAAAAATAATCAAAAAGCATCGAATTCGTGTTTTTTATTTTCTCCCGTTTTCCGAGCCTTGCATTTACCGGAATGCAAAAGATACGGGAAAATGAAGGTCACCAAATTAAAGAGCTGATTTTGCCCTTTTCAAAGCCACCTTTGGTTTTAAAAAATACAAAAATTAACCCTGCAAAAAAGTATATTTTCTGTATGCCGTTTTGCGATTTTGGCAATTTTTAAAAATTCACATCGGCGATTCAAAGAATGGTACGAAAAACTAAAATTACCAGACAATATCTACATTTATTCATTTTTCGACATCTGCATTTGTTTTTGAAAAATACGAATATTAACTTTTCAAAAAAAATTCGTGCGCAGGATTCTCTTTTGCGAATTCCGATTTTCTGCGATATATAAAATCTGGCATCGGTTTTCTAAAATAACCAAACAAAAAGCAAACACACCTAAAGACATCTACGTTCTATCGGGTTTAGCCAGAAACCTTTAGTTTAAAAAAAGAAACGTTAACCCTTTCGAAAACGTTTTTTACCGTAAGTCAATTTCGCTTTTTTAACTATTTTTCCTATCTTTAAAAATCCGAATTGGCGTTTATAAACAAGATACAAAAAACTAAAAATACCGCGCCTAATCTACATTCCTTTGTTTTTTAAAATCTGGTATCCGTTTTTAAAAATTTTAATTTTAACCCTCCGAAAAATTCCTTTCCAAAACTCACTCACGCGATTTTCGTTTTTCGGTCCAGATTTAAAAATCGGCATTGACTCGGGAAATGCGAGTACGGACAAACAGTAGACTCCAGATCATAGATACGTTCATTTTCTTCAAAATGCACCGTTGGGTTTTAAAAAATATCTACATTAACCCTTTCGAAACCGTTTACGTAACCCGCTTTCGCGATTTCCGCTATTTTGGCAATGTTTACCTGCGGTTAAATTTCAATTCTACTAGGGAATTTGGTTGAGTCGATTGTTCTGAAAAACCCTCTTCCAAAAGATTGCGCCCCCTGGCGGCGGAAGGTGGAACTATAGGAGTATCTCTGGTTCTATGTGTCCGATTACGACGAGGTTTGGCTCATTTAACTTGATATCAATAGCCTTAAATATTTTAGTTGCACTTTTGACCGCCAGGATGCGCTTTCCGGTCTTGGGTTTTACGAGCCCGATTACGACGGGGTTTGCCTCATTCGGCTTGATTTCGACAGTCTTACAGATTTCAGCCATATTCCTTTAGAACAGATGATTAATATCTCGGGCCCGGGCAACGCCGGGCGGGTTAGCTAGTTTGATAATAATTTTCGAAAAAAAGTTTCGGTAATTAGCCGAGATATTAACTAAGGTACTTGAAAAAAAAAAACTTTCTTTTTATATATCGTGTAGGGTATCGTTTGAAAGATCTTGTAACATCGACACCGAACTTCTAATTTTTTTTAATTTTAGGTGGTATATTTTCAGCGATATCATCGAAAGTATACTGGAAAAATATGTCTGCCCCAACCCTTCTCCCATTTCCGAATCTATTGAAACTAAAATTATGAAAAAAATAGGAGTAGTAGGAGTTTATTAATTAATAAATGTAATGTACGGAACCCTATGAGCGCGAGTTATACTCGTACTTAACCGATTTAATTTTATAAAAGTCAGAAAATTTTGTCAACGTGAGTTTTTTAAACAGTTTTCTAACCATGGCGATGGCTGGACCCGTGACATGTGCAGAAAACGAATGACTTTGACTGCTCAGCTTGTGAGTACACCACCTTTGCACTTTCTTTAACTTATTAAATAGGACGATTTTAGTGTAACATTTTAAAATGGTTTGCTAAAATTATGATGACAAGATTCGATTTCACAACCTGTTACATAGAACGTGACTTACATAGAACGCTTACAAAGACCATACCTATTCGTTAATGTATTAACTTTATAATTATAGAGCACTATTTTAATAGTATTTAATCTAATCATGATGTTGCGGGACAGCTGGATTCAAACTCGCAACCTGTCATGCAGAAAACCCATGACTGGCCCCCATATGACTAGCAAGGACCATACCTATAAAGCTCTTTTATATATACTAATAAAAGAAAGATGTTTGTCCGTGTGTGTGTAAGTGTGCGCGCAAGATAACTAGGGAAATCTGCCGCACGTAGAGGTCTGAAAATTTGGATGAGGATAGTCCAAGGCAGGTCCAGATGCACCCGACGTTCAGATTTTTCATTTTATGAAAATTAATCGAGATATTAATTACAAACTAATTGCGGGTAAAGAGTTGCGGTGGTCTGGCAGACGCCGTCGATGATTTCGCAGATCGATGTTCCGTAGCAGAAAATATCCGAGAGGAGGAAGGGGCTATGTTTTTTTCGCTTCTACCAAGTCCGCATCGGTTTAACTATTCGAAATACGAAAAAACAAATATCAAATCACATCTGTGTACTTTTCCTTTGTAACAGCGTCTTCCGTTGTAAAAAAAAAAAAAAAAAAAAAAAATGTCGGCCGGTTGCTGGTCCAGGTAGCTCAATAGACAGAGCGTTGGCGATTTAAGCCAAAGGTCTTGGGTTCGACTCCCAGCCTGGACACTCAGTTGGCAAAATTTCAAATCTTATAAGATGTTACAACCTAATCTTCGTCATCTCATCTCCAAAGTCTCTCGAGAAATACCTTTACAGCCTCCGTTCCTCCACAGGTGGAGGGAGGGGGGGGGTGTACCATCTCGTCTCATATTAGTCAATTTAGTGACATGCCTCCGTCACTTTCACGTGGTACCATTTCACATGTCTGTAGCAATAGTGGAACAAAGTCACTCTAACTGATTGCCAGATTCATAAATTCCCCACACAGGTCGCTGTCAAGACTTATTTTGTTGAAGAGCACAAGACAATGCACAAGAAAACACTATGCGTCCCGTCTTTAAACGAACAATGCCCAGGCAGTCATCACAATGTGACACTATGTCATAACTTCACAATAATGTATCAAAAAGGTATAAAATATTCAGATAAAAAAGTAGTTCAAAAGGTGTTGAGTTCCCTTAAAATAAAAATGTAAATGACAGTCATTATAATGTAATTATAAGAAAAGTATGAGATTGAGTCCCCATGTAGTTTTCTATTTGTGTCATTTCTTCATCCATCAGTAAGATTCAGATAAAAATAATAAAGTACAGAAGTGATATACTTACTGATTTATTCAACTGACAAATACAGTCATGTAAAAATACCATTGTTTGAGAAAAATGCAATTTTTTTTAATAAGTTATAATACTAGCTGAGGACGAAATGAAGCCAGTTGCGCACAAAAATTTCACGACGCCAGTTAAAGGTTAAAGCCATAAAGGGTGCAAGTCACTAATTTTGAAAATTAGCGTTAAATGCATCGAGAGTATTTGGCCATATCAAACTGTTAATAGAAATAACGGTACATGTGACAGTTTCACGAAACCGCCTGTAGCTAGTACCCGAAAATGTTGTTTCGCCTTGAAATTCATTGTAATGCGTTCAGAAAAGAAAACTCGTGTTTTTCAGCATTTAAGAAAAATTACTCCAGTATGACATTAACCTTTCAGCGAGAGCGTCACGTACGATTTTTTTTTTTTTTTTTTTTTTATAAGGACAGTAATTACGCTCTTACAAATGCAAGATTTTTCATAACAGTAAATAAGGGACAGGTTATAAGGACAACAGTTATATTATTTATATTAGAAGAAAAGAAAAAAAAAAATAGGTGCCATTTGTGTGAAAAAAATTTCGGAACAATGATCGTGTTTATTGTATAAAATTTACGCTTGCTGGAAGGTTGCCTTATAGCTCAAATGACTTTTTCATTCATTTGGTTTAGTTTGATTTTAAAAGCATTCCGATTCACCGAAAACTTAATAACTATACAAGTGTAAAATTATTATTTTTTTTTAAAATGTCATATCGGAGTGCGATTTGCAGTAGAGATGAGACGGGCTAAACCCGAGCTCAATTTTTATATCCGTCTTCGGGCTTCGACTCAAAGTGAAAAGTTTATTCCTTCACAAATTGAAAAGAGCAGAAAAAAAAAAACTTGCTGTTTGAGAAACAAGAGTTTCTAAGTTTCTTATAAAATGTCTTGCAATCCTTTAAAAGGGATATTGAATCTGTCCCTGTCTGTAAAATTATATCTTCAATATTATTTATATTGATATTAAAGTATCAATATTCATTTCAAAATTAAAATATCATAAAACTAGAACACAAGAATAGGTTAGGCTTACCTAAACGGTCCTCTTTCGGGAGATAAGATATCCTAAATTATTCTGACTTTTCGAGAATAAATGTTCATGTTGTTCAAAAAAGAATTGAATCTACACAATGTAGACACACAAACAAATATATTGAAGATCACGAACACAATATACACAACATTTTTCGCGCACATCATAAATATTACATCTTATATTCCATATTACATTTTCTAGTTCATTTCATAAAACATTCTAAGACAGATCCATTTTTCATCAACAGAAAAACATCGTCTGCGCGAGGCGCAAAATAGAAACGATTAAATTAAAACCATGGAAGTAGCGATAAAACGCAACACACTCCCACCTTTGAGTTTCGAATTCAATGAAACTCAAACTTTACTTTGGGTTTATATAATCGACCATATCGGGATCGTTTTTCAGGTACAGTCACCACAGGAGAGTCACTAGCACCTTTATGGAAAATAGGTTAAGTAGATTCAGTATCTAAAAAGCAGTGTTTAACAGAATGTTGGATCATCGGCTTACTTGTAGCAGGGTCTAAATAACAGTTTTTACCAGTCAATTTTATCGTCGGTTTGGTTGGAGCAGGATCTAAAGGACATTCTTTATCATTCGACTGAACTGTAGAATGGAGTTCAGTACCTCTTTCATGGGTTACTTCTAGAGGAATCAATCTGAGAACAGGACGTAGAAATTCGCCGCCTTTCATCTTTACCTTTACCAATCGTACATTTCCATCTTTTGGAGGATAAAGTTCAATAACTTTGGCAAGTGGCCATTCAAGTTTTTTAACATTCTCACTAGTCACAAGAACAACGTCACCAATCTGGACAGGTCTCCGATTTTTGTCAAATTTCGAGGATTGTTTTAAATATCCCAAATATTCAGTACGGAATCTTTTTCGTAAATCTTGTTTTAATCGCTGTCTATAAGCATGTCTCTTATTAATAGACGATGAATCCAAAATGTCAAGATCAGGAATCCCTGATTTTCTAATGTCTTGTATAAACATAGAAGGAGTAAGTGGTATTAAATCATCAATTTCCTCTGAAACATAGGTCAAAGGCCGCTGATTAACAATGTTTTCAGTATCGCAACTAACAGTTTGCATTTCTTCTAAGTCCAAAGAGCTTCGTCCTAAGACTTTTCGAAGGATCCCTTTTATTACGCCTATCAAACGTTCCCACCATCCACCCCACCACGGCGCAGATGGAGGGTTAAATTTCCAAGTGATCTTCCGAGCTGTGCTGTACTGAGAAATAACATCCCAATCAATTTGCTTAAGCAAATTTTCAGTACCCGTGAAATTTTTACCGTTGTCAGAATATACTATCGAAGGTCTATCTCTTCGTGCTATAAATCTTCTAAAAGCTTGCAAAAAGTTGTCAGTCGATAAGGATGTGGCTATCTCTAAATGTATGGCTCTGTAGACAGCACATGTGAAAATAACTATCCAAGCTTTCTGACCACCTCGAAGAAGTAAAAGACCGGCGTAGTCAGTCCCTACAACCTCGAATACTGCAGCTTCTTTTATACGATCTTCCGGAAGAGGTGCTTCTATAATCGGTTTAGGTCTTGAATTAAATCTTTTACAACGTACACAGTTTCTAATTACCTTTCTAACAGTCTTCCTGCATTTCAAAATCCAAAAGTCTTCTCTTAAATTACTCATCAATATCTGGGTACCAGCATGATTTAAACTAAGATGTCTTGTCCGAATAAGTATTTCCACAACTGGATGGCTACAGGGTAACAGTATCGGAAATCGGAAATTTCTTTTATCTTCTCTCATCAGAATACGTGTCTTTACTTTAAGTAGTCCATTCGATTCTACATAACACTGAAGTGATTTTAAGCGTTTATCTTCAGTTCCTAAAAAGGATTCCTTTTGTACTATTTTTAACAAAGATATTTCAGCTCTATTTATTTCTTCTAGAGTTAAGAGTCCAGAAATCCGGTTGGCACGTTCCACTTTACAGTTAGTAAAAAATCTATAAATCCAAGCAATAGTTCTGATCAGTTTGTCGTACGACAAAATTCTGTTATAAATTTTTTCAGTTGATTCTTCATGATTTGTAGTGCTAACAACAGTTTTTCTCTTTTCGGAATATACTATGTTGAAATCAGGAACAACGTTGGATTTTGGCCATTCTTTTTCCGGTCTTCGCAACCATTCCGGGCCCTCCCACCATTTCGATTTCGCTAAAGTTTCTGCATTACAACCACGAAAAGGGAGGTCTGCTGCATTTAATGATCCAGGGATGTGATACCAATTATCAGCTTCCGTCAAAGATCGGATTTCTTTAACTCTATTGAAAACAAAAGGAGCCCAGTTTTCAGTTCCCTTGATCCAATATATAGCATTTGCTGAATCAGGCCAGAAAAATTTCGGGATATCTTTCAACTGAAGATCGTGTATAACACTTTGTGCCAGTCTAGCTCCTATATTACAGGAAAGCAGCTCCAATCGAGGAACAGAAATGGTTTTCATTGGAGCAACCCTGCACCTAGCCTGTACAAGCTGACAAGATATTGTATTTTCAGTCGCACTTCTTAAAAATATACATGTAGAATATGCATTCTTGCTTGCATCGCAGAATATGTGCAAAGAAAGATTTTCTGGCGCTTCATAATTGGAAATAATACATCGAGGGATTTCTATTTCCTTTAATTTAGAGACATCCTTCCGCCATTTTTCAAATTTCTTGGTAATAGATTCAGGCAATTCAGCATCCCACGAAACTTTCAATTTCCAACATTCTTGAAGGAGAATCTTTGACCACAAGGTGACAGGACACGTGAAGCCAATGGGGTCGAAAATTCTATGAACAGCACTCAGGATTGTTCTTTTCGTTACAATAGTAGAGTCTTCAAAACATTTTCGTAAATCTATTTTCAGAGTATCAGATTTTACATTCCACATCAGTCCCAAAACTGGAATATTCTTTTCTTCTAATGACGGGAAGTTTGCTGCTTCTGTTTTGTTGAGATTATACTCCCACCCTCGTAGATCAAATTTAGCATTTTGGAGAATAATTGTGGATTCTTCAATAAAGTTTTCAAGCTCCTCATAGTTTTCAACACTAGTGACGCAGTTATCTACGTAAAAAGACTTTAACAACTTGTCTGCTGTTTCTTTAAATCTAGAAGGCACATTCTTCAGATGATATCGGATAGTTGCACCAAGTAAATAAGGCGAACATGTAAGACCGAAAACAACCCTTTTATGCTGGAAAATTTTGAACTTTTCGGGGTCACCTTCCTCACACCATAAAAACTTCAGAAATGGTCTATCTCGCTCATTTAAACCAATTTGTAGAAAGGCTCTTCGAATATCTGCAATCACGCCTATTTTCTTCAATCGAAATTTATTTAATATAGTCGGAATGAGCTCTACGATATTAGGACCTTTCTCTAAACAATCATTGATCGAAGGTGAATCTTTTTGTCTAGCTGAGCCATCAAAGACTGGTCTAACTCTGGTGGTAGAATTTTCTTTGATCACAGCTCTGTGTGGCAAGTAGTGTTCACTTTCGTCATTACAGGAGTTTTTAACTTCTTCAATAACGCCTTCTTGTATCCATTCTTTTAATACATCTTCATACTCTTGTAATGTTTCAGTTTTCTTTAGTGATTCAACACAATTTCTTAATCGTCGTTCAGCGATTTTTCGACCAGTTGGTAAGCGAGGATGGTTTTCAATCCATGGGAGGCTCACTTCATACCTTCCTTCTGCATCTATTTTTATATTTTTATTAAAATGTTCTTCAGTTGCTTTTTCTATTTCTTGTCTGCTTCCGCTTTCGCCAGGATCGAGAATTCCAAGAGTGTCTAGCCGCCATAAACCTGAAATTTTTGCATCATTTACATGAAGTGACATGACGCTGTTTGTGCTATCGGATATGTTACATAGGTCAGTTTTTCCCATCAAAGTCCAACCAAGACGTGTTTCCATCAATACTAAGCCAGAAATCAATTGTTTGATTTACCGGTGTACAATTTACCTGCTACATCAGCTCCTATAAGCCCATGAATTTCGTTAGGTGAAAACTCATATAGCAATTCAACCTGGTTATTCAAATCAGAGAGAAAGATTTTTTGTTTCTTAATTTCACTCATAAATGAGCCAAGAGGAATTTTAGTAATGTTCGAACAAATTTTTTCTTGATCTAATACTTCGACACAACAGCGATAATTATCAAAGAAGTCGCTCAGATTGATCAAATATTTCTTATGTGATAATACAGTCTCCGTGCCACCGAATAAACTATGTGTCAAATTATCTTCCCCTATGCATTCATATCCCATCTCGGCCAATGCAAAAGATGATAAATAAGATTTACTGCTACCTGAATCAATTAATATTCTTATGTATTTCATCTTATTATTACATCTAAGACGGACAATAAGCGTTTGTAAAAGTACGCGACGAGTACCTGTTTTATTGGATAAAGCAGTGTCTTTTTTAATTTCGATATCTGACTTTTCCATAATCGGGTTTTCATTATCATTTTTTGCCGAACACATTATTTTGAAATGTAATTTACCGCAATCACAGGGTGGTATTTTCGTTCTACAAAAACGTGATATGTGTTTTCTTATCTCTAAACATTTAAAACAAGCCCCTTTTTTCATTAATATTTGTTTTTTCTCTTCATGAGATAAACTATTAGCATGTCTACATTCGTTACTTAAATGTGACTTGTTACAAAAAATACACGTTTCCCTTTTCATTTTTGATGAATTATGTAATTCCGTAGCCGTTGAAATATCTCTTTCTCGCCTATTTGACACTGTATAAATATTTTTGTTCACATTTTCTAAATTAAACCCACTTCTAGCCAAACGGACTTTTTCTTCGCTTTCGATTTCGTGCTGCAAAAATTTCATCAAAGAATCTAACTTATTATTACTTTCGTCTTTTGAATTTAAAGTAATAGAATTTAAGTTTCTTTCCCAAATTCTCAATATTTCAACTGGTAAGCACGATTCAATCAATGGATAAAGAATTGCAGAATAATATTCGCTTGAAACACCTAACATTTTTAATGATCTTAAATAGGTTTCAATTTTGTCGTATAATTTAAAAAGAGGAATTCTTGGACCTTTTCCTGTAGCATTATTCATCATTAAAGCGAGCACTTCTCTTATATATACTTCTATTAACATATCAGTACGACCAAATCGAGCCTTTAAACATTCAATAACATTTTCATAACTATCACCAGTAGCGGGGTACGACTCGACTATTTCTCTTGCCCTAGAACCCTTTAACGTTGCTTGTAACAAGTACTGATATTTATCTTCTTTCGCGATTTCAGAATCGTTATGTATTTTTTCAAACTGAGCCCAAAAGGCTAACCACTCCTTAATATCTCCCCCAAATAATTTAAATTCTATCTTAGGAAGTTTAAACTTCCGTTTCGTGGTATTTTCAGTTTCGAAAACCTTTAAAATCTTTTGAACTTTCGTTTTTAACTTAATAAATTTCTCTTCATACACGCTAAAACCTTCGTATTCCTTATCATAATTTTCTTAAGAATATGTTTTATCGTTTAAAAGAAGATCTAACATTTCTTTTTCTTTTGGTTGTAGATCTGTCCATTTTTCACCTAATTGAGCATATAAAATCTCAATTTCTTCAATATCTTTATTTTCATCAGTTAATTTGTTCTCAAGTAAATTAGCAATTCGCGTAAAAGCGCTTCTTAATGGAGTACGCAATTTTTTTATCTGTTCCATTATCGTATTTTATTTTCTTAAATAATATAATATCCCGGTAGAGAGATGCCAAAATAATATTGAATCTGTCCCTGTCTGTAAAATTATATCTTCAATATTATTTATATTGATATTAAAGTATCAATATTCATTTCAAAATTAAAATATCATAAAACTAGAACACAAGAATAGGTTAGGCTTACCTAAACGGTCCTCTTTCGGGAGTTAAGATATCCTAAATTATTCTGACTTTTCGAGAATAAATGTTCATGTTGTTCAAAAAATAATTGAATCTACACAATGTAGACACACAAACAAATATATTGACGATCACGAACACAATATACACAACATTTTTCGCGCACATCATAAATATTACATCTTATATTCCATATTACATTTTCTAGTTCATTTCATAAAACATTCTAAGACAGATCCATTTTTCATCAACAGAAAAACATCGTCTGCGCGAGGCGCAAAATAGAAACGATTAAATTAAAACCATGGAAGTAGCGATAAAACGCAACAAGGGAATTGAATTGTTACTGATGGGATAGAAGGAGAAATATTTTATCAGATCCTGATGCCTTGTCACTGTCAGTGTTAGTAACATAAAGGAGCCGCGGGATATCCTTTGTCTATCCTCGTATTCTGTTTGAAGTTCTTTTCCAGAATGAATGGTCAACAGAACTCATGTCTTTGTGCCATAGTTGTGAATGATATTTAAAAAAAATAAGAATTGTGACTTTTGATTGATTTCTGCCAGTGGTTGGGTATAACTAAGAAATTTGCTATTTTAAACAGACTTTTCAAGGACAGGAAAATCCCAAAACGTTGTCATGACCGGTAATTAAGATTAATACTTATTTCTATGAAAGAAGAAATTTTAAATGAGAAAATCAACCTTGAAACAACTTTTAAATTATATAAAAAATATTCTGTAGCTTATACTTTCGGTATCGTGGTCGGGCGGAATCAGGTTCTGATGACACAAAATGTTTTGGGCTCGGGTTTCGAAAAAAGATCTCTAATTCATCTGTAGTGTACACCATAAGACTGTCACAGAGTTTTTGGGGCAATAGAAAAAATGTAATTCAAAAAGACTTCTAAGTAATTTCAGATTTGAAGAATTTATACAAATTTAACAAATTGTCGTACTGGATCACATAAGACTTATCAAAAAGTGGAATATTTCGCGGCAAAAAGGGAAAAAGTAATTCAGCGTTCCAGAAGTTCATCCCCATTTCAAATACTCATAAAAATGGAAAAAATTGTCGTTTGCTCCATAAGACTTCGGAATGTTCGTAGCAAAAACAGTTCAAAGAAAATTTGAATTTTGTTTTTCTTTTGCCACAAGAAATCCGACATTTCTATACGACAATGAGTTAATATTTTTAATGATATTTTGAAACGTGAACCCTTTCTGACTCATCCACTTCGATTTGAAAAAAAAATATTTACTCCGATGTTAAAATTACATCATTTAGGGCATGTAAAAAAATATTGAGTGGTACTTTTTTTCACCTCTGCAATAAATAGAAAATGATATACTTCTAAATCTTCTCAGTTTTGAATAGAAAATTGTCAAGTATACAAAATCTGTTATTGGCCTAATTTACTAAGTTTCTTTTATGTATGTACTCAGATGATAAATAAAACTAAATGAACAATTTCTATTAACTGTTGGAAGATAGCAGCAGTCCTTTTAAAGCAGTAACATTGACAATCTTTCTGTCCTATAGGTTATAACAAAAAAAAAGGAACAAGCATAAATTAGGAAACATTTCCAGATTAATGTAACTAAACTTCACCGTTTAACGTGAAAGATGATGTTTAAGAAACAATAAACAATTTGGAAAACGCATAACACATTTCCATCAGTAATCGGGAAAATATCCAAATTCTTCTCTATAGGATCCATACATTTGTATATATACAGTTAGGAAATTCATAGCACAATTGTGAATACCCCTTTAGGAATTTCCGTTAATAAACGGAAATGTACTCATCTTTTGTACTGCCCTGTATATCATCTATAGAATTTATGTACTCCAAGTAATAGGCAGAAGAATAGTTTAATTTAAAAACGCGTACCACAACTTAAAACGCACTTCCAGCCATTATTGTTCTTAGGCAGTACTGTAACCGAATTATTTTGTGTGTCCCTGTAAATGCCATGTACACCCTATTCTATAGTAAGCCTCTTGTAGCGCACCTCACTGATATATATCAATTTGAATATGTTTGAAATAGTGTAACATTATTAAAATACACTGCAAACGACTTCTCCCCATAGACCGTCATGTAACGGAATTCTTTTGAGTGTCCCTCTAAATGAAGTATTAACGCTACATACTTCATTTTCAATATACCGAGCATGCCATAGTAGACCTCATTAACATATATCAATTGCATGGCAATCCGACTCTATTGACTCGAGTTAGAGCACGCACAGACAGACAAACAAACCGAATTCATAAACACTTTTCAACTGTGTTGGACAACAGAACACCGGCAGCTTGTTTCTATCATCGCTGATCGGGATACTTTTAATTCCGCGATTTCCACATTTGTAGTCAAATTTATATTAATACACAATTTTTGAAGTAGTTTTGTTTGAAAAATTCCATAGTCTACAAATGATAAAAAGCTACCTATTTCAATTACATGATGATTTGAAATATGTAATTATAGAGACACATACTAGTCGAAAAGATTTTCAAAAAATAAAAATAAATAAACATTCAGAGGGTTAACGTAAATTCTAACGCCATTTTTCCGGTCATTAAAAACAATAGATACTCTGTCGTTAAAAATGTGAAATATTGGAGTAATATTTATATCTATATGCAGTCGAACCTCTATTGAACGAAGTCTCTAAATCGAAAAGAAGAGTTCTTTATATGGAAAATCCGTTAAATAGAAATTCACATTTTAAAATAGTCTAAACTGCATAAATACAAATTTGTACAAATTGGTAATCAATAAACATTAAATATGATATGAAAAAGTAATTAGTTACACTTTTTTTATATATTATTCCATTTGTTCCAGTTATTTTATTCATTAACAAAAAAAAAAAAAAAAAAAGGAATTATATAACATTACTATCCAGAAATGCAGTGTATTTTTAGTTTAGGAAAATAATTGAACATTTTTAAAATGAATGAATCTTTTTTAAGATATTACCGTATGTGTAAAATGTGCAAAAAGAAGAAATAAAGTTTGAGAAATTGTGGAAAAAATGTTAGATGAGAAGAAAAAGTTCGCTAAATAGAGAATTCACTTCGCTTTTATTTTACCACGGAATTCATAAAATGTTCTTCGTTCCCAGAAAAAGTTCGTAAAATATTGGAATTCGAAAGATAGAGATTCGTTCAATAGAGGTCCGCCTGTATATATTTCTCCGCAGTAAGTGCTAGTGACCTAGATTGCGTTTCTTTGATAGAAGGTGATTTTCCAATTGGATGTGTTTGACAGGATCTTTTCGCGCCTAATGGTGGAAGAGAAAGTTGTTTTTCGAATCATCTTTCAAGTGAAGCGTGGAATTCAAGAAAATCAAATTGGGTTTGGGTTCCGGTCAATTGCCTTTCTCGGATGCGCCGAGGAAATGGAGCGAAAAATTGGTTTTGCTATCGCTGTTGTTCTTGCTAAACAAGGATTTTCTTTCAATAGCTTCTCCGCAATTAATTATTGAAATCTTCTTATCTTGAGAATCGATCGTTCCCTCAAATAGTTCGCCAAATAATTCATCTTTGTTTTGACAGATTTTGGAAAACTTCAGCAGATGCACACTTTTAGTAACCCATCTTACCGAGCTATATTAATTCTCTTTGAAGACTTATTTTTGGAGAAGTGATTTCTTTGTCAGCACTTTATTTTAGCGAGAAATGAAATTTGGGTAAGTCTTATATCCAAAGTTTAAAGCGCTTCTCAAAAATATCCCCCCCCCCCCCCCCCCCTGCTCAACAACGTAAAACTTTCGAACTCAATTTTAAACATAAAAGCTTGATACTTGCTGGCATGATTATTGAAGTGATTTGGAATCAGTTTTTTTTTTCATTTTCTGATAAATGGATTACAGCTTGAAGTATAAGCGATTGTTGTCAGAGAACGGCAGTTTTTTTTCTTTTCCGGCGCTGTCGCATCCGAAAATTCTGTTCAAAACGCTCACTTTGACAGAATTCTCTGATAAATCGTCCTCTTTCAACAAAAAACAGAAAAAATAGTTTGATTATACATTTTCTTAATAAGAGTACCTGCGATACGTTTGCGAACAAAAATGAATTAAAAAACACGTCAGAAAGTAGCCAATTTGGATTTGAGAATAGCAACAACATAGTTACGAAATCCTAGGGAAAATAGTTGATATGGACGTACTTTTTTCTCTTCAGACTTACTGAAGTGATTTCAAAATATATTTTTTATTTTGTTGGTATTATAATTAACTATATTTCGATCATTTTATTTTTCTGGAAAATAAATTACTTTTTAATACCGTTAAAAAAAAAAAAAAAAAAAAAAAAAAATATTTTGTTTGCGAAATTCAATAACTATTGCATTTTTCATTTTTTTTTTTTTTTTTTTTTTTTTTTTTTTTTTTTTTTTTTTTTTTTTGCTGAACGATCCATTTCTGGTTTAGCTACTGCCAAAACCGCTAAAAAATATATAACCCTTAACCTGTTCGGGACCATGGGTGCATATATGCACCCTCAAAAAGAGCATACAGAATTTGTTTTAGGCACCAGTAAAAAATAAAAGTAATATTTACTTTCTCTAATTAGAGCATTTTTGTGATAGTTTAAGTAAAGGTAGCCTTCTAAAAAAAAGTGGTGCCAACCGAATAAAATTTGTGTAAAAGCCGCCAGTCCTGAAGGGGTTAACTGGTGTTGTAGTGCGACGTAGTACCCAACTAGAGCTGCTATCCCTTTATAGGAGCTTTTGTCCCCACGTTTTTTTTTTCTACGCGTGTGATTCCTTTATCCACCAGTAATATTCAGATAAAAATAACAAAGTATATCAGTTATATACTACAGATTTATTCAATTGACAATTGCAGTCGTGTAAAAATACCATTGTTTTTATAAAAACTCTCTTAATCAGGGTTGGCAAGTTTTTGACAGTGTAACGGTTTTATCCGGTTTTAACCATGGTTTTAACCGTCATGTAAAAAACCCCCTTTTGACATAGTTTTTGACAATGACTGTCAAAAACCTAAAATTGAGTCCAAAAACTGTTTAAAATTATTTTTACAAAAACATTAAATTTACAATTTTTCATAATTTTTAGTGTTAAATACATGGGTAAACTTTTTGACAGTTTTAGACATTAAAAAAGACCTATCTAGAACCTCCCCTTCACAAACATCGATGTAATAAATCCGGCCTCTTCACAAAATTCCTTAATAAAATTGTTCCCTTCACAAAATTCCATTCCATAAAAACATACTCTCCATTAATTATTTTTATTTTGTTAGGTTTTAAAATGTATAATTTACAAAGAAAACAAGTTCACAAGAAAGGAAAACTTTAACAGAATGACTTAAAGAAGTTATCATTAAATGCTTGGTTTGAATTTGAGCAGCTGGATTTCATCTTCCATAACAAAATGGTCACAAAAATATGATAAATTTCACAAAATGGGCCTCAAGAAAATAAAAATCTGTGTCGACCCCGGAAAACTCGAAACAAGATTTTGGTTTAACAAATTACTTTGAAAATAATTGTAAGCTATAAATATATAATAAAATAATAATTAAAAGTATCGAACCATTAAAAATACAAACTAATCAAAATATTAAATGGTACTTGCAGAGTTTCAGAAGGGTGCTGCACCCTGCCTGCTCTTTGATTTACAAAATAGCACCCTTCTTGCTCCTCATAAAAAAAAGTGTATTTTCTCCTTTTTGTATTAAAAAATTGCCTTTCATAGTAAAAAAAATACTCAGCGGTGTCTTAAAAAGAGTACCCTGACTTTTAAATATTAAAAGTGACTTTAAAAACCCAAAGTATGCCTTTAACAGTAAGTGCCCTCAAGAATCCAAAAAGTGCCCTTAAGAATAAAAAAGTGCCCTTTTCTCACCAGCATCACCCTGCCTTTTTTTTTTAACCTGGGAGAAATTCTGGTACTTGTATAATTTAATGTATAAAATTTCATATAAATAATATACTTATTTTTATATTGTTTTAATGTTTGTCCCTCCAAAAAGGTAATGAACAGAGGAATGTTTTTTCAACTAGGTAAATCCTATTCAAAGGTTGGAGTATCATAGTTGAGATTTATTCCAACAGAACGAAAAATGCCGGGACCAGGACTCGAACCTGTTCATTAATACCTAATTACATGGTATATAAAGGTTAGTTTCCGCCTTGTATCACATTCTTCATGTAAAAATGCTATAGTTATAGCTCAGATGAATAAAATTAGCACAGCCATGTCCAACAAATAAGAGTGAATTATGCCAACCAGGATGTCGTTGGGATAGTTTAGTAGGAAGAGCGTCGGTACGGCAAGCCAAAGTTCCCAAGTTCGAGTATTTCGGTCTGTTGGAATAAATCTCACCACCTTTGGATAAAAAAAGGTGCTATTTTATAATGTATAAAAATTAAATTTAAAATAAACAAATAGTTCTAAATAATTAAACTGAAACTAACGTAATAAAATGAAGATATATTACATATGTGAAAATATTGAAAATAACAAACCATCTTCTTTTAAGTTATTGATTTAAAGAAAATTTAATTATGTTTATTTCATATTATAATTCATTTAATTACTTAAAGAACATTTGTGTTGCAATTGTGTTTATATTTAAAGTTTATGTACAAAAACAAACATTTAGAATCATTAAAAGTCTAGGTAACTTATGAACAGTCATTGAATAGTGGCTACTTTAGCTTTGCACAAGCCTTTATTTATTTTATTTTATTTTAGTTTTTTAAAGCATAAATTAGATTGCTAATTTTTTTTATAATAAACCAAATACTTAATAGTAATAAACATATAAAAAGTACTTTGAAAAATGCATTTAATAGTAGTTTCAATATTGTTTGCTATTTTTCCTAGACCAAATAAAAATTATTTATATAAATTATTATTTAATCAGTTTTTAGCTTGATATAATATCAAATATCACTAATGATTGCTAAAAAAATGTGTATAAGGTTTTTGACACTTTTCGACAGTTCTTGACACTTTTTGACAGTTTTTGACACTTTTCGAACCATTTTTTGACGTCAAAAACCCAACCCTGCTTTTAATAAGTTATAATACTATGGGACTAAATGGGACAATGAAGCGAGTTGCACACAGAATTTCACCACACCAGTTAAGCAACAAAATTTGGATTAACCCTTTGTAATCACCGCGTTGTTTATCTGCAACATATCCAAAAGTCAACGCTACTTATACAGTTAAGTGGACTTTAAAAGATGATTTTATTTATTGCTACTATCTTCCAATACATCAGTTAATATAAATTGTTCATAGAATTCTCAACACACGGTGATACTGAGTTCATTTTTCACGATAAAAATTTATTTATCATTTGAGCAGCTTCGCATCATTATTGCTAAAATGAACTTCGTAAATTTTGTCAAATTAAAAAGGCTGGAGAAGTCCAGAAATAGATTTTTTACAAAGGTCAGTTCGTATGCTTTACAATTTTGTATTAGAAAATGGACACTATTTATAAAAAGTATGTAATTTTCTGTTTATTGCAGATGTAAAAAAGTACTTTTTAGTCAGTAATTTTTTATTTTTATGTTCTAATTATTTTTTAAATGCTTAAAATGATGTTTTCTAGCATTTGAGTAAATATTTTTCAAATCAGAGTTTAGGTGTCACAAAGGGTTAAAATTTGAAAAAAAGAAAAATGCAAGCACCCTTTTTTTTATCCCCATTTTATACTTGCTCCTTTCATACTTGCTGCTATATTTTGATCAAATATGGCTATTAACCAACAAGAAATATATGCTTGGGAAAAAAGGATACAATTTTTTTTTTAAATTTTGTAATCTGTTGGTCGTGATTTCATCTGAAAAATTTCAAAATAAACTAGTCTCCCCCAATCATATCCAAAAACATCTTGGGCTTTTAAATTTTAAAACATAAAGCAAAAATAAAAACTTGCAAAATATCTGAAGAAAGTTGAAGATTTTGGAAAATACTGAACCTATTATGTTCAAAAATGACTAAAACTGTTAAGACTATTTTGACAAAATATGACTAAAAACCTCACCGAAAACATACAGGGAGATTATTAAAAAAAACTATCCCGATATATGAGCCTTTAACTATCATATACCGTTCACAGAAACTGAATGAAATTTTAGTTTAAAGTATTTTGAGGTATGCTATTAAGAGTCATATGAAAAACAACAGTTAAATTCTGATAATGATATTCAGCTAATGATATTTTTTATATTATTTTGACATAAATAAGCGGAATCTACTTTCTAAGTATTACTACTTACTGCACGCGTCCAAGAGTTAGATGCACGCCAATTTTACTGACACTCAAAAAAAGTAAATTTGATAATAATTTTATAGATAAAATTCAACTTTCTTTTTGTTATAACAAAGGCGCCAACAACCCCCGTTCAGACACCGCAAAAAAACAAAAAACAAACACTAATTTGATCTTTTTTAAAATGATTAAGGAAGATTGAATTATAATTAAACGACCAGTGCCGATTAGAGAGGCCCTTATTTTTCAACTTTCTGAAAGTTTAGCTCCCACCCTCCAATATTGTTCCAATTAACAAAAAAAAAAACAATGTATGCAAATTTTTAGCTCAATTAGACAACTGCAAGGCGACTCACATCGACTATGAAAATTTTGAAATTTTTGCCTGAAAAGTCATTTTTTCAGGTAAAATACTTTCAACTCATATATAATTTTCTCTTAAATAAAAAAAAAAACTGTCCAGGCTTATTCATAGTATTTAAAAGGTTAAGTTCCCATAAATATAAAGTAGAAAGCAATTCGCAAAGCTGGGAGCAGAGCGCAGGTGTAGGGAAACACCTGCACCCAACATCGGAGGTCGTTGTCATCCATGTTTGTAAATAAAAATAATTTTAATTGTAATAACGTCTATATGTTTGTTTATTTCGTTGTGGCATTATGATATAAATGTTTTCGTGTAACCCCAGCAGTGTTAGAAAACCATGCTCATAACCTCTCTATTTTTATAATGTTATGTCCTTTGCATACTTATTTTGCGGCCAAATATCATGCCGTTGATGACTGATTTGGCATCTTCTTTTTTTTCAGAACTGTTTGTATAGCTGTAACGCGATTTTTTTAGAAGCGTGAAATGGCATCATTGTCTTCTGCTAGTTCATCACTCTTTAAGAAAATATTATTTAGTCACTTTTGTTGGCTACATTTCCAATCAAATCGTGGGAGCCAAACTACCCTCGAATCCTCAAGTGTTAAGTGTTTTTTTTCTACAATGTAAGAGTTGTTAATCTTACAACGAAGAAAGCTTAACACTGGTGATTCAAGAGGTTTCAATTTTTTGGCAGAAAATCGAATTCCTACTAGAAGATCAGACCATTGCATTGATAAGTTACTCAAACTCTATGATGAATGGAAAGTTTTACAGAAAAATTTAACTAGAGCTGAGGACAAGGAAAAAGAAAGAAGAGAAATTTTTGTGGAAACGATGGACGATCTCTTTGACATAGCACATTCAGATGCTTTGGTAAAGATGAAATTTGAAGAGGATAAAAAATTCTTAATGCTTCAACGCCAAAAAGGAAGGCCGGGTTCTATGGTTGGTGTAAATCAAAAACTAAAACACAAAGAAGAACAAGCACTGAAACGCACTGCAATGGAAACTGCCTGGAAAAAAAGAACTTATGAAGAAATGGAATTTTTTTTTTGTAGTTTAAGTTTGCTTCATCAGTAACTGGCGATTCAGAATCAAACAGCGAAAGCAGTGATGGTGACGATGACAGTAAAAATTCTTCTGTCATTGATCCGAAAATATCAGAAACAGCAACAACCGCCTTATCAACAGCAGTTTCAGCCACTCAAGGTACATTGCAATTCTTTACTCCCCGTCTTTCTGAAGTTTTTGATAGATGCAAAATCATTGACCGAAATGCGGTTTACATATCAATGTCTGCTGCAGCAGCTTTCGTGCATGATACTGAAAACCTGATAATAAATTGCACTTCTTTTCAACGCCTTAGAAAACAATTTAGAGAGGCAAGACACACAGAAATGCAAAAAAAAATTATCCTAAATGACTGTCAAGAATTGGTGTTGCACTGGGATGGAAAGCTGCTCCCAGCACTCACAGGAATTGAAAAGGTAGACAGACTGGCAATAATAACAACTTTTCAAGGCAAAGAGCAACTTTTGAGAGTCCCTGAAATCCCAACATCTTCAGAAGAAGAGCAAGCCATGGCTGTTTACCAAACAGTAGAGAAATGGGAAATAGCTTACAAAATTCAAGCACTTTGCTGTGATACGACAGCAAGCAACACAGGTCGAATAAATGGTGCCTGCACAAATCTAGAAAAAATGTTCAATCGCTACCTGTTGTACTTCCCTTGCCGTCACCACATGTGTGAGTTAGTTTTGAGGAGCTGTTTCGACTCTGACTGATGGGTGCAACTTCTGGTCCAGACATAGCATTTTTCAAAAGATTTAGAGAAATTTGGACGAAATTGAATAAGAATGTTTACATGACTGGTAGCAGTGAAATCCCTGATGATGTCCGCTCTACCCTTCTTAGATTTCTTGTATACCACCATTCTACGCAGAAACAACAGCGAGGTGATAACCGAGAATTGTTGGAGTTAACAATGATCTTTCTTGGTGGCATTCCGAAGAATGGAATATCGTTCCGTATGCCAGGAGCTGCAAGTCATGCTAGGTGCATGTCAAAAGCAATTTATGCATTTAAAATATACATATTTTAAGATCAATTTCAATTAACCCATAGGGAGAAGAGTTCTTGCTCGAGTGTATGTTTGGGCCTGGTTTTTGTTATCCGAAACAATAAAAGCACCTCATCATGATTTCCTATTCATGCGTCAACTGATAAACTATCAGGATATTGATCCAGAAATCAGTCAAGCTGCATCTAAATAATTTTCCAACCATCTGTGGTACTTAAATCCCAAAAATGTGGCTCTATCGATATTTGATGACAATGTTCCGATAAAGATTAAGTCAAATATGGCTCAAGTTATGCTGGAAGCAGATAAAGGGGAAAGACCGGAAGAAGAAAATAAACCGAAAAGGTATATTATGAACCAAAATGATTTTTCTTTCTTTTCAAACATCGAGTTTTCGTCTTTTGTAACTTCTGACACAAAAGAATTCTTCACGAGATTTTCAATCAGCACTGAATTCCTCAACAAAGATCCTTCACCATGGAAGGACGATCCTAGTTACAAAAGTGGACTTAAAAAACTTGCGAAGACGGCTGTTGTGATTGATGTGGCAGAAAAAGGTGTCCAACTCCTTCAGGATTACAATAAAATTATCACAAAAAATGAAACTGAGAAACAATTTGTTTTACATATCATTAGCGAAAACTGTAAGAAATACCCAACTGCCACTAAATCCTCTCTTTGGAAAAAATAATGTTCAATGTCTAGTTTTCACAGAACACTAAAAAGTGTTCACATTGTTCAGTGTGGACACTGTTCAAATTATGATTTTGATGCTATAGCAATTATTGTTGGAAATAAAAATGTGTTTCTCTTACAGAGGTTGTGAGCTTTATTAAAAAATCCTAATATTTTCTAACTTTTTGACTTTTCAAATTAAATTTTGGTAATTATGGTTTAGAACGTTTTTAAACAACAGCTGGGGTGGGTTGCTTGGATGTGTCTACCTGAACTTCTGTTAGAAGAAACAAATTGTCAAGATAGGGAAGAATATACCGTTTTTGAACGGAATTACTCTTTGAGTATGCAATGTTACAATTTCAAGGGATTTGAGGGTTGCCTTAAAGCTTTCCGATTGAGCTAAAATTTTGTACAGCCCTTTTTGTTGTTGATTGGAACAGGATTAGTCGGTGGGAGCAGGAAAATTTTTACTTTCAGGAAATTGCCTATTGCTAAGGGCCACTCTGGCGCCGATCTTCTGTAACTGGGTTTCCATTCATTTCCCTTTGACTGGGGGGCTTTTAGGGCCGAATCAACTGCTATCGAAATAGCTAACAACTGTTTTCTTGATATATTAAATAAGATCAATTAAAAATTTGAAAAACAACTTTTATGGCTAAGTAAACAATGTGGCTTCCTCGGGGAATTTTATAACGACGTTATAAGAAAATTGTTTTAAGTAAGACGTTTTAAATGTATCGTTTCTAATATGACGTAATGTTCACCAAATTTTTCTACCTATTATTAAACGTTAAAACACAGTTTTCAATTGAAGGGAAATATTGTTTGCGATGTTTTAAAATTTGCAACAATAGGTAAAAGATTTTTTTCGAAATAAACGAATCTCTCGTGTAAATATATTTTTAAATTGAAACTGTTTAAAAATATTAATTGAGCATTTTAAATATGGCGTAATTTTCCCCATTTACTTCCTTCTTTTAACGCGCAATGGTTTAATTATTAGTTTCAAGTTTTATTTCTCTTTTTAATATTCACATGCAAGTACTTTTTTTATGACGTAATTTTCCCCATTATTATTTTTTTTATTGCTTTTAACACCTGATTATATTATTATTATTTTAAAATTTTATTTCTGTTTTTAATAATCACGTGTAAATACATTTTTTAATTGAAAAGGAATATTATTACTTGCACTATTTTAGAAATTGGTAACAATTTAAAAAATGGCCTTTACGAAATAAGAAATAAATCTCCATCCAAATAATGAAAATTTTAATAAAAAGATTAAATAAAACTCTCAAAAAATTAGTCAAATTAAAAATCAATTGCACACTGCACACCACAATCTTGTAAGTATATCCCTTCAAATTGTGGTTAAATTACTACTCATAGTTTTTCTTCCTATAAAACTTTTTTAACAGAACAATTTTGACCGACTTCAATATTAAATCTCTCTTAAAATAATTATTAAATTTAAAAACTGTCTGCTTCAGCATGTTTATCGAAATTTCGCAATAAAACTACCAATTTTTATATATTCACTAGTATATAACCCCCGTCAAAAATGACGGATTGTTGATCTGCGTTCCATTTTCATAAGACTTCATAGAAAAGTACATTATAGAGCTGGTAGATGGCGCCAAAACAATCTAGGTGTCCACGATTTTAATCAGATGATTTAAATTGGTGATTAAATCATGATTTAAATCAACTGATTTTCTTTAAATCATTGAATTAAATCAACTGATTTTTTTTTAAATCATAAATTTACTAAATGTTTAAAATGACATTAAAAAAAAAAAAAATCTAAGATTAACATAATTTGGAAAGTCTCTATGGATATTTTACCTTAGGAATAAACAAAAAAAAGCTTTAAATAATTGTTTCTAAACGAATCACTTTTAAGATGGACACAATTTTCGAGTCGGTCGTTATAAGTAGATATTCTGCACGAAATAAGAAATAAATGTGAACAAAAAAAAAAAAAAAAAAAAAAAAAAAAAAATCAAAATTGCTGAAAATTATTTTGAGGATTCAAAATTTGCAGCATACGAGATCTTCTTTATCATCTAGTAATAATTTAAATGGTATAAAATAATACATAAACCCGTTACAATCAATGATGATGATTACATTTCGGGGATTTGAACTTCATCCTAATGTACTCAGTTTGACTGTTTGAGATTAGGTCGAAAGTCTATCAAAGATAGAACTATCAAGTATATCAAATACAGAATTATAAAGTCCGACAAAGATATGCATATATGCATACATGTTTGAAAATATTCATAATTAATTTTAGAAACTTAAGGAAATAAAGCAAAGGAAATAATAAAAACAGAAGGTAAAAGGGATAGGGAAGGAAAGAAAATAATATAAACAGAAATTGAGAGCTGCTTCACGCACAAATTATATCACATATATCATCATTATAATTCATAAAATAATTTGTAAACGCCTTCAATTTCCAGACTTATTACAATTTATTTGTCAGTTTTATAGCTATTTCTGTACGGATAAGCACCAAAGCCCATTTAATTTACATCTATTATTAGTGTTTCCAAGAAGCTGTGGAAACTTGGAAATAAGGCTAGAATTTTAAAAAGTAAATAAATGTACAGTAGGAGGGAAAAAACCGCGTGACAGTCATAGCTCCAATTTTAATAGTAGCAAAGTTTATTATTTATCTATACTTCAGTTATAGTTAAATTTTCTTGAGGGGCCTCATTAAACTCATTTATATTTGTACTAATTTCGAAAATCTCAGTACGAACCCTCTATATTTCATTCTTTCATTCGATTTTGCATGCCACATTTATCCCAAATACAAAAGTTCACTGCTCTATATTGAAAAACATGCTATATACGAATTAAAATGTGTTGGGAGACTGTATGGATAATGAAAAACGCATTTTGTAAATTGGGTGATATTGCGGCTAAAACTATTAAAATAAAGATTTGTAGAATAAATTAAAAAATGTATTTCCTACATTGTTACGATTAAGATATTTCATTGAGTTGGTTCTACACTTAATATTACATTTTTTGTAACAAATATGGTTAAACAAATTGAACTTTAAAAAAATAAAATTCAAACAATATGATATTTAAACCACTCTAAAAACTTAGATTCCGTTAAAATGAAATCGAAATAAATCTTAGACTTTTAAAAAGTTAAATATTTTGCATGTACCGTGTCTTCCAATAAAGCCATAAACATAATACAAAATCTGCAATACAATGTTGTTTGCAGCTCGTGAAGCTTAAAAATGTAAAAGATTTTTGCGATTTCATTTGAACGCAATCTAAGTTTATAGAGTGGTTTAAATATCATGTTGTTTGAATTTTATTTTTATCTTTTAAAGTTCAATTGGTTTAACCATATTTATTAAAAAATAACATAAAAAATAACATCAAATGTAGAACAAACTGAATGAAATATATTAATATCTGTCCCTTCCCGGGGCTAAACAATGTAGGAAATATGTATTTTTTTAAGATTTGTTCTGCAAATTATGTTTTTGTTTAATATGTCAAGTTTCTTAATAACTACTGCATTCAAGCGAACTCCATTTAGAATTTAATTCTTTTTCTAATTTAACATCCTTCTAAAAGCAAAATGTAAACATCTCCAAGATTGTTTACAAAACGCGTGTAATTTTCATGTTATCGCAAACAGTCCATTTATTACCCCCGTTTCCATTTGAGTGCATCATTGCTGTATAATGGCCAGTATCAATTGATATTCCTTTATGCCAGATAGCAGATTTCGCTTTAAAGAGCATATTATTTATAATTACTTTTTAGTTTGAGAAGCCTGTGGGGCTATGTTATTTTAAAAGTCCTATTCTGGCCAAATGAGGCATTTAAAGATGAAAAACGGGCCAATTGCACAAACAAATACCTCCCACAAAAAGTTAAAAGAGTTTGACTCACTTTAGTTCTGTTTTTATAATTAATGCCATCGTGTTAGGAGGTCATTGAAAGCAATCGCATTTTTTCGTTTACTGAAGTTATGTGGAAATTTAACAATAAGTGCATTGGAATGGTTCATGCATCACGAGCACTTGGGAAATTAGTACATTTCCCCCACTGATCTTGCTTCATTTAAAACAGATTTATTACATTAATATTTTCTCTAGATAAATTTTCTTGTAAATAATCCGAAAATTCCAGTGAGTTTTGATCAGTACCTTTGTAAAACATTGCAGGTAGAATTTTTTAAAACTTCAACTGTGTCTAGAGTTTCAGTTTGTGGATTTTGTAAATTAATAAGCAGTTTTTTCAAAGCTTTTGTTGTTGTACCAGGATTAATAACCCTTTCTTGTATCTTGTAGACAAATTCCGTGATGCAGAACAGAGTTTGAAACGAATTTATTTGTTGGTCAAACATACTGGTTTAAATTTTTTTTATCCATGAAGTGAAAATAATAATCAGCTACCTTTTCTATGTTATCATCATTAGGAATAACTCTGGTTTCAAGTAATTTTATCTCACCAGAAGTGATTTCACCAACTCTTACTCTGTTGAGAAGCTCTGCATATATTAAGTTATTTTGTCTTTTATTTAATGTAAGCTCATCATAGATAAATTATCCTTTCCAAATATTAATGCACCAACTGGTCCAATTAACTGACTTACTACAATGTGAGCCAATTTAGAATACGACGGATTCCTTTTCACAGGGTTGAAGGATATCTCTAAAAAATAAAACTGAAATTCTGCCGAACAATTCGTCCTTGACCATTATTTCAGCTAATATTAAATGAATATAAGCCAACAATAACGTTGATACCATTGAAATTTCGTCATCTATCAGAAGTCGCAGATTCGCTAATGTCTTCTGCATAATGGCTAGACTATCTACTCCAAATTTATGGCACTGGTCTTTACCAAGCTCAACAGGCAGCAGTAATAGTCTACGCAAAGTAACTCCACCAATATTAAGAGCAGCTAGGAACTGCAACAGCATTTGTGAAGCCATTATTGAAAGCATACGTTCGATTACACGAATAAGAAAACTTTTCCTCGTTACTCCACATCCACTAACAAACATTGTAAGTGATTTAATTGATTCTGATTCAGAACAAAAGTGCTTTTGAACAGTATCAAATCTTTTCTTTTGATCAGCATGTAATTGTGAAACTTGAACAGCTAAATTCGTTGAGGAAGGAACTAAATTCTTGATCATAGCTGCTCTTACTTCTGCCATAGCATTAATAGCCTCAGCAATCTCATAACCTTGCAAAGCATCTTGCATATCATCGTGGGCAATATCCATTTCACACTCTCGGGTTGGGTATATTTTGGATATTTTTTCTTAGAATATTCTCTGTTTATTTTTCGTTCTCTTTTAACACATTAAGCCTGTTATGGTACTTCATCATTTGCTTAAATTTTGAAAGATGTCTTTCAAAAGATTACTGATAGCTAGAATGATCACCGAAAAGTAAATTTTCATTGCGCTAGGGAAGGGATAGCATCGAAAGACTATGATAGTATAATTCTCTCTTTCTGTATCAGATTTATAAGAGACATGAAAGGTGTGCTCCATCAGGAAAGGTTTGCATCTTGTTTTTAACAGGCCGATGTTATTTTTTTTTAGTTTTTTCTGACATTATTTCATTTGGTTTTAAAGGTAAACAATAATATAAAGATGAAAAATCATACAAGGACATGTTTTCCAGTTAATTTGGCCTGTTTGGCTATACTCCATCCACCATTTAAACCATAAAAATTTCTTCACTAGTAGGATCAATTTCTTTTAGTTTGTTAAGCTCTTGAAACGGCTTAAGTAGACGTTTTCTGTTTTCTTGTTTGGTAGTGTTGATGAAAAGAATATATTCGGAATTTCCATATAGATGATGACCGAGTATTCGGTTAGGAACTTCATATACACCACATTCGCGATGGAAAATAGCTTATAATCCAAAACTAAACAGGCGGCTCCGTAAATCTTTGTTTGCCAATTTATTCCAAATCACGTCCATGTCAGTTTTTTTTTTTTTTTTAATAGGATGTTATATAGCGAGCCATAGCCATTTTCAGTTGTGGTGCGCATTTTTAAATTTAACTAATTTTTTACGTATTACTTGGTGTGTATAAATGCTATAGATCCTATACAGGGTAGCACACAAGATATCGAATACATTTCGGTTTATTGGCGGAAATTGCCGAATAGGAATTTTAAACAGTACTATGAGTTTCCTAACTGAACTAAATTTTAGCATACTATATATTATATATACATATCTATAGATCATATACAGGGCTGCACAAAAAAAGTGTAATTTTTCCGACTATTGATGGTAATTGCTGAAATAGGTTTTTCAAACTTAGGCGTTTTCCACATTGTTTACTTAGACATCAAATTTTACGTTATTAATGAGTAAAGTTTTGTTAAAGTATTCTGGAAGTGTCGGAAAGGGTTTCATAATTTATGCTTGACACAAAGGTTTTTTGTTCTTGTTAAGTATAATTTGAAATTTATTATTTTCTCCATTTAATAGAGCAAATCTTTTAGACAAAATACAAATTAATTTTCCTCCGTACCTGAGTGAAAATTTTGATTGAATATTTTCATTCAGGTGGCAAAGAATAAAATAATCTCGGTACAATTATTATTATTTTTTAAACATTAGTGATGTAAACAAATAATCATTCTTGTATCGCAGAACTGATTGCATCGCATTACGTTTAAAAATGTACCTTTTACAGAAACGTATGTACCTAATAGAACTTAAAACTGGGTTATGTTAAAGTTTCTTTTTAAAAATCGGCCAAAAAGATGCCTTTTGTTTGACAGTTAAGTTCACATATATTAAAACAACAACAACAATAATAATAATAATAATAAAACATAATAAACTTAATACAGAGTGTCCCAGAAAGTTGGAAACGGTCTTTATTAGGGATAAGTAGGCAATGTAAATTTCCAAAGTATTCAAAAACAGATATGAAATAATATTATAATAAAGAAACATTCATCCAATTAATTTTCATAAAGGTGCACTATTTAAAGCTTCAGACGATCCCCTAGACAAACTTGATATATATATATATATTGCTTCAACATGATCATAAAAAAAATACATACCTGCATCCTTAAAATTAACATAATTATGATAAAGGGAAAACTGACTTATACCACTTTTTCGTACCATTTAGAAGACTATTTCATTAGCAATATTTCATTAGATAGGAATCCTTCACAAATTGATGATGGCATTTTTTTTTTAGATCACAAATATGTTAACAAGTGGGAAAAATTGAATCACAAAAATATCTAATCAGAAATCGGGACAAATGTAGTTTTAAAATGTAGAAACGTAATAATTAAAATAATAATAATAATAAAATTAGCAAAGCATTTTCAAAATATTTTTTCACATCTCTAGTACATAACAACGTTCTTCCAGTACTGCTTCTGTGAATATGTTCTTCGCCATTAATATTTTTGCAAACATGGATTGTCGCCCGTGTCTCTTTTTTTTCTTCATATATCACACAAATTTACATTTCTATCTTTATAGAGGGTCCCCATTCGCAATGGACAATTTTCGTAAAACATAGCTCATTCAATTTTAAAGATTCAGATATGCAGTTTTTTGTAAAAATTTTGTTGCAGCAGATTTTTTTGAATTGACTAATTTTTTAAAGGGGTGATTTTTAAAAATTCTGATAATAACTATAAGAATTTAAAAATTGTAACTTTCTGAAAACAATAACTATAATAACACTATTCCTTTACCCTAATCCTATTACTTACATTTTTTTCGAATACTTTTGCAATTTACATTGCCTGCTAATCTCTAACCTGTAAAAAATTAAAACTTTTTTGGGAAAAACACTGTCGAAAATATTGGAGGCTTTTATTTTTAAGAATCAGAGAGAGATACATTATATCTATTACATATATCTATTGTTACATATATCTATTTAAAAAAAAAAAAAAAAAAAAAAAAAAAAAAAAAAAAAAAAAAATAGAAATTGAATCCAGAATCGTTTTCGAAATTAGCTATGACGGACTTGATTTGAAATCGTAGAATTTTGAATGTCACATCTACAGAATGATGAGAAGTGGACCGTAAATCCCCAAAATAAGTGAATGGGGCGGAATAAATTTGATTTTCGATTTCATTTCTACTACGTGGCCGACCATCTCAGAGGTCATTTGAATGTGGAACACCTTCATTTTCCGATTCAAATAAGTATTTGGAATGAAGGCTCATCATTCGGAATAATTTTGTCTGTTTTTAGTTTGCTAATCAGTAAGGCATTTTTGAATGAAATTTGCATACATCTTTACAAAATATTTAGAACGAGTGAATTAAGAAGTGTTAATAAATATTCTTGTGGCAAAATTCGTTACTATATTAAATGTTCATTATGCCTTATTCAATAATTCTACAGCAAAAAAATCATTACACTTCCAGCAATTACTGTTCGTAGACAGTACTGTAACCGAATTATTTTTTGTGTCTCTGTAAATGAACGATGAATGCTCATGATAATCTATAGTAAGCCTCTTGTCGTGCACCTCAGTGATCTATATATCAATTTCAATATGTTTGGAATAGTGTAACATCATTAAAATACACCGCCAACGATTTTCACCCATAGACCATAATGAAATTAATTTTTTTTTAGTGTCCCTGTAAATGAACCAATAAAGACTATTTTATCACACTTATTATTAATACACTTCATTTTCAATACCAAACATGCCATAGTAAACCTCAATAATATACATCAATTCCTTGGCAATCAGAAAATATTTACGCGAGTTAAAGCACGGACTGACGACAGACAGACGGACAGACAGACCGAATTTATAAACACTTTTCAATTATGTTGGAAAATGTTAAAAAGAACTCCCTTTACTGTTTGTATCATATATAACGATTTTATTCCTGTTGTCTGTTGAAATTTTCAGAAGATGATTTAATATATTTTTAAAAAGATAAATTTAATTATCAATTACAGTATTAAGTAATTTATGTATAAGATTAGAACACCGTACAGTTTATTATGCTTGTACGTATTTCTTTATTATTTTCATACGTCTGTTTTATTCTCTTTATATTGCGATAGCATATTATTTATCCTTAGATTGAGATAAAGGTAGACATTTATAGTAGACACAAAGCTGCCTTAATATTTTTTGTATTTAAATTTATACTTAGTGAATTATTTTGAACCTTTTTGGCTTATGTTTAAGCAAATTTCCTTTCTTATTAACATGGTTTTATAAATGCGGCGTTTTTGGCATATTTATTTTATTTTCAAAATATTTACCAAATCCATCGATTTCTTGTGAAATTTTGGACTTTTCTTTTACATTTAATCATCTGTTCTTCGGGATTTCACTATCACTCTAAAGCCTAAGCTGAGTTTCCGAGGTGGTCATTCCTGTTTATCCCTGAAATTTAATTCAATGAAAACACCGATTTATAACAGGTCCTTCCTTTTTAACACTTTCCAACCTAGTTGAAAAGTGTTTATGACTTCGGTTTGTCTGGCCGTATGGCCGTCTGCCGTCTGTCCGTGCTCTAACTCCCGTAAATATGCTCGGATTGCTCTGCAATTTTTATATGTTATTGTTGTTATCTATAGCATGCTCCCTATTTCAACGGAAGTGTGTAGCACTTATAGTTTTTTTACAGGGACACTTAAAAGAATTCCATTACATTGCGGTCTATGGGAAAAAAATCATTTGCGGTTTATTTAAATAATGTTTCACTATTTTAAACGCATTGAAATTTATATATATCACTAAGGTGCATTAGAAGAAGCTTAACATGGAATAGGGTGTGCATAGCACTTATAGTTACTTTACAGGGACAGTCAAAAGAATTCCGTTACATTACGTCTATGGAGAAAAATCGTCTGCGGTTTATTTAAATAATGTTTCACTGTTTTAAACGCATTGAAATTTATATATATAAGGTGCATTACAAGAGGCTTACTACAGAATAGTGTATGTATAGCAGTCATCGTTCATTTACAGGGACACACAAAAGAATTCTCTACTGTCTGTTAACAATAATTCCTGGAAGTGCGTTTTAAGTTACTGAACGCGATTTTAATTTTAACTCGCTTTTTGTCTATTACGTTGTGTGTATAAATTCTGTAGATCCTGTACAGGGAAGCACAAAAGTTCGTGAACACATTTCCGTTTATTGACAGAAACTCCAGACGGAGAATTTTAAACTGTACTACGCGTTTCCTAACTGAATTAAAATTTAGCATCCTATGTAGTATATATACAAATCTATAGATCCTATACAGGGCTGAATAAAAGTATTCGGATATTTTTCCAAATATTGTATATGTTGGAAATTCCTGAAATTATGTTTTTAAATATGTTATGCGTTTTCCAAATTATTTACTTAGATGTTATCTTTCAGCTTATTAAACGGTAATGATTTGTAAAATTATTTTGGAAGCGTTGGAAAGTGTTACATAATCTATGCTTGACGCATGATTTTTCGTTCTTGTTACATTATGTATAAGGTTCTTCCTTTCTCTTCCTTTTAATCCAAAGCATTAGATGCCAATTAATGATATACTTAGTGTAATGATAAAAAATGAAATTTAATAAAGTTCGATCAAAATCAATTTTGATGTAGTCTTATATGCATTCGCAGAGATAAAAATAGTGGAATTTATCCCTTTTCCACTCAAATTTCTGAGAACAGGTAAAATAGCACATAAAACATTTTTATGGCACTGCATCTTTATTAAACAATTAAAAATTTAAGATAATATTTACAATAAGTGTAGAAAATAACAATTGTGGATAATAATATACAATCATTATTATTACCATTCAAACGCGACGGGCCTAGCTTGGGGACCGGACCAGCTCCGGCCCCTCTCAGTCTATTCAGTGGGATTCTTTCGCAGCGTCCGGAATCGGTTAAAACCCCTGTTATGTCCAGTAGTAGATGAGTACAGTACACTAACGTAAGTTGTCTTTATAACGCTCAAAAACCACAAAATGTCTAACTCATGAAACTTGGAAAGTTTTAATTGATCTCGGAAAATCGGAAAAGCAACTGACATGGCAGAATGTGCTACTGACATGTAGGTGTGGAAATGAGACGTAAAACCTTTAAATCGTGTTATCCATTTTAATGTCAAAGGAATTTTATTGTAAATAATAATTTTTCATTTATGTGAAAAGAAATTTAGCCTAAAGGGTTAATGACGTCTCACTGTAGAAAATTTATTATTTGATTTTCTACCGAATAATCACCGATTCCAAATAACTTGTATTATTTCGTTATATTTCATTCTCTAAATGTGAATTACCAGTTATTCGTCGATTTCTCTTCATTATGTTAGTTTTGATTAATTTTTGTTGGGTTACTTTGAGACTTATGGTTAGCAAGGTTGTTCTCGAATGATCTTACATAGATTTTTTATTAATTAAATACAATACATAATTACGGTTATAATCGATCCAAAGGTTAGATAGTACATAATGCAAAGCACGAAGAGAAGGAAATGTTAACTAATTTGTTAGGGTAAACTCTACAATGGAGCCTTTCAAAATCGAACCCTCTACCACCACGATAGCAGACAAGTGCCTTTACACTCGCGTCCAGAGGGGTTCCTAGTTTTGTTTAAGCTTTCTCTATTTATTTTCTTTTTCACACTTTCCAACACAGTTAAAAAGTGTTTGTGAATTTGGTCTGTCTGTCCGTGCTCTAATTCGCGTAATTATATTCAGAATGCCATTTAATTGATGTACGTTACTGAAGTTTATCATGACATGTTCGGTATTGCGAATGAAGTGTGTAGCACTTATAGCTCCTTTACATAGGTACGCAAAAGAATGGCGTGACCTTATGGTCTATGGGGGAAGTGTATTTTTATGATGTTACTCTATTGCAAACATACTGAAATTGATATACATCACTGAGGTGCACTACATAATGGTGACTGTAGAATAAGGTGTGCATAGTATTTATAGCTCATTTACAGGAAACGCAAAAGGATTCGGTTACAGTACTGTCTATGACCAATAATTGCTGAAAATGCATTTTCAACTGCGGTATGCGTTTTTATATTTTACTCATTTTTTGCGTATTACTTCATGTGTATAAATTCTATAGATCATATACTGCACAAAAGAATTCAAATACATTCTTACTTGATTAATTTTAACAAAATTATTCGAATTGGTAAATAAATCACACGATTTGCAATTTTCCAATTGGGCAAAAAATGTCCGGGCCAGAATTCGAACCAGGGATCTCTTGGCTGAAGCTGCCAATGCTCTGCCAACTACGCCAACCCGGTCGAATCTGGAATACCTAATTCACCCAGTGTAATTACGTATCCAGACTTTACTGGAGTTCCATTACTTGCGATTTATTCTGTTGAGCTGATTCAGATATCAAACCAGATGCTATTATCAACTGGGTGAATTAGGTCCTCCAGATTCGTCCGGAATAGCTCAGTTGGCAGAGCACTGACAGCTTCAGCCAAGCGATCTCTGGTTCGAATCCTGGCCCAGAAATTTTTCGCCCAGTTGGAAAATTGGATCTCGTGACATTCTCGCTTATTGATGGCTATTGCTGAAGGGGAGTTTTTAACTATGTAATGCGTTTCCTGACAGAACTAAATTTTGGCATACTATGTAGTATATATACAAATATATAAATCATATACACGGCTGTACAAAAAAATACGGATATTTTTCCGACTGTAGATGGTAATTTCTGAAATTGGGTTTTCAAATGGGTTATGTCTTTTTCCCAATTGTTTACTTAGACATGGGTGAGGCTAGTTGAGCTTAAGCCGAAAGGTAGGCCTCCCCGCCTGGTTACTTTGGCTTTGTTTATTTAGAAATAATCTTTCACTTTATTGAACGAGGGAGTTTTGTTACAGTTTTCTGAATGCGTTGGAATTTCATAAACTATGCTTAACGCATGACTTTTCTTTCTTGTTAATTTTTTTAATGCAAGGTCCTGAAAATGAATACTAAAATATAATTTTTTGTCTCCAATTCTGTTACGTAACCCACCTCTTCCGATCCTGAAATTCTGCATGTGACGCAGGACCTGATTATCACAGGGGCACATTTTCAGGAGGGCACCAAAATGCATTTTGTCCACTCTCTAAGAATCTATCAATGCAAATTTCCAGTTATAGTTTACAGAAAAATGAGTTTTTCCCATTCATGTAAACTAGTCTATTTCAGTGTTCTTCACTAACGACAGTGAAATGGAATGTAAACTTCGAAATTCCGAGAAGAACGGATATTACATCAAACATGTTTCATTCAATCTCTTAGAGTTTTGAGTTTTCCTTACTCTAAATAAAAAGTTTACCATACCCCAATTTTTTAATGAATTTTTACATATATCTACAATATATTCTTTTTTCATAAAACTATGGTTGAAACTTTAAACAGCACATAAAGCTGTTTGTTATGAATTTTCTTGAGAAAGAAGCCCCTTTTATGAGATAGAGTGGATCAGGCCCAGCATACGAGAGTAATATGGAAAACCTGGAGAAATTGTTTGAGCTTTCTTTTTCCCATGTAAGTCAGAATCTCATTCCATTTTGAGTGTCTGAAATAGTAATCTGTGGTTGTAGGCAAATGAGTCAAGAGGACGTGAAAGGAAGCGGAACCTTTCCCGAACAAATGATTGAATTCCAAACAGCGTGACGCCTCTCGATCTTTAGATTCAAATAATGAAGGTCAGGTGGGGAAGGGAAGACCCGTTTTTGGTTGCAGCCTGGTTTTGTCTCCTTTTTCATCCGGAGCATCTTCCACAATCCTTCAAAAGCTATCCGTTTCACAGATCAGCGACTCCTGCTCCTCACTCCACATCGTAAGTACTCTCGAACTTCCCTTTCTTTACTAACATTACACTGGATATATGAATTGACAGCGAGGGGTCTTTCATTACGCTATCACACTTCAACTTAACCCATTCTCTGCCACAATAACTTTTTAATCAAAATTTTGCTTCATACTAATATTTTAATGATAGATAGGCCATGCCCATGCTATTGTCAAAACTTCAAATAAAAGAGAAATAGTTTTGTTAGTTTAAGAACTATAAAACAGTGGAGTGTAATAACACACCATCAGTATGAATTATAAAAACAATTAGGTGAAATCAAACATTGATAAAACAGAAAAAAACAAACAAAAGTATGATTTACATGAATTCTTTCTAAAATGAAAAAAAATTAAAATTTTTGTTATTTATGAAATATTTTAAAGCATTTAGCATGTACAGTCGCGATGCAGTTTTGCAAAGTGTCAAAAACTATAATTTCATTCTTTTAAATATAAAAAAAAATCGACTGGTAACCAAAAAATTTAATTAGTTAAAACAGGCATTCTAATTTTCAAGTAAACTACTATCGATGATCAAAGCATTTATTTTCATAAGAAAAAAAAACTTAAAAAATTGATTCTTTTTCGCATCCTCAGCAGGGAATGGATTAAACCTAGACTGCACGATTTTTTCTATTGTTACGAAAAATCCATTTGATATTGTTTGAGCGGAGTAAAATAGGGGAAAATATATTTTTAAAATATTACTTCAAAAATTTTAATTTTATCGTTCGTGATAGTACTTAAATTTTTGCAACAACTTATTTTATTTCACAGCACACTTCAAACTATGATTCAACTTCTGCGGCACAATAAACTTATTATGATGAAAAACATATCAAAACAATATTTATTTAATCACATAAACAAAATGCTCTATCGCAGTCAAAAAAGTAAAATATTTTGTTACAATTTGTTATATATATATTTTTTCTAAGAATATAGATAGGATTTTCACATAGGTCCATAGTCCATATTTGTAAATCTTCTTCCAAAGATCTAGCCCAGATTTATTTTTGTTTTAACAATATTCGCTGCAAAAAGTTCATTCCTCATAAATATAATATTAAGAGCAGAATATTTTCTTATTTGTAATATTTGTACATTTGTAATTGAGAGAAAATCAATCTATTGTAATACTTGTGTTTAGATTGTTTTCACTGCAATTCTCTACTTTTTCTGATTTCTGATAACTTTTCCAGTTTGTAATATTTAAAGTTGTTGAAGCCTATGCATATAACACAAAATTTCTCTTCTAAACTAGAGAATGTTGTGTCAAGTTTTGGCATGTGGACGTGTTCTTCAAAATTTGTGTACCATAAATTTAAAGTTTGTATAAATGCGTTCAATGCTTCAACTAAACATTTTCGAGGCACATCTGAAGTCTTTTCATGGCGGATCAGTGCGCCGTGGCATATCGATTGAGAAACAGTGTTGTAACAAAGATGAACTGTATTTTAGGAAAGATGTATCAGTAAGGTTTTGATCGTACGCATGTACGCATGTATCGTAAAAGCTACTACAAAATGAGAAATTTCACATTTTATTACATAACTTTGTGAAAAAAGTATGAAATCCAATCGAATCTAGTCAAATGGATAAATAAAAGAAACTGTAATCTTTATTTTTAACTTGTACTTCTTCAGAATTTTATTTAATTATATCACTCCATAAAAGAACGAAATGGCTTGAATTTGCAATGAAGTCCACAAAATAACATGTTTCATAAACTAGAGACCATTCTGACAATTAGTATGTTTAACTCAGAAAAGCAAAACAACTATTCGAGTTTTTACACCACTGTGTGCCATCATGTAGACTGTAATTCGTACCATTTAATAGATCTATTGGCTCTACATGTAGAACAAAGCCCACATTGTGCCAATGCATCGTACCATAGGGCGTTTATTATATAACATATGCATCAATATTATAGCATTTATTTGCACACATTCTAGGATTAAGAAGATTTGGGACTCTGCGAGAAAACGGATAAAAAATAATTAAAAAGCATAAAAAGATTGAGCAGTGTAGCATTTGTCAAATCTCTGAGGACAAAATTATTATTATTGTTATTATTATTATTATTATTATTATTATCATTATCATCATCAATATTATTTTTATTATTATTATTATTAGTAGGAATATTATTATCAATATTATTATTAGTGTCATATTTATTATTATTGTGAATATTATTATTATTTCATAACAATAATAATTATGAATATTATTATGAATATTATTATTATGAATGTTATTATTATTTCATAATAATAATAATTATGAATATTATTATTATGTTTCGAGCCTCCTCAGTCACATTATTAAGTAATTATTTTTTTTATCTATACACCATATTAAAAAAATAATAATAAAATGAAATTTATTGGGGTACTTCCATACTAAACAAAGAAGACAGAAGAGACAAAGAAAGAGCAGATTGCAGAAAAAAAGTGGTTGTAAGTTTTTTTTATTCAAAACAATTAAGGGTTGTTTTCCATCTTTTCGTAATGTTGCTATTCTGAATTGTGTGCTTTCTAAGTTTATGTTGGGCATAAGTTAATTTTCAATATCAGCTTACCTTTCCAGCGAATTATATATTTTTAAACTTCAAAAAACACTTTAGAGGTTTCAAAATACAATATACATATGCTAGATGCTTATTAAAAATTATACTAATTCAATTTAAACCCAACATTTAGTTGTAACCGATAACTGATAATTTGTCAAGTTTATTATAAAGCAAAGTTAATGTAGTTATTTTATTATCCCATAAGATCTAAATAGTTCAGTTTTAGTTTTTTTCAACTTCTGTTTTGTCCCTGATTTCGAAAACGTAAATATGTGTGAAAGACCGATTAAATAAATTGCAATTAGCTACTCTAATAGTATCTAATTTTGGTTTCAATGTAAATTTAACAAATTTTAACAAAATTCCAACAACGTTTCAAATTTGCTGATTAAAAAAAAAAAAAAAATTAATGACTACATTTTTCTAAATAACTGGCAGAAAATGGGGGCCGTATAAAAAATATTTTTTACTATGTTTCCCCTTTACCCTACTATGTTTATCTAGGTACTAACCTTGTACCCTTTCAAAACAAATGCCATATCTAAAACCTATACTTGATTTCTATATTTTTTGTAATTGGAAGTATGGTTTTATCATTAGTGGTTTAACTCTTTTAGGGGCAAAGTAGTTCTATTGCTAAAATGATGAAATGATTGAAGGTCACTAGAATTTACGAACAAAATGATTTAAAAATAAGTGTTTTTTTTATATACATTATAAAAGCAAAGTTTTATTCAAAAGTTCTGGGTGCCATTTGATAGTTTGGAATTAAAATTATGTGGCATAAATAATATACTACCGGCCCTTCAAAGCGTTAAGAGATAATCGACATTACATATTTTTGAATCTTCAAGTATTTTAGCAGAATTTATTTACTGAAATGATTTCGACAAAATTTTAAATATTTTATTTAGACGTTTATTTCGTTTTTGTTATTTAGACGTCCATATCGTCTAGTAATTGTGTCAAAGAAAATTTATTAGTACCATACTTATGTGATAACAAAATTATTGAAATTTCAAATAAAGATTTATTTCATTTCATTAAGAGTAGTAATTTCATGGGCGAAAATCCCTTTCAAAAGTTCATGTGGGTGCTGCGATGTCGCAGACAAAAATTAAGTTTTCATCACCTCTTTGATTTTTTAATTTTTTAATATTTTAAAATTATTTTTATTTTTATTTTGTTAAATAACTTAATTTTTTTTAATTTAATATTTTTTAAAAATTATTTAATATTTCTTTAATTTTTTTAATTATTTTTCTCGGTTAAAGAATATTTAATAGTTCAATAATTTCATATTTTAACTATTTCTTTTCTCAATTAAAAAATACTTAATATTTTATATGTCTACTAAAAATGTATAGTTTATACAAATTTTAGATTCCATATCATACAATAAGTTAAAAAATATATTAAAGAATTCAATTTTCCCACACTGAAATTCAAAATAAGATGTTCAAGCACTCTCAAATAATAGTTTTACCCCATACTGCTTCCTAGCAAGTTTTCTGAAAAAAAAAAAAAAAAAAAAAAAAAAAAATCTGAATTTTTCGTTTATACTCATTTTGAGAATGCGTATGTTTTAACAATTAGAAATATATCTTAAAAAAGAAAAAAAAATTTCAAATTAATTTTTATTTTACGCAAATAACATTTCTGGGTAACTCAATTTTGAATTCAGTAGTTTTACAATTATTTCAACGAAATCCGTAAATAAATGGCATGTGATATATTAATAATCTGGATAGTTATCTTGAAACTATGGAAAAGAGAACCTAATAAGATATTTTGTACATAATCTCTTAACATTCGCGAGGGTTACGTTCGAGGAAAATCTCGCGAATATCGAGTCTATGTCTCTGCCGAGGCTAACGAAAAAGAAAGGCTACCGCGGTGCTTTACGCGTATCTTTTTTTACAGACCGCGGGAGTCACGTGATGCTCAAATCCACCAATGCAAGTGTACGAAAAGAGCAACACGTCACTCTAGCAGTCTGTAAAAAAAGATAAGTCGAATGCACCGCGGTAGCCTGTCTTTTCCGTTAGCCTCGGTCTCTGCACTAAAAAAGGAGTTACGTTCTGTAAAATTTTAATTAAAGTGGCACAGCATTTCAAAGAACAAAGGATACATGTCATAATGAATAGAGGACTATGAATAGAGGAATAATGAATACTCCAACCATTGGATATATGGTAGAAAGGATACATATATATACAATATGTTATGCATGGCATATATGTAAAAGGTGAATGTACACATATATTCATAAATATGAAATTTATTTATTGAAGATAATTCAAATTAACTGAGTGGAGAAATAATTACAGCTAAAAAAGCATAGGTTTTTGTATAAAGTAATCTTGTCTCGCTCTATTCGCAAAAAGATGATAATGTATTAATGAGGCAGTTTGCGATACGCTATTAAAATACGATACTTAAATACAGCTAAATGCTTTTATTTTCTATCTAAGTGCAGCTTCAGCTGTACCTTGTATTAAATCAAATATACCTTTTTGATCTACATGAAATATATAACTATAACGATGTAATTTTACTTTTAGTAAATTCAGCAGAAAAATATCTAATTTAGACTTTAAATGTATATGCTGAAGTTTTATTTTGATATGATATATCTGCTTATCTATTCAGTTTTTAAAAATGAGGAATGAATATTGATTTCCTCTTTTTCCTCTTTATTTATAGTTATTGAATTGAAAAACGTTGGTTTTCAAGGAAAGACAATTTTCCCTTGTACATACATACATTTCTGTAGCTTCTCGATGTGGAACATTTTTCTTTTCCCTCTTTATTTATAGTTGTTGAATGAAAAAGCGATAATTTTAGAAGAAATAAATATTCCCCTTTATGTATAAATATAAATATCTATATCTTCTCTTTTTAATCTTTATTTATAGATTTATATTTATGATATTTATAATTTATTTTCTCTTTTTATATATGAATTTCTACAGTACCAAAATGTCTCTTAGGGTATTACTGTAACGTTCAGTGTATTTTCAAGAAAATAAATAAAAACTATCAGTAAAAGAGAACACGTGGTGAATAACTGCAGTTTGGGTGTATAATGTAGTGCAGTTATAAACAAGATTCCCAAACTTTCTGTCAAGATGGTCAAGATTAAAAAATCTACTATAGCCGAGATTCAAAAATTAAAATTCTATGTTAGCATATCTTTATTGTTTGATTCTGTTAGTATGTTGAAAAAATAAATGCATTTACTGAGAAATCTTTAAGATTCATATAATTTTTGGAATGGGATTCTGTAAAAGCAGAATGTCGAAATATTTTTTTTTACAACAGCTTGATATAGATCGGCAGACTTGTTTAGCGAAAATACTTGAAGAATGAAATGAAAGTCACAAAAATATCCACAAATTTAGCATATCCAACATATGATACTGGGAAAAAAAATTTGGCAATAAAACATTTGAAAACATACGTACAAAATGTCAAATAGAAATTTGATTGACATTAGCGTCAATGAAGAAGCATTTTAATAAGATTATAATTTTATTTGCGATGAGAAAAAGCTTAAATTTTCTTTTGTAATTATATTAAATTGAATTCACCATAAAGCTTAATAAAGTCCTTAACACTTAAACTTGCCTCTATTAAATTAGTAAAAATCAAATCTAAAATAAGACAAGAATAAAATTCCGGGCCCCAAATCCCCCTCCGAAATATTTTCAGGCAACGGTCTGTGTCTACTAGTGTCCAAAAGTTAAGCAATAAACACAAAATACTAATTTTCGAATAGGTGAGTACTCAAAAGAAAATTACATATACGGCAGGTGTAACAAATAGGTAATACCTTAATAGCACAGCCAGTCATATGACGTCTCTTTGACGTCACAAATAGTCACAAGTGTCACTGTCACTACAATAAACTAAAATGAACTATTTCATTCGTCTCATTATTACTTTCAAGTGATCGTCATCTGCTTTAAGACGAGTCACCAGCTCACTTTATAATAAAGTCACTTTGGAACTCTCATGTGACCGTATTTTGGAGACTCCATTGTAAAGTCACTACGGTAGTTGTTTTGTGACGAGTCCCCAAGTGACACCAAATTTAAGTCGTCTGGTGATTTGTCACAAAGAAGCGCTCATGCAGCAGAGCCTCGGTCACCTGATAGTCACCACGTAACTTCATTATTATACGTTATTGAGTGACTCATCACAATGCAATGCTCATTATGACTTCACCCAAAGTCTCCAAATAACGGTCGCATGCGAACCACAAGGCGACTTCATTATAAAATCAGCTGGTGACTCGTCGCAAAGCAACAGTCACAGTGGAATCACGGAATGACGATAGTTGAGAATTATAATGAGCAGAATGAAAATAGTGACTGTGACACTTGTGACCATATGGAGACGTCACAACGACTAGCTGTGCTGTGGAGATAGTACCTATTTGCTATACCTGATGTTCAAGTTTATATCATTTACTCACGTGATGGAAAATTAGCATTTTGCGTTTGTTGCTTAACTTTTGGACACGAGTGTAGATAAAACTTTTAAACGGAATTTGTTTGTTTTTTTAGTTTAGATTTTTGAAGGAAGGAGATGGTTGTGCATGTGTGATGTTTATGTTATAACTTTTAAACGAATTTTGAATTCATTTTTTTGTTTAGATTTTTTAAGGCACGGAGAGGAGGATTCTGTGAAAAAATAATTAGTACTAAAAGGAGGCAATTTGCGATATTGGGAAAATGTTGGAACTGATGGCATCGAAAACAAACAGATATTTGTATTAATCGCTAGTATAATGGATTATGGATATTATAATGGATTATTATTATTATTATTATTATTATTATTATTTTGTGTGCATCTGAAAACTGCATCCCTCTTTTAAGGTATTAGGAACGTGCAGGCAAAGAATTCATTCGAACGATTTGGAAATTGTACAAAGCTTTGATATTTAACAAAATTTCTTTTTGTAATACTTTGCCTTTTTTTTTTAGTTTATAATTTAGTCAAACGAAGTAGCACAGTGAAAGTATCTACACATAGATAGGGTGATAATAAAATAATTTATATCATTATTATAATTAATTCATATCATTATATTCATATCATATAATTCATATAATAATATCATTATATTATTATTATAATTAATTTATATTAGTACTCGACTTTTGATGCTATGTTTTTTGCAAAATTTATCTCCTCATGCTTTCAAAATTTTAAATAAAATGCGGTTTCATTCCGATCTTAGGTTTTAGTTGCAGAAGACTCCGAACAGGGAAAATTATTTTATTATCGCCCTATCTATGTGTAGATACTTTCATTGTTCAACTTCGTTTGACAAAATTATAAACTAAAAAAAACAAGGCAAAGTATTACAAAAACAAATTTTGTCTGAAAATATTGGGAAGTATCAGAGTGTCCCCCTCCCCCACGAAAAAAATAAAATAAAATAAAATAAAAAATAAAAACTAGTAAAATTTGGAAAAAACAAATCCAAAAATGTATTTATTTGTCGTCTCTAGTTTCTAGATATGTTTAGTGATGTCCACATAGAAACGTTACTCCATTTCCTTATAGTGTTGTCACAGGCGGTTTTCCAAAGTCCCTTGCGGTTGATCATTTATATTATATCCGACACAAAATGTGTGTCACATACAGACACACAGACTCACGGACAGACATTTTCTAAAAACAGCCAAATCGTGTTCAGGACCTTCTAAAACGTATAAATCCGTCGAAATGTTTCACGAATTCAGTTACTTTCTTCTTATGTAGATAAAAGAATGTAAAAATGAGGTGATTTCCTAAGCCTTGACTTTATTATGCTACTTTATTATTATTAACCCTTTGTAACTGAACAACTCCGATTTGAAAATTATTTACTCAGATGTTAAAAAACATCATGTTAAGCATGTAAAAAATAATAATAATTAAAAATTTAAAACATAAAAATGAAAAATTACTGACTAAAAGGGACTTTTTTCATATCAACCACAAACAGAAAATTAAATATTTTTCATAAATAGTGTCCATTTTCTAATACAAAATTGTAAAGTATACAAATTAAACATTGTAAAAAATCTACTTTTGAACGTCTCCAGCCTTTTTAATTTTCCATATTTATAAAGTTCATTTTAGCAATAACGATGTGAAACTGCTCAAATGATAAAATTTTTATGAAAAATGAACTCAGTATCGCCGTCTGTTGCGAATTCTACACTATATTGCCAAAGGTGACCGGTCACTTGCGATTTTAGACGTTTTGTTAACTATCTATAGAAAAATATATGAGGAATTAACCTGAAACTACAGGTGTGTAAACAGTATAGTATAGGTTATATATTTCCGCGAAGATTTTTTTACGAAACCCCATAGGGGACTGTCAACAAATTGAAAAAGTACGAATATCTTTTGGACAAGCCTGTATAAACTAATGTAGCAAAGGCGTTCAAACTCCAGATTATTAATAAGTGGCTTATTTTAATATACTGTGTTCATTTTTATGAGGATAGCATGTATACTCGTAGAGAAATTAAGGTTTTTATAAAAACAGTCCCAAATTTCGCCTAGTTTTTTGCTTATAGTTTACAGAGTTCTTAATATAAAAAAAGTTCTTTTCAGAAAATATGACAAACAACATTGTACATAACACTCTGCAATCAGAATTAAAAAGTAATAAAAATTGGATGAAAAATGAGCAGGTTTACTAAAAAATGTGTCACTGCGATGCGCGAATGCAATCAAAATGTAATATGCATAATGTATTACTTAGTTACATAGAGCGACTTTTGTGAAAGTCTCAAAATCATAGCTTAAAAATTCTGAAAATTATCGTCGATAGAATAAGCTCGAAATCCGTTGTTCCCAAAAGGAAGCAAAAATATGAGGGGTTGTATCCAAATATTGTGTACGCTATCTTGGCACTAATCAACAGATATTTGATACAACCCCTCATCTTTTTGCTTCTTTTTAGGAACAACGGATTTCGAGCTTATTCTATCGACGATAATTTTCAGAATTTTCAAGCTATGATTTTGAGACTTTCGCAAAAGTTGCTCTATATACTTAGCTAATACATTATGCATATTATATTTTGATTGCATTCACGCATGCGCACCGAAACATTTTTTAGTAAACCTGCTCATTTTTCATCGAATTTTTATTATTTTTTAATTCTGATTACAGAGTGTTATGTACAATGTTGTTTGTCATATTTTCTGAAAAGAACTTTTTTTATATTAAGAACTCTGCAAATTATAAGCAAAAAACTAGGCGAAATTTGGTACTGTTTTTATAAAAACCTTAATTTCTCTACGAGTGTACATGCTATCCTCATAAAAATGAACACAGTATATTACAATAAGTCACTTATTAATAATCTCGAGTTTGAACGCCTTTGCTACATTAGTTTTTACGGGGTTATCCAAAAGATATTCGTTCTTTTTCAATTTGTTGACAGTCCCCTATGGGGTTTCATGAAAAAATCTTCGCGGAAATATATAACCTATACTATACTGTTTACACACCTGCAGTTTCAGGTTAATTCCTCATGTATTTTTCTAGATAGTTAACAAAACGTCTAAAACCGCAAGTGACCGGTCACCTTTGGTAATATAGTGTATGAGCAATTTCTATTAACTGCTGTATTGGAAGGTAGCAGTAATAAATAAAATCGTCTTTAAAGACGATTTAGGATGACAGGGCCACTGTATAAGTCACATTCACTTTTGTGTATGTTGCAGATATGCAACAGGGTGATACAAAAGGTTAATTTATCTACGCTGAATTCTATGAGCAATTTATTGCCGAAACGTCAGTTGAGGCTCACTGTGGAGACGCGAAAAGTTTTTGCTTTCCGTCTGTTTGTCTGTCTGTTCCGCGATAACTGCCGTAAAAATGATCCCATTAGGTTGATTTTTGGTGGGTATGTGGGTGAGGTACCCGGAATAAGCCGTATAGTTTTTGGTTACATTGGGTTCATTCGTTCGAAAAATATAGAACATTTCTTTTTAGGTCATAATACTTTCCTATGGGAATGCAGACAATTCACAAGTTTCATTTTTAACTGAAATGAAAATCGCATATTTGAATAATTTATTTAAACGTAAAACTAGTAAATCTACAGATCAGAGGCCTCAACGTCAGCTCAAAAAATCATTGTTCATTAATCTTACTAATTTTTAACATTATCTGAAAAATATTTGACACACTAAAATTCAATCTTTTTAAGTTATTTATACATTGATAAGAATATAAAAGTATCCCCTTAAACACAATGTTATGCAATGATAGGATAAACTACTTGTTACTGTATTTTTTCAGAATAACAATACATTATTTCAGGGGGGCTCCGCCCCCCTGAACCCCCCGTTGTCGCTTTAATATTCTATTCTCAATTTCCAGTAATTGTGCTATTTTATTTCTTGAGTATATGTCTGAATGTATTTGCAATTTTCATTTCATTAGAATAACCATATCTTTGTACAAGAGATTTTATCCTATCCTTAAAAGAATAATTATATTTCAACTACTAAACATCATATGTTTCTGAAGTTGAATAAAATTTCGTGTATAATTATACTTATACAAATTTAAATTCCTCTTATTTGACCTATATTCAATTTACGCATTCAACGTTTTTATTATTTTCATTTGGAAAACCGATTTGGTAATCATTTTTTAGTACTTAAAATAAATTCTCATCTATTTTATTAAAAAAAAAACCACATTAAAAACTTAAAACCCGAAAATTGGCAATTTTTAATAAAACTTCGCGTAAAAATAATGCGATCCACTTGAATTTTCCTTTGTTGATATTCTTTGAAATATAGTTGCTTAGCAACCATTTATTGAAAGAGAGAAAAAAAATGCACTGGAAATTTTTGTAAAAAATGATAGAATAAAATGTATTATATTATTAGAGAAGATGTATAAAATTGCACCAAACATTGTACACCTAATTTAAAAAATCTGACGAATGTAATAACAAAATTTCAAATTAATTTGAATAATTTAAGACCTGACTTGATAAATTTTAGCCTTCATAACTTACACATTAAATACATTAATCAAATGCGCCATTTTATTTCAATGGATGAAAATTTTCAAAATCGTCTGAATTCCCATAGGAAAGCATTATGACCTAAAAAGAAATGTTTTCCGTAATCTTATTAAATTTATATTCGTGATTTCCTATTGTTTGTGTGAATGATTCTAGTATATCTTGGATTTCGTTCCACTCAGTGGTTTTATTAGGATAAGCAAAAATTCAGAAAATAATTTCATGCTATCCTAGTACCTAAATAGCAATATTTACTTACGTGCCAACCACGAAACACTCGCATCTGATAGATAAGTTGAATAATATCTCGTGTACAAAAGCAACTTATGGAAATGTAAACTGAATCTACTGTATTTCACTTATATCTATTGCAGAAATCTAGTGTTATTACAATTTTTGTTTCGGAAAAACAGTTTTGATGGTCATTCTATAATATTTATTTTACATACGTACATCTTGATCTAACTCGATGGCAATAGCATACTAAAATCTCTCAATAAAATATTAAAAGCACCCAATAAAATATTGTAGCAAAATAGTCTGAATTATTTGAATTTTATTATTTTGATATTCTTTAAAATTTAGTTGCTAGGTTACGGTTAAATTAAAGAGGTAAATAAAAATAAATGCATTTTAAAATTTGCAGAAAATGATAGAATAAAATGTATTATATTATTAGAACAGATGTATAAAATTGCACCAAAAATTATACACCTAATTTAAAAAATCTGACGAATGTATTAACAAAATTTCAAATTAATTTGAATAATTTAAGACCTCACTTGATAAATTTTAGCCTTCATAGCTTACCGTTTAAATACATTAATCAAATGCGACATTTTATTTTCAACGACTGAAAAAATTCAAAATCGTCTGAAATCCTATAGGAAATCATTATGATCAAAAAAGAAATGTTCTATATTTTCCGAACGAATGAACCAAATGTAACTAAAAACTATACAGCTAATTCCGGGTATCTCACCAATATACCTACCAAAAATCAAACTAATCGGATCATTTTTACGGCAGTTATCGCGGAACAGACAGACAGACAAACAGACAGACAAACAGACAGACAGACAGACAGAAACCAAAAACTTTTCGGGTCTCAACAGTAAGCCTTCACTGACGTTTCGGCAATTACTAATGCTAAATTTTCGATATGGAGGTTTTAAATATATCCAGTAGCTTTGAAAATTTGCTGATACATTCATTAGAATTTAGAAATTAATTGTTTAAATTATTGGAACATTTTTTGCATCTGTTCGGGAAATATAAAACATCTTATTTTCATATTTTTTGCAAATTTTAAAATGCATTTCTTTTTACTTTGCTCTTTAATATATTAGTTGTTTTGCAACCCTATTGTACAGAATATCAAAATAATAAAATTCAAACAATTCACGCTATTTTGCTGCAATATTTTATTATCAAATTATTGCATGATGATTTAAATTTCTCAGCATGATTTTACTGATTTTAATTTCTCATTTTTTACAAAAATGTCATGTATTTCATTTTTTTCTTCCTTTCATTAAATGGTTGCCTAGCAACGTATTTCCGTATTTCAAAGAATATAAAAAAAAATGAAAATTCGAGTAAATCGCATTACTTTGATGCAAAATTTTAAATTATAAAATAGCTGATTTTCGGGTGATTTTAGTTTTAAATATGCTTTTTTTAATAAAATAGATGAAGGTTTATTTTAACTACTAAAGAAAGATTACCAAATCGGTTTTCCAAAGGAAAATTATAAAAACGTTGAATGTGTAAATTGAATATAAGTATCATAAGAGCAATTTACATTTGTATAAGTATATTTAGTACACGGAATTCTATCAATTTTAGCAACATAGGATGAATCTTAGTGGTTTAAAAGTAACTGTTCATTTAAGGATAGGATACAATCTCCTGTGCAAAGAGATGGTTAATCTAATGAAATTACAATAGTAAATGCATTCAGACATATACTCGAATAATGAACGAGCACAATTACTGGAAATTGAAAACCTAAAATTAAAGCGACAACGGGGGATTCAGAGGGCGGGTCCCCCTGAAGAAATGTATTCTTATTCTGAAAAAATACGATAATAAGTAGTTTATCATATCATTGCATAAAATTGTGTTTAATGTGATACTTCTAAAATTTCCGTAAGTTCCGATAAATCTTATATGCTTATAAATGTATAAATAACTTAACAAAATTGAATTTTACGATATCAAATATCATGCAGATTATAATAAAAATTAGTGAGATTAATGAACAATGATATGTATGTCTGACGTTGAGGCCTCTGATCTGTAGATTTGCTAGTATTAACTGCTGTATTGGAAGGTAGCAATAATCAATAAAATCGTCTTTTAAAGGCCACTGTATAAGTAACATTGACTTTTGTGTATGTTGCAGATATGCAACACGGTGATACAAAGGGTTAATTTATCTACACTCAATTTTATGAAATTAATTATTGACAGAACACTTTTAAGGAAATACCCGCTTATACTACATGAGGATTTTGTTTGAGTAATATAAAAAATAATTATATTCTTTCTAGTTTATCTTTTGGAAGCATCTGTATATTGTCACAGAAATGATTTTCGGTTATAGAGGTGAGTATAAATTTTGTGTTTGAGTATGCAATTCTGAAATGTCGCTTCTTTAGAAATTTTATTGTACAGGTAAGTATAAATTTAAATTAAATATATTATAGTCATATAAAAAAGAACACATGTTTTGGATAAAGAAAATTCAAAGGTAAGACTTCACTTGAAATAAAATTTTTAGCAAAGTGAATGAGCGTAAAATTTGGGTTAGACCCTATTTATTAAAAATTAAAACGCTTCTTCATTAAAATGTGCGCTTGATCTGCAAATTTGAAAACTACTTAGTACTTTGAACCATAGAACTTTACGCATAAAAATTAGTTTGAGAAGGTTCTCAAATGATCGGCTCAACAACGTGAAACTTTCTGACAGATTTTCTGACTCATTTTTAAACGCAAAGGCATAAAATTAGCAGGCCTGACTGTCGAAGTGATTTGGAATCGAAATGAGTTTTCCATTTTTTGATAAATAAATTACTTTTCGAGATATAAGAGATTCGTGTCACGTGACGACACGTTTTCCCTTTTCCCCTTTTTACTACTGCGGCGTCGGAAATTCGGTTCAAAACGCCGACTTGGACAGTATTTTTTGAAAGATCTTAACATCTTTCGATTACAAAGTTTCTGAATAAAAACACCTGCCAATTTCATGCGTTTCCGAACAAAAATGAATAAAAAATTTCTCCTAAAATAGCCAGTTTGGATGTGAGAAAAGCCTTAAATACAATTTTTAGAATCTGCTGAAAACTTTTTTTTTAAATTCTGATTTCTGGGAAAATACTGAAACAAAATCTATCACGTACAGTTTCAACACAAATTGAGAATTTCTTTTTGGTTGGTAAACTATTCATTTAGTCATTAGTATATCAGAATTTTCAAATGGATAAATTATAAATTTTAATCATAAGGACTCCAGACACCAACCAACATGATCAGGGCCGGATTAAAGTACGGGCCCATGGCCCTTGAAATTTAGGAGCCCTCTTATTTCTGGATTAAAATTTTAAAAAGGCAGTAGATTATCATGATATATGTAATTTTATGTTGTACTTCAGCAAAATGAGAATACTAATACAGAAACTTCAGGTATTATGTAATACTATTTACATTTGGGGCAATACAACATCCCGATATTGTTTAAACTCCGAAAACCGAATACAATTACAAACTTCAACTTATCTGCGAATAGTTTTTATAGGCAAAAATTATTCAAATGTTATTATATTTCAAATAAAGTGGAGAGTCAAAATACGTCCATTAGAATTAACTTTTAAATATATACTAAAAACACTTTTTATTTTGCTTAAAAGACGTCAACATAAACATTAAAGATGTAAAATTTAAAATTTACATGTTTCGATTTGTTCATCAAATCGCCATCAGAATATACACAAACCACAAATACAATGTACATAAAAAACGAGAGATTAAATTAATTAAAAACCAGAGAGTCTGAACCCTTACGAAAATAGTTCATAGAGCTGTATAGAACTCTATAGAATTCTATACAAGTTCTATAGACTAGCCATTCTATAGAATACTATTTCTATAGAGTTTTGAAGAGTTCTATAGAATACTTTTTCTATAGAACAGTTTTTCAATAGAGTACTATAAACCTTATAGAATTCAGTTCTATGGACTAATGATTCTATAGATTGGTTAAGCTTTGGGATTAGCCTGCTCTCTGCCATCTTGTTTTCTAAATCAAAACATATATGCTTTGTTTCTCATTTACAAAATAATTTTCATCCATATTTGCTTATTATAAACACGTTATTTAAGTTTATTGACTAATTAATTTATATTTAATAATAAAAGTTAAACTGTTTTGATTTAAAAAATGAGGTGGCTGACCGCGGGCGATAAATCAAAACATTTGTTTTATTTCTGACATAATCAAGTTAAATGGAAAACAGAATACTAATTTATTTATATATAATAATAAAAGTTAAAATGTTTTGATTTAAAAAATAAGATGGCTGACCGCGGGCGATAAATCAAAACATTTGTTTTGTTTCTGACATAATCAAGTTAAATCAAAACATTTTAACTTTTATTATTAAATATAAATAAATTAGTCAATAAAATTAAATAAAGTGTTTATAATAAGTAAATATATATGAAAATTATTTTGGAAATGAGAAACAAAACAAATATGTTTTGATTTAAAAAACAAGATGGTGGTCAGCAGGCTAATCCCAAAGCTGTTCCTTTTTAATTTTAATGTATAGTTATAAATAAATTTATTTATAACTATACATTAAAATAAAAAAATAATAATCAATTCTGTAATACATCAGTTTAATATATAATAGTACTCCATACATTTAATATGATTATATATATATAATATATAATTTCATTCAATTCTAGTACATTGTGATTCAATTGTCAATGTAATAATATATCAGTCGAACTACTGAATTAAATCATGATTAATTAATTTCTTATAATCCCTTAATTTGTTGGTTAATTTTATAATAATTTTTTAATTTGTTGTTAAATTTATAAAACCATCTATCTAATTTAATAAACTTTATTCACTTTAATAATATTGTAATTTTTATTCAAATATTTTAATCTCAAGTATACATATTTAAATAATTGTTTCAGTTTTAACAAATAATTTATGAGACTTTTAAATATTTTTACAAGACTATATATGATTGGGAATGCAAATCACAAAAGAAATAATGTTTACTTGGGAGGGTGGCCACCTGGATTCTATATATATTTTTATAGAAGCTTTATATTTTTTCTATAGATATTTTTATAGAAGCTCTATAGACATTTCTATTGAACTTCTACAGACATTTCTATTGAACTTCTACAGATATTTCTATAGCTTTAAATTAAACAAGCTTATAGAAAAACGGGCCATAATTCTATAGGATTCTATAATGAATTTTCTATAAATATTTTTTATAGAATTCTATAAGAAATTTTCGTAAGGGAACAGTCACTATGTGAAAGAAGGTACAACGCCCTCTATACTTTTAATTTTAACATCGCTCTTAGATTCATCTACAGACCGCATCCCACTATTATTCAACCACTCAACCCAAATTTTTGGAATATTAAATGACAACGTATCATTACATGCTTTCGAGCTTCTTAAATAAATTTCAATAGATTCCCTCACAAAAAGTTGAAAATAAAAACTGGAATTATAAATCAATTTAGCTTCATTAAATAGGATGTTGATGCTCTCTCTATTATTTAATCTTGATAAGGCAGTATTCCCTCTTCCATACTTAATATCTGCAATATGCTCCTTACATCTAACATTGAATTTCATCTGTGTCATACCAACATAATAATTCCTAACACCCCCCTCCCTAATAAATGGAATAACATAAACACCCGAAAGGTCACCCTTACTGACCTTTCGGGTGTTGGATTCTCTCTGGTTTTTAATTAAGTTAATCTCTCGTTTTTTATGTACATTGTGTTTGTGTATATTCTGATGACGATTTGATAAACAAATCGAAACATGTAAATTTTAAATTTTAACATCTTTAATGTTTATGTTGACGTCTTTTAAGAAGTGTTTTTAGTGTATATTTAAAAGGCAAAAATTATTTGACGAAATTTCATCACTTGCAAACAAATAATAACGATAATAAACGTATTTGGAGGGTATTGGGAGAGAGTCCGGAAATAGGGAATAGGGGGTTAAAAATGAACAGAATTTGGCAAAAAAAGGCTGTCTAGGTAAGTCAGCAAATATACTCCACTTCATACTTTAGATTTGCACAAGTCACAAATATAAGGATCTGTCTTTGCGCCATCCTAAACATGAAGCATTAGGAGATAATGACTCGATGTTTATGGGTGTGAATCGCGAGCTAAAAAACGAATATGACATCCTAAACTGTTAATATTTCGATGTACATTATGCTTCATTTCAATATAAAAATATTTCTTCTAATAATGAATAAAAAATATTGAAAAAATATCTCCTGAAGATTTCCAAAGACGAAAAACAAATAGTTATTCACCCAACGCGCCTTGACTTTTACCGACGAACTGGGCATTCTGGGGGCATTATGAAAATGTTTTTAAGTAGTTTAGGATGTTACCGCTTGGTGGCAGCACTTTACCAAACAGAAACCTTGGTGATCCATATTACCCGACTATTCCATAATAGCCGAAGTTCCTCTACTAGATCATGAAAATCATTTTTCTTTCTTTTAGCTTTCCAAGTGTGGCATCTAAAATCATTTACTCTGATTTCAGTGTTTTTTTGAGTATATCCTGATACTATGTACCTGTATACATAAATATGACATTCTGTATTTTAAAAACAAACATTCCTTAGGCTTTTTTAAGAATATGTTAAATAAAAATTTTCTTTCTGTAAACTGTACGCAATTACTTGGCATATAACTAATTTTTGCTAAAGGTTTCTACAGAGGGCGAGGACCGAGGAACCCAACCCGAACCCGAAAAATCTATTTCAAGTTAGCCCGAATCCCGACATAATTAAACCCGAACCTGAAATGGAAGAAAATGAATCCAAAGTTTAATACAATTATGGAAAAATATTCTATAGTTATATCTCTAATATCGTTATTTTCTTTTATGTTGAAAAATGAGCATATATATCTATACACATTAATGTTCAAATACATAGTTTATTCATCTGAAAAAAAAAAAATTCTAAACTTGTGTTAAAAAGACATGTCAACCCGAATTAACGAGTTGTCTTTGGTCGGGCCGAATTCGGGTAAAATCGGGTTACCTGACCCGATGCAGGACTCTAGGAGAGAGGGAGAAAAATGGGCATTAGAATGGTTTTTGCTTTATGTAGTAGCTACGACAGACGTAACAAATTATTAAAATATAAGATACAACCCCTTTTTAAGAGGTTTTTCACTTTGTTTGACCTTCTGTGTGATTTTTTTCTGGATTTTCATCCTTCACTTTGCGTAAAAATCTTAACTGATCAAAGGAAAAGTGACACATTTTTTTTAACACATCTAATCGAAAATGTTTGGAAACACCTAAAACACTGTAGAGCAGAAAATTATCAAATATATTATTTCTGATGGTAACATTTCTTTTCTATGCACATATGCAAAACAAACAACGTTGAATGAGATATCAGCGAGGCCAACAAAAAGGCAGGCTTACGCACTGCACTACACGTTGATCTCTTTTCGGAACGCTTGAACTGCGTCATGATCTTTTCGGAACGCTTGAATTGCGTCATGCTCTTTTCGTGACGCAGGTGCAGGAAAAGCACGAATGCAGCTGCATGAAAACAGTTCCACGTGACTCTAGCGGTCCGAAGGGAAACGAACACAAAACGTAATTAGGCAGCTTGTCTTTGTAGTTAGCCTCGGGTATTATACGAAAGGTTTTTGAACAGTCTTTTGAAATACTACACTCCCATTTCGTTAAAACACGTTCTTTAATTAAAAATTATAGTTAATTAAAAATGAATGAAAAACGTATCAACAAATGATCTTTTGTGCGAAATCCTTGCATGGGACTACTGGTCAATATTTCGCAGATCTGTTTAGGAATAAAATAATATATTCTATTTTTTATTTTAAAGTGTGATAAAGAGAAATGAATGCAAAACTTTTATGCAACACAATAGTTGTTCTGGATTTCATGCTCCCTTCTTTTAATATTTATTTTTTACTATTATAGATGGCAAACTGTGTATGGATCTTCCTCATGTTACTTTTCGGTCAAGTTTTAACTTTGAATTTTCCACCTCGACCACCCAATGCTCCCAACAAACCCCACTGGCATCAATTAGGATCGCCTCCAAGTTTAAGACGCGCTGCCTATGAACCTCAATCCATGTTACAGCGTCCCCCGATACACGTTGAACCTCCTCCCAATGTTCAGTATCAACATTCGATCCAGAGAAGAGGCTCGCCCTACCTTCTTATACGACCTATGAATGTCAACAAAAGACCTAAGCAAAGCAGACGACTTGTACTGACGTTACCGAAAGATAACATCCAAATTTTAAACGCCGAAGCTATGCCAGAAAGAGGGTCCCACATCCTACCAACGACGCTGACCCTTTCTTTGAGAAATACAGACATGGATGACCGAGAAAAAGAATTTACTCGTTATAGTGCTTCGAGAAATTATCCACCTCGTCAAGCATCCAGGTAAAAAATTTCACCTTTTTTAACCGTTAACCTTTTGATTACGGACCAGGACTGTCGACTATTTTTAGATTAAATCGTACCACAATTCACAAACATCAAATCAAATTTAATATTAGTGCAATTTATATTGTCATTCTTAATTATTCATGTAAAATATATTAATTGGCGAAATTGATTTTCCAATTTTAAAATAGCATTACACAACAGCATAATTACACATATTTTTATTTTATCTTTTTAATTATTTAATTTTATATTTTCACATGTGATTAAGTTTCTAAATTCATTCTCCATCTTATTCGAAAAGACATCAAATAATGCATCCGGGACTGAATGATGACAAGCGATTTGGGGCAATTACATGGCGGCATGAATCAGCCCGTATTATAGTAACCTTCCATTGAGCAAGAGAGCACATTACCTGGAACAGACAGCAATGGGCTTCTGAACGCGTCTTCACAGACGAGTCTAAGTTTACTTTGGAGAGTGATTCCGGTCATGTGTTTATCTGGAAAGAACTAAGGTATCAAATGTTACCAATATATTGTAGAAAGGCACAGTTATAGAGGAAGTAGAATCAGAGTTTTGACTGCAATCTCTAAGGATGGTCACATTATTTTGTCTGTGCTCCATGGAAGAATTATGCCTGCTGACGGCAGAGAAAAGGTTAAAATCACTGTAGTATGAATCTTCCATCTGAGGAAACTTCTCACATGCCATGCAATATCCTCGCATAGTGTTTCTAGCACAATTTTTATCGATCATGTAATGATATTGCGTGTCACATGAGAAATTTACGCAGATGAAGGATTTTATTTCAGAAAATGAAAGGTAATTTTGTTGATGGTGAAATAGTCTTGAAAGTTGAGTTTTCAGAGAATTACTCAACTGTATTTCAGAATGAAATCCAAGGAGCCCTCTGGCGACATTTACAGGTGACTATGTTTAAAGCAGCACCTTTATTCCCTGCAAGTAACCATTAATCATAAGCAGTCCTCATTAAATTTACTTCATCATTAAATAACTCTTTGAGATGATTAATGATCCACCGCTACTCGCAGAACAAGCAGAATTGCAGCCACCTCCAAGACTTAATGCCTAAGTGAGACAGATCGGTCCGGCAGAGCCAGACCATGGACCTTTAACGTCCCACCCAGGATGTCGCCACCTCCAAGACTGCCGGAAAGGGTGCTCCATCACGGTAGATCTCACAGGAAAATTTTAAAAACAAAATTCAACAAGCAGGACTCCCAAATGGTCCGCCAACTGAATAACAATACTTTTTAACAGAAAATTTCAAGGTAGTTTTCTCCAAAATTTCCCCAAAAATTTACTTCTGAAGGTGGTTTCTGCAAAATTTGCAAGAAAAATCTAAAAACAAATTTTTTTCAAGAAAATACCGGTATTCAAAAAGCAGATCATTTGGGAGCTCTGAACAAGTTAGAGACACCCAGTAGCGGGTTCGGGTGGGCTGGGACGTTTAACACATCGGACGACACATTGAGCTCCTCATTGCCCTCGGCGGCGGTAGGAGCCAGGCGGGGAGGTCGACCACCGCTACCCGGTACAACTGTAAAAGAATTCATATATTTTTTTATGGTTGAGCTGCTTAATTTAAAATACATACAATATTTATCTTTAACATGTTATCAAAAGAATATGAGGTTCATGTCTATACAACAGAATATTTTTTGCCACATCATATAGAAAAATGACTACAGATAGAATAAAGACTGGAGGCGATATTGAAAAGAAAATGATTTTCAATGAAACTTAGCAGTAGTGTAAACAGTTTCTGAGTCTGCTAAATGTGAAAGGCAGTGCTAAAAACAACAGAGGTTTTAAACATTCTTGAAAGCGAAATACAAGCTTCTACTGTTCAAGTGTTTGATGAACGTTGGAATAAAATAAAGCCAGTTTCAAAGCGAGCTCTATATATAGCCAATTAAAGTACGAGTTGCTGATGTAGTAGTAACAGTTAAGTGAAAAATCCAGGATAAATCTGATTTAATTAGAAGAGGAATGCGCGGTAAGTGATAGTTATCCAGTACTCAGTTATTCAGTGAGGTTTCTTTATCGTCATCTTCAAAGAAAAAAAAATAAATGTTTCATTGCTAAAGTCAATTGTCGGAGCATTTAACTAAACTATCTGAAAAAGTCTCTGTAAATGAATATGTGTGGCCAAAGGAACGTGATATTACGGGGAAATCAAAAGAATGTATAATTAGGAAAATGCGATTTACAAGCATCATAAACCGAAGGCAGGAAATGTAATAATTAATGTATAAGGTGGCCGTAATTAAACGGACAGTACTCAGCGTGTTTGGTATCGTGATCTAATTGCGAAAATGGAGACAAATGTTGTAAGATGGTTAAACAAGACGGGGGACGAAGGATTCCGCGAAGTTCCAAAAGTCATCGGTTGAGGACATCTGACGCTGTGTTTTTTGCGGAATCCTTCTTTCCCCCATCTTGTTCAATCATCCTAAGAAATTTGGCTCCCTTCTCCCAATTAAATCACGCTACAGAACACGGTGAGTACTGTCAGTTTTATTATGGCCACCTTGTACATATATTTTGTGTTATAATATTCTCTACCATTTAAAAAATATATATCCCATGGCAAAGAGCTTTAAATCTATTCTTTGCATATATGTATCCTACTGATCACGTCCGCAAAGCAAAATTTAATATTTATAAAAAATATACCAAATCATGCGAAAATGTAATTGTCTTTTTAGAAGGATATGTTGTATGCTATTGGTTAATGGCAAATGTATTGAATGTCTCCACTAGTCGTAGGTGTTTGAAAACATGCAAGGTGAAAATGTTTGTATTTTTTTATGTCACACATGCAACGTATAAAGAAAAATTTTTTAGATGGGAAAAATTATTTTAAGAAAATTTATACTATGTGTTAAGATGAATAAAACCTATTTTTCTTATATGTAAAACACTATATAATGTAAAAGCATCAGCTTTAAATATTTTACATACAGCGATAATGTAGGTGTATGAGTTTCACAGCCGTAATGATGGATTGGGTGATATATAAGTGGAAAGTTAGTTTATCCATAACCTAAAATCGTCAAATTGAACAATCATGAAAGAAATCGTATTCAATACAATATAATATTTTCTTAACTTCTAAATGTATGCCATTCTCTACAATCCTTTATTGTCGTATTCAGTTTAATTCATTACATATCTCTATTGCATAGGCTAGAGCAATTTTATTTATCAGTGAATGACAGAATGCACTGATCGCATGTTAAGATTGGCAGTTTTTGTCCAAACTATGGTCACCGACAATACTGAACTTGGAGATATTCACTTGGACGGGTTCGTTAAGACAAATTAGACAGTATCGTCAAGTCTGTTTTGTCCAAAATTATTCGACCAGTCGGTGTACTGGACGTATGTTGCTACTCAAATCAATAAAACTATTCTAGGCCTACATGTGTTTCAAGCAAAATGTTTAGATGTTTTTATTTTTTTCATGTAATGAAAATTCTACCCCCTTTTCCCCCCCAAAAAATCTTTTCCCTTTCTTTGGAAGAATCCCTGTCCTATCGTTAACTGCAATTACCACTAATATATTAATTTTGTCCGCAGAACATGTTTCCTTTCCATTATCTAAACTTTTGGGGTTTTTTTGTGAAATCCAAGTAATAAAATATTTTTCTTAGGTTTCATTATGGTTTTATGGCTGACAGTGATGAAGAGGAGAAGCCAAAGGGTCGTTGGAGTAAAGGTGAAGTATCCTACGATCTGGATGATTTAGAAGGGTCTTCCGGTGGTCATGTCACTTTTATTAAAGGGCACCCTGCTCCTCCACCAAAATTTCTCACAGCAAGGAAAGTCAAAGGAACCAGACAGTCTTCGCTGAAAGCCATGAAGGCCATCATTATAGAACCCAAGGAAATTCAAGCCAAAAGGTAATGCCCGATAATTTCGTGCAAAGGTGAAAAAAAATGTACACTTTCTTTTCAAGGTATTTTTCGCCCTTTTCTCAAAGATGCAGATTTTACTGAACAACAACAATATTGTTTAAATATATATATGTAACCTTTATAAATTAGCGTCAACATAAAACGATTTAATTTTAAAATTAACCCTTAACTGGCATCGTGAATTATGATGCGCAACTGACGTCATGGTGCCATTGCGTGAGCAGCTAGTAAGTTATATATATATATATATATATATATATATATATATATATATATATATATTTAAGAAATAAACTGATTTTTTTTATAAAAACAATAGTATTTTTACATCGACTGTATTTGTGAGTTGAATAAATCAGTAAGTATATCACTTATATACTTATTATTTTTATCTCAATCTTTTTGATGGATGAAGAAATGGCACGAGTAGAAAAGGGGGTTAAAATTCATCCTTTTAAAGTTGTATTTGGGGTAAAAATTTACAAAATATTATAACAAAAGTTTCATTTAATAAATAAAATTTTTTATCTTCAGCAGTTGTATACAAATATATAATTTTGTTGTTACCTATTTTTATAAAATCTGAAAATTTTTTTAATCTTTAAAACAATATTTAAGGATAACACAAGTTAACAAGATAAAATACACTTAGCTCGAAATCTGCAGATATTGCTTTAGATTCTAAACATGTGATGAAAGAACTCAAAATGACACCAGATTTCTTTTCTAGGAAATGTTTTCTGCAATATAGAACAGTAGTGCTTGCTAGGGGACACAGTCTTTATGCTAGCAAATAGAAATGGAGTAACAGAAGTTACATTTTTTTAAGACTGGCGTAAAATTAATTGCATGTTGTTAAAAATGAATGTTTTAATTAATCAAAACAGATTTATCAGGGTTCGTACGCCTCAAGGGATTCAGAGAATTTAAGGGTTTTGAATATAAGAATTTTCGTAACGAAACATGAACAGGTGGCACGTGAGTGGCATAGGAAGTCTCTTTACTTCGGTTGCCGACAGGATCGGTAGTAGCTCCGATCACGAAAGAAGGCACCGGAAAAATTTAAAAGCTATATTCAATAAGTTTAAAACATAGACCAGAGGGTTTGTGTGGGCCGAGCCGTTTAATACTTCGAACGACCACTGCGGCTTCGAGATCATTATAGCTCTGCACAATACCTGAACACGGAATTATTTTCATTAAATAAGACAAATATTACTTTATGGGAAATCTGGTATTCTTCCCTTGAGGCGTACGAACACTATTTATTAAACTATCAAAACTGCTAATTAGTTTAATCCAGATAAAAAATGTGTTGCTAAAGATATTTAAAAATATAGTCCATTTAAAACTGCGTTTATACTCATTTGCACAGCTTAGTTTGATAGCTAAAAAGAGCGGAACGGATCTATGGGAAAAACAAATAAAATAGGAGATACAATTAGTTTAAACTAGGTAGTTGTCATTTTCTTAAAAATGATGTGACACAAAAATTACTACTTATATAGAATGAATTTTTTTTTTTTTTTAATTTGTGAATATGAAAAGCTCATGTAAAAGTATTTTCACCCACAATGCTGTTTATCAGTATTGAGTTCAGACCTATTTCCCTGAGGACGAATTTTATGGTCTCGGTCGGGGGCAACGTGAAGTGAAGTTAATGAATTCATCACCGTTGTTTATTACTTTCCGAACACATGTGTAAGGGAAGTATTGTAATCATAATCTATGTGTATGTGTGTGTATGAGTGAACACGATAGCTCCCTAATGGCGCTTTCGATTGAGTTCCCATTTGACGAATATGTTGTCGCAAGAACTGTATAGATTTTCGTACAATCGGCCGACGGATTAGGTATTTCAAACCATTTTGCGTTAGATTCTACAGAGAAAATCACTAAGGAAACGTCATAAAGTATAAGTAATAAGTATTGAGGCGATGTAGTCAAGCTTTAGTGGCTCAGAGGTAACGTCTCCAGTTTCAAACAGTAGGTCCAGTGTTCAAATACAGCTGATTTCATTCTGTCGGAAATTTGTCCAACTCCGTTCTATTTTTATAAAAAGTTCGGCAAGTCGAGTGGAGTTACTTGGAATTTTTTTTAATTAGTTTAAGAAAGAGTTTATTTTAATAAACGTTAGCGTTATAAGTTAGCTAGTGCTTTTATCACAGAAGGGGGAGAGATTCGATAGGACCGTGTAATACATAAGCAATTATCTTCATATAATTTCTGTACCTAAAGTGTATCTGTGTTGTAGTACATAAAAAGTTATATGCTTTAACAATTTCTGTAAAAAATACCTGAAATGCTACAACTGAAAATTTTATTTTGTACTAAATTTTTATTTGTTGTCTAATTCTAATCGCAATATACGAATTTTACTTTTAATAAATTTCATGTCAATAGTGTGTCATTTGTCTTCCAGTTTCTGTTAAATCCACTGGATTGTTCCAAGCCAAATCAATCAGTCAGTTAACTAGACCACTTTAGATTTCAATGAAACTGTCAGAGATCAGTCTCTCTGACAATATAAATGAGATTATATATTTTCAATCTGATTGCGTTTTCCTGTAAAAATATATATATATATATATATATATATATTTAATTTTTGAAATATCGTTTTTTTGGCTTGTGTGAACTTTTTTAATCTTGAATTTCTGAAGTTCTATAAGACTTAGGGAGTTGTTTGATTCCCCCCCCCCAATTTTAAAGAGTATTGTGTAAAATTTAATTTGATATTATGCTATTTGACTATGTGTGGTGAAATTGGTCTTTTTCAAATAATAATAATAATAATAATAATAATAATAATAATAATAATAACTCTCAACTGGCATTATGATGCCATTTCGTTCCCAGCTGGTATTTAACAAAAACAACTAAAATGATTTTTTTTTCTAAAAACAATAGTATTTTTAGATGGCTGTGCTTGTCAGTTGAATAAATCAATAAGTATATCACTTCTATACTTTATTATTTTTATTTGAATCTTACTGATGGATGAAGAAATGACACGGACAGAAAAATACGTGGGAATTGTATGTCAAAACAACACCAGTTAAGGGTTCATTTCTCTTAAAATCATTCCACTTTATCATTAACATAAAGAACAATTTTTCTTGAAATGGCAGGCATAAATCATTAATTATTCGTTGAAATCTAGGCAGAATTTGGCAATTTGAATAGTCAACGATCGTAACTCTCTCAAAGGGAAGTTATTTTCATTCATGGAGATTTTGATTTCATTCCCCAGTTCAAAGATCTGCATTAAACTTTTACTACAGGAGAGTCACCTTCAGGGCCGTACAGAATAAGCGCGGGCTCCGGTAATAGTTCCAGTGCGGGCCCCTCATTGGAAGCCTGATAAAATAAAACCTACTAAGATGAAAATGTATACAGGAAATTCCATTTTAAATAAGTTTTTTTCGTTTTAAAAGGTCTAAATGCATGGGATTTTTTTTGTCTAGAGCATGATTTTTTCTCCGTTTACAGCAGAATTCCGTTATAAACAGCCTTTACTGTATTAGAAAATAAATATGTTGGATAGTACTTTTTTAGAAAATCTATATAGTATTTTCTTACAATTTTATTATTTTTGTTTTACAGTATTATACAGTAGTATTACAGTTTATGATGCATTGGTAACACCTTTTCATGAAAGGATTTTAAATAGAAATTTAAAATATTGAAAATATAATTAAATTTTAATTCAATTCATCAGTTAAGGCGTCGATTGCCTGACGCGATTGCAATTTTTGTTATTGTGTTTTACAATTCAGAAAATACTTGTTGCATAAAACATAAATAAATAAATGCCTGCATCTTTGCTATGTGCGTTCCGCCGATTTTTAATAAAAGCTGGATTTTGTTTCGAACGTAAAATGCCTCGTGAGCACCCCTCTCCCCCCTCCTAGCCAGTCCGTAAAGACGCTCAAGCAACTTCTGAATTTAGAATTTTATTATTTACTAGCAAGCTACGCCCGCTACGCTGGTCAATTTCTCTTAACGAACCTTTAATCAAACAAAAGATTGACATTTCATAATTCACTTTTATATTTTAACAGAATAATAAGGATACTATAATTTGTGACTCGTGCTATAGTCAATATACACGTCAGGACACGTCGCCCTTATCATTATCTTTTTACGCGTGAAGGTTTCGCTATGGTACTCTATTGTGAAATTTGGTAATTTTAGAAATTCAATAGTTGAAAAATCGCAGAATCATTAGATCATTTTTCTTTAGAAATTGTTCTTAGAGCGCATTTAGATCTTATAAATAACAATCATGCCGAACTTGAAGTTTCTAGCTCCTTCAGAATCGCAAAAATCGCAATTTTAGAACGTTTTTCGCTTCTGCACCCCCCTCGGGGTAGTGGCACGGACATAAAATATAGCCTATGTTGGAGCAGGGATTGTCACCATCCATTTGCCACCATCACTTTTGAAATCGCTTTAGTAGTTCCAGACATTCCATACAAATTGTAATTTAGAATGTTTTTAGAAAATTTTTTGCTTATTTCAGCCTTTTAAATTTCGAATTTTTTTAGATTTTGTTCTTATAGAGCATTTAAATCTTGTAAGTAACGACCATACAAAATGTCAAGTTCCTAACTCCTTCATTATTGAAAATATCATAATTTTGGAACGTTTTTCGCTCCTGCACCCTCTGCTGGCAGTGGCACCGACAAAAAATTTAGCATATGTTGGAGCAGGGACTGTCACCATCCATTTGCCACCATCACTTTTGAAATCGGTTCTGTAGTTTCAGAGATTCCATAGAAATTGTAATTTAGAATGTTTTTAGAACACTTCTTCCTCATCTCACCCTTTTAAATTGCGAATGTTTTTATAATTTGTTCTTAGAGAGCATTTACATCTTATAAGTAACTACCATACCAAATTTGATACTTCTATCTCCTTCAGTACACAAAAGGAAATTTTAGAACGTTTTTCGCTCCTGCACCCCCCTGGGGGGTGGTGGCACCGACATAAAATATAGCCTATGTTGGAGCAGGGATTGTCACCATTAATTTGCCACCATCACTTTTAAAATCGCTTCAGTGGTTCCAGAGATTACCCCCTACAAACAAACAAACAAACAAACAAACAATCTTTACTACTTTATATATTAGTATAGATAAGGGGGGAATTAGCCCCTTGTTCCCCCCCTTTATACTTAACCAATCAATCCCGAAAACTAATCAGAGATGCGCCTTAACACAGTGAACCTATAAATAAAATTTGAAGGAAATGGGATAATTCTGCATGAAAAACCCATTTACATAAATTAAGGGGGTATTAGCCCACCGTTCCCCCCCTTTATACTTAATCAATCAATCCCGAAAATTATCATGCAAGCGCCTTAACACAGTGAACCTATAAACAAAATTTGAAGGAAAACGGAATAATTCTGCATGAAAAACCCATTTATATACATTAAGGAGGGGATTAGCCCCCGTTCCCCCCTTTATACTTAACCAATCAATCCCGAAAAGTAATCAGGGAAGCGTCTTAACCCAATGAACCTATAAACAAAATTTGAAGGAAAACGGAATAATTCTGCATGAAAAACCCATTTATATAAATTAAGGGGGGGGGGGAATTAGCCCTCCGATCCCCCCTCCTTTATATTAACTAATCAATCCCGAAAACTAATCAGGGAAGCGCCTTAACACAGTGAACCTATAAACAAAATTTGAAGGAAAACGGAATAATTCTGCATGAAAAACCCATTTATATAAATTAAGGGGGGGGGATTAGCCCCTTGTTCCCCCCCTTTATACTTAACCAATCAATCCCGAAAAGTAATCAGGGAAGCGTCTTAACCCAATGAACCTATAAACAAAATTTGAAGGAAAACGGAATAATTCTGCATGAAAAACCCATTTATATAAATTAAGGGGGGGATTAGCCCCCCCCCGATCCCCCCCCTTTATACTTAACTAATCAAACCCGTAAACTAATCAGGGAAGCGCCTTAACTCAGTGAACCTATAAACAAAATTTGAAGGGAAACGGAATAATTCTGCATGAAAAACCCATTTATATAAATTAAGGGGGGGGGGGGAATTAGACCCTTGTTCCCCCCCCTTTATACTTGACCAATCAATCCCGAAAACTAATCAGGGAAGCGCCTTAACTCAGTGAACCTATAAACAAAATTTGAAGGAAAACGGAATAATTCTGCATGAAAAACCCATTTATATAAATTAAGGGGGGGGGGGGAATTAGCCCCTTGTTCCCCCCCTTTTATACTTAACCAATCAATCCCGAAAACTAATCAGGGAAGCGCCTTAACACAGTGAACCTATAAACAAAATTTGAAGGAAAACGGATATTTCTATGAAGAGTTATCGCATTACGTACGTACATACATACATACAGAACCGGCTGCCAAGCTCTCAGGGCTTGACAGCCAGTGTGATAACTGAAAAATCGCAATTTTAGAACGTTTTTTGCTCCTGCACCCCCTGGGGTTAGTGGCACCGACATAAAATATAGCCTATGTTGGAGCAGGGGTTGTCACCATCAATTTGCCACCATCACTTTTGAAATCGGTTCGGTAGTTCCAGAGATTACCCCCTACAAACAAACAAACAAGATTTACTCCTTTATAATATTAGTATAGATTAGTCATTTGAATTACAAATTTTATGAAAAAAATACCAGCCTACTTTTTCTGGTATTTATTTAAAAACAAGTACGGAAGTCAGGCCCTCTAGAAGACCCGGGCTCTGGTAATTTGTACCGGTTCTACCCCTCTCTGTACGGACCTGGTCACCTTATACTTATGTGGTGAAGAAGTAAAAACAGATACAGACTCCCAGAGTCATCACACAAGATTTTGACACAGCCTGCAAATTTTAGGCCCTGATTTTATAAAATTTACTAATTTAATTGCTTCATATATAATCAAGTAGAAGAATACGTGGGGACTCGATGGCACTCCAATACCAGTTAAAGGTTAATGTATAAATGTTTGAAATTTTTATTTATTTATTTTTTCAATGTATGCATTTTATACGATAATGAGATTTAAATCCTGAAGTTTATTAAAGTGGGATTTCAGTGGAATCATGAGTTATGGCACAAACCCACGGCAATGTTTTACACACTCGTTAGGGCTACCGGTGTAACATTGCTAGTAACTTTTGTAAGGTAAAAGTTTTTTCTTAATGTAACTCCTGTAATAAAGGCCTGACTCCTTTGAGATAGCACTCTGTAAATTGCAATATTAAAAGTTTATAATATCACCAAAAACATACATTTTCTTCAAAATTGAAAAAAAAAATTATACCATGTTTCCACGAAAAGACTTATCCCAAAAAATAAGACCTAGAATGATTTTTTAGGATATTTGTAATATAAGGCATACCCGAAAATAAGACTTACCTCAAAAATAAGACATATCGTTATTTTTAAAGATATTCGTAATATAATACCTACCCCAAAATAACACCTATACCTAAAATAAGACCTATCCCAAAAATAAGACATAGAATAATTTTTCAGATTATTCAGAATATAATATCTACTCCGAAAATATGACTTATCTCAAAAATAAGACCTAACATGATTTCTCAGGATATTCATAATACCTATCTCGATAATAAGACCTAGCATGATTTTTTAGAGTATTCCTAATATAATACCTACCCCAAAAAGAAAACCTATCACAAAATTAAGACCTAGCATAATTTTTCAGGATATTCGTAATATAATAATACTTCCTCTGAAGACAAGCCCATCTCGATTTTTTAAAAGAGTCATTTTTTTAAGACAGTGCTTTGATATAAAAAATGCAAATGTATACATTTATGAAGGAAAATGACTTCATGAATGTGCCAGAAACAGCGAAGTTGGATTGGAAAATAAGCATGAATAAAATGCCTATTTTCCAATCCAACTTCGCTGTTTCTGGCACATTCATAAGTGTAAGAAAAGTATTGCAATTATGATTTCTACATGTTTGTGATGAGAGTTCGGACTTTTTCTTTTAATTCAGAGCTCGAACCTACTCGATCCTGACGATTTGAAATCCGAGCTCGCTCGAGCTCAAAAAATATTGTGTCATCACAGCCCAAGTCCGATACCGAAAATTGTTAATACATTTAAAACTGTTTCAAGACTAATTTTCTCATTTAAAAATATCTTCTTACATAGAAATAAGCATGAATCGTAAATGTCCCTCATGACAATGTATCATAATTTTTATGTCTCTGAAAATATCTTTAAGAAAATCTTTTCTAAATTTGTTATTTATACCCAACCACTTGCAGAAATCTACAAAATTCACATTTCTTATTCTTTTAAAATATCATTGTACAACTATGGCCGAAAGACACGAGTTCAGTTTTCAAATAATTCTGGAAAAGGGCAGCTTTCAAACAGAAAGCGAGAGGAGATAATGGATATCCCAAGGCTTCTTTATGTTGCTAACACTGACCATGCAGAGGCTTTAGAATCAGATGGAATATCTCTTCTTATATCCCATCAATAACAATTAAATTCCCTTTCAAACTGATTTTTAAAGCATTGTAAAGCTCTTTAAGAAACTTAGAGAGAAGAAACCTTCTTTTATTTTAAATAGCAAGTTTTTATTATCATTTTTTCAATTTGTGATTTGTGTAGCCTATAGGTTTTTACTATCGAAATCTATTGTGTGTACCAGTTGACCCAGATCCTTGAAATTAGGCACGAAGGATAGTCTTGTAGCACATGGAAAACACCCAAAAACATTAATTTTTAATTATATGTCGATTTATTACGTGATTTTCCATAATCGGGATTTCTAAAGCGAGACTATCCATATATATATATATATATATATTTTTTTTTTTACAGGGTTCTGTGTTTTTCTTTTCAGGTACGAAACCCTAAAAACAGTCGTCTTCAGACGGTAATAGCTTATAACTCATGATGTAATTAATTTATCGGAAAAAAAATTCGATTACAAATTATTATAAATTCAGCCTTAAAGTATCATGCTTTTATGTTTAAAAATCAGTCAGAAAATCTGTCCCAAAGTTCCTCGTTGTTGAGAGGGAAAAAATATCTTTTTGAGAAATGCCTTAATGTTTCAAAGCTGGCACAACAGTAAAATAAACTTACAATTTTGTATATCTATATGATTTACTCAAGTTTTATCAGCTTTAAGAGGCTAAAATTGAATTCGTCTTTCCGTTCCCAAGAAAGTAAAATGTTTCAACTTCCATTTTTATGTGAGCAAATCCTTTTATTTTTCCAAGGTTTAAAAAGGTAAACTTTAAGGGTGTTCATCTCAAACTTTTTTTTTTGCCTAATCGACAACGCGAATATTTCTAACACATTTTCATTCCTTGTATACCTCGAAATTTCAGGTATTCTCACTCAAGTGTCAAATAATTTTGTTTTTTAAATTATCTGTAAATGTGATATATATATTTGATTACTGTCGATTGCTGCCTAACAATTATTTTTTGTGCTGCTATTATGTCCTGAAAATCGGCTTAAAACACCTAAATAGGGTGGTGTTTTCTGAAAGCTGCTTATATTTTATAGGGAAATGAAAAGCGATCGTCACTTCATTGGAGTGTGAATAAAGACATTTAAAATTTATGCATTTACTGATAAAAATTATTTCATGAATGCATCAGAAAGTTGAGAGTTTGATGTGAAAACAGCCCTAATTGCAAACAAACCGATTACAAGATAATGGCTAATTAACATAATTATTGTTAATGTGTGCACATATGAATTTTGATTTTATGTATTTCTTATATTGATTAATCATATTTTACAGACTAAACTATGTGTCATTCTAGAGAGAGTTTCTTTTTCAGAATTCGAGTTGTCGAAACTAATACAGAAAGTGTTAGTCCTAGCAAAGGTCGTTACGTGAAAGCTGGAGAACCGATGATAAAAACTGCAATGAAGGCCAAGATTCACCCTGTATCTTTCAAAAAAGCTACTATAAGCAAAAGCAAAGGTGAGGACTGGGCAGCCTCGAATGTCCATTACGTGAATGCCGAACCTCCTCAGGATGCGGCCTCAAGGCATCAGGATGTGGCCTCGAGGCATCAGGACGAGGACATGTCTTCCATGACAGACCTGCAGTGTGGTGGAAGCAACGACCTAGGATGGTGTGATTTAGGAACTAATTATCCAAGGTAACATCCATTCCAATTACAGAATTTAGAGATGTATTTAAGGGGTCAGGTACCCTTTAAAGTGCCAAAAAATCAAATTTTTGCAAGTAGCTTAGATTAAAATTTGATTGTTCAGGAACATTTTAAAAGAAACCCCCATGCAAAAATTATCTGTAGAAGTGAAGTTACTTCCAAAACAGTTTGAGCTCTTTTTATAGGATCATTTTATTTTTAAAGTCAATTTTCTCAAAATGGTGATTTTAGTCATTTCTAAACAAGTGGGTAAGTGTAATCGAAGATCGCACAAAGGGTTTCGTTTAATATTCCTTTCAAAACACTTTATCCTTTCTCTAATAAATACAAATAAAAAAAGTTATGTTTTTTATAAAGTCAAAATTTACCGGTCTATTTTTCTCGTTTTTTCGAATATCTGAACTGGCCCGATAATGGGCGATGCCCGCTATTATACTCTGTCATAATAATATCTGTCATGTGGACTGTTAAAAAAAATCAATTTCAAAATTAAACATGTTGTATTTCAACATGATTCGATTTCAAAATGACCTTCAAAATGTTAAAATATGCCAATATTTCCATAATCGGGTTTTTATCATGTTTGAATACGTTCCTCAAGCTCATATGACGTTATAATCACTTGCTAATGTCATATCTCTACTTGCTTTCTCTATTACTCATATTGATACTCTCTTTGTATTATTCTCAAACATTTTAAAAAGTCCATTAAACTTCCAATATAACATCAGATTAATTTTCTTTTTAGTTCTCTAATGACGTCATATTAACCTGCTTTCTATACTTATACATACTATACTCAAACTCCTTGTATTGAGTACTCCTTGTATAGAAATGTTTGAAAATTTCCGTTTTATTACAAATAAAACGTCATTTTAATCTTTTTTTCAATTGGTGAAACTTTTTATTTCATTTTAATTTTTCACGTGGAAATCTTTGAATAGAAAATTAATTATTGTAGAAAGAATTTTATTGTGGTTTTTTAATTGTTGGCAACTGCTACAACGAAAAATGTTTAAATTTAATAGAAAAAGACTGTTAGGTTATTGGTTTTTTGTCTCTCTATATTAAAATAATACGATTTTTTTCAAAATTTTAAGCGTGAAAATTTTACGCGATTTTCAGCGTGACAGTAGGTATTCAGCTGTAAGTACACAAAATTTCAATTCTTTAAGTTATACAGTTTCTGAGAACCGGCTCTGTGACGGACAGACAGAGAAGCGTGACGAATAGGGTTTCGTGGAATGAGCGAAACCCTAAAAATGGCTGGAAAGAATTTCATGAAATTTTGATTGGAGGTATAAACTTTATAGACGCACAAAATGACCTACTTTTATGTTCAGCAAGTAAGAGTTTTAGAAATTATAACTATTTTTACTTTGAAAAAAAAATTCAAAATTTTGAGGGTTTTTTTTTTTTTTTTTTTACTCAAGAACTAATTATCATATTATTTTCCAATGTAGCTCATTTTAAACACAATCGATACTCAATAAAAAAAAATTGGCTCACTGTGACAATCAGTGATGTAGTCGTAAAAATATACGCTGTAGGAAGAGGTTATACGTTAGAAAGTATACATTATAGCTTTATTTGAGAAACAGAAGGTTCTTAAAAAAAATCTAGAGGGTATATCACCGTTTGTACAGTACCAGATTTGGCTGAAGGGTATAAAAGTTAAATAGAAATAGAATTTCTCGTTATTTAATTGCCACACCTCGTATATACAGTTAGCGTTAAAAAAAGTTAACACCCATTTTTCACATGGTAAATCTTTTTACTACAAATATATTATTATAAAGTTAGAATGCAGAATTAACAAGTTTTTTAGTAAGAGTTTAACATCTTACAAACATTATCCATATCATATATCCATTTCTACGCGTCGAAAGAAAGTTACTAGAAAATCTGAATAACAAAAATGAAGTGTAAAAGTAATTTAGTCTTAGAAATGAATATGTGATCTGCTTTCATGTGCATTGTAACACCTCTTTTAATATTCTATGCATATATTCGAGCAGATGGTTTGTTATGGCAGGCAAGATTTTTTCATTTTACAGTTTTCTTCAATTCTTTTTTATTTGAAGTAGTTATCTAAAATAATTGTGTAAATGTTGAAGAAGCACAAAAACATTTATGTAAAAAGAAAAACTATCATTTTTAGGACAAGTCGGTGAGGATTCATTCTAAAAATTTCAAACAAAAATACTGATTAATTTAGTAGTTATTATTAAACTATCTCACTTTATTTTTCTTATTTTTGGAAGGTTATCCTTTTTTCACTCACCTGTTAAATTGTTTCTCGAGATTTGCCACAAATATCCAATGGAGTGTAACAATTTTGATCCATTTTGAGATGTTGCGGTAGCGTGAATTTGAATCAAAACAGCATTTAATAAAAATAACAAATAATTTATTAATAATAAATTATTAATAGAACCAGGTTTAAATAACACAAGGGTTCATTGCGGTTACAACCAGGTATAATAAATGACTCTCAATCAGCCAGTAAAATATGATTTCTAGCACTTTCTTCTTCCAAGAATTAATCCAGTTTCTAGCTAACCTACACATTAACATGGCCTAATTTTTCACTCGTGTTGGATTTATTGTATTAATTTTTGTATCTGAAATAAATTGTTCTTTAAGTGTAACTTTAATGAATTCAGACGTTAATTTATGTTTTTTAATATATATATTGTGTACCGGTGAAGTATTAATTTATTCATCGATGTCCCGTCATCCAGTGCTGTCTGATTGCTGGCCTGTGACGTTCCCTAACATGGATTAAAAGTGGGAAATTGCCAGGCTTAGGATATCTGTCAGGGTAGCTCAGTTGTTGTAGCAGCAGCACGGTTCGCTGTAGTTCAGGTTCAATTCCTGGCCCCGGCTAATTCTTCACTCGTGTTGGGTTTATTGTATTAATTTGTGTGTCTGAAATAAATTGTTCTTCCCATGTTGAAAAATTTTCTCCCGCTTTGATAACTTACCGGGAGTAAAAAAAAAAAAGAACCTAATATTAAGCACGTCTTGAATATGAGATTTATGAGGGTCTAATAAGTTGAATGCACTTCTTCCTATAGGGGGTATTATCAAATACGCACAGAAGATGATAATGAAGTATACTATTACAAATATGTTATGCATCTACATCCATTATTAATGCAAAAAGCAGCTCTTGGAATGAACACAGCTTCCGAAGTATTCTTTAAATCAACGGTTCTTAAACTATGGGTCGTTATTAGTAAAACTAAATACGATGCGCTGGCTCTCGTATAGTGCATTCATCCAGTAATTCTTACGCCGACCGACGCATCGTATGACAAACATGTTCAAACAAGGCTGCACAACCTTTTTGCCTAAAGTCGTCTGCCACCACAATTTCCGAAAGGTAATCTTCGCCTTATTTAGTCGCAAAGTTTCTGGCATTAAATAAGTCAAATCATTCTATTCAAAATAGGGGTAGCGTGGTGACGCGTGGGTCGCAGGTTGCGCAACCCTATGTTAAAGACTGAAAATTTATCAATGTTGTCAAACATTTTTATTGTTCTTTAAACAGAAAGCTGTTGACAGGATGCAACAAACGTTTTGACTCATTCACTAGTTTAATTCTGTTTACTGTTATTAATTTTAATTCTATAGATTTACTTTAAATGCTTCAAGTTTTTGTTTTTATTCCTTTTAGCACCGAAGTGTCTCAGATAATGGAAGTGTGCGAAGAACTCCTCAGCCGAATGTACGTAGAAGTTCCCATTAGCAGCGGTTCCATGGAAGACATCGCATCCTATTCCTTGTCAAGAAATTTAACGCAGAACGCTTACTGGCCTTGGAAAGAATCAGTGCCTACTTTCCAGAAAACTCTGTGCCAAGTACAGAAGAATGTTATTCAACCCAGTTTTGCTCAGGATATCCGAGGGAAATGGCACGTTATCATCCAGACACAGGCTTTCCCGCAAAGGATCCCTTTGGAAGTGTGCAGGTAACTTGTTCATTTCGAATCCATTAACCCCTTCAGTACGGGTGCGACATTTTCCCTGCATATAGAGTGTTTATTGTTTTCATTTTTTATCACAATATTTTAGTGGTAATTATTGTCCTGTCTAATCGTAAAATTCTTGAATTAATTAAGGCAAAAAAGACTATACGAAATTACTCGTATTAAAATGTCGTTAAATGGCGCCCGTCTTGAAGGGGTAAGACTAGAGAATCCAATTCCGAGCTTATTTCCCAATCCTGGAATTTCGGGTTTGCATATATCGTCGCTATCATATCAAACTATCGAATGTGAAAAGATGCATTTTACATTACTGTTAAAAATGGGCCAATTGTCACCACTAAATTTTATTAGAATTCTTCGCCTAGTAAAAGTACAAATAAAAACTCTGTGAAGAAGAGGATTACGAGTTTGGCCTCCATTTTTACTCAAAAATGCTGAATTCATACCGGAAATTTTGAGAGAAAAATTTTTACTTTCAGTAATCACGAAATATGCTGTCATTATATAAAGCAAAAATTTCTATTTTAAATTTCTGGTAAGAATTCGAAATTTCTGAATGGAAAAAGGATGTCAAACTGGCAACCCTGAAACCCTAATAAAATTTAGTGGCGACAATTGGCTCATTTTTAAAAGTAATGAAAAATGCATTTTTTCATATTCGATGGTTTGACATGGTAGCGACGATATGAAGCCTGGGATTTTGCGAAGAATGTTTTTTCCATTATCACTAATTTTTATTTTCAATAATTAAATGAAGTAATCTTTTAGAAATGCTAATTTATTCAGAAATATAATTTACGCTTCCGAATAAATATGTCATTTTCTTTTACTAATATTACATAAAACAAAAAGTGATAAATTTAATTGATTTACGAAGTTTATAATAAATTGTAGTTAATCAATAATACAAAAAATATATTCCATGGTTTGTTTCCTTGTCAGAATCAAATTTTATTTTCAAGAAGCAAGATGCTGAATATGCTCGTTTTGATTGAATAATCATATTAAGAAATAGTGTTAGTTGCTCACCTTTGTTCTTAGCATACTTAGAAACAAGATGAAAAGTTCGGTTTTCAATCGATTTCATGCGACTAATGTGAATGAGTAAAATTTTCTGTCCGACAGTGGCGGCTCACGGGTTATTTAAATAGGGGGGGGGGGGGGGGTCACAGTCACAATACAAAATTACGAAAATAAAATATGTAGGTACGACGTAACATACAAGATAACATACCTTTATATTTTCACAAGTTAAAAAATTCAAATATAAGAAATAAACACGTTCTCACTGGAGAAAATTTTGTATTATTTTATTCTACAAAAGAAAGTACAGTACGGAAGCAAAAAAAAAAAAAAAAACAAGAACGAAAAAACATGCATTAAGCATTGATTTTGTAACATTTTCCAACACTTCCAAAATATTTTTACAAATATTTACCGTTTAATAAGATGAAAGATGATATCTAAGTAAACCATTTTGGAAACGCATAACATACTATTTAAAAACCCAATTTCAGTTATTACCAACAATATTCTGAAAAATATCCGAATTCTTTTGTACAACCCTGTAAATGATCTATAGATTTGTATATACACTACATATAATCATAAATTTTAGTTTAGTTGGGAAAAACGTAGCACAGTTTAAAGTTACCTTCATGGAATTTCCGTTACTAAATGGAAATATACTCGAGGACTTTTGTACTGCCCTGTATATGATTTATAGAATTCATGCTCACCAAGTAACAGACAAAAAATGAGTTGTTTAAAAACGGGTCCAGCAACTGTAAACGCATTTCCAGCTATTATTGGTAACATACAGTACCGAATTCTTTTGTGTATCCCTGTAAATGAACGATAAATGCTGTACACAGAAAATTCTATAGTAAGCCTCTTTAATGCACCTTTGTGACATACTATATCAATTTCAATATGTTTAAAGTAGTAAAACATTATTAAAACTAGTCGTTGGGGGCCACCGCTATACTTACAATTCGTGGATATGCGTAATATAAAATATGAAAATAAAACATGTGTACACTATTTTTAAAATGCATTGCAATTCGAATAAAATCGTGGCTTGATGACGTCCTAAACTTTAAAGGCTCTATTACTGAATTGCGTGAAAGAAACATCCTTATAACTCCAAAAATGATAATCATATTAAATAACAGTTTACAGTGTTGGATGAAGCGTCTCATTTCCAATTAAAATATATCTTTGAATTGCAATTTGAATGAAATACAGGGTCACGAAAAATTGAAGAGTGTGGAAAATAGAATTCCAAATATCTCGACAACTCATTATTCGATCTATTTCATTCTTCATGCAAAATTTATGGTTTTTTATTGTATTTTCTATTCACTCCTTAAAATAAACAATTTCGAAAAAATTTATATTCCTTTTATCAGAACGAATATTTCAAGAGACCATAAAAAATAGTTCCGTATAATCGTTCTTCCCATTATTACATACTAAGTACATACCAAATTTCAAGTCTGTATCTCAATTTGTTAGATAGAGCGTTTACAGACACACAGACGGACGGCAATTTTTTTTTTCAAAAAATATGTTTTTAGTGTCTGAAACGTGTAAATCCTTCGATTTTTAAAACGATTGCAAGACGTATGATGGGTAAGTAATAAACCCAAAACGAATTTTCTCCATAGACCGTAATGTAGCGGAAATCTTTTGAGTGTCTCTGAAAAGGAGCTATAAGTGCTATGCATATTAAGCCTCTTTTAGTGCACCTCAGTGTTATATATCAATTGTGGGTATGATGGGTAAGTAATAAACCCAAAACGAATTTTCTCCATAGACCGTAATGTAGCGGAAATCTTTTGAGTGTCTCTGAAAAGGAGCTATAAGTGCTATGCATATTAAGCCTCTTTTAGTGCACCTCAGTGTTATATATCAATTGTGGGTATGATGGGTAAGTAATAAACCCAAAACGAATTTTCTCCATAGACCGTAATGTAGCGGAAATCTTTTGAGTGTCTCTGAAAAGGAGCTATAAGTGCTATGCATATTAAGCCTCTTTTAGTGCACCTCAGTGTTATATATCAATTGTGGGTATGATGGGTAAGTAATAAACCCAAAACGAATTTTCTCCATAGACCGTAATGTAGCGGAAATCTTTTGAGTGTCTCTGAAAAGGAGCTATAAGTGCTATGCATATTAAGCCTCTTTTAGTGCACCTCAGTGTTATATATCAATTGTGGGTATGATGGGTAAGTAATAAACCCAAAACGAATTTTCTCCATAGACCGTAATGTAGCGGAAATCTTTTGAGTGTCTCTGAAAAGGAGCTATAAGTGCTATGCATATTAAGCCTCTTTTAGTGCACCTCAGTGTTATATATCAATTGTGGGTATGATGGGTAAGTAATAAACCCAAAACGAATTTTCTCCATAGACCGTAATGTAGCGGAAATCTTTTGAGTGTCTCTGAAAAGGAGCTATAAGTGCTATGCATATTAAGCCTCTTTTAGTGCACCTCAGTGTTATATATCAATTGTGGGTATGATGGGTAAGTAATAAACCCAAAACGAATTTTCTCCATAGACCGTAATGTAGCGGAAATCTTTTGAGTGTCTCTGAAAAGGAGCTATAAGTACTATGCATATTAAGCCTCTTTTAGTGCACCTCAGTGTTATATATCAATTTCAATACGTTTGAAATTATGTAACAGCATTAAAATAAACCGAAAATGATATTTTCGAATAGACCGTCATGGAATGGAATACTTTTGAGTGTCCCTGTAAAAAACAATAAGTGCTATACACTTCATTTTCAATACCGATCATGCCATAGTAAACCTGAATAACATATATCAATTACATGATAATCCGAATATATTGACGCGAGTTAGAGCACGGACGGACAGACAGACAGACAAAACGAATCCATAAACACTTTTTAACTATGTTGTAAAGTGTTAAAAAGAGAATACACCATCTGTTTTATTCGCCTCATTGTTGCAGAGAAAACAAAACTAATCATTTGATTGGGACAAATGTCTACTTTCAATTAGGTTTTAAAAAATGATGCTTAGAGAGCCGCCTTCTTATGGCAATTGTAACAAACTTTCAAATTTACAATATGGAAACCTAATTTTTACATATTTCAAATCATCGAAAATTTTTATCTTAGAATATCAAACGGAAAGTCTTTCGATGCATTAGTTTAGTAATTACGCAGATGTAAAATTTTGAACTTGTATGGCTAAATTCATTTTTAATAGCTGCAAAACAAACAGAGATATGTTTGAGAACATTCAAAACATATCAAAGCATGTTGACAACTAAAAAAAGGGAGACATCCTTTAAGAAGAAAGCACATAAAAAATAAATAAAAAATATTAATTCCCTTATGAAATATTTTGAAAATAAGAATGCATTCCTTTCCCATAGGTTTAACATTAGTTAGGGGACTTTGATATCTGACTGACCAATCCCTTTAAATAGTATTAAATAATATAATTTGAATTTTTCTTTCCATCGACAGTGTTGAAAAAATGCAATTATTTTAGTACAACTAATTCTTAAACAGAATAATATCTATAAAAAGCAAAATGAATAAACAGATTAATAATTAGTTCTATCCGAACATTGGTGAGAAATTGAAGGAATACGAAAGAAAGTGACAAAAAAGGCAACCTCCCGCACATTACGGACTGTGCGTTCCCCCTCACATACCTCCGCATAAAGAGCATTTCTTCGGTCGCATGTGCTATTACAATAACGTTTTGTCTTTGTCATGGGTTGGGGGGTGAAAGAAGTTCATCCTGTAAATGGGAAAAAATAGATATGTGTTCTTTAATGATTTTATTTAACATATTTTTTTCATTTTTCTTTGGGGGTTCACGTGCTTATGTGCGCCAATAGACGAGACGCCACTGCTATACAATGAAAATTTGAGTACTTTCTCTTCAGAAGGATTTTACTTTTACTTTCTCTTCAGAAAATCCTCCTCGAGGACAGCTTCTAAGGAAATGGGTCCAATTTGGCTACTGCCAAAACACATTCGCATATGCATAATGTTCGCATTCATATTTTGAATAATGGTCTTGACTCATTCATCCTCAGAAATACCATCTCACTCCTTAGTGGGCGTGAAAATTCAGAATGCTTTCGTGTTACAAAATGTTCAGTACATTTCTCTTAGTTTATCTTTAAATGATATTTCACTGAATGTCGTATATCATTAGTTTTGATTTCTGTTACTGACATCTCATTTCCAATGCATTCTTCTTACAAAGGTTATTTAACATTTCAGTAAGAAATTTTGCTTGCTTCCAAAAATTCTTTTATTACGAATTTTAAAAAGAAATAGATTGCTAGCAGATCTCAATTCTATATTCTAGCACGTTTTTTAAAGTTCAATAAATAGTTTAAATTATGTCACTCTCAACATCCCCTTCTGGGGTGCAATACCTCTGATTATTTGTTATTATATTTCTATATGTAAAACTTTAGAAGTTGTTTTTTCTGTCCAAGTATTTTAGTACTTCGGCTCGTCAAAAATTTTCAGCTAATTATTTGGGAAATTATTACCTTTCATTTCTTTTCTTTGTTTAAACAAAAACTCATTTAAAAAATGCTTGCTTCGATTTTTGAAAGCTTCAGTTAATAAATATGAAACAATTTTTCACAAAAGAACAAAAAATTCTCTATCAAAGAGACTTCTAAAATGCATTATGTACATACCATGCTACACCAAAAACTGGTTTACTGCCCTCTCGAAAAAGACCTTTTTTCATATCAGTCATACTTTCTAAAACATTTCGAGAAAGAAGTTAGAACTATTTTATTCAAATACTGTTTAACCTTTTGATTACAGGATAAGATTAGCGACTATATTTAAATTCTCTCGTAAAAAATTTATTTGTGGTAGATTTATTTTGAAAGTATCCTAGTATAAGTGTATAGCGGAGCATCACTTTTCAAAAAGTGGTGGGAATAGAATAAAGAAATAGTCGCTGGGACGACCTACAACTGGACTCAAACCAAGGATTCAAAGGAATTAAAAGGTAAATGGATTTGAAAGTGTATTGTCTGAAAAGACTTTTAATTTCCCCAGCAAACCTGGTGAACCGTGCAGCGAAATAGTCGCAGGAACGACCTATGTCCCAAACCCGTAATCAAAGGGTTAATGGATTTGAAAGTGTATTGTCTGAAAATACTTAATTTTTGTGTATTTTCTATGTTTTAATGTTGATTTCTTTTCATTTCCACAGCAAACCTGGAGAACCGTGCAGCGCCAGTGAATTTTGCAGTAAAAGCCAGACGCAATGTGTTCAAAAGTATAGCCATCACCAACTCATCAGTTTTGATCCCGAAAGTGCTGAGACCTGTCCGTATGTTCGTCTCTATAAGTTTCCGACTTCTTGTGTGTGCAGAATAGCAGAATAATAGACTATTTGTGACAGCTTTCAGATTTATCATCCACATTTACCCATGTGTTTAAAGATGGTCAGTAACTAGTCACTTTAGATGCTCTGAGAACAAGTCTATCATTATTTTATTTCGTTCACTTGGAGCTTTCGAACGATTTGACCAAGAATCACGTTCTATTCTAGATTTACAAAAAACTAATTTATCGATTAACAAGAGATTGAAGTGATTGGTTTCAAAATATTTTACAAGCTACGAATCTCCAGTTTTGGTCATGAGCATCAAGAAATGTGAAATCTTTTTTACTTGTTCTTAAGATTTGTAAAACGGAAAACGCTTCATGTAATGGTTATCAGGAATATTTTCCTCCTTTACCAGTTTTTATTATATTTCACGTAATAAAGAGAAGGTTTTCCACCTCCTTAATAATATTGGTAAGTTATTTATCTTATTGGCATTGGCGTTTCAGCATCAATATTAAAACTTTTAAAAGGAGAAAAACATTTGATACAGATTATGCATATGATTTTTGAGAATTCTTTTAAGAATTCTGAGACAGAGGAATCCGTCCAATGCAATCGAGTTGAAAAATATTGCTCTGAAAACTAATCGCGAGATTCTGATGAAATGTTACGAAGATATAACCAAGTGCTAACTGCAATGAGCTAGAGTACTTTTATAAGAGAGTGGCGATATACCCACAGAGCCTATGCTCAGATTGAATTTTTTGTGCAAACTATGGCAACTCACATTCCAGAACTTGGCAATATTCGCCTGGATAAGTTAGATTAAACAAGGGAAAGAAATCAACAATGATGACAGGCTCCCCAAGATGTTCTGCTATTCTTTTTTGTCCAAAATTGTCTCGACCCATCAAATTTTATTTCTCGTATGTCTTCACTTTCTCCACATCCTACAACTAACAAACATAAGTATCGAGGAACAAGATGTATCAGTTGGTTTAAAATACTTCTTTATGGCGTCAGAAATCAATCATTCTAAAGAATCTACCCTTTTAGTTTGTTCAATACTTTTTATTTGCCACGTATTCTTTGTTTTGGAATTCTAGAGGTCTCATAATGGACTATTGTAACTTATCCAAAGCAGTGCAATCACAATAGATTCGTTTAAAGGCATTGAAAAAAATACGGCTATACTGCTTCATATGTTTGATGTGCAATCACTAAAAATAAAGATTACAAAATATATTTAAAAAACAAGACAAAGGTCTTATACGAATTTTCTCTATGTGTAAAGATCCATTTCTTTGTGTAAAAATACTTTCTTTGTGTAAAGAGGTTTGTCTACTTGTCATCTCAGTATTTCCATAAGACCAAATATTGTTATTGTCAGCTTTGTAATCTTTTTCTAGTATTCAGCAAACTTGAATTAAAATTTATTTAAAAAATCGTTATTTTTATTCATGTATTATTTTTATTCTAGATATACTTTTGAATTAAAAATATTTTGAATTACTCTTTTCCTGGTTGCTAATTTTGACGATGATAACGACATCTTAGGGATGGAATGCAAAGTGTTTATTTAGGTTTATAATATTCCCATTTCAAACAAATGAGTGTTTACTGGTAATGTTTCTAAATGAAAAGGTGCTTCAAAATTTAATTTCTTTTATGAAAGAGTGTGTCTCTGAAGCTATACTCCAACACTGAGGTGCCATTACATTTTAGTTTTTATATATATTTTTTTAGAAGTATGGTCTTATAATTTGTTAAGAGGTCATAAGACTTTTAAAATTTTCAAAAATTCGATTTTTTCAAAAAAATACGTACAATCTTTTCTGAACATTATAAAACATACCGCATTAAAAAAAAATCCTATAGTTACTCGAGTTATAGCCTAAAACGTACCAAGACCTAAATGTAAACAAGTTTAAAAGTTACTTTGAACTCAGTTTTCTCAAAATGAGGTTTTTGTGCGTAAAGTACAAGATATCTCAAATACTTTTCAATATATTTTCATGAAATTTTCAGAAGATATATTTTGTTAGTCTGCATAAAGTGAACCTAAAGTTTTACTTTTATTGTTCAATAAAATATTGTTTTTGGTGGTTATACTATTGAAAATTTAAAAATTTTGTATAATTTAAATACAACTTTGTATTAAAAATATAACAATGCGTTAAGTACAAAGTTATTTAGGTTCCGGGTAATTATTACAATCTTTTATTTACCAAAATTTTTGTTTTAGGTGCAATTTTGCTTTCGTAATCCTGCGCGTAACCTCTCATGCCAATTTTCTGCTCCACAAATGTCTGAAAGTTTGACGCCCGCTATAAATATTAAGTCTGCATATTGTATTTTTTTAAATATGTGAAATGAAAGATCACATTTATATCTTACATCCCTTCAAAAATTATATTTTTAAATTATGTACATTTTAAGATATTAAACGTTCAAAATGATGATTTGTTTTCCCTTTTTTCCAATTTAAAAGTCCAAATGTAATCATCTGTTTTAATTTAAACAAGAACGAAAAATCAAGCGTCAAGCATAGATTATGAAACACTTTCCAACACATTCAGAATACTGTAACACCAAAACTTCGCAGTTTACTAAGTAAACAATTTTGAAAACTTAACACATTTGAAAACTTAGTTACTACTAAAAGTCAAACAAACTATCCGAATTCTTATGTGCAGCCTTGTATAGGATCTACAGATTTGTATGTATACTACACAGTATGTTGAAATTTACTTCAGTAAGAAAATACATACCACAATTGAAAATACCCCTTAAGCTATTTCCTTCAGTAACAGGACATGTACGTGAGATCTTTTGAACAGCCCTGTATCTTATATATAAAATTTATATGCGCCAATTGATATGCAAAAAAATAGTTACATCGTTATTTACATCAAAAACATAGTTAAATTACATAACTGGTAGCTCCTTTTCAAACGCGTGTTACAACGGGAAAGGAGCTACCAGTAATTATTGTTCATAAACAGTACTGTAACCAAATTATTTCGAGTCAGTCTCCCTGTAAATGAACGATACATTCCATGCATACCCTATTCTACAGTAAGCGCCTTGCAGTACACTTCAGTGATATATATCAATTTGAATATCTTTAAAATAGTGTAACATCATTGAAATACGCCGCAAACGATTTTCCCCCATAGACCGTAATGGAATGGAATTCTTTCGAGTGTCCCTGTAAAATAACCACAAATGCTACTCACTTCATTTTCAATACAAATCATGCCATAGTAAATCCCAATAACCTATATCAATTTCAAGGCAATCCGAGTATATTTACGCGGGTTAAAGCACGGATAGACGACATACAGACGGCAGACAGACAGACAAACCAAATTCATAAACACTTTTCAACTATGTTGGAAAGTGTTAAAAATGAGTTCCGTATTTTCCGGCGTATAACGCGTAATTTGAGACTGTATTTTCCTATTTTTAGGCATATTCTCCGTATTGCGCACACTCTCTTTTTTTTTTGCAAAGAAACCTCATATGATAGGTAGCATGAAAATACAATAAAATACATTAAAAAGTACTATATATATTCATTTTTTTGCTTCAAAAGTGCACGTTATAGGCCAAAATAGACAGTATATTTTTCCTTTATTTAATTTTACAAACTTAATAATGTATAGCATTGTATGTGGATAATATTACGCCATAGTATCAGAATTAAAATTAGAATCTTTATTTCATTCGCGGAGGTGGGAAGTTAATGTGTTCTTATATTTTCTTAACACACTGCGTATTAATTATTAAAAAAATAAATAATGTTTGATAAGTGAAAACACACATCAAGATGCAATTTTATTACAAATATACCACTTACAATTGAAAATATAAATCAACTGATTAAAAAAATAAACGTAGAAGTGAAAAATCTTTTTAAAAAAAAGATATCAAGCGAGGACAGAACCTTCCACAGTCTGCTCACAAGAGAGCTTTAAAAATCTGTTAAACTGAAACCTTCTTATAGAAAGAAGAGAATGCCCCTTTGTTCGGATGAAAATCCGCCAAAACAATATAAGTAAATGTGTGCATTTCTGTGTACTTTTAAAGTGGTTTTTCTTTATTACTTTTGACAGGTCCATTTTATGATTTCGAGGGTATCTTGTACACCAGGCCTGTCCAACCTTTTAGTAAGCAGGGCAGCTGGTGACAAGCAATGAAGGGCGCCATTATTCAAATGAGTGAGCAGCTGCATACATATTTATTATCTCACTATAGTAGTGATACACTCACGTCTACATGACATACGTATGTTTTATAGTCATTGTGGTAACCATAAGTCTCGTACGATGCAAGAGCGTTACGGTTATGGTTAAATGTACATTATATAACTCTGAGAACGCCTATATATATTAAAAAAAAAATCAGAGAAACGGACAAAACATTTTCATGCTTTAAGTAGAAAAAAAGAACATGCAAACATTAATTGTTTTAAAGAAAATAATTTTTAAATTTGTCTTTATTCTTACTTATTAGTGAAAAATTTGACACTGGATTTCCTGTGCTAAAGCAGAAAAATCTGGAATATAGTTCGAACATGCTGTACGTAAAATGTTTTCTAGTTGCGTATCACTCAGCGATGATCGATTCTTGGATTTTATAATTTTCATTGTAGAGAAAAGCGATTCATATAGGTAAGTCGAGCCAAAGCACGAGTGAAGTTTCAGGGCAACGTTACGAAGTGAACGGTATTTTTCTTTATCTTCCAAATTCCAAAATTCTTTATCTTTGAAATGCGATTTCAAAATTAAGTCATTTTGAAGAGTTATAATTTATTCAAGATCTTCCACCTGGTCAATTTTGAAGTTAGAGGCAATTGATCCCGAAATTTTGGTAACGTCGATTTTAGCAAAAGGGTTCGCTAAAAACACTGCATCAGCTTCAATCGCTAAAAATTGAACAAATCGCCTATTAAAATCGTCAAGAAGTGTCTCGAGGTTATCTGCAAATCGTTCAAAATTTATTCCTTCAGAATTGTGATTAACAGCCACTGACATTAAATTTGGAAAATGAGAAAGCGATTCTTGTCCCATTTTTGAAATCCACAATTCAAGCTTGTTTCGAAAACTTTTTACAGAACCTATCATATTTAAAATTTTCCGATCTTTTTCCTGTAGCTCCAAATTCAAATCATTCAATTTAAGTATTATATCTGTCAAAAATGCGAGATCGAATAACCAGCAAACGTCTTTCAACTCACTGATTCCTATTCACTGATTATCGCATTTTTAAAAATTATAACTGGTTACAATTTTCTTTTATTTTTTATTTCGATTTTTTTTCCTTTTTTATCTAGAACTTTGAAAGGGAAAAGATACCCATTGCATGTTAGTAAAAAATAGAGAGAAAAAGTAACGAACAAGGAGAAAATAAAATAAAAGGAAACATTTGAAAGGGCGCCACGAAAGTCTTCAAAAGGTGCCAAGGCGCCCGCGGGCGCCGCGTTGGAGAGCCCTGTTGTACACTATCGTAGATAAGATTTTAGATTTAGATTCAATACTAACCCTACTTAGCAATTTTGATCCGAACATTAAGTTTACAGTGGAACAAGAATTAGATCAAACATAGCATTTTTAGATGTCAAAGTACACAGTTCAGATAACCATTTTTCGACATCGGTTTATAGTTAATAGGCTTCAAATAAAGAGATAATATCAAGCGAATGCCAAATCTCATTTCCATATAAAATAGCTGCAATAAATTTCAACGTTTGCAGAGCTTTAGAAATCTATTCAACTGAAACCCTCTTAAAGAAAGAAATTAATTTATTAGAAGAAGTTCCAATGAACACAGGTCATTCAAGAAGGATAATAAGCAATTAATTTGAATTATCGAGAGAATTAATACAATCAGTCCAACACAAAATAGAGAAAAAGCATTCACTACAGCTATCCCATTCATGAATAGTTTATCGTTAAAGTTTAAGTGAGAATAAAAAAGTAGTAACGTCAGTGTACCTATAACGTCTGTACCCACCAGCTTCTCTAAATAAAAGGCCAGAATATGGATGTCCATTCGTTCTGTGATTGGATATTGACATCTAGCTGTTTAGCGTTGTTATGATTGGCTCTTCAGATTCAGATATCTAGCCAGACTATACTGACTTTTAATGTCTTAGGAAAGGCGATCGATTGCATTACGCAACGCTTATTTTTGACAATAATTGGATAATTTAATCATGATTCTGAATAATTTTAAAAATACGTACATAAATAATTTACGTACATTTATCAAATATATTTTCCAATTTCTACAAACAAAATAGAGCAAAAATAGGTTTTTTACAACATAATGGGTGAATTATAATTTTGTTCTAAGCTGTTTCGGAATGAGTGCGTAGTAGCTATGTGGTATGTCGTTTGTCTTTAGTTCTGTAGACCCCACTTCGAATCCAAGCAGCGAAAAGTTTGAAAAAGTGAAAAGTTTTTATTTTTCAATGTTTAATTAAGTTTTAAAATAATTTGAAACAACATTAACAATTTATATAATGTGAATTTATTTAATATTCGTTATAGTGACTGTGGTTTTAACGAATTTCTGTTAGTAAATTGATAATTTAATGCTGATTCTGAATAATTTAAAAATACTAATTTACAAAATTTACAAACTCTTGCAGAAACATTACTGACATTATCTTTTATCAAAAGCAGGCGAAGCGCGCAGGCCACCCACGACTGGGCTGAAGGACCCGCGAAGCAGAGCAGGTGGGAAAGGGGGCGAGCTCCGAAAGAGCGAGTTCACCAGATTCAACCCATTATATGCAATAGGTTGAAAAAAACAATTTCAATCCATTATGTTGTAAAAAAAAAAAAAAAAAGTATTTTTACTTTATTTTGTTTGTAGAAATTGAAAAAAAAAAGTTGATAAATGAACGTAAATTATTTCTGTACGTATTTTTTATTTATTCAGAATCATCGTTGAATTATGTTATAATTAAATTGTGTGCATCAAATATACTAATTTACAAAATTTACAAACTCTTGCAGAAACATTACTGACATTATCTTTTATCAAAAGCAGGCGAAGCGCGCAGGCCACCCACGACTGGGCTGAAGGCCCCGCGAAGCAGAGCAGGTGGGAAAGGGGGCGAGCTCCGAAAGAGCGAGTTCACCAGATTCAACCCATTATATGCAATAGGTTGAAAAAAACAATTTCAATCCATTATGTTGTAAAAAAAAAAAAAAAAAAAAAAAAGTATTTTTACTTTATTTTGTTTGTAGAAATTGAAAAAAAAAAGTTGATAAATGAACGTAAATTATTTCTGTACGTATTTTTTATTTATTCAGAATCATCGTTGAATTATGTTATAATTAAATTGTGTGCATCAAATATACGCGTTGCGTGATGCAATCGATCACTGCTTCCAAGACATTAAAAGTCAGTATGGTCTGGATATCTGAATGTGAAGAGCCAATCGGAACAATGCTAACCAGCTAGATTGCTAGATACCAATATCCAATCACAGAACGAATGAACATCCCTATTCTAGCCGTCTGCGTCTATAACCCCCAATAGATAATTTTTTTTAACTCATTAGATCCTGACAAGGAAAATATAAATAATTCGGAAACAGCAGAAATTTGCGACATTGAGTATAGATTGAACAAGTTGGAAATTGTACGTCAAACGTGACAAATGAGGTGCGTTCGTGACAAATGAGGTGCTAGTTACATAAATATTCAGATCTTGATGATTTTTAATTCTGTGAAATGAATTATATCGTCTGCAGATTAATTTCTGTCATAAAATAAGTATCTCGGTCGCTTGACGATTAAACTTCGGAAGCTCCTCTAACAAGAAAGCACCGATTTTTTTTTTTTCATTCAAATTTCTTAATAAATATTTTTATTAATATCTCCTAAAGTTTTGATTCTATTTTTTAAAAAAATTGAAATGTCTCGACAAAATTCTGCAAAGATAATATATCTTAAATTCCAAACCATTCGGTTAGGTAGTTTTTGCGTTGTTATATGCGGACGGACGGACAGACAGACGGACAGACAGACGGACGGACAGGCGGACGGACCAAGCGACGACAATAGGTGCTACGTATTTATATAATTACGAACGCACCTAAAAAAGGAGGTCATGCTTCGTATGATAAAAAAAAAACAGAATAAATCTACTACAGCTCTAGCAAACAATAATAAAAAAATCTGTCATAAATATTAATTTTGATAGTGTCAGAAAACTGGCTAATTTTGTGAATCGCAACTGTGCACAATGTCGTAGCCAGGATGGGAATCCAAAGGCTCTGGATACCACTATTTTAAAGAAATATTCTTAATCCAATTGCAGAACTTTCAGCGATTAAACAAGGCGAAAATAACTTTACGAAATTAGTAGTATCCAGATCATTTGTACCCCACCCTGGCTACGCTACTGACTATGCTCTATTGAAAGAGGCATCAGAAAAATATTAATGATTCGGAATTTGCATGTAGTAATATGAAGCAAGAAAAAATTAACACTATATAGCGTTCCCTTCTTAAAGAAAAAGCAAAGGTCAAGTGAAAAATAAATATTGTTTGATTCAGTCGATGTTTTGTCTTTACTGAAGATGCCTCGGGAGAGAGGCGAAAATATTTGAATAATAAAAAATATTTTACTACGATTAACTGTCTAGTTTTAAATGTCTGTAATTAGGTACCTTTTTTTTTTTTTTTAAATATTTATATCTTGTGCACGTGGCACTTTACAAACCCAAAAGTCTTTATAGAAATGGGTGATTCCAAAGTGTAAGCTTCTTATTGTTGGATTGTGTAAAATTTTCTTCGAATTATTCGGATAAAAAATGTTTCCATACGTATAATGTCACACACACACACAGGTAAAAAAATATTCCATAAAATTTTTCTCTGATAAAATTGGTTTTGTGAATGTGTCAGAAAGTAGTGAATATACAGATTTGAGAATATCCATGACAGTTCTAAAAGTCTAATTTAACTGTCATTTTCACTAAACAAAAAAATCCCCCCCCCCCTAAAAAAACGGAAATTGTACCGAAATCCCAATTGACAGTACCGTTTTAGTATTTTTACGGATTTTTTTTTTTCAGTGTAAGTTTGAAAATCAATGGTACTTTCAGCTTGATTTTTCATGCTAAATTATTAAAAAAATGTTTTTTCAAATTTTAAATGAATAAATAATTTTAACATGGAATAAAGGAAATGATGTACGATGAGAGAAAACAGCAATAATAGAACTTACAAGCATAAGAAAAGTGCAATATTCTGCTTATTTTATTTAAAATTTTGGCTAAATGTTTTCGCAACTAAGATGACTGCACTAATACTTTAACACACATTCTCTACATCCTCCCAAAAATAATTCCAAAGAAATATTTTACTTAAAAGAAAATAATTAATATTTGAAAATGTTTTAATTTATGAATTAATATATAAATATAGTTTTTATGAAGAAAATACCGGATGTCTCCATAAATTAGAACGCATAAAAAAATCATAAAAGAACAACGAATTGACGCACGGCCGGCTTTAATATCGGCCGAGAAAGCTCTTGCTTGTTAGGATAACAGCCTAGGACGTAATTCATAACGTGAGGTCACGTGACCTCTGTAGATCCGGGGAAAACAAACAACAGCTTTTCAATCGACTGGTCGGTCGTAGATCACGGGATCAGACGTTATGTATTCCGTCCTAGGCCACCCTAACAAACGAATGCTTTCTCGTCATGTATTGTAGTCGATCGTGCGTCAATTCATTATTTTTTTTATCTTAAGGCGGGTGAAACAAACAGTAATTTTCTCGGCCGGTATCCTGGTGTCTGCCATGACGACGACTCTACACTTTAAGACTTGTCAAACATTCGGATTAATTGAAGCATAAGAAAAAAAGAACAGTTCAAATTTTCACCAATAAATGGTGCATGTAAGAGCCACGTTATCAATGGACATGCAAAATAACGGATGCGTTAGTCGTTTTGCACTTGAAAATATACTACAACGACAATTGTTAGATGAAGCGAAATCGAGGAGATAGGGATAGGTGCAAAAAATAGTTGATTGACTTATATACACCCGAGATTTTAGGTAAACCCATAGCCGAAAATGTGCACGAGTAAAGCTCGGGGATTATGAGGAGAGGGCCATGCATTATTGCAAAAACGGTTTATTATTTGCTCTTCACCAAACTTATTACTCAGTAACGGCCTTACACGCAATGTGATTTCGAGATCCCCAAAGCTACATTATGTAAGCTACATTTATGTTACTGTATTACTTTTCTGAGACCTGTTTCAATTATTGGACTTCCATGTTCCTACACTTTTTTCTAATCAAATTTCTATAATTTCTCTGGCACAGATTAATGTCTCAGGAATTCTGGCCGTCAATACATTGTATGAAAGTGGCCTTTTTCATGTATACCTTGCATCATGTATGCCAATACATTGTTAACATAAAAGAACTTTTGGATGAAAAAACTGGACATAAAAGAACTGGATGAATTATGCCCTCCAGATTCGACCGGGATAGCTCAGTGGTAGAGCGTGGCGGCTTCAGCCAAGCGATCCCAGGTTCGAATACTTGCCCGGACATTTTTCGTCCAGTTGGAAAATTACTACTCGTATGATTTATTTACCAATTTGAAATAATTGTGTTAAAATTAATCCAGTGTAAAAGAACTTTATCCAACACTCTTTTTCTACCCAGATCAACACGGCAGTTAATCAATGGAGCACAGTAATTCAACAAAAACTGAAATTTAATTTGCATGCATTGATGTTCACAAACGCATTATTATTTTGTCCTATCCTATACTACGTATCGTTTTCACTAATTACCTGACCCAATTTGACTATACTCTGACTACAGTGACGTCACGGATGCTAGCCGTATACTATAGCGTCTAGATGATATAGTGTGGCAACCGGCTATTCCAGTAATTCTTTTAAAAAGTAGTGAAAAAGGAATCCAATAAATGTCAAAAAAGACTGAACAATAAATATCGTTCGCAGCATTTCCTCAATTCAATCCTTATACAATGTTTACGTTTGAGGCTGAGATTGACATTTATGATTCAGCATCGCTTGACATTTATCTGATTACATTTTTTAGAACTTTTTGGAATAGCCGGTTGACGCACGATATATTCTACCTTTAATGAAGAAGAAATCATTCACAAGCTTCATCAGTTGTTGATTCACATTTGCTTTATAAAATTTGCTTATTTTCAGAAAACTAAACCGAAAAGCATCATCTAGTGGCGACATTTGTATCTATTTTTTCTGACTCTTTGACAAGTCTTAGGATGGCAATTTGTTAGTTTTTTATGATTTTTAAAAAATGTGTCTAAATTTGACAACTCTATTCAAATGTTTCATTGCCCATTTTGACATCAAAACTGAAACATTTTTCAGTTACTCGTGAGCAACTGTAACTTGGAGTTTCACACCAAAAAAATATTAGTTAATACGAAAAAATTTACAAAACCAACTAAATTATGGCTAACTTTGTTGATATATTACGAGAAAAGTACTCAATAATATAAGGGAAAAAACAAAAGTAAAATACAATGATAAAATGATAAATTAAATGATAAAATCATTTTAATTGTTTATGTATGTAGAAATATTTAGAATAACGGGAATTCGTTTTAATAGAAAATGCCCTTTATGAATTGCAATAACATGACATTGGATTGGACTTTTCTTAAATTGTTACAAATGCCTACTAATTTGAATCTGAATTCAATACAGACTGAATCCAAGGAACATAATTTTCAACTTTTGTATAAATGCCATACTTCCTAGGAGTGGAGCAACCTTCACCCCAACTCACAATTCCTACTAAAAACCAGGTATCGTGTTTTTTTAAAATGAACGGTCCTCCACTGTCACCAAAACATGTGTCAGGTCGAAAACTTTCTGCATAACCTGCACATAACATATTCTCTGTGATAATATATCCCGTACTTGCTTGACAAGAGCTGTTGTTCACTAAAGGTAGATAAGCTTTTTGAAGAGTGAGAGCCATTACAGAATCTCTAACACTAACTCTTCCCCACCCTGTGACCATACCTAGACTTCCAATCGGCACACTTTTTGTAAATCCTGGAGGTGGAAGACATATTGGAAGAATATTAGAACCAAAAACTACCGGTGAATCCAACTGAACTAGAGCAATGTCGTGCTCACTTGTAATATTTGAAGTTGACGAATTTGGTCTGTAGTCAGGATAAGGAATCATCTTTTGGACTCCCCTTATAATTTCTCCTTTTTCAACCTGTCTCCTTTGTTGCTTGCCAAATTTAACACGAATTTTGTTCCGTATCTCCTGAGGCGAAATCATTGTACCAGAGCTACGAAAACAATGGGCAGCAGTGAGAATCCACGTGGAAGAAATTAAACTACATCCACAAAACGGTTGTTCTCTGTCGAAAGATAGCATACACATCCACGGGGCTGTGAAGGGCGCTGCACGACTTCCATCTATAACCCGTTTTGATCGCGATACTACCGGTTGGCCACAGGAATTGGGATTCTGAACTTTCACAGTGATACTTTTCGAAGTTCTACATTGAGCTTTTTCAACAAGACACGTATAATTACCTTCATCTTTCGCTTCTAAATTAGAAAAATTCAGATGTGTTTTGGAGTGTTTCTCAGGCACAAGTTCACCATTTTTAAACCACGTAATACGAGCTGTAGGAGAATTCACTTCGCAAGAAAGGAACAGATGAGATCCAACTGAACTGTTGACGCTCGTAGCGTCGTCTTTAAAGGATAAATCACAGTTACTAATCTTTGGTTCGTGAGAAAACATTATTTTGATTGCTTTTAAGATCCCGGCTGACGTTTCATTGAAAAACAGACACAAGTAGGTGCCTTCGCTATTGGTCGATAATACTAATGTGTTGTTGACGAGGTGAGTGTTATCTGTTCGGTTGCCATTTCTCGTCCAAAATAAATGACTCGCACTTCCTATTTCGTCGACAGAGCAAGTGCTGTTGACAGATTGACCAGGATGTAAACGAATGCTTTCAATTTCCAACGTAGTACATTCCTGACCTAAAAAAACACAAAACATTTAAGAACTATTGCAAAGCACTATAACTGGATTCTTAATCAGAGTCTGATATCTACAAATTAATATTAATAACAAAAAAATATGTATCAGGGCTTCGATTTTTCGGCTTTATAAAATTAAAAAGAACTGCAAATCAAAATTCATTACAGAATAAAGAGCAAGACTAATAAAAATTATAAGCTTTTATCACTGTATTCTGCAGCATAGAACAATAGAAGAAAAAAAATGGATGCGTGCAAGAGGGAGCAGGGGAGGGTGATTGTCCCTTCCAGGATTTTAAAAATTTCAAATTTAATTACTTATTGTTCTCTCGTGATTTCGAAAACAAAATTAAATTTATTATTCTCAAATGATTTAAAATAATTAAACACTAAAAGAAAAAAGAACTAAGGATTTTTCCGTACTGTTTCAATTCTTCAATTTGAAAAGAGTGGGTAGAGGGTTATTTTTGTACTTTTAATGTGTCTTAGTAGTTACATTTCGTAGTTGTTTTTAATGCTGATATGTTCTGAAAGGTGATCTGAAATAATGTTCTGGCAAAATATTCTTAGTTCAGTTTATTTGATGTTTATTTTAAACATTAAACCTAGAAGTCTAGGCAGTCGTAATAATTACAACTATGTTTATTTGATGGGCGATAGCTGATTGACGAGTAGTTATATTGACGAGTTTATTATTACTGACGAGTACTTACAAGAACAATATTTATTTTCAAGGTGAATTGGTAATAAAATGTTAAGAAGTACATTATAACCAGTTTTTAACCTTTTTTTCCAACAAAATATGCAAATTTACAGAATTCGTAATTTTTACGAGAATTTAGTATTTTCCACTATCCTGAGTAAGTCTTTGTCAAGGATCTTGTAAGGACCTAAATAGTTAAGGATTACTGCTCTTGATTTTTTTCTTTTGGGACTATACTAAGGACAAAGTCTTTGACAAAGCAGTTGCTGACGTTGAAGAACTGAAAGTTAGGGTAAAAAATGCTGCGTGTACTGTTGCTGAAGACATGTTAGCGAACACTTGGCGAGAACTAGAATGCCGCTTTGACATTCTCCGAAGTACCAAGGGGGCACACGTTGAAATTTCATGAAGTATGTGATCTTATTAAAAACTTTATAACAGTACTTACGATGTATCCAAACAACAATATGTTTAGTTATAATGGATTTTGCACAATAAATATTTATAATCAGGACAAGATTTTGTGCTCACCCTGTATGTATATAATTGTCAATGTTGCTTTGTCATAAAAACACAAAAATTTGTGGCCTGATAACTTGCACTTCCACATCTTTGCACACTGCAGTTATACACATGATAAACAGAAATTTATATTTCAGATTTAGTCTTCAACACTTTTAGGTAGAAAATCATTTCAGTAAAATTTATAAGTAACGAATAGTTGCTGATAAACTAAAAATAACTTGGATCCACTTCTAAGCCAAGTCAATATAACCCCTAACCACCTTTTTTTTTTTACAAATATTAATTTTTTTCTCTAAAAGTAATTTTTAATCATTACTTTTTGTTAATTTTGTTTCATTAAATGATTTAATAACTATTCGCGTGAATTTATTTTTGAATATGAAACTAAAAAAACCTCCAAAATTACGTAGATTTTTAAGGATGAAAATTTAGAAGAATATGTAAATGCTATAAAGGTCAGCAGAAATGTGTTACAGAAACACATCAGCCTTTTTTTTTGTTTTCAAATAAGTAGGTCTATGGATATTTTGCACTATAAGTGATGTGATATAAAAAGGAAAATTACTCAACCGACACTAATGAAAAAATGTTTTTCTTATTGCTTATTCTTTCCCAATGCAAAATAACTTTTTTATGTTTTATTCTCGCTTATTAGGACTAGTTAGCGAGACATAATGAGCTGTTAAAATATCTCATTCAGCCTGACACAGTTTATGATGCTTTTTCGATGCATTTCCAATTTAATTTCAAGTTTAAATAAATATTCTTAAAATAAAAATGACTTTACGGATATAATTTCCAAATTCTAGGTCATGCTTGTGTCCTTCGCCAATATAAATGACTCTTTTTATGAAAAAAATAGCTTGGGTCTGAATAACCAAAACCTAGGTATTACTTGAACCCAAATTTCAATAATTTATTATATATATACAGAGGCTGTTCGCACATTTTTTAGACAAATTTGATAAATTATTTTAAAAAATGGAATTATTTTAGAGGAAAACTTTCTTTCAACAACTTATTATTTGTAATTCATATTATTGTCTGATGCTTTCAAATTTATTCTTTTATCAAGATGGCGCATTCAAACAAGCTGTGAATCAGAGGATACTTTTTTTTTTGCTTTCCGAAAAGAAATATTCTTATTCGGAAGTTTACAATGATTGTAAAGCGCATAGTATAAAAATTTCTAAGTGCAAAATAAGCATCAGTATTAATTGGAAAGAGTTATCCCGAAAATCAGTACTTATTCTGACTATAATAATAATAATCTGATATAATAATAATCTGATATAATAATAATCTGATAATAATAATCTGATATAAGACTCAAAAGGGGAAAAAAATACATTAAAAATGAGCCCATTTCAAGGCTGAAAACGAAGTTTCAGGTAAGGATTTATGACTGTCACAAATTTATCTTACAATGGGAAAATAAAAATAAGAATATTGGACAAAAATGTTACAATCAATTCATTATATTATTAAGAGAATGTGTTACATCCGATATTTATAGAAAAAATGCTATTTTCTTTATTTCAACGACTTTTAAAGGGTGAAACTGCATCAAAGCAAAGCTACCGCTCATACTTCAAAAACTACCGCTGTATTCGCTGAAAATATTAAAAACTCAAACAGGTATTGCATTTATACCTTTCAACATATTCCTAAGAAGTCACCTGACGTTTTTCTTATGGTTTATTGTGCATTTGGTCTGCTGAAAAGAGCTCTTTCAAAGCGCAAAACCACCACGATTGATCAAATCTGGAAAGTTTTTAAAGAGGCATGCGAAGCAATAACCCTGTAAATTTTACAAAAAACCTTCTACCATCGAAAGCATTACGCAGAATTAGAATCAAGAAACAAGATTATCATATAGATTATTTCAGAAAGCAATATTCATATTTTAAACGTTAAAAAAACAACGCCGAAATCGTCTAAAAAATGTGCGAACACCCTATATATATATATATATATATATATATATATATATATATATATATATATATATATATAATAAAACAGTGGTTTGAAACAGGCCGAAAGTCTCGAAAGAAATATCACAAAAGTAGTAAAAGTTTAGCTATCATATTTGTAGATTATACCTATATCTTAAGGCTGAACCTAAATTTGTTTATTATTCCAGCCACAAGCAAATTATGCATAGATAAACTCAAAAAAAAAAAAAAAAAAAAAAAAAAAAAAACCGAAAGAAAGAAAAGACTACACTTTCAACTTTATTTTAAAATTTTAAATTTTCTAAACTATAAATCCGTGAAGATTGCATGTAAAAATATTAAATACAGTTCAACAAAATGTTTTAAAAAGCACGGTTTTAACATTTTAAAATAAAACATTTTAACACATTGACTGCCATGGCACAGACATATATGTGCCAAAAATATTTCCCGGGGCACCATTCCCACGAATACGCCATCAAAACTTAACATTGCCGCGATTGTGAATTGTGAACACTGTAAGTCGCTTTCTAAATGTTTGCCAGAAAAGCCACTTCATTCGCAATCTGTGGCAAACAACGTATTAAAGTGTCCTTTTAATCATGGCTTACATTCAGAATATCTGACACATTTTTACTCATACCTAGGTTATAGAAGTGTTTTTGTGCGATTCGTTTTAAAAGCTCAGAAAATATTGCTCTTTCATCATATACATTCGTGTCCATAAATTAAGGATAGTGACCAAATTTTTTTTATTTCAAACGTTTTGTCAAATATCTATAGAAATGCATGAAGAATCGTCCTTTAACTTTAGGTATGTAACAAGCATGTTTTACTTCATATTTTTCAGTGAGGATTTAGTCAGGAGGACAATTAGAAAGCCAACAATAAATTGAATAAAACTAAAATAAAAGTACACACAAAAACATGTGATTCCATTACCTAAAAGATGACTAAAACTTTATTTAGATTCAAAAACATTAAAATAAATCGAGCACTTTCGGCTGTGAACCCAGCCTTCATCCGGATTTATAATTAAAACAGGTGTTAAAACAAATGTCCAGATTTATTTTAATGTTTTAAAATCTAAATAAAGTTTTAGTCATCTTTTAGGTAATGGAATCACATGTTTTTGTGTGTACTTCTATTTTAATATGACAAAGATGAATTTAAGCATTCTGAACTTGTTTTATATGAATAAAACTAATAACATTTTAGATCACCCTGTAACATAAAATATACGAAATGGTGTGTCACTGTATAACAAATAACTAGTGGACTCTGTACAACATTTGTATGCATTTATTTAACAATAACACGAATATTCATGAAAATATAAACGTTTCTGTAAAAAATTCAAAAGTTTTTTGTTTATAGCATGCAGAGGTTTCAACCCAAGTTTAACGCTACTTTTTGAAAACTTGACAAAGTGTAGTAGGAACATACTATAATTACAAGATGAATATATTGAAGATTTGATGAGGTATGAGCATATGTATAAAAAATGGTTTATCTGCGCATGCGCGAACGATATCAATTTTTTTTTCATAATTATGTAGTCAGCTATATAGGACAACATATTAAATAAGGCCAGTTGAATATCGTGAAATTTCAAAAAGATATCGGCGATATAGTGAGCTGAATACCTCTTACAGGCTGGATGATAAGGGATTTTCCACAAATTGAAATTCAGCTCACTCTATCAGCTGTTCTATATAGTTGGTTACACAAATTATAAAACACGTTTTCGATATCGCTCGTGCATGCCCAATTAAAAATTATTTCATACAAATGCTCATATCTTATCAAATATTCAATATATTCATTTTCCAATTTCAGTATTATCTTTCAACTGCATTTTGTCAAACTGTCAGAAAATGACGTTAAATTTGATTTGGAAACTCTGCATGCTATAAACAAAAACTTTTGATTGTTTTACGGAAACGGATATCTTTGCGAATATGCGTGCTATTCTTACACAAATGCATACAAACGTTATACAACGTTATACGCATACAGAGCCCGCGTAGTCACTGGCTACAGTGACATACCATTTCATATTTTTTATGTTACAGGGTGATCGCAAATTCTATAAGTTTTATATTCAATTTATTGTTGGCTTCTTAATTGCCCTCCTGACTTAATTCATCACTAAAAAATATGAAGTAAAACATGCTTTTTACATCCCCCAAAGTTCAAGGACGATTCTTAAAGAATTTCTGTAGATTTTCAACAAAATGTTTGATATAAAAATTTTCCTTTTTTTATTTTATAGTTTCGTAAAAAAACACCAAAATTATACAGACCTACTTTATATTTTCAAAAGCCGTTGTATATCGTGTATAGTTTTAAGAGGAATACATCAATAATTTCCACGAGTGGAATAAATTTTTCGCAATTCTGATTGTCATATAGGGCAGGACTGTTCAACCTAGCGCCTACTATTCACTAGAAATTTTTTACAGAAATATTTGCCTTATTTCATCGGAGATTGAATAAGGAAAATATTTCTGTAAGAATTTTCTGGTGAATAGCAGGCGCCACGTTGGACAGCCCTCATATAGGATATTCCACTGCACATCAAACTGAGAGATACTGACAGCAATAGGTTGGAAGTAGCGCACTACAAGTAGAGAAACTACAGTGGTCGCAACTTTTTACAGCAGTTTGTATAGTGTAGTGCGCTACATTTTGAATAATGTAGTGTAGTGAGTAGCGCGATAAAAAAAACAGTAGTTTGTAGCGAGAACCTACGCTACTTTTAACGCTACTTCAGGGGAGGGGGGGGGGAGTGCCATTCTGGAAATTCTTTTGTGAAAAATTTGTTCTGCTCAACAATTTATAAATCTCAGCTCCAGTGTATAACAGCGCATAGCTGTTATATGATGTGTGAGTGCATGAAGTCATATATTTTTCCCATTGGCACTTGCTGCTAAGATCAAGTGCTAACCCATCAAATGAATTAATTTTCTTTCTGGTAACATTTGTCTATTTAATCGTTAATAGGTCTTCATGTTTTAACGCCGGGTTTCTTATTTTTTGGGGGGAGTTGTTTTATTTACAGATGTATTTATTGTTTGCATTTAGAGTTGTTTTTCTGTAATTTTCTAGATTATAATATAGCTCTTAATTTTGCTACGAAAGTTGTAATGTGTATATAAACACAGATATATAATTATATGTGTATATAAAATAGATATATGAATAGATATATAAAATATATAAAATAGATATATGTGTATATAAAAAGTTACGGCCTTAAAGCAACGTTTTTGGAAAATCCAATTACGGAAAATCACGTAATAAATCGATATAGAATTATAAATTATTTATTTTCGCATTTTTTCCTTTAGGTGTACTATAAGACATTCCTTCATGTAAATTTCCCAGTTCCAGGTCAACCAGAAGTATCCTGTAGGTTTTGAGAGTAAAACCTCTGGGATACCTCCCGTTGACTTAAAATCTTGAAATTTGGCACGAAGGAAGATCTTATAACACATGTAAAGAAAAAATCCGAAAATAATTAATTTATAATGCTAAGTTTATTTAATACGGGACAAACTCAATAATTTCCGTAATCGGGACTAACGATTATGGAAAAATGACGTAATAAATTGACAAAGCATTTTAAATTAATGATTTTCAAATTTTTGTATATATTTGTCAAGAAACTAAGTGCAAGAAGTACAAAGCTTTATGACAATGTGACATAATGGTACGGAACCTTCAGGGGCCTCAGGTACCTACTCGCACTGGTCTTGTTGTTTTTCTTTAAAGTACCTGTGATATCAGGGGTTTTGAACAGGCATAAGTGTAATATTGTAGATTAGTGTTTTGTAACTATTACAATACATTTAAACTTCCGTGGGACACTAAAATTAGGATGACGAAAAATCAGATCAAAGGAATGCGTATCATTTTAATTTTATTTACTGATACAAACAAAATGATCCATTAATGCAAAAAATATTAATAAACAGAGAGTTAAAATTCTTATTAATACCCTTTAATATTTAAAGAGTATCCGTGAGCTTAACTTTACATATACTGATTAAACAAAATGTAGTGACCGATTTTTTTCGATTTTAGGCGTTTTGTCGAATATCGACTGAAATTATTTACGAATTGTCCTAGAACTTCCAGAATGTAAAGAACATGTTTGACTTCATAATTTTCAGTGAATATTTTGTCACGAGGACAATTAGGGGGGGGGGGTCAATAATAATTTTAATAATGAACTAAAATTTGCGATCACCCAAGTAACAGAAAATGTTCAAAATGCTCAAAATGATCTGTGACTGTAGCAATTGCCTATGCAGGTCCCATTCAGCATTTGTGTGCATTTCTGTAAGCATAGCACGTATATTTGTGAAGATGTTACTGTTTCTGTGAAAAATTCAAAAGTTTTTTGTTTATAGCATACAGAGTTTTCAACCAAATTCACCACCACTTTCCGAAAAAATGACAAAGAACAGTAGAAATAGTATAATGCAATTAAAATATTAATATATTGAGTATTTGATGAGATATGGGTATTTGTATGAAATAAATTTTTAATGCGCATGCGCAGCAAAGATTTTTTGTAGTATAGAGCAACTCATATAAAAAGACCAGTCAAATATCGTGAAAACTTAAAAAGATACAGGCAATAAAGTGAGCTAATTGATAAATTGGGGAGGAAATCTTATATAATCCTATGGGAATTCCTTCCCAATTTATGAATTATTTTATTGCTCATATTATGGTCAGATTAGAGTTAAATTACGGTAATGTTACTATTTTCTATAAAAACGGCCGAAGTTTCCGCAACAGTTCCGTTTACAGTTTTCCGCAAATTTTTAACAGTGTATAGTTAATTTATTTGTCATTTTTTATTTAAAACAATCACAAATTCTTTTTAATGTATGGCTTGATTTGTGATTATTTTAATTTAAAATTACAAATAAATCAAAATCTTACAGGTGTCATTTGACACCTACAGAAATAGTATTAAATATTTCTTTAAAGTTCCTTGCAAATGTGTGTAATAATTTTTAAGATTAGAGTTTTGCAGGGTAATCCACGATCAAAAATTACAAACATCTTAACACATTGCCGTCAATTTTTCGAATTGGATCGCGAAATTTATGTGTAGAAAAGTCACTACAAATTGAAACTTGTTCACAACCAATCGGGAGCAAGTGCGTTTGTTATGGATACGTTGGATGAATACACCTTTTGGTTTCCTCTTTACAAATTTTCCGGTTCCAACAATAATCTCTACACTAAAAACATATTTTTATGTCTCTGGACGATATTGTGTTAATATTTAAAAAAATAATAAAGTGTTAATTTTTGGTGAAATAGGATGCCCTTTTATGTGATTCTCGTGACATATTTATTTCATACAGAAATTAAATAGGATTTGACCCCAGGATAGTGATAGTTCCTGATCACTTCTCTTGATCACCCTGATTTTTTCTATTTACCGAGAATTATTACTTAGAAATATTTGATGACAAATGAATCATCTAAACCAGCCATACTGAACCTGCTCTTCACTATTGTTTTATATATTTTTATGGGAAGATAAAATGTATTCTTAATTGAAAATTATGTTAAAAGATCTTAAATGGCATTGTCTTAGTCAAATGACATTTTCTTAGAGTTTCTGTTTTTGTTGGGATGCAGCTCAAAGCTCGAATTTGGATTTTTTGATTCAAATTTTTTATTTCATTTTTTATGCGATTTTTCTACATTAATAAAACTAATTTGGTTTCAATCGTTTAACCCATTTTAATTTCTACAACGATTATTGCAGTATAATTATTGCCCACTTGACTGTCTATTGGTTAGGGTGGTGGTTATTAAACAAAAAATGCCTACTAGACAAACGGTTTGAATCCCGACTCAGGCATGCATTTTTGTACTGAATCGGATTCCACTTTAAACGGAGGTCCCGGTCCGTTTAGCCCTCTTGTTCAAAAGATGACCGTAGCGCTTCTAACCCACAATTATTAGTATTTTAGCATTTTTAAGTAGTGGTAATGGCATCATTGCCAATAATAAAGGGGTAGGTTCGTTTTCATCACATCCGCCTGCAAAAAAAAAAAAATAATAATAATAAAATAAAAATCTGTCTAATATTTAGAGCTTTAATTCGATTTAGAGTACTGCATCGGGTCAGGTAACCTGATTTTACCCGAACCCGACCCCGGATCACGTTGGGTTAGAGCTAAATTGTTTCGTTGCGATGTGGGTTCGGGCCGGTTTTGGGGTGAGTTTTGATTCTTGCGGGGTTCGGGTTATTTTTCAAAAGAAAGTCCAAAATATTGTTTCAGATAAAAAACTATATATTTGAATATGAATGAGCGTATATATATTAGTTTTCCTTCATAAAAGACAAAGTTTGTATTAGAGACATGATTGCAGAATATTTTTCTATGATTGTATTCAATTATGGACAATTTTTTCCTGATTTAGGGTTTCGGGTTGACTAAAAATTTTTTGTCAGGTTTGGGTCAACGAACATTTGTTGTGGGGTTTGGGTCGGGTTTCGGATTGACGTTAAGTAGAAATTTTGGGGTCGGTTCATGTCGGACCCGCGCAGGACTTTAACTTGACTACAAGTGAAGATTTTCCATATTCTTTACTAAACAAACAATGATCTAATACACTCCTTGATTGATGATGATATACGTGTACTTATGTATGCTGACGATCTTGTCATATGGACATCTAGCCCTAAGAACAAGGCAAAAGAGAAGCTTGAAATTTCCTTGAATAACGCCATGTCCAGACTCCATTCCTGGTTTTTAGACAACAATATGATTGTTAACACGGAGAAAACAACATATCAGACTTTTTCATTGTGCCACCAACCATTACAACTACATCTATCTTATAATAATACAGTCCTTCCGAGTAGTGAGACTACTAAGTACCTAGGAGTAACCTTTGACCGTAAACTCACTTGGAAATTATATATTGATGATATCAAGCAACGGGCTGAGAAGCGTATGATACTGCTTAAACGACTTGCAGGAGTTAGGTGGGGCTGTGCTACCACAACTCTACTCGCTACCTATAAGACCTTTATAAAACTTGTCATGATATATTGTAGCGCCCCTCTTATTACTCTATCTATGGGAGGTTTTGATAGACTGGAACGACTACAAAACAATGCCCTCCATCTTATCACCGGTGCTGTCAAGTCTACACCAATTGACGCACTTCTATTGTATACTAATGAAACCCCTATGCAATATGAAATAAAGAAATCAGCTTTGAATCTTTATCAGAAATTAATTCGCCTGCCTCATGGCGATATGTGGGTTAAATCTGGACCACGCAGACTGAAAATTCAGAGTGGCTTCCTTCAAGTTGTATTAAAAGAGATGGACGGACTTGAAATTCCACCCCGGATTGAACCTTTGCTGCCTCCCACAAATCCCTTGGAGGCTTGTAGAATATTATATCAACTGGACCTTATGAGTCCTGTCTCAAAATCCAATGATTGTACTGCAGCTTTGTTCTCTGCGGGGATGGAGACTATTTACAATCGCTTTCCTCTTGAAAAATGGCTACACATATTTACTGACGACTCAAAGCTTGAGATGGATGGTGTGGTTGGAGCAGGTATTCACTGTGAGCATTTCTCTCATTATCTTTCGTTGGGAACGGCCGGGACCGCTTTTGGTGGTGAGGTTGAAGCAATTAAAGTAACCCTGGTTCAACTAAATGCTCGTTGCTCAATTTTCAATCAGGCTGTCATTTTCTCAAATTCACAAACTGCGATTCTGGCGGTTGCCAACTGCTCTCAAGCCCCTTGCTCTATGTCTGTGGTGCAGTGTAGATCTTTAATAAGAGAGATGCGTGAAAAATATAAGACAATTGTCTTACAATGGATCCCCTCACACTGTGATATTCCCGGTAACGAAAAGGCGGATGAATTCGACAAAAAAGGTTGTTCTGTTAATCAGGCTTCATGTAACTTAATTAACTATAAGTCTGCCTCTTCAATGGTTAATAAAATAATTAAGACATCACATATATCACTACTAAAGGAACGAACAAAAAAAAAATCGTGGAGAAATACCATCTCTAACCTCCCCGATTGTCCAAGAAGCAGTGCTGTAGCTGCCTTTCGTCTCGCGAGAAAGCATGATTGAATATTTATATGCTCATCTTTTCCGTCTCCAGATAGTGGATAGTCCTGCCTGCCCCCTCTGCCGCAGTGGTGCGGCGATGACTGCTGACCACCTCTCTGACAGTTCAGCACTCACGAAGAACTGCATTAATTCCCGTTACAGGGAGGCCAGAGACTCTTTACACATTTTAATTTCTTGATTTTATGTGGTTCTTATGTTAATTACCCTTTACTTTGTTCCTGTGTTTGGTGTTATCTTTTTACATATATTTCTGTTTTTTTTTTCACGATCTCTGTTCGGCGTAAGGATAATGTCTGTTCGCCTGCTGCATTGGAATTAAAAAAAACTAAACAAACAATTTCAAGTTTTTGATATTTCGCTTTTAGCATTTTTCTCAGTGTCAAAATGTGTAGTCTATAAAAGCATTCTTTTATTGTAATTTGGATATTTTTCTACCAAAAAGTTTACTTCATGAAATTTTGTGTTTTAGATTAGTTGAGGAATATTCAATTTTGTGAAACTCTTATCTGGACAATTTACTGTTTGGTCATTTACATATTGTTTGTAACAACTCATTAACTCTTCTCTACTCGGAGGCTTGAATTCTCTCCAAACGAACCCCTGCGTGTGGGGGAACATTCCGGGAGGGTCATTAACCCCTTAATCGTCATGCCCGATAAGCGTAGACTACTTTTTTAAAATTCAGATTGCTTGATTGCCACCATTTTTTTAAGTAGAAAATATTCGTGTGACGATGTTACGTAATTTTGATTCCAAAAGTCCAGATAATAAAATTAGTCAAATTAATGTTTCTCAATTTACAAGCAATCTTAACTAAACTCACATGACCGTTCGATAAATCCTAGAATGCTCTGGACATGTGAGTAGTCTAATCTATTATTCAGAGTATTAAGGTCCAAATATAAAGTCCACCTACATTTAAAGAATAAACAAAATAACCCCTTTCCCACTTTATATTACCGCAAGTATAATTAAGATTAAAGAAATCACGAGTGTTAATCAGTAAGAAGCAAATAGCCAAAGGTCGATTTGAAGTAATCCGTTTTGAGATAAATAAAAAAATATATATACGCATTAGCAGCAGACTGCAGGGTTCAGAATGGAACACAATCTGATAATCAGAAAGATTTAGTTATGTGAATGTTAAGTGTTCATCTCTCTCTCCCCACAAAGAAATGCTTCTCATCTCCTGGGTAAGTGTTTCTATTAAGTCTCCATCTCTCTTATCATCTCTTAGTCCAGTCAATCTAGGCTTCTGCCTGGAAAGTTTTGGAGAAGTTTTTTCTCTTTCTTCCTTTATGTTTTTGGGTGTGCTGAACACGAATTTCAACTTTGCCACCTCGTATCTGGTCTGCTTAAAAAATTATAAGCGAAAAACCATGAAAAAATCGGATATTTTCGGTTTTTCCCTTGTATTCCGGAAAGGGTTAAATATTTTTGAAACAATTATTGCACCAAATTAAACTAGAGAATATTTCCTACATTTTTCATATACAATTTTTTTCTATGATGAATAGTTCTGGCATACGAGTAAAAGGAATTTTAGCGATGTAATTGAAATTACATCATCGGAGGGCGAAATACGTGGAAGATTATAAACAGGAAAAAAGAGGAATGCAGTGTTGTTCTCCAATTAATGCCGTTTTGGTCGCTTTGAAGGGCCTGGTTGATGTTCTTCAACAGGAGGTTCATCAGTGTCTTCCTCTTCATCATCATCATTTGACTTAAAATATCCTGTATTGGGTCGTCAACTTCTGCTTCCAAGTCATCTTCGGCGATGAAGGAGCTGACATTGTCACAATGGCCATCGCAGTTCAGGCAGAGGAGCGAACAAAATAAACCTGCTTTCCTACAGCCACACATTCCACTACAGTTTGTTTTGCATTTGCAGGATATTTTTCGCAGAATAGTTTCTGGTGAGGGAGGTTTAGAAGTTGTTATGGGTATGATACCTCTCTTGGTTTTATTCCCGCCCCATTCCTCAGCATTTTTACAGTTAACTAGCCATAGCTGTACTTGGTGGTAAACTCACAGACAGTGATATCGAGCTGCATCTTCTGTTGGAGGGAGCGATGCAATATTTGCAGCGGTCTTAAAAGCAGATTTTATGTAGCACCTGTACCTCAGGCTGTTGAGGGAAGGTGTTGCTTTCTCTCTGAATCCGTACAGGTGTACCAGAAATAACAGTCCAGCTTTAATAACATCGTCGGCAACAGCACAACATTACATATATCGATTTTTACATATATCGACCACATCAACCACTTTGGTCGGCAAATTTCTTAAAATTTTGAAGGTATTTTGTTTTCCTTGCAGAAATGATATCGCATCCACTCATGGCATGTAGAAATAGGATGTGTTTGGTAATTAATTTATCGACTGCACCCAAAGGTGAATAGATCTGGGGACTTTTCCCTGTTCCTGGTTTCAAGAAATAAACATTGGGAAAATTGCAAAGTCCAATTAAGATTACCAGAAGGTATACATCTTCGCCAATGACTATCAAGTTCTCATGGTTACGTGCCAACTTGAGAGCAGTGTTGATAATGAGTGTGTCGGAATCTTCTTTTGCCTTCTTTCAAACCATATTTTCAGAGCCAAATCTACACATCAGCACAGGGCAATTAAACGGTTTTTGTTCTTGTCGTTTGCGAGAAATTTCCCCTGGGAAACCGTTGGCATCATAGTCTCATTAAAAACAACCTCATTAGATACCGTTTTGTGAGATCGTCTATCACGCTCAAAAAATTTAGTGCCCATTTCAGTAATGTTTTCTGGGTATCCATCGAAGATTACTAGAGCGTTCGCTGCGTACTTCGACTTAAGAAAGTCCACATAGCTGTCACAAATTGATCCAAATGATTGACCACCCTGCCATAAAACTCTGTGCAGTAAATACCCGCCATGTATGACATATATACATCTGCAATCAAAAGTGATGTCTGGTGGGAGTGGAGTGAATTCCTTGTACAAAGAGGATTTGGCAGTTTTTCGCATTCCGGATTCGTCGAAAAGAGACAATGGGTAGGCAGAGAGCTTGTAAGTCAAATAGTCTTCAATTTTTTTGTCAGATTACTTTGTTACACTCATTCTTTGGAAGAGTGCTGTTGGGTTGATGTGAATTTTTGAAGGAGGAGTTCGATATCACCGATCGAGCGCGGATCTTGTCTCAAGAAGATTAAAGTACTTTTGACAAAAGAATAAGGTAAATTTTCTTACCTTTTCTGAAGGTGCTTCTCATGGCTTAATCCAGTTGTTTATCCATATGTTGGTTTTATCCATAAATTCTTGACGATTAATCCACAATTAATTAATGGCACGATATATTCAGCATCATTTACTTTTAGGCTGAAAAAACTAATTATTTAATTAGATGACACGGAGTAAGTAGACTGATTGTTCGATTTAAGATATTATAATTAAACACTTAATATTACATATACGTTACAAGTTACATTTAAACATTAATAGCGGTTGATTCACATTATATTGGAGCTAGCATCTGCTCCTGTTTACTCGGTTACATTTTGGTGGAGACTGACTGAAATTAAAGTCAAAATGAAGAGTTCATAGTTCATCATTGCATCATTCGAATTACTCATACGTCAGTGGAGAAATTACACATTGCACGGTTTCAGAGCAAGAACGCAATCAGTATAACAATGTTTATAATTATTGTTCTAATGTTTTTTAGTCTATTTCACATAATAACAGTTTATCAATTTAGAATTGCTCCGGAAACATTTGTTTGAAGTTGAGTGTGGTCATAAATTTCACTAGGCAATTTATTATGCATCGAAAGAAATGTTGATTACTTTGAATCTTACTTTCAAGGTCTTTCCTTCTTTCGAAGAGGAAGTGAATAATGAGTGTTTTTTCTGAAAATAAATTACTCGATGAGGTTAATATTTTTAACAATTTTTTCTAATGTCTGCACGCTTTCATTACGCTTGAATGTAACGGAATGAAAATCGCTGTTAATGATTCCTGATATGCCAACAGTGCCAACTTCCTGTGCATTATGACAGTTTATTCTCTCATCTCCAACAATCCCGGTAGAGATTGAAATTAGATCATTTGTTTCTCGGAAAGGAATGTGTTGGTGAACCCAATTCAATAATTTATTCATATCAGCGTTGAGTGGCTGAGAGGTTGTGCTCTCGAAGCTGGTAGACGGGAGGTGCTGGGTTCGATCCCAATCGCGCCCGTCGGCCTAATCGTTCGGAGTTTTCGTGGTTTTCTTCGAGCCGTGGATTTATCCATGCGTAAATACGGATTAGGTTCCCTTAGAAAGACCCCCACGAAGGGCACTCCCCCCCGGACCTATATCCCTAGTGTAGATAATTGGCCGTCAATAATCAACCCAACCCAACTCATATCAGCGTTGTCCCGGGCAACTCTGGAATTTCTCATCTCTACATGTTGTTCAGAAGTTGTAAAATCTGTCCCGCTGAACTCTTCAATTTCTTCGCATTTTCGTTGAAGTGACGTCATACCCATGGTCAATCTTGCCAAAACTCCTTCACTGACACCACGCCCATGAGTGAGTCCACTTGCTGTTTTCATGGTCTTCATTAAAGATTGCTCTATCGTCATGTCAGTCCATGTTCCTGACCAGAATTTGTCCGTACGGCGAATGGCGAATCCCCCATCAGTTGCGAATTTTTCAAAGTCATCAGCAGACATTTTTTCCTTCAAATGATTCATGTCTTGAAGATATAGGTAAGAGCACTTGGTATACAAATAGTGACCACTGGCGTGAAAATATAGCAACATTCTGTATCTAGTTTGAAGATGCAAATTCCAATCACCCTTTCTTTCAGATTCAATGAATTGTTTGACAACAGTTACCATATAAATGTATTGGATCCACAGTTTTGCTGTAGGGCCTTGCTGCTTGAGTGATATCATGTGCGTGGTGCCATGGGGGGTTTCAAGGACACTCTCCCACGCGTTTTGCATTCACAAAAACATTACATTCAGCGTTTTCACCCTGCGATGATGGAATTTCAATTATATCGTTAAAATTCATTTTACTCGTATGCCAAAACTATTAACCATAGGAAAAAACTGCATATGAAAAATGTAGGACGTTTTCTCTAGTTTAATTTGGTGCAATAATTTTTTCAAAAGAATTTAACCCTTTCCGGAATACAAGGTAAAAACCGAAAAAACTCCGATTTTTTCATGGTTTTTCGCTTATAATTTTTTAAGCAGACCAGATACGAGGTGGCAAAGTTGAAATTCGTGTTCAGCACCCCCAAAAACATAAAGGAAGAAAGAAAAAAAACTTCTCCAAAACTTTCCCGGCAGAAGCCTTTTTAGGTCTAAATTTACTGGACTATCTCTATATGTTTCTCATTTGTATTGATAACTATAAATTAAGTATTTAATAAAGTTGTTATGTTTAAATTGGAGTTATTGCCTAATAAATACTATACGGTAGCACCCTTACATATGGTGCCGTTATGGCTGTTATCAGCCGGTGCTACTGTTGTTTTGACCGATAGGTCTTATATCAATTATAACAGAACTTTTCACAATTAGAAATGATTTCCTTATATATTTTTTTCTGACATAGATTATATGTATTCAAATGTCACAAACTTTTATTTTCCTTCTTTATTATATCTTTAATAAACTTTACTTTATTAATGTGCTACTTGCAAACTTTCATATTATGAAGTTCTGCTATCAGGAAAATTTTATAAAACTGTAGCACATAGAGAAACAGTTATTTCTATTAAATTTTGACTCAAATATGTACTTATTTAAACTGTTTATCATGACTATAACCTTTATCAGAGTTACGACTATTAAGAGTGGGGGTGTTTTATGAATTAATGGGACAAATTATTTTTCTTCCATACTTTTTTCTTTCCCCTCTAATGTATTAAGTAAATGTGTTTTATTATTAATGTGTTGAGGATATTTTATTGTTATCATTAATATAATTCTGCTATGGCGGAAACTACTAATAAAATTGCCGGATATCAAAATTTGATTAACAATTTCGATGGTGACCTGTTCTCGAATGTTAAGTATTTTTTTGATAATATTGAATCTATTGGTACTCTCGCTGAATGGAAAGACCCTGAATTGATAGTAGTTTTAAAAAGTAAACTGCGCGGTCCTGCGTTGCAATTTTTTATTGACGACCCGGAACTAAACCAAGAAAAGGAATTTAAAAACGTCAAAGAAAATTTTTTTAAATATTTTGATCAAAAAACAACTTTGAGTCAAAGACAACAGCTATTTTCAAATTTCAGACAAGCACCTGGAGAATCAGTCAGGTCTTTTGCCACTAAAGTCGCAAATTTAACCGCGAAATACTTTGGTGCAGGTAATATCTCTAAACCAGATGTGGTTCCTCTAGTTGATCAAACAAAACTCGCAAAATTTTTGGAAGGATTACAACCTTCTCTGAAAAATTTAGCTATGAACCGGAATCATAAAACATTTGATGAAGCTGTAGAACGAGCTCAACTGGACGAAATTAATGCACAATTTTCAGCATCTGAGGTAGTTCCTATAAATAACTTCAATTCAACTCCGCAAGTCAATATTGAGGACAAATTAAATAAAATAATTAGCAAACAAACTGAAATGACAGAACGTTTAGTTAATTCGCTTTCGGAACAGGATTCAAAATTTACGGTTCCAAGATCCTCTATATAGTCCTCGGAATTTTACGCAAACTTCCAGACATACTCGACCATCAAATTTGCATTGTGTACTGTGTGGAGGAAATAATCACCAATACCATAACTGTTATTCGCGGACTAGACATTCACAAGTATACCAATCTAGGGCCCGTACACCGCATCAGGACACAAGATCCAGAAACTACGCAGATAATACGCCTTATCAGCCGAGGTCATTTACACCGCGTCAACAACAACATACGCAATATACTAGTAACAACCCTTTAAACTCAAATCGGGGTCGATAACAGCTAAAGGGCCCCGATCACTGCAGACTAAAACGAACATGAGAGGCATTACATCGCGATTATCAGGAACAGCGGAGTATACAATCGGAAAATACAGTCCTCTACCTATCGTCGAGATAAAAATAGGAGATAAATTTTTTAATGGCCTTTGGGATAGCGGGGCGAGCGCGTCCTTGTGTAGCTACAACGCTTTTAAGAAATTAGCTCCAAACCTTATACGTAGTAATAATACAAAACCTTCTATTAAAATCTCTACTCTCACTGGTAATGAAATAAAAATTCATTCCACTGCGGATATTTCTCTTTCTATTGGAAATAAAAACTTAAATTATAATTTTTTAGTCACCCATTCTAATCTTAGCCCAGATTATGATTTTATTTTCGGATTTGACTTTATGTCATCATTTAAATGTCAAATCAATTTTGATAATAGGACCGTCTCATTTCAAGGTAATCAGATACCTATATGCAAATTTGGTCAGCAAAAAATGAATGTGATGCATGTTCAATCTTATGCAAAATTAATCCACAAGCTGAAAATTCCTCCATTACAATCCGCAGTTGTTGAAATTAAATCTAACCAGAAATTGCCTATCGGTACGAGCGTATTATTAGATCCCTTTACATTCGGATTACTTAATGGCAGATAAAATAATGTGAGCATAAAGCCAATTACACTATTTAAAAAGGGAATCAAACAATCTGAATTTTAAACAAGAACGAAAAATCATGCGTCAAGCATAGATTATGTAGCACTTTCCAACGCTTCCAAAATAATTTTACAAAACATACCGTTTAATAAGCTAAAATATAACATCTAAGTAAACAATTTGGAAAACGCATAACATATTTAAAAACATAATTTCAGGAATTTCCAACAGATACAATATTCGGAAAAATATCCGAATACTTTTATTCAGCCCTGTATATGATCTATAGATTTGTATATGTTAGGATGCTAAATTTTAGTTTAGTTAGGAAACGCGTAGCACAGTTTAAAATTATCTTTCTGGAGTTTCTGTCAATAAACGGAAATGTGTTCGCGAACTTTTGTGCTGCCCTGTATAGGATCTACAGAATTTATACACACCACGTAATAGACAAAAAGAGAGTTAAAATTAAAATCGCGTTCAGTAACTTAAAACGCACTTCCAGGAATTATTGTTAACAGACAGTAGAGAATTCTTTTCTGTGTCCCTGTAAATGAACGATGACTGCTATATACACACTATTCTGTAGTAAGCCTCTTGTAATGCACCTTAGATATATATATAAATTTCAATGCGTTTAAAATAGTGAAACATTATTTAAATAAACCGCAGACGATTTTTCTCCATAGACGTCATGTAACGGAATTCTTTTGACTGTCCCTGTAAAGTAACTATAAGTGCTATGCACACCCTATTCCATATTAAGCTTCTTCTAATGCACCTTAGTGATATACATAAATTTCAATGCGTTTAAAATACTGAAACATTATTTAAATAAACCGCAAATGATTTTTCCCCATAGACCGCAATGTAACGGAATTCTTTTGAGTGTCCCTGTAATAAAACTATAAGTGCTACACACTTCCGTTGAAATAGGGAACATGCTATAGATAACGACAATAACATATAAAAATTGCAGAGCAATCCGAGCATATTTACGGGAGTTAGAGCACGGACAGACGGCAGACGGCAGACGGCCAGACGGCAGACGGCCAGACGGCCAGACAAACCGAAGTCATAAGCACTTTTCAACTAGGTTGGAAAGTGCTAAAAAGTAATCTACACTAATGGGGTTAAATGGTCTAGAGCTTGGTAAACCTTGCTCAGAATCTCCCTTAGGCTTTTAATAAGCTTTCAATGTTAATCAATTAATCAAGAATCAAAATAATTACGACTTGACGTCGGTCACCGTGCAAATTTTATACTTCCCCAGCAGTTTTATAACAAAAATAGGAAGAAAAACTGACTTCATTTTCCGATTCAGCGTCGACAAAAAAAAAAATTGAATTACAGAGGTTTTTGTTCCGAAAACACAGAGTGGGTAAAATAAAACTGGCCCGGTATGTCCATAATATGTTTAATCCATTTGTGGATCAACTCACAGAAAATGAACAACTGTATGGATATTTTCAGAAAGACGTAGCAGCAGCACACACTGCCTTGACAACCTTGTCACGAGTGCATGAGGTGAGGACAATCAGCAGAGGCTGTGCAATCTCCTGGCCACCTCGATCGCCTGATCTCTCTCCCCGTGATTTTTACCTGTGGGGCAAATTGAAGGCTCAGATCTACTTTAATAATCACACTGAAAGAGCTACAGCAGAGCATTGAAAACGCTATTGTTACTATCCCTCTGCTACGCGTGTTTCGCAATTAGATAAATTGAGCATAAACCGCTTGCATCGACGTCGACGGTGGCCATTTCCATCATTTTCTGTGATGGGCAGTTCATTAACAAGGGTCAGTTCGCATAAGTCTTATAAATATTTTCCGGACCAGTTATATTTTGCACACCCTGTATTTTTCAATTTGTAGGCTAAAGCGCTTGAAGGTGGAGGGGAAAAAATGGCTTTATAAAAGACTATAATTACCTTGAGGTTCACATGATGGAATGGGTGCAGACCAATGGCCATCTGTCTGACAGTGTGAAACATTGCTTCCTCGAAGTGTATAGCCAGGGTTGCATGCAAAAATTGCTGTCACGCCTCCACGGGATTGGAATTTCACTTGCCCGTGTTGCAGCACTAATGTCTTTGGGCATCTCTCATCACATTTTGCTGCTTTCCAAACTGGAAGAAAGATTTTTTTTTCCAGAAAATTTTAGGTTATACAAAGAAAAGTAGGGGAGAGTTGGACACAGTAAGAGGGATTAAAAAGAAAGTTACTTAAGAGCTAGATATAATCGATTGAAGAAATTTTAGACATCTATATATGTAAAATAATAGTTTTAGAGCAATTACACAAAGTTGCGTAATTTCCACATAATGTATTGGTCGCCAAAATGTAAGTTTAACATCCTGTTACCGTACAGTCTTTCAGAATATTAAATTTCTATAAAATTTAATAAATATATTAAAATTGATGTAAAATTTGCTAGCATATGTGATTTTCATAGGAGAGTGGGATTTGCATTTGACATCGTTCACGTGAAATTCAAAGAAGAGTTGTGTGTGTGTGATGCCACTAATTAAACATGAAAATCCCCCTCCTATTTTTTAACGGCACCATGATTATGGAAGAGTGCAAGAGAAAAGCCAATTAAAAATCCAGGTATTATCACTTATCCTTCTCTGATACTTATATAATTCCTTATAATTTTAAAATATCTTAATATATAGTTAAAAATATCTCTGAAGGGTAATTTTTGCTCCTCATTAGAGTATATTCCTGTCAAATTTTGAAACTCCCATAATCCTAAAATACAACACAACAATCAATGGCAATGTTTATCCATAATTGGGGTGATGCTTTCATAATTTTTTGCCATTCAAACAAATAAGCATTTAAGCTTTTAAAGTCTTTGGAGCGTGATAAGCATTTTGATATTGTTGGTAGATCTACAACTGTTAAAAGTGTGGCACTGTGAAATAAAATTACCATAAATTATATAAAGGTTAAAGGTATTTTTCTACTTATTTTATTTATTTTTAAACTTTTATGCTGCACCACGTTTTAATTTCTTTTTAAAATATTATATAACTTGAATTCTTTTTCAGGATTTCAATTGTTTCGAAAAATAAACATAATTTATGTTGATTTTTAGATCATTCTAAACAAATAAAAATCATATCTAAAGTAACATGTTAATTAACAAATTTACTCAAAAATATTTACTAATATAATAACATAAAAAAATGACACGAAAACTTAAACTAAATCAATTTCTATGAACGGAATAAATGTAAAATAGAATAAATAGAAATGCTAAAATAGAATAACAAAAAAAAAAAAAAAAAAAAAAAAAAAAAAAAAAAAAAAATAGATTCCACAATTTTAGTGAAAGAGTATGAAATTTCAAGCTCATGAAAGAAATTTAAATGATCATATATATATATATATATATATATATAAACAAAAATACTTAAATTGTGAATAACTACCATAAAATATGATAAAGAGTTTGTTAATTGTATAGGTTGCTTAATTAATGCATTGATTTTCTTTAAATGTTACGTGAACGAAGTCACGGGTAACAGCTAGTTTCATATATAAATCTGCTTATTGGAAGCATTTTGCAACACACGTGAATTTAATAACACACGTGAATAGAAACAGGAAAAAACATCTTTGAAATATCATTAGAATTTGGCTCATGTACCACACACTGTTAAAAATGTGCAGCAAACTGTCTAGTCATTCGGCCGTTTTTAAAGATAGCAGTTATTTGACCATATTATTAAGTATATCCAACCATATTATTAACCATATTATGGTTAGAACAAAGTTAAATTACGGTCATGTAACATTTACTATGAAAACGGTCGAATGACTGAACTGCTGCTGAAATTTTAACAGTGCACTTAAGGTGCACTTACTTAGGTAAGTGATACACTCCAATTTTTTCTCCTACTTTGGTGGTTTGAAGGTCCTAGTTAAGTAAAAAAAAAAAATCCCGTATGAAATTTGAGATGTTAAAAAAAAAAAAATTAGCTCATTGAATTTTTCAGCATTTTAGATTTTCTATACGTACCATTTTTCGCTAAAATCATGTTCTACCTTTTGTCATAATGTTTCACGTGACTTTACATGAGTGTTTTTTCATTACCCCTATTGTTAATTAACGATATCTCTAAAATCTTTATGCTATATAGACTTCCACTCTTATCGTTACCCAGTAGCTAATTACTAAACCATAAACCTATAATTGGAGAGATATAGTTCCAATTGCAAAAATGTTTCAAATGTTGTTATTCATCCTATTTACGTAAAAATAATTGTTTTTGTAAAAGTTTCGAAATTAAAATTTTTATACAATCCCAGAGTCTTGTAAGTTTTTTTTAGATAAAAACAAGAACGAAAAATCATGCGTCAAGCACACTGTAAAAAAAAAATTCCTGAAAAAAACAGAAATTGTACTGGCAATCGGGACGCCAGTACTATTTGCGTATTTTAACGGGGAAAAAAATTCGTAAATTCCAGGAAATTTTCCGTGATTTCTGAAATATCTGTTTTTAAATTTCCGTTTTATAACAGATATCTTCCGTATTTTTAAAAACATTTTATAATGTTAAAATAAACATTATAGGACCAACAAGAAAAAAAAAAGTGACTCCTCAAGAACAACCTTATAAAGGATAGATATATATTTGCTTTTTTTTCCTCATTTTGGAGGGAGTTTCGTGTAAATAATCAAACCTTGCCATGATGAGAATCGAACCCGCAATCTCTCGTGTACTAGACTGGAGGTCCCGACCACTGCGCTAGTATTAGATATTCAACTTTCTCAAGCGTTGCTACTTATTTCAGTCGCTTTTTATGATGCAAAAACTTGGAGGTTCCATGGAATTTTTTTTTCAGTTCCAATGTTTTTAATATTTTCTTTTCATATTTTTCAATATTTTGCTTTATTATTTGATGCTTTATAACAGATAAATTTTAACTTATTATGTATTATATGCGCAAAACATTGTATTAAAAGTAATGTACCAACATTTTCTTTTTTCGAACTTTTTTAATTATTTCTCTGATGATCTATTTATCAATTCCAATAAAAACAAAAATTATCATAAGGAGACGTATTTATTACATGCTATTAAAATAAATTTTCGTTACCTCTTATTTTAAAAAACTTATGTAAATAAATTTTTTTATAATTAAATTATTACATTTCAGCTATGCTGAGAACGCTTGTGTACGGTTCTGTCAAACTGAATAGTTTTAATAATATTAAAACAAAAAATTGATTTTTAAAAACAATTTTGAAATTAATGATCTTGTGATAGGTAAATTTAAATTTGGACTTATTGATTTAATTTAAATTAATTTAGTTTAATTTATAAAATTATATGCTAAAGAAATAAATTATAACGTTAATAAAATTATAAACTTCATTTTTATAAAACTAAAGAAAAAATATTAATTATTTTTATAAATTTACGGAAAAAAATTATAGACGTTGTAAAATTATAATTTATAAAATAATAAATTTTAGTTTAATTCATAAATTTATAAGCCAAATCAGTTTAGTTTAATACAAATTTCCATAGAGATAACTTACAGAGATATTATGTTATGAAACCTTTAAATAACCCAATATTGCCTCACGTTAGAAAAGTTAAAATAAAATTTTAAAAAATTAGAGAAAAAAAGTCCTAATTTTGAAGCACTATCAATAAAAATAAAAAGTAGATTAAAAAAAAATATTTTTCTGCAACTTATAAAAATAAAATCAATTTATAAATATTTCATTAAAAAATATAAACATTACTATTATTTTCACAAAAAATTACCGTCCAGACATGACCCGGTTAGAATGGGCCAGCATGTGGAGCAAAATCAGGCCTGGATCCTCGAAGAACTCCAGTAAATAAAACAATCTTAATTCGTATCTCAAACAAGGTGATTTCTGTGCGCAAACATCTAAAAGTTATTTACGGAAATTGCACTATTTAGGAAGAAATACAGACATTGTACTGTTTTGAAATAAATACGGACAAAATCCATTAAATTTACGGAAAACTTTCTGCATATTTACGGATTTGAAATCTCCTTTACGGAACTAATGTCATTTACGGAAATTGTACTGTTGTTTTGGAAAAATGAAACTTCTCCTTAAAATTTTACGGAAAATCTCTTGTATTTTCACGGATTTTTTTAGAGTGCATAGATTATAAAACACTTTCCAATACAGCCAGAAAACTGTAACGAAACTTCACCTTTAAATAAGGTGAAAGAAGTTGTGTAAGTAAACAGTTTAGAAAACATGTACCACATTTAAAATACAGTTTTCGAAATTACCTTCCAGTGTCAAAAAAGTAGTTAAATTATTTTGTGCAGCCCTGTATAAATAAAACATTTAGCAATTTTCTCCGATCGATGGAAATGCACTCGAAATCCTTTGTACAGCCCTGTATATTATCTGAATACTTTTGTACACACCACATGTTAAGCTAAAAGGCAACTTAAAACACACTTGCAGCAATTTCCAACCGTAAATGACAATGTATCTTTTTCTTTGCGTAGCCCTGTATATGAATTTATTTACATTCCACAAACTCTTCTATTAGTATACTAAATATATTATAATTCATCAAGAAAATGCGTAACACAATTAAAAACTACCCTTAAGCAATTCACTTCCTTAGTTTGTAATACTTACGGATTCCTTTGCGTAGCCCTGTATATGAATAGCCGAGTTTATAAACACACACGTACTATGAAAATATTTAGTTAAACTTAAAAATGCAAACCAAAGTTGAAAACGCACTTATCACACATAGACTGTAAATATCGCACATGTACTGTAACTGATATCTTTTGCGTGTCCCTGTAAATAAACGCAATGCACACCACACTTTCAAGAGAGACGGCAGACGGCCAGACAAACCGAAGTCATGAACACTTTTCAACTAGGTTGAAAAGTGTTAAAAATTATTTTTGCTGTAACAACTGAGCTCCATAATAGGACGGAGAGCTAACTCACCGGTTCATTTTCTGCCGCGACTTTATCACACTTTCAAAGCGGTATTTATTAGCGGTATTTTTTCAAACTTTTCGGCATACTTTTAATAACTTTTGGTTATTTTTACACATGTTTCACATTTTTACAAGCAATACTTATCAAATTTTTAATGTTTCTTGTTAACCTTATATAAGCTTATATATTTATATAAGATCAAATTAAGTACTTGTGAGGAAATTAAATAAAATCTGTAGTTTTTTAAATAAATAATATAATTCAGGGAAAATTTTGGCATCTTCGTCATATTTTAAAGAGGAAATCAGATTTGAAAATATCTACCTCACATACTCTATGGGAGTAAAACCGTGTTTTGCCATATTTTTTCCTCCGAAATTCTATGGCATTGTATTAGCATGGGCGAACTGCTGTACGACCAAACTTACAGAGTTATGATATATGAACGGAGCATCGAGAAAGTTTTCTAAATATAGGACTCAAGTATACATAGGACCTAGGGAGGGAATTGAAATTTTAAATTCGCAACTTTTACAAAAACAATTATTTTGACGTAGACGGCTTTTAATATTAAGAACAAAGTGTAAAACATTTTTTGCAATTGGAACTATGCATTTAAATCTAATGGTTTACGAATTACCTATTGCCGAACGATAAGAGCGTTACCCTGTATAGTCTAAAATAATTTAGTGATGCCATTAACTAACAATAGGTTTAATGAAGGAATACATATCAGTGTTGAATTCTGCCATTTTTCTCCGGGGGGGGGGGGCATTGTGGAGTTCTGGGAGGGAATTTGTACTTCTTGATCATTATAAAGCCTAAAACTTCAGATCTTCCAAGAGGGCCATTTGGAGGCTACGGGGTGGGGGAATGTCCCCCCCCCCCTGAATTCACCACTGATACCAACAAAAAGTCATATGACACATTATAAGAAAAGAGAGAAAATTATTTCAGTGAAAAAATGTACAGCGTAACTGACACTCATATTCAATCAGCTGTAACTTTCTGTTTATGCATATCAGCCGAAATCGGTGTTGAATTCAGGGGGTGGCCCGGGAGGAACATCCCCCTCCAAAGAATTGAACCCACCCCCACCGGAAGATTTGAGATTTTATGCTTTTTAATGATCAACAAGTGCAATTTCCTCCCGGACCTCTATAATGCCCCCCTCCCCCCCCCCCCCCTGGAGCCAAAGAAATCCCCGGCAGAGAAAAATGTCTGAATTGAACACTGGCCCAAATTTATACGGTATGGGGTTTTTATATTTAGGTAGGTTTTATATCTTCAAACTAACAAAGTATGAAAAAAATCTGAGTGTACACTTACCTAACTCACCTTCTTAACAGAGTGAGATTTTTTTAAGTGATCACCGATACATTCAGTAATTTAGTATATGACATGGTTGTGAAGGGCTTTCTTAAAAGCCTACGCTAGTCACGCAAAAACAGTCGCAAATTAATGTTAAACTTATGGGAACGTTCTTTTCAAATTTCTCGTTTGCATTTCATATTTTTAAACGATTCACAAGATATCCGAGATCGATCGCTAATCGAGCTTTTTTTTTTACTTTTTCGATTTTGGTTACAGGTTTATTTTCTTTTCTTTAATGAAGTCACTTTCTATTTCGGTATCGGTTTCGAAAGTGAAAGTATTTTCGTAAATAATAATAATTATAATAAATCTGCTACCAAAATCAAAAAATTAAAAAGGGCCCCGGTGAGCGATTGATCTCAGCTATCCTATGCATAAAAAAAAAGTTAAAAATATTGAAATGCATACGAAAAATTTGAAAAGAACGCTCCCATAGGATTAACATTAGCTTGCGAGTTTTGTTGTGTGACTAGCCTACGCTCTTAACATTCTATTTCCTTGTATGTGAAAAAAACGATTAAAAAATTATACCGTTGGATTTTTATACTGAATATAGTGATATATAAGTAATTACAACTTCAAATTTTTTCAATTATATATAATTTTTTTTAAGTACGTTTATTTGCTACCATGCACTTTAAAATTGAAAGACCATGGTAGCAGATATAACACATTTATTCCTCTCTATATATATATAATAATGTTATATAATAGCAAAATTTCCTGTATGTTGGAAAAGGTAAGGTGTTTAGAACTCTTCACATCTTCAGTCACTTCATACAGCCATGGAAAAAAATACAAGGACAAGCGAAAAGTCGCCAAATGTAGGAGTCGCTGGGCTAGAAAATTATGCAAATATTTGTATAATAAAAATGCTTGAAACTGAACATTTCCAAACAAACTTTAAGTTGAAAATTTGGAAAATCATTAAAAGGCTTGAATTTAAAAGCTTTTACTCGGAAAAATATTATAAGGACACTCATTTCTTTTGAAACCGCAAACAAAATTTTGCATATTTGGTAATATCATAGGATTGTTTAAAGTAACCTAAAACTATTGCGCAGTAACAGTTTTGTTTCACTTTCTCTCGATAGTTCGACACTCGATAGTTGACAGATTGTTCAGTTTCTCTCGTTCTTCATCATACCAAAGAGCACATAACTATTTGAATTTGAAAAGGGAAAAATTATTGCTTACAGAAAATGTGGAATGATTGGACGTGAAATTGCAAGGAATATTAACAGATCTAAAACAGTAATTTATAACTTTTTGAAGAATCTAAAAGATTATGGCAAGAATAAGCATACAAGTACATTTCTCTGACTATGCGCCAGAAACTTGGAATTGCGCGTCGAGCTTGCTTAAAAAAACAAAAAAAAAACAGAGTTCTACTCAAATTAAAACAGAAATGAATCTACCATGCACTAGTCGAACAGTGCCTAATGTTCTGCAAAAGAATTCCAAGTTAGATATGCTAAACTACGGTCACGTCCACTACTTACAAAACTACATAAGAAGCTTAGATTGGAAATTGATAAGAAACACGTTTCTTTTGGATAAAGAAAAACCTTTTTTTCCCCAAACGCCAATTCGGAAGAGGTTCTGTGATGGTGTGGGTTAGATTTTAAAGCCAATGGAACAACACCATGGTCGTCATATGTCGATATGCTAGCTGAAAAATTATTGCCTGAAGCACCCCTTATCACAGGTGGTGATTATTTGTTTCAACAAAACAATGCAAGTTTCCACTTGTCTCGTGCATCACGTTCATGGATCGAGTTCTCTGTTCAGCTTTTGGATTGGCCGCCAAGAAGCCCTGATTTCAACCCCACAAAGAATCTGTGGGGCATTTTAGCTAAGTATATAAGCATGACACACAATATACAAATACAGACGATTTGACATCATCCACAGAATTAGCATGGAAAAACATTTCTAAACAAACTTTAACTGGACTTTCTGAGTCAATAACTGCACAATTAATAAGGGTCATTGAAAAAAAAGGTGTTTTTGTAGAATATTAATTTATTTCCAGACATATTTCATTAGGTCCTTATAAGTTTAAGAGGTAAATATTCCTCACGAGTTTCGAGTTCTGAAAGTTCAGATAAATCACTATTCAACTCATTCATCAAAATGATAGCATCCTCTACATTTTTAAACGGGGTGGTAGGTTGAAGCGGCTGCAGATGTGGATAGCTTAAAAAGTTGTATACATCAAAATTATTATTAGAATAAAAATTTAAATTAATTAAAGCTCATTAGAATGACTTAAATGCTTAAAAATATCAATAATACGCTATCAAAACTACCCAAACTATCAAAAAAAGGATTGATAGCATTTCTGCTACCTTTCACCATTTTTACTAATCTAAAAGCCCAGTGTAGAAAATTTGCTACTATGTTTTTGAAATTAGAATTTCGATATAAATTGTTGCTTTCTTTGAGAGATTTTTATTCTGTCATGTTAGGATCAAGTATAAACAGTATGAAATATCCCATAATACAGAAGATAATGTATAATATTGGTATAAATACAATAAACTTCCCTTGCAAAATTGTGTATCATTAAATGTATCAGCCATTGTTATTCATTCCTTCTCTAGCACATGGACAAGTAGAACTTATCCAGCGTTTGGAATATAAAATAACATTGAAAGAGGTCTAAAAGAGGACACCATGATAATTTAATTCCATTTTTATTATTACTTTGTTGTAAAAAGCATTGTTAAGACATGATATTATATTCCATGCCATGGACAATAGAGGGTTAAAGAATCTTTGCCACTTTTTTTCCTTTTTTAATAAAACAGAAAAGTCTCTCGAGCAGCTTTTTTTTTTTAAGATAAAGTAATTATCAAGTCAAATGTTTAGAAAGTCAAAACTTGAGTGGTATAAGTTGTGCCGTTAATATCATTAAACAAGGCTAAGGAAAGGCAAGTAAAAGAACAAAAATCCATCTACTAATAAAGAATTTGTAACCAAGTAGCACAGGTTGTTGGTCCATCATTAGCAGTTTGTAGAAACTGTTGGGAAATGGTTGGAACAGATACTCTTAAATTTGGAGCATTTGCAGGATTCTGAGCAGCTAACAATTGGAGAAGTGTTGTCCATTTGCTAGAAAATGGTTCGTTGGCTAATAGTACGTCAAGGAGGACATTTCATACTGGAGGACAACAACTAGCCAAAAATTATTCAACATTGACCCAACCATCTTGCGCTACTTTGAGAGTGGTTCAACTATGAAACGGCTAAGCTAGCGAAATGCCGAGGCCCCCGCAGTAGCTGAAAATTGTTATACGGCAGTTGGATTTTTAAAGGGTGATGTTTAAATTTGCGTTACTTTTTAAAAAGAAATTATTGAATAATTTTATTTTCAATTAACATTTTAAGGGCACATATATGAATCACTACCGGGACCCGCGTACTTTCTTTGCGGCCCTGTATCTCAAGGTAATCGTAAATCAATCTCTTTCGACAAGTCTAATCCTCCCACGAAAAAGTGGCCGATGAGTGACGCTTTAGATGAATTTATTCGCTGATTAAGGTGGCAATTACTAGTAGAAACTAGCAGAATCGAGTTTTTAATCAACCCTTAACTGGTACTGTGGTGCCATTGAGTCTCCACGTATTTTTCTACTCGTGTCATTTATTCATCCATCAGTAAGATTCAGATAAAAATAATAAAGTGTAAGAGTGATAGAAGTCACTGATTTATTCAACTGACAAATACAGTCATGTATGTGTCTGTAACATTGTTTTTATAACGTTTCATTTCATTTCATTTTTTTTTTTGTTAAACACTAGCTGGGGACGAAATAGCACCAATAAAAGGAACAGAGTCTGTATTTCTATGTGTGTGTCTGTCTGACTGTCTATCAAAATATACCCCGTGTAGAGATCTGAAAATTTGGATGAAGATAGTCCAAGGCAGGTCCTAATGCACCTGAGGTTCAAATTTTTCATTTTTGATAATTAGCCTATATATTAATTAAAAACCAAAACAAACACTCATAAAAAAAACATTATTTTTCTAAAACGCAGCGCCTTCAAAAGATCAAAGAAGATCTGAATGTAGGAAACGCTCTTATTTTTGGGTGTCTTTCGAAGGCCCCATCAGTCAAACCGTCTAAAATACGAAAAACTAAAAATACACGCTTAAATGTCGTACTTTTCACTTTCAAACGCTGTAATTAAAAAAAAAAAATACGAATTTTAACCTTTTCAAAATATTTTAAACACAAAGTTCGATTTTGTGTATTTTTCCTCTTTTTTCGAAGCTCACATTGGCCTTACTTTTTAAGATTCATAAAAAAAAATACCCACTTAATTGATGTACGTTTTTCTCTATAACGATGCAATTAGTTTTAAAAAATAAGAATAAAAAAAATCATTTCCTTACAACGTTTCGAGGTTTTCGCTACTTTCTGCAAATTTGAATCAGCTCGGGAAATCAAAATTCGAGAAAAAAAAAGAAAAATACCAGATGACAAGTATGTTCATTTTTCTTTCGAGCGGTGCACTTTGTTTTAAAAAATACGAATGTTAACCCTTTGAAAGAAGAATTTTTCTTTCCGCGAATTGAATTTTGTTTATTCAGCAAATTTTGAAATTCTGCATCCGCTATTTTTCATCAAAATACGAAATAGAAGACAACATCCAATTAAAGAACGTACATTTTACTTTAAAGCGACGTATTCAGTTTTTAAAAATATTAATATTAACCGTTTCAAAAAAATTAGTGACTGAAGTCCTTTCGTGACTCCTCGAGACAGTATTTTTTCTAGGCTAAAAGTAACTAAATGTCGGTATTGTAACACAAATGTTTTACACTTTCTTTGGACACTTAATTTATATTACACATAAAAATCTCAAGCATTCGGAGGATTAAATTTTTTTTAAATAAAATCTGCTCATTATTTGCCCAGAACGTGAATACGCGAGTGGCTTTTGCTTATGTTTTTACAACTAAAACATGCTTTGCACGAAAATTATACGCAGGCTTCGAAAACATTACATTTATAACTCATAAAAATTTCAAAGAGTTTGGACAATAAGTACTATTTTGTTTTTAGTATTAAATTATCCGACGTGAAACTAAAAAAAGTAAGAAGAAAACACTTCTTACAAGCCCTTTTACTAAAAAATATCAGTATTTTTCCACAGGCTTCGGTTGGTTGGATGATTGATTTTATGACGGCCGATTATCTACATGAGGGATATAGGCCCTAGGGGGGAGTGCCCTCCGGGGGGGGGGGGTCTTTCTAAGGATCCTAACCCGTATTTACGGCAAGGTTCGAAGAAAACCATGGAAAACTCCGAACGGTTAGGTCGACGAGCGTGACAGGGGTTTGAACCCAGCACCTCCCGTCTACTAGCTTTGAGAGCAGAACCTCTTAGCCACTGGTGGGGCTCCACAGGTTTCGGAAACATTTTATTTACAATTCATAAAAAATTCAAAGAATTTGGACAATAAGAACTATTTTTTTAAATATTAAATATACCCGGTGAGAAAGAAAGAAGAACGAAAAATCATGCGTCAAGCATAGAATATTAAACACTTTCCAACACATCGAGAAAACTGCAACGAAACTTCACCGTTAAATAAGGTGAAAGAAGATATGTAAGTAAACGGTTTAGAAAACATATATAACGCATTGAAAAATATAGTTTTTGAAATTACCTTCCATTGTCAAAAAAGTAGTCGAATTATTTTGTACAGCCCTGTATATGATCTATAGATTTGTTTATATACTACATAGAATGAAAAAAATGAGTCCAGTTAGAAAATTTACTTTTAGCAATTTCAGCCAATCGATGGAAATGCACTCGAAATCTTTTGTACAGCCCTATATATTATCTAAAGACTTTTGTACACGTCACATATTAAGCTAAAAGGTAAAACACGCATTCAGGTAAAAAAGCACAAGGCAACTTAAACTCGACAGCAATTACCAACCCAGCAATTACCAACCGTAAACGACAATGTATCTTGTTCTTTGTGTAGCCCTGTATATGAATTTATTTATATTCCACAATCTTCTATAAGTGTACTAAATATAGTTCAGCAGTAAAACGCGTAACACAATTAAAAACTACACTTAAGCAACTTACTCCCATAGTCTGTAATATTTACGAAATCTGTTGTGTAGCTCTGTATATGATCAACCGAATTTATACACCGTACTATGAAAGAATTTAGTTAAACTTAAAAACTCAAACCAAAGTTGAAAACACACTCATCACTTAAGTACTCATAGACGGTAATTATCGCATGTATACTGTAACCGATATATTTTGTGTGTCCCTGTAAATGAACAATAAACGCAATGCACACCATAATTTTAAGCGAGCAATTTATAGTGCACCTCATTTATATATAATTTTCATTATGTTTGAAGTAGTTTAACACCATTAAATTATACTGCAAACGATTTTTCCCCGTAGAAAACAATTTGTAACAGAATTCTTTCGTTTGACCCTGTAAATGAATAATAAATGCTTTGCATCCCATATTCCACAAAAAGCATGTTTTAATGCGCTTCATAATCATATATCAATTTTACCATGTTTCAAATAGCGTAGCATCATCAAAATGCATTTGAAACGATTATTCCCCATTGACTGTAATGTAACGGTATACTTTTGAGTGTCCCTGTAAAAAAACTATAAGTACTAAACACTTCATTTTCAATAGGGAACATGTTATGGTAAACGACAATAACATAAAAAAATTTCAGGGAAATCCGAGTATATTTACACGAGATAGAGCACGGACAGACGGCAGACAAACCGAAGTCATAAGCACATTTCAACTAGGTGTGTGAAGTGTAAAAAAGTGTTAAAAAGTGAGAAGAAAACACCACGAAACTTCTTTTTTTTTTCCAGTCTCTCCACTGTAGAATATTTGCCGAGAGGTTTTCGTTTGTGCGCATGCGCTTTAAAAAAACGCATCTTCACTCTATATTATTATTGGATATTTTCCCATAGGATTAACAATAAAACAGTTCTGAGGCTTGGATCCTTCGGTAATAGGGGTGTTACTCAGCGGCTATGTTCTAGTCATATACATTCGGGGTTCGTTTGGAAAGATTTTCATTTAAAAATATATAATCATAGAAATTCGAGGTTGGTTTGCAAAATCAGACCGGAGCATGCGTAGCACGCCCGGTGTACGGTGTCAAAGGCAGCGGTGCCCCCAACACGAGGCTTGTTCGGGAAAGGTTCGTTTGGAAAGATCGTTTAAAAATGTAATACAAAATCGAGTTAAATATATAAAATCATATATATTTGAGGTATATTTAAGGTTATTAACACTGCCCTGGGAAACGCCAGGCGGATCAACTAGTATGAATATAAAGCATGGTACATTTCCTCGAATTTAACGTTTGATGATATTATTTGATTAAAGTTTGATGAAATTCTATGCATTAATTCTTGAGCTATAGCTACTGCGGAAATCGTGAAAAACACAGCATAGTAACACTAACTGTAGGGCTATATTACAGTGGTGGCCAAAAGTTTGGACATTTTTTGAAAGTTTCATGTTTTTCAACTTTGTGTGCTTGTAGAATATATTAATTTTCACTTAAATACAAACGTTTATATATCAAATTGAAGGTAATTTAATATAGAATTTAATAATAAGAACAGTATTACAATGTCTGTATTACAAAAAAAGTTATGCCCATTTTAGTAGAACAAACAAACACAAATCGTTTTGAATAAGGACGTGTTTTGTAATAAAAGCGTACTAGCCAATCACAAATACTGTTCTGAGGACCAATCAAATGTCTGTAACTACAGTTTAGGTTATTTGGATGGTAAAAGAGTTATTGTTGTGGAAATATTTTGCGGAATGATGCATACTAGTACAATTAAATAGAGTATTGCTGTTTTTGAATATTTAAAGTCCTTTTTTTAATTAAACTAATTTTAAACAATGTCATCAACAAGAAGAACTAATTGGACATCTACAAAAGGAAGCCAAACTGTCATATTGAGAGAAAATGGCCTCTCTTATGCTAAAATTGCAAGAAAAGTTGGTGGTTCAGTGACTTGTTCTGGTGTACGAAAGTTCTGTTTACGTTATGAAAAAACGAAATCAGTGGAAAATAAGGCCAAATCAGGCCGAAAAAAATGCACAAGTGCTACTGCCTATAGAAAAATTAAACGGCTATGCCTTCAATATAAAAAAAATTTCATCAGATGCCATTAGATGTGAAATGAATGCAGCGGGTATTACAGTAAGTTCAAGAACAATAAGAAGAAAGTTATCAGGATTTGGACTACAAGCTAGAATTCCAAGGAAAAAACCATATTTAAATCAAAAGCAACGCGAAAAACGAGTTAAGTGGGCAAAAGAACACATTAAATGGTCAGAAAATCAATGGAAGCAAGTAATCTGGAGCGATGAGAGTAAAATATCGCTCTTTGGTAGTGATGGTAGAAAATACGTGAGACGTAGAGTAGGAGAAGCACTTCATCCTGATTGCATTGAAGCAACTACAAAAAACCCAACAAATGTCATGATTTGGGTATGTATGTCTGCAGATGGTGTGGGCCGAATTCAAGTGATTGATGGCATCCTGAATGCCAAAAAATACATCGAAACTGTCCTGGAACGAAAATTGATACCTTCCATCAGGGATCTCTTCCCAAACAACGCACCATTTATTTTTCAGCAGGATTCAGCTCCATGCCACACAGCAAAAGTATGCAAAGCATGGTTTCAAAAGAAAGGCAAAGATATATTACCATGGCCCGGAAACAGCCCTGATCTCAATCCAATTGAAAATTTGTGGCGACGTTTGAAAATTCTTGTACGAAAAAAACGTCCATCCAATAAAAGACAACTTATTGAAGCTATAATTGATTCTTGGCACCATGTGATTACGAAAGATGAACTCCAAACACTCGTTCACTCGATGAAAAGACGCTGTGAAGCTGTCTTAAAAAATAAGGGTTATCCTACTAAGTATTGATTGTGTAAGTATCACTTTAAAAAAATGCAAATCTAAGATAGATCTTACTATTAGTTGCATAACTTTTTTTTTGTAATACAGATATTGTAATACTGTTTTTATTATTAAATTCTACATTAAATTACCTTCAATTTGATATATAAACGTTTGTATTTAAGTGAAAATTAATATATTCTACAAGCACACAAAGTTGAAAAACATGAAACTTTCAAAAAATGTCCACACTTTTGGCCACCACTGTATATTCAAACCTAGTTCACATCTGTTTGTGTAAAAGTCTAACAGAATATGAAGTTTGATGAAATTCTGTACATTAGTTCTTGAGATATAGCAATAGTGGAAATCGTGAAAAACACGGCATAAAAGCACCACCTTTTGAGCTATACACACCCAAACCTAATCAGCATCTATTTATCTTAAGGTCTAACAGAATATGAAGTTTGATGAAATTCCGTTCATTAGTTCGCGAGATATAGCTATCGTGGAAATTGTAAAAAACACAGCACAGCAACGCCACCTGTTAGGCGATATACACCCAAGCTTTATCAGTATTTATTTATGTCAAGGTCTAACAGAATATGAAGTTCTATGAAATTCCGTGCATTTGTTTTTGAGATACAGTTATCGCGGAAATCGTGATAAATGCAGCATAGCATGTATTGGGCCATATATAGGCCCAAACTTAAACAGTATCAATTTATGTTAAGGTTTAACTGAATATGAATTTTGATGAAATTCCGTGCATTAGTTTTTGAGATAGAGCGACTATAAAATTTATGTCGCACACATATTAAAAGACAGACAGAGAGACTTTTTCCAAAAATAGTCAAATCGTATAAATTATCAAAAAACGAAAATCGAAAATTTTTGAGATTCTAGTATTTTTTTGTTATGTTTATAGAAGAACGTAAAAGAAGTATTGTGAGAGAGAAAAAAAGTACAGTAATGTCAGCTGTTTCACATGTAATTTTCGCCCCTGTTGTTGTCCCCTTAAAACGAAAAAAAAAATAATAATAAAAACATCGGCGCAGCGAGCCAATTTCGGGCTCGGAGATAAAGTTGTTTTTTTTAGTGCCCTCTATATGTATTCACAAAAAAGGGAATTTTAAAAGATATTATTATCACTTATTAATTTCCTTGCAATTTCAATTAAATTAATTTGTTAATTATATATATATGTTTATAATAACTTGTTTTTTAACAAAGTAGTTCCAATTATTAATTTTTTAATTAATTTCATTTTTAAATCAAATTAAGATTTAATTAATAATTATGTATTAAGTGTGATTTCTATGAAAAGTATTATTTAAATATTAACATGCTCATGTAGTTGTGTGTTATAGAAGCAGTATTTTCCACACTAACTTAGATAGAGGCATTGCATTTAGCCCCTGAAATTATTTTTATATGGAATATTTCCGTGAGAGGCCTATATCAAACATGAATGATGAAAAAGACCGAATAAACTTTAAAGTGTTTTGAGCAGTGTGCTTTTTAATTCCCACTCAACACAAAAGCAATATGTAAACTTTGAGAGTTTCGAAAAAATATTCTTTCCATATAATTGTATAAAATTTATAGTAGCGGGGCTTTTTTTGATAGAGGGTACCGGATTTCTTTCGTCCCCCTTCTCTCATTGCCGAAACCAATTTGGGGCAGGGTGGGATGATTCCCTCCCCATCTAGCATTCGTTTAAACCCCCTCTAGCTCTCATATAATACTCTAATAATAATAATAGCATATCAACAGATTTCAAATATTTGTATTGCAAAACACGTTTTAAAATATAAAAATACATATGAATTACCGAAAACTAAAAAAAAAAACATTTTAGATATAGTATGTTATTATTACTCCTGATAAACGTATTCAAAATGTCAAGCAATCAGAACCAGTAACAATTTTTCCCTAAAAATTTACAAAACACAGGAGTAAAAACTAATCAGGTCTTCCGATAGGAGATGAAATATTTCTGAATTACATTATTTTAATTACATGTTAATTTCTAGGATCCCCTGATCTTGAATGGATATAGACATATGTTTTTAACCCTTAACTGCTGTCAGTGCCAACGGTCTTATTACAGACCGTTGATTTTTTCAATGTCCACTGTGTTTAACTTGTAACTTTCAGTTTAGTTATTGATACTAGTGAAATTTTGACTCCTTTTACATTCGCTATTGATGAATATCAATACTCCTGTACTTACAATATTGGTACAGAAACAGTATTCTGTAAGTGAAATGAAGCGGTCACAACAGTTAAGGGCTAAACTAGAAGGAAAGACAGGCATGCGAATTAGCCCCGCCAAGACATTTGAAAGCCCCCTCCACGCCGCCCTCTGCCTGGTTACGTCTCTGCGCCACTGCCCTAAAAAACGCTTTTTTTGTGCAAAAAAAGCTAAAGGAAAAGTATGTCCCGATGTCAAAAGTAGAACAGAGGAGCTAAATGGGATTACTTACAGCAAAGGAGGAGAAACAGGTTTATTTTGTAGAAATCCATCTTGCTGCGAGGCTGACCTTGCTGCCAGAGAAAGCTGGCACGAAGTAAAGGGCACAACTGAATTTCACGGAAGGGAACTGGACAGCAAAAATCTAGGTGAGAAGGGATGCGCTTACTTTTATGCGCATAGAAAAAACATTGCAACTTGTTTCAGAAAAAAAAACAAGTCGACACTTTGAAAAACACGATTTTTAAGAACTTCAATGCCGTTTAAACAATAATAGATTAATGACAACACAATAATAATGCACCGTCTGCTTGGGTTTCAAAAATTTGTAATACGAATTGTTCGGCGATCAATTTGTTGTTGACCTTTTCAATCGATCAGAATGTCTCACGTATTGTTGGTTGAGGCAATAGCTTCTGGGTATATTGAACTCGAAGTTTGAAATGGAACTTTAACTAAGTTCTATTTCACTAAACACAACAGGCGCAATGTCACGCAGACCCCTGGAAAAGCACTCAACGTCTCTGATTGCAGGAGTGAAAAACTCAACTAAAGGAATTTATTTTTAAACGGGAAGATAAATGCACCAATAGTGCCTAAGGACATTTATCTAATTATCATTAAAATTTTAGTGAACCCCAAAAGATGTAATATTGAATAATAAATACGTGAATTTTCACATTGTTAACCAACTGAGTGAAAAATGTCCAAGCCGGGAATCGAACCCGGATAATTGGAATAACGCGTCAATGCTCTACCATTGAGCTACGAGGACGATACCAAGCTTGGCATATCTCACTCAAATATGTCGGTAAGGCACAAGATGGACACAACCCTGCTGTACCTTTGTTAGCAATGTGAAAATTCACGTATTTAATATTCGATATATTCCAAGGATGCGGCTTGGACAGTTTTCACTCAGTTGGTTACACGCTTTGTTAGTAATGTGAAAATTCACGTATTTAATATTCAATAATTTTGGGCGTAATTTCACTTCTGAAAACTAATTGAAAAATTAATTAAAAGTATACAGATATAATATTGTTTTACCCTACTCATAACCTTCCTCTATCTGAATGAACATTCAAAATTTCAAAATACATGCCTTGAGAAAAATGAAAACTAATCGGATGTGCCAATCTCATACAAGTTTCACGTACACCAAAAACGAATCAGCACCAACTTATGTCAAGGTCTAACTGAATCGAAGGTTTTATTCATTTCCGTGCATTAGTGCTATCGCTAAAATCGTGTAAATCCTGAAATATTCAGCACAGCAGTGCCATCTGCTGGGAAATTTACACCAAAACCTAATCAACAACAACTTATGTTAACGTCTAACTGAATCTGAAGTTTGATGAAATTCTGTGCATTTAGTTCTTGCGACATGGCTATCGTGAAAATTATGAAAAAAGTAGTATAGCTGCTCCACCTGTTGGGCTATTTACACAAAAAAAAGTTATATAAACTTTCAAAACGTAATTATCGTCTATTTATATCAAGGTCTAACAGAATATGAAGTTTGATGGAATTTTGTGCATTAGTTCTTGAGATATAGCTATTAATGAAATCGTGAAAAATGTAGCATAGCAGCGCCACCTGTTGGGCTATTTACACCAAAAACTAATCAGCACCCATGTACATCAGGGACTAACTGAATCTAAAGTTTTATTAAATTCCGTGCATTAGTTCTTGAGATAGAGCGTCCACAAAATTTTTGTCACACTAAAAACAGTCAAGTCGTGTTCTAAAACATATAAATCCGCCGGAAATCGGATTTTTTCACGAATCCAAATTCTTGTAAAGATAGAATAAAGTAAAAAAAAGTAATCGGATGTGCTAATCCCAAAACTTTCTTCTATCTCATACATGTTAATACTTCGAAAAGCGTATTTTTTTAAATTCTGCATTTTAGAATTTAAAAAAATGCAGCATAGCAGCGTCACCTATTATATGATTTACACGAAAACCTAATCAGAACCAACTTATGTCAAGATCTAACAGAATTTGAAGTTTGATGAAATTCCGTGCATTAGTCATCCTAGAGACATAGAACTATCGCTAAAATCGTGTAAATATAGAAAAATGCAACATATGTTGGACGATTTACACCAAAATCTAATAAGCAACAACTTATGTCAACGTCTAACTGAATCTGATGTTTGATGAAAATCCGAGCATTAGTTTTTGCGATAGAGCTATCGCGAAAATCGCAGCACAACAGCGCCAACTGTTGGACGATTCGCACGAAAAACTAATCAGCACCAATATATATCAAGGTCTAATTGAATTTAAAGTTTTATTAAATTCCGTGCAAGAATAGTTCTTGAAATAGAGTACTCCCAATTTTTTTTTTTAGATACAGATGGACAGCAGAACCTTCTAAAACGTACAAATCCGTCGAAAACCGGAAATCGAAAATTTTCACGAATCCAATCCTTTTTTCTTGTAAAGATAGAAGAAAGTAAAAACGTTCCATTCCTCTCTGCTCCAATATTGGACATATTAAATTTCTGATGTGAGCCATTCAAGTCTTGAGCGTATTGCGTACCATACAATTTGTTTCCCAATCTAAGAACTAAATATACACAATAAAGAAAACGTATTTCGAAGCCTCACTAGTAAATGTGTCCGTGAGTATATAACAGATGAGGGTTTTTTTAGGTTATAAGATAGAACAGCGCAAAGACTTACAAAGAGATAAAGTTTTCTTCATTCTATTAAACCCTATCATATGGAATTCCTATTTAAGATGGAGTCCTATTATTTCCGTATTGCTGACTTTAAAAACTAAAATTGTTTAATTATAGTAATCCTCTAACCTACCGACACTTTTTTGGATAGATGTTTCCGGAGAAATAGATATTAAATGGAAAAAGTGTCTCAATATGGATTTCAAGTTCAGAAATTTTCAAAGTTAGGCTTAAGTTTCAGTCAATGTCAACAAAAGATAAAATGTTTCCAACTTAAAATGTACTTATTTTATTACGGAAATTTATCGTAGCATAATAAAAGACGATAGAATTAATTTTTTCAGTGAAATAATAACGTTGATTTTTTTCTTTGCATTGTTTTGTATGAGATATTTGCGCATAGTATAATTCTAATTTAACAGAATTGTAATAAATTGTTTGTAACAGTGTATTGAAATTTAATTTCATAAAATAAAATTAATATCTATAATATTAAAATCTGCACATTAAATAAATTTTGTATTCATGCATTTTCCCATAAGATAACAACAGCTGTTGCACCAAGATCTGAATATTTATAAAACTAATTATAGTAAGAACGCACCTCATTTGTCATGTTTGACGTACAATTTCCAACTTGTTCTGTTTTACACCATAGGATAGGCAATTTTCCTGTTGACAGTGGCAACAATCTAAACAATCTATTTCTCCTTTTTTCACAATTTTAATTATTTCTAAATGTTGCATAATTTAAATTTTTACATTTGTCGAATAGGGGGGAAATGTACCTTCAAATGCAATTGGTTTGAAAACTGTATCTTAATTTACAATTTTTTTATGTTTTAAAAACAGTTTTCAAGCATGTTTTTTTTTTTTTAATATATCTCTATCGCGTGCAGTCCGATTTCGGAAGATTAACCGGCTTGCACACTTAAGGTTGCTTGCACACCTACGTTAAAACGAACACTTTCGCGAAGATTATCGATTTTTTAATTATTATTCCATTTGAAAGTACAACTTTTTACGATTCTAAAACTGCTTTTTTTTCCTCCAACCATTTTTAGAACAGAAGTTATAGTCAATTTAATAAACCAGACGTGATAATTCCGAAAACCGAAAGTGTCCTTTTAAGGGACAAAAAAATAAACATTGCGGTAAAACTTAATTTTATTATTTAATTAGTATTCTTATACTAATAAAAGGAATTAATTTCCAATCTAGAATATTCAATTTATTAAAGAAATGTTTACGGGAAAACGCAGAATACTAATGAATGCTTCAATGGTGTCCTGTGGAAAGTCATCCCAAAAAAATGTGTTTGACATGCAGTCATACAGTTTAATAAAGGTTTTCAAGGATGAGTCGACATCCTTGAATTTTTTAGTGATCATCTTAGTGCTAACACATAGAAATTGAAAGTTTTTTCAATGATTCAAACAGGTCGAGGGTCCGATTCCATAGACGTCACTCACTACATAATGTAAACTTTGCCTGGAAAAAAGATAGGTTGACAAAAAAAGAAAAAATAGCAAGAAAAAATGGCTAAAGAAGAGAAAAAATCCCTGAAGGCTCGGCCTACAGGCACAGGTAGATTTCAAAGACGCAGACCGTGGGGCGCATATGTTTATTGGGAATTGCAGAAGAAAAACTTATTTGCGATGATGTGGCAGTTGGGACCGCCCACTTAGAAATATACCTCTGCCCGTACGCGGAGCCAGCAAAGATTTTTTTTTTTTTTGCTGCTCCAAGGGTTGGTCCTATAAAAAACTTGTCAATATAAAAGTTGTAGATAACATTAAGAAGATTTATAATAAATTTAAGCGGATTCGATGTCTTGTGAATGGAAGAAGTTATGAATTTCTTTCTTATGAAACCCCTATCCCCCCCCCCTTGGGAGCATTTTTAATAAAATTAAAAATCTGTCATACATAAATTTTTGGCCCTTTTCCTAGAAGATAAAAAGCCCTTTCCCTAGATAACTTTAAACGGATTCGATATGTATCAAAATTAAGAAGTTATGGTTTTTTTTTCTGTTTTCACAAAAGCCTCCCCCCCCCCCCTGGTTCGATTTTGCCTATTAACGAACTTGACCGAGATTTTATTACATATAAAGTTTTGATAGGAGTCATGTTCGGTGTAGATCTACAAAAATTTTTCAGGAACTCCAACTTAGGAGAGAATGTAATAGGTAGTATTTCTTACGAAATCTACCTAATATTTCTTACGAAATCTACCTAAAAGGAGAGAATAACCTATAAATGTGGTGAATTTTAAATATGTCAATCCAGTATTTATAGTAAAAATATACTAAATTAACGTTTAAATGCATTTTTATCAAAATTTATTTTTACTCAAACATAACTCACTTCAAAAATAATAACTAAAACTATTATTATCATTCTTCCATAAAACTTTGTGAGCTTTGTCCATATATTGTTGTCTAGTGCATCTACTAAAAGAATTTTAATTGCATTAATATTTTCAAAATTACGGCCTGTTATTTGAACAAAAACTGGGAAAACTGTTGAAAATCTTATAATTAACTCTTCGATCATCTCTAAAATTTTCATTTATACTAAAATATCATTTAACTTGTAGTAGATACACTAGATAAAAGCTTATAGTTTACTTTAGTAGTAATTTTTTTCTAATAAGTTTACTTGTTTTTCATGTAGCATTTTTCAAGTTTTTGAAAAATTTCTTCAAATTTCCATACATATTTAATATTTTTGAAAATTTATAGGGACATATAGAATACATATAAAATTTGAAAGGTAAATTATTAATTTTTGTGAATCCAATTTTTCTTTGCAGTGTTTAAAAAAAGAACGTAGGCAGCGACCTTAAAACAGTTAAATAGTTTGGCATTTGTTTTCATCAATAAATATAAGCAACTAAAATAAATAACTGCGTGCCTTTCAAGTAAGGTCTGTGTCCGTGCAGTGCTGTTGGAAAGAAATTCACCTCGAGGGTAAATGTATTCTACATATGTAATCGAACTACGTTTTACACTGAAATAATCAGAATCAAAAAGGCTGCTATAAATAGCAAAATCGATATTTTGCACTATAGGGGCCTTCGCGTTTTTTAAAAAGCTTGGCGTAATTCGGGCATCAAAAAGTGAGATTTGTTCTCAAAGGATATAAACAGCTATTAAAACAAATCTGATGGTGCTTGTTTATATATACATTTACATATATCAGAACATTTCCTTTATAGGGTTGAGTAGGGCAAGAGTCAGCTGGATGGGGAGGCCTACCAAATGGCTTAGGCACACACAAGCCCCTTCCGGAAGAGTTGGTCTCTTAATTTTGAACCAAGTCCAGATGCACTTGGATTGGCACCCCAGAGGTAACGCTTATTCTAAACTTGGAGGACATTGGAGCCACGAACAGATTTTACGTGCACGAGCTCCCATTAACGTACACGGTCCCACAGCAGCCGCAGCCGAAAGAGGTTGTCACCCTCCCAATTTCGACCACGGTCGATGCTGCTTCTCTTTCGGTGATCTTACGGGAACCGAGCTTATTCGCCCGCGCCACTGCGGGATTGGGGAGAGTAGGGCAAAACCGGCCACCCTGTTTTCTCGCTATCGTTTGCCCTGCGGACAGTACCCATCTTAACTATATTCATTAGCGTCCCCTAGCAGTGTGCCATCGGCTTTTCAAGTAAGTTAATCTCTGTGTCCGTGCAGTGCTGTTGGAACGAAATTCACCTCAAAAGTTTTAGTTTTTCGCCGTCTTTTCTGCTCTTCAAATAAATCCCGATCGATTTAGGTAAGTAAACCACTGTTTTCTATAGCTTTCACACGATATTTTGATGGTAAGTAGAAGTGTGTACGTCTAGCTATTTAGCAGAACGACCCTGTTGACTTTTGATTGTCTGTTGCGGCAAAACCGGGCAACCATGATTTTACACTGAATTCTGCAATTCATTTTTCCTTCACTCAAAAGGTGGTGTAAGATGGATACAATGGTCTGTTTGCAGCAGATACGAGAAGTAAAAGCTGAGAAAGTCATTACATGACAACATTAAAAATTGCTTTTAAACCTGAAAAAAAAAAGTAAGTTACTGACCTTAAAAAAGTCATATATGTTTTTAAATTTGATTCAAAATACACTATATTGCCAAAGGTGACCGGTCACTTGTGATTTTAGACGTTTTGTTAACTATCTAGAAAAATACATGAAGAATTAACCTGAAACTGCAGGTGTGTAAACAGTATAGTTTAGGTTATATATTTCGGCGGAGATTTTTTCACGAAATCCCATAGGGGACTGTCAACAAATTGAATCGGCGATATTTTTTACGCGTTTTTTAACACGAATGATGCTAAAAAAAACAGTGTTTAACTAGAAGTACTAATAAAATACATAAGAAAAGCAGACTCCCAAGCACACGTGCCTTATTAGAAATGTGGGATAGATTTAGAAAAAAAAGGAGTGATATCTGAAATTTTTGTTGACCATGAATGGGTCGTACTGTCCATTACACAGATGTACAACGTAGAAGAAATACCACCCTCGTTTGGACTTGAATCCACTTATGGATGATGGATATGTACTCAGAACTGGGATAATCAGAATACCGCTGTAAGTCTTTACGCTTAACGTATGTCAAAAACGGCAAAAAATTTTGAGAATAAAGATGAAATGAGATACAAAGGTTTTGAAAATTTTCTAAAGACCTGAAGAAAAAAAACTTTTTATAATTTTATCGAAAATTTTATATAGTTACTTCATTATTCAGTTTCAGGGTCTGGGGGGGGGGTTCAGCCCCCTGAGCCCCCCCCCCCCGTGGGTGTGCCAATGCGGTTGTGTTCTGAAGAGACCGCTGCACGCAGAGCTACAAAATTTGGTGGGAAAGCGCCTCTATGCATGTAGTTTTGCACCTCTAAGCCAATTTGGAATTTTTTGGAACCTCTTTGGAATTTTTGAATAGATTTTTTTTAATTAAATTTTAATGCCGTTTTTTTCACGTTTCGCTGCGATTTTTCCACATTGGTAACCAGAATCCGGCTCCAATCTTTTAACACAATATAGTAAATTTTGTCCTCTTTTCCATAAAGTTTATGCGAAATTCGTACAGCGATTTTTGAATTTTTGGCGAATTTTTTCCTTCTACACTAAAGTTGCAAAGAAACGGTTTATTCCCGGGTTTATTTCCAATAGAACCGGTTTATTCCCAGGCTTATACCTAAAAGATCCGGTTTCTTCCCAGGTTTAAACCGGGTTTATTCGAGTCTTTGCAACTCTATTTTACACAAAGAAATTTTTCTCAGAATGCTTGATTGGTTCGGTGGTTGCTTCCGTTTCAGCCTAGCTACTCTCAGAATTGTCATTTTTTTTCTCTTTTGAGCTTGGAGAAAGTTGATAATTCTTTACACATAAAAAATCATGATTTTAAAAGGGAACGGCATATTATTTATTATCCCTATCTTTTTAGCTCACAGGCTGTCAAAGACTGAGAGCTTATATGCCCGCCGGTTCTGTATGTAAGTATGTACGTAACGCAATAACTCTTGCTAGAACTAACCGTTTTACTTTAAATTTTGTTTATAGGTTCCTTGTGATAAGCTGCTTCCCTGATTAGTTTTGGAGGTTCATTGGTTAAGCATAAAGGGGGGAAACGGGGGGCTAACCCCACATAATTTAGATAAATAGGTTTTTCATGCAGAATTATCCCATTTTCTTCAAATTTTGTATATAGGTTCATTTTGATAATGCGCTTCTGTCAATAGTTTTGGGAGTTCATTGGTTAAGTATAAAGGGGGAAAGGGGGGATACCCCCCCTAATTTAGATAAATGAGTTTTCATGCAAAATTATCCCATTTCCTTCAAATTTTGTATATAGGTTCATTTTGATAATGCGTTTCTGTCAATAGTTTTGGGGGTTCATTGGTTAAGTATAAACGGTGAAAGGGGGGATAACCCCCCCTAATTTAGATAAATGAGTTTTTCATGCAGAATTATCCCATTTCCTTCAAATTTTGTATATAAGCTCATTTTGATAATGCGCTTCTGTCAATAATTTTGGGGGTTCATTGGTTAAGTATAAAGTGGGAAAGGGGGGATAATCCCCCCCTCCCTAATTTATATAAATGAGTTTTTCCTGCAGAATTATCCCATTTTCTTCAAATTTTGTATATAAGCTCATTTTGATAATGCGCTTCTGTCAATAATTTTGGGGGTTCATTGGTTAAGTATAAAGGGGGAAAGGGGGGGCTAATCCCCCCTTAATTTAGATAAATGGGTTTTTCTTGCAGAATTATCCCATTTTCTTAAAATTGTGTATATATATATTCATTGTAATTAGTGACTTCCCTGATTAGTTTAAGGGGTTCATTAGTTAACTGTGAGGGGGGTAACGGGGGGATGACCCCCTTACTATATTGTTGATTTCTTTATTTTTCGAGGGTTTTATTTCAAATTTTTTGAAATAAGAGTATAATATACAATTAGTGTGAATAGCCTGTGAGCTCAATGCCCTCAGTTTAACTGGGCAGTTTTCTTTTTTTATTTAGCTCACAGGCTATCAAAGTCTGAGAGCTTATGTGCCCGCCGGTTCTGTATGTATGTATGTACGTACGTACGTATGTACGTAGCGCGATAACTCTTGATAGAACTAACCGTTTTACTTTAAATTTTGTTTATAGGTTCCTTGTGATAAGGTGCTGCCCTGATTAGTTTTGGAGGTTCATTGGTTAAACATAAAGGGGGAAACGGGGGGCTAACCCCCCATAATTTAGATAAATAGGTTTTTCATGCAGAATTATCCCATTTTCTTCAAAATTTGTATATAGGTTCATTTTGATAATGCGCTTCTGTCAATAGTTTTGGGGGTTCATTGGTTAAGTATAAAGGGGGAAAGGGGGGATAACCCCCCCCCCCCTAATTTAGATAAATGAGTTTTTCATGCAGAATTATCCCATTCAAGGCAACACTAGATACCGGGCTTGCTCATTCACTCTCAAAACGTCACAAATAGTGGCTGACCGCGACCAGCGATTGGTACAAAGCGACGCACCCATCGCTTTGCGCCAACCGCAGTATGTCTTTCGTCGCGTCCAGCCACCTTTTGTGACATCATGACGATGAATGAGCAAGCCCGGTATCTAGTGTAGCCCTGTCCCATTTTCTTCAAATTTTGCATATAGGTTCATTTTGATAATGCGCTTCTGTCAATAGTTTTGGGGGTTCATTGGTTAAGTATAAAAGGGGAAAGTGGGGATAACCCCCCCCCCCCTAATTTAGATAAATGAGTTTTCATGCAGATTTATCCCATTTCCTTCAAATTTTGTATATAGGTTCATTTTGATAATTCACTTCTGTCAATAGTTTTGGGGGTTCGTTGGTTAAGTATAAAGGGGGAAAGGGGGATAACCCCCCTAATTTAGATAAATGAGTTTTTCATGCAGAATTATCCCATTTTCTTCAAATTTTGTATATAGGTTCATTTTGATAATGCGCTTCTGTCAATAATTTTGGGGGTTCATTGGTTAAGTATAAAGTGGGAAAGGGGGGATAATCCCCCCCCCCCCTAATTTAGATAAATGAGTTTTTCCTGCAGAATTATCCGATTTTCTTCAAATTTTGTATGTAGGTTCATTGTGATAATGCGCTTCTCTGAAGAGTTTTGGGGGTTCATTGGTTAAGTATAAAGGGGGAAAGGGGGGCTAATCCCCCCTTAATTTAGATAAATGGGTTTTTCATGCAGAATTATCCGATTTTCTTAAAATTCTGTATATATATTCATTGTAATTAGTGACTTCCCTGATTAGTTTAAGGGGTTCATTAGTTAACTATGAGGGGGGTAACGGGGGGATGACCCCCCTTATTATATTGTTGATTTCATTATTTTTCGAGGGTTTTATTTCAAATTCTTTGCAATAAGAGTATAATATACAATTACTGTGAATAGCATATGAGCTCAATGCCCTCAGTTTAACTGGGCAGTTTTCTTTTTTTATTAAATTTTTTTAATTCCATTTTTAGGCGCTTTTTAACCTTTTTTTCATGTTTTGCAGCGTATGACGTCAAATGATACCGCTAGAAGTCAAAACCGTGGGAGGGGAAGTGTGATTGGTAGCTGATAGGTTTGTAGTCACAGCGGGAAGTCAACTGGGCAATTGTGATTGGCAGATGAAAAGTCGTCAGCTGATTGCAATTCGAACAGCGAGTTGTGAATTTTTTTGCGATTTGTTTTATGCGATTTTTAGAGTTTTTTCATGTATGTGACGTCATTTATGTATTTGATTTCAGAAATTAACAACGATAACTTACTGTTTTTGTATGTCAAATAAATAAAGAAAGAAAGAAAAAAAAAGAAAGAAAAAAATCACTTTGTATCTGTTTTAAAAATTAATGATAATTCTTAATATTTTATCGTCGTTGGTTTATTTCTGTTGGTGGGGGTGGGGGGTGGAGGTGAGTGTTCGGTTGTAATTTAAATAATTAATTAATGCTCTGATAGAAACTCCCTCCAAAATCAGAACTTTTTTATTATTAGTTCGTTTCAAACGAAACTCTTTCTCAGATCCCCCAGATACTAGATAAACTTCAGTATCATTTTTTCAGCCCTTGGTTACCACTAGTTCTTAACATTAATCACCAGGTAGGGGTATTTTCTCGGGTTCCATGGGCCCAATTTCAACGAGAATTAGTTCATTCAACTTAACACGAACTAATTGAGATATAGATAACTAAATAAGATACATATCTGGCGCCACTTGTCGGTAGGAAATGGAACTAAAAGATTTCGCAGCTCATGTGCAGCACGCCTGCTATACGGTGTCGTAGGCAGCAGGGACGCATGCCGAGAGCCGATCGGAAAGAGTTTTGTTTAGAACAGATTTCACTCCCTAGCGGGGGGAAGTGGAACAAAAAAATTTTGTATTTAAAATTTGTCCAATTCAAACAAAGGGTCCGACTTCAATGAGAATTGATTCATTCAACTTTACATGAACTAATTAATTTACAGACAACTAATTAAGACATAGATTTGATGCCCCATAGCGGTGGAAAGTAGAACCAAAAGATTTTCAGCTCGTGCACAGCACGCCTTCTATACGTTGCCATAAGCAGAGGGGACACATGCCGGAGTTTCGTTCGGAAAGAGTTTTGTTTAAAACAGATTGCATCCGCTGGCGGTGGAAAGTATAACTAAAAGATTTTGCATTTAATCGTGGTCAAATTCAAACGAAATCTTTTATGACATTCTTCCGATGTCTCCCAGGTACTAAATAAACATCAGTACATTTTTTCAGCCCTTGGTTACCACCATTTATGAATATTAATATCCAGGGGGGTGATTCATTTTCTTGGGTTCTATGGGCCCAATTTCAACGAGAATTAGTTCATTTAACTTAACACGAACTAATTAAGATATAGATAACTAAATAAGATACATATTTGGCGCAACTTGTCGGTGAAAAGTGGAACTAACATATTCTTCGCGCGTGCACGGCACATCTTCTACACGGTGCCGTAAGCAGTGGCAACGAGTGCCACAGTTTCATTCGGAAAAAGGTTTATTTAGAACAGAATGCTCCACTTGGTGGTGGAAACGGGAACTAAAAGATTTTGCAGCGCGTCTGCTATATATGATTTCGTAGGCAGCGGGGACACGTGTCAGAAAATTTGCTTAGAACAGAATGCATCCGCTGGCGGTTGAACTAAAAGATTTTCCTGCGCGTGCTTTGAAAATGGCTATTTTTATTGAAACCGCAAAAGAAAGTTACCGATTTAATATATATCTAATTAATTAAGATATAGGTTTGGTATCCCCTGGTGGTGAAAAGTGAACTAACAGATTCTTCGCACGTGCACGGCACGTCTTCTACACGGTGCCGTAAGCAGTAACAACGAGTGCCGCAGTTTCTTTCGGAAAGAGGTTTATTTAGAACAGAATACTCCACTTGGTGGTGGAAACTGGAACTAAAAGATTTTGCAGCGCGTGCGCAGCACGTCTGCTATACACGGTATCGTACGCAGCGTGGACACCTGTCAGATATTTAATAATCCCAGATAACGAAATAGTTTCATTTTCACTCATCCTCGAGTATTAAGAAAAGTATTCGAGGTATTGAATTGAAAAACGCACTCTGTACGTAAATTATGTTTCTGATTCCGAAAATGCCAATTTTGTGAAAATCCGACGGTAACCTTTTTAGGTGCGTTCGTAATTATATAAATACGTAGCACCTATAGTCGTCGTTTGGTCCGTCCGTCCGTCCGTCCGTCTGTCTGTCTGTCTGTCCGTCTGTCTGTCCGTCCGTCTGTCTGTCTGTCCGCATATAACAACGCAAAAACTACCCAACCAAATGGTTTGCAATTTAAAATATATTATCTTTGCAGAATTTTGTCGAGACATTTCAAATTTTATTAAAATCGAATCAAAACTTTAGGAGATATTAATAAAAATATTTATTAAGAAATTTGATTTTTTTTTTTTAAATCGGTGCTTTTTTGTTATAGGAGCTTCCGATGGATGTTAAATCGTCAAGCGACCGAGATACTTATTTTATTACAGAAATTAATCTGCAGACGATATAATTCATTTCACAGAATTAAAAATCATCAAGATCTGAATATTTATATAACTAGCTGATACATATCTATCTGAATATTTATATAACTAGTTAAGATATTTGTATGAACAATGTCATAAAATATCTACTTAACTAGCTGTTTAACCCGTTCTACGCACGGGATATCATGAATTTAATTCTAAAACGTGCGTACGAACGCACCTCGTTTGTAACGTTTGACGTACAATTTCCAACTTGTTTTAATTTTGACCAAAAACTGACCCTCTTTGAATCAAATGATTCCGACCTTTGAGGTAGTGGTATTAAATTTACTTCCGCTTCGGGGTTCATCTCTCTATTTAAGTTCCGAAAGTCAAAGAGTTACCAGAGGAAGGGTTTCGATCAGAGATTTTTAGAGTCATTTCGCGTTTCGTATTATTTTTTGACGGGACCGGGCAACGCCGGGCGGATTAGTTCGTATTAAATACGTGAATTTTCCATTGCTAACTAAGCGTAAGCAACAGAGAGAAAAATGTCTAAGCTGGGAATCAAACCCGGATTCTTGAAATAACGCTCAAATGCTCTACGAGAACGATACCCGGCCTTGCAAGCATCTCTCACTCACATATGTCAGTAAGGCTGCAACCGCCACACAAGATGAAAACGTCTTCTTGAGCACACAACCATGCGGCAAACATGAGACGACACAAAGCCCAGCATAGGTCAACACATATATGTATAATTTTAATTATTTTTTCAGTTAATTTTCAGCAGTGAAATTCACCCGAAATTATTGAATATTAAATACGTGAATTTGATTAAATACGTAAATAGTAATCTGAAAATTGACGTATTTAATATTCAATAATTTCGGGCGAATTTCACTGCTGAAAATTAATTAGAATTTTACATACATATTTTAAGGTATTGCTGTACATATTTTAAGGTATTGCTGTATCATGTATCGTGATAGAACTTTCATTAGAGTAATACCAAGGCAACACTAGATACCAGGCTGGCTCATTTATTATCATGACGTAACAAATGGTGGCTGGCCGTGACCAGTGATTGCTACAAAGCGACGCGCCCATCGTTTTGTGCCAATCGCTGTCTGTCTTTCGTTTTGTCGTTTCGCTTTGTACCAATCGCTGGTCGCGGGAGCCACCATTTGTGACGTCATTATAATGAATGAGCCAGCCCGGTATCTAGTGTAGCCCTGGTAATACGCGGTAAAACAATATGTCCCGGGTGCCTAAGTAAAATGGGGCGCAAAACAAAAAAAAAAAAAAAAAAAAAAAAAAAAGATTTGATTTGTTATTTAGTACAAACAACAAATAATGATATTTTGGCGAAAAAGGCCATGCAATCGGAATCGGACAACCCAAAGTAAAAATGTATTCGTTAATTTTATACTTCTTACAGGCCGGCTTTTTAATTAGGTGACCGGCTAGGTGCGCCAAAATAACACTTGATTAACAAATTCATCCAAGATACTTGCAAGATTAATACACTGTCCCAATTAGGTTTGAATGGTTTCGAACGTTATCGTGATGACACGTTTTGCTTTTGTATGTCCCTGTAAACGAATTATTAGAGCTACAGTGGTGCGGACATAATTATAAGACACCTACCTAATTTGACGTACAGTGAAAGAAAAGATTCAGAGTGTAAAAATGCTTTACCAAATACGACATAAACATAAATTTATTCTGTTATCACACGTAATTGTTTTAGAGAAATGATATTTTTATCAAGTTTAATAAAAAAAATTAAAAATATCATGGACAAAATTATAAGAACCACTAACATTTTAATTAAAACACCTGTCATTTTTCGAAATATGCAAATTTTCTGCACACTGTTACGACGTCAACAGTTAACTAAAGCAGACGATAACCCACTTCACGCATTTAGAAACATGCTACGAGGTACAGAATTAAAAGAAAGTGAAATTCGTGAAATTTGGAGATTAAATGGAACTGGTTCTTCAGTTAATAATATTTCAAAAGTTATTAAACGCTGTAGATGTGCAATTTCAAATGTTTTGAAAAGAGGAAGCAAAGGATCGGTGATTAAAAGATCTGGACGTACTCCTATAGCTTGTCTTCGAGAGACACACGCCATGTGCTTTCCCTCGCTACACAGAATAAGATGACCACTACAGGCATTAAAAATGCATTGAAACTGAATTGTTCAAGAAGAACCATTCGCAGGGTGTTGCATAATGCTTCCTATGTGAAATTTAAAAAATTGAAGAAAAAACCACCGCTTCTAAGGCGGCACAAAATGGACCGTTTAAACTTTGCTAAACAAACTATGGCCTGGACCTCCAAATGGTACTCTGTGTTATTTTCTGATGAAAAAAGTTTAACCTGGATGGTCCTGACGAGTTTCACTATTATTGGCAGGATTTGAAGTCTCCTGATGTACAAATGAGCCGCCAAATGGGTGGAAGCTCAGTAATGGTTTGGGCTGGTTTTTCGTCTCAAGGGAAAACCGATATCGTTTTTGTGCATTCAAGAATGAATTCCGAAAAGTATAAGAATCTTCTTAAAGATCAACTAGCTATATACGGTGAACTTTTTTGTGGCGAAAACTACACTTTCCAGCACGATAACGCGTCGATTCATACATCACACGCAACAAAAAAGTGGCTTTCAGAGCAAAGTATCAATGTTCTTCCGTAGCCTTCTCGCTCCCCAGACTTAAATCCCATCGAAAACGTGGGGGATCTTAGCTCGTGAGGTTTAGCGAAATGGGAGGCAGTTTACCCGCGTCGAAGACCTAAAGAATGCTATAAAATGTGCTGGGGCATTCTGTACTTCGTGGCATGTTTGTAAATGCGTGAAGTCGGTTATCGTATGCTTTAGTTAACTGCTGACTTCATAACAGCGTGCAGAAAATTTGCATATTTCGAAAAAAAGCAGGTGTTTTAATTAAAATGCTAGGGTGTCTTATAATTTTGTCCATGGTATTTTTATTTTTTTTATTAAATTCTATAAAATATCATTTCTGTAAAACAATTATGTGTGATAACAGAATAAATTTATGTTTCTGTCGTATTTGATAAAGCATTTTTAAATTCTGAATCTTTTATTTCACTGTATGTCAAATTAGGTAGGTGTCTTATAATTATGTCCACCACTGTATATACTTGATTAACAAACTCGTCCAAGATGTTTGCAAGATATATATATATATATATATATATATATATATATATACTGTCGCAGTTAGGTTCGAATTGGTTCAGTGTTTCAGACATTATCGCGATGACAAGATTTGCATTATACTTTCTAATATTTTTTTCATATTTAAAATAAAAAGTAAAAGCAATGGATCGAAAACTTGTGTTTCTAAATTTATATTTAAAAGGAGGGGGAAGGTTGGAAAAATCCATGCTTGTCTCAAGTGAAAAAATTGCTAGTTTCGTTCCTGCGTAAAAATGAATGCAAAATCAAGGAAACCTTTAAAATTCATACGGACCTTTCGGAATGGGACTCTGTAAACGAAGAATGTTAACCCTTAACACTTAACAGATGTTAGCGGTGTCAGAGACAGCTGCTTTTTTCCATTTTTAAAGTTTAACTTGTAATTTTCAGTTAAACTATTGATACTAGTGAAATTTCATTTCGTTTGGAACCCTAGTACCATAGCTAGATATTTCTTAATAGGTGATTTTTAATTATAATAGTCCTGTACATAAAGTTTAGTACAGAAACAGTTTGTTTGATTGACTTGTGTGCTTGACTTGTACATCTGACTTGTGTGCTTGAAATCAAGCGCCCGCTTTTAAGTCATCGTCAATATACAAGGACGAGATAGCCACAAGGATATTTACAACAGCAAACAATTACAACCGATGCTTCACCAAGAGTGTGCAATGGAACTGACGGGAGTCGAACCCGCCGACCTGACTCCTACGCTCTCAAGCGATTAGCGGAATACAGAAACAGCCTGTTTGTTTGTTTATTGAACATATACATCAGATTTGTGTGCTTGATACAAATATCCGCTTATAAATCTTCGTGAAGATGACGACTGGATAGACACAAGGAAATAACAACACTGAAAAATTATAGCCCGGGAACTCCACAAAGAGTGTGCAACGGAGTTGACGGGAATCGCACCCGCCGCTTTCTCCTACCCTCTCAAGCGATTAGCGGAATGAACAGTCTCCTATGAGTTAACCATGCCTTTTATCCATCTTTCTATCAATTGCTAGATTAACCATAGGGTTAATAAATAGGCTTGATAGAGGTCGTCAAACTTGTTCAACTGAAGCTTTTGAAAAATACAGAGAGAATCTTATTGCAAATATCCACAAACTGAACCATTCTGACATATGTGTATGTAAAACTGGAAACATTTTGACTGTCAAACATTTGAAAACATAGATACTTCAGAAAATATGAATTTGGAATGTCTACATCGACGAAGCAGAATCCGAACATATGCAATTCTAAATTTATTTAAAAATGCAGAAGATTCAAAGATTAAGTTTTCTTTTGTAATCATATTTTAGAATTATTTGAATTCACAATGAAACATAACGAGCCCGTTAACAATCACTTATTTCAATTAGTAAAAAATGAATATAAAATAAGATAATAACAGTAATATTTTGAGAAACAAATCCCTCTTTGAAATATTTTCTGCCTAATATTGGTATATATACACTATATTTCCAATGATGACCGGTCACTTGCGATTTTAGACGTTTTGTTAAATATCTGGAAAGATACACGAGGAATTATCCTGAAACTTCAGGAGTGTAAACAACATGATAAACGTCATATATTTCCTCGAAGATTTTTTTCCCGAAACCCCATAAGGGGCCGTCAACAAATTGAAGAAAAACGAATATATTTTGGATAACCCTGTAAAACTAATATTGCAAAAGCATTCAAACTGTAGATTATGATTAAGTGGCTTATTGTAATATAGTGTGTTCATTTTTATGAGGATAAACATGTATACTCGTAGACCAATTAAGGTTTTTATTAAAACAGTCCCAAATTTCGCCTAGTTTTTTGCTTATGATTTGCAGAGTTCTTAATATAAAAAAAGTTATTTTCAGAAAATATGACAAACAGCATTGTACATAATACTCTGCAATCAGAATTAAAAAATAATAAAAAGTGGATGAAAAATGAGCAGGTTTACTAAAAAATGTTTCACTGCGCATGCGCGAATGCAATCAAAATATAATACGCATAATGTATTAGCTAAGTATATAGAGCAACTTTTGTGAAAGTCTCAAAATCATAGCTTGAAAATTCTGAAAATTATCGTCGACAGAATAACCTCGAAATCCGTTGTTCCCAAAAAGAAGCAAAAAGATGAGGGGTTGTATCAAATATCTGTTGATTAGTGCCAAGATAGCGTACACAATATTGCACGTACAACTATATTTGGATACAACCCCTCATATTTTTTTTTCCTTTTGGGAACAACGGATTTTGAGCTTATTCTATCGACGATAATTTTCAGAATTTTCAAGCTGTGATTTTGAGACTTTCACAAAAGTTGCTCTATATACTTAGCTAATACATTATGTATATTATATTTTGATTGCATTCGCGCATGCCCAGTGAAACATTTTTTAGTAAACCTGCTCATTTTTCATCCAATTTTTATTATTTTTCAATTCTGATTGCAGAGTAATATGTATAATGTTGTTTGTCATATTTTCTGAAAATAACTTTTTTTTATATTAAGAACTTTGCAAATTATAAGCAAAAAACTAGGCGAAATTTGGGACTGTTTTTATAAAAACCTTAATTTTTCTACGAGTATACATGCTATCCTCATAAAAATGAACACAGTATATTACAATAAGCTCCTTATTAATAATCTCGAGTTTAAACGCCCTTTGCTACATTAGTTTTTACAGGGTTATCCAAAAGATATTCGTTCTTTTTCAATTTGTTGACAGTCCCCTATGGGGTTTCGTGAAAAAATCTTCACGGAAATATATAACCTATACCATACTGTTTACACACCTGCAGTTTCAGTTAAATTCCTTATGTATTTTTCTAGATAGTTAACAAAACGTCTAAAATCGCAAGTGACCGGTCACCTTTGGCAATATAGCGTATATTACAATAAAGCTTTTTGTTACTGGAAGTGTAAAAACTTAATTCCTGATGAGTACCCGGTTTTAGCCTACCATAAAAATTCAGAGCTATTTCAGATGACCGTAGAAAACGCCTTTCCCAAGTAGAGAAAATTTTCCTGTGGCAACAGGTGTGGTTTTTTCATGAACATAGTACTAAAGACGGACTTCCAACGAAATAGTGTTAACATCGTGTCGCGACTTTGGAACGAAATAGCAGCTGCACAGCTACGCGCATGATTCTGCGCAGCCGGCGAGAATCCCTGCTAAGGCAGCGCCACCCACAACATCAAACCGAAACTGTATATCAGATACCCACCAGACGACAGACGGTTCGAAGAAGCAGACGAACTGGTGACGTATGGAGAATCCGTCTTACCACATGTGCCACCTATTTGAGACTTTTTTCGAGGAACGATTTTCTTCTTGGAAAGGACATTTCTTCAGAAGTCCTTCTTTAGATCTATGTTCATGGGTTTTTTAATAGCCAAAATGTCCCCAAACACTTTTGTGGGGTATTCCGATTTTTCCTCTCTTCTAGATTTTTGTCAATAAAGGAACCCGGATTTATCCAACTTTCTCCTATATATATTATTATTGATTTTTATATACAAATTACTTCTGCTTGTACATAAAAGTCGATTAATGGCTTTTTTATATTAAATAAATTGTATAAATATCGAAAGCTTGCTTGTATATATGAAACAGTTGCCAGAAAATATGTTGCTAAATTTCCTACTCTCGCCAAGACCATCGTCACTATTTCAATCAGGACCTTATACTGGAAAAGTACCACAAAATCTTTGATGATTTCTTCGGCCATTCCCTGGTATGCGGTAATACGCTAGTATCACTTTTCATAAATTTCAAAACTTTAATTAAATACATAAATGATATTTTCATATAAAAATACGTATTTTTTGGTGTTGTGTGTCGGCAATCTGAAAAAAAAAATATATATTCAATGTACAAAATCCAGTAGAGCTTACATTTAACCCTTTGTATCATTACTTTGCATATCTGCAACATACCCAAAGGTTAACGTTACTTATACAGTGGGCTTTAAAAGTCGATTTTATTGATTGCTGATATCTTCCAACACAGAAGTTAATTCAAATTGTCTATAGAATTCTCAACAGACAGCGATACTGAATTCATTTTTCATGACAAAGTTTCATTTGTAATTTGAGTAGTTCCCCATCGTTATTGTTGAAATGAACTTCGTAAATTTTGTCATATTAAAAAGGTTGGAAAAAACCAAAAATGAGATTTTTTATAAAGGCCAGTTCGTATACTTTACAATTTTGCATTACAAAATTGATACTATTTATTTGAAGTATGTAATTTTCTGTTTATTACCAGATATAAAGAAAGTACTTTTAGTCAATAAATTTTTATTTTTATGTTCTAATATTTTTTAAATCATTTTTTACACGCTTAAAATTATCTATTCTAACATCTGAGTAAATATATATATATATTTTTTTAAATCGGAATTGTTGAGTCGCAAAGGGTTAAATTGATTTTCACATCCACCGTGCAGCATGCTCTTCTGTAACCCGAGAAGCCCGGGTTGGATACTCTGGTGTATATAACCCGATTTCTACAGTGGAATGAAAGTGGGTTGGGGTAGGGCAAACATTCATGGGATTTTTTTCGCGAATCTGCAATTTTCCGCTTTTTTGGCATTTTCTGATCATTTAAAATTGGATATATTTTAGTATTAATCCTATAGGTGCCAATGGTCACAAGAACTTCATGAATTTCAGCACCTGGTTGTTCCGAGGAACATACTTTCAATCCTTCTCCATCCACTATGTGAATGTCAGCTTTTATGTTAAACAAATTATACTACAATCTAAAACCTGAAAGGAAACAAAACTTCGCCATATGTTTCATAACGTTTCTTTTTTAAACTTATTTTCTCATCATCGCAAATTATTGGTTAAATTCAGCAGTAGATTCATTCAATCTGCTTCTTTTTTCTTCGATAACTGTTTAATGCTTTGTCAGTAAAAAAAAAAAAAAAAAGATTTATATGTTTTTAGCACGGGATGCAAATTAAGAAAGCTGTGGGAAGGACCCCCCCCCCCCCTTCCTATTGAATTCAGATAGCTGCAGCCGTCAGAAGTCAGACAAAATACAATCATTTTCTATTTTATTATTTCTTTAAGAATAAACTTATCAAAAATTTCAAAACGGGGCCCTTCGTACGAGGTCCTGGAATTTTCCGGGAAATTAACCAGTATTTTCTTATAGAAAAACTCGCCTTATATAATCGCGCCATTATCTGAGGCGAGTTTACCTATAACAAAATATTGGTAACATCCTGAAAATTTAACGAATTACCTTTAACATTAACGCGATATTTAATTTTCGGATGAACCTCCTCCTCTCTAAAGTTAACCACTAACACAATTTTTAATTTACGGCTGTAGTGAGTAAACATAAGTTGATGCCGGAAAAAAAAAATAATATTCGAAAAAGTGGTAACTAGGGTCTAAAGAAATTAGCCGGACGACCCTAGAACTACGTTAAAGAAAATTGCAAGAGTATCGGATCATTTTTAAAAAATGATAAAAATGCTGTCTATCTACTATCTGGTATAGCTGCACCAAGTGCTCTAAGAAGGAGATTAATATTCAAAATTGGTGGTAGCTGAGGTCTGAGAAATTTTCTTTGTCATTCATGTAGTGGCTAAGAAGTTCTTAGGGGAAAAAATTAGTGAAGCGGATAAATTTGAAAGAAGTTATGGTAGGTGACCCAAAACAGATCAACTGTTGAGAGATGGGTCATAAAATTAAAACATGTTAAAAGGTGCTAATACTTAGCGATTTAGATCTTCAATTAGCCGAAATTAAGAATAGAATAAGAATTAATCATTAGAATAAAATTTTAAAGAAATGTGCCAAAAGTGGAAGAAAATGCTTAAAGAAGGGCCTAGGGCCCCAATAAAAATATGCGGGTGGTGGCCCGGGTAAAGTAGTTAAAGACTCAACTTTAAAGTTATGCATTAGGAGGATGACACAACTAGGGGTGTAAACAATGCATGGCGAGCGAAAAGTTCAAGGTGCTCCGGACCGGGCACTAGGAGCGTAGGGTCTTAGTTGGAATGTAAAATTTGGGAATAACTAAATGGAGAAAGGGCCCCAAAAACGAAGAATATCAAAATGAAAAGGGCAAGTTCTTAACAATTTAGGGCAGAAAAATATCAAGAGGTATAGCACCAAATGCTCTAAGAAGGAGATTAATATTCAAAATTGGTGGTAGCTGGGGTCTGAGAAATTTTTTAAAAAAATTAAGAAAATAAGCCGTTTTTGTACAGGTCTCCAGGGGGGCAGGGTCTTAAATGGAATGTAGAAATGTGGGAATAACTATATACATCTACTAGGACTGGACTATGTAGAAATTACTTAAATCGATTTACCATTCATTTAATATCGCAATTTACTGATAAATCGATTTTACACTGACGTTACTTTTAGGATATGGAACCTATTTTATAAGTTAATGTGACAAAATAATACCTTTATGCAGTCCCCCCTCCCCTCTGTATTATATAGTATAGGTAATTTTAAATTTTCAAAATAAATTTGAAAAGAGGTAAATTTTACGCATAAAAAAGGTGGGAAAGCTCAAAGACCTTCAGCTTTTTTTATTTTAAATACTAATGAATCTCCAACTATAATAAAGAAGGAAATTTGTGTGTGTGTGTGTATGTGTTTGTGTGTGTGTGTGTGTTTCTCGGTTGTACAGTGGCGCACCCAGGATTTCGCTTTGAGGGGGGGGGGGGTAGTGCATTTTAGAGATCTGCATGGGCCCGGGCTTGGCCCGTACCCGGCAAAATGAAGGTAAACTTTAAAACAAGCCGGGCTGCCAGAATTAGAAGATTTTTGATATGCTGTGCCGGGCCGATTGCAAAATAAACGGGCTAACAAAAAATTTAATTGGCCCTCGGGCCGGGTACGGGCCTCGGTCCCGTGATGACTGGTAGATTTTTACTTGTTGAAACTTCAGTTGTTTTCATGCAATGTCATAATCACAATATTTAAAAGATATACGTTAAACACTCTTTTTTTTTCGTCTTTGAATTAAAATCAGTTCATCACTTTTACTATCACTACCAATTTAAAAATTAATTTTATGTTTAACCGGCACGATATAAAAATTTAAATGAAGTCGGTAAAATGTGATGATAACGTTCGCGAGAATAGGTATAAATCTGCTTCATGAAGTAACGCTCTTTTGGCAACATCATCAATAGAGTAATATAACATGTCAAGCGTTGAGATCGGCATCGGATGTTTACATAGTGTCTGAGTCCAAGTTTTATTGTTTTAGCAGACTCTTGCCGAGCCGATATCAGGCTTAAATTCTTTTATATACAGTCTATCCGGGTCGGAGCTGGACTTAATTGTGCCCAAGCAGTTTGTTTTGTCAAAATAGTAATAGAAATAATAAGTTGCTGTTAACAGATTCAGTGAAAATATACCTTAAGTGATTCTCAAATTCCGAGTTTAACAACATGAAACTCTCCGAAACATTTTTTGATTTATTTTTAACTGTAAAGGCATAAAGCTGACAGGCATGACTTTTGAAGCAATTTGGAATCGAGTACTGTTTTCCATTTTTTGATAAATAAATAACTTACCGCGATATAAGTATTCCTTTCTTGTGACGATAGGTTTTTCTCCTTTACCGTGCTATCACGTCCGGAAATTTAATTCAAAACGCCAATTCTGATAGTATTTTCTGAAAGATTTTTTTCATTTATCAGAAAAAGGAAAACGCTATTCGATTACATAGTTTCTGAATAAGAACACCTGTCAATTTTATGCATTCCTGAAGAAAATTGAATTCATAAATGTGTCAGAAAGTAGCGCCATTCGATTTGAGAAGAACCTTAATAAATTACGAAGAAATATTTTCAAAAATCTACTTTTTTATACAGCGTAAAAGTTATTATTTTTTAACCTTCTTTTTCTCTTTTCTTCTAAACTACATCAATTCTTTGATTGAATCTTTATTTGAAGGCTGAAAAATATAAGTAATCATTAATGTTGCTATTCTGTTTTTTCTGTCTTGTAAACATATAATAAGTTAAAATATATTGTAAAATTTCTCCAAAAATATGTATACAATATTCTCTAAAAGAATCTTAATTTTATGTTGAGTAAAATCGGAATTTTTTTAATACAAATTGAGCGGACCTGAAAGGCCATGATTTAACTGATTTTGTCACGAGCCGGGCCTGTTTTCTTTTATTTTTGTACTTGCCGGGCCAAACTTTTAACTTTTGCAACGGGTAAGATAGATTTCGTTCGGGCCTGGCCTGGCCTCGAACTTCTAGCCTGTGCAGACCTCTAGTGCATTTGCATGAGACTCACGAGTCAGTGGTCAAGTGACCAGCTGCATTTGCGCACTGCAACAGTCGCTGAAATTTACTATAATCACTTCTGATATCCACCAATGATACAAAATTTGTTAGTAGAAGAGAAATGGGTGTTCTGCGCCAGCAGGAGGCGGAGGTGGAGGGTGTGGCCGAAAAGTGATGGATAGGTGACAGGTGAGTGATGGATAGGTGACAGGGTTAATGAGAAGGTTAATGAGTAGGTTAATGAGAAGGTTAATGAGTAAGTTAATGAGAAGGTTAATGAGATGTTTAATGCAGTTAGAAATAAAGAGAGGTTCATTTCCAGTTAACAGAAAAATAGGTTTATTGAAATAACATATCAAAGATTTATACAATTTTTAGCTGAACATATTACTTTCAAAATATACTTAATAGAATTGACTATCAAAACATTTAAAAAATGTATTTGTAAATTGACATGTGCAATTTTGGCAAATGTTCTTAGATAACTCAAATGTATTCATATTTAGCAAAGGTGAATCTTTACACATATAAAATTTTTCCTGAGTCTCTGTTAACATGCAAGCGTGGTCGAATTGTGAGTTGGATCTATGCTTACACCCATCACATTTAAACATTTTACAAGCAGTAGATCCGAACTCTTGTTTCAAACAAAATAAGAAATGTGACTTAGCAGTGTTGAAATCCATATGATTATAGCATACAGGTAACTTATTAAAAACAGAATTTGGTAGAACATGACTTAGAAGTATATCAATCACCGTTTCAGTAATTTGTGGAACTAATTCTATCAAATTAAGTATCTGATCCTTACTCATACGAATTCCAGTATTTTTTAAATAAAAATCAAAGTTTTTCAATTTAAAGAGCTGTTGAAGAAAACAAGTATCTTCATCAAGACTCATTACAATAAGTTGATTATTTGCGATAAAAGAATCATCTTTCGAGTAAAAATGAAAATCTGATAATTTTTTACTAAAATTTTCCCATGTTGGGGCAGTCATAATAATCTTTTGTTTTGTAGGGTATTTATCTCCATTTTTCGTTTCCTTGAAATTTCTGATATGAATTCTTAAGGAAACATGATTTTTTAATCGAATCTGAAGAAATATACCTGAACATATAGAAAATTCTGCAAGAAGTATATCACTACCATATATAGCTGAAAAAGCTTGTTCTTGCATAGCAGTAATGTTTTCATAGGACTCAGAAGACACATCCATTGTTTGTAAATGTTCGTTTTTAGGTGAAGATGCTTCATCTGATGAAACAGGAAGAAAACCAAGTCTTTGTATTTTTAAAGGAACAGGGTTTGAAATAATATAATAGAAGGTTAAGCTAATGGATGGTTGTTTAATATCAGGTTCTGGCAAAATTCCATGAGTAAACAGTTCATTAGTAGGATTAAACATGTAATACAAAGAGCCATGTTCTAAGCTTATTCGAACCTCTTGGCACTTAAGTCTTTGAAACTCCAGAATCCGTTTTGCTCCAAAACTCAGTACAGTTATGGGGACATTCTCATCTATATCGCTCTCATTATCCTTATGTTGTGATAAATAACTTCTTCCATTCGGGTACAGATTCATCAGCACAAAGTTATATTTTCTCCCAGATTGGTTTTACACTTGGTATTTTAATTCTAACATAAACGGTGTCCATTCTAATGCAGAAATGGTGGTTCCACTGAAAGAATAAGACAGTCCAGAATCGCCTTAAGCTAAAACCTTTCTCTTAGGTTTTATTTCTTTTCCTCGTAGTTTCAAAGTAGGTGTATAAAAGGGCAAAGCTTGCAGTTCACTAAAATAATCGTCCGCTAGGTCTTTTTGAATAAAATCGGAAATAAGAAGTACATCCAGTTCATTTTCGTTGAAAATGGTAACAGTCATTTTTTTTTCAGACAAACAGGATCAGACAGCTTTGTACAAGATTAGGCAGGTTCGGACAGGTAAACAAGCAAGGTTAGACAGGTTCAGGAAGGAAAACCGGCAAGGTTAGAGCAGCATTCAAGACAACTTACTCGAATATAATGATCTGAATACTGAGTACGCTGCTTTTATAGGGAGTTCTTATCATGTAGAGTATCGTGTGCAAAACTGGTCATGACATCACTTCCCTCAAAGTAAAGAACCAATCAAAATGGTTTTTCATATTCTTATAGACAGAAAAAAGTGACATCATACAACAAGTGCGCCATCTACATTAAAATTGTTTTTTGTCTCAGTTCAAAGTAAGGGTTTGTTGCAACAAGTTGATGTTAAAGTTCAGGAAAAAGAAAAATGATGATAGGTTAAATAGATGTGTTCAAGAAAGTTTAAGGTAAGTGTTTTTTGTAACTATGTGTAATATAATTTAGAAAATTAAAAAGTTAATGTTATTTACTATTTTCATCAAACAAGAAATCTTTCTTAAAATATTATTCATGTTTAAACAAACATTTCTTTAGTTTTTATGTTACATGCTTAAAACAATATGCAGTGTGATGAGTTGACATGTTTCAACTCCTCCCTTATTTGTGGAAAAAGGATAATCTCTCTGGAATGAAAATAATCTGACAGATTGATCTCTATTGACGAAAATTCTATCAATAGTGTGAATTTCATTTTCACTTTGAGATAAGCCAAGCTGCAATACATGCTTTGTATTGAATGATATGTTATCTGAATGGGTGGATAAGAAATGTGAATGGCATTTTTTTGGATACAATGGATCTAGCCCATATGAGTTGGAAATTCTAACTGGATAAGTATGGGATTAAGATAGCTGTCACTCATAGGACGGCCAGAGGGCGTTTCTTTCCTTATGGAGAAAAAAATACCAGTTTTGCCGGAGATGAAGGAATGCGAGGAGAGATACGAAAGACGGCAGTTGATGGTGGAAGGAGTTGAATGTTGAATCAGTTGGATTTGGAATACACGAGAGTGAGGTTCCACTTTGAGCGGACGTCAGAATCAGAGTTTGGCTGACCATGTAAATTTATAGCATGGATGCTTATCATATTTTTTCATTTTTACTTTTGTTTTCTTTTTTTAATGTGTTAATTTAAAATAAAGTTTTTTTCGTTTCAAACGATAAATGGAATTTATTAATTATATATACAACGTCTCACGCTACCACAGCAATAGTATATATAATTAATTGGTGGCAGCAAATGGGATATGTAATCTAGAATAAATTAGATTACGGATCTATGTTAACCTGATTAAACAGATGATGAGCCAGTGGAAAACGGACAAGCAGAGTTGTGGATTCGTGAAGTCTAATTGGAGTCGTGGTTTTTTCTCGGAGTTCTAGCAAGCAGAGAACTGGTAAAAGAACTTTATCGACTAAATCTGTGAGGTGTATGAACAGTCAACTATAGACTTGGTGCTATTTGTGTGTGCTTCAAAATATATCAGTGAAATGAAGATATGCGGCGTACCATCTGAGTTGTCTACATACGAATCTAAGGTGCAATTAGTGCCTCATCAGTGTCTTCAAATCTTCAAAAATCTGTGTGTGTGTCATCTTTAAAAGTACTTGGAAGCCTGGTATCAGTGTGGAGGAAATATCTGCATCTGGAGGTAAGCTCTTTTATGAAATCTTCTATAGAGGTCTGTTTTAAATTGAATTTTGTGTATAAATTTTAATTTTGGGGAACAAAACTCTATGTGAAATTTAAGAATTCTAGGGAAGCTATTAATTTGGTATTTAAATTTTAGTTAGAATTTTTATGTTTGTTGATTTTCTGGTATCTGTTTGGTATAATATTGGGTTAAGAAAATTTTATATTTATGTATATGTTAAAATTTACTTGGGGTATAGTAAATTGTTATTGATATTATTAATCAGGGTATTTTAATCATAATTTTGTATAAAACTTTTGGAATTAAGAGTTTTGTTTATATACATTTTAGTTATTACAGTAATAAAGTTATAGCTTAATTTTATGGGTATACTGTGGATGATTATGATTAATGTTTCAAAATAAATTGATGTTATACTGTACTGTTGGGTATAAAATTTATTTTGGGGGATATACTCAGTTTGAAAGACGTCACTGTTGCATGAGAATTTGCTATATTAAAATTGTGTCGTTTTTGAATACATTATTATACGTATAGTGAAGAAAATTCTATTTCTGTGTTTATTGTATTATTGTAAATTGAATATATTTGATATTTTGAAAATTATTATATTTTTGGGGAAAATATGGCAGAATATTTAGGAAAATATAATAAAAGTGTCTTGCTGTTATTAGCAGAGGAATTTGAGACCAGTGTGTCAAAAACGTGTAAAAATAAAGCTATAATTCAGGCTATCGTAGATGCAGAGGATTATGATGAAAGTTTCGCTAAAATTCGATTGCAATATTTTCTTGAACAGGAGGCGGAGCGGAAAGAGCAAGAAAAACAAATCGAAAAAGATCGTAAAGAAAGAGAGAGGCAAATTGAATTAGATAGGAATGCGCAAGAGGAAAAAGATAAGCTTAGGAAATTTGAGTTAGATAAACTTGAAAAACAACTTGAGGTAGATAAACTTGAAAAACAACTTGAGGCAGATAAACTTGAAAAACAACTTGAGGCAGATAAACTCGAAAAACAGCAACAACTTGAATTACAAAAGCTTGAAAAAGAACAGCAATTTGAATTAGAAAAATTGCGTATTCAAAATTCTGCGGATATTGTTAGTGTTTCATCAAATGAATCAAATGTAGATTTTCATAGAACTCCTAAGGTAAATTTAAAGGATTTAGTTCCGCGCTTTGATTATAAATTAATTGATATAACTCTTTTCTTTATGATTTTTGAAAGGCAAGCCGAGAAAGCTAAAGTTTCTCAGGAAGATTTGGTTAGTCAATTAATTCCTTTGTTACCTTCTGATATTGCCGAAATTATTGTAAAACAACCAGCAGACAAATGTGATGATTTTCTGCATATAAAGAAGGTTTTGTTAGATAGGTTTAGGCTAAGTACAGGCGCCTTAAAACAAAAATTTGAAACTCATCAAAGAAAATCTGGTAAATTATGGGTGGATCTGATTTATGAGTTAAGGGGTTATCTAGATAATTGGTTAGAGTCATTAGAAGTGAGGGATTTTGATTCACTAAAAGAACTAATGCTAACGGAACAATTAAAAAAACGTGTCCCTTTTGAGATAAAAGAAAAATTTATGGATGAGTGGGAGGAAATAAAGATTGCTTCTAAACTTGCGGAAAAATCGGATAAATTTGAGAGTATGAGAAGAGAATTTAACAGGTCGGATAAAAAACCGTGGGAAAATAAATCTTTTCAGGATAAGCGAAAAGACAGCTTTAATTCTAAAAGTAGAAAGGAAATTAAACCAAAATCGGAATTTGAGAATACGAAAGAGTGTGGGAAATTTGATCAATTTAAGAAGGACAATGCTTTCGAAAAGCAAAGACAAGTCCAATGTTATAATTGTTTGGCCGTGGGCCACATCAGACCAAATTGTCCTGAATTGTTAAAAAGTAAATCTAATTATGAGGATAAAAGCATAGCTTGGATTGTTACTAGTGATGGGAAAAGTGTAAATAATAAGGAAGGTGTGGAAACCGAATTACCTATGGTTGATTTATGCGTGAATGGTAAGAAAGTAAAAGCGATTAAGGACACAGGTGCGCAAATTGCGGTTTTTGATGCTAATGACATTCCGTGGAGTGCTAAGAAAGTGGGAAATGTCTTTCTTATACCGGCCCTCGGAAATAGACAAAAAGCGGATTTGGTGTCAGTGCCGGTTGCTTTGATGGAAGGTGAAAAAGAGTGTGTTGAAAAAAATGTGGTGGTTGCAGTTGTGAGAAAACTAAATTCTCCGCCCCTTATAACACCAGCTGTTTATGACTTATTAAAGTTAGGAAATATGGAAAAGCAAAATTCGGTGTATAAACAAGTGGGGAATCAAAGAGAATTAAATGGGCAGGGAACCCTCAGATTATCTAGCGATCATGAGCAAAGGGTTGTTAGAAAAATGGTTGTGAATGAAATCTGTGAAAGGGATAATAAGTCTGTTAATGAGATAGAGGTAAATTCACTGGAAGACGTGACTGATAGGTATTTGGAAAAAGGGTCTAAATTGATCGATACAAAAGAGGGTGCGTCTAAAAAGGATGGTGATAAAAGGTCAGGTATTGGAGGTCAATTTCGGGAAAAGAATTCTGAGCATGATGTAAATATACCCAGGTATTTTGTCGGTAGTATGGGATTTATACATGTTAGAAATAGAATTAGAAAGAAATTGAGTTCATCTATGACTGTGGCCAGTAAATTTAACTCTAGGATGAAGGAAAATAATAGAGTAAATTGGGGGGCTAAATGTCAAGAAGATGTGAATAAGAAATCAAAGTTAAAAAGAATGGAGCATTCTTCTTTTAAAACGGATCACAAAGAAAGATTTATTGAAATCAAACAAGATTTTGAAAGGAAAAATCATGATTATGAAGTTGTGAGACGAAAATTATTGTCGAAAAGATTTTCTGATAGAAGTAATATAGATATTGGTTTTCGGGAGAATTCTCTAAATTAAGTTTATTCTAAATTTGGGAGTGCTCATTTTCGTAATAGTAAAACTTCATTAATTTAATAATTGCATAATTTAGTATGCTTTCTTTTTGTTTGTAGAAGTGTCTAAATTTAGGCTTTTAAGCATGTTTTTAAGAGAATCGGTTTAGGCATTGTGTTGTATATAGATTTTTTTCTTTTTTTTTATTATTACTTTTTTTTGTTAGAATCATGTAAAGTGTAATCTGTATTTGGTATTATATGTATGTGAAGTATTTCAAAATTGTTTCTTAGGGCATCAATTGTATAAATTATTCCTGGAATTATACTTAGGTATTGTAGGTGAGGGAGTATAGTAAATCCTATTGACAGTGTGGTCTATCAAATACTGAGTATGGGAATGTGTTTGTATTCTATAGGGATTTTTCATGTGTTATTCTAAATTCCTTTATACTTTGTTGACCTCTTTAGAAATTGATTGAAGGAGCTTATTCTATTAATATATATGCCAAATTTCTTCTAGAAATTTTTTCTTAGGGGGAGGTGTTGTGATGAGTTGACATGTTTCAACTCCTCCCTTATTTGTGGAAAAAGGATAATCTCTCTGGAATGAAAATAATCTGACAGATTGATCTCTATTGACGAAAATTCTATCAATAGTGTGAATTTCATTTTCACTTTGAGATAAGCCAAGCTGCAATACATGCTTTGTATTGAATGATATGTTATCTGAATGGGTGGATAAGAAATGTGAATGGCATTTTTTTGGATACAATGGATCTAGCCCATATGAGTTGGAAATTCTAACTGGATAAGTATGGGATTAAGATAGCTGTCACTCATAGGAAGGCCAGAGGGCGTTTCTTTCCTTATGGAGAAAAAAATACCAGTTTTGCCGGAGATGAAGGAATGCGAGGAGAGATACGAAAGACGGCAGTTGATGGTGGAAGGAGTTGAATGTTGAATCAGTTGGATTTGGAATACACGAGAGTGAGGTTCCACTTTGAGCGGACGTCAGAATCAGAGTTTGGCTGACCATGTAAATTTATAGCATGGATGCTTATCATAATTTTTCATTTTTACTTTTGTTTTCTTTTTTTAATGTGTTAATTTAAAATAAAGTTTTTTCGTTTCAAACGATAAATGGAATTTATTAATTATATATACAACGTCTCACGCTACCACAGCAGGTTTAATATTTGAACAACAGATACTTAATGTTTTTTATCTGTTACATATAAAAAGAGTAATTTTTTGGTTTTAAACTGCTGTTCTAAAAACTTTTTTATGAATCAGTTACATAAATGGTTCTAAACATTTTAAAATAACAAGTTAAAGTGATTCTGTAATGTTTTCTAAGAAAGTGTCTTTAAAAAAACATGAAGTTATTTCTCAAAGTACTCGTTTACAAAATTCATATAATATTATTTTCTTTTAAAGTTGGAACTAGTTTAGTTTTTTCTAACAATAGCATTCAATGTAAGTGAAATAAGGGATAATGCGTGAGGTGGCGGTTACAATGAGAACATACTTTCATCATATATATATATATATATATATATATATAGGGTTGGTGATGTCTTTGTTACAGAAATCTCAACAAGTTCACATACATTTAGACAAAATGTATCAACACATACTTAACATATAACTTATTTGAATGGTGAAACATTTTGTATTACTTTCATATAAAAAAATTAAGTTATTTCAAAAAATATAACTATTTTACCCGTTGGTACAAAACATGTTTTGTAAATTTATTTGTAACTGATAATTAAAAAAATGTTTTAACTAATTGTTTCTTTTCAACAAAACATTTCATTTAAAAAATAAACCTTTACTTAATGCATACAAAAATTAAAAAAACGAATTGTTTTCAAAATTTGTTTAACACTTTCATGACTTTATTTCACGTTATTTTAAAATCATTAAAAAATTAATTAATTAATTAATTAATTAATTAAAAATTAATTAAAATGTCTTCATGAGCAGCATTAAGTCTGGATGACATGTGCTAAATCATTGCATCCCGCTCGCAGCAACGTGGTACTGTCATCCCCTCAGGGGAAAAGCTCTCGTCCAATCAGAACACCGATCGTAGCGCCCTCTAGGATAATGATGTCTGAGTGTTCTAGAACATGACGTCGTCAAACCCCCCTCAGGAGGTACTGCACTCCCCTCCGGTGAAATAGACACAGCCAATCAGAAAGCAGCATTCGTCTCGACCTATCACAACACCGATCGCAGCGCCCTCTAGGATGATGATGACATCGTCCGTGCATATCGGAAACCCCGTCAGTCGCTCCCTGGATTTCAAGACAGTAGGTGGTTTCTGCGACACTCTCCGTAAGTATACCTTTTTACCAACGATCTAGCCGCTTTCATCTTCTTCACTTTCTCATTAACCATCTCATTAACTTGCTCATTAACCTTCTCATTAACCTGCTCATTAACCCTGTCACCTATCCATCACTTTTCGGCCACGCTCTCCGCCTCCGCCTCCTGCTGGCGCAGAACACCCATTTCTCTTCTACTTTTGTTAATTATTTATGGCTTTGTGCAGATTTTTTACTTCTTTCCTTTATACTTTACGATTACTGAAAAATGTTACAAAAATGCTTTTTTTTTACGATATAAAGCTTACATATTCTGTAATATAATATTTAATGTAATGAAATAGTTACGGAATTCGTTGTAGTGCAGCAACGTAATATAATTACGATGACTGCTCTTGTCGTATATGCTTTATCATCAGTAATTCGATATCGTATGAATTTGAACATATGCTAAAACGTATATTATTTATCATAAATGAACAGAATGAAACATTTTGTGAAGAAAACAGAGGAACATAGTTTTGTAATAAAATAGTTAGCCTGTTACTATAAATAGAACTTTGATATGAATGACAGAATATGTTATCTACTTATTTATTTTTCCGTATCAACGGTTTTTTGCCGCTGTGTATTTACAGAGGGGAAAACTATTTTCATATTAATTAATTAATATTATGAACATTCAATCTATTTTTAAAACTTTTTTTAATGAAAAAAAAAGAAAAGAAAAGTGCCCTGTTAAACTGATGGCATTGACATCACGGAGCTATTCACACTGATTGCGTAATTTATACTCTTATTTCAAAGAATAATTCTGCATGAAATTCCCATTTAGTTAAATTAAGGGGGGGAGGGGGGTTATCACCCTCATTCCCACCCTTTATACTTAACCCATAAACTTCCAAATCTAATCAGGAAAGCGTCTTAATCAGAATAAACAGATATACCAAATTTGCCGCAAATCGGATAATTCTGCATGAAAAATCCATTTATATAAATTAAGGGGGAGGGATTAGTCCCCGTTCCCTCCCCCTTTAAACTTAACCACTGAACTCCCAAAACTAATCAGGAAAGCGCCTTAACAGAATGAAGCTATATACAAAATTTGAAGCAAATCGGATATTTCTATCAAGAATTATCGTGTTACGTTACATACATACTTACGTACATACAGAGGCTGTAGGCACATTAACTCTCAGGCTTTGATCGCTTGTGAGCTAATAAATAAAGAGAAAACTGCCCAGTTAAACTGAGGCAATTGAGCTCACAAGCTATTCACACTAATTGTATATTATACTCTTATTTCAAAGAATTTGAAATAAACCCTCGAAAAATAAAGAAATTGACAATATATTAACAGTGGGATCATCCCCCGTATCCCCTTATAATTAACTAATGAACTCCCAAAACTAATTAGGGAAGCGCCTTATTAAAATGAACATATATACAAAATTTGAAGCCAATAGGATAATTCTGCATGAAACACCCATTTATCTAAATTAAGGGGGGATTAGACCCCGTTACCTCCTTCATACTTAATCAATGATCCCAAAACTAATCAGGTAAGCGCCTTATCACAATAAACCATCTACGAAATTTGAAGAAAATGGGATAATTCTGCATGAAAAACCCACTTATGTAAATTAAGGACGGGATTAGCTCCCCTTTCCCCCTTTACACTTAACCAATGAAACCCCAAAACTAATCAGGAAAGTGCCTTATCACAATGAATATATATGCAAAATTTGAAGCCAATAGGATAATTCTGCATGAAAAACCCATTCATCTAAATTAAGGGGGATTAGATCCCGTTACCCCCTTTATATTTAATTAATGAACCCCTAAAACTAATCAGGAAAGCGCCTTACCACAATGAACCTATCTACAAAATTTGAAGAAAATGGGATAATTCTGCATGAAAAACCCATTTATCTAAATTAAGGGGGATTATCCCCCTTTTCCCCTTTATACTTAACCAATGAACCCCTAAAACTAATCAGGGAAGTGCCTTATCACAATGAACCTATATACAAAATTTGAAGAAAATCGGATAATTCTGCATAAAAACCCATTTATCTAAATCAGGGGTTCTCAAACTATGGTACGCGTACCAGTACTGGTACGTGAAGCTCTGGCTACTGGTACGCAGGAGTCCGATACTGGCACGTGGTATAAAATACAAACATCAGCATATTATTATGGAATTGAAAACGGCTTTTTTTTATTAACTTAGAAATTTTCAAAAAAAATTCGAACGCGATTTAGGATCTGTAAATGCTTTCTCTATTTTGTTGTTACGAGAAATGTCTGTTATAGCAGAGTTGCTGAAATTTGCACTCAACGCTTATGATTCAATCAGTTTTCCAGAATTAAAAACACAATTATTAGATTTATATAGATAAAAATTGAATTTTTTAATAAAGATCTAATTTTAAAATTAATGAATGAAGTATTTTTAATTAGCGGAAGAACTGTTTTTAAACAGCTTTACAAATTGAATTATCTGAAGGTAAAGTCTGAATGCTTGGAAGTAGGAGGAGCTTGTGTGAGTAGGAGTAGTTAAAACAAAACAACATCCCAAGTGTAATTTATAAATTACACATGGAATGTTGTTTTGTTACCCATTGTTCTCTTTGTACTAGAAGAGCTTCTAGGAAGTGTGAAATAAAAGTCGTATTTCAAACATAATTCATAAATTGATTCATTGTGTTGATTGAAATATTTTCTTCTCTTTTACAAAAAGTGTTATAGTTTCCTCCTACTTCATGGAAATCAGTTTTTGAGAGAGTAAGATTATTCCAATCAAACAAATACTGTGGTCATATGCAGTGCAGATTTAAGGTAAAGCATTGTACATATGTACTGAGGTGATGTATAAAATGTATGAAGAAACTTGCAAGTGTTTGCCCACTGAGCGACATTACTGTCGCATTTAAAGGTATGCAGATTATTAATACGGTTGTATTGAGCCTATGTTAAATGCGCTAACTAAGCTTTAGATAAGAAATTCGCAGGACCTGATTAATGCAGAGGCCTAGGCCATGGCCTAGGGCCCACCAAAATAAATAAAATTGCTTACATAAAGTTTATCAAAAATGCAGTTTTTTCCAATTATTTCTTCCAAAACCAAAAAAGATTTTGATTAACTTGGTAACCATATCATAATATCTAAGGATAACCACCGAATACTCCCCCCAAAAATTTATAGCTATTATCTTGGTTTGAGACTGGCTCCGAAAAGGTACTGGGTCTTGAGCTCCACATGACCTTAATCAGTCTCTGGAAATTCGTTTTTCATTTGAGACATCCTGCCATTGTATCTCACGAGAGAGGAAAGAAGTGAACTTATTCAGCTCTCCTCTCCTGTGATGGATTACTGGAGTCCACATTCAAAAGGATGAATGTAACAGAATTTTCGCTGATGAGAATATCAGTGTACCGTCAAAAAATACACAGTCTGTTTGTGTTTAGCACAACATATCTCTAGGAATGTGCTTTTCCCCCCTTTGTTATATGAAAAAAAATACAGGAATAAACTAAACATCGAATCTGACTTATGACTAAAACTTCTCAATATTGAGCCAGACATGAGGAAGTTGTGCTTGATAAAACAAGCCCATCCTTTTCATTAGCCTACAACAACAGTATATGAATCAGTGTGCGCCAATATGTCATTATGTATTGTGCCTTTTTTACTATACCAAATACTGTAGTTTGATATTGTATGCATTATTAAAATTTAATGATGATACTACTTTTTACTTGAATGTTATTATAAAGCAGTCAATTTAGTAACGTAATCATTCATTTTTAAATGCAATAAAACCTGCTATGACGGAAATACAAAAAGTCGGAGAGATCTTTCGTTTTAGACAGGTTTTTTATATTAGCTTTATGTTTGTTACCAGGTGGTACGCGGAAGTATGAACTTCGATTTAGTGGTACGTCGGTCTAAAAGTTTGAGAACCCCTGATCTAAATTAAGGGGGGATTACCCCCCCTTTTCCCCTTTGTACTTAATCAATGAACCCCCAAAACTAATCAGGGAAGCGCCTTATCGAAATGAATCTATAAACAAAATTTGAAGCAAAAATGTTAGTTCTATCAAGAGTTATATGGGTTACGTACACACAGAACCGGCGGCCATTAGCTCTCAGGCTTTGATAGCCTGCGAGTTAAAAACTGTTAACATGACCATTTATATCTATTGTGAATAGGAAACAAGTCAATTTTATAATATGGAGTCTTCTTTGTCTTGGATACAATGGATAAAAAATCAGTAAAAAATGCTAAGACGGAATTGGAATAAATCGGTGAGAAATTCCGCTTTAGACAGGTTTTCGTCTTAGCTGGTAAACTTTAAAGGTGTTTCTTTAGGACCATGGAATTGTCATTTGCGATTAAGGTAATATTCCGTTATAGACAGGTTTCATTTACACTGGTTAAACTGTACACGTAAAACTTGTGTAAATAACACCATACTATTTAACTTGTGTAAATGAAACTTGTCTATAACGTAATACTGGCTTAATCGCAAACATTCCACGGCCTCAGCGAAAGAAACACCTTGAAAGTTTACCTGCTGAAGCAAAAACCTGTATAAAACGGAATTCTTTACCGATTCATTACAATTTTGTCTTAGCATTTCTTATTGTTGTTTGTGTCCATGATTCAGCAAACTAGTACCTTGTTCGGAGGGAGGGGCAGACCGCCGGATATGCCCTCTCTTGACTATTAATAAATTTGAAACTTTACGCTTACGAATATACTAGTGCAATTATCCTTAGAAAGAAATTAATATGTATGCTTACCAATCTAGTGATGAAGTTCTGGTGAATTATTCTAATCTTAGAGGATTTTCTCGAGCTTTGATGATATAAATTCTACAAATGTAAAATTTAAAACTATGGTTATTTTTTTTTGAGCGTTGAGTTAAATGTTTTAACACGAATGATGCTAAAAAAAACAGTGTTTAACTAGAAGTACTAATAAAATACATAAGAAAAGCAGACTCCCAAGTACACGTGCCTTATTAGAAATGTGGGATAGATTTAGAAAAAAAAAGGAGTGATATCTGAAATTTTTGTTGACCATGAATGGGTCGTATTGTCCATTACACAGATGTACAACGTAGAAGAAATACCACCCTCGTTTGGACTTGAATCCACTTATGGATGATGGATATGTACTCAGAACTGGGATAATCAGAATACCGCTGTAAGTCTTTACGCTTAACGTATGTCAAAAACGGCAAAAAATTTTGAGAATAAAGATGAAATGAGATACAAAGGTTTTGAAAATTTTCTAAAGACCTGAAGAAAAAAAAACTTTTTATAATTTTATCGAAAATTTTATATAGTTACTTCATTATTCAGTTTCAGGGTCTGGGGGGGGGTTCAGCCCCCTGAGCCCCCCCCCCCCCCGTGGGTGCGCCAATGCGGTTGTGTTCTGAAGAGACCGCTGCACGCAGAGCTACAAAATTTGGTGGGAAAGCGCCTCTATGCATGTAGTTTTGCACCTCTAAGCCAATTTGGAATTTTTTGGAACCTCTTTGGAATTTTTGAATAGATTTTTTTTAATTAAATTTTAATGCCGTTTTTTTCACGTTTCGCTGCGATTTTTCCACATTGGTAACCAGAATCCGGCTCCAATCTTTTAACACAATATAGTAAATTTTGTCCTCTTTTCCATAAAGTTTATGCGAAATTCGTACAGCGATTTTTGAATTTTTGGCGAATTTTTTCCTTCTACACTAAAGTTTCAAAGAAACGGTTTATTCCCGGGTTTATTTCCAATAGAGCCGGTTTATTCCCAGGTTTATACCCGAAAGACCCAGTTTCTTCCCAGGTTTAAACCGGGTTTATTCGAGTCTTTGCAACTTTATTTTACACTAAGAAATTTTTCTCAGAATGCTTGATTGGTTCGGTGGTTGCTTCCATTTCAGCCTAGCTATACTCTCAGAATCGTCAGTTTTTTTCTCTTTTTAGCTTGGAAAAAGTTGACAATTCTTTACACATAAAAAATCATGATTTTAAAAGGGAACGGCATATTATTTATTATCCCTATCTTTTTAGCTCACAGGCTGTCAAAGCCTGAGAGCTTATGTGCCCGCCGGTTCTGTATGTAAGTATGTACGTACGTACGTATGTACGTAACGCGATAACTCTTGCTAGAACTAACCGTTCTACTTTAAATTTTGTTTATAGGTTCCTTGTGATAAGCAGCTTACCTGATTAGTTTTGGCGGTTCATTGGTTAAGCATAAAGGGGGGAAACGGGGGGGCTAACCCCCCATAATTTAGATAAATAGGTTTTTCATGAAGAATTATCCCATTTTCTTCAAATTTTGCATATAGGTTCATTTTGATAATGCGCTTCTGTCAATAGTTTTGGGGGTTCATTGGTTAAGTATAAAGGGAGAAAGGGGGGATAACCCCCCTAATTTAGATAAATGAGTTTTTCATGCAGAATTATCACATTTTCTTCAAATTTTGTATATAGGTTCATTTTGATAATGCGCTTCTGTCAATAGTTTTGGGAGTTCATTGGTTAAGTATAAAGGGGGAAAGGGGGATAACCCCCCCTAATTTAGATAAATGAAATTTTCCTGCAGAATTACCCCATTTTCTTCAAATTTTGTATATAGGTTCATTTTGATAATGCGCTTCTGCCAATAGTTTTGGGGCTTCATTGGTTAAGTATAAAGGGGGAAAGGGGGGATTACCCTCCCCCCCTAATTTAGATAAATGAGTTTTTCCTGCAGAATTATCCGATTTTCTTCAAATTTTGTATGTAGGTTCATTGTGATAATGCGCTTCTCTGAAGAGTTTTGGGGGTTCAATGGTTAAGTATAAAGGAGGAAAGGGGGGGCTAATCCCCCCTTAATTTAGATAAATGGGTTTTTCATGCAGAATTATCCGATTTTCTTAAAATTGTGTATATATATTCATTGTCCCTGATTAGTTTAAGGGGTTCATTAGTTAACTGTGAGGGGGGTAACGGGGGGATGACCCCCCTTAATATATTGTTGATTTCTTTATTTTTCGAGGGTTTTATTTCAAATTCTTTGAAATAAGAGTATAATATACAATTAGTGTGAATAGCCTGTCAGCTCAATGCCCTCAGTTTAACTGGGCAGTTTTCTTTTTTTATTTAGCTCACAGGCTATCAAAGCCTGAGAGCTTATGTGCCCGCCGGTTCTGTATGTATGTATGTACGTACGTACGTATGTACGTAGCGCGATAACTCTTGATAGAACTAACCGTTTTACTTTAAATTTTGTTTATAGGTTCCTTGTGATAAGGTGCTTCCCTGATTAGTTTTGGAGGTTCATTGGTTAAACATAAAGGTGGAAACGGGGGGCTAACCCCCCATAATTTAGATAAATAGGTTTTTCATGCAGACTTATCCCATTTTCTTCAAATTTTGTATATAGGTTCATTTTGATAATGCGCTTCTGTCAATAGTTTTGGGGGTTCATTGGTTAAGTATAAGGGGGAAAGGGGGGATAACCCCCCCTAATTTAGATAAATGAGTTTTTCATGCAGAATTATTCCATTTTCTTCAAATTTTGTATATAGGTTCATTTTGATAATGCGCTTCTGTGAATAATTTTGGGGGTTCATTGGTTAAGTATAAAGTGGGAAAGGGGGGATAATTCCCCCCCCCCTAATTTAGATAAATGAGTTTTTCCTGCAGAATTATCCGATTTTCTTCAAATTTTGTATGTAGGTTCATTGTGATAATGCGCTTCTCTGAAGAGTTTTGGGGGTTCAATGGTTAAGTATAAAGGAGGAAAGGGGGGGCTAATCCCCCCTTAATTTAGATAAATGGGTTTTTCATGCAGAATTATCCGATTTTCTTAAAATTGTATATATATTCATTGTAATTAGTGACTTCCCTGATTAGTTTAAGGGGTTCATTAGTTAACTATGAGGGGGGTAACGGGGGGATGACCCCCCTTAATATATTGTTGATTTCATTATTTTTCGAGGGTTTTATTTCAAATTCATTGCAATAAGAGTATAATATACAATTAGTGTGAATAGCGTATGAGCTCAATGCCCTCCGTTTAACTGGGCAGTTTTCTTTTTTTATTAAATTTTTTTTAATTCCATTTTTAAGCGCTTTTTAACCTTTTTTTCATGTTTTGCAGCGTATGACGTCATATGATACCGCTAGAAGTCAAAACCGTCGAAGGGGAATTGTGATTGGTAGCTGATAGGTTTGTAGTCACAGCGGGAAGTCAACCGGGCAATTGTGATTGGCAGATGAAAAGTCGTCAGCTGATTGCAATTCGAACAGCGAGTTGTGAATTTTTTGCGATTTGTTTTATGCGATTTTTAGAGTTTTTTCATGTATGTGACGTCATTTATGTATTTGATTTCAGAAATTAACAACGATAACTTACTGTTTTTGTATGTCAAAAAAATAAATAAAGAAAGAAAAAAAAGAAAGGAAAAAAATCACTTTGTATCTGTTTTAAAAATTAATGATAATTCTTAATATTTTATCGTCGTTGGTTTATTTCTGTTGGTGGGGGTGGGGGTGGAGGTGAGTGTTCGGTTGTAATTTAAATAATTAATTAATGCTCTGATAGAAACTCCCTCCAAAATCAGAACTTTTTTATTATTAGTTCGTTTCAAATGAAACCCTTTCTCAGGTCCCCAGATACTACATAAACTTCAGTATCATTTTTTCAGCCCTTGGTTACCACTAGTTTTTAACATTAATCACCAGGGAGGGGTATTTTCTCGGGTTCCATGTGCCCAATTTCAACGAGAATTAGTTCATTCAACTTAACACGAACTAATTAAGATATAGATAACTAAATAAGATACATATCTGGCGCCACTTGTCGGTAGGAAATGGAACTAAAAGATTTCGCAGCTCATGTGCAGCACGCCTGATATACGGTGTCGTAGGCAGCAGGGACGCATGCCGGAGAGTCGATCGGAAAGAGGTTTGTTTAGAACAGATTTCACTCCCTAGCGGCGGGAAGTGGAACAAAAAATTTTTGTATTTAAAATTTGTCCAATTCAAACAAAGAGTCCGACTTCAATGAGAATTGATTCATTCAACTTTACATGAACTAATTAATTTATAGACAACTAATTAAGACATAGATTTGATGCCCCATAGCGGTGGAAAGTAGAACCAAAAGATTTTCAGCTCGTGCACAGCACGCCTTCTATACGTTGCCATAAGCAGAGGGGTCACATGCCGGAGTTTCGTTCGGAAAGAGGTTTGTTTAAAACAGATTGCATCCGCTGGCGATGGAAATGCTCCACTAAAAGATTTTGCATTTAATCGTGGTCAAATTCAAACGAAATCTTTTATGACATTCTTCCGATGTCTCCCAGGTACTAAATAAACATCAGTACATTTTTTCAGCCCTTGGTTACCACCATTTATGAATATTAATATCCAGGGGGGTGATTCATTTTCTTGGGTTCTATGGGCCCAATTTCAACGAGAATTAGTTCATTTAACTTAACACGAACTAATTAAGATATAGATAACTAAATAAGATACATATTTGGCGCCACTTGTCGGTGAAAAGTGGAACTAACAGATTCTTCGCGCGTGCACGGCACGTCTTCTACACGGTGCCGTAAGCAGTGGCAACGAGTGCCACAGTTTCATTCGGAAATAGGTTTATTTAGAACAGAATGCTCCACTTGGTGGTGGAAACGGGAACTAAAAGATTTTGCAGCGCGTCTGCTATACATGATTTCGTAGGCAGCGGGGACACGTGTCAGAAAATTTGCTTAGAACAGAATGCATCCGCTGGCGGTTGACCTAAAAGATTTTCCTGCGCGTGCCTTGAAAATGGCTATTTTTATTGAAATCGCAAAAGAAAGTTACCGATTTATGATATATCTAATTAATTAAGATATAGGTTTGGTATCCCCTGGTGGTGAAAAGTGAACTAACAGATTCTTCGCACGTGCACGGCATGTCTTCTACACGGTGCCGTAAGCAGTAACAACGAGTGCCGCAGTTTCGTTCGGAAAGAGGTTTATTTAGAACAGAATACTCCACTTGGTGGTGGAAACTGGAACTAAAAGATTTTGCAGCGCGTGCGCAGCACGTCTGCTATACACGGTATCGTACGCAGCGCGGACACGTGCCAGATATTTAATAATCCCAGACAACGAAATAGTTTCATTTTCACTCATCCTCGAGTATTGAGAAAAGTATTCGAGGTATTGAATTGAAACTCGCATTCTGTACGTAGTTTATGTTTCTGATTCCGAAAATGCCAATTTTGTGAAAATCCGACGGTAACCTTTTTATAATTTTGACCAAAAACTGACCCGCTTTGAATCAAATGATTCCGACCTTTGAGGTAGTGGTATTAAATTTACTTCCGTTCGGGGTTCATCTCTCTATTTAATTTCCGAAAGTCAAAGAGTTACCAGAGAAACGGTTTCGATCAGAGATTTTTAGAGTCATTTCGCGTTTCGTATTATTTTTTGACGGGACCGGGCAACGCCGGGCGGATTAGTTCGTATTAAATACGTGAATTTTCCATTGCTAACTAAGCGTAAGCAACAGAGAGAAAAATGTCTAAGCTGGGAATCAAACCCGGATTCTTGAAATAACGCTCAAATGCTCTACGAGAACGATACCCGGCCTTGCAAGCATCTCTCACTCACATATGTCAGTAAGGCTGCAACCGCCACACAAGATGAAAACGTCTTCTTGAGCACACAACCATGCGGCAAACATGAGACGACACAAAGCCCAGCATAGGTCAACACATATATGTATAATTTTAATTATTTTTTCAGTTAATTTTCAGCAGTGAAATTCACCCGAAATTATTGAATATTAAATACGTGAATTTGATTAAATACGTAAATAGTAATCTGAAAATTGACGTATTTAATATTCAATAATTTCGGGCGAATTTCACTGCTGAAAATTAATTAGAATTTTACATACATATTTTAAGGTATTGCTGTACATATTTTAAGGTATTGCTGTGTCATGTATCGTGATAGAACTTTCATTAGAGTAATACCAAGGCAACACTAGATACCAGGCTGGCTCATTTATTATCATGACGTAACAAATGGTGGCTGGCCGTGACCAGTGATTGGTACAAAGCGACGCGCCCATCGTTTTGTGCCAATCGCTGTCTGTCTTTCGTTTTGTCGTTTCGCTTTGTACCAATCGCTGGTCGCGGGAGCCACCATTTGTGACGTCATTATAATGAATGAGCCAGCCCGGTATCTAGTGTAGCCCTGGTAATACGCGGTAAAACAATATGTCCCGGGTGCCTAAGTAAAATGGGGCGCAAAACAAAAAAAAAAAAAAAAAAAAAAAAAAAGATTTGATTTGTTATTTAGTACAAACAACAAATAATGATATTTTGGCGAAAAAGGCCATGCAATCGGAATCGGACAACCCAAAGTAAAAATGTATTCGTTAATTTTATACTTCTTACAGGCTGGCTTTTTAATTAGGTGACCGGCTAGGTGCGCCAAAATAACACTTGATTAACAAATTCATCCAAGATACTTGCAAGATTAATACACTGTCCCAATTAGGTTTGAATGGTTTCGAACGTTATCGTGATGACACGTTTTGCTTTTGTATGTCCCTGTAAACGAATTATTAGAGCTACAGTGGTGCGGACATAATTATAAGACACCTACCTAATTTGACGTACAGTGAAAGAAAAGATTCAGAGTGTAAAAATGCTTTACCAAATACGACATAAACATAAATTTATTCTGTTATCACACGTAATTGTTTTAGAGAAATGATATTTTTATCAAGTTTAATAAAAAAAATTAAAAATATCATGGACAAAATTATAAGAACCACTAACATTTTAATTAAAACACCTGTCATTTTTCGAAATATGCAAATTTTCTGCACACTGTTACGACGTCAACAGTTAACTAAAGCAGACGATAACCGACTTCACGCATTTAGAAACATGCTACGAGGTACAGAATTAAAAGAAAGTGAAATTCGCGAAATTTGGAGATTAAATGGAACTGGTTCTTCAGTTAATAATATTTCAAAAGTTATTAAACGCTATAGATGTGCAATTTCAAATGTTTTGAAAAGAGGAAGCAAAGGATCGGTGATTAAAAGATCTGGACGTACTCCTAGCTTGTCTTCAAGAGACACAAGCCATGTGCTTTCGCTCGCTACACAGAATAAGATGACCACTACAGGCATTAAAAATGCATTGAAACTGAATTGTTCAAGAAGAACCATTCGCAGGGTGTTGCATAATGCTTCCTATGTGAAATTTAAAAAATTGAAGAAAAAACCACCGCTTCTAAGGCGGCACAAAATGGACCGTTTAAACTTCGCTAAACAAACTATAACTATGGCCTGGACCTCCAAATGGTACTCTGTGTTATTTTCTGATGAAAAAAGTTTAACCTGGATGGTCCTGACGAGTTTCACTATTATTGGCAGGATTTGAAGTCTCCTGATGTACAAATGAGCCGCCAAATGGGTGGAAGCTCAGTAATGGTTTAGGCTGATTTTTCGGCTCAAGGGAAAACCGATATCGTTTTTGTGCATTCAAGAATGAATTCCGAAAAGTATAAGAATCTTCTTAAAGATCAACTAGCCATATACGGTGAACTTTTTTGTGGCGAAAACTACACTTTCCAGCACGATAACGCGTCGATTCATACATCACACGCAACAAAAAAGTGGCTTTCAGAGCAAAGTATCAATGTGAGTTCCGTGGCCTTCTCGCTCCCCAGACTTAAATCCCATCGAAAACGTGGGGGATCTTAGCTCGTGAAGTTTAGCGAAATGGGAGGCAGTTTACCTGCGTCGAAGACCTAAAGAATGCTATAAAATGTGCTGGGGCATTCTGTACTTCGTGGCATATTTGTAAATGCGTGAAGTCGGTTATCGTATGCTTTAGTTAACTGCTGACTTCATAACAGCGTGCAGAAAATTTGCATATTGCGAAAAAAAGCAGGTGTTTTAATTAAAATGCTAGGGTGTCTTATAATTTTGTCAATGGTATTTTTAATTTTTTTTATTAAATTCTATAAAATATCATTTCTGTAAAACAATTATGTGTGATAACAGAATAAATTTATGTTTTTGTCGTATTTGATAAAGCATTTTTAAGTTCTGAATCTTTTCTTTCACTTTATGTCAAATTAGGTAGGTGTCTTATAATTATGTCCACCACTGTATATACTTGATTAACAAACTCGTCCAAGATGTTTGCAAGATATATATATATATATATATATATATATATATATATATATATATATACTGTCGCAGTTAGGTTCGAATTGGTTCAGTGTTTCATATATTATCGCGATGACAAGATTTGCATTATACTTTCTAATAATTTTTTCATATTTAAAATAAAAAGTAAAAGCAATGGATCGAAAACTTGTGTTTCTAAATTTATATTTAAAAGGAGGGGGAAGGTTGGAAAAATCCATGTTTGTCTCAAGTGAAAAAATTGCTAGTTTCGTTCCTGCGTAGAAATGAATGCAAAATCAAGGAAATCTTTAAAATTCATACGAACCTTTCGGAATGGGACTCTGTAAACGAAGAATGTTAACCCTTAACAGATGTTAGCGGTCTCAGAGACAGCTGCTTTTTTCCATTTTTAAAGTTTAACTTGTAATTTTCAGTTAAACTATTGATACTAGTGAAATTTCATTTCGTTTGGAACCCTAGTACCATAGCTAGATATTTCTCAATAGGTGATTTTTAATTATAATAGTCCTGTACATAAAGTTTAGTACAGAAGCAGTTTGTTTGATTGACTTGTGTGCTTGACTTGTACATCTGACTTGTGTGCTTGACATCAAGCGCCCTCTTTTAAGTCATCGTCAATATACAAGGACGAGATAGCCACAAGGATATTTACAACACCAGACAATTACAACCGATGCTTCACCAAGAGTGTGCAATGGAACTGACGGGAGTCGAACCCGCCGACCTGACTCCTACGCTCTCAAGCGATTAGCGGAATACAGAAACAGCCTGTTTGTTTGTTTATTGAACATATACATCAGATTTGTGTGCTTGATACAAATATCCGCTTATAAATCTTCGTGAAGATGACGACTGGATAGACACAAGGAAATAACAACACTGAAGAATTATAGCCCGGGAACTCCACAAAGAGTGTGCAACGGAGTTGACGGGAATCGCACCCGCCGCTTTCTCCTACCCTCTCAAGCGATTAGTGGAATGAACAGTCTCCTATGAGTTAACCAAGCCTTTTATCCATCTTTCTATCAAGGGGTCTCAGAGACCACTCATAGTATCTATGTGACAATTTTTGTCACAGTAGTTAAGAGTTAACAGTGTCAAATAACATGGTTTTGCTAGATTAACCATAGGGTTAATAAATAGGCTTGATAGAGGTCGTCAAACTTGTTCAACTGAAGCTTTTGAAAAATACAGAGAGAATCTTATTGCAAATATCCACAAACTGAACCATTCTGACATATGTGTATGTAAAACTGGAAACATTTTGACTGTCAAACATTTGAAAACATAGATACTTCAGAAAATATGAATTTGGAATGTCTACATCGACGAAGCAGAATCCGAACATATGCAATTCTAAATTTATTTAAAAATGCAGAAGATTCAAAGATTAAGTTTTCTTTTGTAATTATATTTTAGAATTATTTGAATTCACAATGAAACATAACGAGCCCGTTAACAATCACTTATTTCAATTAGTAAAAAATGAATATAAAATAAGATAATAACAGTAATATTTTGATAAACAAATCCCTCTTTGAAATATTTTCTGCCTAATATTTTTCTAGTCTTGAAGTTAGTTTTCAATTCTATATAGATATTGTTTCCTTCATTTTTCGAAACAGTTCCTTGAAAAGTGTATTGAAGTTACTCCACTCTGACAGAGATATTCTTTAGTGCTGCCATCTCTTACGAATTACCAGAATGGTTTCAAAGAAAAATACCCGAACGAATTTTTGTTTCGCAAAGAGATTTGCAACCAAAAATTTTTGCTGCTATTTCTTTAGTTTAAATGGTACCATTTTTCTGCAAATACGGAAAAAGCTTTTCTTAAAGATGTAACAATTTTTTTTTTTTCAGCTAAACTTTCTGACACATTTTTAAAAGTTAAAAGCATGACAGTTGCGAGCACATGACTGTTGAAGTAATTTTAAATTGACTATTTTTTCCATTTTTTGATAAATGAATTGCATCTTGAGTTATAAACGATTTTTGTTTCATGACGACCTTTATAGGGATGTCTCGTCGGTAAATTCAGTTCAAAACATCAATCTTTACAGCATTTTCTGAAAGATCCTTTGGTTTTGTCAAAAAATGAAAAAACTATATAATAAATTATAACACTTTGTAATAATATACTATTTTTAAATCCTTAAAAGTGTAAATTAACAACATAATGTACAGTAAAGTAACTTTTATTAGGTTGTTGACATGTTTCGGTTTACTCCGAGCCATTTTAAAAAACAAATTCGAATATTCTATAATTGCACGTCTTTGAAGTTATTATTTGAAATGCTATCATTTAATTTTCATGTACTTTTTAAAAATTATCTTTTATATTGACTTGGTTGTTTATTTTGATATTTGTAACCATAGAGTAACTCGAGACACAATTTCAATACAACGATGCAGATTCTTTTAACAATAAATAACGAAGTCAAAATAAAAGTTTTTAAAAAGTACATGGAAATTAAATGATAGCATGTCTAATAAAAAATTATAGAATATTCTCATTTGTTTTTGAAAACATGTCAAAAACCTAATAAAAGTTGCTTTACTGTATATTATGTTGTTAATTTACACCTTTTAGCATTTAAAAGAAATATATATTAAATATTTTAAAAGAAAAAACTATTCAATTTCACAGTTTCTAAATAAGAGCACCTGCTAATCTTATGCTTTTACGCACAAAAATCGGATTTGAGAATAGTCTTAAAAACACAATGTAGTAACCAGTTTAGATTTGGAGGAGAGTGTTTTGTAAGCCCGTTATTTTTTTTTTGTTTTTCAGATTGATTGATCGCCACCACTTTTATAAAATAGTATTATTCGCCTTGTTTAATCTGTCATTAAATACAGCGAATTTCAAAAAAGTGTTAGCAATTAAGAAAACTGATTTTGTTTTAAAAAATGTAGCGGACTGGAAACACTGTTTGAGAACACCCTTAAAAACTGTATGGATTTCAGATGCTTTTATTTAAATCATTTTACAAGATCTAATAAACAATTAATACGTTTTTGTTTAATTTTGTAATGTTAGTTAATAAACGACATTTTCTGGTCATACCTAAACTTTTGAGACTGAGTGTATAGTATTTCTACTTTACCTGATTATGAAATCATTGACCTACTAGCTAGCTAACGGTGAATTCGCGACTTATAAATTTTGAAACTTTTCTATGCAAAAAGAAAAAAAAAAGAAAAATCCTGGATTTGGTACATATTATGAAACACTTTCCAAACTAACAGAATATTTTTCAGAAATTTATTTTTTTCATAAGACGAAATGATATATCTAAATAAGCAATTTAAAAATATATAACGCAGCAAAAATCCATTTTCAGCAATTGTTGCCGATATTCGAAGTCTTTCGTGCAGCCCTGTATAGGATCTACAGAATTTGTAAACAATACGCAATACACTAAAAAAATTACATAAATATGCATATCACAGCGGAAAGAGCACGTCTAGCAATGACCGATCCTAGTCAGTCCTTTAAACGAATTCTCTTGTGTGTCTCTGTACGTGAACAATAAATCCTACGCACTCCTTAATCTATACAAAATAAGTTGCATTGAACGTTAGTGATCCTTTTCCATTTCATTATGTTTCAACACTGCAAACGATTTCCCCCATACATCACAATGTAAAGTCCCTGTAATAAGGCTACTCATTGTATACTCCGGTTAATGGATGCTGTACTTCATCCCAGTAATGCATATTCATTTCATTCTGTTTGAAATATCGCAACATCCATAATATGCGTCGAAAACGATTTTTTCCCATACACCCTAATGGAATAGAATTATTTTGTGTGTCCCTGTAAATGAACTATTAACGCTACACACTTCATTTTCAATACCGAACATTCTAGAGTAAAATTCAATAGTGTGTAAAAATTTCATGACAATCGGAGTCTATTTACGAGAATTACAGCACGGACAGACAGACAGACGGACAAACCGAATTCGTGAACACTTTTCAATTATGTTGGGAAGTGTTTAAAAGAGGGGGGGGGGGGGATTTTGACTAAAGGTACAATTTATAGATATGAAAATATGTTTTTTTAAACGTAAAAAATAACTGGCATGCGAATCTGCCGGTACTAAATACACGACTGGCGTCTTCGAAGTTGTTTAAAAATAAATAAAGGGTTTTGTTAAAAGTTTAAACTTGCACAGCATATTCCATATTACTCATTATTGTGTGTTACTGCCATGGCAGCTGATTGGATAAATCAAAGTACCTCGGTCCATTGCTGCCAGGTATTTTGATACATCTGAGGGGGTACATTCGAAAGGGGACGGCGCCCCTCACTTCGTTTTATTTTATCTCAAGCGTCCCCCTACTTTTTATTTTCAAGCGGACGACGCTAGAAAAGAAAGGACACAGACTTTTCAAACTTATTAATTTTTTAAAAAGGATAAGCATGTTAATAAATTAACAATTTCAAGAAATAAGGCACTAATTTTTAATACTTTCCAAGAAAGTTGGAAAACATGTTTATGACTGCTGATCATCTGTCCGTCTGTCTATTTATCTGCTTTCAGTCTAACTTCCGTAAATTTGCTGTAATTGTGAGAAAAGCGATGAATGTTTTAAAGGTCCATTGCAGTATTTTCACTGTTGAAAATAGTGAATATAGCATCAATCGTTTATGGGCGCACAAGATGCAAAAAAGTTCCTTTCATATTACAGTTCACAGGCGGAAACTGTTTGAAATACACTTTAATAAAATTATGAAAATGACATGTATTGAGATTCATTACATGTTCGCTATAGAAAACAGTATTTAACGTCCGTTTCGTGGTACATTCAAAAATATTTCGAAATACCATGGCTTTATTAACGGTAATTGTTTTGAATGCATTTTAATGATGTATTTTTTGAAACTGAAAGAAACTCATACGTATGTACAAAGGACCACTGCTGCATGTTTACTATAGAAAGTGAAGCATGAAACGTTTATAGTACTTTTACAAGGCCACACAAAAGAATCCGGATACTTTGTCAAGTTTGGGCGCAGTTAATGGAAACGTGTTTTCGATTTGGATTTATCAGCTGAATAAAATATTAATTTGCTGAGTGGTGCGTAAAGGCTATTCATATACACAGGGCCGCGCAAAAGATTTCAAATACATTACGATTATAAGGCGATTATTATTTGAAATGAGTTTTGCAGCGGAATAAAATTTAGTGTGTTATGTGTTGCGCATATGACCAGTATTTCCTATACAAGAACACTCAAAATATTTCGTATGCATTACCATCTGTAGACAATTATCACTTGATATGTGTCTAAACTAAAAAAAATTAATTTCAGAATTTTTAAAAATTGCTAGAAATGCCTTCCCTTTACACCTTATTGCTGCTGTGAAATTAATTTTACAGGCATTTGAGAATAACGAGTATGAGCTGTTGACCGGTATACAGACTATTTCGTAAAGGTTGAAACGAGCTTTAATGTTTTACCTGTTGAAGATCAGTGGATAATATGATTTGCAAAAGAGGTTTAAAAAATAATCCTCTTGTTAATTTTCAAAAATTTGTACTTTTTAAAATTTTTATGGGCCTTTTCTATTCAAAATTGGTCCGATAATAATAATAATAAAATCCTATTGTCGTATTAAAATCGTTAAAACTGCATACCTACATCTTTCAAATTAATTGAATACAAAAAGAGGAAAATACTTATACCACATTTTTGAACCATTTAAATATTACTTTATTAAGGAAAATAGTGACTATATACAGATTGATCATGGCATTCTTTAGAACAAAATTAAATATTAACAAGACTGGAAAAATCATGAATACATCTAACTAAAGAGCTACAGAAGCAGAGATCCAAATCGTGCAAAGAGACAAATGAAATTTTAAAACTTAGAAACATAATTTAAAATAATAATAATAATTTACTAAACATTCAAGAAATATTTTCCGTCAGCTCCAATGCATATCTGAGCTCTTTTAATAACGCTTTTATAAGTATTTTGGAGTTCTTTGCACTAATATTGTTGCAAGCTACTACTACTGTTTAATGTCTACTGCATTTGCATTACTTTCCTTTACCTTGTATAATATCTCACAGATTTTATAATTTATAATAGCCCCCATTCCAAATGGTCAATTTTTAATTTAGCTTAACTCATTCACTTTTAAAGACAAGTAGTTTTTTGGAATGATCTTGAACCAGCAAAAAAAAAAGAAATCTAATTGACGACTTATAAAAATTAAAAAAGTGAAATTCTTTGAAAATGAAAGGCAGGAGTATTTCATCAATATAATCTTATTTTGAACGTTTATTGCATCTTACATACCGGGTGGTTATAATATAAGTATCTCTATTTGGAGCTGTGTAACTTGAAGGAATAACCAGAATGAAACCAAAATCGGTACACTTACTATTCGAGAAGAAGGAAGAAGAATGGAACAATAAAAAAAAAATTGAAATAATCACCGACAGATGGCGCTTTTGAGTGTGACATGTAATGTGTATCATTGTGTATCGTGGAGGTGTCGCAAAGCTCAATGACTTTACCGCATATCACAACATGTGCGAAACATCACTCCTGATACGTTACATTCTGCAGTTTAGCACGTCGTGCACCGCCTGGATTGTGTCCTCCATCACAATGGCGATCTGGAACCTGAACATGATCGGCACCGTCATGCGAAAGCTTAACCACATTCACGTTACATTTTCCAATAAATTTGGTATGCCATCCGGTTTGAGGCCTTAACTCTTTGTTCTTGTATTACACATTACATTTCACACTCAGTAGCGCCATCTATCAGTGATTATTGCAATTATTTTTTTGTTGTTTCATTCTTCTTCCCCCTTCTTGAATAGTAACTGTACCGATTTTCGTTTCATTCGGATTATTCCTTCGAGCTACAGACAGCTCCAAATAGAGATACTTATATTATAAACACCCTGTATACTATTTATCTCTAACATGTAACTACAGGTTACATATCCTACTTATCGACCTAACAGGTAAAAACTTAGTGTGTTTCAATTTTTTTGACACCCTATATACGCCGACCTTAGCTAAAAACTTAAGACTTTGACGAAAAAGTTGGGACACGCTTATTTTGGCGACAAAATTTAGCGCTTTTAATTAATAATAGTAATTTAATTTTACGGAATAATCTAACTCTTCTAACGTGGTAACATTATGTGGTGTACACAATGTGTGGTAACATTAGCGGTTTGCTCTGATCAAGAAAGCAAAAAATCAGAATGGTTGCAGACACAAAATCTAGAAAAATGTAAACCGCTGAGAACATTTATGAGAATGAGTATTTATGGAAAGCTTTTTAAGAGGAAAAATAATACATATTATTAAAGTGTGGTAAAATGGAATATATTGCTGCGTTTTCAAATCCTTTTTGCCTTTATATTATGTGTAAGTAATGAGTACTATTTCTACCTCAAACTTTTTAAAGATATTCGGCACTTTAAAAATTAAAATTTTCTTAGCAAATATCAACACGTTAAAAATAACTTTCATGTCAAGTTTAGTTTCTAAGCCTTGACAGTTTGAGAAAAATCGAGACTTTAGAACGTTTTCAGCTCATTTCACTATTTAAAATTTCGAACTTTTAAAAAATCTACATGTAAATAAATGCACTGGACAACAAATTTGAACTTTTGTTCTGTCCCAAAATCGAAATCAGTTATTTCTTATTCAGTGTTTTTGCGTTGATTCTGAATCCAGATTTAGATTTTCTCCAGCACGTCCAGATTTTCAGGTATTTGCATATTTCAATTTATGCAATTTTTGAAATTTGTGTAGAATTACATGGAAATTTAAAGCATAAAGCATTATCAGACTGACTTTTTTTGTTTTATGTTATGATTACTGGTCAGCTTACTTTACAAAAATCGTGTGTACGAGATTATACTGACATGTGACTAATTTGCATATTTTTCATGTTTTTATAATAACGTTTCTTAACGTCCAAATATATTTGCCATATGAGTACGCTAACATGTTTCTAAATCAGTTTTTTACGCTAATTTCAAATCTGGTGTCAGTTTTTTTCTATCACGTCCAGGTTTTTTTTTTTTTTTTTTTAACGGAAATTTTATTTTTTGGTCAAAAACGCAAAATAACGCTTTTTATACTAATTTGTGATCTACTTCAGCTATTTAGGATAGATTTTACTACTTTTTTCAATTATATGCATTGCTGATTGTGTCCCTGATAGGAATCTCATACTGCTAGGAGATACACTCCCCTAAAAAGCATTTTATATCAAACGTGTGGCAATACCATACAAACATAGATATTCATTATACTCAAAAAACTAGACGTGATAGAAGGAAACGGATTACAGATTCAAAATCAACATAAAAATCTAATCTAGGAATAAATTACGTCAATCCTGCGGCAACTACTTTAAAGTTAATAGTAATGTAAACATTTCACCATTGAAAAATATGCAAATTAGGCTTAATAACTGACATGAAAATGCTAAGAGTAAACAGACTGCGACATTTATATTTATGTGAAGCAAATGATCCAGTAGTCATAATCTAGAAAACGTAATTCAATCGGACATTAATTGTACCTAACATTTGCAGAGAATGGCACGAAAAAGCTTAAATTTGCATACACATAAATATACGAATTTCTCAAAAACTGGACGACCTAGAGAAAAACGGAAAGTATATTCAAAATCAGTGTAAAAAACTGATCTAGGATTAAATATTTTCATCTAAAGTACATTTTTCATGTTGTTTACATTTTAGACCACTGTTATTTTTTATTTTCAAGCTTCTTGTAAAAACTTCACGTGTCACTCTTAAAATTTGAATTAAATTTTTTTTTTAATGAGCATGTACACCCTGAAAGTATCCAGTGTATAATATTTTAAGTCCCTTGCTCAATTAATTCCATGGCAATCGTGATGAAACTATTATTTTAGAACATTTTTCCTGTTTTTCCCCACTTTAGAATTTGAGTTTTTAAGCAAAAAACACATATTGCCTTTGCTTATTAGAAGTAACCTACTTACTAATTTAAAGTTTTTAGCTCAAGTATTTCCAGAGAAATCACGATGAAACACGATTTTCAGAAGTGTTGTTTGGAATATTTATGCATTCCGCCTCTTTAAAGTTAGAGTTTTTAAAAAAAATGTCTGGGACAGTATTTGAATCCTGGAACTAGTTTTCAGGCCAATAAAAGGGCATTATCGATTATTCTAGGTCTTGGTCACATTTCTTTAGTGATTTTCTCCATAGAAATGATGTTTAATGGTTACTTAAATTGGATTTAAATATGAAACTGGTCTCCCAATATGCCCAAAAATCTATACCGTCCTTGTGACAGTGGCATGTAACTTCAGATCATGGAATAAATTCTTCAAACATATATAACACACCTGCTAAATATGAGCTTAATGAAAAACATCGTTTGAATTCTATAGCGTTCCTGTTCACTCAATAATAAACATACACACATACAGGTTCATTGTAAAAGTAGCAAAGACAGACTTTGGGAATCTGATGCAAGGAACGCACATAAATACAGAACCGTGATAAAAATAACAAAAACGGATTCAGGGATCTTCAACACATAAAGATGTACCAAAATTTTATGTTTTTTTTTTTAATGATTACAATACTTTTCTTTTATTACACACATATTAGTGGTTTTGAAAATTATTGGTGGGGCTCAATTTGAATATAAATCTTTTAAAATATGTATAATAGTATAATAGAGACAGATTGCTAATGTAATGTTCTTTTTAGAATTCCCATTTAGAGAAATTAACAGAATAGTACATAGTTAAAAATACACCACAATTTAAATAAAATGTTAAAACAATGTAAAAATTTCAAATGTGCAATCCTGGTTATAATATATATATATATATTTAACATAGAATTAATCATTACTACATCCATTTTTACTTTAATGTAATTGGATTTATTATTTATTTTATTTTTAATTTTATTTATATTTATTAACTAAATATTATTTATTTTATTTTTAATTTCATTTATATTTATTAACTAATTATTATCACTTTAGATAGAATGGTTTCATTTTTAATATTGATTTTTCAATTGCATATTCACTACATATTCAAATCATAGATGGCAGCACCATGGTTTGTTTGCTTTAAAATATTCCATATATCCATGTAATTCATTTTCTAAATCATAGATGGCAGCACCATGGTTTGTGATGCTTTAAAATATTCCATATATCCAAGTAATTCATTTTCTAAAAATTGTTTTGGCAACAGGGTTTGTAATCTTCTAAAAATGTTTTTGGCAACATTTAGAATTTTTTTTTTTTTTTTTTTTTGCAATTCATTGCCTTTGTTTAGTTGTATTCATGTATCTGGTCAGTGTTGTGAGCCAGCATCCATCTTCATCTCTTAGTTTTTGGTACTTGGGGATCTATTATCAAGTTTTTTTTTCATAATTATGGGTAAGGTTTCTCTCCTTTTTGGTATTGTATTAGTATTGTATTTGTTTTTTTAACTTTAAGTTTTTTTTTTCACTTGATGGTTTTGTCTATGAGTGGTCGTCCCAAAATCATATTCTTTAGCAATTTTAATGCTAATATGAAGATGAAACCACTCATTTTATTTGTGGAATTTATGCATTTGTGACTTGATAATTCTGTATAAATTCCACAAATTTCATTCATTCTATTTATTTCATTCAATTTTTAATTTAATTTCTACTTCTTTTAAATAAGTATTTAATATCTATATTCATAGTGCTGGGGTTACAATTTCGTTGTTAATAAATTATTACTTACTAAATCATAATATCAAGTTTCTGTTGTTGTTTCGGTAATGTTTCATTAATGGTTATATATATATATATATATATATATATATATAGTCTTTGAATAGCGTCCTCTTACTAAATATGGATTCCCATTTTCATTTTTTATATGGCATTTCGACAGATGTCTATCTTAAGTTTTAAAAAAAATTAGACATTACGAAAAAAATTGTCTTTTAGGTTTTATCTCTGCAACAAAAGAAAGAGAGAAAAATGACAAAATACGAGAAAATAAAATTCATATGTCAAAAAATGGCATGTTTAAAATTCCATAAATTATTAGTCAAAATACTAAAAACTTTTTTGTATTAGAAGAGGAGGGGGGGGGAGTCCATTTTGGGAATTATTGGTAGGACCCGAACCCTATAACTCTGCACTTATGATTACACATGTCCAGAAAGTAAAAATGCAGCAAAATTAAATGTTGTCTTGTCAGTGAACAACAGGTTTATGTTAACGACTGTTTCAGACAAAAATTGTAAAACAAATTCCAATAAAAATCTCATTGCATGAATTAGCCTTACTGAATTCAGACTTCTATGGCAAAATTTTTCAGAAATGAATTAAGATACTGACATTTTTAATTCGTGGAGCTATTTAATGAATTACAGGTTTAGATGGATTCAAACTAGAAATGGGAAAAAAGTTACTTTCTGTTGACAGGTTCCACTGTTACACCACCTGCTTGGTAACAGGTTATAATAACCTATTAATTTTGTAACTCATTACCAGAGACAAGAAATTTGCATTTTTAGTAAGGGATCAGGGTTTCCTTTTTTAAATATAAGGCATTTTTATAAATTTTGGATATTTATATTTTTATTTCAAACTGAGAAATGTTTATACATTTATACTTTATCATTTTTTAGACTTTTGAGTGACATTTTGCATATTTCATCTGTTTTGAATTATTAATATTTGAAAAAGATTCTAAATTAAGACTGAAAATGTAGAATTACAATTTACGAATGATCAAAACAAACTTTTGAACTTCAGTAGTGGAGATAATGAAATACTGAACAGTATTATATCTTTATTAAAAAAGTTGAACATATTAAATTCTATATTAAAAATGATCTTTTTTTTTATATTCCCACACCTTGTCGTATTGCATGCTCCAAACAAAGGAACATATCATCTAAAAACCTATGTATATAATTGAAAAGATTTCTCTTTTGTTATAGTTTCTAGCATTCAAAACTCAGATTTAAAAAGTCCCCAATTCAAATGTTATACAATCTCTACAACAAGTTTTAAAGGTTTCAATTTTTTCCCATATAATATAGTCAAGTAAATTTACCACTATTATAAATTCACCTGCCTCATAATTATACCATCCGATAGATATATCACACTTATTTGTTAAATGCACATCTCAAAAACAAATATTATTTTGAGAGTTCCTTGGCTATTTTTTACTTTTAGATTTTGGTTGCAGATTTTTTTAAATAAAGGTACTTTTACTTTCGAAACCGGTTACGAAATTTGAAAGTACCTTTATTAAAAAAATCTGCAAATGAAATCGGAAAAGTAAAAAATAGCCATATTAGGAATCAACCTCAGTTATACTATACAAAAAAAATTGTTTAAAAATATTGAAATTTAAATGAGAAATTCAAAAACAACCTGTCTATAGGTTTAACATTAGCGAGCGGGTGAAGAATCCCTTTAATGACATGAGTGGTAACAAACATACTTCCCTGTTTAAATATCTATAAAAATGACTAAATTAGCAATATTACAATTTTTGTACTTACAACATTATGTAATCCCACTGTTTACAAATCGGATAATGATTAATGTCCGTGAACGTCTGTGTGTGAGTGAGTGAGTGAGTGACTGAGTGTGTCTGTGCATTCCCGGTCTGTACACTCATAGGCTCCGGGACCGCTCGACGCACGGACGGCGGACGCGGACCGAAAAATTCGGAAAAAAGGCGCGGAGCTCAAGTTCGGGCGGGGTGGCGAGCCCGACCCAGACCCGGGGAGTTATTAATTGACAAAACTGTTTTAATTACGGACCGAAACCCAACTTGCAAAAGAAACGAAAGCCGCAAACTTTCGCCTCCGAGAAGGGTTGCCGGTCTCTCTCGGGTCGGGGAGAATGCAGGGTCGCCGCCGAGCAAATTAAGCCCCAAACCGCAGTGCGGGTTTTTAAACCGACCCGGATCTACGGAAGTCGGGGGGCCAGAAATTCGGAAATCGGACAGACAGATTCAGGAGAGCATTTGCTTTCATAAATTCGAAAAATCATTTCCGTACGAAAATTAGAACCGAAAAAATACTTTAAAAATCGATCGATAAAAAATAATTTTTCATTTCTTTCTAGGCTGCGAATGCCAGACCGCAGACAGGCGGCCAGACGATTGTCTGGATCGATTTTCAAGAGGCGAGGAGCATTTTCTTTGACGGAGGTCACGGGGTTTCAACTGGGTTTTTTCAGAGGGGGGCCCAATCTCCGAAACTAAGGGGCGCAGTAATTCCTAACTTTGACAGGGCGACGCAAAATTGATTCTGCTTTCAGAATATCTAAAAATTATTCTCATATCTCCATTACGAGCCGATATATTATTTAATTGTATAATTAATCATCATTCGTATTATTAAAGCAAAAGAAAGATTTCCATGACAGTGCCCGCTAGATATTAGGATTTTAAGATTAACATTTTTAAACGTTTGATTGTTTATATGTATAGAAAAATTACCACTATTTTCGATCAGTAAAAAGCGGGCTTCGCCCGTTATCGAATCCGGACGGTTTATGTAATTAAGACATCAGATTTTTTTTTTCAGTTTTAAGTTTTTCTACAGCTCACTGTCTTTGAACGAGAACTCCGGTAGTCTAAATAAGTTGTTTGAAGAAAAGCAGTGTCATCGACCCCCCGGCCCCCCCCGCTTTCCGGATTTTTTCTCTTTACTGTGGTCCGTTTCTATAACTAAGAAACTGTGTTACGGATTTCCACCAAACCGATTCCAAACATCATAATTAAAGTAATAAGGACCCTCTATAACATTTTAAAAAGTTTCTGAGTTTATACCGCTCTTTTCGAATAATAATATCAGATTTCATATTTTGATTTCCCAATATCTCGAGTTCTACAAGTCCAATCGGAACGCGGTTAGGCTCATTCGACTCGATATCGATAGTGCTTACATATTTTAGTTCCAAGTTTCACCACTAGGGGGCGCTTCCGCAAATCGGGTTCTATGGGCCCGATTACGACGGGGTTTGGCTCTTTCGACTGGACATGGATAGCTTTACAGATTTCGGTCATGTTCGTATAGAACACATTGCGCCCCCTGGAGGTGGAAGGTGTAATTAAAGGATTTTTCAGCCAACTCGGGTTCTATGGGTCACATCACGACGCGGTTTGGCTCAATCGACTCGACATCGATAGAGGATACTAGAGCTTATCGGTTTTAGTTCGTTTTTCACCACCAGGGAGCGTTTTCTTATCTCTGTTCCTATGGCCCGGATCACGACGGGGTATAGCTCATTCGACTCAACGTCGATAGAGGATACTACAGCTTATCGATTTTTGCTCCGAGTCTCACCACCAGGAGGCGCTTTCCTATCTCTGTTTCTATGGGAAGGATCACGACGGGGTATGGCTCATTCGACTCGACATCGATAGAGCTTACCGACTTTAATTCGTTTTTTCACCACCAGGGGCGCTTTCCTATCTCCGGTTCTACGGGCATAAAAACGACGGGGTATCACTCATTCGACTCGACATCGAAATCCTTAACGATTTCAGTTATGATCGTATAAACGGATTGCGCCACCTACTGGCGTAAGGTGGAACTAACGTATACTGCAGCGCGTGCGCAGCACGACTGCTATACGGTGCCGCAGGCAGCGGGGACCCGAGCCAGAGGTTCGTTCAGTTAGAGGTTTATACTATTCGATGTGCAATTTAAGGGACTATCCGGTGCGTGCGTACCACGACCGGTATACGGTGCCGAAGGCAGCCGGGACCAGGGCCGGAGGTTCGTTCGGTTAGAGGTTTGTACTATTCAATGTGCCAATTAAGGGATTATCCGGTGCGTGCGTAGCACGACCGGTATACGGGGCCGAAGGCAGCGGGGACCCGAGTCGGAGGTTCGTCCGGTTCAAGGTTTTACAAGATTCGAGATTTTCTACAATTCGAGGCACCGATGTAAATTAGGGGCCCGCTAGCGGGCGCAGCCAGCTAGTCGGATAATTATTAATGTCCGTGAACGTCTGTGTGTGAGTGTGTGAGTGCGTCTGTGCATTCCCGGTCTGTACACTCAAAGGCTCCGGGACCGCTCGACGCACGGACGGCGGACGCGGACCGAAAAATTCGGAAAAAGGGCGCGGAGCTCAAGTTCGGGCGGGGTGGCGAGCCCGACCCGGACCCGGGGAGTTATTAATTGACAAAACTGTTTTAATTACGGACCGAAACCCAACTTGAAAAGGAAACGAAAGCTGCAAACTTTTGCCTCCGCGAAGGGTTGCCGGTCTCTCTCGGGTCGGGGAGAATGCAGGGTCGCCGCGGAGCAAATTAAGCCCCAAACTGCAGTGCGGGTTTTTAAACCGACCCGGATCTACGGAAGTCGGGGGGCCAGAAATTCGGAAATCGGACAGACAGATTCAGGAGAGCGTTTGCTTTCATAAATGCGAAAAATCATTTCCGTACGACAATTTGAACCGAAAAAATCCTTTAAAAATCGATCGATAAAAAATATTTTTTTTATTCTTTCGGCGCGGCATGTGGAGACCGCAGACTGCCTGGAGCGACAGATGTTTGGAAGGAAGAAAGAGCAAATTCACGTGACAGCTTTCATGTAATGCTCAAGTCCATTTTCGAAAAACAATGAAGGAATTAATCTCTGGACCCCCAAATCGGCCATCACACGTAAAAAAAAATTCTGATTTCAACAAAAAAAAAGATCGTACAATTCGACCAGTAAAATCCGAAGATATCAATTAAAAACCGGTTAATGAAGAAATTTTTATTTCTAATCATTTGTAACCTACGCAGAAAAACGACACGTGACCGGATATTTTCAGACAAGGAAATATTTCAAAAGGAAAACCTACTCTTTATTTTGAGCGGGGTATAAAAATTTTTTAAATATTGTTTTTACCGATTTGAAAATCATGCGACCTAGAGTTTTTTTGCGTGAGGATCAAGAATATGTTGTTTTTTTTAAGCTAGGATGATTAGTTTACGAGAAACGATTTTTAATTTTTAATTAATTTCATCGCTTTCCTACAGTCTTTTAAACAAGTATTTTTAACTAGCCGCCACTGGCGACCAGTTTGGTTGCCCTTAAATGTATGTTGAGCATTGTAACAAATTATTTTTATTCATAATTTATTTTTTTCCTTAATCCTTCGCCAAACCGGAAACATCTAATAGACAAATCAAGAACTTTTGCGATCGTGGTAGCATTTGGCATATTTTTTGTTGTTATGTATTTCATCTTTCTTGACAAAAACCGCTTAACCCACTTTATAATAAATTAATCATTGTGAGTGTTTTATAATAAAATTGTGTGTTTTTTAATATAAAATAAACTATTTCATAATAAAATAAAAGTACATGCTGTTTTAGTAATCTCTAATAGGTACCTGAAAATGGGGTTTTCTCGCCAAAATGGCGCAAAACAAAAATCGCGCAACCCCGGTGCGTCCATGACAGCTGTTCCAATTTAAAATACATGACGTTCACATTTTTCTTTAAAATAGATAATAATATCATAAATCAAAACATTTGATTTCAAAATTGAAGTATCGTTTCTAATTTGCACACGCGAAAAATAAAAGCTGACAATTCGTTTCGAAATTTGATCCATTAAATATTATTACATGAGTTCAACTTACATCAAGAAAAGATCCGGAAGGAAGTTGAGTTGTATAGAACAGAATTATGGTAAACTTTGACTGTCTCACTGGTGCGGATTATTTTTTTTACACCAGGCAGCTGTCCAAAAATTCATGGTTTAATATTTTAAACGTTCACAATGAATCTTTTTTTTGTTGTTGTTGTTTGCTTTCCTGGATAGAGAATTTGAACTGCGAATCTAATTTAAACTGAAGTTATTGCAGAATGTATACATAATTGAACGTAAGTCATCTCTCAAATATTAATTTATTTTGAACGATCTTTCTAAAAATGTAACTTTTATACAGTTTTATTCGAAAAAATAATTTTGAATAAAAATGGCCGCCTGGCATATGAAAAAGTGAAGCGGGCATCCCGGAACTGTTGATGACAGTCACATGACTTACAGTTTTATTATAGAGATACCAGACATAAAGGCAACACTATCCCCAGATTTTCAGCTAAGATGTCTAAACGGCATTACGCGTAATTAGTTTTTTGTATTAGAGTGCCAACCAGGTAAAAAATTTTCGATTTCGGACCATAAGTTTTGATTTTAGCAAAATCTCGATTTTTGTATTAAAAAAATATTTTGTATAGGAAAAAAAAAAAAACTAAGGAATTATCAATTTCTTTTCAAAATATATCCTGTCGTATGGGTCCCATCGCGACGAGGTTTGGCTCATTCGACTCGATATCGATAGAGCTTACATATTTTAGTTCCAAGTTTCACCACCAGGGGCGCTTCCGGAAATCGGGTTCTATGGGCCCGATTACGACGGGGTTTGGCTCTTTCGACTGGACATGGATAGCTTTACAGATTTTGGTCATGTTCGTATAGAACACATTGCGCCCCCTGGTGGTGGAAGGTGTAATTAAAAAAAATTTCAGCCAACTCGGGTTCTATGGGTCACATCACGACGCGGTTTGGCTCAATCGACTCGACATCGATAGATGATACTAGAGCTTATCGGTTTTAGTTCGTTTTTCACCACCAGGGGGCGTTTTCTTATCTCTGTTTCTATGGCCCGGATCACGACGGGGTACGGCTCATTCGACTCAACGTCGATAGAGGATACTACAGCTTATCGATTTTTGCTCCGAGTCTCACCACAAGGGGGCGCTTTCCTATCTCTGTTTCTATGGGAAGGATCACGACGGGGTATGGCTCATTCGACTCGACATCGATAGAGCTAACCAATTTTAGTTCGTTTTTTCACCACCAGGGGGCGCTTTCCTATCTCCGGTTCTACGGGCATAAAAACGACGGGGTATGGCTCATTCGACTCGACATCGAAAGCCATAACGATTTCAGTTATGATCGTATAAACGGATTGCGCCATCTGCTGGCGGAAGGTGGAACTAACGTATACTGCAGCGCGTGCGCAGCACGACTGCTATACGGTGCCGCAGACAGTGGGGAGCCGAGCCAGAGGTTCGTTCAGTTAGAGGTTTATACTATTCGATGTGCAATTTAAGGGATAATAAGGGATTATCCGGTGCGTGCGTAGCACGACCGGTATACGGTGACGAAGGCAGCGGGGACCAGGGTCGGAGGTTCGTTCGGTTAGAGGTTTGTACTATTCAATGTGCAAATTAAGGGATTATCCGGTGCCGAAGGCAGCGGGGACCCGGGTCGGAGGTTCGTCCGGTTCGAGGTTTTACAAGATTCGAGATTTTCTACAATTCGAGGCACCCACAGACAATATAATCCTATCAGACAAATAAGAAGGAGCCTGCTTTGAGCGCCGTCTGGAGGGGGTCAGTAAAACTAGCACTGCTCTGGAGCAGTTTGGCACCAGACTGGCGAGATCGAGGCGTGAAATTTTCTTGTTTGCTTGCGGCGTCGGCGTGAAGAAATCAGGTTTCAGCACGTGTTTGCAATGTCCTAAGTTTTTGAAAGGTAAATTATTTATCTTATTTATTGTATTATTTCTCTTTCAATTTCAATGTTTATAAATTTTTTGTACTAGTATTTGTTGTATTTTTTCAGTTCTGAAAAAAATGTTTTCTAAACCAGCCAGAAAGATCTCGATGCCGCTGAAATAAGTACAAAATTTCAACAGACTCGTCGTTTCGTCTTCACAAAGATGTCTGCAATGGAGAAATCCGTGTCTCTTATTAAACCATCGGAGTGTGAAAAGTAGGCTATTTATAGATTTTTTCTTTTATTAAACAATTTTACACGCTAATAAAAAAAAAATGTATACGTGTAGAAATATCATCATCAACATGTTTAAAAAAATAAATAATATGAATTTTTTTTCTGCATTAATAGCTTTAAAATAAATAATAATTGCTTTTGAGGTAAATATTAAGTGTTAGATCTAGCAAATTTGAGTTTAAAAACATTAAAAACTACAAAATTTCTTGTAAAACACAAGCATTGAAAGTTTTTAGCTTTTTCATTGAAATCAGATTTTTTTTAATCTCAATGTCATTTTGTCTCTTTCTGAGACTTACAAAATCATGATCTAAAATAGGGGGGGGGGGGAGGTAAATGGATAAAATTATAATAGTGTACAAATTCTATGCTTTTAAGTTTTCCTTGTAACATTTTCAACATTGTAAATAAATGAGTAACAATATAAGCTTTTTTTTTTCTAGTTTTCCCAGTTTCACAAAATATTCTTTGAAATGTAAAATGAAGTGGTGTGTGTGTGGGGGGACTAAAGAAAAAAAGAACTAGTTTTTTAAAAAATATACTAGGGGGCTCACCCCCACACTCGCTAACGCTCGCCAACCCCCCGTGAATTGCGAAGCAATTCACATTGAGACCGCTACGCGATCACAGCTCGCATCGCTCGCTCGCCCCTTTTTTTCAGCAATTCTAGCCAGAATAAATTCTACCATAAAACATTTAAACATATGAAATTGACAATTTATTTTAATGTAAAAAAGTAATTCTCCGTTGAAAACACATCTGAATATGCATTTAGTTGGCGCTACTAATGAGCATAAAAATCATTTAAATACTGTGAAAAGAAGTATCTTTTGTACAGCACGACTTAAATTCATTAAAAAAAAAACTATGTGATAGGAAGATAGTTTGTTTGTCTTTGTTTAAATTTTGTTCGACATTTTATTGTTCTAATTGATTATAGATTTTTACAAAATGAATTATTTTTTACTTCATCAATACAGCAACAGATGGCGGCAGGTGATATCTAGAGAGTTGATTTTTTTTTTCTCCGTCTTCTGAGTGAGTGAAATTCGTAAATGAATTCTAAATAAGAGTTGAGAATTCATTTGAAATTAATGATATTGCTCATAATTAAAATGAGGAATTATCTCAGACGCTTTGGATTACGTACATGTTATTTTATTTTTAATAATTGCTAGTTTGAGTTTCATTCTATGGTTTCACTGCTTTCACGCTGACCGCCATATTGGACGGAGGCGGAACTGATCTAACACAATCTAGTCTGTCCATTGGTCTGAGCTCTGGAAACTACAGTTGTTGCCAAACCATAAGTTACAAATTCAGCCCTATTTTCGCGCCACGTAAGACAAATATATATATAGATTTCTTTAAAAAGCACTAAACTAAAATACATAATAAATTACCTCTATTTTGTGCTCCTAATGCCTGCACATGTAAATTTTATGACATTATCTCTGATTTTTGTTTTAATGCATGTTTGCTTCAGTTTGAGTATCTATGCTAATACAGTACAGAAATTTTAACACAAGGATGTGCTTGAACTCATAATATAGTATAAATAAAAGAAATTAGCGTGGACAGATATAATACTGGTTTTAACACCTAAATTAATAACACTAGAACTATGTTAGTGAAGAACTACTCAGTAAATCGACAAAGAAATTGCATATGAAAGTATATATATATATATATATATATATATTTTACAGCGTAAAATTTGAAATCGACTGGTGTTTAAAAGTTAATAAGTTTGATAAAAATGAAATTGTTCGCCCAGATCATTACCACTGTTGATATGATGTCAGCGTTACATGTTTTTAGTTTATAATATAGATTCTTAATTTAGAAAATTCGGCAAACTTGTTACTTTTGAATTCCAAATTACATTTAAAATTAAAATGTTTCATCTGTTTATTGGGACTTGTTTTCATTCACTTTCTATGTAAAATTAAATTATTTTAATATTTTAATAATTGTTTTGACCGCTTGGTCAAAACATATCTTCATATTTATCAGGATGTTCAAAACTACCTTTTTTACATGGTTGAAACCAATACAACCCTGGTCTGTAAGCTGTTTACATTCTTTCGAGAGATACTCCTACCTACACGTGTCTCAGAGTGCCAACTCTGAACGACCTTACACCTTCGCACCTACGTTAGAACTAACTTCCCTCTCTTGTCATCCACCCAAGAACCTTTCTGTCTACGGGTCTGTCTCCTGGTCTGTTTCCAAGGGTCTGTCTTTCTAAATAATGAGTGCAATATCTTTCTTATCTATGAAAGACCACATTGCAAAGGAAATACTTCTTTCATTGTATTCAACTCGCTCCCCTCCGGATTAAGATTTTCCTTAAGCAAGCCTCTAATGGTACACAATAGATACATATACAATAAGGTAATCCCTTAAGAATAGCTTTTAACTCTTGCAGCTACCAGAGAAACCTGACAGCGTTATTAATGAAAGAGCAAAAATTGTAATATCTGTTGTCATAACCATGGGCGGGGGAGAAATACATCATTTTACGCGCTACTGGCGAGTGGATTTTTAGGCAGCCTTTGAAATCTGCAAGCTATTGAAGATTTCCCAAAAAGCTTTAATTTTTTTACTAATTCTATTTTGCAACTTTACAAATTACCATGATGTAAACATGGTACTAAATTCTATCCTGTACTAAACTGTCCTCTGTTGTATATATTTCTTAATTTTTTGGGGGGGAAAAATATGAAAATGAATCTACTAATAGTAATTAAATATTTTTGCAGTCGCATACATTTTGTCATAAAAATTTTCAACTGCACTTCGCATCTGGCTGGCTGGTAAGATTTTCTGAAAATTCCCCAACCCTGGTCATAACTACTTGCTTATTCTAGTGCATTTTATTATGAAATTTATGTACAGGAAAGGGAAATGACCCTCAGTTATTCAGCAAAGATTTTCTTTATATTTTTTTCAATGAGAGATACATTATGAATTTAAACAATGTTAGATAAAAATTAATGTAAAAAATAAAAATTACATGGTTGCTATGATTACATTTTGTAGTAAACCATAAGCTTCTCAAAATAAATGATATTTTTGAAATTTCTTAAATAATTTTAATCATCACTTTTAGTCATTAAAACAAAGTTTGATATTTTTAACCAATATTAATCTATAATTAAATTCTATGAAACATACATTTTTATAGGGACAATTTTGAATTTTACTTCATTAGATGTGTCTTTTTTTTTTTTTACCCTATATTTAATCGTGTCATAGTGGAGAATATGAAGTGTTTTTTTTTGTTTTTTGTTTTTTTCTTAATCCTATATTTAATCATATCATAGTGATGAATATAAGCCTTACAGAAAAAAAAAAGAAAAAAAGAAAAAAAAAAAGGGGGGGGGGGTAATACAATAAAATGGAAATAGGCAAAATACTATCCTCAACGAAAATGTTTATGAAAGTAATGGTATAAATGCAAAAAGGTATTGAACAATTGATTAATTTTCTTTTAAATATTCCTGTTTTAATTAAAAATAGAAATTATGCTCTATGAGCAGATAGATATAAAAATTTTAATTCATTGCTTTCAACTAAGTTTTGTGTTTAAATTGTTGATATATCATTTATCTTTAAAAAACAGCAAATGCTCTTTACTCCCCCCCCCCCCTTTAAATTAGTATTGTAATATGTTAGCAATATTAATATTAACTTGTTGATATATTGCGATATTAAATTTTTTATATCGCACAGCCTTAGTGTGTATTTTCTGTCCCGAGTATCTGAAGAATGAGTTATAAATTGCATGTTGATTTGGCATTTGACTTCTTATTTTTTTCTTTATATTTAAATTAGATAAATAAATCTGTAATGTTCTTATTTATTCATTTGTATTTTAAATGTAACTTTTTTTATATTACAGGTTAAAAAATTAAGTACAAATGACCCAGCTTTTCAGAGCTTTTTGGTGGTTTCCTCTGTACTCAACGTAGATGCAGGATGGATGAAAATATTTCCACCTAATTGCCTAATTTGTTATTTTTCTTTAGCCTAGAATTTCTATTTAAAGTTTTATTGTAATGTAAATAAAATATGTTTTTATTTAATAAATTGGGCAGAAAGATGTAAAATGGTGTTTGTTTGCATTGATTGTGAAAATTTGCTTCAAGCCACAGACTAAATTACATTCTGCTACTGAAATGAAAAAAATATCTGAATTCTGCTCCAATCTGCTATAAGAATGTAATTTTCCATAATTAAAAAAATTGATAGAAAAAAAAAAAACACCTTTTATATGGACATTTTTATAGGCTTTCAGAAATATTAACACAATATTATCCTTGTAGCATCATTAAAGCTAATAAAAATTATCAATAACAAATTCTGCTACAGGTTCAGGTCTAAATTTCACTTTTTACAGGATTTATTACACGTCATCTTAATTAAAAGGATTTGGAATTTAATAGCATTTTTCGATAAGTTAGTTAAAATCTTTGATAATGAATTTGCTCTTGAGTTGTGATTGTTCTGTCATAAAAACTATTTTAGTGCCTTAAGAACTTAGGTTCAAAGTATAAACTTTGACAACATTTTCTAAAAAATCCTCGGTTTTCATATTAAAAGGGAAAATGCTATTCGATTTCAATGGTACAGCCATTGTGTCCTGCTACAGAATTGCTAAATGCTGCTACAAAACTGCAATTTCCACCCCTGTAATTAGTATAGCTGCCAACTTTTATGCTATTTTTATAGTTATTTTTTATTAAGAATCTTTGCCTTATTTAATTGCAGAATTTCTAGGATTAAATAAGATAAAAAAATAAATATTAATTCTTTAATAGTTAATATTATAATAAAATATTCTGAAATTGTGTTAATATAAAAGTTGGCAGCTTATTCACTACTGAGGGATAAAAAAAAAAAAAACAAGATTTTGTTTTTCAGAATGAAAATCAAGATGGAAAATTTCAAAATAAGGTAACAGACAAGAGAAAATAAAATAATCATTAAAACTATACTGGGAAAAAAAAAAAATCTGTCACTGGCATCTAGAAACTAAATTGCGGCTTTAGGGGGGGGGGGGGGGAAAGTTCCATGTCATTATAAATTTTAGTTCCCTTTGCTGGAGAGTTCCTCTAATTAAAATTCAAGAGTGTTTTCTTATATTATTCTGGTCAAACTGATTTTAATCTCTGCAAATAAATATGAACACAAGATGTTAGTTTTAGTAACTATAATTCTAGTTTATGAATTTATTCTGGATATCAAGGCATAATTTCTCACAATTCAAACGATTCATAATACAATGTATCGTTTCATCACTTATCTCAATGATTTCGTCTATTCAGTTTATTTGTTTACGTTATTAGCATAACTCGGAAATCTATATTTCTAGTTTAGGGATTTAGAAAATGCCTACTTATTCGTTCTAGATTAAGGCGGTACAAGTTTTCTTTCAGTATAAAAATGATCGTCAGTATAATTAAAATAACTATTTTTTTAACATGTTTCTTTCATAAACTTTTTACATTTTGGTTAGTAAAAAAAAAGGGTAATTTTTTTAATGTGAGTGCATAGTGAGACTTTTTCTTAATAAATTAAATAAGCTGACTATAGTTATTAATATTAAAATTCATACAAAATAAACAGGGTACAAAATATGCCTTGAAAATATCGTCAAATTTAAAAATTAATAAATAAGTTTACTAATGTTTACTTTTGAAAACAACATAACAAAAGAAAAAAAAGACAGAATATTTTGCAGATTTATTTCTTAGGTTTCTGATTAGAATAAATAAGTAAAAAATAGGAATATTGAAAAAAGTTTTCATAAGTATTTATCAAGAAAGAGAAACATTTATTTAACTGTACAATTTTAATAATGGTTATAGAAGTGAACATTTTAAAGAACTGAAAGTATATAAAAAAAATCCCTGACGGCTCGGCCTACAGGCACAGGTAGATTTCGAAGACGCAGACCGTGGGGCGCCTGTTTTTCGGGAATTGCGGAAGAAATGACCTTTTTACGATGATGCGGCAGTTGGAACCGCCTACTTCGAAACCTAACTTGTTTGCAGGCGGAATCGGCAGGGATTTTTTTGTTTTTAATTTTTTTTTTGCTATAACGGTTGGTCCTATAAAAAACTTGTAAATATAAAAGTTTTAAATAATATTAAGAGGATTAATAATAAATTTAAGCGGATTTGAAATCTTGAGAATTGGCGAAGTTATGAATTTTTTTCTTCTAAACCCCCCCCCTTAAGGCAATTTTTAATTATATCAAAAATCTGTCATACATAAATTTTCGGCCCTTCTCCTAGAAGTAATTATAACTTCAAACGGATTCGATACGTATCATAAGTAAGAAATTATGGGGGTTTTTTTGTTTTCACAAAAAGCCCCCCCCCATCCCCCCCCTTGGTTCGATTTTGTCCATTAACGAACTTGACCGAGATTTTATGCCCCTTGATTTTATGTATCAGTTTCGAAAAGATGCGGGAGTTGGAACCGCCTACTTCGAAAAATAACTTGTTTGCAGGCGGAGCCGGCAGGGATTTTTTTTGTTTTTAATTTTTTTTTTGCTATAACGGTTGGTCCTATAAAAACTTGTCAATATAAAAGTTTTAGATAATATTAAGAGGATTAATAATAAATTTACGCGAATTTGATATCTTGTGAATTGACGAAGCTATGATTTTTTTCTCTTAAAACCCCCCTTTCCCCCCCCCCTTGGGGCCATTTTTAATTATATCAAAAATCTGTCATACATACATTTTCGACCCTTCTCCTAGAAGTAATAATAACTTTAAACGGATTCGATACGTATCATAATTAAGAAATTATGGGTTTTTTTCTGTTTTCACAAAAAGCCCCCCCCCCCTTGGTTCGATTTTGCCCATTAACGAACTTGACCGAGATTTTATGCCCCTTGATTTTATGTATCAGTTTGTAAAAGATTAATGCAGAATTTTTCCAGTTATCGTGGTCAGAAAAAAGTGACATAGATAGATAGATAGATAGATAGATAGATAAAGTTTTGAACTGGGGGTGGTTTTGGGTTCTGGGAGTCATGATCGGCGTAGATCTGCAAAAATTTTTCAAAATTTCCAACTTAGGTGAGAATGTAATAGGTAGTATTTCTTACGAAATCTACCTAAAAGAAGAAAAAAATGAAAGAAATTATACGGTTTTTTTTTTCCACATAAGTAAAAGAAATTTTAGAAAACAATTTAGATAATTTGCAAATTACTTATCAAACTGCACAAATTTATCGAAAATCACTCTGTAAACATTTCATGAAATAGAAGTGAAAAAAAAAAAAAAAACTATAACAATAAAGAATGAGAAAGGTATTTCAAAAATGCAGAATTGACTGGAATTTTGTTAAAGGTTGGCTTCAACTATTTTCACATGAACATAAATATGAATAAAATACTGGAAATGTGTATTAAAAATAAGTGTATGGAGAGGAGAAAAACTTCAAAATAGTTCTATATCTAAAAAGAAAAAAAAAAGTTTGAATTTAAACCAAATTGTGTTTTTATTTAAAGTATTAATTAAAAATCGAGATATATGTAGTACCTATCGTTTAGATTTTTAATTGGTGCACAAATTTATTCCTAATTCACACTAAGTAAACATTTTTATGAAATGGAAATTAAAAAAAAAAAAAGTGCAATAAAAATTCTGCATTTATATATTTCTGAAGCAAACAAAATTCTGTATTACTTTTCTTAGATACTTTTCTTAAGAATATGTTGTGCCTAGTAATTTTTTGTACACAACCCACATTTTAATTTCGATATTGAGAAATCTATAATTATGGCACATGGGAATAAACTTTTTTTTTAAATAAAAACATTGTAACTTTAAAAATTAATAATTTCAGAGCTGAAAATATGTGTAAAAAAAAAGTACATGGGAAGAAAAAAAATAAATCTTAGTCACAAATCAAAATTTCTTTTAATAAAAAAATAACTAATTTGTTTAAATTTACAAAAAAAAAAAAAAAAAAAAAAAAGCTTGATTCAGTTTAATATAGCCATAATTAAAAATTGACATATTTTATTATGTATCTATTTTTAATTTAAAAATATTTATTTAATCTTTTAAAAATTAATGTCAATAAAAATTGAAGTTTGAGCTATTGCTTTTTCATCAAGTAAAAAATGCGCAGTTGTTGATTAGGCCGTCAGCCGCGGCAAATAAATCCCAATGTTTACAAACAATCTCCTCCCAACCCCTTTTGTTAACCATCATATTAAAAATGTTCGCCAAAACAGCGATAAATTGCCAAATGCTGCAGTCTTATGGCAACCATGCTGTTTGTTCTACTGCCTCCCTCCAGACGGCGCTTGCTTCTATGAGAATCCCATGTTAAATATAATTTCCATAGCAGGCAATGAGAGTATCCATTCTGAATATATCCTATAGAGAATGTGCATGTTTGTCAACAAACTGGTTCCTCACTAGACCACGCCTCTTCGGTAGGCAAAACATTTCCGCTCAATGCGCTATTTCCTACGGTTTCCTATGAGAAAGCGAAATTTTTGCATTTAATTTATGGATCATATTTATTCAAAAACAAATTTTCTTTTATCAGATTATGCACAGAACTTAGATTCTGTTGCTAATCAAGATTATTTAACAAAGCTTAGATTTGTCAAACCGAATAATAGTGTTATTATTTTAGATGATCCGTATATTATTGTGGATGCAGATTGGAAAGCAGATATGGCTTTTTGGCCATCGGTTGCTTCATCAGATATTGAAACTTATTTAAAAAAGTTTCCAGGGAAGAATTCAAGTGCTCAAGAAGCGTTTCAACTTGTTGTAGCTGGTAGGAGAAAGATTTTTTTTTTTTTTTTTTTTTTTTTTAATTATGTCGTAAAGTTAACGTTTTATTTACTTTTTTTCTACTTGTAGTTCAAGTTGTTCTTGTTCGTATGGTAACTTTTTATTGCTTGAGCTAATCGGAAAATGTTTACAAATCTCATTATATTCAGATTAAATGATCGATTAAAATGATACCTATGAGTGTTCTCAAATCAAAACTGCTTATTTTCTGAAACACTTTTATATAATTTTAACATGTTGTATTATGACAAGGAAATCTATGAAACTGAAGCATAAGTTTTGTCAGAATTCGGTTTTATTAGCTGAAATAATTTTTATACTAAATAAACATTCCTTAGGTTAAAAAAAAATATTTTTACTATTCTAGTAATATGTATAAAAACAGGACAAAACAAAAAATTGACTTATATGAAACATTTAATGAAGTACTAAGGGTGATATTTTTTTAAGAAACATTTTACTCTTTCTTTTTTTTTTTTTTTTCTGTAAAAGCTAATTATATAATTTAATCTAAAAAAAATATATATATAGATGCCATGTTTTTGAAAAAACCTTACCATTTAAAAAGCATTTAATCAGGTGTCGATGCAGTTTTTTTTTCTTGGAGGGGGAGGGGGGGGGGGGCATTTTGTGAAAAATAAAATTTATTTTTCTGAAATTTGTTATATTTTTGTGAAAAATAACATTATGTAACAAAAATATGATATCCAGTTATTCAAAATCGAACCAAACATTTATTAATAACGAACTGACTAGCGCCCGTGATAATAAATTAACAAGAACGAAAAATCATGCTTCAAGCATAGATTATGTAACACTTTCCAACGCTTCCAAAATAATTTTACAAATCATACCTTTTAATAAGCTGAAAGATAGCATCTAAGTAAATAATTTGGAAAACGCATTACATATTTAAAAACATAATTTCAGGAATTTGCAACCTATACAGTATTCGGTAAAATATCCGAATACTTTTATTGAGCCCTGTATATGATCTATAAATTTGTATATATACTACATAGGATGCTAAATTTTAGTTCAGTTAGGAAAAGCGTAGCACAATTTAAAATTCTCCTTCTGGAGTTTGTCAATAAACGGAAATGTGTTCGCGAATTTTTGTGCTTCCCTGTATATGATCTACAGAATTTATACACACCACGTAAATACACAAAAAGTGAGTTAAATTTAAAATCGCGTTCAGTAACTTAAAACGCACTTCCAGGAATTATTGTAAACAGACAGTAGAGAATTCTTTTGTGTCTCCCTGTAAATGAACGATGACTGGTATACACACAATATTCTGTAGTAAGCCTCTTGTAATGCACCTTAGTGATATATATAAATTTCAATGTGTTTAAAATAATGAAACATTATTTAAATATACCGCAGACGATTTTTCTCCATAGATGTAATGTAACGGAAATCTTTTGACTGTTCCTGTAAAGTTACTATAAGTGCTATGCGCACCCTATTCCATATTAAGCTTCTTGTAATGAACCTTAGTGATATATATCAATTACAATGTGTTTGAAATTGAGTAACATCATTAAAATAAACCGCAAATGATTTTTCCCCATAGATCGCAATGTAACGAAATTCTTTTGAGTGTCCCTGTAAAAAAACTATAAGAGCTACACACTTCCGTTGAAATAGGGAACATGCTATAGAGTACTACAATAGCATATAAAAATTGCAGAGCAATCCGAGCATATTTACGGGAGTTAGAGCACGGACAGACGGCCAGACGGGCAGACGGCCATCCGGCCAGACAAACCGAAGTCATAAACACTTTTCAACTAGGTTGGAAAGTGTTAAAAACTCAAGTTTTCAATATCGAGTCGAATGAACCAAACCCTGTTGAAATCGAGCCCTTAGAACCCAATAAAAAAATGAGTCCCCAGGCGATGGAATATGCACCCTTGTAAATTTAACGAATTTCCTTTAACATTAACGCGATATTTAATTTACAAATGCATTCCCCCCCCCCCCCACACACAATTTTTAAACTTAACCCCTTATCTTTAACAGTAATGCGATTTCTAATTTACGACTGTGGTGAGTAAACGTAAGTTGATGCCGAAAAAGAAGATTAATTTTTAAAAAAATATCCTTGACAGCTTGGCCTACAGGCACAGGTAAATTTCGAAGATGCAATTGCAGAAGAAATGACCTTTTTGCCATGATGCGGCAGTTGGGACCGCTCACTTCGAAATCTACCTGTGTCTGTAGGCGGACCACACAAATTTTTTTTTTCCTGTAAGGGTTGGTTTTATAAAAAAAACCTGTCAATATAAAAGTTGTAGATAATATTAAGAGGATTTGTAATAAATTAGCGGATTTGATAACTTGTGAATTGACAAAGTTATGATTTTTTTTCTTCTTAAACTCTTGTTCTCCCCCCCCCCCCCATCCCCCAACCACTTGAGGACATTTTTAATGATATAAAAAATCTGTCATATATAAATTTTCGGCCCTTTTCCTAGAAATAATAATAACTTTAAACGGATTCGATACTTATCATAATTAAGAAGTTATGGGTAACGTAAGGGGTCCAGGGACCCGGATCTTGTCCGAGAAATTTTTGGTCATTCATCCTGCTGGAAATCCTAAGAAGTTATTAGAAAAAAAAGCTAGCGAATTGGACGATTTTTAAGGGAGCTATAGTAGGGGGCCCAAAAGGGGCCGCTGATAGTTTTGAGCAGGGCCCTAAGATGAACGTCCTACCTGGAATGTAGAAATTGGGAAATAACTAAATGGAGAAAACGCCCCCAAAAACGAAGATCGAATTAAAAGGAGACAAGGTATTAACAATTTAGGGAACAATAACTTCAAGGGGACCGGATCTTCTCCTTTTTTTTTTTTTTTTTTTTTTTTTGTCGTTTATGTAGTAGCTAGAAGTTCTAAGTTGTTAGAAAAAAAAAGTTAGTGAATCGGACGATTTTTAGGAGAAATATAGTAGGAGGCCCAAAGAGGGGCCAGCTGATAGTTTTGAGCAGGGCCCTAAGATGAACGCTCCTAACTGGAATGGGGGAAAGTTAAATGGAGAAATGGCCCCAAAAACGAAAATCGGATTAAAAGGGGACAAGGTATTAACAATTTAGGGAGCAAAAACTTCAAGGGGCCCAGGGGGCCCGGATCTTCATCGATTTTTTTTTGTTTTTGTTTTTATTGTTCATGTAGTAGCTGGAAGTTCTAAGTTGTTAGAAAAAAAAGTTAGTGAATCGGACGATTTTTAGGGGAACTATAGTAGGGGGCCCAAAAAGGGGCCAGCCGATAGTTTTGAGCAGGGCCCTAAGATGAAGGGTCTTAATTAGAAAGTAGCAATGGGGAAATAACTAAATGAAGAAAAGGCCCCAAAAACTAAGAAAATCGGATTAAAAGCGGACAAGTAATTATCAGTTTAGGAAACAAAAACTTCAACGGGCCCCGTACCAGGCCCTAGGGGGCCAGGGTCATAACTAGAACGTAAAAATGGGGGTGAAAGCTAAACGGAAAAAAGGCCCCAAAAACGATGAGGATCGGAAAAAAATTGGGTAAATTATTAACAATTTAGGGCAAAAATCTTAAAGGGGTCCCAGGGGGCCGGGGTCTCAAAAAATAAAAAAACCGAGCCTCAGGTGCATCAGGACCTACCTTGGGCTATCCGCTGCAATTAAGAAAGGCAAAATTAATGAATAAATAATTAAAAATATATGAATAATAAGCATATAACACAGCTAACTATACAGTAGGCATGCGTATGTTTTGCCTACCGTTCGTTCTTTACGGCTTCGTGACGTCACATGCACATTCTGTGGAGGCACCGATATAAATTAGGGGCCCGCTAGCGGGCGAAGCCAGCTAGTCTTCAAATAATGTTCATATTAAAATAAATGTGATTATCTATTCCAAAACTTTTTTTTTTCACAGTTAAAAGTGTTTTTTGCCTTTCTGAAAAACTTCACATTTTCATAAGGGTTCAATACAATCAATTGTCTATTTTAACCTAATTTGATGTTAACAGAACTTTTCCAACTAACATTATGGTTATACACATTAAAAAAAATAATTTAACATTCAGTAATAAAATCTTTCAGACTTAAATAGATTTAAGGCAAAATTTATTATATAAAATATTCCTCTATAAAAAAAACTTGACAGTTTCTTTTAAAAAAATATTTGACATGCGTGTCTACAAAAAATTAGCACTTTTGTAATGTCATATGTGTATAAGTATATATATATATATAATTATTTTTAAATTGATAATAGCAGTTTTAAAATCTTACAAATATCCCTATAAAACACTAATAATTTTTTTAAATTAAATTTAATTCAGAGAAAAGTTTTCTAGCTCTCATAATGACAAAAAATAAAATAGATCTAGCTGCATTCGTATGTAGCACCAACAGACAACTCAATTGCCCTTGCTAATGTTAAACCTATGGGGTGTAGAATGCATTCGTATATGTATAATATCTCCTTCCTCAGGAAATATTTTAACTTCTTTTTTCTGTGTACACTTCTTAAAGGATGTCTTTTTTACCCCCCTTAGTTGTCAAAATACTTCTAAAATATATATACTTAATTTTATGTGAAGTGTTAAAATCTTACTCAGTTTTGTTAAGCTTTTAATACATAAAATTATAAATTATGTATATATTTTAGAAATATTTTGACAACTAAGAAAAAAAAAGAGACATTCTTTAAGCAGGGTATGCAGAAAAAGAAGTTAAAAAATATTAATTTTCGGAGGATATATTTTAAATACATGAATGCATCCTACCCCCATAAGTTTAACATTAATAAGAATTGGGGAGTTCACTGACTAACAGCCTTAAACATTCAACATACAATTGAAAAAAGTATTTTTCTCAAAACATTAAAATCCAAGCACTGTCACATCTCCACAACCCATTATATTCTAACTTACAACATTGAAATTAAAATTATTCTTTTCCTATCACAAGCTTAAAATTTTCCCTTTTTCCAATATTACAAGGCAAGATAAACAAAACTTTCAAACTGATATCTTTTTACACTATACAGAGTGATTCATAAGTATACAACTTCCAGATGCTGTAAAACGGGAACAGTTCCCCAAATGCAAGTCATAAGGTAGAGTGTACTCAAAATTTTCCCATGCTGCTGTGAAGTGACATGTGATAACTAGCGTGTCATGCAAATATCAGTAGAAATGGCTGCGTCTGCAGTGAAGGCATTTTGTGTTCTTGAATTGAGCAAATCAGAATCTGTCACAATTATGCAACGGCATTTTCGAACACAATTTGGAAAAGAACCTCTAAACAGAAAATGCATTAATGATTAATTTAAAAAAATTGAAACTATGGGAACGGGCTGTTTGTACAAAGTGGACAAAAATGGATGTTGGACAAATGTAGGAAAAATGAACCGGTTTGACGTGTGTTTAAAATTTTTTTAAACCAATCATAAATGGATTTTCTGGTTATAGGTTCTTTTCAAATCGTGTTCGAAAATGCCGTTGCAAAATAGTGACAGATTCCGTTTTGCTCAATTTAAGAACACAAAATGCCTTCTCCACTGCAGATGCACCCATTTCTACTAATATTCGAATGACACGCTAGCTATTGCCTATGTCATTTTGCACGGGAGCAAGAAAAAAACTTTAAGAGTACACCTACCGTACGGCTTGCATTTAGGGAATGTGCCCTAAATCATATATTCTAATACGAGCAAATCTTGTGGGTGGTTACATATATATATATATATATATGCAAAAATTATCTTAAAAACGGCTCTAACGATTTTGACGAAATTTCGTATCCTACCGTTTTGGGGCACCAGAAAACCATTGGGCTAGGTCACATGCTCGAGAAAATTCGATTAGTGGGTCATTTTGGGTCATGGTCTAGCTAATTGTATCTAAAAAACGGTTCAAACGATTTTGACGAAATTTTGTATTCGACCATTTTCGGGCATGAGAAGTCAATTGGGCCGGGTCACATGTTCGAGAACTTTCGATTAGTGGGTCATTTTTGGGTCAACGCGGGTCAAATTAATTTTATCTAAAAAACGGCTCTAACGATTTTGATTAAATTTTGTGTCCTACGAGTTTCGAGCACGATAAAAGCATTGGGCTAGGTCGCATGTCCGAGAAAATTCGATTAGTGGGTCATTTCTGGGTCATTGTGGGTCAAGATCTAAAAAGCGGCTCAATTTACACTAAATTTTGCATCCAATGGTTTTCGGGCACGAGAAGACTGTTGGGCTAGGTCACATGTTCGAGAAAATTCAATTAGTGGGTCATTTTGGGTCATGGTCAAGCTAATTGTATCTAAAAAACGGTTCAAACGATTTTGACGAAATTTTGTATCCGACCATTTTCGAGCATGAGAAGTCAATTGGGCTGGGTCACATGTTCGAGAACTTTCGATTAGTGGGTCATTTTTGGGTCAACGCGGGTCAAATTAATTTTATCTAAAAAACGGCTCTAACAATTTTGATTAAATTTTCTGTCCTACGAGTTTCGAGCACGATAAAAGCATTGGGCTAGGTCGCATGTCCGAGAAAATTCGATTAGTGGGTCATTTCTGGGTCAAGATCTAAAAAGCGGCTCAATTTACACTAAATTTTGCATCCAATGGTTTCCGGGCACGAGAAGACTGTTGGGCTAGGTCACATGTTCGAGAAAATTCAATTAGTGGGTCATTTTGGGTCATGGTCAAGCTAATTGTATCTAAAAAACGGTCCAAACAATTTTGAGGAAATTTTGTATCCGACTATTTTCGGGCACGAGAAGACTATTGGGCTGGGTCACATGTTCGAGAACTTTCGATTAGGGGGTCATTTTTGGGTCAAAGCGGGTCAAATTAATTTTATCTAAAAAACGGCTCTAACGATTTTGATTAAATTTTGTATTTTACGAGTTTCGGGCACGCGAAAATCATTAGACTAGGTCACATGTTCGAGAAAATTCGATTGGTGTGTCATTTCTGGGTCATTGTGGGTCAATATCTAAAAAGCGGCTCAATTTACACTAAATTTTCCATCCTATGGTTTTCCGGAACGAGAAGACTGTTGGGCTAAGTCACGTGTTCGAGAAAATTCAATTAGTGGGTCATTTTGGTCATGGGTCATGATATTTGAACTCAAATTTAATTTTGACCGAGCACAGCTCGGTCTTCCCTGCTCGTTGTTCTTATTTTACAGCATCTGGAAGTTGTATACTTACTTATGAATCACCCTGTATAACTGGTTTACAGTTTTCCATTGTAAGTAACTGCAATCTGTCAGAAATAGTGATGGGCGATTCTGAAAAATTTGATAATCGATCAACATCGATACTGTATAAAACAACATCGATTAAAAAAATAATCCATTAACAAATTCTAGTACCGATGTTTTAGAATCGATTCTTACACACATAGCTTAAAAAGAGTAACTCCTAAATTTATCGATCAAATGGCAGGGAATTTGATCATACATCGTGATAATGGGAATTAGCAGATAATAATCGATATTTCTAGCGCACATTTCTTTAGCATAGCAGTATGTAATATATTTAGCTACTGTCAAATTTTGTTTCAAGGCAGTAGTTTTGTTTATTTCCAGGTAAAATTGTTATCTGTTCAGTTTAGAGGTAGGGGGTACTAAGTGTGAATCCAGAAAAAAAACAATATTCAAAATATGGACGATACGCGTAGGGAAGGGAAACAAGAGGTGGAGGGGGAAGAGGGCAGTGTTGAATTCAGGGGGTGGCTTGGGGGGGGGACATTCACCCCCGAATCATTGAAATGTCCCCCCCCCCCCGAAAGATTTGAGATTTTAAGCTTTTAATGGTTAAAAAGTGCAATTTCGCCCCGGAACTCTACAATGCCCCCCCCCCCCCTGGAGCCAAAAAATCCCTCCCGGAAAAAAAGTGTCTGAATTCAAAACTGAAGAGGGCTAACTATATTTTAGCTAGAATTTCTTCTCCGAATTTAATAAAAATTTAGAAAGAAGTAGGGCTGATGCCCAAGCCGCCGAAAATAAAAGATCCTGAATGTGAGATAAAAATTAAGGGAGGGGGCAGTCTCCCTCCCCCGAAATCATAACTTTTTTAATTATGGTCAGATATGGGGTAGGGGGTACTAAGTGTGAATCCAGAAAAAAAATAATATTCAAAATATGGACGATACGCGTAGGGAAGGGAAACAAGGGGTGGAGGGGGAAGAGGGCAGTGTTGAATTCAGGGAGTGGCTTGGGGGGGGGGACATTCACCCCCGAATCATTGAAATGTCCCGGGGATGTGAACGGGACTTTTTCTGACATTCTTCCCAAGTCATTTGGTTAATAACTAAACATTTGTATTATATCTGCAACTGTTTGTCACCACTATTTAAGAACGAAGGGGGGGGGGGGGAGCGCGTTTTGCTCACACGGGGGGCACTTTTCTAAATTTTGCCGATACCCCTCATGTGATATATCGTTAGAAAGGTCTGTGACCGCTTAATCATATTATGCATCTCCGGTATCCGTCCCCCCACTTTACCACCCCCCAGGGATGTACTTTTCTAAATTTTGCATACACCCCCCATGTGATATATCGTTGGAAAGGTCTGTAACCACTTAATAATATTATGCATCTCCCGTGTCCCTCCCCCCACTTTGCCCCCCAAGGGGGGTACTTATCGTGTCCATCTCCCCACAAGGGGTTACTTTTGGAAATTTTGCACACACAAATTTTTGCACAGCCAAAAAAATCCCTCCCGGAAAAAAAGTGTCTGAATTCAAAACTGAAGAGGGCTAACTATATTTTAGCTAGAATTTCTTCTCCGAATTTAATAAAAATTTAGAAAGAAGTAGGGCTGATGCCCAAGCCGCCGAAAATAAAAGATCCTGAATGTGAGATAAAAATTAAGGGAGGGGGCAGTCTCCCTCCCCCGAAATCATAACTTTTTTAATTATGGTCAGATATGGGGTAGGGGGTACTAAGTGTGAATCCAGAAAAAAAATAATATTCAAAATATGGACGATACGCGTAGGGAAGGGAAACAAGGGGTGGAGGGGGAAGAGGGCAGTGTTGAATTCAGGGGGTGGCTTGGGGGGGGGGACATTCACCCCCGAATCATTGAAATGTCCCGGGGATGTGAGTAGATAATATTTGACAGTTCTGCGCCAGCGGCGTACGCGGCGTATGACCTCTGTGCTCTGTGAAGGTCAGCGGAAGTGGCAGGTGTGGACACCGGATGTAGCAGGTGGGAATAACAGGCATGTTGAGACAGGACGTGAACAGGAAGTGTAGATAGGAAGTTTAACCGGAAATGTGACAGGAAGTGAATGCGATATGGGAGAGAGGGGAGGGCTTATTTTTGTGGGGGGCTTAATTTTTTTTTGTTGGTTTTAATCCTTCTAGTCGAGTGGAGTTGAGTTGTAGGAATCCTGCTATCAGAATGAATTTAGTTTGAAAGTAATATTAGCAAAATGTTCGATTTTTTTTTTATTTATTTTTTTTTTCTCACCTGAAATAAAAATTTTATTTGCTAACTAACACCTAATATAAAAATGGAAATCTTTCTGACTTTGTTTTACTTTATAAAAGTTTAACGTGAAATTTATTTTTAGACTGGAAACGCGACAGGAAATAAGATCGGAAACGGGATTAGACATGCTTTTTCCAAAAAGGGTTTTCAGGAAGCAGTAAACATGTTTTAGGAACATGTTTGGGAGCTTGTTGGAACAGGACAGGTGGTTTGTGAGACCGGAAGTAATTAAGATGAGAGAGATAAAGAAGGTGCATGATTAGACATATAGATTTTGTTCTTTGTAGAGGGTGAAATTTTGTTTTATTTTTTATTTAAAGTGTTTTCATTTTTTTTTTTAAATTTAATTTATTTAAAGCGTTTCAAATTATGTTTTTTTTTTTTTTTGTAGTGTTTTACGTATTATTTTAATTTTTAGTGACATTAGAACCTGCAATTTCTGTATCACACATGTCTTATCTTAGGTCACCAAAGATGTGTGTGTGTTGTTATCTCTTTAAATGCGAGAGATGGTTACTTCAGACCTGCGTTGAGATATCTTTATCATAGTTTTAATGAACTGCAGGAAATTGTCTTTAGTTATTGAGTAATTCGCGAGTTTTGGTTTAATATGAATGCTATTACATCTGTTTGTTTAATTTACAAGCACATTTCTCTTACAACACTCTGTCAACAGATCACTTCAATATTCGAAATAATAATTTAGAGGGAAAATTTTTACTTTCTATACGAAATTTTATTTATAGAGATTGACGAAGATAGTATGCCTAATTCTTTCTTGTACATTTCTTGTACAACATTATATTCGAAATAGAGTTTTGTTACCAAAAATAACGTGTTTATACATTTTAAAAACGAAAGCAAAGTGATTTTCAAAAATGTAAATATAAGCTATACACCCACGCATTTTTGTTATTGAATTAAATTACAAGGTTTAATATTGTATTCAGCGTAATATTTTCTTATAAAAGCCGTTTCACAAACTTGTATACTAAAAGTAATGTGTCATTTTTAGGGGAAAAAATTAATTCAAGTCATTGAGACTAATCCTTTATGGGGGAAAAATTTGTCATACTTCTTTGTGTTACATTACATCTTCCGTTTTTTAAGTTTACAAATTTGTGGACTAACTTAAATAATCGTTTTTAGGATACTTAAACAATATATATATATATACTTTTTAATTATATAATTTTTTTAATTGACTTGTAATATAGCTTTTTTTTTCTTAAAAGGGTACTGTAGAATAACTTATGTCACAAATACTACATCCTTCTTTAGTTAAATATGTTTCACTTAAGACATGACAAAGTGTCTTAGAAACATTTCACTTTGGAGTTAAGTGATTAAAGAAGAAAAATATTATTTATATAAACACAACACATAAGACCAGTGACTGAGAGGTTCTGGTTTTAAAGCTACTAGACGTTTGGGTTTAAACTTCTCTCGCGCTCGTCGACCTAACCGTTCGGAGTTTTCTTCGAACCTTGTCAATACGAGTTAGGAGCCCTTAGAATGACCCCTAGAGTGACCTATATCCCAAGCGTAGATAATCGGTTTTAACAAATAACCAACCATCCACAACACATAAGACATTTTAGATCATTACATAAGACATTTTAGATCATTACATAAGACATTTTAGATTATTACATTTAGTTAAGAAGTGATTTGACGTGCAAAATATTATTTATAAAATCATACAATAAGAGAATTTTAAAGATTTTTTCCTTTTAAATGAACAATTTTTAGTGACTATTTAACTTATTAAAGAGAGCGGGTATTTTGTTTAGAGTTATACGATTAAAATAAATTTTCAATAGATTTGACTTTATACAACCAACATTTTAAAAAAAGGGAATGGAATCTAGTTTTTATAAATTAACGTTTTTCAATTTTACAAATACTTCACACCCCGTCTTTTTTCCCCCTCTTTTAGTAGACTTTACATACATAAGACATAAAAAGCGTTTTAGAATACATCATTTAGAAATTAAGTGGTTTGATAAATAAAATATTATTTATAAAAGCAATAGATACGAGAGTAATAAGGATTTTTACTTACATATGTACGAACTTCTGATATGTAAGACTTTCTAAATCATTGTGCAAGAATTAAGTGGTTATTGAACTTATAACATTATAGGATGCAATAATCACGTGACGTATTTTTAAACCAATAAAATGTCAGTATTTTCAAACAAATAAAAAGTTAGTATTTTTACACGAGCGCCCTCTATCATTATATAAATTTCAATGAAACGAGTTCATAACATTCTACTGTGACCTGATATCGTTGTAATAGGTTGTATTTTTCATTTAAGTTATTGTGGAACGAGTTATGAATTCTTATGTTGGTGATGTAACCAACTTGGAGTGTCAACACTCATCACCAGAGTTAAATAATCAAGAGATGGATTCTACACTTTTATCCAAAGAAGGACTCGTTTCGAATTATGAAGTGAAACTCACCTCATCAGGACTAAAGAAACAGAAGTTACCTCATGTGCGTAAGATGTGTAACACAGCATTTCCTCGAAAAGTTAACTTAGTGTTTCATATGAAAAGTCATCTAAAGGAAAAATCTTTTTGCTGTGAGGTGTGTGCTGAAGTTTTTTCACAAAAGAGTGATTTACGTAAGCATCAAAAGATTCACAAATTGCCCAAACAATACAAGTGTAGTGATTGCAACGAGATATTTTCAAGAATGTCTGACTTATTAATACACAAGAAGACCCATAAGATTCGTAAACAATATTCATGTGCAAAGTGTTGTGAAATATTTAAGTGTGAATCGGATTTTTTACAACATTGTGATACTTTTCATAAAGTTTTACCTAATATTGCGAAATCACCCTGTTTAAAAGATTTGTTATTTGAACTTATAGTGAAGCTTATAGATTAGTTCGAACTTATAGTGAATTAAAAGACAAAATGATATGCAAAATATATGAACTAGAATTAACAGACCAAAACATACATGTACATGCTGAGAATGCCTTTTTAAAGTTGTACAACGGCTTTGAAGATTTCACAGAACGAGTGTTTAATTGGACATTACGAAAAATTTTGAAATTAGAATTGATTACAGCTCAATATGACAGGCTTATTTGATTTGTATTATTTTAAATGATTAATAAATAGTTTGATTGCGAAAAAAAGTGTTTTCTTTAGCATACACTGTGTGACTTTTAAACTAATGTTGTGTATTTTGAATGTGTCAGACAAAACAGGAGTGTGTTGACATTTAAAAAAAAAAAGATTTTACATAATATAAAAGTTTTACAATAAAAATTGACTTACCTAAAGTTTTTTCAAGATAGTCACGATATCCTTTCCATTACAATTATTTTAAGGAAATAGAATTTAATTTTGTTGTGAATAACACTTTGTTGTTAACATCACGTGGTTTGTCTTATCATAACTATGAGATCCTAAGATCACTTCCTATTAACATGATAACGAAGAGTAAAAAAATGACTAATGCAAGCCGATTTTCCTGCCTAAACTTGTTATCAGCTTGCATGAGTGACTCATCTTTACATGTGTGGATTTGTATGTTGAAAAAATGATTGCTATGTTTAACCCGTGTAGACGATTTTTATCCGGAAGCTGTTTGAACTACCAAATTTCAGATATCACACATTTTACTAGAACATTTAAATATTTTAATGTCTTTTCGCCCGCAAATTGGAAACTTAGGATTATCACCTTTACATCGAGACATGGAAGGTAGAAAAATAATAACTTTACACTTAGACAATATTTTAATTTAAGAAGAATTAGACTTAACACATTGTTAGAGTTTCTTTGAAAAATATCTAGTTGGTTGTAAATTTTAGAAAATTCGACCTAACGAAATTAACACACTTAAAAATATCTAGTTGGTTATACATTTTATAAAATAAGCAACAAATAAACATTTCGATACATTGACAAAAGAAAATAATTAAGTTTAAGTAAACTTTACACTTAGACAATATTTCAAACTAAGAAAAATAATAACTTATATAATATTTTCAACTAAGGAAAATTAATAACTTTAAAAATCAGACTTAACACATTGTTAAAGTTTTTTTAAAACAACACAACATTTTCAAAGCAGTGGAAATAGTATACCTGAAAAAAATTCAACTTAGTGGAATTTAATAGTGAAATTTTTTAACCTCACTCATTTAAAAAATAAAACTTTGTAAATTTTTTCCATTTTTAAAATAAAACTTATTTAAAAAATAAATAAGCAACTATTAAACATTTTGAATGTCTTAGACAAAGTGTGAATAAATTTGTTGAAATTATATAAAACATGAAAAATTTCATTACTTTTAAAAGAAATTTTATTTTTGGTGAAATAAACTCGAGGTATTTATTATATGTTACTTAAACTACATGAGAATTGATTGAAAATGTGTTACTTTTAATCACTCACAAGATAAGACATGATGTTACAATATACACATAAGAATGACATAGGAATTTCAGATGGGTTTTTCTCCCACACATGACGTCACTGATAACATATTTACTGATCAAGTCATAAAATCATAGTTTAGGGTAGGTTTTTAAGCACGAAGTTTAGTTGAGATTTAAGATATTTGAGAAATATAAACTACAACTTTGGCTACTTTTTGAAATTTCCCCCTACATAAGAAAAAGAACATAGAAAAATAAAATGAAAAGTCGTATTTGAATGGAATCAAATTATTATCCTTTCACTTAACAGCTGAATGCGTCGGTAATTACATCACAAAGGCACTGATAACAACTGATTGAATATATTGTGTTTCTTTTTTAAGGTTAAATTGATTTAATATTCAAGTTATTTCTTAATGATACACTTAAAAACAATAAACTTAATTAGCATTCAAAAAGCAAACGATCACATTATTGTGTAAAACAATCAAATGTTTTAAAAGTCACGAGTTAAAATTTGAAATGACTTAGAGTTTAAGTAGAATTTAGATGTGAACATTTTAAAATGAAATAATAGTTTTTTGTATCGCCCTCTATCGGTGGGTAATAGAATTAAGAGATAATTAAAAGTTTTAACTTGAATTCGAGCCCACAACAAAAATTATTTTTCGATTTTATAATTTAGGGTAGGTTTAACTGAGCAAGCCATGATATTTCAGTATTTATAGACGATTTAAGATATTCGATAAAGGAAATCATCTGAATTTTTAATTTAATTGAAGGGTTTACTGCTTAAAGTACTACAAAATGAGTACAACACGATGCATAGTTTTTTAATTAATTATATTTTTCGAAAGGTTAAATTGACTTATTGATAAACTTAGGATTTATGTTTAAAGTGAATAAATTTGACATGTTAGGTTCACTTAATAACAGAGGGTTGAATAAGTTATTTTTAATAAAAATAAAGTTTACTAAAAGTTTTTAAAGTTAAAAAAATATAGTTTTAAAAAATTTAAAGTTTACAAAAAGTTTAAAAATCTTTAAGTAAATCAAAATTAACTTTTTAATTTTAACTATTGAGAGACTATAATCTAACTGTTTATCCTTGTAACCAACTGGTGCATATCAACTATATACTCTGTATCTGCATATGCGCAGAAAAACATAGACATTTAATCTAACTTGAGTTCGACTTTAAATTATTTGCCAACTTTTAAGTTTAATTACTATACACAACTCGATTACCTTTCCCACAAAACACCTTTCAGAAACAAAACAGAAATTAACACTTACCGAAAAACACGTCCACTTTGGGTGTTAGTCTTCACTCAACTAACGTTTCTCCCTTATCTTTGCTAGGGGGCGCTGCAATCGCCGCTAGAGGCGTTAGTAGTCTTCAGGTGTGTGATAAGAATAAACTTTAAATCCAACTTACACTCGCTCAGTCATTCTTGCTTCTCTCTACCTTGCTAACAACCGTTTGCTGCTGGCTCATTGTTTGGTTGTTTAAACTTGTTGAATGACGTCATCATGTGTTTGTCTAAACTTGTCCAGTCTTGTTTTGATGCAGTACATCTATTTAGATGAGTCATCACTCGCTTATCTTGGTTGACTTGTCCAAACTTGTTTTTGTGTGGCACGTCTATTTGGGTGAGTCATCGTTAGCTTATCTTGCTTTACTTGTTTGAACTTGTCTAGTATCCACCACCTCATGTCTTTTGTCATAGCTTGAATATACTTTACACCAATCACTTAAATATAAAAGTCTTGTCACAACTTACTTAAACTTTGATAAAAATATTAATTATTTATAAATTTCATCAAATTCTTATTTTTCTGATACATTTACTATGTAATTTTCGTTCAAAAATATGGTAAAACCCGATTTTAAATCGAAGTCTAAGATAAATTCCCCAAATTTGTAACATTTTAACACTAATAATAAATATTGTAAGCACCCAGTACATACAAGTTTTGTAAAAATAATATTACTTATAGCTAACTCGTTATGTCCCATGATACAAAACTTCAATATAACTAAAATCAGTGTTAAACGAAAATATAATCACGTGTCGTTATATATTATTTTGAAATGCAAAGCATTATATCTAAACGAATGATATAAGGAGTAGTTAGAATAGTTCTTATATTTTTGTTAGTAAAAAATTTATACACATTATCTTACAAGGTTGCAATATTCAACACACGGTTCACCATATTTAAAAACGATTCACCATGATTTAAAAACTTAGTAACATATTTTAAATTTATAAATTTAAATTAAAAATACTTAAGTATTTATAATTGTTTATTTATAAAAATATGTTTTAATTTAAATTTATAAATTTAAAATATGTTACTAAGTTTTTAAATCATGGTGAATCGTTTTTAAATATGGTGAACCGTGTGTTGAATATTGCAACCTTGTAAGATAATGTGTATAAATTTTTTACTAACAAAAATATAAGAACTATTCTAACTACTCCTTATATCATTCGTTTAGATATAATGCTTTGCATTTCAAAATAATATATAAAGACACGTGATTATATTTTCGTTTAACACTGATTTTAGTTATATTGAAGTTTTGTATCATGGGACATAACGAGTTAGCTTTAAGTAATATTATTTTTACAAAACTTGTATGTACTGGGTGCTTACAATATTTATTATTAGTGTTAAAATGTTACAAATTTGGGGAATTTATCTTAGACTTCGATTTAAAATCGGGTTTTACCATATTTTTGAACGAAAATTACATAGTAAATGTATCAGAAAAATAAGAATTTGATGAAATTTATAAATAATTAATATTTTTATCAAAGTTTAAGTAAGTTGTGACAAGACTTTTATATTTAAGTGATTGGTGTAAAGTATATTCAAGCTATGACAAAAGACATGAGGTGGTGGATACTAGACAAGTTCAAACAAGTAAAGCAAGATAAGCGAACGATGACTCACCCAAATAGACGTGCCACACAAAAACAAGTTTGGACAAGTCAACCAAGATAAGCGAGTGATGACTCATCTAAATAGATGTACTGCATCAAAACAAGACTGGACAAGTTTAGACAAACACATGATGACGTCATTCAACAAGTTTAAACAACCAAACAATGAGCCAGCAGCAAACGGTTGTTAGCAAGGTAGAGAGAAGCAAGAATGACTGAGCGAGTGTAAGTTGGATTTAAAGTTTATTCTTATCACACACCTGAAGACTACTAACGCCTCTAGCGGCGATTGCAGCGCCCCCTAGCAAAGATAAGGGAGAAACGTTAGTTGAGTGAAGACTAACACCCAAAGTGGACGTGTTTTTCGGTAAGTGTTAATTTCTGTTTTGTTTCTGAAAGGTGTTTTGTGGGAAAGGTAATCGAGTTGTGTATAGTAATTAAACTTAAAAGTTGGCAAATAATTTAAAGTCGAACTCAAGTTAGATTAAATGTCTATGTTTTTCTGCGCATATGCAGATACAGAGTATATAGTTGATATGCACCAGTTGGTTACAAGGATAAACAGTTAGATTATAGTCTCTCAATAGTTAAAATTAAAAAGTTAATTTTGATTTACTTAAAGATTTTTAAACTTTTTGTAAACTTTAAATTTTTTAAAACTATATTTTTTTAACTTTAAAAACTTTTAGTAAACTTTATTTTTATTAAAAATAACTTATTCAACCCTCTGTTATTAAGTGAACCTAACATGTCAAATTTATTCACTTTAAACATAAATCCTAAGTTTATCAATAAGTCAATTTAACCTTTCGAAAAATATAATTAATTAAAAAACTATGCATCGTGTTGTACTCATTTTGTAGTACTTTAAGCAGTAAACCCTTCAATTAAATTAAAAATTCAGATGATTTCCTTTATCGAATATCTTAAATCGTCTATAAATACTGAAATATCATGGCTTGCTCAGTTAAACCTACCCTAAATTATAAAATCGAAAAATAATTTTTGTTGTGGGCTCGAATTCAAGTTAAAACTTTTAATTATCTCTTAATTCTATTACCCACCGATAGAGGGCGATACAAAAAACTATTATTTCATTTTAAAATGTTCACATCTAAATTCTACTTAAACTCTAAGTCATTTCAAATTTTAACTCGTGACTTTTAAAACATTTGATTGTTTTACACAATAATGTGATCGTTTGCTTTTTGAATGCTAATTAAGTTTATTGTTTTTAAGTGTATCATTAAGAAATAACTTGAATATTAAATCAATTTAACCTTAAAAAAGAAACACAATATATTCAATCAGTTGTTATCAGTGCCTTTGTGATGTAATTACCGACGCATTCAGCTGTTAAGTGAAAGGATAATAATTTGATTCCATTCAAATACGACTTTTCATTTTATTTTTCTATGTTCTTTTTCTTATGTAGGGGGAAATTTCAAAAAGTAGCCAAAGTTGTAGTTTATATTTCTCAAATATCTTAAATCTCAACTAAACTTCGTGCTTAAAAACCTACCCTAAACTATGATTTTATGACTTGATCAGTAAATATGTTATCAGTGACGTCATGTGTGGGAGAAAAACCCATCTGAAATTCCTATGTCATTCCTATGTGTATATTGTAACATCATGTCTTATCTTGTGAGTGATTAAAAGTAACACATTTTCAATCAATTCTCATGTAGTTTAAGTAACATATAATAAATACCTCGAGTTTATTTCACCAAAAATAAAATTTCTTTTAAAAGTAATGAAATTTTTCATGTTTTATATAATTTCAACAAATTTATTCACACTTTGTCTAAGACATTCAAAATGTTTAATAGTTGCTTATTTATTTTTTAAATAAGTTTTATTTTAAAAATGGAAAAAATTTACAAAGTTTTATTTTTTAAATGAGTGAGGTTAAAAAATTTCACTATTAAATTCCACTAAGTTGAATTTTTTTCAGGTATACTATTTCCACTGCTTTGAAAATGTTGTGTTGTTTTAAAAAAACTTTAACAATGTGTTAAGTCTGATTTTTAAAGTTATTAATTTTCCTTAGTTGAAAATATTATATAAGTTATTATTTTTCTTAGTTTGAAATATTGTCTAAGTGTAAAGTTTACTTAAACTTAATTATTTTCTTTTGTCAATGTATCGAAATGTTTATTTGTTGCTTATTTTATAAAATGTATAACCAACTAGATATTTTTAAGTGTTTTAATTTCGTTAGGTCGAATTTTCTAAAATTTACAACCAACTAGATATTTTTCAAAGAAACTCTAACAATGTGTTAAGTCTAATTCTTCTTAAATTAAAATATTGTCTAAGTGTAAAGTTATTATTTTTCTACCTTCCATGTCTCGATGTAAAGGTGATAATCCTAAGTTTCCAATTTGCGGGCGAAAAGACATTAAAATATTTAAATGTTCTAGTAAAATGTGTGATATCTGAAATTTGGTAGTTCAAACAGCTTCCGGATAAAAATCGTCTACACGGGTTAAACATAGCAATCATTTTTTCAACATACAAATCCACACATGTAAAGATGAGTCACTCATGCAAGCTGATAACAAGTTTAGGCAGGAAAATCGGCTTGCATTAGTCATTTTTTTACTCTTCGTTATCATGTTAATAGGAAGTGATCTTAGGATCTCATAGTTATGATAAGACAAACCACGTGATGTTAACAACAAAGTGTTATTCACAACAAAATTAAATTCTATTTCCTTAAAATAATTGTAATGGAAAGGATATCGTGACTATCTTGAAAAAACTTTAGGTAAGTCAATTTTTATTGTAAAACTTTTATATTATGTAAAATCTTTTTTTTTTTAAATGTCAACACACTCCTGTTTTGTCTGACACATTCAAAATACACAACATTAGTTTAAAAGTCACACAGTGTATGCTAAAGAAAACACTTTTTTTCGCAATCAAACTATTTATTAATCATTTAAAATAATACAAATCAAATAAGCCTGTCATATTGAGCTGTAATCAATTCTAATTTCAAAATTTTTCGTAATGTCCAATTAAACACTCGTTCTGTGAAATCTTCAAAGCCGTTGTACAACTTTAAAAAGGCATTCTCAGCATGTACATGTATGTTTTGGTCTGTTAATTCTAGTTCATATATTTTGCATATCATTTTGTCTTTTAATTCACTATAAGTTCGAACTAATCTATAAGCTTCACTATAAGTTCAAATAACAAATCTTTTAAACAGGGTGATTTCGCAATATTAGGTAAAACTTTATGAAAAGTATCACAATGTTGTAAAAAATCCGATTCACACTTAAATATTTCACAACACTTTGCACATGAATATTGTTTACGAATCTTATGGGTCTTCTTGTGTATTAATAAGTCAGACATTCTTGAAAATATCTCGTTGCAATCACTACACTTGTATTGTTTGGGCAATTTGTGAATCTTTTGATGCTTACGTAAATCACTCTTTTGTGAAAAAACTTCAGCACACACCTCACAGCAAAAAGATTTTTCCTTTAGATGACTTTTCATATGAAACACTAAGTTAACTTTTCGAGGAAATGCTGTGTTACACATCTTACGCACATGAGGTAACTTCTGTTTCTTTAGTCCTGATGAGGTGAGTTTCACTTCATAATTCGAAACGAGTCCTTCTTTGGATAAAAGTGTAGAATCCATCTCTTGATTATTTAACTCTGGTGATGAGTGTTGACACTCCAAGTTGGTTACATCACCAACATAAGAATTCATAACTCGTTCCACAATAACTTAAATGAAAAATACAACCTATTACAACGATATCAGGTCACAGTAGAATGTTATGAACTCGTTTCATTGAAATTTATATAATGATAGAGGGCGCTCGTGTAAAAATACTAACTTTTTATTTGTTTGAAAATACTGACATTTTATTGGTTTAAAAATACGTCACGTGATTATTTCATCCTATAATGTTATAAGTTCAATAACCACTTAATTCTTGCACAATGATTTAGAAAGTCTTACATATCAGAAGTTCGTACATATGTAAGTAAAAATCCTTATTACTCTCGTATCTATTGCTTTTATAAATAATATTTTATTTATCAAACCACTTAATTTCTAAATGATGTATTCTAAAACGCTTTTTATGTCTTATGTATGTAAAGTCTACTAAAAGAGGGGGAAAAAAGACGGGGTGTGAAGTATTTGTAAAATTGAAAAACGTTAATTTATAAAAACTAGATTCCATTCCCTTTTTTTAAAATGTTGGTTGTATAAAGTCAAATCTATTGAAAATTTATTTTAATCGTATAACTCTAAACAAAATACCCGCTCTCTTTAATAAGTTAAATAGTCACTAAAAATTGTTCATTTAAAAGGAAAAAATCTTTAAAATTCTCTTATTGTATGATTTTATAAATAATATTTTGCACGTCAAATCACTTCTTAACTAAATGTAATAATCTAAAATGTCTTATGTAATGATCTAAAATGTCTTATGTAATGATCTAAAATGTCTTATGTGTTGTGGATGGTTGGTTATTTGTTAAAACCGATTATCTACGCTTGGGATATAGGTCACTCTAGGGGTCATTCTAAGGGCTCCTAACTCGTATTGACAAGGTTCGAAGAAAACTCCGAACGGTTAGGTCGACGAGCGCGAGAGAAGTTTAAACCCAAACGTCTAGTAGCTTTAAAACCAGAACCTCTCAGTCACTGGTCTTATGTGTTGTGTTTATATAAATAATATTTTTCTTCTTTAATCACTTAACTCCAAAGTGAAATGTTTCTAAGACACTTTGTCATGTCTTAAGTGAAACATATTTAACTAAAGAAGGATGTAGTATTTGTGACATAAGTTATTCTACAGTACCCTTTTAAGAAAAAAAAAGCTATATTACAAGTCAATTAAAAAAATTATATAATTAAAAAGTATATATATATATATTGTTTAAGTATCCTAAAAACGATTATTTAAGTTAGTCCACAAATTTGTAAACTTAAAAAACGGAAGATGTAATGTAACACAAAGAAGTATGACAAATTTTTCCCCCATAAAGGATTAGTCTCAATGACTTGAATTAATTTTTTCCCCTAAAAATGACACATTACTTTTAGTATACAAGTTTGTGAAACGGCTTTTATAAGAAAATATTACGCTGAATACAATATTAAACCTTGTAATTTAATTCAATAACAAAAATGCGTGGGTGTATAGCTTATATTTACATTTTTGAAAATCACTTTGCTTTCGTTTTTAAAATGTATAAACACGTTATTTTTGGTAACAAAACTCTATTTCGAATATAATGTTGTACAAGAAATGTACAAGAAAGAATTAGGCATACTATCTTCGTCAATCTCTATAAATAAAATTTCGTATAGAAAGTAAAAATTTTCCCTCTAAATTATTATTTCGAATATTGAAGTGATCTGTTGACAGAGTGTTGTAAGAGAAATGTGCTTGTAAATTAAACAAACAGATGTAATAGCATTCATATTAAACCAAAACTCGCGAATTACTCAATAACTAAAGACAATTTCCTGCAGTTCATTAAAACTATGATAAAGATATCTCAACGCAGGTCTGAAGTAACCATCTCTCGCATTTAAAGAGATAACAACACACACACATCTTTGGTGACCTAAGATAAGACATGTGTGATACAGAAATTGCAGGTTCTAATGTCACTAAAAATTAAAATAATACGTAAAACACTACAAAAAAAAAAAAAAACATAATTTGAAACGCTTTAAATAAATTAAATTTAAAAAAAAAAATGAAAACACTTTAAATAAAAAATAAAACAAAATTTCACCCTCTACAAAGAACAAAATCTATATGTCTAATCATGCACCTTCTTTATCTCTCTCATCTTAATTACTTCCGGTCTCACAAACCACCTGTCCTGTTCCAACAAGCTCCCAAACATGTTCCTAAAACATGTTTACTGCTTCCTGAAAACCCTTTTTGGAAAAAGCATGTCTAATCCCGTTTCCGATCTTATTTCCTGTCGCGTTTCCAGTCTAAAAATAAATTTCACGTTAAACTTTTATAAAGTAAAACAAAGTCAGAAAGATTTCCATTTTTATATTAGGTGTTAGTTAGCAAATAAAATTTTTATTTCAGGTGAGAAAAAAAAAATAAATAAAAAAAAAATCGAACATTTTGCTAATATTACTTTCAAACTAAATTCATTCTGATAGCAGGATTCCTACAACTCAACTCCACTCGACTAGAAGGATTAAAACCAACAAAAAAAAATTAAGCCCCCCACAAAAATAAGCCCTCCCCTCTCTCCCATATCGCATTCACTTCCTGTCACATTTCCGGTTAAACTTCCTATCTACACTTCCTGTTCACGTCCTGTCTCAACATGCCTGTTATTCCCACCTGCTACATCCGGTGTCCACACCTGCCACTTCCGCTGACCTTCACAGAGCACAGAGGTCATACGCCGCGTACGCCGCTGGCGCAGAACTGTCAAATATTATCTACTGATGTGAACGGGACTTTTTCTGACATTCTTCCCAAGTCATTTGGTTAATAACTAAACATTTGTATTATATCTGCAACCCCTCATGTGATATATCGTTGGAAAGATCTGTGAACGTTTAATAACGCTTATTCATATTATGACCGGTATACGGTGTCGACTCGACATCTATAGCCTTAACGATTTCAGTGCCCGAAGTTCGTGTAGAACAGATTGAGCCACCTGGTGGTGAAACGTGGAACTAATGCATATTGCAGACGACTGGTATACGGTGCCAGAGGCATTGGGGACCTGAGTCGGGGGTTCGTTCAGTTAGAGGTTTATACTATTCCATGTACAAATTAAGGGATTATCTGGTGCCGAAGGCAGCAGGGACCCGGGTCGGAGATTCATTCGGTTAGAGGTTTACACTACTCGATGGGCAAATTATCGGATTATCCGGTGCCGAAGGCAGCGGGTATCCGATCCGGAGCTTCGTTCGGTTCGAGGTTTTACAAGATTCGAGGCCTCTGTGTAAATTAAGAGCCCGATAGCCAGCAAAGGCAGTTAGTTAGTTCATTAAGTTGTATTTTTCCCACTCCCCCGCCCCCAAATCATAACTTTATTAGTTATGCCCAGATTTATACGGGACCTTTTGTGACATTCTTTCCAAGTCATTTGGTTAATAAATAAACATTGGTATTATATCTGCAACTGTTTGTCACCACTATTTATTAACAATAATCAAAATTTTCGGCTTTTTTTCCAGTTAAAACACCCTTTTCTTGGATTAGAGCCACATTACTCAGGGTTATCGTTAGCTAAGTTTTGTTGCTCAAGTTTATCAAAATGTTTGTAGAAGTTATATTTTAAAAATTTCTCCGTGCTCGGTCAAATAAAACAGAAAAAATTCCAGTTGTTTAGAGTTTAGAACCAAACCTGCTGAGTTATGATAGTTTGAATTTTATGAAATTTTGGAGCTTTCTGACACTAAATAATCATCTGCTTGTTTTTAATGTTTTTCAAGCGTACACGTTATGATAATACTTTAAAACTTATTTTTTAAATTAATGTTTCAAATAATTTAAACAAAATGACCCTGAGAATTTTGTACATTTGAAAATTTTGTTGTTTTATCTCTTATATACTATGTATATAAGAGACTCTTATCACTATACAGGAAAAAGACTAAACTTGTGGAGGGAGATTCCAATTAAATATTAAGCTTGTATTGTATATAAGAACATCATAAAACAAAATAAAAATAAAGTCTTTACAAAATCAATAATTTCAAATGGATTAGAAAATAACATTATATGCAAAACATATACGAAAAACATTATGCAAAAACATTTATATATATTACATATATATTCTGAAAAAATATATGAGGTAATGCTGTTTATGTCTTAAAACGTGGATTTTTTTTTTTCAAATAAAATTTCTTCGAATAGTACTAGCTGTAATGTTAGAGCAAGACATTTTTATAATTAAATTTCCCCTCGTATTAGGACTAGGAGCTCTTAAGGGTCCTCTTCACGCACTTAAAAACACTCGCTCGCTAATATTAATCCTATGGGGCATTATTTTTCTAATATCTCGTTTGCATTTGAATATTTTTAAACGATTTTTTTGCATTGGATAGTAGATATCAATCTATTTCCGCCGTTGATTACTTTTTCGATTTTCTTTGCGGATTTTTTTAGGAACTTTTTCTTTTACTTTCGAAACCGGTTCTGAAAGTGAAAGTATCTTCGTTAAAAGTTCTGTTACAGTTTTTGCATTCTACTGATATCGTTTTCATATTTTTTATTATAAAACTTTTAAACTACTGATTTTGAAAAATGCCCATTTTCTATTTAAAAAAAAAAAAAAAAAAAAAAAAAAAACTAATTACAAATTACTTTGAAACACACGACTACTATGGGTTGGGTTGGGTTGATTTATGACGGCCAATTATCAACACGAGGGATATAGGCCCAAGGGGGAAGTGCCCTCCGTGGGGGTCTTTCTAAGGGATCCTAACCCGTATTAACGCAAGGTTTGAAGAAAACCACGGAAAACTCTGAACGGTTAGGTCGACGAGCGCGACAGGGGTTTGAACCCAGCACCTCCCGTCTACCAGCTTCGAGAGTAGAACCTCTCAGCCACTGGTGGGGCCACGACTACTATGGATCAACATCTATGAAATAAGTAGCATTAAAAGAATTCTCTATTCTGGTCTGTGGTTTTGTATTTATTTTTTATTTAACAAGATAACGTGTGCTCCGACGCCTTTCTAAATTCACTTATCCCACTTTTTTTCACCTTCCTTGCACACAAACGTACTAAATAATGAATCACTTGCAATGCAGCAAAAGTTTGTATATATGCATTAGTTCACTTAATAATCAAAGTTTTTCTACATGTGTGATAAAAAGACGCGAGCAGATTCCCCCCCCCCCCCCAAAAAAAAAGTGGCACAAGCGAAAATCATCTTAACACATAACAGTTCGTATACAACTTTATCAGTTTTTAGGTGTTTTGAAAAATTACATAAAATATTAATCAATAATAGAGTCCTGCAACGAGTCGGGTTTATCCACATTTACCCAAAATAGAAAATGACAAGACACGTGGTTATGTGCAATATTTCTTCATTATGGGCCGGGCTGTCAAGCTCGCTGACATCTACTTTTTTTCTGCAGGTAGGGTTAGGAGGTTAGGTCAGGTCAGGTTAACTTTCATTGTTTCGGGTTCGAAATCTATTTCCGATTGTGTTTTGCTTTGACTTTTGAGGGTCTGTGTCAGGCCAGGTTGACCAGATTTTTTAAAAGAATGTACAAAATATTTTTTCACCATTTATGTGAAAACTTTATATACAATAAAACCGGAAAGTAGGGAGTACAGAAGACAAACTTACTTAATACGTGTACCCTTGAAAAACATTAATAACAAACAGACGATTATTGTGTCGGAAAGCTTCAATATTAAAATTCAAAGTATCATAACTCAACGTGTTTGGTTCTAAACTCTAACAAACTGGAATTTTCACTGTTTTATTTGTTTGAGAACAGAGAAATTTTTCTGACAAATTTGAGAGATACAACTTAACTAAGGAGCATTCTATGTAAAGCGGCTTTAAACCAAGAAAGGAGTGTTTTAACTGGAAAGAAATCCGAAAATTTTGATTATTGTTCATAAATAGTAATGACAAACAGTTGCAGATATAATTCCAATGTTTAGTTATTAGCCAAATGACTTGGGAAGAATGTCAGAAAAGGTCCCATTCAAATCTGATCATAATTAAAAAAGTTATGATTTTGGGCGACAGGGAGGGGGAGGTGAGGGGAACAGGGTGGGAGGAGACATGTGTTGAATTCAGACATTTTTCTCTGGGAGGAGTACATAAGTTACGGGGAGGGGGGGAAATTGCACTTTTTAACCATTTGAAAGCATAAAATCTCGAATCTTCCCTGGGGGGGGGGTGAATGTCCCGCCCGGGCCACCCACTGAATTCAACACTCAAAGACAATATTGACTCTGATACAACTTAACTAACGAGCATCCTGAGTAAAGTGGCTCTAAACCAATGGTGTGTTTTAACTGGGAAAAAACCAAAAATTTTGATTATTGTTCATAAATAGTGGTGACAAACAGTTGCAGATATAATACCAATGTTTATTTATTAACCAAATGACTTGGGAAGAATGTCAGAAAACGTCCTGTTCAAATCTGTGCATAACTAAGAAAGTTATGATTTTTGGGGGTAGGTGCGAACTTGAAAACTAAAACTTAATAAACTAACTAGCGGGCGTCGCCCACTAGTGGGCCCTTAATTTATGTCTGGGCTTCAAATCTTGTCGGGCCCCGAACCTCGAACCGAACGAAACTCAGTTTCAGGTCCCCGCTGCCTTTGGCACCGTATACCAGTCGTGCTACACACGAACCAGATAATTCCGTAATTTTCACATCGGATAGTGTAAACCTCTAACCGAACGAACCTCCGACCCGGGTCCAGATGTCGAGTCGGCACCGTATACCGGTCATAATATGAATAAGCGTGATTAAACGTTCACAGACCTTTCCAACAGTATATCACATGAGCGGTGTGTGCAAAATTCAGAAAAGTACCCCCTTGTGGGGGAGAAGTGGACATCTGAGATGCATAATGATTAAGTGGTCACAGACCTTTCAAATGATATATCACACGACGGCTGTGTGCAAAATTCAGAAAATGAACCCCCTTGTGGGGCCAAAGTGGGGGAATGGACACCGGAGATGCATAATATGATTAAGCGGTCACAGACCTTTTCAACGATACATCACATGAGGAATATCGGCAAAATTTAGAAAAGTGCCTCTCCCCCCCCCCTTGGGGTGCAAAGTGGGGGGATTGACACCTCAGATGCATTATATGATTAAGTGGTCACAGACCTTCCTAACGATATATCACATGAGTGGTGTCGGCAAAATTTAGAAAAGTGCCTCTCCCGTATGGACAAAACAAACAACCCCCCTCCCCATAATTTTTGACACTCCTCATTTTTAAAATTTATTTTATGCGTTATAAAATATCGTAAAGTTTCAAACAGATCGCCTTATTGTATTTCCTAATTGTGTTGCGCACATCCTCTCCCCTCCCGAAAGGTAAAAATGCCCCCCCTCCCCATTGTTTTTGACGCTAGCTGATTCTTAAAATTTATGTTATGCGTTATAAAATATCGTAAACTTTCAAACAAATTGGTTTATTATATTTCCTAATTTTGTCCGTGCTCCCCCCCCCCACCCACACACACACGAAATGTAACGCGAATCCCTTACTTATATGAAACTTGAGAGTGAAAGTGCGATACGAAAAGTGAAAGAATAAATTAATGGAATTTAGTGCTAGAGAGATCGATCTATAATCTATTAGATTTCTGTTAGGCGCTGTTCTCTGATGGTGATAAGATCGATCTGCAGTGACGATTTGAAAGAAAATAAACGATAATATTCGTAGAGACATCGATAAAAAAATTGATAAAATCAATCTGGCCATAGTATCGATAAAAAAAGATTGACATTGATATAAATTTGTTAACATCGATTAAATCTATCGATGTTGCCCATCACTAGTCAGAAGGCAATAAGTTTTTTCTTTTCATTGAAACTGAAAGAACTACAAATCTCATAACATTGGAACATTTAACAGTCAACATAGAACAATTGTTTCAGAAGTATGTCACATCTGCTAGCTAATTTTCCATAGGCTGAAATCTGTATAGACGGACATCTCTGTTTAGACTGTTCATGTTCGAAGGTCTCAAGTACGAGTACTGAGTGGATAGTAAAATAAAGTAAGGAGACAAGATTTTTCAATTTTATTTTTATCACAATATAAAGTTTGTGTTTCTAAAATATTTTTTTCTTTTTCAGTCTTTGCAAGGGAAATGGATAAATCATTCTAAAATAGGGAGTTTTTGATAGTGTTACAGAATAACACAAACTTCAAAGCAATAACAGTGTAACTGTTATGTTAAATAATGCCCACATTAAATGGAGATCCTATGTTCGGGACTATGAGTGACCCCTTTTCTCTGCATGGCAGGTGACAAAAAGTGCTGTGCTTTGCACTTTTAAAAGTGCTGATGCTTTTATATACAGGGTGATTATAATTAAAGTCCCACTTTCAAAATGCTGTAAAAAAAGAACTACTCGTCAGAATGACTTCAAATTTGAACTCACTGGAAGAAGGGGGGAAACGGTATGGCATAAGAAAAAAAAGTTTCAAAGTGTATCAATAGATGACACTGTAAGCAGCATACTATGCAAATTAAAACCTAATTATTATGTACATTTTATGTGGTTTTTCGCCCAAGGACAATTAAAAACAGATATGGATGGGCTTTCCATTAACAGTACCACAACTGTTGACTGATCTGGAAGTCTTTTTTTCCGTCAAATAATCAAAACACTCATGCACATTGAACAGTATTGGTCTGTTTACTGTGCAACTCATGCCTAAGACATCATATTGTCACTGGCAGCCAAATCTACTTTCATTATGCCACACCATTTAACCCTTCTTCCAGTATATTCAGTTCAAATATGAAGTGGTTAATTTTAAACAGCATTTTGAAAGTGGGATTTTTAGAATCACCTTGTATATTCTACAAAGTATTACCTACATCTAAGGTTATTATTTAGAAAAGTATTAATAATTTAAAATTGATTTTTCGAAATGAGCATATGCAAAACTGATATAAACATTAAATATTATGAACTATGAATAAATTTGTCATAAATAATAGAATACCAGTTTTGAAATACAACAAAATTTTGTAATTCCATTGTATAACTAAAATATAACCCCTGAAAATAACAATTTGTAAGTATATCGTGCCAAGTTCCATTTTTTGTGTAGGATGTCAAAAATAAAAGAAACAAATATAAGAATTATAAAATTTTATTTAAAAAGAATTTCTTTTAATAGCAACAGGAAAGTACTGCAATACTGAAGTACAAAATTCACTTGTTTATAATAGCTGAAACAACACTTGCACTTAAATAAAAAAACATTAGAAACAAATTTACATATTATAGTTAAAATACTGTAGTCCTTTATAGCAGTCAAAGATAACACAAGCAAATGAATCTTTACAATTGATTATAGGTGATATTATTTACAAAAAGTCTAAAATTTCAACATGGTGAAATAGGATGCATTTTATATATAAAGTCTTTAAAAATGCTACTCTACTTTCTTAAATTAACTACCTGTCTAAATATATGGTAACATTACACTAACTTTGTTTTCTATTAAACATTGTGAAATATGTGCAAGTATTTAAGCTAAAAGACGTAAAAAACAAAATAGGATTAGTTTGTGCAACATAATTTATTCTCTACTAACTTAAATGTAAATATTTTATTTTCCATAAAGTCAATTTTAATTTTCTAAATGAACATATTGTTAAAAAATGGATACTTTGGAAACATGCAGAAAGACTGGCTATGAACTTGTTATAATGCAAAGGATCAACTGGTACGCATTTTCAACAAAGAAATCAGAAAGACACAGCATATTATGGCATTTAGGGATGTATTCATAATAAAAATAAGAGGGTATATGCTAGAGTTTTATTTGAGAAACAATGGGTGTACAGTTCCTTAAAAAATTCCAAGTATACGATGTATACCCTCCACAACATCCCTGATGGCAGTACTAGAGAAATAACTATTTAAAACTAGCTGACCCACCTGGCATTGAGTGGGGCCATGATAATAAATTTAAACAAATTATAAGTTTGTATGATTTTATGTCATTAACCTAATTTTCCATGAAATTATATTTTTAAATGAAAAATTCGTGAAAAAAATATTCATATTTAGTGATAAAAGAGCTTATAAGAAGATTTTTTGCTTTTTCACATAGTGTTCTTTCATAGTTTAAAAGTTTTTGTGCAAACCCTGAAATTTTTACAGCCCATGTAAAAATTTCATGAAAAATATTGTTATCTAGTTAGACGTTCTCATCTTTTGAACTTGATGAAATTTTGATTGGTTATAAATATAACTGTATCCAAGCTCCCTTTAAAATGTAATGAAAAAATTGTGCATATTTTGTAGTGAAAACATGATTCGAAGCAGAGCATAGCCACCCCCTTTTTCACATTAAAAAAATCCTCAGAAGTTTATTTTTTTTAAATACTTCTGCGCATCTGTATGTTTCAAAATTTTTGCAGGTGATGTAAATCTGGACTACCGAGATGCTCTAAAATGATTGTGTCAAAATACAGATGTTTAGATACTTTTAGAATGTAGAAAATTAGTGCATTCACTGGTGTTTTCGAAAGGGTTAAAATTCATATTTTTTAAACAGATTGCACTGTCAATTAAAAGGTGGTTTCATATTTAAGAGTATATTTTTATTTTGTCGGCCTAAAATTACACCCTGGAAGGGGGGGGGGGGTTGCCACAAAGGGAGGGGCGGAAACATATTTGAATTAATTTTTCAGAAGGCTAACAATGATATATTTTTTTAATAGATTGCAGCATTTGAGATGTAAGAGTATGATCTTTCTGAATATGTCTTCCAATTTTAACTGTACCGAACAGTTAAATTTCAGCTTCAGGTGCATCAAGACCTGCCTTGGACTATCCTCACCCAAATTTTCAGACTTCACTAGCCATTATGAACAAACAAACAAACACACAGAGCAAAGCTTTCTTTTATTAATATATAGTTTAGGACCCTACAAAATTTAATAAAATCAATAATATCTTACAAATTTTATTTATGAATAAATATTTTTAATATACCTATAATTTGATTTATGATACAGAATAAGTATATAAATTAATAGTCGATTTTACTTATATTTTTTAATGAGATTTTCCTGCAATTGAAATTATCTATAAAATAAAATCACTTTTAATCTCATATGCTGCAAAACTCTTCTTGATGGAAATCTATCAATTGTATGGTGTATACAAATAATTGAAAATAAAATAACACACCCATTTGTTTTAGTTGTATAGAAGCATACTTTTATTTTCTCATTACTAATTTTTTCAAATCATTCAAAAATATCTATTGATAATGTTACATGATTAATATTCACCAAGCAGCATTGTCACAAAATTATTCTAAAGGAGATAGATATCCTGGATTGCAAATGCAATGAGAGTCTAAGCATAGACAAAATAATAAGTTTATCAAAATTCCTTATGTATTCAGGATTCATACAGACTTGAGAAGAAGAAAAAAAATCTGAGGAGTCCAGAAAAATTCTCTGAGTCTAAGAACTTTAAAGATTTACTGTATTTTTTCATGTATGCTGTGCCCTTATGTAGTATGTGCACACTAATTTTTAATACATCGTTTTGAGATCAGAAAATAGGAGTAAAGCATTTCAAATAGATTTTATTCTATTAAAATATAATAGTTAAGGCTAAAATTGCACAGTATTCACAATGTATTGCTTGATGGTTTCATAAATTCTAATACAAAATTGTCAGCTAATTATTGTAACCAGCGACCAATGGTCTTATATACAGAGGCCAGTCAAATCCAAAATATTAATCACATTATCACATGTGCACCTAGATTTTTAAAATAAATTTTGAACAGAAAAAAAACCTGTGTAGCATATACAAAGAAAAAAAAAGGTTACTTAGCTTCTTAATTTTGTTTGTTTGGTTGGTGTTTATATAACAGTAGCAATCACTTAAACTTTACTTTTGTAAGCATAACATTTTTATTTTACTTCTTTTAAAAGATTCTTTCTTCTTTCTTTTAAAAGATTTCTTTCATACCATATATATGACTATATAAACAGTGTTATTCCTTGTGTGATATACAAGTCTTCATTTCTACTAGTGTATACTTTAATTTAAACAGTGAAACTGCTAAATTTTGTTTCACAGTAATTTAAGGAGATCTAAGTGTTCCTTGGAAGCTTTTTCATTTCTAAGATGTTTCCAAAAGGTTTTTTTTTTATAAGACTGAGCCTATAGGCACACTGTTATTTAGAACAGGCTAAATATTAAGGATAAAAGGACTTTTTGGAAAACAGTATTGTCTAAAACTCATTGCAAACATCCTAGTGCCATCACACCCACACTGAAATGAATGACAAAAAATTTGGTTACAAATATTAAGTAAGCTTTTTCTACAATTGCTGCAACAGAAAGTGATAGCACTAATAATACCTTACATGCAGAAGAAAAAAAAAAGTGGGAAATTAACAGTTCTCTTTTGAAATATAAAATAATTACATGGCAGCAAAGAAATAGGAATCAATATATCCCTTGAAAATGTTTTGTAAAGTGAAAGTTCTGAAAGATGGCCTCCTCTCAATTTAAATTTTAAAAAAAATACAGTATGTGCATTAAAAAGAAATCTTAATGTTTTAAAATGTATCTTTAGTACAAAACTTATTTAAACAACCTTTAAGAACATATTTAAACATCCTTCAGAGAATATATAAGTGTCATTTTAAACTGAAGTTGCTAAGAAGATGTTTAAATATTCCAAGCATTGAAGTTTTATACTTTAAAATTGAAATAATTATTTTTCACTTGCATAAAAAGAAAAAAAAAATCTGAATTCTTTTGTGCAGCACTGTGTATCATCTATAGATTTGTATATATACTACATAGTATGCAAAAGCTTAAGTTCAGTTAAGAAGAACATCACAGTTAAAAATTCACCTTCAGCAATTTCTGCCAATAAGCAGAAATGTACTCCAATTCCTTTGTGTATATGATTCCTGTATATGATTATAGAATTTATATACACCATGTACTATGCAAAAATTTAAGCTTCCAGCATTTATTACTCATAGAGCATTGTAACTGAATTCTTTTTTACGTCCCTGTAAATAAACGATAAATGCAATGCACACCACACTTTTCAATAAACAACTTATAGTGCACCTTAGTACAAATTCCATTATGTTTGAAATGGTGTAACATCATTAAAATATACTGCAAATGATTTTTTGACCATCATGTAATTGAATTATTTTGTGTGACTGTGTAAATGAGTAATAAATGCTTTGCATAACCATAGTCTACAGAAGGTGCATTTTAGTGCACCTCAGAAATAGATAATTTCATTATGTTTGAAATGATGAAACATTAAAACACACTTTAAACTATTTTTTTCCCCACTGACTGTAATGTAATGGAATACTTTTGACTGTCCCTGTAAATGAACTATAAATGCTACACACTTCATTTTCAATAGCAATCTTGCTATGGCCAATAACATAAAAATTACAGGGCAATCAACTATGCTGGAAAGTGTTAAGTTTTTGTATAAACTGCAACACATACACATACCTCATATGTGGGTATGACAAGGATCTAGTAAGGCTAGAAAAAAATGAAAAATTTAACAAACAGCTGAATCCAAGGGCCAATGATCCTATTTGTGCATGTTTTTTTTTTTTTTTTTTTTTTTTTTTTTTTTTTTTTTTTTTTAAATAAAAAATTAAAGCATCAATATTTGCCACTTTTTTTTTAAATTTAAAATGATCAAAATGTTTATACAATTATAAGAATAATGAATGCATTCTTGCTGTGACTAAATAGGCTAATTGCAGTACAGAGGTAAATTCACAAGTGATTTAAAATAAAGAATCAATTAGCATAAAATTCCATGCTCCCATTTAAAAAGGTAATTTACTTATTCTCAGTAAAACTATGCTAAGAATAAAGCAATTACTAAATACAAATACAAAACAATACATTTACGGTATGACTAGGGACATTTTTCCTTTGGTGAAATATAAAAATATTATAAATAAATATTCTCTCAAGACCTTCAGTACTCAAAATGTGACTAATATACATTGTTTACTTGTCATCAATCTCAAAGTATTTAAAAAGATTACAGACAAATGGCATATTTTTGCCCATAAAATAGCATTTTGATTATAGCAAAATACTCAGATGTAAAACATGGCAACTGATTTTTTTTTTATGTAAAATTATTTAACTGCATATCTTATCTACAAGATTTATATTTTGGTGGATGCCATCATAATAAATGATACATTAGATAAAATTTAGCAAGTCCAATAAAATAAAATCTTATCAGATAAAAAATGTAGCACATAAGTTAATTGTAGGTTGTTTTTACAAATCAGCTGTTTAAGGCTGCTCGTCAGTAAACTCCCTGATGCCCCTCACTAAAGTTAATCCTATGGTCATAGGATACATTCGTATATTTAAAATATCCCCTCGGGAAATTATATTTGTAACTTCTGTTTTCTGTGTACTTAAAGCATATTTCTTTTTTTCTTAGTTGTCAAAATATTTCTAAAATATGTGCTTAAGTTATAATTTTGTGTTAAAATCTTAGCAAAACTGACTAAGATTTTAACACTTCGCATAAAATTAAGTATATATTTTAGAAAAAATTTGACAACTAAGAAAAATAAGACATATCCTTTAAAAGTGTTACAGAAGTTAAAAATATGAATTTCTCAAGGAGAAATTTTAAATATATGAATGCATCGTATGTCCATAGGATTAACTTTAGAGAAGGGAATCTGGAAGTTCACTGATGAGTAGCCGTAAGAGGAAGCAATCTCACTATTTTTTTGGTTGTCGTTTTCTAAAGACTTAAATATTTAATATCTCAAACCCTGCTTTTGTTGGTTACCTTGTTTTACATCTTCATAATAAAAACAGTTGTTATTATTATTATTATTATTATACATATAATATAAATAGTTTTAAATTGAAATGCTATTTTGTGAACAAAATCACCCGTTTGACAGAACCACAGAAATGACATTGCTAATACTGTAAAATCTATCATGTTTTAGAGTATAAAAATGACATAAGTTACACTTTGACAAGCTAGAGACGTGATCTACTTACTTAAATAAAGCAACAAATGATTTGTTATTGTTACTTTAGACTGATATGTATCATTTTTATCTTTTTAAAGGGGTCTTAAGAGATTAAAACAATAAATAAAATGTTAAAAATACTTCTTTAAAGATACATACTTATTCAACACATTGTTTTACAATTTTTATAAATTAATTTAGTCAAGTGAAATCTAAAAAGCATTCCATAATATTACAAAGCAAATAAAAATGAAAAAAAGTAATATTAAACGAGATACAGCTAGAAAAAAAAATGCTTTTCAATAAAAAGAAAAATATTTAAATAAATATTGCCTACAACAAAATTCATTTTTTCCCTTTGAAATTCATTATAAGTCAGGCTTTATGAACAAAGTGAAAAGTGAAGGCTAAGACAAATACATTCTAAGAAACAGCAAAAGCAGATAAATTATTTAGAAGATTCCAGAAGATTTTCCACCAGGAGGATTTCTAACTCTTATGCTAGTCTGAACAGATTTACTAGGAACAGGTTCAGCTTCCTCTTCTATATATATTAAAAAAGAAATAGTTAATATTTTAACCAAAACAAATATACAAAAACATAAACCAGTAAGGGTTTTTTTCATGCATTACAACCCATTATATATTTTTATTTCTTTAAGGGAACTCTGTACTTTTCAATTTATGATAAATGACGAAAATATCAAATTTTCCATTCCCCCCCCCCCCTGAAATGCCTAGTATAGAAAGTAAGTTTTAGAAATTTTTTTAGATCAGAAAAAGTTTGTAAAATATTATTTTATATAAAGCGAGTTCATTTTATAATTAATTTTTTTTTAGTTACTCATTAATAAACATTTAGCTCTTTTCCTAGCAATATCTTAATCTTCTTTTAAAATTATGAAACTCTTAGTATATAAATTATACCTTTTCTGGGCTGCTTTGATCCAAAGTAGGGCTGGGCGATATCTCAATTTCAATATCGTGGTATATTGTCAGCTAAATATCGCGATATGACGATATATCGTGATATTAAAACTAAATATACAGAATAAATAAAAGAATATTTTGAGAAGAAGAAAGAAAGAAAAAAATGCCTGACGGCTTGGCCTACAGGCACAGGTAGATTTCAAAGACGCAGACCGCGGGACGCCTGTTTGTTGGGAATTGCGAAAGAAATGACCTTTTTGCCATGATGCCGCAGTTGGGACCGCCCACAATCTTACTTGTTTCCCAACTTGTTTGTAGGCGGAGCCGGCAGGGATTTTTTTTGTTTTTTTGCTATAAGGGTTGGTCTTATGAAAAAAACTTGTCAATATAAAAGTTTTAGATAATATTAAGAATCATAATTAAGAAGTTATGGGGGTTTTTCTGTTTTCAGAAAAAGCACTCCCCTCCCCCTTGTGGTTCGATTTTGCCCATTAACGAGCTTGACCGAGATTTTATGCCCCTTGATTTTATGTATCAGTTTGGAAGAGATTCGTGCAGAATTATTGCAGTTATCGTGTCCATAAAAAAGTGACATAGATAGATAAAGTTTTGAACTGGGGGGGGGGGGGGGGGGTTTTGGGAGTCATGATCGGCGTAGATCTTCAAAAATGTTTCAAAAATACCAACTTAGGGGAGAATATAATAGGTAGTATTTCTTACGAAATCTACCTAAACATCAGTATTTCCAGAATAGGGCTGGCTTTAGACTAAAGCGAATTTAGGAGACCGTTTGAGTCGCTAAAATCAAACTAGCGGGAAATAGACAAACAATTTGGTTAAAACTTAAATATATTTAAAAGATATCATTCGTAGCAATGAGTAAAAATTTCGCCTTCAAGGGACACGGGCTAGTAAAACCGCATCTGGCACCAAACATGGAAATTTTAAATACTTCCATATTCCATTATTAAAACAATTGCTATATATATAAAATCTTTTAAAGAGCATTACTTGCATAAAAAAATCTATAAATAATATAAAATAAGTTTTACTAAATTATTCGCCAATTTGCGCTTTATGAAATTTTATCTTCTTGTGAAATCTCTAACAAAGTAATGAGACTGATTATTACAACAATTCAAACAAAAATTTTCGGTTTGCTCGTCGTAATTATTGGTTCGCTTCACACCCTCCTCCACTCAATTTATAATATAATAAATTTAACAGCATATATTACATTAAAACAATCAGCAATTTCCTGTACTGATATATTCAAAATCCCAAATAACTGAAATAAACACTTCAGAGAAACATTATCTATCATGTAAAATATTTCAACAGAAATTGTTTTACTTTAACTTTACAGTCAGAGAGAAATTCAGGAGTGATACTGAGTCCCTAGAAGCATTTTTGGTTAATTGATGTCCCGAAAGTGCAAATCCCCCCCCCCCCCCTCTCAGACACACGCTGATGCCATGGACGCCGACGAAACACAGGGGGTGGATATTGAAGCAGTTGTGCTGCTAGTCCTCAACATGCAATATAGAAATTTAAAAAATAAAAAATATCAATTTTTTTTTACATCTCTTTTTCGTCAGATGAGTTAATTTTTCAACACATAAACTCAAAAAAAAAAAAAAATAATAATAATAATAATAAAAACTTTGTTCCATGAGAGTTTTAGCGGGCAGATCCCCGGTGACCAAAATTTCATAGTTCTTTCTTCTGTCAGTGCGTAATTAATCATGCTACTTGGGGATAAGTAAATTATATATTTTATTCAACATAAAAAAAAATACAGATTTAAATTTCAAAATTCAGGGAGAGGCAATTATCCTCCCTTGCAGGCACCCATGATAATCCCCCACCCCCTCCACATACACATAGCTACCCGCCATCCCGAATCTTCGAAATACCTCCTAGAGAAAAATATCGGAATTCAAGACTGGTTAGAGTATTAAATGGTCATCAAGCACATTTTTTCATGATAATGGAAACACGTTGGAAATTGTACGTCAAACGTGACAAATGAGGTGCGTTCGTACTATAGCTAGTTATATAAATATTCTGATCTTGATGATTTTTAATTCTGTGAAATGAATTACATCGTCTGCAGATTCATTTCTGTTATAAAATAAGTATCTCGATCGCTTCACAATTAAACTTTGGAAACTCCTATAACAAGAAAGCACGGATTAAAAAAAAAAAAAAATCAAATTTCTTAATAAATATTTTTATTAATATCTGCTAAAGTTTTGATTCGATTTTCATAAAATTTGAAATGTCTGGACAAAATTCTACAAAGATAATATATCTTAAATTTCAAATTTCAAACCATTCGTTTGGGTAGTTTTTGCATTGTTATATGCGGACAGACAGACAGACAGACGGCCGGACCAGACGACGACAACAGGTGCTACGTATTTATATAATTACGAACGCACCTAAAAAACACGAAGAAAATTTAAAAAATGGATGGAAATATGAAAAATAATTAAAAAGTGAATAATCTGCATGTTCGATTATTCTTTTATCAGATAGTACATTAATATTTTACAACTAAAATTATGAAGAAATAAATATATATTATCTTTTTCTTGTTTGCCGCGCCATCGCCTAAACTGTTTTTTAATATCTCATTTGTGAAGAAGGGGGGGGGGGGGGGAAATCGCATAAAAATAGGGAAGAAACATTTTCAGCATTATTTTATTCGATTAAAATTAAAATTGCATGATATTCATTTCCACTGTTGCAAATAAAATATAATAATGGTTAATGGTTTTAAAATTTTAAATGCAAAATTACCACCAAATGATTTTTGGCAGTGACCAGTGGTTATATATACAGAGGCAATCAAATACCAAATACTCATATCTCTCTCTCTCTGTCACGCGAACGCAATTTTTAAAATAAATTCTGGGGAGAAAAAAACTCGCGGTATAGAAGTAAAAATAGTTGCATTTTTAAAAATCCTTCTTTACCCTAGAATATGCATTAATAAATACTACTAAGGAATTAATATTTTTTTCATAAAATAATAATTATAAAAAACAAATAAAAACATTGTCTGAATTATTCTTTGCTCATTTGTCTCATTAAATCAACTGTTGCAAATAAAATACTTCCTTTCTTTATCGCTCTAAATTTACGCATCATTCAATAACTTCGAATATTCATCCACACCAGTGCCACTGAATATCATAATGAAATGAAAGAATAGTCGATATCCCACGCATGCGCTCAGAGCTGGAGAAAATCACCCTTCCTCTTTTCAAAAACCTTATCAGCTGCGAGAATCCACACCGTTAGTATCATGGTTTAGGCTGTATCATGGTTTAGTATCATGGCTGTATCATGGTTAGGACTGGGGGAGCTCACACCGTTCGTATTCATGAATACTCGAAGACGAGGAAGAGATTTAATATCATGGTTTTCATGGTTTTCGTCAAATTTATGATATTTGCGATATACCGTTGGGTAGGATTTTTTTATATCGGTATCACGGTATGCATTTTATATCGGTTTTATCGATATATCGCCCAGCCCTAATCCAAAGAGCTAAAAAAAAAGGTATAAAAAATGGACAGTCGCATTTTTTAATATGCAGATGGACTTAAATTACATTCATAATCCGAAAGAAGATATTTTTGCTAGTCTAATGGCACATTTCTTTTGTTTTTATTGTTTTAATAATAAAATTAATTGTATTAATTATTGTATTAATAATAAAGTTATTTATAATATTTTATTAATGCAAATAAAGGAAATTTTTTCTTACATGGACTGTACATATTTTATTATGTACAATCCATAGATTGTACATCTCATTAAAAATTGTACTCTTTCAATAATCCAAATTGAAAAATAATACAGTAAAATACAGTCTACATAGTAAAAGTTATAATATAGTATTTGACCACTTTTCAGCTAATAAAATTATATACATAATCAGCTAATACCAAATGCCACTTTTTAGACTTTAAAATTTAATTTAAAAAAAAAGGGATTTATAATGCAAAATATAAAATATATTTTAGAAATATAAAAATTTATGATTTTGATTAAATTGCAAACACAGTCTATCTTTTTCCTCTTTACAATTATTTCTTGTTCAATCATGCTGAAAATAAAAATTATATGTTCAATGGCATCTTTAATTTTGATGAAAATTCCATATTACAGGGCTGCCACTGCCTAATGACACTGAAAATAGTAGCTTTAGTAGCCTACAAAGAAAGAAATAGTAGCCAAAATAGTAGCATTTGTACAAAAATAGTAGCCAAAATAGTCGCATACTTACCTAAAAAAAGGACAATATTAAAAAGTTTCCATAATAACTGAAGGGTCTTTATGAATGTCCACATCTTATTTCAGTGTTTATGTTTCTGCCCAAGTCACTTTTTATACTTTTATTATAAAAAAAATACACATTTCTATAAAAATGAATATGATATGAATGAAAAAATGTTACGAATTGTGTAAACAGTTCTGAACTCTCCTTAATAAATATAGACGCCAACATTGTAAAAACTACATCAGGAGTAAAATAGTTACATTTCAGGAGTTTTGGACATCCATCAGGAGTAAAATTTAAGCAATTCAGGAGTCATACGAGTGTTTTGAAGATATACTTTTTTAATAGTTCTGCGTCATTTCGAAGATCAATAATGATAAATAAACTAATTTTGCAAAATTTTTGTGAAAATGAACTTGGTAAACAATATAAAGAATAAAATAAGAGTCCTCAGCTTTGAAAGATAAACTAGGAATCTGTGAAGGAAAATTGATTCCACGGGGTTTTGAAGTTTTTTCTGAATATATGAAAAAAAAAATATTCTGAAAAAAAATTCGCCATTTTTTTAAGATCTTTTGACCAAATTTGCCGTTTTTTCAAGATCCTTGGACGAAATTTGCCGTTTTTTCGAAATCCATCGACGAAATTTACCGTTTTTTCGATATCCTTCGACGAAATTTACCGTTTTTTCGATATCCTTCGACGAAATTTACCGTTTTTTGGCGATCTTTCAACAAAATTTGCCATTTTTTCGAGATCCTTCGACGAAATTTACCGTTTTTTCGAGATCCTTCGACAAAATTTACCGTTTTTTCGAGATCCTTCGACAAAATTTGCCGTTTTTTGGCGATCTTTCGACGAAATTTTCCGTTTTTTCGCGATCCTTCGACAAAATTAGCCGTTTTTTCGCAATCCGATGACGAAATTTGCCGTTTCTTCGACGAAATTGGACGTTTTTTCGTTATCCTTCGCCGAAATTAGCAGTTTTTTCCACGATCCTTTGACGAAGTTGGCATTTTCTCCGTGGCCCTTCGGCGAAATTCGCATTTTTCCGTGATTTCGCCGAAAAACGCGGAAAAATTCGCCGAATTTCCGCCGAAAATGCAGTTTTTTTTACGGCCTTTTGACGAAATTCACGTGTTTTCACGGTCCTTTGACTAAATTTGCGTTTTTTTCGCAATCTGTCAACGAAATTAGCCATTTTCCGCGATCTTTTAATGAATTAATTTCGCGTTTTTTTCACAATCATTCAACGAAATTCCCCGTTTTTTTGCGATTCTTTGACGAAGTTTGCCGTTTTTCGTGATCCTTCGACAGAATTCGCCATTTTTTAACGATCCTTTGACGAAGTTTGCCGTTTTTCGCAATCCTTCGACGAAGTTTGCCGTTTTTTCGAGATTCTTCGACAAAATTTACCGTTTTTTCGAGATCCTTCGACAAAATTTGCCGTTTTTTTGCGATCTTTCGCCGAAATTTGCCGTTTTTTCGCGATCCTTCGACAAAATTAGCCGTTTTTTGGCGATCTTTCGACAAAATTTGCCGTTTTTTTGCGATCTTTCGACGAAATTTTCCGTTTTTTCGCGATCCTTCGACAAAATTAGCCGTTTTTTGGCAATCCGATGACGAAATTTGCCGTTTCTTCGACGAAATTGGACGATTTTTCGTTATCCTTCGCCGAAATTAGCAGTTTTTTCCACGATCCTTTGACGAAGTTGGCATTTTCTCCGTGGCCCTTCGGCGAAATTCGCATTTTTCCGTGATTTCGCCGAAAAACGCGGAAAAATTCGCCGAATTTCCGCCGAAAATGCAGTTTTTTTTTTACGGCCTTTTGACGAAATTCACGTGTTTTTACGGTCCTTTGACTAAATTTGCGTTTTTTTCGCAATCTGTCAACGAAATTAGCCATTTTCCGCGATCTTTTAATGAATTAATTTCGCGTTTTTTTCACAATCATTCAACGAAATTCCCCATTTTTTTACGATTCTTTGACGAAGTTTGCCGTCTTTCGTGATCCTTCGACAGAATTCGCCATTTTTTAACGATCCTTTGACGAAGTTTGCCGTTTTTCGCAATCCTTCGACGAAGTTTGCCGTTTTTTTTCGCGATCCTACGGCGAAATTTGCCGTTTTTTCGGATTATTCGACAAAATGATTTCGCGATTCTTCGAAGAATTTTCGCGTGTAAAAATTGCACGTCGCATGGGACACGTAAGAACTATTTTTTTGCGTCCCAATTCCAATTTTTCGCGTAATTTACGTGCTATAGCGCGTCCGCGGCATCGCTGTAAAAGACGCAATTTCCGTATTTTCAACGTTATTTCCGTACCACCGTATTTTACCACGCATTTCCGGAGTAACTCCGGAATTTCCAGAGTTGTTGGCATCTATGTATACTAGACACCAAGCTTTTCTGGGCTCCAAAACCACCTACCACCAAACGTGATTTCCACCTACTAAGCCAAACTAGTTTTTCTCCGACCAAAATCTGCTTAGAATTTCCGTATTCCTGCCGAAACTTGAACATTCCCTGGAATTCAGAAACGATCCCATCAGCACAGTACCTGCCTCCCCTAATTTGCAAATAGAAGCAACCGCTTGCGTACGTACGGAAGGAGGAAACAGCGAGGCAGGTGACCGAGTGCGTTTGGGAAGATGACTTTACAGGCGCTTTGAGGGAGAAAAAAAAAGATCGATTCTTCACTAAAAATAGTCGCTGGAACCTGAAAAAAGTCGCCTTTTTTTGCGTTTTAGTTGAAATAGTCGCTTTTTAATGGTTTTTGGCCTATAATAGTCGCCATAGTCGCCTGATGCTGAAAATAGTCGCTTTTAGTCGCATTTTAGTCGCAAATGGCAGCCCTGAATCATAAATCATTGCCTTCCTTCTGTACAGATACAGATGGAACTACTCAACGCTAAAGGGCTAAAAATTTGTAGTGGTCATTGGCTTATTAATTAAAAAAAAGGGGGGCTATTTAAAAACTATCTGCCAATGGCAATCTCTCCAATTTGAGAAGGTCCCAAAAATGCATCCCTTATACTCCAATACACATCATTTGCATTTCCTTGTTTATATTATTTCTCAGAAGGTTTGCAATCAATTCACCCTCCTGTCTCTACAATACCCAAAAGGTCAGAGTACTTTTTTCCTAGTTTTGTCCTTTAGCAGATACATAAATAATTCTACAAACAAAAATAGATTATTTGAGCACACAAATTAAAGCTCAATTTAGATGTTGGCTATAATCTATCAACTCCTGAAAATCTGCAGATTATTTTCAATATAAACAGTGAAATTCGCTATTAAGATTCAAACTAAATTGGGTGTGTAATCATTTAAATATTTTCTATGTGTTCTTAAAAGATTAACAAAAGTTATAGTATGTTTGCATTTTTAAACTAATCTTATTAACATCACCCAGTAATACATAAGTTAGCAATGCTTCACTTTTAAGCTCCGATACTTCTGGTTGTTCACTATGTGCTTCTCAAGTATACACTTTTTTTTTCTGTGGTCACTGGTACTTAAGAATGTACTTCATCGTGCTGGTTTCCCCTCTCTCTGATCTCAAAAATACTTTGTTAACCAACAGGAAAACTTAATTAGGTGATTACACATTACCTAATATAAATATTTTAAAGCATTTTTTACCATCAGAAAGAAGATGTCTCTTAAAGAATTTGGGTGGTTAATCCACCGGGCTCAAATGGTAAAGTAAAAGTAAACTGACTCTGAATAAGAGGATGGCTTAAATTAATAAATAACATTTATTAAACATACTTTAACATTATAAGAATTAACAAACAGTCTGGCATACTTGCACAGACATTTAAAAATAACTAAAACAAAACATCGTACGATATGCAGCTGCCACATAAGCAAAAAGAGAAGAGAGAGAGAGCAGACAAGTCATGCAGTGATATTTAAGCTAGTTATTCAACACATGCGCAGTCATGGCATCCAATCAGGAAACGGCACCTGGCAATGACGCAATGCATACGTAGGAGCAAGAAAAACATGTGTTTTTGTTTACGCTAAGAGATCGCGTATCGTCGTACATACGATCGCGATAGAAGCACTTAAAGTAGAATATCTCAGTGGCGCGAGACCTAAAAGGAAAAACAAATATGGGGAAGTTAAGCTTCCACACTAAGGTTTTCACAACATAAGGCCCCCCTCTCGCGATCACTGAAATCCCAAAAAAAAACACAAATGTCTAACAAGACATGCCCCCCTTAATATTTAATATAACAAATTTTCCTTAAGAAAGAAGCATTATGAAATTGCAAAAGGACTCTTAAATTTAAAAAAAACTTGCAACAAAAACAGTCAAATCCGCTCCTGATCCAAAAACCAAGACTGCTTACAACAATCATCCCATTTAAGGATACATATAAAACAAGTCATTCAAAAAAAAAACCCTTTTAATATGTGGCATAAAAGCATCAAGAGATTACATGTAAAAAAAAATCTTTACAATTCAAAAATATCAAATGAGACACCAGGAGATATACCTAAAACATTACAATTATATCATAACCTCAGAGTATAATACTTTAAAATTTCAAAAATATGCCATAAAATTTTATTACACTTATATAAATAGTCTGGCAATGAAATCATTAACAGACATTTTAACTAGAGCTTTTGTGAAAATATCTGCAAGATTATCTGTACTTCTTACATAAGATAAATTAAATAGCTTTTCAGACACCAAATCTCTTAGAAAATGCAATTTAACGTCAATATGCTTTGACCTAGCATTTTCAATTGGTGACTTGCAAAAGTCAATAGCAGATTTATTATCACAACAAAGTTCATATTGTGTTATTTCATTCCCAAATAACCCCATTTCAAAACACTCTAGAAGTATATGTCTAACCCAAGTGATTTCTTTTGCAGCCTCAGTAAGTGCAGTAAACTCAGCTTCCATTGTGGAAAGGGCAACAGACTTTTGTTTGAAAGTCTTCCAAGAAACAGGTGACTGACCAATAAACAACACAAAACCCCCCATACTCTTCCTATCATCACGATTAGTGGCATAATCTGCATCACTATAACATGTGACACTAAGGTTATCAATCTTAGATAAGTCAAGCTTTCTTTCTCTGGTTGTATACAAATAACCAAGTAGCTTAACTAACCCGTTCCAATGAGTAAGCCCAGGGTTTTCCTGAAATTGTGAGAAAAGGTTTATTGCAAAACAAATGTCAGGTCTAGTCCTGTTAGCTATAAAAGCGAGACATCCAACAAGGCTGCGATATGGGATACCTTGCATTTCATTTAGTTCTAAATCATCTTTTGGACAATCTAACTTTGAATACACAACTCCTTTAGAAATTGGGAGAGATGTAATTGGAGGTTTATACTCTTTAAACATATTGTAAACCTTTTCAATGTAACTCTTTTGATGAATGAAAAGTTTACAGTCCCTCTCTTCAAACTCTACACCTAGGAGTTTCTTAGTGCGTCCTAACAATTTAAGATCAAACTTAGATTTTAAGAGATCTATGACTTCAGAAACCAATGTTTCTGTTTGTCCAAAAATGATAATATCGTCCACATACAACAATAATAGAACCTTTCTTTTAAATATAAAAATGCAATTTGCCCATTTTAATTTCTTAAAATTTAATCCCTCAAGTGCATTCCGAAGCTCGAAATACCATTCACGACCACTTTGTTTAAGGCCGTAAATTGCCTTTTTCAGGCGGCAAACATACTCACACTTCTCACTGACATAGCCCAAAGGCTGACTCATAAAGACTCTTTCAGATAAATTCGCATATAAATATGCACAGTTTATGTCAATTTGATGATGAATCCAACCGAAAAAACAGACTAGTATACTAAAAAATAATCTAATAAGGGAAAAATCAACTACTGGGCTATATACTTCCTCATAAGATATGCCTTTTTCCTGCTTAAAGCCTTGTGCTACAAGCCTAGCTCTATAACGAGCAATCTCGCCTTTCTCATTACGTTTAATGGAATATACCCAGCGGTTACCTAAAACTTTCTCTTCTTTAGGTTTGGGAACAAGTTCCCATACTTGCCTTTCCTTCATGGTTGTTATTTCATCATCCATCGCCTTAGACCATTCTTTTCTAAAAGGAGAACGCATAGCTTCAAAATAAGAAGATGGTATTTCTACTTCCGTTATGTTAGCTTCATAGTGTTCAGTTTTGGGACGTGGTTCTAAACCAGAATAATCATCTTTGTTTCTAAAACTAAAAAATTCCTTTCGATAATCAATATTTCTGGCTTTACAGTAATTCTCAACATCTCTATAAGATCGAAGTTTAGTATTGGAACCCTCCACACCATAATATATATCATTGCGGGACTTATCTTTTCTCATAATGGCTTCTCGGACCCATTTAATAGCTTCACAAGGGGTTTTTTCAGTTTCATTCACATCCCGGTCTGGGTGTTCATCTCCTGACTCTTCAGTTTCGGAACTTACTTCAGCTTCCTTTTTGGGAGTGCTTTGTAACTTTATAGAGTTTTGTGGTATAATCTGATCAAATTTAGATTCAGAATCAGATTCTTCATTATCAATATAACGATTTTCAACTCCTGACAAAACTTTCCCATTCTCAGAATTACAGTCCATGGTGCCCAGGATGCGACCACTGTACATTTCTCTCTCATTGAAATTCACATTTAAAGTTTCCTCAACAACACCCCTTTCAGGATTATAAATTCTGTATCCCTTTGTCTGTCCTGCATAGCCAACCATGATACCTTTAGTTGCACGCATATCAAATTTTTTTCGTAGTTGCCTGGGGATCCCTATAAATGCAGTGCATCCGAACGGTTTTAAATGACTCACAGAAGGACGTCTCCCACCGTATAATTCAAATGGTGTCTTTAATTGGCCTTGATGGACAACTCTATTCCAAACATATGTGAAACAGACAGCTGCCTCAGCCCAAAATTTTTCTTCTAAACCACTATCCTTCAACATTGTTCGAATGCCATTATTTATAGTGCTATTAAATCTCTCAGCAACCCCGTTTTGTTCCGGCGTGTACCGGTTCGTCTTCTGATGATCTATTCCCTCTTTTTCAGTAAGCTGTTTAAATTTGTAATTGCAGTATTCCTTTCCATTATCTGACTTTATGGCCTTAATTTTCTTTCCAATAAACCTTTCTGCTCTGTTTTTAAATCGAACAAAAGTATCAAAGACCTCATCTTTATGTTTAATTGGGAAAACGGCAGCCTTTTTAGAAAAATCATCTATGAAAGAGACAAAGTACCGTGATCCCCCAATTGAAGGTACTGGCATTGGGCCACACACATCAGTAAAAACAAGTTCAAGAGGCCCACGTGTTCGGTTTCCCGGCAATGGCTTAAAACTTACTCTTCGTGTCTTTGCCAAACGACAAGGTTCACAATTTAATTCCTGATTTTTCAGTTTAGGTAACCCACGAACTACATTATTTTTACTGGTATCAACTATATAATTTGTGTTGATATGACAATATTTCCTATGCCAAATCTCAAGATTTGATTCCTTAGACTGAGTTAAATTTACATGCTCTCTGATAACACCGGGGTATTTTGGTCTAAGAAAATATAAACCATTTTCTCTTTTTGCAAAGAAGTCCAATTTTCCTTTATTATTATACACGAAAATCTTTCCATTCTTGCCAACAAATATCCCTCCTTTTTTATCTATGGCACATCCTGCAAATAAATTTCTCCTCAATCTAGGTGAATAAAGAACATTGTTCAATGTTATTTTCTTCTGGGTACCTTTTATATTTACCAAAAATTCCACTTTGCCAATTCCCTCAACTGAGCAAGACTCTTCACCGATAGCGACTGATACTGTTGTATCTACTACTGGCCTAAGCTCAACAAACAAATTTTTATTGCGGCAAAAATGAGAAGAAGCAGCAAAATCCACAACCCAAGACAAATCATCAGGACCATTACTACCTTGACTGTAGTTAGCCTCTACAATATAACTTGAATTGTCTCGGTTAAAATTTCCCTTTGGTTTAAACTTCTTAACCTGAAATTTACCAGAATTTGGCTTCTTTTCTGGGCAATTAGAAGCAAAATGGCCTAATTTAGAACAATGGAAACACTTAATGTCTTTCTGTTTATTAAATTTAAAATTGCTATTATTCCTATTTCCTTGTTTATTAATTTTGACTTTATAAGCAGATGCATCTACACGTTCAAGGTCAATGTTACACTGTCTTAACCTATCCTCCTCAACCAACAACTCTTTTAATACATTGTCAAAAGTAAATGTTTTGTCATCCCATCTATAAATTGACTGAACAATCCCTGAAAATTTGGATGGCAAAAACCGGATAAGTTGAAAAGACTGGTACATTTCTTCGATTACATGTTTTGCGTCTGCCAATTCATTTACTACCTTTTTAAGGTTAGCTGCATAAATACTAATGTCATCCTCTGTGCCAAACCTCAATGAGAAAAATTTGTCCAATAAACTCACAATCCTACTGCGAGACGTTGGCTGGTAACGCTCCTTTAATTTCCTCCATGCATCCCCAGCATTTTTAGTGTCACTTATTATACTACGATATGGTTTCTCAATATTTAAATAAATTGAGGTATATGCCCTATCCCTACACAATTCAAAGTCACGAAGTTCCTTTCCAGTTAAATCTTTAGGTGTTTCAAGGTCTGGTTTTTCTACAAATTGCCAAACTCCACGATCCATCATATACACCTGTATTTCCTCTGACCAAGTAGCATAATTGCTACTGTTAAGTTTTTGGATAGCAAACTCCATCCTATAAGCTCATGGGGATAATTAAATATGCATATCTCAATACAATATTAATAAACCATTCAACAATATTAAAACCTACTAACCCTTCAAAAAGAACCATTTAACAACAATACATACATTAAATATACAAAATAAATGAAGTACAAAAAAAATTCATTAATTACTCAAATTTAATCAACCGTTAATTACTCAAATTTAATCAACCATTAATTACTCAAATTTAATCAACCATTAATTACTCAAATTTAATCAACCATTAATTACTCAAATTTAATCAACCATTAATTACTCAAATTTAATCAACCATTAATTATTAATTATCCATATTAAATTAATTATTCACTGTTTTATTAAAATACAATTCTATATTCAAACCATTTCAATATAAAAATCTTTAATTAAAAACTTTCAATTAACAACTTTAACAAATCTTTCTTTTTTTTTTCTTTAAATCTATTTAAAATTTTAAAATTCTAAAAAAAACAAATTCTAACAATTAATTCATAACAAATAACATATCACAGTATACTATTAACATTAAAAAACTTTAAATTAATAAATTATTCATTTGATAATACTCAGAAAAAATAACTTTCCTAAATGAGATGAAAAACATTCATTTAACACTGAAGACTAACAAGCAAAAACACTTCACCAATAAAACAAACAGCAAAAGTTTTATCAATCCATAATAACTTCACTAAAAAACCACAAACTTTACTCCATTCCAAGTTAACAGCTGTTCACAAAGTAAACAACATTCAAAGGGAAAGAAAACACTACAGTTCCAGAGTCCAGGCAAGTTTGTTTATCTTAGTCAGAAACCAGGAAGGAGCAGCCTTGAAGTTCATTCACAAGGAAAGGGTGGAGATAAAAACAAATTAGCTGTCTGCTGTTGCTTGTCAAAACATCAATACTGTAGCTCTGGAAGAGGCCCCCCATCTTTGCCATTAAAGATGACCTCATTATGATAAATTCACGCCAACACCTCAGAGTCAAAAATTATATTTAAACATTACCAAAAATGGACAAACTCTTTTTAAATTTAGACTTCATTTGGCCCATAACCGGTCTTAAAGAATTTGGGTGGTTAATCCACCGGGCTCAAATGGTAAAGTAAAAGTAAACTGACTCTGAATAAGAGGATGGCTTAAATTAATAAATAACATTTATTAAACATACTTTAACATTATAAGAATTAACAAACAGTCTGGCATACTTGCACAGACATTTAAAAATAACTAAAGCAAAACATCCTACGATATGCAGCTGCCACATAAGCAAAAAGAGAAGAGAGAGAGAGCAGACAAGTCATGCAGTGATATTTAAGCTAGTTATTCAACACATGCGCAGTCATGGCATCCAATCAGGAAACGGCACCTGGCAATGACGCAATGCATACGTGGGAGCAAGAAAAACATGTGTTTTTGTTTACGCTAAGAGATCGCGTATCGTCGTACGATCGCGATAGAAGCACTTAAAGTAGAATATCTCAGTGGCGCGAGACCTAAAAGGAAAAACAAATATGGGGAAGTTAAGCTTCCACACTAAGGTTTTCACAACAATGTCCAATGCAAACATAGCAAGTTTTCAAATAGGGATGTAAGGAATTTGCCCTTTCGCTGAATAATCAGTTGCATGGCTGTTTGGAACACTTGGTGAAATCTCCTGAAAAAAAAAAGCGCTCCATCTTTGAAATAAGATGTAACTTATACAAGTATACAACTAGCAACCAACTTCCAAAAGGTTCCTATGAGCTGTTACATAAAATTGCCTCCAATTTGAAAATTCCTTAGTTTGTGCATTTTTTTCCTTGCATTATTTATAAATTATAAAAACATACAAGAGTTATCTACCCATTCTGGAAGAGAATGCAGGCTGGGATTTTGACGCAATCTTTCAGATTCTCGTTATCTGATAACGAAAGTCCCCAAAGCAGAATATTTTGCAATGTTTCTCTTCCACGTCGAGGTCGACCGACAATATTCTAGATTCTTCATGACCAACTGACGAATTGTACGACTTTTTCCCACGCAACTGATTGAAGAGTTTCAGTATTTTTTCTAACGATCCACTGACAAATTTTGTGTATTTTTACCCACAACTAATTGGCAAATTTCGAGACATTTTCTTTCTACCAATTGGCAAATTTTACGACATTTTCTTGCGACAGATTGGTGAAAACTGTGGGGTTTTTTTTCCTGCAACAAATTGACGAATTTCGTGATTTTGCTTATGATCGATTGATGAATTTCGCGATTTTTTCCTGCGACCAACTGATGAATTTCACAATCCTTTTAAATGAAAGACTTAAGAATTTTGCCCCCCCCCCCCCAAAAAAAAAATGACAATGGCAAATTTTATTGAAAATAAGAATTCGAAATGTTCTGCAATGCACATCCTACTTTTAAAAATATTTTGCTTTGGGGATGAAAGCTTCATACAAAAGTAAGAAAAAGCATAACTGACGAGTCACAGTGTAACTCTGAAATTTCCAGGGCACATTTCATCAAATCCCCGGAATTCTGGGGACTTCCCGGAACACAAACAGACATGCCGTTGCCCAAATACTTAATGCTAATTGACCAAATATTGTTAGATATTTAGTCAAATAAATTCAGGATTATGATTTTTTTTAACCCTTTTTTGCAATACTTTTTTCAAATTTTTGACATAGTCAAAGCTATTTTTAAATGCACAAAATTTACAGTTATTCTTATTTGGATACTAAGAAATCAAGTAGTATTTCCTGTAAAGACCAAAGTTCTTTTAGACAATGGTGTCAAAGTTGGAGATTTCAGCCCATTTTAAAGTCACAACTGTCAGGAAAAGGTCTTCTTTGAGTAACAATCAATTACAAAAGATGAAAACATTTATAGGAAAATTTAAAACCCTATTAGATTCTAAGAACTTAGATATTAATCTTTGCCAATTTCATGCGCATATAAAAATGGCATTTTCAAAGTATCAGAGATTCTCACTGTTCAGCAGTCAACGTGTTAAGGCAAAATGTTAAATTTTTTAAACAAAAATTAAATAAAAAGTCAATTTCAATTTGTGTTTAATTTTATGTTTGTTATTTAGTCTAAAAATGTACATATATACGCAAAATGTGTATTTAAAAAAAATGATATTCAGCATTTGAGATAAAATTTGGTCAAATATTCAGTATTTGGCCAAATCAGTAAGTCAATCTCTGTTACATCCCTATTTTCAAAAATTATTTTCCTACATTAAGTTTTTCAAAATGCGATAAACTTCAAAATTTTCTACATTTATAGTCTTCTTTCTAATAATGAAGACAGTTTTTGAATATTTTTATTAGGTAATGAATAATCACCTAATTAAATTTCCACATAGGTTAGCATGGGATTACACAACTGCGGAGGATTGCTGATGCAGGTGTCCTTAAAAGTGAGGGACCATTGTATATACTTAAAACATATACCTAAACTGATGAGGAAACCCTTGGTTTTGAATGGCATGGATTTTTGAGAAAGTAATGTATAAAACAATACAATTCACAAATAATTTCCTAATTCATCTCTTGATGAATTTTGAACCAAATTTAGAAATTTAAATTGGCTCAAAGTTTATATTCTGTAACCCCAGGCATCTAGTTTTTTATACAAGTTGTAATTTTTCTAACTGGACGAAAATATGTCTGGGCCAGGACATATTTTCGTCCAGTTGGAAAAATTACAACTTGTATGATTTCTTTACCAATTTGAATAATTGTGTTGAAATTTATCTAAACTAGTTTTTTAATTTTAAATTATACTATGATACTATTAAGTGCCCCAAATTTTATTGAAACATTAAGAGGTTAGGTTGTCTGTGTTGATTTGATGTGGAATCACTCAATACAGGGGTGGAAAATCGAAAATCCATTTTTGTAGCAGGTTTGGAGCAGGTCAAATTGGAATTTTAGAGCAGTAAATGCCAGTTTTGGAGCAGGTTAGTTCCAGTTTTGGAGCAGTAAATGCCAATTACAGTTTTGGAGCACGTCAATTACAGTTTTGAAGCAGTAAATGCCAGTTTTGGAGCATGTCAATTACAGTTTTGGAGTGGGTTAATTACATTTTGTAGCAGCTCCAAATTAAAAGCAAATATGCTTTGTTAATGAACTTTTCTTTAACATAGTGCATATATACAATTTCAACAAAATTAATTACTTAGAGTTTCAAAATTTGTAGTAATATGACTATAACAGATGAATTAACTTTCCACATTCCAATAATACATAACAAATATACCATATTCTGACAACAAATGTTTTACACCCCTTTTAGAAATTAAAAAATAATTCAACATATCTAACACTTTAGGAAAAGATTTAAATTAAAAACAGAATGTAACAAGTTAAATATGTTTACTTACAATAGTTATTTTAATGCCTGAGGAAGACCACTCGGCTGAGGGCGAACCCAGCCGTTGAGCGTTTAATGTCTTCCCCGGCACGCAGGGATTACAATAGTTATTGTGTATTTTTGGCAAATTACAAACATTTGATAGTAAATTTAAATAACCCAAGTATTTTAACCCATTTAATTAACCTGTAACTGTGAGTAATCACTAGACTGTACAGTGGTTTTCTTTTAAAAAAGTAGTATAAGTCAATAAGACACATTTTAAAATTGTGGCCAAATGCATTGTGGACTTTGTGAAGAGTGCATGCTTCTATATCAACAGTATTATTGTTGATTTCATGCAATTTGTTTTTTTTTACAATCTTCGTGACATTCAGTCCACTGCTAAAGAACGACAGCAACCAATCTTTTGGCTAATTGGCTGAAGCACACTTTATAATAATAACAAATCTTCTGATTTGGAGTCTCATAATACAGTAGTAGAAAATAAAAAAAATTGTTTTTGTATCAGAATAAATTGCAGTTCTGTATCAGAATTTAATGGTTTTGTAGTAGAACAAACTTATGTTTTAGCATTGAAATCAAATAGAATTTTCTATTTTTCAATAAAAACAGATTATTTTTTATGTTATCAAACATCAAAGTGAGCATTTTTAACTCAATTTTAGGATGCTACAGTTCTGTAAAGGTCTTTATGCCTCAAAAATCACTTATAGCATAAGATGTGACATTTATCAAAAACTGCTATTCAATTTCATATCACTTCAGTAGTCATGCCTTACCAATTTCATGCTTTTACATCTGAAAATAGTTTGTGGATGTGTCAGAAATTTCTGCACTGTTGAGTGGGTAAAAATATTTTGTTTGAGAACAGTCTTAATACTGGATATCTGTTCAAAAATGCTTATTTTTGATAGATTGTACATCAGCTGTGTTTTGGAGTAATCATCCTCTTTGGATTAAGATATGTTATAAAAACTGAAATGTAAGACGACAATGATTATGTAGTATAATCCATTATTTAGTTAGAAATAATTTTTAAACTTAAATGATGCTGCATATCTTAGCTACATGCATCATAGCAGTGAGTTGCCAAGCCTATACGAGGTTAATGAATTATTTTTTTTAATTCTAATTTTTTAGATTAAGAAATTTCCATTTTTGGAGCAGATTGGAGCAGAATTTTAAAAAACTGCTATTTTTGGAGCAGAATGTAGCAGGAAATCAAAATTGGAGCAGTTCGGAGCAATTGGAGCAGATTTTCCACCCCTGCTCAATAGTTTATTTAAAAAGATAACATTGATTTTCAACTCCTGAAAAAACTTTCTTTACCCTCCACCCCTCCCTATATAAAAAATAAAAATTTGTTTTGTGAACTTTACAATAAAAAAAGATTTTTTTTCATTAATTGTACACATAATTTATACAGATTAATATACAATATACAGATAAGTCACCTGAATTTGTGACTTTCATATGGAAATTAAGACAGCAGGTTTCATTTTAATTCATAACCCAGCATCTTAGGGTTGTCCCAAAATGATATGTTCAGATATTACAGAAAACAAGTATAACATTTAAAAAAATAAATAATAAATGTACTATTTTGAGATAAGAAAGGTGAAAATGTTTGACCTTGAAATTAAAAAAATCCATGCATCTGATATATCATATGAAAGCCCAATTGAAGCACTTTCTTAGAGAACAAAATATGACTACATTTGTAGTGCATGAAATGTAAAATTTTTTTTGATTTTTGTACATCTTTGAAGCTAATTATCTCCAAAAACCAAGAGAGATGGAGACTATCATTGGGTATTTATTCATTTCTCCATGATCCCAACAACTGAGCTTTTAATATCATAAAATTCTGAGGAGGTCAGGTAGAAAATGTCACTTTTTTATGTTGATTTGACATGGAATGACCCAGTTGAAGTTGTTGCATTAAGATTATATTGTTGCTCTCACAACATATGTTGGACTTTGCATTTTTGCACCAGTTTACTATATTTCAATTCTACACCTAAAAAGCACTCCATCCATTTCTTATCCTTCTACTGATTTCATTTATGATGCTCTTTATTTTATTAATCTCAATGTTGTTGTAGATCTTTATATAGATAGATAATTAGAGAGTGTGTAAAAGGAAATCACATGTAAAGAAAATCAAAGAAAAATATATTGCAAAAATTAAATACAATAAAATGAAAAATTATGAATATCTTATAGATTCATCAGAGGAACTTCATAAGAAAAATTCATAGTAAAGATATGTTATTCCATTGAATATTGTCAGCATTAAGCCTAAAAATGACAATATTTAGCTCCATATAACATGTTTAAAAACCCAAAGAATGTGAAAAGAATAAGATATCCAAAAAATAAATTATGATCCATTTATAATAGATTAAAAAATAATACACAACTCTCCAGTAAAATAAAGTGTGGTAATGATTAAGCAAAAATGTGATCCCTGTGTAAGTCCAATACTCATCACTAGTTAATGCTGAATCATAGCAAACAGAGAAGATAAAGATAGATTAAAAAAAAAAAAAAAGAGTGGCTAGTGCTGCTATCTAGCTTTAAAAAGAAGCAATAGTGCTCAAGATAAATTACAGACAATGTAGTTAATGTAAATCAACATATAAATAGATGTGAAGATTAAAGGGCGATGTGTTAGTAAACAATAATTAAAATTAGAAAGTAAGTAGTTAATGATATTGAATAATATGGAAAGACAAATGTAGGTAATAACTTAAAAATCGAATAGATAAAGATAATATTAATTAAAAAATATTTATATAATATAAAATGCTCTGTATTTCCTTAATAAATACTGAGTGTCCAAAAAGGTGGTTACATGATTTATTTTTGTATGTATAAGAGATAAATAATGTAAAAATGTTCATAGGAAGGTAGAGCATCCAAAGAGCATGCTTTCATCTCCATAGGGGAGAGGTCTATCCTATGAAATTCACTATATATATCCCCAATAGCAAATTGTACCATTCTATTTCATCCTTATTCATATCTAACAATTTTGGTTTGAATATCTACGAAAGTCAAGAGTTTTTCAAAGTTAAAAATCTTGACATTGATAACTTTTCCACAAAACCCGTGGTCGGGTCGGATTGACTTTGTTGTAGATGTTTCGTTCAAATTCAGCAGTATTTTTAATTTTGAATGTGCTAATGATACCTTGCTAATGTGCTAATGATACCTTATAATACCTTGATCTAATAACAAAGCTGCGACCCCAGAAGATGCAACAGCTAATGCAACCATATTATATGGTCTCATCATTTTGAAAACTGCATGAAGTAAAAACATTTTGCCAGTCCTGGCGTGCCAATAAAATAAACCTTAGAATTTTTATTTAAAAGAGCAAGCAAACTCTTCCTGATAAATTGATTTTTGAATGTGATAATCCTGCCGCAAGCGATAAATAGCCAAATATTGTTTGAGTCACAATTTTTACATAAAAAAATATTTTTATGTATCACAAACATTCCTTTGATTATTAAATTAAATTATTTCAATTTATCAAATTATCGCTCATCAAAACGTTTATTGTTATGTTGTATTTTATATAAAATCAATAACAGTTTTTTCTTTTACTTTTCAAGGTGTCTGTATTAATTTCAAACTAATAATAGTCATTTCAATTCTTTAATCAACTATAATATGCAGTCGCCAAGAGGGAAAAAAGTAGCAATGGCAACCATTAAGCCTGAAAAAAGTGAAAAATACCATTTTTTTATTTTAAAAACCATAATAAGTTAGCCAATTAAAATACAGTTTTCAAACAAACTGCAGTTTAAAGTAGATTTTTTCCCCTATATAACGGTGTAAAAATTAAATATGTGAGATGTTTAGAAATTAAAAAAATTGCAATAGTAAAAATTGCAAAACCGAAATTTTATCGTCAACTGTTGCCATTCGCAAAATGATGTCAGCGCTACGAACGGACACGTTTGTCCTTTATAATATAGATATATACAATAAGACCTCCACAATGGACACTCCCAAAAAGCAGACACCTCTATTTAGTGAACACTTTTCAATTCCTGACACTTATACCTTGGAATAGTGGGCACTTCCAAATCTACGCACATGTAGCATGTGTAGTGTATGTATGTATAAACTATCACAAATACGATGTGTGTATCAAATGAAATGTTGGTAATGTTTTTCATATCATGAGAAAAGAAAAAATGGTTTTAACTACAACGTAAAGAAAAAATAATCTACGATTACATTTCTTATATACATTTTTTTTTTCTCATGCAAACTGAATATATACTCATTCATACGTTAAAACTGTTTTTAAATTACAAAATTTAAAAACATAAAAACTTCACCTTTTCAAACTATATACACAAATTAAAAAACATCTTTTACTTAAGTAAGGTGTCATACATGTAAAACACAAATATCAAACTTGACATGTTTCGGTTTAAAGTATAAAACCATAATCATAAGCACAGATACATTGTCAAAAGACAAACCCGAATGACACTGGACGCTACCATATACAGGGTGATTCATAAAAGATGGGCAGAACTTTAAGGGGTTATAGTACACTTAAAGACAAATAATATTAAATAGGAGACTAAGGGTCCCAGACGTATTCCCAAGGAGATAGGGGGCATTAAAGTTTAGGGTCCGAAATTTCAAATGATTATAAAACATGGAAAAATTGGTCGATTCGTTTGCGGTTTTTGCAAAAAATTTTCTTTATGCCAGTATTTTCTTGAAATAAAATTTTAAAGTTCAATTTCAAAAAATGCCGATAGGGGGCGCTTTAGACTTTGGAGTAACAAACAACTATTTTTTAACGTTATTTTTTGTATTTCTTTAAATGATTTCGAAAGCTTAGACTTAAACTTAAATTTTGATCTAAAAATCTGAGTCCTAACGAGTAGTTAAGTAGCGTAAACTGAAATTTGAAATTTGAAACCCTTCTCCCCCCAGAACAAAAATCAGTTATTCCCGATCTTTGTGTCGTAGATTAGGCTCTAACTACTGCCGCGTTTTGCTAAAATTATTCTTTATGTCAGTATTTTCTTGAAAATAAATTTTAAAGAAAATTTTCAAAAAATTCCGATAGAGGGCGCTTTAGACTTTGGAGTAACGAACAACTATTTTATACCGTTATTTTTTGTGTCTCATTAAATGCTTTCTAAAGCTTAGACTTAAACTTAAATTTTCAGCTCAAAATCTGAATCGCTGAGCGTGGTTCAGTAGCGAGGGGAGGGGGTTCAAATTTCAACTTCTGAACATAGTTCAGTTTGCACTACTTAACCATGCCCAACGATTCTGTGCTGTGATACGAGGCAAAAATACAACTTTCGTCAAGGACTGCATAGTCGGAATTCACTCATAAAGGCACTGGCACAGTTGGAAACGTCGCTCATGCAAACGTTAAAGCTCCATTCCTGACGCTAGTCACCGGGTGAAGAAGGAAACAGAAAGTATGCAAATGTCAAATGGGGAAGAAGAAGAACACGTATGCAAAATTTCGACACGATTCAGGCATAAAAACCACTGAACGGTGAGTCAAGTGTAAGTCGCTGTAGTAATGAATCGGAAGATGGTGCCCTTCACGAATAAGGAAAAGGCTGAGATGCATTTAATTTACGGAGCGGCAGATGGAAATGGTGCAGAGGCACAACGAATGTACGGAGAGCGATTTCCTAACAGGCGGTTGCCTAACCGCAAAACTTTCGAGCGCTTGCACAGACAGTTGTGTGAGACGGGATCATTTCTCGCTTCCCGGTCGAATGCAGGTCGTGCAAAAAAGGACGAATCAGTAGTTGTTGCAGAAGCCATTCTGGATGTAGTAGCGGCGCAGCCAAGTACAAGTACACGAACAGTGGCTAGCCAGGTGGATACCTCACAGTCCACGACTTGGAGGGTACTGAAGGATGAACATTTGCTCCCGTTTCATGTGCAACGAGTCCAGAAACTGTCTCCAGGGGATTATCCAAATCATATTGAATTCGCCCGCTGGTTTCTGCAGCAGAACGCGCTAAATCCACATTTTGGACGAACTGTGCTTTTCACCGATGAATGTACCTTCACACGTGAAGGTACATTTAACACACACAATGCACATGTATGGGCGGATGTCAATCCACATGCTACGTATCCACATGCTCATCAGAGACGCTTTTCCATCAATGTTTGGGCAGGAATCCTCGGAGACCACCTAATCGGACCGTACCTTCTTCCTGAACGCCTCAACGGTAAAACATACCTCACATTTCTGCAACATGTGCTGCCAGACCTGTTAAACGTTGTTCCTCCACGCATCCGGCGGGTCATGTGGTTCCAGCACGATGGAGCGCCAGCCCATTACGTACGAGACGTCCGCAACTATCTGGACATCACATTTCCGAACAGATGGATTGGTCGAGGTGGTCCTGTTGCTTGGCCTGCTCGCTCGCCAGATCTTTCACCCCTCGATTTCTTTTTTTGGGGACGATTGAAGGCTCTTATGTATGAGACACCCATTGAATCCCCCGAGGAACTGGTCGCCAGACTTTCCGCCGCTGTAGGGGAAGTGCTCGAAAAGCCTGATGTTTTCGCGAATGTTCGCCGTTCCATTCGTCGCCGTTGTTCTGCGTGCATAACCTCTGGTGGTCACAATTTTGAACATTTATTGTGATTACATGTTAATAAATATGCTTTGGTAACATAATCCTAATTTGTGTCTTTTTACCTCGTATCACAGCACACAATGTGTGGACATGGTAAACTGAACTATGTTCAGAAGTTGAAATTTGAACCCCCTCCCCTCGCTACTGAACCACGCTCAGCGATTCAGATTTTGAGCTGAAAATTTAAGTTTAAGTCTAAGCTTTAGAAAGCATTTAATGAGACACAAAAAATAACGGTATAAAATAGTTGTTTGTTACTCCAAAGTCTAAAGCACCCTCTATCGGAATTTTTTGAAAATTTTCTTTAAAATTTATTTTCAAGAAAATACTGACATAAAGAATAATTTTAGCAAAACGCGGCAGTAGTTAGAGCCTAATCTACGACACAAAGATCGGGAATAACTGATTTTTGTTCTGGGGGGAGAAGGGTTTCAAATTTCAAATTTCAGTTTACGCTACTTAACTACTCGTTAGGACTCAGATTTTTAGATCAAAATTTAAGTTTAAGTCTAAGCTTTCGAAATCATTTAAAGAAATACAAAAAATAACGTTAAAAAATAGTTGTTTGTTACTCCAAAGTCTAAAGCGCCCCCTATCGGCATTTTTTGAAATTGAACTTTAAAATTTTATTTCAAGAAAATACTGGCATAAAGAAAATTTTTTGCAAAAACCGCAAACGAATCGACCAATTTTTCCATGTTTTATAATCATTTGAAATTTCGGACCCTAAACTTTAATGCCCCCTATCTCCTTGGGAATACGTCTGGGACCCTTAGTCTCCTATTTAATATTATTTGTCTTTAAGTGTACTATAACCACTTAAAGTTCTGCCCATCTTTTATGAATCGCCCTGTATATAAGATACAACACAACAAACAACGCCATCAATAATAAAAAACACAAATTAAAAGCACATAAAAACATTAATCATCAAATCAAGCTTGTATACACAATTGTTTCCCTCTATTCAAATTCACCCCACAATATTTATTTAAAAGCTCTAACCATAAAGGTGGAATAATAAAAGAGAAAGTATCATTACAGATTAAACCCCTACGCAAATAAATCTCAATGGACTCTCTTATAAGGGACTTGCGGTAATAACTTGAAATAAAAATCAATTTAATATCTTCAAACAAAATTTTAATCCCCCCCTCCAAATATAACCTAGATAAAGCTGTTTTCATGCGGCCAAATTTAATGTCAGATTCATGTTCCTTCTTTCTTATACTTAATTTTCTCCCTGTCATACCAACATAACAGATATCACCCCCCTCATTAACATACAGAATTTCATATACCCCTGAAAGATCCTCCTGTTTAATCGGGTCAAACTGTCTATAAAGTAACTCTTAGTTTATGTGGTGGTTTCGCAATTAAATCAATGTCAAACTTTTTTAATTTAAACTTTAACCTCTCAAAACTACCCTACATATAAGGAAAAGACACTCTTTTAACTTTAGAACACTCACTCTCCCCCTCGTAATTTTCACTTACAGCCTGATCCCTCCCCCCAATATTTACATTTCTATAAAAGTCCTTCCGGCCTGTACCGGGAGGAAAAGGCAGCTTTCCTATATCTTCGTTTTAAAATTTTAGCTAATGTTACACGAAAACAGCAAGTTAAAATTCAAAGAAACGTTTACAAAAGATTCGTTAATACTGAATTTGAATAAGAAATTCACCAAATTATTCAGCAATAGCCAAATTGGCTTCATTTATGAAGACTTATTTTGGTCGCCAAATTTGGCAGTATTTCGCCAAATGTCGCCAATTTTGGCGCTAACGGATATGAATATATAGTTTTATGCGTATGATTGGGAAAATTATTACAACAATGAAAGAAAATAATTTGCAAGTAATGGCGTTAATGTGCTGTTTTGTTTCAAAATATCAGCCACCCTAGAATTTCAAACTGCTCTATCTCAGCCATTTTTTAAGATAGAGGTAAACCAAAAAATGCTCTGGAATCCTTGTATCAAGGCCTAACACGTAATTAAAAAATAAATTTTAATTTAAAATTTTTTTGTATATTTATTTTAGTTTTAAATTTTTAAATGGCTGCCATCTTGAAACAAAATGGCAGACCAAGCTGGCCAACGAACTCGGTCGAGACATTGGTGAGCTTAATACACACAATTAGTTTCATCAAAATCGATTTATAAATACGAGCGTTATCATATGACATAGGTCAGATATATATATATATCAACATTTGAGCGGAGGGTGGTTTTGGGGTCTGGGGGTCATGATCGGTGAAAATATATCGAAATTTTCCGGAACTGCTTTCCTCTGAACGGCTGCAATAGGTAGCTTTATACTTTTTAGTATTGAAAGATACCTAATAATTAATCAACTTATTGATGCTACCCAATTTAAAACCATTACACTCAGCTATACTACGGATAATATGTAATTCATCCTTCAAAAACTACTCAGAACAAACCTTAAAAGCCCTATTAACTAAAAAACGGAAAGTGGAAAACTTATAACTAAAAGGAGAATACGCCGAATTTGGGATTACATGCCGACTATTCAAACTCTTCCTATAAACCGTTCTTTTCAAATACTCCCCTCCTCTAGTTTAAAAGGTATCCAAAAAAGGGAGACTACCCATTTCCTCTAATTCATAAGTAAATTGAATATTACTATCCAAATCATTAACCTCCTCGACAAAACTAACAAAAGACTCCACCCCCCAATCCCAAATAAAAAAAAAACATCATCAACATACCTCCTCCAAAAAACAGACAATTTCTCAAAACTTACAAAAATTCTTTCCTCTAAAGGTCTCATCTTAAATTCAGCTAGAAAACCCGAAATGGGAGAACCCATTGGCGTCCCCATATTCTGCACATACAATTTTCCATCAAACAAAGAAATTACTCTGTATTATTAACTGTAAACCACTTTTTAAAGTCATTTTAATATTGTCACTAAATTTTTCTGAACTGTCAATCCTATCGTTAATGTTTGAACTCACTTCAGTTATATCAATAGACGGGAACAATGGATGTGAAGTCCTTGTTCCCGTCTATTGATACAACAAAATCAATATGAAGTCAACAGCATATGACTTAATAAAGCAAAACAAAAATATTCTCTCTTTCTTTTCTGAAAGTGATTCACCATTTGAAATGGCCAAACGAAAAACTATTAGAGGCGCTAATAATCTGGATTTGGATAAAATTATGATTGACTGGTTTAGACAACGTCGATCAGAAAATGTCCCTCTAACTGGGAATATGATCATGGCTCAAGCTAAAAAGTATCATGCAGAATTATGTCTAGCAACGCCATGCAATTATACAACGGGTTGGCTAGATAAGTTTAAAAAACGTCATAGTATTAGACAAATAAGAATTTGTGGTGAAAGAGTAAGTGCAGATCACGAAGCTGCGGAGCAGTTTGTAACTAATTTGTAATGGAGTTAGTAGAAAAAGAAAATTTATCGATGAATCAGATATATAATGCTGACGAGACCGCTCTCTTCTGGCGATATGTGCCGCGAGACTGACTATGAATGAAGAAAAAAATCCCGGTGGCGTGAAGGATATAAAACAACGATTAACAGTTTTGGCTTGTGCAAACGCTTCTGGAACGCACAAATTAAAATTAATGGTTATCGGGAAAAGTGCTCATCCCCGAGCTCTTACTGGAGCAAAAAAGATTTCTGTAATTTACAAATCAAACAAGTGAGCGTGGATTACATAAGAACTATTTACAGACTGGTATAAAAATAACTTTTTGACAGAAGTACGGAGATATCGTTTATCCGCCAATCTGCCTGCAGATGCGAAAATATTGCTGATTATTGATAGATGTGCAGCCCATCCTGACAGTGAAAAATTAAGCGAAGGCAATAATGAAGTATTATTTCTCCCACCTAACTGCACATCCATTATACAACCAATGGATATGGGTATATTGCGTTCTTTTAAATGCAAGTACAAAAGTAAATTTGTTAACCGGATGCTAGATTATGTAAATGACGGAAAAAACATATCTAAGTTTGCAAAGGATTTTTTGATAAAAGATGCTATTTGGTTCGCTGCAAGTGCCTGAAGATAATTTGAAAAATGCCTGGCACAATATTCTTCCTCAGATAATAATACTAAGGATTTCAAGGGGTTCAAATTATCAGAAGAAAAAAGAAAATTTCTAATTTATTTGACATGCAAGATATTTTTCATTGTGATGACGATGCTCCAATAGTAAATCAATTGACAGATGACGAAATTTTGAGCAATGCATTAAATTCAAACGCAAACTCTAGCGACAGCGAAAATGAAAGTGACGAAAAAATACCAACAAATCAGATGATTGAAATGTTAAATACTGTGATTAAGGGTCTGGAACAACGTGATTACATTAATGAACACGAAATCATGACTGTGTTTAATATGCGTGAAAAGCTAATAGACAATAAGTCCAAACTGAAACAAAAATCATTATTACATTATTTTAAATAATGCTTAATTATTTTGATTTTTTTTTTTTTAACCTGTATTTGGGAAATTTTTTGTATAAATATTTTCATTAACGTATTTCCATATTTGCTTTATTATTATTATTTGCATTATTTTCCTTTATCTATCCGCAATAGAATTCGTAACACAACTGATGATTACTTCTATTTTTCCAGCCATGCGATGAGTCAGAAAAATAAACATTCACTTTGTAATGCCCCCCCCCCCCCCCCCATCAACAACAACTCTGCTGTTTGACCTATATACAAACAAGTGACACATTCAATGTTTAATTTCTGTTCTTCATCATTACTAGCTGTGAGCGTGGAAAAATCTTTGTAAAAGAGGAAATTAATATAACTGATTTTTTTTTTCTTTCCCCTTCTACTGTGTGGGGAGGAAAGAAGAAAAAAAAGCTATGTTCTAAACGTGGAATATTTTTATTTAAATTACGAAACGAATCCTTTTTACTTTATTTTTTGCTGTAATTTAATATTTTATTTTCATTATTTTTTTTTTTAGTTTATATTTTTGGACTTCATGACGTAATATGAAAAGTCCAAATAAATATTTAAATATATATATACACTATAATGCCATAATTGATGGGAACTTTCAGTTTTAGACATTTTTTCGAATATTTTAAAATATACATGTCAGATTCTTTTGGGGTATTAGGATTAAAAAGAACAGGTTTGACTTCATATTTATCAATGTTGATTTGATAAGTAGGACAATTAGGGGACCAACAAAAAATTAAAGAAGAAAAATAATACTTGGGATCACCCTGTAAAATAAAATGCACGAAATGATTTACCGCTACAGAATATACATAGGCAGACATTGTATAATATGTGTACTCATTTGTGTAAGAATAGCATGCATATTAATTGAGATATAGCGATTTTTTTAAAAAATTAAAAAAATTCTTGCATGTTTTTTGCTTTTAAAATACAGGGTTTTTAACCAAATTTAACGTCAGTTTCAGAAAAATTGACAAAATGTAGTAGAAATCATATAGTGTGATTGAAATATAAATATATTAAATACAGTGGTGGACATAATTATAAGACACCTACCTAATTTGACATAGAGTGAAAGAAAAGATTCAGAGCTTAAAAATGCTTTATCAAATACGACAAAAACATAAATTTATTCTGTTATCACACGTAGTTGTTTTACAGAAATGATATTTTTATACATTTTAATAAAAAAAATTAAAAATACCATGCACAAAATTATAAGACACCCTAACATTTTAATTAAAACGCCTGCTTTTTTTCGAAATACCGTAAAATCCCGTTAATCCACCTCCCTAAACACGACGGAAAATCATAAAATAAGCAGAGGGGGCGCTTACACGGTATTAAAATTGTAGTATATGATATTTATGGGTGGTGTGTGTGTGTAGGGGGGGGGGGGCGAGATGCTATTGGCCGATAGTCACAAAGTATGCATTATTTTAATAAAGTAACAAAAGATAAACATTTTGAACAAAAAATGATAGACAAAATAGAAAACAGTATAACTTCAATATTAATGGGGATTTCAGATTATAGAAAATTCTGGATTTCAGGAGCTTTGAAACTGGAATGCATTTAGATAAATAATAACACTAATATCTGTCATTAATATGGTAACAGAAAAATAAAAGGAACTTAATAATTTAAAATAATTAAAAAACACTGAGAAATTGCAGTTGAAAATGTCCTGAAGTAATTTTGAGAACTAGTAACATTTTATGTGGTGTCGCCATCTGTTGTAAGTTAGGAAGATTATATAACCGTTTTTGTAAAATCATGATTTCGTATCTATAAATGCTAAATTAATAATACAAATCACAAAAATTGAGAACATATAGAATGAATTGGTAGTGTTGCCAGATTATTAAAACAAAAAACACTAGTACCACAAAGATAGCACAAATTACGCTACAAATTCGACTGTGTATCGACAAATCGAGTGATCTGATCAATCAATCGATATTTTTTTTTGTGATTAGTTTTCATAATAATGTTAAATACGACTATAAATTCTTTAATAAAATAAATAGATTCTCTTTTAATCAAAATATTTTCCACACAGCATCAAATACACATTTTTTAAAACTTATTTCATGAGAAACTTTCACTATCGATATTTTTATTTACCTTCATATCGCCATGGAGATAAATTTACAGCAAAACTAATGTTTGGTTATATTGCTTTTTCAGATCGACACTGTGTTTGTACATGTTTGCGATATATCAAAGAGTCGTTAGGCTTTTCTGATCCGTCGGGAAAAAAAAAAAAAAGAAAAAAAAAACACTCCAGAGATAAAATTTTTGGTGTTGATCTTGACATGCACGGCAAAATTTCTTTTGGGGGAGGGCACTTTCTCGGGATTTTTTGAATTTTCCAATTTGTTTACGAAGTGGGAGGGGGGCGCGCTTAATCGGGAAGGGCGGATTAACGGTATTTTACGGTATGCAAATTTTCTGCACGCTGTTATGACGTCAGCAGTTAACTAAAGCAGACGATAACAGACTTTACGCATTTACAAACATGTCACGAGGTTCAGAATTAAAAGAAAGTGAAATTCGCGAAATTTGGAGATTAAATGGAACTGGTGCTTCAGTTAATAATATTTCAAAAGTTATTAAGTGCTCTAGATGTGCAATTTGAAATGTTTTGAAAAGAGGAAGTAATGGATCGGTGATTAAAAGATCTGGACGTATACCTTGCTTGTTCTCGAGAGACAGACGCCATGTGCTTTCGCTCGCTACACAGAATAAGATGACCACTACAGGTATTAAAAATGCTTTGAAACTGAATTGTTCAAGAAGAACCATTCGCAGGGTGTTGCATAATGCTTCCTATGTGAAATTAAAAAAATTGAAGAAAAAACCACTGCTTCTAAAGCGGTACAAAATGGACCGTTTAAACTTCGCTAAACAAACTATGGCCTGGACCTCCAGATGGTACTCAGTGTTATTTTCCGATGAAAAAAAGTTTAACCTGAATGGTCCTGACGGGTTTCACTATTATTGGCATGATTCGCGGAAGTCTCCTGATGTACAAATGTGCCACCACATGGATGGAGGGTCAGTAATGGTTTGGGCTGGTTTTTCAGCTCAATGAAAAACAGATATCGTTTTTGTGCACTCAAGAATAAATTCAGAAAAGTATAAGAATCTTCTTAAAGATCAACTAGCCATATACGGTGAACTTCTTTGTGGCGAAAACTACACTTTCCAGTATGATAACGCGTCGATTCATACATCACACGTAACAAAAAAATGGCTTCCAGAGCAAAGTATCAATGTTCTTCCGTAGCCTTCTTGCCCCCCAGACTTAAATCCCATCGAAAACTTGTGGGGGATCTTAGCTTGTGAGGTTTACCGAAATGGGAGGCAGTTTACATGTGTTGAAGACCTAAAGAATGCTATAAAATGCGCTCGGACGTTCTGTACCCCGTGGCATGTTTGTAAGTGCGTGAAGTCGGTTATCGTCTGCTTTAGTTAACTGCTGACGTCATAACAGCGCGCAGAAAATTTACATATTTCGAAAAAAAGCATGTGTTTTAATTAAAATGTTAGGGTGTCTTATAATTTTGTCCATGGTATTTTTAATTTTTTTTATTAAATGCTATAAAAATATTATTTCTGTAAACCAATTACGTGTGATAACAGAATAAATTTATGTTTTTGTCGTATTTGATAAAGCATTTTTAAGCTCTGAATCTTTTCTTTCACTGTATGTCAAATTAGGTAGGTGTCTTATAATTATGTCCACCACTGTATTTAAGGAAATATGGGCAGTTGTATGAAATAATTTTTATCTGCGCATGCGCGAACGATAACAAAAAACTTTTTGCCTAATTTAATACTCAACACTATGGAGCAACTTATAAAAAAAAAGCAGTCAAATATCGTAAAAATTCAGAGAGATATCGGCGTTAGAGTGAGCTGTTTATTAGTTTCTCACTAAAACTCGCTGAATGATAGGGGATTGTCCACAAATTGATATTTTTAAGTTATCTGGCAGTGTTCGGAGAAAATTTTTAGAAAAAACAATTTAATTACAACTTACGCTTATGTTTAGGAAGATTTTGACTCTAAACTACGAAGAAAAGGAAAATATAGTCCATACATTGATTACATCTAGGTAAATTGAGAAGTTTATGGTAAAATTTTGTGAAATTTAGCCCAATATGCAAAACACTCTACAGTAAATTTTCGAGAAATTACGTTTTGCATATTAGACCAGTAAAATTAGGAAAGTTTGCCATAATACATGCTAGGAGATAAAAATTAGTACAGTTGTTCATTGATGGCTACTGATGACTATGTAAAAAGTCCTGATGGATAGGAGGTGAGTGGGGGGGGGGTTAAAATAAATTACTTTTTTTAGTTTTTTACAAAAATCTCAGAAACTGTTGGTTTTCATCAAATAATCACTCTGACATTAAAGAACACAAAATTCATTACAAATGACAGGTATTTACAGTAGACCTTCGATTATCCGTCATTCAGAAAACCTGAGCCTTGACGGATTTTCCGGAAAAAAAATTACTTTAATTTGATATTTATTTACTCAATGTCTATTCAAATTTATTAAATATTGTTGCAAAATAAAAAGGAAGACAGTAAACACTTCAATACTGCAATATTGCATGAAATAATGCCAGGTAAGTTGTTTATGAAAGAAAAATATTTATTATTAATGAAATGTTTATGAATGTGAAATATTATAATTGCGAATATAAAACTTGGAGAAAACTAAAAGTAGGTACATATTAATTTATAATTAAGTAAATATTGTGTAATTATGAAAGTGGATGGATTGTTAGGATTCATAATCATCACCTCATCTTCTTCCTTGTCCTGTTGTTATCACCCTGGTACTGAAGACAAATATTTATATTTATTATTAATAAAATGTTATTTCACGTGACACTGTGTAAGCGCGACAAAACATAATTGAGAACAATGAAAGTAATAATTTATCATTAAGCAAATACTTACTAAGTCATAATGTTCTTTTTTTCTTGACACATCATTAACTGAAGTGGACGCTACATTAGAAAGCGTTCTCAGCATGACTGAATCTATAATCACATCTTCATCGTCCTGTTGATCTGTATTTATAGCTATAAGTGTAGCATTCAGACAGTCACTATGGCAAAATGTTGCAGATGAGTGTGCAGTTAATGGCTGCTTTCCTGTACCCATACTTAGCTCCACACCTAGTGGTGCATATGCAGAAGATGGTATTTAAGACAGCCTCAGGTGCGATCAGTTCCTTAGTTGTAATAAGAACCAGACGATCCTGCTTTTGTTCCCAGCCCCAGAGTTCGGCATGTTGTTACTGGCCAAACCACAGCTGCACCTGATGGTACACCCGGATAGAATATTTTCTAGCCACTACTTCTGTTGGTGGAAGGATTGAAATGTCAGGTTTGACATTCGATTTAGATTTGGCGAAAGAATGGTATCGGAAAGTATTGAGAGATGTAGATGTGGGAGGTGCTTCATACAATCTAAAGAAAAAAGTTGGTTTCCTGCTTCTACAACAGCATCATGGTCAGCAATTTTGTGTACCTCTTCATATTGTTGAAACAGCTGGAAAATTTTTGTTTTCCACTTTTTGAATTCGGCTGACGTCGCATCACATCCAGTGAATGCATAAAGGTCTAGAATGATGTCTTGTTTCTTGAATTAACTGTTGTGAGAAAATATTTTTTTCAATTCTTCCACTACTTGGCTTAACGAAAATTTCTTGTTCGAGCGGAGTTAGGGCGATTAGGAGGACAACAAGATCAACATCCTCACCAACAATTGCCACTCTGCCACTAGAAGAAGATATTTCAATGGCTGTTGTTACAATTATGGTATCTGCATTGCCAGTACTCTCCCAGCAAGATATTCCATTCTCCTTCAATTTGGAAGAAAGCACAGCTGTTAATTTTGATTTGTTCTTTTCATTTGAAAGGAAGCTCTTGGTTGACGGAAACCTCTGTGTTCCCCGTTGAAATTAATATCCACGGACTTCTTCAGTGCACATCTTCGGTTTTGCTCTGCTAATTTCGTGCTGTTGGCAATGTCGGAATAGCCATCAAAAACCACTGAACAGCCTTTTCCTTTATAATGTGTAGAGATTTATACTTCACAAATTGAAATAAAAGTGGAACCTCTTCACCAAGGGACTTTGTGAAGAAAGAAACCACCATCCATAATAATATCACAGTATTGGAAATCAATGGGCTGTTTCAATAGTAACTTTGATGTAATAAATTAGATGATATTCTGGCTTGACTAATGTTGTTTGCAGATATTTTTAGTCCTTAATTTCCCTTTAGAAAATTAAACCTGAGTCTAAAAAATATTAGACCGCAGTGCGAAATTTTCGCACGGATCCATTGGTATTTAATAAATTTGAAATTACAAGATTTTTTTTTTTTTTTTCAAAGTCAGTCAAGATCAGTCAAGGCTCTGATCTTGTGACTGACAGATAATCTAGGTTCCACTGTATATACCTGTCATTTGTAGAGAATTTAACGTTCTTTAATTTATGTCAGAGTAATTTTTTCATGAAAACCAACAGTTTCTGAGATATTTGCAAAAAACTAAAAAAGTATTTTGACCCCTCGCTCCCCTCGTTCACTTCCTATCCATCAGGACATTTTACATAATCATTAGTAGCCATCACGGGACAACTGTACCAATTTTTATCTCTGTAGCATTTAGTATGGCGACATTAAGTAAATAAAATTGAAATTAAAGTGAATTTTTTGCGGAAAATCCGTCAAAGCTCCAGTTTTCTGGCTGACGGATAATCGAGTTCCACTGTATATAACTCATTTGTAGAGAATTTTATGTTCTTTAATTTATATCGAAGCAATTTTTTCATGAAAACCAACAGTTTCTGAGATTTTTGTAAAAAACTAAAAAAAGTAATTTATTTGAACCCCTCCCCCCCCCCCCCCCCACTCACCTCCTATCCATCAGGACTTTTTACATAGTCATCAGTAGCCATCAATGAACAACTGTACTAATTTTTATCTCCTAGCATGTATTATGGCAAACTTTCCTAATTTTACTGGTCTAATACGCAAGACGTAATTTCTCGAAAATTTACTGTAGAGTGTTTTGCGTATTGGGCTAAATTTCACAAAATTTTACCATAAACTCCTCAATTTACCTAAATGTAATCAATGTATGGACTATATTTTCCTTTTACTCGTAGTTTAGAGTCAAAATCTTCCTAAACATAAGCGTAAGTTGTAATTAAATTGTTTTTTCTAAAAATTTTCTCCGAACGCTGCCAGATAACTTAAATATATCAATTTGTGGACAATCCCCTATCATTCAGCGAGTTTTAGTCAGAAACTAAAAAACAGCTCACTCTAACGCCGATATCTCTCTGAATTTTTACGATATTTGACTGCTTTTTTTTTATATAAGTTGCTCCATAGTGTTGAGTATTAAATTAGGCAAAAAGTTTTTTGTTATCGTTCGCGCATGTGCAGATAAAAATTATTTCATACAACTGCCCATATTTCCTTAAATATTTAATATATTTATATTTCAATCACACTATATGATTTCTACTACATTTTGTCAATTTTTCTGAAACTGACATTAAATTTGGTTAAAAACCCTGTATTTTATAAGCAAAAAACATGCAAGAATTTTTTTAATTTTTTAAAAAAATCGCTATATCTCAATTAATATGCATGCTATTCTTACACAAATGAGTACACATATTATACAATGTCTGCCTATGTATATTCTGTAGCGGTAAATCATTTCGTGCATTTTATTTTACAGGGTGATCCCAAGTATTATTTTCTTCTTTAATTTTTTGTTGGTCCCCTAATTGTCCTACTTATCAAATCAACATTGATAAATATGAAGTCAAACCTGTTCTTTTTAATCCTAATACCCCAAAAGAATCAGACATGTATATTTTAAAATATTCGAAAAAATGTCTAAAACTGAAAGTTCCCATCAATTATGGCATTCTAGTGTATATTGTGAAAATATTTATTAAAGGTCCCGATTGAAAAAAAAATATAATAGATTTCTGCAATCAATTTTTGACGAAAGTTAATGAAACTTGGAAACATGTATATTGATGTAAAAATGCATTCATATTTTTCTTCCCTTTTTTTTATACATACTAAAATAATAATAAAAATGAGAAATAACAATTTCATTTTCTAATAGATGAATAATAATTTCATGTTTCTTTCTTTTACCAATGGAAGTTACTTTGTAAATAAGTACAAAAATAGAAAGTTCAAAAACAAGCCTTGATAATTCCTTTTGAATAAATTTTATTGAGTTTAGCTGTCATGGAAATAATTGTACAAGCAATTGATTATTATATATCTCCACTATTTTACATCTAGCTACATTTTTTGAGCTAAAAACTTTTTAGAGCCTTTTTTGAAATGGTGATTGTATTGCTTTCAGAATGATGGTTTCTGAAACATTTAATTCGTCAATTTAAGAAATTGTGGTATAAAATGCAATTGTTGGCATTGAAAATAGCTTATAGAATTTAAAAATTCAATAGAAAATAAACAATTTTATTAATAGTTAATTGCTAATCTGATCGTATAAATGATTTATATATATTAGTTGTATTTGTGTAAAATGAAATTAAGTAGATTCTTTTGTTTCTAAGAACTTCACTAGATGGCGCCACTAGACAACTTCCATTATCCAGAATTTTCTAAAATTAGGAATCGCTAATTCCAAATGAGTCTGGATTTACGATGTTGCACTGTATATCAATCTTTAAAAAAGGAAAAAAGAAACAGCGTAATGTTTATGTGTCTCCAATTGGGGACATTAACATTTCTAACTATTCTCTCTTTACACTGAATTAAAAAATTGAATATAGTGATGCATAGATTAAATAAACAAAGTAAACATTTCGAAAGATATATTGAAAATAAAACACATGTATGGTGAACTTTTGTAAATTGAAATAAAAATTTCTTGGATTAAAAAAAATCAGAAAATTTAGGTTATGGCTGTTTACCAGAGTTTAATTACATCAAGTAAATTTCTTGTGTTCTCTTAATACAGAAAATCATTTTAAGTATGACTATTAAATTATAGAAATATTTCACCAATTTTCAATTTCATATGAATTTTTCAATTATGCATAGTGAAAAATGGCAAAAAAGTTGTTTTTATGATTGTTTGAACATTTCTCCCATGTCAAACTTAACTTATTGAAAATAATAATAATAAAGCCACTTTTCAATTAACAGTTAATTTTTTCAAGTCAATAGGAATAAAACTTAATATTCAGGGATTGATGCATTTTTTTTTTTCCTCTTTGGATACCTATTTTGTGAAAAATAAAAGTTACTTCTATGGAAAAAAAAATATATATATAATGAAAGATCAAATCCAGTTACTTTAATTCAAAGTATTTCCTAATAACATTTTAAAATCCACCTGCTAGTTTTCCTTTTCAGTGAACTTGTTTGCAAATTATACATTTCAAATCTTAAAATAAAACTAATTAATGAAAAATTTGCTTTTATGGAATAAAAATTTGTAAAGGGGCCTCTTATAAAATTGCAATTTTGTGAAGAAGCCTCTTTATTAAATACAATTGATCCACCCCTGATATTAAAATGATTTTTCAATTCAAATGTTCCCCTTTAGACTAGTAAAAAGCCAAGTTTGTTCAAACTTTCAATAACAATATCAGTTGAAATGTCTGTCCAGGTTTTTTTTCCAGAGTCCTATTTTTGTGAATTTAATTATTATTTTTGTGAATTATTTTTATTTTTGTGAAAAAACCAATTTTACAAAACATTAGTTAACTAATTTATACCGTCTCCCAAAATTGGGGAGTTTTAATTTTTCGGAAATAAACTAATATTTTTTAGACAGATTTCTTGTTCCATCTTTTTTTTATGATTATATTATACTACACAATTCACATACAGAATATTCAGATTAGTATAAATAATGCAATAATTATTATTAGATTATATATATAGTAATTAAAAGAAAGATTAAAAGTTTTTTGCTAGTAAAATTGCTATTTATGTATACGAAGTATAATTTACTGTCACTCAAAAATTTCTCCAAGCCTGAAATCAGTTCATAGATTAAGATTTTGTACCATACGCATAATCTACCATTCTTTAAAATTCATCATTCATTTGGAATATAAACAAAGGAAATCATGCATGGTTAACAGGAGTTTATCCCATAAAGCAAACTTAATAGGGAAGTGATCTTACTACTTATTAATTTTCAATACAACTTTTTTGTGTACATAACTTTTACTAAAAGAAAAAAAAAATCTAAATGTTGAAATAGCATATACAATTTTAAGCTGTTAATAAAAACACTAAAATAGTTGGAGAAACATATAATTTAACAATATAACTGAATTAGTTAAGAAAAAATAAATTGATCTATAACTCATAGCTTGTGGTGCAATAAGAGTATGAGGCAGAGATTAAAATCATAATTCTAGTATAAAAATAAGAATAAATTTCACTTTCAAGTTGATGTAAAATTAAAACATAACCATCAAATCAATAGATAGAAAATAATTGAGTTTTAACATTTTCTTTTTTCAAAATGAAATCTTGATTCATTTTTTTTTTCAAAAATACCAAGTTCAAAATTTCCTCTTATAGAAAATCAGTAAAATAGCCATTTATTTAAAATGTTCAATTTTTTTTTATACAGAAAATTATTTCAGCAATTTGCAACATAAGATATTTTGAATGTACACAGAATCATTACAGTATTTCAGCAATAAGAACTAGTTTATTTTATTTAATAGGTTACTTTAGTCTTGACTTCATCATATTAACAGGGGGTGCAGCAAAAAATATTTAAAAAATTTCAGGGGTGAATCAGCCAATCAAACAATGAAATTTTAGGGCAAATTTATGTCCACCATCCCCGGTGATTTTTCAATGCACTTGTATTATAACACAAGTAATTTAAGAAACACAGCAAATAAATTCTTAAAAAATTCTCGATTAGAATTTTTTGTCACATTCAAAATTTTAAATTTAAACATTTAAATGTTCTAAAAATGCTTCAAATACAGAGTAAATAATAACAACAACAATAAAGTAAAGATAACGATAAAGAAATGGTGTTACCTTAATTTTTCTATATCTAACAGCTTTATAAGATGTTTCTTTAATAAATATTATATGATTTCTTGCATTCTTGTTCGGTATTTTCACAAAAAACTTTTTTTAAATACTTGAATTTTGTATATTTGAATTTAAAAAAAAATATTTAAATTTGGTTGAGGCTAAATGTATGTATTCCTTGCTAAATTTTTAACACCTCAAAGACATAGTTAAATGAAATACAAAGAATATTCAATTGTTAAAAAAAAAAGACAATGAAATATCCATAATCCTGTATTATACCATAGAAAATGAATTTCGAAATTAAATTTTGTTTCACATTTAATTCTCTTCATTAAAAATTAGGCTTTTTTGATCTCAATTACTTAGAGGATAAATGTATTCTTGCTAAATCTTTAGCATCTCAAAGGCATATTTAAATGAAACACAAAGAATTTTCAATTGTTTAAAAATGAATAAATAAAAATGCTGTATTGTATCAAAGAAAATAAATTTCGATTTTATTTAGTTTCACATTTAATTTCCTTCTTTAAAATCTGAGCTTTTTCCATTTTTATCTCTGAGCTTTTCTTTTTTTTATTTCTGTTTTTCCATGTATAATTGCTGATAAGTTTTATGTGAATTCTTAATATCATTTAACAAGGAAGTTGAAATAGGTACTTTACTCACACCTCCATAATTTTTAACAGCATCTTTTACAAATCTCAAACATTTTATCGTATGTTCATTGAAACCACCTTTTAGCATACAATTGTTTATAAAAAATCCCCTCTCAGGATCAACATTACCATGAGGTAAAACAAGTGCAGTTTTAATTAAACTTAAAAGTTACTGTACTTTATTTCTTTGTTGTTTACCACTTACTTCTGATCAACAAATGAAAATGTCTAATAAGAATCAGCTTTGGCGATCACGATACAAATCAAAACTTTGCTTATCAGTCATTTGTAAATGGAAATAGTTATTGGAAGCAAATTTTAGGGAAACAAGGAAAAATTTAGTAGAATCTTAGGGCTATAAGAAAATTTTAGGAATTGTTGGAATTACAGGGTGAATATGATCCCTGTATTAAAGAAAAAAATAGGATTAAAGAAAATGTCATTTGAATAGTTCTTATTGGTCCTTTATAAGTGTATGCGCCTGTTTAAAAATATTAATTATCTTTTCACATTCTTTACTGGTTAATTTTTCTGGTCCATTTAAAATTATTCTTAAATGCCTGTCAAGTGTGGTTTGCTTCAAACGAGTTTTCAAGTCAGTGCAAACAAGATTCATATGCGAGAAAAGCCTTTCTACAGATGCTGTAGAAGAAGGAATGATTGTGGAAAGGGCCAGTAGCTTCATCATATTTGGAAAGTTATTACATGAATCTCTACTTATAATTTTCATGGCTTCTATTGGAGTAATTTTATTTTCAAATATTTTCTTTGCCTGCTCTTGCTTATCCTGTCTTAAAAGAGTTTTCGCTTCCATCCCTTTCTCCAAATCAAAAGTTATCTTTGAAAGAGCTATTTCCTTTTCAAATGCAGGAACTTCTTTAACAGCAGCTGCAGCATCAATAATATGGGGGGACACTTTAAATGCACCTTGGAATTCATTTTTCTGCTCGTGACCATAAAATGAAAGCAAAACAGATAAACATGTTTTATCAGAGTCTTTTTTTGTTGTTAAATTTAAAGAACTAAATAAATCGAAAGCACCCAATGCCTCACTGTCAACTTTAAAGGCATTTTCCATCTCTTCTTTAAAATCCTGTACGAAGATTTTCACGAAGTTTTCTCTAAAACAATCTACAATCTCAACAGCATTTAGCTTTTGTTTTTTTTTTTCTTCTTGTTTTTAAGCTTAATTCTGTGTGTTCCTTGGCAAAAACTAGTAGAATATTAGATTTTTCAAAATATTCACCAGCATCTAAATCAGTTACATATTCATCCACTTCACGGATAGTAGCCGAAACTTTGTCACTGACATTACTGAACATAATATTTCGACTTTGGAGCCACATGCTTAACTTGTTTATAATTTTTAAGAAGTCTGCCAAAAAGAGAACGCAGAGCAAATTATCAGGATCCAAAAGTTGCTCTCGAATCCCTTTGATTTCTGGCTCTTTTGTCTTATGAAACACGGCATCTAAAGTTTCTACGAGAGGTTGGTACCGATCAACAATTCTTTCGCATGCTAGGCCATGAGAAAGCCACCTAGTAATTGATACTTTCAGAATCTTCAATATCTCAGCTTCATATACATCGCTTTGCATATCTTTAAAAATTTGTTGCTTGGCAGGGCTATAATGGAAAAGTTTCCATAAACTCACTAGCAATGCATCAACAGCTTGCAAGAAATGATATTTTTTTAAAAGATGTGCAAATACTAGTGCAAGTCTGTGATTCCGGCAATTTACATACAGAGAATGAGGAGACAAGTGTCGCATCCGTCTCTGTACACTAGATATTTCCCCGCTCATGACATTAGCTCCATCCAATGCTAAGAAAAGACAATTAGTTATTTTAATATTTTTTGCAACAAGAAAACCTTCAATAGCAGATGTGATGGATTCAGCATTTGTTTTTGATAAGTTTATAATTCCAAGATATTCCTCTTTGACTTCAGTAAGTCCTGGTACTTTGTACCAGGCTACTAAACCTAGCTGCTCTCGCTGAGCTTCATCTGTTGATTCATCTGCCAGCAATGTAAAATTTTCACTTAACTGCAATGAAGTTAAAGTCTTTTCTTCAAGAAAGATAGAAATTGCTTCAGTTAAATTTTACACTGAAACATTTGATAAATATGTGGAATTTTTACCACATGTGTTTAAATAAGATTCTATGTCTTTGTCGCCAAGATCTTGACCAATGAACTTTACTAATGATGCAAAATTTTCTGTAACTGCCCATTGCTTTTTGATCATAAAATAGAGGATTTTTATGTATTTAGCCATTAAGTTTTGATTAGCTACTTTAGCCTTTTGAGCTACAACTTTTGATCCTTCCTCTAAACTTTCAGAAACAGGTTTGCTGATTTTTGAGGAAGCAACTGCTTGATTATGTTTTGTACTATCTTCATGTCTGGTTATGCATCTGGATGGATGATCCCCCAGACATACGGCTTGGTCAATCCAAGGCCCCTTTGAATAGCAAACTGAACATAGTTTACACAAAAATCCTTCACCTGATACACTGTAATAAATCCAATTAAGTTTTTCATATTTTTGAATATTCAGGGGATATTGCTGTTTCTCAGGAAATTTGTTTTTACCTATCTGTGTTTGGTCATTCGATTTTAACAACATTCCACTTTTTTCAAAATTATCTTTGTCAGGGGATTTTTCCTTTTCAATCTTATCTTCCAGAGAAGATATTTTACTTCGTTCAAAATTTTCATTTTTGGCAGGAGATATTTCGTTATTTCCAAAATTATTTTCAAAAGGAGATATTTCGCATTTTTCAAAAATATCCTCTTTGGCAGGCGATTTTTCTTTTTCAAAATTAACATCTTTGGCAGAGGATAAACTTGAATTCTCAATCGGATCATGTGAAGAATTTTCAATTCGATCGTCTGGAATATTCTCAATCAGATCGCGTGGAGAAGAATTTTCAACTGGATCGTCTGCAGAATTTTCAATTGGATCGTCTGGAGGAGATAACTTTGAATTATTAATTGTTGAATCATCTCTTTGTGATGAATTTCCGATTGGAGGTTTCGGTGCACTTGTATCTGGATTACTTGCTTTGAAATATTTAAATATTTTACCACAGCCCTGGGCATCTGACGATCGTATTTTTTTTACATAATAATCTGAATTTCGAGAATTTTCCCCTGTGGAGGGACATCCACGCTTCATATTTTACAAATTATAAGATAAGAAAACGGATGAAACAATAAAAGATTAAAATGAACGGTGTTGCGAAATCACAAAAGACTCGAATTAGCATAGCAGACTTGCACTACTTAATTGTATTCACGAATCAAACGCACGCGGCACGCAGCAAAATAAAGCAAGCGTTGCCAAATTAGAAAGTGAAAGAAATCACCGAAAATACGATCACCACACCTACTATTACTATGACGTCATTTATCAGCCAATCGGCGTTGATTCCAAATGAGGATGCAGGGGATAAAGAGAGCAAAGCTTGCTAGCGATAAATGAAAGAGGATTTTGTTTGTTCACGCTCAGATAAACGGTAAAATGAACAAAAAAAAAAAAAGCTAGATTTTTCCAGAATTTTACACTTACCAAAGGGATATGGTTCACGCAGTGGGGTTTTTTTGTGAAAGGGCCTTTTTTCTGAAATTTATTTTTGTGAAGAGTCTGTTTTTCTGAAATTTATTTTTGTGAAGAGTCCGTTTTACTGTCATCGAATTTTGTGAAGAGTCCGTTAACGGACTCAATTTTTCCCCTGGACAGACCCCTGAATTATCTTCTCTACAAAAAGTTATTCACTGTCAATTGATTTAACTGCATTTTGATTTATTACTTAGTTATCTTAATAACAGTAAACTAATTACTCTTCATGTTAAAGTTATTAGTCATTCCTCAAATAGATTTCCTAAGAATATGGTATATTTTTGATACAAAACTTTGTTACATATGAAATTCAGATTTTGCAGCATCACCAATTAGCAGAATAAAAATCTGATATTAAAAAGTTTGATTTATTCAATACTTTAATTTAACCTAGTTCATATTACATGTTCTACTATATAACTGAACAATTCTTAAACTAAAATGTTTCTTCAAATTGTAGCTATTCCATCAGAATATATATCCCTTTAAAATTATTTATCAGAAGGCTAAAATTTTTCATGTTAACATTCCTTTCAGTCAACCGATTAAGTACATCAAAAACATGACTCACCTTTAACATCTTTATTATCACAGTCATTTTTATCCTCATTTTCAGAGTCCAAGTTTATTTCAATTTCTTCACCAGTTATAGGATTACGTCGAACTGTTTAATATTTGAATCATGCAAAATTACAAAAGAAACAAAACAGGAGCAAAAACAAAACAAATCCAACATAAAAGCACTACTATATCATGCAATAAAAATATGAAACAAAGATATAAAAAAACAAAATGATATAGGGATAATAACACAATCTAACAATTTTTTTTACCTGATCTTTAAAAGTATTTCCTACATTACTGGGAAATATAAGAATGGCATGACAACAAACTCTGGCTTTACTTTGTTGTTTGGTTAGTAGAAAAAACTTATGGCACTGATTTATAGGTGCAGATTCACGGTCGCCAGTCGCCATGTGACGACTAATTTTTTTGCTTTGGCCACTAACTTTCAATGTCTAAGTCGCCACATGTTTTACAGGTATCTCCCTTTTCCGCCGAACTGCTGTTTTCTGCTTTTTTTTTTTTTTTTTAATATCAAATCTGGGGACGGGGATTAACCTCTAAAATTCCACGATATTTAGCATTTTTTAAAAAATTATTATTATTGTCTATAATTAATAAATACGATTGAACACATGGATGCCACATTTTTGCTGATCTGCAAATTTCCCGTTTATTTCTCAAAAAACTACGATGTCTGTAGAATCAGAAAAAATAATCATGTTGATATGCGTTGTAAATAAACTCTGTGGGAGCGGCGGCATACCACAATTAGCCCGCGATTCAGAAAAATTCGTGCCGAGAACAGAATAATTTTGGGTTCCTATCATTACATTTATAGCTCTAGGTTTTTTTCTGGTATGTTCTTACAGGTAGACATAGACATCCGGCGTGCGATTCTTCCATGAATTAGCTGAACTCTTTGAATTATCAGTATTTATTGATTTATGTATTTTGTTAGATTTCTGCAAAATGACTTCGTCAATCGGTCAAAGAAAAATCCCGCAAATTACGTTGCTTTCCGAATAAAATAAAGGTGAAAATAAGCACTCGCCAGTCGCCACTCGTCGATTAAACTTGAAAAACTGGCGATTGAAAATAAGGAAAGGACCGGCCAAATACAGGATTTTCCGATTTCCTTTTTTCCCTAAAATTCGCCATTTTCTCGCACCTGATCACCGAAATTCATGATTTTTTCACGCCCGATCGCCGAAATTCATGGATTTTCTTCACCGATCGCCGAAATTTATTATTTTTCAGCACCCGATTGCCAAAATGTATTATATTTCCACGTCCGATCTCCGAAATTCCTGACTTTTTCACGTCCGATCGCCGAAATTCACGATTTTTCCGTACCCGATCGCTAAAATTAATGAATTTCCCACACCCGATTGCCGAAATTAATGATTTTTTCCGCAACCGATTACCAAAATTTATGATTTTTCCACGTCCGATCGCTGAAATTCATGATTTTTCCGTGTCCGATCGCCGAAATTCACGATTTTTCCGTGTCCGATCGCCGAAATTCACGATTTTTCCGTGTCTGATCGCCGAAATTCGCAATTTTTCCACCCCCGATTGCCAAAATTTATGATTTTCTGCATGCAATTGATCAAATTCTGGATTTTTTCGTGTTCGATCGACGAAATTGAGGATTTCTATGCGACCGATCGACGAAATTCGTGATTTCTATGCGACCGATCGACGAAATTCGTGATTTCTATGCGACCGATCGACGAAATTCGTGATTTCTATGCGACCGATCGACGAAATTCGTGATTTCTATGCGACCGATCGACGAAATTCGTGATTTCTATGCGACCGATCGACGAAATTCGTGATTTCTATGCGACCGATCGACGAAATTCGTGATTTCTATGCGAAGGATCGACGAAATTCGTGATTTCTATGCGACCGATCGACGAAATTCGTGATTTCTATGCGACCGATCGACGAAATTCGTGATTTCTATGCGACCGATCGACGAAATTCGTGATTTCTATGCGACCGATCGACGAAATTCGTGATTTCTATGCGACCGATCGACGAAATTCGTGATTTCTATGCGACCGATCGACGAAATTCGTGATTTCTATGCGACCGATCGACGAAATTCGTGATTTCTATGCGACCGATCGACGAAATTAGTGATTTCTATGCGACCGATCGACGAAATTCGTGATTTCTATGCGACCGATCACCGAAATTCGTGATTTCTATGCGACCGATCACTGAAATTCGTGATTTCTATGCGACCGATCACTGAAATTCGTGATTTCTATGCGACCGATCACTGAAATTCGTGATTTCTATGCGACCGATCACTGAAATTCGTGATCTTCCACATGCGATCGAAGAAATTCATGATTTTTACGCTCCCGAAGGACAGAAATTCATGATGTTTACGAGATCATGAATTTCATTCAGGATTTTTACACTTCTGAATGATGAAATTCATAATTTTTACATTCCCGAATGACTAAATTTCCATTTTTTTCCGTGCTAATTGACGAAATACACATTTTCTTAATTTCTGAAGATGTTCGCCACATCTGGTCCGCGGCCACAGGTTGTGCATGTGTAATGTATATCATGTTGTGGGTTATTATTTAGTGTATAAACATATCTATTTTATTATTGTCAGATCTTTTGTCTAGACATTTTTTTTAAAAAAGGTACTTATGTAGTTAGCTACACAAGTACCTAAGTTTAGTGAGACTTATGTAGCTAGCTACATAAGCATGTTGTGTATAACTTTGCTGTTAACTTTTTTTTTAATTTAAAATAGATTGTAAATTAGAATATCAAGTTTATTCAAAGCAATTTTAATTAAAATATTTTTATTTAGTACATAAATTGCTTTACTGTAAACTCATTATATATATTTTTTAATTAAATATTCAGTGACATAAATGTACTTACTGGACCGGCTACTAAGAAAAAAAAAAATCAACCTACCGGCCAGTAGCTACTAAGCAAAATTCCTTATTTTCACCTTTAGAATAAAACCATGAATTTCATCAATCGGTCACGAAATAAAACTGTGAATTACCTCAATCGATCGCTAAAGAATTTCTTCAATCGGTCTCTAAGAAAAACCCCCACTAATTTCGTCAATCGGTCTCTAAGAAAAAAACACTAATTTCATCAATTGGTTATGACAAAAAAAATTTTAAAAAATACGCGAAGCTCATTAGTCGATAACAGAAATAAAAAAATGTGAATTACTGCAATTAGTCACAGGAAAAAAATTGCGAGTTTGGCCAAACAATCATGAAATGAAACCGCAAATCTCAACAAGCACCTGGGGAAAAAAAAAAAAAAAAAAAAAAAAAAGAATTTCACCAATTGATCGCAGAAAAAAAATTATGACCCCACCAATCGGTCGCAGAAAAAAAATTCCGAATTTCGTTAGTCACAGAAAAATTACCGAATTTAATTTATTAGTCGCAGAAAAAAGTGTGAATTTCGTCAATCAGTTGCGAAAGAAATCACGAATTTCGTCAAGGAGATGAAATAATAAAACATGAAAATCGGCGATCAGTGACTAAAATTGTAATTTATTGTGTGTATAGGAATTTAAAAAATCCTTAATAAAACCTTAAAAAAATCTCTTTGCCAACAAAAGGTGCAATGATGCTTGCAGTGTTCGATCTATCCCTGAATGTCAGAAATTGTAAAATTATTTTATTCAAATCTAAAACCTAAAAGAAAATAAATCTCCATATTTTTTTCATGTTTTTGATTTTTATAGACATATTTTTTTATGCCAATCTTCATGTTGAGTGTTTATTTTCAGCTATGAAAAATATTTTCTTTTTTATGGGGGAGTGAGGGGAGTTAGCTATAGAACAAAAAACTTTAGGGAATCGATTGTTTATATACAGCTATGGTGGGAAGATTCCATAAAATCCCGTCGTCCAAGTTTAATGGAGAAAAAAATATTGTTTTTATGTTTTTGTGTTACAATGTGGCCACTGGATTTTTTGGGTTTAGGAGCCACTGGCTCCTTTCATTATTTTGGGAATCTGCACCTATACACCGATTACTTGGAGGGTTTGAAAAGTTCAAGATTATACTTTTTCATTTTTATCTAACTTCATTAGCCTGTATTCTATTGTTTCTAATTTTCTTCACAAAGTCAGGAACAAAAATGCAGTTAAAATTCACTTTCTTAAGGATCCATATAATACCACAAAAGATTAAATGGAAACAATTTTAACGCATAGTTTAAGAGTATGTATTTCATAAAAAACAACAAATATTTAAGCTTTTGTATCTTAAGGTATACATATTGGTAATGTATATATATATATATATACACATTACCAATCATGTTATATATATATATATATATATATATATATAACATGAAAAATAATTATTTACAATTGTTTATTAAGTAAGGTTGCTTCTACTTATCTTTGGTTAATTGATTTTCATAGTGTTTCCATGTTATAGCTCTCGACGACAGTCGGGGATGGGTGGGAAGCCAACAACCACTACTTTGTGCGAAAAGTGGCACGGAGGTCCCTTCTTTCAGTTATCAACCAGAATGATAGTAGACACAATCCTAGATGATCCCACCAAAATAATTAAAAAACTAAATTTGATAAGTTTAAGTCAACAACCAGCATGTTCGAGCAGGTCAGGGCATTTAAATACATCAGACGACCATGACAGCTTCGAGATCATTGGCTGTAGTTGGGGCCAACTGCCACTACTTTGTGGAAAAGGTGGTGTGATGCAAATCACAGGTCCCTTCCTTCAGTTAATGACTGGAATGGTAGTAGACCAGGTCATGGAAGATCCCACTAGAAAAATTAAAAAGCTAAATTCTATATGTTTAAGATATCGAGCAGCAGATTCGGACAGGTCGAGGTAATTAATATGTCCAACAACTGCAGTGGTTTTCAGATCATTATACCTCGCGGCAGCAGTCTGGACTGGGGCAAACTGCTGCTACTTTGTAGAAAAGGTGGTGCAGTGTTGAATCATAGGTGCCTTCCTTCAGTTACTGACCGGAATGGTAGCAGACTTGATCATGGAAGATTCCACCAGAAAAATAGACTCTAAAACTATGCAACCTATCACTTTAAATTATTTTTGTTCTTTGAGAAAAGGCTATTTAATAACAAATGGAAACAGTTTATGATTTGTTGAAAAAAAAAAAATAAACATTTTCAGCAAAATATTTTGTAAATAATGAAAATTCATATAATGTATTCTTTTATAATTTCAATATTATTTTATTGACATCTTATTTTTCCTATATTATTAAATGGCATATTTCTAATGACTATGAAAAATTCAAAAGTGATAGGATTTGTAGTTTTTGAGTAAAGTGTACCAGGTGGACACAGTATAAAAATAAATTAATCAAAGGTAAGTGGAAATTAAGCAACTGTATTTAATGAACATACATAAATAATTATTTTTAATGTTACACATAAATTAAAATATGTATACTTTAAGGTAAGAGGTAAAAATGTTTTTTTTAAATGAAATACATACACTGAAACTTTGCATTAGAATTGCTTCATTTTACCCACTGAGATGTCACATGTGCCCTTAAGCAGTACTAATGGAATAACTAAATTATAAATACATTATAATCCATATTATTTGTCTAATATACTATAAGCTAATAAAAATCCAAAAAATAAAGTAATTTGACTAAATGGGTAATACTCCATTGAAAAATAATGGGGAAAAGAATCAGTCAATGCATTTAAAATTTAAGACATGCAATTAAAAAAGTTCCTTAACCCCTTAATCGTCGCGCCCTTTAAGTGTAGGCTACTTTTTAAAAATTCAGATTGCTTGATTACCACCAATTTTTTTAAGTAGAAATGTTCGTCTTATTTAATAGACCGATAAAATAATGCAAGAATAAAGCCAATAATACTATTTAAAAAAAATTGGTGGGAATCAAACAATCTGAATAAAACAGGCGTAACCTACGCTGCCCGTGAATGTCTCGGGCACGACGATTAAGGGGTTAATTAACTACGCATACAAAATAAACAAATGTCACAAAAAATAATTTTGTCCTATTGTTATCTTATCCCTATTATATAAATATTTCTATTAGTTTGTACCCATCAAAACTTGAACGCTTAGCTGCTGAATTATTTTTTAAATCTTCATCATTCTTAATTACCGTTCCACAAATTCAAAATCTTTAAAGATACCAGCAATTTACAATTTTAGTAAAAATTACTATCCTGATTTTGAGATGCTTATCATTTTTATTATAATCACATCACAAAACAGCTAAATGTAGATAATTTTCATTAAAAATAATAATAATACATGCTATATTTTTTCTCAACAAAGGTCTCAGAATGAACAAATAAACATGGCACATGGGCTTTTAAGAGCACACAACTAAAACCAATTTCAAACCTATCATTATGCATGCACAGAAAGCAATCTTTAAGTGTGAATTACTGCTAATTAATAGAAATTATGGTCAAAAAATTCAATTTCACACATCTATAGACTAAAATCTTTCATAAGACCAAAACTAAGTAAATTGATGCAGTAGTTTTCTCTCACAGACTGTCAAAATTTGAAATATATAGATTATAATTATGCATATTATAGTAACAAATGAAATTTAAGAACTTTCAAGGACTTCCAGGACTTAAACATCTTCCAGGGTTATTTCGATATACATACCATTTCTGCATTAAAATGGCTCTAGAATAAGTAATAATACATAAGGGAAAGAGTCACGTGACATTTCCTTTCTATTTCAAAGAATTCTTATCAGATCTCTAATAAAATTTTACAACAGAATTTTCAAGACAACATATTAGAGAATTTTTAAAGAATAAAGTATTTTAACTTAGCAATCTGTACTATAGATAAAAATTTCATACATTGTAAAAAGTAAAGTAAAAGCAGCTTGATCTTTTTAACACTTTCCATCAAGTGTTTATGAATTCAGTTTGTCTGTCTGCCCATGCTCTAACTCATGTAAATATAATCTGATTGTTATGCAATTGATATTTGTTATTGAGGTTTACTATAGCATGTTCAGTATTGGAAATGAAAAGTGTAACACTTATAGTTCCTTTACAAGGACACTCAAAAGTCAAAAGAATTCCATTGCATTACGGTTTATGGGGGAAAACCATTTGCACACTATTTTAAACATATTGAAATTCATATATATTACTGAAGTGCATTACAAGAGGCAAAATATGGTGTGCATAGCACACAGTCCGGCAGACTCTGAAAAGAATTTTTTTTTTTTTTACAATTTTGGAATTATTTTGGGTTTGGAGGACATGACAGCCTCCACGGATTCGAAAGAAAAAGTGAAAATTTTACATTTATCCACATTATTAATTTTACAATTTCGGCTTTATTTTGAGTCTTCAGACCGGAAAAACTTGAATAGCGAAACCAAAAGATGAAACAGAACAGAAATTTCACTACTTTGGGTACCACAAACTCAGGGGGAAAAAAATAATACAATTTCATGTTATTTTGGATCTTGCACAGATGAAAAGGAAAAAAAAAAAAAAAAAAAAAAGAGAAAATTTACAATTTCAGTGTTATCTCTGGTCCCACAGACCAAAGAATCCCAGGGAAAACAAGAACAACAACAAAAAAAAAAAAAAGAGGGGGGGGGGGGGGGGAAGGTTTCTATTTCAACATTATTTTGTGTTCCGTGTGCATGGACTCCAAAAATAGCAGGCATTTAGATTTACAATTTTTTCATTACGAGTTCCACAGACCTGAAAAATCTAAGGGAAAGGACTACATACTAAATGTAAAATATCTATTAGTTTTCAATAAAAATTTACTTTCATCTACACTAGGGATACACAACTTGTGGCCTGCGGGCCACCAACATTACCACTATTTTTACTCAGAAAAATTTACCTTAGGTTAATGACTGAAACCTTGCTATTAAATATATCAAAGCTTACATTTCGAAGATAGGGGTGGCAAACGATTTTCATACAAAAAGGTTGTGCAGCACTAATCTACACTATACACAGGCATCTTTAACCTGGGTAGCTTGGGTGTGATTGCCTGGTATAAATAGTAAAAAAAAAAGTTTATAAATTAAAAATAACATATAGTTGGTTTAATTTCACTTCAAACTGCCTAACAATAAGCTGAAGTCTGAGTCTGCTTGTGCTAACGCCGACTCTTTTTGTCTAAAAAGGGGTCTAACTCTGACTCCACAGCACTGGTTATGCATTTTCCAAATTGTTTACTTAGCAGACCTGCCATTGCCAACCTTTGAAAATGAGAAATAGTAGCATTCAAAATTCAAATTAATCTGGAGGTTGGTTGGTTGCTGTTTTTACACAGCAAATTTTAAGCGAACAAATACTAATCAATTGAATGTATGTGTTATGCATAATCACACGAAGTAGGGACTTTTGTTTCATATAGGTACACATAAACACCTATTTTCAGGGATGCCACTCAGAAAATAACAAAAAAGAGGAAATTGCACGTGAAAGAAAAATTTACGACATTTTTCACAACATTTATGTGTGAATTTTGTAAACTATATTATATTATATATAAATAAATACATAGGACATTTTCTTATATTAAAATGTTTTATAGTATTTTCTATAATAAATACATATTGAATTTTCATAGTTGAGCTGAAGAATACAACTACCTGTCAACATGTATGGTTTTAAACTACATTAACATTCTTTCTAACATTGTAACTTTTGTTGGCAAAAAAACAAATATTTTTCTTTTTTATGTCTAAAGAGGAAAAAAATCTACAAATTTCGTGACAGACTGAGTAAATTTGCGACCAATAACTGAATTTAAATTTTTTAATGCAACCTTGACGAAATTTGCGATTTTTTTCCACGAACGTTCGAAAAATTTCGTGATCCCCCCCCCCTTGATTGTTTGTTTCCTCGAACGATTGACGACATTTTTGATTTTATTTCGTGATGCTTCACAAAAAATGCAATTCTTTCCACAATTGTTCAATGACATTCTTGACTTTCTTTTTTAGAGACTGAATGATGGAATTCTCAATTTCATCCACAACTGATTGATGTAATTCGAGGTTGTCTTTCATGAGTCGTTGACGAAATTGGAGATTTTTTTTCTGTACTTGTTTGACAAAATTATCAATTTCTTTTTTGTGGGGACCAATTGCAAAAATTATGATTTTTTTTCCACAACTGATTGATGACATTATAAGATTTCTTGAGTAAATTTGTGATTTTTTTTTTTACTGCGGTCGTTTGATGAAAAATTTGATTGTTTGACAAAACTCATGATTTTTTTTTCTGCAACTGTTCCCCAAAATTCGATTTTTTCGCGACCGATTGATTAAATTTATGGCTTTATTCCATGACCTCTTGACGAAAGTCTTGATTTTTTCCCCCCCAAGATCATTCAACAGAATTCCTGATTTTTTTCTGCAACTGGTTGACAAAATTATCTTTTTTTTTTTTAGGTTATGTTTTTTGCAGTAAATTATAGTTTTAGACTGATTTTCGCAGCATCGTAATTTTTAGCTCCAAACCTTAACAGTTGGCAGCTCTGACTTAGACATCTTTCACCTAATTAAACAGCGAAGTTTTATTATAGTATTCTGAATGTGTTGGAAAGTGTTTCATAATCTATGCTTGAGGCAGGATTTTTTGTTCTCATTTATTTAAGAACAAAAAAATTACTAAGATTTAAAGATGCGCTTGTAAAGAACATTACTTAAAAATTAAAAGTAATCTTATCCTTATTAAACAATACTGTTGTTTACCATTTATCATAATACATCTTGTACTCTACAAACAGGTTAAGATATATTAAAAAGGAAAATGAATGCCTAATTCATTCAATGCCCTTCAACACTTTTTCCTTCCTTCACTTAATAGCAAAAAATGGGAGTTAAGGCCATCAAATAAACAAATTTCATTTGAAATTTCAAGGATTAACATTATTCCTTATATTATACCATTTAATTTTTAATATTTTTATAGACTTTCATTAAGCACTTGAAAATGAACATTTTTAAAGCAATTGTTATACATTTTCCAAAAATGTACAAACCACAATTATGCTATTCCTTACATACATTTTAACAATTTTGTAAAAAATATTTTACTCAATTCTTTCATATTTTTAACAGACATAATTTTAAGACCAAGTACACATTGAAACAGACATTCTCTGTTATTACCAACTTTAACTCTTTTTAGGTGCGTTCGTAATTATATAAATACGTAGCACCTATAGTCGTTGTTTGGTCCGTCCGTCTGTCCGTCCGTCTGTCTGTCTGTCCGCATATAACAACGCAAAAACTACCCAACCAAATGGTTTGCAATTTAAAATATATTATCTTTGCAGAATTTTGTCGAGACATTTCAAATTTTATTAAAATCGAATCAAAACTTTAGGAGATTTTAATAAAAATATTTATTAAGAAATTTGAATTTTTTTTTTTTTTAAATCGGTGCTTTCTTGTTAGAGAAGCTTCCGATGGATGTTAAATCGTCAAGCGACCGAGACACTTATTTTATGACAGAAATTAATCTGCAGACGATATAATTCATTTCACAGAATTAAAAATCATCAAGATCTGAATATTTATATAACTAGCTGATACATATATATCTGAATATTTATATAACTAGTTAAGATATTTGTATGAACAGTGTCATAAAATATATACTTAACTAGCTGTTTAACCCGTTCTACGCACGGGATATCATGAATTTAATTCTAAAACGTGCGTACGAACGCACCTCGTTTGTAACGTTTGACGTACAATTTCCAACTTGTTACAGTTTTGATTAAACAGAAACATGTTAATGTGTAAATACTGTAAATGAAGTTAACTACAGTAACATTCTCAGTATAATTTAATTAGATAGTGCCATGGTTACTGTAATACCGTAAATAAAAAATTAGTAGCGATACTCTTATTTATTAATTCTGCAATGCAAATAAATATAACAACAAATTGGGACTAAAAGAAAGCAAAAGAATGATACTCTTGTAAAAATAATGCATAGGACAGAAAGAAGTGGCTAGTATCAAAATTTTAAGCAAGAAGTTTATCAGCAGGGATTGAAAGAATGCTTTCTACATTGGGACTCGGGTAACAAATTAAAGATTGAAAAGGCAACTTATTTTAAAATACTGAATTTCAATAATGATTTCCGTGTGATTGACTGCTGTCATTTAATATTTTAGATTGGATTGGAGAGATATCGTCATTTTAAAGATTATTTTTCAGTATGTATGCATGGATTAAAAGATCTAATTGCATTATAAATTTTTGGTACACACATAATACAAATACACATGTTTAAGTTTAGATTTATGTAATTAAAGAAATTTTTATTAAGTTACTTATGCCAAAAGAGTTACCATAATATTATTAGATATTGTTCACTTCCATTAATTTTAATTATTTCTATAATAACCAATTACAATTTTATGGGTTAAAGTTCAAATACAGATTAAGCGGAACAGATGTGTTACTATCACGCTAAAATGTAAACAAAAGATTGGCGACTGTTTGTTTGGCGCGATTTCCAAGACTGCGCCAAACGAATAACTTAATACAATGGCTAGGTTGCCATTAAAGAAAAAAATCCCCTAAATTTGGCGACTTTTTTCTTTTTTTTAACCGATAATTTTTTTTTTTTTTTTTAGCGTGAGTGTAAAGCATCTAAGCCGATTAAGCTTTTAATATTATCTAATTAGAAGCCTAATTATTTTGGAAACCTACTTTTTTTGGTAGCTATTCAATACACTAGTGCTAGGGAAAACAAAGAAAAATCATGCGTCAAGCATAGAGATAGATTATGCAACACTTTCCAACACATTCAAAACAACATAACAAAACTTCACTGTTATTAGGTGAAAGATATTAAAATAAACAATTTGGAAAACACATAAAACATTTAAAAACTCAATTTTGGCAATTACCATTTATAGTCAGAAAAAAAATTCTAATTCTTTTGCAAATCTCTGTTATATGATCTATCGTTTTGTTTATATAGAACATATGCTAAAATTTAGATCATTTAGGAAATGCTTAACACAGACCCTTTCAGCAATTTTCATCAAAATACAGAAATGCATTGAAATTCTTTTGTACAGCCCTGCATATGATCTATGTAATTTACCCATACCAAGTAACATGCAAAAAAATTGTTGTATTTAAAAACGCATTTCCAGCAATTATTGCTCATAGACAGCCTACTGTAACCGAACACTTGTGTGTCCCTGTATATAAATGATAAATGCTATGCACACCATATTCAACAGTAAGCATCTTGTTCTGCACCTCAATGATACATTCATTTCAATATGTTTGAAATAGTGTAACATTATTAAATACATTGCAAATTATTTTTTTCTCATAGACCATAATGCAACACACTACTTTTGAGTATCCCTGTAAACGAACTATGAATGCTACACACTTCATTTTCAATACCAAACATGCCATAGCAAATCTCAATAACATATCAATTACATAGCAACCGACTATATTTACGTGAGTTACAACAGCTCGGCCAAACAAACCAAATTCATAAGCACTTTTCAACTATGTTAGAAAATGTTAAAAAACCATAAAATCTGATTTAAATAATAATAATAAAAAAAAAAAAAAAAAAAAAAAAAAAACAGATTGTAGTCAAAAATGATTTTTTTCAAAACCTACTGTGCCACGAGGTAAAAAAAGTTGAAAAACATTGCACTATACAAGTCAGTAGACCTTCTAATTAGAAACTATAAATTTAAAAAAAAAAAAAGGGGGGGGGGGCACCATAGGATCAAAATAAGATACATGAACTTATATATGCTTACCTACTAAAATTATGCATTTTTCATTCAAATTCATATACAGCAGATTCTGATTAAATTGAGACATCATTTATATATATAAGTGAAACAAAATGTCACTAACAAAACAGAAAAATTATTAAATTTTATTCTCTTCAATGGTTGGAGTATCATAGCTGAGATTTATTCCAACAGAGCAAAAAATGCTGGGACCAGGACATGAGCCTAGGCTGAGATATTCCAAAGATATCCTGGCATATCTGGCATATTTCACTCTATTTTGTTGGACAAGACTGCGAACTGTAGCACTAATTTCATTCATCCGAGCTATAACTATAGAATTTTACATGATGGAGGGAGTATCATAGTCAGTGATGTCGCTAGGTTTTTTGAAATCCTGGGTTCCTGGAACCCACACACTTCCAAAAAAGTGGGTCCTCTTTTAGAAATAAGACCGATTTAATGCATTTTATATAAAATATGTCTCTTTGCAAACTCTAAACAGAAAAATTATGCATCTTGAAGGATTTATAAAAACTATATTTATGCATTCCTTCTCCAATTTTTTACTGAAATGATAGATGCACTATAATGTGTTCCTGGCATCATTGATAGTTGAGATTTATTCCAACAGAGTGAAAAATGCCGAGACTAGGACTCGAACATGGGTACTTTGGCTTATTGTTGCAATAACTCAATAAGAAGAGTATTGGCCAGGCAAGCCAAACTATGCAGGTTCTAGTCCTGGTGCCGACATTTTTATCCCTATTCACTCTAGAGAGTTTCGGAGGGGCAACCCATCCTCATGCCTTTTTCTGATAATTTTTTGCCCTCCTTGCCCTTTTCCAGGTAGAATCCTACCCTCCTTATATTCCTGGCTACAATTCTGCCTTATACTTTACAAATTCTTTACCTTTATCATTTCTAATACTTTCATAGTGAAGTCATGTAAATTATAAATGTTATTGTATTGTTATAAGCAAGGAGGACTTTAGTAGCAGTGTTTTAGTGCTGCGGTTAGTTCCCCCCCCCCCTCCGTCGGTATATTGGTGTATGCCCTTTTTAACAAAATTGCCCTTATTCTGCAATGCGCACCCTGCCCTTTTTTATGTTCTAGAATGATCCCTGAATCTCAACTATGACACTCCAACCATTGAATATAATTTAAATTTACCTAGTTGAAAATACTTTCCTCTGTTCATTATGATATTATTAAATTTCTTTTGAGATAAATCATGCAGCACCGACATGCTCAAATTAACCAGAATCTAATGTATATTAAAACTTTTTAAAGGATGAATTCAAGAAGTTTCTATTTACCATAAACTTTTTTTGTTCGAGAAGGGAGTTTTTGATTAGTCTCGGTAATTTGGTTGACAGATTTGATCTCTGGTTGGTTAACAGATGTTTGAGGATTTCCTGACTGACCAAATAATCGACTGTGGGTGCTTGAGTTAGCAGTTCCATTCTCCAAATTGGACTTGGTTTGTGCATGAGAATTTCCCAAGCCGAAGATGTCACTGGATCCTCCCCCAGGTGGTTTTAACACTCTAAATCATTATAAACAATAATTAGTTACATTAGTTTACACAAAATTCAGAAATGATATCAATTAAAACTTAAAATTCAGTTGCAAATGCTAACTTCGACAGCATTTTCCAAAAATTCTTCTCCCTTTACTAAAAAATGAAAAACTATTTGATTTAATAGTTTGGGGATGAGACCTGCCAATCTTATGCATTTAGGAACAAAAATGAATTCAAGAATGTGTTAGAAAGCAATCATATTAGATTTTTAAAAAAAATTCAATACTGTCAAAGTCTGTGTTTTGAACCAAATTCCCAGAGCAAGAAATGGAGAAATGAAATTGTGTCGCCATGTGGCACGAATTGCTTATAGCTTGACAACAAACTGTTGCAGTAAAGCAATTTTAAAAAATATATATTTTACTATTTTATTGAAACATTTGGTCTGGTAATAGTCAAAACATATTAAGTAAGTGAAATGGTCCTATTGGCGAGAAATAATACATTAATAGAAACTACGTAGTTAATCATTCTGTAGCATTTCAACAATCGAGTACTACCAAACTTCAATTTAGATACAGCCCTTCAAAAATGATCAGTTTAAAATAATTCATTTGTCTGAAACTAATCGTACGAATTTGATGAAAATTTGGATTTTGACTAATTGAGGGGTGTAGAATTTATTTATGGTGTTAAACGTGAGTATTGCCATTGAAAAAAAAAAGTTTGAATTTGTTTTAATATGTAGATATTGTTGGTTTAAGGTTTATTAAATACATTTATAAGTTATGTTAAATTAAGGTAAAATAAAGTTATAAAATGTTTCAATTGTTTTCCCAGTGTCTCTGCTCAACCATTAACACTAAGTATCCTAATAGCAAGTATAGTTAACTTGTTTATATTTTTCTAAGTGTTTAAATTGTTATGGGTATTTAAATAGTTAATGTATATGTTTAAAAATATAAATTACTTACTTAATATGCAACAAGGAAATTTAATTTTATAAAGTACTGAGTTTGTGCTTGCATGAACAACTTGCCACATCACATATGACTGTGTTTACATTGTGAAAGTGGTTGGTTGGTTCTCATGGTTGGATTGACATGTTGCAGGAAAAATCATTTCATGTCAGTCATTTTTCCAGTTAATTGTTTTCACTGCCTTGCAGTATCATATATTTGCATAATCATTTTTTAACTGCATATTTGACCTTACTTTCAGCAGTATTTAAGCTCTTGTGTCTGACTTCTCACACAGTGGTAGGTGACTAGCAATGTGACTCTCAGTCAAAAGGTGTTGAGGAAAATTATGAGACTGGCTGGTCCAGCTCTTTGGCATCTCCTGATGAGATCTTGTATATTGAATTTGAATCTGTGTAATACTCCAGTTAATATGAAACTAGCCACCCATTTAAGCATTGTCTTCATGTTCTGCAGATATGTTGATTGAGTTTGCCACCTTTTGATGGTAATGACTTTAAATGTTTTTACTAATTTTTGATCAAGAAGTCTTCACTAACTTATGTTCATTTTTTTTCACTGAATAAACTATTGTTAAATTACTTGGCATCCATTAATGACATTTTGCACACATCTTCATAGTTCTTCTAGTATAAATTTTTAACAAGTATCTGACCACGGCCCCAACAGATATCCCCTTAGAGGTTATTCCATGTCAAATCAACCTGACCATTTTAGATTTTGATGAAACTTACAGGAATCATTCTCCCTGATGATATAAATGAGAATACTTTTATTATTTTTTTTATCTCCGTAAATTTTCATATAATTAATTTTTTAATTTTGAAAAATCATCATTTTTTGGCTTGTATAATTGTTTTCAATTTTGAATTTCTCAAGTTCTGTCAGGCATAGAGAGTTGTTTAACCCCTCATTTTAAAGAGAATTTCATAAGGTTTAATTTGATATGCAAGTTGACTATGCTTGGATTTTTTTAAAGAAATTATTTAATTTTAATTTAATTTTAAAAAAATTAAAATAGTGTTTTTTAAAAATTTTGAAGAAAAAAATGTGTTTTTTGTAATATTATAAACTTTAAATTCTGATAGTTTTAGAGTGGGATCTCAATGGGATCAGCAATTATATTAAAAAAAAAACTAATGTTAAACACAAGTTGGGGCTGATATTTAAAGTTGGCACCTCGCCAACTTTATGATTGTGCTAAAGATAATATTTTATTCATTTTAAACATTTTTTTTTTTAATAACTGCTGATTCTATTGAGATCCCACTCTAAAACTTTCAGAATTTAAAGATTATAATATTACAAAAAACTTTTTCAAAATTTTTAAAAAACACTATTTTAAAAAAATTTTAATTTAAATTTTTTCTATTGATATATATATATATTATATAATATTATTCATACATATATTTTATATATATAATTTTTTTTAATTCAAGCATAGTCAACTTGCATATCAAATTAAACCTTATGAAATTCTCTTTAAAATGAGGGGTCAAACAACTCTCTATGCCTGATAGAACTTGAGAAATTCAAAATTGAAAACATTTATACAAACCAAAAAATGACAATTTTTCGAAATTAAAAAAATTTATTTTATGAAAATTTACTGAGATAAAAAAGTTATGAAAGTATATTCTCATTTGTATCATTAGGAAGAATGATTCCTGAAGGTTTCATTAAAATCTGAAATGGTCAGGTTCAATATCGAAAATTTTTGGTTGATTTGACGTGGAATGATCCCTTAAGCAATTTCATATATCATTTAAAAGTAGATTTTATTTCCAAACTTTTGGTACCAGTAACTTTCTTCTACGATAACACTAGTTTACAAAATTAAACTTTTTGTCTGTTGCCGCGAATTCTATGGTTGATAATGTTCACTTATGACTTGTTTTTGTCAAATCTAACCGGAAAATTTTTTGAGCAGCTCGAGTTACTTTGTTTTTGATTTTTATCATTTAAGCATATATATTAATCGATAACAGGCATATTTTACTGTGTGAAGATTAGTTTCTCAAGTTTTTGCATCATGAGTAGTTAAAGGAGACGTTTAAACAATCCAGATCATTTTGGCTATATATGCGGAGAATATGTGTTTAACAATTGTAGAAAAGTTATATCAGAGTTGGTGAAAAATACCTATTTTGAGTATTTTGGATGCTCTTGGATAAAAATGAGAAGTCTTGGGCTCCCAATTGTGTTTGTAAATCGTGTGTGGAATATTTAAGATTATGGAAAAGTGGTAAAAGAAGTGCCTTTAAATTTGGAACACCGACTATTTGGCGAGAACCACGAAATCATCTCAAAGACTTATTTTTGTAGCGTGAACGTAAACGGTTTAAACACTAAAAATTGAGCTAAATGGCAGTACCCAAGTACTAGTTGTGTTCAACGTCCAGTGCAGCGTTCACCTGACTCTTCAGAGCCAAAAAATATATCTGAACCATTAGAACAAGACATTGAAGGACCAAGCTCATCACAAAATGATGCTGATTTTGAAGGTATGTCAAATGAGCCAAAATGCTTTTCCCAAAATGAGTTAGATGATCTTGTAAGAGATTTAAATCTTTCTAAACAAGCTTCAGAATTGTTATCATCAAGACTAAAAGAAAAAAATTTGCTTTCCTCAGATACTAAAATAAGTTTTTATCATGAAAGAGATACAGAATTATGGCGTTATTTTTCAGAATAAAACGGTATTACCTTTTGTTCAGATATCAAAAACTTGTTGATAAAAATGGGCTTGAAACAATACGAACCAAACGACTGGCATTTATTCATTGACAGCTCAAAACGTAGCCTAAAATGTATTCTATTACATAATGGAAATAAATACACTGGGGTACCTATTGCCCACAGTACAAAGTTAAAGGAAGAATATTGTAACATTTCGCTAGTCTTGAACAAAATAAAATACAATTACCATAAGTGGCAAATTTGTGTCAACATTCTTCTCGGGCAACAAAGTGGTTACACCAAGTTTCCCTGTTTTATGTCTTTGGGACAGTAGTGCTAAACAAGAGCATTGGGTAAGAAAAAACTGGCCCTTGAGAGAAAATATGGAGCCTGGAAAGCACACCACAATTCATTAGTAGCTCGTGACAAAATTATCCTTCCACCATTACATATAAAACTAAGCATCATGAAACAGTTTGGAAAATCACTAGATAAAGACGGGAACTGCTTTCCAAAAATTTCCTCAGCTCACTATGGAAAAGATTAAAGGTGGTATTTTTGATGGCCCCCAAATAAGACAACTTACGAAAGATATTCAATTTAGAAATTCTATGACTGAGTTAGAACTAAAGGCTTGGACAGCTTTCGTCTCTGTGATGCAGAATTTTCTCGAAATAAAAAATCTGAAAATTATATTGAACTTGTAGAAGACCTTCTGTTACAATTAAAAAATACGGGGTGCAATATAAGCATAAAACTCCACTTCCTCCATAGTAACCTGGACAGGTTTCCGGAAAATTTAGGAGATATGAGCAAAGAGCAGGGAGAGCGTATGCATCAGGACTTACGCGTCCTGGAAGAGCGCTATCAGGGTTTCTGGGATGCGAATATGATATCTGACTATTGTTGGTCTCTGATACGTCATTTTCCAAAGTCTACACATCGGAGAAGAGCTTTAAAACAAAGTTTTTTAGAACTCAATGATTAATTATTTTTTTTAGTAAATACATGTTTTTTTCTGTTTAATACCTACATAGCTGAAACTCAGAAACTAGAGCTGATTAAAATATTCTAATTATATTTTTGAAAATAGCATGTAGTCATATGTAGTCAGCAACAGCTAAAAATTTTTCGGCAACAGATGTACTGTAAACTAGTGTAATTTGTTGCTGAGTTAGTAGGGGATGTTCATTATTTTTTCCACAACTGTACATCATCTGTTGTAAATGTGTCTGTTTTCGCACGGATTATTATATTCATTTTGCTCTGCTCAAGGCATTTTCTATGAAAGGGAGGATTCCGCCATAGACTTGTTCCTTCTCACAGGCTACTGTACTTATTTTTACCTAAAAATATTTATACTATTCTTTAACCATTTATGCATCTACTGTACTTTAAATTATCATTGAAAAAAAAACTTGTTATAAAATTCATTTAATACATCGACTAGTAGTAATACAGTTTACAATGAGTTAAAGATACTTTCCTTTATCTTGTTCTAAAAGCTTTATGGTTGCAAAAAACAAAAATATATTTAAAAGGACGATTCCTCTTTCATTTAAATCATAGGTTCCCAACCTTTTCTAGACCACCGCCCACTTTACAAGAAAAAAAATACCAACGCCCCCCCCCCCTCCCTCTTCCATAATAGCTAATAATACCAAATAATTAAAATATTCTTGCATATTACCTTGACCTGCTTTATCTGTCTATTTATCTATTATGAATCAGAAAATAGAAATTAATTAACCAAATGTAGTAAAAAAGTATTTTATACAAAAGCAATGAGATTAAAAATAATGAGATGGTTGAGACTGGTGGAGTTTTAACAATTTGTTAATGTCAGGTTCCAATTTTATTAACATCAATCACAAATTGCCACGCTCAGTTATGTGTAATCTATTTTCTTTCTTAGACAGTAAATTACGCTACTGTACTGAACTCATGCTCAGCCAAATACAATGAAGGAAAAACAATTAAAATTTTCGGTACTCTTGTCCACAATTCAGGATAGAGAGCTGCTATTTGTATTTGAAGCCAGAACTCTTGGTATCCATTTCTGAATTTTACTTTTAGTTCTTCGTTAGTTATGAGTTCTTCTTGTTCCTCTTCTAAATTTGATGATTTTTCTGTATCTGTATTTGCGAAAGCATCTAAAACCCAACTCTGTATATTCATGTTTAAAATATCTTTGAATCGCTCCGTAAAATTTGCATGAAGAACGTCCAAGTGTTGGCAGTAAGTAAATCTTCTTGTTTTGCAGAAACTGTTGATAATGTTGACAAGTGGCTGTATTCATCTCTACCTATATTTCATTTGAACCGAAAAAAGTTTTCCCACAAAAGCAGCTACGGCATTTGTTTTAATTATATTCAACTCATCACCATATAAGCGATGTTGTTTTTGGATGTAGTCAGATTTTTGCAGAGTTTTTCGCTGCTGTTTTCAAGGAAACCTAGTACTGAGTCAAGTAGATTGCAAAAACAATTAAGCCAAATAACTTTTGAGAGCCAACGAACTTCTGTGTGCAGCATCCAGTGATTGTAATCTTCATAATTTTCACTATAAAGCTGGCCAAATAATATATTATGCATTGAATTAATTCTAATCTTATTTACTGCTCTAATAACGTAATGAAGCGAAGTATGCAAGCATTGATTAAGATTTTATGCAACCAAATACTGACGATGAATAACACAATGTACAGCAAGTGCATTTGGTACTGCTTATTTCAAATGCCATATGAAACCCTTATGACGCCCCGTCATTGCTAGAGCGCCATCAGTACGAGCTGACAAAATATTACGAATAGGAATTTCTTTATCTTGAAAAAACTTGCTTATGGTATTAAATATAGAATCTCTCTTTTTATCAGTTTCCAAATTCTTAGCAAATAATAACTCTTGACATTTTTTTTTCTTTTATAAATCGAACGTATGATAAGAGTACTGTTTCGTTATTTAGTAGAGTTGATTTATTGAGTTGAATGGAAAATTTTAAACTCTTTAAATAATAGCATAATGATATTTCAACGTTTTTAGCCATTTCATTTTTTCTTCTTTGTACTGAATAATTACTCAGAGGACTTTTTCAGATGATATCTGAAGGTATCTGAACAGTTATTACCTCTTTGACTGTTGGCAAGATTAATTCCTTGTCAATTGTGTGTTTTTTTTCGCTTTTGCGATTAACAATGTAATATTATATGTGGCTCATAGTCCGTCATCTTCTTGTTTAGAAAACTACTCACAGTTCACTGTTTTAAATATTTCTTTTCCAGTCCTTGAAAATAAGATAAATCTTTGTATTTGTTCAAATGCTTTTGTAGCCTAGAAGGAATCGTGGCTTTTTTTGAAGAAAACATTTTGGCGAAATAAACACACGGGTAGTGACTTGTTTGTAGGAGAGTGCTAAATCCATATTTAAAATACTCAATACTATACTGCCAGCATTTCTGCTTAGATTAAGACATTTTGAAATACATAAATTGTGATGTTTTAAGTTTAAATAAATTAACTTCAACAGATTTATAGATAGTTACGAAAATAACAGCTATAATGACTTCTATCACTTTCTCTCAGAATAAACGAATTTCTTGGTAAGATTCAAACCACAGGTTCGTTTGGAAATCTCTACTCATTCATGTGCCACCATCTTTCTGAAATTTTTCGAAATACAGGTTAATAAAATAAAAGGAATTCGGTTTCAAACATTTAGTCAGCTTAATATCAAACTTTGCACTCCACGATGATTTTTAATACGATTCATAGCACTTTTTGGGTTCTACAGAGAATTTTTGACATTCATTAAAGACACATGTTTTAGAGTGTTTACAATGTTTTAACCCGCTATAGTAAAATTTCGTCCTCTGCGAGTTTTAGCATTTGTTCGTGTCCCACGGCAATGTTTTGACATTCATAAAAGAAATTAGATTTGGTACACCCAGCTCTAGTTCAGTTTGTATAGATTTTCATTTAAAGGTATATTTAAGGTTTTTATCATCGGCCGGGCAATGCCAGAGGGGAGGTGTCAGCTAGTTTTATTATATTAATTCCTAAGTAGGTAAGTATGCCATGGCTGCCCCCCTTGAGGTTCTTAATGCCCCCCCCCCCCATTTGCATTTGGACCCACTACCACCCCCCTGGAAGACTCCAGCGCCCACTGGGGGCGGTACCGCCCCCATTGGGAACCTATGATTTACATCTTTTCAGCTTTCTTGATGTTGGAAGATGGTGAGTTAAAAGTTTCAGTTCTGAAATATTTTTATATATTTCTTTTCTAAGAGAATATTTGTACATTTCCTCGTTCTATAAATTAAAAAAATATATTTTAATTAAAAAATTTGAGTGGAGGTATACATATTGAACATATACCCTACACATTCAGCTTTGGTTTATTAATTTTAATAGGCAAAATCCTTCTAAAATTTATTAAATAATTATGTAAATCCTCTAATGTGGTTTCAAAAATTCACGAAAAATACTTTAGAAGATGAAATTTTCATGAATTAATATTTTGGGACATAAAGGGTTAAAAATAGTTTCAAATCATTATTCTACGAATATTATCTGTACTTTTTACAAAGATTGTTGCCAACGGCTGATCCAAGGAAGAGGTCACAGGGTTCATGACTGCCCCCCCCTGAACAAAGAAAATTTCTAAAGAATATTTTAAAAATATATATTAAATTCTTTTAAATTTCCCCTTGCTCAACAAAGAGAATCTTTCCGACTGTCTGAAGCTCTACTCAAATCCAAATTAGGTAATTTCTGAAAGATCCATAAAGTCATTTTTAATCCCAGATGCAAGACAATTGCAAGTGCAAACAATTCAGAACAAATATGATTTAATGCCTGAGGAAGACCACTTGGCAAAGGGCGAGCCCCAGCCATTGAGTGTTTGGTATGTCTTCCCCGGATGGCTCCCTGGCACGCAGGGATTTGTGTGTGACTTCAGTGACCGTCGGGCAGAGAAGGCACACGCAGAGGCCTCTAACAAAACACGTACCTGTCGTTCCAAGAAGGATGCCCTCGATGAGCAAAACGTCCAAAAGAGGCAAACACACGCGCGCTGCCGGAACAAGCCAGACAAACCACAGCACCAGCCGGCCAGTGTCACCACCATTTAATAAAATATATTAAAGATGGTGGCACATTCTAAGCCAAAGAGGCTGGTCCTGCTGGCCACAGCCTCACGCGACAAGCGGCAGGAACTAGGCAAATTCGAGTAGAAATGTACAGAACAAATGTCTGTCGCTGTGACCAGCGTCGCCACACGACAGGCAGCGACAGACGAATGGTGGGATGGTAAAGGTGCGGCTGCACCTGGAGAAAAGTCCTCAGTTGGGTGAGAAGAGCAGTTCTTAGAACGTCTGTGCCAAATGCAAAGTTCATTAGAAGACGGCACAAGTTGGTTGTTGAGTGTCAGTGTGGGATTTCCCGGCAACAAGGAGCACCACACCAAGACGCGCTGAAACCTCGCACACTGACAGAGGATAGCTGTGTTGGTGGTGAGAATGATGAAGGTGGAGAATGCGCTACCAGTTGTTAGTATAGTAATTACAAAAGTAATTACTAATACATTAAAACAGGATGCAAAGTATGAACGCTAAGTGGAGTGTATATGCTGACGATTGATTGCCCAAATTAAATATAAGAAAAAGCTGTAAAGTAACATGTGGATTGTGTCTTGAAATAAAGACAAACTGTTTTAAAAACAACTAAACGTTTATTTAAATAAAATCAATAAAAAAATCAAAAACACAAAAACACAAATTCAATAAACTATGTAAATAAAAATATACTTTAAACTTTATCTTTAATATGAACTGAAGCCTAGAAAAAGTTTCAAAAGAAAGTTATTTTTATTTAAATTCAATTTATAATCAAATATACTTATCTTTAGAAAAATGTAAACTTTAATTTGATTTTAATTTACTCTTATAACTTCAAATTATATTAACTTTACTTTAATCAACTTAATTAACTTTAACAAAAATATGAACATAAATTGACCTTTATTATCCCTCTCTCATTTAAATATTAACCATCTTAAAAGATCATTAATCTGTGTTTCCGTTTTACACCTCGTCTCATGAAAAACTCCCGATGTACCACGCGTACCGTCATTAGCACACCGAAAGGATCAAAGCCAAAATGCAAAACAAGTCTCAGACATCTATCTCAAACCCCGCCTCATGAAAACCTCCGATATACCACACGTACCATCATTAGCATACCGAAAGCATCAAAGCAAAAGTATCGAACAAATTAAATCGGATCTTCATCTGAAACTTTAAACATGATTGAAGTCCGTTACAGTATTTGAAAGACCTTAAGAGTAAGAGACAAAAACCAGAGACTTAAACATGATGTTAAAACTGAGAGGGAAAAACAACTGTCATAAACTAAAACTTTATAAAAACTTAAACCAGTTTTAAACTCAATTAAATAAAGCCAAAAGTATAATAAAATCACTTCAAGAAAAACTAAATGAAAGTATATGCAAATTTACTTACGAAAGTTCTCTATGTATTTCACCTTCCCCCCCTTTAACAGTATACTAAGATACTAACACAACTTCCTAAAACCTGCCTAATAGTAGTATACCTGAAGTTGGTTTAAAACATACTAAGGAGAAGGGAAAACATCGTTGAGCAGAAAACTAATAAATCAGACTAATTAAATCATAAACCGAAATATTAATAGAACGTGTTGCAGCCGGTGTTTTGATACACTAGGTAACAAACGCCATTCTTCTCTCTCTCTGTCTTTCAGGAGAAGCAACTTTGTCAACAAGATGAGAGAAGGCATAAAACTTCTAGATGTATCCTTTAACATCACCAACCAGCTTTCACAAAAGAAAAACACTATTAAGTTCTTTAGATTTAAACAGCACCATCATCGGAGATTAAAAAGAATCTTAAATAAACAATTACATATTTAAATATTATAGGACATCTTTAAAAACTGCACATCACCAACACTAGCCATTACCGGCAGCATTACTATGTCAACATTGCCTTGCCAGACACACACCAAAGGAATTAAAACTCGAAGCTAATGAAAGAACCACGAGCTGTCGTATATAAGCAATCATCTCCAGGTAAACAACCTATCACGCCGTCTTCCAGCAAACATCACTACCGGCTTCTCGAAAGATCCGGATGAAGTGATGAACCGCCACGAGGAAAAGATCTTAGGAGAAAAAGACGATCGTGCCATCTGTTGTCGTCTGCCGTAAGTGCTTTGATGCAACGTGGTGCTAGGCTGTGCAGAGAGATATGACCGGCAAAAGGTAAACAGAGATACATGGTTTAAATAGTGTGGTGTGAAAGTAAAAATGAATAGGCCTGGATAAATTTGTACAACTATTATTGTAAGTAAGCTTTATGAAATGTTAAATATGGTATTTAGATATTGAAATAAAGTAAATATAATCCAGAATGTATATGTATAAAGCAGAACTTACAAGGAGAGTGCCAAGCTTGGTAATCACAGATTTTGATTATTTTTATATATGTTGTAGGGTAGAAGCCCCTTAGTCTCAGGTTCAATGGATTTTATACAACGCTCCTTAGTTCTCGAGAAATGGGGGGTCTAATATTATAACACAACTTAAATACTTACTTTGTAACACAATAACTGCGTTGGTTGTAGCTCAGTTGGTATGGCGGCAGCTCGTTGTTCAGAGGGCCCGGGTTCGATGCCGGAACGCGCTATGGTTGTTTTTCTCATTTTTTTTTATAAATATACATGTAATTATAATTGAATAATCTTAAAAAAATTGTTAACATAATTAAATTTTAATTTAGCATTTTTGATTTTTAAACCATTATTAAACATTTCTCATCATCTGCAGCTTGCTTCTTCCATTTTTATACGTTTATGAGCTGTTATAGAATGATACTCACTTGTGCGATAAAGATTGAAAACAAAAACCATTTAAAAGCATTAAACTAAAAAAAAGAAATAACCAAAGTCTGCTGTGGCGCCCTCTAATTACAATAAAATAAAACATAAATATGTTGTAATTTAATTCTTATGCTAATGTTTAATATAGTTATGCTTATTACTTTAAAAACAGAGTAGTATTACCATCGCATTAACTTCCCTTGTTAAGGTAATTTATAAATGATGTTTCTTTACAATCACGAATTGACACAATTGAATTCTTCAATATCGTTGCATTGATAAAGCATATATGGAATACATTTTAAAAGTGATTTTTAAAAAAATTAAAAATGCTCAATTAAAATATAATTATGTTAACGAAAATTTTATTGAGATTATTAAATTTTAATTACAAGTATATTTATTTTTAAAAAATGAGAAAAACAAACATACCGCGTTCCGGCATCGAACCCGGGCCCTCAGAACAACGAGCAGACGCCATACCAACTGAGCTACAACCGACACAGTTATATCGTTTCAAAGTAACTATTTAAGTTGCAGTATAATATTAGACCCCCCATTTCTCGAGAACTAAGGAGCGTTGTATAAAATCCATTGAACCTGACACTAAGGGGCTTCTACCCTACAACATATATAAAAATAATCAAAATCTGTGATTACCAAACTTGGTACTCTCCTTGTTAGAAATATATAACTGTGAAACAAAAAGTAATTTAGAAATTTCAGGTGGGGATTAAATGGGTGAATTAACTGAAGTGATAAGACCAAAATATAGGGAAAATATGGAATATTTCCTAACATCGTGGAGCCCACTCCTTTGCTTAGGTGGCGGATGGAGATTGGGTAGTTTTGGCACATATGGAGAAGGGTGGAAGAATGAGTACCAATGGTTTCTCCAGTCCTCCTGGCTTGGATTGTGTGGCATGGTGGGTCCTTCTTGTAGTGGGCGTGTTACGTTGAAGTGCTGTGGATGTCTTAAACTTGTCTGTTCTGGTAATTGTTGTGGTGGTGGGAACTCTCTTGTCTGGGGTGCTGGTGTTGAGGGTCTTGGTGTTGGTGCGAATTCTTGTTCTAGATGTTGTCGTGTTTCTGCGTATATTTGTCTGTATGTGCTGCAGGTCGTGTCCGATGCCTGATGATTTGTCTTGAAGTGTGTGTCTTGTTGTTGTTTGTGGAACTTGCAGTTGATGCAGCTTGGTGCAGGTTGAGTCTGTGTGGGCTTTCCCGCAATTGACACAGGTCGGTGCCTCTCGTCTGCAGTGCTTCTCAACATGCGTGAGGGATTGGCACTTTCTGCATCTTGGGACTGTGGTGTGTGGCCTTAGGGAGTGTGTTGTTAGGTCGATGGTGAGGCCTCCATCTTCTATGATGCTATGTCCTAGTGATTTGGGAAGGAGTAGGATTAGGTCTTTTGAGTGGCTGTGTTTTCTGTTCTGGAGTTCTTTGAGTATTCTGATTTCTTGTGTTGTGATGTTGTATAGGGTGGTGATTGCTATTTTATTTTTTTCTTCTGTAGTTGATGTGGGGACGTCTAGGAGTATCATCTTTTGTAGTGGAAGTGGCTTGGGGATTGGGTGTAGTTTGTCTTTGAGTGCTTTGTTTTTGTGGATGTCTTTTTTAAGTGTGTTGATTTCTTGGGTTGTTTTACATTCAACTTCTATGTGGTGTCTTGTGTTTGTGATTTTGTTAGGATTGACAGGTGCTGCTTATGAATGTTGTCTGAGTGTAGAGACTATTGCCTTGTTTGTGAGTTCTTCTATCCCTTTGATTATGAGTGTCTTTCATTGTGTGTTGTCTGGGAGCTTCTTGAGTTGCTGCGAAACAATGTGGCTGTAGGTGGGTAGTACGCCGCTGTTTTTTATGTCTGTTGTTAGTGCTTGTGGGGTTGTCTGTGATTTGGTGTTGATGGCTTGTTGTAGTGCTTCCACTATTTGTGAAGTGTCGGGAGCTTTTGAATTAGTTGGTTGTGATTGTATAATAGTTGCTTGTGGTGTTCTCTTGTTACGTGTAGTTGGTCTTCCAGGCATCGAACCCGCTCTGTGAGTGCTGTGTTTTGATTCTGAAGCTCCAGCATTTCTCGTAGGGTGAGTGTATCCGCCTGGTCGATTTTATTCAGTATTGATTTTAGTGTTGGTAGAGTCTGTTTTTCTGGCTGTGTGTTTCTTTCCAGGCTTCCTGAGATTTGCAGACGTGCTAACCTTTGAAAATGAAAAATAGTAGCACAAAAAATTCAAATTAATCTGGAGGTTGGTTGGTTGGTTGTTTTTTATGCTGCAAATTTTAAGCGAGCAAATACTAATCAACTGAACGTATGTGTACAAAGTAGGAGACTTATTTTTGCTAATTTTTTGGTAGTGGGTGGGATTAATTAAATGTAATTCTTCCCATTCAACTCATGGTCTATACACTCCTAAGCTAAATTTCTGAACTTCACAATGAATTTTCTGAAAGATTCTAGGGCGGTTGGGGACAGGGTTGTAAAAAACCCAGCCCGGGCGGGTATTATTTAAAAACCCGGGTTAAATGGGCAATTTTCCCCGGGTAAATTGGGTTAAAATGCCAAAATGTAGACTATGATTCCACCTTCCTCACAAATAATAATCTTCAGGGTTGCTACTGTATAGGGAAAACTGGAAAAACTGAGGGAATTTAAAAATGAGTATTACAAAACAAAGAATTTTACTAAATTTTGGTATGCAAAATTTATCCATTGAAATTTTGAAAATTCTCAGAGGAATTATTCACAAATTAAATTTTTTCCTCAGGAGGAATTTGATTGTCGAGATAAGTAGCAATCCTGATCTCAAATACAATCTTTGTGAATCTTCATAGTCTAACACAACTGTCAGCAACTGACAGACTAAGGAAGGTCAAATCGTGGACCGCCAAAAATTTTCAATTTGAATAAATAGTTTATTAAAACAATTATCTCAACTAGTATCTTCAATTATCTCTAATTATTCAACATTTATCTGCTTTTTCTATTTTATAATGTGTATGCAAAATTTTTCAGAACGTATACATGTGTATATAGTAATTTTTCATAACAAATACCTGATTTTTCTATTCTAGTGTATGTATGTATGTGTAAAAATAACAATTTAAAATTAATAAGTACTAATATTACTTAAGTGTTTTTTCTCTGGACCTCGGTAAAAATTTTCAAAAGTATTCAGACCCTACTTAAAATTACTTGCCGACCCCTGGTCTAATAGATGGGAATGACTTCATAGTCTTAATAATGATCTCAATATTTTTCTTACAATACACATTTTTCTTAAAATACATATATGATCCCTTTAAATAACAAACAAATTTTAAATTGCAAAGCTATCAATTGCATGTTATTTAATAATAAAATATAAATATAACTTTAAAAATTACTCATTTGAAATTATCATAAGATTAGCAAATGTTGATAAAAGAAAATATCTTGCAACAAAAATTTTTCTTATATGTATGTATAATCTATTCATATATGGTTAAATTTTTAGTTTTTAATACAATTAATTTAGAAGAAATTATTCCTATTCAAAAACTTCACCTAATATTACCATGTGACCTCCATTTTGCCTTAGCCTAAATGCATTTCTTTTTGAATTAAAACAGTAGCTGTGCACAACTATCCTTAATAGGCTATTATTTTAATTTAAAAAAATTAGTATATCCATTATAAATATGATATATATATATATGTATATATATATATATGTATATATATCACAAACACAAAGTAGATTACTTTAATTTTTAACCCATTCGGGACCATGGGTGCATATATGCACCCTCAAAAAGAGCATACAGAATTTGCTTTTGGCACCAGTAAAAAATAAAAATAATATTTGCTTTTTCTAATTAGAGCATTTTTGTGATAGTTTAAGTAAAGGTAGGCTTTTTTTTAAAAAGTGGTGCAAACCGAATAAAATTTGTGTAAAAGCCGCCAGTCCCGAAGGCGTTAATAGGCTGATGCAATAAGACTAAATATTGCAAATGTTCATTTGTTAAGTTCAGTTTTAAACATTTACATTTTGCCTTTACTATTCAATAAAAAACAACTAAAAATTGATGCAATCTGTAGAAGGATTATCATCACTGCTCATTGTTATTACTTGTATTTAAAATTCCAAAACAGCTCTCTGATTGGTTAATGGCATTGCAATATATTATAAAACGTTTTTTAATGGTAATTCTATAACTAAATTTTTTTATTAAAACTATGAATAAAATATTTTCTGTAACTAAATTTTATTTTTATAACTATGAATAAAATATTTTCTTTGCATATACTATTCTAATTAATTTAATAAATATAATAAGTTTAGTAAATATAATACTCTTGAAGCTAACTGAAAAGCTTAAATTTACATTTTAAATTAAAATCTAAATAGTTTTAAAATTACAGGGTTCCCAATCTAAAAGTGCAAGTAAATTAGTACAAATATATTTTCTAAGATTCAAAGAAGATAATAAATAAACAAAATAACCATAAACTGTTAACAAATACATCATTTGTTCCTTTCCAGAAATATATTTTTTAAAAAGCCCGGGTTTTTAAAAAAAAAACCAGCCCAGGCGGGCAGCTGGGCGGGTACCCAGGCAGCTGCCTACTACAACCCTGGTTGGGGAGGGAGAGATTCCCCTCCTGTGACGAAACTACTGATGTTTTTCCGGAGAAAAATGTCTAAATTTGTCTAAAATGTCCTGCATCATGTCGGCTCTGTACTAATTGTTTTTTTTATTGCAGGTCAGGTTAATCTCATTTTTCAAAAGTTAGTTCAATATATTGTTTCAGATGAAAAACTATATATATAATAATAAACATAGATGTTTGTCTCTGTGTGTGCTGTTTTGTGAAGAGACTGCTGTGATGTGCACAGATCTATAAGACTCGGCAGGAAGGTACCTGTTATGTCTGAAGTTATGCACTTAGTAGCTACTGTGTTTCTGGATCTTTTAATAGACTTTATTTATTTATTTATTTTTTTTTTTTTTTTTACGTTTCAAGACGAATTTTCTACATTAGCAAAAGGAATACGGTTTCAATTTTTTAACCCAATGCAGCAAATTTTGAAGAAATTAGCATTTTTTTTCTTTTTTGAGGAATTTGTGTATTTTTAGCAATTTTTAGACAAAATTTGCATATTTTCAGCTATCTTTTAACGAAATTCGCATTTTTTCAGCGATCCTTTGAAGAAATTTGTGATTTTTCAGCGATCCTTTGATGAAATTTGGGATTTTTCAGCGATCCTTTGATGAAATTTGCGATTTTTCAGCGATCCTTTGACGAAATTTAGTGTTTTTTCAGCGATCTTTCGCCGAATTTAGCACTTTTTACACGATTCTTTGACGAAATTAGTGTTTTTTCCGCAATCTTTTGACGAAATTTGAGTCTTTTCAGCAATACTTTGACGAAATTTGCATCTTTTCAGCAATGCTTTGACGAAATTCTTGCTTTTTCAGCGATCTTTTGACAAAATTCACTTTTTCCCAGATATCCTTTGATGAAATTCACGTTTTTTCCGCGATCCTTTGATGAAATTTGCATTTTTTCCGCAATTTCTTTGACGAAATTTGCTTTATTTCAGTGATCCGTTGACGAAATTTGCATTTTTTTTGCGCAATTCTTTTGCAAAATTCGCATCTTTTTGCAGGAAATCTTAGTTTTAGACAAATTTTCGTAGCATCGTAGTTTTTAACTCTAAATCGTAGCAACTTCGATTTTTTTGTAGCAGTTGGCAGCTCTGGATTTGTACGAGGATCTCTCTGACTTTGTTGGTGAGTTTTGCTACTGTTACTTCTTTCTTGTCTTCTGTGTAGAGAGAGGAGTTGCTCAAGTGGTGGTGCTTAAGTGGCTCTGTGCTCGATGGTACTGTATACGCTAGTATTTTGAAGAAAAGATTGCGCTCCTTGATGTTATCTGACGTGGTACTTGACATATCTTGGTCTTTGAGTTTTGAGGATCTGCGTTTGGGGGTGCGGCTGATATAGGTGAAAACTGGGAAATTTAGTTAGTAGCCAGTGGCCGGTAGACTCCGTTTCATTAGTGGCCACTTTTTAAAGTTAGTGGCCACTATTATGTTTCAAACTGTTATGTCATGTATTAAAGTTTAAGTGTAAAATATATTTATTTAAATATTTCCTTTTCACATGACATGAGTTAGTTTTTACCATCCCCAAGCCTACGTTAAAGTACAAACGAACTCCATTGCTTCGCGAGGTTTTTCGGATAAACACGCGATTCATCCACGATCTATCGCTGTGTTTTTGGATCGCGGTTAATCACTGTTACTTTCGACCCAGAGCTCACGTCTGACGATCGCTGCTCTGATTGGTCGTCGTTTGACGTCATAGTCCGTGAAGCCAATGGACTTTCGCGTACGTTTTTCTCTTTATAGAATGGCAACAACTGTATGCAAATTTTCCAGAACAGACTGGTATATGTAGCAGTTCAAAATGTTTGGATTTCGCCCTTGTCTGTTTTTGCTTTGCCTTGTTTTTCTTACGTAGCTCGCTTGAAAGCAGCACTTTGTTTTTCTGCCATGTAACTACTTACGACGTCGTAGCTTGGCTACGTTTTGAAGGCTGCTGGCGGCTGTTAATTTATTGATGAAAGTTTATTTTGCTTTTATTTTTAAGTTTGTTCGGCAAAAGTAATGCTGACGTTGGATTGTCATTTGTATATTATTCATCAATAAAATCATCTTGTTGTTACTCCTGCTGTACTCCTTAAAGTCTTCCACATTCAAGCATTTCCATAAGTTAAAGATTCCACTGCGTACTCTGCTTAATATATAGTTAATTATTGTGAAAAGAGAACACAAACTTTCTTGACATCTAAATTATAATCGTTGTACATAAACATATTTTTCTATAAGAGTTTTATACCTATTGTATGAGTATGAGTGTATTTCGCATGATTAAACAGTATTTCTTGAAGAAAAATAATCCAACTTGTGAGCATGTGGCAGGAGTCGAAATATGGAAGATACTGAAATGTCCTTAAAATCTGCTTGTATTCGGTGGGGAAAAAAGGAATAAATTACTTGAAATGCATGCGGAATTAAAGCTGATGAATATATTTTGCAGAATAAAACTGTATTTCTTGAAAAAATAATTCAACTAAAGTAATCATAACATGCACGTAAGAGCACATGAGAAAAAGCCGAAATATTGAAAATACAGCTAAGTCGTTGAAATCTGTTTGCAACTGGTAGGAAAAAGAATTAACCAGCCCTCTAATTAGATGTAATCAATGTAGAGATGCATATTTCCATGAAAAAAGGTGTATTTCACTTGGCGATCGATAACAGATTATTTAATCGCCACTTGGTGAGTGGCGACTAGGGTGGCGATTGATAGCTAATTTTTTAATCGCCACGTGGCGAGTAGCGACCGCTAATTTTCATCTATAGCGGCTGATGCTAACTGTGGAAAAAATATGAGATGAAGTAGATAAATAGACTACAAACCCTTGGGCACGTGCAACACTCTTCCATGATGTCTCCATAGGCTTGCAGCATGTTTCTAATGAAAGAAGGTGAGTGAAGAGAAAATTTTTTTGGGGTGTTTGCCATGCACTACTAATGGGAAAGAAGGGGTCACGGGAAGAATGGGATATGCTGAAAAAGAGAGGACCGGAACAAGAGCCAGCACCAGCAGGGCGCATGCCCGCAGAGTGGCCGCTTGAAAGGGGAAGAAGGTACTTGAGGAAGTGCTGTGGGAAACAAGAGGATCCAGAAAGAGAATCATAGCAAAGTGGCGAGTGCCTGCACACAAGTGAGCTAAAAACCACTTGGGCACTGAAAATGCAGAAGATAAAACCTGAAAGAGTTTATCTACCAACTTGTTCATCCATCTAAGAATGATAAATAATGTGAAAGATGTTAAAGTTATTTGTCAAAAAAAGTTAAAAGTCCAATATGAGTGAAGAAAATGTTTAAAGCTTTCTTTGCGTGCTGAAAAAGTTGTTTATTTGAGTTAGGTGTTCTGATTAAATTTTTGGGTGTAAAAATGACAGTTATTTTTTCAAAATAAGCTAGAGTCCAATTTGAGTGAAGAAAATGTTAAAGTTTTATTTGCGTGCTAAAAAGTTATTATTTGAGTTAGGTGTTCTGATTAACCCTTTTAGTGCCATACATATTTTACCAATATATGCTAAAAATGCCAGTAAAAAAGTGCATTTTTATAGATAATTTATATGAACAAGAGAAATATTCACCATTTCCGTTACAATACACCAATATTCATAATTTTTTCAACATTCTCTTCAGAAGATTTTATGCTATGATAATAAAAACACAGAAATTGAATTGACTCAAGGAGCGCGACGGTGCTCCTTGGCACTAAAAAGGTTAAATTTTGGGTGAAAAAAAAATATGACAAGGTTATTTTTTCGTCAAAATAAGTCCAATTTGAGTAAAGAAAATGTTAAAGTTTTTGCATTTTTCGACAAAGAAACTTTCGGGGAAATCTCCGTAAAATAGGTGTTTTAATCTAAATTTCAGGCCACAGCAGCCAATTGCTTCCTCATGACGGCATTTGTGTAACTACCAAGTTTTAAAAATTGATTTAAAATACTCATTTTCTGGATGATTCTTTGCCTTCATAAGAAAATGGGAAATTTTTCAATTTCTCGGTATCTGAATAAAATGTGTAAATTTTATATTTTTACAACTATTAATAAGAGATGTGTGTCTCCCCCCCCCCCCCAAAAAAAAAAGGAGCCATGTCTCTCCGTCTAAAGGAAGGGCTGAATTCGCCCTCGATTGTTGCGCCGGGACACATTTTACTGATTTTTGCATGGATCGAATCCAGCCAATAATGATCTTCATACGATTTAGATTGTAGGAGGAAATTTCGGCCTTTGAAGACCTCTAAGAAGAATGAAGTTTAGGCTCGGTTCGGCCGAGAAATACGAAGTCTAGCCCAACCAAACAGAGTCTGCAAAAAAAAATAAAAATAAAAGCCGGAAAGAGTAAAACACCAGGCTCGACCTGTGCAGACCTCTAGCGCAGATAGCAGGCCTTGTACTCACCACAGCGCCACCTATTAACGAGAAAACTGCATAGTAAAATTTTAACACAAGTCTGCTCCTCTGTGGCATATGCAAATACACCAGGGTTGGGTTTCTTCCAGGACAGTGGAAGAAACTGGAAAAAACCGGAAGAAACTGGAAGAAATGGAAAAAACTGGAAGAAATGGAAAAAACTGGAAGAAATGGAAGAAACCTGCAGAAAACAAAACAGATGCTCAAAATTAAAGTATATTAACTGTATGAAAGAATTAAATTCAAAACCTGATTATTATGAAATTTAAATTGGAAACTTTAATTAATATTAAAATTATTATTTATAGAAAAATAAGTTAATTTTTAATAAACTTCAGGTTCAGCAGATATTTACAGGTTATGTTTTTTACAACTTTAGAGGTAGGGGGATGGGATAATTTTTCATTGTTTATGTCATTTCTGTAACAAAAAACAAAAAAAAACTACCTACCACTTCTTTATTTATCATATAAAAATGCAATATTTCAAAAACTATTGTGCAACATTTAAAATAAACAAATTTGTAATTATGTATACTAGCATGTGTACCTCAATGCTGATTTAAAAAGATAAATGTTCTAAAAATGAACTCTGTGGGGTATGTTAAAATTCTTTTAAATTCTCCAAGTTCTGCAGGACTTGGAAGAATATTTTCATCTTTTGCATTCATCCATTCTAAGTTGAGAAATTGATTGCAGCATCCTACTGCTAAAATACTTTTATTTTGTTATACCATGTTGCACTGTAGTAAGGAAAATGGAGATTTTAATGAAATATTTCAATACAGTAATTATTGTATATTAGTTCCCTTAATAAAATGGATGTAAATTAAAAGCACTGTCTTTTATTTAAAGGAGTTTCATTCTATAGTAAGTAAATGATCCACATACTATTTACTACTGGTTACAGAAGTTTAAATAATAAAAAAAAAAAAAGTGCCTGTTTTGAATTGAATTACTTTTAATTGATTTTGTGTATTTTGGATAAATTTATTTGGTACATTTCCGTTATACCAACACCATTGTCATCACCAAGCGTAATAATTAGCATAAAATGAAATTCATGTATAATTAATTCATTTAAAAAAAAATATTGTTGGCACAAAACTGAGCAATTAAAATATAACATTTGAAAATTACAAACTTTCACGAACTATTTTATTAAATCAATACAAATCTAGACATAAAATAATATTATACGATAAAATAAAATAAAATTCAATTTAAACTACAGGCATAGAATTGTAATTGTCTCTTAGCATTGCAGTAAACATTTCACTTTTTGAATGAAAACACTCACGGTTTTTTTTTTAAATAAAACTTTTTTTATGTATAAAAAGTCCTCAAACAATTTTATTGCAGCTTCCTCATCATCTGGTAACTGCCAAATGGTAAAATCCATATCCAATCAACAATAAATATAAGTTACAACTTAATATTAAATATTTTCGATTTGAAAAATAGCAAATTAAGATGTTTTGCAAGGTTATGATTAAGTAATAAAAATAATAATTAAAAAGATTCATGTTCAATAAGTAGCAAATCATAATGTTTGGCAAGGTTTGCAATAAAAATCCTTTGCATATTCAGGGTTTAAATAAATGACACATTAACATACTTTTTGGCATGGTGTTAGTATAACGGAAAAGTACCAGTTATTTTATTCAGGTACGCAATGATTGGAAAGCTTTAGACAGGTGCGTAATATTGGCTGATGTAATCAACTGATGTAATTACCAATTTATCATATTTATTTAAATTTTTATAGGTCTAATTAAGTTTACATAAGGTTATTAGAAAAATGCATTTATTTTTATTGTATCTTAAAAAATTGCAACTTATATGGTAAATTACTAAAGAAAAACAGTTTCTTCCACTTGGAAGAAACCTATTTCTTCCGGCCAGTTTTTTCCATGGTTTTTTCCACTTCGGAAGAAACTTGCCAACCCTGAAATACACATTCATACTTATCAACTTTGAAAAGAGAAATAAGGGTGATTCCATTCCACTTTCTGTATTTTCTGAGTTAACAATACAGTTGTAAAATATAAGTCAAAACTGGGAAATCGGGTTAGCAGCCAGTAGACTCAGTTTCATTAGTGACCACTTTTTAAAGAATGCTTCAAACTTTCATGACATCTAGATAAACTATAATCGTCGTATATAAACATACTTTTGTGTAAATCCGTTTTATACCAGCCAAGTATTCATAATAAGAATCAGGAAGGAGTAAAAATTCAGGAAAATTTTCTTAAAAGCAGAAAGTCTATTAACACATTAATTTTTTAGAACATATTCATGGATTATTTGTCAGGGGTAATTATGTTCCAATTATATACTGGAATTCTGGTATTTTTTTCATTTTCAATACCAGAATGCCTTTTTTTTTTATAGATATTTGAGTTACTGTACTTGGTCGCAGGGGGGAAAAATCTCAAATTTCATCAGTCAATCGTGGGGAAAAAAATTGTAAATTTATATCATTTGATCGCCAGAAGAATATCGCGATATTTGTCAATCGGTCACAGGAGAACATTGCTAAATTTGTCAATCAATCACATGAAAAAAGTCACAGAATTTGTCAATCGCATGGAAAAAAAAAAAAATCGCAAAATTCTTAGCCATGTGAAAAATAAATCTGCAAATTTCGCAAATAAGCTGCAGGAAAAAACATGTAAATTCGCCAATCGGTAGCAAGAGAAAAAACCCACACACTTTTCCAATTGATAGCATGAAAAAAAAAAAATCACGAAATTTGTCAATCAGGTAGCAGGAAAAAATTGTGAAATTTGTCAGTTGATCGCAAGAAAAAAAAAAAAAAATTCTGTTGTTTACGAGGGGAAACTCATAAGTTGATCATAGAAAAAAATCGTGCAATTCGTCGATCGATCATGGAAAAAATTTGCAAATTCGCCAGTTGGTCACGTGAAGTTATAGCGAAATTTGCCAGTCAGGGACAGAAAATATTGTGCTATTCATCAATCAATGGGGAGGGGGTCAAGAAATTTGTTAGTCACTCATGGACTGCAATGGAATGTGTAACAGGAAAGAGATTGCACAAGGGTGACAATCTATGAAATTTTTTTAATTGACACCATTACAACTTTAATCCTCACGTGGCGAGTGACAACTACTAATTTTCACATGTATTGTAAAATATCTATAAAAGTTACAACGAGAAGTATTTTTTTAAATGGATAATAGGTAGTTTTTTTTTTAAGAAAAAAATGTTCATATATATTTTCAACATTAGCCTTATTCAAAAGAAAAAGACTTTCAACATTGATCACTTCTTAAATTCTAACTATTAAGACAGTAATCATGCTCATTACCAGCCGTTGTCATTCAACAATATAAATTGCAGAAACAGATTTAGTTTTAATGAAACTCTTTATGAAAATTTTGGTCAAATTTATACAATATTCACAGAGGTGGGGAATTTTCAGAAAATTTTACCAGCCAGCAAGATGCAACACAGTTGAAAATCGTTCGACTAAATGCACATGACTGCAAAAATAGTTAATTATTATTACTAAAATGCATTTTCATAATTGTTTCTATAAAATTAAAAAATATATACAATAGAGGAAAGCTTACTATAGGATAGAACTTAATACAATGGTTTACATCATTGTAATTTGAAAAATAAGTTGCAACGTACAATGAATTAGTAAAAAATATATAGTTTTTAGCATATCTTCTATAGCCTGCAATTTTTCAAATCCACTCACCAATGGCGAATGAAATAATGTATTTCCCCACCCCTGAATATTGGTAAGGGTCGATCCATGAAATTTGGGGCCTATTTAGTGCGCCTTCACAAAAATCCATTTAACAAAACAGACCCCTTCATAATATTCATTTTCATAAAACAAACCCTTCACAAAATTCCGCTTAATAAAATAGGTCCCTTTACAAAATTCCATTCCATAAAAACTCTCTTCATTAATTATTTTCATTTTGTTATGTTTTAAAATATGTAATTTGCAAACAAAACAAGTTCACTGAAAAGGAAAACTTTAGCAGAAGGACTTAAAGAAGAAACTAGCAGAGCTTTGCCCGCTATGCTGCTCAGTTTATTCCAAACGGTCCTCGAACTAAACAAACTTAGGATTGGGTGCCCCACTATCTTCAGATACAAAAAAAGAAAGTTTCATTTAGAATCCTGCAGAAACTGCATCAACGTATTTTTAAAAACTGTGATTGTTGATTTTTTTTTTTTTTTTTCCCCAAAGGGTGAAGCGTTTCACTTCAACAAAAATTAACCCAGGCTCCAGACAACAAAATGGCTGGTTGTAAAATATATCTGAAGGAAAAGCTGCCATTTCAAAGAAAGAGAACATTTTTCTTCCCATTGGAAGTGGAAGAGAATGATAAATGGGTTTCTCATTGTGTGTGTTGGAACCCCTTCTTATTCCCTTTTGTTTTCCTACCCCATTCTCAAACTATAGAAGGGGAGAATCCCCCTGGTGTTTTCTTTTTTATTCCTGCTTTGAAAAAAAGTTGGAGCATGCGCATTGAGGTCAATTTCATGAGAAATCTGAAAAAAAAATGCTCTTTTAGCTTTAAATATATAGATTATCATTAAATGCTTCATTTGAATTTGAGTAGCTAAATTTCATCTTTTGTTACAAAATGTTATTTTTCACTAAAATATAATAAAGTTCACAAAAATAACTTATTTTTCACAAAATGAGAACCAAGATAAAAAACCTGCATCAACCCTTGAACAGTTTTTGAAATTTTTTTTTAAATACTCACAGAACTGGAAATTCAGGACAGGATTGAAAACTTTGAAATACCATTAAAACAATTATCAAGAGGCAGAAACAATCCAACAAAGGTCTGTCCAGACTTTTTCCCCAGGGTCCTGTTTTTGTGAAATTGTGAACAGCTTTTTATATTTGTGAAAAATCTAGTCATAATTTTGTGAATTTGAAATGATCGTTATATTCAGGTTCTTGTTTATACATTTTTAAGAAGATATATGGATGTAAAATACATATATTTTCTTTATATGTTTAAAAGTGCCAGGTCAGATTTTACTTTTAAATGATTAATTTGTGAAAGGTTCAGTTTAAAGATGAAAAACCTACTTTTAAGATAAAGAATTTTGTGAAGGGTCCTGTTTTAGGAAAAATAGTTATACAATAGAGTCCTTTAAAGGACCCATTTTTTTCTTAAACAGATCCCTGCCAATGAACACTAGCAGATTTATATCCCAAAAACTGAATAAACCCAAATTATTAAAGACAACGTTTGGTTAAAAATTCATCCATTTCAATGACACTTTATTATATGTGTTAATGCTTATGATTTATTTAAATAGCATGTGAGCATAATTTAAATAGCATTCAATAAATGCAGAGTTAAAGATAAATTTTTTCTCCTCCTCAAGCAATTCTACTCTCCCACATTTATAAATGTTGGTAGGAAGGCTCACAGGGAAAAGGGAGAAAAAAATGAAGACAGAAGTGTTTGAATGCAAGAAAGAAAGTTAGAAAATAAGGGATCCAACCTAAAAAAATCAGAATACTTGACAAATATGCATTTTCACAAAGACAGACTTTACTTATCTTCAAAACTAACTTGGCTAGGTTAACCAACCTCGACCTGATGATTCAACCTAATCGCTCAACCGGAAAGGATTAAAGTAAATATTTTTGAACTGATAATGCACGTAAGCTTTTACAATTTCAATAACCAAGAAATTTTTACCTTTTAAATGAGAAAATATAAATATGCATAAAGAATTTTTTTTTTTTTTTTTTTTAATACGTAACTTTTAATAAATAATACGCAAATATAAAAGCCACAATTATGAAGTTTACTAGACTTCAAATATTAATAGTTAAAATAATCCATTACCGAAACAACAACGATAAAACATTTAATATAATTTGCAAAACTGGAGAAAAGATACATTTGACAACTAAGATAACTTACTTAGAAGATATTCGAGCACCTTCTCCAAGACCGACGGTGAATTCTGTTGAAGTCATTATTTTCTAAAAAAAAAAACTGAAGTTATTAAAAATTTAAACTGTAACTATGCGATAGCAGAAAAACTTCCCAACTGATTAGTAGTAAAACGAACAAGCCCTTGGGGAATGGAGAGCAAATAGGCTCTTGGCTCCTAATACGCGCATGCGCATCAGATTCAGAGCGAGAGCCGAGAGCAAGGAAGAGCGCGAAGAGCTGAAAGCGGCAACTGGGTCTTATCTTAAGAAACGTTTCGCTGAATTTGGGGATGCTTTGGTTCGGCTGTTTAAATTAAAGGCCTTCCTTAGCGTTTTCAATTTCTGTAATTACTACGTTTCTTGGTATTTTTAGCTAAACATTTCTAGTATCATTATTAATTAATACGGTATGATTAACATACCGTAAATAACCATTTAATAAAACTTTCATAGGTAAATTTTTACAATCTTGTGCTACGTAATGTTTACATATTTCTGCATAATTAAAAGTCTTATTCAGCTTTTATATTTTCTTCTATCATTAGTAATTTATCACTTAATACATACATTGGTGCTGTCTGTCTGTTTTTCACTAAGCAATGTTTACATAATAATATCTTTATAACTAGGAGGTGAATGAGTATAGTTTTTGTTTACAATCATTTACATGCTCAAGAATAGTAGCAATTCAAATAAAAGTCTTATCTTATTACAGTACGATTCTTGTATTGCATAGTCTACATCTAAATATTGTTTTTGTACCTGCATTCATCGTTCTAGTACAAAACTTTCATTAAAATCTGATGTTTGCAAAATAAAAATGTAATGTTTCTTTTGTTTACAAAACAACTTGAACCAAATTTTAATTTAAAGCTTTAATAAGTTTGCATCTTTGTTTTCTCTTTTCAGTTGCAAAATATTTGATTTGTTTCAGTTATTTTTTCTCTTTCTTGACACATCTAGTAAATAATATTAACTTTTGAATGTGTATTGTTACAACTTCTATAAAATGAAAACAACATTCAATTCTTTAAGTATATGTAAACATTAAGTAGTACATCAATACAAGTGCAAGTGAATTTCTAAACTGTTATTGACTTAGACAAAGTAGTGATATTTTTAGGTAAAGATGAAAACTAATATCTTTTCCAAGCTTTATGTTTGAAACTTAATTTTTAAATGTAGAACCAGCCATTATGTGAACATTATTAATTCAGAACAGTCACTGTAAGATAAACTGTCTCGATTAGAAAATTATTTACAGCTTCATTAGAAAATAATCTATTTTGGTTTTGATTTTGTTCAGTTTAAACTGCACAACATATTAGGGAATAAAAAAGCAGACAAGCTTGCATTTATGATTAAATTTTTCAATTAAAAAAAGAAAACTTTTGTGTTTAAAACTTTGTTGTATAAAATATAAAATGTTGATACTGAATCCCCTTAATTTAGATAAATGTGTTTTTCATGCCAAATTATCCGATTTGATTAACATTTGGTTTATAGGTTTATTGTTATAAGGTGCTTCCCTGATTAGTTTTGGGGGATCATTGGTTAAGTACAAAGGGGGAACAGGGGGGGTGTTAATCCCCCCTTAATTTAGATAAATGGGTTTTTCATGCATAATTATCCAATTTGCTTCAAATTTTGTATATAGGGCAGTTGCAGATCAACCATTGTATTCACTTGGAGGTAAGGGTAATTCCACCAATCAGAACTGCCTATTTGTACTGTTTACCTCCAACCTGACGTCAATTGCAACTGCCCTATAGATTCATTGTGGTAAGGCGCTTCCCTGATTAGTTTTGGGGGTTCATTGGTTAAGTATAAAGGGGGGCTAATCCCCCTCCCCCTTAATTTATTGTCGATCTCTTTCTTTTTCGAGGGGCATTATTCTTTGAAATAAGTGTATAATATACAATTAGTGTGAATAGCCTGTGAGCTAGATGCCATCAGTTTAACTAGGCACTTTTCTTTTTTTCGTATTAATCTTTGTTAAATAAATGTTTCTGTTAAATAAATATTTGTTTCCTAAATAAAGATATATAATTTTTCTTGTGTAATCTTTATTTAAATATACACATATAGGCACAAAGGTTTTTTAATTTATCAAAATATCTTGATCATATGCAATAAATACATAGACATCAAGTTATGTTTTGATTTAAAAAAAAAAGTATATTTCAAATAGGAAGTTATTGACAACAAGTCTTGAATGTAGAAAATGATTCATATTATACATGTGTATTAATTTACAGAAAAGCTAGTTGTATTTGTATTTATATTACATTTAATATAATAATAAAATTACAATAATCCAGCAATATATGAAACACTATTTCTCTTTTCCAGGGTCCCCTCTCCTTTATTGTCACAAAAATTTGAGCATTTTTAATGCTGCAAAGTATAGATAGGAGTATGTAAATAAATATTTAGAAAAATATATTTATTATTATTCTACTCTAATAGTATAAAATATCAGCTCTAACTGAAAATTACGTACTAAATTTGGGGGCCTAGGGCCCAATTAGCGTGCAATGACCAAATTGCTACAAGTTTCAAATTTATTTTACATTTGCAGTAGGCATATATATTGTTTAAATCTAGCTATTGTCTTAGTCGCTTTAAATAGTTTGAGTACAATAAAATTAATGCTTATAAAACTTACCTTATTCTAATACTTGTTTTGAATAGGAATTGATATTTTTGGCTCATTTTACATAATACAGCTGGGAAACAATATATATATATATATTTATAATTTTTAGCAGTTTGTAAAATTTATTATGAATATTTAACGAATTCTTAAACTGAATAGTCCTGGTTTTCATATTTTATTTATTTAAAAAAATAAATAAAAGCATATAAAAACACCGCATTATTTGTTTTAATTAGAAAAAAAAAAGTTATTCTATAAAATATTTACGAGAATTACGTGATAAATCCCGGATATCCAAGTTTAAAAGAAAAAAAAAGATATATCTGAGTTCCAGGCTTGTTTTGAATGAGAATGAATATTTTTTGTTCCTTTTTAATAATACAGTGGAAAAAAATATATAATTTACAGTTTGTAAAATTTAATATAAATATTTTACAAACTCTTAAAATAGTTCGTTTTCTGTTCTGTTAATTAAAAAACTCGTAAAAAAACATCACAGAATTTATTTTTAAATGCAGCTTAAGAAAAAGAAAAGTTTTCGATTTGCTGACAATAGATGGCGCTGTTAGGAGCCAAGAGCCAATATCAAATCATTTGCTCTCCATTCCCCAAGGGCTTGTCCAATCACCAATCTAAATATTTGAAAGTGTTTCCAATCGGAAAAAAGAAATTTTCTCGTTACGGTTACGTTGAAAGTTACTCCATTAAAATCACTAGTTGTGAAATAAGATGTGTCCCATATATGATCCCGAAATAAAGTCACTGTGATTGTGTGCCGTAACTGGACATGAAACAAACCGAACGAAACAAATATCTTAAAAGAAAGTCTATATACAAATATACAAGGAGTAGCTCACTCCCTATCCCACTAGGGCAGAAAAAACGAATGTTTTTTTTTAAAGGGGGCGGGGGGGGGGAGAAAAAGTGTCCCGCCGAAATAAAGCCACTACTGTAATAGCCAATATATCCGACATACTTATATATGACCGGAATATACGATGTGGCATACTATTACCCCACATATTTTCTTGGGGATTAAGATCAGGGGAAAGGGCATTCCATGACATGCCACCCATACCAATTCTCTCTGCAAATGGCAGTGGGTTTCTAGCATTTCTTGGTAATCGGTAGCCTTTATGCGGCATGACGGAAAAGCCAGGTTAAGTTTACCACCATAGCCGAAGCCTAACCACACCATTATTGAGCCTCCACCTTGCTGTCTTTAGAAGAAAATTTCTTTATGTCATGCCAATAGAAAGCAAGACCATCTGGGCCATCCAAATTAATTTTTTCCTCATCTGAGAATATAACACCATGCCACTGGTTCTTCCAGGTTTGATGATATTTGGCTAGAATTGCAAAGGCTAGAAAACACCCGGTTTAAACCTGGGAATAAACCAGGTTTTTGGGAATAAACTTGTTTTTTTTTTTGGGGAATAAACCAGACCTTTTGGGAATAAACCGGGTCTATTGGAAATAAACCTCGGAATAAACGTTTTTTTGCAACTCTATATTTGGCCCAATCGACTCTTCTTTGCTTGTGGATAGCTTTCAACATGGGCTGCTGTTTCCTTTTTAACACTTTCCAACCTAAGTTGAAAAGTGTTTATGACTTCGGTTTGTCTGCCGTATGGCCGTCTGCCGTCTGTCCGTGCTCTAACTCCCGTAAATATGCTCGGATTGCCCTGCAATTTTTATATGTTATTGTCGTTATCTATAGGATGCTCCCTATTTCAACTGAAGTGTGTAGCACTTATAGTTTTCTTACAGGGACACTCAAAAGAATTCCGTTACATTACGGTCTATGGGGAAAAATCATTTGCGGTTTATTTTAACGATGTTACACAATTTCAAACACATTGTAATTGATATATATCACTAAGGTGCATTACAAGAAGCTTAATATGGAATAGGGTGTGCATAGCACTTATAGTTACTTTACAGGGACAGTCAAAAAAGTCCGTTACATTACGTCTGTGGAGAAAAATTGTTTGCGGTTTAATTAAATAATGTTTCACTATTTTAAACGCATTGAAATTTACATATATCACTAAGGTGCAATACAAGAGGCTTACTACAGAATATTGTGTGTATAGCAGTCATCGTTCATTTACAGGGACACACAAAAGAATTCTCTACTGTCTGTTAACAATAATTCCTGGAAGTGCGTTTTAAGTTTGTTAAAAATAATATTTGTTATGTATTTATCCAGCCGTTAGAGGGCGTGAAAAAGCAACTTTGACTTTGACTCTAAAAGGACTACAACTTCCACTCTGTTGGGTATTCATGATTCTGATGTATGATGTTGTTCTACGTAAGTTATGTGATGTCCGGTAATAAATGTTCGTTTTGTTAATATTTTAGTGGTGTTTTCTACGGACCCAAACACAAACCATGTTATTGGCGACGAGTTAAAACTGCGACAATTTCTTCTGATTCATTTCAACGTTTTCCTGAACTGTGTGATCACTGCATATTCTTAGTTTCGATTTCTTCAAAATGTCATTCGGCAAGCTCGAAGAATTTCTAGTAGGGAAAACGAACTGGATTGAGTATAAAGAGCGTTTGGATTTCTTTTTCACCGCTAACAGTATTGCTGAAGCTGATAAAAAGCGGGCAATTTTTCTTAGTGTTTCGGGTCCAGCATTATATTCTGTCATACGATCCTTGTGCACTCCTAATAGTCCGAATTCAGTGGATTTTGCCGATTTGTTGGTAAAATTAGATGAACATTTCTCACCTAAACCTTCTGAAATTCTATGTAGATTTAAATTTAATAAAAGAGACCAACGGAAAAATGAATCTATATCTGAATTCATGGCCGAGTTAAGAAGACTTTCCGAAAATTGCAACTTTGGAACACAGCTAGATTCTATGCTTCGAGATAGATTAGTATGTGGTGTTCTTGACGAAGAAATTCAACGTAAACTTCTGTCAGATCCTAAACTTACCCTGACTTCAGCTTTAGATTTAGCCCTGGCGGGAGAAGCTGCAGTGAAGCAATCTACAGAAATTCGAGGTACGTTACCTAGTACCGTAAATTACGTGAAGCCAAAAGGGTCAGGCAAGAATGTTCAGGAGTGTAAGGGCAAGCAAAATAATAAAAATCCCTGTCATCGATGTGGCAACCATCATCCTTATGGAGAGTGCAGATTTATTAAAGCAACGTGCAATTATTGCCGTCGTGTTGGCCATATCGCGAAAGTTTGTAATTCTAGGAAAAATAAACAAGGAACCAAAACATCTAAGGTGCAGAAATTCGATTCAGGTAAGTCAGATATTATTGATGATGAGTATAATTGCATTAATAATTTAAATTCTATAGGTACTGTTACTGATTATCCCCCTTATGACATACTTGTTAAATTAAATGGAATTCCACATAAAATGGAAATTGATTCCGGTTCGTTGCATTCTATTATTAGTTATGATACCTATGTTAAATTATGGCCTGTTAATCCTCCTTATTTACTTTCTGTTTCTGACCAATGTCTTAAAACATGGAGTTCTGAAAAATTAAACCTTGCTGGATATTTTGATGTTAATGTTACACATAATTCTAGTAGTGTTAATTTACCTCTTTTAGTCGTTGAGGGGAAAGGTAAATCGTTAATAGGCAGGAGTTGGTTTGAAGCCTTGAATTTAAATTTAACATCTAATGCAAATGTTAATAAAATTTCTACTTGCTCTTTAGATTCTATATTACATGAATACTGTAATGTTTTTAATGAATCTCTGGGGAAATTTAAAGGACCTCCGGTATCAATTAAAATTGATGAAAATTGTTCACCAAAATTTATAAAAGCTAGAAATGTGCCTTTCGCCCTACGAAATAAAGTAACTAGTGAAATAGAAGAGATGGTTAAAAAGGGAATTTTAGAACCTGTTTCTTATTCTGATTGGGCAACGCCCGTAGTTCCTGTTTTAAAGAAAAATGGTCGTATTAGACTGTGTGGCGATTACCGCAGCACGGTAAACCAGGCAGTAAAACAGTTTACTTATCCTCTTCCCACAGTAAATGATGTTCTTGCTACTATGACGGGCGGTACAGTTTTTTCAAAATTAGACCTTTCTGAAGCATATTTGCAGCTCCCAGTTGACGAACAAACTTCCAGAGTACTAACATTAAATACCCATAAGGGACTTTTCAAAGTTAATAGACTTCCATTTGGCATTTCTGTCGCTGTTGCGATTTTTCAAAAAAGAATGGAAGAAGTACTAGCAGGTATTGATGGCGTACTGCCATACCTAGATGACATTTTTATTCAAGGAAAAAATGTCGAGGATCATAATTTAAAGATAAAGCAAGTTCTAGAGCGCCTGCAAAATTCTGGCATTCATCTTAAACGTGAAAAGTGTAAATTTGCATTTCCCGAAATTGAATTATTAGGATTTCGTGTAAATCGGGAGGGTATCCAGCCGAGTTTTGATAAAATAAAAGCTATTCATGAGGCCCCGACTCCAAAAGATAAAACTGAATTGCAAGCCTTTTTAGGAATGCTGAATTTTTACGGCTGTTTTCTAAAAAACAGATCGGATGTTTTAGAACCATTGCATCAGTTACTTCGAAACGACAGAGTTTGGCGTTGGACGCCTAAACACGATAAGGCTTATACAGAAGCAAAAGAGTTATTAAAAAAAGATGTCGTATTAACTCATTTTGACGAAAAACTTCCTGTAATTGTAACGTGCGATGCTTCTTCTAAGGGAGTGGGTGCTGTCTTGAGCCATGTTTTACCTAATGATAAAGAATCCCCTATAGCTTATCATTCTCGTACTTTATCAAAACCTGAAAGAAATTATAGTCAAACAGATCGGGAAGCTCTTGCCATAATTTCTGCAGTAAAAAAATTTAATCAGTATCTTCAGGGGCGTAAATTCAAAATTATAACTGATCATAAACCACTTTTGGGTCTGTTTAATCCGAACAAACCTCTGTCACAAATGGTTTCACCCCGTGTACTTAGATGGAGTTTAATTTTAGCTGCCTACGACTATGAATTGGAATATAGGAAAGGTAAACAAATAGCAAATGCTGATGCTCTAAGTCGTCTGCCTTTACACACTCCTGAACTTGATATTCCTGCCCTGACTGAAGTTCTGTTGTTAGAGTCCTCTCCTGTCACACAACTAGATGCTAAGTTGCTGTCTTCGGCTACTAAAAAAGACCCGATCCTTTCCAGAATTACTTTGATGATTTTAAATGGTTGGCCTTCCAAAATGACTGACAATAGTTTCAAACCATACTTTCATCGACGTAACGAGTTAAGTGTTCATCAAGATTGTGTCTTATGGGGTAGTAGAGTTGTTATACCTACTGCACTCCAGAGTCAAGTTCTCGTCCTGCTTCATAATGGACATCCCGGCATAGTTAGAATGAAAGGTCTTGCACGCAGTTATGTGTGGTGGCCTAACATGGATAGTGCCATTGAGAACACAGTTAAAACCTGTAGACTGTGCCAAGAGAATCAAAAAGCTCCAGACAAAGCTCCCATACATCCATGGGAATGGACAGAAAAGCCATGGTCTCGCCTTCATGTAGATTTCGCCGGTCCTTTTCAAGGCAAAACATTTTTCATTTTAGTTGATTCTCACTCCAAGTGGCTGGAGGTTGTACCAGTTTCCTCCATGTCGTCTTCGGCTGCTATTGACAATCTTAGATCTATTTTTGCAACTCATGGACTCCCAGATTCAGTTGCATCTGATAATGGTAAAACATTTAGATCTGATGAATTTCAACAGTTTTTAGCACGAAACCAGATTCGACCTATTTTTGTCGCTCCTTATCATCCCTCCTCCAATGGCCAGGCAGAGAGGATGGTGGCTACAACGAAGCAAGCTTTGAAACGGATAATTCAAGGTAATTGGAAAACACGTCTCGCTAGATTTCTGTTTGCTCAACATACGTTACCAAGTACCTCTACTGGTAAATCACCAGCTGAAATTTTAATGAATCGTCGTTTGACATCGATGTTGGATAGGCTTCACCCTGATCTTAATAAAGAGATGAAGTTCAAGAAAGAAAAACTAGCTGAGTCCGACAAAAGCAAACGCCTACGTCAGTTTCAAGAAAACGATCCCGTATATATTCGCAACTACAGTTCGGGCCCATCATGGATTCCTGCAAAAGTTATAGAAACAACAGGGCCATTATCCTACAAGACTCAAGATTTAGTGGACGGTATTGTTCACAGACGTCATGTTGACCAGGTTCGCAGCCGTGTACAAGATGCGGAAACGTCAACAGAGTCTTCTGCGATTCCATCTTCGCCATCTCTAGAAAATGATCCAGTGACACCTAATTCACCCACAGAGTCCGATCCTGTCTGTGATCCTGTAACTGAAGAACCAGATCTTCCTATTCTACGACGTTCTGAACGCTCCCGAACCTCACCAAAACATTTAGACGACTATGTGCTTTATTCCTAGGGGGAAGGAGTGTTATGTATTTATCCAGCCGTTAGAGGGCGTGAAAAAGCAACTTTGACTTTGACTCTAAAAGGACTACAACTTCCACTCTGTTGGGTATTCATGATTCTGATGTATGATGTTGTTCTACGTAAGTTATGTGATGTCCGGTAATAAATGTTCGTTTTGTTAATATTTTAGTGGTGTTTTCTACGGACCCAAACACAAACCATGTTAATATTACAACCATGCCCTAACTTTGACCTGAACTGTTGTACTGACTGTATCTATGACTGTAACCGTTAACTGTAGTTCGGTTGTATTTACGGTTTTGACGCGGTGTGCTTTGCTCAAGTGTAGTAATATATTTTGTGATGTACATGTTAATCCAGTGTTTATTATAATTATATTTAATCCAGAATGTTATTAGTGCCTATCAATTAACCTAAATTAAACAGGTTATGGGCTCTCACGCTGTCAACTGCGATTTTAAATCTGCATCTTGCTAGAACTGATCGTGGCTGTTAGGCCTTACTACAACGTGACGAAGAGTGCACGTGATTAAATATTTTTTTTTTGTTACGCTCATTTTGTGAACGCTTTTAATACATATTGCCCTTTACAATGGACTTCAAAGCACAAATTGAGAAGCTGGAAGGTACAAAAAACTGGACAAAATGGAAACGTCAAATCGAACTGTTGCTGCGCCATAACGATGTGTTAGATGTTGTGACTGCTGATTGTGAAGTGCCAATTGATCCTGGAGATTCCGCTGCTGAGGATGTAAGAAAAGCTTATGAAACAAAGCGTAAGGCTTTCCTTAAAAGCGATGCATTGGCTCAATTAATTCTTGTTAATAGCATGGATGATGCAAACATTGAGCTAACGGCAACTTGCAATACAGCTAAATCTGTTTGGGAAAAGTTACTTTCTGTGTACGAGCAGAGTTCGGGCCAGCGTGTCGATCGCTTAATGGAGCAATTTTTTAGCTCAGAAAAAGATGTTTCAGAAGATGTCGTAACACACATAGCACGGTTGCAACGGAACTTCCGTGAGTTAAATGATGAGCTCAAAAGGCTGGTGAAAACAGAGCTACCTGATAGACCGGGAGGCGGCAGCACAAACAATCACCTCATCGAGTTCACGGCTGAAATTCCAGAATTAGTTAAAACTCGATTCCCATATTAAAACGCAATCGGTCTGCCAAGTCATATCTTGGTGGAAAACAGGTAAAAACTCGATTTTACTGGTTGATTCGTAGGTTTACCATTGTGTTTTCCTGCACCCAAAAGTATGAAAACATGGAGAACTCGGTGCAGGAAAGCACAATGATAAACCTACGAGTCAACCGGTAAAATCGGGTTTTTACGTGTTTTCCACCAAGATATGAGTTGGCAGACCGATTGCGTTTTAATATGCGAATCGAGTTTTAACTAATTCTGGAATTTCAGCCGTGAACTCGATGAGGTGATTGTCTGTGCTGCCGCCTCCTGGTCTATGACTTGCTACTTATGAGTCGAATTATGTCAACTTTACCTGCAGAATAATTTGAATTTAAAAGTGTGTGGGAGTCTGTTCCAGTGCAGGAAAGGACAATTATCAAATTGACTGAGCGCCTTCGGCTTATTGAAATGAGATTGCCTTCGAAGCAGACTGACAGTGCAGCTCTTGTTGCAAAATCGTCAATAAAGAAAAAAAGGAAAATTTAAAACGGAGAAAAAGTGTTTTTCCTGTCACAAGCCTGGACATGTTGCCAAATATTGCTACAAGAAAAATAGTGGAAATAAGCAACTTGATGGAGATGCCTTTGTGTGCAGTGCTGATGATCCAGAAAAAGACCTATGGTTAGCTGACTCTGGTGCTTCAGCACATATGACGAGCAGTGAAAATTATTTCTTATCATACAAGCCTTTTTCACTCCCCAAAGAAGTAAGAATAGGAAATAATGAAGTCATTCTAGCATATGGGGAAGGTATTATCAATGTTGAAATGCTGGTCAACAAAAGGTGGGAAAGAAATCACCTAACAGATGTGTGGTATGTCCCAGAAGTAAGCAGAAATTTATTTTCTATAAGTAAAACTGTTGACAAAGGTTTTAAATTCAGAGTTGATGCAAATGGATGTGCTTTTCTGAAGAATGGTGATGTGCGAATGACAGGCAAAAGAACATCTCGAGGCCTGTATGCACTCGAAATGAGAGTGAGATTGCCTGATGAAGCTGCTGATGTTTACATTGCTTCACAAGACACATTACAGCTGTGGCATGAAAGATTATGTCATCAAAATAAGCGCCATGTGAAACACATTTTAGAGCAAAAAAGGTATTCGTGTTGAAGGTACTGAAGAGTTTTGTGAAGGATGTGTGCTCGGCAAGCAACAACGAAAAAGTTTTGGCACCAGGAAGAATAGGCCAATGTGTGCTAGCGAGATGATTCATGCAGATGTTTGCGGTCCCATGCAGCAGAGATGCATTGGAGGGTCAATATATTTTGTCTCCTTTAAGGATGATTTCTCAAGATATCGAAGAGTTTTCTTTATTGAACATAAATCTGAAGTTGCGAAGTGTTTAAAAACCTTCATAAATGAAGCCGAAACTGCTGATAAAAGAATCAAGGAGTTCAGGTGTGGTGGTGGTAAGGAATTTAATAATTCTGAAGTTCATTCTATCCTTGCATCAAAGGGAATAACTCCAAATCTTGCCATGCCATATACTCCAGAACAGAATGGTTCTGCGGAGAAAGAAAATCGCATTCTGGTTGAAAGTGCAAGATCCTTGATACATGCAAAGAATCTCCCTATCAGACTGTGGGCTGAAGCAGTCAATACTGTTGTGTATACATTAAATAGAACAGGACCGACAACATTAGAAGGAAAAACACCTTATGAAATATGGTTCAAGAAAGAAGCTTCTAAAATTGACCATTTTCATGTTTTTGGCACAGAATGTTTTGTGCATGTACCTAAACAAAAAAGAAGAAAGTGGGACAAGAAAAGTGAGAAGGGAAACTTTGTAGGATACTGTGGTGAGAAAGATGGTTATTGAATTTGGCTTCCAGCTGATGGCAAAGTTGTTCTGAGCCGTGATGTCATATTCAAAGAAGAGAAAGTCTGCATTTCCAAGAAGCCATCTGAAATTCCATCAGATCAGAATAAAAATTTTGATTGTATACTCAGTTCAAATGAGAATGTTGACCCTTCAAATGAAGAAAGCTTAATTGAACAAGCTGAAAGTTCGAAATCTAATAAAGAAGATTGTGTAAGTGACATAACATTGCAAAGTAGTAGTGGAAGAGTGGTCAAAACACCTTCTCATTTGCAGGACTATGTTTTATTGGCAGAGCATGATGTCCCTAATTCCTATGCCTCAGCAATGAAATCAAGTGATGCCGAAAGATGGAAGCAAGCAATGGATGATGAAATGACCTCACTGAAGGAAAATCACACTTGGGATCTTGTTGATTTGCCGAAAGATAAGAAAGTTATTGCTAACAGGTGGGTTCTCCGAATTAAAACCAAAAGTGATGGATCAGTTGATCGTTTCAAGGCAAGACTTGTGGCGAAAGGTTTTTCGCAAAAGCCGGTCATCGACTATGATGAAACCTTTAGTCCCGTTGCAAGATATGATACAGTTAGAATGCTATTATTGCTGCATGTGAACATCTACAGCTTCTGCAGTTTGATGTGAAAACTGCATTCTTGTACGGTGAACTAAAGGAAGAAGTTTTCATGAAGCAGCCAGAAGGCTTTGATGACAAATCTGGTAGAGTCTGCAGACTAAACAGAAGTCTTTATGGATTGAAGCAGGCAGGGCCGGCGCTAGACATTTTACTGACTGAGGCGAGCATTATTTTGCCGCCCCTATGCCGTGATGGTTTTTTCACCACTTCTCAAATTGTTTTAAGAATAAGTAAATTAATTTTGCTAACTATGATTTATTTAACAGAAAACAATTATATATAAAATTAATTTACAATTAAGAAATTTAAAAAATAATCAAATTACTTAAGAAATTTTGCATCTATTTTGAAAATATAACAACATTTAACTTGAAATTAAATGAATAAAAATTTTATCATATTCTAGTAATATTTACAAACAAGTTAGAAATTGTACGTTAAACGTGACATATCAGGTGCGTTCGTTTTATAACTAGTTTCACAATGTAAAAAAATCATCCTCATTATTTCAGTGAAATGAATTATGTCTTCTGCTAGGAGGAAAATGAGCATGCCTTTTTTTTTTTTTTTTTTTAGATATGCCACGTTTACAAATGCGAATTTTTTTTTCACCATGGAGATCTTGCTTTGTGAATGATTACCTCCATGTTTTAATATTTTTATGACTCATAATGAACGAATCTCCTGTGTTTGTTTACTCTAATGGATTGAGGTATTCAGTTAACGTAATTTCCACTGAACTTATATCTCAGAATCTATACATTATTGATTGTAACTCATCTCTCAAGCAAACAATTTTTTTGATCGATCTTTCTAAAAATGTAACTTTTATGCCATTTTGATCGAAAAAAATAATTTTGAATAAAAATGGTCGCTTGGCATATGGAAAAGGATGGGGTTAGCCCGTATTTGTTTTCCTCAGTCACATGACTTGCGCTTTTATTATATTAGATTACGTATGATAGAATTTAACAGAATAAAGAAAACTCTCATTAATAACTTTTTAAGTTTTGGTTCGATTTTCATAAAATTTGAAATGACTCGACAAAATTCTGCAGCGATTATATATATTAAATTTCAAATCATTCGGTTAGGTAGTTTTTGCGCTGTTATATGCGGACAGACGGACGGACGGATCAGACGACGACTATAGGTGCTACGTATTTATATAATTACGAGCGCACCTAAAAAGCATCATATCAAGAATTAAATTGACGTTTCTAAATCTCATTCGCTTTGCTTTTCCTTTGGGAAATGCATTTATTGTAACGACGTTATGAATATTAGTAAAAAGAAAAAATTACATCAGGTGAAGCTAAGCTTAAAGTATACATTATTAAGCAAACTATGTCAAACATTTAAAAACAATCAAATTATGTATAAAATTGTAAGTAGCAAAATAATAATATTAATAACAAGTTATATATCTTTTTGAAACTTGCACAAAAATAAAATCCCTTATTAGTAGTATTTAAAATAAAATATTTATTAAAAATAAAACAAAATTTCAAGATCTAATTTTCCTTGATTTTTCTTCGGCGAAGTCATTTATTATAGTACGGAAATCAATATTATAAAGCAATCACATTATCAAGACAAAAATAGATAAACATACTAACGCAAACTACGCATCTCATTCTTGAAATTAAATAGGAAAATTATGATATGAATTAAAAATTACATGATCATTTGAAATTGTATACATGAAGATTAAATTTTACATCAGCAATATTTACAAAAACACGAGTACCAACGGTGAAATAAATAATTCAATACTAATTCGCCTTGAATTTTTTTTTTCAAATTCGTTTAGCACCTTAATATTAACAAATAATTGTTTTTTAATTTGTTAAAATAATTTAACGAACTGACCCGACCGGCGTTGCCCGGGCACATAAAAAAAAAGCACGAAGCGCGAAAAAACTACAAATCGTAATATAAAAGCGCAAAAAATATAAAAATTACTCCACGAATTCCGAATAAACTTTAATGAAAAGAGAAAAAAATTACTATATTGGGATAGAAGATTGATGTCGGATTCCTTTTACTAATGTGAAAAAATCACGGCGAATTGCGGAAAAAACACTAAAAGTTGCATACAAAAATCACAGAGAACAAAATATACTATTGGGCTAAGAGATTTAAAAAAAAAATATTTTACGAATGTCCAAATATCGCCACAAAACGCTAAAAACTCAAAAAATCAAACAAAAGAATTCAAAAATTGCTGAACGAATTCCGAATAAACTTTATTGAAAAGAGGACAACATTTTCTATATTGGGTTAAAAGATTAAAACCTGATTCCTTTTACTAATGTGGAAAAATTGCCGCGAAACACAAAACCAAACTCGCTAAAAAAAAAAAAAAAAAACGCAAAGGACAAAATTTACTACTGTATGCTAATACATTCTAACAGTAATTATTTACCGAAAGTCAAAAATTGGAGCGAAAAAACGTTAAAAATCGCATTGAAAATCGCTGAATACAAAATGTAATATATTGGGCCAAATGTTTGAAACCGAATTCCTTTTATGAATATCAAAAAATCGTCACGAAACGCAAAAAATGCTAAAAATTGCATTGGAAATCGCAATAAAAATCACAAAAACTTCAAAATCGCGGAGAACAAAATTTAATATGATACGCTAAAAGTTTGAAACTGAATTTTTTTTTACGAATGTCAAAAAATTCAACAAGAAACGCGAAAACTCGAAAAAACTCTGAATTGCATTAAAAATCAATAAAAATTCAAAAATCTCGGCGAACAAAATTCACTACATAAGGCTAAAAGTTTGAAACCGAATTCCTCTTACGAATGTCAATAAATAGCCGCAAAACGCTAAAAATTGTAGAGAACAAAATTTACTAATAGTGAACTGAAACATTGTAACAGGGATTATTCACGAATACCAAAAAATTACCACGGAACGCGAAAAAACACTAAATATCGCTAAAAACTCGAAAATCGTACCTGTCAAAATTTACTATATTAAACTAAAAGTTCGAAACAGAATTCTTTTTACGATGTCAAAAAATCGCCATGGAACGCGGAAAAAGCAAGTTGAAAATCACATTAAAAATTCAAAAATTGCGAAGGACAAAATTTACTGTATTACGCTAAAAGTTTTATGTTAAATACCTCTTACGAATATAAAGAAATCACTGCAGAACGCGAAAAATCGCTAAAATTAAAAAATAGAGGAGGACAAAATTTACTATATTAGTCTAAAGATTTGAAACTGAATTCCTTTTAACAACGTCAAAAAATTGCAGCGAAACGGGAAAAAACTCTAAAAATCGCATAGAAAAATTCAAAAATCGTTGTACGGATTCCGAATAAGCTTTATTGAAAACGGGACAAACTTTACTATATTGGGCTAAAATTTTACAACCGGAATTCTTTTACTAAGGTAAAAAATTCGCCACAAAACAACAACAACAAAATAAAAAAACGCTAGAAATCTCATAAAAATTGCTAAAAATTAAAAATTCTCATAGGAACAAATTTACTACAGTTGGCTAAAACATTTTAAAAGGAATTATTTTCCGAATGTAAAAAAAATCAGCGCGAAAAGACGCTAAAAATCTCAATGAAAATGGCGGAAGACAAAATGTATTATATTAGGCTAAGTATTTGAAACCGAATTTCTTTTATGAATGTGAAGAAATCGTCGTGAAACGCTAGGAAATGCTAAGAATTATATTGAAAATCGGAAAATTTTCAAAAATCGCGTAGGACTAAATTTACTAAATTAGCAAGAAATCGCAGCAGAACGCGGAAAGACACTAAGAATCGCATTGAAAGTTGCATTAAATACAACTAAAATTTCCAAAATCGCTGAGAACAAAATTTACTATATTAGGCTAAAAGTTTGAATCAGAATTAATTTCTTTAACGAATATTAAAAAATCACCGCGAAACGCAAGAGAAAAAAATCTCGTCAAAAATCACTAATAATTCAAAAATCGTCATGAAGAAAATTTACTAAAGTGGACTAAAACATTGTAACCGGAATTCTTCACTGTAATTATATGCAACTTCTTTGACTGTAATTATATGCAATGTACTCCGTATTTTTATTTTAAATAAGAAAAAGAATCCCTTCTCTCTTTTTTTTCTTAAGTTTCGACACATACAATATGCGAGCAAATGCCGCCCCTCTAGGAGTGCGCCCTGAGGCGGCTGCCTCACTTGCCTCACCCCTGGCGCCGGCCCTGGAAGCAGGCTCCACGTTGCTGAAACAGAAGATTTGTTGATTTCATAGAGAAACAAAATATGAAATGTAGCAACTCGGATCTTTGTTTATTCATTAGATCAAATAATGAAAAGAAATTATTTATCGTCATTTATGTCGATGATGGGCTTGTTGCTGGCACTGATGAAAGTGTAATTGCATTATTTGTGACCAAGCTGAAAGAAGAATTTAAAGTGACAACTGGTTCATTAGACTGTTTCCTTGGAATGAATATCAAACGGTTGCAAGATGGCTCTGTTTTCCTGGAACAGAGTGCTTATACAAGAAAGATTCTTGATCGGTTTAGAATGGCAGATTCAAATGCTGTTTCCATTCCATGTGAAAAAGGTGAAGCAAATGAGAATGACAATCCAGTTAATGAAGATGTGCCTTATCGTGAAGCTGTTGGGAGTCTAATGTATTTAGCTACAGGATCACGTCCAGATATTGCTTATGCCGTTAGTGTGGTATCTGAAAGATTAGAAAATCCCAAGCTATCAGACTGGAATGCTGTAAAAAGAATCTTCAAGTACCTCAAAGGGACTTTAGGATATGGACTGTTATATCCAAGTAAATATGAAAACAAACAGCTTGAAGTGTTCAGTGATGCTGACTTTGCTGGTGATACTAAAACTCGTCATTCAAGAAATGGCATAGTTAGCAAGTTCAATGGAGGTGCTATCTCTTGGATGAGTAAAAAACAAAAAAGTGTAGTTCTGTCAACCACAGAGGCAGAATATGTGGCTGCCAGTAAAGGTTCAAAAGAGATAATTTGGCTCCAAAGACTGTTAAATGAGCTCTTAACATCACAAAGTAAACCAACTCTGTTTGTTGATAATGCAAGCGCCATAAAACTTACTAAAAACCCTGAATTTCACAAGAGATCTAAACATATTGAAGTCAGGTTTCATTTTGTAAGAGAAAAATATCTAGAGGAGTTATTAGATATAAAGCATGTTAGTAGTGACAGTCAGATTGCTGACATTCTTACAAAACCCCTACCTCGTATCCAATTCCAGAAATTACGGTCAGAACTTGGACTCAGGTGTTCGAGTCATGTTTGAGGGGGAATGTTAAAAATAATATTATAACCATGCCCTAACTTTGACCTGAACTGTTGTACTGACTGTATCTATGACTGTAACCGTTAACTGTAGTTCGGTTGTATTTACGGTTTTGACGCGGTGTGCTTTGCTCAAGTGTAGTAATATATTTTGTGATGTACATGTTAATCCAGTGTTTATTATAATTATATTTAATCCAGAATGTTATTAGTGCCTATCAATTAACCTAAATTAAACAGGTTATGGGCTCTCACGCTGTCAACTGCGATTTTAAATCTGCATCTTGCTAGAACTGATCGTGGCTGTTAGGCCTTACTACAACGTGACGAAGAGTGCACGTGATTAAATATTTTTTTTTTTGTTACGCTCATTTTGTGAACGCTTTTAATACATATTGCCCTTTACAATGGACTTCAAAGCACAAATTGAGAAGCTGGAAGGTACAAAAAACTGGACAAAATGGAAACGTCAAATCGAACTGTTGAATCTAAATGTTGTTTTTCATTTGGGTTTTTAGATTCATTTTCATGTCTTTGGGGGGATACAATAGGGTTTAAGTTTATTTACACTGAGGAAATGAGTCCAGGATACTCATGTGTCAAACGTTGATATTTTTAGTATAACCACAGTGATTTCAGTTTTACACAAATACAGCCCTTCGTTTACAATTTGACCCGAACGAAACGCTAATTTGGCGGGAATGTGTTATGCATTTATTTTTTTATTTACTTATTCAAATAACTCAACCCTATGTTGCACATCAAGCAAGGGTGAATTTTTTATGTTGAATGGTATGGGACGAATTTTAAGGGTCCATTTTATCTCATGTTGGCGAAGCCTTGGGCGTGTTCACCTTAGACGATCGCATCGAACATGGTCGAAGGAGAAAATATACATGGAGTGGGTTTCATTGTAAGCATGGAAATAAGCCATAATTGAATTATATTCTGTTTCTGTGCCTCATAATAGGTGAAGCCAGCGACTATACGTCCTTTTCCTTTCAAAAAAGTAGCTCTTGTAATAGGAATATCATAACAGGAATCATGAACACAACACCCGAAACATTCATGAAAAGCATCACGTGATCTGATTTAGCCCGATGAGCCTGCGCAGACTTCGCTCTCTTGACCCAAAAAATTTTGTGGGCAATTTGATCACGTGATTGGGCTTTTCGTTTGGAAGGTTGATTGAACACCTTTAACAGTTCGATCGGAAATCTAACAATTTTCAACTTTATAAACGGATTTTCTAAACCTTCGTACTTCTTAACGAAACAGTATAAAAAATATATCAATACTGGAGAACGATTAATATATAAGTTTTAGTGACATATAAGTTGATGACAGGCCAGATGTTCGATCACCGATTTGTGTCAGCTTTGACCTAACCACTGAGCTCTAATATAATTCTATATAACTCAGTGGGTCTGCTGTAGCATAATTTATAATCTTTATACGGGCATCATATTATGTTTAGCTCGTTGTATTATATTTATCTAATTCACAATTTTATGTAATTTTACTTTTCAAATTTGGCAACACTCTAAAGTTTTAGTTTGTGTTTGGAACTTTAAAAAGTCAGGTCGGCGGGTTCGACTCCCGCCAGTACCATTGCACACACTTTGTGGAGCTTCCGGATGTAACTCTCTGGTGTTTTAAATTTCCTTGTGGCTATCTCGTCCCTGTATATTGACGATGACTTATAAGCGGGCACTTTATGTCAAGCACACAAGTCAGATGTATGTTTTCTCAATAAACATATAAACTTTAAAAAGTTTGTTCTATGCAAATAATTTATCTGAAAAGTTAAAACTGATTTAGAGATGTGAGTCGTTTTTATTTGGAAATACACATATTAAAATAATTAAGGATCGTATATGAAAGTCGTCTCCCAACAGGTCTAACACAGAAAGCCTTAATATACGAGGGGCAGTCGGAAAATAAGTTTCCCCTGGCGACTGTGGACAGAGGTGTGTATGAAAGACAAAAAATGTAATGAGACTTTAAAGATAAAACATAACTTTATTTTTCCACATAAGTACCAAGTACAGTCGTGTAAAAAAAACTGGACACCCCCCACTAACTCTGCAACAAATTATAGTAGAAAGAAGTGACTGGTACCAAACGATTGGAAATAAAGTCTACTTTTAAATTATGTATCTAAAATTTGCTTAAGGGGCCATCTACATATTAAAACAAGCCTAAATGTTATTTTTTCAGTGGCAACACCCAATTTTGACACGATATTTTAAATATTCAGTTCACACTATGCATAGATACCAAATTTCAAGTCATTTGGATGATAAGTTTTTGAATTATAAACATTAAAATTTTCGAGCTTTTAATGTTAAATTAAATTTTCGTATTCTTATTAATATCTCTTGAGATTATAATTCTAATGTGTTAATTTTTTTTTGGTTATAATACTAAAAAGCCCAAACATAAATATGTCAAATTTGTAATTTTTATAATTTTATAATATGAATTATGAAATTAATATTTAAAAAAAATATGAATTGCAACCTACAATTTTTTTGATGGATTTATATTTATTATATCCCGCTTTATGCGTGTTCAAAATTTCAAAATTTTCTTCCAAGTAGTTTTTAAATTATGTTTAAAAAACGGCAAGATGCTGCTTTAAGGGGCCGTCTATGATGTGAATTAAAGCACAATTTGAACAGGGATGTGAGCGCTCCAACTCCAATGCCCGATTGTCACCACTAAATTTTAATAGTATTTGTCACCTTATTTAAGGACAGAATTTCTGAAATTCAATACGGTGGAGAATACTATTAAAATTTAGTGATAAAATTCGTACATTCGGGTCGGGGCGCTCTCATCCCTGTTTGAAAAAAATATTTTACACATAGGCTGAGATTACAGTGCATTGATAAACTTATAGCGTAAGTCTGTCTTACGATTTAACCCTTTAACGGACATTGGTTTCCCTATGAAACCACAAAATTTTAATTACGAAATTGAACAATGACAGCAGAATTTTAATAGAAATGTTTTCAATTTATTATGTATGTGAAATATCGCTTTTTTGTTACATACAAATAAATTTGTTCATAATTTCCGGTGTCAATCATTTATTTCAACATTTTTGCAATTGAAGTGCTTTATCCGTTAAAGGGTTAAACAACGCGTAAACCGTATTTCAGTGCTTCGCGATATTACGCTAATTTGAAAGCTAGCTTAAACTGAAGCGTAAGTGAATGTACGCGCGAGCACAACAAACCTGACAACGACCTGTGATTGGAGTAAGATATAAGATAGCGAGGCAACAGAATCCCAGCCTTCATTAGAATATATATATATATATATATATATTACTGTTTCAATATCTACTTTTAAATTTTTCATTAAAATTACGTAAAACGTATTTGCATGAGATGCATGTTTACATCATTTATGCAAATTAGTTTCGCTTTTATTTTTTAATTAATAAAGCTCATTTTTTTAAAATATGAACAGTTCTACCTTAGAAAAAAATTAATCATTTTTGTTACCTTTAAGTGAATTTATATCTTCTTATACAGTCTAATAAAGCTATTTTACTTTTTCTGCGGTATATATGTTTGAAGCGAAGTTTCTTATAAATGCGTATGCGTAGTGTATTTGCTGAAATAAAATGACCCCACAATTAACTGAAGCAACGAAAGGCCAAATGATTGGTATGTGGCATGCTGGAAGAAGTTTTCGTGATATAGCTAGGCATTTTCAAGTGTCTGCTCGAACTGTTTCAACATGGATTAACAGGTGAGTTTTATATTGGCAGTTTATTGGGGAAAAAAAACATTAGATTTACATTTAATTTATTTAAATTTAAATTAAATTTACATGACTGATTTTTTTAAGGTTTCGAAATACAAATTCGATAGAAATTCTTGGTAGTGGTCGGCCAAGGATATTATCAGACAGCCAAGCTCTAGAAGTTGTTGCAATGGCTACAGTAGATCCATTTATATCTTCTAATCAAATTAGAGATGATTTGCAATTGCAAGTAAGCATATATAACTAAGAGGCGATAGATTGTATTATGAATATATATATATATATATATATATATATATATATATATATATATATATATATATATATAATTACGGCGTACTTTTCTTTTAATTAGGTATCTACTCGTACTATTCGCAACACGCTCAAAGAAGCAGATCTCCGAAGTCGGGTGGCGGCTTAAAAACCAGCGACTTTTTGCCCAAGCATATGTTTGTTTTATTTACAGATGAAAGCTGTATCCAGTCAGTCTCCAGTTCTTCGGTTCGAGTGTACCGTCGATTGGGATTTAGGTTTCAGCCACGGTATACAAATAATATTAAACGCAGCGGCAGAATTGCAATTTCGGTGTGGGACTGCATGTCGGCGCAGGGCATTGCATCTCTGCTATGCATTGAGATCATCTAGACGGAATATCTTATTGTGACATAGTAGAACACGCAATGATACCTGATGTTTTAGAAAATCACTCTCTGGATGGATTTTTTCTATTCCAACAGGTATATATTGTTATTTGGTAAATGGTATTATTAAACAATAAGGTTTTTAGAGCGTACTCTATACTATTATATATTAATATTGATAATTAAAATATGTTTAAAATTATTTATTTTATAGTTTTGAACGTCTTAAGATTATAATTTTTACTAGTTTATTTTCTCAAAATATAACCCCCCCCCCCACTGCCACACACACACATACTTCAATATTCAAATACGAATTACCACTGCTTGTTCTAGAATGTTACTTGTTTTTTCATTAAATGAATTAGGAAAATATTTTTAAAAGCAACTTTCTCTATATACTACGCTACTCCATTGGAATAAATTTCAGTTTTAAAGAATAACTAGTTATTTTTAATCGCAATAAATATTCATTTTTTGACAGGTGTGCAGATATAAATCCTTTAACTTGTCTGCTTTGACACAAATATCATATCAATAGCTCTAAACAACGCCTTTTCCCCCATCATTACAGAACTGAACGAAAATTTTCAATAGAAATTCAGTAATGAAAATTTGCTTTTGTTTCAGGTTCAAAGATTTTAGCAGAATCGGTGTGAAAACAAAATGCATATAAATTATTTTAAAAAAATGAAAATAACCGTTAATGTTTTAAAAAACAGTTAAGACAAAAGCTATATATATATATATATTTTATTCTATTGGATTAGAAATTTTAAAACAACGTATTTCTTTGTTTTGTGTATTTTCAGAACTTTTGCAATTATCAGGTTGTAATATTTTATTGAATTATAATGTTTTTTACTATAAATAATAATGAAAAAACATTTAAAATTTCTTCACCTTTCAATTTATAAAAAAAACTTTTCGCAAACTTTACGCTAAAATATTTGCGAATATATTTAGATAATTATTTCATTAAAAAATTTTGTTGCAAATATAAATTTTAATGTTATAGAAATCATTATTTATTAAGTATACTTCATGATTCATAATTTTGTTTGGAATTTACAGGATAATAGTCCTATCCACAGAAGTGCTATTGTTAAAACTTGGTGTGAAGAGAACTGCATAATAAATTTAGAATGGCCAAGCAATGCCGCCGACTTAAACCCAATACGCTGCTGAAGTCATGACGTCATCAATATGGCGCTGGGCATAAACAGATCGAAGTGCCCATTGAAATAACATGGACGTAAAAAATAAAATCATCTAGGAATAATAATTTTCATATTTAACAACTTTTAGGCACTCTTTTGCAAAGTTTAAGGTACGCTTTTTATTACGAATTCACCAAACTTCTGATTTTTGATTTAAATTTGTTCAATTTATTAAAAACTCATTAGCTTAACTCCGGTTAGACAAACATGGCGGTTGTTTACATCGGCTGAATTGGTATTATTTACATTCATGTCTGTCAAGATATCTCTTGTCTCTCTCTACTTATGAGTAAAACTTTTATTAATTTAATTAATAATTTATTAACTTTATAATTTTAAAAATTATCAAAGATATTTTATAATTTAAAAAATATTATAATACATAAATTATAAATAATATTTAAATTAAATATATAAATTATATATTAAATAATATATTAAATATATTAAATATGATATATTATAATAATATAAATAAATATACAATATAATATATTAAATTATAATACTAAAATGATTTACTATATTAAATTAAATATTAAATCAATTTAAACATATATAAATTAATTATTAATAATTTTATTTAATAATTAATTATATATATTATAGATTATATTATAATTTTATATTATATTATTATCCATATTTATAATTATATTAATATATTTATATTTAATATAAATAATAATATTATTATAAATTATAAATTTAAATTATCATAATAAAATAATTTAATTATTATTAATTAAGAATAATTATAATATAATAATATGAAATAAAATATTAGTTATTTAATAATTATATTTAATATTTTAAAATAATTATTTAATATTAAAAACTATAATTAATATTAATAATAATAAAATATTTATAATAATAAAATATTTATAATAATAATTAGTATTAATCTTAATAAATAATTAATATTATATATATAAATAATATTATAATGAATTATATTAAATTAATGCTAAATGAAATTAATAATATCATATATTAAATAAATTTTAATATATTAAATATATAAAGTATTATAGTATATAAATTATTAAAAATAATCTAATAATTTATTTATTTTAATATGATTTTCTTTTTACTTATAATAAAAACATCAAATTACTTAAAAGTAAAGAGAGATAAATACATCTTGACAGACATGAATGTAAATATACCAATTCAGCCGATGTAAACAACCGCCATGCTTGTCTTACCGGAGTTAAGCTAATGCGTTTTTAATAAATTATTCAAATTTAAAGCACAAAATCAGAAGTTTGGTGAATTCCTAATGAAAAGTTTGCCTTACACTTTGCAAAACAGTGCCTGAAAGTTCTTAAATATGAAAATTATTATTCCTAGATGATTTTATTTTTTACGTCCATGTTATTTCAATGGGCACTTCGATCTGTTTATGCCCAGCGCCATGTTGAAACGTCACACTTCAGCGGCGTATGGAAAATGTTTGGGCTCTGTGGAAGAATGAAGTTTGCCTGGAGGGAGTTAGAACGTCTGATGAGTTATGGAGATCCGCTTCTGATGCTTGGCAAATCATTAAAAGAGATCCTGATATTGCTAACAGCCTCATCGAATCAATGCCACGCAGATTGCAAGAGGTTATTGATAACAATGGTTGTTATACTTCGTATTAGCAAATCCCCCCCTCTTCTTTTTTTTTTTTAAATTCAAGCACAAGATGCGGCTTATTAGTGGAAATTTTGCCTTTTAATTTTGTTTTTGTACTAACCAGCCCATAATTTTCTTCTACTCTTTTGTTAAAGTTCTATCATTTTCTTAATTGACGTAATCATATATATATATATTTAAATAAATTTCAGTACTTTAAAATTTTGGTAGCAAGTTGCTTCCATTGGTGATTTTTGATTTCATTATGTGGACCAGATTGTCCTTGCATATCATGTTTGTGTTTGGAAAAAACGAAAGAGAACATAGAAATTTAATAAAGTTTGTAAAAAATACCATATGATTATAAAATTTTGTATTTGTTTTAAACCTTTAATTTTGAAACACAGATTTAGAACATTTCAAATACATCAAATTATATAGTAGTCCATATCAATATTCAAGAAAATGTGAAGATCAGGCTAACACACAGAGCAAAGGTAATCTTGTGGTGTATACACGAAATTATTCATTTCAATGCATTCCACAAAATAGAAAGACAAGTGAAAATGTTTTTTGTTCTTTTTTAAATAGATTTCGATGATGTATTTACGACAAAAAAATAATATAATTCTTACATTTAATATCTACAAAACTTTGGTCAAAAAGGAATTTACATCATTTAAACCATTATTATATTTAAATATAATCACTGATATATTTATACTTATTAATTCAATTTACTCAAATCTTGTTAAAGTGTTTGCAATATTACACTAAATGGTTGTTAGATAAAATATTCCCACGAAAGTATTAGATTGTTATTTAAAAATGCTAATTTAATCTTTTATTAACTTTTGTATAGCAGTCAAAAATTGTAATCTTTACAAATAAGTATCGATTTTCAGTTTTTAACCCATTAATAATGAGTTTAAATAATTTAACTTTCTCTTCTATAACTTTCTTATGTAGATCTATTCGATTACGCATGCTAATTTTTAAAAAAATTACAAGTTATTTTTATGATTTTCTGATATGTAAGTTTATTTTCCAATCGCTAGCAGTGTGTAAAACAATCTAAATTATTAAAAAATAAAAATGTGGAGTGACAGGTTTTCTTGCCAGCGGCATTAATGAGTTAATTGTAAATTTTCAAATGAACTAGCAGAATAGGTTTAATCATAGGATTATTAACCCTATTTCAAAGGAGAATAACGAATGTAAAGTTAAAACATTAGATATAAATGCTTAAGTGATACAAACAGAACACAAAAAGGCTCATAAAAACCTTTTTATATAATGATCGACATGTTTCGAATGCGCAAACAAGTTATTATATTAGTAAACAAGCATTATCAAGATTTAACAACGATAAACAAACTATTTTGGCAAATTTTCGAAAATAAACTTGTGCATCAACCTCGTTTTAATTACCTAAAATTTTGCACGAGGTATTTCAATTTTAAAAAAGCAATGCGGAAATATTAATTTTCACGTTTACAAGTTGACTATTTTCAGTACCTGCTTTTATTAAGTATATGATCTCGTGGTTTATGTTTTTCAAGTTTATTTTAAATAAATTGTGAGAATAGTTGGTTTATCGGATTCAGATCTTTTTAATGGCGCCGTTTGTGCGTTCGCAACACGTCGATCATTAGATTAAAATGATTTTATAAGCCGTTTTGTGTTCTGTTTGAACCACTTAAGCATTTATATCTATATCTTAATGATAATTAGTGATTTGATATTATGATGATGGAATGTAAAGTTATTTAGATGTCTTTTTTAACGTAGATTTAATTTTAGTTCTTCAAATAAACCGGAATATAAATCATACGAGAATATCTCAAAAAAAGACACGCCCCCCCTTCCCCCCTCAATAAAAGCAATATCGGAAAAATATTTTTCAAATATGCCATTAGCATTCGACTTGGGATTTATTTTCTGATTAAACAGTAATTTGTCTGCGTTTTTCTTGCTTTGTCTCCTTACGCTGCTTCACACTATTTTTCATTTTAAATTTTGTACTTGAAAATATTATTCACATTTCTGCCAATAAATTAAAAAAAAGCGAGTTAAATACATTCAAAATCTGAGAAAAAGCTTTGCAAAAACACCTGTAAAATTCCAATCACAATTCGAATATTCGAAAACTATTTTAATTACAGATAATCTTATATTTTTTAAAATCGGAGAATTCAACACTTGTAATCATTATTTTACTTCATATAACATTAACCGAAACTTATTAAGTGAGTAAAATGGTCATATTGGTAAAAAATAATACATTAAAAAGAGTGCCTTAATCATTCTGCAGCATTTCAACAATCGAGTACCGAACTTCAATTTCGATACAGCTCCTAAAATATGCTCATTTTAAAATAATTAATTTCTCTGAAACTAATCGTAGGAATTTCATGAAATTTGGTATATAGACATAGTTTGAACTGCAGATTTCAAATATGTTGTCACATTTGGGTCTTGCTATTGACAAAACAAAGCTTGGGTGTGTTTTTATATGTAGATGGCCCCTTAAGCAAATGTTATATACATCATTTAAAAGTAGACTTTATTTCCAATCGTTTGGTACCAGTCACTTCTTTCTACTATAATTTGTTGCAGAGTTAGTGGGGGGTGTCCAGTTTTTTTTCCACGACTGTACATTGAGACATTTGTCATACCGCTTTATAAGCTTCAAAAAGCCCTCCAGGAAAAATCAGGGCTTTGCATACGGACGAAGCGTTGAACGGCTATGGGCGAAAGACAACACAGCATGTGAACGCGAACGTGCAAGACACCGATACCATTGGGTAGAGGTCGACCACTATCAAGCAGATGGCGCTGTTGCAGTGACTGCGTGACTGCGCAGTTGCAGTCAACAGCGCCATCTACCCAGGCACTGCAACAGCGCCATCTGCTTGATTGCGGTCGACCTCTACCCAATGGTATCGGTGTCTTGCACGTTCGCGTTCACATGCTGTGTTGTCTTTCGCCCATAGCCGTTCAACGCTTTGTCCGTATGCAAAGCCCTGATTTTTCCTGGAAGGCTTTTTGAAGCTTATAAAGCGATATGACAAATGTCTCAATGTACTTGGTACTTATATGGAAAAATAAAGTTGTGTTTTATCTTTAATGTCTCATTACATTTTTTGACTTTCATACACATCTCTGTCCACAGTCGTAAGGGGAAACTTATTTTCCGACTGCCCCTCGTAATTAGGCACAAGCTCTCAAAAATAAAAAATATTACATACACTTACGATGTTTTGTCGCACTAAACAAATGAACCTGGATCATAAGCCTCTCCTTTTATTTTAGATTTTTCTTTTCAATTTTTATTAAATATAAAAATGCTTCATCAGTTGCTTTATATTTTCATTAAAATGGAATACTGTTAATATAACAAAACTGTGATATCAACATGTTATGAGATTCATTTGTATTAGTAAATTAAAATATTTGTTAAAATTTGATAAAAAGAGTTTCTAATATTTTTATTAAAAGATTTATTTCGACAACAAATTGTGTGAAACTTAAATATTCAATTATTAAAATTCATTTTTTAATTTGATTAAACAATTTTTTAACGTTATACGTATAATTTTATTTTTATAGTATTTTACACATTGCATTTTATATTGTAAAATATTTTAGTTTTAGTAATAATAAACCAATAAGGTACTCCATAAAAAAACACACATTTATTGTATGTGCACAGATATTTTCGCACAATTCTTATTTGCTAAAAAAATATTAACGAATTGGAAAGAAATTTTAAATATTATAAAGCGCTGTAAAAGAAAATTTTAATCGGGAAATTGTCTATTTATCGTATTTAAATGAGTATTTTATAATAACAACAGAAATAAATCTGTAATTATTATTAATATCATTTTTTTTAATTAAAAATATTCCATTTATCATGAAAAATATAAAAAGCAACCAATAAACATTAAAAAAAAAAAAAAAATAATAATCAAGCAGGGCGGTCGCTCTGCCAAGCCAAGCTTAAAAAAAACGCCACACAAACAACCCCAAGAACTGAACTAGAGCGCTACTGCTTACTTACAGAAATCAACTTCGCAATGTTAAATCCACAAAACATGCCAGATTAAAATATCAGATATCAAATAAACCAAGCGTCGCAGAAAAAAAACGAAAACTAGAAGAATCTAATGAAGAATTTCTTCAATTTAAGACCAAACTCATCTTCATAAGTGATTTATAAACAGAGATATAGATTTTTTTTAAAAACGTCGAGTTACTTAAAATTATCACTTTTTTCTTCGCCAAACTTTTTTTTTTCAAACAACCTACAGACCTTAATATTCGGCAGAATAAAAAAAGGATTGCATCTTTGAACAAGTAATAACGTAATCTGTGTGCTTTTATAAAATTCAGTGTGAAAAAAATATTATTTTCTATCCTTAATTAGCAAAAAACTGTTAATTAACTTGGCGATTAAAAAATTATGCCAAAACAAAGATAAAACATGCCAACGACCATGTACCATCTGTATTATAATAGCACAAATCAGTTACAAGTTATAACAACATCAAATTTCATCTGCAAGTCAACCATTTTCTTCTGAATAAAACTTTTTTTTAAATAAAACTTCATAATTATAAGAACACACATTTTATCAAACAATTAAATATGACTGCAAACTGTGGCAGATGACTGTTTCCAAAAAGAATAAGTATGAGAAATTCCCGTCAAGCACTCGATCTGGGTAGCTCAGTCGCAGAGCGTCGGCACAGTATGCGTAAGGTCCCAGGTTCGCGTCCTGGCCCAGGTCAATTTTTCACTCGTGTTTGTTTAGTGCATTTAATTATCTGATAAAACGCGTGTACTTAAAATATTGTAAAATAAAGTAATCAGACGTAGTGTTTATGCTTTAAAAAATATTTTAAATATATAATATACGTTTTTGAAAGATCTTTAAAAATAAATTAGTTTTTGAGGGAAGATGTACCTTCTAAAATGTATACATTAAGAGTTATCGGCATTTAAAATTTCTTTCCAAACGTAAACAAAATTTTTGAAATGAATTAAATGTGATTAATTTATTTCTAAAAAAAAAAAAAAAAAAAAAAAAAACACGGTAAAGGACAGGCATTTTGTTCGCAGGAATACCTTTCACGTCATTTTTCTATAAATTAATGAAATCCAGTTGTTAAATTATTTTTGTTTTAGAAGTGAAGTTTCCATTTAAATTTATTGTGACAGTACAATGTTTAATTGAATAAAATAATGTAAATCTAAGAAATTGCTAAGAAATTCCAAACATGCACAGGGCAATGCAAAAAAAAATAAATAATAATAAAAATAAATAAATAAATAAACAAAAAATAAATAAATAGATAAATAAATAAATAAATAAAAATCAGCTTTCATAAATTCTAAAAATTGTTCACATATCTCAATCTAAAGGTAGGTTTTTTTCTATATTATTCTACATATAATAGTAATTTCAGCAAATATATTGAATTTCAATGCGATCTGTTTTAAACTTTAAGATAGTTTATAACACATGATAAAAAATTTATAAAAAAGAATGGCGCGTCACAGTTCGGAGAGAGGATGGAGAGGAGCGTGAACAAAATTATGAAGTATAATAAGGCTATCTGTTTGAAACTTTACGATATTTTATAACACATAACCAGGGCTTAACAAATGCGGTCGCCAGGTCGCCACTGGCGATCAACTTTTTCTATCTGGCCACTAAGTTTTTTAATCTGACTTTGTTATTTATTTACTTATTTATTTTTTACAAAAATTGAACTAAAAAATGAGCACAAACGACATTTTGTCTAAAGCCAAGTTTAAAAGGCATTTTCATTTCATGCACATAAAACGCCATTCTTTTCCGCTCTAGTCGGCTAGTCATGTGATTAGAATGTGAGGAGAGGGGGGGGGAGGAGTTTCAATGAGAAGTATTGTCAATCCAACTTATGTGGCATCTAAAAATTGGATGCACTGATAAAAAAGGCTTACTTTTTTGTATGTGTTTCAAATCATTTTTGTGTTCAGAATTAAAACTTTTAAACTATTACATTCATTTTAAAAGAATAATAACATATAAGTGATTATAAGTAATTCATTCGAAGTAAATCTATAAAACTTAATTAAAATTTCAAGAATAATTCATTTTAATAAAAATATGTACTTTTTAAAAATATTTTTTCCCGGCTTAAAATGCTTGGCGCCTCGCGTCTGTTTGCACCACACACGTTGGACATCGTCGTCACTCTGTCTTGGCGACAAGTATCTGGTTCTGAGTTGTTTCTCAATAGTATTTTAAAATTACATTGTTTGGATCATTATCTGCAGTAAATGGAAAAATGGAAATAAAAAATCATTGATTGCACTTCAGAAGGGTGTTTTTTTTATTTTTTTATTTTTTTTAATTCTTAAATCCTTATTGTAGATCGTTGGATCAAAATAAACCTCAGCCGGCTGCTGATTTCGATTTAATCCAGCGCGGGAAAATATATTTTTTCTTTTCTTTTTAGCTACGAAAACAAACGTTTACGTAATAACTTTTGCGAACATCACAATGTTTAATTAAATTTCTTGTAAGATGTCTCATTATAGATGCTGCAAAGCTACAAAATATTAAGAAATAAACGTGAAATTATATTCAAATAAACAAACAAAAAAAAAATTAAACTTTTATTTTTAATTTGGCAAAACTAAGAGAGTTCATTAAATGCAAATTTCAAAATAATAAAATCAGAATTATTTGACTAAATTCGATAGGCTAAATAGGCAAAAAATCGTTTTCCGGTTTCATTATTTTATCAATGCTCTCTCATCAGATATAGATTTTGTAGCACTCAACTATTCCGACTTTTGAAGCATTCGGCAATCAGCATTTCCTGAACATGTCGTTTATTCAGAGTTTACAATATTTTTTTTTTTTTTTTTTTTTTTTTTCATAGATATAAGTTTCCTTATAAGACTTAAAAAACAAAAACTTAAAAAAACTCCCTTAAAAAACATTTGTGCTTTTGAAAAACAAATTCGGGGGAAGGAGTGGGGGTGATTTTTTTTTTTTTTTTTTTTTTTTTACTGGCGACTAGAATTTATACCTGGCTACCAGATTTTCTTCAAATTTGTAAAGCCCTGCACATAACATAAATTTTAAAAATAAAGCTGCGTCAAAAATTATAGGGAGGGGCGGAGCGCATTTTGCCTACACAAGGGGGGGGGGGCACTTTTCTAAATTTTAACGATATCCGTCATGTCACATATCGTTACAGAGGGCTGTGACCACTTATTCATGTTATGCACCACAGGTGAAACCCCCACATTTTGCGCCCCCCCCCCGACACTACTCATGTGATATATTGTTCGAAAGGCCTGTGACCGCTTATTCATATTATGTATCTTCGGGGTCCATCCTCCCACTTCCCCCCCCCCAAAAAGGGGCACTTTTCTAAATTTTGCCGACACCGCTCATGTGATATATCGTTGGAAAGGTCTGTGAACGCTTAATCAAATTATGAGGGGGGGGGGGGTATTTTCTGAATTTTGCACATATCCCTCATGTGATACATCGTTGGAAAAGTCTGTGACCGCCTAATCTTATTATGCATCTCTGGTGTTCATCCCCCCACTTTGCCCCCCAAACGCGATTAGCTTTCACCACCAGTGGGCGCTTTCCTATCTCTGTTTCTATGGGTCAGATCACGACGGGGTATGGCTCATTCGACTCGACATCTATAGAGCTTTCCGATTTTAGTTCGTTTTTTTTCACCACCAGGGGGCACTTTCCTATCTCTGGTTCTATGGGCTAGATCACGATGGGGTATAGCTCATTCGACTCGACATCTATAGCCTTAACGATTTCAGTGCCCGAGGTTCGTATAGAACAGATTGCGCTACCTGGTGGTGGAAGATAGAACTTGAGCGTGCGCAGCACGACTGCTATACGGTGCCGAAGGCAGCGGGGACCCGTGTCGGAAGTTCGTTTGTTTAGAGGTTTATACAATTCGATGTGCAAATTAAGGGATTATCCGGTGCCGAAGGCAGCGTGGAACCAAGTCGGAGGTTCGTGGTTTATCTTATTCGAGGTTTTAAAAGGATTGAGTCCCCGGTGTAAATTAGGGGCCCGCTAGCGGGCGAAGCCAGCTAGTGCTAATAATAAAAGAGCGTGATATCACGTTTGATTTCAAATGCAGCGCTGACACGCTATGTACGTATTCCATTTTTATTCATTTAATGGATTAGTCAGTGATATTTTTTTACGGAGGATAACAAGTATTATAGCAAGCCACATTTAGTATGTTGTTTTTAAGAGTGTAATTAATTTAATTGAAAAATCTACTGGTATTTCTAGTTAACCCTTTAAACAATGACTGAAAGTAAAAATGTAATTTTAAATTATTTCTCATGTTTAGATTATTTAAATTATGTTCAATATATTAAAAAAAAAGAAATGATATCTACAAAAACAACTTTTCAAAAGTAAAAAAAGGCCAAGCGTAAAAAAAAAAAGTTGTGGCTAAAAAATGGTGTGATATCAAATTTCCAAGCTATTATATTGCTTATTTAACTTTTTTCCATTAAATAAGTTATCATATATATAAGTCGAGTGCCTACGTATATGTTAATAGAAATCGTTTTCTCCTGTACTAAATACATCCTAACGAGTTTCTGAAAATTCAATTTTTTTCAAATTATGCATGATGGGCTTGACGGCCATCTTTCCATATTTCTAAGCACCCAAATTTCTAAAGTAAAAGCGTAATATATTTGCAATGTAATATGTTTATAAAAATTTCGAACTTCAGATTCTAACTACGGACAGATAAATTAGATAAGACTGATATTTTGATAAATTGATTTTTACTAGTGTGAAATTAATAATTACTCTAAAAAATAAATCATAAGATGAATCTTTAAGATAAGTCATCATTATCTTAAGACACAATTTTCAGAGCATACAAGTCTATAAATGAAACTCTTAAATATTTGCTTAAATAACAATTTTGAACTTCGGATTTTAACTACGGATTTGGGTGGTTAGAATTTTGTGAATAATATGCAAAGATGGCCGCCAATCAAGAATGGCAAGCCCATCATGCATAATTTGAAAAAAAATTAATTTTCAGAAACTCGTTAGGATGTATTTAGTACAGGAGAAAACGATTTCTATTAACATATACGTAGGCACTCGACTTATATATATGATAACTTATTTAATGGAAAAACGTTAAATAAGCAATATATAGCTTGGAAATTTGATATCACACCATTTTTTAGCCACAACTTTTTTTTTTTTACGCTTGGCCCTTTTTTTACTTTTGAAAAGTTGTTTTTGTAGATCTGAAATACAATATTTAAATAATATTTTATTTTAATAATAAATATTAATCTGGAATTGTTATTAATGTCAAAATTTACCATTTAGCATGAAAAATATATAGCAACTGACAAAATATTTTTAAATAAACAAGAACGAAAAATCATGCGTCAAGCATAGATTATGTAACACTTTCCAACGCTTCCAAAATAATTTTACAAATCATACCGTTTAATAAGCTAAAAGATAACTTCTAAGTAAACAATTTGGAAAACGCATAACATATTTAAAAACATAATTTCAGGAATTTCCAACATATACAATATTCTGAAAAATATCCGAATACTTTTATTCAGCCCTGTATGGGATCTATAGAATTGTATATATACTACATAGGATGCTAAATTTTAGTTCAGTTAGGAAACGCGTAGCACAGTTTAAAATTCTCCGTCTGGAGTTTGTCAATAAACAGAAATGTGTTCGCGAACTTTTGTGCTGCCCTGTATAGGATCTACAGAATTTATACACATCACGTAATAGACAAAAAGCAAGTTAACATTAAAATCGCGTTCAGTAACTTAAAACGCACTTCCAGGAATTATTGTTAATAGACAGTAGATAATTCATTTGCGTGTCCCTGTAAATGAACGATGACTGCTATACACACAATATTCCATAATAAGTCTCTTGTAATGCACCTTAGTGATCTATATAAATTTCAATGCGTTTAAAATAGTGAAACATTATTTAAATAAACCGCAGACGATTTTTCTCCATAGACGTAATGTAACGGAATTATTTTTACTGTCCCTGTAAAGTAACTATAAGTGCTATGCATACCCTGTTCCATATTAAGCTTCTTCTAATGCACCTTAGTGATATATATAAATTTCAATGCGTTTAAAATAGTGAAACATTATTTAAATAAACCGCAAATGATTTTTCCCCATAGACCGCAATGTAACGGAATTCTTTTGAGTGTCCCTGTAAAAAACTATAAGTGCTACACACTTCCGTTGAAATAGGGAACATGCTATAGATAACGACAATAACATATAAAAATTGCAGAGCAATCCGAGCATATTTACGGGAGTTAGAGCACGGACAGACGGCAGACGGCCAGACGGCAGACGGCCAGACAAACCGAAGTCATAAGCACTTTTCAACTAGGTTGGAAAGTGCTAAAAAGCAGAAAAAAAAACTTGAGGAGAGCGTGGGATTCGAACTCACACTATCTAGATAGAATGTCAATGCTCTAACCATTCACCCACCAAGCTGAGGGGCTCTCAATAGAAAAATTGTGTACGAGATTACGGAATCACTTTGATTACAGCTTATTACTCTGATGACATGTGATTATAGCTGATTACATATAGATTACAGCTGTTTATACTTGATTACGGTTGATTACACTTGGAAATACGTGATTACACTTTGATTACGGGTGATTAAATTGCTAAAGGTTGTGATTTAATAGTTTTACTCAATTTTACTGCATTCCAAACAACTTTTTTTTTTTTTTTACATTTTAACTTTTTACAGTTGGCCAAAATAAAAAAATAGTATCTAATATATTAAAGCGAGAAGCAAAAGTCTTAATTTTTTAGTGCAAATTTGATCTTACTGTGCATGCCTCAACTTTTTTTGAAAGGTGAGTAAAGCAGAAAATAGAATTAAGAAGAATCAAGAGGGTTGGGGGAAAGAATAGCTCGCCTATTGGCCTGCACTGCGCACAATCCTACCCCTTGGAAATACTCCTTCTAAATTATTCTTAATTCTATTCTTATTCCCCCTTCCTGGAGGGAGCATCTATTCTTCCACTTCCTTTGTTTGAGAAAGGGGTCAACAAAAGAGAAAGGAAGGGAGGCGCTTTCACTTCTAAGGCTGGAAAAGGAAATGGGAGAAGGGGAAGTTCCTCCATTCTATAGAATTTGAAAAAGGGTCGCTTTCTGGGGAAGAAGACATATTTATTTTGCAACCAGATAACAACATTTCTGACGTAAGTTTTACACGGGCTGTGAAACATATATATTTATAACCATTAAATATTTCAAAGGGTTTGGACAACTAAAGCTTTTTTTTTATATTTTCTTTACGAGCACTTTTATCACTAATTATCAATATTTTTATTTGGGGTTAATTTAAGGTTTTATCACAGGCCCGGGCAACGACGGGCGGGACAACTAATAGTTCTAAATAAAAACTTACGCACACACAACTGTAAGAGGTTATAAAACTTATTTAATAACAAACAAGGACAAAAATAAAACAATCGTACAAAATACTCAAAAAACAATAATTTTTAATTCGAAACACTTGTATTTCCGTATGTCAAAAAATCAATATGTTACTATTTGTAAGTGGTTGATGATAGGAAAAGTGCGTAAATAATCGGAGGGCATGAATTTCTTCTCAAAATATTACGTTTAATATTTAACCCCTTAACTGTGGGAGGTTTTTTGACACCATAAACTAAAAATAGGCACAATACACTACTTTTTCCGTACTAAAATATTTGCTTTATGTAATCGGAAATGTCTGCCGATTAATAAAGCGAAGATTGCATTTAAAAAATTACTAGTGTGCAAACGATTTTAGTAACATCACAAACAAACTCTTCTTGTCCGAACTGAGTTCGGGCTACACTGTTAAGGGGTTAAAGACTAGTTATACTGGAACTGGATACAATTGGACAGATACTATAAAAAAATAACGGTTTGACAAACATTTGGCAGTTCATCAATCGCTTCACACAAGCTATCAAGATTTACAACATGCCTGAAAATATTGCTTTAATGTCACTAAAAGTAGTTAATTTGAGTACGTCTAGTTTATTATTAAAATCAGAAGCAGAAAGTTGTCTAGCACAGACGTTTAGATCCTCACCATTGCATTTAAAAAAAAAACATTTTTTGTAACAACGGTACACTTTAAAAATAATACTGAGTATATATTTTGGAGTTTTTGAATAGAAACAGAACTTTTGATAGATGAAAGATAGAAGTAGTACGACACTGTAAAATTCAGTCTTGAGGTGAAAAAACAATTATTGAACGACTTGAGTACGGTTTTAGCAACAACAACAACAAAAAAAAACCCCTACAGAAACCATATAAAGAGCATGAACGTTGAGCTAGTTTGTGAAGTTTAAACTTGGACTCGTATTAATCGATCTGCTGAAACCCGTTCTTTACTTCCAAACAACCATAAAGCCAAACAACCATTCGTCTTGTGAATAATCACAGTTTTGCTACAGTGTTCATACTCAGTGAAAGCACAGTTATCTGGCAAAGTTCCACCTGAAATTGTATACGTTGGTATTGGTAGAGAGCTATTGCCCACAAGTTTGCAGTGGGTAAATTTGCAATGACCATCTGATGTACTAACCTCCTCTTCTTGACAAATATCAGTTTCCTTATAAACTGTAAGATTTGTTCGATGAGAAGAGTCTTTTTTTTCTTGTGAATTACAATACTTTTTGGGTTCGCCACAACCTTCATTTGGACATCTAGCCGGGGAATACGTTGAATGAGGCCCATTATACTGAAGTTAACAGTACTAGAAACGACACTAGACATATTCCTCATTGCACGAAATAGAGACTCGCATTGTTGTGAACCCAACCAAGGTGGGTGCAGAGTATGTAGCTGATCAACTTCAACTAGATACATACATGTTAACGTAAGGCTGTGGGCATTCAGCTCTATGCAATAGTAGGCATTTGTTGTGATGAAGTTGTCCGAAAGGTTCAGGTTTTTTGTGGATTGTAACCACAATGCCCATTCTCGCAAACAAAATACAGCTGTCCAAATCATCTCCATTCGCTTGGCTGGAGTAATTGGCTTGCTACTGAATGAATCTAAAACATAACCCATAATCTTCAGATATAGTTTGGTTGCTTCTGCTTTAGGGTCGGTGATGGCTTCAATTACATTCGTAGAACACAAGCGCTCTGCAGCTGCGTAGTTTTGTTTGTCTTTCCTTTCCAAGTCTGAGTGTTGCAAGCAATGCATTGCCTTCTGATGCAGAATGGCGTGTACATGATTTACATCACACGTGAATCTTCCCATTTTGAGAATGATTTCTGGCTTCAGAAATCGGCATCTCAACTTAGCACCTATATGCACAGTATCTTGAAACACAAAAGGCAACTCGACATTTTACAAATGAATCGCTTTAGACTTTGACACTTTTCAAGGTGATTTTTCCTTTCACGATTACACATACTTGGTGTGTTCAGTGATGGAGAAGCAAATAACCCATTCATGAGCATCATAGCCTTTAACACTTTAGGATCACCATCAGCTGCAAAAGAAATAACTGTTATGTTCCTTTGGTTGCACTCTGTTGTAATTAATTCCCATCTGTGCAAAACCTCCTCAGAATCAAACTTGTTGGTAATGCCAAACAAAGCTAAACAGAAATTGGGAACATGTTGTTGTAGTGGCTGGGTCATCAAGGCATATACGAGTTTCACTTTCTCTGCAGTTTTAAGGATAGCTTTTACTGATTCAAAACTAGTAAAACGGTAGGTGTCCGTTATTGGTATGCCATCTCCATCACAAGGACATACCAAACCAATGAGGGTGTTATGTTCTTGGTCATAATCAACCTTTGCAATAACCCTTGTTGCATCATCTGATATTGCAACTGCATGTACATTGACATCATACAACTCAAGATGACGTTGCAATCCATCAAAACAGAATTCACCCTCTCTAATCGTAACACTCTTCCTATGCAAGTAACGCCGAACAGTAGGTAGTGATGGTATTCCTCCTTTGCAGTTGCTTTGGATTAATTCGTATGCAAGAGGACCTGTCCAAATGAACAAAAGAGTTGAAAAATCTTGGATGACATCATCGTAACTTGGCTTTTTCTTCAAGCTGTTTCTGCAAGCATTTTCTCAAAGCTGTATCAATATTGGAGGAATTTTTTCAAACTTTGCATCTTTGCTGCTGGACTGGCTCATATTCTCTACTGTGATGTAATCTATACATTCTCTTAGTTTCTCATTCTCTCTAACTAGTGAAGAAATTTCATCCAACACAGGAAAAAAGTCAGTAATGAGAGCCTGTTTATCTTCTACAAACAGAAGCTTTAACTGTTTCCGATATTGTCTGGACCAAACTGTACCTTTACTGTTACTACTCCATCCTTGCTCACTTCGTTTGTGTTGAACCGTGTCGGATGTGCTTGCTAGCTCTACATTGATGTCAACAGAAGCATTTTGAGAATATGCTTGTCATAACTGTTCCTGACAGCTGGTTTTACAGCTTGGCTGTGTAGCTGTATTGACAATAATTTCAGCGGCAATGTCAGGGGTTTCACTCTCTTGAAATACTGAAGACTTGTTGGTACTAATTGAAGTGCCATACGAGTGGTCATTCATGGGGACTAGTTGACTTTCAGTCTCATTGGAATCACCTTTATCAGAATCAATGACTGGTTCAAAATTTCTTTTGGTGGGTGATACTATGAATGACGTCAGTTTAGATTGTGCCTGTCTTTCGTTAAGAGACTTGCTCTTCTTTATGATGCAGGACTTGATGTGGTGATAGAAATTAGCTGGTCGGAACTTTGATCGAGTAATGGGCAAGATCAACTTTGAAGTACAAACGTGACTGGTTATACTTGCAGAAATGGGGAAAATGCTGTCTTTGTTGTTGGAGAAACAAGTATGGAATATTGTTTACCATCCACAATATTTAGATGTTTGAATTCATCGTTACAACGTAAGTACTTCGTAATAGTTGTTTTGAGTTCCTGCAGAATCTGGGACATGTTGCTGAGTGACTTCACCTCTTCCATTCCTTCACTGTCCTTTGTCAAGATAAAATAGTGATGATGTTGACAAGGATGAAGAGGTACTGTCAGACGAGCATGGTAGTTGAGAAAGTACTCGGGAGCGCTTTGGTGTTTCCGGTGTTTCACTGCGTCTTCGGAAAACCTTACGTGTTGACGCAGAGGTTAAAATTCGTTCCTCTAACTTTTGCCTTTTGTTTGAATTTGTAAGTTCAGTTACAAAAGTCATGATCTGGCTTCGATGTCCAGGCAAAATAATGAAGGATTCCGGTTTCTCGTAGAAAATGCCATACATTGATTTGGCTTCAGGAATGTTTGCTTTCATAATGACACTTTGAGTACGCAGCATTTCAACCACCTGTTGAAGCGAATCGGATTCAGTTCCAGATGTATCAAAAGATCTGAAGGCAGAAGCTGTATCAAAACCAGTTGCTTGCAAGTACAACACGACTTGCAGCGGCAATTTTTTTTTCATACGTTCCAGAAATTCTTCAGAAGACTGAGTTTGGAAATCCACAGAAATAGCTGCATTCATGATTGCACCCTATAAAGAAAAAAAGAATTTGTATCGCGAACACGACAGTCAGTTTTTCCATATTTTGGTGAACAAGTAAATTCTCGTATATACCGGGTGTCCTAAAAAGGACTGACTGATTCTAAAATTCAATAATTTACAAACAGTGACAGATATTTAAAAAATTCTTGCAGGAGAGTAATGTACGATAGATTATTTTTAACACAATTATTTCAAATTGGTAAACAATCATGCAAGTTGTAATTTTCCAACTGGACGAAAAATGTCCGAGCCAGGATTCGAACCTGGGATCTCTTGGCTGAAGCCGCCATGCTCTACCAACTGAGCTATCCCGGTCGAATCTGGAGGGCATAATTCATCCAGTTAACCTTATTGATCATAGCATCTGGTCTGATATTTTAATCAGCTGAACAGAATAGATCGCAGGTAATGGAACTCCAGTAAACGCTGGATGCGTGATTACACTAGATTATTTTTAACACAGTTATTTCAAATTGGTAAACAATCATGCAAGTTGTAATTTTCCAACTGGACGAAAAATGTCCGAGCCAGGATAATGTACGATGTCGGGAGTTTTTTTACTGCGATTCCCAGTTTTAGTTTGAATTATCATCAATAGATGGCGCTGCGAGCAGTAGGTGTTCAATCGAGACCAAAACTGAAATCAGGAGGTTACATGTATGGAGTGGGTCTCATTCACCAATACAATCTTTTTTAGGACCCGATTCTGAACTCAGTCGTTATATTTTCGATGAAATGTGTTGTTGCTATGGAAATAACGAATTCTTCGATATAACGACAGCATTCAGAACTGGGCATGAATTTAATAAGCAGTATGCGAGGGAGCAGACAATTTTATATTTATGAAGCTTCATTTTCCTGGATTAACTTAATTTTATCGTCTGATTTAAAGCATATTTTGTGCATCGCATCTTAAGACTAGGAGAAGAGATTGAGTATTTTTTCCTTTTTGTTGTTAAAAATTTCATAAATTTTGTTAAATTCTAAGAAATTTTAGATCTTTTAAGGAAGTTTGTCTGTAGGTTTTTATGCATGTTGAATCCAGTTTAGAAGAATCTTGGAAATGGTTTATACTTTGGAAGAAAGAATATTTATAATACTGGAGTACTACCGCTTGGATCAAAGCATAATAGCGACTAGAAGAAGTTTCCAAGAGAAATTTAACGTAAGGAATGCTCCGCATCCGAATACAACAATTGTATGAGAAATTTGTAAAAATGAATGATAAATAAATTCTTACAAGTGATGCTGCTTTAAGAAGAAGTAATCAAAATCTTCTAAACAGGAAGTATCTCATAAAAATGCAAACGAAAATTGTCGCAACTCAAAATAATTCGTTCTAATTTTACTTCGCCATGCGTTAACAACGCCACAATAAGTTCACCATTTAATGAGATGAAAGAATATACCTATTTAATAATTAAACGTGTAACACGTTTGAAAACAAGATTTCAGTAATTACTATCCATAGCCAAAAAAGTACTCCACTTTTTTTTACATAGCCTATAAAACTGTACATTTTCTACATAGTATTCTAAAGTTTAGTTTAATAAGAAAATACATAATGCAGTTGAAAATTCACCTTCAGAAGTTTCTAGTAATAGACGGAAACATATTAGAATTCTTTTGTACATTCCTGAATATTACCTACAAATTTTTTACCTGCCAAATATGAAACTAAAATTTAATTCAGGTAAAAACAGGGTTAAAATTACTGAAATAACAATTCCAGAAATTATCATCCATCGGCGCCATATATTTAGTTCTTTGTGTGGCCCTGTACATGATATTATTAAAATGCATAACATAACTCGAATAAAAAACTCTTTTCTGCAATTCACGCTCACACTCGGTAATGCTTACGAGCTCTTTTGTGTAGCCCTGTATATGATCTATTGCATTATGCACATCACGTAGTATGCAAATATGTTTTTAAAACCACTTATACCATAACTGAAAGCGCACTTCCAGCAATTATCGCTTATAAACAGTGTTCTGGATACAGTACTGCAACCGAAATTATTTGCGTGTTCTTGTAAATGAACGATAAATGATATGTACATCATATTATACAACAAGTATCTTTTAGTAAACCTCAGTAATGTATACCAGTTTCATTATGTTAGAAATACTTTAACATAATTAAAATACGCTTCAAACAGTTTTTCCCCGTAAGTCCTTATGTAACCGAATTTTTTTGCGTAGCCTTGTAAATAAATGATAAATACTTTATGCTCCATATTCTACAGAAAGCATGTTTTAGTGCACTTCATAAATGTAAATCAATTTCATTATGTTTGTAACGGTGCAACATCATTAATATACACCGTAAACGAATTTTTCCCATGTTATCATCATGTAATGAAATTATTTTGGGTGGCCTTGTAAACGAATTATATAAGTTCTACACATACAATATTCAATAGTAAGCATCTTGTAGTACACTTCAGCGCTATATGTTATTTTCAATAAGTTTAAAATAGTGTAACATCATTAAATACACTACAAATGATTTATCCCATAGACCATAATAAAACAGCATTATTTTAAGTGCCCTTGTAAACGAACCATAATTGCTACAAACTTCATTTTTAATACAGAGCATGCCATGGTAAACCTCAATATAGTATACCAGATACATACATGGCAATTCGAATATATTTACACAAGTTAGAGCACGGACAGACGGCCAGATGAACCGAGTGCATAAACACTTTTCCACTGTGTTGGAAAGTCTTAGAAAGAGTAAATTTGATTGATAAAGAAAACACTCATTATTAAAAAAACTTATCCTTCTTGGCATTTAACAAGCTTTAAAAAATTCGATATTTTGAAAATTGTCGTTACACATTTCGATTTGGAAGAAGTCGTTTCCGTGCAAATAATACTTTTTAGCTCACAGGCTATCAAAGCCTGAGAGCTTATGTGCCCGCCGGTTCTGTATGTATGTATGTACGTATGTATGTACGTACGTACGTAACGCGATAACTCTTCATAGAAATATCCGTTTTCCTTCAAATTTTGTTTATAGGTTCACTGTGTTAAGGCGCTTCCCTGATTAGTTTTCGGGATTGATTGGTTAAGTATAAAGGGGGGGAACGTGGGGGGCTAATCCCCCCCCCTTAATTTTTATAAATGGGTTTTTCATGCAGATTCATTCCGTTTTCCTTCAAATTTTGTTTATAGGTTCACTGGGTTAAGGCGCTTCCCTGATTAGTTTTCGGGATTGATTGGTTAAGTATAAAGGGGGGGGGGAACGGGGGGTGCTAATCCCCCTTAATTTATATAAATAGGGTTTTTCATGCAGAATTATTCCGTTTTCCTTCAAATTTTGTTTATAGGTTCACACTGTTAAGGCGCTTCCCTGATTAGTTTTCGGGATTGATTGGTTAAGTATAAAGGGGGGGGAACGGGGGGGCTAATCCCCCCCTTAATTTATATAAATGGTTTTTTCATGCAGACTTATCCCATTTGCTTCAAAATTTGTTTATAAGTTCATTGGGTTAAGACGCTTCCCTGATTAGTTTTCGGGATTGATTAGTTAAGTATAAAGGGGGTAACGGGGGGCTAATCCCCCTTAATTTATATAAATGGGTTTTTCATGCAGAATTATCCCATTTGCTTCAAAATTTGTTTATAGGTTCATTGGGTTAAAACGCTTCCCTGATTAGTTTTCGGGATTGATTGTTTAAGTATAAAGGAGGGGAAATGGGGGATAATTCCCCCCTTAATTTATATAAATGGGTTTTTCAAGCAGAATTATCCGATTTTCTTCAAATTTTGTATATATGTTCATTGTGATAATGCGCTTCTCTGAATAGTTTTGGGGGTTCATTGGTTAAGTATAAAGGGGGAAGGGGGGGCTAATCCCCTCTTAATTTATATAAATGGGTTTTTCATGCAGAATTATCCCATTTGCTTCAAAATTTGTTTATAGGTTCGTTGGGTTAAGACGCTTCCCTGATTAGTTTTCGGGATTGATTGGTTAAGTATAAAGGGGGGGAAATGGGGGATAATCCCCCCCTTAATTTATATAAATGGGTTTTTCAAGCAGAATTATCCGATTTTCTTCAAATTTTGTATATAGGTTCATTTTGATAATGCGCTTCTGTCAATAGTTTTGGTGGTTCATTAGTTAAGTATAAAGGGGGAAAGGGGGGGATACCCCCCTAATTTATATAAATGAGTTTTTCATGCAGAATTACTCGATTTTCTTCAAATTTTGTATATAGGTTCATTGTGTTAATGCGCTTCTTTGAATAGTTTTGGGGGTTCATTGGTTAAGTATAAAAGGGGAAAGGGAGGGGGTAATCCTCCCTTAATTTATATAAATGGGTTTTTCATGCAGAATTATCCGATTTTCTTCAAATTTTGTATATATATATATTCACTGTAATAAGAGGCTTCCCTGATTAGTTTAAGGGGTTCATTAGTTAACTATGAGGGGGTAACGGGGGGATGACTCCCCCTTAATATATTGTCGATTTCTTTATTTTTCGAAGGGATTGTTTCAAATTCTTTGAAATACGAGTATAATATACAATTAGTGTTAATAGCCTGTGAGCTCAATGCCCTCAGTTTAACTGGGCAGTTTTCTTTTTATTTCTATTGTTGCTCTGACTCGTACAATATTGAAATGAGTCTGATTTCAGAATCGGGCACTAAAAAAAAAATGTATTGATGAATGAGACCCACTCCATACATGTAACCTCCTTATTTCAGTTTTGGTCTCGATTGAGCGTCTATTGGTCGCAGCGCCATCTATTAATGATAATTCAAACTAAAATCGGGAATCGCAGTAAAAAAAAAACTCCCGACATCGTACATTACTCTCCTGCAAGAATTTTTTAAATATCTGTCACCGTTTGTAAGTTATTGAATTTTAAGGGTGAATTCAAATCCAAACTGCTTATTTTGAGACACATTTGTAAATTCATTTTTGCTCCAAAATGCATCCAATAGGCAAGTTCTCTGATTCAGAAACTTTATAATGTCCGTATTGTCTCTATTTTTTGATAAAGGCAGAATATATTTCAAAAAATGCTGTCAAAGGGGACATTTTGAACCGAATTTTCCAATGCAATAGCGCTGGAAACAAAAAAAAAATCGTACTGTGAAAATAATTGTCTGTAAATCAATTTCTAATTAATTGAACGAAAAATAAAAACATGGGGCCCTTATAAATGTCTTTATAAATCACGCCGCCAAGTTGTTACTATTAAAAATGAGTCTGAGAATGTGTCTCAAAATTTTGAGTTGTTCAGCTTGGAAAAATATTTTTTTTGAATACCGCCTTAAAATCAGTCAGTCCTTTTTAGGACACCCGGTATCTACATTAAGCATCATTTCCATTCAAAATTATTTATGCTAAACTAAAGTAGTCGGATGTGCCAATCCCAAAACTTTATTCTATTTTATACATATACCCGTATTTCAAAAAGCGTAATTTTTTAAATTATACATTTTATAATACAAAAATGCAACATAGCAGTCCCACTTATATGATTTACACCAAAACCTAATAAGCGTCAACTTATTCCAAGGTCTAATAGAATTTGAAGTAGTTGAAATTCCGTACATTAACTTTTGAGATATGACTATCACTAAAATCGTGTAATCCCGTAAAATGCGGCATAGCAGTGCCACCTGTTGGGCACTGCTATGGGTTTGCCACTGTTGGATATGTGCCACTGTTGGTTTGTTGCAAATAGCAACAAAACCTAATAAGCAACAACTTGATGGATATATTTAATTCTCGTTAGTAACGCATTAGCGCACTTCACTAATCATAATCGATAAAATAATGCCTGATGGAATTGTTCAGAATATTATTAACATTCAGGTAAGGTATATAAAATTATTTTACCTTTTAATGTGTATTCCATTCACGTCACTTCTGCTTGAATAATTCATGTGCTTGAGTTTTAACCTTTATTTTAATCCGTGTACTCGGGAATTAACTCATTGTACTGGCAGCAGTGTGTAGTATTTTATCACTGTAAAGACTTTTGGTTTTATGTTAATTATCGTGTCAATTCATTTAAGACGCATAATTTTTGTTAAAGGTACAGGGTCGGACTGGGTCCTTGTAAAGGGCGCAGACCTTGGATTTTCGAAGGGCGCAACTTTACTAAAGAAGCTCATTATTTTACCACTTTTATAGAAAGCCAATAATATCCATTAATAATTAATAGACTGTAAAAGTATAATCCGAAATATCAATATTTTAAAAATTTGATTTCTGTGATAAATTTTGGAAATTTCCAATTATTTATAAAGATCTCTACACTGTACAAAATTTCAGAAATGTTTTCTGATGCAAAATAATAATAATAATAATAATAATAATAATAATAATAATAATAATAAAATACGAAAATTTATTTGTAAATTTTTGTCTGCAAGTCCTTAATTGACCATGCAATCATGAACCAACCACAAGCTTCCGATATTAACAGAAACCTCTTTTCCAAAATTTATAGACAAACAAAGGAACTTTTTTTTTCCCCATAAACATCGCCGAAAACTTCTAAAACCCGTTGTTTCCAGGAGTTTCTGGTCGGTTCTTTTCCAAATGATTTCTGGGGACATGGTAAAGAGTTACGGAACTGTGCGTAATTAAATAGCTACAGTCAAAAAAAATTTCGTAAACTTCTCTGTTACCTATAGTAATACTATAAAAGAAAGTTTTTGTCTGTCTGTGTGTTTGTTGACGATGGCTAGCGAAATCTACAGCTCGCACAGCTCTGAAATTTTCGATTTAGGCAGTGCAAGGCATGTCCTAAAATAAAGGCTCAGATTTTTAATATTTTGATAATTAGCCAAGATATTAATCAAAAACTCATATATTTCTTTGAGAGCCAGCAAAAGCATCTGCGCATGCCCAGAACCCGATTTACGCATCGGGAGAGAGTGAATAAGTAAACACGCGTTTCCTTTTTTTCTTTGTGTGCGTGTGTGTGTTTGTGTATGTATTATTTCATAGTTTTAAATCGGCAAAAATAATTAGAACTATTGAAATTGGACGTCATATTCAGAAAGATCATACTCTTACGTCTCAAATGCTGCAATATATTCGATAAAATATCTTTGTTAACCTTTGGAATTTTTTTTTTTTCAAAAAGGTAGTTTTCCCGAAGAACATTTTTCTCCCTTATGTTAACGTTTCTCTAGGGCAGGCATGTCAAAGCTGTTTACTGCCGCGGGCCAAATTAAGCATTATATACAAAGCCGCGGGCCACATTAAAAAAATGTAGATACTAATATTATTACCATTGCACAGGTTAAAATTTGTATTTGCAAAACACAGCCATGTTAAAGAAATATTCACGCCAAGTTTCAAAGTTACTGTAATACATAGTTTAGTTTATCTTATTTTTGAAAAATACTCATTTTTTTTTTCATTAACGAAATCTATAAAATTTAATTGAATTTCCTAAATTGTATTTATATCAAAAATTGATTGTACACACTGTTTTGTCCTACTGTTCTAGCAAAAGCATAGCTGCCAATCTTCTGTGTTTTCTTCGAGTAAAATAAGCATATTTTGAAAGAGTTTATTAATAAAGGATGGAAAAGTTATTTAATAAAATGTGTGTTGTATTCCATGGGCTACTTATTTAATTTGATTTATTAAATACATTTTCTGATTCAAATTATGTTTATTTGGGGAAAAAAAGGTTGGCAGCTATGAAAAGATGTCGTATAAAAGTGCGCTACCGAACATAGCTAAAATATGCCTAATTGCACACTTATACTTTAAAAAATCGGCCGATTGATGAATAATTACAGAAATTTTGAAACCCCAAATCCATATATTTTAACTTTAATATGAAATCGCACTGAATTTTGATTAACAGCAGTATTGAATTCTGAAGAATAATTTCAACATCAATCATTAGAGTTGAAGTAAATAGATTAAACCAATTTTCATATTTATTGAAATTCAAAAATCTTATATATATATATATATAGAGAGAGAGAGAGAGAGATATATATATTTGGTATTTTTAAAAATTTCCACTTTGATGATTTTTTATAGTGCCTGGCAACATTTAAATTGAAATACCTTTTAAAAAATATCCTTTTAAAAAATTGTTTTATCAAAGTAATAAATTCTATTTGAAAACGCTAATACTAACAAATAACATGATAACATACTTCTGTTAATTGCTAAAAGGTATAAAATAAAAACATTATAAATAGTAAAATAACTTTTATTAGTCTGTTGACATGTTTCGGCTCTATCCGAGCCATTATCAAAACAAATAAGAATGTTCTATAAGTGCACGGTCTTTGAAGTTATTATTTGAAACGCTATCATTTAATCTTTCACGTATTTTTTATTTTTACTTGGTTGTTTATTTCCATATTTGTAACCATGGAGTAACTCCAGCCACAATTTCGATAAGTTAAATAATGCTGCATCGTTACATATTGTATTTTTGCGTGTTTCAACATATATGGTTTCTCTTATTATAGATGGATAGTGTAGACTAGAGTGAAAAATTATCTTACTTTCATTGAAATTTATTTGGATACAATATGTAACGATACAGCATTATTTAACCTATCGAAATTGTGGCTGGAGTTACTCCATGGTTACAAATATGGAAATAAACAACCAAGTAAAAATAAAAAATACGTGAAAGATTAAATGATAGCGTTTCAAATAATAACTTCAAAGACCGTGCAATTATAGAATATTCTTATTCGTTTTGATAATGGCTCGGATAGAGCCGAAACATGTCTACAGACTAATAAAAGTTATTTTACTATTTATGTTTTCATTTTACACCTTTTAGTAATTGAAAGAGGTATATTATTACAAGGTGTTATAATTTCTTATGTTTTTAACAAGATAGCATTATGAAATTTGCTTTGAAATTTACTCAGGTGCTTTGTAATTTGAAATGAAAACTCCAAGTACTTTGTCTGTTGGTAGACTTTTATAATTTGTGGATTTAAAATGAAAATTGTAACATTTCAGTTAAGCTTTTATAATGGAAAGCCGTCAAATTCCGTACAAAAAGGTAGATTTGTTTATCTTTATACCCACATTTCTAAGATATTTTTGTGCAGATTGACGATTATTAAGAATGTTACGTACAGATATAAGTTTAAAAGCACAAACCCGGCTTTTAGAAATCAGTCCGTTATAAATAAATCTTTTTAGCAACGGTACCTATACTTATACTATTTTCAAATTTCTTTAACTGCGCTAGACATCATTTCTTTAATTTCGTTTTGAGTGATTTCGACGCCCGGGACAATTAATGTGCTAAAAACAATAATTATTTTTTTAAGCAAATGTATTTCATTCAATAGGCTTGGTGAAAGCAGTTTGATTCTCTTTTAAAAAGTATCAGTTTCAATTCTGACAGTTTATCTTTTCTATGTTTAGCCAGATTTTTGTGAGTTTTCTTTATACTTTGTGCTGTAGCACTTCTTAATGTTACATTCTTTTTAAACTCCAACAGTTTCTACATATCAAGCATAAAATTTCAGTTTTCTTTTGAACATAATTGTGTTGTAAATTACCTTTAGAAAAGTATGCAATGTCCATCTTTAGTTTATCATATTTATTCATAGGGTAAAGAGCTTTAACACATTTTTTTTTTTTTTTTTTTTAAATCTTGGAATGTATGAGAGTATGTCAATAAAATGTGTGTATATCAATAAAAAAAAAAGGAAAGAAAGATCATACACAATTACTAACCTAAGTAATAAAAATAATTAAAGAGCTTAAATCCGACTAAAAGCTAAGTTCGACTAATGCCCAGATGAAGAACCTGGATCGCATATTCGGGGTTTTTGCGTCAAACACAAAAGTGATTATTTATGCCACTTTCAAAGCAACTCATTTAAAGCTATATAATTTTATATTTAAAATTTTTTTAAATTTTAACCGTTCTTAATTAGTGCTGAATTTTATTATTTTATAATGCATTTCTTAGTAATTAATAAATACAGAATATTATTTTGTAAAATGGTGTAAAATCTAAAATAGTAGTAAAATAAAGTATTAGTTTCAACATAAACAAATTAACATTATAAGTAAAAATACTTTAAAAAATTTACGACCCTTTGCTACGTTCCGATTGGTAATCTATGTATTCTCAATGTTTTTGTGCCAAAATGTAAAATTGAATTATATCTGTCTATAATACAATACTGTTGCGAGAGAGGAGGACTTTTTTTAATTCAGAATGCTACCACATTCTGAAGACAAATATTTTCGTCATATAACATAATAAATAAGATACATATTATTATTCAAAAATAGTGGAAGCATTTTGAATATTTAAAAATGCCCGTCAAATTGGTAACACTAATTTACATATATTTCGGATATTCGCCATCTCTAAGACCACGATTGCTGCAAGTGTTCGTGCTAAGTGTATTTTTAGCATCCGTGTTCTAACACAACTAAATTAAACACGGGTAAATTGCCTAAGGATTCGCGGGCCACAGATAGGTTGTTCGCGGGCCACGTGTTTGACATGCCTGCTCTAGGGTGTAATTTTAAAGGTACCGGAGACCACAAATAAGCTCTAAAAGCTAAATCCTTCTTTTAATCAATGTGAAATCGGTATTTTAAAATGCGAATTGTAACCCTTTCAACAACACCGGCGAACGCAGGTCACTTCACGCCTCACGGAGACGATCTTTTTTCTATGCTAAAAGTATCTAAACGTCTATTTCGACACAGTATTTCTAGAGCATCTCGGTAGACAAGATTTACATAACTTACAAAATTTTCGAAACGTTCAAACATGCAGAAGTATTTAAAAAAAAAAAAAAAAAAAAAAAAAAAAAAAAAAAAAAATCTGAGAAATTTTCGAAAAAAAAAAAACAACCCCGCGAAAAACCGGGTATGACGTTATAGTCCTATGTGACATACATGACATTTTATAATCTCTATGACCAAGTTATAATCACATTCTCCATTCTATTAAATCCTATCATACGTAATTAATTCAATGATACCCCATGATAGGTAATGATTCTATGTTGCCATGGTGATGACGTCCTATTTAAGATGGAGTCCTATTATTTCCGTATTACTGAATTTAAAAACCGAATTTGTAAACTAAAAGCGTTTCATGATAGCAATCCTATAATCTACCCACAGTTTTTTGGATAGATGTTTCCGGGTAAATATACATTAAATGGAAAAAGAGTCTAAATATGGATTTCAAGTTCTGAAAGTTTCAAAGCTAGGCTTAAGTTTCCCATTGGAATTTTCAGTAAATGTCTACAAAAGATAAAATGTTGCCAACTTAAAATGTATTTATTTTTCTACGAAAATTGAAGGAATCGCGGCAAGAGAGTGCCAAGCCACATTTTTGAACTTCTGAGATATTTCTATTTGAAAATTTGATCAAATAATCAAATCAAGATATATAACCTAAAGTTTTTTCGCCAATGTCCTACTAACATTTGAGATATTCTGAATAATAATACGGCATTACTTTAATGATATTACTATTACGTTTATTGCAAATTAGCTATCTTCATTGAGGGCATAAACATCTGGGTCAAAAACAAAACCTGTCATATATGCTGCCACCAAGTGACATTAGAAACAAATTATATGTTGGATATTACATTTTACAATATTAAGCAACAGATTACAGTGTTAGATTTATTTCACCAAAAATGTGGCTTGGCACTTTCTTGCCCCGACCCCCTTAATTAATCATATTATAATAACAGACAATATAATTCATTTCACTTAAACTAGTTATAGTACGAACGCACCTTTTTGTCATGTTTGTCGTACAATTTTAAACTTGTTATTATTACATTTATAGACAATTCTGAATGAGTTCTTTTTTCATATTAAAATGTAATTGTTAACAAAAAAACAAAGTTTGAATTACCTTCCAATTGCCGGGATAAAATTCTGTGAAACCTATTTTATAAACATTTACTAGAAATTATAAGATACATTTGAATTGTTACTAATACAGGAACACTACACTTTTCAGATAAGTATATGACACATCTCTATCTCTATAAAAGAGTAAGTGTCTGTCTGCCTGCCTGCCCGCGGATTTCTCCGTAATTTTAACACCTAGGACTCAGAAATTTTTGTCATGTGTAGATGTTGTCACCGGATAGTATACCTCGCGGACGGATTTTTAAATTTTAATTTAGATTTAAAAAAAAAAATTAAAACGTGTATATGGAATTTTGGGTTCGAGGCTATTTCAAGCTCCTCCCATGAAATAGCCTCGGCAACGAAGCAGCCAGCCAATGAGAGCAGTGTAACGACCGAAGAAATCTATGGCCTAGCCTGACTCGTGAGTTGCTGGCCTAGAGTTGTCCAGTTTTTGTCCATGGTTTTGTCGCCTAGCTTCGGAGGTTGACTGCCGTGTAATCGAATCGAAAGGACAGTTTTCGATATGCAAAGAGACTGCAAGAGATGTTAGTTGGCAGGTCAAAAAGAAGTGAACCGAGCTAAGCTAAGAGAGATGCAGAGAGAGTTGAACAGACGATGGTGAGCGGAAAATAATGTGTGCGCGTGAACAGTATATGATGGTTGTGTACGCTGGGGTTTTGATGGCAGAGTGTAATGTTTTTTAATTGTTCATCTTATTTTAACTTGTGTATCAACGATGCCTAATAAAAAGTGCTGGATGTTAATCATCACCTTGGATCACTGGAGTTCGTTAAGTCATTACAGTATGGCTCTTTCCACCCGACATCAATAGAGCTTACTGATTTTAGTTCGGATTTTCACCACAGGGGGCGCTTTCGTATCTTTGGTTCTATAGGCTGGCTCATGACGGGGTATGCCTCATTCGACTCGACATCGATAACCTTAATGAATTCAGTTATGTTCCTATAGAACATATTGTGCCCCCTGGCGGTGGAAGGTGTAACTAAAGGATTTTGCAGCTAACTCTGGTTCTATGGGTCACATCACGACACGGTTTGGCTCATTCCACACAACATCAATAGAGCTTACCTATTTTAGTTCTGAATTTCACCACCAAGGGGTGCTTTCCTATCTCTGTTTCTATGGGCTGGATCACAATGGGGTATGGCTCTTTCCACTTGACATCGATAGAGCTGACTGATTTTAGTTCGGATTTTCACCACAAGGGGTGCTTTCCTATATCTGGTTCTATAGGCTGGATCACGACGGGGTATGGCTCATTCGACTCTACATAGATAGAGCTTTTAGATTTTCACCACCAGGGGTGCTTTTCTATCTCTGGTTCTATGGGCTGGAAAGGGGTATGGCTCTTTCGACTCGACTTACGGTAATATATGGGAGTGTGTATGGCACGCCCAGTGTTTGCTGTCTAAGGTAGTGGGGCCCCAAACATTACATTTGTTTAAAAATAAAAAAATGTTCAACACTGATTTCAGGTACATTTAAGGTTGTTGGCACGGGCAACGCCGGGCGGGTAAGCTAGTATATAATAAATGCTTTTTCAGCAAACTCAATAATGATAATAAAATATTAAATAGAAGCGACACTCTATGGTGCCAGACAGTCTGAAATTTATTGCACGGAGACTGCTGGCATTGGTAACAGATTGAATATACTTCAGGTTTTAAAAGATTTGGATTGGATGCTCTCCTGAAACATAGAAATGTTCAAAAACAAAGAGTTCACTATATATTTTTTTATTATTGCAAAAAATGAATGTTATATTTAAAATATATACAGAATAGTATTTTTATTAATGTTGTAAAGTTAGTTACTCTAGTATTTGCCGTAATTTTTTTAAACTTCATCTGGGTTTTTTTTTTTTTTTACATCTGGACGAGGGCGCAGATTTAATGGCCGACGGCGCACCGGCCCTCGGGCCGGTTGCCCGGCGGGCCAGTCCGAGCCTGTAAAGGTATGTATTCATAATAAAGCTTACAATCACATTCTACACACTACAATTAAACATAAAGTTATAACATTTTTTTGGAGCATTTTTAGCTCTTTACTACGCACGCTTGATATTTCAAAAGACTAAAAAAATTATATTAGAGTTCTAACGGAAAGCTTTTTAAAGTCTTTTGATCTTATGATGTGCTACATTGGGAAAATACATTTCATAACATGATGAAATAGGATGCAATAGAGTTATTAAAGCATGGTTTATAGATTTTAAATGTGTTATTAAACTTCTGTGTGGAATTAGTCTTTAATGCACTAATTAGCCTCTTGTTTATAATCCTCAGAGAAAAAACACATTAAATCACTTAAATTACTTTCGGCGCAGTTCACTGTGTGGGCGTCAGTTCATAGAGTTCTTTTGTTGACAGTTGAAGATTTCATCGGGAGTGGTTTCGAGTATTTATTGCTTTAGATTAATGAAAATGTTCTTGGGTAATTCCTATGAAATAGATTATTATGTTCAACACGTCTAACTGAATCTGAAGTTTGATGAAAATACCTGCATTAGTTCTTCAGTTAGAGCTATTGCGGAAATCAAGAAAAATGCAACATAGCAGCGCCACCTGTTGGGAGATTTACACCAAAAACTAATCAGATCAGCACCAATTTATATCAATATCTAACTGAATATAAAGTTTTGTTAAATTCCGCTCTTGAGATAGAGCGCCCACAAAATTTATGTCACATACATACATACAGACATTTTCTAAAAACAGTCAAATCGGGTTCAAGACCTTATAAAAGGAATAAATCCGTCGAAAACCGGAAGTCGAATATTTTTCCCGAATCCAATACTTTCTTCTTGTAAAGATAGAAGAAAGTAATAAGGTAAAAAAAAAAATTAGACTGTTTTTAGAAAATGTCTCTCTGTGACACAAATTTTGTGGGTTCTGTATCTCAAGAACTAATGCACGGAACTTAATAAAACTTTAGATTGAGTTAGATCTTGATATAAATTGGTGCAGATTAGTGTATGATGTAAATCGCCCAAAAGGGGGCGCTGGTATGCTTCATTTTTCATGATAGCTATATCTCAAGACCTAATGCGCAGAATTTCACCACACTTTAAATTCTGTTACACCTTGACACGCATTACGTTTTGGTGTTAATCGACTAACAGGTGTCATTGCTAAGCTACTTTTTTCATAATTTCCGCAATAGAGGATTTTTCCATATTTCCGCTCTCTCTGAAGAACTAATGCACAGATTTTCATCAAACTTCAGATTCTGTTAGATCTTGATATATATAGACGCTGATTACGTTGTGGTGTAAATAGCCCAACAGATGGCGCTGCTATGCTACTTTTTTCATGATTTTCACGATAATTATATATCTCAAGAACTAACGCACAGATTTTTATCAACTTCAGACTCAGTTAGACGTGTTGAACATAATAATCTCTTTCACAGGAATTACATTAGTTGTTGTTGATTAAGTTTTGGTGTAAATTTCCCAACAGGTGGCACTGCTATGCTGCATTTTTCAAGATTAACGCAATTTTAGCAATAGCCATATCTGAAGAACTAATGTACAGAATTTGACAAAACTTTAAATTCAGTTAGACCTTGATAGAAATTGGTGCTGATTCGTTTTGGTGTACATGAAACATGTATGAGATAGAAGAAAGTTTTGTGATTGGCACATCCGACTAGTTTGATTTGTAAATTATTTTTATTAATAGCAACATATGAATTTTAGCAATCTCAACCTCAAAAACATTTCTCAAAAATTTATTTATTTATATCTATTTTTTTCGCATGTTTTCAAAATAATAATATATGTTTATAATGGCATTTTATAAAAAGTGCTTTGTACAGTATGGAAATTATTAAACAAACTTGTATAAAAATTTACAAGAACATTGCATTAAAATAAATAAATGGATCTACTTTTGGGGATCAATTTTCTTTATTTATTATTCTAAAATTAAAAGCATATTAATTTTAAAGCATTATAATTTTAATTTTATTATTAAGTAATAATAATAATTTTTTTATTGTATTTTCTTTTAACAGGTGTCCCATGCGTAGCATGAAAATTAATTTATTTATGTATACTAAATAAATATTTTGAATGAAAAAGAAAATACTTTGTACAAAAGTAGTCTTGTGCTTTTTTGTATGGTAAAAATACGAATTTAACTTTTTTAGTTTTTAAAAATTGAAATTCAAAAGGTGCACGTAATTTCAACGGCAATGCAGTTTTGACAAGACTATTGATATGTAATAAAATTACCATTTACTTTTTGATTTACCATAAATAATTAAATAAAATGCGTAAATATGTAGAAGTAATAAAAAAAATAAAACAATTAATTAATTACGATTATTATAACTAATACAAATTAAATCTATAATTAAATTATAACAAAAATACCCAGTCTTCATATATTCCCACGAAAACACAAAATTGCCTTTATTTTCTGATTTAACTTAGTATTCGTTATACAGTGAACGCTCGTTAATTCGAACTGAAAGGTTCTCAGAAATAAGTTCGAATTATCCGATGTTAAGAGAAAATATAACTTAAAAAGTGTATCACTGAAGAAGAAAAACCTCCTAGTATGTATAACCACAGAAAATATATTACACTATGCTATTTAAAATTAAACACATTAAAAAGCAATAAAGATTTACCTTAATCATAAAATGAAGCAATATGTACGCAGTAGAAAGAAAACTTGAATTAAAAATATGAATTACACTTTTGGGAAAAACTGTAAAATTGATGTTTGGTTTTGTTTATTATGCCAACATTTTTCAGCCAGCTTCTCGATTTGAAGAAAACATTTCAATTAATTTTCAGAGGGAGGTTCCATCTGAATAAATGCTTGCAGAGTTTTTATAGAGTCCATTATGGCTTGGTCATTAGGACGGTTAACAGGCTCTGCATTCTCTCCTGAATCCGATAAGGTCTCTGCTTTTTCATCTTCTCGGGGAGTTTTTATTACGTCATCATCGCTCAGTTTTCCACAGACTTCTACGTCTTCATCTACCCTTACATAATCAGAAAAAATAACGTTATCACATTTAAATTTTTTGAATTCAGGAAAATCGGTATCAATATCGTCACATTCTTCGATATGATTGTTCTTTTCGGCGTAAATGAATTTAGCACGACGAAGGCAATTGCAAATTGTGCTTTCTTTAACAGCGTCCTATGGATCGTATAGATCATTTATAGCTGTCAGCAGAGTAATGTCGTAATTTTCACCACAATCTAAAGAAAAAATTATTTCTTTTAACAGTCTCTTACGATAATTTGTTTTAAGATTCTGGATGATTCCTTGATCCATTGGTTGTAGCTTCGCAGTTGTGTTTGGCGACAAATATTCAACCTGTATGGAACTCAGTTCTGGAAGGCTATTGTGGCAGCTTGCGTTATCCACAAATAAGGGAATTTTACGCGTTTGTCTCGAAAACCGCTTATCTATTCCTTTTAACCAGCTACTCAAGATGTCTAATGTCATCCATGCTTTCGCATTGGATTACATAATCAACTGGTAGTGTTTTAATTCCTTTAAAACACCGTGGATTCTTGGACTTTCCAATCACTAATAATTTAAGCTTTTCACTCCCATCCATATTAGCACAAACTAAAGCTGTAATCCTCTCTTTACTACTTTTACCTCCAACGCAAGTTTCCCCTTTAAAATGTAATGTCTTGTTTGGCAAGAGTTTATAAAAAAGTGCAGTTTCGTCCGCATTCAAAATATCTTTCGGCAGGTAAGTAGATTAAAGCCCTGTGAGTTTCCTACCGAAATTAGTGCATACGTCTTCGTTTATATCAGAGCTTTGGCCACATATAGTTTGATAAGAAATATTGTGTCTTGACTTAAATCGAGAAAGCCATCCATCACTGCATTGAAATTTTTCAATACCTTTTCGACTTGCCAATTCATCCGTTTTCGTCTGAAGTAGGGGTCCATTTATCAAAAAGTTTCGAGATCTAGCATCCTGGAACCATAGCAGTAGAGCTTTTTCTAGATTTTCTTGGGATGCATTTCTCATGCGTTTCCTTCCTCTAGCAAATTTAGATTTTTCCCATGAATCTAAAATTGCTTCCTTGTTTTTCAAATAAGTTGACAAGGTATTTTTTTTAATTCTATAGGCAGATGCTAACTTTGTTTTACATTCGCCATTCTCTACTTTCTTTAAAATTTCTACCTTTGTCTCCAAAGTTAGGGTTTTGTACTTTCCACGTGTAGCCATTCTAAATTTTTACATGGTCACACCACACACTCAGGAAGAAAAACTAGAGCACATTAACTTGTCTGCACTGTAATCATAACTGACGTAGCCCCATATAATCTGTAGTAAAAAATGTTCTTTTTTTCTGAAATTCTATACAAATAGATAACAAATAAAAAATGATAGCGCCCTCCCCCCCCCCCCCCCGTGCTTCTTCTTCCCGCCAGCTCTGTTTCTACTCACGCCGGTGGATTCCGCTTGGCTTAGTTTAAGTTTCTAACTACCGCGGATGGCGCGCTTGGAAAAAAAATACAGATGATTTTGACACACAAGAATAATAAATACAGCAAGCATTTTTCTCCGTTAAACGAGAAAAAAGAATTTTTTTTTGTCAAATTTTTAGTTCGAATTAACCGAAGTGATAAAAATTAGTTCGAATTAATGAGATATTTGTAACATTAATTCCAATACAAGTTTTGGGGGGCTTTTGGATTAGTTCGAATTAACCGAATTCGAATTAACGAGCGTCCACTGTATTGGTGTTATTAGATAAGTTTCAATCTTCACTAAAAATTCATTCATAAAATCGTGAAAATCACCTATCTATCTTTCTGTCTGTCTGTCTGATTTTAAGTTAAAGGAAAACATTCTTGAAAATACTCCTATAATTTAAAGAAATTCATATTTTGTAATAAAATGGATTACAATACTCCTTTATAAAAATTCAATTTTTCCTTACGAATAAATATATGTTTAATTAAGAGAATCTATTACTGAATGTGGTTCTCAAATGATCTGGTGAACAACGCGTAACTTACTGACACAATTTCGGACTAATTTTTAAATGCTAAGGCATAAAATTGACAAGACTGACTAGTGAAGCGAAATGGAATCGAAACACGTTTTCCATTTTTTTATAAATAAATTACTTATCGAATTATAAGCGATTCGCGTCGTCAAGTGCCGATACGTTTTTCGTCTTTTTCGCATTGCTGCTTCGGGAATTCAGTTCAAAACGCCGACTTTGAGCGTATTTTCTGAAAGATCTTCAACCTTTACCTAAAATGGGAAACGTATTTCGATTATATAATTTCTGAACACCTGCCCATTTCATGCGTTTCCGAAAAAAAAAAGGAATTAAAAAATATGTCATAAAGTAGCTATTTGGATTTGAGAACAGTCATAATGAATACGAAAATTAAAAGACTTAATGCTAATACCTAACGAAATAGCAAAAAAAAAAAAGGTTTAAAATGTTTTTGAAGGTGTTGGGCAATTGTCAGGATTTTTTTTTTTTTTACAATGCTAGCTAGCAAATATACGTTATAGGAATCGGAGTGTCTATTCTTACGGCAGCCGTAAGTTTAATATTCTTACGGCAGTTTCGTGCGCATGCGTAGTAATAGACTGCCGTAGTGACTGACGAAGATTCTTTTGTGGTTTGAATCCCGAAATAAGAACGACTCATATCCTCATTTCGCTGGCAGCTCATTCTTTATGTGTTCAGTTCAGCCATATTGATTTTTTGTTGTAGTTTACTGTGTATTATCTTTCTGACCTTTCTTAAAATAGCAGAAATCCACATGGGAGATTTATTCCTTGATTTTTTAGATTTTGAGAGAAAACTAAAGCTCTATAAATCGACTAATTATGTTGATTTTTAAATTTCGGATTCACGCACGTTGGAATCTGCTCGTAAGCGATGCTGGAAAAAGTTCCGGAGGCAGTTAAATATTATTTATTATGTAAAATTTAAATGCGTCCGTGGTGGCGTTCACAAAATGGCTAAAAGAGATAAAAGAATCCGTGATTTATCGTAATTACTATATTTTATAATTTGTGAATATATGCATAATCTACTGCTCTCTCTCTCTATATATATATAGCAGCTGCTATATATATATATATATATATTATATTATATTGCTGTATATGTTTTATTCCTACATATCACCCCCTACATTTACCTAATAATGTTTAAGGTTCGGTAATACTGAACTTGTTTTACTATATTTTAATTGACATAGTTTATTATTTCGTATCTTCTTATTACTGTCAAGGAAGAGGGCATGGCCTTCGTGAGCCCGTTGAAATCACTGTTGCTTGTAAATAATAATAATAATAATAATAAGCTATATCAATTAAAATAAGAATAAGACAAATATACTATTAGCTATCCTTAAATATTATTTGGTAAGGTGGGGGTAGTGTATAGAAATATGGATAACAATATCTCTGCATATGTCCACAAATTAAAATAAAATATACTTGGGGGACCTTGGGGGACCTTGGGGTTGTTTCAGTTAGAAATTTTAATGGGTTATGATCAGTGATGATCTCGATTTGTGACCCATATGTCCATTTTTCAAACTTTCGCAACCCAAAGAGAACGCTCCAAGCCTCTTTCTCTATGCTCGGCCAAGCACGCTGAGCCCCTGATAATTTCTGACTAGCAAAAGCTATCGGTTTAAACTGACCCATTTCATCTTTTTGAGTAAGGCAACATCCTACTGCCAAGTCTGAAGCATCGGCGTGAAGCTGATATTCCAGGCCGACAATAGGTGTGGCCAAACGCGTCACCTTACATAATTCGTCTTTAAGGGTATTAAAAGCTTTTTCTGCCCTTTCATCCCATGGTACCGTATTTTTAACCTTCCCTTTCGTTAGTTCAGTAAGAGGTATGGCAATTTCAGCATAATTTGGAATATAACTTCGGTAAAATCCCATTAATCCCAAAACAGATCTAACCTCCTTTTTAGTTTTTGGTCTCTTTAAATCCCTTATTGCTCCTATCTTCTCCTCATCCGGTGCATGGGTTCCACCCCCAATCACATGACCTAAAAACTTAGTTAACTTCTCTCCAAATTTACATTTATCTAGTCTAATTGTCAAATTTCTATTTTTAAGTTCCTCGAAGACTGCTCTAACATGCTCGCAATGCTCTTCCCAAGTGTCGGAGAAAATTATGACATCATCAATATATGCTTGTGCATATTTCCGATGAGCCTGCAGAACCTCATTCATATCTTTTTGGAAAGTAGCTGCCGCCCCTGACAAACCAAAAGGCATAGTTCGCCACTGATAAGTCCCATTATGCGTAGTAAACGCCGTCAAGGGTTTACATTACTCCGCCATTTTAATTTGCCAATAACCCCTCAATAAATCAATCGAAGATAAATATTTAGATGCCCCTGCAGTATACATGATTTCCTGTGAATCTTTCATAGGAAATGTTGGAACCTGCGTTACTGCATTTAACGCCCTGTAATCTATGCAAAGTCTAACAGTTGTATCCTTTTTTGCTACACAAACAATCGGATGACTAATTTCGGCATTTGACACTTCAATAAGGTTTAATTCTAATAACTCTTGGACTTGTCTATCTACCTCCTCTTTATACGCCACCGGTACACTGTATAATTTTGGCTTTTTCCTTTCTACACCCGGTTTCAAATCTATTCGGTGCTCACCTACTTCTGCTGGTCGCACAGGACCCATGAATACTTCTTTATTTATCCTCAGAATGGACTTTATATCTTTGACCTGATTATTAGATAATCCTTTTATTTCAAAATTTTCTATGTCTCGCTCTACCTCTTGTTCGCGGTTTAAAATAGGGATTTCCCCCACTTCTCCAAACTCCTCATCACTTTCAAAAACAATATTTACAACATTGCTTCTAGCGATAAACTCTCTAATTTTATTTTGATGCACATGTTTTCTACTCCCGTCGGCTAATTCAACTAGGAATGAATGCTGGTTTCGTTTTTCAATAATAGTCGCTGGTCCTTGCCACCGAGAGTATAACTTTTTAGTTGAATCGGGGATCAGCAGTATTACTTTGTCGCCCACATCAAACGTCTTTTCTTTAGATCTCAAATTGTAATGATAGGCCATTCTGCCTTGTTGTACTTCAGACGATAATTTTGCCTCATTCGCGGCTCTTTCCAAACGTCTCTTAAGCTTATTCAAATACTCATGAATAGGCATAGTATCTAATTGAGCCCCCTTGTTCTCTCCTGCCCAGGATGCTTTTAGAACGGACAAAGGGCCCTCCGGCGCTCTACCATATAACAATTGGAAGGGTGCGATTCCTGTCGTAGAGTTTGGGACTTCTCTATAGGCCCACAGCATAAATGGTATTTGCTCATGCCATTTCCGTCCTTCTTCTCTAATAGTATGATGCAACATACGTTTGAGCGTCTGATTAAAACGTTCCACAAGACCATAAGACTGTGGATAATGTGGGGTTGAAAATCGTGGACTAGCACCTAATCTTTTCTCAAATTCTGTTGTTAAATCTGCCGTGAAATTGGTTCCATTATCACAGGCGATTACGTTCGGGATTCCTGTCCTCGTGAATATTTGTAGTAATGCATCACATGCCGTTTCGGCAGTTAAACTTTTTAGAGGTGTCGCTTCCGCCCACCTGGTATGTTGGTCAATAAAAGTTAAGATATATTGATGCCCCTGTGAACTTTTAGGTTCAATAGGCCCAATTAAATCCACATTGACTACCTGGAACGGAAGTTCTGGACGTGCCACCGGGGAAATGGGTGCTCTATCATTCACTTTAACCCTTCTGATTAATTGGCACTCTAAACATGCCTCACAGAATTGTTTAGTTTCTTTCGCCATACCATTCCAATAAAAAGAATACCTGATTCTCTGTAACGTTTTCTTGGCCGCATGATGCCCTCCAAATACTGAAGTATGGGCTAGTTTTAGAATTTCTTCCCTTCTTACTTTAGGCGCTACTAATTGTGCTATAGTTTCGCCTAACAATTTCTCTTTATGATATAACAATCCATTTACAATATAAAAATCCCCTTTTTCCACTTTAGCTAACTCCCAAGCTCTCTCTAAATCTTTACATTCGAATTGGGATTTCTTAAACATATCTGAGTTACATATGGTAACTTTGCTAGTATCATTTTCCTTTACCTCCATCTTCTCTTCGTCTTGACTTTGTAAAATTCCCGATCTAGTTTTTATTGCATAAACATTACAACTATCACTACTGATATTTTCCTTTTCACTCAGGTTATCAATACAAACTTCCGTGCTTTCCAATTCTGGAGATTCTAGCAATAACTCCTCGCAATTGACTCCTGACAACTCATTAATCACTTCGGGATGTAAAATTACTTGCTCACTAATATTATCAGTTACTGCACAAAGCACTTCCTGGTGAACCACATTAGTTTGTTCAAATTGTGGAATAGCTAATGGCAATTTAACCAACGGTGATTTAACTGCTTCACCGAACAGTCCTTGTAAATAAATACTCCCTGCTCCTATTAATTTCTCTTCCGGTACCAAATCTTTATGAACAACACTGATCTCACATCCTGAATCTACCAATCCTTTCGCTTTTTGTCCATTTACACTAACATAAATTTTTTCGAGTTTATTTAATTTCTCACCAATAACATTAGTTCTCTGTTCGTCCTTTGCCGATATCCTTGCCACAATAGCTCCTTTAGGTAACTCTTTGTCTTCTTTCACGGAAATCTTATGTACACCCGCCTTTGATTCTCGCCATTTATTGGTATTATTATATCCCTCACTATTCATTTTAGTACAAAAACGTTGGTAATGACCTCTTAAACCACACTTGAAGCATTTAGGAGCGGAATCATCATTTGGTTTCTTAGAATCAGTTTTCCTACCCGAAAAAGAATTAGTCTCATTACTCCCGTTTTGCCTCCAGTTACCACTATGTTTGTTCTCCTCCTTGGGTCTAAATTTTTCCTTGTTTACATAACTATCTTTACCCTTAAAACTTTTATACGTAACCGCATAAGATTTGTGCTTAGCATCGAAATAATTATCACATTCTTTAGCGATTTTAGAAACTTTTAACCAATTATTTTGCTGCGTTAATCCAATATGCGTCGCGGTTTCGTCATCTAAAGTATTTAACAACTTATCCGTGACAATTAACTGATTAACCTTCTCATACGTATCTGCACCTCTAATCTTACAGTAATTTTCCCACGTTGCTATTAAACGTGACACAAATAATACATGAGTTTCATTTTGATTCCTTCTAGCCTTCTTGAAATTTTCCAAACACGCCTTCGGTGTCGGCTCGTGTTCCCTTAGAACTAATTCCTTTAACTTCTCATAACTCTCAATTTGTTCTCTAGTCGTGTATATTAGCAAATTATCGGCCTTATCCCCTAGCATATTTAGTAAAATTTCGGCCTGCTGGGTTTCCGGTACATTTTTTGTTTGGAATGCTCGTTCTAAACTGCTAAAAAACAGATTCCATCCCTCAGTCCCTTCTGGAACTTTGATAGACAAAGTTTTAACACTTTTAATCAATTTCTCTAGGCTACTCTCATGATTAGATTCTCTAGTCCCATTAGCGTTATTAGCCGAACTTTGAATCTTTATCCTTTCCAACTCTAACTCATGTTCCAATCTCAATTTTTCAGCCCTTTCTTCTCTATCTAACTTCTCACGGTCTAACTCCCTTTCTAACTTTTCTCGTTCTCCCTCCCTTTCTAACTTTTCTTGTTCTAACTCCCTTTCTAACTTTTCTCATTGTAACTTTTCCTCCCTTTCTAACTTTTCCCGTTCTACTACTAACGCTTCTTGTTCTAAGCGTTCCGTAACAATAGTGCTAGATAATTCCATAACGGCTCCCTCTTCATATTCGTCGCTCTCCACTATCTTTTTCTTAAGCTTAAACCTGTTATCATCTTCCGAGACCTCAATTCCTAAATCTCCACATATCGCCTGAAGATCCACCCTTTTTAATTTTAGTAAGAAAGCCATACCTTCTACCGATAATTATTACCACCCTACAACAATACTTAATCACATTATCAAATTAATACTTCCTCAAATCCTACCCTCATAAGTTACCTCCACATATTATACTATATAACATATTTCAAATAAGTAATAATACAATAATAAATTTCCTTAAACAATGATACCCCACAATTTGCTTCCAATAACAAAGTAACAATAATCTCAATTTGACTATTATGCAATACAGATTTTAAATTTATACCATTAAATAATAAAATACAATTTACACAATAATACTGATACGTTGCAATTTGAATAAAACACTGATGCCAATCACTACATAAAAATATCCACCTAACAAAAATTTGTATGAAATACACATAAATTCCTAAATTTAATCTCAATAAAATATTTCAATTTCAAAATTAATTCTCACATTAAAAAGTAAATCACAGCACTTTTTTTTTTCTCTGGGCCTTCAGTTCTTCCTTGAAGGTTATTTCAATTTAATTTAAATTCTACACAAATTTCCTTTCCTCATTTACTATCAATATTTCAAACTTAAAGCAAACAATATCACTTAATTTAAATATTACTTTAATAATAATTTAAATTTAAGAAATTTCAATTATTCCTTCCAACTATTAACACAATGCATTAATTTTAATCATTAATCTTATCCGTTTAAAACAATTAGAAAATCACTTCTAGTAATTAATATAAGATCCTTTTCTTAAAACAATAGTGTAAAATGGTTGTTAATATCTCATTTGATTTAGACCAATTATTATATTGCACATAAATTATTATAAATTAACCACAACATTAACCCAAATTACCATCAATTATACACAATAAAAAAAAAAAATAGGTTCGAGAATGTCAGTAGAGTAAAATGATCAAAACACCTTACGTCGTACTTCATTCGCTGGGGCAATTCTCTGCTCACTTTTCCACAGGGTAAATCTTGCACTCTCGGGCAACAATCACTGTAATCTGAAACACTGTGTCCACAAACACTACACACAAACACTGGAACTAACACTACACACCGCACCAACACTTCCACTGGACGATCCGGCAAGGCACTCTGTAACAAGGCTAGCTGGCACTGGTCTACGATGATAGGGCACACACACTTCCGCTAGACGATCCGGCATAAACTGACTGTAACACGGCTAACTGGCACTGGTTGTCTACGACGATAGGGCACAAACACTTCCGCTGGGCGATCCGGCACAAACTCTCTGTAACACAGCTATCTGGCACTAGTCTACGACGATAGGGCACGAACACTTCCGCTGGGCGATCCGGCACAAACTCTCTGTAACACGGTTAACTGGCACTGGTCTTCGGTGATTCAGATCCCGTCGCTGCCAACATTGTCGGATTCCACTTCTCCGTCCACACAACTTCGAAATATAATCCGGTCTTTTGATATGCTGCCACCACCGATATGAATACGTGATATCGGACACAATACGTGATGTATATTCAAGAAAAACCTAACTCTTTCTATTACACTTAAACAAACACTTTATTAACAATATTTACACTTAAACTCGGAGGTAAAGTATCCGGTTTAATATTAAATCAAAATACTTATAGAAACGCTTTACGTGTACCGTTAGACTACGTTCATTTATTCCACACTGAGATTTCTATTCATCTCACACTCGCTCTCAGCGCTCATTCCCCGAGCAACCTTCACACTTCGCTGCTCCGTCTGAACTAACTTTCTCTCTCTTGTAAACTCCCGAGCACCCTCCTTTCTACGGGGTTTCTCCTCTGTTTCCAAGGGTCCTTGACAACCCTTCCTCCCTCTTGACGGATCTGTCTTCCTAAATAAAAGAGTGCAATAGCTTTCTTATCTCTGAAAGACCACATTGCAATGGAAATACTTCTTTCATTCTGTCCAAGTCGCCACCCTTCGGATTAAGATTTTCTAAAGGACGCCTTTAACGGTACACAATAGATACATATACAATACATACAATATGCTAATCCCTTAAGAATAGCTTTCAACTCTTGCACCTGTGAGAGAAACCTGACAATACCATTTTTCTATTTTATTAGTTTGTAACAATTTATTACTTTATATATCTATACAACAACAACGTTTCAGTATGCAGACAGTGGTAGTTCGTCAGAAAATTCACAATCACTTTACTATCAGTAATTTCATAAACAAAATTTCTCCTTGTTTAATCATAGAAAATCCCACAATTAAAACAGATCAAATTTTATACACTAAAATTCTGGTAGATAAGTTATTGTGAACACCCTGAAGTGCCACTACTGCACGCACGATCGTACTCTGTCGCTGTCAAATGCAGAGGCGCCATTTCGGGGGGGCTGGGGGGGGCAACCGCCCCCCCTAAGGAATTTGAAATTTCAGAAAATTTATCAACTATCACAGGTTAGACAAAAAAAAAATCAAAATATGATCAAAAGCTAAAATAACGTCAGATTTCACAGATCTGATTACAATAAAAAAAACTAGTCCGATGTGCCAATCCCAAAACTTTCTTCTGTCTCATACAGGTTTCACATACACCAAAAACGAATTAGCACCAATTTATATTAAGGTCTAACTGAATCTAAAGTTTTATTGAATTATGTGCGTTAGTTCTGGAGATATAGCTATCGTGAAAATCGTGCAAAATGTAGCATAGCAGCGCCACCTGTTGGGCAATTTATACCAAATCGTAATCAACGTCTATTTTTGTCAAGGTCTAACCGAATCTGGAGTTTGGTGAAATTCTGTGCATTAGTTCTTGAGATATAGCTATCATAAAAATCATGAAAAATGTAGCATAGCAGCGCCATCTGGTGGGCGATTTACACCAAAAACTAATCACCGCCCATTTATATCAATGTCAAACTGAATATAAGGCTTTATCAAATTCCGTGCATTAGTTCTTGAGATACAGCGCCCACAAAATTTTTGTCACATACAGACACTGAGACTCGCAGACAGACATTTTCTAAAAATTGTCCAATTGTGTTCAGGACTTTCTAAAACGTATAAATCCGTCGTAAACCGGAAGGGGTAAATTTTCATAAATCCAATACCTTTTTCTTGTATAGATAGAAGAAAGTAATAAACATTTAATAAACACTGTAAACATTGAAATATTTTCTAAAGCCTTGCTATTGCGACATTCTATAAGCGAGACATTTATCATTAATGAGTATTTTGGCTAGTTTTAGAAATATATGTGAGAAAAAACTTTGTGAATTGCTTCTGAGCTGTGTACAGCATGATGAGAAAAAAAAACTCGTCACCCCCAAGGCTAGAATTTTAGTGATAAATTCTCTCTTTAGCCAAAAATTTAAGGGGAATTTTTTTTTTCGGGGATGGGGGAGGTGTATTCAATTTCCCAATTATATGATTTGTTAATTTTGTTTTATTAGTGTCACATTATATTTACTCCAATCGTTATAATGCTATTAAATCATTTGCTTTATTAAATGTTTATATATATATACAGTATTCTCTTAAAAATTTCCACAGCCTGACACTAGAGTCCTGTCCAGATTTGGTTGTAACTGACCCGAACCCTGACTTTAACTCGACAAACTTCAAGTCGAATCCGAAATATTCATACCTGAACCCGAAGTGAAAGAAAATGAATGTATATTTTAATACATTTATGGAAAAGTAATCTACAAGTTTACCGTTTATGTACAAAAAATAACACTTATCTACACCCATTAATATCCAAATATACTATAGTTTTTTCATTTGAAAATTATTCAGAACCTTCTTTTGTATAATCTGTTCATCTCGAACCCGATTCGAAAGAGTCAAAGAGTCTACCCGAAGAGTATAAAGTTTACTCGACCCGCAACAACAACAAAAAAATATTGAATCAACCAAACCCAAAACGAAATGCATTTCGGGTAGCCGATGCAGGACTGTAATTTCCAGTAAACCCGGAATCGTCCAAAAATTTTTCATTGACCCCAACTCCACCCGAAATGAAAGAAAATTAATCCATATTTCAATATTATTTGGAAAAGTAGACTACAATTATATCTCTAATAACAATTTTTTTAACATAGAAAACATTTTTTTTCATCTGAAAATATTTAGGATTTCTTTGCAAACTCGGGCAACACGAACCCGACTCAAAATAGTGAAAACCCAACTTGAACCCGAAACAATTAACCCTTTGATAACGGGCCAGGATTGACTACTAATTTTGCATTCAATCGTTCTGCAATTTCCAAAAAAATTCCTTGTGACAGATTTCTCTTGAAAATATCCTAATATAAGTGTATGACAGATTTCAAAAAGTCGTACTAATAGAATAAAAAATAGTTCACCGGGACATATGTCCCAACCGTAGTCAAATGTTCCAAGTCAACCTGACCCGCAACGAAAATAAGCCGCGTTAACCCGACTCGATCCGTACTGCAGATTGGGTCGTGTTGCCCCACCCAATGCAGGAGCAAGGGACCTGAGACCAAGGGTTTTGCAGATTTCTGAATTGTATGGAAGTATATAGTCTGAAGAGGAAGGCAGAAAATGATTGCGGAAAATTTTTACTGACAGAAAATCATTTATGAAAATTTTCTTATACCTATGGACTACAACATTTGTAAATTTCGTAACTTCTTGATGGTGTTCATGTGTTGATTATCTCGTGACCAAGTGAATTTCACGACTTTTTTTCGTGATTGTTTCCTTTTTTTTGTGCCAATTTTCCAAAATTTGCTATTTTCTGTGAATTATTGACGGAATTGATTTTTTCGACCATTTGTCTAAATTCGCGACTCTTTTCTATGATCGTTTGTTGTAATTCGGGAGTCTTTTTCCTCAACCGACTGACAAAATTTGCTATTTTATTGCACAATCTTTGACGAAATTCCGATCGTTGACGAATTTTTTTCCACCATTTGTCGAAATTCACGACACTTTTTTTTGCAACTGATCGACGAAATTCCCTATTTACTTTCGCAATCTTTTGACGCAATTCGCGACTCTTTTCTACGATCGTTTGTTGAAATTCGGAAGTCATTTTCCGCAACCGATATTTTTTTGCGCGATATTTGACGAAATTTCCCTTTTTTGCGCGATTGTTTGACTAAATTCGTGATTTTTTTTGTTCAATCTTTTGACGAATTTCGCGATATTTTTCCGCAATAGTTATACAAAATTCGTAATTTTTTTCCGTGACCGATTGATGAAAATCTCTATTTGTTTCAGTGATCTTTGGCGAAATTCGCAATATTTTCCCATGGTCGTTTGAAAAAAAATAACGATTTTTCCCGCGACCAATTAACTATTTTTTCTAATTTCAATTCGTAAAATTCGCGATGTTTACCGCGATCGGTTGACGAATTCCTTTTGCGTAAAAAAAGAAGAAAAATTCGCGGACTACCACTAAAATTAAAAATATATTTGCTGAAGAATCACATATTTGTGAAAGAAGTTAATATAAGAAGGCAAAATCTTACACTGCATTTATTATTGTTGCCTATTTCTATTTTGTGCAATCCTGCACCATATTTATACCCCTGTGTATAAAAAAAAAACTTTGTTCCCCCCCCCCTCCCCAAGAAACTCATGATATGACGCCCCTGCACTAAAACCTGCAAAGAAGGAGTTGAAAAGTACTGTAAAAAAGCTCCACTTTAGACAGGTCTCCATCTTAACAAGTATAATTGTATGACGTTTTTTTCGTCGAAACTTGATTTTTTTTTCCCGTTTGAGAAAGAATTATGTTATAGACTAAGGCTCCTATTACAGGAGCTCTATTATAGACAGGTTTCGCTTAGACACGTTTCACTGTAATACACCTATGGTCTTCAGAACTGCTTTAGAGAAAGCAACTTTTAATAGTCTTAAAGAATACCGGAAAAAAACGGTACCTGTCTATAACTGAAAACTTTCATAATATTTTAAAATTCTACTTTCTAAGACGAAAACCTGTCTAAAACGGAATTTTTCAGAGGTCACTTTATATTCCGTATTAGAAGTATTGCTGTCTCTGTCAGTGCCTAATAACCGACGGGGCACACTTGCACCAGTAACATTTAATAGAAATTTTCGTCTTATTATAACGCTCTATTCATGCAAAATTACTGTTATGAATAAGAAAAAAATTTCTATTTTTTTTACTGGTGGAAGTGGGCCCCGTTGGTAATAAGGCTCTGGTCTCTGTATATAGGAATCAGTAAACGTTTCTTGTTCGGAAGGTTGCGGGGGGGGGGGGGGGGGGAACTCCACTCTTGGCTATGCCACTGCCTTAAAAAAACTTTGCACCCCCCCCCCCCCCAAGAAAGTTCTGAAATGGCGACCCTGGTCAAATGTGCAGACCTTGGATTTTTTGGAGGGTGCAACTTTTATAACCAAACTCATTATTTTACCACCTTGCTAGTAGAAACCAATAATATCCATTACCATTATTCCAGTTTTTCTTTAAGGGAATGCTTTCAATTTCGGGAAATTGAAAATGTCCTTCGAAAAAATAAACTGCAACCAAAATCGAAACAGAATAAAGATAATTGTTTAGCCATCAACATCATGTATCCTATGAAAAAAAATAATAATTAAATATTAAAATGTAAATAAGAAATTTGTAAAGAACGTTGCCATTGGCTTAACATTAGATTCTGAGTGGCTAGCATATAATCCAAAGTTTGCAGAATTTTAGTTCTAAATAAGAATTATGATTAATTGATGAAATATATTAATGGCCATTGGACCCGTGCGAGGAGTTCCCACTGCAGTCTAATAATTTTTATCAATATCTAATATTTTTTAAGTGCAGGATTAAACTTCTAAAGAAAAAATAGGGAACAGATGTGTTGTTGGTTTGCAGATAAACTTGGCAATTTTTTTTCGCGCCAAAATGTCATTTTGAAAATTATCGCCAAACTGAAATCCAGAAGAACCTTTGCTTTCCAATATGGCGGTCACTTTCCAAATTTACTGAAATCCTTTTTTTTTTTTTTTTTTTTTTTTTTTTTTTTGACAAAGAGCACTTAAAAAGTTAATGCTAAAAGTTTTAGTTTTGAAAGTGATGGCTTATTGAAAAAGTAATTTCCTCAGCATTTCAGAATTGTGATTAATTTCGAAAAAGGCATTTTTAAGCACATTATCATAAGGAAAACAATAGAAAATGAACGAAAATAGTAATTACCTCGTGCAGAGAAATCCTTCAAATAAATTGTGTACAAGCCGGGGGGGGGGGGGGGGAAAGCACATTTTTGATTATAAACAAAAAACAAAGATAAACATTTCTATAGATATAATGCGGAAAAAGCAAATATTAAAAAAAATGTTCGTTCTTTTGCATTATATTTATTATGAATATCACAAACATTTGATAGAAAAAAAAATTCGAAAGTGCTTTGACCGCGCCTCGAAACACAAAATGCCGACATTAAAATAAATATATTCCGTATCATTTCAAGAAACTGCGCAAATGGATCTGATCCACGTCAAAATAAAAAAATAATTAACTCTGTAAACATAATCTGAAATGGAATCCATGTCAAAATTACCAAAAATGAAGCGGTAATCTTATCTACATTGGAATAGCTTGCTTTAACGGTCAGCGACCAAACGGGTGCTAATGCAAAATGAAAGATACTTCTGCCGTGCCAAACCATCACGTGGGAAAATGCACCATTAGAATATTTGAATGAATGTTCTGGAAAAGTGCGCACACGTTAATAAACGGATACTGCGCAAGTTCGTTATAAAATGACATCAGGAGCACAAAAAATTATTACCTCCCTCACCACAAAGCCAGAAGAGCGGCTATGTTTGTCAGTAAAGAGGGATTTGGTATGGTTTAGAACAGAATGTAAGTTTATCTCCAAAGTTGGCGAGATTTTTTCGCGTGTATATTTTGCAGACCGCTGCAGCATTTATACCAAAAATATCTGCAAACAACATTAGTCAAGCCAGAATATTGTTCCAGAATTTATTCCATCAAAGTTACAGTAAAAACTGATTGAAGATAGCAAAAAGCACACGCGAAAAAAAATTAACAATCGTATTTTAACTGCATTAGAAGATTACGTCATCTGCTTCTTGAAAAACATGAAATAAAGAAAAATAAATTTAATGCAGTTAAAATACAATTTAATATAATATAACAAAGCATACCTTTTATTCTACATGTGAAATACACTGCTTCGCTCGATCGATGGTGTCTTTTTCTTTGAAACATTTCAGTTTTGCTTTTTAACCATAAATATAAAATAAACAAGTGCAGAGAAACCATACTTTTTTTAAAAATATTTTTTTATAATCTTTGTTGCGCACCATATAATGCGATATTTTATTTTTGTGACAATACTAAGTTGAGGAAGACCTTTCATTCCATTTATGAAAACAATGTCTATTTAATTTTTAATTAACAGCAATTTTTAATCAAAAAAGATGTTTTAACGAACTGTGAGTGTACTGTGTCAGACGCCGTTTCAAAAACCTTTCGAATGATACCTCATTCATTGTTTCGTAAAATCATAGAAAAGATGATGTTGACAACAGAAATAATATATATGATTAATTAAACTTATTTTGAACTTTTTTTTGCAGAGGTAGGATAAAAAAAATCTTAATGCTGCTAGTAGTATTAAGAAACATTTAAATATTACTGATTTGATTTTAAAGCAAAATATCTTTGAAACAGGTTTTTATAAAGTAAAGTCTGTCTAAAGCTCTATGTAAGACAGATTTCCGTCTTCTACTCTGCCTAAGGCAGATTCTGTATACTGTATTTTAAAAAACTCCTAGCAACAAGGTATAATCGAAGGGGTGCAAAAAGAACCTTTGAAAGGGTGTCGGCCCGGTTCTAACATATATACAAAATATCTGACCGCCACACAGTGGAGTATTTGATATAAAATTAAAATTTGCTCAACAATTGTAAAAAGCATATTTTATAATAGTTGACTAACTGGTGCATCGATCTATGTGTATGCCAGTCATTTCTGGCGACTCCTAGCTTCACTTGAAGTGAGAGTTTTTTTATTATGTTTCAGCTTTGTTATTGTGTTTAAATTTGCACTTTGACATGTGCATTTAAATAATTTTACTTTTCATGTATAAAGAAAAATCATTTAAATTGAAAATGGGGTAATATTAAGCCTTTTTAGATCTAATTTACTGAGATATATTATCTAATACATTCAAAGCTTTTTATAGCTGTGTCGGACGATTTTTGAATTATAATCGTATTGGTTATAGTTTTGAAGGCAATTAAAAAAATAAATAAATGTTCCGCATATTGTTGCCATTTTTAGATATCAATGATTTTTGAGAGGACTGCAAACCTATTAAAACCACACATAAACCATCATATCTGTACTATAGTGACTCAAATATGGTAAATACTAAATCCAAGTAATATATATTATAGGCATAGGTTTTCATAAATAAACATTTATGGGTAGTAAAATTAACCACATTTAATTAAACATTACTTGTAAATAAAACAAACCTATCAACAATTAATTTCTACTTATGGCTATGATGTCTTACACTCACGCACGTTTTTTTTTGTTTTTTTTTGTTTTTTTTTTTCATTTTAATCGGTTATAAAAAATAAAAAAGTAGCCAAATTTTGGGGATTTTTACCTTTAATGGTAACTTGGGAATTGTATTAAGTTATTGGTTTGGAGTCGGCTTGTAAATATTGCCAATCGAAAAGTCACCAAATATCTGTGCGTGAGTGTAACACATCTGTTCCCCACTTATAAACAATTAAGTAAACGTTGTATTATATATTTATTTATTTAAATAAGTATATACATTTATGCATATATAACATTAATTAAGTATATATACTAATAGAAGTCAACAATAATGGCTTTAACTTTAAAACATATAAAAATTAATTTTGCGTCAAATACTACACTGTGTGCCGTTCTGATTATTACATTTATAGACAATATTAAAACAGTGCAGTTTACATATTAAAATGTAATTTGTAATGAAAAAGAATGTTTGACTTACCTTTTCTTGGCCAAAAATATTATTTATAAAAAAATTTGTGAATCAAGCTCAAAAATCTATATAATTAACATGTTACATAACAGGGAAAATTATAATCACAGCATTTGAATTTATATACAAATACACGAAGCCTACATATTTCAGACAAATACTTAATAAATTATTTTACAAAAAACTGAAGAAAAAATGCGTAATATATATTTTGAAATAGAGGCGACACTCTTTGGTGCCAGACAGGCTAAAAATTCTTGGACAGATCATGTTGCCATTGGTAATAGACAGAATCACAGAATATACATTAGGTTTTAAAAGATTTTAATGGTCCTCTGAAACAAAGAAACTTTTTAAAAAAAAGCAATTATTCTGCTTTGCAAAGAGAAAAAAAATTAATCATTAATAAAAAAATGCTTAAAAAAAGTGACAAATTTTGTAACTATTAACTTAACCTGAGGGAGGAAGCAGCTTTACCTGGTTTAGGGCTCACCGACCTGCAGGTTGGTTGCCCGGCAAGCCAATCTGAGCCGCCAAAATGTAACTTAATTTAGTAAAATCCTTTTTTTCATTTTATAATTCGAAAACTCATTGACTACATATGTGTGATATCAGATGATGGGGGGGGGGGGGGGGGAGACTGATTGCGGCCTAAGCTAACTCACATTAATATTTTCGAAAAATATTTTTTGCCTTATTTAATCCTAAAATTCTGCGATTAAATAAGGATTAATGCGGAAAAATATTTTTCCAGAAAAGTGGTGTACATTTGCATAGGCTTTGTATCAGGTTCTCTCTTTTTGAAAGAAAATGCTTATCAATTCTGCAGTTGAGATTTGCCACATTTTCAAAATCTCAAGAACAATTCGTACAAAATTTCATAACACCTCCACACACACACACTCTGTAATATACCTAAATCTGGCTCTTATTGTTTTGTAATCTGTATTGATAAAGCATATGCATATTTAGTTTCCACAAAAAGATAAACTTCAAAATTTTTGTTTTCTTTCTTTCTTTTTTTTTTTCGTTTGTAAAATGGTCAATAATTTTCTTCAACGACAGTAGAGAAGAAATGGGGCTCCGGCCCCAGGAGGAGGTGTGAGGTGCGAGGAGGGAGGAGGGCTCCCCCTCACGAAGTGCCCTCCTCCTCCTCCTCCTCCTCCTGAAGTGCCCTCCTCCACCTCCCGAAGTGCCCTCCTCCTCCTCCTCCTCTCGAAGTGCCCTCCTCCTCCACCACCTAAGATAAGGGGATTAATTAAGGATTAGTGTTAATTAATTTTAATTAGGAAACTTAGAAATTTTTTGAAGCAAAATTTTTTTTTTTTTTTTTTCGCGGACAATTTTCTACTAGAGTATGAGGTGTGTTTTAACGGATTTATTTTAGTGAATTAGAAATTTAATTAGTTTTAATTGCGAGACTTAGAAATTTTTCGAAGCAATTTTTTTTTTTTCAACGAGAGTATACAGTTTGATTATGAGTGTATGCAGTAGAAGTGAATGATTAATTAATTAAAAATATTAATTAAACATAGTAATTAATTAATTTTAATTGCAGAACTTAAGAATTTTCGCGAGATTTTTTTTTTTTTCAACGAGAGTAGCGTATTCGATATACATGTTAGAGGAGAATTTTAAAAGTCAATAATGGTTTAATTAAAAAGGGTTATTCATTAATTTTAATTGGGGAACTTAGAAATTTTTCGAAGCAAATTTTTTTTTTTTTCAACGGGAGTATGCAGTTTGATTATGAGTGTATGCAGTAGAAGTGAATGATTAATTAATTAAAAATATTAATTAAAAATAGTAATTAATTAATTTTAATTGCAGAACTTAAAAATTTTCGCGAGATTTTTTTTTTTTTTTTTCAACGAGAGTAGGGTATTCGATATACATGTTAGAGGAGAATTTTAAAAGTCAATAATGGTTTAATTAAAAATGGTGATTAATTTTAATTGGGGAACTTAGACATTTTTCGAAGCAAATATTTTTTCAACGAGATAGGCTATTTGTTATACATGTTAGAGTATATTACAGGTGAATTTTAAAAGTCAATAATGATTTAATTAAAAAGGGTCATTAATTAATTTTAATTGAAGAACTTAAGAAATTTTGGCGAGATTTTTTTTTTCCCTCAACGAGAGTACGCAGTTTGCATGTGCAGTAGAATGGTAGATGCTAGTAATTAAAAAGGGTCATTAATTAATTTTAATTGGCGGACTTCAACATTTTTGGGGCAAACAGGCGCGTTTTAATGAATTCGATATAGGTTGTGGTAAAAAATATAGGGTCCCGCATGAAATATACTGTACTCAATTGAATAGCTCTCTCCTCCCCCTCCCCCTCCCTTTTTTACCCAGAGGGGGCCCTTCGATAGACCAACAATACACACTTCAAAAAGTATAGAGTACTATAAAAAGAATTTTAGCGTATATGTAAATAAACAAGTATGTAAAATCAGGCATATCAGCATAATTCATGAATCACTTTCCAACATTATCGAAATGTTATGTGAACAAAATATAATTTTACCATCTAGTGCATTAGTTAATTAAAATAGTGAACAGTTACAGATCCCCTTTTTAATAAAAAGGCCTAAGGCCCTTCACAAAAAAAAATCCAAAGGATTCAAGAAAAAGCTTTACACTACTGATAGCCAAAACATATAGGATTCTTAAATGGATTGAAGTATACAAATAGTTTATACAGGAATACATTTATTTAGGTTAGCATGCAAAAATAGTTAAAAGTTATAGGGAAGCCTTCGAATGGAGTGATTATACGTTTTGGGAACCCTTCAAAAGAAACTGGAAACAGTTATAGATATTGAACCCTTCACAAAAAATTGGACAAATCCCCTTTTTAATAAAAAGGGCTCCTTCACAAAAAACCAATTATGCATAAGATCCCTTCCTAAAATCAGATAATTTACACTTTACCCTGTTTTTTTCAATTCAAGTTAGGGTAAAAGTACAGTTTACGCATCGATAGATTCAAAATACAGGGACCCTTCGAAGTATGAACTCGCATTAGACTATAGGGTCCCTTCATAAAATAAATGAGATACATGCCCTATTCGAATAAAAAAAAAGCTCTTCACAAAAACTGTAGGGGTTCCCTTTTGGAATAAAAAGGCCCCTTCACAAAAATCCAATTATGCATAAGAACCCTTCTTAAAATCAGATAATTTACACCTTTCCCTTTTTATAAAATTCAAGTTAGGCTAAAAGTACAGCTTGCGCGTCGATATGTTCAAAACACATAGTTATAGATATTAAGTTACCTTCACAAAATAAATTCAATAGATTCATATTATATTACAACGACAGAAATACTAGGGATATTGACCTTTCATAATAATGCAAGGTACGCTGTTTGAATGAAAAGGCTTCCCTTCACAATATACCCTGCAAAAATATTATGATTCCACAGATATTTTAAGAAATAGAGTACTAATCTCAAATGAATACGAATTCATGCAATGTAAAAAATAGGTTTTACACGAATACATTTTTAGTATAACGTTCAAAATATAGATTTTAGAAAAAAAAAAAAGTACATATTTCACCAAATTTATCATACAAGTCTGTAAAATAGGGTAGATCGTTTCATGAAAAATAATTGAATTTTCGAATGATTATGCTTTAAAATACATATTTATAACTGCAACTAAGATTTGAGTGTTACCCCCTCAACACGCATATCGCTGAATCATAATGAGTCATATTATCAGATAAGCGAAGATCTTGCTTTGACACGGTGAATCACTCGCGATAAGAAGCGGCTATTGGGGCTTTTTCTCAAATTTAAACAGTTCTGACACATTTTTTTGTAGGTAAATGAGCTATTTAAAACCGTCAATGTATACGAATTATTTCGTGTAGTCCTATATAATTATTAATCTGTTAAGTTTTAAAATGCTTCAATGAAAAATAAGAACTAGTCATTAAGCGATACCCTTAAGAATTTTGAGGCAAACAGATGTTTAAATGAATTTGAACATGTTTAAATGTACCTGTGTTTAAATGAATTTGACGCATGTTATGGTAAAAAAAAAATACAGGGTCCCCCTATAAGATATATGAATTAAACTTTAAATATTTTAAAATTACATTAGTCTATGCTTTTTTTGTATAGAAAAATTATACTAAATTGTGTTTTTAGTATTTTAACTTAAAAATGTCTTTTGAGGAATGAATATAATAACTAAGCTTTGTTTTTATAAAATATATATTGTACTAAATAGTTAGGGTATTATTTAAAAAAATTTTGTTTTTAATATTGAAAAAAAGTTATCTTATCTAAATATTTAAACCATAATGTACTGTGGACTTCATCCAAATTCGACTGCATGCATGCCTTACAACAACTAAACGGTATAACGTGTTCGCTTATCTCTTAAAATTACGGGATATCGTGACGTCATGGATAAAGCATAGGGTAGAATACAGAATGAATAGGTATTATAAAGCAGAATCATAAATTTTGCATACTTTACACTTGTAGTATGTGAAATGATTGCTACTATTGCCTATATGAGAAAATGAATCATCAACGAATCTTATTAGTGTATGTTATATTTAACCAACAGGCTTGAAATGCGTGAATTTTGACTAGAATTAATCATTGAATGTAAAAATGATTTATTTTTAGATCTAATATGTATATCGTTTAACATTTAAAAATATATACATAAATTAATCTTACCTTATTCACAAACTTGCAATCCCGTCTTCAATATATGACTACAGCATGAAAAAACATGCGTGCTACTTGTATAGCAACTAGACCAGAAATGATTTCAGTACAAGTCCATTATCTTATTGTTAATCTATAGATTAGTAACATCACGTGACTGATTGCGATAACATTCTATACAAGATTTACTGATAAGAATACATTTCAATTCATTTCTCCCAAAAGCAAGTGTATGAGTTGGTTGTAAGATCTAGGTAAGTATCCTTACTTTATATGTTTAAAGTTATAATATATGAATAGATATAATATTAATGTATTTTTTCAATATGTATGGTAGGCAAAAAGGAATAGGTAAGCAAAAAAGAATAGGTATTATTGCATGTTTCCTCTAATTTATTTTAAAAATAATTATTTTAAAAATACATACTAACAATTTATGCGATGAGTCACACAGCATGATCGAATGATATATGAAATTTATTTTTATATTATACAAGCTCCTATATACAATTCATATGCGTGAGCAAAATTATTTTTAGACTAGAATTATTCACTGAATGTAAAAAAAAAAAAAATGATTTATATTTAGATCTAATATCGTTTAACATTTTAAAATCCTATTAAAAGTATATACATTAGTATGCTTGTGAAAGGCCTATTGTTAATACGAAACGTTGTGTGAAGTGTCCTGTTTTAGGGTTAAAAGTTTCGTGAAGGGGTCTGTTTGAAGGAGCCTGTTTCGAAATGACTTAAGAACGCACAATTTATTCCTAAACATTCAACTCGATTCGTTATATATGCTTTATTAAGTATTCAATAAAAAATAATAACTAAGAAATAAAATTAAAAATAGTAATTAAGAGATATCCTTAAGAATTCTTGCGATAGGAGATTGGTTTTAATTAAATAGGTTAATGAATCTAATTCGATACAAGTCTTGTTAAAACAGAGATTATAGTTAAAATACACATTAATTATACAGCATTACACTGTATTACACAATGCGCTACCTCACCTATATTATCCCAGAAATACCTTCGATAAAATTTAGACTAACAATACGCACCTAAAAAATATATACAGAGTACCCAGAAAATGATAGGAATGAATGAAAAATTTTAACGTAAATTATAAAATAGGATCTACAATAAGTGACAATAAATAAATATGAAGGAAAAATCCTGAGTCATGGTATACTTTATGAAACACTTTTCAATGCTATGTGACTATCGTTAAGAATTTGAAATAAGTGAATTAGATTTAATAATTCATACTGGAAATGTATTTTTAAAAAAATTAATAGCTTCGTCTACTTTTAAATCATTCAAGACATATGATGAAGATTTAACCGCTGCAGAACGACTAAAAACTAGTATCTTAATGAATCGACCTATTTATGTCGGATTCACAATTTTAGAATTATCTAAATTAGTTATGTATGATTTTCATTACAATTTTATAAAGAAAACATACAAAGATCATGCAGTTTTACTCTTTACGGATATAGATTCCTTAACTTATCATATTCAAACACATAATATTTATAAGGATATGGAGCACCATCATGATTTTTTCGACTTTTCTGAATACTCGAAATCCCATCGTCTAAACCGCACAAGTATCGAACCCACAAACATATAATCAGACTTGACATTTTATAACCAGGACGCTAACCACAGGGCTAAGTGAGCCCCCGCTTATTTTATAATCACCACGCTGACTATTGGACTTAGTAAGCCCCAGGCTAATTTATATACACCACGCTAACTATTGGGCTTAGTGAGCCCCAGGCTAACTTATACCCACCACGCTAACTTTTGGGCCTAGTGAACCCCCGCTTATTTTATAGCCACCATACTAACCACAGGGCTAAGTGAGCCCCCGCTTATTTTACAGTCACCATGCTAAGTATTAGGCTGAGTGAGCCCCAGGCTATTTTATAGCTACTACGATAACCCCAGGGCTAAGTGAGCCTCCCGCTTATTTTATAGTCACCACGTTTACTACTGGGCTGAGTGAGCCCCAGGCTATTTTATACCCACCACGCTTACAGGGCTAAGTGAGCCCCCGCTTATTTCATAGTCACCATGCTAAGTATTAGGCTGAGTGAGCCCCAGGCTATTTTATACCCACTATGCTAACTAATGGGCTGAGTGAGCCCCAGGCTATTTTATACCCACCACGCTTACAGGGCTAAGTGAGCCCCCGCTTATTATATAGTCAACACGCTAACTACTGGACTGATTAAGCCCCAGGTATTTTATACCCATCACGCTAACTACTGGGCTGAGTGAGCTCCAGGTTATTTAGTCGCATGAATATGATTTCCAAGGTATATGTCCTAACTTGATTTAGACCATTGCCTATAGTAAGATAAAGCTGCGAAGTAAATTGGTAAACTATATGCACATTTCCCATGGAAACTCACTTGTGTTTTCTTAAATATCTGCAGAAATCAGCATAGTTTATTAAAATTATATACATTCTCATTAGTTTATGAATCTACTAACTTGTAATATCCATATGGTAACTTGGATTATTAGTATTCCCACTTAAAAATTTCTTTTGTAGATTTAATATGATAAACACTAACATGAGACTGACTAAACTTTTACCATTTTCATTTCAACTTAGTTTTAGGAAATTTATCTACATTGCTTTAAATTTTACTGTTTAGTAAGTCTATTATTTTAAAGTATTATTTTTTAGTTCTAATATTCAAAACATATTCATATCGTTTTACATAGTAAGTATCAAGTTAATTTAAAGTCATATTAAAAAAATATACATACAAATACTATTCTTACCTAACACGCCAGCTAGCTAAGCACCCAACCGTCTCACACCAAGGCTCTGAGAAAAGTGAATGCTTGTTCAGGGCCTTATCAGTTAATATAATCACTGATAAGACTTGATCACGTGACATGTGACGTCACTGTTTAAGTGATATCACGTGACCATGTGGTATCATTCAATACGTCACCAATGACGTCAGAGATCACGTGACTAGGTCATAAAAGAACCAATTGCTAATTGCAATTAAAAATTTACCTTTAATTGTTTTGTATAATATATATAGATAAATTAATACATGATTTTTCTATGTATTATTTCGTAATACATAGCACATGTACCTTGTTTTACGAAATAATAGAAAAATCATGTATTAATTTATCTATATATATTATACAAAACAATTAAAGGTAAATTTTTAATTGCAATTAGCAATTGGTTCTTTTATGACCTAGTCACGTGATCTCTGACGTCATTGGTGACGTATTGAATGATACCACATGGTCACGTGATATCACTTAAACAGTGACGTCACATGTCACGTGATCAAGTCTTATCAGTGATTATATTAACTGATAAGGCCCTGAACAAGCATTCACTTTTCTCAGAGCCTTGGTGTGAGACGGTTGGGTGCTTAGCTAGCTGGCGTGTTAGGTAAGAATAGTATTTGTATGTATATTTTTTTAATATGACTTTAAATTAACTTGATACTTACTATGTAAAACGATATGAATATGTTTTGAATATTAGAACTAAAAAATAATACTTTAAAATAATAGACTTACTAAACAGTAAAATTTAAAGCAATGTAGATAAATTTCCTAAAACTAAGTTGAAATGAAAATGGTAAAAGTTTAGTCAGTCTCATGTTAGTGTTTATCATATTAAATCTACAAAAGAAATTTTTAAGTGGGAATACTAATAATCCAAGTTACCATATGGATATTACAAGTTAGTAGATTCATAAACTAATGAGAATGTATATAATTTTAATAAACTATGCTGATTTCTGCAGATATTTAAGAAAACACAAGTGAGTTTCCATGGGAAATGTGCATATAGTTTACCAATTTACTTCGCAGCTTTATCTTACTATAGGCAATGGTCTAAATCAAGTTAGGACATATACCTTGGAAATCATATTCATGCGACTAAATAACCTGGAGCTCACTCAGCCCAGTAGTTAGCGTGATGGGTATAAAATACCTGGGGCTTAATCAGTCCAGTAGTTAGCGTGTTGACTATATAATAAGCGGGGGCTCACTTAGCCCTGTAAGCGTGGTGGGTATAAAATAGCCTGGGGCTCACTCAGCCCATTAGTTAGCATAGTGGGTATAAAATAGCCTGGGGCTCACTCAGCCTAATACTTAGCATGGTGACTATGAAATAAGCGGGGGCTCACTTAGCCCTGTAAGCGTGGTGGGTATAAAATAGCCTGGGGCTCACTCAGCCCAGTAGTAAACGTGGTGACTATAAAATAAGCGGGAGGCTCACTTAGCCCTGGGGTTATCGTAGTAGCTATAAAATAGCCTGGGGCTCACTCAGCCTAATACTTAGCATGGTGACTGTAAAATAAGCGGGGGCTCACTTAGCCCTGTGGTTAGTATGGTGGCTATAAAATAAGCGGGGGTTCACTAGGCCCAAAAGTTAGCGTGGTGGGTATAAGTTAGCCTGGGGCTCACTAAGCCCAATAGTTAGCGTGGTGTATATAAATTAGCCTGGGGCTTACTAAGTCCAATAGTCAGCGTGGTGATTATAAAATAAGCGGGGGCTCACTTAGCCCTGTGGTTAGCGTCCTGGTTATAAAATGTCAAGTCTGATTATATGTTTGTGGGTTCGATACTTGTGCGGTTTAGACGATGGGATTTCGAGTATTCAGAAAAGTCGAAAAAATCATGATGGTGCTCCATATCCTTATAAATATTATGTGTTTGAATATGATAAGTTAAGGAATCTATATCCGTAAAGAGTAAAACTGCATGATCTTTGTATGTTTTCTTTATAAAATTGTAATGAAAATCATACATAACTAATTTAGATAATTCTAAAATTGTGAATCCGACATAAATAGGTCGATTCATTAAGATACTAGTTTTTAGTCGTTCTGCAGCGGTTAAATCTTCATCATATGTCTTGAATGATTTAAAAGTAGACGAAGCTATTAATTTTTTTAAAAATACATTTCCAGTATGAATTATTAAATCTAATTCACTTATTTCAAATTCTTAACGATAGTCACATAGCATTGAAAAGTGTTTCATAAAGTATACCATGACTCAGGATTTTTCCTTCATATTTATTTATTGTCACTTATTGTAGATCCTATTTTATAATTTACGTTAAAATTTTTCATTCATTCCTATCATTTTCTGGGTACTCTGTATATATTTTTTAGGTGCGTATTGTTAGTCTAAATTTTATCGAAGGTATTTCTGGGATAATATAGGTGAGGTAGCGCATTGTGTAATACAGTGTAATGCTGTATAATTAATGTGTATTTTAACTATAATCTCTGTTTTAACAAGACTTGTATCGAATTAGATTCATTAACCTATTTAATTAAAACCAATCTCCTATCGCAAGAATTCTTAAGGATATCTCTTAATTACTATTTTTAATTTTATTTCTTAGTTATTATTTTTTATTGAATACTTAATAAAGCATATATAACGAATCGAGTTGAATGTTTAGGAATAAATTGTGCGTTCTTAAGTCATTTCGAAACAGGCTCCTTCAAACAGACCCCTTCACGAAACTTTTAACCCTAAAACAGGACACTTCACACAACGTTTCGTATTAACAATAGGCCTTTCACAAGCATACTAATGTATATACTTTTAATAGGATTTTAAAATGTTAAACGATATTAGATCTAAATATAAATCATTTTTTTTTTTTTTACATTCAGTGAATAATTCTAGTCTAAAAATAATTTTGCTCACGCATATGAATTGTATATAGGAGCTTGTATAATATAAAAATAAATTTCATATATCATTCGATCATGCTGTGTGACTCATCGCATAAATTGTTAGTATGTATTTTTAAAATAATTATTTTTAAAATAAATTAGAGGAAACATGCAATAATACCTATTCTTTTTTGCTTACCTATTCCTTTTTGCCTACCATACATATTGAAAAAATACATTAATATTATATCTATTCATATATTATAACTTTAAACATATAAAGTAAGGATACTTACCTAGATCTTACAACCAACTCATACACTTGCTTTTGGGAGAAATGAATTGAAATGTATTCTTATCAGTAAATCTTGTATAGAATGTTATCGCAATCAGTCACGTGATGTTACTAATCTATAGATTAACAATAAGATAATGGACTTGTACTGAAATCATTTCTGGTCTAGTTGCTATACAAGTAGCACGCATGTTTTTTCATGCTGTAGTCATATATTGAAGACGGGATTGCAAGTTTGTGAATAAGGTAAGATTAATTTATGTATATATTTTTAAATGTTAAACGATATACATATTAGATCTAAAAATAAATCATTTTTACATTCAATGATTAATTCTAGTCAAAATTCACGCATTTCAAGCCTGTTGGTTAAATATAACATACACTAATAAGATTCGTTGATGATTCATTTTCTCATATAGGCAATAGTAGCAATCATTTCACATACTACAAGTGTAAAGTATGCAAAATTTATGATTCTGCTTTATAATACCTATTCATTCTGTATTCTACCCTATGCTTTATCCATGACGTCACGATATCCCGTAATTTTAAGAGATAAGCGAACACGTTATACCGTTTAGTTGTTGTAAGGCATGCATGCAGTCGAATTTGGATGAAGTCCACAGTACATTATGGTTTAAATATTTAGATAAGATAACTTTTTTTCAATATTAAAAACAAAATTTTTTTAAATAATACCCTAACTATTTAGTACAATATATATTTTATAAAAACAAAGCTTAGTTATTATATTCATTCCTCAAAAGACATTTTTAAGTTAAAATACTAAAAACACAATTTAGTATAATTTTTCTATACAAAAAAAGCATAGACTAATGTAATTTTAAAATATTTAAAGTTTAATTCATATATCTTATAGGGGGACCCTGTATTTTTTTTTTACCATAACATGCGTCAAATTCATTTAAACACAGGTACATTTAAACATGTTCAAATTCATTTAAACATCTGTTTGCCTCAAAATTCTTAAGGGTATCGCTTAATGACTAGTTCTTATTTTTCATTGAAGCATTTTAAAACTTAACAGATTAATAATTATATAGGACTACACGAAATAATTCGTATACATTGACGGTTTTAAATAGCTCATTTACCTACAAAAAATGTGTCAGAACTGTTTAAATTTGAGAAAAAGCCCAATAGCCGCATTTCTTATCGCGAGTGATTCACCGTGTCAAAGCAAGATCTTCGCTTATCTGATAATATGACTCATTATGATTCAGCGATATGCGTGTTGAGGGGGTAACACTCAAATCTTAGTTGCAGTTATAAATATGTATTTTAAAGCATAATCATTCGAAAATTCAATTATTTTTCATGAAACGATCTACCCTATTTTACAGACTTGTATGATAAATTTGGTGAAATATGTACTTTTTTTTTTTTCTAAAATCTATATTTTGAACGTTATACTAAAAATGTATTCGTGTAAAACCTATTTTTTACATTGCATGAATTCGTATTCATTTGAGATTAGTACTCTATTTCTTAAAATATCTGTGGAATCATAATATTTTTGCAGGGTATATTGTGAAGGGAAGCCTTTTCATTCAAACAGCGTACCTTGCATTATTATGAAAGGTCAATATCCCTAGTATTTCTGTCGTTGTAATATAATATGAATCTATTGAATTTATTTTGTGAAGGTAACTTAATATCTATAACTATGTGTTTTGAACATATCGACGCGCAAGCTGTACTTTTAGCCTAACTTGAATTTTATAAAAAGGGAAAGGTGTAAATTATCTGATTTTAAGAAGGGTTCTTATGCATAATTGGATTTTTGTGAAGGGGCCTTTTTATTCCAAAAGGGAACCCCTACAGTTTTTGTGAAGAGCTTTTTTTTTATTCGAATAGGGCATGTATCTCATTTATTTTATGAAGGGACCCTATAGTCTAATGCGAGTTCATACTTCGAAGGGTCCCTGTATTTTGAATCTATCGATGCGTAAACTGTACTTTTACCCTAACTTGAATTGAAAAAAACAGGGTAAAGTGTAAATTATCTGATTTTAGGAAGGGATCTTATGCATAATTGGTTTTTTGTGAAGGAGCCCTTTTTATTAAAAAGGGGATTTGTCCAATTTTTTGTGAAGGGTTCAATATCTATAACTGTTTCCAGTTTCTTTTGAAGGGTTCCCAAAACGTATAATCACTCCATTCGAAGGCTTCCCTATAACTTTTAACTATTTTTGCATGCTAACCTAAATAAATGTATTCCTGTATAAACTATTTGTATACTTCAATCCATTTAAGAATCCTATATGTTTTGGCTATCAGTAGTGTAAAGCTTTTTCTTGAATCCTTTGGATTTTTTTTTGTGAAGGGCCTTAGGCCTTTTTATTAAAAAGGGGATCTGTAACTGTTCACTATTTTAATTAACTAATGCACTAGATGGTAAAATTATATTTTGTTCACATAACATTTCGATAATGTTGGAAAGTGATTCATGAATTATGCTGATATGCCTGATTTTACATACTTGTTTATTTACATATACGCTAAAATTCTTTTTATAGTACTCTATACTTTTTGAAGTGTGTATTGTTGGTCTATCGAAGGGCCCCCTCTGGGTAAAAAAGGGAGGGGGAGGGGGAGGAGAGAGCTATTCAATTGAGTACAGTATATTTCATGCGGGACCCTATATTTTTTACCACAACCTATATCGAATTCATTAAAACGCGCCTGTTTGCCCCAAAAATGTTGAAGTCCGCCAATTAAAATTAATTAATGACCCTTTTTAATTACTAGCATCTACCATTCTACTGCACATGCAAACTGCGTACTCTCGTTGAGGGAAAAAAAAAATCTCGCCAAAATTTCTTAAGTTCTTCAATTAAAATTAATTAATGACCCTTTTTAATTAAATCATTATTGACTTTTAAAATTCACCTGTAATATACTCTAACATGTATAACAAATAGCCTATCTCGTTGAAAAAATATTTGCTTCGAAAAATGTCTAAGTTCCCCAATTAAAATTAATCACCATTTTTAATTAAACCATTATTGACTTTTAAAATTCTCCTCTAACATGTATATCGAATACCCTACTCTCGTTGAAAAAAAAAAAAAAAAATCTCGCGAAAATTTTTAAGTTCTGCAATTAAAATTAATTAATTACTATTTTTAATTAATATTTTTAATTAATTAATCATTCACTTCTACTGCATACACTCATAATCAAACTGCATACTCCCGTTGAAAAAAAAAAAAATTTGCTTCGAAAAATTTCTAAGTTCCCCAATTAAAATTAATGAATAACCCTTTTTAATTAAACCATTATTGACTTTTAAAATTCTCCTCTAACATGTATATCGAATACGCTACTCTCGTTGAAAAAAAAAAAAATCTCGCGAAAATTCTTAAGTTCTGCAATTAAAATTAATTAATTACTATGTTTAATTAATATTTTTAATTAATTAATCATTCACTTCTACTGCATACACTCATAATCAAACTGTATACTCTCGTTGAAAAAAAAAAAATTGCTTCGAAAAATTTCTAAGTCTCGCAATTAAAACTAATTAAATTTCTAATTCACTAAAATAAATCCGTTAAAACACACCTCATACTCTAGTAGAAAATTGTCCGCGAAAAAAAAAAAAAAAAAATTTTGCTTCAAAAAATTTCTAAGTTTCCTAATTAAAATTAATTAACACTAATCCTTAATTAATCCCCTTATCTTAGGTGGTGGAGGAGGAGGGCACTTCGAGAGGAGGAGGAGGAGGAGGGCACTTCGGGAGGTGGAGGAGGGCACTTCAGGAGGAGGAGGAGGAGGAGGAGGGCACTTCGTGAGGGGGAGCCCTCCTCCCTCCTCGCACCTCACACCTCCTCCTGGGGCCGGAGCCCCATTTCTTCTCTACTAACGACTATTGCAGGAATTGTTTGCCTAAACAACACTATTATAGGTAAAAAAGACAAAAAAAAATTAAGAAATCATATAACCAGTGTTTTTTCTTTGCTTTGGGATAGTGATGAACAAGAAAATACACTAAACTGATCTAACTAAAAACTGAACTTCTTACTGATCTTATGAACTATTAAAACTGATCTTATAAACTCAGCAAAATTGATGAATAATATTTATTGTGTGTTTGCTTTAATATTTTATATTTAAAAAATTTGATCTGCTATCACTAATAAAAATAAATGTGCATATTAATACTTTTAAATTTATTTAAGTTTAACATCGCCCCACCAGACATTCCCTTTATAAAATAAACATTAAAAAAAGAAAATTACTATTTTGGGGTTTCTGTGCAGATAGTGTTCATTTAATGCCTTACAGGACTGGTGATTCTTAATAAATTGCCGTGGAGGTCATAGACACTATCTAAAAAGTAAACTGAAGGCTGTTCTACAAATTTTCAAACACTTATTAAGAATTAACATTGGCATTTTAATAAGATTTTTTTTCAGAAAGGAACAAAACATTGTAGGATAAAACACTTGCAATTTTAGGCTTATTACATTAAAAATGTTATATTTCTTACCATTTGTAAAAACCTTAAAGGCTATTTTCTAATGTAACTGGTCTGATATTTATTTATTTGTTACTCTAAAACTACTTTCTTAGCATGAACTGATTAAAAATAAATTTATATTAATTATTTGGAATATTGTAGATTAAAATGGTACAGTGAGAAAAATAATTCACACAAATGGTCAATTTATAAAATGATAAACAAACATATTGAAAAATATGAATGCAGCAGCTTGTTTGTGAAAGTAAGAAAAAATTATTTACTGTAAATAAATTTCTTTTCATTTATCAATCAAATAAACTGAATATTTAGTAAGATTAATATTTTGCACTTTCATTACAAAATTTGGATTTTTTTTTAAACTTTTTTTTTTCAAAACAAAAAAACAAAACTTAGTGGCACTTTTATGCTTATCACATGAAAAACAGTTAAATTTCTTACCACTTTTTAAAACCATCTAAGCTTATTTTCTAATGTAAGTAATCTGATATTTTATTTCCTTATTACTCTATTTCTTTGACATAAGCTGATTAAAATAACTTTTTTTTAATAAATTAGATTATTGTATAACTTGTGATACAATGAGAAAAATCATTCCTACACATGATATATATATATTGAAATTTATGAAGAAAATAGGTTGTTTGTGTAAGAAAATTTTATTTACTGTAAATAAATGATAATTTTCTTAAACATTTAATAAGGATTAATATATGTATATTTAAACAACAAAACAAAACTTCAGGGTAAAATAGTAGTACATTTAGGCTTATCACATAAAATAGAACATTCCTTACCTTTTTTAAAATCATTTTAGACTTTTTTTAATACAAATAGTCTGATATTTAATTCATATGTATTGTGATGAATCCATGATGTTATAATTTAAAAAGGGGTAGCGTGCGACCTTTTAGTATGGATCAACTTCAATAAGTTCTTTCGAAACGAATTTTATTTAATATCGTTTTCGACTTTCTTAAAGTTACAAATTCTTCACAACAATTTTATTTTTAACTGAGTTCGCTCAACTTATAATTTATAACAAATCAATGAATAGTCCAGTCTTGTACAGTAATTTGAAATCTCAACATCTATCAAGAGTTCTTTTTCACCCTTCACAAAAAGTTCCATCCACGGCCTTGCCGTTGACTTAAGAGAAATCCTCTCTCTTTCAAAATGTGTCAGCAAAACCTTTTCTTCCCCACTAGGATGGGAATCCGTTCCGAGATCAGTCTTTTTCACCGACCCTCTTCTCCCGCAAAACTCTAACCGCATCCCCTCGATTTCTTTCCAGTCCCTTGACTTGAACCAAAGTCTCTCCGTTCACCAATCAAAGAAGATTTAGTTCACGTCATAGCATTCAGTTTTCATGTGATTCGATCGGGATTCCTTTTGGGAGGTCTTACTGATATACTAAATGTTCACACGGGTAAAGTTCTCGCGCTAAACGACCTCACATGAAGCCGGCGAGATCAGAGAAATATTTTGCTGTCTAAGCAGTTTCCCTCGACAAAATTGATCGGAGCTTATCTTTGCCTTTGTTGTCGGCGACATTCTTGAAACTTAGCAGAAAGATGTGAGAGAAGTTTTTCCAACACCTGGGAACTTCTATACTTGATTATTCTGCCTAATTAGCAGACTGTGAGAAAATTTGTGAATTCGTCACAACACCCCCACCTTTAAAACATTTTCACACAAAACTTCAGGGTGGCTCAAATAACATTACAATTTAACCTCACTATATACATAAGTGACCTAATTTCTTATACAATGTTTACCATTGCTTGAACATCTCGCTTTAGAGATATTTTTTTCTTGAAAGATACCCTTTTTTTCACTACATATGCCAAAATAACAATAAAACTAAAAATAATCAGATATGTACAAAAGATTGAGTTTTATTCAAAAACTCACTATTGAATTTCTTTACTCGCGTTTGTTGAACAATACGTTTTACACAAACGTTCCACTTCTTTAAAAAGAGTGTCATAAAGGCGTGAATTTCCCTTACTGTCCATACTCTCTTTCAACAGATTTTCGAAGGATTTTAGAAAAATCTTTGCGAATCCGCTCACTCCCTCCAGATTAACTTTCGAATGATAATCCTCCGTGTCAACACTCACTTCCAAATTTTCGCGTATATTTTTCGAATTTCCCTACTGGTCGAAAACCCACTCATCAACTTTCTTTGACCTATTCAAAAAAGTTTATATTCCCCCAGTACACTGAGACCGGTGATTCTTCATTTCAGGGGGAAATGACAAAAGAATTTTTTCCTGCTTTTGGGGATCTATTAAAGGGTTTATCTCGTGCCCCGGGTTCTTCCAACTGTCATTAGTTTGTGATTTTTGCTTTCGCTTTATCCTTTCATTTATTAAAGCTTGCGTCTTATTATCTAAGATATAATGTTTAATTTTGGAGTGTCTATGCAGGATTGCCGCTTTCGTATTTACATATCTGAGACCTTTTATTTCTATCTTCATATGTGCCACTCTAAATCGTTTTGGATATTTATCAAATGTCTGTTTGAGCCAAACATATTCGTTACCTAATTTGCTTTTGTTTACCAAATTCCATGGGCAAACATCATATGTGCTCCCTGTGTCTCTGAGTACACACGCCCTCTTCCCATTTATTTTGTTTTCACTCAAAAAAGGTCGGAACAAATTTTTATCTTCGCTTATATCGCCTAAGTGATTTATGCTCTCGAAAGCCTTTATTTCCGTACTATCCCTTTGTCTTTTCGGACAACGGGCCATTAGGTGAAATTCACTTCCACAAGTATGGCAACGCCTCTTTCGTTGGAAGATACGTTCCCTGTCTTTAATTTCTTAGTCTCGCCAATTTATTTTTTTGTCGGAATTTTTTCCTTCCCCAGAATTAGCCTCGAGTTTCGTATCTTCAGATTTCCTATCATAAAAAGGTCTCGCATTCTCTTTTTTATCCGAAATCCCTTTTACTGCTTCATATTCGTCGAGACATTTAGCTAAAATTACAGGGTCTTTGTAATTTGCCCACGAATCGATGAAATGCTCTTTCATTTCACTAGAAGCACGGAGCTTGATTTGGTCCGTAATCAATAAATTTTTCAGACTACTGAAATCCGTAACACCTAAACCATTTAACCAACCCTCTAAATAACTGTTGAGCTCGAAGATAATGTCCTTAGACGGAGCATCTGGATTACGCGGATGTTTCATCAATTTTTGACGGTACGCTTCGGGACTCATGCGGAAGCGCTCTAGCAAAATTTTTTTGACGTATTCAAAGTCATCAGTCCGATCTTGCGGTTCCCTTAAAACCAATTCTGCAATTTCGACTGGCACTAAAGCTAACAAATGCGTCACTAAGCCATCTGTCTCTATTTCCGCTTTGGTCGCCTGTCGTTCGAATAAATTTAAAAACAAAGTTATGTCCGAGCGTTCCAGATCAAATCGATGCATGATTGTTCGGAGCGGCAATTTAGGTAGGCGTTCCGACCCGCCACTGGTAGTTGAACTACGTCTGTTTGCATCTTGCGTCAATCTAAGTTGTTCTAACGTAAATTCGCGTTCTTTTTGTTTTTCCTCTCTTTCTCTTTCTTCTTTCTCCCTCTCATATTCCCTTTGTTTTTCCTCATATTCCCTTTGTTTTTCAGCTTTTCCCTTTCTTTATCATCTTTTTCCCTTTCTTTATCCGCAGCTATCTTATCTTCTCGATCTTTTATGATATACCCAGCTTGCGTAAAAGCAAAATCTCTATCGTAATCATCAGCAGCTTCGATTTTTTGGATCCTGTCATTTTTCCCTATCTCTACTCCCAATTCTTCCGCTAAATTCTGCAAATTAATTTTCCTGCACTGTTTCAGATCAGTTACTTTTTGCATTTTAAAATTTTATGCACATACAATATAAAGATGAAAATAATAGTTTCGCTCGCTAACTTATGCAATAGGGATTCTAACACTTTATGGAAAATTTTCTGCTACTACCCACATAATACTAACAATTTTAAATACAATTCAATTTGAGGAATAATAAAAATAGTATACATATAAAAATAAATTTTCACTATTGTGAAATTTTCAATATACTGACACGTTTTGGTGTCGATCATACAAATTTAAAACAAATTTAGAAATTTGAAATTCTGTGCACATAATTCAACCAATACTTGATATTTCTGACCCCGCAGGTAACAATTTTCCCAGTTAGAACAAAATGAACACTTTTTGCAACTGCTAAAAAATTTTCCTAACATCACATATGCAAAATATTTTAGTATCAAAAACATCTATTGTTTCCCAAATAATAAAAAGGTACAATCTTTGAAATCTTTCAAACAGGAATTACTAGGCAATCGACTTATTTGAAAAATCGGAATTTTTACCTCTTTTTTTGTCAGAGAAAAAAAAAGAAAAATTAAACATTTAGCCTGACAGTACCTCCTTATATTATTTTACTGCCAAAAGAAAATTCACACTATCAAATTTTATGTTGGTAACAAATATACATATATTTTTCCAAATATGTTAAAAGTTATTAGATTTAAAAATTTATCATAATCTATCATAACTCAATATTCAAATAAAAATTTTCTCAGAAATGAATTTTCCTCACTAAAGAATATATAAACAAAATGAGAGCCACTCAAAAATAAATTGAGCCTACCTTTTCTACAGTCTTTGTCTGCATCATCTGTCGCCGGTTTTGAGTCTGGCCTAGACGTCGTCGACTGCACAGGTTATCTCGATTTGTCGGCTCCTGATGTTTTCTTGCAAGGGCTTGTTCTCTGTAAACACGGGTTTGCTTCCAGGACGGAGCTGCGGTCTGTCGGGCCACTGCAAGGGCTTGCTTCGGGCTCTGCTTCTGCGTTCGGATGACGGAACTGCGGTCTGTCGTGCCACTTCAAGGGCTTGCTTCGGGCTCTGCTTCTACGTTCGGATGACGGAACTGCGGTCTCTCGTGCCACTGCAAGGGCTTGCTTCGGTCTCTGCTTTCCTCTCCTGACCTGGCGTCAGATCTTGCGCGCTTGGATGCGGGCGGGCGTCACTGCTACTGCCTGGGCTCTCGTCAATGATGCTAATAAATTTTTGTTGAAATATCCCACCGCTGCCACCAGTTGAGATGAATCCATGATGTTATAATTTAAAAAGGAGTAGCGTGCGACCTTTTAGTATGGATCAACTTCAATAAGTTCTTTCGAAACGAATTTTATTTAATATCGTTCTCGACTTTCTTAAAGTTACAAATTCTTCACAACAATTTTATTTTTAACTGAGTTCGCTCAACTTATAATTTATAACAAATCAATGAATAGTCCAGTCTTGCACAGTAATTTGAAATCTCAACATCTAACAAGAGTTCTTTTTCACTCTTCACGAAAAGTTCCATCCACGGCCTTGCCGTTGACTTAAGAGAAATCCTCTCTCTTTCAAAATGTGTCAGCAAAACCTTTTCTTCCCCACTAGGGTGGGAATCCGTTCCGAGATCAGTCTTTTTCACCGACCCTCTTCTCCCGCAAAACTCTAACCGCCTCCCCTCGATTTCTTTCCGGTCCCTTGGCTCGAACCAAAGTCTCTCCGTTCACCAATCAAAGAAGTTTTAGTTCACGTCATAGCATTCAGTTTTCATGTGATTCGATCGGGATTCCTTTTGGGAGGTCTTACTGATATACTAAATGTTCACACGGGTAAAGTTCTCGCGCTAAACGACCTCACATGAAGCCGGCGAGATCAGAGAAATATTTTGCTGTCTAAGCAGTTTCCCTCGACAAGATTGATCGGAGCTTATCTTTGCCTTTGTTGTCGGCGACATTCTTGAAACTTAGCAGAAAGATGTGAGAGAAATTTTTCCAACACCTGGGAACTTCTATACTTGATTATTCTGCCTAATTAGCAGACTGTGAGAGAATTTGTGAATTCGTCACAGTATAAAAAAATATTACAATTACTTAAAACATGTTACTCTTAAAAATATTATGGAGTAATTAAATTATTAATTTTGAAATGATTAGATAAAAATAAAACTTGACATGGTAGTAATGTAAACATTCAACATGGACATTACTTCTTGATATAGTTTATGGGTAAATTAATAATAGCATGGAGGGGAGGGTGTAGGATATGTATTATCATGACCAAAATGTCAAATACAAACTAACAAGAAAATACCAAAGGAAATATATGCAAAATAAACAAAAAAAAAGAGAGACAAGAATAAGAATGTTTTTAATTTAATAAGAAATTTTAGAAATGTAATTAAAAATTTGTAGACAGTTTTCTATGCATCAGATAGAGCTACGTATTCATGAAATTATCTTTATTTTCTTTTTGTAGTAATGTAAAATATAACAATGTAATTAATATTGAATAAAACTGATTTACTTTGTTAAATTTAATCAGCTTTACAACTCGCTAAAAAATTCATTTCATATTTATTAGCTATTGTTACAACACACAGATTTTGGATAGGAACATTATTGTTGTTGGTTATTGTTATGGTAGTCAAATGCTGAAAAGAAGAGTCAACAATTTTTAACCATAAAAAATGTTCTTAGAAAGAAAAAAGTTAGGCCTAATGATCTTAAAATGAGAGAAGCAATTCTTTCATAAACAATATTTATAATTGGACAAATAAATATAAATAAACTCATAAGAGGTAATTAAAAAATACTTATAACATGTTGATATTTTTTCAATAAATACAAAATAAAATAAATGTTTCCTCTTTGTTTACATTGCACGAATCAAAACCTGTATAAAATAACTATATTGACACTTGTGGCGATACTCATGGGATATAGAAGGGGCAAACATTAAAATTAAATTAAACAATTTTAGGTACTTTTCGGTTAGCTGGGCGCCAGTGATATATATACATGTATATATCTTCATACATATATATACATATATGTGTGTATATATATATAAATATGTATATACATATGTATTTATATATGTACATATATCATTGGCACCTGGCTAACCGAAAAGTACCCAATTTTATGTACAAAAGGCATTTTGAAGAAATACTAACATTTCCATAGAAAACAATATATTACCATACTTTTTAATTTTATATGCAAAAAACAGTCGTTAAAAAGCTTTGAAAAAGTCTTTTTTAAATGATTTAGTACATGAAACTTTCTGAAGTTTAATAACTAAAATAATCTACTAACAAAATATTAAAAAATCTAGGTATACTAATTAATAAATATATTTTATTAACTAGAATGTACTGACATATCATATGTTCTAACAGCATCTATTCTTTTGACACGCAATGTAGAATCAAATATTATAGTATCAAACATGCAGTCATTTTGGAAATCATCCATGCAGTAAATTAATATATAACCAGCACTTATAGATATATAAAATTAAGTACTTTTAGATTACATCTGTTATCCTAACAATAGCTGAATAAACTGACCTATTAAAAAACAACATTAAAATAAGATTGTATTTGTACAAAATGTTAAGATTATTGTTGTAAGGAACATTGTATACATTGCTAATTTTTAGGCTTAAAGCTGTTTGTATGTTCATGAAATTTTAAGCTCCGTTTCAGATAAAAAGCTAGATTCAAAGTGTATATTAAATTTTCATTTAGTAGCAGAACAAAAATTAGTACTGAAAGTTTGAAATGAAAATAAATAAGTAAACAAAGTTTTTCACTTCTCATCTGCATCTGCTTTTACCAACAGCTTATTCGTATAATTCACTGGCTTGGAATCTCCACACGATACAATGCTAGCAAATACACACCCAAAAGCACATAATAAATATAATTCTATGCTTTTAAAAGTGGTATCAGCTGGCAGCTGTATTTAAATTAGATAGAAAAAATCCATGTCCCTTGGTAATACATCTAAAGGAAATCATTTCTTGAGACAGATTTCTGAAACAAACTTTGTAAAATGGCACAAAACTATTAAAAAAGAAAAAATTGCAGTACTAACAACTCGCTAAAGAACTCATTATATATTTATTAACTATCGTTGCAGCACACAGATTTTGAATCAAAACATTGTTTATTGATGGTGTTACGGCAGTCGAATGCCGGAAAGAAAAAGAGTCATTCAAAAACAGAGTCATTCTTTAGAATCTCCGGCAGTTGTTACGGCAGTCTTTCTGCGCATGTGCAGTAGACTGTCGTAAGAATATTATTCTCACGGCTGCCGTAAGAATAGAGCAGTTGCAATCAGCTGATCAACCATTGTATTCACTTGGAGGTAAGGGTAATTCCACCAATCAGAACTGCCTATTTGTACTGTTTACCTCCAAGGTGACGTCAATTGCAACTGCCCTATAGCCACAGCCTATAGGAATATATAATACCAAGCACAATTAAGTAAGTTATTAATCTTACCTTTGCCATTGTGGGATGAATCTCCTCTTCAACAAACAGAATATCAGAATGGATGATGCAGAAAAGAAAAATTCAACGTGTGTCGCACTTGCAACATCTGACGAAGCAGAAACCAATAATAAAACCAAGACACACTCCCTTGGAAAATTCTGCGTTTCTAAGTGACGACTCGTGAGAAGCGCCGCGTAGTAGTACGAACTAGATTTTCAAATCGAGATTATACTTGATTATACTAAGATTATATGATTTATAATTGATTACATTAAGATATCTTCGATTACCACCGATTATATGTGTTGACATGATTAAGAATTGATTATAGTACGATTACACTGATTACAGAAGGGGTTGTACGAGATTACACTCTATTGAGAGATCTCTTGCACCAAGCACACAACCGAAATGCAACAAAATATTTATATAAGTAGGCAAATGCGTGATCTGAACCATGGTCGGACTGGGCCAGGGGAAAGGGCGCAGACCTTGGATTTTCAGAGGGCGCAAAAATTTTAATGAACTTAAATCAATTTTACTTTTTTTTTAGTTGTGTTGTGTCTGACTTGACAAAGTTTAACATATTCGCTTAGCACCAAGTAAGAAAAGGCTTAATATTATATTCTTGAGTTTAAGTTTAGACAGACGACTTCGCTATATTCCACGTGCATGTTTGAAATTCCATTAAATCTACACATTGCTGCACAGTTTTTCAAACTATGTCATGTAATATTCAAAAATTCTAGAAATTTGATTACAGATTACCTTGTAGTAGATTGACTGTAGACTAGGACTTTCCTACTTTATTATTTTGCCAATAAATACCTTAGAACAGTCATGGTATAAAAGTGATCACTTCTTACTAATTATCCTGCAAATATGGTATAAAAAGTACATAGGTACCAATTTAGTGGGAATAATTTTTACTATTAAATTCTATTTATAAATTTTGTTTCGGGAATTGTCTACATATTAAAAAATGCACGAACGTTGATTTTTTCAAATTCTAACACCTACGTTTAAGTACCCTGGATCAAGACAGCCTGGGAATATACTTAATTTAATTCTTCATAGAGTTATAAAAGAAAATATGTTAAGGATTTATCTACAAATTTAGAAAAATAAAATTTAAATCTTGTGATAAAAAGTACTGAACACCCTTTAGTTAGCAGTAAAATTATACAGGAACTTAAAATTTATAATAAACTTTCTTTATATAAAAGTAAATACTACAAAATATTTCTGGTAAGTCTCTACGTGTTATTTTCTGTGGATTCTTTGAAAACAGAAGACGATCCTCTTAAACTGTAGGAAGGTTCTCTGCATCTCGAAAACTAATTATTCAAATGAGCTGTACACTTGCACACAGTTTTTTTTTATACAAAAATTAATATAGGTGATAATTCATAATTTTTAATAGATATTTATTAATAATTTTCATATTTAAAACAATGTCCTTGGATACAAAAAATACCCTGGAATATGTTTGGGTCTATTAAGTGTATTTCATTAAAAAATTAATAAAAATTCATTCGGGTGATTTTTATAAGTTTGTCAAGTGGATTTAAGGTTATCATCCTCAAACTTCAAACACTTCTAGCTCTATGAGAATTTAACACAAAGCATTTAAACTATACCTTTTCGCGCGGGCTGCCTCGATCCAAGGAACTCAAACAGGGTCTCAAAAATAGGTGTTATTATTTGAAAATTCAAAGTTAGTATAATTTTTAATATGTCGACATCTCCTATATGACATCTCCTGTAACATACTTAATCCATAGCTTTAATTAGTAGTCATTATTTCCAATCGATTAGTGCCTATAGATATTTGACAATTAGTTTTAGAAGAATTGGTAGGGGGTGATCACATTTTTTTTTCCAGGATTGTAAATTAACACATTCGATATATCCTTAGTTGTGTCCATTAAGACAAAAAAAAATCTTTCTTTAATTTTCTAGCAATTTTAGACATTATTACAAGTTTGAGGATATTTATGTTTTTTTTTTTCAACCGTCATCGTGCTGTGAGATATGACTTGACTAACTGTTCCCTTTTATACAATTCTTTTTTTCACACAAGAAACACAACAGCATTGTTGGATATCATTAATCCATTGTTTTCTAGCTTCGTTGACCAACGATTGAGATTGGCGGCTTCTAATAGCTAATTCTGCGTCTGAGCCAACGGTTAGCTGATCGTCGGTCTAAACATAGACTTGATATACACATTTCATCTCGATGGGTCTAAAGATATCAATTCCCATTTGACCAACAGTTATGTTTGCTGGCAAAACTGCGCTAATAATAATATTAGCACTTTGCCGCCCGCATGTCTCGTAAAAATACTTCAATTCGTAAAATGTTGAAATGATTGATTGACACCAGAATTCAGAAACAAATTTATTCCAAAAAAAGTAAAATCTTTTCTTCATGGACCTCATAAAAGGAAATTTTTCATACCAAAATTCTGGTGGAAAAGAAGCATTTAAGGATTAAAATTAAGTTACTTTACGTACGACACCAATGTGGTGTCACCGGACGGCAAAGTGTTAAAATACGCAAGTAATTGATCCTATTTTAATTAGAAACTAAACTAATTTGTTGATTTTTTAGGTAAAATTAGTTATGCTTCTAGATTTGCCTATTAAAATTGCTTCTAATTTGGTTTCCTTGGTTTCCAGAAATGTATCCTCATTTACCATTTGTATTTAAACAAAGGTCTCTAAAACTATTATGCAAATAAATTTTACTTTTATGACTACTAAAATGCAAGAATATCAGTTCTAAGAGCTTCAACCTCTACATAAAACAATATAGTTATTTAACGTAATATGAATTACTTATCAAGTCAGTTATAAACATGATATAGATGCAATTTCTTATATAATATGACAGCAAATGCTGTTTATTTAATACAGTTTTTTTTTCTTTAGTAAAGTAGCATCTTTATATGTGATCTCTGACGGTGTTTGCCTCAACACACATACAAAATAAAGATTCAGTATGCAAAACTCGTTCAAAAAATATTTATATCGAGAACAAAAATGTACTTTCAGTATTGAAATAGAAATTTTGAAACTAAAACTCATGCTTGATTTTTTTTCTTTTGTAAAAGTACCAAATGTTATAGCAGTATTTGAATGTCCAAATATAGGAGTATTTAAATGGGAAAATAACACTTGCTTGTAAAAATATTACACTAGCAGCATTTGGGATAAGGAGAGGTATCAGAAGGAGGAAGGGGAATTTTGTGTGCTTAAAAATGACTTTATGCATCCTTAAAATGCTGAATTGATATCGCACTATAAAAGGGTTTCTACTGAAAAATGACATAAAAAATAGCGATTAGTAGCCTTAAACAGGTAAAATATTTGAGTAAATTTACTTTTCTCAGCACACTCTTCCCATGACTTGCAAATTTCTTATCATAATTAGAGAACAAGGAAAATTAAGTTTTCGTAATTGAAAGAAATTCTCCGGGAATTGTAATCCTGCAAGCGAAAGGATTTTACTGCCAGCGTTTTATAATTCAAAAAACCTACAATGGTTTCTGAATAGTAATCATTGCTTTATTTAATGATCGATTTTTCCGTGATAAATAAAACAATTTTTTTATTTAAAATACATACCAGAATTTCCGAATAGTTATTTAATTACGTAAAGGCTGTCATTAAATAAAGTTAACCGAAAATTTGGTAGGTATTTTGAATGAAAAAAATGCTGGCCGCGGGATCCCAGCTTACAGAATTACAATCCAGAAGTGTCATCGAGGTTATATTCCTCGAAAAGACACGTTATGTTTTCCAGTCAACAACAAAATCCATACAAAACGTTTTTGCCTTCTCATATTTATCTCTTTCTTTTATAAAGTTGTTTTTCGAAAAGCATGGTTTTAATTATAGTTCCATTCAGAAACGGCTTTAAAAGGGCGCAAGATCCCCTGGGTACTACAGTGGAGAGTACGCAAAATATTTTATCTGAGATTAAAACCTAAAAAATATCACCCTAAGAACCGATGAAAAAAATCTCTCTCAGGGCGCGAGAGTAGCACATGGGCGTGAGATTTAGTAGCCACGGCGCGCCAGGGCTATTAAAACTTTCCCTAGGTGTCCGTTTTCGATCCTCAAGCGTAAGCAAACACGTCCGCTTTGGTTTCCTATTCTGAAAATTCCTTTGATGAATCTTCAATTTCTTTATGATAATAAAAATCCCTCTCTTTTGCTATCTGTCTATTAGTTGATGGATTATTCCTAAGCAAATTCTCGAAATTTAGTACACTAATCAGAATATATGTGTGTGGGAAAATATTGGAGCGGCTTAGGGGCGCGAAATTTTCCCTGGCTGAGGGCGCACCGGCCCCCGGGCCGATGGGCCGGCGGGCCAGTCCGAGCCTGATCTGAACCAAGACCTCCTTATCATAGTATCAGACCTCTCAATCAGCAAGTTGCCTTTGACCCTTGCTTTGACCGCTATACTTGTCCTGCTACTAGCGCCATCAATCGTCAGTAATAGTATTTACGTTACGACACGAAATAACACAAAATTTTTTCACAGCTCCATTTGTTCTATGCATTTGCTTATGAACTAGTAGTTTTCCTACCACTAAAATTTTATAGTAAATTTTAACATATTAAATTGACAATATCGTGTGATTACATGACGAAAAAAATTCTATTAAATTTTAGTGGTAAGAAAAAAGCGTAAAAGTTGGCAGCTATGCGGTAGCAGACCAGCTAGATTTTTCTATTATCTTTTTGGATACCAGTTTTTTAGTAGAGAGAATTTTGTTTTGTTTGATCGGAGAATTCTGGGATTTAAAAGAACAGCATTTTCTCTAAAAATATACTGGTGTTCAAAAAGCCCGAAACATGGCAACTGTGCGGTAGTATCCGCCAGGCGGCGATACTTTCCGGAGAAAGTCAATGAATAAGTTGGCAATTACCGCGGACATTTTCTCCCATAGACTTTCTCCGGATTGTCAAGTCTGATATATGATAAGGGTTCCTTGATCTGAACATTTGGTTCTCAAGTTCACTGTAACTGTACGTTTAAAGAACTACTCCATTTTCCAGTCTCCTTCGATCATGGTAGAAGTGACCGTCAAAGATGAACACAACCTTTGGCTTCGATTCACTGCTCATTCCATGGAGATAGAAATAAGAAGGAGAACAGTGAAGATAGGCTTTCAAGATCAGAACATGGACCGGGAATTAGTACCCAGTTCGCGGCGCTGGTGCTCCCAAAGGCCGGTCATGTGACCTGTCAAACATGACAAATTGTCGTCTGCTCTGCCTGCATTTTGGTTTCGAGCATGGTAAAGAGTTGGCAGTCGAAACCGGAAATAGAGGGCGCTACACTCCCCAAAGGCCCAAAAGACCAGAAACGCCGCCATACTAGGTACCGCTTTTAGTTCCATAAGTAGAAACATTATCTTTGTTCTCCTTCTCTCTATCTCCCTGGCTCATTCACTGTGATTGGTTGCTGGCGAATGCTCGACGAGCTCGATCCGAGTTTCAAAAATCACAGCAGTGAAAACTATATGTCTGTCATCAACATGTGTTTATGCTATGTTCTTTGTTATTCTGTGCCAGTCGCTTGCGTAGTGTAGTGTTCTCCTTACTACAAGTCCGAGCAGATCTCCCGAGAAGTTGTTAACGAGACTGGTAATAATTATTATATTTTTTAATTAAAATTCTTTTTTTTAGTACAAAAAGTTACAACATATGAAGAATCGGGACGAGTGTAGCTATGCATCCAACAAAGTTACTAAAAAACTGGTAAGATTTTTGTTACTCTTTTTAAAAATATTACAGTCAACTCTGTAAAGTAAGATAATTAAAAAAATAACAACAAAATAAATCTTATGAGTTTCAACCAATATCACTGCAGTTTGAAAACAAATTTAAACCACCTCTACATAGTATTGCTTTGTATATAATTGACGCCATTTTAAAGAAACAAATTATTGTTGTTGTGACATTATAAATATTATCATTTTTATATCTTCTATTGCTTAAAAATTGATAAAAATTTACAATATTGAATTTTTTTTTCAGTACAGTTAGAATTTTCATTTCTTGTGTATTTAGTTTTGGTATAGCTTTCTAGTCTAAACTTAAATCAACCACTGGGTCATTCCATGTCAATTCACCCAGAGCCAGTGGCGCAGCCAAGGGGGGTGTTTGGGGGTTAAAACCCCCCCCAGAGCTAAAAAAAATTACTATAATTGCCGTTTATATGAATCAAAACTAAAGTTTAAAATTAAATTTTTTGGCCTTTCCGCCTTGGCGAAATCCGCCGCTTTGTTAAATCAAATTCTATTCAAAAATGTGATTCAATTAAACGGCGAAAATTCTACTTAAAACTGTGAAAGAGCATATTACAAGCATCGGTTAAGTCAAAGTCAAAACTGGTTATTTGGACTGCGTCACTTTGTCAAGAAGAGCTGGGCAGTATCGAAAATACATGTATTTGAAATACATTTTCAAAATATATTTGTATTTTGTATTTTAAACAGATAAAACTAAAGTATTTTGATAATGTATTTTGAAATGATTTTTCCATGTGTTTTGTATTTTGAAAATGCTCAAAATTCATTTCTCGATTATTCAAACTTTGTACTAAACTTGAAGCTGGTATAAAGTTTAAACCACAACTTGTGTTTTAACCGCAAATTACTGATTCACAACAGGAAACACATGCTTGTCTGTTTTGTATAGTCTTTGAATTCGTTTCTAGAAGTTAATATGAACATTTTTTTTTTTTTTTTTGGCATAATAAGGATTTTTATCTTTGGCTGAAACATTTTTGCTGAATGGTTTTGCTAATGCTTTTTAATTCTTAATGTTGCTATGCGAAAAAATAAATAAATTGTTCAGACTTTTCCTGAGTATTGCATTTTTAAACTATGTTAGCAGTGTAATGCAGTTAGTTGTTGCATAGACGCGTAAAAATATTGATAATACATACCCAAGAACTCCTAATGAAAGGAAATTAATTATTTGTGATATATCAGTGATCATGCTGCATAAATATGTTAGTTTTATTAAATTTCTTTTGTAGATTTCCTATTGTTGAGTTTACTGTCTATACTGATCACTGTATTTTTTTGGTAAACAACTTTCAAATTGTACACTTTGCACAATGTCACACCCGTCACTTCTTTGTCACGCCCGTCACAGCAGGAAAAAAATTCTTATAAATTAAAATAATTAAAATTTATTATGAAAATTACAAAGTTTTATTTGAATCTCTTTCATTAGAAAAAAATTGTTTTAATAATAAAACAGTTAAATATTCACAGGAATTTTAACAAATGTGTATGCAAGTAAAAACTCTTGTCCCGAGAGAGTCACACCCGTCACAAGTTTAAAATGTTTGTTTTTAGGTGCGTTCGTAATTATATAAATACGTAGCACCTATAATCGTCGCTTGGTCCGTCCGTCTGTCTGTCTGTCTGTCTGTCTGTCTGTCTGTCTGTCTGTCCGTCCGTCCGTCCGTCCGCATATAACAACGCAAAAACTACCCAACCGAATGGTTTGCAATTTAAAATATATTATCTTTGCAGAATTTTGTCGAGACATTTCAAATTTTATTAAAATCGAATCAAAACTTTAGGAGATATTAATAAAAATATTTATTAAGCAATTTGAATTTTTTGTTTAAATCTGTGCTTTTTTGTTATAGGAGCTTCCGAAGTTTAATCGTCAAGCGACCGAGATACTTATTTTATTACAGAAATTAATCTGCAGACGATATAATTCATTTCACAGAATTAGAAATCATCAAGATCTGAATATTTATATAACTAGATGATACATATATATCTGAATATTTATATAACTAGTTAAGATATTTGTATGAACAGTGTCATAAAATATATACTTAACTAGCTGTTTAACCCGTTCTACGCACGGGAGATCATGAATTTAATTCTAAAACTTGCGTACGAACGCACCTCGTTTGTAACGTTTGACGTACAATTTCCAACTTGTTTAAATATTGAAAGCTATTGAAGTTATATATTTGCTCAATTATCCAAGCATATGCATGGAAAAACATAATTAAAATACTTTTCAGGGATTTATTAACTAATTTATTTCCCAAAATATAGTTATAAACTCTTAAAATTTTGTCTGGATGTCACACCCGTCACAATGGAATGGCCCAATTTTAGAACGTTTTTTTTTTTTGTTTTGTTTTTCTGCTACTGCAAACTGTTATTGGTCTATATAAGTCTCTAAAGTAACAACAATGCCAAATTTCATGTTTCTAGCCCTAATTGTACAAATAAATTGTAATTTAGAACGTTTCCTGCTCCTTTTCCCTTTTTAAATTTCGAACTTTATAGAAACCATTTTTAGTGAGCATTTACATCTTTTTAAAGTAAACGCTAGTCCAAATTTCAAATTTCTAGAATCAACAATATCATAGAAAGTGCAATTTTAGAATTTTTTTTTTTTGTTCTTGCACCCATTTGAAACGTGATGCACCGAAAAAAAGTGTTTGGAAATTGTTGTATAAAATATAGTCTATGTTAGAGAGGAGATGGTTAACAGAATTTTGACACCATTATTAAGGTTCCATACTTAAAAAGTAAAAACGGAACTATTAAAAGATCACTCATGTGTCTTATTCTTCTGGCGCTCAGCGGGGAGTTAAGGGTTATCGACGCAGAATCATCTAAGGATTGTTGGTAATGATTTTCGAAAATATATGTTTGTAAATAGCTGAGATATTAATTAAAACCCATCTAGAAAACAACGGCACGGATCAAAACTGTGTTGCTACTTTGCGACCTACTTTTGAAGCACGCTTGACACAATGCTAAGCTTAAACTTTGTAACAAGATCTTTGCTTTAGGTAAGACGAATCATGATAGTCACCATTTTTCATACCAAATGAATTCAATTATTGAGGGAAAATATTGAAAAATAATTCATAGAATAATTCTAAGACATTAAGAGTAAGTAATTTTGAGACAACAATCGCTTATAATTCAATATATAATTCATTTATAATGAAAAATCTTCTCGTTAACAAATCACTTGAATTATCATACCTCGATAGGTTTTCATTTTTGAAAATGAATCGGAAAGTTTCGCGTTGTTTAGCATACTTTTTTTAAATGCTTTAAAATTGTCTACTATCACGACAAATATGATTGACAAGTAACTTTTCGTGTGAAACTCAGCGACTTCTTCCGAAGCGTGATTTGTTCTCTACCAAATTTAAACTTTGTACAAGGTCTTTGTTTTAGAGGGAGATATATTCATTGTTTTTCATTCCAATACCAATAAAATTAAATTTTGGCATGTAATATTGTTTTAGGTATGTGACTATGTCATGTGAGAATATTACCTTTGAACAGTTCTGATATTTTGTGTGGAACCCTTTGTACGCGAATAAAACTCACATATGACCAATTGACCAATTTCTTTTTAAATCTGTTCTGTAGTTCCAGAATTAACCCCTGCAAAAAGAACAAATGTTGCTGTTTTATAATATTAGTATACATACGACTACAATTCAAACTCGGATATTTTTAAGGAACTTTAACAATAATAAATATATTTTAACAAAATTTTCATCAGATTTACATTAGATAATGCGAAATTCGATGTCATGTAAAGTACTGTAAGGGCACAGTAATTTAGTCTACAATACTGTGTTTAATATCAACTACATTCCAAAACATCGATTACCTTAATTGAGTTGTCACATTTGGCAAAAAGCAAGGTAAGTAAGTCTATTGAAAATTTTGTTAAAATTGCTTCTTTATTATTAAATTTAGGAATAAGAATTCGTGATTCTCATGAAACCTTGTGGATTTTTGATTGAACAAATGGATTGCAAATCTGTTATTTTCTATGTAAAAATTATTTGCTGTACTGTGCTCTTCCATCTTAAAGTTTTCTCCTCATAATTTTTAAACACTTTATAAATCTAATCAATTTTTGTGTTATTTCATTGGTGCATTTTATAGTTTGTCACTCTAATATTGTAAACGCTGTTTAAATGAACCGTAACCAACGTAATTGCAGAGATAAGCATTATGATTTCATTCATTTAAAAGACTGATTCCATTAACCGGTGATTCATTTAAAAGACTGATTCCATTAACCGGTGATTCATTTAAAAAGACTGATTCCATTAACCGGTGATTCATATAACCGGCGACCACCTTTATCAGAAACTCAAAACCCCCCCTAGAACCGAATTCTGGCTGCGCCACTGCCCAGAGCATGGCACCCACCATCACCAATTTTGATAAAATTTGGTGTACTTGTAAAACTTTTCATGCTGATTCCAAAAATATCAACCATATTGAAATTGATCAAATGGTTTAAGAGTTATGAGCTTTTAAAAATCTTCCAAGATGGCCGATTTGCCGCCATTTTGAATAGCACATGTGACAACATAAAAGGCTATAACTACTTACAGGTTTGACATAGAACCTTCAATTTTTGTTTGTTTTGTTCAGAATGAAGTAAACTTTCATTGAAATAGATTTCTGTGCAGTTTATTCCATTAAAATGCTCTCAGAAAATTATTTATTTGCATTTTTTTAATTAAAAAAGGGTGTAACTTCAAGAGCTGATTTCCCCCATTGCCCCCCCTTCAATTTTCATCTAATTGCATACACAGACACCTCAAAGTGTGTTTTGAAGCCTGGTATAAAAATTGTAATGGGCAGTTCACAGACATTTTGTTTAAAGAAGAATTTCAATTTTACTGACCTTCCAAACATAACGGAAAACACAAGATGTTTGATATTTCTTTTATTATCAGAAATATAATATTTTCATCTAAAAGTTTGATAAGGTTTTATCTTACATAAAGATATTTTTTTATAAATGTAGCTAAAAAGAAGTGCAATCCCATGGAAGTAAACAGGAATGCTTATAATGAATTCCTGCAGGACGTAGCAATGTTGTCATGTCAAATTGAAATCTGTTGCAAAGTTTCAGTAAATGATAAATAAAACAAACAATGGAAAAAAATTCTACGAATAGTCACATTTTATAACTAAATCATACTTGTATATTATACCAAATATGATAAATTTATAACTCTTAAATAAAAAATACAATAAGTAAAAATTATCGTACTTTAAAATTATGGAAAAAATGGAAGTAACTCAAAAAGTGAAAGCTTTTGCGTGGTTTCAGTTGATATGAACCATGATATAGCAATGGTTTATCAGACTCAAAAATTAATCATGCAGTATTTAAATAACAGGGTGGCTACAGATTCTAGAAATCTGAAAGGTTTATGAATCTGTAAAAGTCAGAGAATTTCGTAAAGGTAGTTGAAAATCAGGGAAATTAGTCTATATGCGAAAATTTGTTTCCTCACAAGACTGATTTGTCGACAAACAGATAATATTTTAGCCAATAATAGTACGCGATAAAGAAAATTAATTTTTTATATATTTTTAAAAAGATGCACATGATATGAGTTTTTATTATTTAACACAAATTAACATGATCAGATGTCCTCATTTTCTGTGGATAGCATTTATATTGAAGGCAATTTACACATTTTTGAAAATTTTATGATACATTAGCATAAGCTGACTAGGTGGCTAGCTTAATCCGATTAGCTATCCCATCAGATATAAATATGTCTTAGAATTGAACATTCTTCAGAAAATGAGGAATTTTTTTGCTTGTCATATATTTATTGACAACTGTATGAAGTTGTTAGACTTAATTTTGAGTTTGGATTTATGAAACTGTGAACCAGTACTTTAAGAATATTTTGCGATTTTTATATTTTCCCTTGTTTTTTCTCCTAAATGAGGAATTGGCAAACTGGATAAGTGTGTTATATGAGGAAGCAGCATATATAAAAAAAAATCGTATATATATAGTTAATAACGGAAATCAAGGAAATCTAAAATAAAGGTAGTCAGAAAAATCAGGGAACCTTTTTTTTTCGATATTTCTGTAGCCATCCTGAATAATAAGTATCCCTGAGTTACAAATGTAGAATATTGTACTGACGGCTGTGCTGCCCAGTATAAAAATTGCAAAACACTTTCTAACCTATGTTACCATGAATATGATTTTGGTGGAATAAAAGCAAAATGGAGGTTTTTTACTACAAGTCACAAAAAAATCTGTTTGCGATGGGGTGTAAGAGAGACTGTTAAAAGAATTGTGAGAAAAGCAAAGGCTGCTGCATGGTCAAACAAATGTGACTATGATATACGAATATTACAGACAAAACATTTAAGGTATAACATTTTTTATCATCACAAAAAAAGACATCTTGAAACTGCAGCAATATGTCTCAGCGGATGCAACTTGCTACAACAATTCCTGAAACACATGGTATGCATTATTTTGAATCTACAGCAAATTTATTAATAAGTGAAAACTATTAATGAACTGATGAAAATTTTTCTGTTTGTTCATCTTTTGATAGAAATGTTAGCGACTTTGAATATTCCATCCCTTAACAGTTATGTAGTACATATATATGAATCGAATTAGTATATAAGCTTAGTTTCGGAAGTCCACAAAGAAGAAGGAGATGTAACTTAAATTCATGCATCCACATGACCCATCACCTTCGTAATATCAGCCAGTAAATGACAGTTGTATTGTGCCTTTCAATCATATCCTTTGTGCAGTTGACATCAGTATCACAACATATAAACTTATTGATATATCCAGTGCTTTAATAAACACCAAGTTGGCAAAACATAAAATGAGAGGGAAATAAAATTTAAAGATAAAATGAACAAATTTTAACTAAAACAATTTTGTGATTTTTCATCATTATTACAATAGAGTTATTTTTTTAATTAAATATTTATTTTAAATTGTTATTGATGTTATTAAAAAGGCGATTTTCTATAATTTTAAAATACTACAATAATTTTTACTTGACAATATTTTTTTATTTAAGAGTTGTAACTTTATCACATTTGGTGTAGGTGTAATATACAAGATGATTTAGTTATAAAATGTGACTATTCGTAGGATTTTTTTCCATTGTTTGTTTTATTTATCATTTACTGAAACTTTGCAACAGATTTCAATTTGACATGACAACATTGCTACGTCCTGCAGGAATTCATTATAAGCATTCCTGTTTACTTCCATGGGATTCCACTTCTTTTTAGCTACATTTATAAAAAAATATCTTTATGTAAGATAAAACCTTATCAAACTTTTAGATGAAAATATTATGATATTTCTGATAATAAAAGAAATATCAAACATCTTGTGTTTTCCGTTATGTTTGGAAGGTCAGTAAAATTGAAATTCTTCTTTAAACAAAATGTCTGTGAACTGCCCATTACAATTTTTATACCAGGCTTCAAAACACACTTTGAGGTGTCTGTGTATGCAATTAGATGAGAATTGAAGGGGGGGCAATGGGGGAAATCAGCTCTTGAAGTTACACCCTTTTTTAATTAAAAAAATGCAAATAAATAATTTTCTGAGAGCATTTTAATGGAATAAACTGCACAGAAATCTATTTCAATGAAAGTTTACTTCATTCTGAACAAAACAAAAAAAAATTGAAGGTTCTATGTCAAACCTGTAAGTAGTTATAGCCTTTTATGTTGTCACATGTGCTATTCAAAATGGCGGCAAATCGGCCATCTTGGAAGATTTTTAAAAGCTCATAACTCTTAAACCATTTGATCAATTTCAATATGGTTGATATTTTTTGGAATCAGCATGAAAAGTTCTACAAGTACACCAAATTTTATCAAAATTGAAGATGGTGGGTGTCATTTTTAGAAAATTCTGGGTGATTTGACATGGAATGACCCCCCTATGTTTTGGTTTTAGTCTAAGTTTTAGATTCTTAATATGAAAGTAATATAGTAGATGTGCCAGTAATGGTCACCCTTCAATGTGTTTGGTTTATAAAAAAATAACCAACAAAAATTTATCTTTTATTATTTTTTTCATAGCTCTCCCTTACATATTTCATAATCTGGGTTATTGTTGACACTTTTAATCAAACCAATCAGGAAGCAGAAAAGAATGTTTCGAAGTTCCAATGTTTTTCAGTGAAAATCTTAATGAACATTCTAAGAGCTGGCTTCATTTAATAAATGTATACATTCTTTATTTTCTTGCAAAATTTGAAGCTTTTTGTTTTGGTAGTAATAGAAAACTTTTAATTTTATATAACAATAGCTATTTATAAGATTTCATTTATTTTTAAGGTTTTAAGAGGGGTGTCCATTACTGGGATGCTTAATTAGTCATTTTCCAGTAATGGACACCCCACATAGACATTGCTAAAAATGCAATATCAGTAATGTTTATAGTGCATAAAATATTTTGACTTAACTGAACCTAAATAATCAAATTTAATTTTTAAATTACACTAACCAAAATGTAATATAACACCAAAACTTTTATAAATAGCTGCTCTTAAGTTATTTTATGTGGTTAATAAAATTTCAATATTTTTTCTTTTTTTATGTAGTGGAACCGGCACACACTGGACGTATGGGCACAGTGTGCACCCCCTAATACTTTATTTAAAAAATTGTTAAGCTTCTCTTCTATCCTAATAGACAACAGCACTGGACTGATTATTTATAGCCTTCAAAAAATATGTTTAGCTCAGATTGAACTATTTTATACTTAGTGTTCACTCTAGAAAAAAAAAAAAGGGTGGGGTGCTAGTCATAAAAAGGGCACTATTGAAGCATAAAAAGGGCACTAGTTTCAGCGAAAAAGGGCATTATTTCATAAAAAAAGTATACTTATTCGGAACCAATATAAGAAACTCATTATTGTTCATATACTCATCAATGTTTGTACACACATTTAGTAACATAAATGATAGAAATACATTTTTATTAAATTGATATTTTAAGGTTCTAGTAAGTAATTAGATTAACATATGTGGATATAAAATTATTAGCCGCCTCTAAACTATGAATTTTAAGGGGGAAGCAGAAATTTTGAACTTAAGATGACTGATTTAGTTACCTTACTAAAGATTTAAAAATAGGACAAAAAATTTAAATAAAAGAGTTTTAACTTTAAATTTCGTGTGCTTGGAAAGAAGGGGTGGGCATCAATTTTGGGTGAGGGTGTGGAAAATTACTTGATCGATTATTTGCTATAATAAAGTGACAGAGCAGAAAAAGTAAAAAAAAAAAAAGGCTTTTAAGCTTGGTGAGCTGGGAGAGCAAAAGATGAGTTTTTTTTCCTCAGGGTGTTAAGCGGTGGGGGGGGGGGGGGGGGGGTTGCGTCCCTTTAACGAAATTTGCGTTTTATTGCGATCTTTTGACGAAATTTGCAGTTTTTTTCGAGATCTGTTGATAAAATTTGCCGTTTTTACGCAATTCTCTGACGAAACTCACGTTTTTCCCGCGATCTGTTGACAAAATTTGTCGTTCTTTTGCGATCTTTTGACGAAATTTGCCGCCTTTCGCAATGTTTTTGACAAAATTTGGCGTTTTTCCGCAATGCTTTTGACGAAATTTGCCGTTTTCTCGCGATCTTTTGACAAAATTTGTCGTTTTTTGCAATGTTTTTGACAAAATTTGCCATTTTTTCGTGATTCTCTGACGAAAGTCACGTTTTTCCTGCGATCTGTTGACAAAATTTGTCGTTTTTTCGCAATCTTTTGACAAAATTTGCCGTTTTTCGCAATGTTTTTGATGAAATTTGCCATTTTTACGCGATTCTCTGACGAAAGTCACGTTTTTTCCGCGATCTGTTGACAAAATTTGTCGTTTTTTCGCGATCTTTTGACGAAATTTGCCGTTTTTCGAGGGTGCATTTTGCCGATTTAAAAAAGGGCAGGGCGCATTTTGCCGATTTTTAAAAGGGCAGGGCGCTGCGCCCTTAAAAAAAAGCCTAGCGGGAACACTATTATACTGATTGGTTGTTTTGAGCTTCTAAAAGTAAAATTTTTCATCATCCTGTTTTAATTTTTTTTAGTAATTAAAGGTTGTAGATAAATAAGATGAAACAGCTTTTTAGCAAAGCTAATACACTTGTTTTTCTTTAACTGTAAAGTTAATATGTTTAAAAGAAAACTATAAACAATATTAGTATGATTATTTTATTGAACTTCAACATGGGGCAGAGTGGACCACCCACTCCTGGTGCACAGTGGTCTACAATCCACTCTGCTCCTGTAATGCAGAATGTTCAAAATATTTAATAATTGCTTATTTTCTATAAAGAAATATTGTTTTAAAGTAGTTATTTAACTGTAAAATAAAGTAAACAAAGAAAAATAACAATTTATTTAACATAGTAAGAAATATTTTGTTTTGTATTTACTGCCTTTGATAAATATAACTAGTCTAATTAATGATGATTCTATTCAAGTAAGATTCATGAGACGCAAATTGAATGTAAATCAGTTTATTTTTCTCGAAACTGTAGGTGAATCTGTTGTTGATGTCAATTATTTCATAATGTTGCTCCCAGACCCAAAAGTATTTAAAAAAAATTCCAGGCTCAATCTTACTCATAAGTATTTTGGAATTTCATTTGCAAATGTTAATGTGTGCTTATTTTTTTGTACTTAATAACTTCATCTAAATTGCAATTGTTCCTGTATTAATCTGTTATTATTTTCAAAATATAATTAATTTTATTTTTGTTTCAAAATGTTACTTGCAAATTTATATTACTATGTTATTTTGGTGGTAAAGTGGAAATAAAAAAGAATTAGATTAATGAAAAATAGATTTATATTGTACTTCAGATAATACATAATAGCGGTCCACTGTGCCCCACTTCTGGGGCACACTGGTCCACTTTACGGGTGCATATAATTTTTTTTTTTTTGAAAAGTGTATTGAAAACTATGTTCTGAGAAAATCATGATGAATGTATAACGATTTAAGGAATATTCAAAAATATTTTCATGCAGATTGGTTTATCCATTAAAGAGAAAAAATATTTTAACTGAAAAAGTGGTCCACTGTGTACCAGTCTCCCCTATATAACTCTGCTTTGCATATTTTATAATCCACAATCAAACCAGTTAGGAAGCAGAAAATATTGTTTAAGGGCACAGTCAAAAGAAGGGCTCATAGGGCTTAATTCCTCCACATTTAAATAAAAACAAGTTACAGGAGTTGTTAAAAATCTATTTTTTGTCTTAAATGTTTGATTATTCATCTCTTACAGAAAAAAAAAATAATAATATTAATGAAAGTTATAGTAATCATGAAACAAGTAAATCTGCAGATCAGTGGCCTCAAATGTCAGTTTTATTTTGAAATAATTTTATTTAGTATTTAAAATATCCAACTCACAGTATAATTTTTTTTTCATATTTGTAATATTAATTATTTCAAGTAATCTATGAAGTAGTCTCTGGAAGTTTAGTTTAATTGTCAAAAATAGTGAGACAAAACTGTACACTAATACTCCAAACTTTTTTTTTTCTAATTATTACCTTTTAAATCCCCCACTGTCTCAATAATTTGATAGCTGTAATTGTCTGATATTTAGTATTTTAAATTATAAATCTATAATAATTAAAATATCAATCTTCTGATAATTACAATAATTGATACAAACAGTGAGTGAATATCACAAATATTTTATTAATTACTGGTATCCTAATTTTTAAATTTATTTGAAAATAACTATTTTGTTTCATTAGTATGCTTTCATTAAATTCTGCTTCTAAATACAGTCATAAAAATAATTATATTTATTACTTTTTATGGGGTGTCCATTACTGGAACAGAGGGTGTCCACTACTGGAACAAAAGGTGTCCATTACTGGCATTTTAGGCGTTTTGATATATTTCTGTGATTTACAATTAAATTTTGATTCATATTGGGAAATGAGACTATGAGAATGGTTAAATATTGTTAATAGATTAATATAATATTGAAAAAACTGGAATGTAATAAATATAACTATTAATTAAACAATTTTTAAAGAAATTCCGGTTGAATCCTCGAATAGGCGAGGAAGTTGGCGGTGTTGGATTTAGCGAGGTGATAAATGAGATTTTCTTGCTACCAGTTTGTGTCTTACATTTTTTCCATGCTTACGTTGTTTGATGTACAAATTTGATTGGTTTCTGAGTAATTTAAATCTTTTGGTCGGGTTGGTTGGTTTATTGTGTGTGGTAATGTTGGATTCATAGAGTTGGGAGGTAGCTACACGCCTATGTTGTTTGATGTGGAAATTTGATTGGTTTGTGGGTAAATAAATCGTTTGGTCGGGTTGGTTGGTTTCTTGTGTGCCGTAATGTTGCATTCATTGAGTTCGGATGTAGCTAGAGATACAGCCTACCGTAAAAACATCTTGCAGTATGAAGCCGGTTCTTTCTCAAATCACTAGGCCGAAAGAGGAGAAGCACATGGAATAAGGACGGCGTTAATTTTTCAAAGGAAGACATAAACATTGATTTTATTTCGTTTTATGAATATTTACAAAGTTTTAGTAAATTTTACTGCAACATTTTTCGATTTTTACATACTTTTACCAATATTTTCCTTCAGATATTTCAATTTTTACAAACTTTTAGCAATTTTTTCATTCGGATTTTTCCAGTTTTACAAATTTTTAGCTATTTTTTCCACCGGATGTTTCCGTTAAAGATATTTAGCTATTTATTCCTCTGGATTTTTCCATTTTTACAAATTTTTAGCCATTTTTCCCTCCGGATTTTTCTATTTTTACAAATTTTTAACTTTTTATTCCTCCGGATATTTGTATTTTTACAAATGTTTTGCAATTTTTTCTTCCGGATTTTTCCATTAAAAAAAAGTTTTAACTATTTTTTCTTCTAGATTTTGCAATTTTAAACTATTTTTTCATTCGGATTTTTCGTTTTTACCAGTTTTTAATTATTTTTCCTGTGTATGAATTTCATGCATTCTAGAGACTGCTATACAGCTAGTTTCATGCGTCCAGTAATGTTTTATTCGGTTAATGTACGCGAAGCGTACATACGTTACTGACCGCCGCTTTAATAAATTTCTTGCATTCTAGAGAATGCTGTAGGGGAGACCGGTACACAGTGGACCACTTTTTCAGTTAACATTTTTTTCTCTTTAACAGACTGACCGATCTGTATGAAAATATTTTTGAATATTCCTTAAACCTTCTTACATCCATCATAATTTTCTCACAACATAGTTTTCAATACATTTAAAAAAAAAAAATTATATACACTTGTAAAGTGGACCAGTGTATCCCGGAAGCGGGGTACACTGGTCCACCCACCGGGGTACAGTGGACCACTATTAGGTATTATCTAAAATACAATATAAATCTTTTTCATTAATCTAATTCTTTTTTGTTGCCTCTTCACCCGCAAAATAACATAGTAATGTAAATTTTGAAACAAAAACAAAAAATTAATTATATTTTGAAAATAACAGATTAATACAGGAACAATTGCAATTTAGTTGAAGTTATTACTTAAGTACAAAAAAATCAGCGCACATTAAAATTTGCAAATGAAATTCCAAAGTACTACTTATGAGTAAGATTGAGCCTGGAATGGAATTTTCAATAAATAATTTTGGGTCTGAGAGCAACATTATGAAATTATTGACATCAACAGCAGATTCATCTACAGTTTCAGGAAAAATAAACTGATTTCCATTCAATTTGCGTCTCATGAATCTTACTTGAATAGAATCATCAACAATTAGAATACAGTTATATTTATCAAAGGCAGTAAATACAAAACAAAATATTTCTTACTATGTTAAATAAATTGTTATTTTTATTTGTTTACTTTATTTTACAGTTAAATCTACTTTAAAACAATCTTTCTTTATAGAAAATAAGCAATTATTAAATATTTTGAACATTCTGCATTACAGAGCAGAGTGGATTGTGGACCACTGTGCCCCAGGAGTGGGTGGTCCACTGTACCCCATGTTGAAGTTCAATAAATAATCATATTAATATTGTTTATAGCATTCTTTTAAACATATTAACTTTAAAGTAAAATAAAAACAAGTATCTTAGCTTTGCAAAAAAGCTGTTTTATTTTATTTATCTACAACCTTTAATTACTAAAAAAATAAAAATATGATGATGAAAAATTTTACTTTTACAAGCTCAAAACAACCAATCAGGATAATATAGTTCAATCCGAGCTAAACATATTTTCTGAAGGCTATAAATAATCATTGCAGTGCTGTTGTCTATTAGGATATAAGAGAAGCTTAAAAAAATTTAAATAAACAAAATATTAGGGGGTGGTCCACTGTGCACATATCTCCAGTGTGTACCGGTCTCCCCTACAGCGAGTTTCAGGCATCCAGTGATGTTTCTTTTTCAGTTAATGTATGCGAAGCATACATACATAAGTTACTGACCGGCTTGAATGAATTTCATGCATTCTAGAGATTGCTATACAGCGAGTTTCATGCATCCAGTGATGTTTTTTTTCAGTTAATGTACGTGAAGCATACATACATAACTTACTGACCGCGGCTTGAATGAATTTCATGCATTCTAGAGATTGCTGTACAGCGAGTTTCATGCGTCCAGTGATGTTTTTTTTCGGTTAATGTACATGAAGCGTACATACATAAGTTGCTGACCACAGCTTGAATGAATTTCATTCATTCTAGAGATTGCTATACAGCGCGTTTCATGCGTCCAGTGATTTTTTTTTTTTCGGATGTATGTACGCGAAGCGTACATACATAAGTTACTGACCGCCACTTTAAGGAATTTCGTGCATTCTAGAGAATGCTGTACAGCGAGTTTCATGCATCCAGTGATGTTTTTTTTCGGTTAATGTATGCGAAGCGTACATACATAAGTTACTGACCGCGGCTTGAATGAATTTCACGCATTCTAGAGATTGCTATACAGGGAGTTTCATGCGTCCAGTGATGTTTTTTTTTTCAGTTAATGTATGTGAAGCGTACATACATAACTTTCTGACCGCGACTTGAATGAATTTCATGCATTCTAGAGATTGCTATAGAGCAAGTTTCATGCATCCTGTGATGGTTTTTTTTTTTCTGGTTAATGTACGCCAAGCATACATAAGTTACTGACTGCGGCTTGAATGAATTTCATGCATTCTAGAGATTGCTATCATAGGCGTAACTAGTGGGGGGGCCGGGTGGGCCGTGCCCACCCCAGGTAGTTCCAGTGCCCACCCCAGAATTTCAAGTTCACGTGAAAATTTTATGACTGCGATATGGTCAAAATTTTAATTTTCAAATATTTGAATGATTATACCAATAAATAATACTATATATTTCTGATTTGAGAACTAATGTAACGAAAACGGCACGCACGCATATGTAAATGTGTGTGTGTGTGAGGTATAAAAGAAGCAACAGACAAAGAAAATCCTATTACTCTTCTACATTCTTTGCAACACTTATATGACCCGGAGTCTATAGGGTTCCAAAAGGAACAAAGTGAAATATTATCTGAAAGCTCTAAATCTGAACGAGAGTTTTCTTTTTTTTGTCATGAGGTGATAGGGAAAAAATCAGTTCCAGATGTCCAGTTCCGTATTCTTTCAACTAAGTCATCTGCTGTGGTGAGAGAGAGAAGGGGATAGTGGGGGGCACAGGTGCCCGAACGTTTTTTCTTTTACAAAATAATGACCAATTTAAAAAAAACAGGATGTAATTGACAAATTACTGATCAATTAATTGTCTTGTCTGAGTGATGAGATACGGCAAAAGTCATAAATGAGAACATCATCGCGGGGGCTTACCTTTTACTTTGAGGGTTAAGGTAGGGCGAATTTTTTGCAATTTGCCTGCTGCTGTAAGCGTGTGGGATTATTTCCGTTTTCCAAGTTTGCATGCGTAATTATCAGTGCGCAAACAAATTCTGTAGTTTTGGAAATTTTTGTTTGTATTGCTGCATGCTGCTTCATGGATCGAGGCTCTTTGCTTCATGTTTCTGAATGTACTTTTTGTGAGTAAATTTTTCCTTATCAATCTTTGATATTCTGAATAAATAGAAGGGCTTAGTGAAATAAGATGTTACGTAACAAAAATAAAATTCTGAGACAATTTAAATGAAAGCTTTTAGTTGCAATTTTTATTTTATTTTTGTTCTTGTACCTTGTATTTAGTAAGTTAACGAGTAGTACTAAGCTCTCTCAGAAAAACTTAGCAATATTTAATTTTACAATATAAAAATTATTAATAATATTTAAGTTATTTTTATTAAAATATTAACTTTTAATAAATAATATATCAGATTTTAAAGATTAATTAAAATATAGGTATTTTACCTTTACCATATGACATATTATCTCATAACACTCTCATCGAAAAAATAAACTGTATTTTGAGAAAATGTAACATAACAGGTTCTTGCTCGAACCTCTTTAATTAATGTCATTTATTATTTAAAAAAAAAAAAAAAAAAAAAAAAAACTATTTGGTAAAGACAGAAATTTATTTTTGAAATTGTCAAATTTAAGCTTAAATTTTTTTTTTCAAAATTTTAGAAAAATCCTGTATGTTTGCAACTTCTAAAAATGATCGCCCGCTGTGGTGCATTTAAAAATTTCATTGATAAATCAAAAGGAGCAATAAGTTTTTTTTGCCGAGTTGCCAATTGAATAGAATTTTTTTTTTTTTACTGACTTACTGTTTCTTTCTGACAAATAACACTATATAACAGTCAAATTTTCCTTCTATGTCCTTAAAAATTTCTTTTCAATTTTGGAATATTTATTTTAAAATAAAGGAGCTCTTATAAATTTATTTTAATTTAGAGAAGGAATTATGGAATTTAACGTTTCATTAATTAATTTTTAAGATCATCCTCTTCTTAAAAAAAAAAACTGAAAGCTTTTTTATTTTATTTTTGTGTGTAAAGTTTACTTGTAAAATAACTCATTATTGTACTCATTCCTCAAAACACAAGTATTTGTGTTAAATATGGTGTACAATTTACTTTAAAGTTTATTTTTGAATACTTTTAAATCTTAAAATACATTAATATTAGGATTACCGAATTTTCAGCATCTGGTTTACAGATGTCGAATATTCGCTATTGGATCAAAATCACTAATCGATGCATCTCTATAAGCACCTTTCAAATGTGATAGAAATAATTTTGAAGAATACTTTTGTTTTCCCATGAAAAAAAGGTAAAACTTAAGCTTTTTTATTTATTTTGGGCGAAAATTATTTCAGGTAAAAATGTTTTCCATGTGAGTTCTCTTTAATCAAATCTCTTTCTGCTGAATTCTGATGGAGCTAATTAAATTTAAAATCAATCCACTACTATAGAAATCATCGTAGTTTTAAAATTATAATGTACTATTAAAATTTAAGAATATATATATATATATATATTTTAAACTTTAAAATACTTCTGATTTCTTTTTTTTTTCAAGCTTTTATACACTATTTTATGCGATATGTCAACTTTTGAAAGGACTGCAACTTATACAGTATCGAATTTAAAAATTGTGTTCTTATAAACATATTTTGCACATGTTAAAAATTGAGGATTTATGCAATAAAACAGTGGAGTATCCACTGAATTTTAAATAAGAAACGCATCGTTTTCAGTAACGGTTTCGAAGATTAAAAAAAAAAAACACATAAGAAAAAGTAAAATGCGGTCTATGTAGAGATTGACCTCAACTATCCAATGCAAAAAATAAAATAGAAAATCATTTTAAAAATATGAAAATGCAAACTAAATATTGGATGTTTTCGCGTAAGTGAAGTCTCTTGTCAGAATGTCAGGCTGACGTATCATTTTTACTGCAGTTAAAGGAAACATTAATTGTCTTTTGCTTATTTAAATGTATTCGTCCCTCAAAATAAAAACTAATCTTTTCATTCCACTCCTCAAAATATCCTTTTTCGCATTCTTACATTTCTTAGAATTTTTAAACAAATTTAGAGTTTACATTAATGATTTTAAGAAAAATTTTCTCTAATTTTCCCGTTTATTCATTCTTAAAATAAATAGATTCAGTTTACTTTACCTGCATAAAATTACAGTGATCGGAAAACTTCTACATTTTAGACAGGTTTCAGTTGTATACATTTTTCAGACATGTATAAATTATATCTATATGGTATTCGTTCTATCGGAACCACGAAATTTTTCTCAAGACAGTTTTCTGTAATAGACACAATTCAACATTTTGCTGTTGGAGAAGTGGAATTCGGTAAGAATCAAGACATTCATTTTTTTAAAAATGAATTTTGGAGAAGTGATAGTTTAAGTGCTGTGTTTAAAAGAGATGTATTGGGACACCCAGACATTATGCCTAAAATTGGGTCTCTCTCGGAACTTCTAGTCATCTTAAAAATTTGAATAGCAGTGGTGCCGACTTATATGGGCCCGTGGGGCTTTAGTGTCGACCCTGACCCACCTAATTTCCCTTGTTTTATTTCACTACGTATTTATTTAAATTTTTAAATCTCTGAAACAAAATTTCATTTTCTATTAGTGGACAACAAATAAGAGTGAAATATGCCAGCCCAGGATATCGTCGGGATAGCTCAGTAGGGAGAGCGTTGGTACGGCAAACCAAAGTACCCAGGTTCGAGTCCTGGGCGTTAGTCCTGTGGGCCTTGGATATAATTTACTTAGTTAAATATACTTTCCTCTGTTCATTATGAAAATTTCATTTTGTTGACGTTGAAAAATAGCATTAACATCCGTAACAGAGACATCAAGAGCACTAAATGTTCTTCAGTACACATATAATTATTAAATTTCTCTCAACAGTTCAATTTCCTATATACTTGATCAGCAGTATTGTTGTCGTACGTAAACCGAAAGGTAAATGCTAGAATCATGTGAACTTTAATGACTATGCTATTGAGAAAGAGAATGTATACGGAGCATTTAAAAAAAAAAAAAAAAAAAAGATTCTAAAATGTATACGGCGAGTAACTTCGTATGCCCTCCACTATACCCCTTTTGATCAGTGAGTATAAATCAGTGAGTGAACATTATCTATATTTTAGTGTCCTAATCCTGATAATTATAAAGCTCATAAATGACTGAAATGCTTTGCTTCTTGTGTTTTTAATTTGTATTGATATTTATGATATTATAGTAAATATTAACGTTATTATGCAAAAGAATTCACGAATAACATAAGCAAATAATAAAACGTGCCGTGCTATTTTGCTTAAAAAATTTGGGCCCATACAATATATTTCAAAAGTTGGCTCCATTGATCAATGGCATTACTAAATAATAACCTTGATAATAAGTTGTTTCTAATTTTAAGTCAAAATTTTCATTAAATTAACGAGTTTGGTCTCAATGCAGTTTTTTTTTTTAATATTCTTGTACGCATCAGTGGCGCAGCCAGAATTCTGCTCAATGGGGAGGAGAGGTTTGAATTGTTGATAATGGTGGTCGCTGGTTACTTGAATCACCGGCTAATCGAATCAGTTTAGGTAATGAAGTAATAATCATTTTTTTCCCTCGAAGAGTAGAATCAATAGTTACGTTGACCATAATTCATTTCAGCAACGTTTACTTATATAAGAGTTAGAAAACATAAAATGCACCAATGAAATAACAAAAAACTGTTAGATTAATATAGTGTTTGAAAAATTAGGAGGCAAACTTAAGAAATGGAAGGGAATAGTACAGCAAACAATTTTTTGTACAGAAAATCAGGAATCTATTTTTAAATCAGAAATACATAGGATTTCATTCCAAGACAATCCCGAATTCTTGTTCTTAACTTTAGTAATAATAAAGCAATTTTAGCAAAATTTCCAATAGACTTTACTTTGCGTCAGATGTAAAATAACACGAGAAGAGGTAGAATTTATCCGCGTCCAAACAATGCCGAACTAAGTATTCCATATTTTAGGGTGTAGTTGACATTAAACGCGGTATCGTTGACTGAATTACTGACTGTGCACTTCCAGCACTTTATTTGACATCTAATTTCGTATACAGTATACTGAAAATTTCGTTAAAATATCTTCATTATTATTAAAGCTCTCTAAAAATACTTGGATTCGACTTGACTTCCTATATCCTATATTTTTCACTAAATAAATGGATCGCGACCTGGTTTCCTATACAAAAATCTTAATTGTAGTGTGCTCTACCACCTTTTACAGATTGTCCTACTTTTTTTTAAAACACATTGTTTATGTGTTAAGTATGTGTGCTTTCTAAATATTATTTTTTAACCTTTTTCATGATTTTGGAGAATATTTATCTATTAAAACACACATAAATAACGCCTGCATTCAAGTCTAAACATACACACAAATATTATACACGCATACAAACTATAAATACAATAAACCCAACAAGTGTGAAAAATTAGCCAGAGCCAGGAATCGAACCTAGGACCACAGCATACAAGACTCATGCTCTAACCACTGAGCTACCCCGGCCACCTGGGTCTGCAATTTATTAGTGAGAAATTGCAGACCCAGATCATGGCCGGGGTAGCTCAGTGGTTAGAGCATGAGTCTTGTTTGCTGTGGTCCTAGGTTCGATTCCTGGCTCTGGCTAATTTTTCACAATTGTTGGGTTTATTGTATTTGTAGTTTGTATATGTGTATAATGTTTGCGTGTATGAATGTTTATCTATATTTAGTTTTCTGTTAGAAACACCTATGCAGAATGAAAGATAGGTTGTACCTGCCTTCGGCCGTGGAAAAAAAAGAAAATACATTATAATAACATTTTTGAAAAAAGAGGGTACTTTTTAACTTTCTCTGCCCCTTCCTGAAAGTAGGGGCGAAAGGATCTACTTATATATACTTTTATTTAAATGAAATACATTATAGCTAAAACTCTAAAATATATTCCAGTTTTTACTTCTTATCTGATTTAAACACGACTGTAATTTTGTCCACATGAAAAACAATATATCATAATTTTGATGATATAGAGGCAGCATTATTTAAGATTTAATAAGTGTAGATCAATGTATAACTAATTTATTACTTATTAATTTCAGTTAAAGCATAATTAGCATAAGTTTGTGTGTAATTATAGTAAATTTTATAAATTCTATGAAAATGCTTCATATTTAACGCTTTTCTTTTGAAAACCTTGCTCATAGGCATGTATCTGTAAGTCAAAATCAATAAAATTGCAATCAGTGCTTCTTTCCTCCGGGGAACGCGTGGCCTGAAGAACATTTCGAGCTACCTTACTAGCTAATGAACTACACTCTTTAAATATATAGCCCCCCCCCCCCCCCACCCCTCAGGAACAAATTGTTCGAATGAAACACTACAATAATCTGTTCAATCAAAAACACGTTTTACATTTATATCTTTATAGCGCATTTTCTTAATTCTTACTTTGTCAAAGATTTTTACCTGCATCACTCACATACCTTGGTCTTAGAAATAACTGATAGCAAAAACACAAAAGAAGATGCACATGCAGAGGTCTGTTTGGGCTCGGTCCTGGCCCGAAACCGGACCAACCCACGGGTCAGTCTCCGGCCTATTTTCACATTCATGGCGATCGGACCGGGCCTGGCTTCCTTTTTTCCAGGCTGGGCTGAAACTGGAATTCATTCTTCCTAAAGGTCTAGACGAGTTGAAATTTTCGGGTCCTGTTTTTATCAAGCCCATATGAAAATAATTGACCCTGCCTATCCTGACATGACCCATGCAAAAATCAGTAAAATTTCTATCGGCCCAACAATTTTTGCCAAAAATGCATATATTTTTAAATCGTCATTGTTCTATATTAAAATTTTCAATTTTCAATTCTTTTTAAAGAATAGTTCATTTTCTAGGCAATTAAAATTAAAGTACAATAAAGCGTGTGAAAAAAAACCTGCCCATGACAGAATCCTGTTTCAAACGGAAAAATGTATTTATCCATGCAAAATGAACATAATAATACGTGAGAAAAGAATGTAATATATTTATAACCGACAGTGTATATGCTAAGAAGGTAACTTTCCTATAACGGATATTTCTGTTCTCCTACGTGATTCAGTCTTAGATATTTTTACTATACTATAAGAATATTCAGGTTTTTAAGTCTCCAAGCCATGTAATATGGATTAAAGTTATTAATAACAACTGAGTGATTTGCATACAAATCGAGATCCAGTAACAAAATAAATATAGCACAAAGCGTTTTTTAAAAAACGAAGAATGCAACAAACAACATGAAAAGAAAAACTAAAATAAATATTTTTGTCAGAACTCCTCGTAGAAGACAATTTTTAACCATACCAGTGTAAAAATATGTTTTTGTTGAAATTCAGGCGAGCTGGGAAGGGATAATTACGTTTTTGTATGAGCCAGGCCGGGCTCGGGCCGAGGTTCTAGCTTTTATACTGGGTCGAGCCAATAAACTATGTGCATGGCCCGGACCGGATTCGAGTCTAACTTTTAGCTTTTTTTTTTTTTTTTTTGTGCCAGGCCGGCCTAATATACATACATATATTTTTTACGATCCGGATCGAACTTTTAACTTTTATACCCGGCTGAGGGGCAAAAAAATTTCTACAAGTCGGGTCGCGCTCGAACCTAGAAATTTCTCCGTTGCAGACCTTAACAGAAAGTCTCAAACTGAGAAAAACCTATAAACATATATTTTATGTTTTTTTTTTCCTCCTGGAAATTGATGTCTATTATCCTTTTGAACATGGAGCAAAGACAGAAATTCAATTTAAAAACTATCCACTGTATAATACTCAAAGCGTATGACGGTCGAAATAATGATTCTTTTACTGTAAGATGTCTGAAAAATGTAATTGCTACCCTTTTTCAAAACAAATGACAGATTTCACTTAACCAGTGCATCTAAGATCTAATATACGTTTCCACAGTTTAAATATAATATTCGCGATCTACTTGAATCACTTTGTTGAATATAATTTGATTCCACAAAGCTGCGAATTTCAAATAAACTAAAAAAACTTAATATTAACTTTAGTTTCGATTCTTAAAAGCGTCTAATTTGCTTAACTAGTGATTCATATAAGCGGCAATTATAATTTTTTTTAACTCTGGAAGGGGTTTTACCCCTCCCCCCCCCTTGGGCTGTGCCACTGGACGCATACGCACATACAAAGGACTTATAAAGTTGGGGGCCTGTGCCCACCCCACAAAATAGCTCTAGTTACGCCTATGATTGCTATACAGCGAGTTTCATGCATCCAGTGATGTTTTTTTTCAGTTAATGTACGTGAAGCATACATACATAACTTACTAACCGCGGCTTGAATGAATTTCATGCATTCTAGAGATTGCTGTACAGCGAGTTTCATGCATCCAGTGATGTTTTTTTTCGGTTAATGTACATGAAGCATAGTCAACCGCGTCTTGCATGTATTTCATGCATTACAGGGATCTGTTTAGGAAAAAATTGGGTCCTTTAAAGGACTCTTCACAAAATTTTTCATTTAAAAGAGGACCCTTCACAAAAATTTTCATTTAAAAAAAGGACCCTTCACAAAATTATTTTCCCTAAAACAGGACCCTTCACAGAATTCTTTATCTTAAAAATAGGTTTTTCACAAAAATTTTCCATCTTTAAACCAAACATTTCACAAATTAATCATTTAAAAGTAAAATCTGATCTGTCACTTTTACATATATAAAGAACATATATGTATTTTATATCCATATATCTTCTTAAAAATGCATAAACAAGAACCTGAATATAACGACCATTTCAAATTCACAAAATTATGATTTAGATTTTTCACAAATATAAAAAGCTGGTCACAATTTCACAAAAACAGGACCCTGTGAAAAAAGTCTGGACAGACACCTGCATTAGAAAAATGAGGAATATCGAAATTTTCCCCAATTATAAAGTGTGTGCTTTGATTCAGAGAATCGGCTATTTACAGAGTTTTAAGAGAATTTCTTTCATGAAGTAAACGTTGATTTTATTCCATTTTGTGACAATTTTCAAAGTTTAAGCCATATTTTACTATTGGAATTTTTTTAATTGAGGTAATAAATTATTAAACTTGATAAATATTTCTAAAAAATTCATAGAAAAAATTTGTAAAAATGGCTACATCTGGAAGAAAAAAAGCCATAAACATGTAAAAATAGAAAAAATTTGTGGAAAAAATAGGTAAAAGTATGTAAAAAGGGAAAAATCTGGAGGAAAAAGTAGCCGAAAATTTGTAAAAATGCAGTATCCAGAGGAAAAAATAGTTAATTTTTAAATCCGGAGGAAAAAAGTAGCTAAAATTTTTTTTAAATGGAGAAATCCGGAGGAAAAAATAGTTAAAAATGGAGAAATTCGGAGGAAAACATAGCAAAAAAATTGGAAAATGGGAAAATACGGTGGCAAAAATAGCTAAAAATTTGTTACAATTGAAAAATTATCTAAATTTGGGATGAAGAAATAGCTAAAAATTTTTTTAAATGGAAAAATTTGGATGAAAAAATAGCTAAAAGTTTTTTTAAATGGAAAAATCCGGAGGAAAAAATAGCTAAAAATTTGTAAAAGGGCAAATTTCTAGAGGAAAAAATAGTTTAAAATTTTTAACAATGCAAAAATCTGGAGAAAAATTTGTAAAACTGGAAAAATACGGAGGAAAAAAATAGCTAAAATTTTGTAAAAATGGAAATATCCAAAGGAAAAAATCAGGGACCCGGAGCCGGACAAAATTTTCAGGCTCCAGCTCCAGCTCCGCTCCCAGATAATAAGCTATGGCTCCGGCTCCGGCAACAGCTCCGATTCCACGCTTTTGAGTTTCAGATTTTAAACTTGCAATTTTTATTATAAAAAGGAACATTAAAAAAATAATAACATAATCATCAGCTCACTCTGAAAATACAAATTTAATTAAATTCACAGTTGAATTATTTGTTCATTCTTAAGAAAAGAATTGAATCTAATAAATCTTCCCTCATATTTGATCTTAAATCATTATAAATGTATTTAAATGCCAAGAATAGTCTTTCTACAGCAACTTGGCTAATCAGTAATGCCGTTACAATGCGGCAAGCCTCTTGAATGTCTGTAGGATACAATGAAATTGCTTATTTTTGTCAAATTCTGCTTATACTTTTTTCTTTCTAGTTTCTCATTCTTCATCTACATGTTTGAGTTCTTGTGCTTCTTTCTTATGATTTCTGTCAATATGCCTTCTCATGTTTGAACTCTGCACAATTAATTTTTTGCTCACAGATCCTTCCTTTATTTTCATTAAAGGTCTGACAAAATACATTTTTCTTCTCATCAAATTAAAATGCTTCTCAGAAAATCTGAAATCTTTTAGATTTTACTTTTAAAAAAAGAAAATTTGGCGGAATTTTAAACACAAAAATCTTAAATATTTTCTACATTTTTCAAACAAGCAAAATTGTGCAGCTGCACATGTAACGGACGGTCATATTTGTTTTCAAGTAATGTTGTCACTTAGCTCAAGTAGATAGTAGAAGTGAAGTAGTGTTGCCCAAAGTTTTCCAACTCTAATTTAAAAAAAAAAAAAAAAAAAAAAAAAACTTAAAAAATTATATAATTAAAATTCTGAGTAATGATGTAATTAAAATATTTTAAGCCTGAAAATTTTAAAAGACTGAAAAAAAAAAAGATTTTAAAGAACATTAAAAAACTAAAGGAGCCCTGGAGCAGGGGAAAATTTAGAGCTCCAGCTCCCGGGAAAACACAGCTCCGGAGCGCACCGGCTCCGGGCTCCAGCTCCAGCTCTGGGTCACTGGAAAAAATACCTAAAAATTTGTAAAAATGGAATTATTTAAAGGAAAAAATAGCTAAAAATTTGTAAAACTGGAAAAATACGGAAGAAAAAATAGCTAAAATTTTGTAAAAATGGAAATATCCAAAGAAAAAAAATACCTAAAAATTTGTAAAAATGGAAATATCCAAAGAAAAAAAATACCTAAAAATTTGTAATAATGGAAATATCCAAAGAAAAAAATACCTAAAAATTTGTAAAAATGGAAATATCCAAAGAAAAAAATACCTAAAAATTTGTAAAAATGGAAATATCCAAAGAAAAAAATACCTAAAAATTTGTAAAAATGGAAATATCCAAAGAAAAAAATACCTAAAAATTTGTAAAAATGGAAATATCCAAAGAAAAAAATACCTAAAAATGTGTAAAAATGGAAATATCCAAAGAAAAAAAATACCTAAAAATTTGTAAAAATGGAAATATCCAAAGAAAAAAATACCTAAAAATGTGTAAAAATGGAAATATCCAAAGAAAAAAAATACCTAAAAATTTGTAAAAATGGAAATATCCAAAGAAAAAAAATACCTAAAAATTTGTAAAAATGGAAATATCCAAAGAAAAAAATACCTAAAAATTTGTAAAAATGGAAATATCCAAAGAAAAAAATACCTAAAAATTTGTAAAAATGGAAATATCCAAAGAAAAAAATACCTAAAAATTTGTAAAAATGGAAATATCCAAAGAAAAAAATACCTAAAAATTTGTAAAAATGGAAATATCCAAAGAAAAAAATACCTAAAAATTTGTAAAAATGGAAATATCCAAAGAAAAAAATACCTAAAAATTTGTAAAAATGGAAATATCCAAAAGAAAAAATAGCATAGCTAAAAATTTATGAAAATGAAAAATCTAGAGGAAAAATTGCTAAAAATTTGTAGAAATAAAAAAAATACAAAGGAAAAAAAAATAGCTAAAAATTTGTGAAAATTGTAAATCTGGAGGAAAAATAGCTAACAATTTGTAAAAATGGAAATATCAGGAGGAAAGAATAGTTAAAGATTTATCAAAATGAAATATCTGGAAGAAAAAAAATTTAAAAATATGGAAAAATTCAGAGGAAATAAATAGCTAGAAATTTCTAAAAATGGTAAAATCCGGAGGAAAAAATAGCTAAAAATTTCTAAAAATAAAAAATCCAAAAGAAAAAAAATAGATAATTTTTTTTAAATTGAGAAATTTGGAGTAACTAGACACCCTTAAGGAATTTCGGCAGAATCCTTGAATAAGTGAGCTTCCCGATTTGACGATTTTTTTACGCACGCCAAGGAACGACGCGCGCCAACCGAGAAGTCGGCAACCTCCAAATTCTACCTAATCAGAACACGTGTCTTTTCGGCAGATGACTTATTACTTACATACTTCATCAAACAAATTCTTTCAAACTTTCTTTTGTTTGTTGCAAACTTTCTCAAAAATTCTTTTCAAACAAAAATGGTAAAATCCGGAGGAAAAAATAGTAAAAAAATTTCTAAAAACTTTTTGTTTGTAACAAAATTTTTAGCTATTTTTTATAGCTAAAAATTTTTAAAAATTGAAAAATCCAGAGGAAAAAAAGTAGCTAAAAATTTTTAAAAGCGGGAAAAATCCGGAGGAAAAATAGCTAAAATATTGTAAAAATTATGAAAACATAGCTAAAAATTTATAAAAATGAAAAAAAAAGAAAAAACATAGCAAAAATTTGGAAAAATGTAGAGGAAAAAATAGCTAAAAATTTGTAAAAATGGACAAATCCAGACAAAAAATTTCTGAAAATTTGTAAAAATGGAAAATACAGAGGAAAAATAGCTAAAATCTTGTAAAAATGAAAAATCCGGAGTAAAAAATAGGTTAAAATTGAAAAATCCGTAGGAAAAAATAGGCAGATTTTTTTTTTAATGGAAAAATCCGGAGGAAAAATTTTGTAAAAATGCAAATATCCAGAGGAATAAATAGTTAAAAATTTGTAAAAATAGAAAAATTTGGAGAGAAAAATTGTTAAAAATTTTTTTTAAATGGAATAATCTGGAGGAAAAAATAGCAAAAAATTTGTAAAACTGGAAAAATCCGAACGAAAAAATTGCTAAAAGTTTGTAAAATTTGAAATATCTGAAGGAAAATATTTTGTAAAAGTTTGTAAAAATTGAAATATCTGAAGGAAAATATTGGTAAAAGTATGTAAATATCGAAAAATGTGGCGGTAAAATTTACTAAAACTTTCTAAATATTCTTAAAACGAAATAAAACCAGTGTTTACTTCATGCTATGTTCGCGGTTTACTTTGTGAAAGAATTTGTTTGATGAAGTGTGTAAGTAATAAGTCGTCTGCCGAAAAGCACGTGTTCTGATTAGGTAGAATTTGGAGGTTGCCGACTTCTCGGTTGGCGCGCGTCGTTCCTTGGCGTGCGTAAAAAAATCGTCAAATCGGGAAGCTCACTTATTCAAGGATTCTGCCGAAATTCCTTAAGAGTGTCCATTACTGGCACATCTCCCTATATATATATATGTATGTATATTTCTTTCATGAAATTTATAAAGCAGGTGGATTTTTTAATACTTCGAAATATTTAGTTGAAAACAATTTTTATCAGAAAATTTACATTTTCTTTGCTAAGTTTATTTGTATGCATTTATATATTTTTAAAAAATACAGTTAGACAAGTCTTAAAATCTATATTTACGGAAAAGGAGGAGAAGAGAAGAGAAAAAAAAGCTTGAAAAGACTAAATAATTTCAATTGCATGTTATTAAAAAATAACTTGTTTCTAATAATAGTTAAATATTTCTGGCAATTATTATCTGATTACATGAAAAATTGCAGTTATGCCAAGAAGTTGCATGGGTCTGCTTACATTTTTTCCCCCACACAATCCTGTTTTAGTGAACATTTTGTATAAAAAATATTGCCTTATTGAAAAAATCATAAAATTTTCATAAAAAAATATAGTCAAAATTTTGTGAATTAGAAATTATCATTATATTTAGGTTCTTATTTAGATATTTTTAATAAGGTCCTTCTTAAATACAGTAATGGCCAAAATTGTGGAAACCTTTTGGGAAAAATGTTTTTTTGAAGTTTGATGACACCCAATATTTCTTAGTTATAGCATAAAACAGTGGTGTACCCAGGATTTTATTTCTTGGCGGGCTGACTTAAATTTCCATAACGTTTTGAATATTACGAAACACGTTGAATTATGTTGTAAACAACAATAACTTTAAATATAAGGACGTAGCTAGAGGTGGGGGGGGGGGGAAGGTGGGGTAGGGGGGAAGGGGTGATTCTGTTCCAAATTTTCCTAAAAGTTAAGGCATGAGGTTTCGAAAATTTAAAAAAATTGGTCAGCAGTCCGAAAATTCGGACTTAAAAATATATCGCTATTTTTGACAAATGGCCACCGAAAAAAATCAACTTCGTCAATCGTTCATAGAAAAAAAATCTCCAATTTCGTTAAAGGATCATGGAAAAAACCGAATTTTGTCAAAAGGTCTTAGATAAAATGCGAATTTCGTCAAAGGGCTGCGAATAAAACTCTAATTTTGTCAAAGGACCGCAAAAAAATGCAAAATTTGTCAAAAGAATCGCGTAAAAAGGTCAAATTTCGTCAAATGATCATGGAGAAAATGCAAACTTTCATCAAATAATTGCGGACGACACCCAAATTTCGTCAAATGATCGCAGAGGACACGTGAATATCGTCAAATGATCACAGAGGAAACGCGAATTTCATCTAATGACTGCTGAAAAACGCTAATTTCGTCGAAGGGCTGCAGAAAAAACATGAATTTCATCAAAGGGCCACAGAAAAAATGCGAATTTTGAGAAAGAATCGCGAAAAAACACATATTTCGTCAAAGGGCCATGGAAAAAACGCGTATTTCGTCAAAATGCCACAGAAAACCTCTAATTTCGTTAAAGGACTATGTTAAAAACGTGAATTTTGTCAAAAAGACACGAAAAACGCAAATTTCGACAATAAGCTGTGGAAAAAACACTAATTTCATCCAACAGATGCAGAAAAAACGCAAATTTGGACAAAGGATTGCGAAAAAAAGTCAAATTTCGTCAAATGGTCACGGAGGAAACGCGAATTTTGTCAAATGGTCACGGAGGAAACGCGAATTTCGTCAAAGAGATACATAAAAGATGCTAATTTCATCAAAGGCCCGCAGGAAAAATGCGAATTTCGACAAAGGATCACGAAAAAAACACGTATTCTCTCAAGGAGACTCAGAAAAACGCAACTTTCGACAAAGGATCACAAAAAAATGCAAATTTCGTCAAAGAGCCGCAGAATAATAGTAAATTTCGTCAAAGGACCATGGTAAAAATGTGAATTTCAACAAAAAGACGCGGAAAAACGCAAATTTCGACAAAATGTAGCGAAAAAATGCGAATTTCGTCAAAAAGCAGCAGAAAGAACGCAAATTTCGACAAAGGATTGTAAACAACAAAACACGTATTCCGTCAAAGGGCCGTGAAAAAAAAAAAAAAAACTAATTTCGTCAAAGCATCGCAAGAAAACGCGAATTTCGTCAAAGGGCCATGATGAAAACCTGAATTTCATCAAAGTGTCGTGGAAAAAACACAGTGGACTCTTTAAAAAACAGCACACATCTATGTTTATAGGTATAGATTTTAAATTGAAATAATATACTGAACTAACTTTTTAAAAATCTGGTTAAAATGTTCTTCCAAAATCGAAAATCAATTATAAATGGTAAATCTTACTTGACATTGCCATTCACAAAAAAATTTCAGTACGTGCATTTGTTGATTTGGTGAAATTGTTTTAAAATGATCAATTTAACAATAAGTGTTGCACACACAGAGCAATATACATAGAGCTAAAATTTAAAGAATGTGTGTTGGATTCTTAAACTAGATCCCATTTGAAAAAGAGAATAATTTTTTTTAAAGGGCAAGGAAACTATCATATAGCCATTATCTACAAAATGGTGACCTATCCTGCATGTAAAGTGGACATTCGAGACATATGGATACGTCACACCCATTATTATATGCATACCAGTATTATACGTCCTGTATTACGTTATATATAAAATTTTCTCAGAACGCTAAAGAAAAATTTACCCCAAACATATGACTTGGTGCTTTTGAAGATTTCCTGATCTTAGACCTCACTTTTAAGTTCCCCAAATTTTTTTTCTCAATTTCCTTTCAACAAAAACTTCCATACAATATATTTTTGTAGAATTCATACAACTGTTTTGAGCTGTGTATCTCGTCTTTTGTTTCCTTTAAATCCAACAATTATTATTAAATTAGTCTGAACGAAAATATATCAGATACTCAGTGGATTTGAGGGAGTAATTGAATGTTAAAGTTTCTTGCTAGAACACTAAACATTTAATAAAATAAATACAATTTGTTTTTCGTTTTGCTAATTAGAATATGTGATGTCTAAATAGCAGCATAAAGAAAAGCACAAATAACAAGAATAAAAGATACATCCAACATCATAAAAGAAATTCTGATTTTTCAGTGTAAAACAAAAAGAGATAGACAGCAAGAAGCTCTTTTTATAAACATATATACACAAAATATTTTTATACACATATCTAAAATAACGACTTTGCTTATTATTTGTGCATTGCACAAGTAATAATAATGTTTCGGAAACTGTTCCAAATGAAAAATATTGGCTGCAAAGTTAGGACGGAATAGGATGATAAATGGAAGGAGCGTTACCGAACTCCAAAGATGTCTTTGCAGTCAGACAAAAAATCACTGTGTATTTTACAAATACGAGGAAGTAATCGAATGCTGAAAACAAAAGTTAATGAATATCATTCACAGTTAGTTCTTGCACGCATATATAGTGCCTGACTTCCGACTTAGCCGAAATTCTGAAGAGATTAACTAAAGTGTCAATGTGCACTAATATGAAAGACAAGTGCTATACATGTCATATATACATATATATATATATTATATATGTATAATATTATATATATGTATATATATATATATATACAAATATATATATATTATATATGTATAATATTATATATATGTGTATATATATATATATATATATATATATATATATACAAATTGATCTAAGAAGTAAGTAACAAAATCAGCCCTTCTTTTACCATTTTACTCGGACCATTTCGGCAGGGGTCCCTTAAACCCCCTTCACATTTCGGTATGGCATGGAGATGTGTCTGAAAAATGAAAGTTAATAAGCTACTTTTACAGTCAACTCCTCTGCACCTGATTTCCGATTTAGCCGAAATCGACTTGAGATTAGCCGTGTTGTTACTGTGCATTAACATACTTCTACATTATGTAACTGCTTCTAAATTTGTCGAACTTACTTGTAGGTCTCTTGAATTGAGCATATATGTATTCATTTATCCAGTAAAACAGGGATGGAGCTATTTTTCAGCGATTTGAAAATAGATTTTGTTTGTCTCAAGTAAATTAGTTCACAGGAATGAGGAGAATATTGGATTAACGAGAATGACAGATTCGTTGCATGCCAGAAAATAAAACAAATTTATCTAAAAAAGAAAGAAACAATATCAGCCCTTTTTTCATTTTACTGCGACCTCTTCAGAGGCGGAATGGAGCTGTAACCTCATAACCCCCGAACCCATAGTCTTCTTTGGGTATTGTATGCTGGGGTATCACTGTGCAGTAATATATGGTGGACTAACTAGAATGGCTGTATGACAAATTATAAATTTATCTTAAAGAAAGGAAAAAAATCAGGAGTTTTTTTTTTTTAATTATTTCGGGAGGGAGAGCTGTAACCTCATTGCCCCCTTCAACCTCTTTTGGCAACTTTACTGATATTGGACTAAAGAGAGGAGCGTGGCTAGTCCATTGAATGACAGGAGGGAAAGAAAAAAAAATATCAGTGCTTTTTTTCCATGTCATTTTCGACTATTTCAGAAGGGAGTGGTGGTCTGTAACCCCATCAATCTTCTTCCCCTTCTTTGGATATGCTGTGGTGTCTATGTGGAATAATATGAGACTAACGAGAACGGCTAATTTTCGGTAAAACAGAAAACTAAATTACAAATTTATCTCAAACAGAAAGAAAAAAAATCAGCACCTTTTCCATTTAATTTTCGACTATTTCGCAAGGGGGCCTGTAACCCCATCAGCCCCCTTCCCCTCGTTGAGTATACCGTGGTGTAACTGTGCGCTAATACAAGACTAAACAGAATGGGTAGTTCGTCGCATTTCAGAAGACAGTTACAAATTTATCTCAAACAAAAAGAAAAAAATCAGCATTTTTTTCATTTTAATTTTTTACTATTTTGGGAGGGGGCTGTAACCCCATAACCCCCTTCCACTTCTTTGGGTATAATATGGTATACTAACATGGAAGTAAAGAGAAGAGCGCGGCTAGTCTGTTGAATGATATGGGGAAAAATACAATTTTTTCTCAAACAGAAAGAAAAAAAGAACTATTTTTTCATTTTATTTTCATTTATTTCGGGAGGAGGGGGTGTTATCCCATCATCCTTCTCCCCTTCTTTCGATATACTGTGATGTCAATGTGGACTAACATGAGATTAACGAAAATGGCTATTTCGCTGTATGACAGAATAAAAAAAAAGTGCTCCGGCATGTACCGGGAGGAAAAGGTAGTTTTCCTATATCTTCGTTTTAAAATTTTAGCTAATGTTACACGAAAACAGCAAGTTAAAATTCAAAGAAACGTTTACAAAAGATTCGTTAATACTGAATTTGAATAAGAAATTCACCAAATTATTCAGCAATAGCCAAATTGGCTTCATTTATGAAGACTTATTTTGGTCGCCAAATTTGGCGGTATTTCGCCAAATGTCGCCAATTTTGGCGCTAACGGATATGAAAATATAGTTATATGCGTATGATTGGGAAAATTATTACAACAATGAAAGAAAATAATTTGCGAGTAATCGCGTTAATGTGCTGTTTTGTTTCAAAATGTCAGCCACCCTAGAATTTCAAACTGCTCTATCTCAGTCATTTTTTAAGATAGAGGTAAACCAAAAAATGCTCTGGAATCCTTGTATCAAGGCCTAACACGTAATTAAAAAATAAATTTAAATTTTTAATTTTTTTGTATATTTATTTTAGTTTTAAATTTTTAAATGGCCACCATCTTGAAACAAAATGGCGGACCAAGATGGCCAACGAACTCGGTCGAGACATTGGTGACCTTAATACACACAATTAGTTTCATCAAAATCGATTTATAAATACGAGCGTTATCGTATGACATATGTCAGATATATATATATATATATATATATATATATATAAATCAACATTTGAACGGAGGGTGGTTTTGGGGTCTGGGGGTCATGATCGGTGAAAATATATCGAAATTTTCCGGAACTGCTTTCCTCCGAACGGCTGCAATAGGTAACTTTATACTTTTTTGTATTGAAAGCTACCTAATACAGATTTATCTAAAAAAGTAAGAATTGCAGAAAACAAAATTACAAATTTATCTCAATCAAACAAAAAGAAAAAAAATCAGCGTCTTTTTCATTTCATTTTTGACTATTTTGGGAGGGGGCTGTAAGCTCATTAGCCCCTTTCACCTCTTTGCGTATAAATTGGTGTCACTGTGCACTAATATGGAACCAAAGCGAAGGGAGCGGCTAGTCTCTTAAATGTTAAGGGGGGGGGATGTAAATTTATCTCAAACAAAGAAAAAAAAAATCTGCACTATTTTTTCATTTCATTTTCGATTATTTCGAGAGGAGAGGGCTAATTCTATCAGCCCCCTCCCTATCTTTGGGTATACTGTGATGTCAATGTGGACTAATATGGGGTTAATGAGAATGGCTATTTCACTGTATGACAGAAGAAAAAAATTACAGATTTGTCTAAAAAAGTAAGGAAAAAACGCTTTTTCATTTAATTTCTGACTATTTTGGATTTATTTAGCTGTAATCCCATCAGCTCCCTTTCCTTTCTTTGGTTTCAATGTGGACTAATGTGAGACTAATGAGAAGGACTAGTCTGCTGTATGATAGAAAAAAGTTAAAATTTTTCCAAAAAAAGAAAGGAAAAAATCAGCACTTTTTTCATATCACTTTCGAAAATTTCGGGGGGGGGGGGGAGGGGGCTGTAGCCCCATCAGCCCACCCATTGGGTACGCCCATGGCATAAAAGCTATATACCACTGGAAAGTGCAACATGAAATGATGCTCTGTAATGGGAAGCTGAAACAAAGTACAGTTCTGTGCAGAGTGCAGTATTTTTGTGTAAATGCTAGAATTCCATAAAAAATTTTTAACACTTCAAATAACATGACCCACTGTTTCTTTATCTAGTAAACATGCCTTTTAGCTCAGTTTAATATTTTCAACCTTTATTAGATTTATAATTTTTTTTTCATTAAATTCTAGCATTTAGACCAAAATACTGCATTCTCTGCACTTTACAGAACTGTACTTTGATTCAACTCCACATTTCAGTGTGCCATTTCATGTTGCATTCACAGAGATGTTTTCTGTGACCTATACACAGGGACCTTACTTTTCTACCACCAATTGCTCTCGCGAACCTTTTCCTGCCTTTACCAGTCATGTTTTGATTAACTTAGACATCCCTTTGTTAATTTACTTCTAATTTTACTTCAAATTTTTTCATAACCATAACTTTCTACACTTAAAATATTGTTATACATTGATTGCTGGGTAACTAATCAACTCTTTATGATGTTTTGTTAATTTCATTATGCTTTACTAGCTCAAAAAGTGAAAGTTGGCAAAGAACTTTAGCAACTTGATAGCAATCATAAAAAATAGTGATAAAAGTCCTATAAGTACTAAAATATTGCATATATATATATATATATTAAATCTGACCCTAGCTTTGATTGACACATTACCAAATAAAATGGAATCTATCTGACACTCCAAACATTCATATGCATTGGCTACATTCAAGTAAAAGAAAAATTATCATCAACCTAACTAGATATTTATTGCTTTTTTCTGATTATTTGGTTATAACGTTTCATAAATTATTTAGAATTGAACTGTATTGTATGATATTTTTGATTAAATTATCTTTCCAGTGGTATATAGCTTTTATGATATAACTAAGAAAGATTGGGTGTTATGAGCCATCAAACTTAAAAAAAAAACAATTTTCCCTAAAGGTTTCCACAATTTTGGCCACTGCTGTATATACAGCTAGATAAGAGATTCATTGGCGATTTCAGCTGTTATGTGACATGTTTTGTTATTCTAAAATCACATTTCTCGAGGGTTCAGATTAAAGATTGAAATAAAAAGAAATTCGAATTTTTTGAAAGATCTTATGTTTTAAGGTGAAAAAATTGTAAAGGATCCTTTAAAGGACTCAAGTTCTTCCTAAACTGCTTACAGATCATATTTTCTATGTTAACATTTTCTTGGGAGACACTGAACATGGGGAAAAAAAAAAAAAAAAATCAGAATGCAGCCATAATAACATTTTGAATGCATTATTTTACAAATTAAATTTCAATTTTTCTCTAATCAGGTGTAGATAATTGTTTGACCCCTCATTTTAAAGAGAATTTCATAAGGTTTAATTTGATATGAAAGTTGACTTGACTATGCTTGGTTAAAAAACTGTTAATTCAATTTAATTAAAAAAAAAATTAAAATAGTGTTTTTTAAAATTTTGAAAAAAATATTTTTTGTAGTAGTATTATAATCTTTAAATTCTGAAAGTTTTAGAGTGGGATCTCAATGGGATCAGCAGTTATGTTAAAAAAAACTAATGTTAAACACCACTTGGGGCTGGTATTTAAAGTTGGCACCTCACCAACTTTATGATTGGGCTAAAAATAGTATTGTTTTAATCATTTTAAACATTTTTTTTATAACTGCCGATCCCATTGAGATTCCACTCTAAAACTTTCAGAATTTAACCAGTTCAACGGCACACCGATACTAAGAAAGTTTCACTGTTACCTAGAGATTTTCCGGTCAAATATCGTCTTGGGCTAAGAACAAGAATGTTTGTTTTCCTATGTGGCTAATGCTTATCCCCCTATTGAGATGTCAATTGCTTTTGTGCTTGGTTATCTCCTAAGAAAATCTCCCCATAATGTCTCCTGTGGATAAGATGGACTGTGTTTCTTTTCAGATTGGGGTGTTTAGCTATTTTCGACCCAAGTAATAGTATATAGAAGCCAACTGTAGAATTGTAATCTTATAAACAATTTGTTTTTATTCTGAATCCATTTATTTTTTGGGAAAATATTTCAGCTATTCCAAATATTTACAAAAATGCGACAAAGTATGCTGCGTATTTTTAATGCAAAAGAAAATGAAAGAAGCTGGCATTTTTCTAATGAAGTATCACTACAAACTGCACAGTTTGACATCTCAAAAACATTAAAAATACATCCTACTCCCTACACGCGCAAAAAATCTGCAAAATTAGATAGTGTTTTCATTACATACATCTTAGATAGTTATGAAAATCAGTGGATTAAAATTTTTAAGGGGTGACAACCAGAGTTGTATAATATAGACGCACGCGCACACACCGTGCGTGGAAAATTTTCTGCAAAATTTGGAACTTTGCAAAAAAAAAAAAAAAAAAAAAAAAATTTCCCCAATTTATGTAAGATTTATTTACTGTTTGTACACAATTCAAAATTTTAAAGCTGCAAAACATTGTTGTGACATTACAGACGCTTGCGAAGAAGTCAAAATATTAAGGATTGGGTTGTTTCTATATGCATTGAAAAAATTTAATTGATAAGAATTTAGCTCTTCCTATCATGGATTTTTAGTTTTATTATTATTTTTAACCAAAATAATAATTTTTTAATTAATATTAATTAATTTTAAATGGTAATTATTTTAAACTATTGTTTTTAATTTATATCGTCAAAATAATGGAACACGCAATTTTATTAAACATTAAATTAATTTGCAGAAAGTTTTTGACTCAATATTTATGTGCACAGAAAGTTTTTGATTTTATACAAGTCTGCTGACAACAAATAAAAAATTACATGTAAATTGCTGTACCTTTATATATTGCTGTACCTTTTTTTCATGAACTACTAAAACAATTTTAATACTTTTTTAAATAGTTTTGGCAATAGTTGAGTTGTGTAATATAATCAATCTTTTGAAAAAAGAAATTAAAACTTGCAATATGTATGAAATTTCGAAAAAAAAAATCTCATGTAAAAAAGATATATTTTTGTACACCAGCTGACATTAGTAAACCTTTTTGTTAAAAACTAATGAAGCGATTTTAACACTTGTTGTTTATTTTGTAGTTGCTAAATTATAAATCAGACAGAAAAAAATAAAAATTCAATAGTTATGCAATTTTGACAAAAATAGGAATCAAGGGTTTTTTTTTTTTTAAATTCCATATTGTATTTGTTATTTTAATTTTTTGCCAAATGATAAATTTTTGTTTAGCTGCTGTCAAATCTATTTTTAAAAAGTATTGAAATCAATTCAGTACTTCCTGAAAAAAAAAGGATAGCCAGCTGCATTGCATGTGAATTTTTTTCTTTACGAAATCATTTTACTGTTGTATTTTTTTAAATGCATTGTAAAATAGACTTTTTATTGTAATTGTTATGAATAACAGCTTGCGACAGTTTTCTAGAAAAACATTAATTATAAGGAATTAAACAAAGAAAGAAGAGGGGAGAAGAAATCAAGGGAATTATTTTATAATTTCCCTCCGTTTTACATTAAGATTTGCCTAGTTAGCTGAACAAATTAAACAAGTTTATTCTGAATTTTTATGTGCCTCCAATTCTACTTTTAGTTGTATGAAATTCGTACTGGCAGGGCACATTACTATGAAGCATGGTAATTTTTTCTTGAATTGATTAATTTTCAGGTAAAGTCATTTGCGTATCTTTCAACACAAAGCAGGATAAGCCAAACAATTTTTTTAACTATAAAAAAAAAACAATCCGTTCGTATCTATGAATTTACGGGAGTACAAGTCTTCCAAATAGTCCGCTTTTTGAATACCACTTTTTTCATATGAATTTTATTATTATTAATTTTTTTTTTTTTAAACCTACCTTGAAACAATTTCTTAGCAAATACTGGTAATAAAGAAACAGACCAATTGGGGAAACCTGTTTATACTTCCTTTCAGATCCTGAACAGAAAAAAATAATCTTACAAAAAAAGTACCTTACTTACATGTTTTATTTAGGGGCAACAGTTGTTAAAAAGAAAAAAAAAATGTTTAATTTCCTTCTTTTATTGTAAACACCAAACTTTGAAATATAAATGTTTTTGAAAAAAGAACTTCATCTGGGAGATTTTTTGATGAGTAATTATTATTCATAAAAGAAATGGTTTAATTGGCTTATATATTCATATGGATTTTACATGTTCATAAAACAGCTTTTAGTAAATGCATAACGTATGAAAGAAACATTCAGCCAAAGTGAATTTAACATTCAGAGAAAAATAAGAGAATTGAAAAATAGCACTAGCAGTAGTACACTTAAATATTGCTATCATTTATCATTCTCTCTTTCATACATTTTACACTGATGAATTAGATTATTATACAAGAAATCTTGAAACGTATGTCGTATTTAAACGTAGACATTTTTTATTTGTTCTTTTCTTTACGTTGGTTTTTACACATCGAGTACCTATCTTAACACAAGGATGTCTAAATTTTGCATTTTATAATTTTTTAAGCACTATGGGAGTGGTTTCAACAATTACTAAATTATTTCTTTTGCTATGCTAGCGTAAAAAAAAAAGTTTATAAAGGTTTGTGTAAGGAGGTTTTTTTCACAGATAACAAGGTAAATATAGCACAGCATGCCACTGACACACATACACGCAAATGCTTATATATATGATCGAATAAAGTCTCCCAGGTTTTGAATAATGTAGAATATCTTAAATTAAAATTGACAGCTGTTTCCTGACATCCTTTTCAATACTCGCAAGTCTGGAAAATCTGTCTAAAATGCTAATTTTGAGAGGATTTTCTGGAACACTGGTAAACACTGTTCGATTTCTTAGTTTCTAAAAAGAATATCTGAACATTTTGTGCATTTCCGAATAAAAATGTGTTTGTGAATATCTCAATATATCAGAAGAACATATTCAGTTTTGGGTCTTAGGTTGTTTTCCCACTTCTGTATTCAGTTGTCAACATCTTTTGTGCTAATTTATCAATTGGAGATAATCTTCGCCCCAATTAGAGGGATGCTTGACGTCGCAAGTTGTTAGCTATTTTTAAGATATTCCAAAACATGGACAAATTATTTTTACTTCCTTTTTGATCTTTGAAAGTAATCCTAAATGAGACGGATATTGGGCTAATGAATTTGTAATCTCTTTTTATTCTTCACCTTTTTTTTTTCGGGGGTGGGGGGGGTTAAATATTTGCAATATTTTAGCTTATTTTCAAAAATACGAAAAACAAATTGTATACCGAAGAAGTAGATATTTGCTAAAACCAAGTATAGATTTATATACTGAAGGATTTGTCTTCCCATAAAAGATAAAACATTACAAATGTTCGTACTCTACTCTATATATACACACTCATTCTACTGTTTCTTATATTATTATCATTATTATTGTTATTATTAGTTTAAGAGATTTTACATAATTTGGAAATTCAGTGAACTAAACCATTTTAAAGGAAATAAGTGCTTATGTATTTCCCTTGCAACTTTTTCTACTTATTCCATGGAATTTATAATTACAATAGAGTATGCTAGTTATCCCCATTTATTATCTGAAAATGATTAAAGTATATATATATATATATACAATGTATAAAGTATATATAAATGCATATGTATATAATTTTTATGGAGATCCATTTTCCAAGCTAACTACAAATTATACCACACTAAAAAATTAAACATTGTATTACTTTTTTCTCCTGAAGATTGAATTTATTTATTTATTTATTGTATCTCGTGAGATCGAAAACTCTTTTAAAGAGACGTGTAAAAAATAAAGTGAAAATTCTCGGTTTTGTAATCTATGGCAGATTCTTTGTCATTTAGTTCCAACACAATAAAAGATATTAGAGTATTAAAAAAAGTTGAGCAAAATGTCTTCTGTTTCTTAGAGAAATCAGCATACACGAATCTTTCCATTGATTAATTTTTATTTCTGAAATGAACCATATAATATTATGTTACCATATATTATGTAATGTCCATTATATTAATGAGCCATATAATTAAAATTATTAAACACTACTAATTATTGCATACCCTCGAATATATACATTACTGTAACCTTCAAAATTCATTACCAGATGCCATAAAAATTAATGGAATATTCAAAGTAACACAGTTACAGAATATAGCTTAATACATATATAAAATGGCTAATTTAATCACATATATATTCTGAATAGTATTATTATAAATATAACACAACTGAAATTTATACAAAATGACAAAATCATTCAGTGATGATATCCTAGTAAATATAAATAAATATATAAATATAAACAAATTTTACCCAAATGTAAGAAATATTTATTTAGAAGCAATGACACAACAAAGGAAACTAGGAGGGTGGGGGGAGATTAAAAAAACATTACTATATCCATAAAATTAGATATGATGCATATGAAATTAGTTCTGTTTGGATTAATACATGATTTGTTTCACCTGAACAAATGAAAAGTATAAACAGCCAAAATAAATTAATCTTACAGCAGTTTCAAGGCTTTGCAATCGAGAGCCCCTTTATTCGCATTTTCTCTTATTTTCTCTCCCCTCTTCTTAAATGAATTACATGTATGCAGGGTCGTACTGGCCCACCGGGCAACGAGGCAAATGCCCGGTGCGCCCTCGTCACTTTTTTTTTTTTTTTTTAGAAGCACGTTTAAAGTTGTGCATTCTGAAAGGCATAAAATTTTAAAGATTTTCATATGGCAAATTAAAAAGTAATACTTTTTATTTTTAAAAGTATAGCATAAACAAACTGTGTGGGATCAAAGACAATTAGATAACCCAATTTCGAGATAACATAAGTTATCGACAATCAGATGTGCTATTGTTACACATGGTATCCTGGAACATTGTGTTTTTGTAATCCTGGCGCCCTTGGTCAGATTTTTTTCAACGCCTCTGCAAAAATAGCTTTCAAAAAACTAATATCGTATTCGTGTTTCTGTTATTATGGCGCCCATGGTCAGATTTTTTCCAGCGCCCCTGTAAAAAAAAAACTTAAAAAAAAACTAATATCGTATTTATGTTTTTGTTATTATGGCGCTATTCAGACACTTTCAGCGTCTTTCTAAAAATAACTTTTAAAAAAATTAACTTTTCTGTCAAATATTTAGTGCCCTGGGTGATCAAATATTTCTGCTTTTTGTGAAAGTACAAACGACGAAAAAAGAAGAAAAATGGAATGCAATTTAAGAGAAGAGATTTTCATTTTAATTGGTCCCATTTTCAGAGGCGGCTTTGGTAATCATGTCGCCCCTAGTCTGATTTTTTCAGCGCCTCTGTAAAAGTAAATAAAAAAAAAAAAAAAAACTAATATCGTGTTTTTGTAATCCTAGCGCCCTTGGTCAGAATTTTTCAGCGCCTCTGTAAAAATAGCTATTTAAAAATTAATATCGTGTTTCTGTAATTATGGCGCCCTTGGTCAGATTTTTTTCGGCGTCTCTGTAAAAATAAGTTTAAAAAAACTAATATCGTGTTCGTGTTTTTGTAATTATGGCGCCCTTGGTCAGATTTTTTTCAGCGCCTCTGTAAAAATAACTTTCAAAAAATTAATATATATTTTTTTAAATCATGGCGCCCTTTGTCAGATTTTTTTCAGCGCCTCCGTAAAAATAACTTTCAAAAAATTAACACTGTGTTTTGTAATCCTGGCTCCCTTAGTCAGATTTTTTTTCAGCGCCTCTGTAAAAATAACTTTCAAAAAACTAATATCGTGTTTTTGTAATCCTGGTGCCTTTGGTTAGATTTTTCCAGGGCTTGTTTAAAAATAACTCTAAAAAACTAATATCGTGTATTTGTAATCATAGCGCCCTTGATCACATTTTTTCAGCACCACTGTAAAAATAACTTTCAACAAATTAATGTGTTTTTGTAATTACGGCACCCTTGATCAGATTTTTCAGCGTCCGTGTAAAAATAACTTTCAAAAAATTAATATCGTGTTTTTGTAATCATGGCGCCCGTTGGTCAGATTTTTCCAGCTCCTGTATAAAAATAACTGTAAAAAAACTATTATCGTGTTTTTGTAATAGGTCTTCCCCCACCTACTTATACTCCCCACAAGCACACACACAGTGTTGAATTCAGACACTTTACTCCGGAAGGGACTTCTGTGGCTCCAGGGGGGGGGGGGGCAGGGCATTGTAGAGTTCTGGGGTGGATATTGTACTTTTTGACCATTCAAAACACAAAATCTCACATTTTCCGCAGGGGACATTTTATTGCTTGGAGGGGGGGGGGGGATGTACCCCCCGGGTCACCGCCTCAATTCAACACTGCACACACATAAATCGATGCTCTTAGTTCTAATAAACTGGAACATTAAATAATTCCTTAATGATAATATAAGTTACACCGCCAAGACTAATTTTTCACAACGAGTAGTAATTTTCCAACTGGACGAAAAATGTCCGGGCCAGGATTCGAACCTGGGATCGCTTGGCTGAAGCCGCCACGCTCTACCACTGAGCTATCCCGGTGGAATCTGGAGGGCATAATTCTTCCAGTTAACCTTATTGATCAGAGAATCTGGTCTGATATTTTTTAATCAGCTCAACAGAAAAGATCGCAGGTAAAGGAACTCCAGTAAACGCTGGATACGTGATTACACTAGATTAATTTTATTAGATTAAAATTAATCTAGTGTAATCACGTATCCAGCATTTACTGGAGTTCCTTTACCTGCGATCTTTTCTGTTGAGCTGATTAAAAAATATCAGACCAGATTCTCTGATCAATAAGGTTAACTGGAAGAATTATGCCCTCCAGATTCGACCGGGATAGCTCAGTGGTAGAGCGTGGCGGCTTCAGCCAAGCGATCCCAGGTTCGAATCCTGGCCCGGACATTTTTCGTCCAGTTGGAAAATTACTACTCGTATGATTTATTTACCAATTTGAAATAATTGTGTTAAAATTAATCTAATTTTTCACAAGTTTTTGGGCAATGGAAACTTATGTAAATTTTGCTTTTCAAAGAATAAAAGGTTAATTTTTCATATCTATTTGAAAAATTTTTACAATTTTTTAGCATTTGAAAATGCCAATAGTATCTAAAAACCTTTTTTTTAAAAACTGTATCTGCTTAACGACTCTAAACTTCAAACACCACCCCGATTTACAAATTGAAAAATACACATGACATGTAATCGAAATAAATATATAAACCACTGAAACTTGTAAAAGTCGTTTCACAAAAGAATGGATGAAAGAGAAGCGCAGATGTGTATTTGTTTAGTTTTCAGTGCTGTTAGTGGGAGTTCCTAAGAAGACAAATTCCCTAAGAAGACATTTCGGTGGAGTTTCACTTTAGATACCCAGTGATATCTGTAGTAATACCAGATGTGACACTTTTTATTGATTATACCATATTGTGGGATTTTTGGATCTCTAACTTTCTGAAGAAAATAGAAACCGGATGTGGAGGTATTTTTCCATGAAATACTAATTAACACACGCTCGGCGTACAGACATCAGCAAAGAAAGAAACGTTAAAAACGAAAAAATAAAATATCGAATTAAGTAACTGTTATAGGAGTTTTATAATGTTTTGACGATATTATTAAACAATTTTCATTGATGCATACTTTAAATTTTTAGATATTCCCATTAAGGTGAAAACGAAAAATAACTTTGCCAATAAACCTTATCATTTTTTAGATACTTTTTTTTCTCAAGATATCTAGTAAGAAATAGCTGCAAAATAATGAACACATATAAGCTTATTGCGGTAGAAAAAAAGTGTTATTCTTCTTCTTTTCCATATTTTACTCCCATTACGCAATTAAGTATAGTTCTATTTTCTTAGACTTTGTTTTTTGCTTTATAATACAATGCTTAAATATAATTTTGATAGTACATATTATTTTTTAAAAATGTAAATATATTTGAAGCTATTGCTGCTCTTCTGGTGCATTTATTTATTTGTCTCTGTGTGTGAGTTGCGGCGACTATTAAAATTAAATTTGGCTTCTGTAATTAAAGTAAACAGCAATTTAAAATTAAATATGATTTATTTTAGTGACTAGGCGAGACAAAGAATTGAAATTACAGAAAGCTTTTTTTTTTTTTTTTTTTTTTCCAAAATGCTGATTGTTTTGAAGAGATTATTTAACTTTTATCGAAGAAAAATGAGGATTCTTGATGATAAAAAAAAATCCTTAATGCTCTACATAATTATATAAGAAAAAAAGCTGACAAAATTAGAAGTAAAACAGTTCAGTATTATTAAAGTAATCGTGTCGTGGTCATATATTTAAAAATGCAATTTTGAGAAAAACTAGTTTCAATTATATATATATATATATATAGAATCGTCTATTCCAGACTCTGGCCACATAAAAAAGTTTTGATTCCTTTGATAAAGCCGCTAAAATAAAAACTCCATTTTCCGAAATTTATAAATTATGATTACGTGCAAATCCTTAAGGCGATTTTCGAAAAAATATTTTTTAACGTTCAGTAATGCAAAAATTTCTGCTCATTTACAAACATAAAAATAGTGTTAGACAGGAACCGAATTTCGGTTACCTTTCTAGTTTTGACAGAAAACGAAAACGAAATTATCTTAAAAATAAATTCAAAGTAATTAACATAAACATGCATGTTATCTGAATAATGTTTTGCGTAGAAACGGAAGTACATAATTATTAATTAAAAATTAATTTTATTGAAATAAAATAAATTAAATATAAGGTGTTACAAACATAAAAAATGATTCAAAAATAATTTAATTTAAAAATAACGAATTTAATCAATATTATTAATACCTTCTAGATTTATCCCCTTTTATGTGAATACATAGTATGTGCGGCTCTTTGGATGGTAGTGGCGTTTGGGAGAGGATAGGGAGGGGCAGTTATAGAAATACCAATTATTCGGCAGTATTTTCGCCGAAACTAATATTTTGCGCTGAAAACGAAAATGAAACCGAATATTCGGCCAAACTCTACATAAATGAATGAGAATTGCAGACTTGGTCATTGAAATGATTTGTAATACAATAGATTCTTTTCTTTAAATTAATCACATCTTGAGTTAAAATTTATTGTTGTCTTGTGACAGCAGTTTTTTTCCTCCTCCCGCACTGTCGCGTCCGGAAATTAAGTTCAAAACGGCACCTTTGACAGCATTTTCTGAAAATCTTTTTCTAAAAGATCTTTTGCTTTTCCTAAAAATATATAAAAGACAGTTCTATTACAAAGTTTCTGATGGGCAATAAAAAATAGCTGGTATTTTCGGCCACTTAAAGCAATCAGCAGTTGTAATGAAATTTAATGAAAACCTTTCAAACAAAATTATCATGCAATATAATTCAAGTAATACTTTTCAAAGTAATATATTCAAAGTAATGCTTTTAAAGAATTATTACTTTTCCAAAGATTTTCTGCCCCTCCCCCCCTGCCCTGTGTATACACATGAATTGCAGTACAAAAGAACAAGATCTTTGAAAAACAGAAACAAACCCAGTAGCCCAATAGCTTTTGTAAATGTAAGTTTGCTCATTTGAAAGGAAACCGAAATACATTATGTCCGAATGAGACCGAAATACTTTATGTCCGGGAAAAGAGAGTACCGAAATCAGCCATCTATTGTCCACCCAGTCCACCCCACAGAAACTGGAAATCCATGTGTTTCTAATTTTCAACCGATAGTCGGTTATAAATAAAGTGCTCTTGATGTGAAATTTGCTTCGTTTGTCTCGTTCTATCCAGTGTCAAAGAACTACTCCGTCTTTATATTATTTGCCGGTGACCTGAGTTATTTACTTATTTTAGTGTAATCTTAAACATTTTTTCTTATAATAAGCTTGCACTTCAACCTTTAAAAAAAAATAGTGTACAGTGTTATAAAATATCATCACCACAGCTCAGATATGCTGATGTTGCATTATGCATAACAAGAACTGTGACTTGTCCATGGAAAAACAGTATAAGGTATAAGACTACAAATTAATTTTGATTGTATCTCTTTCACAAGAATGTTTATTAGTTGGAATTTTTGCGAAATCTGCAAAATTTGCCTAATATATTTCTTTATTTTCTCTTTGTAACTGTTGCGAGAAAAAAAAATCCCTGCCGGCTCGGCCTACAGGCACAGGTAGATTTCGAAGACGCAGAACGCGGGGCGCCTGTTTGTCGGGAATTGCAGAAGAAATGACCTTTTTGCGATGATGCTGCAGTTGGAACCGCCTACTTCGAAACCAAACTTGTTTGCAGGCGGAGCCAGCAAGGATTTTTTTTTTTTTTTTTGCTATAAGAGTTGGTCCTATAAAAAACATGTCAATATGAAAATTTTAGATAATATTAAGGGGATTTATAATAAATTTAAGCGGATTTGAAATCTTGGGAATTGACGAAGTTATGAATTTTTTTTCTAAAACCCCCCTTCCCCCCCCCCCCCCCCCTTTAAGGCAATTTTTAATTATATCAAAAATCTGTCATACATAAATTTTCGGCCCTTCTCCTAGAAGTAATAATAACTTCAAACGGATTCGATACGTATAATAATAAATAAATTATGAGGATTTTTCTGTTTTCACAAAAAGCCCCCCCCCCATTTCCCCCCCATTTGTTCGATTTTGCCCATTAACGAACTTGACCGAGATTTTATGACCCTTGATTTTATGTATCAGTTTGGAAGAGATTTATGCAGAATTTTTCCAGTTATCGTGGTCAGAAAAAAGTGACATAGGTAGATAGATAGATAGATAGATAAACTTTTGAACTGGGGGTGTTTTTGGGTTCTGGGAGTCATGGTCGGCATAGATCTGCAAAAATTTTTCAAAAATTCCAACTTAGGTGAGAATGTAATAGGTAGTATTTCTTACGAAATCTACCTAAAAATCCCTGCCGGCTCGGCCTACAGGGGGGGTTAGATTTCGAAGTTAGCTACTAATTTCACCAATAAAAACTTAAATCAAGATTAGAGATAAACCCAGTTTTTCACTAAGAATGAGCTCTAGAGGCCTAAAATTTCTTAAGAAGTTTGTTTTATTTATACTGTCTTTATACCTCACATTTTCAACAAATTTATGAACCTATTGTCGTTTGTTATTTTTGAAGAATTCTAGTTCTATTATAAAAACAAAATTCCTAGCTTGAAAACAATGTCCTGACGTATTCAACACTTGAAAGAGGGGGTTAATTTTCGTACTTATCGAAACAGATTGATAAGTTAGAAAGCGTAAATAACGTAGATGGGATTTGGTGTTTTCCGTTTTATGTATCTCGAACGGTTCAGCCGATGCATGTTTCGAAAGACGGGCTAAAAAAAGCCGCTTTCGGCTTGTATCTGCCTCCACACTTTGGAACGTGGTTTCTGACACTCGTCGGTGCAACATTTTTCGGTCAACCTTTTAACCCCTTCGCGACGAGAGCACTTTCCTTAATTTTTAATCTTTTACCACCGGTTTTTCACAACAGAAAACTTTTTGTAATTGAATCGCAAAAATGCTCTGATTAAGTAAGGTAAACTTTACAATAAAAATTAACTGAGAAGAATAATGAAGGATTCTGAGCACCTTAAGTGGCACGTATACCGGTCGCTCGTCTCCAAGGGGTAAAATTGCGGGGTTTAATTAATATCTCAGCCAATTATATAAAAAAACAACAAAATTGAAACTCAGGTGTATTAAGACCTGCCTTGGACTATTCTCATCCAAATTTACAGACCTTTCGCGCAGTAAATTTTCCTAGCCATTTCTTTCTTTTTTTTTTCCGTACACACAAACACATACTCAGAGAGAGAAACTCCTTTCTTTTATTATAGATATCAAATAAATTACAATAACAAACTTCTTTCTGACAGAATTGTGATATATATGGCTATTAGTATAAAGTTGTAGTTGGCATTAAAAAAAAAAAAAAAAAAAAAAAAAAAAAAGAAAAAAAATCTGTTAAGGGGACTCAGTACCCTTGATTCAGCGAAAAATGACATAAAAATATCGATTTTCTTATATTTTGCTTAAATTATACTTTATTACCCTTAGTACATTCTCATGAAGTTTTGTAGAGATTCGATTATTATAAGTACAGTTTAAAGCGAGAGTGGCGGAAAGGTTGTACCCTCGAAGCTGGTAGACGGGAGGTGCTGGGTACGAACTCAATCGCGCCAGGAGTTGGGAGTTTTCCGTGGTTTTCTTCCAACCTTTGATTTCCTTGCGTAATTACGAGTTAGGTTCCCTTAGAAAGCCCCCCCCCCCACGGAGGGCACCCCCCCCCCCCCTTTAGGGCCTATATCCTTCGTGTTGATAATTGGTCGTCATGAACACAATCAACCAACCTGTTCTTTTTGATAAAAGTAAGTTGCATTAGTTACATTAGTTAACTTTACAAGAAAGTAAAAAGTTTTTTTTTTTTTTTACACATAAAAATGTAAAATATATTCAGTTTTTCACTGTAATTTTACAGGTACTAGCACATTTTATTTTTTTTCACTCAAACTAATTAACTTAGGAAAAATCCGATACTTAAAATTGTAGAGCACACTTCTACGAATACTTTTTAAAAAATTAACTGAAAATGTTCAAAATTGTAGGTGAAGATACATTTTAAAATTTACTTAAAATTGTCAAAAAAAAAAAAAAATAATTTTTTCGAATGTTGCCTGGAAAATTGAATAATTTCTTATTCGAATCATATTCCTTCATTGAATCCTTTATTATTATGCCAAAAATGTACTTTAAAATACTTAAATAAAAACAAATGTTCAAAAGGTACCTAGTCGCCTTAAAATAAAATTTATGGCCAACCTTCTTGGGACTTAAATTACATATGAAAGGAGGGGGGAAGGGGGGGGGGGGTTAAAAGGTAATTCACAGTGAAACTGACAATTCCATAAGTCCTACTTCATTTAAGTTGGATTTCTAATGCATTTAATCTCTAAATAAAGGGCACTCCATTGAAGAATAGGAATTATCTCATTCAAAATATATAAAATAATCCTGTAGCCGTTACGTATGTTAACTTTTCAAAAAATTTGTTTTAAATACTTTTAAATAGTAGTTTGCGCCCTTTTGATTAGAATTTGGCGCCCTTTTTATCCAAGTTGCCACCGCCCTTTTTGTCATGCCAGTACGACCTTGCATGTATGTATCTACGAGCTATGCTCGGTCAAAATTAAATTTGAATTCAAATATCATGACACAATGACCAAAATGACCCACTAATTGAATTTTCTCGAATATGTGACTTAGCCCAACAGTCTTCTCGTGCCCGAAAACCATAGGATGCAAAATTTAGTGTAAATAGTCTGAGCCGTTTTTAAGATAAAATAGCTTGACCCATAATGACCCATGACCAAAATGACCCACTAATTGAATTTTCTCAAACATGTGACCTAGCCCAACAGTCTTTTCATTCTCGAAAATCATTGGATGCAAAATTTAGTGTAAATTGAGCCGCTTTTTAGATCTTGACCCACAATGACCCAGAAATGACCCACTAATCGAATTTTCTCAGACATGTGACCTAGCCCAATGAGTTTATCGTGCTTGAAACTTGTAGGACACAAAATTTAATAAAAATCGTTAGAGCCGTTTTTTAGATAAAATTAATTTGACCTGCGTTGACCCAAAAATGACCCACTAATCGAAAGCTCTCGAACATGTGACCCAGCCCAACAGCCTTCTCATGTCCGAAAATGGTCGGATGCAAAATTTTGTCAAAATCGTTTGAGCCGTTTTTTAGATACAATTAGCTTGACCATGACCCAAAATGATCCACTAATCGAATTTTCTCGAACATGTGACCTATCCCAATAGTTTTCTGGTGCCCCAAAACGGTAGGATACAAAATTTCGTCAAAATCGTTAGAGCCGTTTTTAAGATAAAATTTGCATATATATATATAACCACACACAAGATTTGCTCGTATTAGAATATATGATATAACCAGTATAAAAAAAGAGGGAAACATTCAAATTATTGCGCACACTCAAAAAATAATATACATTACAATAATGAAACTTTAAAAATATATTTCTAGATTTTGTAAATTGGTAGAATATAAAAAGTAAGAGTTGCGGAGTATAACTTAATGCATATGAAATGGCTAATTTAATCACATTTATACAATGAATCATGTTACATCTAATCAAACCTCACATTTGAAACATACAAAATTATAATTTTTTTCGGTGATAATCTGGAATAAATTAACATGTGATCAAATATCTCATAACTGTGAGAAGATCTTATTTATAAATGATTAGACAATGGGGGGGGGGGGGGGGGGTTAGTGATTAAACAAATTCCCACAGCACATAAAACAAAATAAAATATGCCTGCAAAATTTCTTCTGTTAACGTAGACAGATAATGTGTAAAAACAATCTAATGAAAAGCATGAACAGCCAGAAGGGAAATAAAGCGTAATCATGGAACTGTTTCAAGGCTTCATAATAGGAGACACTTCTTCATTGCAATATATATAAAACAAATAGAAAAACAATAACAGCAATATATTTGGTTTTTTGTTTCTATGTATGTATGTATGTATGTATGGATGTATGTATGTATGGATGGATGGATGGATGGATGGATGGATGGATTGATTGATTGATTGATTTGCTCTGCTCTGCTCTGAATATTCGAAAGGGGACTCCTTTTATAAAACTTTAAAAAAAAAAAACCCCCCGCTAAAAATTTTTGGGGTGTTTGAGCTTTTTATTACGTTGTTCTTTACAGGCCACAAAATTTGATTTGGTTCAACATCTAATTAACATACTTATGAAATGATGTTGACCATTTTAAGAGCTTAACACAGCAGAAAGACGCAACTGGAAGCATGAGCTGGTATGTTGTAAGATAATGTAGTGAAATTAATTTAAGGAAGTAGGTTTTTTTTCAAGTCAAACAGTTTATTCAAAATAAAGTCAGGTATATGAAAAATCTCTTTCACACATATCCAGTCAATAAAAACGAAAAACAAGCTTTAAGATGAAGTAACTAAAGTCAGAATAAACATAAGCACAACTTAAAAATAACTCACTAAGACTTGTTTCACAGCATGATGACAAAACTATTAAACTGAATAACTAATTACAAAAGACATGATAATTCCTTATTATGAGGAAGCCTAAGCTTCACTCACATTCGTGATTGTTTCAACAACAACTAAAAATCTCCTCAAACACACGATACACAGACTTTTATAGTAGCCAAAGCTAATAAAACATTCAAAACAAACTCTCCAGAACATACGGCAATGCGTCATCACGATATCGATTAAAGCGTAATCGAATACGGAATCGAATCGCACGCAAGTAGATGCGATTTGCAAAAGCTCTACTTGCGAAAGAAAAATAGGTGAATCGATTAATGATTGCAGATGAACGGAATGCCGATGTTAGATTTCGGCAGTTGTTTATGATAGTGAGTGCCGATATGCCGGTGAAAACAAAAGTTTTAGCATTAAGTCAAAGTAAATAAATGAAAGATAAAAGGAATTTCTAAATTAAACAAAGGCCAAAAACAAAAGAAAAACGTAAGTAAACGATATTTAAATAATATTTAAATGTTAAAAATATATGTAAAAATGAAATTAAGAAAACGTAATTTAAACTTAGCACTGACTCTGTATGGATAACTTAATGTCTTTGAGACAAGGAGAAGCATAACTATTTTAATCCCTAACAGAAGCCCCCCCTCTCGTTGTCTCAACATTTTTTGAGCCATCTGATAAAACAGAATCCAAGGCTAAGTAGAAAGCCAAGAAGAACTTTAGCTATTAACTTTAACCATATCAAATTTAAATAAAAAATTCAACAATAATTAAACAATGATTAAATATTAGTAATTCAAACCATCATGGCATTCCAACTAACTGAAATTTCAAACATGGACTAAAAAGATTTAAACAGCCAAAAAAAAACTTCAAAAAAATTTCTAAATTCATATTTTAAAAAAAAACTTGCCAAAGTAGAAAAATTCTCTCAACTTCAAAACCCTTTTAACATTCTTCATTTAACATTAACAAACTTTAAACTAATGAAAAATACAATACAAACCATGCTGTGATACATGACATACAATACCTTCTATTTGAAGGATTTGAACAAGCCAACAACATCATCTTGACCTTGATTACAACATAACAATTTCAAAAAAAAAAAAAAAAAGTTCATTTTTATTATACAATCATCACACTGTATTCTCAAAAATTACAATATCCATATTCAGATTAAACTGACTGAATATATATCATCTCTCAATAAACTTCGCCAGGCATCCAAAATATAGGACAAAACCCACGGAGCACTTGCTCGTTCCTTTCATACTAAATTCAGCCATTCTAATTAGGTCAAGCATTCTCCAGTCATTCCTCCGTATGCAGCTGCTAAATGCAAATACGGGTAACATCTCATTAAACCACAAAAAGATGGATGGATATCCTAGATGCCTGCAAAAATAGAGAAACTCATTCATTACACATGAATAACATTATATGGATATAGATATATAACAATTCAAAAATATCACAGTATAGAAGTTACATTTGTATATATATCTTTAAATATTTAAATTAAGTTAAAAGCTTTAAATAAAAAAAAAAATTTTAACTGAAAAATTAACAACACAACCCAATAACAATGAGCGGGACAAAAGTGACACTCCCAATTTCAAAATCAAGGACTTACTGAAATAAAAATAACGTGTCCGCGGTAAAGGTCTTTGTATGGTGGTATGTTTCCGTAGGATTATCCCAGATGACTCTCTGACATTTACCAGACAAGGGTCACCTTCCTGAGACGGTACCGAAGGCTATTCGAGCCATCCGAAAATAACCCCCACGGAAACGCCATTTCCACACTCGGACGGGAAATGAAATTGCTCATTGCTATGGGATACAGATATATAAAAAAATGTTAAAAGGTCAGATGATGGTATAAAAACATGTTTAAGTAAAACAATGTTCTAACAATTATATATAAATAGGCTTTAACATGTATCACATTACACAAAAATATATTTATAAAAATTATATATTGAAAAATAACTTAATAAATATAAGTAAATCATGGCGGGTTTGCGGCTTGGTAAAAACGTCGGCTAAGTTTAATTTACTACGTACAAAATTTAATGAAAATACCTCATTATAAACCAGGTCACGTATGAAAAATAACTTAATGTCAATGTGCTTGGAACGGTAATTTTCAATTGGTGAACGAACAAAATCTATAGCAGCTTGATTATCAACTTTCATTACAGATTTGTTGCTAGGTGGAGAAATATTGTAACCTATACATTCTTGCCGGATCCGGTCGAACCAAACCAGGTTCTTAGCAGCCTCAGTCATGGCGACAAACTCAGATTCCATTGTAGACAAACTGACACACTTTTCTTTAAAAGTGTGCCAGTCGACTGGTGAGTTGTCCACCATGACTATCTGGCCGCCGATCGAGGTTCGGTCGTCCCGGTTCGCGGCAAAGTCTGCATCTGAATATACTGTAATATTATTTGCTTTACAAGATAATTTAAGGCTATAATTACAGGTGTATTTGATGTATCCAAGCAGTCTTAACAGACCGTCCCAATGAGGCATTCCAGGATTGCTTTGAAACTGAGAGAATATATTTACAGCATAACATATATTAGGTCTCGTACGACTGGCAATGAAAGACAAACATCCTAGTAAACTGCGATATGGGTAGTGAGACATATGTTCTATTTCAGCATCAGTATTAGGACAATCAGTTTTCGAATAGACCATTCCCTTGCTTATAGGTAAAGAAGAAATAGGAAACTTAAATTTACTAAATTTTTCACAGACTTCAGCTATATATTGGTGTTGATGAATTTCAAGATCATTATTTTTCTCACTAAATTCAACACCCAATAGTTTCCTGGTTCTACCTAATAACTTTAAGTCGAAATGATTTTTCAGCAATTTTATGGCCTTATCAACAAAATATGGTTGTCTGCCAAAAATAATGATATCATCCACATATAGTAGTAAAACAATGTCAGTGCCATAGATATAAACACAATTGCAGGATTCAAACTTTTTAAAACCTATTTTAATTAAGACCTGATGAATTTCCAAAAACCACTCACGGCCACTTTGATGTAAACCGTACAACGCACGGTCTAGCTTGCAGTATTTATGCTCCAATCCAGGAACTACGAAACCGGGAGGTTGTGACATAAAAACGTTCTCCCGTAGAGGTGCATAAAGATAGGCGCTAGTGACGTCACACTGAATGTGAGTCCACTCGCAACACGAAACGAGAAGGGAGAAGAAGTACCGGATTACCGCAAAGTTGACCACAGGGCTAAAGGTTTCGTCATACGACTCCCCTTTCACCTGTTTGAATCTCTGGGCAACAAGCCGGGCTTTGTATCGGGCAATCCTTCCTACTTCATCCCTTTTCACCGTGTAAACCCATCTACAACCTACTGGGGAAACGCCGCTTGGTAAATCAGCTAGATGCCAAACCCCCCCTCTCTCGCATTACCTGAATCTCGGATTGCATTGCTTTATGCCAGGCAGCACGCTGTTCGGACTTACAGGCTTGTTTATATGTACGGGGGATGCTGTCCACGCCTAGTCACGCTATTGGGTATGATACACTCGAAGCCATGGAGTCAGACTCATCATCGTCTTCATCGTCAGAAATAGGATCAGCAATGGTTTTATTTGTAACTGGACCTGAGTATTTATTTAAACTACTGAAATCAAACAAAGAAGAATCGTACTTTATTTTATTTTATTCACAATATTTCTTGATTTCTGTATGAGATCTTAGACGTAGGTTTTTACCAGCTTCAAAATAATAAATGTCAGTTCTGTTACCTGTCTTACGTGGAATTGGCTTTCTAATCCAGTCAACTTCTCTTAACGAGGAAATGACGGACGAGGGTGTTTTGGGTCCGGAGTCAACATCCTCTCTCTCACTGGACTGGGAATCATCTTGGAGGAAATCAGATAGGAGTTTCTGGATTCAACCTCAACAGTTTGCTCAGGATTACCTTCAGTACCAAGTGGAAAGAGGTTGTAATCATCCAGGCCCATCACGACTCCACTGCGTCCAAAATCCCCAAAATCTTTTTCATTAAAACTTACATTAGATGTTTCAATTATTTGGTTTGTATCAGGTAGCCAGATCCTGTAACCCCTTGTTCTGAATGCATAACCCACCATTACACCACGCTTAGCTTTCGGTTCAAGTTTATGGCGTTTTTGTCTGGGTATGCCTACATATGTTATGGTACCAAAGGGTTTAAGATGTCTGACTGACGGTTTCCTACCTCCATAAAGCTCAAACGGTGTCTTAGAAAAATTTTTAGAGCAGGTTCTGTTCCAAGTGTACACAAAATAATGCATGGCCTCTGGCCAAAAACTGGGATCCATTTTGCTTTCTATTAAAATGGTTCGAGCACCATTAGCTATAGTTTGCATGTATCGTTCTACAGTTCAATTTTGTTGGGGAGTAAATGGGTTGGTGACCTCCACAGAAATTACCTTACTGGCAAAATACTCTTCAAAGTTATTGTTAAGAAACTCTCGACCGTTGTCTGATCTGAAAAATTTAACCCTCTTATTGAGGAAATTTTCTGCTTTTGTAATATGATTTTTAACAAGTTCAAAAGCATCAGATTTAAATCTCATGGGGTATACAGAGACATGACGAGAGTAGTCATCAATAATTGAAAGAAAATATCTTTCATTCTGTCTACCAGTGACTGCACAAGGCCCCCAAACGTCAGCAAACAACAATTCTAATGGATGTGATGAACGAACCTGTCTTATGGATTTATGTGATACACTTCGAAACTTACCCAATTTACATGAGTCACAAAAATAATCAACATTTCCCAAATTAGGTAGCCCCCTTACACCCTGCTTCCTACTAGGATGAATTAACATAGATGGACTGATGTGTCCGAAGCGTCGATGCCAAATTTTCATTAACTCTAATTTATTAACTGCACTAGCTTCAAAAGAAACAGATTTATTGTCAGGAGGAACTACTTTGGGATATAAGTGGTAAAACCTATTTTTAAGATATGCACTGAAAAGATAAACCCCTTTACGCCTAAGTTTCACCTCGCTGCAATCCCCAATAAATTCAACACCATTTATGTCCAATTGAGGACCTGAGAGCAAGTTACGACGTAATTTACTTGAATGCATGACATTTGTTAAAGTAAAAATACGTTGCCCAAAATGCAACTTTTCCTCCCCTTTGCCCTCAGTTGGGAAAGAAAAACTCTTAATAGCCACCGACATCTTCTCATGACATAAAGGGATATATTTAGAAAACATTTCAATATCAGAACAGAAATGGTGCGTAGCACCTGTGTGCAATATCCAAGTTGCCTGCTCATTTACATTACTAACACTAGAATGGGAAATGTAAAGAACGGACTTACGTGAACTGTCTGAAAAATGTCCATCATAGTCCTTTTGTTTCTGGAAATGTCGATGCCTACTGGATCTAGAACCATCAGAATAGGTGTTGGAGTTGCCATGACGAGAACGACCGGAATAGGAGTTGCCACGATGAGGACCACCAGAATAGGAGCTGCCACGATGAGGACTACCTGCATGCCTGGATCCATCGGAAAAAGACTCAGAGAAAACGTCGCTGTTTGAAGAAAAGGATCTCCGGGTTCGGCTATCGGGTGACGAGTACCTTGAAGATGGCGATGAGTATCGAGAATATCTTGGGGAACGATGTTGAGAGCCCCTTCGAGGAAATCTGCATCTCCGTTGTACATGACCCCTTTTATTGCAATTCCAGCATATGACTCCGTTCCTGGGCTTATTTGCTCCAAAATTTCTAGGCTTAGAATTTAAAGGAGTCGGCATTTGCACGCTAGAAGCACTGGCTCTGCTACTGTCTTGGTCACGCAATTTCAGTCTCACTTCCTCCGCCACGACTTCGGTCACTATTTTGTCAAAAACAAATTCAGAGTCTTTCCACCGTAGGATTGTTTGAACCGTAGAATCAAAATATGCTGGTAAATATCTCAAGAACTGGTAACTGAGATACCATTCGTTGAAATTTTTGTCAATAAGCTTGATGACATTGTATATTTTTAGCAATCTACACGCATATAAATTCACCGTTTCATTAGATCTTATTTTACATTCAATTAATTCAGAAAACAACTGCAATTGGAAAGCTCGTGTATCAGGACAAAAATGTTGTTTCAACTTTTTCCATGCACTAACTGGCTCTATACAACCATCGATAATACGCTTAAAGTCAATATCAATATTTAAATAAATAATTGACAAGGCCTGATTGGCAGGAGAAACAAAGTTTTTATCATCTTCTGTACCAGAAACGAGCTTTTCTTTTTCAACAAGGTCCCACAGTCCTTTTTCAAGTAAAAGATATTTCATATCTGAAGACCAACTTGCATAGTTACGGTGATTTAGCTTTTCAACGTTTACAACTGCCATTTTGACTCAAAAAATTTTTATTAATATAGTATAATTCTAAAATTGTCACTGAAAAACGATGTATAAACTAAAAAAAAAAATGTTAAAATTTCAGTCTCAGGTTTGAATTTTTCATTTAAAACCATCTTTCATCAGCTTCCTTTTTCATTATAAAATATGCACTTTTTTTTCACAAAATATGCCCCCCCCCCCCACTTTTAATCTCATTGCATCTCATTATATAAGGGAGCCATTTTCTTCATAGCACATATTTTCACTTATGGGTCTTACAACTCGCCCATAACCTTTTGATTTGGTTCAACATCTAATTAACATACTTATGAAATGATGTTGACCATTTTAAGAGCTTAACACAGCAGAAAGACGCAAGTGGAAGCATGAGCTGGTATGTTGTAAGATAATGTAGTGAAATTAATTTAAGGAACCAGGTTTTTTTTCAAGTCAAACAGTTTATTCAAAATAAAGTCAAGTATATGAAAAATCTCTTTAACACATATCCAGTCAATAAAAAACGAAAAACAAGCTTTAAGATGAAGTAACTAAAGTCAGAATAAACATAAGCACAACTTAAAAATAACTCACTAAGACTTGTTTCACAGCATGATGACAAAACTATTAAACTGAATAACTAATTACAAAAGACATGATAATTCCTTATTATGAGGAAGCCTAAGCTTCACTCACATTCGTGATTGTTTCAACAACAACTAAAAATCTGCTCAAACACACGATACACAGACTTTTATAGTAGCCAAAGCTAATTAAACATTCAAAACAAACTCTCCAGAACATACGGCAATGCGTCATCACGATATCGATTAAAACGTAATCGAATCGCACGCAAGTAGATGCGATTTGCAAAAGCTCTACTTGCGAAAGAAAAATAGATGAATCGATTAATGATCGCAGATGAACGGAATGCCGATGTTAGATTTCGGTAGTTGTTTATGATAGTGAGTGCCGATATGCCGGCGAAAACAAAAGTTTTAGCATTAAGTCAAAGTAAATAAATGAAAGATAAAAGGAATTTCTAAATTAAACAAAGGCCAAAAACAAAAGAAAAACGTAAGTAAACGATATTTAAATAATATTTAAATGTTAAAAATATATGTAAAAATGAAATTAAGAAAACGTAATTTAAACTTAGCACTGACTCTGTATGGATAACTTAATGTCTTTGAGACAAGGAGAAGCATAACTATTTTAATCCCTAACAAAATTACTAAAACCTACGTAATGCGCACAAAAACTGAAAGATATTACATTTTAGGAATAATAAAGACTATTAATGAATCAAAAACATTTTCAGGTGAAGATCATGCCTGCAGAGTTTTTTGAAATAAATTATGTATTACTAGCTAACCCGCCCGGCGTTGCCTGGGCCCGAGATAATTACAATCTCAGAGAAAGGCGTTAACCTCCTCCCTCCCCATACCCGCAAATATAATGAATAATTTGTTCAAGAGAACCACCGTCACGTACATTAATGCAGTCATTTAAAAAAAAAATTACATTTTTCTGATAATTAGAACATAACGAAGACGCTACGCTAAAATAGCCAGCAGATGACACCCCTTCCCGACCTCAATTTCAAGTCTATATCTTAATTAGTTACCTAAATATTTGTTCATCAGTAAAATTTGGCAATTATTTCCTATTATTTTCGCAAACTAAATGAGAGGGATTGGCCAGAGAAACAGATCTCTTTGTAGTTCAGTTTTTAATGAAAGCCGATCCCTGTCTGAAAATTTCTGGGATCGATTTCACTGGCACCAGCAGATTTTTGGCAGTTTTTTGCATAAATTAAAAAAAATTAACAACCGAATTTTTCAAAACTCACATAGTCAGATACAGAATGTTTTTTTACATATGCTCAGAAATTTTCAAATTGATATCTCAATTAGTTTTCTTAAAATTCGCTAATTAGTAAAATAATTTGTAATTTGTTCATTTCCGCTCGCAAATCCAACGCGCCAGCCCGTTTCATTCGCCATTTTGTTTCAAAAGATGACATTTTAGAAGCGATGGTTAATGAGAATCTAATTAATATCTAGGCTAATTATCAAAATATTAAAATTCTGAGGCTCAGGTGCACATGGCCAGACCTTGGACTGTCCACATCTAAATTTCCAGACTTCTAGGTGGGCTAGATTTTGCTAGCCATCGCCAACAGACACACACACACAGAGCGAAACTTTCTTTTATTATAGATAATAAATATGATAAACTTTGGTAAGAGAAAAGCAAATTTAAACAACTCAATGTATCAGAGATTTTAGTTAACGGTTATTATGATATATAATCGAACCTGGATTTAACAAGCCCGAAAATAGAACACTTATCCATCATTGAAAAATTTATTATATAATACATGCAGAAGAAGTATATACTAATGTATACTTTTTAGATATATTTACATTGAAAATATGAAATTTAACTGGATTTCTACTCATATTTATTTTTACATATTTTTCATTTACTGTTGGGCTTTTAATTTGAGCTACTCTAATTCAAAGAACTCATACACATGAAAACAGAATATTTCCTGTGAATTCTTTAAATTGTTGTTTGAGTATATCTTAACTTTGTATAAATTGAAGTATTCTATTATTCTAAATAGTAAACTCACTTTAATGGTTTAAAAAAAAAACAAAAAAAAAATTGTAACGCTGGCGCAGCGATGAATGAAAAGATGAAAATTACATATTTTCATGATTTTATAGATGGAAAATTCCTAAAAATAGATAAGCAAATATAAAAACAGTTCTACTAAATTTGCGTGACATATAAAAAAAACAACGTAAAGAAAAGCCGATATGGATAGAATTAATTTAGCTAAAAACTATTTCAGAAATTCGTAATGCCCTTGAGTATTGATGAAAAACAAAAAAGGTGAGGAAAACAATAAAAGCAATATATGTACTCAAACACATATTTATTTTTCTGGTTCTCGTATTATTTAAACTTTCATGTGAACTGGAAAAGGGATTTACTTTATAAAGTTCTGAAATAGTTGTGAAAAATTAATTCTGGCTATATGTGCTTTTCTTAACATTGATTTTTACATGCCACATGTTCACTAGAAGGCTACTTACATGCATATATAAAATAAAGATATTTTAATTGTACTTGTTATAATTAATTATAATTTAAAACTTTTTGATCGAAGATCCTCGCTGTGCCACAGATCTCATTAATATTTTATATAATGTAAGTAAATTAGTTGTACAGTAGAAAATAATCAGTGCAAATAAAAACAAAATTAATTGTAAATAATTAAATAATAAATAAATTTCAAAAAATGTATGAAGGAAAATTAAGAAATTGAATATAAAAATAAATATACTAAAAGATTTTCTAAATTTTAAGCATTCACAATGAATCTTACTTCAGTGAGCTGAATTGTCCAGCATTCTTAGAATTCCTGCGAAACTGTAATTATAAATTTTCATTTGTATGAAATATTTCAAAACAAGGCACAGAGCTATATCATACTTTTTACAAATATAACGAGTTTCTCGCCTTATTCTTTTGCCATTCTCGTTTGTTTTACGGCAACAAATATAACATCTCCTGGTACGTTGAACTTTCTTTTCAGTTGGCGATATGACAGATGGAAAATGGTTGCCTTAAAATCTTAGGGCACTGGCTGCTCTTTGATAGCAGATATTTTCTTTCTTCTTTCTAATATTATTTTCAGCAATCCTTTCAATTAATTTCAGTCTGAAATTTAAATTAATGAGCCCACCTCCCATTCTCTTATATAGTATGAAGGAATTCCAGACAGTTATATCTAGCAACTGTCTGAATATTTTCTTGTAATATTTCTTTTTTCTTTTGATGCTATAAAAGGATAAGGAAGAATCCATCCTATCTACACCACCCGTAGTATGATTGTAATCGAGAATTGCTTTGGGCTTGTTTAAGGAATTGTCATTTTTTATTGTTTCCATATCGTTTGTGTGGATCGTACTCAGTACTGCCACCGTTCTTTTGTCCTGCCACTTCATCATCATCATTTTCCCTTTTTGGAAAGCAATCATTTCGCCATTTTTTGTTTTTGATTTCCTCTGGAACATCTTTTCTAGTTATTCGGATGGTTCCAGAAATGTCTGTCTTTTGATCAATGAGAAGTTCTGCCAGTTAAAAATTGTCAACTGTGATACAGTAGCCTTTCTGTAAAAATCCTTCCATTAGAGTCAAAACAGCTTTTATTCCAGTCCCGTATTTTTCATATTGTTCTAAATATTTTGTACTTTTCACTGTATAAATCATAAAATTTGATACGTATCCAGAAGAGGATTCACATAAAATGAAAAATTTTATTCCAAATTGGGCTCTCTTGCATGGAATGTATTGTTTCCATCCAAGTCTCCCTTTGAAAAGAAGAGATTCATCTATGGAGATATCTCTTTCAGGTACATACAATTTTTGAAAATTTTCTATTAAGAGTTTTAACAGATTTTCAATTTTTTTCAATGGATTATTTCTGCCTTCTGCATCCATATATTTCTCACTATCAACGAAATGCAGAAATTTCATGATTAGACTGAATCTTTTTTCTGACATGATCTTGCCAAAATAAGGTGTCTGTAATGCTGGCAATTTTGACTAATACAAAGACTGGTGTGGTTCTTCATGATTTCCTTGCAGAATTAATAGCGATAAAAATAGCATCTCTTCTTCAGTGGTATCAGTCCAACTGGCACATCTTGATTTCGGTGTGAAATTGTTCAAACTAAAATATTGCGATGCAAATAAATTTGTTTGGTCAACGATTTCTTTGACAATATTTGTGTCAAACAATTGTAGAAAATACTCCATTGGATCAGATGTGTCATTTAGAACAAATTTAATTCCTGGTGCTTCTGTAAAGGGAAATCTTGATGGAGCAACCAATGGAGAATTATTATCTAATTTGCACCACTTGCGGACAGATGCGATATCTATATCTGATGTATCGCTATCCAGGGATCTGTTTAGGAAAAAATTGGGTCCTTTAAAGGACCCTTCACAAAACTATTTTCCCTAAAACAGGACCCTTCACAAAACTAATTTCCCTTAAACAGGACCCTTCACAAAATTCTTTGTCTAAAAATAGGTTTTTCACAAACTTTTTCCGTCTTTAAACTGAACATTTCCCAAATTAATCATTTAAAAGTAAAATCTGACCTGTCATTTTTACACATATAAAGAAAATATATGTATTTTACATCCATATATCTTCTTAAAAATGTATAAACAAGAACCTCGATAAAACAATCATTTCGAATTCACAAAATTATGACTAGATTTTTCACAAATATAAAAAGCTGTTCACAATTTCACAAAAACAGGACTCTGGGAAAAAAGTCTGGACAGATCCCTGCTATCCGTGTCAGATATAAAAGAATCATCTGAATCGCTTTCACTACACGTATACATTATTTGAGCTAAAAGTCAGCCAAATAGGTCAGTAGTAAAACTAGTGAACTTCACAAGTCAAATGTTAGGACACAAATATCAGAGTCTATTAACTGGTCACTTTCGAAGTCAAAGCAAATTCAAAGAAAATTTCCAATATTTTTTTCAGGATAAAAACATTAGTTATAAAGAATTGTACAATAGAAGAAGAGAGAAATAGACGGAAAGAAAAAACAGAACCACTTTCAAATTTCCCCTCATTTACATGTTTATAGTTTCCTAGTGTACAGTACAAATAAACAAGATTTATCTAAATGAACAGCCCACAGATAGGCACTTATGATCAATCTTAACTGCTGCATATAAGACAATTTAATAAAAAAGATCATTGTATGTGTAAATTCAAGAAAAGTCCTTTTCACCACATGATACAATGCTTATCTGGCTACTGGACTATTTGCCTAATTACATTGCGCTATTACACATTATCTCATTTCCAGCTTTACAGGGAATCCTGTCTGTATAGAGGGGTGGAAAATTGAGCCGTATACCCAGCATAATTATCGATGTCATAATTACATTTCTGTTTTGCTTACGAGAAAAGAAATGATTAAAAGTATTCTCAAAAAATACTTTTCTCCTCTTAATAATGAAAGAATTATTCACAGATTCATGAACGCTCTTTTGCACGTAAATACATGACATTGACAAGTGATTTGTAATCAAACGGCGGTTTTCATTTTTTAATTAATGGAATTACATCTTAAGTTGCAATGATGCCATTCCCAAGCTGTCGCGTAGCGAAAATTAGCCTATAATGCCAAAAATTTACAGCATTTTCTGAAAGATCATTTGTCTTTATCGAAAAACGGTAGCATTTCTTGGTTTTTGAATAAAAATATACCAGAAATTTGCCAGTTTGGATTTACGGACATCTTTAAGATAAGAAAACGATGGAGAATTACTTAATCTCTGTCATTCTTTTTGCACAAAATACTGCTTATATATATAATTTAAAAAATAAATGTTTTACAGAAAATCATGAGCGAGCGGATAAAAAAATATTTAGTGATTGGCAATGTTTCCTCAAAAACATATTACTCCTGTTATAAGAAATTTCAGTTAGATAAAATCTGATGTATTATGAGCGTCAATATGTAATTTTAAAAGTAAATGTTTTGCAGAACACATTAAATAGTGCACATACATATGCAAACATTATTTTTTCTTATAAAAAAACAAATCTGTCTTTCAAAAAACACTAACATTTGATGTTTATTGTATGATAATGTGTAAGTAAAAATGCAAAAATAAATATGTAAATAACTATACAATAATTCTCATCCACACGACATAAAAGTTTCAGTTACACAAGTTGATGTTCATAACACATCAGATTTTACTTAACTGAAATTTCTTATAACAGGAATAATATGTTTTTGAGGAACCATCATTAGCAAAAAAAATGCTAGAAATTTAATGCATCTTTGATGAAAAATGTCAATTTTTTCCCTTTAAAAATAATAATACAGTAAACTCCCTCAAATTCGCAACCCTTCTGCACATTGTTTCAGATGTAAACAATGAAACTTAGTTAAGATGTAGATGAAAAATGTGAGGTTTTTTTAAATTTTTTATCTTTCTGTATACATTTTAATATGAAATTCTGGCTAATATGATTGAACTCATGTTTTTTCATGAAGGAGGATAAATTTATTTCTGAAAATTTTCAAGATAGCACTGAACATTGATCACGATCTTTTTACCAAATATATTTTTGTATTAATCAAACCTTTTGGTTATTAAGTATGGCTAAACATGAAATAAAACTTTGTTATTTTAAGATTTTGATGTGAATTATTAGTGTATATTTATAAGGAGAGTTTTACAGAATAATACAAGAAAAAATTCTCAGCATTATTCATATTTAGTTATGCATTATAATTTATAAACTTGACCTTTTACTTTTAATATTTTTTTAAGAAATTTAAATTATCTTAATTTTTATTATTTTAATGTATTGTAATCATTCATTATAATTTCGAATACATTACTAAATTCAAATGACTGTTTAAAAATATACACAAAACAGTGACCAGAAATCTGCAAAATTTTAAAATCTGCACAACCTCTGGCTCTAAACATAGTGGATTTAAGGGAGTCTACTCTACTAAAATAACACTACTGTGATTATAATCGCAAAATTTCTTCACAGAAAATATCGACAAAGGAGATTATAAAAAATAATGATTGTATCCGACTTATGGAACAAAATGGATTTTGTGAATCATGTGTCGGCTAGATTTTATCCATATTGCAATTGGACAAATGATTTCAGGGAGTACTTTTGAAGGGAAAGTGACCCGAATTATCACTCTTCTTCAATGCTAATAATTTATTTAGCTGATTTCATTTATATGATAAAGTATAAATTTAGTTCAGAAATTTTGAGATTTTTTTTTTTTTGGGGGGGGGGGGTGTTAGGTTAATCAGTTTGATAATTTTTATTTTAATCCCATAGGACTAACATTGCACACTTATTTACTTTTAAACTTTTTTTTGTACTATTGCTCTAAAATTTTAATATCCTAAACTATCCTTTTAGCTGTTGTTCCAGTAAAATTTTGGGTTAAATATAGTAACATTTAGTGGTAAAAAAAATCAGTTATAAAGATATTTTCTGCATAATAATCAGTTATAAAATATTGCCTGTTATCCATGTATGAAAAGAAAAAAAATGCTAGAAGATAAAAACCCTGATTTTATAGCTAAATAATTCATAAAATTTCAAAGCGTTTGGACAATAAGAACTATTTTTTTTTTCAATATTAAATTACCCTTTGTGGGAAAAAAAAAAGTGAGAAAAAACATTTTAATCTACCGAAGGCAGTGGGGTCCTCATTATTCGGTTTGTTTGGAAAGATTTTTGTTTTAATATATAAATTCGTCCAACACTAACTTTAGGTATACATTTAAGACCCAGGCTATGCTGGTTTTTCGTTTAAAAATATAAAATCAAAACAGATCGGATTTCAAAGACAAATCCTGGTGTACGCTAAAGAAGGCAGTGTGCAATGGTCAGGTTTAATATTGACAATTTTTGGTTTATTTGACATAGAATGATCCAAATATTTCTTTCAGTAAAATTTCTGTGAGTGTATTTATACCTACTTTTGCATGCCACATGCGATTCTTCTTACAAGTTATTATTCACTGATACTGAAAGCAGCCAAATTCAAGATTTCAGTGGCTTTCATATTAGAGATGCAAAAGCAAAAACCAATGAGTTTTTAAATTATTTAATAGATGCAGTGAATGCTATATGTACCTATATTTTTAGAGGAACAAAATTTGGTTCAATAGCTAGCTTGTGGAGATGAGTCAACTATAACTCAAACAAGGACTGATGATGAAATTATAGCTATTGTTTTAAACCACACTGAAATAGACATTGATACTGAATAAGAGATTGAAAACACCAAGATAACTTATGTACAGGGTTTAATAAATAAAAAGATAATAAAATTGCTGGGATATAAATATTTAAATTTCTTTGCACAACAAAATTTTATCTCGGAGCATGAAGTAAGTGTTCATTGACCACAGAAAAAAAAAAAAACATTGACAACAAACCGAAACTTAACCTACTCAGGGTTCATACTCATCAGGGGAAACCTGGGAATCAGAGGAAAATCATGGGATAAATTTTGTCTTAAAAATCAGGGGAATCTCAGGGGATTTTCCAAAAAATACCAAAAACCTGGGAAAATTTGGCAAAACGATCGGCTACTCTGGGAAATGAGGGCACTCGCTGCTATTCACATGCTTTGTGAAGTAAAAGCATGTATCTGCAAAATGTTCAACAATTTGTAAATTTTGCAAAAAATTCTTTAACAAATCAGTAGTTTGTGCTTCAGAATCAGTTGTGAACTTGAGAGTGGAACTTTCACAACTCTTAAGATTTTTGTGTGTAACATAACAAAATCTTGATACCTAGAAAATTTGCTGCTGATCTGGGAAACATACATACAGGTACCTGTACATATATCTATACATATTTATTTTTTAACCTTCTGATGTAAAAACTTAACTTTTGTGATTACCTCTTTATTTATTTGGGGGGGGGGGGGGGGGGTAATACTTACTAAGTTTTAAAAAATGTCATTAATTGTCAACATGGGAAAATTATTCATTCTGGAAAATACATCAGGGGATTCTCAGGGGCTTTTTTGAGGGGAAATGAGTATGAACCCTGCTACTATTATTGAGATAGTAGGTTAAGTTGGATGAATTGGTAAAGTTAATTGATAAGTTGGTTGATGGAATTTGTCAAGGTTTAAAACAAAATGAATAAACCAGTAAAATTTGTACTGCTATATAATTTAATATTTCTTTATATTAACTTAGTTATTAAATATATTAAACCAATTTTGCATATTATAGTTTCCTTTTCTATTCCAATATTTATGTAATTGTTCTTAATTCATACTCAGACTTTAAAAAATAAAATGTAAACAAAGGAATGATCTATTATCCACAAAAATGTATAGTCCATAAAACCCTTGGACCCTTGGTCCTTAAGTGTGCAGATTTCACAGAGTTGACTGTATTTGATCATTATTTATTACTCATATTTATTGCATTGTATATATTTGCTTATGCAAGGGTCGATCCAGGCAAAAATTTGGGGCCTATTTAGAGCCCCTTCATAAAAATCTATTTAATAAAATGAGTCCCTTCACAAAAATCAATTTGATAAAATGATCTCCCTTCACAAAATTATTTTTACTAAAATAGACCCTTTTGCAAAATTCTATTCCATAAAAACTTACTATTTATTAATTATTATTTTGTGATGTAAAATGTGTAATTTGTAAACAAACAAGTTCACCAGAGAGGAAAACTTCAGCAAAAGGATTTTAAAAAGTTTTTGTTTCTAAATGCTTGGTTTGAATTTGAATAACTGGATTTCAACTTTCATTACAAAATGTTATTTTTCACAAAAATTTAATAAATTTCACAAAAATAACTTGTATATAACTTTATTTTTCGCAAAATGGGGCACAAGTAAAAAAAACCTGCATCAACCCTTGTATGTTGTCACAGCCGTCCTTAGTGAAGGCGAGTTCAGGTGCAAGAACTTTTGCCAGGCCCTTCCATTATGACCAATGTTGCCAATTTAGCTGTTTTTTATATTTTACCAGAAATTTTTAATAGTAATTTTTACTTTATTTAATGACAGATATTATGTGATTAAATAAAGTGAAAGTAGCTATTAGGAAATTCTGGTAGATAACAGTAACCCCTCGATGTATCACGCTACTTGAGAGATAAGAAAAAAAGTGCAATATAACTAGGAGGGGGGGGGAGAGAAGAGTGTTTATAAATAAGAAATAAAGAGCCCTAAATTAAGCTACGAGGTTTTCATTTAATACTTGTTCAAAAAAGCTTGTGTCCACTGGTAAGAAAGTAGGACAGAATTATTTTATCCCTGGAAATGAGCTCTGTTTCATCAGGATGGGCTTTGGAATTGTTCAGAAAGATCAAAGCTTTTTCTTCTAATCCTTTATTTCTAAGGTGGGCCATTCCATTGTGACGGGTGTGACATCCAGACAAAATTTTAAGAGTTTATATCTATATTTTGGGAAATATAAGTATAAGTATATATAATATAAGTAATTTTCATAATAAATTTTAATTATTTTAATGTATAAGAATTTTTTTCGTGCTGTGACGGGTGTAACAAAGAAGTGACAGGTGTGACATTGTGCAAAGTGTACAATTTGAAAGTTGTTTACCAAAAAAATACAGTGATCAGTATAGACAGTAAACTCAACAATAGTAAATATACAAAAGAAATTTAATAAAACTAACATTTATGCAGTTAGTTTAAAATTTGTAGTGCCCCCTACTCGTTGTAAGTGATGGGGGAGCTACTTTTTTTTACAATAGCAGAAAAATTTTCAATTGAGATGTCATCTTCCTCTGGCCAAATCCAGTGTTGCCCACTGGCTTGCATGCATTTTAAGCTTATTTCTTCCTTACGGAAATTGATATTCAAGACATTAGCATAGTCAGGGGGTCTGCCTAGACTTTTCTTCCAGGGTCCTGTTTTTGAGAAATTGTGAACAGTTTTTTATATTTGTGAAAAATCTTGTCATAATTTTGTGAATTGAAATGATCGTTATATTCAGGTTCTTGTTTATACATTTTTAAGAAGATATATGGATGTAAAATACATATATTTTCTTTATATGTGTAAAAGTGACAGGTCGGATTTACTTTTAAATGATTAATTTGTGAAATGTTCAGTTTAAAGATGGAATAATTTTGGGAAAAACCTATTTTTAAGACAAAGAATTTTGTGAGGGGTCTTGTTTTAGGGAAAATAGTTTTGTGAAGGGTCCTGTTTTGAAATAGAAAGTTTTGTGAAGGGTTCTTTAAAGGACTCAATTTTTGCCTAAACAGATCCCTGTACAAGCGATTACCCTTTTTGCTACTGGCCAGGGAAACCAAAAGCTAATCACCAATATTTAAATCTGATATTTTCAAAATCTTTCTGGGGGGGAGATTCACAATTAGCAGTGACTGCCACTTCCCTCAGTGTTGATTTGGCAGTCTTTCCTATCAAAAGGATAGTATTATCACTACTTACTTTAAAGTGGTGACTTGATGTCTTCCCATCATCTTTCTGTCAGCATTTGTTTAGTTTCTAGTATTTTCACTGCTGAGACATATAATGCCTTTATTGCACCAATCGTCTGAGCACATTAAAAAAAATCCAAAGCAGAATTAACTTAAAAGTAAGTAAGTTAAAAGTAAATTGCTACCAACTCACAATTTGCTAAAATAATTCAAATATATGTTTCATGATTTATCTTCTCTTTTTTGGCAAATTGGCCTTAATATGTTCAGAAACAATAGTGATTCAACCTTACACTTCATTTAAAAATATTTAAATATATTTCAAAGCAATTTAAAATGTTGCCATACCTGTCACAAGAATTTTGTCACACCCGTCACAAGAATTTTGTCACACCCGTCACAAGGATTTTGTCACACCCGTCACACTAAAATTTCACACAAAATAAAAATTTAATGAATTTTTAACGTTTCGTGGTTATTTAGACATGCAATAGTTAGACTTTCCGAAAGTTTCATGTATTTTCATGGAAAAAGGCATTTTGTATAATAATTTAAGCATCTTTTTTGTGACGGGTGTGACAGAGAGACAGTGTAAATATATTTGTATTAAAAATAGGGTCTTTTAATTTTTTTGAAAAATTAAGCGTTTTAAAAGTTACACAAAGGTCACAAATAGTAATATATGTACATATATTGAAAATGCTGCTGTTTTAAATATTGTTTCTGGCAGAATGAAAACACCCTATTTTACATGCCGAAAGTTTATCAAAATTTTCCAAATTTGAGCCTAGATAAATTATAAAAAAAATTTTTTTAGAGCTTGGTTCTCTGTAATTTCATATGCGTCATATTTTTACCTTTAATTTGATGTATTATTTGTAGTAATAAAATACATTTGAAATTTCAACCTTCATGTCCACTTTTTCATGGAAATGCCCAGGTGCAATTGAACTGAAGGAACAAACACATCATCAAGCTACAGCTTAAACATTTTTTGCATCATCTAACAGTTTTGTGAGAAATCATGAAAAACTGCTAAGGTCTTCTGATTCACAGTTTATAAAATTTTCTGTGTCTTACTTTTGCCAATTAAAAGCAACTTATGAGTTCCAGTACAAGGTAGCGAAAAAATTCAAATATACAAATAAGGACTAAATATATATACAAGTTATTAAAAAAATTCAAACTTTTCCAAAATTATATACAAATAAGTACTAAATATATATACAAGTTATTAAAAAATTCAAACTTTTCCAAAATTATATACAAATTAACAAAAATATTTACAAGTTAACAAAAAATTTTCAAAAGTTTTCTAAAAAAAAATGAAGGGAAAAATCAGGACTCATAATTATGCTGTAAAAAAGATAAATGTTATTCTATAAAACTCAACAATACTTTTATTTATTTTAACTTTTGCACTGATAAAAACATTCGACACACCATTTCACAAAGCCCGATCAGAAGTAAATCTTAGAGAAGAAGGAGCCAAAAATCATATCTCTTTTCATTTAATAAAGACGACACTGTATAGTGCTGTCCTCTCTCATTGTATTAGATAAACAGTATAATAAATCAATTTGTGACAATGTGTGTAAAAGCATGCATAACATTTTAAGCCAATAAATTTTTCAAGGATGCGCTTATAATCAAACACTTATTGAATATGCTCATATAAAATAAAGTAAATGTGTATTAAAGTAACAGTTTAACCATATGAGAATGTACAAAAATATTCTGAAAAGCAAGATTTTTAAAAGTATGGGGGGGGATGATTTTTATAATTGACAAATTTTTATACTTTAGCAAACATTTTAAAACTTTGAAATTGCAAATACTAGATGTAATTTATTCTACACATATATATCAGGCTAATTGTGTACAAAATTTCATGCATGGGGCACTACAAATGTGGAAAAAACTGATTGTCAAGAAAATTTTCTAGTTGCCGGCCAAGTGTCCATGAACGTATCCGCAAAGTTAATTTTCTTGCCAAAGTGCTTAGCATCAAGTGTGTTGGGATGTTGAGTGATTGTGAATTTGTGGCCCCAGGACACCCCAGTAAAACTGTTTATTTTGCTGAAATAATTTGTATTTATTACGAACTTTGTTATTTTTAATAGATTTTGTCCTGAAAGTTCATAATAAATACAAATTATTTCAGTGAAATAAACCATTTTTTACTGGCATCTTGACCAACCGTTTTATTTCTGTAAAAATCAACAATTTTTTTTTTTTTTTTTTTTTTACAGTAAAAAAATTGGTGTAAATTGGTAAGTATACTTACCAATTTACATTTGGAAAATCAGCAAGGTTTCTGCTGGCGGAATCTATGTGGACATCGACCATCATCAAGTGAAGGTATCCATCATAAGGTAAATACTTGCAAAATAATGGTATTTTTATTAAAAAAATATGCATGGAATCAAACTGCTTTTTCAGTTTTTTGGTTGAACAGAAAAATGTTATCATAATTCTGTCAATGTAAGTGTTTTGAAGCCAATTTCTGGATGTGATAGCATAGAAAAGGAAAAAAACTGCCATCCTGAGACAATAATTGCATAAAACTAAAGATGTAATTCATTTATCGGAAAATGAAAAATATTGTTCTATTCAAAATCACTTTAATATTCATGCCTGCAAGTATGATGCTTTTACATTTATAAATGAGAGCCAGATGGTGTCAGTTTCATGTTCTTGAACAGATGGGTTGGAAGGGGGTGGATATTTTTTTGAGAACCACATGCTAAATATATGTAAACTAGATTAAACCTGTAAAACCATTTAATGATATGTCAATAAGATATAAAATACCCCCCATCCCCCCAAAAAAGAAAAAAAACTGGTTTAAAGGATGCAGTATTTTCTTAAGGTTGCGACATAACCACAACCATTTTGTAAAGCAGCTCACATTGATGCATCATTTTCTTAGGAACTTCTGAAGACATTTCAATATGTTTTATTACAGTTTTGTGAGTAGTTAAACTGTAAATTAATCGTTCAGCAAGAAATAAAATAATTTAATACTATAGTTAACATAGATTTTGTTCATTTGCAAAATTGAATTTATTTTGTAAAAAAATAACTTTTATATATATACTAGCTCACCTCTTTTTAATATACCGGGTGATTATAATTAAAGTTACGATTTCAAAAATCGATAATTTTAAAACTGCTGGTCAGAATGACTTGATATTTTAGCAGAACAATCGTGAGGCAATTGAATTTTGTTTGGCGAAGAAAAGAAATTAGTTCCTAAATGTGCCGATAGATGGCGCTGTCGGGGTATGTCAGGGGAAAGACCAAAAATGTATTCGTTAAACACAGAAACGTTGTTAGCCAAAAGGAAAAAATAGAGTTCAGGGATTTACTAAAAATTTATTCGCGAAAAGACAAGAATATGTGTTTACAGCGACAACAGCAATAATGACAAAAAATGAAAAAAAAAAAGAAAAAAAAACATGGAACAAACACCTTACTGATGATTAAGGCATAAGTTGTTTGATATGCCCTCCGCCTTGTTCCGCTACTAATTAATTGGAAGCGCAAAACGACATGCTCCACAGCAGATCGGAGGGTATCTGTACTGATGCAATGGGTGAGGTGTTTGATGCTTGCCTTCAAGTTGGCTAGATTCTGAATCCGCCCGCTGTAAACATTCTTCAGGTACCCCCAAAACCAGAAATCACACGGGTTTAAGTCGGAGGAACGTATCGGCCACGTTGTTGGAAAAAGGCGGCTTATGATCCTGTCATCTCTGAAATTAGCACTCAGTAGCTGCTTCATAGGAGTAGCAATGTGCAGAGGAGCGCCATCTTGCATGAACATTGAGCGATCCACACACTGACGCTACTGAAGTGCTGGAAGGACATGGTTACGCAAAAGTGTTTCATACCCCTTACCAGTAACGGTGCAGGTAACGGGAGCCGTAGGTGTGATCTCCTCGAAGAAAAACGGACCGACGATAAACGCTGCCGTTATTTCGCACCACGCAGTGACCTTTTCAGACTGAAGAGGTAATGGCTGTAGCTGGGACGGATTCTCAGTCGCCCATATCCGGCAATTTTGCGTATTTACAGAACCTTGCAAATGAAAGTGGGCTTCATCAGACCACAGAATGTTCCATGACCATCTGTTGTCCACTTCCATCCAGACAAGAAATTGTAGTGCAAAAGATTGACGTGCTTCCAGGCCAGCAGGTAGCAACTCCTGCACATGAGTTATCTTGTACGGATAACAGCGCAAGATGTTCCATAGGACTTAATGCACTGTGCTGTTCAGCATATCCAGCATTCGGCCAATTCCCTGTGCACGGCTGATTCCAGCATCACTGTTAGTCTGTTCTTGTAATGCGGTAGCCACATCTTCCACTGCCGCAGCCGAAACTGGTTTCTTCCTCTATCCCGTTTAACATCAAGTGGTCTCTTCGAATTCAGCAATCATTTTTTGCAGACCATTTGTGGTTGTTGGACCCCTTTTTTGTGGATTTTAATGTCCGAAACTTCCTAATAGCTGTAAGTGCACATTCATCGTTCTTATAAACAAGCTTCAAGAGCTTCGCAATTACAAAAAGCTTCACGATCCTTCATAGTCAGAGTGATGATGAAGCATTCATGCAAAAAGTTGGTGCTCTGCATTTTTATGGCAGCTATGTCTGCTGTGCGCATGTCACATGTTATTAATTTACATATCTCCAGACAATGCGAACCCCAACAGCGCCATCTATCGGCACATTTTGGAACTATTTTTTTCCTTCGCCAAACAATTCCATTGCCTCATGATTGTTCTGCTAAAATACCAAGTAATTCTGACCAGTAGTTTTAAAATTATCGATTTTTAAAATCTTAACTTTAATTGTAATCACCCAGTATATATACTAGCATTTCACCGGCCCATGATGATAACCTTAAATCTATCTAAAATATACTTAAAAATATCCTCAATGTTACATGATTTTATATATTTAAATGAAAATCTTTCTGAATGATCCTAATGCTGGGTGCCCCACTGCCTTCAGACAGTGTACACCCAGCATGCTACACACTCTGATATGTTTTTAATGAAAGACTGACATTTTCCAGGCACAAGATAACTTTAAGGGGCCGCTTCACTGAGACTCTCCGATCGCGAAATCCCATGTTAACCTATGGAAAAACTCCGAAGCGCGATAACTCATTACCTAATATAATTATTAAAATATGGTTTTCACCATCAGAAAGTAGACGTCAGATGCCAGTGTTGTGCGTTTTTAAGAATTGTTTCCGTTAATTTTAAGTATCTCTAAGAAGATGATACAATTTCATCAAGTGGAAATTTCAAAGTTTATAAGGAATTTTTAAATAGTTAAAATTTAAAGAGACAATTTTTAAAAACGCACAATGACGGTATCTGGCGTCTACTTTCTGATGGTGAAAACCATATTTTAATAATTATATTAGATAATGAGTTATCGCGCTTCGAAGTTTTCCCATAGGTTAACATGGGATTTCGCGATCGGGGAGTTTCAGTGAAGCGGCCCCTTAATATACCTAAAATCAATGTTCCATACTTGCGAACTTTCAACTATTCTTTGATAAAATGTGGTGTGAATTGACCCAGGTTAAACATGTTAAGAACCAGAAAAATTATTTGCTATATCTTTATAGTAGGTACAAAAGGTTGTTCTGCATGCAATGTGGATGCTGTAGTGACCTCTATATGCTGCAAGGTTAGTGCTGTGGTGGAGGAGGAAATAAGAGCATACTCTAAGGCAGGTCACACACTGAGGCGTCACAAGTAACAAGAAGCATGACTTAGGTGTAGAAACAGGTTGAAACAAAGGATAAACCTGCTTCAAACTTTTTCCAAGCCTGTGTTTTCACCCAAGTCAGACTTCATGTTGCTCGAGATGCTGCAGTCGCAGTGTGTCGCAGTATATTTATAATTAATTATAAATATTAATTAAGAAATAATGATGGGAATTTAAGAATTTTCACGAGATTTTTATTCTGAACTGGTGTTACATTTACCAGGAGATTGAGTATTTATTAAAATTTTTATCTAAAAATATTAATTAAGAAAAATAATTATGATCAGTGTTGTAACTGAACACTCTCATTGAGCGGAAACTTGTGAGTTTAAGTCACTCGCTCTGAGTTTTGAGCTCTTTTAAAGTGTGGCACACAATAGAGCAGATTAGTCCATTTAGAAAACCCAGTATAGAAGGTAGGGAGAGAGGAAAAAAGGAGGTCAGGAGGGGAGAATTAACATCTAGTCTTGCTGCACTCGCTCCTGATCTCGGCACATGTCTCTGCTCATTTATCTTCAAGTTTTGAAAGCTAGTAGGTTGGTTATTTTTTGTGATAGTTGATTTTCTCGCATATGGCTTGTTTTATTTCTAATTATTATTTGCCTAATGATGACTCAGAACAGACCATGGTTAATGTTTCTTCAGATCTCGAAATGACTGAAACCATTTCTCAGTGATTGCACCATTCACGAATTTCGTGTATTTCATGGGATTTCCGATATCCTATGTTTGCTGCATATAGTTTTTTTTTTTCATATTTGTGAAGCGATTATTCATGCGGTACAGTGATTGTGACATTAACAAATTTTGTTTATTTCTTGGGATTCCAATACAATGAGGTTGATCCAGTGATTTTTTGTTTTTGTTTTCATGTTCACGAAGCGATAATACATGCGGTACAGTGATTAGGGCATTAACAGATTTCACCTGCTTTAGTTTATTTCAGCTTCACATTGATCATTAACTTTGAATGTAATTTTGCTGAAATGTGTATAAAAACGTTTCTTACTGTACATATTATCTTTTTTAAATGCTCCTTCCAATAGAATTAGATGTTTCTACTGCTTCATATAAATACTACTTTACTAACCATGTAAACCTTATTACTTTATTTATATGTAAACCTTTTTGCACTGATGAGGGGCTAGATTATAGCCAAAATGTTTGCATGTAATTTTTAATTGTATTTTTGTAATTTTAACTTTTATGTCTGATTAAATGTGATATTTTATTTAAAGACTTGTATTTATTAGACGTTAAAATGTTTAGTTATTTTACTTTTTTTATTCAATTTAGCAGCTGTATAAAATGTGTTAACCATGTTTAATGTCATGATAGCATTTTTACAAAAAGCAAAATTTGCATTCCATGATTTTAATTATTTTTTTTTTCAAATCTAATGTTTTTTAAAACATGAAATTAAACTTTTCATTATAGTTGGAGGTACCTATTGCTCTGATGTAATGTGAAAAATTCAGTTATGCAGGCATATGTCAGGAGTTTGTGGTAGTAGGTATGACTTTTATGCATATGATACAGAGTTTCCCCCAGGTTAAAAAAAGGGCAGGGTGCTGCTGGTGAGAAAAGGGTACTTTTTTTAATTCTTAAGGGCACTTTTTGGATTTTTGAGGGCATTTATCAGATTCTTAAGGGCACATTTTTTAATTGTTAAAGGTATTCTTTTGGTTTTTAAAGCCACTTTTGATATTTCAAAGTCAAAACACTCTTTTTAAGACAACATTGAGTCAGTTTTTACTATTAAAGCAAATATTTTAATGCAAAAAGGAGAAAGGGCATTTTTTTTATTGAGGGCAAGAAGGGTGCTACTTATTTTACTGGAAGGGGCAAGAAGGGTGCTAATTATTTTTATGAGGGGCAAGAAGGGTGCTACTTTGTAAACCAAAGGGCAGGCAGGGTGCAGCACCCTTTCGCAAACTGTCTGGGGGAAACTCTGTGATACATGTCATTTCATTATTAAAGAAGTAAAAACATCTAGAAGAACAAATAATTAATATCGCACTGTAAAAAAAAATTCTAAAATAGAGCAAAAATGACCCAAATTGGGTTGTAAGATATCTGGGTGCAGCAATGTGCCAAAATGGAAACTTTCTATTTGTGACCCAAATTGGGTATAAAAGTGTCCATTTTGAGTTCATTGCAGAACACAAATGGGTGAAATTTTAACCAATTTTGGGTATACTCTGAACTCCAAATTAGGTTTAATACAGAATCCAAATTGGAATTCAAAGTATATCCAAAATGGGTTAACATTGCACTCATTTTGGGTAAACTGTGAATTCCAATTTGGGTTCTGCAAGAAACCCAAAATTAACACTATTTAAACCCATTTTGGGTCACAAAGAAACTCTTTCCAATTGTTGGACTTAGTGGAGGGGAATTTAAATTTATTGATAGGTTTAAAGATAATGCTAAAGTTGAAGCATTTTAAAACTTTAGCTAATTTGAAACATAAAGAAGATTAAAAAGGCAGAACAATTAAATTATCAGGTTTGGTTTTAACAGATTTAGAAAGTGTAGATTTGCTAGAGGGTCTATTGAATTTATTAACAGCATTATCAATAACAGAAGGTTTAAACCTCTTTTGACAGCAACAGATTTTAAATAATTAATTTCATCATTAAGGGAAACAGAATCTGAACAAATTTTGAGGGCACGGTTTACATAAGTGTAAAAGACACTGATTTTCTGGTTGGCTGGGTGATTTGATAGTGTGAGGATTAGAGATAGAAAAAGGTTTTCTATCCACACAGGTTTTGAAAAAATTATCACATCTGGTAACAAAAACATCAAGGAAGGGGAGTGTATTACAATTTTCTAATTCAAAAGTAAACTGAATATTGGGGGTATGTCACAGAGAATTGGTGATAAAGGATTTCCCATGTTAAAGCCATCCAATTGTTAGTAAAATTTACTATTAAATTTGAAAGTAGTGCGAGTAATGCAAAGTTTGGTTAAGTTAATAAAATCTTTGACTTCAGTATCAGAATAATGAAATTCATGTAATCTAGTTTCTAAACATGAAAGTGCACCTTTGATTGGAACATTAGTAAATAACAATTTGACATCAAGTGATAACATAGAACAATTGACAGGATTAATATTTTTTAATTTACTGACAAAATCATAAGAATTTTTTATGGTATGCATAAAGGAGAAAAAATGAAGTTAAAAACTTGGCAAGAGGGTAAGTAGCAGTTCCAATTATGGATCCAACACCTTCAGTCTCAGGACTGATTTCAGTCTTGGAGAGATTTTTCAGTGATAGTAAATTCTACTTTATATACTTAAATAATATCAATTTTACTATCAAGAACTTTTTATTACTTTCTGTTATTGTAACAGATTAATTTTAAACCATATTGCAAGACACAGAAATTTTCTATCCCATTTTTATTTGGTTATTCGTAATACTGTAAAAAGTTTTCAGTCTTGGCCTGGATGGACTTCTTGCACCCATGGATCAATATTAGAAACAATAGGTCTTAGAGAAATATTGGTTTTATGAACTTTAGGAAGGGTGTAAAGAAAAGTACAGATGGCCGAAGAAGGAATAACACAATGTTTAGTGTAATCATTTAACACAAAAGAACTCTTAACAACTTTTTTGACACTTGAAAGATGCAAATTCGTGGGATCGTCTTTTTCCTCTCTCTATCCAAATTGATTGCTCCTATTGAGTCTTCCTTTAAATATAGTAAAGTCACTCCTGCTCAAAAAGAAACGCTTCATCACATCCTTGCAGATACTATTTCTTCTAATAATTTAAACTATAAACCCAATCTTTCACACTCTCAACATGTTGCTCTAAATGAACTTAAGTCTAATGATAATCTTATTATAGCTAAAGCAAATAAAGGTGGTCAAATTGTTCTGATGAATAAACAAGATTATTCTGATAAAGTTTATGCCCTTTTATGCGAAGGTCCTTACATTGAAATAAAAAACGATCCTATGAATTTGCATCTTTCAAGTGTCAAAGTTGTTAAGCATTCTGTTGTGTTAAATGATTACGCTAAACATTGTGTTATTCCTTCTTCAGCCATCTGTGCTCATTTTTACACCCTTCCTAAAGTTCATAAAACCAATATTCTTCTAAGACCTATTGTTTCTAATATTGGTACTGCTACTTACCCTCTTGCCAAGTTTTTACTTCCATTTTTTTTTTCTCCTTTATGCATTACTAATACACATACCATAAAAAATTCTTATGATTTTGTCAGTAAATAAAAAGTGTCAATCCTGTCAATTGTTCTATGTTATTTCTTGATGTCAAATTGTTATTTACTAATGTTCCAATTGAAGGTGCTCTTTCATGTTTAGAAACTAGACTACACAAATTTCATTATTTTGATATTGAAGTCAAAGATTTTATTAACATAACCAAACTTTACATTACTCATAATACCTTTTGAATTTAACAGTAAATTTTACAAACAATCTGATGGCTTAAGCATGATAAATCCTTTATCACCAATTCTTTGTGACACTTATAGGCATTATTTTGAAGAAAAGTTATTGAATCTGTTAAATATTAAACGTTGGATGTGTTACGTTGATGATACTTTTGTCTTAGTTAATAATCCTTTTAATATTTCCACCATTCTTCAAACTGTCAATTCTACCGACCTCCATATTCAGTTTACTTTTGAATCAGAAAATTGTAATATACTCCTCTTCCTTGATATTTTATTACCAGATGTGATTCTTTTTTCAAATCCTGTGTTTATATAAAACCTTTTTCTGTCTCTAATCCCCCTCATGTTCTCTCAAATTACCCAGCCAACCTGAAAATCAGTGTATTTTACACTTATGTAAACCATGCTCTCAAAATTTGTTCGGATTCTGTTTCCGTTAATGATGAAATTATTTAAAATTATTTATTTTTATAGGCTCATTTATAAACATAAAAGGGTACTTTTATGTTAGGCGGGCACTAGTAATATATATATATATATGAAACAAATTAAAAAAAAAAAAAAAAAAAAAAAAAAATTTTTTTTCGTCGTTGACTTCATTAAGACTATAATTCTGTGTAAATCCCATTATTCTAAATTATTTTCTCGCTCCAGTATTCGATTGTCAAAATTACATCTAGCGAAATATATAGTTTATTCCAAATTCATTCTCTTAAAAAATGGCACTGATAGAATGTTCTATTAAATTTACGCACTTTTATTTTCTTTAAATAAAAAGCATCCTAGAATCTAATAATTCAAAAAATACCCATTTCCCAGCTAAAAATATTTTACTTTTAAGAAATAACAACCTATGAATTTCTTTTCTTTATTTTTTATTTCCCTACGATTCCTGACAAAATATTACTTTTCAAATTCTGAAAGATTTTAATCTCAATGTAAAAATTATTTTGGCATATTGCCATACTTGATAAAAACATATGTACTCCTTTTCTCTCTGCTTTTATTTATTCGAAGGAAGTAGAAGGCACGAGATTGTTCTAGAACATTTTTTGGCGCGCTTTTGCCAGCTTCGGTAAGTTCACTTCGATATTAATTCGCCGAAGAAGTTAAGCCGTGAGCGTTGATTGGCCTAGAGGCTTTTTAGATAGAATGTATTCTGGCGCGCTCGGGAAATGATATACGGATTTTTCCCGCGTTTAGAGCAGAATGTTCCGGGATTTCGGTGGTGGATGCAACTAGTCATGTACTTCCTAATCTTCGAAGGTTCTCCTTGGCCGCCGATTGATTTTAAAAGAATACCTGCCTGTACTAACTAAGATGTCTTCTTATATTTAAATTTAAATCATCAAGTTTCGCCACGACCCTAAATTTAGCAGTGCATGGAGTGAGTTTTCAATAGAGTAAAGCTTAATCAATTAATCTTTAAATTTTTCGAATAAAGTGTGAACTGGAACGAACTGCCTCTTCTCTGTAGCTTATACGTACACAATGAAGTAAGTCTCGGTGCTCGACTGAAAATCTCCTCGGAGAAACCTCCCTTGCCTTGAATAGGAGTCTACAAAAGTATGGTGACTCCAGTTAAATCGTCACATATTGAATTTTTTTAGTCGACAGGATGTTGACAGTATTCTTACATTAGACGAACATGATTTTGAGACATTTTTTGGAGTCTAGCGAATATGCTACAAGTTGTGCTTTTGTTCAAACATTTTGCCGGTGCGTGCAGACAGCAACTGTCGCGACGGATGGAACGATGTTTTGGTATGATGTAATCAAGATTGAAATATGTGTGTATAGCGGATTTGAAGTGTGTATCATCGAATTAAATGGAAATTTGAAAAGACTTATTTTATGAGTTGCGGCCAAGTAAATAAAAAAAAGAAGACGTGGCAGTGTAAGTTATTTTTTCATGATTGATATTTTATTTTGTGACTTTATGATATTTGAATATTTTTATGTGTTTTTTTTATTTTATTGTTTATGATTATTTAAAATTCTATTGTTATTTAAATGATACTTAGATCGGGGCTTTGTATAGATAATAGAGTACCTTCTTATATTTATATTGGTAAAAGTAATAAGAATATGGATGAAATTAAGATGATTGCATTTGACCCTGATTCGGGAATGGGGATTCAGCAGTGGCTAGAATATTTCAACCAAATTTGTAGAAGAGAAAATAAGAATGAGGAATGGAAATTTAATCATATATCTCAATATCTTAAAGGTGAAGCTCTTAAAGTGTATGTTAATGATTGCTTAAACTGTGATAATTATGAACAAATTGTAAATATTTTAATAGAGAGATTCATTGACTTAAAATGTCCAAAATTTTCTGAATTTACTACACTTAAACTTGATAAATTGAGTGATTTAGAAGCATATTTTAGAAAAAAAGTAGAGATAGGTAGGCAGTTAAAATTATGTGAAACTATTCTGTTACAAGGATTGACGGATGGATTACGACCAGAATATCAAAATTCCATCAATGTCAATCATCCTGAAAATACCACTGACTGGTATAGAGTTGTGAAACAATTTGTTGAAGTTTCTCCATCGCTCAGTACTCGACAACCAATCAATCAACCATATCGTCAGCCAAATTTTTCTGCTCCCCGTTTCCCAATGCAATCTTTTCGGCAAAATTATCAGCCTTTCCGACCACCTAGGCAAGAATATGCTCCTCGGAATTGGCTGCCAGCACGACAATTTAATCAGAGATCTCCTAATTATAGGAATCCTGTACAAAACAATCATTTTCAAAACCTTTATCCAAGCAGACCATGCAGAATTTGCACCAATAAGGGGGTCAGAAATGCTTACCATTGGGAAAGAGAGTGTGTTTTTATAAGTAATACTACTCCCTCTGATACTCAAAATGCTTCTACTTTTAATGGTAATCCTGGTAATGAATGACAACTAATAGTGTATGGGTACACCCCTAGTTATAATTTACCTTGTATTGTGGATAGTGGTTCAACAATTGCCATTTTACCATTGAAATTTGTAAGAAAACTTAATGCTAAAATTGAAAAAATTCCTACTACTATTATTGGTCAGGCAAAAGGGTTTATGGAAATTAATCAGAAGTGCAGAGTGCTCATCAGGGTTGGGAAAATTAGTAAATGGATAGATTTTCTAGTATGTAATATAGATCTAAATTATGCAATATTGGGGTTAAGAGAATGTTCAAAATTTGATTTAACAATTAATTGTAAACATTGTATTGTCAAACAAGGGAAAAGAGTTGTAAATAGAGGTGTAGCCATACAAAATGAGAAAGCTTTGCATTTTCATATTGTTGATGTTAATAAAGTACAAGTGAATAATGAAAGTATAAAATGTGAAAATGACAGTAGTAATTTTGAAAATAAGTATGATCATTATAACAAGTTTAATTTTTATCAAGTAAATAACAATTTTGAAAGTAATGAAGAGCATAATGATTTGGATTTTTATCATGATGAACAACTAAATTTTGAGAACTGTAGTAATAGTATAATTATGCAGTCAAATAAGGAAAATAATGACTATGAAGTGCAACCAGATTATAGAAGACTCATGACTCCTCAAATTTCTCGCGAAGTTAATATTTCTAATTGTGAACTAATGGGGGAGATAAATTTGATTCAAAATGGGGATTTAAGGGAATTAATTCAAAATTACATGGATATTTTTGCTAAACATAAATATGATGTGGGTAGAATTAATATTGAACCACAACGCGTTTATCTTAAATCTGACCTACCAATATCTTTGAGGCCTTATAGAACTTCACCAGCTGAGGAAAAAGAAATTCAAAATCAAATTCAAGGATTGTTAGAAGCAGGATTAATTAAAGAGAGCAATAGTCCTTATTCGGCTCCTGTCACTTTGGCTATGAAAAGAGAGGAAGGCAAAAAGACTAGGTTATGTATTGATTATCGAAAATTAAATGCAATAGTAAAAAATGATGCCGAACCATTACCTCGTATCGATGGTATCTTGGATAAATTGAGTGGTGCTCAGTATTTTTCAACTTTGGACTTAGCCTCCGGCTACTGGCACATACCCATACATCCCGCAGATACTGAGAAATTAGCTTTTGCTACTAGCTCTGGGTTATTCGAATGGTTAGTCCTCCCATTCGGGATAAAAACGGGACCCCCGATTTTCAATAGAACTATTAGAAGAATCCTAAATAAATACAAAATAGATTTTGCTTGCCACTATTTCGATGATATTATAATTTTCTCCTCCTCTCTAAAAGAACATCTTGATCATTTAAATCAAATATTTAAAATTTGTCAATTAGAAAACATTAAACTCAAATTATCCAAATGTAAATTAGCTCAGACTAAGATTAACTTTTTAGGATATGAAATTTATGATGGAATTATAACTCCTGCAAATGCAAATATTGAAACTATAAAGAAATTAAAACCCCCGACAAATATTAAACAATTGCAAAGTTTCCTAGGATCAATAAATGTTTATCATAAATTTATAGATAAATATGCTCAAATTCGACAACCTCTTAATAAATTACTTAGAAAAGATACAATATGGAATTGGACTCCAGAATGTCAAGATTCTTTCAATAAATTGAAAGATGCTTTAATCCAAAAACCTATTCTTAAAATTTATGATGCAAAATTACCACTTCATATGTTTGTTGACGCCTCACAGATGGCAGTAGGTGCAGTGCTTAAACAACCAGATAAAGAGGGGTTTCTGCATCCAATTGCTTACCATTCAAGGAATTTGAAGAGTTATGAACAGAATTACTTCATTACAGAGTTAGAGTGTTTAGCAATTATTGACACTCTTGATAAATTTTATCATTACTTTCATGGAGTCAGATTTACCATCCATACTGACCATGCATCTCTAGTTTGGTTAAAAAATGTTAAGAATCCTAGAGGAAGATTATTTAGGTGGTCTTTAAAATTAAGCATGTTTGAGTATGAAATTAAGTATGAAAAGGGGTCAACAAATGTCGAAGCTGACATGTTGTCCAGAAACCCTGTAACTTTTTTCAACCAACATATTAATTTATTGTTAGATAAAGATGAAATAATAGAGATGCAGAATAAGGAAAATGTAAATGATAGGAAATATCGATCAGAGAATGGAATAATCATACTTAAAAAACATGGATTTCGAAAAGTGGTAGTACCAATGGCTTTAAGAAAAAAATTATTACATATTGCACATGAGAATTATGGACATCTAGGTATACAAAAAATGCAAAATTTAATTTCTCCAAACTATTATTGGCCTAATATGACAATAGATATAACCCAATATGTAAAACATTGTGACACTTGTCAAAAAAATAAAAAACCCAAAACAAAAAGATTTGGCTTACTACAAGCCCTACCAGCCACAGATCAACCTTTTGAGTGCCTCTCTATTGATACTGTGGGTGGATTTAATTATTATAACTCGACAAAGAAATTTTTACACATAATAATAGATCATGCCACAAGATATGTCTGGGCTTTTCCATCAAAAAATGTTACATCAGCCACATATATTAATTGCTTAAAACAAATTTTCAATAGTCAGGTTCCCCAAATAATACTCAGTGATCGGCACAAGGCATTCCGGTCACCTCAATTCAAAAAATTCCTCAAGACACATAACATTAAACAAAGATTTACCTCTTCACACCATCCACAAACGAATGGGAAGGTTGAAAGGGTTAACCAGACAATAGTCACTAGATTAAAATGTAAAGTAAACTCAATCTCATCTAAAATTCCATGGACTCGATTATTAGAGCATGTCATTCAAGAATACAATAATACTCCTCATTCCATAACTAATTTCCCACCAGCATATCTATTTTATGGCAAATTACCTTATAACTCTCCTTTAAATCAAAATTATTATCCACCTGTTCAAGAAGCACTAAAAATTGCTAAAAAACGTACTAAAGAATTTCATTTCAAAAATAAAAGGTTATATGATAGAAAATTTGTTGAGTGTCCTTTAAAAGTAAATGATTTTGTAATTTATGAAGAATTCAAATATCCCAATACTAGGAAATTAGAACCCACTTTTTCAGGTCCATACAAAATTATAAACAAACTTTCAGAAGTGACTTATGAAATAGACAGATTTAATTATGAAACTAAAGCCAACTCAGTAATTGTACATGTGTCTAAATTGCGACAATATTATTTTCCAGATGACTTCAAATTATTTCATGAAGATACACAAAAACCAGCACAAACAACTTCACATACAGGTTCACAAAATCAAACTAAAGTAAAAACAATAGATTAAACTCAAATTCTTTTAAATATCGCTTATTACCATAATTTCAACATTATCAGGTATGTTCTTGGGTCGACACAGGAATATTACTTGTTTTTGAAAGTTTTTGAGGTTAGGTAGACACCTTATGCAGGCATAAGATGTGTATTATGATTTTAGGAATTTTCAAATTGATGTTGAAAAATGAAATTAAAATTTTTATATAATTACAGTTTTTAGTAAATATTAGTTATATTATTTAATGGATTCACAGAAGCTATATTTATTTTGTTTAATACAATAAAGGTCTTGAATTATTCTTGAATGCTGATATTCTGTATTAGTCAGAGTTGATATTGTGATGTTGTAGTAAAATGTTAAGAGAGATTAGTTGAAATTTAAGGATTACAATAGTATAAATAATAGTTTTATATTCCAATTCTCTGTCACCTATCTATCTAACAATTATTATTATTATTATTATTTTTGCTTATTACTTAAAAAGTGTAAAAAGAAGAAGAGGATTCTACACTTAAATTTTGGTAATTAGCTATACCCGATTATGTCATAGATTTTTTAGTAGTCAAAAGAAGAGTATCAGAAAGGGATATTATTGTTCACAATTGTTGGTTGAGTGAATCCTATCTAAATATTTGGGCATCTAAATTATTTAGTATTGGAAAATAATGTAGAGTTAAATTTTTTTTTTATATAGATTTCGGCTAGCAAAAAATTATTTCCTTATCCTTTCAAGTAAGGAAACAAACATATTTTGCTATGTATTTTTTTTTTCCTCAACCAAGAATTTTATATTGAATGTAATATTTACTGTGATATATTATATTGTTAGAGTAGTTATTGAAGTCTGTTGATATTATTTATTTTTGAAAAGATTTATTAATGTTATTATTTATTAAGAGAAAATATTAAAAAAAATGTTGAGAGAGATTTAGAGTTAATATTAGAGTTATTAGAGTATTAGAGTTTTATTTACAAATTGAGTAAACTGCTTACAATGAAATGTAGTTATAAAATATATGATGAATTAGAATTTTTGTACCAAGGTTGTGATATTTCAAAGTAGTATGTATACCATGTTGTGCAATATGGACATTTATTAATTCAAAAATTTTACTGATTGCGACAAAAAGGATAGCTATCGAATGAAATGAATTAGCTCTGGTCTTCAGTGTGACCACAAAAAGAGTGGCACCACAGATTAGAGTGGGGGTAATCCCAAAACCACAATGGAGAAAGACTGAAATTTAGTCAGAACTGTTTTGAGACTGTTGTTGACTGCTGTTGTTGTTCAAACAGTGACTGTTTAAGACTATTGAAACTTCAGTATTCAGTTATTCAGTATTAGTATGATTAAGTTTTTCAATAGTATTCTGAAGAATACAGTTTTTTCAATTGGTAATATTCTTCAGTTTTCAATGTAACTAATTTCCAACTTTATTATTTATTATATTATTTATTATATTGATTTATTATTTATTATTATTATATTATGTTGGTAATATTATTTATTATATTAGTTATTTCTTGGTTTATCTTGATGTATCCCATTTATTTACACTTGCAAAAAGTAAGTGTTGCTGTAAACTTATGTATTTGAGGTTATGCTTTACTCTATAAATATTTTAATTTCCATTCTTCCAAAATTTAAGACAATTACTTTGTTTGTGATTCTTGATGATTTAAAATTTTTAGAATTTTATATTTTAGGAAAATTCTCTATTTTTTTTTTTTATCTGAACTGCTGTTAGGGAACTGCTATTCAGATAAGCTTGTTTTTTTTTTTTTTTGGGGGGGGGGGGGATATTGAAACAAATTAAAAAAAAAAAAAAAAAAAAAAAAAATTTTTTTTCGTCGTTGACTTCATTAAGACTATAATTCTGTGTAAATCCCATTATTCTAAATTATTTTCTCGCTCCAGTATTCGATTGTCAAAATTACATCTAGCGAAATATATAGTTTATTCCAAATTCATTCTCTTAAAAAATGGCACTGATAGAATGTTCTATTAAATTTACGCACTTTTATTTTCTTTAAATAAAAAGCATCCTAGAATCTAATAATTCAAAAAATACCCATTTCCCAGCTAAAAATATTTTACTTTTAAGAAATAACAACCTATGAATTTCTTTTCTTTATTTTTTATTTCCCTACGATTCCTGACAAAATATTACTTTTCAAATTCTGAAAGATTTTAATCTCAATGTAAAAATTATTTTGGCATATTGCCATACTTGATAAAAACATATGTACTCCTTTTCTCTCTGCTTTTATTTATTCGAAGGAAGTAGAAGGCATGAGATTGTTCTAGAACATTTTTTGGCGCGCTTTTGCCAGCTTCGGTAAGTTCACTTCGATATTAATTCGCCGAAGAAGTTAAGCCGTGAGCGTTGATTGGCCTAGAGGCTTTTTAGATAGAATGTATTCTGGCGCGCTCGGGAAATGATATACGGATTTTTCCCGCGTTTAGAGCAGAATGTTCCGGGATTTCGGTGGTGGATGCAACTAGTCATGTACTTCCTAATCTTCGAAGGTTCTCCTTGGCCGCCGATTGATTTTAAAAGAATACCTGCCTGTACTAACTAAGATGTCTTCTTATATTTAAATTTAAATCATCAAGTTTCGCCACGACCCTAAATTTAGCAGTGCATGGAGTGAGTTTTCAATAGAGTAAAGCTTAATCAATTAATCTTTAAATTTTTCGAATAAAGTGTGAACTGGAACGAACTGCCTCTTCTCTGTAGCTTATACGTACACAATGAAGTAAGTCTCGGTGCTCGACTGAAAATCTCCTCGGAGAAACCTCCCTTGCCTTGAATAGGAGTCTACAAAAGTATGGTGACTCCAGTTAAATCGTCACATATATATATATATATATATATATATATATATATATATATATATATAGATATATATATATATAGATATACACACATATTTATACATATATATTATATATAATATGTATATCTATATACAGGGGTCTGTCCAGATTTTTTTCTCAGGGTCCTGTTTTTGTGAAATTGTGAACAGCTTTTTAGATTTGTGAAAAAACTACAGTAGAGCGCCGCTAATCCGCGAACCTGTAATCCACAATCAATTTATGAATGTAAACAAAGAAATTTAATTCTTGAAAAATGCTTCAATGGTGACAAAATTTTGAAATTTTTTTTCACCAATTTTAAGATTTTTCTTACCTTTATGTATAGTATTATGTATCATATAACATTCTTCTTTATAGTTTAAAATGAAAGCACATTTAATTAGTATATTATTTTATCTATTCATTTCTTCATACAATACTTGTAAAATACAATTTGAACTTTTGTAATTTTTTTATATGATAAAAAATCCTTACTTAGACAATATATTTTATAATTTATTTATTTTTTCATTAAATCGTAATTATAAAATTGAAAAACACATAAAAAAATACATATATATTGCTTTTGAACTCTTACTTAAAGATAAAATTCAACACTATAAACCAAATGTCTTAAAACAGACAACAATTGGTGCCATATTGAAGAAATTTAAAAAATAAATTATTTTTGCATAGTTATTACTTTATCTATATATTAAAATGTGTAATTTATTTATTTTTTAGTATCTAAATTTGTCCAAAATATGAATTTAAAAAAATGTAAACAAAGATTAAATAGACATGGCCTGTAATCCACAAAAAGCCTCCAATCCGCACAACACTTAGAACCAAGCTTTGCGGATTAGTGGCTTTCTACTGTATTACTTTTTCAGATTGGTAACAGTTTCATTTTGTTTATGTTACTTATATTTGTGTTTGTACACGTTATTTGTGAACAGTGCAAAAAAATATCTGACAACACTGCTCGGAGTAGAAAGACTGGGTCTAAATCTAGATTAACCAGCAACCCTTCTGGTTCGTGATATGTTTAGAATTGGCATGCCTTTCTGATGTGGCAAAAAAAGTACTCAGAGCTTGGAAAAAAAGATAATTGATTTTAGACCCGATTTAGGCCTAAAAATAACCGAAATAGGCTAGAAATGGCCTTTCTATATACATATATAGCCCCTAGATGCCTTTCCGACCCAAAAAATTGGTAAAATCCCCGAAAATCTGCAACTTCCGGTGGTTACCGAAATCGGCTCAAATATCGTCTGCGCGTCAGGGAAATTGATTTTAGACCCGATTTAGGCCTAAAAATAACCGAAATAGGCTAGAAATGGCCTTTCTATATACATATATAGCCCCTAGATGCCTTTTGGTATTGATCTTGATATGCAGGGTAGAATTTTTTTTGCGGGGGGAGGGAGTGCTTTCTTGGGATTTTTCAAAATTTTCTAATTTCTTTACAATAAGGGGGGGGGGCATTTAATCTGGAGGGGTGGATTAATGGGATTTTACAGTACTACAAATTCTTGATGTCTGCCTGCATAAATATATTTTTTACATAACTGAAGTATGTTCAAGACATTTTATACAGTTAAATAAAAAAAGCGTTATACAATTTTAAATGTCATTTTCTTTAAAATAATTGATGTTGAGAAAAACAGTGTCTTTTTTTTTTAATATGTGATAAAAATTCACATATTCACATTCAAAAATAGCAGTATTTGGTAAGTAAAGTAATGGTTATATGGAAAAATAGAAAACCCCCACCTCTATTGGAAGAAACATTTTGATGTTTTTAAAATGGTATTTTTGCAAAAAATCATGGAATGCAAAAATTTTGGTTTTATAAAAATGCTACATACATATTATTACAAAATCCGGACATGAAGGAAAAAATCAGGACCAAGTTAAGAGAGCATAATGAGAAGAAGAAAGACTGGAGAAAGCAGTCTCGATGTAGCAATCTTTAATAGTGTATTTTCAATCAATCACCTACTGTTGATTAAAACACCATGGCAAAAATTCATCATACAAGTTCTTGTCGAAGAAGACAATTTTCATTTCAATGAATCTTCTCACAGTAAATTCTAAATATATATATATATATTTATGAATGTGTATAAATGTTTTGTTTTTTGTTGGCGTGTTTATTTTTTAACCCTCTGACCGCTCAGCAAAAAAGAAAAAATATAACATTTTCTCTCTAATTTTTAAAAAAGTGCTAAGAAAAGTTGATTTTTTTTCAACATGATATAAAAAACTTAATTATGTATATGAATATAATCCTTCAGAGTATTAATCATTACTGAATGTTTTAAAAATGTATTATATCTGAAGAATTATATTAATTTAAATAATGCTTCTATTGCAGTAAAACCAACAACTTAGTGAACGGATATATCCGTTCGTGGCACTGAGAGGATTGTCATCTCCCAGAAGAAATCATCCAAGTAAATATGATTTTTTAATTTATGAATATTAATTTTTAATACACTGACGGAAAAAAAATCCCAACACCAAGAACAAATTATTGTAGAGTAATGAAATTTGGACAATGCATTTGTGTAGTTAACATGTTTAATTGATTAGATTTTCAAGATCACAGGTTAATTTAAGCTCAAGAAAATGCATTTCAAATGCGAAATGCTGTTACACTAATAGCCGGTGTAACCTCCAGAATTTTAAATGCAAACCTACAAACGTGCATGCATTGTGTCATACAGGTGCCGAATGTCACTTTGTGGTATAGAGTTCCATGCTTGTTGTACTTGTTGTGTCAATACTGGGATGGTCAGTGCTGGCTGTGGATGATGCTGGAGTTGTCGTCCAATGATATCCCATACGTGCTCAATTGGAAACAGATCTGGTGATCTCTCAGGCCAAGGTAACATGTCAACACTGTAGAGCACGTTGCGTTACAACAGCAGTATGAGGGAGAGAGTTATCATATTAGAAAGCTCCCCTTTGAATGCTGTTCATGAATGGCAGCACTACAGGTTGAATTACCAGACTGACGTATAAATTTGCATTCAGTGTGTTTGGGATAACCACTAGAGTGCTCCTGCTGTCATAGGAAATTGTTCCCCAGAATATGACTCCAGGTGTAGGTCCAGTGTGCCTAGGCCGTAGACAGTTTGGTTGTAGGCGTTCCCCTGACCTCCTGCCCCACCAGTGGCTGAGAGGTTGTGCTCTCGAAGCTGGTAGACGGGAGGTGCTGGGTTCGATCCCAATCGCGCCCGTCGGCCTAATCGCTCGGAGTTTTCGTGGTTTTCTTTCGAGCCGTGGATTTTCTCCATGCATAAATACGGATTAGGTTCCCTTAGAAAGACCCCCACGAAGGGCACTCCCCCCGGGCCTATATCCCTAGTGTAGATAATTGGCCGTCAATAATCAACCCAACCCAACCCCTGACCTCCTTCTGACCAACATACGGCCATCACTGGCACCAAGGCAAAACCTACTTTCATCTGTAAACACAACAGATCTCCACTCCGTCTTCCAATGAGCTCTGGCTTGACACCACTGGCGACACAAACGACAATGACTTGGAATCCGTGGAATGCACGCTACAGAACGCCTGGCTCGATGCTTCCCTTGAAGTAAGTGGTTTTTAACAGTTCGTTGAGTCACTGTGGTACCAACTGCAGCTCGAATTTCTTCCGCAGATGCAGTAAGATGCACCACAGCCGTATGTCAAATACGGCAGCCTTCCCTCTCAGTAGTGTCACGTGGCCGCCCGAAACCCGGTCTTCTTGAGCCTGTACCATCCCTTGACCACTGCTCCCAACAATCATGCACAGTGGATACATACAGTGCATACATACACTACTTTTCTGCAGTATCGTGGAAAGAAAATCCAGCTCCTGGTAGCCCTATTATACGACCTCGTTCAACTTCGGCGAGTTGTTGATAATGGCTTCTTCGTCTTCTTAAAGGCATTTTTGGCTAACATCAACTCAATACGTCAAATTTCAAAGATAAATAACGCTCACAAACTTTACAGCACACATTTAAAGCAAACCTGATTTGCAAGTTCTGAGTGGCAGTACTAGCACCACACTTATGTGTGAAGTGCGAAATTTGAATCGATGTCATCTTTCAGATGTATAAACATGCCTACCAAATTTCGTTTATCTAACACAATACTTTCTTGGTGTTGGGATTTTTTTTTTCTGCGAGTGTATATATATTGCACAATTCTATTAATCATTAATTATTAATAATAACTGGTTATTATTAATAATTACCAAAAGACCCAGTTATTAATAATTACCAATGAAGTTTAGTCAGTATGATTAATTAAGCATAGTAATGAATATGTCCTTTACTGGAACTTGTACTATCATTACTGTATGAAGCTAACAAAAATAATTGTTAACAGACAATAATACTCAATCAAACTGTGTGTCCTATTAATAGGATTCCAGGGTCGAATGGGGTTACTTTTTAAATTAATGAATCAATTAGTTGAAAATTTTAAACAATGAAATATTGAAAAAATGTTTAATACAGTTTTAAAATGCACACTTTTAGCACACATAATAAATATATGTACTAGCAGCTCTTTTAAAGAGTGGTGCACAATGGAGCAGATTAGTCCATTTAGAAGACCGAAGTATAGAAGGTGGGGATTGAGGAAAAGAGGAGATCAGGAGGGGAGAATTAACATCCAGCCTAGCTACACTCACACCTGATCACGGCACATGTTTCTGATCTTTTATCTTCGAGTTTTGAAAACTAGCTGGTTGGTTATTTTTTGTGATAGTTGATTTTCTCACACATGGCTTATTTTCTTTCTATTTTTTACTGAAGATCGTGGAATTACTCAAGCCATTTTTCAGTGATTGTAAAATTCATGAATTTCATGTATTTCTTGGGATTCCAATACAATGAGGTTGCTGCATCCAGTGATTTTTTTCTTTTGTTTTCATGTTCATGAAGCGATAATATATGTGGTACAGCAGGGCTCTGGCTAGGTCCATTTTTAAGGAAATGGTCTGTTTTCTTGCTTCAAATCCGTATTAGTCCATTTTTCCATTATTAGGTCCATAAAGTCCATTTTTCGGTATTGTTAACTGACATTTAAATTTTATTGATGTTCGGTAATTAGCTGAGCATCTTGGAAAAATCGTGCATTTTGCAAATCTGTTCTGGAAAATACGATCAAATTTTGTCAATCGATCGCTGAGAAAAACAATATTGTAGAAGGATCATGAAAAAAAAGTGAATTTTGTCAAATAATTGGGGGGAAAAAAGAATTATGTCAAAAGATCACGAAAAACTGAATTTTGTGAAACTATTGCGATAAGAGCAGGAATTTCGTCAAAATGCTAATTTTGTCAAACAACTGCGGGAAAAAACCCTAATTACACGAAAGGATCGCAAATAAAAAACAAGAATTATGTCAAAGGAAAAAAAACTCAAATTTCATCAAAGGATTGCTTAAACCCCACAAAATATGTCAAAGGATTGTGAAAAAAACTCGGAATTACGTCAAAAAAGAACGTGATTACGTTAAAGGATCAAGAAAAAGTGCAAATTACGTCAAAAGATTGCAAAAGCTCAGCGAATTTTTCTTCAAAGGATCGTGAAAACAATAATGTGAATTTCATAAGAAACCCACAAATTTCAACAAAGGATCGCAAAAAAAAGCAAATTATGTCGAAGGATTGCAAAAAAGCATGAATTTTATCAAAGGATAGGGAAAACATCACAAATTTTGTCAAAAGATCACTAAAATAATGTGGATTTTGTAAAAAAAAAAAATTGCAAATTTCATCAAAGTATCGCGAAAAATTACGAATTACGTCAAAAGATCGCGAAGCATGAATTTTGTGAAAGGATCTGGGAAAACATAACAAATTTTGTTAAAGGATCGAAAAAACCATAATAAATGTTGTTAAAGGATCGAAAAAACCCTCAAAAATTTTGTCAAGAGATCTAAAAAAAAAAAACGTGAATTTCATCAAAAGATTGCGAAAGAAACATAAATTTCATCAAAGTATAGGGAAAAAAAAAAACGTGAATTATGTCAAAAGATTGTGCAAAAAATGTGAATTTCGTCAAAAGATTGTGAAAAAAATGTGAATTTCGTCAAAAGATCACAGAAAAAAACTGATTTTCATCAACGAATTGCAAAAATGTGAATTACGTCAAAAGTTCGCAAAAGCATCACGCATTTTGTTAAAGGACCACGAAAAAAGATCAAATTTCATCAAAGGATCACAAAACCAATGCGAATTTCATAAAAGGATCACAAAACCAATGCGAATTTCATAAAAGGATCACAAAACCAATGCGAATTTCATCAAAGGACCATGAAAAAAAGATCTAATTTCTTCAAAGGATCGCAAAAAAAAAAAGCGAATTTTGTCAAAAAATGCAATTAATTTGCGAATTACTATTAGTCAGTACAAATGTAATGACTGGGGTTTTAAAGAAATAGCAGATATGTTCACAGAAGAAGCGTATAAAGCTGATTTGTAGAAGAAGTTAAATTAAATAGTTTAAATAAAGATTTAATTTTAAACTTTAAATATATATATATATATCCAGATATTATGACTAGCTATTAAAAAGAATGTATGTGCTCTATGGATATTATAATTAAAGACAATATATTTAAAATAATCAATTCATTTATTCAAACAACACACATAAATATAACAAACTTAAATATATATTCACTTACTTAAAACAGAAATAAACCTATTTAAATAATAATAATCGGACATCATGACGTGCACAAAAATTAAGCTTTGCCACAAAATATTCATTTATTCAGATGGCCTTTGAAATGAAAAACATGATAGCAAAAACTTCCTTAAGTAAATATATCATATTCCTCCAGAACTCAAAGTAACTGTTCTAAACATTCAATTTCAACTTGGTTTGATTTCTGAAAAACTTTTACAATCTAAACTTGTTCTAACACTAAAAAAAAAAAGTTTCAAGCACATCTTTAGTTGAAAATACCATTTGAAGAAAAACAGTTGAAGACACTTTAGCACTTATTTCATATGTTTGAAAAACTGAATATCAAATGTTGAACTGTATACTTCCACAGTAATCCTCTGGAAAAATGAACACTCAATCTCCCATACACTTTTATAGAAAGTCTAAAAACATCAATGACGATTTCATCCAGCCAGGTTAATTCAAATGTATGTTTCCTTAAATCATACGGAAAACCACTATGCTCGATAAACAGTCGACATCGTTAAAAAGAAAGTTTAAAGTTCCAGAAAGATCACAAAGCAAGTAAAACACGATTCCATCTTGATTAAACAAACCACATTCCTTCAAATGTGAAAATTAACAAAACAGCAGTTGAAACAAAAATTCTTTCAAGCCTTTAGTTATAACATATTCCTGAAAAAATAATGAAAGCTGTTTCTATATTGCTCCCAACGTCTCATTAACTAAAACCAAACAACAGAATGCTTCAAATGCCAGTGTGCAGAACTATTTATCCTCTCTACATTCTGAAGGAAAGCATCCACGTATGTCCGATCACTTCTTCCATCGGCTTCTCGAATGTCGTATGCAAATCTAAACCATTGACATGAGGCAAGGAATGAACGTGACTGCATCGGATCATACTGCCATCTAGGAGAGTTCATGAGTACCACTCAGAAAAATAGAAGATATGTGGATACGAATTGTAACTGGAAAAAGCCGAAGTTAAAGACCGATACAATAAACAAAAGATTTTTAAAAGTAAAAATATGAATTTCTAGTTAACAAAAGGATTAAAGATAAGATTATTAAAGATATTTATTAACAATATTTATTAAAGATATTTATTAAAGTTAAGTTATTCAGTAAAAATAAAAAGGTAAGCTTTCTTTCCTAAAAGTAACTATCTTTAGTCTATGCAAAGTATTATACTATGTTTTATGAATAGTGCTTATGAGGATAAACAATAGGCATGGTGATAAGACCCAGGGCCTGCTTTTTCCTAAAAATTACATCAAAGTATCGTGGAAAAAGCACAAATTTCATCAAATGATTGCGAAAAAACAGTGAATTTTGTCAAAAGATCGCAAAAATAATGCAAATTCTGGAAAAAAAATCACGAATTTCTTCAAAAAATCGCAGAAAAAAAAATCGCTAATTTCATCAAAAGATCGCAAATTTTGTCAATGGATCATGAAAAAACTACGAATTTCGTCAAAGGATCGCGAAAATACCATGAATTACATCAAAAGATTGCAAAAACATCACAAATTTCATCAAAGGATCGTGAAAACAACACGAATTGTGTCCAAAGATGGCAAAAAAGGACGAATCTTGTCAAAGGACTGGGAAAAAAGATCAAATTTTGTCAAAGGATTGCGAATGATGAGCGTCAAAAATATTATCACAAAATGTAAAGAATGCATTAAATTTCAAAAATCGCAGAAGAGCAAATTTTGTATATTAGGCTAAAAGATGGAAACCAGAGTCCTTTTATTAATGTGGAAAAATTACCGAAAAAAAATCATCAGATTACAAAAAAATTCAAAAACTGACTTGACGGTGTATAACCTCAGACATATACCTGAATCCCCTCCAGAATAAACCTCGTAACCAGGTACATTCTTGCGAAATCTTATAGGTCTGCATGCAACGGTCTCTTTAGAACACAGCATACACATAAACTTCTATCTTTATTATTATAAACAGATTACCGTAAAATCCTGTTAATCCGCCCTTCCCGATTAAGCGCCCCCCTCCCACTTTGTAATCAAATTGGAAAATTCCAAAAATCCCGAGAAAGCACCCTCCCCCAAAAGAAATTTCGCCGTGCACGTCAAAATCAACACCAAAAATTTTATCTCACAAGTGTTTTTTTTCCCGACGGATCAGAAAGGCATGACGATTCTTTGATATATCGCAAAAGTGTACAAACACAAAAGTAACATACAGCAATATAAGCAAACATTAGTTTTGCTGTAAATTTTCTCCATGAAGGTAATAAAAAAATCAATAGTGAAAGTTTTTCATGAAATAAGTTAAAAAATGTGTATTTGATGCTGTGTGTGAAATATTTTGTTTAAAAAAGAATCTATTTATTTTATCAAAGAATTTATAGTCATATTTAACTTTATTATGAAAACCAAACACAAAAATTGAATCAATTGATTGATCAGTAGATGGCGCCACAGTCAAATTTGCAGCGTATTTTGTCTATCTTTGTGGTAGCAAAGTTTTTCGTTTTAAAAATCTGGCAACACTACAAATTCGTCCTTTATGTTCTCAATTTTTGTGATTTGTATTATTTCTTTAGCATTTATAGATAAGAAATCATGATTTAAAAAGAAAACTATTATTTAATCTCCCTAATTTACAACAGATGGCGACACCATATAAAATGTTACTATTTCTAGGAAGTATTTCAGGACATTTTCAACTGCAATTTCTCAGTGTTTTTTAAGTATTTTAAATTATTAAGTTTCTTTTATTTTTCTGTTACCATATTAATGACAGATATTAGTGTTGTTAGTTATCTTATGACAGATATTAGTGTTATTATTTATCTAAATGCATTCCAGTTTCAAAGCTTCTGAAATCCAGAATTTTCGATAATCGCCATTAATCATAAAGTTATAATATTTTTCTATTTTGTATATCATTTTTTTTTTCAAAATGTTTTTCTTTTGTCACTTTATTAAAATAATGCATACTTTGCAACGATCGGCCATTAGCATCTCCCCCACACACATATCACCACCCATTAATATCATGTACTACAATTTTAATACCGTGTAAGTGCCCCCCCCCCCCTAATTATTTTACGATTTTCCATCGCGTTTAGGGGGGCAGATTAACGGGATTTTATGGTATAGATACTGATTTTTAGAGTTAATTTCAATAATACACATTGCATTTTGTAATTTTTTATTGTTCCTTTCATTGAGAAATATTATGTAAATTTCTTAATTTGGAAAATTTTTTATACTATAAAAATATTGTAATATCTTTTTATTTTTTAACCCAGAGAGTTATGTGATTCAGCTATATCACAGTATTTATTTTACTTATTTTTTCTTTTTATCCATTCTAATTTGCATTGGTTTTTGGAAATATATTTTCTAATTTGTACTTGTAAAAATAAATATAATTTCCATATGTTTTCAACAAACATAATATTCCCCCTATTGCTTACACATTATTATAAAAACAAAAAATTCAATTTCATAATAATCTTCACTCTGAAACTTATTTTTTCTTTTAAATTATTAAAAATATTGTCATTTTCCAGAGGCAATGTTTTTTTAAATTCATAAATCAAAAATGGTATGGAACATTAGCAAAATTCAGGGATCTCCGTTAGCAGTATTCTTTGTATAAAATATTTTCATGTGTTTAAGTATGATTTAGAAATTTAATTTTTTTTTCATTATTCATTTTTGTTAAAAAATGTATGTAATGAAAATTCATAAAATAAAACTGAAAATATTAATTTCATACACTTGCTAAACATAATTAAAATTGATAATTTACATAATAATAGGTTTGGATCTGTCTGTAAGAAATGCCTCCTCTCTCCCCTCCGTACACACTTTTTCTTGCTAAAATTTCAGGCATGTTTTCATGAAACCACAATCATCAATGCTCTATGCATTATTTAATAACTGTGCATGTAATTCATTAAGTTATCACCTCATTTAGTCCATATTTTCCCATCATCTGTTTGGACCATTGAGCTCCATAATGGAATGGAATACTCACTATCCATTTTCTGCCGTGATCACATCTGCACACAAGTAATGAAGCCTGAACTTTTGATACATTTTTCAAACTTTTCAGCATACTTTTAATCATTTTTGGATATTTTTACTCCTTTTTCATATTTTTATGTGCAGCACTTATAAAATTTTTCCAGCTTCTTGTTAAGCTTATATGAGATTTATTTTATATATATGATAAAATGTAAATAATGTGATGGAATTAAGTAGCATGTATAGTTTTTAAGTAAAAAATGAAATTGTAACACCTTTTGTCTTATTTTTAAAAAGAAACTTGAATTTGAAAATACCCCATGCTCTATAGGAGTAAATCAGTGTTTTCCCATAATTTTTCCACTGAAATTCTACGGCATTGTATTCATGGGCCGGCCACTGGATTCAATGCAACAGAATAGGGAGTTGGCACTCTGTTCTATTCAGAAGTTTAATGGACAGGACAGCTCAGACATGTCACATTACTTTTTTCTCTGCCTCATGACTTTTATCATGCTGACTTCTATTTCTGAAGTAGTTTTTATTTTGTTTTTGTATATAAGTGATTGATGTTTGTAAAGTTATTTTGTAACTAAAACTAGTCTTTAGAATGAATTGGTAAGCCATCTTCTATTTATATATATTAAATTATAAAATATTTTAAAATTATTTAAATACATTATTATTGCTTAAATATGAGAATGTTATACTTATATCAAATATATAAATTAATTTTATTTATCTAAGCTAAGAATCTAAGGTATGTTTCAATTTTGTAGGTCCTTAGGCCATCATGCTTTAAATGTAGCGTTTAGAAAACTCATGCTGTTATACTGGAAAAGAAAAAAAATGTTTATTTTACAGGAAAACTCAGCTGGGATGCAAATTCACAATCATTCAACGTCCCAACACATTTGACACCAACCTCTATAGCAAAGCGCTTTGGTGAGAAAATTAACTGCAGCGTGTATGCATGTGTCTTATACGGATAAATTTGCAAACATCTGAAAATATACTTCGACTGTGCTTTTCTTATTTATACATGAAGTAGTTTTTCTGAATAATTATAATATACAGGAGTTGGACAAAAATATGGAAGCACCTTAAAAAAACTTATTTCCATGCCCGTGTAGGAAAACCATTGGTATTCAGATGTGACAATTCATCCCCATGCTCACAAAACCAGTCTTGGATGATCTGAGATGTGTGCACTGTGTCATTGTCATCTTGAAACACAGCATCACTATTAGGGAACATGAACAAACATTGTACCATACGATGGACATGATTAGTCAAAATGGTCACATAATCCTTGCCAGTATGCGACCTTGCAGAACAATCTTGGGGCCCATGGAATACCTTGATATGGCTGCCCAAATCATTACCAAACCCCATTATGTTTTACTCTTGCAAGTAGTCTGCATCGTAGGCTTGGGATGGTGTTCGTCTGATGTAAACTCAGCCAGAAGTTGGAAACAGTGTGAACCAAGACTCGTCCGACCAATTGACTGTCTTCTATTGCTCCACAGTCCAGGTTTTATGGCTTCGGCACCACAGTTTCCTCTTACAGGCATTTGCATCACTGATGAGTGGTTTTGGAATTGCAGCTCGTCCTGAGTATCCCTGCTTATGGAGCTCCTTTCTTATTGTTTTGGTGCTGACAGGCTTTGTGTGTGTGACATTCAATTCAGCAGTGACTTTTGCAGTTGTCGTCGTCTTATTTTTCATCACAATTTTCTGCAATGACCGCCTGTCATGATCATCCAACACATACTTTCATCTGGTTTCTGACTTAGGGGATGATGTTTTTCTGCTTTTCCTGTATGTGGTATAAATCTTCGATACAGTGCCTTTTGAAATATGAAATCCTTCAGCTACCATGGTAACGAAAGCACCCACCATGCGAACACCAACAATTTGTCCACATTCGAATTCACTTAGCTCAGACATAATGCACTCACAACTACACAGAACACTATTCTGACAGTGATTGACGCTTGTAATGTATTGATGACATTGTGCAAGTGGTGTTAATGGGCAAATATAACAGCGTCACTTACAGGCTTGGCTAGAATCAATATTTACATTCAAGTATGTATTTCCTGAGGTGTTTCCATATTTTTCTCCAACCCCTGTATATGTATGCATACATATTGTGAATATGTGCATTATTTAATAACTTTGTCTTTCTTAAAATGATCACCATAAATAAATGCATTTATTATAATTATCTTAGCTACATGTTAAGGGAAATGTTAAGATAATGATTTGTTGCTGATTGATAATAGGGTAAATTTGACAGTAATGGACATCCCCTCCCTCCAAAGTTTTTGCTTTATAAAAATATCCAATAAAAATTGATCTTTTTATATATTTTCATAACTCTTTCTTGTTTGTTTTATAATGTGGGTTATTGTTGAAAATCAAACCAGTCAGGACGCAGAAAATATTGTTTCCCAGTTCCAAAATCTTTCAGTGAAATTTTTACTGGACAAGCTAAGAGCTGGTTTTACTTAATTCATTTAATACTTCTTTATATTTTTTGCAAAAATTATCTTTTTTTTTTTTTTAATAAGAGAAAACTGAATTTTTTATATAATGGCCATTTACAAAATTTCATTTATTTTTAAGATTTTAGGACAAGTATCTATTATTGGAATATTCAATTCTTCTTTTCTGAACTACTATCAAATTTACTTTTAAAAAATATGCATACACTTAATTAGGATGAATTTGAAAAAGATTTTTTTTTTTTAAATTATGATTTATTTAGTTTATTATTATTTTTTTTTATAATTCATGATTTATTTATACATGTTAGAATAACTAATACAAGTCTGTTAATAGTTGGAGATTATTTTTTTGATTGTTTGTTAATTTCCATCTTGAATAAATAATCTTAGATTAATTTTTAAATCTTTTGATGTTTTGCATAACTGACGTGTTGACAGATTATTCAATGTACTTTCCTTCTATGAGTAAGATCTTAATAGTACTGTTATATGAGTGTAACATGACTAAAAACTCAACAGTACCCTATATGTATTAATTCTACATATCGCAATTGAGCTCTTTTTTAAATTTTGTCATCATACAATACTTATTGGAGAAAAAGTTTTAAGAAACGCATAATAGGTAATTTATTTTATATAGGCTGGAAAAGTTTGTTTTCTTTTATCATTAATCTGACTACTATTAATCACCATTTATCTATCTTTATTTTGGGGAATTTATTAATTTTTTCATTATTTATTATTCTGTATAATCTGGACAGATTGATATTTTGATTTATCATTCAGTATGTTTATTTTGAAGGAATTGCTCTAATTTTCATAGTACAAATCTAGTGCTAATTGTGCTTAAGTTAAAATTTTTAAACTTTATTTGCTCCATTTAGTGAAATAAATGTTGTAGTTATTAGTTCCGAATTAGTTTGAAAATTATTTCTAAATAAGCTTTATCCAGTCTTTTCATACTATCCATCTAATCCAGTTTAAACTTGTTTAAAAAAATAATTTATATAAACACATAATTATTTTTCTTTAATTAGTGGACTAAGGAAAAACTATGTAAATATTAATAAAAAAAATTGAAAACTTATTTTATTATTTTAGTTGAAATAAAATATTTTCTTTTTAATGATGTTTATTTGTAATTTAGTGGCTCATCCTTTATATTTTTAATTTTTCCTAGTTCCAGAGGGAGAGAGGGTATAAAATGCAATTAGATCATTCAATTATTATTATTGTAGCATTTAATTTCTAAGCGAGTTCACACTCCTAGAATTTATTGATAAATATGAAATAGCATCTAAAACATTACCAATTTAATATATATTTTCTTAAATTTTGCATACTTAAAAAAAAAAAACCTTCTGCTTTAACTACAAAACACAATCATCGATATAGGCCTTTTTTTTTTTTTTTTCCCCTGTAAATGTACATTTTTATGAAAATAAAAAGTTTTCTTTATACAAGAAAAAAAAAAAAGTTTCTTCTGTATAATATTTAATTCAGAATGCTTTATTTTCCAAAACTAAATGCAACTGCTTCAATATTTTAATGTTATTTAAATTAATAATGTTACTGTTTGGGAGAGAACTGCTTATAAATATAAATATCTATAATTATTAATAAAAATAATTGGATTGGTAATCAGAAGTTATCTGTAGGCCTATGTGATTCTTTTGTTAAATAACATTTTCTATAAGATTCTGTCAACAGGAATCTCCTGTAAGTTACAGGTTTTGTCTGTTGAGAACCAGTTTTTCGCAGTGGGAAATACCTGTATGACTATGTGTTTCTGCTGTCCGATAATGCGATTTTCTGCCAACAGATATGTCTTGTATATAGAAAATTTCTGGCAACTTTTTGTTGCCAGACATTTTCTGTTATATTACAGGATTATTTTTTACAGTGTATGAGAGTGTACAAAAATATTCTGAAAAGCAAGATTTTTTAAAAGTATGGAAGGTGATTTTTATATTTGACTAATTTTTATACTTTAGCAAACATTTTAAAACTTTGAAATTGCAAATACTGGAAATAATTTATTCTACACATATATTCAGGCTAATGGTGTACAAAATTTCATGCACGGAGCACTACAAATATGGAAAAAACTGATTTGTCAGGTAACTAGAAAAATTTCCTGACAAATGTCATGAACGCATCCACAAAGTTCTTTTTCTTGCCAAAGTGCTTGGCTACATAGGTTGGCATCAAGTGTGTTGTGATGTTGAGTGATTGTGAATTGGTGGCCAGAATGCCCCAGTAAAACTGTTTATTTTGCTGAAATAATCTGTATTTACTACAAACATTTTGTTATTTTTTACAGATTTTATCCTGAAAGTTCATAATAAATACAAATTATTTAAGTAAAATAAACTATTTTTTACTGACGTCTTGACAAACAATTTTATTTCTGTAAAATCAACATTTTTTTTACAGTGTAAATTGGTAAGTATACTTACCAATTTACATTTGAAAAATCAGCAAGGGTTCTGCTGTCAACAAACTCTATGCCGGACATCAACCATCATCAAGTGAAAGTATCCATAATAAGGTAAATATTTTCAAAATAATGGTGTTTTTATTAAAAAACTATGCATGGAATGAAACTGTTTTTTCTGTTTTTTTGGTTGAATACCGAACTTCAAACTTCAAACTGTTTGAACTTCAAACAGTATGAAAAATGTTTTCATAATTCTGTCAAAGGGAGTGTTTTGAAGCCAATTTCTGGATGTGACAGCATAGAAAAGGGAAACAGTTGCCATCCTGAGACAATAATTGCATAAAACTAAAGATGTAATTCATTTATCAGAAAATGAAAAATATTGTTCTATTCAAAATCACTTCAGTATTCATGCTTGCAAGTATGATGCTTTTACGTTTAAAAATGTGCCAGGTGTTGTAAAAATGTGCCAAGTTTAATGTTCTTGAGCAGAGATATTTACGAGAACCACAGGCTAAACATATGTAAACTAGATTAAACTTATCAAAATTGGTATTTTTAAATGTGCATAAACTTCCCATTTCAGACCAAAAGACCCCTTAGAAAGATCCCCACGAAGGGCACTCCCCCCGGGCCTATATCCCAAGTGTAGATAATTGGCCGTCAATAATCAACCCAACTCAACCAAACGCATAAAAAATGACGAAAAATCAATTTCAAACTTTTTGCTGAAAATGATTTTAAACACCTGCAGTATATTCTAACAATAGTTAAAAATATGCAAAAAAGGTTTTTTACACCTTCCTATTTCATTTTTAATGACTCAGAGTTGCAATCTTTGTATTCATTCTTCTCAGTTTGTGTTTTTTCAACATATCGGTATGTTCTAATTGAAAAAACTTTAACAAATACGGGGCAATTAAAAAAATTATACACAGTTTGAATGATTATAAATTCAGTTTTTATTCACATATAATTAATATTTTAATTACAACAGAATGTACATAAAATGTATCACTTTTCTTCTTACCGTAGATGTTCAGAATTATGACCGTTCTGGTCAATACACTGCTGATAACTGTAGGCTATTGATTCACAAACTTCAACAAATATTTCATTTGTGTTGTGGCACATTCTTGGTCAATTGCAGTTCCGGAACATGTTGTTTATGAACATCCATTATTTCAAATTTATCTAAGAACTCCTATTATAAGATGGGGCCTGATAACGAATGTTTTAGTTAATGTATCTTATAGGATGGATATTGAATGAAACTACTTAGAAAATTTTAATGAATTTTCCTTTTTGAGGGGAGATTTTTTTCAGGAGATGTGTATTATTAGAGAAGGGGTATTTTTGTAGGTATGTTAGAGAAAAGGGAAAGATTTTTTTTTTTTTTTTACTTTGAAAGTTTTTTACTGGAATTGTGTTAAAGTGTATGAGGGTGAATTTGGGTTTTATTTAATATTTCTCAGGCATGTGAATGAATAAATAAGGTTAATGATTAAATGATACTGATGTATTAAAGTCCCACCCTCTTTTTCTTTCTTTTTCTTCTTTTTTTTTATTTTTTTATATTTGGTAGAGGGTTCTTTCAATAGAAGTACAGTCAAAAATATAGGATTTACAAATAATGATTAAACATACTGAATTAAACTTTCCACCTTCTTTTTTTTTTCTCTAAAGATTTTAATTTAGATGGAATTTTTTAGTGTGTTATAATTATGAGGTGGGAATTTTAGGGGGATTGAATTTTCTTTGATGAAGTGAATTTTTTAAAAAGATTAATATTTAAAATTAATTTGAAATATTAATTAAGAAATAATGATGGGAATTAAGAATTATCACAGGATTTTTGTCTTGAACTGATGAATGGTGTTAGATTTAGCAGGAGATATTGAGTATTTATTGAAAAGTTTTATCTAAAAATATTAATTATAAACATTAATTGAGAAAAAATCAATTCATTATGATAGTGACAAGAAATTTTACAGGATTGTTTGAACAAATTAAATACTTTCCAACACTATCGGTGTGTTAAATGAAATATGTTAAATAATAAAATAAAATTTTTAAGGTGAGTTTACCATCTTGTGCAAAGGTGACAGTTAGATTTTACTTTGAAATGATTAAATTTGTGAATGGTTTGGTTCAGAGAGGGAAATTTTTGTGAAAGGTTCTTTTTTTAAGATGAAAACTTTTATGAAGGGTTCTTTTTTGAAATGGGAAAAAATTGTGAAGTGTTCTTTAAAGGACTCAATTTCTTTCTAAATTAATACTTGACTACAAATAATGTATTTTGTTTTCGTATACATATTCTGGAAAGATATGAGTAGAGCGAATATGTTTTATACTTAATGTATTTTATGTATAGCATGCAACTAAAATCTTTGAACTTTTTAAATATAAAATTAACATCTGCTTTTAACATATAAGAAATCCTTTCATGACTCAGATTTATTTAATTACTAATGGGTCATTAACATTTTTTTAATTAGAATCCAAATATTATTATAGGATTGAAATGTATGTTTAAAATTTTGTGAGAAATATACACTGCTCATTTTTAGATTGACACTTTCTTACATAGTATTTAGTAAACTACAAGTATTTATGAAAACCATTTAAGTCTAAGATAGTTTCCATTTTATGGTTATATTTTCTCAAGAATTTATGCGTATGAATACAGCAATTTTAATAATTATTCTTGAAAAACAATTTAAGTAAAATATATTTTTGTTTAATGCAACTTTACACTAATCTTTTCTCAAAAATGTATACTAATTGAAACAGTAACAATTAAAAAATAATTACTTTTGAGAGAAATTGTTTCTTTGGAGACTTGTCTTTTTCATATCACACATAACCAATATTTCTGTTTCTTTATTGAATGAAAAGAAAAATACATTAAATAGAAAAAAAAAATGAATAACTAGGAAAATTTTTTTTAATATTAAAAAAAATAAATTAATTTTTTTTTAAAGTGAAAAAAAAGAGGAAAATAAATACCTTTTTCTAACATACTTTATTTTAACAAAAGAAAACATAAACATTTACACATTTATACTAAACACTTGTTGTGTATATCTATTTAAATATTAAATTAACTTCTTAGAAAAATTAAAAATAATAATTGATATTAACCTGTATGTAAAAAGAATTAATTACAAAACATAACCCATTTACTTAAAACATTTTGCTAATATAACAAATATATTCAATGAAATATATTTCATAATGCACTGTGCTAACACTATATATATACATATATATATATATATATATATATATATATATATATATTATAACCATTAATGAAACATTACCAAAATACCAACAGTAACATGAAATTATGATTTAGTAAGTAATAATTTATTGACAACGAAATTGTAACCCCAACACAATGAATATAGATATGAAATACTTATTTAAAAGAAGAAGAAATTAAATTAAAAATTGAATGAAATAAATTGAATGAATGAAATTTGTGGAATTTATACAGAATTATCAAGTCCCAAATGCATAAATTCCACAAATAAAATGAGTGGTTTCATCACCATATTAGCCTTAAAATTGCTAAAGAATATGATTTTGGGACGGCCACTCATAGACAAAGAATTAACATGTGAAAAAATCTTAAAGTTCAAAAAATAAATACAATATTAATACAATATTAAAAAGGATAGAAACCTTACCCATAATTATGAGAAAAACTATAATATTATATCTTTAAGTACTAAAATCAATGAGATGAAAATGGATGTTGGTGCAGAACATTCACCAGATATATGAAATAACTATACAAAGGCAATGAATTGCAAAAACAAATTTCCAAATGTTGCCAATAACATTTTTAGAAGATTAAAAACCTGTTGCCAAAATAATTTTTAGAAAATGAATTACTTGGATATATGGGATACTTTAAAGCAACACAAACCATGGTGCTGTTTTCTATGATATGAATATGCAATAGAAAAATTAATATTAAAAATGAAACCATTCTATCTAAAGTGATAATAATTAGTTAAAAAATATAAAATATAAATGAAATTAAAAATAAATAATATATCCAATTACATTAAAGTAAAAAATGGATATAGTAATGATTAATTCTATGTTAAAAAATAAGATGTAAAGTGGTAAAATTAAGAATTAATGATTAATACTACATAAAAATAGATGTACCAAGAAATGACATAGCCATTATTAAGTAGCTTTGCCATAAAAGCAACATCATAAAAATTAAATTAAAATCAAATTAAAATACTAAATTATTTGAATTAAGATGCTATGGATTTAAAATCAATACTATTAATGTCGGTAAATGTCTGTGTGTGTTTCTTTCTGTCTGTCTGTGCACTCCCCGCTGTACACGCAAAGGCTCCGGGACTAATCTACGCACCGGCGGCGGACGCGGACCGAAAAATTCTGAAAAATAGTGCGACGCTCAAGTTTCGATCGGATCGGGATTCCGACCCGGACCCGGGGAGTTATTAATGAACGAAAGTGTTTTAATTACCCACTGAAACCAAACTGGAAAAAGAATCTAAAAAAATTTCCGTTTTGATAATCGCAGACATCCAAATTGTCGCTTTTTAACGCATCATCGAATTAAAAAAAAATGTACGGGAGGTATCGATCCGAAAATCGGGGTACACACGCGGCCGATTTTTGTCGTTCCAAAATGTCAAATTTTTTGAAATTCGGACCGTAACTTTTCTTTATTTCGGCCAAAAACTGACCAGACATCCAACATCGACCCCAGACGTAAAAAAAGATTGCCGTAAAGAAGGCAGGGTCGACAGATCCGAGATCAAATCGCCCCATTCCTTTTTGAAACAAGTGGAAATAATGACTCTACATTCGCGAAAATTTGCTAACACGTGTATAAAAAAATCGCGAATTCAACAAAAAAAAATTCGTAAAAATCGACCAGTAATTTTTAAAGATATCAATTAAAACTCATTATTTACACGGCAAATGAATTTATTTCTATTCCCAAGAGACAGCTTCTTTTTTATTTCAACATTCAACGCAGACAAATCGTCTGTGGATAAGTCATTTCTGAAAGAGATAAAATAGTCACGTGACTTTCAACTGCGTTTTTTCAGAGGGGGGGGGGGGGGGGGGGGGCATTTCCGAATCTAAGGGGCGCATTAATTCCAAACTTTGACAGGGCGACTCAAAATGGATTCTGCTTTCAGAATATCTAAAAATTATTCTCATATCTTCATTAGGAGCCGATATATTATTTTATTGTATAATTAATCATCGTTATTTGTATAATTAAAGCAAAAGAAAGATTTCTATTACAGTGCCGGCTAGATATTACGATTTTAAGAAGTAGGCCGCGTCTAAAAACTGCCATAACGAGTATCTAAGTTTTTGTTTTAGAGTGGCAACCAGATATTATGATAGGGAAAAGCGGGCTTCGCCCGTTATCGATTTTTTTTTTTTTTTTTTTTCAGTTTTAAGTTTTCCTACAGGTCCCTGTCTTTGAACAAGAAGTCCGGTAGTCTAAATAAGTTGTTTGACATCAGATTTTTTTTTTCCGGCAGTCTAATTCAGTTGTTTAAGGAAAAGCAGTGTCCCCCCCCCTTCAAGTTTTTTTATCTTAACTGTGGGGTTCTAGAGGTTCGTTCAGTTCGAGGTTTATCTTATTCGAGGTTTATTTTTTCTATTTGCGCCACCTGGTGGCGGAAGGTGGAACTGACGTATACTGCAGCGCGTGCGCAGCACGACTGCTATACGGTGCCGCAGGCAGCGGGGACCGAAATCACCCACTCGTGGACAGCCACCCGTGAGGTATAGGAACAATAAGTCCACGAGGGGAAAAATAAACGCTACCCGACACCGATAGCACCCATCCGTTCCAACCCCCACCGCAGGAGGCGCCTGTTTATTAGATTTGAAACAATGAATATAATTACATAACAATAATAAAATATAAAAGGTAAAAAATAACAATTTTTTGCAAATTGAAAGTTAAATATAAAATATTTTCGAAGTACTATAAGTTCATGATATCCTAAATTTATGGTATTTTAGTTCAGAAAGTCAATGGTCAGTTCAGTCAATTTTTTTAAAAATTCTTTTGTAATGAAAGAGAAATTTTTATTGAGAATATTATAATTCTCTTTTAACTTTTGAGAGTTTGAAGGATTGAAACTGATATTACGAAGGTTATATCTGAGAGTTTCGTTCTTATCAAAAAGGAAGTGATGGATAGATTATCCGGTGTGTGCGTAGCATGACCGGTATACGGTGCCGAAGGCAGCGGGGACCAGGGTCGGAGATTAGTTCAGTTAGAGGTTTATACTATTCGATGTGCAAATTAAGGGATTATCCGGTGCGTGCGTAGCACGACCGGTGTACGGTGCCGAAGGCAGCGGGGACCCGGGTCGGAGGTTCGTTCGGTTCGAGGGGTATGCGAGCCGGAGAATACAAAAGTTTCGAGGCACCGATGTAAATTAGGGGCCCGCTGGCGGGCGAAGCCAGCTAGTTAATATTATTAATTAAATAATGAAAATAATAGTTACATATTATGTTTTTGCATACAAAGTAAAATTAAATACACATGATATAAGTGGTTAGGGAAGAACATTAATTAAAATTAATACATATAATATATTAGCGTTTAAGAAAGTATTACATTATATTAGAATTTAATATGATATTGTCCACCGTGGGCATAAAGGTAAGTACAATTAAGCAAAAAACATTCTTAATAGTAATGAATAATACATTTAAAATAATTAATGAAGATTTAAATATAACTACATCAATTCGCATATAAAAGTACTACATCAAAGTCCATTATAAAATGTGAATTAGCAAACGTATGTGTAAAACAAAATGCCTCCCCCCCCCCCTTTTTTTTTTTTTTTTTTGTAAATATAAATTACCATGCGTTTTTTCCATACAACTCTGCCACACACCTCCTCAATCCAACATCTACCCACCCATCCGTCTTATAATTAATTAATTAATGTTTTTTAATAATATTATATGTTTTTTTATACATTTTTTAATGCATGTGTTAATTTGGTTGTTAAGATCATATAAGTACTAATTATATATTAAAGAATATATGAATTTTTTTGAAAAACCATGTTGTAATGCATCATAGATTAGTTTTTTAATGTTGCTGTTAATTAGTTGAAGAACATAAACTCTTTATTCTGTAAATATGATTAAGGAGTATATTACGATATACAGAATTATGAAAACAAGATTTAAAATTAGTAAATGTATTAACTTTAAATTTAAATTCTTTACGTTTATCAAAGAGATCAATTATTGTTTTGTTTTCTTTAAGTGTAATTTTAAGATCTAAAAAGTTAATAGTATTGTTAGAAAGGAGGTTTTCCGTTAATTCTAAATTAGTAGGATAATCAACTGGAAATATAGAAATATTAGTGTGATCAGTGGCAATTAAAATTATGTCATCAATATAACGATATAAATATATATTACTGTTAATAAAAGTATGTTCATAGTGATACAAGTATAAGTCTGAAAGTGTACTAGATGTACATCCCCCTTGTGGTATACTGACTTTCTGTAAATATAACGTATTATCATACATTATAAAATTATTATATATAATAAAATTTGTTAAAGTTTTAAAATAGGCAGTATCTATATGAATTGGTAAATTTAGTGTATGATGATACTTATTAAATAATGCATTTATAATATTATGTAGATCTAATAAATCTATATTATTAAAAAGATCTTTGAAATCATAAGTCATATTGTTAACACATTTAAGATTTTTCAAAATATTGACGAGTTGATAGCTATTTTTTATACAATGCGTATTATCAGTGGATGTTGTCAGTGTATAAATTTGATTGAGAATTTTTAATAGATGTTTATTGGCTATATTATTATATGTATTGCACCCAATAGTTACAGTCCTAAAGTTAATTGGATTTTTATGAAATTTGGGTATAAGTATATATATATATATATAGTGTTCACATTTCTTTTTAAAAGGGCAGGAAGAATTTACGGAAAAGGGCATTTTTGTCTGGTAAAAGGGCACTTATATTGAGTGTGTAGATTTACTGAAAAGGGCACTTATATTGAGTAAAGGGGTTTGTTTTATATAAATTATATAATGATTGCATAGTCCAGCAATTAAAATTCAATAAAAATTATGAATGACCAATGGGCACATTCTGTTGAGTGAAAGGACATTTCTCATTGGATTTATCATTTGCCAGTTCTGAGGACTGAGGATTTCAATTCTAAACCATTAATAAGTACTAAGTCCTAAATTTCCTGGAGAGCATTTCAAGGGGGGTGGGAGGGGGGGGGGGGGACCACCCTCTGGATTCACTAACATGCATTATCAAGGTAAGCTGAAATCGTGCTGCATTTTTAAGAATCTCATAAAATAATTTGATTAAAATAACTCCCATTTTATGAATATTCTACTTATGGAAACATGTGCTGTTCTGGGACGATATTGAAATGGAAAATGAATATTTCAATTTGAAAAAACAATACAATATGCATTTGCTGTATCTGTTTTTTTACATTGATTTAGAACTTGCAACACGTGAGGCAATCAGAACAAAAGAACTTCTGTTTTCAAAAGTCCATGTGATTTCTGGGAGGAAACCGGAAGAGGGGGAGGGAGGCAATAGGAGAAGAAAAAGCGAAATATTTTGAAAAAAAGAAATAGAGGATGCAGGACCGTCTGTGAAAGAAAATTTGCATCTGGGACAAAATTTCAGTTAGTGCTCCCCCCCCCCCCCACACACTCCTTCTAAAAAATTTCAAATGCAGAAACAGAAATAAATTCCCTTGAATAAATATTTTGCATTTTTTGGAACTTTAAAAGGTTAATTTTAATTCAGAAATTCCTAACAACTAAATAACATAAGAGAAAATAAGAAAAAATTGCACATATTTATTAGAGAAATCATGTTTTTCAAAAGAAAAAAAGATCACCATGAGAGAAATTCCCAGACAATGATAGACTACCAAAAATTAATAAGTAAATAAATAAAACTGTAGTTGTTGGTGTGAATTTTTCTGCCCCCTCAATTTCTGTACCTGGGGCAGAGGTCCCCTTCGTACAACCCTGAGAAGATGCAAAGAAGCTACTGGGAAAAGGGGCAAGATGCCTTTACCATGTCTAAAAAAGACATGGTGCATCGGCAGTTTAAACAAAAAGGGAAGGGTTCCTTTTGAAAAACATCAAATGGTAACACTATATATATACACACACACACACATACACATACAAGTGAAATCAATCAATTCTAATATTTACTTACTTTACCTGATATTTTAGATTCCACATAAGTTCTACACATCTTTTCGGGTTCATTTTTAGACACATTCATTTAGGAAAAAAACCTAATCTGAGTCATCCTTCTTATGAGAGATAAGATTTGCCTACATCATTGAGAATGAATGTGGCTCACATGTGCTTCTGAATAGAGAAGGGGGGGGGATTCCTTTATATTATCCTTTAATCAATTTCAATAATACATTGTGCTCACACACACACACACACACACATATATATATATATATATATATATATATATATATATATATATATATATATATATATATATATATATGAACTTCTGTTTGTGGTATTTTACCAAAACATATTTATATCTCCTGAGGTATGAATCATTCACTTTCATAGTTTGTTATTGGGGAGGTAATGGCTTGAATATTTCTCATAGACTCTTGGGTTTATAAAGTTTAATTGATTCACTAATTTTTATCCTGTATTAGACATTAGATTTAATGAATTATTAAACTGTTGCTTAAATATAACTTGAAAGAAAGAAAGAAAAAAACATTGCTTTTTCATGGTGGAAAACGTGATTATGACTCATGGAACTTTGGAAATGTTTGATAACATAGACATTTTTATTTACAACTATTTTTGTAGACTTTAATAAATATATTATGAGTTTAATCATCAGTATAAGACATATTTCATTGCAATAATAATAAAATAAATAAATTAAACCTTAGAATTACGAATATTGAAGAATTCACATTTGAGATGTGATTAATATTTAAACGCATGATAGAAGATAAACCAAAATAATTAAACATATACTTTTTAAGCAATGCAAATGTACCTTAAGACATTTCATACCTGTGCACTTGTCGTGAACTTTTTATGCATACATAGTTTTTAAAATGTATGTCACATGGCTTTCTAAAATTTATATAACAATCATGGGATATGTATCACATGACAATCATTATAATTTATATATATAGGTGGCCCCCTATGATTGTATAAATTTCCATGGAACGAGATAATTTCCTTATTCTGTGTACTGACACTGTTGTGTAAGAATGTAGACAAGTGGTTTATTCGTTTAAGTTACTATAGAACGAACCATGCATTCTTCTCTGTTAAGTGTTGATGATGTATCCAATTCGAAGAGTCACCCCTCATCATCAGGATTTTATTTTAGTGTTTGTTTAATTCGATCAAGGCATGGAATTGTGAGTGTGACCCATAGAAGCACTTGTTTCAGATAAAGAAGTGAAACCCACCTCATCAGGGCTGAAGAAACAGAAGTTAACTTTTGTGTGTACTACTTGTAACAAAGCTTTTTCCTGAAAGTTTGTTTTAATTAGACACATGAAATTTAATCATGAGGAAAAATCTTTTGTGTGTGTCAATCTATGAAAAAACATTTGTTCAAAAGAGTGATTTATTAAATCATATGAAGATTCATTCAAAGACACTTGTGATTTATAATTTTAATCTATGTGATGAAGTATTTTCATGAAAGTATGATTTATTAAAACATATGAAGGTTCACAAATCTCCCAAACAAGATAATTGTGATGTACACAACGAAAATTTTCAAGAAAGTATGACTTATTGAAACATAAGAAAATCCATAAGTCTCCAAAGCAACATAAATGCATCCTGTGTAGCAAAATATTTAATCACAAATCAAATTTTTTATATCATTATGACACTTCACACACTGTTCCATCAAAACCTATCAAAACATCTTTAAAAGATATGTTGTATGAAAAAGTGAAAGATTTTAAGACAAAATGCACTAAATATATTTAGTAAAACTATGATAAACTCTAATGAGGAGAACCATAAAGACTGTCACACATTTTTTAATAGTGTTCGAACAGATGTTTTGAATGAATTAAGTTATCAGATAGAAGTTAAAGTCAATGAAATGATATGCAACTGTTAAAGTTCTTGTTAGCTGATAAGGTGATTTAGACACTGCTATCCCTTATTTTATTCAAAAACTACACTTGCATTAATGAATCAAAACTTATCTGTGTATATTGAGGATGTTTTCACAAAAATATTAAATTCTTTGGGAAGTTCACACAACAGGGATCTGGTTGGACATTAGAGAAAATATTAAATTTAGAACTGTCTACAGCTAAATATAGCTATGTTTGAGATTTTTAACCTTTTCTTTTGAAATATGTATACTCATGACTTGATATTGTTTCTTTTTAAAACAATAAATATTATGTGAGTAAAAAAGCTTAGTTTTTATTTATATATTTTTGTATTTTAATATTTACATGTTGACTATTCTGCATAAATTACTTTCGTCATGTATCACAAAACTTACTTATTAGCATTTTAAATGTGTTAGATACACCAAAATGTAACTGAACTTAAGACATATTATTAACATATTAACTACATTCCATAAATTACTTTTTAGGATTTTGGGTATATTAGATAAACTAAACTGTGTATGTCTTAACAACTATAGCTATAATCTTTATAAAACATATTTGTATTCTAAATGCATAAGAGGATTAAACATTCACATAAACTTTTTATATTATAGAAACACAAAATGCTTGCCTTATACGAACGCATCTGAAACACTTGCTCAAATCATGTCTTTAACATACGACTGGGTCATGAGAAATGAAATGTGTACTACTCTTACAGTTTACTTGTAAGAAATGAATAACTGAAACACTTATATCTAACTTAAAACACCATGTGGTCAGTGATGTCACAAACCACTAGATGAATCTAATTATGCAATAAGTGATATCTTGCGTAATCATATCCATGATAAGTGATTTCTCACAGATGTTACTCTTAACCAATCAAAAATGTTTTATCTTGATAATGTGATAAGGAGAGTAGTATAAATTCATTTACACATGGAGATATCTCATTATCTTGTTTGTTGTTTTTACTTGCTTACCTTGTTCAGGGCTGAAACTAGCTTTTTTTTCACAGGGGGGCAAACATGTATTTTGATGTCACCCACCTCCCTCCTCCACAAAGAGAATTTTATAATAACAGACATATTTTAAAATTAAAATTATGCAATCATAAAATACATAATAGTAAACTATGTAATTAGTTTTGTCAAATATTTATACCGGTGAAACTGGAAAAAATTTCGCTTTATACTGGTTTTCATCTTAGCAAATAGAATTGCTGGTATCCTTTCTGTTAGAACCATGTAAATTTTTCATTTAAGACAGGATTCTGTTATACACAGATTTTACTGTAGTTGTATTATTACATTGTAACTGAGCGGACGTTTAAAGTCATAGTGATATGAGTCACAATGTCTTAAGAACTGAAAACCAGGATTTTCTGTAAATATAACACTGAATTCCAATATCATAAAATATATGTGTGGTATACACAGCCAATTTCATGGAACTATCTCTTCCTGTTAATAGACTGATATGTCTAGATTCTTTCCTCAACCTAACGCTAATTAATGAAGAGTGTATTATTTATGTTGTGTAAATGATTTTGTTATGTAAATGAAATGATTAAATGCATAAAACTGAATTTTTAAATACAATTTGTATATTTTTTAGCAGTCCCACCTCATCTCTCCTGAATAGCATTTTGATTTTATAATTTTTTTTTGGGGGGGGGGGGGGGGAATTTTGTTATTTTGTGATTTTTTTTTGTTAATTAAAAAAAAAATAAGTTATTATAATTTTTTTAGAAAACCACGCCCTCTCTCTTTAATACTGTTTTCAATTCTATAATTTTTATACGGATTTAATGCCCATACTGTTAAAATTAGATTAATGTTTTAATGTTTAATCCATGAAGAAAAAAAAGCAAGGGGATAATGATAAGATAAAGCTGTATGTTTTAATTGTAATAAATCAGACCTAATGAAATGAGGAGCATAAACATTTAAAACAATTGCAGTGGTTTAGAAGAATATTTCTGTAAACTGAAATATGTAGATATGAGTGAAAGTAAAATTAATAAAATTGAAGGAAAAATCATTATGTTTATCATAGATATTGAATGTTAAAGTGTGATTAGAAAGAATGGAGATATTAATGTCCATAAAATTAATAGTAGATTTATTTAAATGAGTCGCACTAAGTTCAAGATTGGAAGGATATGCTACAGTTAGAAAAATAGAATGATTATCATTAAGGGAAAAGATAATTATATCATCTATACATATATCTATAGAGGAAAATATTAATGTTATTATACTTTTCTTCATAGAAATAGAGATATAAATCTGAAAGCATACTGGAACTAGCTGAGCCTTGTGGAATTCCCTTTGTTTGAATAAAAATTGCATTATTTTGGAAGATATAGTTATGAAAAAGTAAAAAATTAGTTAAAGTTTTGAAGTAATCTATATCGATGTTATCAGGTAAATGTAATCATGAGAAATATTCTATAAAAAGTGAATTAGTAGTAGAGTGTAAATCTGCCAAAAGAATATTGTTGAAAAGGTCCTTAAAATCATATGTGATAATATTGTTGACATTGGTAAGTGCCTTGATTTTATTAACTAGCACATAACTGTTTTTAATACAATGAGTGTTACCTTTCTTGATAGATAAATTGTAGATTTGTGTGAGAATATTTAAGAAAAGTGAGTTGGTGCATGTGCTATAAGTATTACATCCTAGAGTGACAGTGCTTAATTTTAAAGGATTTATGTGAAACTTAGGAATCATAACAATGTAGATATAATTGAAGATTTTATTTTTTTAAGCCTAATAACTTATGATAACTTAAAATCTGTCTATTGTTTTCTTTTAATGGAACTTGATGTAGTGTGAAAATATTATTGGAAGAAATTGGAGTTGTAAGAAAGTGGCAGTAGTAGTGTTTGCAGATTATGGCATAATTATTAGCAGCCTTGTCAACATAGGTGATGATGAAATTGTTTTGTAGTTCATGAATTTGCAGCTTAAGGGTGGAGAAAGAAATAGGAATTTTATCAATATATAATTTCTGTAAATATTGTTGTAAAAGAAAAATTACATTATGTTTCCATTCTACAAAAAATTCAATGGGTTTATTCTGGTTAATAGCAATTTTGTAAATAAAGAAATCCAAATTATAAGTGAATATGATGGACTTAGGAAATGATTGTGAAGGAATGCAATACTTAGTACCAAAACACATAATAGATCTTAAATGAGGATTAGTGATAGAACCAGTAATAATGTGTTACCAGTAAAATTGGGGTTCATTGCATTTACATGTATGTGTGTCATTATTTTTGAAGGTTTTAGACAGGGTTGTTTGATTTAAATCAGCTTGATTTAAATCGTGATTTAAATCATGATTTAAATCAAATGATTTTTTTAAAAAAAATCTTTGATTTAAATCAGTTTTTTTAACATTCATATTTACTGGCTGAATAAGGATCAAATTCCTCATTCATGTTAATACAAAAGTTAAACTCATTCATTTCAGATTAAAAATAACCTTTTAATAACATTAAATAAAACTTTTATAGATTAAAAATACTATTATATTATGAAAGTAAATGCAACACTGCATTAAAAATATTATCTATCCATAGTACATTCTCCAAAACTACTGATAAATACTTACTAATTTTTAAAAGTTTTTTTTCTTAGTCACTTCCATTTTTTGAAAGCAAGATGCTGAAGCTAAAGTTAAATATATTTAATATAATAGTATTTTCAGTGGAGAATCACTTTCTCTAAAGCAAATTATACATAATTCACAAGTTTGTTTTACATTTACCTGCAAATTACAATATCCCATATGTTGATGTTGATGTATTGATCATATAATGTGATCAATACATGAACTAATTATAACATAAATATTTGGACTGTGTGTCTAACATAGAATTAATTCCAGTTTCATGTTTCTTCTATAATTGAAAATACTTTAATCCCTGTAACTGATCCCTTTCCTCTTTCTTTTCTTAGAATTCATTGCTTACTGCAATGGAAAAAAAAAATTATTGTACTAAGCTAAGCACTAAGCAGTCATACGTATTGTCAAGTAAGCAAGATTGTTTTCTAAAATTGACCATGGCTGAGTAAGAAGGGGGCGGGGGGCAATAACACTGATAATTGATAGCTTCACACTTTTAGTTATAGGATTACCTTGTATTTGGTACCTAAGAATAGTATAGTGTGAATTTCATTAATGATGAAAAAAAAGAAAGCCTTACTTTTTGCTAAAGACAAATACAGTTCACATTTTATATCTTTATATCCGTGATAATGAAATTTCAAGGAAAATCTGATCCTTTTTCTGAATTTTTATTTGATAAAGACATCGTAACAAATATTTCTCCCTTAGACTGGTGGAAAACACACTTTGATTCAGAAATTTGTGTATCAGATGGTGAGGGGAGTGTAAAGAAACTCATAGAGCAACTGTTTACAGCAACAGCTACTTCTTCCTCCGTGGAACGGATTTTTTCAACATATGGTTTAGTTCAGTTCAATCTATACTTAGAACTAAATTAGGAAATGATAAAGCAGCCAAATTGGTGTTCTTATACAAAACCTTAAATGCATAAATAGTTAAAAATGTTAATATAATTACATATATGTAAATAATTACAAAATAAAAAACAGATTTTGTAAGAGATTGAATTGTAATCTAATATTAAAGTATAATTTTATATTAATGATTTAAACAATTATCTGTTTATAGATATTCACCAATGTTAAACTGTTTCTATTTAATATTTTGTCATAACTTAAAAATTATAGAATTGCTCTTGCATGATACATAATAAATATATACCCATATGCATTTAGCATTCTTTGTTGTATTTATTATACGTTGTTATATAAAATATGTGTTATTTGGAGTAATACACGAAAGAAAATTTTAATAACTTTTAAATTAAATAGAAATTTATACATATAACACACATATTTATATGTATAACAATTTAATATTAGAATGTTTTAAATTTTAAATAAATAATCTAAATTTGTTTGCAACAATTTTAAATTTAAATTATTTTGAATTCTTATCTAGAAATTGTAATGAAATTAATAGAAATATGTAAATCTACACAGAAAATATAAATAAATATGTGCAGAGTACACAAATAATATTATACTATAACAATATTTAAAAAAATCAAAAAAATCCGATTTAAATCAAAAAAATCTGATTTAAATAAAAAAAATCCGATTTTTTGGATTTTTTTAAAAAAATCACGATTTTTAACAACCCTGGTTTTAGAAAATTTATTATAGTTAAATATTCAACGTCCTAAACTAATAGGATATTTAAAGGTACTTTTAATATTTATACTATGTAGTGGAAATTTGCATTGTTCATTGTTAAAAGTGTGATTAAGTTTAATTTTTTTTAAACAGGGTTAGTAAATGTAATAATTAAGCGTGAATTACTCTTATTTAAGTTTATTGTTTTTAAATCAATGTTAACATTGAGAACTTTTAATATATATTTATATTGTTGATAACTGCTAGTATGTTTAACAAATATTTTTGAAAAGCACAAATCGTTAAATGATGAACCAGTTTCTGTTAAATAGTAATCTGAGTTAAAAGGGTAAATTCTGTAGAGTTGAGATATAAAGTGATAGTCTGCAAGTTTTATATGTAAAAGTAACATGATAAACATGTGTTTTCATATGGCATCTACTTAATTTCAATTAAAAGTTTACATATATTTAATCACAAAGTAAATATGTACCAGTCCTAATCACATTAAGTTAAATACTATGAAGTGATCTAACCATGACAGCAGGGCATCAAGGAAACAAGGTGGCAGGATAGCAAAACTAGTAGATAGGTAACTACTAAGCAGATAGTAAGGCAGCAAGAAGGTATGGGAGTACAAACAACAAACAAGATAATGAGAATCTCCTTGTGCAAATGAATTTATACACATCAAGATAAAACCTTCCTCCTTGGTTAAGAGTAACCTCTGTGATAAAATCACGGTAAAATAACTTATCATGAATGTGATCACACAAGAGATATCACTTATGTGATTAAATTTATCCACTGATTTGACATCTCTGACCATGTGGTGCCTCAAGTCAATGATAAGTGTTTGCGTTATTCATTTCTTACGAGGGGACTGTAGGAGTAGCAACCTTCCAGATTGGTTAAGAGAAATTACTTATCATGGATGAGATCACACAAGATATCACTTATTGTGTGATTAGATTTATCCAGTGGTTTGTGACGTCACTGACCACATGGTGTCTTAAGTTAGAGATAAGCATTTCAGTTATCATTAATTTCTTACAAGGATACTATAAGAGTAGCACACATTTCATTTCTCATGACCTAGTCGTATGTTGTACACATGATTCAAGCAAGTGTTTACAGATGTGTTCATATAAAGTAAGCATTCTTTTTTTCTATAATATAAAACGTTTGTGACTTTTAATTCTCTTATACATTTAGAATACTTTTATAAAGATTATTAGAGCTGTTGCAAACCGTAGGTATTCGTTACTGAGTAATGAGTATTCTCTCCGATATGAAGTACCAAATCATTACTTTGGACTACGACTCGTTACTGCATCATATCTTCTATCATGTGTTTAAAGTTTTAATCACATCTGTACGGTAAATTCTTAACTATTCATAATTCTAAGGTTTAATTTATTTATTTTATTATTATTGCAATAAATATGTCTTATACTGATGATTAAACTCATACAGTATTTATTAAAACCTATGAAAACTGTTGTCGATAAAAATGTCTGCTTTATCAAACATTTCCAAAGTTCCACGAGCCATAATCGCTTTTTTCACCATGAAAATGGCAATGTTTTTTCTTTCTTTCAAGTTAAATTTCAGCATTTTTTTTATACTGAAGGAGCTAGAAATTTGTAATTTGGCATTGTAGCTACTTATAAGATGTAAATGCTCTCTAAGAACAAAAAAAAAAAAAAAAAAAAAAAAAAAAAAAAAAAAAAAAAATTAAAAGGGTGAAATGAGCGAAAAGCGTTCTTTAAAAACATTCTAAATTAAAATTTCTGTGGAATCTCTGGAACTATAGAACTGATTTAAAAAATGATGGTGGCAAATTGATGGTGACAACCCCTGCTCCAACATAAGCTATATTTTATGTCGGTGCCACTAACCACAGGGGGTGCAGGAGTGAAAAACGTTCGAAAATTGCAATTTTTTTTTAATACTGAAGGAGCTAAAAATTTGTAATTTGGCATTGTAGCTACTGATAAGATGTAAATGCTCTCGAAGAACAAATAAAAAAAATGAAATTTAAAAGGGTGAAATGAGCGAAAAGCGTTCTAAAAACATTCTAAATTACAATTTCTGTGGAATCTCTGGAACTACAGAACTGATTTCAAAAGTAATGGTGGAAAATTGATGGTGACAATCCCTGCTCCAACATAGGCTATATTTTATGTTGGTGCCACTAATCCCAGGGGGGTGCAAGAGCGAAAAACGCTCTAAAATTGCGATTTTTTTTTTATACTGAAGGAGCTAGAAATTTGAAATTTGGCATTGTAGTTATTTATAAGATGTAAATGCTCTCTAAGAATAAATTTTAAAAAAATCGAAATTTAAAAGGGTGAAATGAGCGAAAAGCGTTCTAAAATCATTCTAAATTACAATTTCTATGGAATCTCTGGAACTACAGAACCGATTTCAAAAGTGATGGTGGCAAATTGATAGTGACAATCCCTGCTCCAACAGCCTCTTTAATAAAAAGCTATGCGTTGCTGACGACTGGGTTTTTTGCTAATTGTTGCCACAGATTAATCTCGGAAAATGAAACATTTGAAGTTACTGAAAAAAATAATAGCTCGAAAAGTATTTGTCAGAAAATTGTTAGATAAACTGTGTTTGAAAGGTAAAAAATTGTATTTTTCTTATTTCAAATCTAATGATTATGCTGTTTTTCAAATATTGAATTTTAAAAATTACCAAATTTCAATATGGAGTACTATAGGGTAGGGAGTACCATCTTCATGCATAAAAAGATAATGATAAGGGCGACGTGTATTGTGTATATTGGCTATAGCACAAGTCACAAATTATAGTAACCTTATTATTCTGTTAAAATATAAAAGTGAATTATGAAATGTCAATATTTTGTTTGATTAAAAGTTTAAGAGAAATTGACCAGCATAGCGGGCGTAGCTTGCTAGTAAATTATAAAAATTAGTGAATCAATTAAACTTTATAAACCAAATAGTCTCTGTGAGAAATATCCAAAACATTACCTCCCGAATAACAAACTATGAAAGTGGAATGACTCCTACCTCACAAAGTATAAACATGCTTTGGTAAAATCCCTCAAATAGAAGTTAATACTGAGATACTTGGGGAATAAGATGAGGTTTTCTCATTATGGTTATATAGCAATTATATTTCTTTGAATATTTCTTTATGTGTGCAAATATTAGAATTGGGTTTACTTGTATATATTTAAAAAATATATATGTGTATTAGCACAATGCATTATTGAATATTTTTCTTTGAATATATTTTCAATGTTAGTGAAATGCTTTAAGTAAACAGGTTATGTTTTGTAATTACTTCTTTTTACATGCAAGTTAATATGAATTAATTTTTTATTTAAAGTTAATTTAATATTTAAATAGATATATGCAACAAGTGTTTATTATAAATGCTAAGCATAAATTATTGAGAAAATGTAACCATAAAATGGAAACTATCTTTTTCTTAAATATTTATGTTTAACTAAATACTATGTAAGCTAGTCTCGATCTAAAAATGGGCCGTACATATTTTACACAAAATTTTAAACATACACTTCTATCCTATAATAATATTTGAATTCTAATTTAAAAAAATGGTAATGACCCACTAGTAATTAAATAAATCTGAGTCACGAAAGTATTTCATGTATATTAGAAACAGATGTTAATTGAAAATTCGAACAGTTCATAGATTTTAGTTGCATGCTATACATAAAATGTATTAAGTGTAAAACATATTTGCTCTATTCATATCTTTCCAGAATATGTATACAAAAACAAAATACATTATTTGTAGTCAAGGATCAGTTTAGATAGAAATTGAGTCCTTTTAATAACCTTTCAAAATTTTTTCCCATTTCAAAACAGGATCTTTCACAAAACTTTTCACCTTAAAAAGAACCAACCCTTCACAAAATTTTTCATCTTTCACAAAATTTTTTTCTCTCTGAACTGAACTGTCACAAATTTAATGATTTGAAACTAAAATCTGACTGTCACTTTTGCACAAGATGGTAAACTCAACTTAAAATTTTTATTTTATTTTAGTATTTAACTTTTTTCATATAACATTCTGATAGTGTTTGAAAGTGTTTAATTTGTTCAAACAATCCCATAAAATTTCTTAAGGGGCCGCTTCACTGAAACTCCCCGATCGCGAAATCCCATGTTAACCTATGGGAAAACTTCGAAGCGCGATAACTCATTATCTAATATAATTATTAAAATATGGTTTTCACCATCAGATAGTAGACGCCAGATACCGTCATTGTGCGTTTTTAAAAATTGTCTCTTTAAATTTTAACTATTTAAAAATTCCTTATAAACTTTGAAATTTCCACTTGATGAAATTGTATCATCTTCTTAGAGATACTTAAAATTAACGGAAACAATTTTTAAAAACGCACAACGCTGGCATCTGACGTCTACTTTCTGATGGTGAAAACCATATTTTAATAATTATATTAGGTAATGAGTTATCGCGCTTCGGAGTTTTCCCATAGGTTAACATGGGATTTCGCGATCGGAGAGTCTCAGTGAAGCGGCCCCTTAAGTCTCTATCATAATTATTTTTCTTAATATTTATAATTAATATTTTTAGATAAAATTTTTCAATAAGTACTCAATATCTCCTGTTAAATTCAACACGCTTCACGAGTTCAGGAAAAATCTCATGAAAAATCTTAATTCCCATCATTATTAATTAATTATAAATATTAACAAAATAAACTTGAGTCATGAAAAACACAACACTCAATTGAATCAAATTCACCTCTGTCTATAAATAATTGTTTAAAAACAACACAAAATGTCACAAAAACATATATGCATCATTTATTAAAAACTTTTACTTTAGGTGTTTTAAAAATATACAAAACTGCATTTCACATTAAAAACCTAGCGCTTTCGAGCCGTCCTGGCTCATCATCAGGGTTAAAACATCACCACGCAGATACACACAAAAAACACACAACTAGTCTGAAAACACTGTAAAAACATCAATGTCTGCTGAATACAAGGTCAAACCATTATAAACAGGGTGGGAAGCATAGGGAGGGATGTGCCAATCTTATTCATTCTTGAACTATCTGTAAAAGCTTATACCATACTTTAGGGATATTGTACGAAACTGAATCATTGCATGTTCTATTTTTCCTGGTTAAAATTTCTATTGATTCACTTATTATTGCTTCATAAAAAGAGGATGTGGGTTTAATAATTTTAGCGTTATCAAAATCTATTATAATCGACTGCTGTTGTTTTAATCTGGAAAGGGCCGTTTTACTTCTATTATACTTGACATCTGCAATATGTTCTTTTAACCGAATTTTAAATTTCCTTAAAGTCATACCAATGTAGTCTTTAACTTAATAAGATTTTATCCTATTTTCAACTATTTCTATAATAACTGGGATTCTATAAATTCCTGCTAAATCTTCAATCGGTATGGGATCAATCTTCTTATGTAGTAACACATTCAATTTAACTGGAGGGGATGCTACCAAATTTATTTCATATTTCTTTAAATTATATTTTAATTTTTCAAAAAGTTTCGGAATATATTGGAACTTGTAAAATTTAGTTGGTTTTTCTGTTAATTCTTTTTGTTTTTTACCTTGATATTGATATTGACAAATTAACTTATTAATTAACCTCTCTGAAAAACCATTTTCATTTGCTATAATTTTAACTCTGTCAAGCTCCTCATTGATATAACTATCAGTACACACTAAAAATGCTCTATGGATGTAAAACCTATATGCAGCCAGTTTATAACTTAAAGGTGATGAAGCATCTCTGGAAATAGTATTATTTGACCTCATATTTTTCCTATAAACTGTCCGATCTATTGTTAAATTGCTGTTTTTTATCAGCTCTACATCAAGAAAAGGTAAACGATTCTGTTTTTCTAACTCCAGGGTAAATTGTATTTTTGTATCAATTTTATTAAGTTTAACTACAAAGTCCTTCAATAAACCTATACCATGCTCCCATATAATAAAAATATCATCTGCATATCTACACCAATATGCAGGTCTTTCACTAAAATCATTCATAACCATATTTTCAATGGGTCTTAATTTAATCTCCGCACATAAACCTGAAATGGGGGAGCCCATTGGAGCACCATCCTTTTGCTTATAATAAATATTATCAAACTGAAAAACGTTATTGTTTTTAATTAGATTAAACCCGGAAATAAGTGTATTTTTTGTGCTCACGCTAAAAGAATCATTACCATTAATAGCTTCTTCCACGAACAATGTATGATGTAGGTTTGTTCGTGGAAGAAGCTATTAATGGTAATGATTCTTTTAGCGTGAGCACAAAAAATACACTTATTTCCGGGTTTAATCTAATTAAAAACAATAACGTTTTTCAGTTTGATAATATTTATTATAAGCAAAAGGATGGTGCTCCAATGGGCTCCCCCATTTCAGGTTTATGCGCGGAGATTAAATTAAGACCCATTGAAAATATGGTTATGAATGATTTTAGTGAAAGACCTGCATATTGGTGTAGATATGCAGATGATATTTTTATTATATGGGAGCATGGTATAGGTTTATTGAAGGACTTTGTGGTTAAACTTAATAAAATTGATACAAAAATACAATTTACCCTGGAGTTAGAAAAACAGAATCGTTTACCTTTTCTTGATGTAGAGCTGATAAAAAACAGTAATTTAACAATAGATCGGACAGTTTATAGGAAAAATATGAGGTCAAATAATACTATTTCCAGAGATGCTTCATCACCTTTAAGTTATAAACTGGCTGCATATAGGTTTTACATCCATAGAGCATTTTTAGTGTGTACTGATAGTTATATCAATGATGAGCTTGACAGAGTTAAAATTATAGCAAATGAAAATGGTTTTTCAGAGAGGTTAATTAATAAGTTAATTTGTCAATATCAATATCAAGGTAAAAAACAAAAAGAATTAACAGAAAAACCAACTAAATTTTACAAGTTCCAATATATTCCGAAACTTTTTGAAAAATTAAAATATAATTTAAAGAAATATGAAATAAATTTGGTAGCATCCCCTCCAGTTAAATTGAATGTGTTACTACATAAGAAGATTGATCCCATACCGATTGAAGATTTAGCAGGAATTTATAGAATCCCAGTTATTATGGAAATAGTTGAAAATAGGATAAAATCTTATAAAGTTAAAGACTACATTGGTATGACTTTAAGGAAATTTAAAATTCGGTTAAAAGAACATATTGCAGATGTCAAGTATAATAGAAGTAAAACGGCCCTTTCCAGATTAAAACAACAGCAGTCGATTATAATAGATTTTGATAACGCTAAAATTATTAAACCCACATCCTCTTTTTATGAAGCAATAATAAGTGAATCAATAGAAATTTTAACCAGGAAAAATAGAACATGCAATGATTCAGTTTCGTACAATATCCCTAAAGTATGGTATAAGCTTTTACAGATAGTTCAAGAATGAATAAGATTGGCACATACCTCCCTATGCTTCCCACCCTGTTTATAATGGTTTGACCTTGTCTTCAGCAGACATTGATGTTTTTACAGTGTTTTCAGACTAGTTGTGTGTTTTTTGTGTGTATCTGCGTGGTGATGTTTTAACCCTGATGATGAGCCAGGACGGCTCGAAAGCGCTAGGTTTTTAATGTGAAATGCAGTTTTGTATATTTTTAAAACACCTAAAGTAAAAGTTTTTAATAAATGATGCATATATGTTTTTGTGACATTTTGTGTTGTTTTTAAACAATTATTTATAAATATTAATTTTTTTTTAAATTCCATTTCATCAAAATAAATCCAATCTCCCTTAAAATCTTTAGAAAAAATAGGGGGGGAACAGTTTAATTGAGTATGTTTAATCATCTTATAGGGTGCCCTGCATTTTCAGCGAATCCTATATTTTTCTAACTTCTATTGAAGACCCCTGTGGGGGAAAAAAAGGAGGGACTTTAATTCATTAGTATCATTCAATCATTAACCTAATTTATTCATATGCATGTCTGAGAAATATAAAGTAAAACACAAAATTTCCCCCTCAAACACTTTAACACAATTCCCATAAAAAATAAAAATAAAAAAAAATAAAAAAATTCAAAGTTCCAAAAAAAAAAAATCTTTAGAAAAAATATTTTCTTCTTCTCTATACTTAAAAAGAAAATAATACCCATTCTGTAACAGTACATATCTCTGGAAAAGAATCTCCCCTAGAAAAAAAAAGAATCCTTAAAATTATCTAAGTAGCATTAAATGTTTTATTCATAATCCATCTTATAAGATATTAACTAAAACATTCCTTATCAACCCCTGTCTTATAGTAGGAATTCTTATTTTTAGGTCTCTCTTATCATACCCCCTTTTTCTTATCCAACCTCTCCTATTAGAGTATGCTCTTATCTCTCCTCTACAACAGCTTTAATCTTGCAACATACAGAGTTCACCACAGCTCACACTGAATGCTCGTTTTCTACCTACTCTTTATATATTAATTTCATTTTCTATGTTGAATTTAGTTATTTAATTTCTAAAGAATAATTCTGGTTCAAAAATTCTGGATCTTTTATTTAAAGAATACAAGTTTTGTTTTGATAATGTCATTTTAGATGCCATTTGTCTAATGCAGAGGTTCTCAAACTTTTTCAGCCATGTAGCACCAAATAGCAATGACAATACAATGTAGTTTCATTATTTAAGCTTACGGGGCATTAGATTTCACCATTTTTTTTTTTTTTTTTCATCACTAATTTTCCATTGCAGACAACACACACATGAAAATAAATAAATTGAAAAAAAAAATTCAAGGCAAATATTGAAGATTTATTTTATTAATTTTGCATTATTACATTTGTTACAAATCTTTACTTGGTTTCGTGAAACAGAAATTTAATGAGAAGTATGAGGCTGTTTTGATTTGCGCAATGAGATTATATCTAACTGAGTTTTAGATAGTTGCAACTGAATATCTTGCTCTGCATTGAGACATGATCTAAATTTCATTTTAGTATGTGGTGAATCATGTTTTGCATACATAAGTGGTTGCGAAGGGCAGAGGAATAGGTTTTGTTTTATCTGATAGGATTTTAACATGTTGAGTGCCATGTGTACTGCTGGTGGTCTTATGTAAATCTAAATTTAAAGCATATTACTTTTGATGGCACTCCAGTAACATACATTACTGTTGTTCTATGGCACCTAGATAAAGCATTTTTTTAATATTTTAGAAATTAATTTCTAATCTTATATTGCAGATGAGTTATAGAAGGAATAAAAAACAATATTTTGGTTAGAACTCAAAATTTTATTTCATCATAAAACAACTCAATTCATCATTTTTACGTTTGCCTTAAAAAAGATGTATCCATTTTTATTGCTAATTCTGGTTATTACTAAAATAAAACAATATTGGTAAAATTCCTTTAAAAAAAAATCAAATTACTTGTGCGACCGCTGGCAGTGCATAACACATTTTTTATAAATTCTACTTACACTTATAATAAATATAACTAAGTTATTAGTTTACAGCTAAATGCAGGGCTGACATTGGTGACTATTTTTTCATTGTATCTCACACCATTTTCTCAAAATAAATTTTTTTCACATACACTTTGACAACATGTGCACTACAAAATTATTTTTTTTTTTAAATAGTGGTGCGAATAGAATATAAAAATAGTCACCAGTGGCAGCCCTTTAAATGTAATAATGGCACCCTATGAAAGCTTAATTCATATATATATGGTGGCACTCAACGTGTTAAATTCATCTTTTAACATACCAAAAATCTGAGATTGATTTCTCAGTTTCAGACTTTGATCTTATTGCTGTATCTGACGTCAAATCAAGCAAGCATTCATATTCCTGTGATGTCAGAGAAGATTTTTTTTGTATATAAAGTATGATGTTACAATCCAAATGTTTTCTTTTACGTTTTCAGACAATACTTTTAGAAAATAAGAGTTCAAAATATAAGTCAAATGCAAGAGATTAACTTTAAACTTATTTAACCCCTTGAAGGGCACCAGTATATTATATATACCACATAATTTTATGCCACAATGACACCAGAATTTTATAATCAAATTTTGAATTTATATGGTACATGAGGAAAAGCTTTTACTTATTTTAAAATAAATTCGTTCGTGAATCTTGGTGCCAATCAATCATTTCAATATTTTAGCTACAAGAGTACTTTGCCCCTGAAGGGATTAAGATATCTGCAGGAATGCCTGATTGAAGGTCTTCAAATCCTTTTGTTAGTGGAAAACAATCCAGGCTTCCGTTTTTGATTGACTCTATCCAATACTTCAGTTTCTTTTTAAATCCTTCCAATTTATCAGTAGCATTAACAATGGTTACTGCTTTTCCTCGAAGTGAGAGACATAAATCATTAATTTTTGTAAAAATATCTTGCCAAATATGCCAATTTCATTAGCCAACAATCATCACACAACTTCTTTCCCAAAGCAAAATCATTGTCAATGATGAAGATTCTGACTCATTCAAAGAGGCTCATTAAACTTTTACCACGGGAGTGCCACCTTATTTCTGTGTGCAGATTCCCCATGTCATCACATAAGATTTTAAATAACCTGGTATTCTTGGGTTGTCATTTTATAAAATTAATTATTTTAACAGTTTTATCCAGCACTTCTTTATTAAAAGGTAGCATTTTCTTGATTGCAAGAGCATGTCGATGAAGTACACAATGGCTACTGCTGCATCCCTTTGCTTTTTCTTTTATTTTTGCGATTGTACCAGACATTTTACCAATCGTAGCTTTCATTCCATCTATGCACATATCAACACAGTTATCCCATAGGATGCTATTCTCTTCAAAAAATTCATCTAATAATTTAAACATTTCGATGCCACTTGCGATAGTCAGTGCAGATAAGTACATCCTCTTGAAAAGAGTCCAAATATGGATAGCACACAAATACCATTAATAATGCCAAACCAGCAACATCAGTTGATTCATCCATTTGAAGCAAAGATTTAGTGGATTTTATATGAGAAATTAAAGTAGCTTTCACATTCTCTGCTAAATCCTGATTCGTCGCGAGATTGTGTCATTTGACAAAGGAATTATGTCTATCACTTTTGCAGCCTTTTTGTCAAACATGTGTTTAATAAAGTCTTTTACACAAGGCTTGATAAGGTTTTCAGCAACAGTAGGCTTTGCCAGCTTGAGCAATTTGGTAAATAAGTAAGTGCCATCAAAGCCTTTTCATTCAGTTTTTGAATGATACAATATACATTTCTGGACTTTCCTGAGTTTTTTATACTTCCTTCTGAAAAAATCAGTTGGTTTATCCTTGATTCTGGATGGACCCCTTCAAAATGATGACACACTATTTTTCACTTTATCGGTTTATGCTTAGTTAGCAAGGTAAAAATTCACATGTTTGTTATTCAACATTGAACTGTTTAGAAAGGCTTTGCCACAAATTATGCACTGAGATTTATTATCAGTAGTCTCAGCAAATCCAATATCCAAATAAGAATCATAATACTTTCATTTTCAAGTTTTTTTAATTGTAGAATTTGTATCCGAGGAAGTAGAGCTATGTAACTTGTTTGACAGTTCAAGAAATTCTGTTGCGCATCCGCAGTCAATGATTATCCAAAAAAACTAGCTTGTATAGCAGCAGTAACACCTGTCCTCTGCTGCACTGCAATTAGAAAGTAATATGAACATTAGTTGTGTATAACAACAGCATAAATTCAGTAAAAAGTTTAAATACGATATTGCATCTAAAAAAAGATTCATTCGAAAAAATAAAATTTTACTTTTTAAAGATTATTTAATTGAAAGATTTAGGTTTTTTTTTCGTCCCATTTTTATAAAAATGTATTTTTTAAAAATACTTAATGTGACTTTTAAAATTTACAATTGATGAAACTAGACAAAAGGGATTTGAAATTGAATAAATGAAAATTTCAGCAATTTTGTTATCTTTAAAAACAACGAGGCAAAAAAAATGAGACAGTCACCCCAGTTGAAGATGTATCTAAATACAATTTAAGAACTCCCTTCTTCTGCACTGCAATTAGAAAGTAATAGGAGTCCAGCCAGCAATCCATTAAAATAAAATCGGTTATTCCCCGTATCACTAATTTAGTATTTGAAGAAACCTCCATAAGACAGATATTTTGTCATCAAAACAAAAAATCTGAAAAGCAACAGAAAGTTTAATTTTAAAAATAATAAATTACATGTAATGAACTTTATATTTTGTTGGTTCTCGATTGAATGTTGACTAAAATGCAACTGATATGAGAAGTGAGTAAAGAACCAGTATTATATGTAATAAAAAATTTCTGATAATTTTGGAAAGGTGTCAAACTTCTAATTGTTATGCAAATGGTGAAGACAGTTAGTCCAGGATTTTTCTGGCTCCATGTTGTCTCGTTCTGTGTTGTCTGGTGTTGCCTTTTGACATAAATTTGTTTTGTTGGCAGACGAGAAACTTGCACATTGAATGCAGACTACCTTATTAAAATATATATCAACTATATAGTCAATGTTTCACCTGATCGGTGATAAATGATTTATACTCGATTTTTCGTTACATACCAAGAGCACAAAAGGTCATAATATTTAAATATTTTTGTCCTATTTTTTTCATGAAAAATATTTTAAATTTAAAAATATGTTTAATAAAAATATTTTTAATTTTAAAATGTTTAATAAAAATATTTTTAATTTTAAACATGTCCTACCTTTTCACAGAACAGTGGGAATAGTTTTGCAGTAAGTGCTCTGCAGAGCACACTTTCAGAAATGCTTGTCTAATGAATTAAAAAAAATACAAAACACAGCTCATATGGCAGAAATAGTGTTATCTTGCATGCAATTCATATATTCTTGGTAAAATATACATTTATTTGTGATTTGAACTTAATAATATATATATATATATATATATTTATATTTATTTGTTTAAATATTATTATATATTGCTATGTATTGTTATGTATTTATATATTGTTTGTTATTAAGTTTTTGCGGATTCATATCTGCCAGGGATTATGAATTTTAAATAGTAATCTTCACTTTATTTAATTTTAGATTTCTGGATTAAATATGGTAAAGATTATTATATTCAGATATAGTGGTATTCAAAATCCATAATCCTTTGCATCCACAATAATTTGATAGCCAATGCAATTTATTGAAAAGCAGAATTTCAATAAAATGCAGTTGCTTAACTATTTTGTTATTATCTCATCATCATTATGCATATTTAGTTATCATTATTAATTATTTACTTGACCTTTACTTTTAATATTTTAAATGTACAAGTGAGTGTAATAAATTTTAAGATTTTCAAAGGTATGTAATGAAAATTTTTTAAAAACTTTTTCTAGTACAGTAGACTGCTTCTTATCTGCCATCCTAAAATCTGCACATTGTTTCTAATGTAAACATTGAAACTTAGAGTTAAGATGTAGGTGTAAAATTAAAGTTTTTTTAAAAATTTTATATCATTCTGTACACATTTTAATATGTCATTCTGGTTAATAGGATTCAACTCATGTTTTCTTATGAAGGAAGTATAAATTTATTTTTGAAAAAATTCAAGTTAGTGCTGATATGAGTGGCATTGCAATATTTTTACCAAATAATTTATATATTAATCAAGCTTTTTTTGGCTATTAAGATGGCTAAACATGAAATAAAACTTTATTATTTTAAGATTTTGATGTGAATTATTAGTATACATTTATAAGGTAAGTTTCACTGAATAATTCAAGAAAAAATTATCTCATAATCATTATGCATATTTAGTTATGCAATATTATTTACTTGACCTTTACTTTTAATATTTTAAACATTTTGTAAATTTCTTTAATTTTTATTATTTTACTTAATTATTTTACTTTATTGTAAGCATTCCTTATAATTTTGAGTGCATTATTAAATTCAAATTATTGTTTAAAATAATGTAAACAAAACAGTGACCAGAAACCACAAAATTCTAAAATCTGCACAACCTCTGGTTTTAAGCTATGTGGATTTAAGGGAGTCTACTGTACTACTATAAACTGCTTTCTTGTATTTGGGAAATCATACATATATATACATATATACATACATACATACATACATACATCTTTTTTTTTTCCCCTTTTAGCTTCAGAAATGACTGGCAAAAGAAAAGTCTTCTAATGTATAGAAACAGTTAATCTTGAACAACCAGTCAACGTTCAATGGAGTGATTCCAATTAACGCATAGGGTCCATAGTGAAGGTATTGAGTGCAGATCACGTTGTTATTCCTGAAGAAGTTGGAAGCACAAACATCATCCTGCTTTTTGGCATTAATCCCTTTTATTGAAGAACCACAATTTTTATTAACTTTTTTTCCATCATTTTTCAACTTATTTTTACTTTTAAGAAGCAAAAAAAGAAATGACTTTTAATGCACATTTTCTATATTAAATATAGAAAAAAAACTGCACAGATGTACCAAAAAAGAAAAAACCCTGCAAAGCGGGTTGTCCTCAGATAATTTTATATATACAAAAATAGAAATTTAGGTTATATAAAATCCCAAAATCTTTGAACATGACTGTAAAAGCTCAGCTACCAACATCTGTGTTCAATTCAGGGGTGGCCTGGGGGACATTCCCCCCAGAGCAAAAGTGCAATTCCCCCCTGGGGAAAAGTGTCTAAATTCAACACTGACCAACATGCTTAGAAAGCGTCAATTACTGGATACTTAAAAAGTCCAGATAGCTGAGCGCCAGACTTAGATAAGATGTAAAACTGTCTGTGAACTCAAATAATTTATTAAAAATTTTCTGCAAAAAAAAATGCCGCGCCCCTCCCGAGTCCTATATCACTGCTAATAGCAAAAATGAAAAGTTATATGTGAGTGGAGTGCCACTAAGCAACACCACTAAAAGAAAAATATTAATTTACAAGCATTATTAAAACTCAGTCAAGAAATGTAGTATTGAATGGTATGCTTAATACAGACAACTAATAAATGAAAAAAAAAAAAAAAACTAATGAAAATTAAAAAAATATATTTATTAAAATGTGAAATATTTTAATCATTAACTTATATAAAGATATCAATTTATGATTGCTCAACAAAACTGTTATTTTATTAATCTATAAAATAACTGAAATATGAATAAATGAATGTTAAAATAAAAAAATTATTAGTCCATGAATGGAAGAGATGAAGTCTTACTCATCAGTTTATCTACTGTTTTTGAGACAAACCATTCCTTAATATTGTGACTCTTTCTTAAAAAATGCCAGTCAATTTGCTTAACAAAGAATTGGTTCAAAGCATTATTAATGACCGAATCACATCTTGTAGGCAATGGTCCATTTACAGATACCATCATTTCGTGATGGGCTGTTTCTTCACTTACAGGTCCACTGTTATTATTTTGGTACTCATACTTTGATGTTAATGACTTACACACCGATTCTACAGACATAATAGTTGCAGCTACAGTTACAGCATGTAAAACTAATTCAATGTCTTTGAAAAGTGCTGCTTTACTGAAGAGAATTTTTTTAATTATACAAGAACTTTTTAGTCTTATAAAATCTTTGGAAGGCATACACTTTATTAGTTCTTGAATTTTTTCAAGAAATCTTCTATACTGAAATTTTAATTCAGTTGGTGACACATCATTTAACTCAAAAACCACTTTTTGAGTAGATATAAAAAATTTATCTGTTTCTGATGCAGCTGTAAATGGAATTCCTTTCAATTTTATTTTTGTAGCTAAGAGTTTTAAATCTGTTAAAATTTAATATCATTTAATAATATTAAGTCATCTTCGGTATAAACATTGGATGTCAGTTCATGCAATTCGAAAGAGACATCATTTAACAATTTATTACTTGTAGAATCTATTTTAATTTTCTTCACCTGGCTACGAGTTACATTCACTTCCTCAGGCTCTGCAGGAAAAAGGGGAACATCTTGATAAACTCCAAAAATTTCTAAGTATCTGCATGATAAGTAGGCCAATAGCATACAACTTTCATAAGTTCATCTTCTGTCTCACCAGAAGTGTCTGTTTTGGTACATGGACAGTTTTCTGTATTTGTAGAAGTAGACATACATTTAAGATAATTTACTATAGTAGTAAAACTGCTATATCTCTCATGGGGAAAGATATCCACTTGTAAAATACAAGTTATTTTACTAAAGTGATGATATATATCGCACAAACCAGAGAGCCGGAGACAAAATTTAGAATTGAATATTTTGTTCATTTGTATATTTGCATTTTTTGCTTTCTCTTTCTGTAAATAATTACCATCTATTGCTTCTACTTGTCGCTCCTCTAAGACAGTTACAATTAGGACTGGGCGATGTAGAAAATTCTTAAATCGATTTATCATCCATCTTAAATCGCGATTTAACACCAATTTTACCTTTAGAATATGGAAGCCATTTTTTAATTTATAGTGACAAAATATGGTCTTTATGTAGCCCCCCCCCCCTTTCTGCATTATTACATAGTATACTTAGTTGTTACTTTTCCAAATATTTTGAGAAAAGGTATTTACAAATATAGACATTAAATATATAGGCTATAGACATTAAATATAGGTATTTCAATATAGACAAAAAAATGATGGAACCCCTCCCTCCCATAGACACAAGTTCTTATATAGATATGTTGATGAACATCTCTTATAACAATGTAAATATCAATAAATCACTAATTCAGGAATATATAATTTAATTTGAAGTGTAAACAATAGATTGAAAAAAGAATTATTTCCCCTTAAATGAAAAATTCATTGAAATACTCTTTGCATATTTATTTGTTGTACAATAATATGTGTAAACAAACTATCATTCATTTTTGCATGTTTATTTATTTCAAAGTTTTTATTTTTAAATGATTTTCTCCATTAGGTAATATAAATGTAATATAGCTGATGGAAAAAATGATTCATTTTTTATGAACAGAGGAAAGTTTTTTTTTCAACTAGGTGAATACTGTTCAGTGGTTGGATTCATTTTTATTTCAATAAATATTTAAGTGTAACTAACACCTTTATAGTATACTTTACTTAATTTTTAATTTTCCAAATAACTTTGAAAACAGGTATATTTTTATACATAGGAAAATTTTGGAATACCCAAAGACTTTTGGCTTTTTGCATTTTAAAAATTACTGAACTATTTAAAGAAATCTGATAAACACATTCTTTAAGAAATAACGTAAAAGAAAAAGCTATATAAGCAACAATACTAGATGCTCATCCACATGAACTTAGTTTAAGATTTTTAACTTAAAAAAATTATTCAATTTTCAGATTGCTTGAATTTAAAACATTTCATTAAACAAATTGAAAATATAGATAACACATGCTGTATAATAAACAAAACACACGTATGAAAAAGAAAAGCATCACAAATTAAGTTCTAGAATTAAATTATTTAATTTTCAGATTGATTTAATTTAAAATATTTCATTTAACAAATTGAAACTATAGTATAATATTGACAAATGACAAATTGAAATGTAAATATGTAATAGTAATATAATATGTACAAATTGAAAAAAATATATATAATGAACACATGAAAAAGGAAAGCATCACAAATTAGGTTCTAGTTCTAAATTATATAAATATCAAAGTTTTAAAACTTAAAATAATCAAATCAGTTATTTAAATAAAACTATTTTATGATGACTTAAAATTTAGAATAAAAACAGATATTTTAAATAAAAGTTTTATTTTGTGTCAGAAAAACTTGCATTTCTGCATTTTTAGGAAGTAGAGAAGTTCGATTTTTACAAATCACACTTCCACCTGTGCTAAATACTCTTTCAGAAGGCACACTTGTGCCTTGTACAGACAAGAATTTTTTTGCCAGTACTTTTAACGAAGGGAATGATGCCTCGTGTGATTTCCACCAGCTCAATGGATCTTTATTTAAGGCAACTTTTGGCATAGATAAATAGTTTTTAAGTTCATTTTCAGCTTTTCTTGCTGGAAGTGGTATATCATCCACTGCTTCCACTTCATTCTCCTCCTCATCACTGTCTAACAATTTTTCTAAGCCACATTTTTCAGTTTTTTCAAGTGCTGGATTGTTGGCTATATTTACATTATGCTCATAAATGTCTAGCATGTGGAATAACACTACTTTTCTAACATCGTCTTTATTTTCCACAAAATTTAAGCGGAATCGTGGATCACATATGGTAGCCATTGTTAAAAAGTTCATCAAGTTATGACATTGAAAATAACGTTCTTCTAATGCAGAAAGAATCTCCTTTTTTATTTCTTTTACAAGCTGTTTATCGGCTTCCTTAGCTTGCAGATTCTTTTTTATTTTTCCCAATAATGGTAAAATAGAAGATGCTGTCGTATATCTGTCTCCTGATAGATTTTTTGTTACATCCTCCATTAACTTTGTTGATTCTACAAAATCTTCTAATGCTGATACTTCATTTTTATCCAGATCAAGATTTTTTTTTGTTGGATAATCTTGCATCACCTTGCAGAGGGGCAACTGATTTTCAAGAAATCTCTTGCACAATTTTAATGTGCTGCCCCAGCAGGTAGGACATGCACTTGGAAGCTTCATAGGTTTCATCTGCATTAATTCCTGGGCATCTCTGGACATCTTCCAGCTATGCGAGATTGAACACTGAAGCTTTTTCACTTTAGCAATGGCTTTTCTCACAGCAGAAATTTGCAAAGCCCTGTTGATTCCGATGTTAATCGTATGTCCAAAGCATGGCACATGCTGCATATCAAAAGAGGCAATGGCCTTTAATATATTGTCCCCATTGTCAGTTGTGCAAGAGCACAACAGGTTTATATTTAAATTCCAGTCTGACAGCTTCTCTTTTAATATTTCGCTGATATTTTCTGCTGTATGCTCCATTTCAAAATGCACACAGCTTAAACAAATAGATTTAAGTTCCCAGCTGTTATCGATGAAATGTGCTGTGATCGCAATGAATGGAACGGAGTTGGCAGATGTCCAGCAGTCAGTTGTTATTGATACATTGTTGTCGTTAATTAAACCAAACTCACTTTTTATTTTTTATTTTGTGTCATTATACAGTTTTGGAATTGCATTTTTGGAAAAATATTTCCGTCCAGGTAATTTATATCTGGGATTTAAAGTCTTAACCATTTCTATAAATGGGGGACATTCGACTATGCTGTATGGCTGCATTGCTGTAGCAATGAATTTACTTACTGCAACTGTACATTGTTTTTCTGATGTTGAAGTGAGAAGTGTAAACTCCAAAATAGTCTTTTGCTTTTTGCGAGGAGGCATTTCCCTTACTTCAACAGAAGCAGTATTAGTGGGTGTATCATCTTCAGAATTAGGTAAATCTGTGATTCCTACAAATGGCAATGCTGACATTGAAGGTATTGATCGATTGATGTTACAATATTCAGTGGGATGATAATTTTTTATGTGGGCATTCAAATTTGTTGTGCTTCCTTCTTTGGAAGACACTTGATAATTGCATAGTTGGCAAACAGCCAGATTTTCTGCCACTAATTTTCCTTCTTCATTCACTGGCAGCCAAAATAACTCCACACCAGGCTTTTTACGTTCTTTTTCGGAATCAGCCTATCATATTTAGGACATCCCAGGCTCAGGTTTCCATCTTATCAGGTATAATTGTTGTTATTATTTCTGTTGGGACTAACATTCTCAAACTGAGATACATTTACCATCAATGTAAACTTTGACTAACAAAAATATGTGGGACAAATGAATACAAACACGACAAACCAAATCTTCATTGAGTGCAGCGCCCGCTTCTCCTTCCATTCTAGCCCCCAGGCCACATGCTCCTTTTGCTCCCACCTCCCTTAGTTTCGGCCTTAGATACTCCTTTTCCTTTTTAAAATTTCTAAATTATAACTTATTTATCTTTCAAGTATTTTTTTACATTATTCCCAGCTATTAATTTTACTTTCGACTTTGAATTCTTGGCTCTGCACCTATGTCTACCGACTACGTTTTTTGGTTAACTTCGCTCCCCACCCCCCCCTCAACTATTCAACAATTACCTATTATTGTACATACTATAATTAATTAATTGCCTCGTTTAATCAATATAAAAAATAAAAGCTCGTTTTTAAATTAATGACTTGTCAGGCGGTATTTTTTTGTTTTAACCATAAATTGTATTATTCTGATTTTTAGAGTATTATAGATATTTAATGATCTAATAAATGAAACTTATAGACTACTCCATGCTTTACAAACTTTATATTGGCACTTTTGTCTCTAAAACGCACTAAAAGTAGGTTATTAAGCAAAAACTAACGTCATTTGTGTATTTTTGCAAATTTTACCCTATTTTCCTGGCTCCGTATCTTACCCCCTATTTGGACAATTTACAAACATGAATACTGCATGTTGTAGAGAATTTTATGCTCTACAAAATGGTGAAAGTGCTTTTTCTGTAAAATGCACTGAAATTGAGTTATTTAAGAAAAATCAAAAAAAGTGCCGAAAAATATTGTTTTTTTCAATATTGTGAAAAACGCACAATGTCTAGAAGGTCGAAAACTTGTTTTTTTTATTAGAGGGTCAACCTTTACAACATATCCAAAAATCAGAACTACCTGAATTTTTGCAAGGCAAGGAAGGCCCTTTTTTATGCTATTTCTACTGGACTATTATGTACAGTCTGGTTCATGATTCGTATGTTTTGGAAAAACTCTGAAAAGTTCATTAAAAAAAAAATCATTTTTAAGTGCTTAAAAGTCGTTGAAAATTTAAAAAAAGTTACAACATTACAAACCTTGAATTTTAAAATTTCTAAAAAGCAAAGAAAATTATGTTCAAAAAAATTTATTTTAATAAAACATATGGTCACTGGGCACTTTACTTCATCTCTTGTAGTTATATTATCCTCTTTTTTCGCTTTTAAAGAAAAAAAGATAAAGCTCTGTTTTTACAATTTTTTATGATGTATATGAAATTTCTTTCCATGATACAGATGTTTCATACTAAGTTAAATACTTTATTTTTTGAAGATTTTCTAATAATATGGTGTCTTGAAAAATAATATTGGTCTACTTGTTAAAATTTCATTTTTGAAATCGACAGGCAGTGTGGTAATTCTTTTTCTTATAATGTATATATTATTGCATGTATCTAAACAGTCCTTGAAATTTTTATTTGTTGTCAAGTGTATGAACCATGTTGTTGATGTAATTTGAAAAACACACCAAATGAAATCTCTATCTTATTTATATAAAGCCTTATTTTTACACACAAGCAAGTGAAAATATATATTTTTTTAAGACTTCAATTATTATGCCTTCATTGAGAGGAATAGTAAGATTCATTTAAATACATATCATTTTGCTGATAAAGTTTAACATCTGAATTATCACAGTTAGTGATACTGCTTCTTTAATATCATTCATATTTCAGTTCTTTATTTTTATATTTTTCATTTTTCTTATTACTGATCATGATTCTGTATTTTCAGGTCTGAAGGAAAGAACTGATAAATACTTGGTATGTAATTTATATGTAACTTCTGTAAATTAGTTTGATTACAATTTATTTGAATTTAACCTTCTTATGTATCATAATCTCATATGTAGTTGTAATGTAAAACACCCCTCAAAGAACTCTGCTTATTTTATTTTTACTCCTTTATTACATATAAAACTCCTTTTACATATAAAAGTGTGATAATGCTTGTGAATTATAGTAGCAGATGACAGAACCATTTTCTTTTTGAATATCCAATAAGAAAATTCACCTTCAACACATTTGTTTCTATTCTACATGAGAGAAGATTTTGCCAGAGAATTTCTGCTTTTAAACAAAATACTGCTGATGCTAGTATAAATGCTACACTAACTAATACTACAAAGGGCAAAGACTTCCACCAATGTAAAGTGTTAACTTCTTTCACTATCTTTTCTTCAAATAAGGGCCCATTAAATGGCTCTACACGAGCAATAAATTTTAAAAGAATAGCCATCAAAGACGTATCTTTGTAATTTTCCTTCACAAATTCGATTGCTTTGTTTTTTTCTACTGCAGATAAGTTTTCTAGCTGAAATGTTGGAGACAACAGATATGCTAAGAAATGTGCTGGTGTCAAAGCTTGATTGTATCTGTATTTGAAAGATGTATTCACAGCAGATTTCTTGCAATCACTCAGCACTTTGTTTTCCTTTAGATCTTGTTCGAGTTTTTTCCATTCATCAAGAGCTTCAGCAATGCTACAGTTGTCTCTCTGTACTCGATCTAAAGCAACAGTAATTGGTTTTAAGCGAAGCAGTAAATCTTCCACATTTCTTTTTATGCCTATATTCATCAGCTTTGGCTGTATATCTGCATCAATTGAATCTCTGTTTTCTTCTGCAATCTGCATTAAAATAGGCCAGTTAACATAACTATCTAATGATTCACACATGGTGTTCCACCGTACTTCTAATGGTATACTTAGACCAACACCTTTTCGTCCTTTATTTTCGTTAAATTTTGCTCTAGCAAAATGATTGTTTCGGAAGTATTTAATTACCTGCATAACATGATCTGTAACATTGGGGAGTTCCATATCCTTTGCTAGCAAGTTTAAAATGTGTGCCGGGCAACCATAGCTAATTACATCAACGTAGTCTTTAGTATCTGTTTCTAATGACTTCCTCATGTATACCATATTGGCTGCATTGTCAGTCACAAAACTGCGAATGCAGTTGAATTTGTCTTGTGCATTCCTTATGGCAGTAACTGCCAAATCTGTTAAGTTTTCACCAGTATGGGGCATTCCAGAAGTGTCAATGGTGTCCACTAGATGCACATTTCCCTCTATGGTAGTCACACATATACAAACTATAGGTTGGTTGTGCACATTTGACCACCCATCCAAAGACATACATAAAGTTTGATTTTTTAAATCATGAAAGCAATTTTCCATTTCTGACTGGTGGACTTTATTTAGCAAATTACCACCTATATCAGATTTGCTGGGTGGAATATATCCAGGGCGAAGTATCTCCATTAAATTTTTAAAATGGGGATTTTCCACACTGGTATACACGGGTAGCATAAAAGTACTTGGCAACATGATAGTCTATTATTTCTTTCTGGCTGGATGATGTTTTTACTACCAAAGAAGACATATCAGAAATTTTTAGCTTTTTATATTTCTCAGATGATAATGGAAGTGTAGAACAAGCAGATTTGCGTTTTACGTTTGATGGACCTGGAAGGCATAGACCATTTTCAGTATAATCTCCATCACTCATAGTGGTGCTACTGTTAGTGTTACCTTCTACTTGAGCACCTAAAAAAAAAAAAAAAATTAAATATCGAGATCTAAGTTAAACTTTTATAAATAAATAGATTTTAAAAGTTAAATATAAATAAATAAATAAAACATTATGTTGTCACTATATTATATTCTATTGTTTCTACTGACATTAATTATATGGTTAAATAAACGTTTTGACTTATCACTTACTCTACTGTAAATGTGTGAATTATTGTATTGTATTTAAGGTAGTGTAATGATTTAAGTGATTGAAAAAAAAAATTCTTCATATCAGCACTTATGTTTCAGAGGGCTTTTGGAATGCATATGTTTATTTTTAGTTTAGAGTGTTTCTATATCAATAATAATGATTAAAATTTATATGTACACCACTTTCATGAAATTTATTTTTTTATTAACATTTTATACTACTCCTGAAAATGAACCCAGGTTTATAGTAAGCATTTCTTAAAACTTTTTTAATAAATAATTTTGATAATATTTTGCCTCTTAAAAATGTGCAAATATTACCATACATGTTATAAAATTGGACATTGTATCTTTGTATTGCATTATATAGTTTTGTATTGCATAACTTGAATAGGGGAAGATTTTCTATACACACATTGGGGGGGGGGGGGGGGGGGAGAAAACTTTCTATATCTTCTGATTTAACAGGGGTCGATCAAGGCAAAAATTGGGGTTCTTTTCCTGCCCCTTCGAAAAAATAAATTTTACAAAATGGGTTCACAAAATTAAAATTCATAAAAAGTCTTTTCTAAAATTTTGTTTTACAAAAATGTTTATTTATAAATTTTTCTAGTTTAAAGCACAGGATAAATTAAGTTTAACGAATTTTTTTTTTTGTATATAAGAATTATTTTTTCACAAAAATGGGCCCCCCAAAATAAAACCTGGATCGAACCCTATTTAATCTAAAGTTGAATTTGAAGAAGTTCTTAAAAACTTTATTGTTATTTATACTTAAAAAGAAAAAACAGAAGCAAAAGTTTTTAAAATTTTCACAATATTAAGTAAAACATTTATATTTATTCAAGGACATGGTTTTAATAATTCATTTAATTTTGTACTTTAATTAAATATTATTTGTACTTATATGATCTGTGTGGAAAAAAGTATTTTGTTTCTTAAAATTTTATTTGCAACAGATTTCTTTAGTCAGTTAATAATATAACTTTTTATTAATATAAATATAAATAAATTATTATAATTATACAAATTATTCCACGAAAATATTTATATTTACATATTAATTATTTGCAGTGGAATAATTAAGCACAAGCATGTGACTTACCTTCAGAAAGTTGTTGTGGTTCATCTACATCTTCATTTGTACTTCCACAAATGGAAAAATGATTTTTTAATCTTGCAACCAAGTCTTGCATTTCTTTTCCACATTTCTTGCAAATAGCTCTGCTTCCTTTTTTACCTATTTCAATTTTCTCATTAAAATAAAACCAAATTATATCCTTTTTCCTTCCAGCAGACATTTTTTTTTAGAGTTTTAACTAAGAACTTAAATAATATGTAAGTAATAACAGCAAAATTCTAAAAGTAAGTAATAGTATCAAAAATCTTCTACAGCAAAAGTGTAACAATGTTCAAGAGATTACCATGTGCTACAGTAAGAAAGAAATTGTGATTGCAGTAGAAATTGAAAATGTCCACTCTTTGTGCAAATAGTAAACTGGAAAACAGGTTTTCAGATAAAGAATCTAAACCTCTTATCACCTAAAGGGTGCAGATGCAGAATTAAGGAACACCCTAAAAGAGACTTTGAATAGATAAGAATGGTCAAGTGAGGAAAGACTGGGGACAAAAATAGAGGAGGAATATGGTATTGATTAAGAAAAGACAGCATTAGTGAGATTTAAATTTTCATGAGGATTTCTAGAGATTAAATAAAAAAATGATTAAAAAAAAAATCAATTGATTTAAATCATGATTAAAATCACTGATTTAAATCATTTGATTTTAATCGTTGACACCTTGCGATAAACTTCATTCATTATGCAAAATTTGTTTTTTTATTATCTTTTATATTCACTCCTTAAAATAAACAATTTAGAAATTTTTTATATATCTTTTATCAGAACGAATATTTCAAGAGTCCAAAAAAAAATAGTTCCGGATAATCGAGGTTACTGAAATTCAATAAGCTTCTTCCCATTATTACATACTAAATACATACCAAATTTCAAGTCTCTATCTGAATTTGTTCAGGAGATAGAGCGTTTACAGACACACAGATGGACAACAATTTTTTTTTTCTAAATATATGTTTTTCAGAATCTCTAGTGTCTGAAACATGCAAATCTGTCAAAAAAAAAAAAAAAAAAATTCAATTTTTAAAACAATTACAAGACTTACCCTATACTACGTAGGATGGGTAAGTAATAAATATTAAATAAAAAATTGAAAAAGAATAAATTTGGATTATTTATATTACTTAATATAGAAATTATAATAAAATAAGTTAATTACTTAAAAATATGTTTAAATAAAATATAAAATCCTTGTATTTTTTTTTACTTATTTTAATTTTAATATGATTTGGTATTGATGACTATATGCTTTTAACCATGAAGGAAGATACAGGTATCATTCTCCATGCTTTTGACATTTGCAGTAATGGCGCCATCTACTGAACTACAAGAGAAATATCGAAAATCAAGCAACCATCTTCCCAGAATACACTGATATTATATTTCCTGATAAAAAAATGTACAAAACGAAAAAATGGTTTAATTTAATCAAAAGACTTCATTTAAAAATTGAAACAGATTTAATAAGTTGCATTGTTTTTAATTTAAATAAAAAATTGAAAATTCAGTACAAAGATATTTGCAATTCTATGAACACATAAGTAAGAATAAATTTGGAAGATTTACATTACTTAGTATAGAAATTTTAATTAAGTAAGTTAATTACTTAAATATATGTTTAAATAAAATATAAAATCCTTGTAGTTTTTTAAATTTTAATATGATTTGGTCTTGTTGATGTATATATGCTTTTAACATCTGCAGTGATGGTACCATCTTCCGAACTATGAGAGAAATATCGAAAATTTCGCAAGCATCATCACAGAATACACTAATACAGTAGAGAGCCGCTAATCCGCAAACCTGTAATCCGCAAAGGCCTCTAATCTGCAATCAATTTATGAATGTAAACAAAGAAATTTAATTCTTGAAAAATGCTTCAATGGTGACAAAATTTTGAATTTTGAAATTTTTTTTCACCAATTTTAACATTTTTCTTATCTTTATATATACAGCTATTATATATCATATAACATTCTTTTTTATAGTTTAAAATGAAAGCACATTTAATTAGTATATTATTTTATATATTCATTTCTTCATACAGTACTTGTAAAATACAATTTGAGCTTTTGTGATTTTTTTTTTTTTTAATGATAAAAAATCCTTACTTAGACATTTTATAATTTATTTATTTTTCCATTAAATCGTAGTTATAAAATTTAAAAACACATAAAAAAATACATATATATTGCTTTTGAACTCTTAAAGATAAAATTCAACACTATAAACCAAATGTCTTAAAACAGACAACAATTGATGCCATATTTAAGAAATTAAAAAAATAATAAATTATTTGTTACATAGTTATTACTTTATCTATATATTAAAATGTGTAATTTATTTATATTTTAGTATTAGCAATCTAAATTTGTCCAAAATATGAATTTAAAAAAATGTAAACAAAGATTAAATAGACATGGCCTGTAATCCGCAAAAAGCCTCCAATCCACACAACACTTGGAACCAAGCTTTGAGGATTAGTGGCTTTCTACTGTATTATATTTCCTGATGAAAAAAAATATATACGAAAAGAAAAGATGTTTTAATTCACTCAAAAGAATTCATTTAAAAATTAACACAGATTTAATAAGTTGCACTGTTTTTAATTTAATATTCGTTCAAAAATTATAATAATGAAAATAGAAACTTACCCATTACATTACATCACAAACTTGTATGGCAATAATATAAACAATACTTAATAATTTATTACATAGACGTAAAAAATCAGATACTCTTAATAATAAAATAATTTACTGAAATAATTGCTGCATCCTTGACTGAAAGGGATTATTCTCATCACACAAAACAATTTATCTCGTGAATATGTGTCAGGTAGCACCATCTGTTGATTTTTAAGGAATATATTTGTAAATTTGCTCAAAAAATTATGTTTATTGACATTTACAAAGATATCTAGTAGGAAAAAAATTTGCAGACAATCCGCATTACAAGAAAAATGAAGTTTTTTAACATATATTCCGCAGATTATAGGCAGGAAATTAGGGTATCTTAATTTTTGGATAAATCTTGAAGTTTTTTGAAAATTTAAAGTCACAGTTTTACAAATAAGTGAATTTTTGATATTTAGAGGGAATTATAAATTACAATAAAGCATAAATAAAGACCTTGAAGGTTTGGTTGTGAGAGTTTTCTATTATAAATCTTGCTCCTATTTGTTTCTCTCTGTTCCTATTTTTTAATTCTTGTGTTCTGAATCAATAACTTTGTCAGAAACTAATTAGTCTACCAACACATTTCCAATATCTCTAAATTCTTGGTACCAGCTCTTGAAGGAACTAATGAAGTCCTTACTTAGAGAATGATAATTTGGATACTATAAGCAAAAAAATCCTTGAATTGCTATAGTTTTTGATTTTCTTTCAAAGTCAGTGATTTGCTTTCATGAAAGCACAGAATGCACACCAGTTTTTCCTTCATTTTACTCATTTTGACACTGTTGTGTTAAGAATGTCATGCTGCTGCAGATTCTGAATGGAGTAACATCTCTCCAACTATTGCCAAAATGCTGTTTCAGGGTTGCAAAAAACCCACCTACCCAAAAAAAACACCCGGAAAGGTTTGGTTTTTTTTGGGTAAAACCCACTCTAAAAAACGTGGGTTTTATTGGGTTTTTTACCATTTATAATGTTATTACTTAATATTCAGCAGCTTTTATATTAATTTTTTCACCTTTGTGTTTAAAGAGTTACATTATCCTATTTAAACATATTGTGGATGTATTGTCAAATGTGCCCAAGTCAAAATTGTCAAAATGAAATAATAAGCTAAAAAAAAAAATTGCCAATATTATGGGGAAAAAAAAAAAAGCCAAAATCAATATACATAGCTAATCAACATTTTCACATAAGTCAAAAATGACCAGGTCTTTCATATCCAGATTTAACAATATAAAGCTTTATAATATAAGTTCCCAACTGGGTACAAATTTGACTTATTCACGTTTGGCAGTAGCAGTACACCAAAAATATATAGTCTATCCATGCAATAAAAAATATTTACATATGTATGATAAAAAAGCAACACAACAATTTGAAATAAAATTATCCATGAGTGAGCGATAATGAATAAATTAGAAAAACTTTTATGTGCATAAAATCTGCTTTAATATATGAAATTTATTTTAGGCATTGATACAATATAGCAATTTAATCATAGTGTAAAATAGTCATTCTTTATTTTGGATTTAAATTAATTTGCAAATTGTACACATGCAATATGTCATAAATCACTCAGTATTTAGGTTACTAATGCTACCATTTTTTAGTCTGAAGTGTCCATGAATTTTAACTAATTTCAATGCTTTTTTTTTTCCTAATCTGTTACGAAGTTTTGACCAAACCAATCCACATGTGGAAAACACTCGTTCTAGTGATGCAGAGCTAGCTGGACACGTGTTTAGGGCTATCATAAAATGGCAAAACTCTTTCATATCTTCATCGCTAGAACGCATTTCAATTAGTTTCCGCCACTGTGCTGCACTGAATTTTTTAATGACATCAACATTAAACATACTTTGGGGAAATATTTTTGAGTCTTTTAATTTATAACTCATGAGGGGAATTATCCATTTTGGGTGTTCTATTTCTAACCACTCCTCAGCTTTTTGTAACATATCAGTAGTTAATCTTTTCCCAGCATATTTAGGATTCATCATGTTAGCTAAATAATGAACAGGAAGAAGAGCTTGGTTCATCCTCTTATCAATGTGCTTCTTATATGGAGAAAGATTTTCACTTTCAAATATATCGAGCCATAGCTCAACAAGCTGTAGATATATTTGTCTTTTCTGCTTGCATATTATTCAGAACATCGCCTAGTTCTGCTAATTGTTTTTGCATGTGCAATGCTTCTTTATATACTGCGACATTGTCCAAAATTCTAATGATGTTTTGAGGAATTTCCACTAAGTCTTGAGTAGATATTTCTACATATTTATGGTAAATTTTTACATATGTATCAATGCAATTAATCTGCGAATTCCAACGTGTTGCATTGGGTAACTGTGGGACTAGACCACCCATTTCTTTTAACAAACCATGAGGTTGATGAGTGTTGCGAAAATTTTTTTGTACTTCTTTAACATGCTTTAAAATATCTTTATTTGTAATTTCATCAGCTAATCAATTAATATAATGAGCTAAGCATCCATACGTTATAATTCCCTTGTACTTGTCAGAAATAATTTGTCTCAGTTTTGCCATTTTATTTTCATTATCAGTACAAATTGCAAAAACCTCTACACCCAGATTTTTCATGCAATGTGCAATACCTTCTTCAGCTAATTTAGCACAGTATTCAGCTGTTTTTTTTATTGCTTTCACAATCTATAGCACTTAATAGAAATGATGTTTCACCTGTATGAATATATGTTGCAAGTAGTGCATCCCTGTTGACATTGGACCAGCCATCCAATAATAAATTAACACTTTTAGTATTTTGCATTCCTTTCTGAATTTCTTCTTTAATATTTTCATATACTTTATCTAATAATTTTCCTCCTAAGTCAGTGCGAGTAGGATCACAGTAACCTGGTCGTAAAGGTGTTATCATTTCTTTGAATTCATTAGTTGAGGCTGCATTGAAAGCAATGTTATTTGCATAAAATTGCCCTTGATTAACTAGCTTTTCATGGACTAATTTTTCTTTTTTTTTTCAAAAATATGTTCCTAGTGGAATACAAATAAAAAAGGATAAGGGAATACTGATAAAAAGTAATATATTACAGTATTTTTTAAATATGTGATATGTGGTTATTACATAATATTACATGATTTTATAAGTAAAAACTTTTTTTACAACCTTTTACACTGATTTATTTGTGCTATTTAAGTTCAAATTACTTGTATATTAAGTTAATTAATTAAAATATAATAAGATTTTTTAATTTAATACATACTTTCTAAAAATAAGTGACTTCCCTTGCCCTAACCTCTTAAAAAAACAAAAAAAACACAATAAAAGCCTAAAAAACCCAATAAAACACAAAAAAACCCATCTGGGTTGGTTTTTTTTTAAAAAATAAAAAACCCGGGTTTTTTGCAACCCTTTTAAATTGCTCTCTCATTTAAAAGAAAACAATAGTTGCTGTATTATTGTGTTCTTTTTAAATTGAACTCTGAAACATGCACAGTAATTTATGAGCACCCTGTCATGACAAATTGATGTAAAATTTGTAATATAAATTAATAGTTAATGTACATTTTTTTCTGTAAACTGATAATTGATGTATTTCTTTGGTTATGGGTGTTATTTTTTTAATAGGTAGATATGCACAGATACTGCAGAAAACCTATAGAAGGTGAAATTGAAGAACACCTTAAAAGCATCTTTCCTGGTGTTGTAAGTTTTATTTGATTGTAAATTGAATGTATTGTGACACTGAATATATATTTGTATATTTTTTCATATTTCAAATAAATTTTTCATTGAAAATTCAGTTTTTTTGTAAAGTGCAAACTTCTTATGCAGTTGTACTGATCTAGGAAAAATTTCCAACGACATACAAAAAAGGGGGTTATGAAATACTATAATTGAGTTTTAAAAAAATCTGTAATAAATCAATAAAAAAAAAGAGAGAAGCATGCATAATGGTTCTGTCACACAATGGTCAGGGCACTAAGGAAAAAACATTAGATTGGATGTAAAAAATGCTAAAAATTCAGATAAATACAAATTAAATCAAATAAAATGTAGATTGTTTGATTTTTTTTTTTTTTTAATTATTTTATCTTAATTGTAAGTGTAACAAAATTTAATTTACTTAAAATTTTGCTGACATAGGACATAAGTCCAGCTTTGATAAAAAATTAGTAATGTATGTGTACATTTAATATTGTAGCATAAAAACTAGTGCTCCCTATTAAATGTTTATACAAGTATACATATAATATATATTATACAAGGTACAGATGTTGGATACGTATCATACAGCCAATTTTCCATGGTATTTCTTTTTCTTAAAGTAATGAAATACTATAAATGAATGTAAAAAAAAAATCTGTAATAAATAAATAAAAAATAAGAGGGAAGCATGCACAATGATCAGAGCACTATGGGTAGAAAAGCATTAAATTGAATGTAAAAAATGCTAAAAATTCAGATAAATATAAACAGAGTCAAATAAAATGTAGATTGTTTGATTTTTTTTTTTTTAATTACCTCACCTGTGTTGTAAGTGTAGAAAAATTTAATTTACTTGTCCAGCTTTCATAGAAAAATGAGTAATGTATGTGTAGATTTTATTATAGCATTAAAACTAGTGTTTCCTATTAAATGTTTATACAAGTATATGTATAATACGTATTATATGGGGTACAGCTTTTTGATACTTATGATATGGCCTGTGTGGTTATACATAGTATATGAAACAGTATATACAGTACAGCTTATATACATAACTTACCCCCAGTGGTTAAACATTTAAACAGGGTTTTCATTCATTGCGGGATTCAAAAAATGCTTTTCTCCTGCTGGTCTGTGGATCAGACATTGAGAAACACTTGCTACAGTCCTGCATTCTCACAGTTTACTGGGGCCATCATGATTCCTTGAACAAAGAACCATGATGGTCCCGGGCTTAGCTGCCTTGCATTTCCTGTGCAGGTAGCGGGTGCTTGCAAAGGAAAAAAACTGAAAAAATTTTCCTCGGTTTAGATTTTGTTTTATTTTTCCCTCAACACGAAGTTATTTATGAAATGTTTTACTATGGGTAGAGGGTAGCTTCAACACTACCTTTCTCAGGTCTGTAACACCTGCACATAGCTTCTTTTGATTTATGGAGTGGTCACTTTGTACGAAGTATTATTTTTGAAAATATTATGAAACATTATGCAGATTGCTAGGGTAACATTACCGATTTTCAGATTGTTCTCCGTTAAGGCTCCATAAGTCTGATGAGGTCCATTGGTATAAACCGTTTGAGTGCTATGAAGCGCGATAGCACCACAATGTATCTGCGGATCAAACAACCCAGAAATTTTATTCAATAATTGAAATCATTTAATTTTTATTCAACAGTTGAAATATTTACAGCGATCTAGTGAGTTACATTTTATAAGATAAAATTTCTGGGTTGAAACACAATTTGTTTGATCCGCAGATACATTGCAGCGCTATCGCGCTTAGCACTCAAATGATTAAAAAATAATATGTACCAGTGGACCCGTGCAAGAATTTTGTACTGCAATCTAATATTTTTTACCAATATGTAATACTTTTTAGATAAGGTTTAAACTTCTAAAGAAAAATTAAGGATTAAAATTATCTGCAAACAATATTAGTCAAGCCAGAATATAATCTCATTTATTCCATCCAAGTTATGGTAAAAACTGATCAAAGATAGCAAAAGGCATATGTGAGAAAAAAATTAACAATCTTTGTTTAACTGTATTAGAGAATCACTTCATTAAAAACATAGGACAAAGAAAAATAAATTGAATACATACTAAATATATTTTCATTCAATATAACAAAGCATACATTTTAGGCTGCATGTGAAATACCACTGCTTTGATCAATCTGTGGTGGTCCTTTCTTCGAAACATTTGAATTTCAATTCTGATTTTTAATCATAAATATAAAATAAGCTCATGCAGACACATCCCACTTTATCTTTTTTGTACATTTTTTTTTTTTTATAATTATTGTTGAGCACGATATAATGCAGTATTTATTTTTGTAGCAACATTGATTTGAGAAAAATATTTTATTTCATTTATGAAAACAATGCTCATTTAATTTTTAATTAACTGTAATTTTTAATTAAAAAAATATTTTAACGAAATGTGAGCGTACTATGTCAGAAGCCGGTTCAAACACCTTTTGAATAATACTCCATTCATTGTTGTGCATTTTGTAAATGCATAGAAAAAGGGATATTGGCAACAGAAATAATATTTACAATACTTATATTTCAAATATGAATACTACTTGAATAATATTTTAAACCGATAAATGCTTATACATATCCGTATGCATTTAAATGTATAATTTAAGATATACATATTTCATACCAATGTATTATATATATATATATATGTAAACATATATTGGTTTAACGTATAACTGAAATATGTATCATGTTGGGAGCACTAATTAAAACATTAGTTATTGTCAGATAGCATTGTTTGTTTTAAGAATTTTCACACAAGCTTTAATTTTTTTTTAGACCATTGACCAGGCTCTTACCTGCTGGGCTTTTGCCCAGCTTAGCAGGTTGATGCCTGGCAAGGATTTGCCTGATCTCCATATGGTGAAACTCTGTTTGATAAGCCTCTAGGCCAACATGGCTTGAGTGCATCTTGTTGCCTAAGTTGCTTTTCCTAGTTGGCCAGTTGCTAATTGTTGTTTGGATGAGTCGATTCAGCACTCCACAATGTAGTGAAATCATGCTGGAGGGATGTGAGATGCTAGAGTATTTACTAATTTCATACTGCATCGCCCACCCATATGTCATGCTATCGCTACATGAGTTGGTCTCGTAATTTAGAACCTTGATCAGGTGACGAGACCTTCACCTGACTAGGCTTCTCCAGAGGTATAATTCACAGGGAACTTGTAGGACTTCGCACCCACGAAAGATTTTACATGCACCAGGTGGAGGCACATACCCAGGGTCATAAGTTGCAAGAGCTCACAAGCTGACAAGCTTTTACTTATACCATGGCTGAGGCACAATAATTTTTTTCCCTTGTTATTTTGTAACTTCATTCTTTCATTAGGAAATAAATTCATTATTGATTTAAAAACTAAAAATATTATTATGCTTTTTAAAATTAAAATTTTGTTTATATTTTACTTGTGTTATATATTCATTGTCTTCTCATTCTGGAGTATGAAATAAATAGTAAAATTCGTTTGAATAAATTGAAGCTATTGTTAAATTTGATTCAATTAATTGACTGCATTATAGTTAATTAGTTATGGCTGGCCTCGATTACTATAAGGGCATATGAGGCACGTACCTAGGGCCCTAAGTTGCAGGAGCTCCCAAATGAACTTTATGTACTAGCTGAAAAATACACATTAAAACAACTCTACATTTACATTTAATAAAAATAATTAACTTTTCATGTACTTCATCACTGAACAATCTTAGGGTTTGTGACAAAGGAAGTATAATATTAGCCCATATTATCTGTTTGGCAGAATCTGCCTATGTATATTTTCAGGCAGAGTTTCTCCTAGACTGTTTCAGGAGGATGTTGCACCATTATAAGGTGCAGCTCCCTTCTGAAACTTGGATTTAAAAAATAGCATCCTCCCCCCTTGATCCAAAAAGTAGCATCCCTCTTGTCCATCAGTCAAAATAATTGTGACCTTGCTACCTTCTGTATTAAACAAAATTGATTGCATAGTAAAAACTGACTCACTGTTGTGCCTTGAAAAAGTTCTCTGACTTAAATATTAAAAGTGCCTTTAACCTCTTTGAACCAGGGAGTGCATATATGTATCTTCAGAAGTTGCATACAACAATTTTTTTTTTTATACTAGTAATAAACAAAATTAATATTATTTGCCTTATTTAATTAGGGCATTTCTGTGATTAAATAAGTAAAGATAACTATTTACAAAAAAGTGGTTCCAACCAAATAAAATTTGTGTATGGGACAATTGTCCCAAAGGGATTAAAAATCAAATGAATGCCTTTAAATATTAAAGTGTGCTTAAGAATCCAAAAAGTGCGCTTTTCTCACCAACAGTACTCTGTCCCTGAAACTCTGTTTCATACTACTGTTTTTGAAAATATTATTTGTCCTATTTAATGACAAAAAATCATTATTAAACAAGACAAAGACTGTTATTTGAAAATAGTGGTACTATAAAAATGTTAAAACCTTATTAATCCTGTTTTTTGTACCTACGTCAGATACACAGAATAAGCAATTAATTTTGTCACTTATTTGTAGCTATTCATTATTACATTTAGTTTGCACCAATTACTAGATTTGGTGTTGTCCCATGAACTTTCACTTCATTTGACTATGATATTTCCTACTGGCAACCAAAAATCAGCCAAGTTCAACAATAAATGACAAACATGTCCTCAAAGAAAATAGATATGTGTTTAAAATTCAATGAATTTCAAGAAATAATTTTCAGAACAAATGGATTAACTGAGAAGTTTATGAATTGTTAATTAATTTACTATTTTTTTTTAAATATTAAATCGTGATTTAAAATGTATACTGTACATAAAATAAAACTGCTTAATGTCATGTTTATAATGTATAAATTTTGTAACAGAAAATTGTTTTGAGAATGGGTATCCCAAATAAAGTTAATCAGTCTCAGGCATGGTATGTAATATTTAAAAATAAGTAATTAATGTAAATGTTTTCATTAAGTGTACTTTTACTTTATTTTGATTTTTCCTTCTTTTTAAGACTAGCATTTTTTTTTTTTAATTTGTAGTATGGCAGACTTGCTAATATGTGCCAGTCCACTGATGAGCGTTACAATGTTGCTATTACTCAAGTTTTTGGCGAAAATATGGAAGCCATTGTAGTTAATACTTATGAAACTGCACAAATCTGTATTAAATATCTGAAGGAGAAAGAAATAAAGGCTGAGAAATTCTTGCCATTAGATAATATTTATGCTGAGTCTATAAAAAAAGAATATAGGTAAGATGCGATTCAAAAATATTTTTATGATGCTTTATTTATTATTTTATTTATTTAGGAAAGTGTTTTTAGTAAATAATCATGAGAGATGATAGTGTATCGAGTGATGCAGCAAAGCCAAATATAATTTACAGTCCAACTCAGTTAATACAAAAAGCAAGATAATAAAAGTCCTTGTATTGATCTGTACTTGTAATACCTGTAAAGATAATAAAAATATTAAAAACACACACATCATTAAACTATTTACTACTATTAATTGCTCTAATTATCTCAATGGTAAAATTAACATAGTACCATAAAGTTAACATAAAATATTCAGCCTTCATTTTCTTTAGACAAAAACACACTACTGAAGTCAGTCTCTAAAGAACTAGTGATTCCTATACAGTATTGCAACTGATCTATTTTTCTCAGAAAAACTTGGCTAACATAGCACTGCAATGTTTAAGCTATTGATTTCACATATTCTTTTCATTTATACAGTGCAATAAGAGATATGAAATGGCTGTTTAATATAGCCCAAAGATCCCATTTAAAGGAGAAAACAAAGGTTTCCTTCTATGCTCCTTCCTTTCAATGACTAAGTTGAAATTCTTACAAAAGGGTGACATTTTTAATGTCCTTGTCTCTTCCTTCTTTTTTTCCATTCTTTCACGACTATAGGAGATTTCTTTGCATTTTCTTAGAGGGTCTCCTTGAAGGTTGAAATTCTGATAAATTATTATAATTTAACAGAAAGTTGTAATATTATCACAATATTATTCCTTGCAAATGCCAAAAAAAAAAAAAGTAGGTTGATTCCTTTTTTCGCTGATAAATTGTGAGCAACATGTGTCAAGCAAGCAATCACCATTGTTGACAGCGAAAAACCAATAAAAATGCTGTGGGAGGAGGTAGATCTATTCACAGTTATAAGTGTAAAATCCATTCAACTTGGGTTTTTTCCCCCTCAAATAGTAAAAGGCAAGATGAGAAGACTTATGTCAAAACATTTGGAAGGTTGATGGAAAGATCTCATTCACATGTTTTCTTGGTAAATTTGGATACTCCAGCACTCGCTGTAAGTTCATTAAAAAGTTTATCCTCATTAAGAAATGGACTTCTTTCCTAATTCTACCCTACATTTTGCAGAAAATCTCATAGAAATGATCAGACATTTTGCTCATATTAGGCATGGGCATGATTCTGCTTTTTTAACTTGTGAAAAGCATGAAAATCTTATAGTTTAAAGGATGGATGTGCAAATTGCTCATTTTAACAGAGTTCATGTTTTAACCGTACTCCTATTAACAAGTTTGACTGTATTTATTTATTTAATTTAGCATTCAATCAGTTTTGTAATGACTTTTTAAAATAATTTATATTGCACACAACTGGCAGTCATTGTCACTGAAACATTCATAACTACACTTTTATTATTTTTTTTAGACCATAGAAACTCGACAGAGTTTCTCGCCAAGCATAAGAAACAGCAATGCATTGAACCGTAAATGAAAGGAATTTCCGCCAATGGATGCCAAACGATTTTACAATTTTTTTTTTTTAAAACTCTGTCTAGTTTATATTTTGCGGACAGGACAAAACAGGTTTTTGACACATCTATATCTCGTGTTCTATTTATGATAGAAACAAAATTCTTGATTCTATGGAATGGGGCGCGTGCCAAGGGACTAAGAATTCAAAAGTAAAGCAAAATCTGACGAATAGGTTTTCAGTAAATGCGATTTTAAAAAAAAAGTGCTGTTTTTTGCACTTTTTAAATCTTGTTCAGACCAAAAACTGTTGACAGGGCTACAGCAATGTGTAATTATCGGATTTTTATGCAGTTTACGTTATTTGAATCGTTTTTATGAGTAGTTCGGACCTTTGTAAGTTTCATGTAAAAATATTAATTAGTTTTTTATTTATATCAGTTTAAAGTTGTTGATTCCTATACTTAACATAGAGCAAAAAAATAATAAATGACCCAACTCTTTTAGGAATGGTCGTATACACATGATATTAAGATATGTTATTACACTCGACCCAAGTAAGCTTCCTATTATAAAAAATCTCAAATTTAATGTTCGTTTACAGGGTCTCACAAAAGATCTTTTGATATAGGGCTAAAGAGTTGTATAATTATCTGATTTTTACGTGGTTTGCAGCATTTGAATTGTTTTTATAAGTAGTTCAAATGTTTAATATTTCGTGTAAAAATATTAATTAGTTTTTTATGTATACCACTTTAAAGTGATTTATTCCTATACTTAAGATGAAGCAAAAAAATATTAAATGGTCTAACTCTTTTCGAAAAGAATGTATGCACATGATGTTAAAATATGTTACTATGAATGACCTAAGTTAGCTTCCTATTGTAAAACAGAATTGTAGAATTTACTGTTCGTTTACAGGGTAACTCAAAAGATTTTTTAATAAGACTAAAAAGTTGTATAATTAGCCAATTTTTTACGTTTAAGTACATCATGTACTTAACACAGAGGAAAAACAATAGTAAATTGCATAACTTTTGTCAAATTGGCTATATGCACAAGATATTCAAATATGTTACTACATCCTCTCTATTGTAAAACGGCATTGAAGCATATAAGTTTCGTTTACAGAGTCTCTTAGAAGATCTTGATTACATTATAACCAATGTATATTTACTGAGTGAGATGTATTTTAATGATTTTACACTGTTTCAATCTCTGTAAGGTTTCATTATCTTGCTTTAAAATTTAATATGAGTTCATTTTGTCCGTCTGAAATCTTGTCGATGTTAAGCTCTAAATCTATTAAAATATAGTATTTTCATCAATTAAAAAAACTGTGTTTATTTATAAATATATAATTCTAGCGTATCAGGAATTGATTGAAATAGCGATTACAAAATTCCAACTTTACGTTCATGCGCTGAGTAATACAATGTAAAAATGTTGCTACCCCAAGATTACAAGTTTTGCGTTTAAATATTTCCCGTTCATCTAATCTCCGGCTATGACGAACTTAAATTGCTAAATTTCGTATAAAATAGGTGATCGGTAACGAACTGTTCAGTTTATGAACAAATCGGTTGACGAACACTTTTGTGCGAGATTTTTATGTTCTGAGAAAGAACACCTCACGAAACAAAGCCATGATGAAGCAATGCCGTGTTTCATATTTGCCGAGCTATACTTATTGCCTCTATTGTCAACTTTTAGAACATTTTAAGTTGCATACATATGTCCTAATTAATTCATGGACTGCCAGAGTTGGGGGACCAATATTTTAGGATCACCGAATTGGAATGAACAGACTATATGAACAGAAATCACTTTAATAGTTTTTATACTTTTGCAAACGTTGCGAATTTTATATTTTTCAAATTTCGAAACGTTGAGTTAAAAAACTTAAACAAATAAAAAACTTCTAAAGTGCTCAGTAATTTTCAAAAATAATATATTTAATATGTTAGTATAAAAATCCCTGTAAATTTTTATACTAATAGAAATAGGTTTGTAGAAAAAAAATGTTGATTATTCTCGGTAAAGTATGCTCCATAAACTTATCGTTGTAGTTGAACAAAAAAAAGTGCTTCTTATTTTTCCACATTTTTCTGAAACTGTAGTATTTTAATTAGTTTGTAAACTACTGTAAAATTGTCTAATTTTTTGTTTTTGAATGTATATAAACGGAAGAGTGATATAAACAAAAGGAAAATAAATATGTCATAAATAATCTGATGAATACAATGTAAGGAAATGAATATAAAAGTTTCCCCGTTGTTATGGTAGCGACATGTACATTGGAATAAGTCACTCAATAAATTGTATAATTCTGATGTATAATTCTGTTTGTAGTATCACTATTATTTTTTTTGCCCCTTTCATCTTTTCTTTTCTGAATAAAAATGGAATCCGTGTAATTGAAATTAAATACCTTACAAAAAGGAGTGTGATATCATCAAAAACAACTCGTTGTAAATGATCCCGCCAAGCCACAAACCTAAAACGTCAGTCACAAAAAGAAGTGATATCACATAAAAAGAAGCAATATAGAAGTGCATACTCAGAGTCCCGTGTAAAAATCTATCACCACTCATAATGTTTCCAAAGGACTCAGAGTGAGGTACAGTATGGGAAAACTGCTTGGCGACCTGCAGGCTTTTATAATGTTTGCGTTTCCTGCAATTACATATGATTATATTATTTTAATTTAATTTAATTTAATTTCTTTATTTATTAATTTTGCTCCCATAAAATTGTAAAATGTTGAAGCTTCTGTGTTTGCATGTCCTTTCTTATTTATGAGCTTGAAAAATCAATTTGTTGATTTTATTTATCATTATTTAAACTAGAAACACCACTCTTACGAAGAGGATTTTTTACGTAAACATGTAAAGATTTTGAGTTTGTAATATATATATATATATATATATAATGATCATACGCATATTAATAACATTGTACCTTATAATAAACTTTAACTAAATTGAGATACAGGGTGACAATTATTGAACTATATGAAATAAAACGTAAATTATTAAAATACTACTGAGTGCACAAACTTTATTCAACATGTAAATGTCACTACAGATATTCGGATTTAGGTTATGACATGTTCGATATGGCTGCCATCATTGGCTATGATGTGGTGCAGATGAATAGCAAAATTCTGCATGACCCGCTAGAGTGTCAGAACATTGACCTCCTGAATGGCAGTTTTCAGCTAAGCAATGGTTTTGGGGCTATTTCTGTACACATTGTCTTTAATGTAGCCCCACAAAAATGAGTCGCATGTGTTCAGATCCGGAGAATATGGTGGCCAAGCGAGTCTCATTCCAGTGGGCTCTGGGTACCCCAGAGCCAGAATGCGGTCTCCAAGGTGCTCCTCCAGGACATCAAACACTTTCTTGCTCTGATGGGGTCGAGCTCAGTCTTGCATGAACCACATTTTGTCGAAATCAGTGTCACTTTGGATAATGGGGATGAAACCATTTTCCAAAACCTTCACGCATCTTCTTTCAGCATTCACCATGCCGTCAACGAATACTGGACCAATTATTCTGTGACTGGACATTGCACCCCACACAGTCACCCGTTGAGGGTGGAGAGACTTCTCAATCGCGAAATGCGCTCAGGCATGCTGTACCGTGACATTTTTATTTGCAAATGGCCGATTACAACAAGTTGCGTGCGCATGCGCATACTAATTCCCATCATGCCCTGTGGTTAACCACGAAATTTAAACTTCATCACACAAACCGTTCAGAAGTTATGACGGTTTAATTTCATATAGTTCAATAATTGTCACCCTGTATATTGCAGTAATTCTAGCATAAGCGGAATTGCATAGATCTGGGGAAAAATCCATTCTGTCAGTTCTTTCGCATACAAAAATATTTAAAAAATGATGTAACAAAAATTAAAAATTTATTTTTTTCGATTTTCAAAATTGATATACTGCATATATTATAAAAGCCTGCAGGTCGCCAAGCAGTTTTCACATACTGTACCTCACTCCGAGTCCTTTGGAAACATTATGAGTGGTGATAGATTTTTACACAGGACTCGGAGTATACACTTCTATATCGCTTCTTTTTATGTGATATCACTTCTTTTTGTGACTGACGTTTTAGGTTTGTGGCTTGGCGGGATCATTTACAACGAGTTGTTTTTGATGAGATATGTAGTTATGAATCTTTTTGTTTCTTTCTTAAGTAGAGTTTAAAATTTTTATTTAGTGGTTTTATAAATACCCTGACAAGTTGTATCTGATATTACTGAAAAAACATTATATAGTATATATATTATTTATAAATTTCTTTTATTAATATTAGTTCAAAACCTTAGATGTAAAGTAGTTTGATTGAAATAATTTTTTAAAGAACATTTTATGTATAAAATAAGAATAAAGGCTAAGCAAAAAAATCTTTCGGATTCATATATTACTTGGAAAAGGCAAAATGTAATTAAACAAGCTTAATTAAAACAATAAATGTGATAAATGGCATATACATATTTGTTGCAAGCATTCTTCTCTCCATTAAAAGAAAAGTATTTATATGGATAATAAAATAATAAGAATTATAAATAATAAGTGCATTATCAATAACTGGTAGGGAAAGTTATGTTCAACTATGTACTTGAAAAATTAATAGGACATTTAAAACAGGCCTGTTCCAGCCTTTCAATAAGCAAGGGCGTACCTCAGCTTGTGGCACACAATGAAGTGCACCATTATTCACATGATTAAAAAAAGGCAAGAATATTACGAGGGTCACTCTGAAATTTTTGACACAGGGGCAGACGATATGTGCCAAAAAAATATTTATTGGTTGGATATATAAATTTGAACATTTTTATGTCTGCAGACAAACATTTGTGGCAACATTTGCAATTTAACCATCGTAGAATAAGTTTAGAAAGAAAAGAAAGTGGAGTTGTGATGCAAGAGCATTATCGAGGTACGATTTTCTATGATTTTAAAGTGGGGCTAAATCAAAAAGAATGTCTACAATTAGCATATGAAAATGAAGCTCCATCTCGTGCCATTTTACACAGATGATTTACAGAGTTTAGAAGAGGTCAAAATTCTCTTTTGGATGAAGAACTCAGAGGAAGACTATTGTCATTTGTAGTCCCATAAAATGTGTCGGCCGTACGAGAAATGTTACTCTATGATAATTGCTGTACCTACCAAATAATACAGAAAGAACTTGATATTGGATCCGCAGTTATACATAAAATTATTCATGAAGAACTGCATATGAAAAAATTAGTTTGTCGTTGAGTCCCCCATAATTTAAAAGACCACCAAAAAGTGGAGCATGTGAGAATTAGTGAAGAAACCCTAAAATTACTTTATAATGGTGTCCTCCGAATTATTTTTTAAATCATAGCTGGGGATGGGATGTACATATCTTTTTTTTTTATGTTTCAACAAGAAAGTAAAGTATGGGTCTTGGACGATGAACCCAAACTAACAATGGTGAAATGACAACGAACAATGAAAAAAGTGACATATGTAGTGTTCTTCAGAAGTACAGCTCTGGTCAAAGCCATTAAGCTAGAGGGACAGAAGACAGTTACAGCTAACTGATACACTACTAACTGTCTTCCAGAAATTCTTCAAGAGGTGAATGTTAGGGTACTCATGCTTTACCATGACAATGCTTCTTCTCATTCAGCAAGCTTCGAATTTCATGAACAAAAAACATCAGAGTTATAGACATTCTCCCTATTCTCCTGATCTTGCTAGGTGTGACTTTTGGATATATTTTAATCTAAAATATTACGTGAACGTCGTTTTCATTCCGAAGATGAGATTGATAAGGCTATAAAAGAACATTTGTCATCTTTTCCAAGACATGGATGGCTCGAGACATTTCATCTTTGTAAAATTCGCCTACAAAAGTGCATCGATCTTGGAGGGAACTAGTTTGAACACTCCTAGGAGTTGGTAAGTTTAGCTTGTACCATTTAGCCGTATCTCAAAAATTTCAGTGTGACCCTAGTATCTTCCTTTAGAAGTGACAGCTATAGCTACACGTTCTAAAGATAAACATATATCTCACAGTGGTAATTATTGGTACCCCTTGATGGAACTGGCTCATCTAAAAACATATAGTAAATTTAACGTTACATTTTTCTGAGGTTTGGGGGTGAGGTGGAGGGTATCTCAGGGACTTTTGTAAGTAAAGGAGCCAAAAACCTTAACCTATAATAAAAATAACATGCATATAGTAATTATTTTAAGGCAAAATAACTTTGAAGATGGATTTCCATTTTAAAGAAATCTAGAAAAATGAAACATTTGATGGGGCACCAAGAGAGCCTTCGAAGGGTGGCATGGCCTGCAGGTGCCACATTGGACAGCCTTGATTTTTGGGACATATTATGACCCGGTCATAATTAAATTGAAAGTACTCAGCATGTTCTGTAGTACGATCTAATCGTGAGAATGGGGCCAAATTTTGTAGGAGGATTAAACAAGATGGGGGACAAAGGATTTTGCAAAAACAAGTAAAACAGTGCAACATATCTTTTAGCAGTGACTTTTAGAACTATTTTTTCTGCAGAATCCTCCTTGCCCATCTTGTTTGTCAAAGTTTGATTCCATTCTCATTCTCACAATTAAATCACGCTATGGAACACGCTGAGTACTATCAGTGTAATTATGGCCACTTTGTACTTGATGAATGAGAATTATCCTTTCAACTTTTATACTCAATAAAATCTGAAAGAAATATGGCTAAGTTATTATGTTTGTATTTGTAACAGCAAACTAGTTTTACTTGCAGGAAATTAATTTTAAAAAAAAGTAAGGATTTATAAATATGTCAAAAAAATTTTTTTCTAGGCAGATAGATTGACCATGACAGTCCTGTACTTTTACTGGCTTTATCCTAGATATCACACAGTGTGATTCTTTTCTGTGAAAATACATTAGATTGTATTTACCATACTGTGGTGACTAGGGTTTTCCTTATATGATTGATTTTAACTTTTTTTTTATTTTCTTCTGTCACACCCTCAAAATTTGTTCCAATACAGTAAAAAACAAAGTAGGAAAAGTTTGAATGAAAAAGAAATATATTTAGAGGTAGCTGAAGATTGCTGAAGTTTGGTGATTACACTTAAAAACATTGTGTTATTGACAAGAGAAAACTAAGCCAAAATGATAATTTTTATTAAGATAGTAAATTATTTTCATATTTTATATAACTTAAAAGCACAATATTAAGCACATAAAAAAGTTTAAAGTATGAAAGTACAGTATAGGATCCGTTATCCAGAATGTTTGGGACTTGGGGGCATTCTGGATAAGGGGTTTTTCTGTAATTCGGAACACTTTTCTATAAGTATAAAAAATGTATGAAATAATTTCATGAAATAGTGATAAATATGAATAATATATGTAAAGTGTACTTATAAATTTGTTCATTTAATACATTATTTGCACAAAATAAAAAAACATTCTAAATTACAAAATAATAATACTAATTAATAATAATAAATGAAAAATAAATAAAAATACATAAAATTTAATTTTGGGAGTTAGAAGCAGAATCTTTTGATTTGGATTTTGCAAACATTTCCACAATAGTTTTTTGTTTATAGCGAGTCTCTTGCACTAACTGCTCCTGTATTTTATACACTGACATGATTTGTTGTTGATGAAAGCAGTTCCTCTGTTGCATTCCAGAAATCAACTGCTCAGTGTAAAATATTAGTTTTTCATTTGAAACCTTTTCAGGCATTTCATCCTGCTTATCATCATCACTTTCATCAGACTTATCATTCGTTATCATGTCACAAATCTCACTGTCAGTCATCTGGTGACTAACAGGAGTGCTTTCATCGGCATTCAAGCAGTCTTCTACTGCTTCTTGATTAAGCAATTGTGCTTCTGCACATGTTAGGACTTTAGCATATTCCAGGAGATCGGCAATAATTTGCTTCTCCTTGGAAATTTTAAATCCAATAAACTCCTCAGGCTCACTTTCATCGTCAAAAAATATTGCAGATGGCCACAAATTGTACCATCCATGAATCAGTGTGTCCTTATCTACAGCATCCCATGCTTTTGCAGCACTCCACAACGCATCTTTAATCGTAAAACTTTTCTGAAATTCTTTTATTCCAAGACCTTTATTACATTCTGTCAACATCTTCATAAGGAACTCATTTTTATAATGAGTCTTGAGTGACCTCAGAATTCCTTGGTCCAGCGACTGGATTAAAGATGTGCAGTTTGGAGGTAAAAATACTGCAAACACATTGTCCATTCTTAAGCATTCAGCATCAGGATGGGCTGAACAATTGTCAATGACAAGCATAAATTTTGCATCTTTTTCCAGACCAGCTGATGTACATTGGGCCCTAGCTTCAGGTATAAAATGGTTTTCAAACCACTCTTTGAAAATTTGTTTGTTAATCCATGCACTTTTATTGGATTTGTATATCACAGGATAAATGTTTGTGCCTTTTAACGCACGAGGATTTTTACTTTTACCAATCACCAGTAACTTTGTTTTGTGTGTTCCTGCTGCATTGGAGCAAGCAAGAACAGTTAATCGTTCCTTTGAATCCTTAAACCCAGTTGGTGCAGATTTGTCTACCGTCACAACAGTCTGTCTAGGCAGATATCTCCAATACAGAGATGTTTCATCTGCATTGTAGATCTGTTCTGCAGATAACAGTTCTTGTTTCACAAGATCGCAGAAACTTTCCGAAAAGGCTTCTGCAGCTTCATAATCCGCAGAGGCTTTCTCGCCACACACTGTCATGATTCTTAAGCCATTCCTCTTTTTAAATTTTCCATACCATCCAGATGAGTATTTGCATTTTGTTTCAATTTCTAGTTTTTCATGAAAAACTTTAGCTTGCACCATTATTAAGGAACGTGTTAAAGGAAAGTTTTCACTTCGACATTGTCTTATCCATTCCATCAACACCTTGTCAACAGTCACATTTTGTGATTGATGAAGTGTCTTTCGTGACTGCATTAATTTGGGTGAATCGCTGTCTTCATAAAACTGCAGCAACTTATCCTTTTGTTTTTCTATATCATAGATAGTTGACAGACCAACACCATACTCATCACAAAGTAATTTTGCTGTGGTACCTTGATCTAGTCTTTTAAGCAGTGTTACTTTATCTGTAATACTGAGTGCCACTCTTTTCCTTCTACACTTCATTTCACTATCAGATGGTCGTTTAGACATTATTCAATGTAAGCAGAAAACGTTTCACAGTGATTATATAAAATTAAAAATATATTAAAAATAATATATTAAAAATAATAGATTAAAAAGATCAAGTAAATCGTTGCAAAAAACAATAGCACGTTGCACGATGGTATGCACGTTGCAATCCTCTGTAACGTGCATAAAAAACATGCTCTGTAACGTGCAACATAAACAGTAATAACCAAATAATGCAGAATGCTGCCAAATCTCCAGGAAAAATATTTGTCCTGTTGAAATAGTCTCATAAATGTTTCAAATATTTTCAGCACGCTAAATATTTTACCAAACAAATTCTAAAAATAATGGAAAATAATAAAAAAATTTATAAAATCTTTGTAACAATCGGTTAATTAAACTTTATACACGCGACCTGAGTTCGAGGATAGAATTCGTCTGCTAGTGGGCACTCTATGGAGTATGTGTTTATTAATGTTTATCTATTAAAAATACCATGCAAAATTCATTGTTGTAGCTCTAGATACTTAATATATTGTAATAAAAATTCGAAATAATGTTCTATATTTGAGATAATACGCTAAATATTTAAAATTCCGTTTAAAATCATGGAGCTACAAAAAGAAAGGACGGTACGTATCAGCCTACCGTGGAAAGCTTTGAAGCTGAAAAACGAATTTACCCCTCTATATTCGACTTTGACCAATAGCAATCCAATCAGCAGTTTCCAGTGCAAGACACGGCAGACAGAAGAAGAGGTGGGGAGAGATAGCGACGGCATCAACTGCCGTCATTTATCCAGCTTGTTTAAAATTTATACAAGTACCCTAGGTTGAGGCTAAAGATCGTCTGCTGGCGCGATTTGCAGCAGCGCATACTGGAATGTGACGTCACGTACATAAAATTCACTGGAAGTATATTCTAAAAAAGAATTTTAGCTTTTTATTCAGAGAAAATCCCTCTGACTGTGAACAATTTTCCAAATCTAAATTTACAAATTATCAAGTAATTATTATTTTATGTATAAAAAGGAAATGTTAAAATCAATGCGTAATCTGGCAACTTCCCGTAACTTGGTATTGTTGTTGTTGATGCTAATCGCAATGGTGGATTCGCGATTCTTAGCATAGAAACAATTTTTCTATGCTGAATTTTACAAAACAAAAAAGAAATATTAGTCAGTTTTCTGCTCACCATATTTCTCAAAATAACACCGTGGCAGTAAACTACGTTTAACTTTTTTTAATAAAACTTGTAACAAAATAAAATTTGTACACAGACATGTTTTATTTTTAGGTAATTGTTTTTAATTTTTTTTTATCGTAATGTTTTTCGTATCATATTTTTTTAATATTTATTTATTGAATTTGTAAATTAATGAATGAAGGCAATATCATTTTGTTATGTTTTCTTTTACTAACACTTCAATTTTTACGTTTTTTTTTTTTTTTTTAACGAAAAAAAAAAATTTTAGTGTTTTGCATTCCGGTTTTTGGAGCGACGCCGGATAACGGATCCTATACTGTATTAGTAATTAGACTAATTTGTTAAGTCCATTTTTCTGCAGTAAGGATAAGCTTTCCAGTGTTCCTCCCCAACATTCACCAATAGCTGAAACTGAGGTTCATTTCGTTCAAGGATTCTAGTGTATTCTTTGGTCAAAGCAATACTTCTCTCAGCATGATCATTTACCACTTTAACAGATTGCACCATTTCTAATGCGATCTTATAATCAGAATTGGTGTTCCAGTGTTCAGTGTCTACTTGAAAGAATCCTTGGGGTTAATTCATTTCTTTGAACAGCTTGAAAGATTCTTTGGTAACAAAATCTTCAAACTTCTTTTCATGAAAATGCTTAAGGGAAACAGTTATCTTCTTCTCAGGATCTAATACAAGTACATGGCTATCAAAAAGGGACAGTCCAGAAAGATCTAACAGATATTACAGATGCTGTGAAAATTTCTCAGATGCAGCTTTTGCAATTTCTTCATATATTCTTGAATACTCTAATAAATTATTCATTAACTGAAAGTCATTGTTTTGTGAGGTTTCTGTTATTGAAGAAGTAATCCAAACTTTAAAATCACAAAGACCTCTTTCTTCTTTTTTGGTAGCATGAATTGGGACTTAAAGATGAATTTCTTCAAACAATATATCATCTTAGACATCCAAGGAGCACGATGCATTGCCCTGGGAAGCATGAAACGAATTCTTCTGACAAGTATTATCTTTCAAACCTGTTTCAAATTGTCTCTAACTAGAAATCCCCAGTACCCTTGGAAACGTTTGAATAAAGGTACTTCTGAACTAGATGACAAAGTTCACAAATAATTATGAAATACTTTTCCAATAGTTTCCATAATATGATGACAGTAGGCAAAAAGTTTCTTCTCAAGCTTTTCTTCTAAAAGGACACAAACACCTTTATCATTTCCAGTATTTGCTTATGTGGTATCAATGCTCATTCCAATCACTTTATCTGTAATATCCCATTCATTCAGAACTTTATAAATTGCAAGTCTTGTGCTTTGCTTGTTGCAGAAAGAAATTTAGCAACTGAGAGTATCAGAGAAACTCCTTTTCCGGAAATTATAATTGGTAGTTTATCTATTTTCTCTTTACCAATTAATTCTGGTAAAAGTTTCCCCATTTCTGTGGACAATGAGAGGAACATTTCTTTGTAGTCGTTCTTTTAATTTTTGTGACTGTTTAATTCTATGAACAATTCTTTTTCAACCAGACTGACTTCTTTAATATATATCCTAAACTCTGCAGTTTTGGCAACTACAAATACTGCCTGATACTTTTGCCCTGTCTACAGCTGTTGCTAAATCTGGAGTTATAATATCCATACGCCCTCCCCTCTCTTAGCTTTGGATGGACCAGGATCTGATGCTGCATCCTCTAACAGTTTTATTTCTTGATTGCGTTGTTCATTTTCATTCATTTCTATCTTCTTCATTTGAGCTATCTGTAGAAGATTCAAGTATTGCTATTTTTGTTTCTTTCTCCTGTGAACATTTCATTTTTTCTAATATTTTATTCAGAAGATTCTTCTTTTTATAAGCAATCAATTCCTTCCACAAGAGATTTATGTCGATACCAAACATTGATGCTTGTTTGCCATCTTCTCGCTGTACTAACAAGAAATGTCTGTCTTCAGCTATTTTGATTATGTTTAATGCATTGGCATGAGCAATATAAAGTAAGTTATCTAATTTTGAAGAAAATGCATGCTTTTTTTAGTTTCTTTTGTTCTTCTTTAACTAGTTTTCATTCCTCAAATAATTGCAGACATTTATTATCTTTATATCAACAAATTATTTTTGGATAATTAACTTAATAACTACATTTACAAAAGCTTTTATGGATTTGATAGTGTACATAAGTGATTTTTTATTACATTAAAATAATTTTTTTACTACTGGGATTATATATATTTTTTTCTAGTAGAAGGAGAAGAAAACAACAGAATGACTCCAAATTATGAAACTTACACTGCCTTGAGCTGCTTATAAATATTAGGTTTTAGTGATTACATTTTACAGGAATTATTTTTAGATATAATGGAACAAATTTAGAGGGTGAGAGCAATGAATTTTAAAACTTCAAAAATAAGGACCACCCTAGTGGTGACTAATATCAGTGATTTGAAGAATTGAAATTGTAAAGAATCACATAGATATATTGAAGTGTGCTTGACAAGAATTGGACTATTGATGTGAACTCATCAACAAATTTGGTTCTCATCACCTCTTTCCCTTTATTTATTTTTATTTAAATCTACCCACTCATTTTAAAATCATCTATTCGTCTGCTTTTATCATTCATCAGCCTATTACCCTCTTAAGTTATTATGATTATATTAATAATCATCAATATAGTAGAATTCAGCAATATAGTATATATCATAATATAGTAGAAACTTACTTATTTTAAAGTTAATTCCATTTTTAAATAACTCTGTACCTTGCTTATTTAATGCTGCTACTCGTTTCACCATTTTCTTTCCCATATGATTACTATACATCCAGCCAGTACTTACCGTATTCAAATCACAACTGGTGTTAATATTTAGCAATGATCATTTCCCCGCTAGGTGATGTTAGCATATTTCAGTTGCTTGAATTGGCCTCTACTGATTCATTGCTTTGCATCAATCCAGATGGTGGCTTGTGATTGGTTTTCCAGGTGGGCATTGCTCACATATGCATTTCCAAGCCAAAAGAAATATGATGTGCTTCTGCTGAAATCTTGCAAGTCTGCTCTTCTTTTAAGGGGATAAATTGTCTTGAAACTTTGAAGTTGGCAGGTCCACGTCTATGGAAATAGTGATCATCAGTCAGTGTAAATCTTATTTGAGTGAATATTTAAAAGTTTTTAAATATTTATCGAAACTGAAACATATCTCTGCAAATGTCAAGTATTCTTCATAGAAAATGTGTAAGTTGCTTTCTGCTTCTACTGATTATGTGAATATTCTACTTATGCTGAACTTTTATTAATAAATCAGAATATTGAATGGCCATCATGGACTGAACTATTTCTTTCAAATATCAGCTTATTTTTCCATTTGCATTTGCATACAGCAGTTACTCTCAAGCTTTTTACAAATTAACTTTAGTTGAATTTCATGAATACATTTCTTCCAGTAGAATTTCAGCCAGCTAAAGTAAGCTTTAGCTGGACGGAGTTATTTAAAAATGGAATTAAGTTTATACTATATTATGATGTATACTATGACTTACACTGTGCATTTCATTTCAACGATTGAATCTCTGTATAATTTTACTTTAACACATACTAGATCGTACATGTCAAAATTTGATGGTAAATAACTTGAAAGCTGCTTTAGAAATATCTTTTATTTTTAATTAGCTGCTTTTAAATTAAGTATTGAAAATTTTATGAATTGTTATATTAAGTGATTTCTATAGATATAAAATGATAGATTGTGTTGTTAGTCCAGCCTACTCAACTAATGAAGTGAAATAATTTTAAGCTTGTAATTTACATCCTATTATACTTGAATTAATTTAGCACTAATTTAACTAAAAATATAAATTGAATGATTTGTTTTTACTTATTAGTCTCAAAAATTAAAAAATATATATCAATATTTAGTATTTTTTAATTTTTTTAAATTACGCAACCTTAACAATTTTTCCTTAATTTTATTTTTATCAGCCTGAATCTAAAACCCAGATAAACCTATGATATTGAGGTGATTTCTTTTATAATATAAATCTCTTATATGGATATTTTTGCTTCTTTCTTTCTTCTCTTCTTTTCTTTTCTTTTTTTTTTTATGGAGAATAATCATATACTTTTCTTAGTTATTCAAATATATCGTATTGATAATGGTCATACAAAATATAGATAAAAGTTTAGATGACTTTATTTATTTGATAACTACATGCAAAATCTTTTAATTTAAATATTTCTAATATAAAATAAGTAATTAAAAAAATACTGTCTGTTGTTAAATTTTATTTACCACAGTCCCAATATTTTGAAAAAAAAATAACAATATTTAGTATATGTGATTTTTTTTTTTTTTTTTTTTTTTTTTTACTACACGGCCTTTAAAAATTTTCATTAAATTAATTTTTATCAGTCTGATTCTAAAACCCTGAATTTAAAATTTGCTGTTTGCAGCTAACGATTTATAATACATATATTTTAATTACTTGAATTTAAATTTTTCATTCTCACACATTGTTTAGTTGCTAAATCATGGATATCAAGATAATTTAGAGTTCCTGTATGAATATTTTTCCTTCTTTTTGTTTTCTCTCCTTTTATTTTTCCTTTTTTACAAAAAATAATCACTTTCTTATCTTATTATATGTATGACATCTTGATAATGGTCATACCAAATATAATAAAAATTGTAGACCAGTTCAATTTATTTAATCGATAATTACATGCATGATCTTTTAATTTAAGTACTTTTAAAATAAATTTAGTAATTCAAACAAAATATTCTTGGGTGTTAAATTTTGTTAGGAAAAAGCAGGCCCTGGGTCTTACCACCATGCCTATTGTTTATCCTCATAAGCACTATTCATAAAATATAGTATAATACTTTGCATAGACTAGAGATAGTTACTTTTGGGAACGAAAGCTTACCTTTTTATTTTTTACTGGATAACTTTTCTTTAATAAATATCTTTAATAAATATCTTTAATAAATATCTTTGATAGATATTTATTAAAGACATTTAAGAATATTTATTAAAGATATCTTTAATAAATACCTTTTAATAATCTTATCTTTAATATTTCTGTTAACTAGAAATTCATATTTTTACTGTAAAAATCTTTTGTTTACTGCATTGTTCTTTAACTCACAGCGTTTTAGGACTACAATTCGTATCAACGTATCTTCTATTTTTACTGAGTTGTTCTCATGAACTCTCCTAGGTGGCGGTACGATCCAAAACAGTCACATTTCGTTCCTTGCCTCGTGTCGATGTTTTAGATTTGCATACAACATTCGAGAGGCCGATGGAAGAAGTGATCGGACATGCGTGAATGCTTTTATATCAGAATGTCATGAGGATAAATAGTTTTGCCCATCGACATTCGATGCATTCATTCTGTTGTTTGGTTTTAATTTGTAAGACATGGAGAGCAATGTAGAAACAGTTTTAATTATTTTTCCAGGAATTTGTTATAGCTAAAGGCTTGAAATAGTTTTCGTTTGAACTGCTGTTTTTGTTTAGTTTCACTTTTGAAGGAAAGTGGTTTATTTAATCAAGATGGAATTGAGTTTTGCTTGCTTTGTGATCTTTCTGGAACTTTGAACTTTCTTTTTAATGATGTTGATTGATTATCGAGCATAGTGGTTTTTGTATGATTTAAGGAGACATACATTGAATTGACCTAGCTGGATGAACTAGTCATCGATGTTTTTAGACTTCCTATGAAAGTGATGGGAGATTGAGTGTTTGTTTTTCCAGAGGATTACTGTAGAAGTATGCAGATCAGCATTTGATATTTAGTTTTTCAAACAAATGAAATCAGTGCTAAAGTGTCTTCAACTGTTTTCCTTCAGATGGTGTTTTCAACTGAAGATGTGCTGGAGATCTGTTTGCTGTTTATTTGGTGTTAGAACAAGTTTAAGCTGTACAAGTTTTTCAGAAATGACATGACCGAAAATGAAATTGAATGCTTAGCTTGGTTACTTTGAGTTCTGGAGGAATATGATATATATGTTTAACCCTCTGAGCGTTTTGAAAAAGGGTAAAATTGTAATGTTGTTTTCTCTGCATTTTGTTTTAAATGCTAAAAAAATATGATTCTTTCAGCATTATAAATAAAACTTAATTATAAATATGAATGTAACCCTTGAGAATATTAATCATTCTTCAGTGTTTTGAAAATTCATCAAATCTATAGAATTATATTATCTTAAACATTGTATATATTGCAGTGAAACCTGGAGCTTAGTGAACGGAATATTACGTTCGACACGCTTAGAGAGTTAAAGAATTTTTTTTATGTTTTTCATTTCAAAAGACCATCTGAATAAATATATATTTTTTGGCAAAGCTTAGTTTCTGTGCACATCATGATGTCCGATTGTTTAAATAGGTTTATTTCTGTTTTAAGTAAGTGAATATATATTTAAGTGTATTATATTTATGTGTGTTAAGTTTGAATAAATGTATTAGTTATTTTAAATATATTGTCTTTAATTCTAATCTCCATAGAACACATACATTGTTCTTAATAGCTGATTATAATATCTGGATATATATATTTCATGTTTAAATTGAATCTTTATTTAAACTATTTAACTTTTGGGGTTATAAAAATCAGCTTTATACACTTCTTCTGGGAACATATCTGCTGTTTTTTTAAAACCTCAGTCATTACATTTGAACTGACTAATAAATTTTATTTAATTATGAAGCATTCTAATAAAAAAAATACAAATTATATAACTTTTCCTTCTGAATAAAATATGGCATTGTTAAAATTAATTATTGCCAAGAAAAATCATTCTGTCTGGAGTTTGTTTCAAACCGACACGATAACCAGAACAGAGAATTACCGCGCCTTATACCACTCGGCCATCCCTTTCTCATTCGAATGTACTCTAAAACTGGTTAGGTTCTAGATTTAATTTTATGCATGCACAAATGGGTCATTTTTGTATGAAAAGTAGATTTGATGAAAATCCCTTTTCATTTTAATATATAAGATAGCTCATCCAGACTATATGCTATATATTAACTAACATGGTTATAACTTGGATATTGAAAATAAAAACATTTTTTCTTACAAGTAAAACTTTGTGTTGCTGTTGTATGTAAAACTAACATAACATGACTATCTTATTTCCTCCAGATCTTATTGAATGTCAAAGTTATAAAGATAATTCCCATTTACCCTGTATAAGTAATATTTTTTTCGTTAAAGTTTTACAACATAAAAAAATTACTTCTCAGCCTATTGAATTTTTTTTAATTTGCATATTAAGGAGTTAACAACTTATTTTGTTAAAACATGAAATTAAATTACACAATAACATTCAGAAGCACTAACTGAATTGAATTAAATTTGTTTGCTCAATCATTTTCATAGTTTTAGCCATGTGATAAAAATTGAATGTGCTTCAGGATGGTAAATACTGGTGTTTAATGTGATATTTACTAGGTATTGGAAATATTCTGTCACCCTGCATTTTAGGGAAATTTGCCAGACATTTTGTATAAAATGTAATTATATGTAAATAATCGCCATTCAATTCTAAAGAATGTTGAACAAAACATGTCATATTTCAGAATGTAGTTCACATTACATATGGTGTCATTTACTGAATTACTTCCAACACTTTGTTTAATGTCATCCCATTTCAGACAAAGCAAAGTAAGCCTGTTGAAAATTTTGTTAAAATACCTTCATTATTGTTAAAGTTATGAACAAAGATCTGGGTTCAGATTGGAGTACGCATCTTGTATTTTTGTCTGAATCCTAGTTTCCTATAGAAAGATTGTTTGTTGTAATATTTTTCTACCTCTCAGCAAATTATTGAGCAGTTCTGAATCAGCCTCATATAGTATACACTTTTTCCTCATAATAAAAAGTTTGTAATTTGAATTAATGATATGAATAAGTAGTTTTAACTTATTTTTATTATTACTAGGTTTAATGAAAGAAATAAATCTTAAATTACATCAGATCAACCAGTACTCAAATTTAACATTTAATTGAAGCAACATGCAATGTTTGTAGTTTTTTGCATTAATAGCTTGTGTTTATGTAGACTTATAAACACTGTTTTCATTTGAAAATTTGAAAAAAAAAGTCTTCATCTCTCATAATATTTAACAAATATAAATTATTCACTGCGTCACTGTGTCTAATTATTCAATTAGACACGTGCGTATTATTCAATTATACGCTGCGTATATTTTTATCATGTTACAACTTATTCAAATATTTTATCTCCCTTCTGTTTTGACCATTTTAAAATTTATTTTCAGAGAGATTGAGGAACCAAAAAATGTGGAGCCATTATATAATGTTCTAACCTATGATCCTTACAACATCAAAAAAGCTGTTCTGTATGCAACCAAAAGTACACTAGTGTGTGAAACAGCTGAAGATGCTTTCAAAGTTGCCTATGAGAATGGAGAGAAATGTTATAATGTAAGTGAGATACATTAAGAAAATATATATTTATAAAATTAATATCTATGAGTTTTGCAAACTTTAAAAAATATATTTTTTTAATTGAGAAGTAGGTTTTTTAGGATGTTAAACTTCATTGGGAAAGTATTGGTTCATATCAAGCACTATTTCTGTGTTTTTATAAGCATAAACAGCTGTCTGTCCAGTTTTTTTCCTCAAGGTCCTGTTTTTGTGAATTTCTCTTATTTTTGTGAATTTATTTCTTATTTTTGTAGATTATTTTTATTTTTGTAAATGCAGTTTCACAAAAAAATGTTGAATTTCAAAACTAGTTCAGACATAATTAGCCAAAAAGGAATTAGCTGAAATTTTTATGGAGTTCACTTCAGCTTCCAGTGAATGAGGGGATATTGAAAAGGATTGAATTTTAGCATCAATAAATCTTTTTTAAGATTTAAAATAATGACACATTTTATCTTCTAATTCACCTCAGGTTCCAATAATATAAAATTAGAGAAATAATAGTTATTTATTCAAAAAATTATTAAGGATAGTTATTTTCAATAATAAGATATATTATATAAAAAAAGTTGGTTCCTATTTTGTAAATATAATACTAATTTCATTTATCAGGTCACCTGGACTTTATTAATGTAATCAGTGGGAAAATATTTATATGAACAGTCTATTTTTAAGAGTGAATTTTAAGAATGGTCCATTTTTCTGAGATTAAATTTTGTAAACAGTCCATTTTTCTGATATTGAATTTTATTAAATGTCATTAAACCGACCTTTGGACAGACCTCTGATGAACTTAGTTTCCTGTTAACCTATAGCATGTCAAATACAGTAAACTCAAAAGTGGACCATCTGTAAGACAGAAGTCTGTTCAATTCAGAAAGTTTTTAAAGTCCTAGAAAATCCATACACATTGAGTAAAGTTTGTCTCTGTCCTGATGAGTTCCACCTTAGACAGAGTTTACTGTATTTTCACCATTTATCTGATTACCCTTTTCTGAAACCTGACAGTTTCTTGTAATTATTCTAATCTATTATATATATATATATATATATATATATATATATATATATATATATATATATATATATATATATATATATATATATATATCAGCTGAACTAAAATTGGTTGTAAAATGTCATGTTGTCTTCTGGACTGTTACTTAAATACAGTCAGATCTGTCTGTCTATAATCTCTTCAGAATGAGAAAAAAAAATTAAAGATACACAAAAATATAATAAATTATAACACCTTGTAATAATATATTTCTTTTAAATGCTAAAAGGTGTAAACAGACAACATAATATACAGTAAAATAACTTTTATTAGATTGTTGACTTGTTTCAGCTCACTCAGTGCCATTATCAAAAACAAATGAGAATGTTCTATAACTGCACGGTCTTTGAAGTTACTGTTCAAAATGTTATTTTATTTTCCTGTACTTTTTAAAATTTATACACATTATTTTTATTTTTACTTGGTTGTTTATTTCCATATTTGTAACCATGGAGTAACTCGAGCTACCATTTTGGTAAGTTAAAAGATGCTGTATCATTACATATTGTATTTTTGTGTGTTACTATCTCTATCTATGGTTTCTCTTATTATGGATGGATAGTATAGACTGGAGAGAAAAATTATTTTAGTTTCATTGAAATTTATTTGGATGGTTTCTTCTTGATATAATCTGTTAAATATTTTTATTTTTTCTTAAAATATTTATAAATCATCTAAACTCAATTGGCAATAAAACTAAATTCACTATTAAAATTGGACATAATAAAAGTCTTCTATTTCTTGATGTAATGTTAACCAGAACAAATAAATCTATCGACAGATCTGTTTTCAGAAGAAGTATGGCTTACCAATCTACCATTTAAAATAAAGCATGTTCTCCATTTACATATAAAATTTCAGCCTACAGATTTTTCATAAGACAGATCTGTTTAGTATGTACTGAAAATAAATTGGATAATGAATTACATAATATTCATAAAATTCTTGTAATAATGGTTTTAAGGTACACCATATTAATAAATTAATTGTGGATATCGTCAATAATAAAAAACTAGAAAAAAAAGTTGATTTCCAAAAATATAACCTTTATACTCTTCAATATTATCCAAGCTTTTAAAAAAAATTAATATACAGTCTTAAATGTTTCAATATCGGCTTAATAGTTAACTCCCCCCCCCCCTCCCGAAATTAAAGAATATCATTTGCAGTAAAATTGACCCAATAATTTTGAGAATTATTCGGGAGTATATGAAATACCTTTTATGAAAGAAGATGGATCTAAGAATTACTATACTGGCATGACAAGCAGGAAATTTAGTTATAGAAAAAAGGAGCATATAGCTGATATTAAGTATAATAGAAAAACCACAGCCTTGGGAAGATTATATCAAGAAGAAACCATCCACATAAATTTCAATGAAAATAAAATAATGTTTCCCTCCAGTCTATAATATCCATCCATAATAAGAAAAACCATAGAGATAGTAACATGCAAAAATACAATATGTAATGATGCAGCATCTTTTAACTTATTGAAATTGTGGCTTGAGTTATTCCATGGTCATAAATATGGAAATAAACAACCAAGTAAAAATAAAAAATAACGTGCATAAGTTAAAAAAGTACATGAAAATTAAATGATAGCATTTTAAATAATAACTTCTAAGACTGTGTATTTATTGAATATTCTTATTTGTTTTTTATAATGGCTTGGAGTGTATAGAAACCTGTCAGCAATCTAATAAAAGTTAATTTATTGTATATTATGTTTTTAGTTTACACCTTTTAGCATTTAAAAGAAATATATTAGATACACATTTTTCTAAATATTTTATTTTTTTAAACACACATATGGATGTATTTTTTAATTCTAAATATTTAGATTGAAAGGGAAGATTGCAGATTTAAGTGAAATGTTGACATACCTTATAAAAAGAATAATTCATTAGGAATTTCTTCTGTCTGGATTTTTTAGAATTAAGTTTTTTGTAATAATGGGGAATCTATCCTGGTGTGTATTGTTCCACAACTCAAGGAAAATACTCAACATTTCAATAGCTTTCTTCTGATTCTTTAGGTGTAACAATTCTTATTGAATCACTCTTACTGCCTTTGTTCCATTATCATCATCATCATCATCAGAAAAACCACAAACATTTTCTTTAATTTCAACATGTGTTTAGTTACAACCAATGCTTCTTCATCAACATATCTAGAAAATATTTAAATCATGTTTCAATAGTTCACTTACTTTTTACAATTCTCCATTTGTCTGAAGTTTCTTCATTCATTTCATCAGGTTTCTCATCTGCTTTTCAAGAAACTTTTTATCAATGTTTAACTACTTAAATCGAGCCGTTCTGAACTCACTCTTGTTTTTCTGTCACATTACCTTGCACAGTCATCAGTCATCCTAAACAGATATACTCTGAAACTTTTCACCATTTTAAACAACACCAAAGATTTCTGAACCAGAGCTTTTTGATATTACAAACTACTATTTAAAACTGAAGGACTGCAATCTTGAATCTACAATCAAATGATGCATCAATTTCTTTTAAACATTCCTTAAATATTTGAATGATTATCCAGACTTTATTATATGATTTATAGGAAAAGTAATTAATTAAACATTGGCATAGTCCTATATCACCAGAACGACATATCATCAATGGCAAAAGTTTTCTGTTTTTATTTTGTCTCACAGTATCTTATTATCTCACAGTTAAAAAAAGGAAATTTTTAACTCATTCTTCACAAACACTGTATAATACTAAAAAGCTTTTACCAAAATTTTCAGAACACAGTCTTGTGCCTGGCTTTGAAGCTTTCTAGTTTACCATTACTAGCTTTAGAATCCTAAATTCTTTTGTGATGTATTCAGCCTCTTTTTTTTCTTGAGCATCAGCCTAATAACAGGAACTTCTTTTTAATGAAATTATTCATATCATTTCAAAACACATTCATATGCATGATAAGAACATTTTCAACTTTTCCTCATGGTTGTCATGGTTTAGGGCCGAAACTAATGGGGGGGGGGAGGTTCAGAGGGGGCAAATGTGCCCCAGGTATCAACAGATGGCAGAGAGGGCACCAAATGAAGATTTGGTTTGTTGTTTGAAACAAAATTTATATAGGATAACAGTACCAATAGTCGGCTACCCCCCTCCAATAGTCGGCTACCCCCCCTCCAATAGTCAGCCACCCCCCACCTCCAATAGTCAGCCACCCTCCAGTAGTTGGCCACATTGAGATAAAATGCCTTACGAATAGCTTATTTTTAGTTCCAAATGAGATATTACAATTTCTTTACATGCATCCATCTTTTATAAGTCATAAACCATCACCAAAGAATTTTGGGTATTTTTATTGAATTAGTAATGAGCCATTTTTTTTTTCAAGATTGAGGTCAAATAACCATATTTCCTACTTTTTTGTTAACTGATGACAATTTTCTTAAAATGCAAGTATTAATTTATTTTTTATACTTTTCTAAAATTATAAGGCTTGAATATTAGCTGGGTAATTAAACTAATGTTTTTGAGTATAAGAAGTAAATAAATTTGTTAGTTTTAATTAATTTTAATGCGGCCGACCATTGCGTATTATATTTTGCTGCTTACATGTTCAGTTGTTGGCCATCAGGAGATGACTTCTGGATATATAGCTTATTTTACTTTTTTGAGTTTATTCATAATTTGGTAGATATAGCTTTATCTCTATTACTATAGTAATATTATAAAAAAAGTAACATTTTTTATGTGCTTCCTCATTTGTGTTTTTGTAGGAAAAACTACTGGAACTCCCGAACCAATTTCAAAAGTAAAACTGATAAAATGACGGTGACAATCTCTACTCTGACATAGATGATATTTTATGTCAGGGACACTTCCCCCAAGTGGGTGGAGGAGCACAAAACATTCTAAACTTCCCCTTTTTGTGATACTAAAGGAGCTAGTAACTTGAAATTTCGCCTAGTGGTTGTTTTCTAGAAAATCAAAAAATTAAAAGTGTGAAATGAGAGGAAAATGTTCTAAATTACAATTTGTGTAGAGTTGTGAGAAATATAAACTTGAAATTTAACATGTCTGTTACGTCACTACCTCCTTAATACTAAATGCCGATCATATTCATGTTTTCCCCATACAGAAATTGGAAGTCAATTTTTCCCAGAGTACAGTGCCATCTATCGGCAACAACTGACATGATCTTTCAAAACATATCAATACACTAGATCTGTAATACATTAACGTATATATTACAGAGGTAGTGATTAGTAAATATTAGGTTTCCTCTAGTGGTTGTTTCAAAGACAGAAAATAAAGTGTGATCATAAATCACAAAAAATGCTTCAAAATGATTTCTATTTAAATCTTTAAGCATCCGAGATATTATTAAAAAAATATAAAAATGTACTTCGTCTTACTACAATATATGATATTTTTACATATACAGATATTACATATTACCATTTTAAAATACGTTTTTTTTTTGCCTTCGATCTTCAAAGTGTTAAAAAAATTATTTTCTTCACTGCCTATACATAATAAATAATAAAGCACTAAAAAATATGCATTGGATCGCAGCTCCATTTTTATTAGGTTGCCTCTAGTGGTTGCTTCAAAGACAGAAAATAAAGTGTGGTGATCGTAAAGGGCAAGAAAGAGGTTCTCTGAATTATTCTGAAGAAAATGTTTAAAAAAGGAGAACTAAATAAATAATTACAGTACCTTGAAAAGAATGACACAAAAACATTGTTGAAGTTCAACATAGATGTATTTATTAGGAGAGCACTGAAGTTGCATATTGGGTCCAGGATGCTCTGTGAGGTTTTCTGCAGTCCAGGGCCTTTTTAGTTCACTATATTTTGTATTTACTAAATCACATACGATGATAAGAAAAACTTCAAAAATAGGTGTATCAAGGATATTTATGGATCAATGTTTATGGACTTATGTCCCACTTTTAAGAATGAACGCACACAGATCTGCAGCGCTAACACGGGTGCGGACCACACAAACAAAAAAAAGACCGAACGATGTAACAATCCTAGGCAGACTGTCTGAAGTGACTGAATGAGAGACTCGAAGCACCCGCGACTTCGGCGGCACGTGCATGCGTAGAAAAACGAAGTGCCGTCCTATCGACTGCACGTAGCTGAAAGACGTGACATCATGATGGGGGGGGGGGGGGGCGCAGCTAACGATCGCGGGAGGAAACAGTAACCAGGTGAAACTGACAATACAGTGTCAGAGGAAGGAAGATAACAATTAAAGTATACAATGAATTTAAAAAGGAAAATATTGGAATAAAAATAAATGAATGCTGAATGCTGAATTCAGAGCTCAGATGACAAAATGGAAAGTGATGAATGTGAATTAAATTAGATTAACTGGGAGAATTGAAATTAAAAATATATCGCAACACGATAGTAAATAACATAAACAAAGGCTGTATTGAGAATATTTATATGAAAAGTTAAAAAATATAACTTAAAAAATAAACTTTAATTAATTTCTAGAATTTCACAAATGTATTTATCACCTTTTCTTTTATAAATAAGAATCTAAATTGCTGTAGTAACTGATATTTTTAAATTAAAATATTTGTTTTTAATATAAAAGTTCTTTTTTTAATTAATTATAATATGTAAATTAATAACACTAACGTTTATTTATAAATATATTTCCATAAAAAATAACGCAAACAATGGTTATGAAGCAAAAATATTTATTAATACTACAAAATTTAAATTATAGATCAAAAACTATGAGTGAGTTTTAAAAAGGGTAATGCAAAATACCAAAGTAAGGGATTAAAATAAAATTACTGGTAGTAACTGATAATATATGCCCCAGATGGTAGTGCCTAGGTGGCGCTACTATCTGGGACATGCTGACTTCCATTTTTGAGACAAATACGAAAGTTTCAAATTCTGTGATAATTTTGGTGCTGGAAACTTAAAATTTGGCATGGTGGTTAATTTTGACTTAAATGATCGCTAAGAAAAGTTTCTAAAAAGTTGGAAATTTCAAAGGCCAAAATGAGAGGAAAACTCTCTAAATTATGGGGGTTTTTTAATTTTAGAATTGAAACTGTAAATTAGACATGGCTAACATTTTTAATATGTAAGTTGTCTTGTTGCACTTGAACAGTTTCTAAAAATTTCAAAACTTAAAAGGAATTAAAAATTATCTAAAATTGTGATTTCTGTGATACTGTTGGTTCTAGAAACTTGAAATTTTGCATGGTGGTTTCTTTTGAGATGTAAATTCTCATTAAGAATGGTTTCATAATATTTCAAATTTTAATTGCTTAAAAGGCATATAGCCAATATAGTGGAAAAGTATCCAAGCCGGGACTCCAACCTGGGTCATTAGTATAGCACACTGACATTCTACCAACTGAACCACTTAGAATGATGCGCAGCCTGGCACTTCTCATTATCACATGTTGACAAGGTTACAAATGCAGCACAAGATAGAATATTTTTCCATGAGCCACCAACCCTGGGCCAAACACAAAACTAAAGGGAATCCAGCATCGATAATTGAATAAATCTATTTTAATACTTGGAAATTTTTCCATAGAAAATTTCTCACGCCTTGCATTCATAATATTTCAAATTTTAATTGCTTAAAAGGCATATGGCCAACATTGTGAAAAAGTATTCAAGCCAGGTGCCACTTCTCACTATCACATGTTGTCAAGGCTACAAACGCAGTACAAGATGGAATATTTTAATGGAAAAATATTCTATCTTGTTTTGTGTTTGTAACCTTGACAACATGTGACAGTGAGAAGTGCTAAGCTGCGTATTGTTCCAAGTGATTCAGTTGGTAGAACGTCAGTTTGCTATACTGATGACCTGGGTTTGATTCCCAGCTTGGATTTGCTATACAACTTTTAAGCAATTAAAATTTGAAATATCATGAATGCAAGGTGTGAGAAATTTTCTATGGAAAAATGTCCAAGTATTAAAATAGAAGAATGTTTTCTATAAAATTCGAAATGTAAAAAAATTGAAATGATTAGTAATTGTTGTGTATGATTCTACATTATGATTTATTTGAAATTAATAGGGTTAGAAACTTGATATTTGACACTGGGGTGACTTTTAATTTGCAAATGCTTGCACAAAACCGTTTTTTTTTCATCTAAATTTAAAATGGGGAAATGAATAGAAAATGTTCTAAAATCCAAATTACTTTTGATCCACTGGACCGAATCCAAAATTTCTTTCAGGATAACACAGGCACTCAGGAACATAAAACACATGTTCTGAATTATGATTTATTTGGAGCTCATAGGGCAATTGCTAGACACTTGAAATTTGACATGGCTTTTACTTTTAACATGTAAATGCACCGGCAGAACATGTTCTAACATATTCGAAGTTTAAAAGAGTGAAATGAATAGAATAGGAAAAAGCTAAAAACAACGTTGAAGAACACAAATTAAAAAACTTTAAAACACATACGGCCGTTTCAAAGATGCATAGATCCCCTTCATCAGTGTAAAGTGTGGGAAAAAAATGTTAAAAGGGTTCAAAAGACCCACGCTTGGCTATAGCCCCGAGTACTGGCTGTAATCTGACCAAAATGGCAAAGCAAGTGTAACCAGAGCAGAAGTGACGCAGCTGACAGGAAGTCACCAAAAACAGGCATCACTGCGCAGGCTCTCTCCAAACGGGAGAAAGAAAAGGGGTGCTAGATATGTCGTTCACCAATGAATCTGTATATTTATAAATATAATGTGCTTCATAAAAATCAAGATCAAAAATTGAATTGCAATTTTGAATAATTTTGGCTCCGGAAAAGTTAAATCTATGGTCAAAATTCCAACAATGCTTCGCTATTGTAGATTTATCAAGTTCTTGCTTTTTGATATAATTTTTGTGTTCTTTTAATCTAAATTTAAGTGCTCGCCTCGTCTGACCAATATAAGATAGACCACATTCACAATATATTCTGTAAATTCCCCAACTGTTATGACTTGGAATCGGATCTTTAAGATTAGAGAAAGTGACTTTATTTATTGGAAAAAAAACAACTTTAAAATGAAATTTATTTAGAATCCGTGAAATTTGAGAACTGACTTTTGGAAAATATGGTAGTACAATAACATTTTTAAAATCTTTGTTTCCAGATATAGGATTATCTATCTTAGGGGATTTAGATAAAATACGATCAATGGTATCCAATGGAAAACCACGATCGATAGCAATGGCTTTAATATAATTTATTTCAATATTGAATTACTCTGTATTCGAACACACGTTACGAGCACGGGAAATGAATGTATTGAAAGAAGCAAACTTATGTGCAGGGGGATGATTAGATCTGAAATGAGGGGGCAAACAAACAGCAAAGGGTTTACAAAAAAAACAGTCGTAGAAAAATCATGTTCATTACGAATTACTAGAACGTCAAGAAAAGCCAGACGTTGCTGACTTTCTATTTCATAAGTAAACTGGATGTAGGGGTCAATTGAATTTAATAAATTAAGAACAGCATCAATATTATATTGAGACAAATCGATTAAGGCAAAAGAGTCATCCACATACCGAGTATAAAATGGAAACTGTATTAGTTTAAATAACTTAACCTCAAAATAGTGCATATAAATATCACTTAAGACGGGGCTCAAAGGATTACCATAGCCAAACCATCAGACATTCTGTAAAACTTATTTTGAAAAACAAATGTAGTTTGAGACAAACATTTGTTGGTTAAAGAAATAAGGTTATCAATCTCGTACTGAAAGAAATGAAATTCATTTAATCTATTTCTTAAACATTCCAAAGCGCCCTGTACCGGTACATTTGTAAAAAGTGACTTAATGTCAAACGAAACCATAGTATATCCTGCTGTATTAAAGTTACGTATTTTATTGGCAAACTGAACTGAGTTTTTTGATGTATAACTATTGTTAACCATTAGGGGGGAAAACCTAGAAACTAAATATTTTGCCAACTTATAAGATGCAGTACCAATATTAGAAACAATCGGGCGAAAAGGAACATCGAGTTTATGTACTTTAGGTAAGGCATATAAACGAGCAAACGATGTTCCTTTTCGCCCGATTGTTTCTAAAATTAGTACTGCATCTTATAAGTTAGCAAAATATTTAGTTTCCAGGTTTTCCCCCCTAATGGTTAACAATAGTTATACATCAAAAAACTCAGTTCAGTTTGCCAATAAAATACGTAACTTTAATACAGCAGGATATACTAAGGTTTCGTTTGACGTTAAGTCACTTTTTACAAATGTACCGGTACAGGGCGCTTTGGAATGTTTAAGAAATAGATTAAATGAATTTCATTTCTTTCAGTACGAGATTGATAACCTTATTTCTTTAACCAACAAATGTTTGTCTCAAACTACATTTGTTTTTCAAAATAAGTTTTACAGAATGTCTGATGGTTTGGCTATGGGTAATCCTTTGAGCCCCGTCTTAAGTGATATTTATATGCACTATTTTGAGGTTAAGTTATTTAAACTAATACAGTTTCCATTTTATACTCGGTATGTAGATGACTCTTTTGCCTTAATCGATTTGTCTCAATATAATATTGATGCTGTTCTTAATTTATTAAATTCAATTGACCCCTACATCCAGTTTACTTATGAAATAGAAAGTCAGCAACGTCTGGCTTTTCTTGACGTTCTAGTAATTCGTAATGAACATGATTTTTCTACGACTGTTTTTCGTAAACCTTTTGCTGTTTGTTTGCCCCCTCATTTCAGATCTAATCATCCCCCTGCACATAAGTTTGCTTCTTTCAATACATTCATTTCCCGTGCTCGTAACGTGTGTTTGAATACAGAGTTATTCAATATTGAAATAAATTATATTAAAGCCATTGCTATCGATCGTGGTTTTCCATTGGATACCATTGATCGTATTTTATCTAAATCCCCTAAGATAGATAATCCTATATCTGGAAACAAGGATTTAAAAAATGTTATTGTACTACCGTATTTTCCAAAAGTCAGTTCTCAAATTTCACGGATTCTAAATAAATTTCATTTTAAAGTTGTTTTTTCTCCAATAAATAAAGTCACTTTCTCTAATCTTAAAGATCCGATTCCAAGTCATAACAGTTGGGGAATTTACAGAATATATTGTGAATGTGGTCTATCTTATATTGGTCAGACAAGGCGAGCACTTAAATTTAGATTAAAAGAACACGAAAATTATATCAAAAAGCAAGAACTTGATAAATCTACAATAGCGAAGCATTTTTGGAATTTTGACCATAGATTTAACTTTTCCGAAGCCAAAATTATTCAAAATTGCAATTCAATTTTTGATCTTGATTTTTATGAAGCACATTATATTTATAAATATACAGATTCATTGGTGAACGACATATCTAGCACCCCTTTTCTTTCTCCCGTTTGGAGAGAGCCTGCGCAGTGATGCCTGTTTTCGGTGATTTCCTGTCAGCTGCGTCACTTCTGCTCTGGTTACATTTGCTTTGCCATTTTGGTCAGATTACAGCCAGTACTCGGGGCTATAGCCGAGCGTGGGTCTTTTGAACCCTTTTAACATTTTTTTCCCACACCTTACACTGATGAAGATCTATGCATCTTTGAAACGGCCGTATGTGTTTTAAAGTTTTTAAATTTGTGTGCTTCAACGTTGTTTTTAGCTTTTTCGTATTGATAACCACACAAAGTGTACCTTTATACCTAATAGAATAGGGTTTAAGATCATGATTACTTTTATGATACTGAAATTATTTCAAATTTTCTCTTGGGATAATAATGATGATGTTCTCTACTTAAAAATAGGATATATTTTATCTCTATTCAAATTAGCCTCATAGGGGTGCAATAATGTAAAATGTTCTAAAATTCCGTTTACTTTGAATCTGTTGGAACTAAGAGCAAAAAATTCCTCATGGTGATAGATTTTAAGACATAAATGCTCATTAAGAATGTTTGTTAAAGTATTTGATATTTAAAAGAAAGAAACTATTGGAAAGTGCTCTATTTTTATGATTTTACTCCCAAACTTTCGAGGCTAGAAATTTTAAATTCGACATATGGGATGTGATGCTGCTAAAGATGCCTCTTTTGTAAAGATTTTCAAATAAATGAAATGGGAAAAAATAGTTCTAGAGTTATAATTTTATTATGATTCCTTAAAAAATGTCAGCCGAGAAACCTTAAATTTGACATAGAGATAACCAAGACATTCAGATATGCAAGAACAATATTTGTATTTTTAATAATTTTTTTTCTTAATTTTAAAGAAAAGTAAAATTAAATAATTTTTCATACCATGTTAGAAACATTTCTTATCAGTGAGATACACAAGTATGAGCAAAAGTTATAATAAATTCAAATGATAGTAATAAAAAAACATGATTTCCAATAAAGTAAGGAAATATTTCAGCCGTACACACATGACAATTAAAGCTAAGTTAGTGTGTAAGCTAGCAGTAAGCTAGTGTTTTCCAGCTTAATATTTCTCAGTGTTTTGATTTTTATGGTGCATAAAGATACATTAATATTGTAAAAATAAAGTTTGATTTTTATAGAAAATAAATTCTGAAACTATTGAAGTGATTTTAAAAATTCTTCCTTCTACTAAATGATAGCTTATGAACAGAGTTCCCAAATAGTCTGCATTGTATCTGTTTTCTTGGAAGGATGTGGATTCAAATGCGTTGCAATGACGATTTTTGTATTTTTCAAGTCTCACATTCACCTAAAGTGGTATAAAAATGACATTTATTCAAATTGTGACTTAATGTAGTAACACTTAAATTATTTGCAAAAGTATAATTTCTCCTAATGTTAATTGGTACTCAAATACCACTTGCTATATTTCAACCATGCATGCAAAGCCATTGGTTTTGATAAAAGAAAAACTTGTTACCTGGTTGTTTTTTCCAATAGTTAGCTAACCTATTAATAAGAGGTTAACTACTGGGCTTTAGAATCCTTTCACAGCCTCTATTAAACTTAAATAATAAATTAACGCAAAATAATGAAGCTTTCTACGTGTGTCATTTTTAAATGTATTGCCACTTTACGATTTACATTATACAGAAAATTAATTTGGTTTAAATGTAAAAAGGTATTGTGTTATTCATTTCTCATAGTTTAACACCCAGAAAGTAATCATTTATGAGATAATAACAAAAAAAAAATATGATTGATGATTTTGAACAACATTACTTTGAAAAGTAACATGCATGAGAAATAATTTGAGATTCTCAGAAGAATTCCCAAAAGCATTTGTTAATACATGGCACTGTTAAAGAAGTTTTGTTGTTTTTTAAAAAGTTCTACTTTAAGTTATTTACAACCAGCTGGGACTGCATATCACTGAAATCTCGTGATTCAGTTGGATAGAAACATGCTCCCCTGAGGTCTCGTGACCCAGGTTGACAAGAGCAGGCATCAATGGATTGCCAGTTCCGACCTCACGTGGAGATGGGTGCCATATTTACAAGATTAAGTGCAGTTGGGGACTCTGATCGACATTGGCTAGTAGGTTCAATGTATCAGGGAAGCAAACTGCAAATGGGTGGCACCAAAAACTGCAGTGGTAATATGTAAAAGCCGATAAGAGGTGTCAAAAACATGTAGGCCTCTAGGCAGGGTACAGGCATAACATGTACCTGAACGGAGCTCACGACACCTCAAGGTATAATGCTAGTGATGTGCACTTGGCCCAAGAATCTCTCCAAGGGCTTTGGCTCATAAGTTGCCCTCATGTAAATACCAGGTTGAAGCATTATTGGATTGGCTCTGATATGTGAGGAGAACGGGGAGCAATAGCAGTTATACATTGGTGGGCTACAATGGCGAACTCAAGGGGAAGACCAGGAGCCTGGCAGAAGTTACCGTGGAGACCAGTCTCTTAGATTTGGTTGTAGCAGGGACTGTGAAGGGGGCAAGAATGTCCTTCCAGGTGTTCCTGACTCAACCCGATGCTTGCCGTAGCCAATTTGCAAAAGCTGGGAATTTATAAAGGCTCCGAAATGATGCAGATAGATGGGTTCATTGAACTCATACACCTAATTAAAGCAACAATTAGGTCGCCAAAGACACAAATCTAGAAGGGTAGACTCAGGAGGCCAGGATCCTGGCAGAAGTCACCGTGGAGACTGGTCTGCGAGATTTGGTCAAAGTGGGGATTGTGATGGGGTCAGGACTGTCCTTCCTGGTGTTCTTGACTCAACTCTGGAAGCATTGTAGCTATTTACCATATAAGAGCTGGAAGTTTATACAAGTACTGCATTGATGCAGTTATATGGATTCGTTGAACTCATAGAGACAAAAAGTGACATTTAGGTCACTAAAGACGTAAATCTAATAGATGTTGTTGATGAGCATGATAGATGTTTTAAATGTTTGATGTATAGACGTTGTGAAATGTTGAAGTAATTCTGAAGCTTTATGAGTACATTGAGTGTTAGTAAAATGTTTGTAGATGCTAGATGTTTAGATGTTTGACGTATAGATTATAGATATGAAGTTTGAAGTAATGATGTTTGATCTAATTATAGTAGTGAAGTACTGCCTCTGCAACAAACCACACCCACACACCACTTCATATTGCATTGGGGTCATCATGGAAAGGCGAGTGTGAGAGGCTATCCAAATCTAGGATGGCCTCAGTGTTAGGAAAAGGTAAGAAGAAGAAGGGATTTTAGGAAGTGTATGTAGATGTGTTGATGTGTGTTGCAATAATTTAAAGTGCAATTGCAAGAGGAACTATGATGCCTTACCATAGTTGGGATGGTAACCTCTCTCATTTGAAGATGAATAGGCAGATTGCCATTACAGAGGGAGGGGTGAGTGTCAATATTTGACTTCAGAGGGGTGACTACTATACCTAGTGGCAGATATGTAGTGGCTGCCCAAGTGTTAAAGCTGAGACTGGTATCAGGTTAATCTTGTAATGTCCCAAAGATGATGAAAGCAGTACCAATGGGTTTTTTTACAACCAGCTGAGAAGATTGAGCTATGCTTGTTAAAATTATCTTTGCGTTCAACACGATGTAACAATAAATTCTGTGTACAACATATAACAATAAGTTCTATGTACCTTGATTGGTTAAATTCTGTTTTTTAGAACGTTCTGTGGATTTTGATTGGTTGAATCATGTATCTTGGATCCTAATGGGAATATCTAGAAAACTGCTTCAGATTCTGATATCCAATTTTTTCACTAAATGTTGCCATAATTTTGCGAAAATTCGGAAACTTGGCATATTCTTTCATTTTGTGGTAAACATGTTCTTTTCATTAGTAATTTTGAAAGTTGATTTTCCTGCCAAATCTCGCCAATGTCGCAAAACTTTTGCCAAATTTAGCAATAGTTGGGGAAATATTGCCAACTTTGCAAATTTGTTTATTGCCAACTGTTTAACAACTGTCTCAACTTTCATTCACAGCAAAATGCATTCACCCGTTGACCCCAAAATAACCCACTAATAAAATTTTCTCAAACATGTGACACAGCCCAATGGTCTTCTTGTAAAAAAAAATTGGTAGGATACAAAATTTTGTCAAAATCATTAGAGCCATTTTTTAGATAAAATTAGCTTGACCCATAGTGACCCAAAAATGACCCACTAATCAAATTTTATCAAACATGTGACACAACCCAATGGTCTTCTCATACCCCAAACCGGTAGGATACAAAATTTAGTCAAAATCGTTAGAGCCAATTTTTAGATAAAATTAACTTGACCCATAGTGACCCCCAAATGACCCACTAATTGAATTTTCTTGAACATGTGACCCAGCCCAATGGTCTTTTTGTACCCCAAATGGTAGGATACAGAATTTAGTCAAAATTGTTAGAACTGTCTTTTAGATAAAATTTGCTTGACCTGCAGTGACTTAAAAATGACCCATTAACCTGATTTTCTCTAACATGTGACTTAGCACAATGGCTTTCCCATTCTTAAAAATGGTAGGATACAAAATTTAGTAAAAATGGTTACAGCCATTTTTTAGATAAAATTAGCTTGGCCCACAGTGACCCAACCATGACCCACTAATCAAATTTTCTCAAACATGTGACCTAGCCCAATGGTCTTCTCGTAATCCAGAATCGTAGGATACAAAATTTAATCAAAATTGTTAGAGCCGTTTTTTTTAGATAAAATTAGCTTGACCCAAATATGACCCACAAATCGAATTTTCTTGAACATGTGACCTAGCACAATAGACTTCCTGTACCCGAAAATGGTAGAATACAAAATTTAGTCAAAATCCTTTGAGTCATTTTTTAGATATAATTAGCTTGACCTTGACCCTGACCCATAGTGACCCACAAATCAAATTTTCTTGAACATATGACATAGACCAATCATCTTCTCGTAACCCAAAATAGTAGGATGCAAAATTTAGTGAAAATTGTTAGAGTTGTTTTTCAAGAAAATAAAAATTATGAAGTTGCCGACATTTGGTTCAGTGATGCCAAACATTAGATTTTCTTGGCTGACTATTAGAGAACTTGTCGTTTTTGAACTTAACTTTGTTTTAAAAAAAACTTTTATCATATTTTTTAAAAATTATTGCTGAAACATAATAAGAAAAGTATGCTTTAACATACAGGGGGTGGACAAAATAATACGAACACTCATGAAAAATGATGAAAAGAGCAATATCTAGAAAAATACATGAGGAATTAACCTGAAACTGCAGGTGTGTAAACAGTATAGTATAAGTTATATATTTCTGTGAAGATGTTTTCCCGAAAGCCCATAGGAGACTGTCAACAAATTGAAAAAGGACGAATATCTTTTGGATAACCCTGTAAAAACTAATGTAGCAAAAGCATTCAAACTCGAGATTATTAATAAGTTGTTTATTTTAATATACTGTGTTCATTTTTATGAGGATAGCATGTATACTCGTAGAGAAATTAAGGTTTTTATAAAAACAGTCCCAAATTTCGATTAGTTTTTTGCTTATAATTTGCAGAGTTCTTAATATAAAAAAAGTTCTTTTCAGAAAATATGACAAACAACATTGTACATAACACTCTGCAATCAGAATTAAAAAATAATAAAAATTGGATGAAAAATGAGCAGGTTTACTAAAAGATGTTTACTGCGCATGCGTGAATGTAATCAAAATATAATATGCATAATGTATTAGCTAAGTATATAGAGCAACATTTGTGAAAGTCTCAAAATCATAGCTTGAAAATTCTGTAAATTATCGTCGATACAGGGATCACATTCGCCCTGTAATTCCTACAATTCCTAAAATTTTCTTACAGCCCTAAAATTCCTAAAATTCTACTAATTTTTTTTTTGTTTCCTTAAAATTTGTTTTGATAACTATTTTTGTTTACAAATGACTGATAAAGTTAGTTTTGTTTTGTATTGTGATCGCCAAAGCTGATTCTTGTTAGGCATTTTCATTGGTTGTTCAAAAGTAAGTGGTAAACAACAACAAAGATATAAAGTATCGTAACTTTTTAAGTGTAATTTAAAACTGTACTTCTTTTACATCATGGTAATGCTGATCTTGAGAAGGGATTTTCTATGAACAATTGTATGCTAAAAGATGGTTTCAATGAAGTTTGAGATTTGTAAAAGATGCTGTTAAAAATTATAGAGGTGTGAGTAAAGTACATATTAAAAGAAGAAAATTAAATATGAAACTAAATAAAAGCAAAATTTATTTTCTATGATACAATAAAGCATTTTATTTATTTTTAAACAATTGAATATTCTTTGTGTTTCATTTAATTATGCCTTTCAGATGTTAAAAATTTAGCATGGAATATATTTACCCTCTTAGTAATTGAAATCGAGAAAGCCCAACTTTTGATGAAGATAATTGAATGTGAAACAAAATAAAATTTCGAAATTTATTTTCTATTGTACAATACAGCATATTATGGATATTTCATTGTCATGACAAAAAAATTTAAGAATTTTCTAAGAATTTATGCTGTGTTTCTTAAATTAAATTACTTGTATTATAACACAAATACATTGAAAAATCACTGGGGATGGTCGACATAAATTAGCCCTAAAATATCCCTAAAATTTCATTGTCTAATCCCTAAAATTCCTCCCTAAAATTAAAAAAATGTTTGCTGCACCCCCTGTCGATAGAATAAGCTCGAAATCTGTTGTTCCCAAAAAGATGAGGGGTTGTATCAAATATCTGTTGATTAGTGCCAAGATGGCGTACACAATATTGCACGTACTACTATATTTGGATACAACCCCTCATATTTTTGCTTCCTTTTGGGAACAACGGATTTCGAGCTTATTCTATCGACGATAATTTACAGAATTTTCAAGCTATGATTTTGAGACTATCACAAAAGTTGCTCTATATACTTAGCTAATACATTATGCATATTATATTTTGATTGCATTCACGCATGTGCAGTGAAACATTTTTTAGTAAACCTGCTCATTTTTCATCCAATTTTTATTATTTTTTAATTCTGATTGCAGAGTATTAAGTACAATGTTGTTTGTCATATTTTCTGAAAAGAACTTTTTTTTATATTAAAAACTTTGCAAATTATAAGCAAAAAACTAATCAAAATTGGGGACTGTTTTTATAAAAACCTTAATTTCTCTACGAGTATACATGCTATCCTCATAAAAATGAACACAGTATATTGAAATAAGCAACTTATTAATAATCTCGAGTTTGAACGCTTTTGCACATTAGTTTTTACAGGGTTATCCAAACGATATTCATCCTTTTTTAATTTGTTGACAGTCCCCTATGGGCTTTCGGGAAACCATCTTCACGGAAATATATAACTTATACTATACTGTTTACACACCTGCAGTTTCAGGTTAATTCCTCATGTATTTTTCTAGATATTGCTCTTTTCACCATTTTTCATGAGTGTTCGTATTATTTTGTCCACCCCCTGTATATAGTGTGTCTCAAAAGTATATGAACAGGCGATTTTTTGAAATAACAGTTCAAAAAATGAAGCAATAATCACGAAAAAATAATATGCATAGAATAATATGCAAAGAAATAAAGTATAAGTTTTACAGATTTTTTGTAAAAAAATTAAAATAAAAATAGGCTGTCCCAAAAATATATGGACTTTTCAAATATTTTGCATTTAAATTCAAATTTTGTATACATTCCTTTTAATCATATTGAAAACCCTATCAGGCATGCTTCCAACTAGTGTTTGCAGTTTGTGCGGCTGTAAAGAGAACCAACTCTGCTCTACTTGTTGTTGTAATTCCTGAATAGTAGAAAACTGCCAACCATGGGCTTACACATCTCGTGCAAGTACTCCTCAAAGGTTTTCAATTGGATTCACCTCTGCGCTGACGGCTGGTCAGTCTATAACAGTCACTTGATTCTGTTTAAACTAAGCTGTTGTTGAGTGGGAGGTGTGAATCGACACACTGTCCTGTTGGAATTTCCAGTTTACCCCCCCCCCCCCCCCCCTTACCATGTTTCCGATTGCAAGTAGATTGCTTTAAAGCACATTTTGATAATCTTCAGAGCACTGTAGACCATTAGGAAAAACAATATCCGTTGTTCCATTGAAGCAGAATGCACCCCACACCATTAGTGTGTTATTTTAAACACTAAGGTAATTAATGAATATAGTTATTAAGCAGAGCATTGGCACAAGTGGTGCGTTGATGCTGTAATTGACCAAGGTTTTAAAATGTTCAAAAGCAAATAAAGATAACTGAAAATTTCTAAGATATGAATGAAATAATAACAGGCAAAAGGAATTAAACTCAATCAAAATTTATTCAAGTTACCAAGTAAAAACAAGTTCAAAATAAAATACATATCCAATATTCTCGAGTCAACACGATGTCATATTAACATTTACTTTATATTTTCATTTGTTAAAAACAGAAGGCTTAAAAACTTACACAATATATATAAGGACCTTCAAATTAACATCTCATAGATCAGATGTAAAAACTGGAGCACCAACGATAAAAATATGGAAAAAGTTATTTAACAAATTTACTTTAATTAAATTAAGTTCATTACTAAATTAACTTGGAAAGAAAAAGTTACTTTTAATTAAATGTTTTAACAAAAACTCAAAAGAAACATTTAATTTACTTTAATTATCTTCCAAATAAATAAACTCAATTATGTAAAAAATAAGTATTAACATTTAATAAATTCCATTGATGTAAAACCAAACTTTAATTAAACACAAAACAATATCTTTCCTCGCTTCCCGATCCAATGCCTTCATCCTTCCAAATACAACCTCCATTCATCAACTTGTCAGTAAAGACCAACCGTACCTGCTCGAACCCGATACAGTCGTACGTTGAACTGCTGGACAATACATGCCACTCCAGGGTACTAACTATACATTTAGTAATAGACCCAATGGCAAACGATCTACCGATATAAAGCACTATTCGCTGAAACCCAAAATGAATCACCGAATTTGGTGTTTCAATAGTAAAACAGTAACAATTAATTTCGGCTTCCGAAATTACTGATGCGAGAATAATAGACAGAACGGTGTCAACATACTAAAAATGGAATCATGTTCTGAACTATTAAATATCAGTAGTCTTTTGATGAAATGAAAGCTAATATTATAAAAGTCTAAAAACCATGAAAACAGGATAAAAAGAAAAGCATTAGTAACTTTAAATAAAAAGCATTTTATCCAATGAGAAACTAAAACAAAATATATATTAAATTAGCTGCACAAAATAACACAGGAAAAGCTGCCGTTGTATTAATTAACTATTTCTCTAAAAAGGTTGCTTTAAAACATGATGAAATCCAAACGTTCATTTACCGGAATTGAAAGACATGGCGTTCCTTTAATATTTCTCCATTTGCAGATTCTCAATTCACTGAAAAACAATATCACCTTATATTCTATTAACAATACCATATATCACAACATGAGTTAAAAGCACTTCCTCAATTAAAATAAACATCACCAGACGAACGACTAGACGACACACATCTAAAAACAATAACTGAGACAGCTTCCAGCCAGCTAGAATTCCACAACACACGACTGCCTCTTTCTTAAATATTCCACTGCCTCGTGTCCGAGCCGATGACATAATCTCCTCATCCTGCAGCAAACAGGTCACTTCCGGCCTCTTGAAGGTTACGTGACGATCGATTACAGTCACAGGTACAGGTCACAGATACACAGGTAACGACAGATTATCAGAGCTATCTGTCATCAGCTGCTGTAATCACTTGTATCGTGACGTAATCGATCTGCCGAAAATCGTGAGAAATGAAGAGACACGATTAATGTAAACATGTGTTAGCAATGTTCGAAGGTAATGGAAAAACGTGATGCAAGTAAAAAGAAATGAAAGTAAATAGAAAAGCCTGGAGCGTTAGGATAACTAATATGGCCAAAAGGTAAGTAACAATAAAGATATCTTTAATTTAAAACCATATGAATTACTTTAAATAAAAATATACTTTCATACTGTAAACTAAAGTTATTGAACTGAAGGGTTTAATTACTTAAGTGTGACTGTAACTATTTACTGAATATAACTGAATAAAGCTAAATATTAAATAAACAGAATAAATATAATAAGGTATGAATGGATGAAATAGGTCAATTAAGCTATGATTTGATTGAGTGATAAGAACTAATAAGATTTAGCTAAGGGGAAAAATGTTTAGTTTTTCTAACATAGTGAACCCCCTCCTTTTTGCCAGCTAAAGAACTCCCGAGGTTCTTTTCGTAAGTCATGCCAGTAGTTTGCCCAGCCTTGTGGGCCATCAAAATTGAATTTTTTTTCGTCACTTAAGAAAACACTTAATCATTCATCCGTCCAATGCATGTGTTGTTTAGCCCAAAGAACTCGAGCCTTTCTATGGTGCACTTTCAGCATAGATGTCCGACACATTCTGCGATATTTATGATTTTCGCTTACCTATATGCGACGGTGAACAGTAGATCTGGAAATAGGAAACGCCAAAGTCCTTGTAATTTCACGAACATACTTTTGTGGGGTTGAAACTGCGCGTAAAATTTCTCTATCTTGTCTTATAGAGATGTTTTTCTTGGTCAACCTGAACGCTTTATTGCATTCGCATTGTCACTTTTTGATAAAATTGCATAAATTCCAGATCTGCTACGCTTCATTTGTTTTGCAATATCAGAAACTTTAACATTTTGAACCTTTAAATGCAAATTTTAGCAATATCAGTAGCAGAAAATTCAAAGTTGCAAGGCATTTTCCAACTATTCAACAATTGAAGAAAGATCTGTGACTTTATATTTCTAAGAGATTACGTCACAAGTACAGAACGCAGAAAATGCAAATTTTTCTGATACGGTGGTAATAAAAGCAATTCGTTTCATTGTCCATATATTTTTGAGACAGCTTATTTTGAATTTTATTTTTTTACAAACAATCTGTGATATAAACATACTATTTCTGTATCGTAATAAACTTATGTTATGATTCCATATGCTAATTATTTTTTTCGTGATTATTGCTTTAATCTCTTAGCTGTTATTTCGAAAAATCACCTGTCCCTATAATTTTGAGATGCACCTTATCACTGTTAAAAATGTTGTGCCATTTAAAAAAAATTCTACTTTAAGATTTATATATATAAAAGCACTTAAATGGCTGACTATTGGTACTTTTACCCTATATGCAATTTGTGTAAAAATGTTTTGGAGCTGGAAAGTCCAAAAGTAAAACTGAGCCAAGTGCATCAAAATTGACAAATAGATAAAAAGATTGGTGAGGTTTGGACACTAAAAATTAAGAGATGGAAAATAGAATTTAAAAAAATATTTTTTTACTACAATTACTTTTTTACATCCAGATCAGCCTTGGTTGGGATGACTGCTTGGGGCACTAAACACTAAAGGGTGGGAAAATTCACAAAATGAAACAGTTAAAACTTAATAGCACTTTTGTTTTTATTATAAATTTGAAAATTAGCATTAGGTTTAGGAAAGCATCTAGACATGTCAGTCTATTAATAAGAAGAGCGGTATAAGTGATAGTTCTATGAAACTGGCTGTAGATAGCAGACAAAGATTTTTACTGTATTTGGAAGTCATAGTTATACCTACAGAAAATATTGGTTATCACTATGACTTTAAATGTCTGCTCAGTTGTAATGTAATACTACAACTGCAGTAAAATACGTGAAAATGAAATCCGTCTATCACAAAATCCCATCTTAAATGAAAAGATTACATTATCTTAACAGAAAGAATATCAACAATTATATATGCTAAGACAGAAATCTGTATAAAGTGGAAATTTTACCTGTTCCTTTCGATTCCAGTTATACAGGTTTTATTAAATAAATATTTGGCAAAGCTGCTTACATAATTCAATATTACGTATTTTATGATTACATGTTTTTAATATAAAAATAAGAGGCTATTAGAAACCTAGTAAAATTCTCTTTGTAAATTTACTTTGCAGAAAAAAGTGTGGGTGTTACGTGAATTATTTGGTTGGGGTTTGGTATGATCATATGGGAAACTTACAATTGTGAAAAATCATTTCGATCTAGCAGTTATGGAGGCAATTACCCCTTAAATAAAATATTTAAGTCTGTTGTTTTAGAAGTCACAAAAAATGGAGAAAACATGAAAAGATCTTGCCTAATAAATGCATGTTAAGAGAGTGAAAGGAACCACAAATTCTTTAAATCCTATAAAAGTTCTTGATTCATAATTATATGCAGAAAAGAAAATATCATTCCCTTCTTGACCACCAACATGGATTTTGAAAGTATCTGACACAAGTGACCATTTTAAATCATTGAAAACCTTTTTGAAGAACAACATACAACCTGTGGCCAGAAAGTTCGGTGAATGAATTTTTATTTCAAATACAGTATTGTACAGCATCAAATACAATTTACTGTCTTTCAAAATAATCTCCATGGATGGTAATGCACTGTTGAGAACGAGTATATAAGTCCTGGAAACTACTGTAAAACAGTTCTTTCGGAATGGCGTTCAGCTCGGCCGTCACGTTGCGTTGAATGTCGGTGATGTCTGTAAATTTCTTTCCCTTCAGGGCTGACTTCAATCTGGGGAAGAGGAAGAAATCTGCAGGTGCCAAATCAGGTGAATAAGACAGTGATCAAGTGTCACAACTCCATTCGCGGCCAGGAACTTCCGTACAACCAAGGCGGTGTGTGGCCGGGCATTATCACGGAGAAGAGTCCAGGAGCCTTGCGTGGCGTACTCAGGGCGAACACAACAGATATATTGCAGTAAACGCTTCAGAATATCGGCGTAGGCAACAGCATTCAATGTGGTACTCTCAGGGAGGAATTCTTTGTGAATGAGACCCTTAGAGTCGAAGAATGCGATGAGCATTGTCTTTATGCACAATTTTTCTGACCGTACCTTAGTTTTTTTAGGCGACCATGGACTCTGCCACTCCAAACTTTGTCGTGCCAAACTTTGTCGTACCAAACTCCGAAATTTGCCCTGAAGGGAATGAGATTTACGGACATCACCGACATTCAATGCAACGTGACGGCCGAGCAGAACGACATTCCGAAAGAACTGTTTTACAGGAGTTTCCAGGACTTATATACTCGTTCTTAACAGTGCATTACCATCCATGGAGATTATTTTGAAGGACAGTAAATTGTATTTGATGCTGTACAATACTGTATTTGAAATAAAAATTCATTCACCGAACTTTCTGGCCACAGGTTGTATATTTGAAGAAATATAAAAATGGCAAAATCATAATAAAAAAATAAAATCACAACTTCTTATCGTCATCCCATCAGAACTTAAACTGCAAAACCATCTGAACTTAAAAAATAATGATCAAAGTGTATATACCATAACTATGGGGCAGGCTAAAGTGATTAAATGGGACGTTCAATTTAATTGATTAAATTTTAATGCCAGTGGTAACTAAACAGGTGAATAGGAAAACAAAACAAAACCCAGGAACCTTTCCTATATGTCTAAAAAACCAGCGTGCTGATGATTTGAAAAACATACGTAGAAGCAAATTTCAAATGTCTGCTCTGACTACAAGGCCAGTGCCAAACCTACAGAGCATATGTGGCTAAGACACACACAGCCTAGATGTGATGAGATAGCAGAACTAAAATGAAAAGAAAAGGTCAGGAGAAATAGAATGCGCACACAACAACTGACACCGCAGGAGCAAAATTAAAAATACGTGGCTGGGAAAAAGATGATTGGTAAAAGAATATTGGCAAAACAATGGAAAAAGATAGCATGTGTATTGCTTAAAACAATCCTGATAAAATATAAAAAGAACTGGAAAAACAAACAATGTGAGTATTCATCTCACAAGGGGGTGGCAAAATCCATGCTTGCCCCCCCATAAAAAAAAAGCTGGTTTCAACCCTGGTCTTGTTGCTTTTGAAATTATTTTCTATGATGTCTCAATTTTCTTTTCATTATAGTTAAATAGGTGATTGGATATATTCCAGATTTACCAGTGATTTTGCTTTTCTTCATTAAAGAACTTTTCTTTAAAAAATTTAAAACTTTTTCTTTAATTTTAAGAATTTAATGTTTTTTTACTCCAGCTATTTTTAGCTAACTTTGTTGAGAACAGACCAAATAGAAACCATTGATTTTCACATGTTTGTGTGTTTCCAAAAAGTAGAGATTGGCAGTATTTAACGTATTAGGATAAATAATGTTATTGCTTTATAGTGAATTATTTTATAACAGACTAGCCAGTCTTTGCCTGTCTAGCCGACTGCTTCTGATTGGTGCCCAGATACTTTCTGCAGCATACTGCCTTGACTTCATTTGGGTTGGGGTCCAGAAAATGCATTTTATACACAAACTGAAAAATATAAATAAAATACTTTATTTTCAACTATATGAAAATAACTACCATAAAATACCATTGATCCCCCCCCCCCCCCCCCCTAACGTGAAGAAAAATCGTAGAATAATCAGGGGGGGGCGCTTACACGGGATTTAATAGAATAGTTAGTAATATGTATGTGTGTGGGGGGGGGGGGGGCGGGGGGGTACGCTAATTGCCGTTCGTCGCAAAGTATGTATTTTTGTATAAATTCAGGAAAGAAGAAAATATTATAATGAAAACCATTATAATGAAAATACAAAATAGAAAAACAGCAAAACTTCGCAATTAACGTCGATTTCAGATTATAGAAAATTCTGAATTTCAAAAGTTTTGAAACTAGAATACATTTACATAACAAAAATAATATCTGTCATTAATATAGTAATAGAAAAATTAAAGGAACTTGATAATTAAAAAAAAAAACACCGAGAAATTGTAATTGAAAATGTCCTAAAATGTTTTCTAAAATTAATAACATTTTACGTGGTGTCGCCATCTGTTGTTATAACTTCGCGATAACGACGATTTCAGATTATAAAAAATTCTGAATTTACTTTTGAAACTAGAATGCATTTACATAAAAAAATAATATCTGTATTAATATGGTAATAGAAAAATGAAAGGAACTTGATAATTTAAAAAATATATTAAAAAACACCGAGAAACTGCAATTGAAAATGTCCTAAAATAATTTCCAAAAATAATATTTTACATAGCCATCTGTTGTAAATTAGGTAAGTTAATAACCGCATGTATTTTTAAATCATGATTTCTGATCTATAAATATTAAATAAGTAATACAAATCACAAAAATAGATGTTATAACAAGAAAAATATTGCAAATGAAACCATTATTATCCAAAGTTGAAGAATATGCTAATAATGAGAAGCTTGAATAAGACTTACATTTAATTTAAGAAAAATAACTTCGTAATTGCATTAACACATTTAAAATAGTGAAATATAAAGCAAATGCTATATACCACCTTCAAATATCGAATTAATTCATCAATTCAAATCATAATAAAGATAGCACACATTCAGCTCCTACAAAGATAGCACAAATTCGACTTTGGCGCCATCTACTGATCAATCAATCAATTTTTTTGTGTTTGGTTTTCATAATAAAGTTAAATATGACTATACATTGTTTGATAAAATAAATAGATTATTTTTTAACATTTCACACACAACATCAAATACACATTTTTTAACTTATTTCATGAGAAACTTTCACTATCGATATTTTTATTACCTTCATGTCCTCATGAAGATAAATTTACAGCAAAACTAATGTTTGGTTATATTGCTTTTTCAGATTGGCAACAGTTGAAGTTGTGTATGTTACTTTTGTGTTTGTACACGTTTACGATATATCAAAGAACTGTCACGTCTTTCTGATCCGTTGGGAATTTAAAAAAAACACTCGCAAGATAAAATGTTTGGTATTGATCTTGACGTGCACGGCAAAAATTTTTTTTGGAGGAGGGCGTTTACTCGGTATTTTTTGAATTTTCCAATTTGTTTACAAAGTGGGAGGGGGGGCGCTTAATCAGGAAGGGCGCATTAACGGTATTTTACGGTAATAAAAATATCAAAAAAGCACGTAAATAAATATTTTGTGACATTAATAATATTTTTTTAGATGAGCACCCTGACAAAGTACTGCTGGGCCCTGCCTGTGATTATCTAGCGTGGGCTGAGAGCTTTCAGATAAAATAAATAAAAATGGGATTGCCTAACATATATGGCAATCATTGCAAATGGCACTGTGGTTTCACGTCCATAAATTGTTAATGTGGTGATAAAAAATAACGGACCCTGTATATTTCTCAGACATACTATAATTTCGGGGAGATAAGCCGTGGCTTATACGATTTTAAAAGTTAGTTTCTGGCACATGCAGTGTATCTGCCTTTTTTTTAAGAGGAAGGAGGAAATATTTTCTCAATCATTGAGCAACTTATTAAAAATGCAAAGTGATAATGACAGCATTTTCCCTTTCCAATACCTTCTGTGGATCTTTTAATGCCTCTATCTTATTATTTTTGTGATTTTCTTTGTAAGAGAAAATCTAAATAATTCGCCTGCACAAGCTCTTGTATAATAATGTGCCTAGCATGCAAATTCCGACTCTGTCAATATCACAAAAAACAAAATGATCTTTCTTCTGCTAATATGTAATGTTAAGACAACCACAAGTCAATGTAAAGTGATACCATATTGTTAAATATAGATAAGATAGCATGCGATTCTTAAAAATACACCCCCCTCCTACTTCAACAACGCAAAATTTTCTGACTCATTTTTAACATTTAAAATCCAAACATCCAAATTCCAGAAATTTATAAAATCCAAACATTTTTCCGATTTCAGTTTTATTAATTTTTAAAATAAGATTTAGCTGGAATTTCCATATTTTTCATGGATTGAATTTAAACCCTTTTAACTAAATACTAAATAAATATATATGGACATATTCTGGTATATTTTTATACTGCCTGACCATTAATTAAAGACTTTAATTATTACAAAAACTGTCAAGTTAAAAAATGGCATTAAAAAAAAACAGGAACAGTATTTTAACTAAAGTGAGGGAATTTTGTACTTTTTAACCTGTGAGAATGTACTTGATGTGATATGCTGATGATTCAAAGCTTCATATATTTTAATTCTAATAAAATCACTCCAGTACATACTTGTGACAAACACCCAATTTCGTTATCTCCTAACTCGACTAAAAGACAAACACACCTGATATTCACCCCCGCCGCCTTCCAGACTGAGTGATCAACCTAGTAACACATTGCCATATGACCTTGATGGACACATTTGCTGATATGTCATTTCTCTCAGTTTTGTTTCTAATGTTTGTTTAAATGCAGCAGGAAAAAGAGATAACAATATATGTTTTTTTTTTTTTTTTTTTTTTAAATAGCTGGATTTCTAGATTTTCTTTTTCTTTCCGTAATAACCTTATTGTAGGCAATAAAAAGAAAGGCTAAATTCTGAGCCAGAAATATATTTAAAACATGCCAAATTATTTTTTTCCTCATTATATTTTCCTCACTAAATTGAAATTCTTAAAAATGCTGGTTTTTAGATCATTCTGGGTTTTTGATATCAGTTATCAATAGCTGAAATGTATTTTTAAAAAAATCAACATAAAAATACTTTGTCAGTTTCCTTATTTTTGAGTATTTTTTAATGAATAATAATTTTAGGTATTATCTATTGTATACTATATTTTAATTTATTGTGTTTTAATATGTATATTCAATTTCAGCATAAGTGTTATGTTTTAGTGTGTTATTCCTATTTTATTATTTAATTTGCCAATCTGATCGTCATTTATTTGTTCTAGGGAACAAATTGCTTTTTTAAAGTTACAGAGCTGCCAACTGCTACGAAAAAATTGTAGTTGCTACGATTTTGAGCCACAAACTACGATGCTACGAAAATCTGTCTAAAACTAAGATTTTCTGCAAAAAAAAAAAAAGGCGAATTTTGTCACAGGATCACTTGAAAAATCACGAATTTCGTCACAGGATTGAGCTAAGAAATGCGAATTTCGTTACAGGATCACTGCTAAAACGCGAATTTCGCCAAAAAATTGGCGGGAAAAAGCAAATTTCGCCAAAGTATCGCCGAAAAAACGTGAATTTCATTCAACTGATTGCTGAAAAAATGCGAATTTCGTCAAAAGATCGTTCAGGGGTGATTCTGGTCCAAATTTTCTGAAAAAAATCAATCTTGTCTTTCATTCGAAGAAAAGTCGCCAAATTTGTCAAAGGATCGCGGGAAAAACGTTACTTTCATCAGAGAATCGCAAAAAATGGCAAATTTCGTCAAAAACATTGCGAAAAGCGACAAATTTCGTTAAAAGATCGCGAAAGAACAGCAAATTTTGTCAACATATTGCGGGAAAAACGTGACTTTCGTCAGAGAATCGCATAAAAATGGCAAATTCCGTCAAAAACATTGCGACAAACGGCACATTTCGTCAAAAGATCGCGAAAAAATGCAAATTTCGTCAAAGGGACGCAAAAAAAGTGGCGGGAGGGACACCCCCACTCCGGGTTGTATCAGCTTACTCGACCTGATGAAGGACTCTAACTCAGACATTTTTCTCTGGAAGATATACCCGTAGTTCCATCACCCGCTCCCCCCAACTGCCTTGGAATCTTTCAGAAAATTCACTGTGAAGTTCAGAAATTTGGCTTAGGAGTGGACAGAGCATTAATTGAATAGGAATAATTATATTTAATCAATCCCACCCGCAACAAAAAAATTAGCAAAAACAAAAGAGTCTCCTACTTTGTGTGCTTATGGATATATACACATGCGTTTAATTGATTAGTATTTGCTCGCTTAAAATTTACAGCGTAAAAAACAGCCACCAACCAACCTTCAGATAAATTTGAATTTGGTGTGCTACTATTTCTCATTTTCAAAGGTTGGCAGGTCTGAAGTTATTATATTGTCATAAAAAATATTTTTAACAGGCATCCAAAATGTGGAAAAATTGAAAATCTGGAATTGCCGCAGTCCTGCGGATTTCGGACTGTCAAAGTTCAACTGTACTTGCAGACATGATTATTGAAGAGATGTAATCGAACAGTTTTATGTTTTCTTGCACTGTGGCATCGGGAAATTCAATTCAAAACACAAACTTTGAAAGCATTTTCTGAAAAATCTTCTGCCTTTACCAAAAGAGGAAAAAAAACAGTACCATTTACGTAGTTTCTGAATAAAAGCACCTGCTAATTTGATATGTTTATGGACAAAAATGTATTAAAAAATGTGTCAGAAGAAAGTAGCCAGTTTGGATTTTAAAACAGCCTTAATTGGCAGATTTTTCCCCCCCTCCCAACTGTAGTTATTTGTTTATAAGAAAAAAAGCATTTAAGAACTTTTAGAATCAGTTTTTTGAATTCCTTATATAGCAAATCTCATTTTCATGTTAACGGTCATCTCTGATGTTGTGTAGAGCACACCCACGTTTCGACGAATCAATAAGTGGTATAATACAACAGGAGAATGAAGAAAGGGAGAAAGATTTTTGTCATCATGATAGCACAAACTGGGATAGAGGAGAGATGGTAAGAGAAGGAAGAATAGGATTCTTATCTTTTACTGTTTGACAGCCATTCGAAGCGATTCAAATGTTGTTATATTTCAAATAACGTGGAGAGTCAAAATACGTCCATTAGAATTAACTTTTAAATATACACTAAAACACTTTTATTTTGCTTAAAAGACGTCAAACATAAACATTAAAGATGTTAAAATTTAAAATTTACATGTTTCGATTTGTTCATCAAATCGTCATCAGAATATATGTAAATATAAACACAAATACAATGTACATAAAAACGTGAGATTAAATTAATTAAAAATTAAAAACCAGAGAGTCTGAACAGTCACTATGTGAAAGAGGTACAATGCCCTCTATACTTTTAATTTTAACACCACTTTTAGATTCCTCAACAGATCGCATCCCACTATTATTCAACCACTCAACCCAAATTTTCGAAATATTAAATGACAACGTGTCATTACATGCTTTCGAGCTTCTTAAATATATTTCAACAGATTCCCTCACAAAAAGTTGAAAATAAAAACTGGAACAATAAATCAATTTAGCTTCATTAAATAGGATGTTGATGCTCTCTCTATTATTTAACCTTGATAAGGCCAAATTGCAAAAATTCCTCAAATTTTGTTTTGCATCGTATAAAAATCGATTTATGGTAAAATTAGTTTTTAAATAGTTAAGAAATTAGAATTTTTTTACAATACCTGTGTCCTATAAGTTTTATTTAGAAATAGTTTCTCCATGTTCTAACAAGTAAAATAGTAAAAGTTTATTCTTCTATCACCAAAACTTATCAAGTTATGATACTTAGAATTTAATGAATTTTCAGTGTTTTAGTCACTAAAAATGGAAAATCATGTTTTTAGAGCCAAAAAACACTGAAAATGCATGAAATTCAAAGTACAATAACTAGATAAATTTTTGTTGCACGAAAATTGAGTTTTAATCTTGTAAACGGATTATTGAGTTATAATCTTGTAAACTGATTTTAATGATGTGGATTCATCAAAGCGGAAAATCTCGTCTATACTTACGTCCCAAAATTATTTCAAACATTTTGTTTAAAGGCTAGACAAGTCTATTTAAAGACTAGACAATTCTATTTAAAGGTTATTACTTAAAATGTCTATTGTCACCATGCATAGTGATTAGTTGTACATTACAAAAATAACAGGTTGTTGGAACCTGTTACCTATGCAACATTGGAGCATTGCAACCTGTTAACCAAAAGTAACTCTATTCCTCATCCCTATCAAACAGTGATTTCTAAGAAAAGATAAAGAATGAAATAATCTGTCCACCATGCCTATCTTCTCCTCCCTCATTGTTGAAAGTAGTACCTAAAGGAATTAAAGTCCTGAACACTTTCCAAGAAATAGGGAATGTTTTGTCACGTATACTGTTGCTATGGAGAAAATGTTTTTCATTTTTTGCTGTTAATATGAATTGAGACTACCAAAATGGAAATGACACTGGTGTAAAAAATTCAACTTATAGTGGTTTTGAAAAAAAATAATTTGAGATAAACTTTGAAAATATAGTAGGTTTTTTTTTAAAGTGCAAGGATATTAGTGAATTTCTAGATAAGTCGGGTTTGACTGTAGTAAAAAGAATGGAACTAGAATCCATTAATTTTTATTCATTGATTTTTGTTGTACATTTTCTAACATCTGTTTTATGAACTTGTTATATTCTATGTATATGTAAAAACATTTTTTTCAACATTTTTTTTTTTTTTCATAGGCTGTTGCTCTTGATGGTACATATTTTCAGAAAGATGGATTGAATGCTTATGGCAGCCAGTAAGATGTTTGTTTGTTTTATCTTTGCTACTTGAAAGGAAAAACCTTTCATTATTTTTGTTATGATATTTTTTGAAATATCGTTTTTAATTACTTTTGTTTTAAAAAATTGGGAATACAACTGTAATTTTTTTTATACTTTGCCACTAGATTTTATTGAATTATGTATATAATTTGACTATTTACAGCTTGAGTAAAAACTATATTGCCAATGAAAAATATTGAGAGAGTTGAAAACCAGGGATTAAAATATTTTATACTAGCTGTCCACCTGTGGTGCTCAAAGTAAAAATATTATATTCAAGCACATGCCCTAGTAAAATCTATTTCACTTATTGTCATATTTTCACATAGGTTCCTTATTAGCTCTGTAGTAACATCATGACGTCAAACATGCTGGTGACAGGAAGTCGGGTATTCAATCTTAATTTTCTTTAAAAATACATAAAAATCATTTTGATATATTAATTTTGATTTTTAAGAAACTTCAGGCACTGCTCTGCAAAGTAGTCTAAAATATTCAATACAGTATAGGACCCCAAATCCGGAATGCTCGGGACCACCGCTTTTCCAGATTTTAGGTCTTCATTCAAAAAATTAGTCTACAAACGGCACTATGATGGAATTTCGGTTTTCATTCTGCTTAGAATAAGACATAATTTGTGCTTTCAAAAGTACATAGTTAAATGAAAATAATTTAGAAAACAAACAGTTATTGATTTAAAAAAACAAAAACAATAAATACTTGGATTCAAAAAATTGGCAAAGAAAAAAGAAATATCGAAAGTGTGCTTACCTAACCTTAGAAAAAAATCTTAACTACAACAGAACATCACTTTTAAAGTGGTTGTTTTTCACATATTGCGTACTTTTTAAAGTAGGTCGCATCCACTGTAAAATAAAAATTAAACTGGTAATCTTCATTTATCAGACACTTTAAACATGTCCGATAATTTCAATTGCTTCATCTGCTTCGGATTTTCTTTCTGCAACACCTCTTTTATTTTATAGAGTTGCATAATCGTTCTTGGCTTATAAAACTTTTTTTTCTAACCCCATAATCAATTCATCTGTCAGACTGATGCACTTATCTATAGGGATGTTTGCAGCTCTCGGATCGTCAATGTCACCATTGCTGGTATCATCATCGTCATCATTATTTTCTGGATTTAAAACCATGTTGCAAATTTCTTAATTAATCTGTTAGTGAATGTGTTATAGGTGTGTCATTATCTACATTAAAGCAATCTTTGATTGCTTCCTCATCCAAACCTTCTTTGCCTTTGTACATCATAGATTTTGCATAATTCAGCAGGTCTTGGATAAGGTTCTTTTCAGCAGAAATTGAATACCCACAAAATTCACCATTTGTTTGTTTGTTGTATAAACAGATTAATGATGGCCATAGTTTATGCCATCCGTTTGTAAGAATTTTATCTTGAATGCTTTGCCAAGCACTAGCTGCCCGCCACAACGCATCTTTCACATTAAATTGCTTTTGTTACTGCAATAACACCAGTACCGCTGTTGCATGCATTTAGCATTGCTGTCATAAACTCCTCCGTGTAGCGGCATTTCAAGCATCTTAGAATGCCTTGATCCATCGGCTGGATAAGTGATATGCAGTTGGGTGGAAAATAATGCTCAACATTATTCTTTTCCACAAATCCTCTAGCAGTGTGAGCTGAGCAGTTGTTCAGCAAAAGAAGGATTTTGCAGTTTTCAGGAAGACCTTGTTTTTGGCAATGGTCATGGGTTTCTGGAACAAAATGATTTTCAAACCATTGTTTGAATATTTCAGCTGTCATCCATGCTCATTTATTCGCTCTCTTTTCTGGCAAAATCTGAACTTCCTTTTAAGCCTTGGGATTTTTACTTTTGCCGATCATTAACAATTTACATTTATGGGTTCCAGCAGCATTTGCGCAGGCCATAACAGTTAGTTTCTCCTTGGAATCTTTAAATCCAGAAGCTGAAGTTTCCTCGGTAGTCACATAGATTTTTCTGGGCACATAACGCCAAAATAATGCAGGTATGTAACATCCGCGTTAGATACCTGTTCTGGCGAAAGTTTTTCCTGAGTAATGATGTCCTCAAATTCTTTTCTGAAGGAATCGGCAGCTTCAAAATCTGCTGATGCCATCTCACCAGAAACCTCAACTACACATAATTTGTGATGTAATTTGTCCTGAAAAATTTAATAATCAGACATTTTATCTATTCAAATCTTCAGAGTTTGTTTCTGAATTGCTGTGCCATCAAATCAATCGTGAGCTTATATTATAAGCATCTGAAAATCATGTAAATGAAGTTATTTAAAGTGTCTTTCCAGAGTGAATTTTTTTTTTTTTTTTTTTTTTTTTACACTTTAAAAGGGAAAAGAAATTTTCATAAGGTTCTTTTTTGAATAGAATATTTTGACCTATTCATACAACACTTCAAGATAATTTCAGTGATGCATTTTTGGAGAACTATTTCTGGAACAAAAATCAATTTGATGTGCATATATTTAGCATGGAGATTTTTTTTTTCTTTTGAAAATTCTTAAACAGCCAAACCAACCAGAATAATATTTGTTTTGATAAATTAATCATTGTACTTCACATAAGTTGATTAGATATATTTGGATTTACATCTTTAGCAAACTTTCTCCCATTTTCTTTTTTGATTCAATGAACCTATACATTTATTGTTAGTTTAAATTTGATTTTTGTTTTTAATACATACTAAGTTACAAAAAGAAAGTAGTAATCATATATACAGTTATAATTTCATTTTATTGTATAAATAAGTGCTGAAATTTATTGTAATTATAAGAGTTTGGGGCCATTTTATAGATGGAAAAAAATTTCCACCTTTTTTCTTATTTCCCACTTTCATGCCTGATTTTCTAAGTGCCAATGAGGAGGAGGATGTGTTTTAACACAGCACATCTTTTTGATGGTGTAGTCTCTATTGCATTTCTTACTGATTAATTATTCCTGGAAAATTAGTAGTGACTTTAAAGTTTTTATGCATTTTTCTATGCTATATTTTTACCGGTATTATAATATTAAAAAATAAATCTTGTTCTTTTTTACTCATATTTAATTTGAATAATAAATACTAAAATAATATTTTAATCCTTGGTTTATCCTTTTTTTAAATGTTCCACTGGCTTTAAAATTTTTACTTAAGCTGTATTGTATTTCAGAAATTAAAAGAAGTTTAATATGTCTTTCTTTGAAAGTTATTTGTTACTTTCTTTGACAGGGATTTACGCAAAAGAGCCAGCGAGTGGAATAACAAAACTCTATATAATCTCAAATACAAGAAACGAAAGATAACAGAAGAGTTGAAAGAAATGGTTGCAAATCTAGAAAACATTAAGTTACAAACTGGCAGATTACGGACTGATTTTGAGCATTCAATCACTGATATAGACAATACTGTAAGTTATCATTCATATAAGTTTATGTTTTAGATTTAAGTATTGCATACCCTTTTCACATAACGGACTTTCTGTCAGGCAAGAGACAAGCAATTTATTATTGCTACTATTATTCTATTTTCTTCATACTTAAAGAAAAATTATTTCTATTGAAGAGGTTTTAGTTCAGATTTATTTTATGATTGTTTAATGAGAAGTTGACATAAACATTATGGCATTATTTCATTTAACTCTTAATGCCATACATTAATTCATATAACTCTTCAGGCATACCTAAAGTATAGTTATATTGAAATTTAGTCTTAAAAATTTTAAAGCATGTCTCTTTTAAGATACATTTCTATTTTTATCTATTCAATATAGAACATTAATGTGTACTGTTGTTCAAGTGCATGCTATACTAATGCATTACTAATTTACAGACTTTTAAGAATAGAACTATTGATACTCTGATGTTACCATTTGTCTTGGTAAATAACCAAGGTCGTATGCATTACCTCTTGATATGCACTTTATTATAGTTAGTGATGGGCGATGACAATACTTTTTATTGATTTAATCAATACTATGGCAACTCGATTGTATCAATACCATAAATTTTTTTATTGATGTCTTTCGTCAATAAATTGTTATTCTTAACCAATATCAGATCCGATTTTATGAAGAATTGCAATAAAAAAATTGAGTAGTTTTGCTGTTACTATTTCTTCAAAAATTAGTACTTCCTCTGATATAACAGGCTGCTGGCCTTTGGATGAGAAAAAGCACAGACTCCAAGCAAGGCTTACAAAGGCGTGTTACAGTAATTTGTAAAAAGTGCAACGTTGCTCTATGCATAGATAAAAACTGTTTCACAGTATTCTATACAAACACAGTGTTTTCTAATCATTGAAAATCATCAAAATTCTTTCTAATTTCATTAATAGATCTTCCATGCATTTGCATATAAATCTCTGCATTCACATTCATTTCATTTAAATTTCTCATCAATTGAAATTAAACAGGTCTTCTCAGGGCTAAAAACAAACAGCTCTTTCCAGAGCTAAAATGGCTCCTTTGGAACCATGCATAAAAAAATAGAATAAACTAAACACATACCGAAACTTTTCTTTGCTCCTAAACATTATTATTTAAAAATATTATACAGAAGCTCTCTTAAATCCGTTACCCTAAAATCTGCGTATCATTGCAGATGTAAACAGTGAAACTTGTGGTTAAGTTGTAGGAAATAAATTCAATCTGGCACAGAAATCAGCGTGATCAACATGTTTTTTTTTATTACATTTTTTGTTAATCATGCTCTTTTGGCTATTACAGCTAATTAATTACTAAATAAAATTATGTTACTTTTAATTTTGACCATATCTATAGTGATTACCATCATAGTTGTAATTACCATATCTATAATGAAAATTTGCCATATTGTAGATCCTGCACATTACTCACAAAGGTAAACTGTATCCAAACTGTTTTATTTTTCTTGCATTCATTTCAACATGTTTTAATATTTATTTATATTTTTTCAATATTTCTATCCATTTTAATATATAATTCTGGTTAATATGACCGAACTCAAGCTTTCTCATGAAGAAAATATGAATTTATTTCCAAAACAGTTCAAGATAGTGCTAATATCAGTGGTGATCATGATCTTTTTCCATGACATTTTTTAATGAATCAAGCTTTTTTGTTCATTAAATCTACATAAAATTGAAATAAAATTTCGTTATTTTACAATTCTGATGTAAATTATTTTTGTATCTAAAATAAAAATATGGTGCAACAGTAGCTTCCCCATAATACCTGCAACTGTAACTGTTGAAGTCTTATAGTTTACGTTTATGTTTACAATTTTGCTTTTGATTCTTTGATATTCAGTTTTCTGTTTTAATATGTAACTAGATAGTACCCATCAAGATTTGATGGTAAATAACTTAAAAGTTTCATTAGAAAAATGTTTGAATTTTAAATAGTTGCTTTTAAATTAAGTATTGAAAATTTTAACAATTCCTATAGTGTATAAGCGATTCTTATAAATATTAGGTGATATTGCTTACAGGCCAACATACTCAATTAATGTAGTGAAAATTTTTTGAAACTTGCAGTTTTTAACATATTATGCTTGTTTTCTAGTTAACGTTTAACTAAAAATATTAATTAAAAGGGTAGGGCATTTATTTTCACATATATTTATTTCATTTTTATTTCATTTTTTTTCACATTGTATATGATCAGGTCTGGCACAACCATCGGCAACAGGGAAGGCTGTCCAGGGCCTCGTGCCATTTGAGCCTTGTTAGAGGGCCTAGAGCTTCTCTATACAATTTGAAATAACATTATCCTGTGTAAAATAATATCAATTCATATTTAAATGCCTTTCTGTAAAAAAAAGTTTAAATTAATTTTATTTCTTATAGCCAAAGTTGATAAAATTGTTGGGGAATGTATAGGTGTGAGGATCCTGAAAGTAACCTTAAATGCTAAAAATAAATATTTAAAATATTCTAAAAGATAGAAGATTTTTAGAAATTAAAAATAGCTTACAAGGGATAGAAATTGCATGTTTCTTTTTCATACTCTTTATTCTTTATATTAAAAATTATTCTATGATATAGAAAAATTTTAAAGAGGATTTTTATTAGTCAAATATTGAAGTCAGAGATGCTGAGCCCCACTAAGTGATTTTCCATGACCCCACACGGCATTGTGCCAGCACTGTGTCTGATCAAAATTTAGTACAAGGAAAAGTATTTTAAACAACATTCATCTGTTCAGAAACATTCTCTGATATGGCTGGCATATACAGAAGCATGATTATTTCACAAGTCACCGTGCATATCACACAATTATATTAAATTCAGACACTTAAGTGTCTGAATTTTTAAATGTCTTACTTTCAGACATATTTTCATTATTCAAACATTTTTCTCAGTTCTTTTATACCCTGATCAAAGTAAGACACTTATGTGTCTTAAATTCAGACATCTAGGATGTCTGAAATTTCCCATTCAGACACTTAAGTGTCTGAACTGCTTTTTCAGATACATATGTGTCCAAATTTAAAATGCCTCTATTTGCAGTGTATTACATTAGCTATGTGTTTACGTTTTTTTTAATAATTTTGTCTGTAGTCAACAATGTTGAAATACAAAACAAAACTTACTTGGAGAAAAACCTTACCTTTATGTGAATGAACTTAATAAGTGTTAATGCTGAAGTAGCACGGTCGTGCTGGTAAAGCAATATAATATCATTTCCTAAGAGCAAAACAATTCATATATAATTTATATTTTTTCTTATATTCCACTTATTTAAACATTTTACTTACAATTTGTATCTAAACAATTAAAATTAAATTGATAATTATGTAATTATGACAGATATCTTATTGAACTGTTTTGCTTGTACTTGTAAACAATGCTATGATTGAAAACTGTAACTCAAAAATGGACTACAACCACCATTTATTGACAAAAATTCATACTACATAGTTTTTATTTACCATCATGATTGTTTGATTCCGGCTGTTATTGCATACGACTATTCAAAAAGCTAAGATATTAGTTAATGTCTAACCCACATGAGTATATGGGCTCGGGCTTAAAAAGATATAATGTAACATTTTTTTTTTTTTTTTGTAGGAATTTATTCACAAACAAATTTTAGTATTACATACTAAGATATCAAGCTGGTATACAATTTAAATAAATTAAAATTTGTAAGCAATACATTTCGCCTATAATCAGTAATGCTTACTTCCCCCCCCCCCCCCCCCCTCATAGCCCTAAATATGAGCTTTAGAATTAATTATACATTACATAATTACTAATTACTAAATTATACATTACATAATTACTAAAAAAATTTCTTTTAAGCTTTAATATTATATTATATCATAATTGATTGTTTTTATCAGGGGTACCACTTTTTTGCTGAACAGCTGATTACTGCTTTTTATATATATTTTTTAATCAAATCAGCTATTTCTGCCGTAATTCTGTGATATTTATCTTTTTTTTTCTCTGTTGTCCATAATTAAAAAATATGCATTAAACATGGATGCCACTTTTTCACAACTTTCTGGCTTTCGTGTTTGAGAGAAAATGGAGAATGAATGCATTGCTATGGTAACCTATTTTATGATCAAAATTCCTGGTGAGATTTTTTTTTTCTTGAGGTTTCTGGTGATGAAAAATTTTGTTAAATGAAAGTATTCATGTCATTTTAAAGTTATTATATCAAAAACATATATTTAATGCTTTTTACAAATGAAAATGTCCATATAAAATTAAATATTATACCATAAGTTATGCACTGCCTAAAAAAATCTAAAATACTTCCTTTTTTTTTCATAGAAATAAAATTAATTAATAAGGACTTTACGTTGCACATATACTCATCAAACATTTGCTTCCAACGTAAAATTTGTTTAATAAATATGAGTTATTTTAAACTACATATATAAATAAACCTCGACGTTTCGGTTATTCTTTATAACCATCATCAGGAGAAAAACTTCAAAAATATGAACAGAAAAAAAAAAAATTAAAATTTGTTACATGATTGAATCCAAAGTTCTAACTGACACAACGCTAAAAATAACGGAATTACAACAATATATTCAAAATAAGCCAGGTGGCGCCCTCTATGAATCAGCGATGTAACTGGAAACTCATGTTCAACTAAGTTCAATTTAGTTGAACATGAGTTTCCAGTTACATCGCTGATTCATAGAGGGCGCCACCTGGCTTATTTTGAATATATTGTTGTAATTCCGTTATTTTTAGTGTCGTGTCAGTTAGAACTTTGGATTCAATCATGTAACAAATTTTAATTTTTTGCTGTTCATATTTTTGAAGTTTTTCTCCTGATGATGGTTAAAAGATTAACCGAAATGTCGAGGTTTATTTATATATGTAGTTTAAAATAACTCATATTTATTAAACGAATTTTACGTTGGAAGGAAATAAAATTGTTTACTTTTTTTATATTTTGATGCAGGTAATATCAACTACTTGCTCAAAAACTGAATGTAAATTATTTTATAATTGCTTACTGTGATTTCAATAAAACTGAATATTATATGTATAATGGTAGAAAAAATTACAGGAAATCCAAATCTGGCAGAAATTGCAGGATAACGCAAAAGGTATCCAATATCCAGTCCATCCTTATTAATTGGATTTAAAAAAATTGTGATCATTGAAAGACATTAAAAAAAAGATGACAGTCAAATTATTCAGACTGTATTGGTTTCTGAGTATTGAGTTAAGGATCACTATAAAGATGAATTGATTTATTTTTCTTTTTATTAATGTTCATTCAAGCCTGGGAATATAATTTTAAAGAAAGGGAAGAATTGACTGCAATGGATATCATTAAAATTTACCATTGACTGGGGTAAAGAAAAAAAAAAAGCCAGAAATGGATTAACAATTTTCATGTTCATGAATTATTTATTATTTTAAGTCTTCATTTCATGAGTTAAAAATATAATGAGGGTGTTAAAATTAAAAATATATTTGGTAGCTGATAACTTCCTAAACTTGCCAGAAAGAAAAAAAAAAGGGGGGAAAAGGACAAGATTATAACTTTATTCTTTCCAAAACAAAACATATATAAACACAAGTAAAATTGTGTAAATATCATAATGATGTATGAAAAGAACATTTAAATATGCAGATTTAATTGTATCATTTGACAAGAACACTGGTGTAATACGTATTATTTCTTTGCTGAAACAGCTGCAGCAAAATAATAAAAGATTTTAATATGAGTTTATAACTGTGATCTGTAATGTTCATTTAAGTAATGCACGGCAACACAATACTTATTTATTTCCAGTGTGATATTTAATGTTAATTTAACACAGTAAAGCCTATGGATTGCATAATTTTTTTTACTTGTTCCTACTGTTTTGTCCTGAAGTATTAAAAAAAGGATGATTATGATGTCATACTTTAAATAAAATGTTACATTTTCAAATATTTTGTAATAATACAAGCAGAAATCAGATTAATATGTCATCACATTTGTAAAAAAAAAATAACATTTTCTTAGTTCAGCGGCATTAATACATTTGTTAATAATAGAAAAAGCATCAATATAAGTAAATACAGAAAACAGGTGAATATGACATCATATTATTAAAAAAATTTAAATAATTTTTACCAATACTGATTATTAAGGATAAATATCAGTTACATACAGAGGATAATTTTCTGACAAACAGGTTATAAGAGATTTCGCTCGGGAGAAAGTGGCATCCTGTTATATATTAATGCAATAGATGGTTATTATGAAATGGGTTGTACTAGTTCAACACAATTTATTTTTTCATTTATAGTGCCAACTGGGAAGAAATAAGGTAACCAAATTTAAGTAAAATTGATTTTTTTATGTTCTATTGCATAAAAGCTATATTGAAGTTAAAAGTAGTTGACACAGATTCAACACAATTTTCTTTTATGTTTATAGCATCTCCTGGCAGGAAACAGGTTAACAAAATTTTTAAGAAATAAGATTTTTTTTTACACCTTTGTTTTTATAAATCATTAGAATATTGTTTTGTCATGGTCAAATTTATGTTTAATAAAAATGTTCATACAGTAGGGTGTTTTTTACACTGGTAGTGGTGGGAAATTGGATAACTAAAACTTTAAAATGGATTTTGCTTAAGTTTTCTCATATGGCACCCATACTCCAAGTTAAACTTATGTTATACTGATACAACAAAATTTACTCTTGTGTGTGTAGTGCACCCTGGGAGAAAACAGCATTACCAAATCATACATTATAATCAGGGCTCAGAAGTAGCGCACTACAAGTAGTGAAACTACAGTAGCCGCTACTTTTTCTAGTAGTTTGTAGTGTAGCACGCTACATTAAAAAAGTGTAGTGTAGCGAGTAGCGCGCTACATTAAAAAAAGTGTAGTGTAGCGAGTATCGCGATACAAAATATCAGTATTTTGTAGCGAACATCGACGCTACTTTAGGAGGGAGGAAAAAAGTGACAATCTTCAATTCACGTGATCATAACTTGTTTCTTTTGTGCGACATATGTTTTCTGCAACAATTTGCGAATGTCAACAACAAATCTCAGTTGCAGTGTCATAGATTTCTCTATAGACGATGAGCACGGTCACAAATTAACTGTCATTTTCACAGTTTGGGTGTCAGAACCTTCGTGTATTGTCATTTAAATCCATAGAAATCTTCTCAATATAATGTATTTTTATATGATTATGATTGTTTTCACCAAAATATAGTCGTCTGGCTATGTTCATTGTTTATGTGACTAATTTCTTCTCCTTTTTGCCTCCCATCCCCAGCAAGCAAAGAAATGTAAAAATTTAATTTTTTTTTAAAAAAGAAGAAAAAGAAAAATAGCGGATTCATCTAAACATAAATCATCTAAATTTTCCCTAAACTCTCAAATTCATGCTTCCCCCTAGTAGCATACAAAGGAGTTTAAAATATTTTTAAATCTTTATTTTTATACAAAAATAAAATATTTCACTCCATTTATTGCTCTCTAATGACAATAAATAAAAATTATTTCCTTGTCCCTCAAATTTACGCTTCCCTTTTTGCACCTCCTTTAGCATACAGTTTCAAATATTTAAATCTCTTTATTTAAAAAAAAATGGCCTCATTCATTTCTATATAAATAATCATCTAAATTGTTCCCGAACCTCCCATAATTTACTCTTCACACCACCCCCCTTTCCAACCATACAAATAAATCTAAAATCTTTAAGTTATTTTTATATAAAATAAATCTTCTGTCATAAATAGTGCTCTGTAGTGACAATAAATAATCAGTAATATAAATTATCCTCCTTCTCTTAAAATCTCCCCCACCTCTCTATATACAAAATTTAAAACTCTTCTTTTTTTTTAAAGTACCGTATTCTTTGCTGTCCAGTAACATTAAATAAATAATCAATCATCTAAAATATTCCCCTTCAAACAAAATTTCTGCTCGCTTCCTGCCAGTTTAAAATCGTTAGAACTCTAATTAAATATATATATATATATATTCGAAAAAGCATAGAAAAAGAACAAGTACGCCATTTTATTATTAGAGAAAATTTCACTAGGAAGGAATAATTTCTACCTTCATGCAAACTAGCAGCTGAAACGTAAAGCATCAGCATGCCCAAGATCTATTATTTGCTGGATTTGCTGGATTTAGCCGCAAAGTACTCACTCATCAAAAAAATTAATTTTCTTGCTGGCAACCCTTTGTCTTCTTACTCGTATTAGATTTTGTGTTTTAATGTGGGGATTCTTCTTTTGAGATTGATGTAATAGAATGACAGACAAAAATAGTATATAACTGCCCTGATTGGCATATAATGAATATTTTGAAGTTATAGAACAACAAGAAAGTTGTAATTATTCTGTAACATGTAAACTTTGTCCAATTAATAATAAGTTATCAGTATCAAAATCATCTGTTTAGAACCTGAAGTTGCCCATAGAGATGAGTTAGCGTTTTCTTTATTAATAATAATTACTGGATCGCATCTCGCACCGAATATCTAAATTATTATTCATTAAAATTCATAAATCATTAAAAAGAGTATTTTAGAATTAATATCCCTGGTTTAGAAAATATTCTTATCGAACTGTTTATTATCGCAAAAAAATATTTTATTAATAAGTCTTTTGATGGTGATGAAATATTTGTCCAATGTATGCATACAAATTAATTTACTGTATATTTCCATTTGAAGATTCGAATAGATAAAACAAAGGTGGTTGGAAATAAAAAATATATTATTTTAAAAAATGACTAAGAATGCTTAATTTTATTTTTATGGCTATTTATTTTTACTTTAGCTGCACAGGTTTTTTATCACTAAAATAATTCATTTGTAATGTTTTATATTTGATTTTATATTGGTTAGCTTGGTGTTTTAATGAAATATCTTTGTCTCCAGAATGAATCTAAAGCCCGGTATGTTGAAATTCGGGTTTTCAAAGGGAAACAAACAAAAAGAGATAGAAAGGAAAAGAAACGCTAGGATTTTACTTATGGAAGTCTATGTGATCTTGTTCAATTTTTAAATTGCTTTTAGGAACTACATTTAAATTGTAAATAAATAGGAGTATTTAGCAATATTAAAAAAAATAATGTATATTCAAATTTACCAAGGGCTGTCTGCTCTTAAGGTTGTTCTCAAATCCAAACTGGCTACTTTATGACATATTCTTTAATTCATTTTTGTTCGGAAATGCATGAAAATGCAAGTGTTCTTATTCAGAAACTTTGTAACTGAAAGACGTTTTCCATTATTCTTTATTTTATTTTACTTTATTTTTTGGTAAAGACAGAAGATTTTTCAGAAAACGCTGTCAAAGTCAGCGTTTTCAACCGAATTTCCGACGCCGCAGCAGGGGAACGGGAAAAAAACGTGACACGAATCGCTTATAACCTGATAAGTAATTTATTTATCAATAAATGGAAAACTCATTTCGATTCTAAATCGCTTCCATAGTCAGTCCTGCCAATTTTATGCCTTTGTGTTTAAAAATGAGTCAGATAATGCGTCAGAAAGTTTCGTGTTGTTGAGCAAGGAATTTGAGAACCACCTTAAGCTCTACTGTGCTATATCACTCTCATAAATTTTTAAGATTATTACAATTTTTGTTTTCAAATTTTCTTTTTTTAACACTTTTCAATTTAATTAAAAAGTGTCTATGAATTCTCTTTGTCTGCCTGTCCGTGCTCTAACTCTCTTAAATATACTCGGATTACCATGAAAGTTTTATATGTTATTGAAGTTTACCATTGAATGTTGAGTATTGAATATGAAGTGTGTAGCATTTGTATCTCGCTTACAGGGTCATTCAAAATAATTCTGTTACATTATGGTCTATGGGGAAAAATTGTTTGCGGTGCATTTAATTAGCGATGTTAACTAAAGTAGCGAAGTAGTGACTACTTTTAAAAAGTAGTTTGTAGTCGCTACTTTTTAAAACAAGTAGTTGTAGTTAACTACATTTTTTATAAAGTAGTTGTAGTTCGCTACAAAATAAAAGTAGTTTTTCCGACCCCTGATTATAATACTAGCAAATCGTGTGTGTGTATGTAAATTTTATATAAAAAAAATAGCTCTAACGGTTTTGACTATATTTTGTATCCTACCATTTTGGGGTATGAGAAGACCATTAGTCTAGATCACATGTTTGGAAAAATTCTATTAGTGGTTCATTTTGCAGTCACTACAGGTCAATGCATTTCAGGAATTGAAGGTTGAAACAGTTGTATGTTCAACAGTTGGCAGTAAACAAAGTCACAAAGTTGGCAATATTTAACCAAATTTGGTGATATTTGGCAAAAAAAAACTGACTTTTAAATTTACCAATGCCAAAACATATATTTGGCATCAAATAAAAGAATGACACCAAGTTAGTGACTTTAATTTTCTAGAAATTCCCAATAGGAGCTGAGATATATGATTTAACTGATAATAAGAGATCATAGAACATTCTTGAATACAGAATTCAACCAATCAGGGTACATAGATCTTTCTCGCAGTTAATCCCACACCTACATGAGAAAATATTTCGGTCAAAGACTAAAGTCTGCAAAGTTAGACAGTGAATCGTGCAATCTGCAAAAGACTTAGAAGTCTATGAAAAGATTAAAGCTTGGCAAGTTGAATACAAAGGCAAACAGCTTGGTCTTTGCAGTTGGATTACATTTTGTTTGCAAAATTGATTTTTTTGTTTCACTATATAACGCTATACTGAAGTAAAAAATGTGTAGCACAGGTACAACACAATTTTCTTTTATGATTAATCAGTCCCCTGATGAGAAATATGTTTATTTATTTTTTTTATTTTTTTTATAAATCTTCATAATAAACTTTTGACAGGGTGAAATTGATGTTTTGTTAGAAAATTTCTCATGGTATGTTTTTTTTTTTAATTATTATTCTTGAAGCATCAGCATTGGGAAATTACTTAACTAAAACTTTAAAATGACCTTTTTTATGTTTTTTCATATGACAACCATACTCCAAGTTAAAATATGTTATACAAATTCAACAAATCTTTCTTTTGCGTTTAAAGTTTCACCTGGGCGGAAACCAGATAACCAAATATTAATAAAATTGATTTATATTTTTTAAAAATAAGTTTTCAGAAAAAGCTGTTACTCAGTAAAGTTTATGTTTTAATAAAAAATTTCACATGATAGGTTCTTTTTACTCTGTAGCGCTTTTGGTGAAAAATTGCATAACTGAAACTTTAAAATGGATTTTTTTATGTTTTCCAATATGTGAACCATAACCCAAGTTAAAATTACGGAATATTTTTTTCTTGCGTTTATATTGCTTCCTTGGAGGAAATAGGGTAATCGGTTTCTAAAAACTGTTTTACTGTATGGCAGCTATATGGGGAGGAATTGGATAACTAAATTTAAGTAAAATTGAATTTTTAAGTTTTATTATCAATTTTTTACCCTCAGATTGGATGTTTTTGTCCAGACTACAACAACCTGCATTACTGCACTATTGAAACATTTTGGATTAATGATTGCTAAGTTTACATCATAAATTGTGATGTGACGTTGCATAAATCAAACCTTGATGATAGTATGCTCTGTTAATTTTGAAATGAGTTCGTCTGAATTCAATAGTTATTAAAAAACTAGACAAATTAAGCAAAAATGTAATTTGCAGAGCAAATAAAAAAAAAATTATGTCTCACAATGTTTAGGTCCGAGAAAGGGCAGATATTAAGATATTTCATTCAGTTGTTTTTACATTTGATGTATAATTTTTGATAATAAATAAGGTAATACATACCAAAATAAATACCAATTGAGCTTTAAAAAAATTCAATCAATATGATTTTTAAACCACCCCATAAAACTTAGATCCCATTCAATTGAAATTAAAATAAATCTTTGACTTTTTTAAAGGTTTGTATTTTGCATGTACCTTGTCATTTTCCATACATCCATCATAAACATGTTAAACATTTTTATTACAGATTAAACTTTAAAACTTGTGAAGCCTAACACTGAAAAAAGTCAGATTTATTCCACATTCATTTTTATTCGGATTTAAGTTTTATGGGCAGTTTAAATTATCATATTGATTTTTTTTTTTTTTAAGCTTAATTGGTTTAACCTTATTTATTACCAAAAATTTAACATCAAATGTAAAAACACACAACTGGATGAAATATCTTAATATATCTCCTCCTTCTCAGGCTTAAACATTGTGGGAAATATCTTTTTTTTATTACTTATTCTGCAAATTATGTTTTTGTTTAATAAATTGTGTAGTAAACAAATGAATGTTGGATTCAGCAATAGCTCATCTTCCACGAATTGGCAAAAGTATTATCATAGATTAAAGCATGATGCATTTATTGAATAATAATAATGTAAATAATAAAATATAGTATACAAAGAAAATAATAATGGGATGGAAAAGAAAAAAACATGTAATATAAGAAAAAGTATATAAATATGTATGCAATGATTACAATTAAAGATTTTATGTCACACAAGAAAAATGGTATCTTAAAAAAATATGTCAAACAAAAAATTGACTGAAGAATGTATTAAAAATTCGTGTCAATTGAAAACATTTATAAAAAAATGAAAAAATAAAATAAAAAACTGTCAAAATGTAAAAAATTATTTATACAATGAAAGATGTGAAAAGCAAATTTTTTTAACTTGGAATAATTTGGTGTGTTTTTGCACTGGTTTGGACTTTCAGCAATACTGCATTGGAATTATATCTAGATACTCCACCACAGAATGAGAAAGTGGATTTTTTTTTTTTTTGTACATGCTGCTCTACCCACCTGATTGTTTCTGCTGCTTCTTCCACTGAATTTGATGCTGAATGTCATAGGATTTATGACTCTAGGATTGCTGCTTCCTGTCTTGTTGAAATTGCTGTGCTTTCACCTGTTTATCTGCTCTGCTCTCCCAGTTTTTGGAGAAGTCCTGTGTTTCTTCTAGTTTTTTTAAATTCAGGACCTTACATGTAGGATTTGGACTCTCAAATGTCAATTGTCAAACAATACTGATATATTCTATCTCATTGAAAGTGTATTTATCTACCTAGTTCTGTCTCTGCTCTATGATTTTTCAGTGAATTGTTCATCTGTATTTCTTTCACCATCATTGATGCATATTTTGTCAATATACTCATCAATCTTTTATAGTTTAAAGTATAGTAGAAAGTGTTAATAAAGTGCAATTGATTCATTAACCCTTATAATTGAAAAATGTCTGTAATACACATTTTATTGCATCCACACATTATTTTTGGCATTAAGTTTAGCTGTCATCTGTAGCCATAATTTTGTTTGTTTCTGAAAAGTTGCTTCAACAAAAAAATTACATATTTTTTTTTTAGTCTTTCAGCAAAGCACGAAAATGATGTTAATTTGATAATCATGTGTATTTTTCACATACATATCTTGTCTTCATCTTAATGTGCATTACCATCCCCGTTGATAATATGAGTTAAACCTGTGAAAAGTGCATATCACTTTTCCTTGATCTACTACTGTTTATTTTGATTTCTGATGCATGGAATAAATAGTATTTGTATTATCCATTACTTAGAAAAGTTGTTCAGATGATTAAGGAGATGCCAAAAAGTTTAAAAATTTGGATAATTATCAAAATAGCTACAGATAAATTTTCTTCTTTAAATTATTGCCACTTTTATTCAGTTAAATAAGAATCTGGATGCTTTTTTATACTTCAACATGTTGTTGTTTTCTAGCATTTGGATGAATTATTTTATGGGTATTCATAGTAATAATAATAATAATAATAATAAAAAGTGACTTACTCTGAAGTTCAAAGTAAGGAAGTTCTCAACTCATTAGTTTTTAAAGCTTTCCAGTAAACAGGAGGAAGAAAAAGGCTCTGTCTTTTGATATTGTCTTTATAAATTCTGTTTCATATTCTTTCTTCCTTAAGGTTAGAAGTTTTAATAATTTTACAATGAGCAGGAAATTAAATAAATAAAAGGGAACAAAAGATAATTTCTGTTTAGCTTAAAAAAAAAAACTATGAGGTTTTCTTAAATCTAGAAACTTCTGTGAGAATTGTATGTTGAATACATTTCAACCTATTTAGTATTGAAATAGCCATTCTGCCATTATGATTTGTTTAATATCCAAGATTAGGTTATTTCAATTACCATTGATATACTTTTTAGTTATAGTTATGTAAAATATGTAAATAAAATTATAAAATATAATAAGAAAAATAGTTTAGCCTAATCATTAATGTAGGGTAATAATATTTACATTAAAGGATACATTGGCCTGGTTTATATTTACCAATTCATTGAGATCCAAATTATAATGTATAATTTTCGTCTATAATTCAGCAATTGTTTGGTGCTTAAAAATATGTTTCTACAGTCCGCTCCTCATTTTTTTTTTCTAATTTTGAATTCTGACTTAAATGCATTTTACTTATTGACCTGGAATAGTTTCATATCCAGTTGATTTGTTTAAATAGGATTCAGCAGAGCAGTATTTAAGTTTTTATTTATATAAATTTTCTTTTGCAGTTATTAATTTTTTAAGTACTATTATACAGGGTGATTTTTTTTAAAGTTGTGAAAGTAAAACCCTATAACAAGAGAACCACTGATCCAAATGACCTAATATTTCACCATAAGTTTCCCAAAGCAATGGGAATTTTTTAGGCGTGGTTAAAAAAACTTAAAATCGCACCGACAGATGGCACTGTACATGCAGTGAAGTCGGGAGATGAACTTGCGCCCGGCACACGAACATTGGCGATAAAAACGTGAAGTACGCACATCTCGTGTTCATTATTCTACGGAAACCCTCGCAATGACTGCACCATTGACGGACCGTGCATTGTTAGTGAAACTGTATTATCAGAATAAAGACAGCGTAGCAACTGCTTTTAGGAGATTTATGTCACTTAATAATTTAAGAAAAGGTCCAATGACGACTGAGGGTCTACGGAAGATGGTTTCTCAAAGTACCGTCCATTGTTTTCCTCCCACAGACGATATTCTTTGTTTCTGCTACCTTACAGCGCCATCTGTCGGTGCAATTTTAAGTTTTTTTGTAACCATGCCAAAAAAATTCCCATTGCTTTGGGGAGCATACTGGTGAAATTTTAGGTCATTTGGATCAGTGGTTCTTTTGTTATAGTGTTTTACTTTCACAACTTTAAAAAAAATCACCCTGTATAATCTTATAATTCATCTTTCATATGAAACCATAAATAAATATTTTTGTGATGATATAACACATATGAATAAATCTTAGCAAGATAAAGATATTCTTGAAACTAGTCTTATCTTACGATATTATTTCTGTTAGTCAGACAGTCAAAATGGTTTGGAAATTCAGAATATATCATAGAACAATTTAATCAATATTACTTTATGCATATTCAATAGTAAGTAATGCAGTCTATTATTTATACCAGTTTTTTTGAGTGATGATCATGTATTTAATATATTACAAGTGCCAGATATATAGTAAGTTTTATTGTTATTTTGGTAAAATAAATAAACTGTTAATTTACATTTTATTTTGATTAGGAACAAGAATTGGAGGACAAAATCATGCCTCTTATTAAAAATAAAAGCGAATTAATCAAAGAAAACGAAAAATTAATTGCTGAAAATAAAACTTTAAAAACTCAAGTTACATTTTGGAAATTGAAAAGTGAAAGTTTAAAATTGGAAAAAGAGTCTCTTGAAACTGAAGAACAAGAATGCAAAAAACCGATGTAAGTATTTATAAATCTGTTAAATTTTGTTTTTAAAAGTGTAATAGTAAAAATTTTAAAACAATGCAAAAACATTTTATGAATGTTTATACTGCAAGACATTGTTAAGCCATCATTCACATAAATAGTAACCCTACATATAACATCATTTTCTTAAAGTCCTGGCCAAAGAGATAATGTCAAAAAGTCCTAATAAAATATCACTTGAAAAATATGAGATTTTTAAAGGATCACTTTCAACTTATGGTTGCTCTTTTTAGGTGCGTTCGTAATTATATAAATACGTAGCACCTATAGTCGTCGTTTGGTCCGTCTGTCTGTCTGTCTGTCTGTCTGTCTGTCCGTCTGTCTGTCTGCATATAACGCAAAAACTACCCAACCAAATGGTTTGCAATTTAAAATATATTATCTTTGCAGAATTTTGTTGAGACATTTCAAATTTTATTAAAATCGAATCCAAACTTTAGGAGATATTAATAAAAATATTTATTAAGAAATTTGAATTTTTTTTTTTTAAATCTGTGCTTTTTTGTTATAGGAGCTTCCGAAGTTTAATCGTCAAGCGACCGAGATGCTTATTTTATGACAGAAATTAATCTGCAGACGATAAAATTCATTTCACAGAATTAAAAATCATCAAGATCTGAATATTTATATAACTAGCTGATACATATATATCTGAATATTTATATAACTAGTTAAGATATTTGTATGAACAGTGTCATAAAATATATACTTAACTAGCTGTTTAACCCGTTCTACGCACGGGAGATCATGAATTTAATTCTAAAACGTGCGTACGAATGCACCTCGTTTGTAACGTTTGACGTACAATTTCCAACTTGTTTCCCTTACAAAAGAGATGTCTGCAAAATGATAGAAGAAACTAGGGATATTTGGCCACAATTTGGTATTCAGTCCTTTTGTCAAAATATTTGATTGGCCGAATATCTGTGATAAAATATTGCTGGATATTTAGCCAAATAAATTCAGAATAATATATTTTCTTTCTTTTTCTTTTATACAGTGGTTTTCTCAAATCCAAATTGGCTATTTTCTGATACATTCACAGAGCTATTGGTATTCTTAAATGCACAAAAGTTTCAGCTATTGTGATTGAGATACTAAGAATCAAATAAGAGTTTTCTATAAATTTCTAAGGATCACTTATCTAAAATTGCCATCTCAATTTTTGTTTGGTTGTTTTTATCACTGTTCTTAATCTAGGATTCCTAATTGGCTACAAGTTTTGCATTCTTCAAATTCACACTTCCTAAACTTTTAATTCTTTTTTTTTTTATTCATAAAATTATACCTAAAATTTGCTAATAATTTTTAAGAGTTTTAATCAGTGATAAGTTCAGAGGGTTGCCTGGACAGACAACCCTCTGAGCATCAAAATAAAATATTCAATGTGCCCATAGGTCTCAGATTTTGTTCATATTTTTTCTATGTATACATACCTAAGAGATATGACCATAGTAATTTTTTTAATTTTTTATCTCTAAAATTGGCTTTAGGAAAAATATTTGAAATTTGTGCGATTTTTCCGATGTTTGTATTGGCATCAAATTGTGTAAAATGTTTTAGCTCTCTTTTTTTTAAGCAATATACATGATTTTGGTATCAAATTAAAGCTAATTTTTTATACTTTCCAACTATGGTATAATATTGGCAAAAACATTAATATAAAAAAATTGAGAGCCCTCAAAGTGAAATTTTTGTTTTTTTTAAAGTGTTGCAATAAATTTGCAATAACAGGCAAGTACCAACAGCCATATACTTTAAATTTTAACAAAAGCTCTATCTCAATATGTGTTTTCAGTTGTAAAAAAAATTAAAAGGGTGTTTTTTGTGGTTGTTAAATAATGTAAGTTTATTGTTCTCTGCTATCAAACGATGATTATGATTATTCAGCTGCTACTAGACCTTTAAAAAAGCATTGAATTTTAGAAACAATATGAAACAATTTGTTACTTGGACAACATGTAAATAGATTAATAAGCCTAAGCCAAGTTATTAATTGTTTAACTACTTTATAAAATGAAACTTTAAATTCATTGCACTGTACACTTACTTAAAATTACTTTGAATGTGAAACATGAAGTTTAGAATAAAATATCACATAACAGATGATGTCTCAGTGGATCAACATGCAAAAGAACATTTAAAATATTAAGAATTACATTTTAACTGTTAATACCTGTTGTATAGGTGTTAATTTATAAAATGTTTTTAACTGATTCTACAATTATTTGTTGAATATTTTCTTCTAGAACATATCTTCGATACCATGTCAAACTATCGAATGTGAAAAAATGCATTTTTGATATTCTGTGCCATTCTCTTATACTGTCCATGACACGTACGTTGCAAAATCGTCACGTTTCTAGCTTACTTAGAACTTACTTGAAACTTAGAAAATGCAAATTTCAAACTATCGAATACGCACATTTTTTCAAAAATTACCATGTCAAAGTGTCAAATACGGCAAATTCGATACTTCGCCGTAAATTTTTGTATTTTTTTTACTTTTTGAATCATTTGTACCATGTCAAACTATCGAATATGAAAATAGTCACTTTTCAGGAAGGGAAAGAACTAAAACTTTTAATTATGGATTCAAAATTAGCGCAATTGACACATGTTTTTGACGTTTACTATAGCATGTTTTCTACTGAAAATGGAATGTGTAGCATTAATAGTTCATCTACAAGGGCACTCAAAAGAATCCTTTTACATTACCCTCAATTGGGGAAAAAACGTTCGCGGTGTATTTTAATGATGTTACTCTATTTCAACAATAATGAAATTGACATGCATATCTAAAGTGCATTAAAACATTTTTTATTTAGAATATAGTGCGCAAATCATTTATCATTTATTTACAGGGCCACTCAAAAGAATTCGGTTACATAATGGCGTACGGGAAAATGTTTGAAGCGTAATTTAATCATTTTGTACGGATAGATGTGAATAATCTTTCGTAGGATTTTCCATACCGTACAATAAGGCATATCCAGATTCTGAGCTATCCCACGATTGCTGGAAGTGGTAGCAATATTGTCTGGTGCTCTGTCGACAATCACCGTTGCCACTTCTTCGATTGTATCCTGTGATACGGGTTTTCGTCCTCTGCCTGACTGAGCATTTAGAGAACCTGTTTTCTCAAACTTTTCAACCATTAACTGACAAAGTACCGTTATCTTTATGCATTTTTTTGTGGTTTCTAAAAGCACAAAGAGCGGCTGGTGCATTGCACTGGTTGAGGTAAAAGAATTTGACTAGTAAAGCTCGCTTGACTAAAGAAGGAGACATTATGAAAGATAACTTTCAATGAAATTGCTTCTAACAGTAGCACATTACCTTTTAAAGCCGAACAAGCTGGCACTGGGCCAAAAGATATAACGTGAAATTTGAATAAAGAACTTCTTCTGCTGTTGCATTCTTTGGGGCTCTGTAAGTGAAATTGCAGATAAAGAAACTTTAGCAGTGTTTATGTAAATTTTTAGCTTTTTATGAACTGTTACCATTTTGAGCTTTGAATTAAATTGCTTAAATTCGTTAAATAAACAGTAATTTTATTTCAGTATTGATTCTTCATTTTTTGAAACTCTTTTTTGAATACACAGCGCCACATATTCCCCTGGTGGTGACTTTTGGAACTAAATTTTTTTTCCGCAGAATCCTTCGTCTCCTGTTTTGTTTAATCTTCCTACAAAATTTGGCGTCCATCTCGCAATTAGGTTGCGGTACAGAACACTCTGAGTACCGTCAGTTTAATTATGGCCACCTTGTATATTTTAAAATGTTTTGTCTATTTTTAAATATTTTTAATATAATGTTTTACAATTGTCATGCTTCTAAATATATTCATTTAAAAGTATTATTTCATTTATACAGTCGAACTCGCTTATAACGAGCCCTGATTTAACGAGGGAATCTGAAATACTTGGTTGGTACAATGTTAAGTCTATGGGAGCATAACTCGCTTTTAACGAGCAAACCCCGGTTATAGCGAGCAATATTTTTGTGATTCATAAAAATTTTCATTGACTTTCACCTCTCCAGCTCAGCTAATCCTTTCTAGGAAAGATTCCTTTAATATTCCGAAAGTTAGTGGTGAGTCTTAAATCCTGAGAACAAATGATGGCGGCATTTGTCATCGTGTGGAATGTACCTGCGAAGGCCTCCCACGACGACCTTGAGGAGACGTAAGGAGAGGACGGAGGTTGCTGATTGGACGGAAGTTTACTCTGCGTAGGAATGGCAGGGTAGGGGACTTGTGTGGGGTGGAAGTCATTCTTTGATCTGCATTCATAGAGTAAGCTTGTCAAATATTATCTTGTGATGTCGAAACGTAAAATTTTATCAGTTGACGAAAAAGTAAGGATTTTATGGGAATTAGAGGATGGCTTAAAAAATTCCGAAATCTGCAAAAAGTATGATTTATCTTCTTCTAAAAAATAATGGCTGTGTTCGATCAAAATAAGAATGACTGTAAACGTTTGAAAAAATGTGCTAAAGAGGATTTAGACGAAGCTCTTTTGAAGTGGATGAAGGTGCAACGTAGTGCAGATTTACCTGTAAGTGGTCCACTTTTAAAAGTTCAAGCAAAAAAATTTGTTGAACAATTTGGCTATTCTGGATTTGTATGTTCGAATGGATGGCTTGATCGATTCAAGAATAGACATGGAATATCCTTTGGAAAAATTTGTGGTGAAGCAAAGTCTGCAAACATGGCGGATATCGTGACATGGATGAGTGAAAAGTGGCCACTCATCAGAGAAGGATACACAAAAGATGACATTTATAATGCCGATGAAACGGGCGTTTTTTACAACGTAACCCCACAGCAGACTTTTAAGTTCAAGGGTGAAAAGTGCGTCGGAGGCAAGCTCTCCAAAAATTGATTAACAGCTTTAGTGTGCTCTAATATATCTGGCACTGACAAGAAGAAACTGTTGGTTATTGGCAAGTCCAAAAACCCTAGGTGTTTTAAGCATGTAAAAAAGCTTCCTGTTGATTATGATCACAGCAGGAATGCCCAGATGGCTGCGGACATTTTCACAAAATTCATTTCAAAATGGGAGAGCCAACTAAGGAAAGAAAAGCGTAAAATTCTCTTTTTAATTGATAATTGTTCCGCGCATCTCGAAATCACTGGGCTTACAAACATCAGAATTGAATTTTTACCACCGAATTCTACAAGTGTTATCCAGCCTATGGACCAAGGGGTCATCAGAAGTTTTAAATCAAACTTTCGTAAGCACTTGATTTTGATGCTTCTCGATAGAAGAGAAAAAATAGGAACAACCTCAGATGCTAATGTAAACATGCTGGAAGCGATACGTTTAATGAACGATGCATGGGAAAACGTTTCTAAAACATGCATTAACAATTGCTTCCGTAAGGCTGGATTGGACATTTCTCAAGAGGTGCAAATCTCTGAGGAAGAAGAAGAAGTAGACAACTTGAAAAATTTGGAAATGAGTAGAGAATTTGAAAATTATGTATCTGTTCACGCCAATGTTATCACTTCCGAAATACCTACTTCCAAGGATATTGTAGCTGAAATTCAAGCTAAAGAAGATGACAAAAATTATGAAAGCGACGATGATAACGACGAATGTGAAGAATTTCAAGCTGAATCGCCTCCAACATACTCAACGGCTTTGGAGTGCGCAAAACAACTTCAAACTTTTTTCGAAGCCAGGGGTGCAAATGACACTGTTTTTTGGGCCATGAGTCTTCTCCGAAGAACAATAACACAAGAAAGAGACAATAAGACAGTTCAAAGCAAATTAACCAACTTCTTTTGTACTGTACAGAAATAAAAAATAAATTAAGTGTGTATAATAAAGTAAGTATGCATGAATTTTTATAACTGTTTACCAGCACCCGGTTATAACGAGCAAATATCACGGTCCCTTCGTGCTCGCTATAAGGGGGTTCAACTGTATAACTTGAGAAGTGCTGAGATAACCTGAGAAAATGTATATCTTTTTATAAGTATGCAGTTCATGAAATAAAATAATTATTCACAGATATGAAATATTTTGAATTATTTTTTATTGGTCTGTTAATGTCAATGCCTGTTATTTTTTCTTTTGCTGTTTAATTATGAAATATTTGCCAAAATAATAATATTGTACCTTGATGTAACAATTCCCACAACTTATCTGCATTTTAATGTACTGACTTAAATCTTTTTTTTCTCTCTATGTAATCATTATATGGAGAAGAAAGATTTACATCAGTATTTTTTTTATTGTTAGTAAATTTACCACTGCTTACATTTTAATGTTCTAAATTCATCTATATGTAGTTCTATGTTATTTGGTCCTCATTTTAACAATGTTTCCATTTATTTAATGATATTTTTGTGAATTTCAAATATTTTAAACTCCTATTCAGTAAGTAGAAAGGCCAGTTTTATCTCTTTATTTATTATCTGAGGAATAAGCAAAAAGTTTGAAACTGAATGCAAGGTGAAATTGGGTTCAGTGGGAATCTGATATGGATAAATATTTGTATAATCAACTGTTATGTAGTTTTTATGTAACTAATGTGTGTCCTTTATTTAAAGATAATCAAAGATGGTTTTCAAAAGACTCTTTGCAATCATTAAATCAAGGTTGAGTTGTATTTAAATTATTCAGCTTTCTTTTTTTTCTTTGTGAAAAAAAAATGTATGCATATCCACAAAGTCAGGAGATGGGAGAGCACATTAGATAAATAGTTTATTATTAAATATATAAAGAATTAAGAAGTATTTGAAAATCATGATTAACTATTGTTCATAATTAGTTCAGCTTCAAATGCTGAACTTTCCATATTCATTTTACATCTTTCTCATAAGAAAGCCAGGAGAAAACTAAAAAAATTTCATGAAGGTTCATATAAAAAAAACAAATGACATCATCAAAGCTTGCAACATAATGTTCACATAATATACTTATTGTCAATTAGGAACATTAAATTATCTCAAAATCATTATAAACAACAAATTATATGAAATCATGATAAGATAATAATTTATCTGAAACTCATTATAAGACAATATATTATCTGAAAATCATTATAGACCATTAATTTATCTGAAACTCATTATAAGATAATATATTATCTGAAAATCATTATAGACCATTAATTTATCTGAAACTCATTATAAGATAATATATTATCTAAAAATCATTACAGACCAATAATTTATCTGAAACTCATTATAAGACAATAAATTATCTCTTGTGAATTCAGAATGTAATTACATCATGTTTTTTCCCATCATAATCAAAAATTGCATCATTTTCTGTAAATAAATTATAAACAACTGCTGGGTTTTTTTATGTGATGCTTGATTATGATGAGAAATAAATTATTATAGCATGCATAAAGAACTAATATTACACCCAAACACTTTGAATTGTATTTGACTTAATCTTTTTATACATTTCTTTTGTATCATTTGTTTTAGTGGTGGTGGAGCAGAACATCTCACAGATAAAGAAACTAGAATGGCTACAGTATTACAGGCAACTGCTACACCATCACATACAGGAAAAGGTTGTTATCATTTCTTTTAGTACATTAAGATTTTTCTTTATTATAATGATACATCAACTATCTATTGAGTTTCATAAATTTTTTGAAATTCTTGCAAGCATTTTATGGACTTAACTTCTACTAATTTATCGTTTCACTTATCTGAATTGATTAGTAAAAAAAAAAAAAAAAAAATCATGCATTTTTTGGAATTTATGTTCTTAAAGGTTATTTCTGTTTGACAATAATATTAATAATGCACATTAAATGTTCATAGTTGACAAATTAACTTTATAAATTTCTAAAATAGTTTGCTAAGTACAAACGAGTACAAAAGTGTGTGTTTTTTCACATGAAAAAAAAAGCTCCCAAGGGAATGTGACTCTAAATAATTAAAAAGTACCATGCATTTTTAAAAAAATAAGATCCTTTTATGACCTGAAAAATACTTTTTAAATATGCATACCAAATTTTTACTATTTTGTGATTTCATGCTTTTTAGTTTACTTATCACACAAAAAAGGTATGTTTCCTTGGAAGTGTATATACAGGGTGTCCACTTTCAGTGGTGGCCAATGGCTAATTCCTAAACCATTAGTCATAGACATATAGTTCCACTTGCAAATATGTTTTAAATGAGGTAAAGAAATACTCTGGAAGCAGTTTGGGTCAATAAAAACATTTCTTAAGAAGTTATGAAATTTAATTTTTTATACAGTTTCCCGGTCCTGTAAGTGATATTTAGTAAAAATTTTCCTATTACACTTACAAGTAAGACAAAAAAACTCCCATTCATCTAACACTAAAATTGACTGAGTTATCAAACTTCAAATTACATGATTTACACCAGTTTTCTGCATCTAAACACAGATGAGTTGAGCCATGCTTCGAGGGATCGTACACAAAGTGCTTAAAGTATTATAAGAATTTATTTCATGTGTACCTTCATTTTAAACTGAAAGTAGTCACATTGTACAAGTATTGTGATAGTGTTAATTTTTATTACATAAGTTTCAGATTGATTTAAATAACTGTATTTTAACATGTTTTATTTTGTATGGAAATGAGGCTGTTTCTTTTCATAATTTCTTTTAACAAAATGTGTGTTATTTTTTAAAGTTTTTATTTAACTTGGAACGTTTGTATGTATGTCTTTCCAGTTCATAATTTGTACTCTAATTTTAATTCACTTCCAAATATCTGATCGAGGTTAAATTATGCATACTAATGTAAATCCAGTGACAATGTAATACTATTATTATTTTTGGTGCATACCATTTATACTTATTTTACAGGAACACAAGAAAATATTTCGGATACATTACTGTCTGCCTACAAGCAAAATTTTTCAATTAAAATCAGTAAAATTCATGACTTCATTCTCAATTCATGTATTGCAGGCCTAGAAGTGCTCCTATATTTCCTATAATTCCTATAAATTTTTAAAAGTTCCTATATTTTCTATAATTCCTATTTTTTCCTATAATTTTTGAAGGAGGTATGTAGTTGTCTTAAAGTAGGGGTGCACAACCTTTTTAAGCGAAGGGCCACTTACAAAAATGACTGGGTTGTCGAGGGCCACCATCAGTAGAATTTTGTTTGCAGGAGGTGTGACCGGGGGGGCTAGGTTCCTTCCTTCCCAGTCAACGTATTCAGTTCTGTTGGTATAAGGATATATCAACAGTTTACATTTGTATTTATACAAGAGATATAGCTAAGATTATTTTCAGAGAGTGAAAATACTCCTTGGCTTTATTTGAAGGAGTAAATTTAGCTTTAAAGATTGCCAGTGCCGAAAAAAAATTCTGCTTTCATGAATGAAGGTGGGGAGGAGGAGAAACATATTATTCTAAATTGTACTTCTTAACATATTCAGTCATAAAATGTGGATATCAAGTAGGGGTGCACAACCTTTATAAGAGGAAGATCAGTCACAAAAATGACTGGATTGTCAAGAGCCAACATCCGTAGGGTGAACAAAATTTTGTTTCGGGGAAGGAGGGGGAGGATCAGCCTAAAAGTTCATAAAAATGGGGGCGGGGGGGGGGCTAATTTTAAAAGGAGAGTTAGCTCCCTATACTCAACCATCTCCTTAGTCAGTATAACCCATTTCAGTTGGCAAGGATAGAAAAATCCTGCATTTATTTTCCATGTGCGATTGACAATATTCATAGTTTTTTTCCTAGTGATTGACAAAATTCGCGATTTTTACGCAGACGACTGGCGAAATTTACAATTTACACACACCCGATCGGCAAAAGTAACGATTTATACGCGCCGATCGGCAAAATTAGCGATTTTTACGCATACGATCGACGAAATTTACGATTTATACGCACCTGATCAGCAAAATTCACGATTTTTATGCGCCCGATTGGCAAAATGTACGATTTTTACCCGCCCGATCGGCAAAATTCGTGACTTTTACTCGCCTAGTTGGCGAAATTTGCGATTTTACACACCCGATCAGCAAAATTCGTGATTTTTATGCAGACGATCGGCAAAATTTACACTTTACACGCACCCGATCTGCAAAAGTAACGATTTATACGCACCCGATCAGCAAAATTAGCGATTTTTACGGGCCCGATCGGCAAAATTCATGATTTTTACGCACCCGATCGGCAAAATTCGCGATTTTTACGGGCCTGATCGGCAAAATGCGCGATTTATACGCATACGATCGGCGAAATTTATGATTTATATGCACCTGATCGGCAAAATTCCCGATTTTTACGGGCCCGATCGGCAAAATTCGTGATTTTTACGCAGGTGATCGGCGAAATTTACGATTTATATGCACCCGATCGGCAAAATTCGTGATTTTTACGTGCCCGAATGGCAAAATTCATGATTTTTACGTGCCCGATCGGCGAAATTTATGATTTATACGCACCCGATCGACAAAATTCATGATTTTTACGCCCCCGATCGGCAATATTCGCGACTTTTACGTGCCCGAATGGCAAAATTCATGACTTTTACGAGCCCATTCAGCAAAATTCTTGATTTTTAAACGCCTAATCGGCAAAATTTGTGATTTTTATGACCCCGATCGGCAAAATTCGCGATTTTTACGTACCCTATCGGCAAAATTCGCGATTTTTACAGGCCTGATCGACAAAATTCAAGATTTTTACGCCCCCGATCGGCAAATTTCGCGATTTTTACCTGCCTGAACGGCAAAATTCATTATTTTTATGCGCCGATCGACAAAATTCGTGATTTTTAAGCGCATAATCGGCAAAATTTGCGATTTTTATGCCCCTGATCGACAAAATTCGCGATTTTTACGTATACGATCGGCGAAATGTATGGTTTATACGCACCTGATCGGCAAAATTCGCGATTTATACGCACCCTATCGGCAAAATTCGTGATTTTTATGGGCCCGATCGGCAAAATTCACGATTTTTACACAGGCGATCGGCGAAATTTACGATTTATACGCACTTGATCGGCAAAATTCGCGATTTATATGCCCCCTATCGGCAAAATTCGCGATTTTTTGCGTCCGACCGGTGAAATTGATTCGCAGGCCACCAGTAATCCGATCGCGGGCCACAGGTTGTGCACCCCTATCTTAAAGTTTAAAGTTTTGGATATTGCAATTTGAACGATAAGTCATTTTGAAATTAATGAAATCCAAAAGAACATGCATAAGACTAGAACTACAAAACTGTGAAGTAACCTAATTAGTTTAACTAATTTTTAATATTTCTAATTAGCTTACTTCGGAAAAACTCTGCCTTGAATACTGCATTGGGTTAGGTAAGCTAGTTTTACCTGAGCCCAATCTGACCCAATGTATTTGCTTAATTTTTATTTATTTACTTATTTTTTGCTATGGCTCAAGTTGACAAATTTTTTGGGGTTGTTTTTTGGATTTTGTACTGATCAGGTTCAGATATATACTATACTTACTTTTTCAGAAAAAAGACCAGAGTAATTGTTTTGGATGGGAAAGCTATATTTATACTTTTATAAGAATAAATATATATTCATTTTTCTTCATTTATTGGTTGTCTCCTTGATAAAACAGCATTAGAGACATTATTATAGCTGCAAAAGCTGTTTCCTCATTTCATTAAAATATGGTACTACAGTTTGAAACCAATTATCTAGAATCATATTTCCAACCAATTAATTTTAGAATGTTTCCAGAAAATAGTGCCTTATACAATGTCAGTTTGACATGTGCATTGTTAGAGACATCAAACCTGCATGGCATAACTTGATGACAACATCTAGGATTTGAAATGGAAAAATTTTGATGTAGGGTGTTTTTATTTTTATACAGAATTATTTTTTCTAAGGGAATCCCATAATTTCGTTAATCTTTAAACTGGTTAATGTAATAATTAATTTGAAATAAGAACAATGACACAGTTACACATATTATACAAATCTTATTGAATGAGTGTTGCTTTGATTCCCAACAAGTTCTCTAAAAAACTAGTTGGTTCCAACCACTTTGGATAAATAATATTATTATACTGCTTTGGTTTATACATCTAGTTCAACTGTAGGTGTTTTAGGTCGACTAAAATTACCTGTACAATAAAATCTACTTTGTCATTATCTCGCGGCAATGAATATATTGAGCAAGATTCTCTATAAATGTTTTTTTTTAAAGAAAAGTTTAGAAGAAACTAAGACTAGTGAAAGATGTTCACAGACATGAACGCATTTCAAACATTCCTATTAGAAACGAGTTTGGTCCAACAATTTGAAATCTGAGCCTGAAAAATTGGGTATCATCAGAAAGTGCAATTGTTAGTAGAAAATTGTTAATAACATTTTAAAATTGTTCAAAAATGATTTTCTCATTTAAAAATCTTTTCATAGAATTAATTCTAAATATCCCCTTATTACAACGTTTTGTAATTTTCATGTCCCTGGAAATCTGTTTAAAATAGCAAATTTGTTATTTAAACCCACCCACTGGCAGAAATCAGAAAATTTCACAATTCTTATTTTTTCAAAATATCCAACTATGGCAGAAAGACACAAGTTCTGTTTTCCAGCAATTCTGAAAAATGACTTCACAGAAAGACAAGGGATATTCCATGGTTTCTTTATGGTGACAACGCTGACTGTGCAAAGGCCTCAAAGAATATTTCTCATTTTATCCCGTCACAATTCAGTTCCCTTTCAAACTGATTTTAAAGATTGTAAAACACTTTAAGTAACTTTGGCTGTATTCTTATTTTTCAAATAGCAAGTGTTTTCCCCCTTTTTCAAAGTGGGAATAAATAATATATTCACTTTGAGCTCGAGCTCCGGTATAAAAACAGAGGCCCTTTTTCAGGCCCGGGCTTGGGCTGAACTTTTATGATCTCTAATTGCTCTTAGAGAAAAATTACTGAACTATAACTAAAAATTTTCTATATATAAAGAAGAAAAAAGGAACAAGAAGAAGCTGTCAGGCAACAAGTGCATGAAAATGTGTCCAATGAGAATTAAAACTGTTGGAAAAAATATTAAAGGGAAAAAAAAGTATAAAAATTTCTGTAAAATCATTGAAATACTGTATAATCCTTATTAAATGAAGGCAACAGACATTCACAAAAGGACTTAAACAAAGATTTAAAAAAAAAGAGTAGGAATTGCTTCTTCAATGATTGCGTTTGATATCATTTGAATTTCAGCTGAAAAGTTTGCTCCTGAAGCTGAAGGGGGGGGGGAATCAAAATTAAGTTCTGCTGCATAATTTCTTCCCTTAAAGATGATTTGGTCATTTTCCCAGCACATACTTTTAATTTGATCTTTCTCATCATCCATTCTGCTTTTATAATAGAACATCTTTTTTTTTTTTTTTTTTTTTTATGAATATACAACTTTGGTGAACTCTCCAATGAATAGAAATAATAATAAACTTTTTCCACCAATAAATATAGAATTCTTGTTTGCTGAGTAAATTGTGCTGTTTAGATTCATTGTAATTGCATTTCGATCTTTTCTAATTTGAATGGATATTTTTTCTAAGAAATTGATCTGTAAACTGCTTATAGTAATTAAATTGATAAGATATTAAAGTATAAGTTGTTTGCATTGTATGTTAATATGTCCATATTGTATGCATTATAATTAATGCATTTTATTATGTGCATATATGTATTTATACACGTATAAAAATTCCTATAAAATTCCTATATATTTTTTAAAAAATTCCTATATTTCCTATAATATTTCCACAAAATGTCACTTCTAGGCCTGTGTATTGAGATGCACAATAGCATTTTTCCAAAGGAAAGTGTCTTGCATTTATATTTCTTTTGCATGGCCACACTAAAGATATATTACAATGTATGAGTAGAGATTGCTTAAAATATATTTTAATGATATGCTTTTTTCAAATTTAACTTTTCAGTTCTTCAAAGAAATATAAAAACTTGTTTTTAAAAACATATTTTTGAGTTCAAAATCAAAATACAATTTCTACTTGCTAAACAAATAATAAAGAGTAAATAGAGTGAAAAAATTTTCTGTTGGACAAGGAAAATGATGTAAACAGCTTTATTTGCATTAACACAATTGTTGTGCCAAAACATTTGCACACTCAAATCAAGCACAGACAAATAATTGCTAAGAGTTAAAATACCTGAATTATGTTAATAATATTTTGACTGTTTTTGTTTAAAAAATATAATCCAAATACTGTATTAACTTTTCATTGGACTACAAATATTTTGCACTCTCAATTTATGCAAAACAGTTTGTACCTTGGCTGTGTGCCAACACATACATTCACTTATTTAAGTCTGTGCTTTAATCAGTTTGCAGGCATTTGTTAAATTTTGATGTTAGTAAAGAATATGTTTACCAACAATCAGTAATGCAAAATGGTATTACTTTACAGACAGAGCAATCAGAATAGGCGAGAGGCTGCAAAGCTGTATGCTATGAAATTTCTTGGTCAAAACCAACCACACTAAAATTGTTAAGCATTTAAGAGAAACTGGCAGCTTTAAGCAGCATCTTTGATTAAGTCAGTTCACTGGTTTAGTGTTGAATTCAGACACTTTTTTGCGGGAGGGATTTCTGTGGTTCTGGGGGAGACATTATAGATTTCAAGGGAGAAATTGCACTTTTTAACCATTGGAAGCATAAGATCTCAAATCATCTGGGGATTTGAATGCTTCGGGGGAGATGTGCCAACCAGGCCACCCCCAAAATTCATCACTGGGTTCAACAGTACCTCCAAAGAATGTTCTAGGATATACACTTGCTCATCCTCAATGTTGTGTACAAGATATTAGCTGAGAGTGTGGATATTCAAAAAGTCAAGTATGGAAAATTTTAAACAAGTATGGTGCGTATCCATATCAGCCAATACTAGGACAAGAATTAGTATCAGGAGACAAAGGGCGTCATTTTAATTTTTGTAATTTTATTTTAAAGAAACAAAATGAACATCCATCCTTTCTTTATGAAATTATGTGGATTGATGAATGTCCATTTACAAGACAGGGTGTCATAAATATTTAAAACATTCATTATTAGTCCCTGGAAAATCCATGCATTACTCATCCAAACTAGCATCAAGTACGTTGGACCATAAATGTTTCATGTGGTATCTGGAAGACATGCTTAATTGGGCCATTCATCTTTGATAACACTTTAATGTCAGAAAAATATGCTGATAATTTATGTGGATCAGTATTTGTTTTTTTAGAAGAGTATGTTGCATTACAAGATTTATCACATATGTGGTTTCAGCATGAGGGCGCGGCAGCACATAGATCACTTAAGCCACACACTGTCTTAACCAGTGCTTTTGGAAATAATTTTATTTGCTATGCAGGTTCTATTGAATGGCCCCTCCATATTGCCAGATTTGAATCCTTTAGATTTCTTTCTTTAGGGTTTTCTGAAAAATAAAGTATATGAAAGAGATTCCCCTAGTCGAGCAGATTTGTGGAATTGTATTACTATGGCAAGCAGATCTGTAACACCTACAATGTTGCTTAAAGAACAACAAGGATTTATTTCACTTGTACATTTCTGCATTGCAGCCAAAGGAAGTTCGTTTGAAAAGGCTTTGATATAACTTTAATTTTATATTAAGTTTTAGATTAGATAATCTAATAGAGTTTTAAAATATGTATCATTTTGTAAAGAATTGAGACAGTTGATTTTCATCATTTCATTTATTAAAAATTATGTTATTTTTTTACTTATATTTTCCATACAAGTTGTATATTTTGCTTGAATGTGTCAGAATGAAAACATATTTTAAATTTATATTGTAACATCAATTTTACTCTCAACTATTATTTTCTTTTTATATCTGATGATTAGTTATATTTCTTAGTAAATTTGTAAATGACCCCTATTTCGCAGTAAAAAACATGCTTCAAATTTAAACAGCTATTATTTGGTCAGTTTTAATCGTAGAAGAATGGGATTTTTTTGTCTTACTTGTAAAGTGTAATAGGAAATTTTTATTAAATATCACTTATAGAACTGAGGGACCATATAAAAAATTAAATTTCGTAACTTTTTAAGAAATATTTTATTGCCACAAATCACTTTTAAAATACTTCTTTACCTCATTTAAAGCATTATTGCAATTGGAACTATATGTCTATGACTAACAGTTTAGGAATTAGCCATTGACCAATGTTGAGAGTGGACACCCTGTATATATATATATATATATATATATATATATATATATATATATATATCAGTACAAAAACCCTTAACGGGTTAAAAGTTGTGACGCAGCAGTTTCTTTTGGCTCTAAGAATTTTAAATATGGGTCTTAAAAGCAATGATATCAAATTTGAGTTACACGTGTTAATAATTTTTTAAATATATCGTCATTTTTTAAAATTATTATTACAGATGCAATTATTATTTTTGACATGAAAATATATATAAAGTTTATTCGCTGATGCTTTTTCATTCACATCTCTCCTGAATTCAAATTATGGGTTTTAAAAGGAATGATATCAAAATTCGAGTGACACCTTCACATGAATTTAATAGTATTGTTTTAAAATTCTATTTAAATTATTTTTGCTTTGTCTTCTAAAGTATATTTATGCATACAAAAAATGCTTATAATTTTCCAATACACTGTTAAATAGATTACTTTCACTGAGCCTATATTATGCATTGAAATGTATTTATTTCAATAAATTGATTTATCTTTTGTGCCACGCTATCCAAAATCATAAGTAAAATTTATTTAAATGATTATTTTGCGTCATAGTATACAAACAAATTGAAATGTGTTCAAGTGGATAATATGATGCAAGAGGACTAATTGGAAACAGAAATTGGAACTATAATCGATATATCCTGTCGATGTCGAGTCGAATGAATCAAACTGCATTGTGATGGGACCCATAGAACTCGAGTTAGCTGCAAAATCCATTAGTTCCACCTTTCACCGACAGGGGGCATACTCTGTTCCATACGAACAAAGCTAAAATCTTTGAGGCTGTTGATTTCAAGTTGAATGAGCCATACCTCGTAGTGATTGGGGCCATAGAACCTGAGATAGAAAAGCACCCCCTGGTCATGATACTTGGAACTAAAATCGATATAGCCTGTCGAGGTCGAGTCAAATGAATTAAACTGCATTGTGATGGGACCCATAGAACTCAAGTTAGCTGAAAAATACGTTAGTTCCATCTTCCACCGCCAGGGAGCGCACTCTGTTCTATACAAACATAGCTGAAATATTTGAGGCAGTCGATTTCAAGCCGAATGAGCTATATCTCGTCTTGATCAGGCCCATAAAACCCGAGATAGGAAAGCACCCCTGGTGGTGAAACTTGGAACTTAAATCAATATATCCTTTTGATGTCAAGTGAAGTCAAATGAATCTGTTATTTTAAACCCTAAGGTAATTAATGAAGTAAGCAGAGCATCGGCACAAGTGGTGCGTTGATGCTGTAATTGACCAAGGTTTTAAAATGTTCAAAAGCAAATAAAGATAACAAAGTTTTCTAAGATATTGATGAAATAATAACAGACAAAAAGAATTAAACTTAATCAAGATTTATTCAAGTTATAAAGTAAAATCAAGTTCAAAGATAAAATACATATATCCAATATTCCAGAGTCAAAACGATGTCACATTAACATTAACCCTATATTTGCATTTGTCAAAACAGAAACTTTAAACTTACACAATATATATTGAGACCTTTAAATCAACATCTCATAGATCGGATGTGAAAACTGGAGCACCAACGATAAAAATATGAAACAGGTTCATTAACAAATTTACTTTAATTAAATTAAGTTCATTACCAAAATAACTTAAAAGGAAAACGAAATTACTTTTAATTAAATACTTTAACAAAGAAAAAGAAACATCTAATTTACTTTAATGATCTTTTAAATAAATAACCTTAATATTGTAAAAATATATTAACATTAAATAAATTCCATTAATCTAAAACCAAGCTTTAATTAAACATAAAACAATATCTTCTCTGACTTCCCGATCCAACGCCTTTATCCTTCCAAATACAACCTCCATTCATCAACTTGTCAGTAACAACCAACTGTACCTGCTCGACCACGAAGCAGTCGTACGTTGAACCGCTGGACAAAACATGCCACTCCAGGGTACTATCTATACTTATTAAGTAACAGTCCCAATGGCAAACGGTCTACTGATATAAAGTGCTATCCCTTGAAACCCAAACCGAATCACCGTATTTGGTGTTTCAATAGCAAAACGGTAACAAGTAATTTCGGCTTCCGAAATTACTGATGCACGAATAATAGACCAAACGGTGTCAACATACTAAAAAATGGAATCTCGTTCTGAACTATTAAATACCAGTAGCCTTTTGATGACATGAAAGCTAATATTATAAAAGTCTAAAAACCACAACATCAGGACAAAAAGAAAAACATTACTCACTTTAAATAAAAAGCTTTATATCCAATGGAAAACTAAATCAAAAGATATATGAAATTAGCTGCACGAAATAACACAAGAAGAACTGCCTTTTTATTTAATAACTATTTCTCAAAAGGTTTCTCCAAAAAGATGATGAAATCCAAACGCTCCATTTCCGACGATGAAAGACGGGGCATTCTTTAAAACATTTCCTCTCTTGCAGATTTCACTTCATTGAAAAACAATATAGTCTTCCATTCCATTAACTATAACGTATATCACAACACGAGTTAAAAATACTTCCTCCATTTAAAAATAAACATCACCAGACGAAACATTGCCAGACGACACAGATCTAAAAAAAAAACAACCACCGAGACAGCTAGAAGATAACAACACACGACTGCCTCTCTCTTAAATACGCTACTGCCTCGTGTCTGAGCCGATGACGTAATCTCCCCATTCCACAGCAGACAGGTCACTTCCGGCTTCCCGAAGGTTACGTGACGATCGATTACAGTGACAGGTAGAACCACAGGTAATGACAGATTATCAGAGCCATCTGTCATCAGCTGCTGTAATCACTTGTATCGTGACGTAATCGATCTGCCGAAAACTGCGAGAAATGAGGAGACATGATTAATGTAAACATGCATTAGCGATGTACAGAGGAAGCTAAAACGTGATGTAAACAAAATGAAATGAAAGTAAATGGAAAACGCCTTGAACGTGAGAATAAATATGGCCAAATGGTAAGTAACTAAATAAAGATATTTTTACTTTAAAACCATATGAATTACTTTAAATAAAAATATGCTTTTATACTGTCAACTAAAGTTATTGAACTGAAGAATTTAATTACATAAGTGTGACTGAACTTATAACTGTATAACTTAATAAAGTTGGATATTAAATAAACAGAATAAATATAAGGCATGAATGGATGAAATAGGTCAATTAAGATTTGTTTTGAATGAGTGATAAGAACTAAAGGGAAAACTATCTAGTTTTTCCAACAAAGCCCCCCCTCTTATCACTCGAATGAAAATCAGACTGGCAACATGAGAAGCACGCCGAACAGGCTACCTATAACAATTTGCACAATCAGCAAAGCCTCCCTGATCACCTATCCAATTATAACCATATTAACTGTAATCCAATTATCCTCCAATTCCAACCAAAAAAAAACCTAAATCCACTTAAAACTTATACGGCCAATTATCACATTACAATAATCCAACAATCCAAAGCCTTCCACATTAAAACTGCCAAAAAAAAACTCCATTGGGCTCCAGTCCCCATCTAAAAATATACTATACTATTAAAAATAAATACATATAAAATACACATATAACACAATATCATACATTACGTTTAAAATATTCACTATTTGTAAATATGAACTCTAAAAACATGAACTATCAAAAAATATGAATTATCAAAAACATGAACATCAGCTAAAATCTAGTTTATCTTAGATAAACCATTTCCAAGTATCTCAATACTTTCCCAAAAAGTCCATTATATCAAAATTGAGAAGGATCTACTCATAAGTAAACTTCACACAACATAAATGACTTCATAAATCTATAACAGAAGTAACCCTATAAATTTAACTAGCCAAAAAAAAAATGTAACAATTTTTACTATACCAACTAAGAGAAACAAAATTTTCCATTCATAAATTTTTCCTAAACTAAATTTATAACACTTCATAAATCCAAAAAAAAAAAACTTCCAATACTCTCTCTATATCTTATTATACCGAATTTCTTTAAACTTTTATATACTCCATATAAACTTTACAAAACCTTACATAAACTTTTATTAAACAAAATTTATAACACTTTCTCAAACCAATGCCAACATTAACCAGAACAACCAATTAGATGAATTCCCATACAGACACTTAAGACATGACAGCTCTACCTAATCAAATCAACCTATTTGATCTCTGCTCCACCAAACCATCTCACTATTTTATGCATCATTTAAGTATTAGATCCATAACATATTTCTGGTCACCTTTCCATCTCTGATTCCTGAACACAAAAACATCACAAATTTAAATGAGTACACTCCATTTGTTCATCCCCTTTCATAAAACCTATCAATCAAAAATCATTTGCTAGGGCCCTAGTCTTCACACCATTCACTTCAACATAACATAGATGAATATGAGCAACGGATAATTATAAAACCATTTTGAAAATTCAACAACAACTATTTCAAACTATTTTCAAATTTAAACCTGGAGCTCAATCAAAACCATGATTCAGACTAACACTCTTATTTCCATAAGAAAAACACTCCAGAAGAAGAATCATGACCAAGTAATTCCAACTTTAAGTACTCAGCATATCTAACACAATCTTAAAAGCTCCTAAAAATAACCATTTTAACACCATTTATGCTAAGCCTCATAAAAACAAACTGGGAAAGACCTAAAAAATATACTTCCCCATCTGTTTAAACTGAAACTTTATTTCCTAAAACAGAATGATCTTAAAAATATATATATACCCGGCCATTTCCTCCTCAATGTTATATCTTATTAAACCTCAAGAGAATACAACAAGATACCTAAAAATAGCTGCCATTCTCCAGTATCTGCCAGGGTTACCAACTTGATGTTACATTATTCAACTATCTTGAAGTCAAAAAAAATTTTCTTCCCTATATGGGATACTTCCAGAAACTTGATCAAGGCCTCTAACATTTGCAACCTAAAAACAAATGCCTTTAACCTAATCAATAACAGAAAATTCACCATCCATGACTTCCTTGAATAACGATACCCTAAAAAATCCCCCAAAATCTGCATATTCAGTTCTAACACAATCTACATTATTCCTTACACAAAAAAAAAAAATTAGTTCCAATTAATCCTAACACATTTTTCAAATATTTCTAAAAATTTCTAACACAGTTTTCTAACACGGTTCTAACACAGTTTTTCTAACAAAAACAAAAAAAATCTCTAAAACTATTGAAAAATTTCCTGACACTTGCTGACACAAATCAAAATTTTTCAATGTCACCGAGATATATTCCTTACACTTTCTAAAAAAAATTTTTCCTTACACAATCTAATATACCCTAACACCAATTAACACTTGATATACTACAGCCACAAAAACTTCTATAACAATCAAAAAAATTTCAACATAACTAAAAAAAACTCAACATGCATGTCTTCACCATATCTGCAGGGGATGTATCCTCCCAAAGATCTGTCACATTTCAGGACATTGACACTACCACCTTAAAAGAAATGTCTTATCCCGAAAAAGAAATCTCCATAAAAACACCCCTTCTGCAAGTGAAACACACTTAAAGCTGATAACTCAATAAAATTAATATCTATAAAAAAATAAATGTATATATATCTGAAATAAAAATTCATAAAACATAGAAGATACAATACTAAATTAAACATAACTTATTGAAGGTGTATTTAAAAATATATTCATTGTAAAATAAAAAAAAATCATGCATATCTCAAGTTTAAATAACATTGCCTTTAAAAGCAATACTCTTGACCCAATATACAGGACTCCATTTTCCTAAAACATGAAATTATCCAATTGAAGTCAAGAATTTTTAACAATTCAAACTTTAGATCAAAATTTACTTTATATTATACTCTGAATTTAATTTAAATTTACTTAAGAAAAACTGTATATAGACAAAAGTTTAACAATATTACTGGTTCATCTAAAAAAAACTTTTACTTTAAAAATTACAAATGCTTAACTTTAAACTGTTTAAAACTATTTATTACATATTATAGTTTAAACACCTTCAAAAGAAACTAAATAAAACTTTAACATTTAAGAAACTGCAGCTGTAGCTATCTTAACACTTTAAAATTCCAACTCCCGTTAACCATACTCATAAGTTAACCTTCCAAAAACATGGAAAAACAGTTCTACTTAACTTCCTCAAAAACTTCAAACACATCATAATACTTTAACCATTCTTAACAATTTACTCTGACACATATACATGCAGCCAATTTCTATAAGTAAAAAAAAAAAAACAATTTCACCCACTGTCTCAATAAAAGCTTCAGCTGAATTATATTACCAATAACACTTATAATTGAAATTCATTAACTTCAAAGAATTTTTCATCAAAATACTAAAAAAAAATTCAACAGCTTTCAAATTATCTTAACAATATTGAAAAACCGATTTCAAAAATAATCTCTGATAACAACATTTAGCTTTAATGGCTGAATTAAAAGCATTGAAATTTAAAACTTTCATAATTAAAAATTATCAAATTAGTCAAAAAGAAACTAGATTCACTTTTACAAATAAATTTAACCTTAGTAAAAAAAATTTCAAAAATTTATCAGGCCAATAATATATCTTACATCTTAAAGACCTTATCTTAAAGACTTTTACTAAAACTTAACAAAAAAATTTCAATAATTTCAATCTTTAAACATTAAAAGGATTTACTTTACATATTGATATCAAAATTTGAAATACTTTAACAGCTCTTAATTATATAAGATTCAGCCTTAAAAATTTTTTTATATTTATAACTTATTAAAGAAAACTTTAATACAAGTAGGTGACTTCAAAACTTTAAACCCTTACCACTATGCAAAAAAATTTCAGTATCAAAAACAACATGGCATAGAATCATTAATATTCATTAAAAAAAATTTACAGACAATCACTTCTCTTGATACAATTTAATCATGCTTAAAACGATAGTTCTAAAAAAAATGCTGATGCTCATTTTCCAAAATCAAAGTCCATGTACAAATAACAGTCTCAACCTCCTTTCCTCTTGATGATGTCCATATTTCAATAACCATCACTCCACCAGGTGAAACTATATTCATAAGTGGCCCAGATGCTGCCACTAAACAAGCACTCTCATTACCTTAAAAATTAAACTTGACTGACACTATAGAGCATAATCCACCACAAAGACTTCACATTTAAAAAAAAATGGTGATGCTTTAAAAAAAAAAAAACACAATTTTCACAACTTTATGCACTTTCTTTATCTTTCAACAGAAATCTGCATTCTTGACCACACAGCTGTTGATTTTTAACACAGATAAGAACTTTATTCGCACGTCTTTCAGACCAGGATTCATCCATCAAAAGCACTAAACTTCCTTGGATCACTTTACTAACAGCACTTAAATGATTTTTATTTCTTTATGTAAAAGCACTTTGTGGCACCATCATATGAGATCCAGACCATTTTAATATTGCTACTTCAGAAAAACAACTTCAAACCACTCAAAAAAAATTCGAATCAAAAATTTCTGAATAGAAACAGAAAACCTTAAACAGTTTTCAAACTTCTTAAAAAAATTATTTTAGCAAAATGCTACCAGCCCCCCCCCCCCCCCCCCCCATCTCAAAGCTCAATGATTGAAATGAACATCTGGAGGACAAAACTGAAAAAGCATTTTTAAAAGTATAAACAATGAAAACCAGCTTCTAAACAAATCCTTGGCCTCAGGCCCATAACCTTGTTATTTTAAACCCTAAGGTAATTAATGAAGTAAGCAGAGCATCGGCACAAGTGGTGCGTTGATGCTGTAATTGACCAAGGTTTTAAAATGTTCAAAAGCAAATAAAGATAACAAAGTTTTCTAAGATATTGATGAAATAATAACAGACAAAAAGAATTAAACTTAATCAAGATTTATTCAAGTTATAAAGTAAAATCAAGTTCAAAGATAAAATACATATATCCAATATTCCAGAGTCAAAACGATGTCACATTAACATTAACCCTATATTTGCATTTGTCAAAACAGAAACTTTAAACTTACACAATATATATTGAGACCTTTAAATCAACATCTCATAGATCGGATGTGAAAACTGGAGCACCAACGATAAAAATATGAAACAGGTTCATTAACAAATTTACTTTAATTAAATTAAGTTCATTACCAAAATAACTTAAAAGGAAAACGAAATTACTTTTAATTAAATACTTTAACAAAGAAAAAGAAACATCTAATTTACTTTAATGATCTTTTAAATAAATAACCTTAATATTGTAAAAATATATTAACATTAAATAAATTCCATTAATCTAAAACCAAACTTTAATTAAACATAAAACAATATCTTCTCCCACTTCCCGATCCAACGCCTTTATCCTTCCAAATACAACCTCCATTCATCAACTTGTCAGTAACGACCAACCGTACCTGCTCGACCACGAAGCAGTCGTACGTTGAACCGCCGGACAAAACATGCCACTCCAGGGTACTATCTATACTTATTAAGTAACAGTCCCAATGGCAAACGGTCTACTGATATAAAGTGCTATCCCTTGAAACCCAAACCGAATCACCGTATTTGGTGTTTCAATAGCAAAACGGTAACTGCTGATGCAAGAATAATAGACCGAACGGTGTCAACATACTAAAAAATGGAATCTCGTTCTGAACTATTAAATACCAGTAGCCTTTTGATGACATGAAAGCTAATATTATAAAAGTCTAAAAACCACAACATCAGGACAAAAAGAAAAACATTACTCACTTTAAATAAAAAGCTTTATATCCAATGGAAAACTAAATCAAAAGATATATGAAATTAGCTGCACGAAATAACACAAGAAGAACTGCCTTTTTATTTAATAACTATTTCTCAAAAGGTTTCTCCAAAAAGATGATGAAATCCAAACGCTCCATTTCCGACGATGAAAGACGTGGCATTCTTTAAAACATTTCCTCTCTTGCAGATTTCACTTCATTGAAAAACAATATAGTCTTCCATTCCATTAACTATAACGTATATCACAACACAAGTTAAAAATACTTCCTCCATTTAAAAATAAACATCACCAGACGAAACATTGCCAGACGACACAGATCTAAAAAAAACAACCACCGAGACAGCTTCCAGCCAGCTAAAAGATAACAACACACGACTGCCTCTCTCTTAAATACGCTACTGCCTCGTGTCTGAGCCGATGACATAATCTCCCCATTCCACAGCAGACAGGTTACTTCCGGCTTCCCGAAGTTTACGTGACGATCGATTACAGTCACAGGTAGAATCACAGGTAATGACAGATTATCAGAGCCATCTGTCATCAGCTGCTGTAATCACTTGTATCGTGACGTAATCGATCTGCCGAAAACCGCGAGAAATGAGGAGACATGATTAACGTAAACATGCATTAGCGATGTACAGAGGAAGCTAAAACGTGATGTAAACAAACTGAAATGAAAGTAAATGGAAAACGCCTTGAACGCGAGAATAAATATGGCCAAATGATAAGTAACTAAATAAAGATATTTTTACTTTAAAACCATATGAATTACTTTAAATAAAAATATGCTTTTATACTGTCAACTAAAGTTATTGAACTGGAGAATTTAATTACATAAGTGTGACTGAACTTATAACTGTATAACTTAATAAAGTTGGATATTAAATAAACAGAATAAATATAATAAGGCATGAATGGATGAAATAGGTGAATTAAGATATGTTTTGAATGAGTGATAAGAACTAAAGGGAAAACTAGCTAGTTTTTCCAACAGAATCAAACTGCTTTGTGATTGGATCCATAGAACTCGAGTTAGCTGCAAAATCCGTTAGTACCATCTTCCACCGTCAGAGGGCCCACTCTTTTCTATACGAACATAGCTGAAATTTTTGAGGCTGTCGCTTTCAAGTCGAATGAGCCATACCTCATCGTGATCGGGCCCATAGAACCAAAGATAGGAAAGCGCCCCCTGGTGGTGATTAGGGCTGGGCGATATATCGATACATCATGAAATATCGATTTTTATAACATATCGTCTCAAAGGATTTCAATCTTCCTTAAATATCGATATATCGGCTCTTGTTATATTCATTCATTAGTCAACACAATTTCTTATTCTCCAATTAATTCTAGAGTGTAAACAACGAAACTGCGAAATAAGAGGTATTTTTCACCTTTGTCTCCTCTTCTCCCATATCTAGAGACCATCCATTTACTATTATGCTATTGAAGTGGTTTAGAAATGAATAGCATTTTCCATTTTTCGATAAAGGTATTGCATTTTAAGTTATAAGCAAGTTCTATAATGGCCATTTCTGGGGTGTCGCGTTACGAAAATTGGTTCAAAACTTTTACTATGACAGTTTAAAAAAAAAATAGACCTTTTACTTTATTGAAAAATGGAAAGCGCTATTCGATTTCGCCGTTTTTAAATAAGTGCATCTTCCAATTTCGTGCGTCTAAGTTTAAGATTGACTTCACGAATGTGTCAGAAAGTTGAGAGCTCAGATTTGAGAACTGCCTTAACAGTATATTATATATATTTCTTGAATTTCAAAAGTATAATATATTTGCAAATCTTTTGCATCCCCCCCTCCCTAAAAGAAACAACTTTAACTTGAATAGTTTACGATTTTTTTCATTTTAAAATCTCTATAAAGAATCAACATCACATTCATTAGAATAATCTACCTTCATTAGAATAATCTACCTTCATTACAATCTACTTTCATTAGAATAGCTTAAGATTTCTGGCATTTTAAAATTCTAGTAAAAAGATAACATCGCATTCCTAAAGAATTGATTTTATAATCTTTAATAATGAAGTACCGCACTGAAAGGCAAACGCTTATTCATATCGCAATCGTGCCACCTAGAAGAGAAGGAATATCGATAAGCCAAAACAGCCACTCGCTATGTTTCACTCACCGCATATCGGTTTCCATACCATGGTACGCATACCATGGTTCTACTCGCGAGTATATTCTAACATTCAGATATCACACCGGTTGCTTGAGGACTGGCATGATATCTGTTGGAAAAACTGGATAGTTTTCCCTCTGCTAATTCTGTTTAGTTCTTATCACTCATTTAAATGATAACTTAAGTGACCTAATTCATCAATTCATGACTTATTATATTTATTCTATTTATTTAATATTTAACAGTTTATTCAGTTATATTCAGTAATTAGTTCAATCTCATTTGAGTAATTAATCCTTCAGTTCAATAACTTCAGTTGACAATATGAAAGTATATTTTTATTTAAAGTAATTTCATATAGTTTTAAAGTAAAAATATCTTTATTTAGTTACTTACCTTTTGGCCATATTAGTTATCCCAACTCTCCAGGCGTTTTCCATTTACTTTCATTTCGTTTTTATTTACATCACGTTTTAGCTTCCTCTATACATCGTTCACGTATGTTTACTTTGATCGTCTCCTCATTTCTCGCGGCTTTCGGCAGATCGATTACGTCACGATACAAGTGAGTACAGCAGCTGATGACAGATGGCTCTGATAATCTGTCTTTACCTGTGTCTCTACCTGTGACCGTAATCGATCGTCACGTAACCTTCGAAAGGTCGGAAGTGACCTGTTTGCTGCAGGATGAGGAGATGATGTCATTCTGATGGATGACTCGGATGATGACTCGGACACGAGGCGGTAAGGTATTTAAGGAAAGAGGTGGTTGTGTGTAGGGTATCTTCTAGCTGGCTGGAAGCCATCTCGGTTGTTGTTTTAGTGTTTGTGTCGTCTGGAGATGTTTAGTCTGGTGATGTTTGTTTTTAATGAGGAAGTGCTTTTAACTCGTGTAGTGATGTGTCATAGTTAATGAAATTTAAGGTGAATGTTATTTGGTTGGATCTGCAAATGAAGAAATATTTTCTTTTAAAGAACGCCACATATTTTGTTTTCGGAAGTGAACTTTTGGATTTCATCATGTATTAAAACAACCTGTTTTAAAGAAATAGTTGGATAATAGAATGACAGCTTTTCTGGTGTTATTTCGTACAACTAATTTAATATACATTGGTTTAGTTTCTTGGTGGATAAAATGCTTTTTATTTAAAGTTAATGGTGCTTTTCTTTTTATCCTGTTTTTCATGGTTTCTGGACTCTTGTGATATTAGCTTTCGTTTTCATCAAAAGACTTCTGGTATTTTTAATAGTTCAGAACGCGATTCCATTTTTAGTATGTTGACACCGTTCTGTCTATTATTCTCGTATCGGTAATTTCGGTAGCCGAAATTACTTGTCACCGTCTAGCTATTTGAAACACCAAATACGGTTATTCGATTTGGGCTTCAAGGGATAGTACTTTATATCAGAAGATCGTTTGCCATTGGGACTATTACTAAATGTATAGTTAGTACCCTGGAGTGGTATGTTTTGTTCGGCGGTTCAACGTATGATTGTTTCGTGGTCGAGCAAATACGGTTGGCCGTTACTAACAAGTTGATGAACGGAGGTTGTATTTGAGGGGATGAAGTCATTGGATCGGGAATTGAGGAAAGATATTGTTTTATGGTTAATTAAAGATTGCTTTTACATTAATGGATTTTATTAAATGTTAATACTTATTTTTATATAATTGAGTTTATTTATTGGGAATATCATTTAGGTAAATTAAATGTTTCTTTTGATTTTTATTTAAAACATTTAATTAAAAGTAATTTTGTTTTCCATTTTAAGTTAATCTGGTAATGAACTTAATTTAATTAAAGTAAATTTGTTAAATGAATTTTTCCATCGGTGCTCCAGTTTTCACATCTTATTTATGAGATGTAAATTTAAGAGTCTCAATATATATATTGTGTAAGTTTTATGACTTCTGTCTTTGACAAATGAAGATAAAAAGTAAATATTAATTTGACATCGTTTTTGACTCTGGAATATTGGATATATGTATTTTATTTTGAACTTTGTAATTTGAATAAATCCTGATTAAGTTTAATTCCTTTTGTCTGTTATTATTTCATTTATATTTTTGAAACTTTCAGTTATCTTTATTTTCGTTTTTGAACACTTTAGAACCTTGGTCAATTACAGCATAAACGCACCACTTGTGCCTATGCTCTGCTTACTTCATTTAATTACCTAAGGGTTTAAATATATCAATATCTGTGAGTATTTTAATATACTCGCGAGTGCGCGATTATAATCCAGCATTCGTGAGTAGAAAAAAGATATTCTTGACATCGTCTATATTTATTGGACTCGCTCATTCACAAATCCATTCACGATTTCGATGTATTAAGTGAAACTCCATGAATAGGTAGTTAAATTAGAGGCTGCACAGGCACCTGGGTCTAACATTTTTCTATAGGTTCGGAACGGGCCGGGCCTAGTCATTACTCATTTCAAGCTGGGCTAGGCCAGACTTTTTTCTGGGCCAAATTGGTCCTGGACATCATTCTTCCTAGTGGTGTGCGCGGGCCGAAATTTTCAGGCCCGTGCAAAAATCAGTAAAATGAGGTCCGGCACAATAATTTTTGCAAAAAAATGTATAGATTTTTAAATGGACATTATTCTACAATTAAAATTCTTTTTAAAGAATAATACATACATTTCTAGGCAAAAAAAAAAAAAAAAAAAAAAAAAAAAAAAAAGCTACAGTAACACTTTTTAAATAGAACCTATCTATGACGGAAATCTGCCTTAAATAAAAAAATGTCTTGATATGTGCTAAATGAAAAAATAGTACAAATGATGTACCTGCTTGCTAAGAATGGAACCTGTCTATAACGGATTTTTTTTTTCTTTCCTGATTTTTCTTCTCTTACTGAATCTTTATTTCTATGTAATTGTTCAAGTGAATTTTTTTAATCAGCGTTTGTGTACTTAATTGTCTAAATGGTCATAAATATTGTTGATATTTTGCATTTCATGCATTTTGAACATAATTTGAAAATAAAATCTATGTACAAGTAAGTGTGCTTTTGTAATAATTTGGCTCGGGCTGCAGGCTCGGGCTGAACTTTTTGTTTTTATATCGGTCCAATAAAATTTTTATATGGGCCATGCTAAAAAACAATGTGTGGTTCAGGCCGGCCTGGAAATTTCAGACCGTTCAGACCGGCCTGGAAATTTCAGACCGTTCAGACCTTTAAGTTGAATATGAGTATAAATGAATGTTGGACATATGAATAGAAAATCCTAGAAAATCGAATAGTGTTCCTTTTTGTGTTCTGTGGACTACACTAGGATAATTTACGGATGTTACGGAAATTTCTGAGTTGTCGGTATGGTTGACTAATTGTTTGGGGTAATTTTTTGACTCGTGCGGGTCGGGTTAACCCGATCTTTCAAAAGAAGTTACAGAGCAGTGTTTCATGAAAAACATATTTGAATATGGATGAGTAAATTTTTATTTGTTTAATTTTACTTTAATATAATCATTAGCCTCAGAAAAAAGCGCCCGATTTTCACTGTTTGTGAATGAATGAATCTTGGGCAAGTGAATAGAAAACCAATGTAGTGAATTATTGAAAAGAAAATACTGAACTGGTATTATATCTGCGATTGAATTCTTTTTAAAAATACATTTAAAATGCATACTTTGGAATACATGTGTGTTTAATAAAATAAAATTATAGTATGAAACTATGCTTAACAATGAAAGTTCACAACCATTTTCGGAATATAATAGAGAGCACATTTTTACATAAACACAAACCGCCAGGACTCGAATATATTTGATTATTTTTTTGAGTTAGAGTTCTTTTATTTTTGTGGGTTCAGTGATGAATTAACCCGGAGCATCAAAATTTGTACCCCTACTCCCCAAAAAAAGAATTGGTATTTTAAGCTTAATTAATGTTACAGAAGTGCACATTCCTCAACGGAACTCCATATTACACCTGACCCACCCACTTCCTCGGAGTATCAGAAATCCCTCCCAGATCCCGAAGAAAAGTGCCTGAATTCAGCACTGTGCGGGTCAGGCTGACCAAAAGAAAAAGTAGAATAAGCTTTCAAATGAAAAATACTATGTTTTAATATGAATAGATACATTTAATGGTTTCCTTCTCAAAAGGCAAAGTCAAAATTAGAGGTATGATTGTAGACTATTCTATCATATAGTTGCATTAAAATGCGACATTAATTTTATTTCATTTCGCGTCGGATTTAGGTTAAATACTTCAACTTCGGGTCAGGAAAAATATTTTGTTGGGTAACGGACCAGACAAGATAATTTTCACAATAATAATGCAACTTGACTGGAGCCCGAAATGGAATAAATTTAATGAATTTGTGGATAGTTAGTACTGAACCTGAACTGTAAAAAGAATAAAAATTAGAAAAAAAAAAGTGTTTTTTTTTTTTCTTTGCGAATGGGTAACATCAGTGGAACTGTTTTTAAGAAAAGGAATAGGACTTAGCGAAACTGGATGGTCGGCTATGTTATAACAGGATGCACACATTTCAATATGGGTTTCGTATTTCTCTCTCTCTCTCTCTCTCTCTCTGTATGTGTGTGTGTGTGTGTGTGTGCGTGTGTGTGTCTGTTGCCGGCGGGGGAAAAATGTGTATTCGGTATTTGGACAGGAGGACTCATTAAAATCCTTATCTGCTATTGCATAAAATTATTTATTGCGCTTCATATATGCAGCATACATGGGCGTCGACAGAATGAAATCAAGAGTGAGATAAATTTTGAAACACGTGGGACTGTGGCTCGCAGCTTTGGCCGAGTTTTTATTTATTTATTTATTTAATGGAGAATATAAAAATCAATTAAAATAAACTAAGAATTTTTTTTGTCGGAGACGCCGCACAAGACAATGTTTAAGCATACCAGCATTAAAGCAATATAGAAATTTAACAAATATAAAATATAAACAATTCGAAAATAGACCTTAGCCGGATTTTTTTTTTTCTGTCTGTCAATGGAAAAGTTTCATTTTTTATTAGAGTTTAATTATTTTACTATGCTCTTAGAAAGAATAAATTGTATTTTTCCATATATTAAAGAAATTTATTAAATTTCAGAATCCAGGGCGGAGTAATGACCCTCCTTTACATCCCTTTTCCGGTGTCCCATGGTATCATATATTACATTCATACAGCAGCTACACGTTATATCTCGCCTATTTATATTGCTTATTTTGATATATTTCCCTTTTCACGTGTACCCCGAAAACTAATGCATTTTATTTTAGCGGCAATTATAAATACCATAATTTCCATCGTATAATCCGCAGCTCAAAGAGTCGTTTTTCGACCCAGAAATATTATTTTATAAAATGTAACTTAAAAGATCGCTATAAATATTTAACTACAATTATTGAATAAAATTTCTGGGTCGGAAAACGACTCTTTGAGCTGCGGATTATACGCCGGAAATTACGGTAGTTATGTAATTCTATTATAATTGATTGCCGGTCCGGATACAGGGACCGGTCTAAAAAAATGTAATTAAATTGAAAAAGCAGAGTACGTGGAAGTTTGATAGCTGAAATTGGCAAGGTAGTGACTAAAAGTGTTGAATGTAGATAATACACATTGATAAAACAGTTTTTAGGTTTAAATTAAACTAACGTTTATTTGATATATCACAAAATAAAATAAAGATCAAAACATGACAGACAATTTAATTAAATAAAAATATAATGGCATATGGCAACAAAAACAGGGTGGCAAAAATAATATGGCATGAAGTAACTTAAATGCAGCCTTCAAAATATACTTGAAGAAAAGTTCATTTTAACTTACATGATAATTAATTGAACGTGATGACACAAATTAAAACAGGCCTTTTATTTTATTAGTCACCATGGCATTAGATGTGAAGAAAAAAAGAGTTGAAGAACAGTCCACACACACTATTAATTAATCCTTGAAATGAACGTACATCACCAACAGAAAAATAAAAACCACAACTTCAACAGCAGAAATAAACAAACACTATAAAAAAACGTTTAACACCATCATTGCACTCATAAAAACTTTACACCGCCACTGATATTGTTTCTTCTGGCATCTACCAATATCATTTTAGTAAAGCTGCCTCACTCTCACCATTCCAACTGCCTTTTCATCCCTTTTAAACAACATCAACATACCGCTTTCCGAAAACGCCCCCTTTCTGATGTGCTAAGTTGAGAAGTTCTCAAACTGCCCATCGGCAAAGTAATCTAGAGTGCCTTTGAAGACTGTGTCACGGCGTCTGGGTGCATGCTCCCCTATGCTATTACGATTGAAACGATATCGAAGCTGGCGGTTGCAACTGAATTCGGAAAAAGGCTGAGAAAACGATGGTCGATGTGGTGAACGACATCGAAACGAACAGTAAACATTATCGGCGAGTTGAAAAACGAAAAGAAAGATTTGAACGATACTAGAGATGGAAAACGATATCGACTGAAGAAAATTAATACAGGATTGAATGGAAAATTAGGCAAGTACGAAAAGGTGACATTATGTATAAGTTTCAAGGTCCAAAAATATATACATAGGGCTAACATTTCCCCCCCCCCCCCCCCCTTGACACTTATACTGAAATTATCTGATAATATAACAGTTGGAAACATTCATAGTTAATCAGTAAAAATTTGTTTAATATATTCACAATATATTACAGTATATATACATTCAACAATATAAACACAATTCAACAATAATTACACAATTATAACAAGTAAATATCTAGGTATATTAATATAAACACTTATATAAAATAAAAATACAACATTGATCCTCACTACTTTGAGGGAACGCACTTACATGAAACGTACACACTTACGTGGCTTTCACAAAAAAAAACAGCTGAACCTTTTAAAAAGGAATTTCTTTTCAAACACACAAAGAAAGTTCTTGTTTCTTGCTTGTATCATAACTTATACCTCACCATACTAACATATGGCTACATTTACCAACACCTAATTTTTCTTAGACAAGAAATAAATACACATATGTATTTCAAATATTCAAATTTCAGTGAGCTCACTTAAAAATAAAAAAATATATGTGTGCACACACAAAAAAAATAATATTTATGCAATATTTATAAAGCTATTTGATAAACATATGCATAATAGGATTGACAAATGCTTGATACAACTCGATTTCCAATAGCACGAACGGGACAAAAGTGGCAGTTCCATTAATAAAAACGAGGGACTTACAGAAAGAAAAATAAGATGCCCGCGACAGGCCTTCCAGTGACCAGATCACTCACGAAGGTCGCTACCCCCTGCAGGTCACTCTGGCAATTACATTGTCTCCTCTGCGAGACGCTTCTTGAGGCTGCTCGTAACCCCGGAGGATGAACCAACATGAGGTCTGATCACGTTCCAGCGGGAGTTAAATTGTCCATGCCATTGGAAATGAGGGTACTCAAAAATATAGCATCAAAAATTTGATTATGAAGGATCCTTCTGAAATAAAAATTAAAACAAGGTATAAACACGATGCTATTACAGAAAAGTTTTATATGTATAATCACAAGGTTCGAACATTAATATATAAAAGACACATGAAACATGCAAGTTTCATTATTCAGAAATTCAAAAGAGATGAAGTTAAACTTCGAATGTTTAACTAGAAAAAATTTAAACAAGCTTTTAACGCTTGAAGGAAAGAAAAAAAATTTTCAACAATTCAAAAGGAGAGGAGAGTTTTTTTTTTTTGTATATTTTAATTTTTAAGACCCAAAAATGAATATAGCCTCAATGAACTTTAGTAGAGCAGCTTTTGTAAGTGGTTTTGTAAAAATGTCAGAGAGATTGGATTTGCTATTAACGTGTTTTACTAAAAATATCTCTTGGTTTAATAAATCGCGTACAAAGAAAAGTTTAACATCGATATGTTTTGTCCTATAGTTTTCTATGGGGGATTTAATGAAATCTATTGCTGCCATATTATCTACTAATAAAATTGGTTTAGTTTGTGGACCTGAAAATATGTGTTTATTATAACATTCTGTGATAATACGGCTGAACCAAAGAAGCTCTTTAGTTGCTTCTGTTAAGGCCACGAACTCAGATTCCATAGTAGACAAGCATATTGATTTTTGTTTAAAAGCTCTCCATGTTATCGGAGCTTTGTCTAGCATAAGTAATTGACCACCCATAGATGTCCTGTCATCACGATTGGCTGCAAAATCCGCATCTGTATATGTGATCAGGTTAATTTTATGACAAGGTAAATTTAATTTATAGTGCTTTGTATAGTTAACGTAACCCAGAAGTTTTAAAAATCCGACCCAGTGAGCTATCCCCGGATTGCTTTGGAACTGGCTGAATATGTTTACTGCATAAGCAATATCAGGGCGTGTTCTGCTTGTTAAAAAGGATAGGCACCCTAACACACTTCTATATGGGTAGTTAAGCATTTCTTTAATTTCTGCATCTGTTTGAGGGCACTGTAATTTCGAATAGACGACCTTTTTACTAATCGGGAGTGAAGAAATGGGAAAGTTATACTCCTCAAAACGTGTGCAAATTTCTTTAATGTATTGCATTTGATGTATAGAGACTACACCTTCCTCATCTTCCTCAAACTCCACCTCAAGCAACTTACGGGTTTTGCCCAAGATTTTTATATCGAAATGCTTAGTTAAAAGAGTTAAAACCTTGTCAATGTATTTTTGATGTCTGCTTAAAATGACAAAATTGTCAACATATAATAATAAAACAATGTAATCAGAAAATGTATAAACACAATTTCACCAATCTAACTTTTTAAAACCAAGAGAAATTAAAATTTTATGCAGTTCGTAGAACCACACTCTCCTGCTCTGATGTAACCCATATAATGCTCTTTGAAGTTTACAGACCAGGTGTTCTTTTCCTTTTATTTCAAAACCAGGGGGCTGTTTCATATAGATCTCATCAGTTAATGGGGCGTATAAGTGCGCTCCCTTCACGTCACATTGTAAGTGAGTCCACCTGTGACATGACACTAAAGCTGCAAAGAAAAAGCGAATTAAACTAAAATTGACTACCGGTGAAAAAGTTTCATCGTAAGTCTGGCCCTTAATCTGTTTGTAGCCCTGTGCTAAGCCTTGCTTTGTATCGTGCTATGTGCCCTTTATCATTACGCTTAATGGTGAAAACCCACCTACATCCGAGAGGTTCTCTATTGGGTGGAAGGTTAGTTAAGACCCATACCTTTCTGTTGTTAATTACTGCTAACTCCTCCCCCATTGCTTGTTTCCAGAGCTCCCATTGAGGTGATTTTAAAGCCTGTTTGTATGTATTGGGTACTACCTGGCTTAGTCATGCATCGGAGTTGTTGGATTCTAAAATGGAGAAATGTGGTGGTGTACTGCCTGGACTAGAACTAGCGCTTGAGCATTGTGAGTGTCCATGTACAATACCTTCATGTTTGTCTGCTCCTCTAAAACAAAAGAGAGTTGGATTGAATTTAATTCCATTTTTTAGACAGTAGTCACGGACCTCTCTAATTGACCTTAACCTCTGTGTCCCTCCAAATTCATAATAATAAATGTCTGTACGCCTTCCATCAGGCCTTGTTACAGGTTTTCTAAACCAGGTAACTTCCCTCAAAGTTCTTGAAAGCTCCTCGCCCTCCTCCTCACTCTCATCCATAGATGGGTGTCCGGCGGCGGAAGCAGAAAAACCTGAGGTGCTTGGTTCTGTTGGTGGAATTACAGACTTATGGAATTTGTCAGGTTGAATTTCTGTTAGTGGGTCAATTTCGGGAGGTTCAGATGATAGTGTGTAAGTGGGTCCCAGATCGCTTCCGTTGCGCTGCTCTAAACTAGCAAAAGGGTCTGTGCCTAAAGAATAAATAGGGCCTTGTTCAGTTCCAACGTAGGTGTCTTTGGGTACGGTTGCTTCTTCACTGAATCTTACGTTAACTGTTTCGATGATCTTATTCGTGTCTGGCAACCAAATTCTATACCCTTTTGTAGACATTGCATACCCTACTAAAATCCCCTTTCTAGCTTTAGGCTCAAATTTGGTGCTTCGGAGTTGTCTGGGTACTCCCACATATGCAACTGTGCCAAAAGGACGTAAGTGTCTTATGGACGGTTTGTTTCCACAATAATATTCAAATGGTGTTTTCTTATGTGATTTGTGACAAACACGGTTCAGAGTGTAAGTAAAATACAAAATGGCTTCTGGCCAAAACTTCAGACTTAGTTTACTTTCATGTAGTTATGGAACGTGCTCCGTCTACAATGGTTTGATTGAGTCGTTCCGAGACGCCATTTTGTTCTGGAGTATATGTGTTCGTGAACTCGTGTTTTATACCATTTTCCTCAAAATATCTTTTAAAAGCTTCATTTGAAAACTCCCGCCCATTGTCACTATGTACATGTTTAAGTTTCGTGTTTAGAAAACGTTCGGCCCTTTTGACATGGTTTGTGAAAACTTTAAAGACTTGTGATTTACTACATAATGGATAAACTGATGCCTTACGGGAAAAATCATCCGTTATTGTTAAAAAGTATTTCTCTCCACCTCTCCCAGTTACTGTAGTAGGTCCCCACAAATCTGTGTGTAAAAGTTCAAGTGGCTTCTTGGACCGGATTTGATTTAGTGGTTTAAAAGATGTGCGTATATGTTTATTCAATTTGCATGTTTCGCAATGAAAGTCTCGGTCTTTAATGTGTGGTAAGCCTTTTACACCATTACACCTCTGTGTATGTTCTATTAGTGTGGGACTGAGGTGACCTAGCCTACGATGCCATAATCTGAAATCATCTTTTTGTACTGTCGAGGCCTCAAAATGGACCTGTTTAAATTTTACGTTGTTGCTAGGTTTACTTTTACTTTTAGAATTGGCATCTGGGTGGATGTAATAAATTCCATTTTTAAGGGTAGCCCTAAATAGTGTTTTATCATTTGTGTAGGCTTTAACTCTCCCTTTCCCTCCTTTGAATGTTGCGCCTCTACTATCAAGGCGAGAGCCAGAAATAAGATTACGTCTTAAATTAGGACAATACATAACATCCCCTAGACACAAAGATGATCCATTTAAATTAAGATTAACAGTGCCAGTTCCTTCAATCGGGAAAGTTGCTCCATCGACAGCAACGGCAAGTTCGTGGTTATGAAGAGGCTGAAAAGACACATAAAGTCCTCGATCTTTGCAAAAGTGGTGCGAGGCACCAGTGTCAAACACCCAGGCATCATCTTCCCCCTTAACTTTACTAAGGTTAGATTGAATGAGGAAGTTTACCTGACTGTGGGAGACACTTTGATGTTTTCGACTCGGTCTGAATCTAGGAACTCCATTTCTGTTCTGATGATGGACAGGGCTACCTCTGGATGTAGAAGACTCTCTGGAACTGGTGCCAACTGAGGACTCGGGACCTGACGTGGCTGGAGAAGGGGCCTTGCACTGATTTTTGCTGTGTCCAATTTTTCCGCACTTGTGGCATCTACCTTTAAATTTCCATCGGTAACTCGTGTTACTTGGTGGACGACGACTTCTAGAAAAGTGGGACTGGACGGCAAGTTGGTTTTTGTCCTCTGACCTGAGCTTAAGACGAGACTCCTCAGCGACTAGTTCAGTCAAGATGTCAGAAAACACAAACTTTGAATCTGGCCAACGAAGTATGTTCTGGACTAGACTGTCATATTTTTGAGGGAGCCATCGGAGAAGTTGGAACGACAGATAAATTTCTCTAATTGGCTCATTCATTGCTTTCAGTTGGTCAGCGATTCGGTTGAGGCGAGCAGCGTACATATCTATTGACTCCTCTGGTGCTATTTTGCATGCCAACAACTCTGAAAATAACTGCATGTGGCGGGCTCTATTATCAGGTTGGAAATGGGATCGGAGCTTTGCCCATGCATCTTTAGGATCGTCAATGTTCTCCATTATTCGACAGAAATCAGGCTCGACATTCAGATAGATTATGGACAGTGCTGAACGAACTCTGGATTGATAGTCCTTGTATGCTGCTGCATCACTTGTATCAGGCACAGCCTCTGTTCCGTTAACAATGCCCCAGGCATTTTTGTCCAATAGAAGGAACTTGATGTCGGCTGACCAGTTTCCATAATTATGGAAATTTAGCTTGTTTATGTTCACCTGTATGTTAGCCATTGCCAAGGAAGAATTTTTTTTAAAAAAAAATGTACAAAAAGGTACAAAAAAAAAATTTAAAATTTTCAACAAAATTTCATAAAAATAAATATTTTAATTTTAACTGTCATACTGAAATTTATGAAATTTATATGTAAATGCGCCCCCCCCCCCCCCCACTAAAATTCACTAGTGGGTCTAACTGCCGCCATCTACTAACACTTGTCAGCTAACCCTTGCCAAAAGTTACGGCCCTTAAAGGGTTAATATGGCTTAAATAAGCCGGGCCCATAACCGTGATCGCCGGTCCGGATACAGGGACTGGTCTAAAAAAATGTAATTACATTGAAAAAGCAGAGTACGTGGAAGTTTGATAGCTGAAATTGGCAAGGTAGTGACTAAAAGTGTTGAATGTAGATAATACACATTGATAAAACAGTTTTTAGGTTTAAATTAAACTAACGTTTATTTGATATATCACAAAATAAAATAAAGATCAAAACATGACAGACAATTTAATTAAATAAAAATATAATGGCATATGGCAACAAAAACAGGGTGGCAAAAATAATATGGCATGAAGTAACTTAAATGCAGCCTTCAAAATATACTTGAAGAAAAGTTCATTTTAACTTACATGATAATTAATTGAACGTGATGACACAAATTAAAACAGGCCTTTTATTTTATTAGTCACCATGGCATTAGATGTGAAGAAAAAAAGAGTTGAAGAACAGTCCACACACACTATTAATTAATCCTTGAAATGAACGTACATCACCAACAGAAGAAATAAAAACCACAACTTCAACAGCAGAAATAAACAAACACTATAAAAAAACGTTTAACACCATCATTGCACTCATAAAAACTTTACACCGCCACTGATATTGTTTCTTCTGGCATCTACCAATATCATTTTAGTAAAGCTGCCTCACTCTCACCATTCCAACTGCCTTTTCATCCCTTTTAAACAACATCAACATACCGCTTTCCGAAAACGCCCCCTTTCTGATGTGCTAAGTTGAGAAGTTCTCAAACTGCCCATCGGCAAAGTAATCTAGAGTGCCTTTGAAGACTGTGTCACGGCGTCTGGGTGCATGCTCCCCTATGCTATTACGATTGAAACGATATCGAAGCTGGCGGTTGCAACTGAATTCGGAAAAAGGCTGAGAAAACGATGGTCGATGTGGTGAACGACATCGAAACGAACAGTAAACATTATCGGCGAGTTGAAACACGAAAAGAAAGATTTGAACGATACTAGAGAAGGAAAACGATATCGACTGAAGAAAATTAATACAGGATTGAATGGAAAATTAGGCAAGTACGAAAAGGTGACATTATGTATAAGTTTCAAGGTCCAAAAATATATACATAGGGCTAACAATAATAAGTGCATTGGTTTATCGTTATTTATTAAAATATTGTAAGATGATTATAAAGTATTATTTGGGAGACAAATATAAAAAATTTCTTGTTTGTTATCATATTTCTTAATGTTTTCTCGGTTATATCGCACTTTCTTCCCGTGTCTTTCAGAATGCGCCATGTAATGAAGGTCTACCGTATTTAGAATTTAGACGGGGTACAATAAACAAATAAAAAAAGAGAGTATGGAATTAGCATCTTTTACTTTTATTACTAGTACAGGCTAACGAACGAATGCAACATTTTCGGCTTTTTTGCATTCTCCTCTCTCTCTCTGAAAACACATCTAAAGTCACCCGATACTTTTTGCAGGTGTTAGCGGGGGCGAAGGTTTCAGATCCGAAGAGGGGTATAGTTCAGATTTGTTAATGATGCTATTGGAGATAGACGGATTTTATCGGAGAGAAACGAAATTTTTTTCAGCTGATGAACGTATGAAACTGCAGTGATTGTCTAACGGGAAATAGACTAGAAATATTGGTTGCGCATTTAATTTTCAAAATTACGAAATATTCTTAAATGGGGCATGGCAGATATGAATTATCATCATTTAGTGTCAAAGAAAAAAACTAAGAGTGCGGTTTGGGCAACTTTTGGTTTGCCTGCCAATGAGCATGGCACTATTCTTAATTATGATATGGCAGTTTGTAAACTTTGCCAAAAGTCTGTATGCAGTAAAGGAGGGAGTACAACAAATTTACTTTCTAATTTGAAAGTGCACCATCCTCTGAAATTCACAGAAATTACTTCGAAGAGGACAGCTTCTTCAACTTCGTCTTCACCTATTTCTACAGTAAATAATCCTGACAATTCACTGACAATGAATACAGCCAGTACTGCTGATGAATCTCCTCCTCCCCCCCCCCGCCCCCTCATTTAAAGGGAAAGAACTATGATGAATCTTGAAATATGTTGTTAATTATACATTGGAAAGTTTTTATATATTAAGTTTTTTTATAATTTTTCATAATGAAATTTTTTTTAATATACTGTAATATCAATAATTTTCATTAGTTTTTTACATAACTTGATATTTTACTACTTTTTCTTTGTTCATGTATCACGATATCGATATATCAGAATATCATGATATAAAGATGCCGATTTATCATGATATTGAATTCCAGACATCGCCCAGCTCTAGTGGTGATACTTGGAACTAAAATTGATATATCCTGTCAATCTCAAGTCGAATGAATCAAACTACATTGTGATGGGACCCATAGAACTCAAGTTAGCTGCAAAATCTGTTTGTTCCATCTTCCATCACCAAGGGGTGCACCTTGATCTATACAAACATAGCTGAAATCTTTGAGACTGTCGATTTAGAGTCAAATGAGCCATACCTCATCGTGATCAGGCCCATAGAACACGAGATAAGAAAGTGCCCCCTGGTGGTGAAACTTGGAACTGAAATCAATATATTCTGTCGATGTCGAGTCGAATGAATCAAACTGCATTGTGATGGGGCCCATAGAACTCGCGTTAGCTGCAAAATCCATTAGTTCAATCTTCCACCCTCAGAGGGTGCACTCTTTTCTATACGAACATAGGTGAAATTTTTGAGGCTGTCGAATTCAAATCGAATGAGCCATACCTCATCGTGATTGGGCCCATAGAACCAGAGATAGGAAAGCGCCCCCTTGTGGTGATACTTGGCACTAAAATAGATATATCCTGTCAATCTCAAGTCGAATGAATCAAACTGCATTGTGATGGTACCCATAGAACTCGAGTTAGCTGCAAAATCTGTTAGTTCTATCTTCCACCACCAGGGAACACACTCTGATCTGTACAAACATAGCTGAAATCTTTGAGGCTGTCGATTTCAAGTCAAATGAGCCATACCTCGTCATGATCAGGCCCATAGAACACGAGATAAGAAAGTGCCCCCTGGTGGTGAAACTTGGAATTGAAATCGATATATTCTGTCAATGTCGAGTCGAATGAATCAAACTGCATTGTGATAGTGCCCATAGAACTCGGGTTAGCTGTAAAATCCATTAGTTCAACCTTCTACCACCAGGGGGCGCACTCTGGCTGAAATCTTTGAGGCTGTCGATTTCGAGTTGAATGAGCCATACCTTGTCATGATCGGGCCCATATAACCCGAGTTAGGAAAGCGCCCTCTGGTGGTGAAACTAAAATCAATATATCGAATTTCTTTAATAATTCGCGAGAAAAATTTGTAAATTTTGTCCATAGATCATAAGAAAACATCATGAATTTCATCGATCAGGTGCATAAAATCAAGAATTGCATCGACTGGATGCAAATCTTGTCAAATGGGCATGGAAAGATCACAAATTTCGCCATTTTGTCGCAAAACACAAATTTCAATAATCGGCCGACAGAAACCAGACATGCCAAAATCGGAAATTCCGGAGTTGAGAATTTCGTCACTCACTCAAGAAAAAAATCATCTTGAATTTTGTAAACCGCTGGAAAAAACCTGTGAATTTCATTGATATGGCACGTAAAATCGTAAATTTCATGGATCGAGCACGGACAAGCAGTGAATTTCATCGATATGGCACGTAAAATCGTAAATTTCATGGATTGAGCACGGACAAGCAGTGAATTTCATCGATAAGGCACGTAAAATCGTAAATTTCATGGATCGAGCATGGACAAGCAGTGAATTTCATCGATAAGGCACGTAAAATCGTAAATTTCATGGATCGAGCACGGACAAGCAGTGAATTTCATCGAATGGGCATGGAAAGATCATGAATTTCAATGAATAGTCACAGAAAAAAAAAAGCAAATTGTCCATAGATTGTAGGAAAACATCATCAAGTTTGTCTATTGCATCTGTAAAATTATAAATTTTGTCGATAGGCATGGAAAATCGGGAATTTTGTCAACTGGGCATGGAAAAATCAAGAATACCATCGAATGTTCATGGAAAAATTGCAAATTTTGACGAGCGGTCGCAGAAAAAAAATCAGGAATTTCACCATTGTCAAGAGAAGAAAAATCATGAATTTCATTAATCGGCCGACGGAAACCATAGATGCCAAAATTGGAAATTCTATAGATCTGAATTTTGTTGGTTTACTGTGAAAAAAATAACTTCGTCAACCACTCACGGAAAAAAATTGTGAATTTTATCAATCACTCTTTTAAAAAAAATCATGAATTTTGTCAACCACTCACAGAAAAAACTGCACATTTCGTCAATCATTCATGTTAAAAAATTTCAAATTTTGTCAATCAGCTGCAGAAATGTGAATTTCATCAATGTATATCAGTGGAAAATCATGAATTTCATCAATCAGGCATAGAAAAAACATAAATTTTGGGAGGGGAGATCATAAATTTTGTCAAACATGTGCATAAAAATCATGAATTTCGTTTATCGGGCACATAAAAATCACGAATTTTATCAAATGGGTGCATAAAGATCAAGAAATTCGTGAATCTGGCATGTAAAAACCCTTAATTCGTCCATCGGGCACATAAAAATCATGAATTTAGTTGATCAGGTGTGTAAAAATCACAAATTTTGTAGAACGAATTCATAAAAATCATGAATTCCTCAAGTAGCTGCATAAAAATCCCAAATTGCCAAGTTTTTTTTACGTGTGCCAACCGAAAATCGGCAACCTCGAAATTCTACCCAAACAGATTGCATGCTTCCTATGATAAGCTTTTTCACAAAGTAAACATCAATTTTATTCTGTTTTGAGACTATTTACAAAGTTTTAGCAAGTTTTTTTTCATGATTTTTTGATTTTTACAAACTTTTAGCAATATTTTCCACCTTTTTTTTGTATTTTTACAAACTTTTAGCAATATTTCCTCTGGAAATTTTGATTTTTACAAACATTTAACAATTTGTTTTCCTCTGGATTTATCTATTTTTACAAATTTTTAGCTATTTTTTGCCCCTTGCTTAAACTTTGAAAATTGCAATAAACGGAACAAATTCAATGTTTATTTCATGAAAGAAATTCTCATAGTAAAAGTGTAAAAGTAGTGAGTTACCTGCCACAAAGCACACAGTTTATGATTGGGGAGCATCTCGAGATTCCTGATTGTTCGAATACATGAAACTCATACAGGGAGCGGTTAGTAGCTTGCATATATGTACGCTTCGCATACATTAGCAAAAAACCCCTGGATGCATGTAACTCGCCGTGCAGCAGTCTCTAGAATGCACAAAACTCATACAAGCAGCGGTTAGTACCTTATATATATGTACACTTTGTGTACATTAACCGAAAAAAAAAAAAAACCTGGATGCATGAAACGTAATTTTAAATATTTAAATTTCTTTGAGCAAATATTATCTCAGAGCATAAAGTAATGAGTGTTCATAGAATACAGAAAAAAAATATTGACAATCTATTATGTAATTTAATTTTTCTTTATATTAACTTAGTTATTAAATATATTAAACCAATTTTGCATTATATTTTTGTTTTCTATTGCAATTTTTATGTAATTGTTCATAATTATACTCAGATTTTATAAAATAAAATGTAAACAAAGGGATGATCTATAATTTGCAAAACCCTTGGTCCCTAAGTGTGCAGGTTTCACAGAGTTGACTGTATACCTATATATGTAAATCATTGTGGAAAATCTTAAAAAGAATACCTGTAATAGAATTGGAGTACCAATATTTACTACAAACTAAATTTCAAGTTTTTCAGAAAACATATTTATCATTTTAACGTTAAAAAAAAAGTACATCTAGTAATAAAAGATACAAATTGATACCAGTTACTCCCCTTTGGGGACGAGTTCCATATCCTGTGCCAGTTGGCACAATTGGCGAACATAACCAAAATGACACCAAAGGGCAGTTTTAGCATCTTGTCAAAATTTTCAAGACGGCAGAAAAACATGCTTTTTAAATATATATAAACAAATGTTTATTAAACCATATTTTGTAACATCTTAAAAAAATAAGTACAATGCTAAGAGGAAATTTTTATTGTCATTTTAAACAAGTAATGAAAATCCATAAACAATAAACTTGAGAAGCCTTTTTGTGATATAATGGTTATTGTCAGGGAGGCATATTGTAAACAATTAATAAATGAACAAAAAAACTAACTGAAAATAACTTCTGGAAATCTCAGGAAACATGTGTCTCATATAAATAGCACTTAAAATCATAAAATGGACAAGTTGTCCACATAAAAATGCCGAAAATAATACATTTTATATAAATCATTTTTGTTTTTAATATTTTCGAATGCAGAGATAAAGAAATAAAAATCTCTTTCACAACTGCACCATTACAATTAAAAAAAATATATACACAAATTACAAAAATATAGATAAACAAGAACAAAAAATCATGCATCAAGCATAGATTATGAAACACTTTCCAACATAGCCTGTAAACTAACTAAACTTCACCGTTAAATAAGGTGAAAGAAGATATGTAAGTAAACAGTTTAGAAAACATATAACACATTGAAAAATAGTTTTCAAAATTACCTTACAGTGCCAAAAAAATAGTCAAATTATTTTGTGTAGCCCTGTATATGATCAATAGATGTGGATATATAGCATAATGAAATGTAGTTCAGGTAGAATATTCACATTTAGCAATTTTCATCAATCGATGGAAATGCACTTAAATTCTTTTGTACAGCCCTGTATATTATCTGAAGACTTTTGTACATACCACATATTAAGCTAAAAGGCAACTTCAAACTCACTCGCAGCAATTACCAATTGTAAACGACAATGCATCTTTTTCTTTGGTAGCAAAGTATATATGAATTTATTTATATTCCAAAATTTCTATTTGTCTGCTAAATATAGTTCAGCAGGAAAATGCGTAACACAATTATAAACTACACTTCAGAAATTCACTCTCATAGTCTGTAATACTTACGAATTCCCTTGTGCAACCCTGCATATGATTAACGGAGTTTATAAGCACACATGTTCTGTGAAAAAATTTTGTTCTAAACTTAAAAATGCAAACCAAAGTTGAAAAAGTAGTTATCGCACATAGACTGTAAATATCGCATATCTACTGTAACCGATACCTTTTGTGTGTCCCTATAAATAAATGCAATGCACACTACACTTTCAAGAGAGGAATATATAATGCACCTCAGTAATGCATATAATTTTCATTATGTTTGAAACAGCGAAATAACTAAATTACACTACAAACGATTTTCTCTCATAGATATACAAGAGAATTATCTTGTTTGACCCTGTAAATGAATTGCACCCCATATTCTACAAAAAGCATGTTTTAATGTGCTTCATAATTATATCATGTATATAATTATATCATAATTATATCATGTTTTAAATGGCGTAGAGCTTGAAACAATTATTTCCCACTGACCTGGCCATCCCCTGAATTCAACACTGGCCTAGACTATACGCATAAAATAAGGTAAACTAGAAACAATTTTTTCAAAATAGCTTGTGCAAGACAATTTTTAAACATTTCAACAAAAATTTAATAATTAATAAATATTAAATATTCAAAAACAACTTTACATTCAAAGTTAAAATTCTCTATTGCAAGAGAAAATTTTACTGAGACAGTTGTCATAATAATGTGTCAGAACACTTAAATATGATAATGAAAAAAAAGGTCATGTTGTTGTGGCAGTTTCTCCTAGACAGTTTCAGAAGGATACTGTCAGGCATGAGATTTTTCTGCTTTTTTTGCCATTTTTTGATTTTCTGAAAAAACATGAAATTTGCCTAAAGATCATGAAAAAAATGCGAATTTTGTCAAAGGATTGCTGAAAAACGCAAATTTTGTCAAAGAATAGTGTGAAAAATGCAAAAATAACCAAAAGATCACTGAAAAAAATGCAAATTTCATCAAATGATTGTAGGAAAATGGTCAAAAGATCGTGGAACAAATGGGAAATTTGCTTAAAAATTGCGAATTTCGTGATCGCTGAAAAACGCAAATTTAGCCACACAAATTTTACCAAAAGATTGCTGTAAAAATGCAAATTTCACCAAAGGATCACTGTAAAAGTGTAAATTTTGCCAAAAGATTGCTGTAAAAACACGAATTATCGCCAAAATATTGCTGTAAAATCTGGAATTTTGCCAGAATATTGCTGTAATAACGCGAATTTCACCAAAGGATTACTGAAAAAACACAAATTTTGCCAGAAAATCGTAGAAAAAACAAAAAATTTCCAAACGGTTGCTTAAAAATTGTGAATTTCGTCAAAGGATTGCAGTAAAAACGTGAATTTTGTCAAAGAATTGCAGTAAAAATGCAAATTTTGTCAAAAGATCACTGAAAGTATGCAAATTTTGTCAGAATTTACTGCATTGGATTAAAAGATTAAAACCAAATTTCTTTTAGTAATGTATAAAATTCTCTATGAAATGCAAAAACAAATTAATTTAAAAAAAAAACTTTTCAAAAAATCCAAAAAACTGGCTTCAAGCTGACTGGTAAAAATGACCAGAAATCTGGAATAACCACAGCACTGATTAGTTGGTGGTACTGATAATGTCCTTAAAAAATCTCTTTAATTCCTTAAACACTTATTTTTTATTTTTAAAAAAGAGTGGGAACTCTGTTCTATCATTTATTTCAGGTGGTTGCAATTATTAGCATATACTTGATTTGCTCTTTCAAGAAAAGTGTCTTACTATTTTCAAAATTTCAATTAAAAAAAGTCCTTCCAGCCTGTACCGGGAGGAAAAGGTAGCTTTCCTATATCTTCGTTAAAAAAAATTTTAGCTAATGTTACTCGAAACAGCAAGCTAAAATGCAAAGAACTCGATTACAGAAGATTCATTAATACTGAATTTGAATAAGAAATTTTTCAAATTAGTCAGCTATAGCCAAGTTGGGTTCATTTATGAAGACTTATTTTTGGTCACCAAATTTGGCGATATTTTGCAAAGTGTCACCAAGTTTGGTGCGAATTTGGCACTAATGGATATGAATATATAGTTTTATGCATATGATTGCGAAAATGATTACAATAATGAAAGATAATAATTTGCGAGAAATCATGTTCACTAAAACTCATAAATTAATCATTGGTTTTTTGTAATGTGCTGTCTTGTTTCAAAATGTCAGCCTCCCTAGAATTTCAAACTGCTCTATCTCAGCCATTTTTTAAGATAGAGGTAAAACAAAAAATGCTCCGGAATCCTTATATCAAGGCCTAACACTTAAGAGAAAAATAAATATGAATTTTGAATTGTTTTGTATATTTATTTTAGTTTTAAATCTTTTAGTGGCCACCATTTTGAAACAAGATGGCAGACCAAGCTGGCCAACAAACTCAGTTGAGACATTGGTGACCTTGATACACACAATTAGTTTCATCCAAATTGCTTTATATATACAAATGTTATCATATAACATAGATCAGATATATATACAGTCAACTCTGTGAAATCCGCACACTTAGGGACCAAGTGTTAGGCAGATTATAGATAATTTCTTTGTTTACATTTTATTTTTTTATAATCTGACTGTTAATTAGAAATATTTAAACATAAATTACAATAGAAAAGGAAAATATAATGCATAACTGGTTTAAAATATTTAATAACTAAGTTAATTTAAAGAAAAATTAATTATACAATGCAAATTTTATTTATATTATTCATTTTTTAAATACAGTCAACTCTGTTAAACTTGCACAGTTTGGGACCAAGAGTTTTGCAGATTATAAAATTTTGCAGATCACAGATCATTCCTTTGTTTTCTTTTTAAACTGAACTATAAATTACTAATATTTGTACAAAAATAACAATATAAAAAGAAACACTATAACTCAAAAGTAATTTAATAATTCTAAGTATAGAAAATAAGTTGAAACTGGTGCAATAAGAGCTAAGAATCGATAAGAAGAGCTAATCTTCTTAAGAAGATCTTTTAGCTCTTAATTTTAAGTATGTTGGAATTATTATAAAATTTAAATTTCATTAGCTATTATTTAATTTTTTGAACATTTACTCAATGGGAATTTAAGTCGGCTTAAATCTTATATATTTATATCCAATTTGTTTAAAGGTGTATTTAGCAAAAGTGTCTTCCAAATAAGACCAAATCAGTTACTGATTTCTGCAGATATTTCTTTAGTCAGCTGTTACATGAATGTATTAGTTTTAAAATGTAAATTACTCCACTGATATTTGCATTTAGTTGTTCCTTTTGCTTACCTAAAGTTATTATTTTAATATACATCATGCAAATCACATAAAACTTATTAAATCACAATTTAAAGCATTTAAAAATTGATAATTCATAAAAACAACTATATGTAATTTCTTTAATGAGCTAACTATGAAAGTATGATTTTCATTGTTTACATTTGAAAATGGATGGCAGATTATAGAGATTTGCGGATTATAGATCGTCGGATTTCACAGAGTTGACTGTATATATATATATATATATATATATATATATATATATATCAACATTTGAACGGAGGGTGGTTTTGGGGTCTGGAGGTCATGATCGGTGAAAATATACCGAAATTTTCTGGAATTGCTTTCCTCTGAATGGCTGCAATAGGTAGCTTTATACTTTTTTGTACTGAAAGCTACCTAAAATGTTCATGCCATTGAAGGGTTTTATTAATGTGCTGTATCTTGGTAAGATAGACTTTTTATTAGAGTAAGTAAATAATTTCTGCCTAATTCTTGTTAATAATTTCTTTTTAACTTACTCAAAGCTAAATTGATGTAAAATATACATATTTAAAAATGAAAACACATGTGAAAATGAAGGATAAGACATTATAAAAAGCAATTGAATGGACACTGAAGGTAGCTTATTTTAATAAGATGGAAAAGCAAAAATTGGAAAACTGTGACTATCTTATTGAATTTTCAGAAGGGCTTTATAAGAATATTCATAGTAAGTATATGTTATTTCATCAAATATTGTCAGCATTATGCCAAAAAACTACAATATTAAACCCTTAATAACATATATAAACGAAACAAGAAAATTAGTAACCTACATGAGGTTCAAATAACAAAATAAATAAATAAATATGCAACTTAAACAGAAATTAGATAAATAAACAATTATTCAACTTAAATAGTAATTAGATCATAAAATAATGTGCAAGACTCACCAAAAAAGACAAATTTGACTGTAGATAGAATAAGTTTGTAAGTACTTGACAATCAGCAAGACATCATTAACTCAAAATGGCTGCAATATGCGCAAACATTGCTGAGAAAAAGGATAATAAAAATAAATTGTGTAGTGCTGCTATCTGGTCACAGAAAATTATAAGTAAAAGCTGAAATTGTAGACAGGTTAAATAATAAGGCTAGTGCTGCCATCTATTATGAATGAAGCTAAAATAGAATCAAAAGAAAAAAAAATATATTGAGAAAGCAAATAATATTTGAAATGATATTTGAAACTAAAAGAAGTAAATAAAATTAAAGTATAGTAAAGATGAAATGGGAAGACAAGTACAATAATTAGCAATGTATGATGAGACATTGTGTGAGTAAAAGGAAGAGTGTATTATTTATGTTGTAGAAATGATTTTGTGATGTAAATAAAATAATTAAATGCATGAAACTCATTTAAAAAAATTAATTTTGAAGTTTTTTTTAGCAGTCCCGCCACATTCCTCCTTAATGGTATTTTTATTTTATAATTTTTTTGGGAGGGAATTTTTGTTATTTTATGATTTTTTTGTTACATTAAAATTTAATAATTTTTTCAGCAATTCACGGCCTCCCTCCTTAGTATTGTTTTCAATTTGATCATTTTTATACATATTTAATGCCCATACTGATAAAATTAGATTGTTTTAATGTTTAATTCATGAAGAAAGAAAAGCAAGGGGATAATTGTAAGACAAAGCTGTATGTTTTAAATGTAATAAATTTGGCCTAATGAAATGAGAGGAGCATAAACGTTGAATACAACTGCAGTGGTTTAGAAGAATATTTCTGTAAACTGAAATATATAGACCTGAATTAAAGTTAGTAAAATTAATAACATTGAAGGAAAATCATTATGTTTATCATAGATATTGAATGTTAAAGTGTGATTAGAAAGAATAGATATTAATGTCCATAAAATTAATAGTAGATTTATTTAAATGAGTAGTACTAAGTTCAAGATTGGAAGGATATGCTACAGGTAGAGAGATAGAATGATTATCATTAAGGGAAAAGATAATTATATCATCTACATATCTATAGAACAAAATATTATTGTTAATCTACTTTCTTTCATAGAAATAGATATATAAATCTGAAAGCACACTGGAACTAGCTGAGCCTTGTGAAATTCCTTTTGTCTGAAGAAAATAACATTATTTTGGAAGATATAATTATGAAAAAGTAAAAAGTTAGTTAAAGTTTTGAATTAATCAATGTCGATATTATCAGGTAAATGTAATGATGAGAAATATTCTATAAAAAGTGAATTAATAGTAGAGTGTAAATCTGCCAAAAGAATATTGTTGAAAAGGTCCTTAAAATCATACTAGCACATGTTTTTAATACAATGAGTGTTACCTTTCTTGATAGATAAAATGTAGATTTGTGTGAGAATATTTAAGAAAAGTGAGTTAGTGCATGTGCTATAAGTATTACATCCTACAGTGACGGTGCAGAATTTTAAAGGATTTTTGTGAAACTTAGGAATCATAACAATATAGATATAATTGAAGATTTTATGTTTTAAGCCTGATAACTTATGATAACTTAAAATATGTCTATTGTTTTCTTTTAATGGAACTTGATGTAGTGTGAAAATATTATTGGAAGAAATGGCAGTTGTAAGAAAGTGGCGGTAGTAGTGTTTGCAGATTATGGCATAATTATTAGCAGCCTTGTCAACATAGGTGATGATGAAATTGTTTTGTAGTTCATGAATTTGTGGCTTAAGGGTAGAGAAAGAAACAGGAATTTTATCAATATATAATTTCTGCAAAGATTGTCGTAAAAGAAAAATTAAATTATAGTTCCATTCTACAAAGAATTCAACTTGTTTGTTATAGTTAATAGCAATTTTATAAATTAAGAAGTCCAAATCATAAGTGAATTGTTGTATGATGGACTTAGAAAAGGGTTGTGCAGGAAAGTAATACTTAGTGCCAAAACACATAAATAAGGATTAGTAACAATGTCTAAATTACTGTAATTTTCGGAAGAAACACTGCGGTGTTTTCGTGTTTTAAAGTTAAAATTTCAAGCGATGTGGCGTTTCTACCAATGCAGCATTTACGTGCAGTTTAAAATATTTTTCACTCCAAAGATTCAGGCACCAAAGATGAGAAATCTTCCTATTAATAAGATTTTTAAATAATGTGCTCGTGCCAAAATTTTTAGACTTCATTTTTAGTTTAAAATGGAAGAAAAGGACAGATTAAAACAAATTGAAGCTCAATAAAGGTTTTTTTTTTTTTTTTTTTTTTTTTTTTAAGTAGATAAAAAAAAAAACCTATAATTTAATAAAACAAAATTTAATTTCTAATGATTTCATCAAACAAAGATATAATGTCACTGTTATTTTCACAAAAAATAGGAGTTCTGACACAGTCTGGAAAAAATGATTTTGATGTCCAACCTGGCAAGAGTCTGCAGAAAAAAATTAAGCCTGGGTGCGGCCCAGCTCGAGATGAATAACAGAAGATTGGCCCGAGGCTGTGCAGATCTCTAATGTGTACACTTAAGGCGAAAATTGTTCTGAAAAGCAAGCCTTTATTTAAGAGGCTACTTCACTCAGTTGAAAGATCGAAATAGCCGAAAAAAGAAAAACCGTTGCCATCTGTAAGGCGTATCCTGTGACTAAGATTGACACTTTTAAAGTCCAATGATATTTACTAAGCTTGCGATTGACAAACAGAAAGGTCATCCCACAACATAAAACAAGACCCTTTTTGCCTCAGGCGGATAGTAAGGGAGAGTGATACCCCACCGCGAGAAAAGTGATTAGCAAACAGGAGATAGGTTTCCAATCACACTTTCTCAGATACTAGCTTTTTAGTAGCTCCGCTGGGCTCAAGTCTAAACTTTATTTTCTAACACATTCTTAAAATCAATTATATATCTTTTTAAATGCACGAAATTATTTACAGATATTCAGGTGCTGTTTTTTTTCCCTATGAAGGCAAAACATTATTCGGAAAACGATGGCAAAGATGGTGTTTTGTATTGATTTTATACACAACAGGAAAAAGTTGTATTCGAGTAGCCATTCTTTTATAATTCAAATTATATTAAAATAAAAATGTAAAAAAAAAAACGATATTCGATTCCAAAGTGATTGAGTAATAATGTCAGCAAAGATTCACGCTGTTGAGCGAGTCTCTGTTCTTTATTTTTAACACTTTCCTACATAGTAGAAAAGTGTTTATGAATTCGGTTTGTCTATCTGTCTGTCCGTGCTCTAACTCACGTAAATATACTCAGATTGTCCCGCAATTGATATATGTTATTGATGTTCACTATGGCATGTTCGGCATTGAAAATGAAGTGTGTCGCGCTTATAGTTACTTTAAAGGGACACTCAAAAGAGTTCTGTTATATTACGGTCTATAGAGGAAAATTCTTTGCGTATTATTTAAATGATGTTATACGATTTCAAATATATTGAAATTGATGTATATCACTGAGAGTTGCATTACATGGGACTTTCTTACTATAGATTGCTGTGTGCATATCATTCATTGTTCATTTACAGGGACACACAAAAGAATTCTGTTAAAGTTCTGTCTGTTAACAATAATTGCTGGAAGTGTGTTTTCAGTTGCGGTGCGCTATTTTAAATTTAACTAAGTTTTTGTGTATTACTTGGTGTGTATAAATTCTACAGATCATACACAAAATATCTCGATCACATTTTCGTTTATTGACGGAAATTTCAGAAGGGGGATTTTAAACTGTGCTATGTGTTTACAAACTAAACAAAATTTTATCATTCTATTATATATATTCTAATACGAGGAAATCTTGTGTGTGGTTATATATATATATATATACATATATGCAAACTTTATTTTAAAAATGGCTCTAACGTTTTTGACGAAATTTTGTATCTTACCGTTTTGGGGCACCAGAAAACCATTGGGCTAGGTCACATGTTCGAGAATTTTCGATTAGTAGGTCACCATGGGTCAGGGTCAAGCTAATTGCATCTAAATATAACGGCTCAGACCATTTGACTGAATTTTTTATATCCTGAGACTTTCGCGCACGAGAAAACAATTGGCTTGGTCACATGTTCGGGAAAATTTGATTAGTGGATCATTTTGGTCATGGTTCATGATATTTAAACTCAAAGCTAATTTTTACCGAGCATAGCTCGGTCTTCCCTGCTCGTGCATTACATATACAAATCTATTTATCATATACAGGAATGCACGAAAGAATTCGAATATTTTTTTAATGTTGTTGGTAATTCCTGAAATTGGGTTTTTAAATATGTTATGCTTATTCCAATTTATTTACATAGACATCATCTTTCATCTTATTAAACGGTAAAGATTTGTTAAAGTATATTGGAAGTGTTGGAAAGTTTTATATAACCTATATCTTGATGCATGAGTTTTCGTATTTCTTTTTTTTAAAACAGCTTTAAATAATGTAATGAAACAATAGAATTAGAAATTTTATTTCCTCTTTTAAACATTCACTTCATATGAAAATGTAATAGTTCAAACATTCTTTTTCAGATATTAATAATAATATATTTTTCATATATTCTTTTCATATAGTTTCATTCACTGTAATTCGGAAATTACTAAGTTTTTAGTGCAGAAGTGTTTGCCACATTTTTAAGAACATTTATTATGTATGTGGATGTGTGAGCGAGCATTTCTGATGTTTGTTTGAAATGCGTAAATTTTCACTAACTTTAAGGCTCGATCCATGCAAAAATCAGTAAAATGTGTCCCGACGCAACAACCAAAGGCGGATCCAGCCCTGCAATTAGACGAGGAGACATAACTCTTTTTTTTTTTGGGGGGGGGGGGGGGGATTACATCTTTTAATAAGCAACTTTTATATTAAAGGCTGGCAGTTGCCATATTCAAAATGGCTACTTTTCTGAAACTTTTAGAAAGTCATTTTCCTTAGTAAAAATATAAAATTTACACATTTTATTGAGATACCAAGAAATTGAAGAATTTCCCATTTTTTTTATAAAGGCAAAGAATCATCCCTAAAATGAGCATTTTAAGACAATTTTTAAGACTTGGCAGTTACAGAAATGCCGTCATGAGGAAGCAATTGGCTGATGTGGCCTGAAATTCAGATTAAAACACCTGTTTTACAGATATTACCCGAAAGTTTCTTTGCCTTTATCGAAAAATGTAAAACGCTATTCAATTATATTTGTTCTGAATACGTGCACTTGTAATTGTCTTGCATCTGGTATTAAAAATGATTTCATGGATCTTTCAGAAATTGCCTAATTTGGATTTGAGTAGAGCTTCAGACAGTCGGAAAGATTCTCTTAGTTGAGCAAGGGGAAAATTTAAAAGAATTTAATATATATTTTTAAAATATTCTTTAGAAGTTTTCTTTGTTCAAGGGAGCGGTCATGAACCCATGACCACTTCCTTGGATCAGCCGTTGGCAACAATCTTTGTAAAAAGTACAGATAATTTATTCGTAGAATAATGATGATTTGAAACTATTTTTAATATTTTATGTCCCAAAATATGAATTCATGAAAATTTCATCTTCTAAAGTATTTTTCGTGAATTTTTGAAACCACGTTAAAGGATTTACATAATCATTCAATCAATTTTAGAAGGATTTTGCCAATTAAAATTAATAAACCAAAGCTAAATGTGTAGGAATTACGTGCAATATTTATATCTCCATTCAAATTTTTTAATTAAAAAAAATATTTTTAATTTATAGAATTAGGAAATGTACAAATATTAGAATATAAATACAAAAAATTTTCAGAACTGAAGCTTTTAACTCACCATCTAGCATCATCAAGAAAGCTGAAAAGATGCAAATGAAATAGAAATCATCCTTTTAAATATATTTTTGTTTCGTGCAATCAACAATGCTTTTGGAATAAGATAAAGGAAAGTATCTTTAACTCATTGTATACTGTATTACTACTAATCGATGTATTAAATGAATATTATAACAAGTTTTTTTCAATGATACTTTAAAGTACTGTTGGGGCATAAAGTGTTAAAGAATAGTATAATTATTTTTATAGTATTTGTTTATAGTCCCTTTATTTATAGTCTTTGAAGCATGATAAACATTTTGATATTGTTGATAGATTTACAGCTACTAAAAGTGTAGCACTGCGAAATAAAAATACAATACATATATGATGGTTAAAGGTTTTTTTTTTTCTAGTTATTTTCTTCATTTTTGAACCTTTATTCTCCACCACGTCTTAATTTCTCTTTTAAATATCATATAACTTCAATTTGTTTTCAAAGATGTGAAGGGTTTTGGAATAGAAACATAATTTATGTTGATTTTTAGATTATTTCAATCAAATAAAAATCATATCAAAAGTGATATGTTAATTAACAAATTTCCTCAAAAATATTCACTAATATAATCATTTTAAAAAGTTTTCTTCGACACGAAAACTTAAATCAATTTCCGTGAACGGAATAAATGTAAAAAAGAATAAATAGAAATACTAATATAGAATAACAAAGAAAAAAATTTGTTCAACACTGAATTTTATTGAAAAAGTATGAAATTTCAAGCTTATCAAAAAAATTTAAAGAATCATATATACATAAAAAAATACGCAAATTGTGATTATCAAAACTATTTTATTGATTGTTCACATACTACACTAACGATTACACGACACAAAAGAGAATAAATACCCAGTTTATTAATGATTTCAATGATATATACATAATATAAAAAATATACGAGTGATATAATGATACTACAAATTTTATTTGCACAATTTGCGCGCACAAAAGCATACTTACTACTCTTTTCAAAATCAAATTAGACTATTTAAAATATTATTAGTAAATTCTAAGAATTGACACTTTCTTCATATAAAAGAAATAAAACATCTTTAGACTTGCAAACAGTACTTAAAATATTGTACACTGAAAGAATTTTTGTAATTTAAAAGATTATCAAAATGTAAATATTTTTATATTAAAAATTAATTTCCTTTACAATTCTGAGATTTTCAAAACCAAAACAATAAATAAAAAGAATTAATCAGTAACTCTGTTTACATTCAAATGCATTACTTAGATTACAAAATCAAATGATATATATATATATATATATATATATATAATAAAACTTTTGTAAATAATAACCATTAAACCACATATATATATATATGCATATATATATATATATAGTAGATGTCTTATTCTTTTCACATCTCAGGGTTTTTCCGATATGTTATAAGGAGCTTATATTATCATTTTTTATGCTTGACAATATTCGACGAATTATGTTTACAATGAATTATTCTTATGAAACTCCTCTGATGAATCCATAAGATATTCATAGTTTTTCATTTTACACTTTCATTTTATTGTTTTTAATTTTTACAATATATTTTCCTTTGATTTTCACGTAATGTGATTTCATTTTAATCATATATATATATATATATATATACACACACACACACACACACACATATATATATATATACACACACACATCGGGGTTTTACATATTTGATCAAATTTGTACCCAGTAATAAAATCTAGTCGCCAGTAAAAAAGAAAAAAGAAATATCCCCCCACCCAAACCTCCCTCATCATTTATTTTCAAAAAGAAAATAATAATAATAATAACTAGTAAATCTACAGATCGGAGGCCTCAACGTCAGCTCCACAAATCATTGTTCATTGATCTCACTAATTTTTAACATTATCTGCATAATATTGTATATCCTATAAAATTCAATTTTTTAAAGTTATTTATACATTTATAAGAATGTAAAATTTATCGAAAGTTCCGGAAATTTTAAAAGTATCGCATTAAACACAATGTTATGCAATGATATGATAAACTATTTATTACTGTATTTTTTCAGAATACAGTAGAACTCCAATTATCCGAATCAATTGGGACCGGACCCTATTCGTATAATCAAAAATTCGGATAGTTGGATTTTTTCAGAAAAAAGGGTATATTTTAATTAATTACTGCATGTATGTTGAAAATGGGAGAAATAAATTATTTTTAATGAAAAAGAGCTTTTAATTAATTAAATGAAAGGCTCTATTACAAGTTAAGCGTATTTACAAGTGCTGTACATTAGTACACTATGTACGTACCGTACTGTAAATGAAAGTCATTACTTGCTGAACATCTCGGTCAAAGTAAGCTGTTTGACAGTCTTCCTCCCTTTTTGGAGAGTCAAGTCGCGCATCCGCTTGATGAGAAATTGAATGTGTAGTCACACTTAGGCTGACGCTCCATCCATTTCAACGTAGTTTCAAGGCTGGCAAATTCTTCACTAGCTGATGGTCCCGTGTCTGTTTCAACTTCGACATTAAGGTCATCTTCTTCCTCAACACTTTCTTCTCTCACACTTTCAATGAGTTCATCATCATTTAGAATTTGAAACCCAGGGTCTTCGCGGCAAGAAAGACAGTAGCGCGCGTAGACAGAATCATTATTTTGGGAATCGCAGTACGTTTCCGTCTTCATTTGTTTTTTCTGAAATTCTGAAAGCGATTCGGATAATCAGCGATTCGGATAGTTGGAGTTCGGATAATTGGAGTTCTACTGTAACTACATTACTTCAGGGGGTGGAACCCCCCTGAACCCTCCGTTGTTGCTTTAATCTTTAATTATATATCCTAAATTTCCAGTAATTGTACTATTTCATTTCTTCAGTATATGTCTGAATGTATTTACTATTTTAATTTCATTAGAATAACCATCTCTTTGTACAGGAGGTTTTATCCTATCCTTAAAAGAATACTTATTTTTCAACCACTAAATATCATATGTTGCTGAAATTGAATAAAATTCTGTGTATTAAATATGCTTATACAAATGTAAATTTCTCTTATGAGACTTGTATTCCATTTTCACATTCAACGTTTTTATATTTTTCGTTTGGAAAGCCGATTTGGTCACCTTTCTTTAGTAGTTAAAATAAATTCTCATCTATTTCATTAGAAAAAGCATATTAAAAAATTAAATCACCCGAAAATTAGCTATTTTGTTAATAACATTTCGCGACAAAATAATTCACTTGAATTTTCCTTTGTTGATATTCTTTGAAATATAGTTGCTTAGCAACCATTTAATGAAAAAGGGAAAGAAAATACATTGGAATTTTTTGTAAAAAATGAGAAATTAAAATTTTCATATCTTTCAAATTAATGCGTAAAATTTCCCAATAATTTATACAATTACTTTAGAAATTCTAATAAATATATTGGGAAATTTTCAAAGCGATCAAATTAAATTAAGATATTCATTTCGTAAATTTAATATCCATAATTTAGCATTTACAATTATCACAATGCGTGATTTTTTTTTCGCGGAATGTTAAAATTAAAAAATCGTCTGACTTCCCATAGAAAAGCATTATGACTTAAAATAAAATGTTCTATATTTTTCGAACGAATGAACCAAAAACTATACAGCTAATTCCGGGTACCTCACCAATATACCCACCAAAAATCAACCTAATCGGACCCTTTTTGCGGCAGTTATCGCGGAACAGACAGACAGACAGACAAAGAGACTTTTCGGGTCTCAACAGAGAGCCTTCACTGACGTTTCTCGGCAATTACGTTTACAAAATAACTGAACTGTTATTATGTTATTTATAGGAAAAACATTGCTAAAACAAAACTATTCCAAAATAATCTTGATGATCAAATGCGATCTTGCGACCGCATTTGTCAAGCCCTGCACACTCATTTTTAAACACAAAAGCATAAAATTGGCAGGCCTGACTATTGAAGCGATTTGGAATAGAAATGAGTTTCCATTTTTTTTTCCAAACAAAAAATAATATGTCATAAAGTAGTCAGTTTGGATTTGAGAAAGCCAAAAACATTTGATACATATGGAGGAGTGAGCATTTATAACGCTTGTTTGAAATGTAGAAATTTTCACAAACTTTGAGGTGGTTCTCAAATTATCTGCTCAACAAACGCGAAACTTTCTTTTAAACATAAATTGGCAGGCCTGACTATTAAAGCGATTTGAAATCGAATACGTTTTCCATGTTTTGATAAACAAGTTACTTATTGATTTATAAGCGATTTTTGTCATCTGGCGACAGGTTTTTCTTCTTTTCCGGTCTGTCGCGTCCGGAAAGCGGTTCAAAACGCCGAATTCGATAGTATTTTCTGAAAGACTTTTGCCTTTACCAAAAAAAATGGAAAACGCTATTCGATTGCATAGTTTCTGAATAAGAACAAGTGCCAATTTCATGTGTTTCCGAAGAAAAATGAATTCTGAAATGTGTCAGAAAGTAAGTCCTCTGGATTTGAAAACAGCTTTAAACAAAATATACGTCTGACAAAAAATTGATTACTGACACATTTATTTAAATTCTTACATGTAAAATAAATAATGCTTTATTTATAGTAACTAATTATAAATCGCACTGAAATATGTTTTTTTTGTTTTGTTTTTTATCTTTGAAGTATAATTTAAAAATGTTTCATTTGTGAAAGGAGAATCACGAAATTTACCGAAAAAAAGAGAACCCGTATAATCTCATCATTTCTGAGTTTTAAATTAGTGTAACAAATTTTAATAATAAAGCTATACAATAGTTATTTTTTAGTTAATCTACCGCATAAATATTTAATATTTTCGAAAGAAACGTTAAAACTAACACAGTAAGAGTTATGTAATAAATAATAGAAAAAAGGTATTGTAGAAAATTTAAATACAACTGTATTTATTCGCTGGATATGTCTATTGTCTATCTATTCATTTTAATGACACTTGCCACTGTATGTTTGTTTTTTCCCGAGAAAGAGTGAATAAATGATAGTTCTAGTATTTTTGTTTAGCAAATAAACGCTTTTTCATTTTACTATTGTAGGCAATTAAAAAATATATCGGGTATATGTAACTTCAGAGGTGAGAGGTGAAAAAAAATCTTTATTCATCCCAAATCAATAACGCTTTTTAAAAATCTGTATGATGCCTAGTAAAACAAATAATCAGCATTTATTTACATCATTTCAAAATACCATTTTTTAAACTTTCTTCTCTGCTCTTAAAATGAAATTTGCAGCTTTAGAAGTTGCATACTGATAGCCAAAGGCAAAATTTCACACATTAGGTGGTCTTTCTTATCGCTCAATGAAGATTTTTCCCGTTTGACTTCCCGTTGAGTTCCCGGAAAGAAAGGGAGGTAACTTGTTTGGGGCGGTCATTTTACTGTTTTCGGCTGTTTTAAAAAAGGCAGTACAATTTTTTTAGGATTGTAGCATCGATTAAATTTTTTTTAAAATCGAAATAAAAAGCATTTTTGGAAAGCTAAATAATCAGGCTACGATTGTGTCTTTACCAAATTTTAAAATGTCAAACAGATTTTTCGCGATAAGACACTAAACATGAATCTTCAAAATAACGCACTTATATCACATTAAAAAATAATAATAAAATAAAATTTGAAAGGAGCATGCATAATTTAAATGTACAGGTTTTGAAAGCTACAAAAATTACTAAATTCGAGCAAAATGCGAAAAGATGACACTTCTAAATTTCTCCCATTGAAATAACATTAGCTGTTCTGTCTGGGAGAGCCAGTGAAGTAGCCCCTTAATGCTTTTAGTCTTACTGCCTCAGATACACTTTTAAACACATGCATTCATTAACTTTCATTCATATTTCACCTTTTTTTACATTCATTTAATCTCAGTATAAAGCTCATAATCAGTACATATCAACAATATATCTTTATAATAAAAACGTAATTACTATAGTTAATATATATTCAACTTACCCATATTTCTCTAGATCTCTGTTCAATATTAATAGTTCACTCATTAAAAGCAGTTAATTTTTACTTTAGAATAGCTGATAAATTATATTTATTTCATAAACATTCAATTGCCCCGCTTCAGTTATTTTTATTCACGGCATACGCCAATGTTCGATTGAGACGATAATCGAATAATTGATTGGCATAGTACGCTTTCGTTACAAGAGATGGTGCCAGACAAGTCTTTGTCTGATTCGCCGATCTCCTGATTATTCATGTTTTTAGCCACGCGTCCCTTCCGTGATCTTTCTAGAAATGTGTTTTCATTGGCAAGGTACACATTACCTTGGTTGTTTAGTTCGGTTTTGTTCTGATTAACTAATCATTTCGTAAGCAGTCGTCTTAGGATGGCTGTAGTGTTGGGTTGTGTGCTGTTTATTTAGAATAGAACGATTTCTAAATTCAGTTTATTAATGTGTTTCTGTTTGCAAGTCATTAACAATTACAGCCTATATGCTGAAATTTCACCTGTGGCGTTTACGATCATTTCTTTATTTTCTTTTTGAGCAATTTTTCGTCGTGCAGCATTTCTTCCAGAAATTATGGTACCAGTAATAATGTGTCCATAGTAGGCATTAATATAGTTTGAAAATTGGGGTTCATTGCATTTACATGTATGTGTATCATGATTTTTGAAAGTTTTAGAAATTTTATTGTGAAATATTCGATGCCCTAAACTAATAGGGTATTTAAAGGTACTTTTAATATTTGTACTATGAAGTGGAAATTTACATTGTTCATTGTTAAAAATGTGATTAAGTGTGAATTACTTTTATTTAAGTTTTTTGTTTTTAAATTAATGTTAACATTGAGAACTTGTAACCTAAAATGGAGTAGATCAAAGAAGATATCACTGAAATGGGTGGTGAACTTATTTGAAGTGAAAATTAAAAAAAAATGAGTGAGATTATACTTTGGAATTACAAAAATAAATTTACGAAGAGTTTTCCAACTAAAATTACTATGATAAGAAGATTGTAAGGTATGTAGTGATTTTTTTATTTGAGTGTTAGATAATTTGGAAGATGATTTTATGTGTATATATATTATATTTAAAAAAAATATATATATATATATTTAACAGCAATTATACTATTTGTTGTGCTTGCAATTCATAACCGGAGTTTGCCCCAGACAGTTTCAGAAGGATGCTGCACCTGCCTGCCATTTGGTTTACAAAATAGACCCGACCCTTCTTGCCCATCATAAAAATAATTAGCACACTTCTTGCCTCTCAGTAAAAAAAAGTGCTCTTTCTCTTTTTACATTAAAAAATTTGCTTTTATAGTAAAAATTGACTCAATGTTGTCTTGAAAAGAGAGCCCTGACTTTTAAATATCAAAAGTGGCTGTAAAAACCAAAATAATACATTTAACAATTTTAAAAAGGTGTCCTCAAAAATCTGAAAAAGCCCTTAAGAATAAAAAATTGCCCTTTTCTCACCAGCAGCACCTTGCCCTTTTTTAAACCTGAGGAAAACTCTTTCATAACTGTTATTGCTCGTGCAGTTTTTAGCTTTTTTTGTCAATTTCATCCCTGTGTTACACTTAAATTTTGTGTAGGTTGTCCGTCTGTATATAGAAATGGTATTAACACCTAAGTTTGTCATCATATTTGGATTATCCGATAAATTTTATCTTTGGATAACAAAGGGGAAATTATTCAGTCAAGTAGTTTAGGAATAGTGAAGGTTTAACAGTTAGAATTCCGAATGTTAAATTCATTTTTAATCGTTGCAAAACTAAACAGGTTGAATTCAGATAGTTTTTTAAGCATAACTCAAGAACTACTTGACAGAATGAGCTGGAACTTTGGATTTGTATATTTGAAGCTTCTAGGAATAGATTTCTGCTTTTTGAAAATTTTCATGGTTTATAATTCATATATTTTTCAAAAATTAATTAAAAAATATTTATGTTGAAATTAATTTTCGAAAAAAAAAAAAAACAATGAACCTATGAATACAAAAACTCTATGAAAAAAATATAACCTATGAATTTTTTAACAGAAATTAATTTCTAGAAGCTTCAATTATACAAACCCAAGCAAAGTTATGGCTCATTCTGTGAAGTAGTTTTTGAGCTATGGTTAAAAAAACTAACCCCATTGCAATCTATTTTGCAATGATTAAAAATTAATTTAATATTAGGGATTCCAAACTTAAACCTTCATCATTTTTAAAAGACTGTACATTTTAAAGAGGGGATAAACTCTCTCTTTAATTCGGAACCTTCTCCATAGAGTGAAAAGGGTTCACCACACTTTTTTTATTACAATCCATCTCCACCAATTCTCTTATCATTTGATATAAATTTTTGTGAGGATGGTTCAATCGCTCTTCATTGAACTCAATTTGTCAACTGGTGTGTAATCTGTATGCGATCAAAATTTCTGCTTTTGAAGCACAAAATCAATGTGAGTGGTACTTTGAAGAATTGCTCATTCTTTATTCACAGCACTATTTTCTCAAGCAGCTTCTGCAGCCATAAAGCCTTGATTAAATGTTTTTTAGTGTTGAAAATGCTCAATTTTGTTCACTCAACCTTCCAATTTAACAATCTAAAAATTTACAAATATTTAAAAAGAAATTAAAAATCAAAAGATTATCTTGAAGAGAAGAAAATCTCTTTTAAATAACATAAAACATTTTTCAAGTGTGTTTTATTTCTAAGTGCATTTTTAAATTGAAAGAAGAAGAAAAAAAACTTCTCATGAATTATTCCTCAACCCATTATATCAAAAGTGTAATTTTATGAAAGGGATAAAAAACAAGCTCAATTTTTACCTAGATCAACCACTGCATATAAATAAATATGGTCAGTTTTTTAACCTTCTTAATGGTGATATTTTTCTGTTTCAGAGAGTGTTCCATATATGTCTTCCAATATTATTTCTCCTAATTCTGAAGCTCCTGCCTACTCTGCTATCCATTTGGTTTCTCATTTATTGGTGAGATTTTTATTTATAATTTTGAATTCATAAGGCATTATATATTATCATAGGCATTATATAGGGCTAATGCATAAAATGTAAATTAAATTGTTTGGCTAATATCTTCAAATTTTCTGCATTTTAAGAATAAAAATGACTTTATAAAGGTGTCAGAAGTAATTTGCTTTAGAGAGAATAAATATAAACAAAAATTTGTGATAAATGAGCATAAATGAATGTAGAGCACCTCTCTACATTCTATTTCACATTAAATAAATGCAATTAAATCAGTTATATCTGATTCATGACTAGGATCCCATTTTCTATGATATTCTATTACTAACAAGCCAGTCTTTGTCCGTCTAGATGGTCGTTTCCGAGTGGGGTCCAGATACATAGTGCAGCATAATGCCCCGATTTCGCTTGGGGCCCTGAAAGTGCATTTTATATGCAACCTGAAAAATATAAATAAAATACTTTAAATTAAAAGTATACAAAAATAACTAACAGGAATATAAAGAAGCACTTAAATAAAGATTTCGTAACATAAATTTTTTTTCTTGATCCTTCTGTCAAAAAACTACTGGGCCCTAACTGTGATTATCTAGGGGTGGGGATCTAGTAGTACTTTGTATCTGGTCCCCACTCAGAAGTGACCGGCTAGTATATAATAAAAAATCAGCAATAGTTCTGTTTTTTGTCTAATCTTCCGCAATCTGGTTCATAACTGATGTTGCCCACAAACTCGCTAGCTCTAAAATCGCTGAAATACATGAATAACTACTTTTTTTTGTAGACTTGTAAAGCGGAGTTTCACATTCTTACTCAAAACTGCTGCTGAGATATGGCACAGTTACCAAAAATTTTCGCCACACAGTGTGACCCCCTTGATGGATTATTATCTAAAATTGCTGAAATACATAGTTACCTATTTTCTAGCACATTTGTTATCCTAAATTTCACGCATCTACCTATTACTGAGATATCGCAATATAACATAAGAAATCCGACCCCCATTTAACCCTCTTTAGTGGCTGAATTTCCAAAATCACGGAAATACATGTTTAAATATTTTTTAGTAGATTTGTTATCCTGAATCTGTGATTTCAAGCTCCTAACTAAAAATGCTGTGAACATTCGAAATTACCTAAAATTTTCGACCCCCATTTATCCCCCCCTTAATGGGTGAATTTCTAAAATCGCTGAAATATGTGTAATTATTTTATAGCAGATTTGTTATCCTGAATTTCACGCTCTTATCCAAAACTGCTGATGAGATATGGTGAAAAGGTGAAATCATCAAAAATTATCGACCCCCCCCATTTAACTCCCTTAGTAGTCGAATTTCTAAAATCACCTAAAATGCATGTTTAAGTATTCTTTAGTAGATTTGTTATCCCAAAATTCACGCTCCTAACTATAACTTCTACTGAGATATGGCAAAATGGCGTAAAATAATCGACCCTCATTTAAGCCCCCTTAGTGTCTGAATTTCTAAAATCACTGAAATAAGTGTTTAACTAATTTTTCAGTAGATTTGTTATTCTGAGTTTCATGATTCTACCTATAATTTCTACTGATGGCCTAAAATATTTGACCTCCTATTTAACCCCCCTTAGTTGCTGAATTTCTAATTGCTGAAATATATGTTTATCTGTATTTTTTGTAGATTTGTTATCTTGAATTCCGAGCTCTTAACTAAAAATACTGCTGAGATATAGCGAACAGGCAAAATGACCTAAACCATTCGACCTCCCATTTAACCCTCCTTAATTGATGAATTTCTAGAATCGCTGAAATATGTATTTCATTATTTTTGTAGTAGATTTGTTATCCTGAATTTTACGTTCCTATTTAGAACTGCTGCTGAGATATGGCGAAAACGCGAAATGACTAAAAGCTTTCGACCCCCATTTAACCCCTTTAGTGGTTGAATTTTTAAAATCACTGAAATATGTGTTTAACTAACTTTTAGTACATTTGTTATCTTGAATTTCATGCTTTAAACTAAAACTTGTAGTGTTTTTTTTGTTTCCTGCCCGTCTCTTATTTTCATGAATTTATGTATTAATTTGATCTCAGGAATTTTTTTTCTTACCTTTTTTTTTCTCCCCCCTTTTTCATTTTTTTTTTCCAACTCCAGTGCAGAATGCCATGTTTTGTTTTCAAAACATTTCATCTCTTCACTTCACTTCACGTAGCATCGCAATTCATGTGCATCTTCAAAAACTGTGAAATGTAATCTAAGTCCTGTTTTCTTATTTTTTTTTTTTTTTTTTTTTTTTTTTTTTGTAGTAGTAAGTTAAAAAGTTTATTTTAAATTATTCAGCTAATTTTTGCAGTTTATTTATTTTGTAGGTAAATTTATTTTATGCAAATCATTTTTATTTGCATATGCTCATGAGTTTGGTGAATGACTCGTGATTCTTTATTTTGATTGGCTAATGTTAATTGCTAGCCCTTTAAAAGCTGTTTACACATCAGTTCTGGCATGTTCTGCCTTGGCAGCAGTATCTGGATGTTTTTTCTTGCTGTGTTTAGTCTACCCTTGGGGGCCAGTGAGGATGCTGGAGTATGTTTGATTCATGATAGTTGAAACCTGTATGGCTATTTTTTTTTCACCTATTCCTGAGATCAAAGGTAAATGAGAAAATCTTTTTTAAGTTTGAATATGTCCAAGGATCCCAACAAACACAAGATCTGTGGCCGCCTTCTGTCAACATTAAGGCCAAAGAGACTTGAGGCCATATGTACCCAGCCACCGTTGTATTTTAAATGACGCGCCACTACGTCCGCTGACCGCCGTTTTTATTGATAACGGGTGAGCGAGAATAAAAGTAATTGATTATCAGTGTCCAGTAGCCATTGAAGATTAGTTTCCAAGCGACGCTTTAAAAGCCTGGCATCAAGTAAAAAGAAAAGGGTATTGCATTGTATTTGATACATTGGTTATAAGATATAAAAAAAAAATTTCTTCTCTCTTTTCAACATAATTTTCGATATTTAAAATGCGTCAGATGAAAGTTTTAAATGGGGTGCAAAATTTATATTATATGCGCAAAAAGAAATATATATATATTTTTTACTTTTACGTATTTTTTTTAATAAATTACAAGCAAAGGCGTTTTGAGTCTAAAATATGTACGTATACATAAATACTTTTTATGAGCACGTTACAATGAAATTTAATAGATGTTAATTTTAATTCATGCATTTTTTAACTGCAAAGAGAAATAGATTCCAAAATTAATAGCAAACATATCCAAATACCCTTTTAAACGAAACGAAATTAATTGGAATAAATTGCACTGTTTAAGCATACTTACTATATAGATATTTAATAAAAGTTTTAATGGTAAATGCCAATTTATTTATATATTTTCAGTTTCAACAGAAAAATATTCACCCAAAAAGAACAAGTGAAAAATTATAGAAACGCATTAAAATGTAATAATCAGTGTGAATTTATTTATGCTTTTTACAATTTACAAGAAAATGAATACTTTATTAGAACGATAGAGAATCGCCTTAGAGTGTGCCTAACGCCCCCCCCCCCCCCTATTACCCGGCCTCAACAATGCAAAACTTTCAGATACATAAAATATTTTTAGACATAAACATGTAATTAAAAAAAAATATTACTGAAATAGCAAATAACCGAATAGCATTTTTCACTTTCTGTTAAAAGTATGACTACGTGTCTCTGAAATTGGCTTTAAAAGTATAAATATAATTTGAATTTTTTTTTTCAGTGAAAGATCACTGTATAAGTCACCTTATACCAGAAAATAAGAAATGCTATTCGATTTATTTGCATCTGAATAACAATAACTCGTGCTTAAAGTGTAACTACAGTAAATAACTGTGTCAATACAAGCCGAAAAGAAGCTAATTGGAATCTGTTATAAGCAGTGTTGAGGGGGGGGGGGTGCTGCTGCAAAGTTCGGGGAATTGCATGCCATTACTAGGCACATCTATTAAGCTTAACTATATACTTATTAATTATGTTTTATGCATCTTAAAATCAGTTTTTTTAAAGCTTATATTATTACTTTTTTAATTACAGTTTCATATGTTACAAGGAAAATTTAAAATCCCTGAATTTGTACAGCATTACTAATTTATATATTTCCTCCCCCCCCCCTCTTCAAATTTTTAGGTCATGTTTTTGCATCAATCTCGGAAACAAGCGAAAAAAACTTATTCAAAAAAAAACTTATTCAAAAAACCTTTAGATGGGTCAGAAAGAGAAAGGGGGAGGGGGATTCAAATCACTCCAAGATCAAATACTACTCCCTCCCTAAGCCCGCGGGAAAGGGGAGAATACTAAGAATTTTTGCTGGCAGTCGCAGCGTTGAATGAATTCTGCTTTGTCACGATTCACGACTGATCAGTTAGTACGGAGCGATCGAGTAAACAACACACAGTTAGAGATCTCAAGAACAACACGTAAGTCTGACTATATTTTATGCTGATTCTTTAAAGATTTAATTATTTCATTATAATTTTGGATGTTTTGCATCATTTTATTTATTAATGTACATTAGAATATTTATATATTAATTATTTTGAATCCATAAATTTTTTATACATATTTTCATTTCAGCAAACGTAAGATAATATTTACTTTATAATATTACCGATAGCACATATGATAAAAAATATCGCGAAAGTTAGATCAGTTTAAATTAAAATAAAGTTTACTCTTTTTGTTATTGTTAAAGTGTACTTAACACGTAATTTTCATCAAATCTCTTTCTTATCACTAGTGTAAAATTTCCCCCAGTGTAAAATTCTGTCCAGTAGATGATTGTTTATTTATTAATTTATTTTTGTAGAGGTTGTTTAAATTATTTTTTAACATTACGAATTATCGGTATCACGTTAGATTCCTTAAAATGGTTTGTTTTAACGTTTCAATAAAAAAAAGGAAAAAAAAAACTACGGCTTTGAAAGTAAAATTTTCTTTTCTTCTTCAAAGGGAAGAAAGTTAAGTATATCCCAGAGCAAATTTCACTTACAAAAATCAAAATGAATTTAATTTAATAAAATTTAGAAAATTCATTAAAATATTGTTAACATTTCAAATTACTGCAAATAATTCTCAAGGATAATTTAAAAATATTTGTGAAAAATTATACTGAAACTGTTATTTGTTAACTAGATAAACATTAAACTCAAACGATCATAAAATTAAAATGATGCATAACATGTTATAATGATTTAATAATGATTTTTTAATGAATAAGTATAATATATTGCTGACAGACTTACAAAATAAATGTGTAAAAACCAGTGGAAAAAAAAAGAAAAAGAAATGCATATATTTTAATCTTTCATAACATATTTATATATTAGCTCATGTTAAGATCATATGAATTATTTGTGCATAATTTAAATGATTATTCTAAAAATGAAAATACTTTTTAGAAGGTTAATTAAATGATAAAAATGTTTTGCATGAAAAAATACTAATAATAAGTTTGATACAATTTTAAAGAAAATTATAAGTTCACTTACCTTGAACTTTTTGAAAAATATTCAAAATACAATGATTTGTATAGTTAATTAATTAGTTTATTTTTCAATTAATACTTTTTAAAATTTATATGATATGCAGCTATTTAAAAATGGCATTAGATATAAATTTTAAAAATATATAATTTAATAAATAAACAATTTAATTCACTATGTCATCTCTTCTATTTTGGAATTTTAAAAAAAAGTTCAAGGTATGTGAACTTATAACTTTCTTGAAAATTGTACCTAAATGATTATTAGTATTTTTTTCAAGCAAAAACATTTTATATTTAATTAACCGTCTAAAAATTATTTTCTTTTGTAGAATAAATTTTGATTTATGCTTAAATAATCTTTATGGCATGGCAGTGTCTGGCTTTAGGCTAGTTTACATTTAAAATAACCATAAAACGCTCTTTTCTGGGCAGATTTGGGCGACATTTATTTTTTGACAACCACTAGTGGCATAGCTATGGCAAGTTTGTAGCTAGCATTTATTTATTATGATCCTTAGTGGGCTAGCTGTGGCAAGTTTCCATTAATAATAGCCACTTAAAGTATAATTATGGCTTGTTTTAGGCAATATATCATTTATGGTTAACCTTTAGTGGCCTAATTATGGGCATTCTAATGTACTTATGGCCAATTAAGTTGCCGTTACGGCAAACGATAGTGGCCCCTCATCTCCTAGTTTGGGCCAAGGCTAACGTAGCCATCAGCGGCCCGCAAGCTCTGTGTTCGTTGGGATACAACCTGCTTTGCTCTGCTCTGGATTAAAATAAATATGAAGAATTACAATTTTTGTGAGTATTTGCTTTCCTCTTTATTTTTACACTTTTATTTTTAAGTGACACACATTTTCTTGACTCTGCTACTTGAAAATTTATGTGGAACTTTTAGCAATGAAGTGAAACCTTATATTATTAAACCGATTGCTGGAACTCACAAAACTGCTGTTGAGATATGGTGAAAAGGGAAAATTACCTGAAACTTTAGACCCTGCATTTAACCCCTTTAGTGGTTGAATTTCTAAAATAGCTGAAATATGTGTTTAATTATTTTTTTAATAGATTTGTTATCTTGAAGCACTTATATAAAACTGCTGATGAGATATGGTGAAAATGTGAAATCACCAAAATTTTCGTCTGCCCATTTTATTCCACTTAGTGGTTGAATTTCTAAAATCACCTAAAATATATGTTTAACTATTCTTTAGTAGAATTGTTATCCCAAATTTCAGGCTCCTACTTAAAACTCCTGCTGAGATATGCCGGAAAGACGAAATTATCTAAAACTTTCGACCCCCCATTTGACCCCCTTATGCTGTGAATTTTCAAAAATCCTTTCTTAGTACGTGCCTACATTGTGTAAAGAACGTGTCTTCCAAATTTCATTATTCTAGGACAAATGGTTGAGGCTCGGCATTGATTATAAGAAAATCAAGCTACTCCTTTATAAGTATAGATTCATGGGGTAAAAGCTTTAACAAAATAGGATTTAGCAATTGTTCATAGGAATTGGATGTTATACCTAGATTCCTTAAACTTCTGATATTAATATCGCACATATCATGCAACTTTCGTAAAGGATTTAAGTTTGAACAATTTTTAACTGGCTCTATATTTAACAAATTAGTCATATGTTTATTAATAATATCAACTTTAGCATAACAGTCTTTTAGTAAATCAATACAAGTATCATAATTTTATTCTGTCAATGGAAATCCTTCTACCATATTATAAGCCTGATTACATAACAAGTATTTCAGCTATGCAAATTTTTCTACTTTAGATAATGATTTATTCTGGTGAATTCTTTTGAACATCTTAATTCCAAATCAATCAAATATTCAATTCCTGTGGTTTCTGCCACCATGGAAAAAAATGTATTCATTCCAGGAAAAAATAATTATGTATCTATAAAGTCAGAAGATGGGCAAGCACATTAGAATAAATATGGTTTATTAAAAATATAAAGAACTAAGACTTATTTAAATTTCATGATTAACTAGTTTAGCTTCAAGTGCTGAACTTTCCATATTCATTTTTACATGTTTCTTTCAAGAGATCCAGGACAAGACTGATAATTTTCACAGTTGTTCATATTTAAAAAACAAAATTACATCATCAATCTAAAAATTGCAAAGGTAATCTTGACATATTATACTTATTGCTAATTATAAGCATTAAATTATTATTATCACTAATAAACAATAAATTAGATGAAAATCGTAATATATTAATATATTAGATTAAAGTCATTATAAGATAATAAATTACATGAAAATCATTGTAGAATAATAATTTATCTCTTATGAGTTCAGAATGTAATCACATCAGGTTTTTTGATATTCTAATAAAAAATTGCATCTGTTGTGATTTTGACAGTAATCTTAAATTAGTAAATTGATTACTCAATAATTATCTAGATTATACTTTTAATAGCAGAAAATATACTTATAAATTGGACGGCAACAAACGCATGTCATACCAGCATGAGTTACATCAGTGTACTAGCGATATGGCTCACAAGCCACGCCAAGGAAAGGAAGGTCACCAAACACAAACAGAATTGGCGAGATATCGCTCAAATTCAACACTCCTTCCTGATATCAAGGCCAATTTTGTTTAACACATCAAAAATAAACAATTAGCCAAAAAAAAAAAACACTAAATAACAGATTTAAACAGTCAGTTTAACTTAACCAGTCCAAGTCCATCGCGTAAGTTCATAAACAGGTTTTGTGAGAGAGGTTTCGTAAAAATATCAGCAGTTTGTTCTGATGATGGAACATACTCTAATTTTAAAACTTCTTGCTCAACTTTCTCTCTAATCGAGTGAAAACGCACATCAATGTGCTTAGATCTTCGATGATGCTGAGGATTTTGGGCAAGTTTTATAGCACTTTGGTTGTCGACATACAAAATGGGAGTGCCATCATATCCTATTAGCTCTTTGAAGAACTTTAACCAAACAAGCTCATTTGCTGCTTCACTAGCAGCAACATACTCGGCTTCAGTTGGTGAAATTGCAACCGTATGTTGCAATCTAGACCACCAAGTTATTGATGCACCTGCATTTACTGAAACCATACCAGATGTTGAACGTCTTGTCTTTTCATCACCAGCATGATCAGCATCACTAAAAACAGAAAACTCTGCTTTTACTTGTGACTTGTATAGAAGGCCAACACTGCTCGTGCCTCGTAAATATCTGTAAATTCTTTTTACACGCTTCCAGTCATCTTTTGTAGGATTGCACAAAGCTCTTGATACCAAAGCTACAGCAAATGCTATGTCTGGCCTAGTAGCAACTGCAAGGTACTGTAAACAACCAACTGCTTCTCTATAAGGAACATCAACCATGGCTGTATCTCCTTCCTGAGATTTAGTTACATCACAAGGTGCAGAGAGAGGTTTTGAATTTTCAAGCCTAAATCTTTGTAGTATCTTTTCGGTATACAAACACTGTGAAATAAAAATGTCACCATTATCTCTCTGATTAATTTGCACTCCTAAAAAAGAACTGAGAGGGCCATCAGTAATTTTAAACTCTTCTTTTAGGCTACTAATCAATATTTCTATTTCTGAAATACTTGATCCAGCTACAAGTCCATCATCTACATACAAGGCCACTATCAGTACAGATGAATCCTTTCTCTTTGTAAATAAACAAGGATCAGCATATGATTGCTGAAATTGCAATTTTTGAATTGCTTGAACAAAACGCCGGTTCCAACAGCGTGGAGCTTGCTTCAAACCATAAAGAGAGCGAACTAATCTGCACACACGACCAGAACCATCATCAAAACGTTCTGGCTGTTTCATGTAGAGCTCTTTATCAAGAAAACCATAAAGGAAAGCTGTTTTCACATCAAATTGATGTAGGTACAGATTTTGCGAAGCAGCAATACTAAGAACTGTGCGCAAGGTGTCAAATCTAGCTACTGGTGCAAACAGATCATCATAGTCATAGCCAGCCTTTTGCGAGAAACCTCTTGCCACCAGACAAGCTTTAGCTTTACAAGGAGAACCATCAGTATTTGTTTTTATTCTATATACCCACTTGTTGTCAAGTATCCTTTTATTTTCTGGGGGTTCTGTAAGTTTCCAGGTTCCATTTTCTTCATGAGACTGCAGTTCTTCTGTCATGGCTTCTTTCCACAGCTTAAATTCAGGTGACTTCATTGCTTCACTGTAACAGGCAGGAGTTTCAATGCCAGTAAGAGTACTTACAAAAAGTACATAATTTTCTGACAGAATTCTGGCTTCTTATGTTCTCGTTGAGGGTAGCGTCTTCCAGGATCAGGTTCATCTTGGCATTCATCTTCATCCTTCTTTTGGATACTACCATTTTCTTCTTCTGAATGCGTATCACTACAACTTGTGACTTCGACAGTCAATGGCTCATATGGGAATTCGTCACAAAATATAACATTGCGGCTTCTTTCCACTTTATTTTTAGAAGGTATAAAAACTCTATATCCATCATAAGCTTCATATCTGACAACCAGTCCTTCAACAGCCTTTTTATCCCACTTTTTACGTCTTTGTTTTGGTTCATGTACATAGCATTTTGTACCAAATACAGAGCTGCCAACTGCTACGAAAAAATCGTAGTTGCCACGATTTTGAACCACAAACTACGATGCTACGAAAATCTGTCTAAAGCTACGATTTTCTGGAATTAAAAAAAAAAAAAAACGCGAATTTTGTCACAAGATTACTCGAAAAATCACTAATTTAGTCACAGGATCGCGCGAAAAATCACGAATTTCGTCACAGGATCGAGCTAAGAAATGCGAATTTCTTTACAGGATCACTGAAAAAACGTTAATTTCGTCAAAAAATTGGTGAGAAAAAGCAAATTTCGCCAAACTATCATTGAAAAAACGTGAATTTCTTTCAACTGATTGCTGCAAAAATGCGAATTTTGTCAAAAGATCGTTCAGGGGTGATTCTGGTCCGAATGTTCCGAAAAATTAAAGCAATGATTTCCGGAAAAAAAAAAAAAAAATCTGTCATAAATCTGAAAATTTGGACATTAAATGTATCAATATTTCGGCAAATGATCGCCGAAAAAAATCAATCTCGTCTTTCGTTCGAAGAAAAGTTGCCAATTTTGTCAAAGGATCGCGGGAAAAACGTGACTTTCGTCAGAGAATCGTGAAAAAATGGCAAATTTCGTCAAAAACATTGCAAAAAGTGGCAAATTTCGTTAAAAGATCGCGAAAAAATAGCAGATTTTGTCAACAGATCGCGGGAAAAACGTGACTTTCGTCAGAAAATCGTGAAAAAACAGCCAATTTCGTAAAAAACGGCAAATTTCGTCAAAAGATCGCGAAAAAAAAGACAAATTTTGTCAACAGATTGCGGGAAAAACGTGACTTTCGTCAGAGAATCGCGTAAAAACGGCAGATTCCGTCAAAAACATTGCGAAAAACGGCAAATTTCGTCAAAAAATATCGAAAAAAAAACGCAAATTTTATCAACAGATCTTGAAAAAAACTGCAAATTTCGTCAAAGAGATGCAAAAAAAAAGTGGCGGGAGTGGACACCCTCATTCCCGGGTTGTATCAGCTTACTCCACCTGATGAAGGATTCTAACTCAGACATTTTTCTCTGGAAGATATACCTGTAGTTCCACACCCCCCCCCCAACTGCCTTGGAATCTTTCAGAAAATTCACTGTAAAATTCAGAAATTTGGCTTAGGAGTGGACAGAGCGTTAATTGAATAGGAATAATTATGTTTAATCAATCCCAACCGCAACAAAAAAATTAGCAAAAACAAAAGAGTCTCCTACTTTGTGTGCTTATGGATATACACATGCGTTTAATTGATTAGTATTTGCTCGCTTAAAATTTACAGCGTAAAAAACAGCCACCAACCAACCAACTTTCAGATAAAATTGAATTTGGTGTGCTACTATTTCTCATTTTCAAAGGTTGGCAGGTCTGCAAATATTCTTAAACGTTTAATGTTGAAATTCTCCGACTTTCCATGCCATAATTGATACTGAGTTTTATCTTCTACTGGAGTTGGACCTGTGTGATTTAATACATATACAGCAGTATTACAGGCTTCAGCCCATAACTTCTTTGGCAATTCTTTTTGGTGAACCATAGCTCTTGCAGCTTCCACAATGATGCGTATCTCTCTTTCAGCAGCTCCATTTTGTTCAGGCGTCTCAACCATTGCCTCACGTAGATCAATACCCCGATCATTTAAAATCTTCTTCAGAGAATAGTTGTCAAACTCTTTGCCAGAGTCGCATCGTATCTGTTTAACCATATGTCCAGCAGTCTTTGCTTCATTAAGAAAGGTTTCTATACAATTTGGTACTTCACTCTTGTCTTTCAAGAAGAATACTCTGAGAAATTTTGTATAGTCATCTTTAAGAACTAGCATAAAACGTGAACCACCAACTGAGTCTTCTTCCATTGGACCAGTGAGGTCCGCATTAATTTATTCAGCAGGCTCTGTTGGTCTAACAGTTCTTGAGTGGAACGACTTTCTGTGGGCTTTGCCATATACACACCCAACACAAAATTCAGAGTTCTCGTTAGGTAAAGAAATGCCCTGTCTTTTAAGAAACTTAATACACTGCCTCTTGTTTTGATGTGCCATTCTTTCATGCATTACTTGGAGAGTATCACTAATACTTGAAATAAGAACAGTTGCAGGTTTCCTAGGATCTTTAGCAAGCATTTCCATCACAAATAAACCATTTTCTGATTTTTGAGCCACTGCAATGGTTTGATTACCATTTTTCACCAAGCAAAATTTATTTTTAAACAGAACATTCAGTCCTTTACTTAAAGCATGAGAAATAGAAAATAATTGGTATTTTTTAACTCAGGTACATACCAGACATCTGTGAGGTAATTTTCTTGCCATTTACCAGCCACTAGAGTTTTCACATTAATTTGTCCAGAACCATAGGCAATAAGTTTCTGACCACCTGCAGCATTGACTACTTCTGGAACAGCAAATTTCTTAAAACTTTCAAATATAGAGCTATCAAATGTCATATGCTGAGATGCTCCAGAGTCAGCAATCCAGCTTTTATCATCCTGTGAAACTGTACATGGCATGGCTACACCAGATGAGGAAGGAAGTGTCTTATTTTTATTTTGAGGACAATTTATTAGTTTGTGTCCAAAAAATCCACACTGAAAACAAGTAATGTTAGCGTTCATAGGCTTCTTATTTTGATTTTGCCATTTCTTCTGTTTTGATTTATTTCCTCTTAAGTATTTGGTGTTGACGTCATCTCTTCCATAACTCGGCAACGGCACTTGCCGACTGGATTGAATTTGCAGGGCTGTACTATCACATTGCTGTTGCTCTATTTGTTGCTCAAAAGCACATAGTCTTTCAGTTAATAGTTCGATCGATCGATCTTTCAACGGAATTCCATCCCACACAGTCTTAAATGTGATGTATTCTTGCGGTAGCATCGAAATAATTCGGAACAGTAACATTGCTCCGGGAACAGCACATTGTAGAATACGTTGCAGTTCATCATTTGCTTCAATAAAAATATTTTGAGTCCGACTTATGAAGGATGCAATATTTTTACTTTGTTTCCATTCCAGATGAAAAAATTCAGTCCACAAACGATCGAGTCTATGCGTTGATGATTTATCATAAATCGCGATTAACTTTTCATATGCATCTTTTGCCGTTGAGCACGTTTTAATATAATCAAAGTTCTTGTCATCAAGTGCTTGGGAGATAAATAAAAGTGCCTTTGCATCGGCTAATTCAAATTTATTTTTCGCTTCTCCAAAAGCAGCAGCACCGGCGTGATCCGCCATTACAGGGAAAGTCTTTTCTCCATTCACATAACTCAACAAATCATGCGTTTTAAGTAATAATGACATAGACATTTTCCATCTAGTCCAGTCTTTTGCTGATTCCAATTTTTCAATCGTGAACTTAAAATCCATAGGTGCCATTTTTTATTTTCAATTCGGAGTACACAACACGAGAAGGAAAAAATGGCGCAATGCACTTCAATAGCTTAAAGTTCACATAAGTACGACATTTTTTGCAGTAGAAGCGTTGCTGAAAGCCATAACCTGTTGTGATTTTGACAGTAATCTTAAATTAGTAAATTGATTACTCAATAATTATCTAGATTATACTTTTAATAGCAGAAAATATACTTATAAATTGGACGGCAACAAACGCACATCATACCAGCATGAGTTACATCAGTGTACTAGCGATATGGCTCACAAGCCACGCCAAGGAAAGGAAGGTCGCCAAACACAACCAGAATTGGTGAGATATCGCTCAAATTCAACAGCATCATTTTCTGTAAATAAACTATGAACAACTACTGGGTCGTTTCCATGTTATGCTTGATTTTGATGGAATTAAGTTATAAAGAAATAAATGATTATAGCATTCATAAAGAACTGATATTATACCCACACAGTAATAGTGTAATAGTGACAAAACAGAAATAGTGACTGTACAGTCAAGGATCTATAATCCGCTCACCCATAATCTGCAAATTTCCATAACCCGCATTGCTTACCAAATGTAAACAGATAAGCAAATTTACAAATTCTTGATCCAAAAATGTTTTTTTTTTTTTTTTTTTTAAATAATAAATGTTGAAAAAGTTCATAATGAAACATTTTTTTATCTACCACATATGCTATTTTCATATACCAGTAAAAACTAAACTGTATTACAGAACACACCTAGGCTAACTGGACATTTAGGGACTAGCTTTTGGTAGATAATATTTCTTTTTAGAGCAAGAGTTTTATTTCTCAACAAGAGTTAATGACTGTTCATAGAATGCAAGATAAACTTTTTAAAGAAAATTTAAAGTTTTAAAACATACAACACTCGGCTCTATTTTTGAAAAACAAAAAACTTTATAAATGTTATTCAATATTCCAAGAAGCTAATTTTTATATTTCATCATAGCTCACTGAATATTTCCTTTTACTTACCCATCATACGTAGTATAGGGTAAGTCTTGTAATCGTTTTGAAAATCGAAAAAAATTTTTTGGCGGATTTACACGTTTCAGACACTGGAGATTCCGAAAAACATATTTTTAGGAAAAAAATTTTGCCGTCCGTCTGTGTGTCTGTGTGTGTGTGTGTCTGTAAACGCTCTATCTCCCGAAAAAATTGAGATAGAGACTTGCAATTTGGTATGTACTTAGTATGTAATAATGGGAAGAAGCCTATTTCATTTCAATAACCTCGATTAACCGGAACAATTTTTTTCGGACTCTCGAAATATTCGTTCTGATGAAAGGTATATAAAAATTTTCGAAATTGTTTATTTTAAGAAATGAATATAAAAGACAATAAAAAAACATAAATTTTGAATAAAGCATGAAGTCGATCGGATAATTAGTTGCCGAGATATTTGGAATCCTATTTCCACACTCTTCGATTTTTCATGACCCTGTATTTCATCCAAATTTCACTTCAAAGATATATTTTAATTGGAAATTTGACGCTTAATCAGATGCAATAAACCGCTAGTTAATAGGATTATTATTTTTGGAGTTATAAGGAAAAACCTCTTTCAAGCAATTCAGTAATCGAGCCTTTTTATGACATCATCAAGCCACGATTTTATTTGAATTGCAATGCATTTTATAAGTAGTTTACACATTTTTATTTTAATATTTTACATTATGCATATCCATGATGGGTAAGTATTACGGTGGCCCCCAACGACTAGTTTTATTATTATTCAATTTTTAATTGTTTCATTTTTTTTCTAATTATTAGATTTCATATTTATCTTTTTATATTACACTGAATACTACTTTATACTGAATGTGGAATTAAAATGTTGTCCAGAAATAAGCATAATCCATAATCTGCAATATTCTATAATCTGCACAACCTTTGATCCGAACTTGTGCAGATTAAAGAACTTTACCTGTACTATCTGTAAAAATGTTACATCTGCTGATGCAAAAAATATATCTGGGGCCACGCGGCAAGCATCATTCTGGGGGGGGGGGCTTCTAGCTATCCACGAAAATTGTTAGGAATTATGTTGAAGTGACTAGTATTAAACTTCATACTTATTGTATGTATACATAAATTTTGAACCAAGTAATTACATCTGTATACAGGATATCACAAGAAAGATGGTCACAACACTTTAACAGATGACAGAACACTATTTTTTTATAGGAATATAATGACTCATATGAGCTTTTGAAGTGTAAATACAGGTCTTTCAGTCACTCTTGGTTATTTGTTATAATATAAAATTTTCTACCACATTACAAAATTTAATCTTTGTATTGAGATCTTTCCATGCATTTGGGCGATTCTATAATATGGAAAGACAAGTACAGGCATGCACTTATACTAATAGCAACAAATTTCAACACTTGTTGTGTTGTTACTTCATTCCTCATGTTCGAAAGTACTTTTGTATAAAATTTTATAACATAATAGTTTTCTGATGATGTAGATTGTTCCTTTTTGGGGAGGAGGGCACATGGGGCACAGCAAGCAGAAGGTGGAAGTGGAGGGTACTCCCTTCCTCAATCTTTGAAAATCTTGGAATTTTTTTGTGGCCAATTTAAACCATTTTGCACCCTTTTAACAAAAATCCTAACTAAGCCCTGCATGCCCCTGATAAGTGAGGCCATGAGTACACACACTAAAATGTTAACCTTTTTGAAATACCTTAACACCACCACTGTCTGCATATTTAATTTTATGAGGTTTTAAGGTAATTTTTACTTGTATGCTTCATGTTTTCATTATGTTTATATATAATCAAGAAAAATAAAAATTGTGACCAAGTAAAAATTGTTTTTTAATCCATATTTTTCTAAAATTTCATTACATCAACATACCTACCAACTATCCTCATTTTAAAAGATTCTTGTTTTTTATATGTTTATATAAATTTCTCCACAAATTTAAATGGTTAGTTATGTGGGATAATTCTTGAAAGAACTATTATTGTTGTGCCGATACTAAAAGTGATTGAAAGAAGAATTTTATTTCAAATGTCAAACTTATGCTTGTAAGATTGGAGTTGCATAATTGATAAATTTCCATTTAAAGTTCATCAAAGTGCAATCAATATAGAAAGTGTCCCATAATTGCATTCATTCACATTAAAAAATATATATATATTGTCATACTGGTGTGTAGTTTGCATCATAAGACTTGTCAAAGTGTCATATTTTTTTTGTGGCAAAAGAAAATAATTCAATATTTCACTATTTTTGCTAGAAAAATTTCTACCATTTTCCAAGTCTTATGGTGCAAACTGACAGTTTGTTTATTTTTTTTTTTTTTTGAGCTTTTGAAGTGTGAACCTAATTGGGCAGCTTCTAGATTACATTGAAGGTGCTTAATGTGCAAATAGAAATTATTTCTTTAAAAGATAGTTCTATTAGTGATGAGAGTAGCCTTATACAATCAAAATTTTGTGCTGTTTAAATAGCTGAAATTTTATCTTTGATAACTATCTGCAAAAAAGTTAATATATAGTGTTTTTCTATCTTGAGAGATTAATTATTCAGTGCTTCCAATTTTATCCATTTCATACAGTAATGTCGAATGTGAGCACAAGTTCAGTTTAGTTTGGAGAAGGGAGAAAAAATCATTAAATACCTTTTCATCACTTATGGAAAGTTTATTAGTATAACAGAACAGTTTTTGGAACACCTACTTTTAAAAGTTGTTTCAATGAAAATTTTTTGTGTAATGCAAAATTTACTGTTATTAAAAAAGTTAAACATAAATTTCAAAAACATTATAGTACTCAATATTTTCTGATTTAGATATAAAATATTTTTTTCTGTTTTCAACATTGATTCCATTTCTCTGTATTTCATATAATATACAGATATGTTTTGAGGATAAGTTTTATTTTATGTAAGAAATAATTATCTAGTTTCCCTTATTTCATTGTGTTTGCTTTCTGGGTAATATTATTTTGTGAAGAAAAATAAACTTATTTTAATACAACTTTATTTTTATTAAAATTATGTAACATGATTCCGCCTTCCCTTCCCCCTCCTGCAAGATAGACAGATTATGCATCAGTTGTTTATCAAATGGAAAATTTAGAACTTTCTCTTAGTATTCAGTGAAATTATATCATTAATATGTATAGTCTTTTTTTTTCTTTTCATGTGCTAATTTACAGAAAGATTTGTTGGTGTTCATATTTCTTTCTTCTTTTTTTTTCTTTTCTAAAAAATTGAGGATATTTGTTTCTGATCTGCAATAGACACCCTGATAAATACTTAAGAGTAACTAAGTAAATATTATTTTATTTAATAATGGAAACACTTGATTCATTTTATGTATAACTCCTTCCGAAAGCTTAATTTTCATTATGTATCATTTGAGAAATGAGCCTGCAATTTTATTAATCTCTCTTAATTATGTATTATATCCATATGGTCTGGATAGTTAAAATCTAATTTTTCATATATTCCAGGATCCTGTTGTTATAGAAGAAAGAGTAGATGATGATATTAATGTCTTACAAAATCTTGCTGAAGGTTCTTTACTTCAGACTTTACAGCCGGCTGTGCCTATAGGCTGTTTGCCTAACAACATTAATTCATTAGATTCCAACATAGAACAATGGAGCTCCCCACCTGTTGTTAAAAATTATCCAGGTGTTGTCCCTATTCAAATGGTAAGTTCATTTGAAGTATATGTAAATTTTATCATTAAATTATGTAATTTTTACTCATATACAGTCAAACCTTGCTAGTACCTCTCATGTCCACTTAAAAATCACTTGCTAAGCAGAATGACTTCTTAAGCAGAGTTTATATTAAATGTAAAATTAAATTCCAAATATTTCTATAATAAGTATACATATTTGAGTGTAATATCAGTTCTTTATGCATGCTATAATCATTTATTTGTGTATAATTTGATTCTCATCATAATCAAGCATAACATAGAAACAACCCAGTAGTTGTTTATAGTATGGGTGAATTTCTAAAATCACTGAAATATGTGTTTAATTATTTTTATAGCAGATTTGTTATCCTGAATTTTATGCCCTTATCCAAAACTACTGATGAGATATGGTGAAAAGGTGAAATCATCGAAAATTATCACCCCCCCCCCCCCCCCATTTAACTCCCTTAGTAGTCGAATTTCTAAAATCACCTAAAATGCATGTTTAAGTATTGTTTAGTAGATTTGTTATCCCGAAATTTACGCTCCTAACTATAAGTTCTACTGAGATATGGCAAAATGGCGTAAAACATTCCATCCCCATTTAAGCCCCCCTTAGTGTCTGAATTTCTAAAATTGCTGAAATACATGTTTAACTATTTTTTCCGTAGATTTGTTATCCCGAGTTTCATAATTCTACCTATAATATCTACTGAGATATGGCAAAATGACCTAAAATATTTGACTTATTTAACACCCCTTAGTTGCTGAATTTCTAAAATTGCTGAAATATATGTTTATCTGTATTTTTTGTAGATTTGTAATCTAGAATTCCGAGCTCTTAACTAAAAATACTGCTGAGATATAGCGAACAGGCAAAATGACCTAAAACGTTTGACCCCCCCTATTTAACTTCCCTTAATTGATGAATTTCTAAAATCGCTGAAATATGTGTTTAATTATTTTTTTAGTAGATTTTTTATCCTGAATTTTGTTTTTCCTATCTAAAACGGCTGCTGAGATATGGCGAAAATGCGAAATGTCTAAAAACTTTCGACACCCATTTAACTCCCTTAGTGGTTGAATTTTTAAAATCATTGTAATATGTGTTTAACTAACTTTTAGTACATTTGTTATCTTGAATTTCGTACTTTTAATTTAAAATGTTGTTGAGATATTGTGAAAAGGGAAAATTACCTGAAACTTTAGACCCGCATTTAACCCTTTTAGTGGTTGAATTTCTAAAATAGCTGAAATACGTGTTTAATTATTTTTTTAGTAGATTTGTTATCTTGAAGCTCATGCTCTTACATAAAACCGCTGATGAGATATAGTGAAAATGTGAAATCACCAAAATTTCCGTCTGCGCATTTATTCCACTTAATGGTTGAATTTCTAAAATCGCTTAAAATACATGTTTAACTATTCTTTAGTAGAATTGTTATCCCAAATTTCAGGCTCCTACTTAAAACTTCTGCTGAGATATGTCGGAAAGATGAAATTATCTAAAACTTTCGACCCCCCCATTTGACCCCCTTATGCTGTGAATTTTCAAAAATCCTTTCTTAGTACGTGCCTACATTGTGTAAAGAACATGTCTTCCAAATTTCATTGTTCTAGGACAAATGGTTGAGGCTCAGCGTTGATTATAAGAAAATCAAGCTACTCCTTTATAAGTATAGATTCATGGGGTAAAAGCTTTAACAAAATAGGATTTAGCGATTGTTCATAGGAATTGGATGTTATACCTAGATTCCTTAAACTTCTGATATTAACATCGCACATATCGTGCAACTTTTGTAAAGGATTTAAGTTTGAACAATTTTTAACTGGCTCTATATTTAACAAATTAGTCATATGTTTATTAATAATAATATCAACTTTACCACAGCGGTCTTTTAGTAAATCAATACAAATATCATAATTTTATTCTGTCAATGGAAATCCTTCTACCATATTATAAGCCTGATTACATAACAAGGATTTCAGATATGCAAATTTTCTACATAATGATTTATTCTGGTGAATCAATGTTTCAAAACAGTTAAAAAAATTTACCCATTGTTGAATATCACCAGAAAATTTAGAAATATTTAATTTAGGCAATTTCATTGTGAAAGCGTTTTTGGAATTTAGAATCTTTGGGTATTTGTATTAGTAAAAGTGAACTATTTTCACAAAAGGATTTAGATGCTTTTGATTTCTTTAATAAAAATTTTAATTTTGTTAATGGAAAATATGAAACAAAACTTTTGTGGAAGGAAAATAAAAATTAATTCGAATCCAATTTTGATATTGCTAAACATAGAATTTGGGGATTAAAATCAAACTTGTGGAAAAATAAATGTTTATTAATGAATATGAGAAAATAATAAATGAAAAATCCAGTTTGGGTATAATCGAAGAATGTAAATTTAATGAAAATAAAATAAATACCTATCACATGCCTCACATATCAGTAATAAGGGAAGATAAATTTATAACTAAAGTAAGAATTATATTTGATGCTTCATCTACACATAAGGTGGCAAAATCTTTAAATGGTTGTTCATTTTCTGGTCCCAATTTAAACCCTAACATCTTGGACATGATTTTACAATTCCGCTTTCACAAATTTGTGTTCTTAGCAGATATAGAGAATGCATTCTTGCAAATCCAGATAAAGATGAAGATAGAAATTTTTTGAGGTTCTTAAGGTTTAACAATATAATGAGTAACAATCCCATTTTGAAGGTTTTTTGCATGTCCCGTGTAACTTTTGGTGTAACAACCTCACAATTTTACCTTTCTGCGACCATCAAACATCATACTAAGGAGTATAAAGATTGAATGAAAGTATGAATAAATATAAAGATTTGTTTGAAAAATAGTTAATAATGCTGGATATTTCATTATATGTAGATGATCTGTTCTATGCTGCAGATTCAGTAAATGAAGCTTTCATTTTATTAACTGGTGCAGAGACAATATTGGGTGAGGCTAATATGAAACACTTAGAAAATTTAAGAGTAATTCTAGAGATTTAAAATTTTTATGAAAGGAACATCAGATAAACTTTGAGGAAGACACTCTTGAACAAAACTTTTCAAAGATATTAGGAATTATATGGGTAAAAAATAGTGATACTTTGAAAATAGATATACAACCACTTTTGGTAGGACTTGATAATAAGATTATCACCAAACACCTAGTTTTACAAACTGTGGCTAAAATTTATGATCCTATTGGTCTAATTTCTCCCTTTGTGATAAGAATTAATTTTTTAATGCAAGAACTTTGGGAACATGGGATTGAATGGGATTCTGCATTACCAGATCCTGTAGCTGAAAAATTCTTGAAATAGTATCATGAAATCAAGGACTTTGCAAATTTTGCAAATTCTAGAAAATATTTGGTTCAGTTGTTTATATTCATGATCCTTTCTCCTATGAAACTTCATTTATTATGTCTAAAACAAGAATATCACCTCTCAAGAAAATAACCCTGTCCTGACTTGAAATTCTTGGAGCACTCACAGCTGCAAGATTAGAAAAATTATTTAAAGGGAACATTAAAAATCTTGAATAAAAGTATATTTTGTTTGAGTGATTCACAAATTGTCTTGCATTGGATTAAGGGTAGTGCTAATAATTGGAATCCATTTGTGGCAAATCATGTTCATGAAATACAAAATCTTGTTCCTCCAGTACAGTAGTAATTTTGAAAGAGAAAAGAAAATCCTGCAGATGTTCTCTCTCATGGTTGCTCTGCATCTGAATTAATAAAAAATAATGTACAGACACATGGAACCTCATGGCTGAAATCCTTTTGTGAAAATAGTTCACTTTTACTATCACAAATACCCAAAGATTCTAAATTCCAAAAATGCTGCAAATCAAAATTTTCTTATTCATTAACCGATACAAAATGAGCATTAATTGTTTCAGTACTGCCAGAGTTTATTTTCCTATTATTGTGTAACCAAAAAGTGTATTAGCTACATATAAATGATCGTTAATTTCTTCAATGATTCCTCTCTGAACATTCCAAAAATAATCAGCTCCAAGTAAAATTTTTACTTCTGATTCATTGGAAAGGGATCTGCTAACCTCCATATCTTACCCTCAACATATTTTTTGATTTCAAGGTCATAATTGGGAACCTTCAAAGTTGTTGCGCTAATCAAGTTAGTAGCTAATACCTCAACATTTATGAAATGATGATAAATAATTTTACTTCGTAATTTAATTTTAAAAACATCCTATTCTTCTTCGCAACCTTGATTAATACCAAAGGCAAAAACAGTTAAATATTCTTTCCTCAGAACACGCAAATTTAATTCACTAGCTAGTTCTTTTGTTATGAAGCTTTTTCACTTGCCGAATCTAACAATAAAAGAACTACTTTTGATTTTGAGTTACCTTTTGCTGTTATGCAACATGTTTGCAATAAAATAGCATGCTTAGAATTTTTCAAATTACAATGAGAATTAGAAACGATAGTTTAATTTTCCTAAAGTTCTTGTTTCAATGTTTTCTTAAAACAAAATAATTTACTATGTTCAGTGCTTTTACAATTTACACATTGTTGTAATTTTATTCGGCATTGCGATGATAAATGAGATTTAAGAAAGCATCGATAGCATCGGCCTTCCTTCTTTAATATCAATCTTTTTTTATCACCAGCTAAATTTTTACACTCAGACGATAAATGGTCATTACTTTTACAAAATACACAGAAAACTTTAATATTAGCATTTAAAGTACTGGCATGATATTTATTTGATATTTTCCTTTCACGATAATCAGTTTTGTTTTATGCATGAATGTAGAAATTGTATCACTTTTAGAACTAGTCATATACAAAGCTTCTTTTCTACATTCTATTTCACATTTAAGAAATGCAATTAAATTGGTTACATCTGACTCATGACTAGTAAACCGTTTTCTGTGATATTCTATTACAAATTCATGAGGTAATAGCTTTAACAAAATAGGATTTAGCAATTGTCCATTGGAATTGGATGTTACACCTGGATTCCTTAAACTTCTGATATTAATATCACACATATTGTGCAACTTTTGTAAAGCATTTAAGTTTGAACAACTTTAACTGGCTCCATATTTAACAAATTAGTCATATGTATATTAAAAATAATATCAACTTTACCATATAGGTCTTTTAGTGAATCAATACAAGTATCATAATTTTATTCTGTCAATGGAAATTCTTCTACCACATTATAGGCCTGTTTACATAACAAGTATTTCAGATATGTAAATTTTTCTACTTTAGATAATGATTTATTCTGGTGAATTCTTTTGAACATCTTAATTCCAAATCAATCAAATATTCAAATCCTGTGGTTTCTGGCACCATGGAAAAAAATGTATTCATTCCAGGAAAAAATAATTATGTATCCATAAAGTCAGAAGATGGGCGAGCACAGTAGAATAAATATGGTTTATTAAAAATATAAAGAACTAAGACTTATTTAAATTTCATGATTAACTAGTTTAGCTTCAAGTGCTGAACTTTCCATATTCATTTTTACATGTTTCTTTCAAGAGATCCAGGACAAGACTGATAATTTTCACAGTTTTTCATATTTAAAAAACAAAATTATATCATCAATCTAAAAATTGCAAAGGTAATGTTGACATATTATACTTATTGCTAATTATAAAATTAAATTATATTAAAATCACTAATAAACAATAAATTAGATGAAAATCGTAATATATTAATAAATTAGATGGAAGTCATTATAAGATAATAAATTACATGAAAATCACTGTAGAATAATAATTTATCTCTTATTAGTTCAGAATGTAATCACATCAGGTTTTTTGATATCCTAATCAAAAATTGCATCATTTTCTGTAAGTAAACTATGAACAACTACTGGGTTGTTTCCATGTTATGCTTGATTTTGATGGAATCAAGTTATAAACAAATAAATGATTATAGCATTCATAAAGAACTGATATTATACCCAAACAGTAATAGTGTAATAGTGACTGTACAGTCAAGGATCTATAATCCGCTCACCCATAATCTGCAATTTTCCTTAACCCGCATTGCTTAATAAATGTAAACAGATAAGGAAATTTACAGATTCTTGATCCAAAAATGTTTTTTTTTTTTTTTTTTTTTTTTTTATAAATAATAAATGTAGAAAAAGTTCATAATAAAACATTTTTTTTATCTACCACATATGCTATTTTTATATACCAGTAAAAACTAAACTGCATTATAGAACACACCTAGGCTAAATGGACATTTAGGGACTAGCTTTTGGTAGATAATATTTCTTTTTAGAGCAAGAGTTTTATTTCTCAACAAGAGTTAATGACTGTTCATAGAATGCAAGATAAACTTTTTAAAGAAAATTTAAAGTTTTAAAACATACAACACTCGGCTCTATTTTTGAAAAACAAAAAACTTTATAAATGTTATTCAATATTCCAAGAAGCTATTTTTTATATTTCATCATAGCTCACTGAATATTTCCTTTTTTATTATTAATCAATTTTTAATTGTTTCATTTTTTATTCTAATTATTAGATTTCATATTTATCTTTTTATATTACACTGAATACTACTTTATACTGAATGTGGAATTAAAATGTTGTCCAGAAATAAGCATAATCCATAATCTGCAATATTCTATAATCTGCACAACCTTTGATCCGAACTTGTGCAGATTAAAGAACTTTACCTGTACTATCTGTAAAAATGTTACATCTGCTGATGCAAAAAATATATCTGGGGCCACGCGGCAAGCATCATTCTGGGGGGGGGGGGCTTCTAGCTATCCACGAAAATTGTTAGGAATTATGTTGAAGTGACTAGTATTAAACTTCATACTTATTGTATGTATACATAAATTTTGAACCAAGTAATTACATCTGTATACAGGATATCACAAGAAAGATGGTCACAACACTTTAACAGATGACAGAACACTATTTTTTTATAGGAATATAATGACTCATATGAGCTTTTGAAGTGTAAATACAGGTCTTTCAGTCACTCTTGGTTATTTGTTATAATATAAAATTTTCTACCACATTACAAAATTTAATCTTTGTATTGAGATCTTTCCATGCATTTGGGCGATTCTATAATATGGAAAGACAAGTACAGGCATGCACTTATACTAATAGCAACAAATTTCAACACTTGTTGTGTTGTTACTTCATTCCTCATGTTCGAAAGTACTTTTGTATAAAATTTTATAACATAATAGTTTTCTGATGATGTAGATTGTTCCTTTTTGGGGAGGAGGGCACATGGGGCACAGCAAGCAGAAGGTGGAAGTGGAGGGTACTCCCTTCCTCAATCTTTGAAAATCTTGGAATTTTTTTGTGGCCAATTTAAACCATTTTGCACCCTTTTAACAAAAATCCTAACTAAGCCCTGCATGCCCCTGATAAGTGAGGCCATGAGTGCACACACTAAAATGTTAACCTTTTTGAAATACCTTAACACCACCACTGTCTGCATATTTAATTTTATGAGGTTTTAAGGTAATTTTTACTTGTATGCTTCATGTTTTCATTATGTTCATATATAATCAAGAAAAATAAAAATTGTGACCAAGTAAAAATTGTTTTTTAATCCATATTTTTCTAAAATTTCATTACATCAACATACCTACCAACTATCCTCATTTTAAAAGATTCTTGTTTTTTATATGTTTATATAAATTTCTCCACAAATTTAAATGGTTAGTTATGTGGGATAATTCTTGAAAGAACTATTATTGTTGTGCCGATACTAAAAGTGATTGAAAGAAGAATTTTATTTCAAATGTCAAACTTATGCTTGTAAGATTGGAGTTGCATAATTGATAAATTTCCATTTAAAGTTCATCAAAGTGCAATCAATATAGAAAGTGTCCCATAATTGCATTCATTCACATTAAATAATATATATATATTGTCATACTGGTGTGTAGTTTGCATCATAAGACTTGTCAAAGTGTCATATTTTTTTTGTGGCAAAAGAAAATAATTCAATATTTCACTATTTTTGCTAGAAAAATTTCTACCATTTTCCAAGTCTTATGGTGCAAACTGACAGTTTGTTTATTTTTTTTGAGCTTTTGAAGTGTGAACCTAATTGGGCAGCTTCTAGATTACATTGAAGGTGCTTAATGTGCAAATAGAAATTATTTCTTTAAAAGATAGTTCTATTAGTGATGAGAGTAGCCTTATACAATCAAAATTTTGTGCTGTTTAAATAGCTGAAATTTTATCTTTGATAACTATCTGCAAAAAAGTTAATATATAGTGTTTTTCTATCTTGAGAGATTAATTATTCAGTGCTTCCAATTTTATCCATTTCATACAGTAATGTCGAATGTGAGCACAAGTTCAGTTTAGTTTGGAGAAGGGAGAAAAAATCATTAAATACCTTTTCATCACTTATGGAAAGTTTATTAGTATAACAGAACAGTTTTTGGAACACCTACTTTTAAAAGTTGTTTCAATGAAAATTTTTTGTGTAATGCAAAATTTACTGTTATTAAAAAAGTTAAACATAAATTTCAAAAACATTATAGTACTCAATATTTTCTGATTTAGATATAAAATATTTTTTTCTGTTTTCAACATTGATTCCATTTCTCTGTATTTCATATAATATACAGATATGTTTTGAGGATAAGTTTTATTTTATGTAAGAAATAATTATCTAGTTTCCCTTATTTCATTGTGTTTGCTTTCTGGGTAATATTATTTTGTGAAGAAAAATAAACTTATTTTAATACAACTTTATTTTTATTAAAATTATGTAACATGATTCCGCCTTCCCTTCCCCCTCCTGCAAGATAGACAGATTATGCATCAGTTGTTTATCAAATGGAAAATTTAGAACTTTCTCTTAGTATTCAGTGAAATTATATCATTAATATGTATAGTCTTTTTTTTTTTTTCCATGTGCTAATTTACAGAAAGATTTGTTGGTGTTCATATTTCTTTCTTCTTTTTTTTTCTTTTCTAAAAAATTGAGGATATTTGTTTCTGATCTGCAATAGACGCCCTGATAAATACTTAAGAGTAACTAAGTAAATATTATTTTATTTAATAATGGAAACACTTGATTCATTTTATGTATAACTCCTTCCGAAAGCTTAATTTTCATTATGTATCATTTGAGAAATGAGCCTGCAATTTTATTCACAAACTCTATCGAGCCTGCCAATTTTTCGATCTAATCTAGGGATAGCTTTTATCCATTTCTGGAGTCTATTCTCATCCTGAAAGAGCACAAAAAGCAAATAAGCAAAAGTTTGAATGCATGTAAAAAAGTTTTTATTTATTAGTCATTCAGAATAATTCCCAAATGGTAGTGCATGGAAGTTCATTTTATTTTTATTTTATGACTAAATCATGACCAATCATACATCATCTCATACTCCATTGTAAAAATATAAGTTTACCAGTTTCTTTGAATCTGTTTTGAGTGAGAAAATAAAGAAAGAGAAAAGGTTGTGAAATATATTAAATGAAACCTGTAAATCAGTATAATTTCAAAGAACAAAACACTTATAAATCACCTAATTTATTAAAAAAAATACCCTTAAATTTTTATACAAGTTAGACAATTTTTAAAACAATTTAAACTCTGTTTTGAATGTTTTGGTGGTTTCGACAGTTACATGTCAACAAGCCAAAGCAACTTCTAGGATTTATTAAATAAAACACCTAAAACTCTATATACTATATATTTATTAGTCACACACAGTTATACATACTCAATAAGATCAATATAGAATTTTTTTTTTCATAAATTAAAAATAATTATGAGCAAATACTATTTAAAAGCTAAACAAATATATACTTTTAAAACAATTTAAATGTTTTTTGACAGTGATCAATAAGCCAAAGCAACTGCTAGCATTCATCAAACAAAATACATTATATATATATATATATATGTACAGTAAGATACATATAGAGACAATTCTCTTAATTTAAAAGTAATTTTGAAAAAACAGCTTCAGATTACAGCCAAACAAATAACACTCTATAAGACAATTTAAATGGCCATGTCAATTAGCCACAGACAATAGCATTCATTAAGTATAACATTTTAAAAACATATACACTAAGATCGATATACTTGAATAAAAAATTTTTAGTTTAAAAATGATTACATGCATATAACTTTAAATTAAAGTATAATAAAAAGCACTCACCTTTGGAGCTCTAAACATACTTAATTTTTTTTTCCTTCAATTTTTCTTTTGTTTATCTCATCATCATAGCCGATCTACATCCCGGAATAAAACATTTATACCCCATCTTAAATTTATGACATATAATTGTTATAATTAAAAATAATTGAGTAAAATACTTTTGGAATTTAACATGTAATCTAATGACATTCTGTTTAAAGGCTGCCGCCAAATTTTACAGCGCCCTCTTTCATTAAAAAAATATGACTTGCATTTTCGATATCCTCGCCTATTCTAGTTTCCCCTCCAGGTTCTTTCTCCGTGATTTGTATGGTGTTCCTTTCATCAGAAGCATGATTGTTTTCCGTTTAAGATGCAATTCTGTTAGAAAAGTTTATTTTTCAAAGATTTTACTATAATATACTATGCCAGTTATATGAACTATGTAAACCCTCCCTCCCAAAGGGACTCTCTGTATCCACATCATATGTAAATGAAATTATAAGCTAAAATTAAAGGTCACTTTTATAAATTAAGTTGTAAAACTAAAAGATTTTAAGCAATCCTTTTATAAGTAATCATTTATCCTTTATTGATTTAAATGATAAAACTTATTACAAAAACAAGTTATGTTTTAATAAGTATAACTTGGATTTCTAGTTTTTTGTACTTATATTTTCATTAAAATCTACAGAATTACAAAAATGTTGTCATATATTACTACTTTAAGTCGCATTTAGATTGATAATTTTGATATTATTTATTTTTATTTTATTCTTCCTAATTATTTTATTTATTTTTATTCATTGTCGTAAATAGCATTAAGAAGTATAATTTTTATGGAAATATATTTTGTTTTGGGAATATTTATACTAACATGACAAATTAATTTTTTTTTTAATACTTTCAATGGCTTTTAAGAGCTAGTTGATATCTATATTTTTTCTATAAATAAGTCGCCCTTTAACTTATTTGTGTAAAAAAACCTTCAGGAAAAAAATTGTTTCATGTTTTGTTTAAGGGCAAAGATGATATAAAATGCTTAAATTTTTTTTATTATTAATTTATCTGCTCAAAAGATAAAATGGACTCAACAATTACAAAAACAGTTAATTTATATATAATTTATATAAACTACATTTTGCAAGATAACACCATTTATCTATCTCAAGTTTGGGTGGCGGATGCAAGGTGGATGTTCTTCAAGTTTACTTTCAGATTTATATTTCTATAACTATGGACATATATTTAGGCAACAGTAGAATTCTTTTGTATTGTTATAGTGGTGATATCATTTTAATCAAAATTGATCAATCTCATGCATCTAGCTTTAAAATAATTTGTCCATTAATTTAGAATTAACAGAATACCTATCAAATAATGCCATTCACTTTTTAGGCTTAAAAAATATACTAAATGATAACAAAACTATTAATGACAATTAATGACAACTAACATTTTTTTATTGACTGACTTGCAGATTTATCATTAATGAGTTAGGCTGAATCATTAAAATTCAAATAAAATCCAACTCCTGAGTGTTGAGAAAATTAAATGATTTTTCACATTTGACAACACACTGTGAAGTTTAATATTGACTTGAATGGGATAAAACAAAAAATAAATAAATATTAACAGACTTATATTATGAGTATATATGATAAGAATCTTACTCTGGAACATTTAACTGTACAGTTAAATCTCAAAAATCCGGACATACAAATTCCGGAAATCTCTAAAATCCGGACATTTTCCCCCGATTTCAGTTTTATTAGTTTTTGAAATAAGACTTAGCTGTAATTGCCATATTTCTCATGGAATGCAGTTAAACATTTTAAATTGAAAACTAACTAAATAAATATGGACATGTTCTGGTATATTTTTATACCGCCTGACCGTTAATTAAAAGACTTTAATTATTAAAAAATGGGCAAGTTAAAAAAAGGCATAAAAAAACAGGAACAGGATTCTCAATAAAGTGACAGAATTTTGCACTTTTTAACTCTTGAGAACAATGAAGTCTTTTTAAAAAAATCATCATAAAAAATATTTTGTCAGGTTCTGTATTTTTATTTGAGTATTTCAGTATAGAACCATTTATCCAGAATGGTTGGGGTCACATGCATTCCGGATAACTGGTATTTCTAGATAACTGGTTGGGCATTAAAGCAATATCTATTTGTGGAATATGTGTGGCTGTAGCATTGTTTCTGATTTCAAATCATTAGATTACACAGATTAAGAATCTGATCCAATCAAGATCAAAGATTTATCCAGAGTTTGAGAAAAGACAATTTATTCGAATACCTTGTTTTTGCATAACACTTCCCTAACCATAAAAATCAAAACTCCCAAAATCTATATATTCTTACATTTAAAATCCTAGATATTGCCATTAAATTATACCATGCATGTGAGTAATGTATAACAATGAACATGTCAAATTATCACTATGGCACTTTTTTCTGGAGAAATTCTGAAATCAGCCAATTGGAAATATCATTCTGGATAACTGGTTTTCCGGTTAACTGGATTCTGGATAAATGGTTCCATACTGTTTTTAATGAATAAATAATTTTAGATACATAAAATGGAGATAAAGGAATACATAATTACCATAATATCCCATTTTTTCATTCCTCCCCTGCAATTTTGTAAAAAAAATTTAAATTTTCAAATAATCTCAAAAAAGCAGCCTTTCCAATAAATAAATAAATAAAGAATGTTAAGTACAATATTCTGTGAATGGCCTTAAACAGTAAAGGAATCCTATCACTTTTCTCTCTTATTCATTCTTTTCCCCACCCTCTCTCATTCGTTTTCTCTCCCAGCTGAATCATGAGGAAACAAATACTTACCCTAAATACCCTTTGTTCATTCTCCCAATTTGATCTCTGTAATTGGCTGAATTGTGGGTGTGTCTTTAGACGACATAGGCTTCCTGTTATCATAAAATCAGATTTTCTATCTTCAAAAACATGTTCTAAGAAAAAAGAGGAAGAAGGAAAAAATAAAAAAGCATGACGATGTTTAAAAAATATTTTATTTCGAATGGTTAAAATTCAAAAAAATTTTGATGGATTTTGGCATCTAAGAAAGAAAGGTATGAAATTTAAGAATATGTAGTTAGTTCTTCCGTATTTTAACGATTTTACCGATGCGAAGTTATAAAAATGATCCAAAAAAGAACATATGTCCGATGGTTGCATTCATTCAATGCTTGTATTCTGCAAACCATCGTAACTGGGCCACCTCTGATTATTTTACGGTTTTTTACTTTGTTTGCGAGGGGGGAGGGTAACGAGATTTTACAGCATGAGGATTTGTATGAGAAAAAATTTAAAATATTGAATAATAAAGCATGTTAACTCTTCAATAAGATGTAAAAAAGAAAACAAAAAATCTACCAATTTTTTTAATTGAAAGTTTCGGTTTCAGATCGTTTAGTGTTCTGGTTTTTAGAGCGTTCTGGAAATCAGGATGCTGGATAATAGATCCTATACTAGTGTGCACTATATTTTAATTTATTGTGTTTTAATATGTATATTTAATTTCAGCATAAGTGTTTTATTTTACTGTATTATTTCTATTTTATTATTTAATTCGCCAATTTGATCATAGTTTATTTGCAGTGGGGAAAAAAGTGCATTTTGTATGTTATTATACTATTATCAAAAATATTTTTAACAGATCTCCAAAATCCGGAAAATTCAAAAATCTGGAATTGTCGTGGTCCGGCCAATTCTGGATTTTTGAGATTCAACTGTATGTAACTTATTAACATGAGATACAATAGTATCTCGAGTGATGCAGCAAAGCCCAAAACTGAAGATGTCTGGCATTCTTGTTTGAGATCAAAGAAAACACAAAAAACTGTCATTTAATATCTCAGCAAATATGGGGCATATCATTCTTATTTTTAAAAAAGAATCTCATATCTTCTGTCTAAGCCTATCCAGAAATTTCTACATTTCTACATGCAGTAGATTTTTAGATCTAGAATGCCATTTTTAAATGATTTTTTTTTGTATCATGTTATTAATTTTTTTCTCCCAAAGGCCTCAAGTGATTAAAAAAAAATAATATATTAATCAATTTTAGATGAAGCGAACAACAGTTACGATTTGAACAAACATACTTCTACGACTGAGCTACGACTACAGCTAAAATTTGAAGATACATATATTAAAGTCATTATAATTAAAATCAGGCATTAACTATTTTCGCTTATTTTTTTTTTTTACAATAGTTAAAAAACTACATGAATATCTAAAAAATTAAGATTTTTAAAAAACATCAAAAAGCATTCATAAAACTTACCCTTGAGTAAAAAAACTGGTTTCCCTCTTTTGTTTACAATTTTTATCTGCAGATTTAAAACACATATAGATTATACAGTTTCTTTAAAACTTATACTACTTATTGACAACCTTGTGCATGTGTTTTAAATGGTACTTTTTTATGTTTTCAACAACAACAAAAGAACTCTCTCTGTTTCACAAATGACACACATTAACAGCAGTTGGTTGACTGAAGCTGCTGCAAACACTGTGCAATTATAGACAAAAATTGTGAAATCATTTTCTCCTTAAAACATCAAAAACTTATTTGAAATAACAATTAAATGTAATACATATAATTACAAAATATTTTTTCATAAATATAAATAATTTTTCGACCAAATGCAGGATTAAAATGTGAATTATTTTAACAAAAGAGAAAATATATAAGCAACAATTTAATTTAATATATATATATATATATATATATTACATATCAAATATATATAAATTAACTGTTTTCCGATTTAAAAAAAAAATTAAATAATTTACCTGATAGCATGCAGAAGTTTTAACTGTAACTGAGAAGCGATTATTAATCTTAACTTGGCATAGGAAAAAGAGGTGAAATATCTTCATGTAATACTATGCATAGAAAAATAGTCCCAGTTTCAAACCAGAGTATATAAAAAACAAAAATTTTACTCTATTGTGTCAAGGCGTCACTGGAATTTTGATATATATATTTTTTTAAAACCCATATTTTTAATTTATGGAAGATGTAAATGAAAAAAGCATCAGCAAATTAATATTATATATCTTTTTATGTTGAAAATAATATTTGAACCTGTAAATATAAAGAGAAAAAGAAAATTATAAAAAATATAATTAATAGCATAGCGTCACTCAAATTTTGATATTGTAGTTTATAAGACCCATATTTAAAAATTTTAAAGCTATTAGCTTAAATGCTGCATCACAAACTTTAACCCGTTAAGGGTTTTTGTACTGATAATATTATCTTGACAACAACAAAGAAGAAAAAGTTGTCATGGTAACATTACAAAACTGATTCTAATGATGTCATTAATATGTTGTAAAAAAAATAGTTTTAAATAAAGTAAAAATAAACTGGGGACTAGATTAAAAATATTGTTCTAGAAATAGACATTTAGACAGATGTAAGTAAAAATTTAAGTCATATTTAATAAAAGTATGTATATAGCAAGTATTTTTTATGTTATATTTAAATTGAAATAATCGATTGGTAAAGCAAGAATTTTTTTCTTGTTCTTCTCTTTATAAATAATTTCTATGATAATACACATCATGCTAAATCTGTTTTAGCAATACTTTGCACTATCTAGATATTATATGTGCCCTAAAGTACTAACCCTTTGTATCACCATATTGCATATCTGCAACATACCCAAAAGTCAATGTTACTTATATAGTTCTCTTTAAAAGACAAATTTGTTTATTGCTGCTATCTTCCAGCATAACAGCTAATATAAATTATTCGTAGAATTCTCAGCAGAGAGCGATATTGAGTTAATTTTTCATGCCAAAGTTTTATTTTTTATTTGAGCAGTTTTACATAGTTATTGCTAAAATGAACTTTGTAAATTTTGTCAAATTAAAAAGGCAGGAGACATCCAAAAATAGATTTTTTATAAAGGTAAATTTGTATACTTTACAATTTTGTATTAGAAAATTGATAATATTTATGAGAAGTATGTAATTCTGTTTATTGCAGAAGTGAAAAAAGTACCTTTTAGTCAATCATTTTTTACTTTCATGTTCTAAATTTTTTTCTTTTTTTTTTACATGCTTAAAATGAATGATGTATTCTAATATCTGAGTAAGTATTTTTTAAATTGGAGTTGTTGAGTCACAAGTTTGCATTTGTATTAGTTAAGTTTGCATTTGTATTAAACTTTTGGTAACATCCTTATATAGGTGAGATCATCTACTAAGAAAACTCCAAAAGTATTCACTGATAAAATAAAAATTTTGTAAGTATATAAATTATTTCAATTCAACTAATATATTTTTATAATTATTGTATTCTGGAACATCATTTTTCTCTTATAAAATACTAATAAGCTCAAAATCTGAGTTCAAAATTATTATACTGAATTCTTCAATTTGAATATGAAGATATAATTTAAGAATTTTTAGAACGTTGTGTCATTACTATTTTAGAAAAGTTTTTAAAAATCTAAATAAACGTTGAAATTGTAAAAATTAAGAAATTTAAATGCCTGTAATATGAAAGTTCTTGTAATTTATTGTTAAATGCATACTCTAGTGAATAGTTTCAGATGTTTCAAAAGCATTTAACTGATTTTGTTTATACAGTATGGGACTTGAAATCCAGAGCTTTTTATTCAAAATAAAAAAGGAAATTTTCTCAAAAAAAAAAAAAAAAAAAAAAAAAAAAAATGTCAGATGAAAATATTTCTAATAAAAAAGATGTTGGAGAAAGAAAAGCCAAAGCAGATGAAGCAATTAAAATTATCAGACATTTTTAAAGTGCTGGCAATAAAGATTATTAGCTTTGCTATTATTTTACAGGAGATGCAACTCAATTTAAAAAGCGTGCAGAGTGGAAACCAACCACAAAAAAAATGCGAGCAACATGTGGAGAGGGGTCTGCATCCCTTGCTCCAGATAGCTGTGAAATGCTAACTGACATCTCTTTTTTTCTGTATTTAACTGTAGCTATAATTTTATGTTCTGTTATAGTTAAGATTTTTTGTAACATTAGGTAAATACACTTTTAATTCATTTTTTCCAGTTTTGTAATTTAAGTATTTATTGTTTAAAAACAACATAGTTTTAAGTACATTTTTGAAATCAATATTTGTTTGTTTTCTAAAACATTTTTTATAAGTCTTATGCTAAACAGAATATATACTAAAATTTCATCGTATTATTGCCATTTGTAGAAATTTTTTGAGTGAAGACCTAAAATTCTGCAATCTGGTAAAGTAGTGGTCTGTAAAAGTATAAAATAAGTATATCAATATTTAAAATGCCATATTAAAAAATTTAAACATCATTAAGCACAAAATATTCTTTTTGTTAAAAAAAAAAAAAAAATGCAACATCAATATCTTTTAAATTGCAACATTCTATAAATTTAATGTTAGCAGAAATTTGTGTTAATCTATGTTACTACTTGGCCAATTTTCAAAAACTGTTGTCCGAATGCTGCCATAAATAAAATAACATAAAAGGACTGTTACTCATGGATGAAAGCTCTGGATTTGGAGTGGTAAAAAATTATATTGAAAAAGAGCAAGAGACTGAAAATTTTGCATTTATGTAGCCTTAATACTTAGTATGTTTTCTGATTTTGCATAATTCATATTTTATCCTTTTTAACACTTTCTAACATAGTTAGAAAATGTTTATGAATTCAGTTTGTCCATGCAGATGTGAAAATTACCAGTGATGTAAAAGACTCGGGTATTTATTTTTAAGGGTAAATACCTAGGGTAGATACCCATCTTTGGTATTTAATTGGGTATTTATTCTTCTATTAAATATAGCTGTGAAAGAACCTGATATTGCTATTAATTATAATAACATATACTCTAAAAGAAAGAAAATTTCGGAACTTTAGACTTTCTTACAACTGTTAAATTTTAAGGAAACTCAACATTTTACATTTAAATATTGAATTTAAATGTCTTTATACATTATAATGAAGAATTTAAGAAAGCCAACATTCAAATGAGTTTTACTGAAAAAGTATTTTTAACTAAATTTATGTAACAGGTACACTTAAATTGTGCAATGCCACATCAGCTAATAGATTAGTACTACTTAGGTTACTCCAATAACAGACATATTCGCTAATCATTATCACAAGAGACTTTTCTTTCCCGGATACACTCTTTTTCTCTGCAAATAATTATATACGTCTTAAGTTGAGTGCTATCTAATTTGATATGATGATCAATTTCATAAATAAAGATTTATGAAGTCTTTATGGCAGTTTTAAGGTGCAGTCGGCCAAAAAAAGGGGAACAACCTCATGCATTTTAATCACAGAATCTTACCAGAAAACAACCAAAATAGCCATTCGATAAGAAATTATATATTATTATTTCAATTTATATAAAAAATAAGCTTCACCAAACTCTGAAAATTTCAATATGAACACCTAATTTTGACATCTTATTCATTAAATTTTACTTTAGGATACCAAACAGGGAGTCATTTGGTCAAGTAATTTAGGAATTGTGAAGATTTAAAATTGAGAACTCCAAATGTTAAATTCATTTTTAATCATTGCAGAACAGATTGTAATATGGGTTAGATATTTAAGCATAAATCAGGAGCTACTTTGCAGATTAAGCTATAATATTATAATTCACAGACATATTTGAAGCCTTTAGAAATTGATTTTTGTGAACAAATTCTTAGGAATTCATTTTTTTTTCTTTTTTTAATTTATGAAAGAAAAATTATGTAACTTATGAATTTTTTTAACAGAAATCGATTTCTAGAAGCTTCATTTATGATGATATAAAATTACAGCTCATTCTGGCAAGAGTTCTTGAGTTATGTTTAAAAAGAAAATGCCTGTATTGCAATCTCTTTTGCAATAATTACAAATGAATTGAGCAGTTCCAAATTTTAAACCTTCATAATTCCTAAACTACTTGACCAAATGAGTACCCATTTGTGATACTAAGGTAAAATTTACAGAAAAATTCCAAATATGATGCCAAAATTAGGTGCATGTATTGATATTTTCAGAGTTTTGTGCAATTTCAGTATGAAAAGGACCCTTAACCTTATGTTTTTTTAACATAAATTGAAAAATTCATAAATTCCAGTCAAATGGCTATTTCTGAATTTTTTTCTCAGACAATTTTGGACATCAAAATGTTTTGTTGTTTTTTGGCAAGGGGCTGTGCATATTTAACGTTATCAAGATTTTGGAAATTTTGGACTCCCTACCTCCCTTATGATATCATACGTCATCATTCCTCGAACCCCCTTTCCTAAATGATATCATTATCAATTTCTAAAAATTCTTTTCATTTGTACATTTTTTTCCCTTTTTTGCATTTGTAGTGATATATAGTATAGTTATACATTTATTATTTGCATACTTTACGGATTCAAATGAAGATAAGAGAAGTCAATAAAATGTCACATATGAAATAACATCAAAAAGAGATAGTTATTATATAAAAGTATTTAATAATAGCTTATGGTTACAGAATTAATGCATTCAATAGTAATGTTGTCTTTTTGCATATGCCCCTTTCACAGGGAGAGTGAAATCAGAATTTCTTATCAACAAAACAAGTGGACAACATTCCTTTCTTTCTTTACTAAACTAGTAAACACAACAGGTATCATTTCAAACATATTTCACACCTGGTTTCACCAACAGCAAATTATATGTGCATATGGCAAAAGAACAGGAATACTGACTGTTGGGGTATTTTGAAGTGAAATGATTTTATAATCATTTAATGGCTTTAATAATAACTTTAGATTTTCATAAAAATAGATTAGACTGAAAAAAAAAAGATACCAGATTATTTTGATGTAAAGAAAACATTACAAAAAAGATAATATCAAAAGACAAACCCCCTCCCCCTAGAGATATTTTATGATATCAAGTGCCAGATCCCACTCTCTCTGAAGTGATAATGTTATAAATGCACAGCCTCTAAAATATATGTTGCAAGATAGAAAGGACTAAAGCCAGATTTTTTTTCAAATACTTTTTTCTTTATTATTATTATTTTCTTTCTTTATTTATTTTTTATAATAAAGATACAGGAAATAGTTGTACATACAATACTATCATGGCTAATGTGAGCAAAGCAATGTGATTTTCAGTTCAACGTAGGATTTAATTAGGAAAGAAATCTCTTTCTAATCAAACACTGTTCTCTTTCAGTTATAATATTTCTACATTACAACTGTCTGTCAAAATCTAGTAATTTATCAGTTTTATCCAGATGGAATTTCAACCTTCAAAGAGACCCAAAATACAAAGTAATGTCTTGAGGTCTTGAAAGAATGAAAGGAAGTAGGGGATTGAAGGATGTTTCAAGTATCGTCCCTTTGAAAGTTTTACAACTGAGACATGGAAAAGAATGAGCATAGAATGAAACCTTTGTTTCCTTCTTTAAATTCAGACTCTGGGTCATATTAAACAGCCTTTTCATACCTCTTATTGCACTATTAAAATTTAAAGGATATGTGAAGGCAACAGCTTGAAAATTGCAGTGACTATTGCAATGTTAATCAAGTTTTTCCAAGAACCTTTATGATATTAAGTTAATTTTAGAATTGAGATAACTAGAACAAGTAATATAATAATTGATTTAATTGTATGCATGTTTTTAAGATTCTTATTATCTTCATGGGGATTACGAGTGATGATTAATATGAGGACTTTTATAATTCCCTTGCCTTTTGTATTAACAGAGTTCGACTGTCTGATTAGTCTGAAGTTAATGCTTAATTTTTTTTTCCTTGTTGTTAAGGTTAATAATGAATTTATATCTAATGAATTTATATATATATAATAAATTTATTAGTCAGTAATGAATTTTGTAATTTTTAATTTTATTGGGCATGTATATAGTATTGCTGTTTTAGTGTATGTTATTAATATTTGTGTATAAGAGTAACATTTTGATCATAACATGTTTCATATTTTGACATATGTAAAAGTTGTAAAATTTTAATTTCTTGAAATGCTGCTTATATTGTAACTACATTATAGTGTATGCATTAGTTTTTATTTATATTTTATTGCTTTTTTAATATGAAAAAACTGAGTGCTAAACCTAAAAATAAGTATAACAATAATAACAGTAAATAAAAAATATCTCAGAGGTTTCATCTGTGCTCTAAAAACACTTACAAAAGCAGATGCTCTAGAAGCCTGGCAATTCAAAATACTCAAAAAAATTTAATATTACTTTTGGTGACCGTGATTCATTTCTTGCAGAGCCAGAATAAGATTAAAGAAATGCAAAATACATATGATTTTTTATTATCTGTAGATGGTGATGTAATCCTCTATAAGTAAAGCAGGAAAATGTATCAAAATGTTTATTTTTGTTTTGGTTTTCATTAGAAAACATTTGCACATTAAAAAACAGTTCAGTTCATAAACCAAGTTTTCTTTAACTGTTCTAATTAATCTATGTGTTATTTTAACTGTCTTGAATATTTCTTTAAATATATGCCCATGTAGAATGTTTCTAACTACCCTAAAATCCTGTTAATCTGCCCTTCCCGATTAAGCGCCCCCCCCCCCCTCCCACTTTGTAAACAAATTGGAAAATTAAAAAAATCCCGAGAAAGTGCCCTACCCAAAAAGAAATTTTGCCATGCACATCAAGATCAACACCACAAATTTTATCTCACGAGTGTTTTTTTTTTCCCGATGACCAGAAAGGCATGGCGATTCTTTGATATATCGCACATGTGTACAAACACAAAAGTAACATACACAACTTCAACTATTGTCAATCTGAAAAAGCCATATAACCAAACATTAGTTTTGCTGTAAATTTATCTAGGTAATAAAAATATTGTTAGTGAAAATTTCTCATGAAATAAGTTAAAAAATATGTATTTGATGCTGTGTGTAAAATATTTTGATTAAAAAAGAATCTATTTTAACAAAGAATTTATAGTCGTATTTAACGTTATGAAAACCAATCACAAAAAATTTATTGATTGATTGATCAGTAGATGGCACCACAGTTGAATTTGTATTGTATTTTGTGCTATCTTTGTGGTAGCAATGTTTTTCGTTTTAAAAATCTGGCAACACGACCAATTCGTTCTGTATGTTCTCAATTTTTGTGATTTGTATTATTTAGTTAGCATTTATAGATACGAAATCATTATTTAAAAAAACGGTTATTTAATCTCCCTAATTTACAACAGATGGCGACACCACATAAAATGTTACTAGTTCTAGAAAGTATTTCAGGACAATTTCAACTGCAATTTCTCACTGTTTTTTAATTATTTTAAATTATTAAGTACCTTTTATTTTTCTGTTACCATATTAATGACAGCTTTTAGTGTTATTATTTATCTAAATGCATTCCAGTTTCAAAGCTTCTGAAATCCAAAATTTTCTATAATCTGAAATCGCCATTAATCGCAAAGTTATACTGTTTTTCTATTTTGTATATCTTTTTTATTTCAAAATGTTTTTATTTTGTCACTTTATTAAAATAATGCATACTTTGCGACGATCGGCCATTAGCATCTCCCCCTCCCCACCACCACCCATAAATATTATATACTACAATTTTAATACCGTGTAAGCGCCCCCCCCCCCCTGATTATTTTACAATTTTCCATCGTGTTTAGGGGGGTGGATTAACGGATTTTACGGTAATTACTGTTCACGATTTTTTTTTTTTACATTATAGTTTTGTAAATTTTGCATTTTAATTAACTGATAACAAAATGTGCCATATTTGTGTGAAAAATCTGTCCTGATTGCCATTTCTTGGCAATTTTAATTTTGCTGATCTGATTTAATTCCATTTCTAAGCAGTGCTGTAGTATTAGGTTTGCGAATTAGTGTGTTGTCCGTTTTGTGGCACATGCCACATTTCTTTCCAGCACACACTGTGTTTTGTTTCCTGATATGCAAGCCCTTTGGATGTTATCCATTGATTGCTAATTGCTGTTATGCATTGATTGCTAATTGCTATTGCAGATAGTGGTAGAAATTACCCAAAGATAATTTCAAATAAAGAGAGATGGCAGAATACTAATGTGTATGGGTAGTTTCTGCTGAAGTTTACCCAAGGTTTATTAAAATAGTAATAAATGCTGAAAGCAATAAATTAACTCAGAATGGTAGAATGAAACAGAAAACAGACCAGAAATAAAATTTACCTTATATTTATTAACAAAAATAATTAAAAACTATTAAAAATAAAACCAAACTTTTCTAATATTCATGAACATATCTGACATAAATTTCACTAAACCTGGACATTCGAAGTTCCTTAAGTTCAACAAAGGTTATCTACTAACACCAATTATAGTACTTTACATCTACATATAAGTCAAAAATATAAACTGGAGTATCAAAGGAATTTAAAAAAATGGTTAAATATAAAAAAGTTAAGAAAATGGACAAATAATTATATAATATCACTTTAAGTCTTTAATTTTATATTTAACTTTAATACGATATAACTTCAATTATATTACTATTTGATCAAAAGAAAACTTAACCAATTTAGTAAGGAAAACATTTAACAACTTTCAAAAGGATCTGTAAATGAAAAACAATTTAATTAAACTCATGCTTAATCTAATATCACATCCCTCCCCAATACCAGATTCCATTTCTGAAACATACTCAACGTAACTTCATCTTTATAACTTGCCTGGTATTCTACACAAAAAACCAGAAAGCATCAATTTCCATAGCTACCAAAGCAAAACATCTCCATCTTGATCTCCAGGATACATCAAACATACTCATGCCAGAAGCACTATGACAACAGGTATACTGATCAAAAAGAGACCCAAAATACAAACATACTGATGATGCAACATTTAATGCATTAAGTGTTTTAAGACAAAAAATTAATGAAATGAAATTTTGTAAACTCAAACAATCAACTTTGGATGAATATTTTTCCAATTCTCAATAAAGATTACCTAGAAGCAATTCACGTAAGTTGTTTTTTATGTACATACTACTAGTTATTAGCTTGGACCGGATTATTTAACAAGCATTTTTCTGTGTCCCAAGCTCCTCATTAAATATGGGTCCTACTGTATTATAATTTTGAAAATTACAGAAAAACAACTCTAAATGTAAACAATAAATGATTCTGAATAATAAGAAACCCAGCTTTCAAACATGGGAACCTATTAATAAGTAGACAAGAGTTGCCACCAAGTAAACAAAATCCTTTGGTAGGTTAATACTTGATTTTAGCAGCAAGTGACAATGGGAAAATCTATGGACTCATGCAATACATTACTATACACTGCAGTGGAGATTCACAGATTGTTGAGCAGATCCAATTTTGCACAGAAGTAGCAAGTTTCTGTGACATGATTTGCAGAATGGTACATTTTTTTATACCTGAGATAGTGTTAAAAGTATCACAGTACTGACTATAAACTACTGATTTTTTTTATTGCACTACTTGTTATACTACATTGCTCTAAAATGTAGCATGCTACACTACAAAGTACAATAAAAATCACTGTTGTTTTGCTACTTGCAGTGTGCTACTTCCGATCCCTGCGTTCAGGTTTTTCTTGCCTTTTTCTTTTCATGCTCAAGCTTCTGTTTCTGCTTTTTTTCTTTTTTCCATTTATACTATTTTATATATGATATGCTACAGATGCATTTGTTTTTCTGCAGGTTTTAAATTATTAGTAATGCAGATATCCAATAACTGACATGTGGTGTCAGACACTGGTTTAAACAACTTAAATTTTAATGGTGTTTACTACAAGATAAAGTTAATTTATTATGCATTTTTAAACATTTCAAATAACAGATTTAAACTTTTTTTAATATAACCAATGACTGACACCAGTGGCGGCTTGTGGGTTATTTAAATGGGGGTTCACAGTCACAATAAAAATTAAAAAAATAAAATATGTGGATATGACGTAACATACAGGTTAAAATACCTTTGTATTATCGCAAGTTAAAAAAATTTAAATATAAGAAATAAAGACATACTCATTGGAGAAAATTTTGTATTATTTTACTTTCTACAAAAGAAAGTACAGTACGGAAGGGGAAAAAGGGAGAATACTCTGTGTATATTATTCACCTAATTGTTGCAGAGAAAACAATCTTTTGATTGGGAAAAATGTCTTCTTTCAATTAGGTTTAAAAATATATACTTAGAGAGTCATCTTTATATTGCAATTGTAACAAACATTCAAATTTTCAATTCATAAAACATAATTTTTACATATTTGGAATCCTTGAAAATCTTTATATTGGAATATCAAATAGAAAGTCCTTCGATGCACTAGTTTAGTAATTATGCGATGTAAAATTTTGAGCTTCTATTGCTAAATTCATTTTTAATAGCTGGAAAAGAAACTAAATACATTTCAGAACATTCCAAGAATATCAAAACATTTTGACAACTAAAAATAAGAGACATCCTTTAAGAAGAATACACAGCAAAAAGAAATTAAAAATATTAATTCCCTTATGAAATATTTTGAAAATAAAAATGCATTCCATTCCCAAAGGTTTAACATTAGCTAGGGACTTTGAGATCTGACTGACCAACCCCCTTTAAATAATATTAAATAATGTAATTTCAATTTTTCTTTCCATTGACAGCGTTGAAAAATACAATTACTTTAGTACTCAAACACTAATTTTAGTATGTGTCATCTTAACTGTTTGCAACTAATTCTTAAACAGAGTAATATCTATAAAAAGCAAAATGAATAAACAAATTAATAATTAGTAATAATTAAACAATCCGAACATTGAAAACAAAGGGAGAAATTGAACAAATGTGAAAGAAATGGACAAAAAAGCAACCTTCTGCACATTACATGCTGTGCGAATAGCAGGATAGGAGTGATGCATCCCCCCTCACATATGTCTGCCTGCTTCTGTCCACATAAATTTCTTTTGAAGAGTATCTCTTCGGTAGCACGTGCCAACAGGCGAGATCTCTGTTGAAAACTTTCAATTTTGAACTAGTACAGTGACGTTTTGTCTTTGTCATGTATAAGAGGAAGGGGGGGGGGGAGTAAAAGTAGTTTATTCTGCAAATGGGAAAAAATAGATATGTTTTCTTTAATTATTTTATTTAACTTGCTAATATATATTTTTTTCATTTTTCTTTGGGGGTTCATGTGCGCCAATAGACGAACTGCCACTGACTGACACCTCTGTCAGAGACTGGTGAAATGAAATTCCAGGAACCAATATCTTGTACCTCCCATTAAGCTAAATTAAATAGCTATAAATTCTAAATCATGGCCCTAATGTGTCATATGTATCTTTAAACTAATTTCTACAAGTATAACTTTAAGAAAAAGTTTCAGATGGTTGCATTACAAATAGATTAAAAAAACACTTCCTTAATTTTAGAAATAAGATGTTGCTTCAAAATGGCCCTTTTTGTATTCTCAAAAGTTCCTTCCTCATTGAATATATTCTTGGCCCTCTAGTGGTGAACAAATTAACTCAAAAAAGTCAGTTTAGAAACATGAAATTAATATATTCTTTCTAAAAGGAAAGTGAAAAGAAATGTCTATTTTGGTACTTCTTTTGAAAGGTCTATTTTTAAGACAAAGAATTTTGTAAAAGGTTCAGTTTTGGGATAAAAATTTGTGAAGGGTCTGTTTAAAGATGAAAAAAATGTGAAGGGCCCTTTTCAGTACCCAAAAATTTCCTTAACAGACCTCTATAAATGCAATTTATATTTATTGTAATATTTTATATACAGAGATGAATAATCAGACATTGAAAACAGAAGGACAACTCTTGTGACTTAAAAAAGCTCTTCAATTGAATAAGAAAGAATAAAATTGATTGAATAAATCCATTTTCATTTAAAAATCCTTTTAATTTAGTATTTAAAACTTTCAAGCCACTGTTTCATTCTTTTCACATTTGTATTGCCAATTTGTACAAGTAATTTTAATTTAATTCACTACTTTCATTTTTTTGCATTAATTTTTTTTAAAACTTGCTCATAGTTTTTGATCTATTAAATTTTATAGTGTTAATTAATATTTTCACTTCATAAACATTGTTTGTTTTATTTTTTTATTGAAATCTATTTATAAATAAAGGTATGTGCTATTAATTTATTTACCATAAAATCCCATTTGTAAGCCGCCCCCCCCCCTTTTTCAAAACCAAAAAGTTGTAAATGTGGGAGGGGAGCTTATAATCAAGATTTAAATTAAAATCATTTAGAAACATGTTTTTATCATTAATTTAGAAGTAAAAAATCTTCTGTATTTCGTCAGATTTTCATTCAAAAATAAATAAATAAATAAAATCTAAATCCCACCTCTAAAATCCTGCACCTCCTTCTCTCCCCCCCAAAAAATTGAAAAAAAATTTAAATATTTTTCTTTGTTATTTTATTGTAACAATAAATAATCAATCATCTAAATCCCCCTCAAAATTACTTCCTCCCCCAACCCCCCCCCCTCCTCTGGTACCAAAACCCCATAGTTTAACCTTTATAACTCTTTAATTTAAAATTTCTTTTCAGACTTATTTCATACTCTATATTAACAATAAATGAACCTAATCTATCACCTAAATTAAGTTTTGTTTGTCGTTATTTATGGTGGTGTGTCCGTTGTATTGTAATCATTATGATTTACTTTAAATAAACACTTGATTAATTATATTGATAATTTATTAACAACCACATTGAATATCCAGCTCGTGAGCGCGAGCATCCATCTTCACCCGACATAACAACATTCAATCAGTTAATGGGTTACAGTTATGTGTTAGTAGTGCAAGTTGAAGTACATATCTTAGTTGAAGTTACAGTACACATATTTATGAAACAAATATATCACATCCCCCTTTTTAATTATAATTATCTGTACTTTATGCATATAAACATTCTAAAGGTGATAAATCAATAACATACATAGTCATTCAAGTATTGGGGTCGTTTTATAATACGACCTGTTCAGCTGCTGACATTGCTTTGTTCATTTACTTTAGAAGATATTGGTTTAGCAGTGAAGTTTTAAGAACTTTCTATTTCTTGTGAAAATCCTTCCAGAATTTGTTTTGATTTTATACGACCTGGGGTTTTCTGTTTTACATAATACAATAGCAGGTTCCCATAATTTAGTTTTAATATTTTGAACAGTAATTCTATCCCCCTGTTTAAGTTCTTTAAAGTTTTACTACCTTTATCATAATAATACTTTTGTTTTTGCTGTCTCCTTAATAATTCTATGTTAACATCTTTAAAAATTTCTGGGTTAAGAAATTTGTTATTTATTGGTAACTTTGTCTGCAATCTCCTGTTAAACATTAGTTGAGCAGGAGATAATCCTAATTCTGAAATCGGTATATTACGGTATTCCAGTAAACCTATTGAGGGCCTACGGTTATCTTCAAAAGCTTTTTTTTAAATCGCTTTGCATATTCCAACTGCCTTTTCCACCATTCCATTGCTTTGCGGATAGTAGGGACTTGTAAATATTATTTCAATATCCCATCCCTTCCCAAAGCTTTCAAGCTCATAACTGTTAAATGGGACATTATCGCATATAATAATTTCTGGTATCCCAAACCTGGAAAAAATTTCTTCTAATTTAATAATAATTTCTACAATTGTTTTAGTTTGTATGAACACAACCTCGATCCATTTTGAATAATAGTCAATTAATACTAAATAATTAGCATTCCGAAAGAACATTATATCTATTACGATTGTTTGAAAAGGACGGGTTGGTACTTCGTGTGGTATAAGTTGTTCTTTGCACTGAGATTTTTGAAATTTTTCACAGATGCCACATTTAGATATGATGTTTTCGATATCATGATTAATGCCTGGCCAATACATTAGCTCTCTAGCCCTACTTTTACACTTTTGCATACCCAGATGGGATTCATGTATCAAAAACAACATATTTTGTCTCAGTACCTTAGGTATAACAATTTTATCATTCAAAAATACCAACCCTTCAATACAAACAATATCATTTTTAACACTTTCCAACCTAGTTGAAAAGTGTTTATGACTTCGGTTTGTCTGGCCGTATGGCCGTCTGCCGTCTGCCGTCTGTCCGTGCTCTAACTCCCGCAAATATGCTCGGATTGCTCTGCAATTTTTATATGTTATAGTCGTTATCTATAGCATGTTCCCTATTTCAACGGAAGTGTGTAGCACTTATACTTTTTTTACAGGGACACTCAAAAGAATTCCATTACATTGCGGTCTATGGGGAAAAATCACTTGAGGTTTATTTAAATCATGTTTCACTATTTTAAACGCATTGAAATTTATATATATCACTAAGGTGCATTAGAAGAAGCTTACTACAGAATAGTGTGTGCATAGCACTTATAGTTACTTTACAGGGACAGTCAAAAGAATTCCGTTACATTACGTCTATGGAGAAAAATCGTCTGCGGTTTATTTAAATAATGTTTCCCTATTTTAAACGCATTGAAATTTATATAAGGTGCATTACAAGAGGCTTACTACAGAATAGTGTGTGTATAGCTGTCATCGTTCATTTACAGGGACACACAAAAGAATTCTCTACTGTCTGTTAACAATAATTCCTGGAAGTGCGTTTTAAGTTACTGAACGCGATTTTAATTTTAACTTGCTTTTTGTCTATTACGTGGTGTGTATAAATTCTGTAGATCCTATACAGGGAAGCACAAAAGTTCGCGAACACATTTCCGTATTATTTAACTCCAGACGGAGAATTTTAAACTGTGCTACGCGTTTCCTAACTGAACTAAAATTTAGCATCCTATGTAGTATATATACAAATCTATAGATCCTATAGAGGGCTGATGAAAAATATTCGGATTACTTAGATGTTATCTTTTAGCTTATTAAACGGTATGATTTGTAAAATTATTTTGGAAGCGTTGGAAAGTGTTACATAATCTATGCTTGACGCATGATTTTTCGTTCTTGTTTAATTTGTGATAATGCATCAAATTTTTAGGTACCCGCTTCTTTTCAGGCCAGCCATTTTGATAGTATTGACTGATTAATTTTAGCTCCTCATCCTCCTCACTAGCTTTCTGAAACTGTTGAAACTGGCTTCCACTCATTGGTAAAACTTTAGAAATTGAATGAACCATGGTTAACATGTCAGGATCATCCATCACCTTTTCTTTAATATATGCTCTAGACAATGTGTCTGCAACATACATTTTGCTTCCTGGCAAGTATTTTACAGTGAAATCATATTTCAACAGTTTCAGGAGCATTCTCTGTAAACGACAAGAAATTTTAGGGATTGGCTTAAGTACTATGGATGTCAAAGGTTTGTGATCACTTTCAACAAGAACTTTATGACCATAGACCAAATTGTGAAACTTTTGAAATGCAAACACAATTGCCAGTAACTCCTTTTCGATTTGAGCATAATTTTGTTCAGCGTCTGTTAAACTTCTTGATGCGAATGCTACTGGTTGACCCTCTTGCAATAAACAGGCACCTAGACCACCTTTAGAGCTATCACATTGAAGGGTAATAGGCAAAGAGTCATTAAACACTTCTAGGACTGGTGTTGAACTGATTAACCTTTTAATATTTTCAAAATCTTGGTCCTGTTCAGGACCCCATTCAAAATCTACATCATTTTTTAGCAAATTCCTTATGGGAGAGGTAACTGTTGAAACATTCGGTATAAATTTAGAAAGGAAATTAACCATACCTAGTAACCATTTAATGTCAGTTTTACTAGACGGTTTTTCTAGTTCAACAATAGCCCTAACATGGCTTGGGTCTGCCCGTATTCCATTTTTAGATATTAAAAATCCCATGTATTTTACCTCTAACACCTTAAACTGAAATTTATCTGGGTTTAATTTTATATTATTTGCCTTGGCACTTTCAAGAACCTCTATCAAAATTCTGTCGTGCTCTTTACCATCTTTACCTGCTATAATTAGATCATCATAGTAAATTTTTACCCCATTAATATCCCCAAACATTTTCTGATTCTTTTTCCGAAACACTTCAGCAGCAGAGCAAATGCCCTGAGGAAGTTTATTAAATTTAAATCTACCAAAGGGAGAGTTAAAAGTGCATAATTCTGAACTTCCTTCATCTAATGATATTTGCCAAAACCCATCTTTTAAATCCAACACTGAAAAACATTCATTATGTGTTATTTCATCTGCTGAAGGCATTATATGGTGTTCACACTTAATTGCTTTGTTAAGATTTCTAGGATCAATGCATATTCTCAATTTAACATTGGGCTTTTCAACAACCACTAAACTATTGACCCAGTCTGTCGGTTTATTTACCTGAGATACAATGCCTAACTTTTCTAATTCATCATTAGTAATTTTAAGCTTTTTATGTAAAGATTGAGGTACCCTTCTAGGGGCATTAACTACAGGGGGTACATCAGGTTTTATTTCAATATGATGTGGTTCCCCAGGAAAATTTCCCAATCCCTCAAACACACCTTTATAATTTTCAATTACTTTTATTTTGGATTCAAGAGAAATATTATCAATATGCTTAACTAATTGTAATTTTTCACAAGCTTGCAACCCTAAAATTGGTTTAGCTTTAACATCAATGACAACGAATGTAAGCAAAACATTAGAATATTTTTAAGTACTTCAAACTAGATCAATAGAACCAAGAGGTTTTAGCTTATTATTTCCATAGGCCACTAGGACAATATCAGTTGAAGTTAATTTGTGTTGTAAATTTAATGTTTTGAAAGTATTCAAGGGTAAAACATTGACTTGAGCACAAGTGTCAAGTTTAAAAGACACATGTTACCCTTCAACTGATATAACCTTAAGCCATTCATTACACTTAATAGAATTAATATCATGCACACTATCAATAAAAAGACTAATATTAGAGTCACTATATTGTACTTCATTCACAGTTTTATTACTAAATCTTGCAGCTGATTGCTGGAACTTACCTTCACACACAGCTGAAAGTGGTTTTTTCTCTTACACTTGTTGCATAGCTTATTATATGCTGGGCATTGACCCTTTATGTGTGTTCTGCCACAAGCTTGGCAATTCACAGTATTGGATCTTCTAATCGGATGTTTATTTATCACGTCAATAGCATTCACAGATTCATTAATGGTTTCCACTTGCCTTCTGCTAATTTCACAAGCCCGAACGCTATCCATAGCTTTCTTCAATGTTAGTTTTGGTTCTCTTAAAAGTCTTTCTTGCAAACCAGGGTCGTTTACACCTAAAACAATTCTGTCATGGATGAGGCTTGTTTCCTGGTCCCCGAAGTTGCACGATGCTGCCAGTGTTTTTAATTCAGTTAGGTATGAGTCTATATTCTGACCTTCTTTCTTTGAGCATGAAAAAAACTTAAACCTTTCAAAGACTTTATTGCTTTGGGGCAAACAATAGCCGTCACATTGCTTAATAACCATGTCCAGTGTTCTTGCTATTTCATCACCCTCAAACGTAAAAGTGCTGTAAATGTTCTCTCCCTCATCTCCAATGAGGTTCAGCAGTATGGCGATTTTAATTGGTTCCGATTTCTCATTCTTTTCTGATGCTAACAGAAAATTATTAAATTTCTGTTTCCATTTCAACCAGTTCTCTTTCAAATTTCCATTAAATACCATAACACCAGGTGGTCTGAAGCTCTCCATTTCCGTTAGTACTAATTAAATAGTTAAACACACAAAAGTTTTTACTAGTGAACACTAAAGTTCATTTCTACTGAGCAGGCTGCAAAATATGGGTTCGACAATCCGTTGTAATCGGATTTATTATTTCACTGACATCATGTTTTGTTCATCGTTATTTATGGTGATGTGTCCGTTGTATCGTAATCATTATGATTTACTTTAAATAAACACTTGATTAATTATATTGATAATTTATTAAAAACCACATTGAATATCCGGCTCGTGAGCGCGAGCATCTGTCTTCACCCGACATAACAACATTCAATCAATTAATGGGTTACAGTTATGTGTTAGTAGTGCAAGTTGAAGTACATATCTTAATTGAAGTTACAGTACAAATATTTATGAAACAAATATATCACAAACCCCTCCTCCTAACATATCTGCTTTTCACTCCCTGCCCCCCCCCCCCCAACCTCATGAAAACCCTCTCCCTGCAAATGCATCTCATTAAATTTTAAATCTTTAAAATTCTTAATTTTTTCTGCTCTATTTGTGATTCTTTTGTAACAATATTTAAATAACAATCTTAATTATTCCCTTCCTCCCCCCCCCCTGAAAAAGTCCTTTATTTTCTTTGCCCCCCCCTCCCCCTAATTACATACTTTAAAGTCTTTAAAAATTTCCCCCTCTATTTATAACTTTTTTGGAACAATAATTAAATAATTATCTAATTTGCTTCCCTCCCAACCCAAAAAAAATTCTGCTTCTTCCTACTCCACCCCCCCCCCCCCCCCCCAAGCACACAAACTTTAAAATCTTTGAAATTATTTTTTTAAGATTTTTATGCTGTGTTGTTACTTTGTAGCAACAATAAATAAATGATCATGTAACTCTCCCCATAAATTTCAATTCCCCGTCCCCAGAAAAGAGGTGAATTTCTAGACATGGAGGGGGGAAGGCAGAGAAAAAATTTTAGTCTTTTTTTTGTAGTTTGACTGTTCTCACAGCTGATATTTTTCTAATGGGAGGGAAGTTATTTTTCAGAACATATTTATTTCAAAACATAAAATTTACACATGATTCAGGGAAGAACAGCCAAACTGCAAAACAGATGAAAATTGTTGCTTTCCTCTCACATATTTAGAAATCCAACCCCCGTCCCTTGGAAGAAAAGGCCAGAGCAAAAATTTCAAAGGGGATAATTATTTTAGATGAGTGATATTTATATGAAAAGATGTAGATGGGATGAAATAGCTTACTATAAAATAAGAAATAAAACAACATTTAAACAAACATATATTAAAGATTTTGAAGTATTTACTGAGTGGGGGAAATGGAACTTTTGAGAGTATGATTTAGATGATTGATTATTCATTAATTGTTACTAAAGATGAACAAATACAGCAGATTAAAAAAAAAAATTGTTTTAAACATTTTAAATATTGTATGTGTGTGGGGGATGGTGGAATTTTTGGAGTAGAGAGAAAACTTGGGTGAAAAATTATCTATTTATTTTTACTTGAGAGCAACAAATTGGACAAAATAGTTTTCTTGTTATAAGTGTTTTACAAATTTTAAACTTTGTATTCTTGGGAATGAGGGGATAATATGAATTTAAAAAAAAGGGGTTTAAAATTTAGATGATTTGTTATTTATTTATTGTTAATAGAAAGCAACAAATAGGGCAGAAGATTTTTTTTATATAAATAGTTTTAAAAAAATCTTTTATAAGGGTTGGCAAAAAGGAGGCAAGCAGACATTTTGGGGATTGAGAGATAATTGAAATGGTTGATTATTTATTAATTGTTACAAGACAGCAAATTAAAAACCTTTTTGGTAAGGGGTGCATAGAGTTAAGCACACTTAACGTCACACTGTATATGTAACTATCCTTTTAAGGAGACAAGCAAAGAAAAAAAAAACCTGTATTCTACTAAAATTGACAACAGGGGAAAAAATTTCATCATAAGATTCACCTCTAATTTGTTTGAAACCTTGCGCTATTAAATTTGCTTTAAACCTAACAATTCTCCCCCAATTCATCTTTTGTTACCATATATACTCATCTGTAGCCCACAGGATTTAATAGGAATAGGAAGTGAACTTACTAAAAATTTATATTTTTCATACAATTTACAAACCTTTTCTATATAAGTTTGCTGATGAATAAACAATATTCCCTCTTTTTCTTTATATTCTATACCTAGTAGTTTTCTAGTTTTACCAATTCATTTAAAATTAAACTGCTGCTTCAGCAACTCTAGGATTTCGTCTATGTCTTCTTTAGTTTTGTCAAACACAGTGATATTGTCAATGTAAAACATTATGATATTATTTTTAAATGAATATACACAATTACATCAAGATAGCTGAACAAAATTCATTTTCAGCAGAAATTCATCTAATTCTAAAAAACAATGATGGCCATAGGCGTAACCTCGGGGGGGGGGGGGGCACTTGCCCCCCCTTCTAAAATATGATAATTTCTAAAATATGATACAGTCAATTAAGGGTTGTGTTATATTAACCCAAAATTGAAATAAAATAACACATTTTATTTTCATTTATATTTCTTCATTTTTTTTACTTACTCAGATGCCAGATCAGTAGACAGCTCAGCTCTTTTTCGTTGAAGTAATGAATTTGGTACCCAAAATTACTGGTTCAAATGAGTTGGGCGAAATGGGATGACTGAAAGTGTTTCAGAATTGACTAAATTCTCTGCTGAGCCATGATTTAATTGTTCCCAAGATGTGTTGGGCAGGCAATGTTTTTTAAATAATAGAGATAATGAACTTTTGTTAACGGAATTTCTGGAAATATACTTTAATAAATTACAGAGAAGTATTTTTTTTTAATATACAGCTTCAAAAGTTATGTTTTTAATCATCTTTTTTCTTTTATTCTAAACTACACTAATTTTTTAATGAGTATATATTTGAATGTAATAGTATAAGAATCTAAGGGATCATTAATGTTGCTATCCTGAATTATATAGCTTGTGGAGATATAGTTTGAAATATACTGTAAAAAAATTTCCATAAATATGTAGGCAGCATTATTTAAAAGAATCTTAATTTTATTTTAAGAAAAATCAGAATATTTTGCATAAATTGACTTGGATTGTTCCTGATTTCATTGATTTTTACATGAGCCAGGTCTGCTTTCCTTATTTTTTCAACGGACTGCACCGAACTTTCAGTTTTTACATCGGCACGGGCCTGGAAATTCCGGCCCGTTCAAACTTCTACTATAAAGGCATTCCACTTATGGCAGTATAGCTAAAATATGTCTTGTGCATAGTTAAATATGTTCCTCTCTCTTATTTATGTTATTGACGGCACTTAATCTTATACTATAGCTTTGCATTTTTGAGATGCAATGGTTGTGATTTTTTATTATTTTGTTCAAAGTGGAGCCTTCTTGAATGATATGTTTTAAAGTTAATATACAACCGTACTTTGGTAAATGATGGTAATTCATTTCAGAAATACCGCTGTTAAGCAAAACTGTTGCTATTCAAGGTGCATATACCTTAAATGATTAGTAATTCTTAAAAGCGTGGACTAAACTTATTTAAAATGTCTTAAAAGTTTGATGAATGTCTTTTATTTATTATATTTGTTACAAAAATATTAATTTCAATAAAATGAACTAGTGGAGCTTTCCTCAATTCCCTGGTAGGTTATTTTTTCAAGTGAACCTCGAATTAAATGAACCTGGAAAGTGGGGCCCAACTACCGTCAACAGTGTACTCACGTGCAGGCTACGTCTGCTCTGGTCTCAAATCAAACTAACCTTGAATTTTTGTGATTTTTTATTTTAAATCAGATTAGTTTAATATTTTGAGCATCATAGTTTGTGTTACAATGATTTTGTATTCCTCCAACTTTAATTTCATCTGAGCAGAGCAAAATTAAACAGAGAGTTAGTTCTTTCCGTTTCAGGAAAAAAAAATGTCAAAAATTTGCCGCAAAAGGCAAATAAACATTAAAAAATTCACAAAATATACTATATTGGTCTAAAAGCTTGAAAACAGATTTATTTTACAGGCGTTAAAAAATTGCCGCTGACTGTGAAAAACTGCAGAAAATTGCAGAAATTTTTTTATGCAATTTAAATCGCGAAAAATTCAAAATTTTCAGAGGACAAAATTTACTGTATTTGGGCTGAAATATTGAAACAGGGTTTCTTTTATGAATGTTTAAAAAACGCCGCCACAGAATGCAAAAAAAAAAACGCTAGAAATCTCATTTTTTTTAAATTGCAAAGGACAAAATTGACTATATTGGGCTGAAAGGTTAAAACTCGATACTTGTAAAAAATTGCTGTAAAACGCGAAAAAAGGTTAAAATCGCATGAAAAATTAAAATCATTGTACGGATTCTGAATAAAGTTTATTGAAAAAAAAATTACTAGATTGGGCTAAAAGATTGAAACTGGATTCTTTTTACAAATATAAAAATATCTCCACAAAACGTGAAAATAAAAGTCCCATAAAAAATTCATGAAAAATTCAAAAATCGCAGAAGACAAAATTTACTAAATTGTGTTCAAACATTGAAATCGGATTTTCTTTACGAATGTTAAAAAAACTGCCGCAAAATGTGTCAAAACATTAAAACTGCAAAAAATAATTGCAAAAAAATTTTTAATTGCAGAGAACAAAATGTATTATATTGGGTTAAATGATCGTAGCTGGAATTGTTTTACGTATGTCAAAAAATCACTGCAAAATGCGAACAAATGTTAAAATAGCATGAAAAATTAAAAGCATTGTTAAAATCATTCTTTAATTCCGAATAATCTTTTTGAAAAGAGAAAAAAAATTACTCTATGGGACTAAAAGTTTGAAACCAGATTCTTTTTATGAATGTGAAAATATCTCCACGAAACGTGAAAAAAAAATTAAAATTGCATAAAAAAATTCAAAAATCACAGAGAACAAAATTTATGATATTGGATTAAAAGATTGCAGCTGGATTCCATTTACAAATGTCAAAAAATCACTGCAATGCACAGAAAACCGCTTAACAAATTAGCAAAAAATTCAAAAGTCACTATACGAGTTCTGAATAAACTTTATTGAAAAGAGGCTAACAATTACTATATTGGGCAAAAAGGGTTTAACCAGATTCCTGTTACAAATGTTAAAAACTTCCGAGAAACGTGAAAAAAAAAAAAAAAAAAAAAAAAAAAAAGTCGCATGAAAAATTTGCACAAAGTTAAAAAATCCCAGAGTACAAAATTTAGTACAATGGGCGGGAAGATTAAAACTGGATTCTTTTTACGACTGTTTAATAATCGCAGCAGAATACAAAAAATGTAAAATATCATAAAAAATTCAGGAAAAAATTAAAAATTGCAGAGGACAAAATTAACTATAATGGGTTAAAAGGTTGAAACCAGATTAGTATCACAAATGTTAAGCAAGTGCCACAAAAAGCAGAAAAACACTAAAAATCGCATAAAAATTTTGTGAACATTTTCAAAACCACTGAGGACAAAATATTGAGCTGAAGGATTAAAACCAGATGTATTTTATGGATGTTTAAGAAAATCATCGCGGAACGCTTAAAATCGCATAAAAAAATTGTGAAAAATTTAAAAATCACAGATCACAAAATTTGCTGTATTGGACTAAAATATTAAAGTTGGATTTCACTTACGATCGTAAAAACAAATCATTGCAAAACGTGAAAAATCTCATAATAAATTTGAAAAAAATTAAAAAATAATAGAGTAGAAAATTTACTATAACTGCTGAAAAAAATAAAACCAGAATTCTCCTACGAATGTTTAAAAAACTGCTGCAAAAATCTAAAAATCCCATAAAAATTTTAAAAATGCAGAGGACAAAATTTACTGAATTGTGTTAAAAGATTGAAACTTAAAACCTAACCCAAATGTTAAGAAATTGTCGCAAAGCACTAAAAATCAGAAACATTTTGTGAAAAATTAAAAAATTGCTGTACAATTTCCAAATAAACTTTTTTGAAATGAATACAAAATTCATTATATTGGGCTAGAAGATCGAAACTGAATTCATTTTACCCAATGTGGTAAAATTGCCACAACGTCGTTAACTGAGGCCATTTTTAACCAAGAAGCCACTGTATATATATATGGCTATGTGTGCATGCGCGTGTGTGTGTTTAATAAATATTTCTGCCCTCTCCTCCCCCCAAAAAAAAATTTCGGTCATGCTACGCCTATGCTCACTACACTCGCTCCTGATCACGGCACATGTTTCTGATCTTTTATCTTCGAGTTTTGAAAACTAGTTGGTTGGTTATTTTTTGTGATACTTGATTTTCTCACATATGGCTTATTTTCTTTCTAACTATTTGGACTTAGAATAATTTATTTGGTACCATTCAATTCAGCATACAAAATATCTTATCATTTGACACATAATATCCAATTTTTAAGGAATTTTTAAAAGTTTGCGCCTTTTATTATGAGTGAAATTTAAAAAAATCTTTTCTTAGTGCTTGACTACATTCCCTCCCTAATTTTCATGTTTATAGGTTCAGTACTTTGGCCTGTATGTTGATGATCTCTCAGTCAGAACTTTCTTTTATATATATAGATAATTTCATTTTCTAGGTTTAAATATTGTTCTCTTTCTGGAGATATCAACTTAACTAATAAAGAATTTTGGTGCCTGGGTGATGAAAAAGAACTAAATGATGTTGTCATTTTATTTTATTTGAGGTAAGTAAATTAGATTTCAAAATAAATGATAACAAATGTATCATTATTTTAACTAAATATGCTATCTATATTTATGGTCAATTATATTAGATAAAAGTGAAATAGTCATATAGCCATATATAATAATAATCTGAAATTAGCAAAAATCTTTTTTATTTTTTATTGTTGCTATTAATTTATTTAATATTTTATTATTTATATTTTATATTAATATAATTTTATTGTTGCTATTATTATTGCAATATTGTTTATATTACTATTTCTTTTCTTCAAACGTTTTGTTTTTTCTAACAATAAAGTTTCTTATGTTTTATGTATATATACTAGCTGACCTACCTTGCATTGCCTGAGGCCATGATAATATCTGTAAATATACCTAAAATCAGTGTTGAATGATTTTATATTTTAAACAAAAATCTTTCCAAACTAACCTAATGTTGAAGATGTTGGTGGCCCTACTGCATTTGGCAGTGTACACCCTCAAATTTGTATGATTTTATATTTTTAAATGAAAATCGATCCAAATGAACATAGATTTGGGAAGCCCATGGTGTTTGGCTGCTTACACAAGGCAAGGTGAGGCATGTTAAGGTAAAGGCAAAACAAAAGATGTTCTGAAATCCTTGTTTCAAGGCTAAATGCTTTTAAAAATCTTTTTGAATTTCTAATATTTTGTACATCTTTGTTTCAAAATTTTTAAGCAGCTGCCATTTTGAAACAAGCAAGAGAATGAAATTTGCCTACGAACTTGGTTGAGACCTTGGCAGATCTGCCAACTGCTACAAAAAAAATCGTAGTTGTTACGATTTGGAGCTAAAAACTATGATGCTACGAAAATTGCTCTAAAACTACGATTTTCTGCAAAAACAAAAATTTTGTCAAAGGATTGTAGAAAAAGTGTGAATTTCGTCAAAGGATCGCAGATAAAGCATAAATTTCACCAAAAGATCACTGAAAAAACGTGAATTTCGTCAAAGGATCGCGGAAAGAGTGTAAATTTCGCCAAAAGATCATTGAAAAGACGCGAATTTCGTCAAAGAATCGTGTGAAAACCACGAATTTGATCAGAAAAGCGTGTGAAAAACGTGAATTTCATCAAAAGATCGTGTAAAAACCGTGAACTTCACCAAACGATCTTAGAAAAAATTCGAATTTTGCTAAGGATCGCGGAAAAAACACTAATTTCGACAAAGAATCGCGCAAAGGAACGAAAATTTCGTAAAAAGATTGCTGGAAAAGCACGAATTTTGTTAAAGGATTGCGGAAAAACCACGAATTTCATCAAAAGATCACGGAATAACCTTGAATTTTGTCAAAGAATCGTGTGAAAACCTCGAATTTCGTTAAAGGATCGTGTGAAAAACATGAATATTGCCAAAAGAGCATGGAAAAACACGAATAATGCCAAAAGATTGTGGAAAAAACACGAATATTTCCAGAAGATCACAGAAAAATGTAAATTTCATCAAACGATCGCTGAAAAGCATGAATTTCATCAAAAAATAGCTGAAAAACGCGAATTTCTTCAAAATTTACCACATTGGGTTAAAAGATAGACACCGGATTCCTTTTACTAATGTAGAAAATTCGCAACAAAAGGCAAAAAAAAAAAAAAAAATTTCTGAAACTGGCTTTAAGGTGCATAAATTCAGGCATATAGATACCTTCCTGTCAAGTCCTGTAGATCCGTGCGCAATTGCAGCAGTCTCTTCATAAAACTGCACACACACAGAAACAAACATCTATGTTTATTATTATAGATAGTTTTTAATCTGAAACAATATACTGAGCTATTTTATGAAAAATTGGGCTAACTTGATCGGCAATAAAAAACAATTAGCACAGAACAGTCATGCGGGGTTGGGTCGGCTTACTTGACGCAGGACTCTAATTCAGACATTTTTCTCTGGGAGAAATATCTGTAGTTCTACCAGGCAAGGGGAATCTCTCTGAAAATTCACTGTGAAGTTCAGAAATTTGACTTAAGAGTGGACAGAGCATTAATTGAATGAAAATAATTATGTTTAATCAACCTCAACCACAAAAAAAAGAAGTAGCAAAAATAAGAGTCTCCTACTTTGTAAGCTTATGTATATACACATACATTCGATTGATTAGTATTTGTTCACTTAAAATTTGCAGCGTAAAGAACAGCAGTCAACCAACCAACCTCCAAATTAATTTGATTTTTGTGTGCTGCTATTTCTCATTTTCAAAGGTTGGCAGGTCTGCCTTGGTATATAAGAGTATATATATATATATATATATATATATATAAATATATACACTGCTGGACAATTGATAAGGACGGATCACAAATTGCAATGTAGCATAACATTAAGCGAGATATGAGGCCTAGTAGGATGAAATATTGTTGCCACACTCAGTGGCGTAGCCAGGGGGGGGGGCAGGGGGTCCAGACCCCCCCCCTCGAACCCCGAATGAAGAACTGTTTTACTGCAATGAAAATTTCCGCTTTAGACAGGTGTTTGACTTAGAAAGTATTATTTAAAGGTATGTCTTTTCGCAGGGGTTATGAAATTTTTTCATTTAAGACAGGTTTTTGTAATAGACGCATCCATTTTGTGAGGTATCCTCGAAAACTGTTAAAACGAATCCACTCTATAGTATACTTCTGAAAAGCATAGATGTATTACAATAAAATCTGTGAAGATGAGAGCTATATCTTAAACAGCAAAAGTTCAAAATTCAACGAAAACAATGCTACATATTTATACCTGTTAAGATTTGAAACATATCTAAAATGGAACTTTTTCTGGTTGTGAATCCTTCTTGGCAGGTTTTCTGTGAAAACGGAATTCTCTCGTAAATGAAAACATTTCATGGTCTCGATGACAGAAGGATAACTGTACAAGTATACCTGATGTGACGGAAATCTCTCTACAATGGAATTTTTTAACGATCCCTGCCGATTCCGTTTTTATAGATTTTAATGTAACTAGATTAAACTCAAAACTTCTTCAACAGAGATTTCGATCGGCCCAACTGTTGCCGACACTGCTCAAGAAAATGTAGGGGGGGGGGGGGTGCTCATACTATTTATCTCTCTCTGACACATGCACGCACAAACACAGATATATAGGATCAAAGTATTATATAGAAAGGTAAATTAGTGTATATTCATATTGTAGGCACTATCTTTCTTATTAAATTGTTTATAACTATATTTGATGCTAAGAAAAGTAAAGGCTGCAGACAGGGATGTAATGGAGGATATACAGTGGATATGCAGTATACCTTTTGAATTATTTTAAGGAATATCGTATACCCTCTTCTCAAAAACACTATAGCCTATACTTTTTAGGGTATACCCTCTGCCTAAAGCGTATGTCCTCTTGTTTTTTTTACTACTACATCACTGGCTGCAGAATGAAAATTTTCAGTGTATAATTATACTAGTGAAATAATAAGTGATGATGTCAATAAGTAAATAAAAAGCTGACAATTCACCTGTTTCAAAAGAGTTGCAAACCTTTAATTTTATTCTGAATATTCCCTGCCCTTAAAGATTCTAAAGTTATGTTTTTATATGATAAAAAACATTAGAACAATCAAGGGTATATTTTGCATTTTAAAATTATTTTTGTGTTTAGTCAAAAGCTAAAACCACTTGTATTTAAATTGGCTATAACTCATTAGAATAACTTTGTTTTATGCTAATAATGGAAAACGCTACAAAATGAAAAATTTCAGTATATAACTAATGCTGTTATTATAGTAATTACGAAAGTAATCACTAATACATTAAAACAGGATGCAGAGTATAAAGGCTAAGTGGAGCGTATATGCTGACGATTGATTGCCCGAATTAAATATAAGAAAAAGCTGTAAAGTAACATGTGGATTGTGTCTTGAAATAAAGACAAACTGTTTTAAAAACAACTAAACGTTTATTAAATAAAAACAAGAATAAAATCAAAAATACAAATTCAATAAACTATGTAAATAAAAATATACTTTAAACTTTTATCTTTAATATGAACTGAAGCCTAAGAAAAGTTTCAAAAGAAAGTTATCTTTATTTAAATTCAATTCTACTTATCTTTAGAAAAAATGTAAACTTTAATTTGATTTAATTTAATATTATAACTTCAAATTATATTAACTTTAATTTAATCAACTTAATTAACTTTAGTTTAACAAAAATATAAACATAAATTGACTTTTATTATTCACCTCTCATTTAAATATTAACCATCTTAAAAGATCGTTAATCTGTTTCATTTTTACACCTCGTCTCATGAAAAACTCCCGATGTACCACGCGTACTGTCATTAGCACACCGAAAGGATCAAAGCCAAAATGCAAAACAAGTCTCAGACATCTATCTCAAACCCCGCCTCATGAAAACCTCTGATATACCACGCGTACCGTCATTAGCATACCGAAAGCATCAAAGCAAAAGTATCTAACAAAATAAATCGGACCTTCATCTGAAACCTTAAACAAGATTGAAGTCCGTCACAGTATTTGAAAGACCTTAAGAGCAAGAGACAAAAACCGGAGACTTAAACATGATGTCAAAACTGAGAGGGAAAAATAACTAATAAACTAAAACTTTATAGAAACTTAAACCAGTTTTAAACTTAATTAAATAAAGCCAAAAGTATAATAAAATCACTTCAAGAAAAACTAAATGAAAGTATATGCAAATTTACTTACGAACGTTCTCTATGTATTTCACCTTTCCCCCCTTTAACAGTATACTAAGATACTAACACAACTTCCTAAAACCTGCTTAAAAGCAGTATCACTGAAGTTGGTCTAAAACATACTAAGGAGAAGGGAAAACATCGTTGAGTAGAAAAACTAATGAAACAAATTAATTAAATCATAAACTGGAATATTGATAGAACGTGTTGCAGCCGGCACTTTAGATACACTAGTTAGCGACGCCATTCTTCTCTCTCTCTGTCTTTCAGGAAAGGCCACTTTGTAAACAAAATGAGAGAAGGGATAAAACTTCTAGATGTATCCTTTAACATCACCAACCAGCTTTCACAAAAACACCATTAAGTTCTTTAGATTTAAACAGCACCATCACCAGAGATTAAAACATCTTGAAAAACAATTTCACATTTAAATAGTATAGAACATCTTTAAAACTGCACCACCATCACTAGCCATTACCGGCGGCATTACTATGTCAACGTCGCCTTGCCACACACAAAAGAAATTAAAACAACGAAGCTAATGAATGAACCACGAGCTGTCGTATATAAGCAATCATCTTCAGGTAAACAACCTATCACACCGCTCTCCTTAGCAAACGTCACTACCGGCTTCTCGAACGGTCCGGATGAAGTGACGAACCGCCACGAGGAAAAGATCATAGGAGAGAAAGATGATCGCGCCATCTGTCGTCGTCGGCCGTAAGTGCTTCGATGCATCGTGGTGCTAGGCTGTGCAGAGAGATATGAAACCGGCAAAAGGTAAACAGAGGTGCGTGGTTTTAAGAGTGTGGTGTGAAAGTAAAAATGAATAGGCCTGGTTAAATTATACAGCTATTGTAAGTAAGCTTTATGAAATGTTAAATATGGTATTTAGATATTGAAATAAAGTAAATATAATCCAGAATGTATATGTATAAAACAGAACTTAGAAATATATAACTGTGAAACAAAAAGTAATTTAGAAACTTAGGTGGGGATTAAATGGATGAATTAACTGAAGTGATAAGACCAAAATAGGGAATTTATGGAATATTTCCTAACAAAAGCCCCCCCCCCTCTTATCACTTCTAAAATACCATACAGGTTAACTACCATCAAAAGCCTTCCATTCAGATGACCACAAAACATGAAAAGCACCGATAGTACACCTCGGCTAAAATTCCTTCATCCAGCGACAGTTACAAAAACCAGATAATTATTGTGTAAACCAAAAGACCTATCCATGGCAACTCCTAATCATCAACACCAACATCACATACTAACCTGAAAGATGCCTAAAAAAAAAAAACCTACGGGCTCCAGTCCATATTAAAAGAATCTGTAAAACAATTAACAAATTATATTACATATAAATAAAATAAAACATACAGTAACAGACACATATAGACAATAACTTGTGGCTAAGGACTTCTCACAAAAACATAAGGACTTTAAAAACAGTAAAATCACATCAGCTAACAATTTTTACATTTTCATCTAAAACAGTTCATTTTAGTAAAAATTGCTTATCACATGACTATAATCTCATTTTGACATTTATTAGCTTATATATACACTATATATATATACACTTCAGGTCAGGTAACTTCAAGACCATACTACCATAAAAAAAAATTCTTATTCACTGGCAGCATTACAAAAATGATTTAGTCAAAAACACTGATCCATGCCCTGTTTCATTCAATAACTCCAACCTATACAAATACAATTCAAATACTTTTAGCTAACCCTATGACTAAGAAATCTGACAAACAGGACAACACCAAAAATTATATACTGTATTGGTACATCACATACACACACTTCTTTCAAACCTATAATCCACACATTCATCATCAATTCACTGCTCCGGGCCCAGAGACTTCACACCTTTCATTCACATTAAACTAAACATAGACATAGGTAGGACAGATATTGACCAAATATTCAAAAATGTAATCACCAACATACGTATTATACCAAACCTGAATCATACACCATAACTAACCAAAACAGAACACGAATCACCAATTCGACCTCAAACTGCACAACCTTTCTACATTGGCGAACTACATTACACATCCATTTCAAAAATAATGGCTCCTGGAGAAATTCTACAGCCAAACCATGACTCACTGCTTCACTACAAATTACACATTTCAAATTGTATGAAGCCAAAAAGAAAATTATAAATTGCCAAAATTTCCTGCTGCTTAACTACAACGAAGGATTGAGTTTCACAACTTCTTCATAAATCTCTTCAATCTGTCAGTTAAGCTCAAAAAGGAAAAACATATGGATTCCCCTAACACAAAATTTATATATCATCCAAGAACCCAACATTCCAAGCAATTTGTCAATTTAAAACATTAGTTAATTTCTCCTTGTAGTTATTCACGCCTTTACAAGAACAACCTAACAGTCTTTTTAAAAACAATCAGCTACCACCTGAAGCACTAACACAATTTACAAACTTCTATTTATATCTATCATATTGCCAGCTATGATGAAGCCAATAAAAATTAAGTCCTCTGAATCTAGATATATGCATTAAATATTAAAAGCTATTTATTCAATATGCATATATATAAGAACTTTACTCAAAACTCAAGCCATCATCCAGCAATGACAAATTCAAAAACTTCAAGTGAGAAACCCAATATGGACAATGAGAAACACTTCATTTTCCTACTAAATCTACCACAGCCGTTTACAAAAACCATTTAAACTTTCAGTTAAGCCAAAAGATATCAAAAACATTCCCAGACTAACCTTCAAACAAATACATTTTATAATATCATTAAGTAAAAATTTTAACATAAAAAAAAAACTAGCAGAGGAGGTCCAATAAATTTCTACCAATTTACCAGGAAAAAGAAAACATTAGGTTTCCAAGCCTAAACCCTCTTTACACTTTTGTGTAAAAACCAATATTTCAATATTCCGAGTCAGCTCTTTAAAATCTAACACATGAAGCCACTCATTGAAAATAGGTCTTAATAGATTCAAACTCTAAAACCCCAATGTCACAAAACTGGAGTTTACTTCCATCCATTACTGTTTCTGGTCAAAAACTTCTCTAGCTATATAAAAATGACCCCTCTCATACCATACAATCAAAGCTTAAAAATTCTAAAAAAAATTTTAGTCCAGCTCAATTCATTAAAAGTAACCATATTAAACCAGAAAAATATTCAAAAATCATGCATTTTTCACTTTATTAAATAAACAACAGCTGTGATATAGCCAGTATTCACTTTTTAAAAACACTGCATCTCATTCTATAACAAATTTCATGCAAATTTAAAAATAAACCTAGTTAAAAATATAAATATGTAGTTAAAACCAGATAATCTTCATTTAACTCCAAAAATAACCCCAAAAAAATATTTTGCCAGGCATCTAAAAATATAGGACAAAACTCACAAAAGAGGATGGATATTCCAGATGCCCACTAAATTAAAAAAAAAATTTTCAAAGAAAATCCATTTAACAATTAACTTTAACAAAAAGGCCATAATTCTATTTCAAATTTATATTTTTACTGGTAAAAATAAAAAAAAATTTCAAACATTTAAGAAAATTTCAAACATTTAAAAAAAATTCAATTTTTAACATTTAATTATCAACATTTTAAACACTAACTTAAACTTTACTTTAAATTAATACAATTATTACGTTCATTAATCATTATATAGAAATTTACTTTTTACTTAAAATTAATACAACTATTTTCTTAATATAATATCATATTTACTTTAAATTTAAAAAAAAATCATACGATTTCATGTAAAGATTAACCCAATCATTAATTAACTTTAATTAAAACAATTATTCAAAAAAAAATTAACTTCAGTTAAAGAAAAAAACAGTCTATTTAAAGATGCAGTCCTCAATTAATAGTATGCAGGAACCAATATGCAGACGTCTCCCATTGTCCTCTTGGCACAGTCACTAGAATTGCAATATCTTGAAACAATTAATAAAAACCGATGCGAAAAAAAAACAGTCCTTATCACAAAACACTTATTTAAATGTGACTTGGGAGAGGAATCTAGCCATCTCTCCTAAAAATGCAGCACCAGTGAAGCTAGGATTTGATAACAGCACAAGATGATGCCCTACTAACAAGAACCAGCCCAGGACGCGATCCACTGCGCCCTAAGCTTATCAATGCAGATTTATTTAATCTCATAACACTTTTGTAGACTTTCGATGATGATCACTCTAACACTTGACAAAGCTTTTCCAGACTTAAACATGTATCATGATTCTTCATGATCTAAAAATGACTGGAAGCACTCAAAAGATGTAGTGATGAAATACGAACTCCATACATGATGAGGTGGCCATTATAACACTTCAAAGCTACTATACTGCAACACGTTCAAAAAAAATTTCACTAAGTTAAAAAATTTTGAAAGAAATACAAACATCTTAGTTTAACTTACAGCCCCCCCCCCCCCCCCCCATCGCAAAGATGGGTATTAAACTAGGCCAAAAAAAATTTCAAGACACCCTACAATATAACTGGAAATTCTACATGACAAAGAAATTAAATACAGGGCAGCCAAATCAGGCCCATAACCTTGTTATTATAGTAATTACGAAAGTAATCACTAATACATTAAAACAGGATGCAGAGTATAAACGCTAAGTGGAGCGTATATGCTGACGATTGATTGCCCGAATTAAATATAAGAAAAAGCTGTAAAGTAACATGTGGATTGTGTCTTGAAATAAAGACAAACTGTTTTAAAAACAACTAAACGTTTATTAAATAAAAACAAGAATAAAATCAAAAAGACAAAAATACAAATTCAATAAACTATGTAAATAAAAATATACTTTAAACTTTTATCTTTAATATGAACTGAAGCCTAAGAAAAGTTTCAAAAGAAAGTTATCTTTATTTAAATTCAATTCTACTTATCTTTAGAAAAAATGTAAACTTTAATTTGATTTAATTTAATATTATAACTTCAAATTATATTAACTTTAATTTAATCAACTTAATTAACTTTAGTTTAACAAAAATATAAACATAAATTGACTTTTATTATTCACCTCTCATTTAAATATTAACCATCTTAAAAGATCGTTAATCTGTTTCATTTTTACACCTCGTCTCATGAAAAACTCCCGATGTACCACGCGTACCGTCATTAGCACACCGAAAGGATCAAAGCCAAAATGCAAAACAAGTCTCAGACATCTATCTCAAACCCCGCCTCATGAAAACCTCCGATATACCACGCGTACCGTCATTAGCATACCGAAAGCATCAAAGCAAAAGTATCTAACAAAATAAATCGGACCTTCATCTGAAACCTTAAACATGATTGAAGTCCGTCACAGTATTTGAAAGACCTTAAGAGCAAGAGACAAAAACCAGAGACTTAAACATGATGTCAAAACTGAGAGGGAAAAATAACTAATAAACTAAAACTTTATAGAAACTTAAACCAGTTTTAAACTTAATTAAATAAAGCTAAAAGTATAATAAAATCACTTCAAGAAAAACTAAATGAAAGTATATGCAAATTTACTTACGAACGTTCTCTATGTATTTCACCTTTCCCCCCTTTAACAGTATACTAAGATACTAACACAACTTCCTAAAACCTGCTTAAAAGCAGTATCACTGAAGTTGGTCTAAAACATACTAAGGAGAAGGGAAAACATCGTTGAGTAGAAAAACTAATGAAACAAATTAATTAAAGCATAAACTGGAATATTGATAGAACGTGTTGCAGCCGGCGCTTTAGATACACTAGGTAGCGACGCCATTCTTCTCTCTCTCTGTCTTTCAGGAAAGGCCACTTTGTAAACAAAATGAGAGAAGGCATAAAACTTCTAGATGTATCCTTTAACATCACCAACCAGCTTTCACAAAAACACCATTAAGTTCTTTAGATTTAAACAGCACCATCACCAGAGATTAAAACATCTTGAAAAACAATTTCACATTTAAATATTATAGAACATCTTTAAAACTGCACCACCATCACTAGCCATTACCGGCGGCATTACTATGTCAACGTCGCCTTGCCACACACAAAAGAAATTAAAACAACGAAGCTAATGAATGAACCACGAGCTGTCGTATATAAGCAATCATCTTCAGGTAAACAACCTATCACACCGCTCTCCTTAGCAAACATCACTACCGGCTTCTCGAAAGGTCCGGATGAAGTGACGAACCACCACGAGGAAAAGATCATAGGAGAGAAAGATGATCGCGCCATCTGTCGTCGTCGGCCGTAAGTGCTTTGACGCATCGTGGTGCTAGGCTGTGCAGAGAGATATGAAACCGGCAAAAGGTAAACAGAGGTGCGTGGTTTTAAGAGTGTGGTGTGAAAGTAAAAATGAATAGGCCTGGATAAATTATACAGCTATTGTAAGTAAGCTTTATGAAATGTTAAATATGATATTTAGATATTGAAATAAAGTAAATATAATCCAGAATGTATATGTATAAAACAGAACTTAGATATATATAACTGTGAAACAAAAAGTAATTTAGAAACTTAGGTGGGGATTAAATGGATGAATTAACTGAAGTGATAAGACCAAAATAGGGAATTTATGGAATATTTCCTAACAAATGCAAAAGCGAATGTTTGCATCAACAAAAGGTTGCTAATTCTGAGTATGTGCAGATAGGATGCGCACATATTGAAGCACTTATTTGCAGTTTTTAAACAAATGCTGCAATTTAGTATTTATGCAAAACTGTAAAAAGCCCCCAAAACTAAGTTCAATTTTTGAAGAGAGTTTCATTTGGATTTTTGACCAAAGTATGAATTGTGAACTCACAGTTTAACATTGTTTTCAGAAATTTCATGATGGCGATGAGTGTTTTGAATGTGAAGGTTGTAGGTGGCATTCGGTTATTCACAATGAGAAATTGAAAGCTAAGGTTGAAGCTGATCTACGTACCCAAGTCTGAAAGATTGTTGCTGAACTTGTAGTACGTTCTAAAACTGTTTCCAACCGCTTGAAAGAAATTGGTTGAAAAGTAAAATAGCAGAAACCACCATTATTTTTTACGCTATCTAATACTTCCCAAGATGTGCTAATCCATCCTAATTATATTTTTTTACAAAAATTTAACATCTTTTATGTCGACCAATTATCGGAAACAACTATTGAGGTCGAATATTTACTTTAGTATGAAAAGCGGTGAAACTTGAAAATGAATTACGGCTGTTTTAGTCAATTGTAACAAAATTATTTTCCCCAACATCAATTATATTTGTTGCGTGTGTTTGTTACATTACTAGTTTCTGTAGCCAAAATTACAAGATTTTTTTATTAAAAATTAAAACCTTATTTCAGAAACTCCCATGGTGAATCAGCAGCTGACGGCATTGGCAATTATGTCAACTCATTATTCAGTATACCTATTACAGCACAAGTTCTTATTTCAATGACAAGAAATTAAACATGAAAATTGAAAAAACAGTTTCAACCAAATACTGTTATAAACTTAACCATTTGATCATAACTTTAAAATAATCAAATGTTTATGTCATATGAAACTTGATTTAAATGCATTCTCTTCAGTGTGTGCTCAGTTTTTATATCATAGTGTTTGTAAAATCTTTTTCTTTGGTAAATATTAATGTAACTTCATTGTATTATTAGCTACAATTATAGAGATTGATCTTACTTTATTTTACACATGCTATTTTTTTAAATTAAGAAATTGATAAGGAAATATCTAAATTCTTAAAATTACTCGAAATACTTCTATTGCATATATCTCTCTCTCTCTCTCACACACACACACACAATCCTGTCACACTATACTTCAATAAGACGCATTGTTCGTTTTGTCGGGATCCCTAAAATTTTCCGTTTGAGATAGGATTCCGTTATAGGAAGTATCCGCTTTCACAGGCTTTACTGTATTTATAAGTAGGGTAAACCCTGACAAGACGAAATCAGAATCACAGAAGAACGGTGAAAAAGCCCGTTTCAGGCAGATTTTCAGCAAATTTAATTGTATGGTTATCTATATCAGGACCATGTAATGCTTTTGTTTAAGACAGGAATCTGCTATAGACAGGTTTTACTATACATATTACATACATAAGTTATATTTTTATATATACAGCAAATCTTGTGGAAACGAAACCTGCCTATAACGGAATGCTGACTGAAACGGAAACATTTATTCGTCAAATAGAAAAGCATGCCATACACCTGATAAGACTAAAAACTGTCTAACACGGAATTTCTTACCACTCTTTGCGATATTATCTTGGCAGGTCTTACTAATAGATATAAGCTGAAAAAAATTCTGGACCCCCCCCCCCCGAAAGGAAATCCTGGCTACGCCACTGGCCACACTGTTCAGACATTAGAATAAGGGACATTTATTGTTCTGGAAAATACAAAAGGCTATGAAACATCTGAAAGAAAAAAATGTTCATTTGATGCTGTATACGGAGAAATAGAACAATGCATATGAAAGTTAGCAGGAACTTTGGAGAAAGGTGTCAGCACGGGACATGTCCACCATGGAGTGTGTGTGTGATACAACATTCTACACGTCGTATCATACTTTGCACAATATTATGCAGCAGCTGTTGAGGCAATTTATCCCATTCCTCTGTCAGTGCATGGATGAGGGTGTTCTTGTTTGTTGGAGGATAGTTTTTGCTAGCATATTGCCTCCCCAAAGCATCCCAAACATTTTCAATGGGGTTTAGATCTGGAGAATGTGCTGGCCATACGAGGCGTTGAATAGCCTCATTGTCTAGACAATCCTGAACAGCAAGTGTTCGATGACATCGTGCGTTGTTTTCTATGAAAACAAATTTATCACCGACAGCACCACGAAAAAGGCGAACATGAGGAAGTAGAACTTCATCAATGTATCATTGGCCCGTCATAGTCCCAGTCACAACCACATGTAGGCATGTGCAGCCATTGATCATGATGCCAGCCCATACCATGACACTGCATGTTAGATATCGGTCCCTTTCCTGGATATTTTCTGGACAATAAGCAGTACCACTCTCACGCCAGATTAGTGGGCGTCTACAATCCAAGGACAGACTGAACCTACTCTCATCTGATAATAGTACACATGCCCAGTCCTGTTCAGTCCAGTTGTGATGCTCACGACACTATTGCAAACTGGCAGTACTTTGCTGTCTGGTCAATGGGATACACACAACAGGTCTGCGGGCATATAATTCTCCATCCCATAAACGTCTGGCTACAGTTTTTCAGAAGATCTGCTGTCCTGTGGCAGCAAGAAACTAATTTGCCACCTGCTGAGCTGTGGTGTGTCGGTTCCTTTTTGCCGATAGGACAATGTATATATCTCCTGCAGGCGTCGTACTTCTAACATAACCTCCCCCTTGACGCCTGCTACACATTCCAGTAGTTTTAAATGATTTCCACAGCCATGAAACAACGCTGTGGGCGATGTCAAACTCCCTAGCAACATCTGTTATTTTTCGCCCTTCTTCGATCTTTCCAATAATTCGGTCACCCATAAAATCATCTAAGTGATATCAGAAAGACATGCCAAAAATTTCAAGTTCGTCAATTAAGTCTTTCCTGTAAAACTTTGACTGGGAGCAACAACTGTCCACATGCATCAAATCCTTTAAAGCTCTTATCAGCACTATCACGTGATGAACAGATGTGGAAAAGAAAATTTGTATAAGCACACATCTTCTTACTATATCCCGCACTTATTCTAATTTTCCACATTTTGCTTTCTTTCATTTTGTGGTTGCTATGGGTGATAGTGTTATTCATCCTTAGCAATTTTCCAGCAGTGTATATGCGGTAGACTCCCTTAAATCTGCATAAACCAGAGGTTGTGCAGATTTTAGAATTTTGCAGATTCCCACTGATTACTGTTTTGTTTACATTTTTAAACAAGTCATTTGAATTTAATAATGCACTCGGAATTCAAATGAATGCTTACCATAAAGAAAAATAATAAAAAGTAAAATAATAAAAATTTAGAAATTAAAAAAAATTAAATTTTAAAAGTAGAGGTCAAGTAAATAACTAAAAATGCATATAATTAAATATACATATAATAATAAGATAATTTTTTCTTGACTCATTCAGTGAAACTCTCCTTATAAATATACACTTATAATTTACAACAAAATCTTAAAATAACAAAGTTTTATTTCATGTTTAGCTATATTTGACAACCAAATAAGCTTGATTAATACATAAATCTATTTGGTAAAAAGATCGCGATTCGATTGCCACTGATATCAGTGATGTCAGTGCTATCTTGAAATTTTTCAGAAATAAATTTATACTTCCTTCATGACAAAACCAGAATTCTATTTTAAAATGTGTACAGAATGATAAAAAAATATAAAAAACTTTATTTTTCCCCTGCATCTTAATTGTAAGTTTCATTGTTTACATCTGAAGGGATGTATTGATTTTAGGCATTTGAGGGAGTCTATATCCCTATCTGTAGTCTATCTGTATATATATATATATACCGTAAAATCCCGAAAGTAAGCCCCCTTCTCGAAAGAAAGCCTCCCTACCACTTTTAAGCAATTTTGATTTTCTTTTCCATTCCCAAATATATTTCATTCCCACATACACAAAATTTTTTATGCACAAAAAAATTATTTTAAAAATCCAAGGGAGGGAATTTTTATTCTTTTGACATTTTTGGTAGATTTCCTTATTATGGTTTTGTATGATGTTAATGAAATCCCTTCCCTCACATGAAATGTTTATTTTCATGACCCTCTCTAACATAAAAAGTTTGAAAACTTGAAAATCTTAAATCCTTCTGTACTTCTTTCTGCTCACTAGTAATGTAAAAATTAGTAAAAAAATCAATCGTCTAAACTTCAACTGTATCCTCTAACATCCAAAATTTATGGTCTTCCCCTTCAGCATATAAAATTAAAACTCTTTATACAAAAAAAAATTGTGCTCTATTTGTTGCTCTCTACTAACAATAAATAAATAATCAGCCATTTAAATTATCTCTCTACCACCAAGATGTCTGCTTCCACACTTTTGCCTCTCCCCAGCAAAAAAATCTTTAAAACTCTATTTTAAAAATATATTCTGTCGTATATGTATGCCCTATATGTATAAAAATAAGTAAATAATCAATCATATAAATTACTTTCCACTGCGCTCCTCTCTGAAACTTACACTTCTCCTTCCTAACCTCCCTCTCTTTTTAGGATACAAAGTTTAAAATCTTTAAAACTCTTTATTAAAAAATGTGCTGTCTCCTAACAATAAATAAATAATCAACCATTTCAATTATCTCTCTACCCCCAAAATGTCTGCTTCCTCCACTTTGCTAACCCTTATTAGAAAAAAAAATCTTTAAAACTGATTATAAAAAAAATCTTCTGTCCTTTTTGTGGCATTGCTCTATTAACAATAAAATAAATAAATAACAAATCACCTAAATTACAAACTCCTTCCTTCGAAATTCATATTTTCTGCTCATCCCCAAGAATACAAAGTTTAAAATTTGTAAAACTCTTATGTGAAGAAATTTTATGTCCCTACTTATTGCCTTCTAATTTATCACCTAAGTTATCTCTCTACTCCAAAAGTGTCTGCTGCCTCCCCCCCCCCCTTCCACACACACAAATTTTAAAATCTTTAAAACTCTATTTTAAAAAAAAACTGCTTTATTTATTTCTCTTTAGTAACAACATTAATGAATAATCAATCATCTAAATTACCCCCCTTTCTCCCAAAATTGCCACTTCCCCTCTGTCTTCTCACACAGCAAATAGTTTAAAATCTTTAATATATTTTTTTAAAATGCTGATCTATTTCTAATTTTGTAGTAATGTAACTCATTTCATCTACATCATTTCATATAAGTATCACTCATCTAAAATCATCATCACTTTTGAAATTTTTGCTCTGTCCTATTCTCCCAAAGAAGAGGAGTGGATTTCTAAATATGTGAGAGGAAAGCAAAAATTTTCATCTTTTTTGCAGTTTGGCTTTTCCTCCCTGAATCACGTGTATATTTTATATTTCGAAATAAATATGTTCTTTAAAATAACTCCCCATCCATTAACAAAATATCAGCTGTGAGAACAGACAACTACAAAATGACTAAAACCTTCTCTGTGCCCTTCCCCCTCTCCATGAAATTCACCCCTTTTTCTTTGGATGGATTGTGGAACTTTAAGAAGGGGAGAGTTAGATGATCATTTGTTTATTCTTGCTACAAAGTAACGATACAGCACAAAATCTTTAAAAAATAGATTTAAAGATTTTAAAGTTTATGTGCTGGGGGAAAAGTTTTTTTGGGGGGGGGTGCAGGGGGGGAGCAATTTAGATAATTATTTAATTATAGTTGTAAGAAAGTTATAAATAGATTTTTAAAAAATTAAAGACTTTAAAGGATGTACTGGGGGGAGGGGGGGATGGGGCAGTGGGCAAAGGAAATAAAGAAGACTTTTTGGAAGGGAGGGGGGAATAATGTAGATCGTTATTCAAATATTGTTGCAGAATTTTTTTTAAATAGAGGTGCAAAAATTAAGAATTTTAAAGATTTTAAATTTTATGAGATGCATTTGTGGGGGGGAGGGGGAGGATCTTCATAAGATGAGGTTAGGGGGGCAGGGGCAGAGAAGCAGAGATTTTTGGAGGAGGGGTTAATTTAGGTGGTAAGTTGGAGTTATTTATTTTTAATATAGAGTATTTAATAAGTCTAAAAGGAAGTTTAAAATTAAAAAGTTATAACAGTTAAACTATGCATTTTTGGTACCAGGTGGGTGGGGGAGCAAGGGGGGAAACAGTAATTTTGAGAGGATTTATTAGATGATTGATTATTTATTGTTACAATAAAAAAAATATATTAAAAAAATTATTTAAATTTTTTTTTTTGGGTGAGGGGTGGGGGCAAGATTTTAGTGGGGGGGGGGGAAGGATTTTTTTTTTTTAATCTGCTGAAATACGGAAGATTCTCTTTCCTTTTTTACTTCTAAATTAATGATAAAAACAGGTTTTTAAATGATTTTTAAAAAAAATCATCTCGATTATAAGCCCCACCTCTCAAATTTAACTCTTTTTGATTTAAAAAAAGGGAGGGAGGTGCTTGCAATCAGGATTTTACAGTGTATGTATATATAAATCAACATTTGAACGGGGGGTGATTTTGGTAACTGGAGTTCAAAATCTATGAAAATATACCTGAATTTTCCAAAATTGCTTTCCTTTGGATCACTGCATTATGTAGCTTTCTACTTTTTTTAATGGAAGCTACCTAAAAGTATTACAGTAATAAAATCTTTTGCATTCAATATTATATTTAAGTCTATTATTTTACCTATTCTCCACATGAGTAGAAAAAGAGAGCATATTACATATTTTAGAATGAACTATAAACATAGGTACTGCAATAATTCTTGCGGTTACAAATGAAATTTGTATGACAATCCATTCATAAATCCTCAATCTCAAAATTTAATATTCATAATTTACAGAGAAAAGAAATTAAAATGAAAGTATCTATTATCATCAAAATTTATGTTGTTAATTAAAGAACATTTAGTAGGAATTTTGAAAAAGAAAGTGTAAGCACATTTTTGGAAAACTCTGCATATAACAATGTTAAAATGGACATCTTTTGTTATAATTATTGTCAAAGAATATACAAATTAAATGACATTTACAATCTAAAAAATATATTTTCTACAACATATATAATGTTGGAAATCAGAAAGAAACAGTTTTATTATCTGAAAAGACAAGTACATGTCACAGAAAGTGCTACCAAAACAATATTTCTTATTTACAACTAGCTGACCCGCCCGGCATTGCCCGAGCCCATGTAACAAACTCAAATCTTTTAAAAAACGAAACTCTAGCCAAGGTCTCCGATGGCTTGGACACTGTATACCGGGCACGCTTGCATGCTCCGGAAAATCTTTTATTTCACCCTTCCACCGCCAGGGGGAAAACCTCTCAGAAAGGTCAACGTTGCCTACAGTACTGTATAGTAGGCATGCGACAAAATTGAGCTGGTTTCGAGAAGATTGGAACATTATAAGCCGAGTTATTGAAATAAGGCACAGTTAGAGAAAATAACCATGAGTGAGGTGCTGAGTGAAGGGGATGTTCAAGTGTCCTTCAGAAAATGACTAATTAGGAGAACTACGATGCATCTTTAAAAATTCGTTCGTTTGCTTAAGCTAGGAACTTAATTACAAATTTGCCTTAAACTATTATTCGGAAATAGTGGTAGCCTCTACTCATAAATTTAGTTTAATGTTATAAAGGGTGTCTATTAAGTTAATTATAATGTTTGGAATCACTTGTGTTCAAATCGGAAAGATAGTTGCTGAGATATGGAAATGGGGCATTTACTTGTATTACTGGGGGGGGTGGCTCGAAAGCCAAAGCACTGCGACCAGAGGTCTATTGTACTATCCCCCAGGTCTCCTAATTTTGAACCAATTCCAGATGAGAGACCTGCATCTGGATTGGTATCCCCAGAGGTAACGCTTATATAGAACTTGGAGGACTTTGGAGCCAAGAACAGATTTAACGTGCACCAGCTCCCATTAACGTACACGGTCCCACAGCAGAAGCAGACGAGATAGGATAGACGATGCACCCTCCCAAACACTAACCGTGGTCGATGCTGCTTGGCTTTTGGCGATCTTACGAGAGCCGAGCTTTTACCGTCCACGCCACTGTGGGACTGAAATGGGACATAGTTTGGTAAAAAACCTTGAAGGAGGGGTCGAGGGGAGGGGATGTGCAAGTTCCCTTCAGCAAATGACTAATTAGTAGGACCACTATGCATCTTTAAAAATTCGTTCGTTTGGTTAAGCTAGGAATGTAATTACAAATTTGGCTTAAACTATTATTCGGAAATAGTGGTAACCGCTACTCATAAATTTAGTTTAATGTTATAAAGGGTGACTATTAAGTTAGTTATAATGTTTGGAATCACTTGCGTTGAAATCGGAAATATAGTTGCTGAGATATGGAAATGAGGAATAGTTAGAGAAAACTTTGAAGGGGGGGGGGGTGATGTTCAAGTGACCTTTAGCAAATAACTAATTAGGAGGATCACTATACATCTTTAAAGATTGATTCATTTGGTTAAGCTAGGAACTTAATTTGAAATTTGGGTTAGTTTATTATTCGGAAAGACTGGTAATTGCTTTTTAGAAATACACCTTGAAGCAATGAATGCTGATTTTTATGATAATTTAGTAAAAATGAAACTAAATGGAGAAGTTCGGAACATTATTACTGAGATATTACTGAGAAACTGAGATTTAAAATAGTGGTATTCTGTATATAAAATAACAATTAAATGCTACGGTTGAAGCTAAAAAAAAAATGTTAAAATTGTTAAATGTAGTTAGACTCTTACCCCTTGCCATTGCAAATATATAACAAATAATCTGTTAAATAAAGTTTTCTGTATTAATAGTCTCTATCATAATAATATCTGTCCTGTTTTAAAAAAACCTTAAACCCAGATAATTATAATGAACAAAAACGTGCCTGGATATGTCTTAAACAGGTAGCATTTGTGTAATTTGCCATGAGTAGATGGCGCTACATTAGCTTGGCTATATGCAGGTAACTGCAATTAATGTTGGCACTATTTTGTTATAAGTCCTTATCTATGCATCGTTACTCTGATTTATTTAATGTGTTCTGAGAAGATATTCTACACAACCAACCAACTGAAGAAAAAAAGCATATATTTAATGAGAGTTCTTTGTGCATTTTAATTAATATTTAAAAAAGTAATTAAAATATTAAAATTCTGAGGTTCAGGTACACCAGGAGATAGTTTGGACTACCTAAATCTAAATTTGCAGGCTTCTAGGTGGGCTAGATTTTCCTAGCCATCGCCAACAGACACACACGCAGAGCGAAACTTTCTTTTATTAGTATAGATTTCTAGAAAGTGTTCTCGAAAAGATATTTGAAGTTCGGTGAGCAAAGTATGACATATTTCAATATCTTTTGAATGATAAATTGCAGTTACATTTTCTATATTTTCTATATATACACATATTTTAATATATTTATTTTGAATAATTGACAGTAAGAGCTCAACTAACCGGCATGCTTGGGAAGTGCAGATTTTCAGATACGTGAAAAGTCTGGATAATTGTGTGCTACAAAATCTGTCATGAAAGAAGGGAGGGGGGTGCATTGATGTAACTTCAGTGAAAAAGGAAAATGATTTTTTTGCCTATTTTCCTGTCATCAGGAAGTCAATCAAATAATTCTTTTATTATTATTAAATTTGCATTTGATAAAGTTAATTTTGACGAATTAAAAATAAAGATAAACAATATTTTGTGTTAGGATATTATTTCAAAGTTTATTTATTAATATTTTATAACACTACTTTATTTATAACTAGCAGATCCGCCCGGCGTTGCCCGGTCCCGTCAAAAAATAATACGAAAGGGGAAATCACTCTAAAAATCACTGCATGAAACCCTTCCTCTGGTAACTCTTTGTCTTTTGGAAAATAAATAGGGATGTACTCGAAGCGGAAGTAAATTAAATATCACCTCCTCAAATGTCAGGATCATTTGATTCAAAACGGGTCAGTTTTTGGTCAAAATTTAAAAAAGTTACGGTCTGCTTTTCATAAAATTTGCATTTTTGGAATCAGAAAAATAAACTGCGAGTTAATCCAATACTTTTCTTAATACTCGAGGATGAGTAAAAATGAAACTTTTCCGTTGTCTGGGATTATCAAATTGTTAACTTTCTTCACAGGAAAATCTTTTACTTCCACCGCCAGGGGATGCATTTTATTCTAAACAAATTAACCGACATATGTCTCCGCTGCCTATGATACCATGTATAGCAGACGTGCTGGCACGCGCTGTAAAACCTTTTAGTTCCAGTATCTATCACCAGGTGCAGCATTCAGCTCTAAATAAACCTATTTTCGAACGAAACTATGGCACTTGTTCCTGCTGTTTACGGCACCATGTAGAAGGTGTGGCGTGCACGTGCGAAAAATCTGTTAATCCCACTTTCCACCGCCAGGGAGTACCAAATCTATGTCTTAAATAATTAGCTATATCTTAATTAGTTCTTGGAATGAACCGATTCCCATTGAAATCAGACCAATAGAACCCGAAAAATATATCACCCCCTGGTTATTGTTATTTCTAAATGGTGGTAATCAAGGGCTGAAAAAATTTAGTACCTGTGAGATCTCGGAAAGAATGTCAGAAAAGATTTCGTTTGAATCAGACTAAGATTAAATGCAAAATCTTTTAGTCACATTTTCTACCTCCAGGGGGTGCACTCTGTTCTAAACAAACCTCTTTCCAAACGAAACTCCGGCATGTGTCTCTGCTGCTTATGACAATGTATAGAAAGCATTCTGTGCAAGCGAAGAACATCTTTTAGTTCTGCTTTCCACCGCCAGGGGGTGCCAAATCGATGTCTTAAATATCTATACCTTAATTAGTTCATGTTACGTTGAATGAATCAATTGTCGTTGAAATCGGCCCTTTGTTTGAATCGGACAAATTTTAAATGCAAAGTTGTTTAGTTTCACTTCCCACTGCTAAGGGTTGCACACAGTTCTAAATAAAACTCTTTCCAATCCAAACTCTGGCATGTGTCCCTGCTGCCTACGACATTGTATAGCAGGCGTGCTGTGCATGTGCTGCAAAATCTTTTACTTCCAATTTCTACCGCAAGGCGACGCAAAATCTGTATCTTAATTAGTTCATGTTAAGTTGAATGAATCAATTGTCATTGAAATCGGGCCCTTTGTTTTAATCAGACAAATTTTAAATGCAAAATTGTTTAGTTTCATTTCCCACCTCTAGGGGGTGCACTCAGTTTGTTAGCAATTACAACAGTAATTGCCGAGCTAAAGAAAAAAAAATATATATATATAGCAAAGTTTCCTAATACTGCATATGTGGAAACGCGATTATCTGGAAATTATTAGTTGCCCACTTCAGCTTTAGCAATCTGTGACCCATTGTAAAAATAGCAAGAATTGTGTAAAAATAATGAAACAAATCTCAAATGTGACTGGAATAAAGACAATGTATTTCTCAAAAACAAATGATTTTATTCAAATTCAACATATGTAAAAAAAATGACTAGACCTATTCACTAAATATATATCACATCACCAGAAAAACAACACCAAATATTTAATCCATATATTACAAAGTTTTACCAAAATATTATCAAAGATTTTGCTTTACTGGAACTCCAAGAAGGTGTCATGCCAATACATCAATTAAAAAAAAAAAAAAAAGAAAGAACCAGATGGTATCTTTAAACAACTTTAACATTATAATAACTTTAAAAGTTCAATTAAACTCTCAATTAGTTTTCATAAATTAACTTTAGACATAAATATTAACTCTTTAAATTCATTTAAGTATTAAGTTCAAATATAACTCTTATCCACTTAACAACGTTTAAAATTCTAATCAAGTTAACTTTAATATTTATCTTTATGAACTTTAATTCAAAACAATTAAATATTATCCTTTTATTATATTAAATCTATTACTCAAAATTATAAAAAGTTACTTTACAAAATAAACTTTAATTGAAATGAAATCCAAATACAAACTATGCACATTCTTTTAAATTTCAATATGATTTAACTATTACGGCAATATCGACACGCAATGATAAAATTGTTCCAGCATGTTATCTAATCCTGAGCTACACTGCCTTAACCAAAAGAAAGCAAATACCCGACAACTTTTGAATAGAGACTTGTTAATACGACCAGACAAACGTCATCACTAAACAGGGATAAAGTTCACCTCCTGTCATTTCTAATACATGTTTAAAAATATCAACAGTCCCTGCAACAATCTCTCCTACATTCAACATAAAGACAAGCCTTACCGGTTTAAAAGCAATCTATTAAAACAAAAAAAAGCTTTCGTCTCCACCACATCACGTTTGAAAATACTCAATTAATGAAAAACACTATCGGCATTCTGGCAGCAGACTTCACTATAAAAATCGACCATGTCATCTTTTTATCAACTTGAACCAAGCCTTTTAATTCTTTATTACACTCTGCACTTCACCATAAAGCATCTCCAAATTATTTCTCAAATAACAAGCGCTCATTTCCTTCTTGGCCAAAGAAAAACATAATTTATTCAAAAGCAATGCAACATTGCACCGACACACTCCTATATCGACCAATTAATACGAGCGACAGGCATCTTTAAATACCCATATCTCTCTCCAACTTCATCTACTATGCAATACAGAAGTGGAAAATGCCGCCCTCTAGGGGATTATGCAGCAAGTGGCTCTCAGCCGAATCACACGTGTACTGGATAGATACCGCCATCTATTGGCGTACCTCGGCACTGCCGTGAAGCAAAAAGAAAAATCGAGAAAAAACTACCAGCCTGTTTGTTTATAATCTGAACATGATGAATGATGAATGTGATGGAATGCGATGCATAAATAGTTGAACTCTCAATATAACTTAGTTTAAAAAAAATAATAGATGAGGTAAAGGTTGGTAATTAATAATGTTCGCTTTAAAACCTTTTTCCAAATATATTTATTTAAAGTAATAAGACCAATAAGTATGACATATGGCTATATTGGCATAACACAGTTCTAAATAAAACTCTTTCTGATCCAAACTCCGGCCTGTGTCCCTGCTGCCTACGACAATGTATAGCAGGCGTGCTGCGCATGCGCTGCAAAATCTTTTAGTTCCAATTTCTACCACAAGGTGGTGGCAAATCTGTATCTCAATTAGTTATCTATATCTTAATTAGTTTGTGTTAAGTTGAATGAACTAATTCTCATTGAAATTGGACCCATAGAACCTGAGAAAATACCAGTTTCAAGCAGAGCATTAATTATGTTTAAACTACAACCGAACACTCACCTCCCCCCCCCCCCCCCCCCCACCACCACCACCACCACCACAGAATTAAACCAACGACGTTAAAAAATTAGGAATTATTATTAACTTTTCAAACAGAAACAACATAAATTTTTTTTTTCCCTTACATACAAAAACAGTAAGTTATCGCTGTTAATTTCTGAAATCAAATACATAAATGACGTATACATGAAAAAACTCTAAAAATTGCAAAAAACAAATCGCAAAAATTCACAACTCGCTGTTAGAATTGCTTAATCAGCTGACGACCTTTTCATCTGTCAATCATAAATGCCCCGTTGACTTCCAGCTGTGTGTACAATTCTATCAGCTACCAATCATAACTGCCCTCCAAAGATGTGATGTCATTTGAAACAAAAAACACTGCAAAACATGAACAAAATGTTAAAAGACGCATAAAAAAAAAATGAAATTAAAAGAAAGAATCCAATAACAAAATTGGGATAATAAATAATCTGCCCTTCCCTTTTAAAATTATGATTTTTATCTGTAAAGAATTATCAACTTTCTCCAAACTAAAAAGAGTAAAACAAAATTATGATTCTGAGCACATCTGAATCTCAACCATCGAACCACTCAAGCATTTTGGGCAAAATTGCTTAGTGTTAAAGGAAAAAAATTGCCCCAAAATCAAAAATCACTCTATGAATTTCTCATAAACTTTATTGAAAAGAGGATAAAATTTACTATATTGGGCTAAAAGATTGTAACCGAATTCCGGTTACTAATGTGAGTAAATCGCAGCAAAACAAAAACAAAAAAAACACACACTAAAAATCGCATATTTAAAATCATGATTTTTTATCTGTAAAAAATTATCAACTTTCTCCAAGCTAAAAAGATTTTTAAAAATGATGATTCTGATCGTATCTGAGGTTGAAATGGAAGCACAACCACCGAACCAATCAAGCATTCTGGCAAAATTTCTTAGTGTCAAAGGAAAAAAAATCACCAAAAATTCAAAAATCACTGTACGAATTTCGCATAAACTTTATCTAAAAGAGGATAAAATTTACTATATTGGGCTAAAAGATTGGAACCGGATTCCGGTTGTTGTGAAAAACTTAATGTGGAAGTTTAACTTCCCCATGTTTATTGTTTTTTCTCTTAGGTCTCGCGTTACTGAGATACTCTAGTTTACCGTAAATCCCGTTAATCCGCCCTTCCCGATTAAACGCCGCCCTCCCACTTTGTAAAGAAATTGGAAAATTCAAAAAATCCCAAGAAAGCACCCTCTCTCAAAAGAAATTTCGCTGCGCACGTCAAGATCAACACCAAAAACTTTATCTCATGAGTGTTTTTTTCCTGACGAATCAGAAAGGCAGGACGATTCTTTGATATATTGCAAATGTGTACAAACATAAAAGTAATGTACAGCAGTATAACCAAACATTAGTTTTGCTGTAAATTTATCTCCATAGCGATATGAAGGTAATAAAAAAATCGATAGTGAAAGTTTCTCATGAAATAAGTTAAAAAATGTGTATTTGATGCTGTGTGTGAAATATTTTGATTAAAAAAGAATCTATTTATTTTATCAAAGAATTTATAGTTATATTTAACGTTTGTTATGACAACCAAACACAAAAAATGAATCGATTGATTGATCAGTAGATGGCGCCACAGTCGAATTTGTAGCATATTTTGTCTATCTTGTGGTAGCAATGTTTTTCATTTTAAAAATTTGGCAACACTACGAATTCATCCTTTATGTTCTCAATTTTTGGGATTTGTATTATTTATTTAGCATTTATAGATAAGAAATCATGATTAAAAAAAAAAGCGATTATTTAATCTCCCTAATTTACAACAGATGGCGACACCATATAAAATGTTACTAATTCTAGGAAGAATTTCAGGACATTTTCAACTGCAATTTCTCAGTATTTTTTAATTATTTTAAATTATTAAGTTCCTTTTATTTTTCTGTTACCATATTAATGACAGATATTCATGTTGTTAGTTATCTTATGACAGATATTAGTGTTATTATTTATCTAAATGCATTCCAGTTTCAAAGCTTCTGAAATCCAGAATTTTCTATAATCGCCAATAATCATGAAGTTATAATAATTTTCTATTTTGTCCATCATTTTTTTTTTCAAAATGTTTTTCTTTTGTCACTTTATTAAAATAATGCATACTTTGCAACGATCGGCCATTAGCATCCCCCCCCCCCCACACACCCACACATCACCACCCAAAAATAACATATACTACAATTTTAATATCGTGTAAGCACCCCCCCTGATTATTTTATGATTTCCGTCGCGTTTAGGGGGGGGGGCGGATTAGTTTGCCAGACTGTTTGTTGTTAATTCTTATAATGTTAGAGTATATTTAATAAATGTTTTTTGTTAATTTAAGCCATCCTCTTATTAAGAGTCAGTTTACTTTTCGTCAGTGGCGCACCCAGGATTTCGCTTTGGGGGGGGCTAATGCATTTTAGAGGTCTGCACATACCCGGCTCGGCCTGTATCCGGCAAAATGAAGGTAAACTTTAATACAGGCCGGGTCGCCAAAATTAGACGATTTTTGATAGGTCGTGCCGGGCCGACTGACAAAATAAACGGGCTAACAAAAAAATTTAATGGGGCCGGGTACGGGCCTCGGACCCGTGATGACTTGTAGATTTTTACTTGTTGAAACTTCAGTTGTTTTCATGCATCGTCAGAATCAGAATATTTGAAAGATATACGTTTAACACTCTTTTTTTCGTCTTTGAATAAAAATCAGTTCATCACTGTCACTATCACTACCAATTTAAAAATTAATTTTACGTTTAATCGGCCGATATAAAAATTTAAACGAAGCCGGTAAAATGTGATGATAACGTTCGCGAGAATAAGTATAAATCTGCTTCATGAAGTGCCACTAGTTTAGCAACATCACCAATACAGTAATATAACATGTCAAGCGTAGAGATTGACATCGGATGTTTACATCGTGTCTGAGTCCAAGTTTTATTGTTTTAGTAGACTCAGGCCGAGCCGAGATCAGGTTTAAATTCTTTTATATACAGTCGAGCCGGGTCGGAACTGGACTTAATTGTGCCCAGTTTGTTTTGTCAAAATAGTAATAGAAATAATAAGTTGCTGTTAACGGATTCAGTGAAAATATGCCTTAAGTGATTCTCAAATTCCCAATTTAACAACATAAAACTCTCCGAAACATTTTTTGACTTTCATTTTTAACTGTAAAGGCATACAATTGACAGGTCTGACTTTTGAAGCGATTTGGAATCGAGTACTGTTTTCCATTTTTTGATAAATAAATAACCTATTGAGATATAAGTATTCCTTTCTTGTGACGATAGGTTTTTCTTCTTTACCGTGCTATCGCGTCCGGAAATTTAATTCGAAACGCCAAATGATAGTATTTTCTGAAAGATTTTTTGCATTTATCAGAAAAAGGAAAAGGCTATTCGATTGCATAGTTTCTGAATAAGAACACCTGTCAATTTTATGCATTCCTGAAGAAAATTGATTTCATAAATGTGTCAGAAAATAGCGCCATTCGATTTGAGAAGAGCCTCAATAAATTACGAAGAAATATTTTCAAAAATCTACTTTTTAATACAGCTTAAAAGTTATGATTTTTTAACCCTCTTTTTCTCTTTTATTCTAAACTACATTAATTTTTAGATTGAATCTTTATTTGAAGGCTGAAAAATCGGAGTAATCATTAATGTTGCTATTCTGTTTTTTCTGTCTTATAAACAGTTAATAAGTTGAAATATATTGTAAAATTTCTCCAAAAATATGTATGCAATATTCTTTAAAAGAATCTTAATTTTATGTTGAGTAAAATCGAATTTTTTTAAATACAAATTGAGCAGACTGGATAGGCCATGATTTAACTGATTTTTGTTACTTGCCGGACCAAACTTTTAACTTTTTCAACGGGCAAGATAGATTTCGTTCGGGCCTGGCCTCGAAATTCTGGCCTGTACAGACCTCTAGTGCATTTGCATGACACTCACGAGTCAGTGATCAAGTACCAACAATCTTTTCGTTTGTACCTCATTTGTACTAGAGTAATAAAAGATTTTTAGTGTAGGGCTGCCATTTCTCCAGCCCCCCCCCCCCCCCACTTCAATGTTTTACAAAATGGCTAGGGCCAATCGTTTATACCTCGTTTGTACCAACAATCTTTTCGTTTGCACCTCATTTGTACTAGAGTAATAAAAAGATTTTAGTGTGGGGCTGCCATTTCTCCAGCCCCCCCCCCCCCACTTCAATGTTTTACAAAATGGATAGGGACAATCGTTTATACCTCGTTTGTACCAGCAATCTTTTCGTTTGCACCTCATTTGTACTAGGTTAATAAAAGGTTTTTATTAGGGGAGGGCTGGAGAAAAGGCAGCTCCCCAACTCAATGTTTTATGAAATGGATAGTGCAAATCGTGTATACCTCGTTTTTTCCTCATTTATGCTTGTGTAATAAAAAGATTTTAGTGTGGGGGCTGCCATTTCTCCAGCCCCCCCCCCCCCCCACTTCAATGGATAGGGCCAATCGTTTATACCTCGTTTGTACCAATAATTTTTTCGTTTGCACCTCATTTGTACCAGAGTAATAAAAAGATTTTAGTGTGGGTCTGCCATTTCTCCAGCCCCCCCCCCCACTTCAATGTTTTACAAAATGGATAGGGACAATCGTTTATACCAGCAATCTTTTCGTTTGCACCTCATTTGTACTAGAGTAATAAAAAGATTTTAGTGTGGGGCTGCCATTTCTCCACCCCCCCCCCCCCACTTCAATGTTTTACAAAATGGATAGTGTCAAACGTTTATACCTCGTTTGTACCCGTTTGTATCAACAATCACTTCGTTTGTACCTCATTTGTACTAGGGTAATAAAAGGTTTTTAGTAGGGGAGGGGTGGAGAAAAGGCAGCTCCCTAACTCAATGTTTTACGAAATGGATAGTGCAAATCGTGTGTACCTCGTTTGTACCTCATTTGTACTAGAGTAATAAAAAGATTTTAGTGTGGGGCTGCCATTTCTCCAGCCTCCCCCCCACCCCCACTTCAATGTTTTACAAAATGAATAGGGCCAATCGTTTATACCTCGTTTGCACCAACAATCTTTTCGTTTGCACCTCATTTGTACTAGAGTAATAAAAGGTTTTTAGAGTGGGGCTGCCATTTCTCCAGCACCCCACTTCAATGTTTTGCAAAATGGATAGTGCCAATCGTTTATCAACCTTAAATGGGTCGTATTGTCCAATACAAAGATGTACAACATAGAGAAATACCACCCTCGTTTGGAGTTGAATCCGCTTGACCCTGCTAAGAATAATGGATGATGAATGTGCACTCAAAACTGAGAGAATCGGAGTACCGCTATAAGTCTTTACGCTTAACGTATGTCGAAAACGGCAGAAAAATTTGAGAATAAATATGAAATGAGATACAAAAGTTTTAAACATTTTCTAAAAACCTTAAAAAAAAAAAAAAAAAAAAAACTTTTTATAATTTTATAGAAAATTTTATACAGTTACTTCATTATTAAGTTTCAGGGTCTGGGGGGGGCTTCAGCCCCCTTAGCCCCCCCCGTGGGTGCGCCAATGCTTTTCGTTACCATTTGAGCCTGGTGGATTAACCACCCAAATTCTTTAAGACCGGTTATGGGCCAAATGTAGTCTAAATTTAAAGAGTTTGTCCATTTTTGGTAATGTTTAAATGTAATTTTTGACTCTGAGGTGTTGGCATGAATTTATCATAATGAGGTCATCGTTAATAGCAAAAATGGGGGGCCTCTTGGAGCTCTAGTATTGATTCAAGACTGGAATTATTTGGATAATTGTGGCAGATGTTTTGTTAAACAAAGGCAGACAGCTAATTTTTTTTATCTCCACCCTTTCTTCATGAATGAACTTAAAGGCTGCTCTTTCCTGGTTTCTGACTAAGATAAACAAATTTGCTTGGACTCTGGAACTGAAGTGTTTTCTTTCTTGCATGACTGATAAGGAGTTACTTGAAAGTTGTTTACAATTGAACAGCTGTTGTTAACTATGAGTGCAGTAGAGTTTGTGGTTTTTTTAGTGAAGCTATTATGGATTGATAAAACTTTTGCTGTTTGTTTTATTGGTGAAGTGTTTTTGCTTGTTAGTCTATAGTATTAAATAAATGTTTACATCTCATTTAAGAAAGTTTGTTTGAGTAATGTTATCAAATAACTAATTTATTGATTTAAAGGTTTTTTTTAATGTTAATAGTATACTGTGATATGTTATTTGTTTTGAATTAATTGTTAGAATTTGTTTTTTTTATAGAAATTTAAATAGATTTAAAGAGGGATGGGGGAAAAATGTTAAAGTTGTTAATTGAAAGTTTTTAATTAAAGAAACTTTTTATATTGAAATAGTTTGAATATAGAATTGTATTTTTAATAAAACAGAGTAAATAATTAATTAATATGAATAATTAATAGTTAATTAAATTTGAATAATTAATGATTTTTTTTTGTACTTTATCTATTTTGTATATTTAATGTATTGTTGTTAAATGGTTCTTTTTGAAGGATTAGTAGTTTTTAATATTGTTAAATGATTTATTAATATTGTATTGAGATATGTATATTTAATTATCCCCATAAATTTATAAGATAGAATTTGCTATCCAAAAACTGAACAGTAGCAATTATGCTACTTGGGCAGAGGAAATACAGGTGTATATGATGGATCGTGGAGTCTGGCAATTTGTAGAAAAACCAGACCTTGAACCACCTAAAGATTTAACTGGAAAGGAACTTCGTGATTTTGAATTGTGTAGGGATAGGGCATATACCTCAATTTATTTAAATATTGAGAAACCATATCGTAGTATAATAAGTGATACTAAAAATGCTGGGGATGCATGGAAGAAATTAAAGGAGCATTACCAGCCAACATCTTGCAGTAGGATTGTGAGTTTATTGGACAAATTTTTTTCATTAAGATTTGGCACGGGGGATGACATTAGTATTTATGCAGCTAACCTTAAAAAGGTGGTTAATGAATTGGCAGATGCAAAACATGTAATGGAAGAAATGTACCAGTCTTTTCAACTTATCCGGTTTTTGCCATCCAAATTTTCAGGAATTGTTCAGTCAATTTATAGATGGGATGACAAAACATTTACTTTTGACAGTGTATTAAAAGAGTTGTTGGTTGAGGAGGATAGGTTAAGACAGTGTAACCTTAAACGTGTAGATGCATCTGCTTATGAAGTTAAAATTAATAAACAAGGAAATAGGAATAATGGCAATTTTAAATCAAATGAACAGAAAGACATTAAGTATTTCCATTGTTCTAAATTAGGCCACTTTGCTTCTAATTGCCCAGAAAAGAAGCCAGATTCTGGTAAATTTCAGGTTAAGAAGTTTAAACCAAAGGGGAATTTTAACAGAAGCAATTCAAGCTATATTGTAGAGGCCAACTACAGTCAAGGTATTAATGGTCCTGATGATTTGTCTTGGGTTGTGGATTCTGCTGCTTCTTCTCATTTTTGCCGCAATAAAAATTTGTTTGTTGAGCTTAGGTCAGTAGTAGATACAACAGTATCAGTCGCTATCGGTGAAGAGTCTTGCTCAGTTGAGGGAATTGGCAAAGTGGAATTTTTGGTAAATATAAAAGGTACTCAGAAGAAAATAACATTGAACAATGTTCTTTATTTGCCTAGATTGAGAAGAAATTTATTTGCAGAATGTGCCATAGATAAAAAAGGGGGAAAATTTGTTGGAAAGAATAGAAAAATTTTCATGTATAATAGCAAAGGAAAATTGGACTTCTTTGCAAAAAGAGAAAATGGTTTATATTTTCTCAGACCAAAGTACCCAGTATTATCAGAGAGCATGTAAATCTAACTCAGTCTAAGGAATCAAATCTTGAGATTTGGCATAAGAAGTTTGGGCATATCAACACAAATTATATAGTTGATACCAGTAAAAATAATGTAGTTTGTGGGTTACCTAAACTGAAAAATCAGGAATTAAATTGTGAACCTTGTCATTTGGCAAAGACACAAAGAGTAAGTTTTAAGCCATTGCCAGGAAACAGAACATGTAGGCCTCTTGAAATTGTTTTTACTGATGTGTGTGGCCCAATGCCAGTACCTTCAATTGGGGGGGTCACGGTACTTTGTCTCTTTTATAGAAGATTTTTCTAAAAGGGCTGCTATTTTCCCAATTAAACATAAAGATGAGGTCTATGATGCTTTTGTTCGATTCAAAAACAGAGCAGAAAGGTTCATTGGGAAGAAAATTAAGGCCATAAAATCAGATAATGGAAAGGAATACTGCAATTACAAATTTAAACAACTTACTTAAAAAGAGGGAATAGATCATCAGAAGATGAACCGGTACACGCCGGAACAAAACGGGGTTGCTGAGAGATTTAATAGCACTATAAATAATGGGATTTGAACAATGTTGAAGGATAGTGGTTTAGAGGAGAAATTTTGGGCTGAGGCAGCTGTCTGTTTCACATACGTTTGGAATAGAGTTGTCCACCAAGGCCAATTAAAGAAACCGTTTGAATTATATGGTGGAAGACGTCCTTCTCTGTGAGTCATTTAAAACCGTTCGGATGCACTGCATTTATAGGGATCCCCAAGCAACTATGAAAAAAATTTGATATGTGTGCAAATAAAGGTATCATGGTTGGCTATGCAGGACAGACGAAGGGATACAGAATTTATAATCCTGAAGGGGGTGTTGTCGAGGAAACTTTAAATGTAAATTTCAATGAGAAAGAAATGTACAGTCCTGGGCACCATGGACTGTAATTCTGAGAATGGGAAGGTTTTGTCAGGAGTTCGAAGTCGTTATATTGATAATGAAGAATCTGATTCTGAATCTAAATTTGATCAGATTATACCACTAAACTCTATAAAGTTACAAAGCACTCCCAAAAAAGGAAGTTGAAATCAGTTCCGAAACTGAAGAGTCAGGAGATGAACACCCAGACCAGGATATGAATGAAACTGAAAAACACCTTGTGAAGCTATTAAATGGGTCCGAGAAGCCATTATGAGAAAAGATAAGTCCCGTAATGATATATATTATGGTGTGGAGGGATCCAATACTAAACTTCAATCTTATAGAGATGTTGCGAATTACTGTAAAGCCAGAAATATTGATTATCGAAAGGAATTTTTTAGTTTTAAAAACAAAGATGATTATTCTGGTTCAGAACCACGTCCCAAAACTGAACACTATGAAGCTAACATAACTGAAGTAGAAATACCATCTTCTTATTTTGAAGCTATGCATTCTCCTTTTAGAAAAGAATGGTCTAAGGCAATGGATGATGAAATAACAACCATGAAGGAAAGGCAGGTATGGGAACTTGTCCCTAAACCTAAAGAAGAGAAAGTTTTAGGTAACCGCTGGGTATATTCCATTAAACGTAATGAAAAAGGTGAAATTGCTTGTTATAGAGCTAGGCTTTAAGCAGGAAAAGGCATATCTTACGAGGAAGTATATAGCTCAGTAGTTGATTTTTCTCTTATTAGATTATTTTTCAGTATACTTGTCGGTTTTTTTGGTTGGATTCATTGTCAAATTGACATAAACTATGCATATTTATATGTAAATTTATCTGAAAGAGTCTTTATGAGTCAGCCTTTGGGCTATGTCAGTGAGGTCTGAATATGTTTGTCGCCTGAAAAAGGCAATTTACGGCCTTAAACAAAGTGGTCGTGAATGTTATTTCGAGCTTCGTAATGCACTTGAAGGATTAAATTTTAAGAAATTAAAATGGGCAAATTGCATTTTTATATTTAAAAGAAAGGTTCTATTATTGTTGTATGTGGACGATATTATAATTTTTGGACAAACAGAAGCATTGGTTTCTGAAGTCATAGATCTTTTAAAATCTAAGTTTGATCTTAAATTGTTAGGACGCACTAAGAAACTCCTTGGTGTAGAGTTTGAAGAGAGGGATTGTAAACTTCTTATTTATCAAAAGAGTTATATTGAAAAGGTTTACAATATGTTTAAAGAGTATAAACCTCCAATTACATCTCTCCCAATTTCTAAAGGAGTTGTGTATTCAAGGTCAGATTGTCCAAAACTAAATGAAATGCAAGGTATTCCATATCGCAGTCTTGTTGGGTGTCTCGCCTTTATAGCTAACAGGACTAGACCTGACATTTGTTTTGCAATAAGCCTTTTCTCACAGTTACAGGAAAACCCTGGACCTACTCACTGGAACGGGTTAGTTAAGCTACTTGGTTATTTGTATACAACCAGAGAAAGAAAGCTTGATTGATCTAAGATTGTGTCACATGTTATAGTGATGCAGATTATGCCACTAATCGTGATGACAGGAAGAGTATGGGGGGGGGTTGTGTTGTTTATTGGTCAGTCACCTGTTTCTTGGAAGACTTTCAAACAAAATTCTGTTGCCCTTTCCACAATGGAAGCTGAGTTTACTGCCCTTACTGAGTCTGCAAAAGAAATCACTTGGGTTAGACATATACTTCAAGAGTGTTTTGAAATGGGGTTATTTGGGAATGAAATAACATATTATGAACTTTGTTGTGATAATAAATCTGCCATTGACTTTTGCAAGTCACCAATTGAAAATGCTAGGTCAAAGCATATTGATGTCAAATTGCATTTTCTAAGAGATTTGGTGTCTGAAAAGCTATTTAATTTGTCTTATGTAAGAAGTACAGATAATCTTGCAGATATTTTCACAAAGGCTCTAATTAAAATGTCTGTTGATAATTTAATTTCCAAACTATTTATATAAGTGTAATAAAAATTTTTATGGCATATTTTTGAAATTTTTAAAGTATATGCTTTGAGGCTATGATAATTGCAGAGTTTTAGGTATATCTCCTGGTGTTTCATTTTATACTTTAAACTGTAATGAATTAATTTTTTTATATATATTTTCTTGATGCTTTTGTGCCATTTGTTAAAACAGGTTTTTTTTGTTAAATGAAGTGTTTTATATATATCCTTAAATGGGATGATTAATGTAAGCAGTCTTGGCTTTTGGATCAGGAGCGGATTTGGAGGTATTCATTGCAAGTTTTTTTAATTTTAAGAGTGGCCTTTTGCAATTTCATAATGCTTGTTTTTTTAAGGAAAATGTATTGTTATATTTGATATTAAGATGGAAGCATGTCTTGTTAGACATTTGTGTATTTTTTTTTTTGGATCTCAAAGATCGCGAGAGGGCTTATGTTGTGAAAAATTTAATGTGGAAGTTTAACTTCCCCATGTTTATTGTTTTTTCTCTTAGGTCTCACGCCACTGAAATATTCTAGTTTAAGTGCATCTATCGTGATCGTACGTTCCTGGCTTAAATACCACTGCAAGACTTGTCTGCTCTCTTTTCTTTTTGCTTATGTGGCTGCATATTATACGATGTTTTAGTTTAGTTATTTTTTATGTCTGTGCAAGTTTGCCAGACTGTTTGTTGTTAATTCTTATAATGTTAGAGTATATTTAATAAATGTTTTTTGTTAATTTAAGCCATCCTCTTATTAAGAGTCAGTTTACTTTTCTTTACCATTTGAGCCTGGTGGATTAACCACCCAAATTCTTTAAGACCGGTTACTAATGTGGAAAAATCGCAGCAAAACGTCAAAAAACACTAAAAATCACATTTTTAAAATCATGATTTTTTTATCTGTAAAAAATTATCAGCTTTCTCCAAGCTAAAAAGAGAAAAGAAATTACGATTCTGGGCGTATCTGAGGCTGAAATGGAAGCGCAACCACCGAACCAATCAAGCATTCTGGCAAAATTTCTTAGTGTCAAAAAGGAAAAAATTCACCAAAAATTCAAAAATCGATCTATAGATTTAACATAAACTTTATTGAAAAGAGGATAAAATTTACTATATTGGGCTAAAAGATTGGAAACGGATTTCTGTTACTAATGTGGAAAAAATCACAGCAAAACGTGAAAAAACACTAAAAATCACACAAAAAAAATTAATTAAAAAAATCTATTCCAAAATCTGGATTCGAGGTGCAAAACTACATGCATAGAGGTACCTTCCCACCAAATTTTGTAGCTTTGTGTGCAGCGGTCTCTTCAAAACACAGCAGAGAAACACACAAACTTCCTTCTTTATTATAGTTGGAGATTAGACAGCTCAAAGATTTTAATTTAGGACAAAGATGATTAACAGATGCTTCTCTTACTTCATGTGTTAAAAAAGTAAACATCAACATAGGAAATAACAAAACTGACTCCGGCAAGAAAAGGTGCAACAAGCCACCATAATAATGAGTTCCTTCTGCATGGCTAAGAACATTACAGCTTGCATCTGATTGATATATCAGATGCAAGCTGTAATGTCCGATTTCACCTCACCTCCTGTCCGATCATGATAAAAACAAATTAGTTGTCAGCACTTTTTTTTTTTTGAGTGGCTCGGCACAGATAGTGGGCTTTTTTTTGTAAGGGGGGGGAGGGGTCTAGTTTTCTGAAAACTTATTGTATTTAAATAGAAATATGGTAAGCGGCCTAATTTATTATTATTTGAATTTGCAGAAAATTTAAATATAATAAGACAATTATAAACAGAGATATCAATTATTTGTTTAATGATAAGTTAAGGAAAATAAAAGGGTATCATTTTGTTACTTCTATTTACTGTTTATTCTGCTGAAAAATGTTTTCTCCACAGACGGCTAGAAAGAAAATGTTTGAAGTGATAAAAATACAACAATCAAACAAAAAGAAAAGAAACTAACTTACCCTGCAGTATCTTTTTTTTAAATTTCCCATTAAGTGTATATATTCCAAACACATTCAGTTATAAAATATAATATTCTTGAGTAATTATAGTATTTAAAATATAATATAGTATAAAGACCTTTGTAAATAATTTTTTTAAAATAATGATTTCTTATTCTTGAGTAAGTAAAACAATAAAAAAAATAGTTTGGTATAAATAATTTCTCAGCAGTGACTGTGCATTTGATTGTGTTTCTTTTGATGTGCCAGGAATACAACGAAATGCACGTCTAATGTCTGTCTGTCTGAAAGAAAGTTCTCTTTTTTCATGAAGAGATAAAATATAATATTCTTGAGTAATTATAGTATTTAAAATATAATATAGTATAAAGACCTCTATAAATAATTTTTTTAAAATAATGATTTCTTATTCTTGAGTAAGTAAAACAATAAAAAAAAATAGTTTGGGATAAATAATTTCTCAGCAGTTACTGTGCATTTGATTGTATTTCTTTTGATGTGCCAGGAATACAACGAAATGCACGTCTAATGTCTGTCTGTCTGAAAGAAAGTTCTCTTTTTTCATGAAGAGTTCTTTTATGAGATGCAATACTGCAAATTTTTGTCACAAAACTGTAAAAAAGGTCGATAAACTTTTTCCTGCTTCACTCCATGAAATTTTCTCCTCAATAATTTTATCTTAGGATTTCGAAGAAACATCAGTTGTTTTTCCTCTGGATTTGTCATATTTTTGATTAATTGCTCTTCTGTTAAGGTTTCTGTGACAGGAATATTTTTATCCATATCTATCCAATTTTCAATTTCTGACATTTCCAATTGCAATACAGATAGGTTGGTATTATGTCCATTTTTTAGTGCTTCCATAATTTCTTTCAATTCGTTCTTTTTTGTAGGTTTAAATCATTCAAATTCTTCATCTGATGAATCAGAACAAAAGTTTACTGAAAATAATAATTTTCTCCCCTTCGAAGAGTTTTCTGTTTTACGGCATTCCATGCACTGGCAAGATCATAAATTGCATCTTTTATTGAGAAAGATGGTTGAAATTCTGGCAGAGTTGTTTGTGTGTTTATTAGCTTACGCATGAAATTCTTTTGATACATCATTTCAAGGTTCTGTATGATTCCCTGATCCATAGGTTGAATCAGAGAAGTTACATTTGGGTAAAGAAACATCACTGCTATATTGCCATATTGCAATTCTACATCGCTGGGGTGCACTCAACAGTTGTCAATTAAAAGACTTAGTTTATTTTCTTCCAGTTTTTTTTTCCTTAGCTTCAAGCTCACTAATTACTGATGGCACAAAAACTTTTTTAAACCAGTAGGTAAAAATATCCTTATCCATCCAAGCACTTTTTTGGTTCGTATAAACTACAGGGAAATGTTTGATTCCTGCGAGTGCTCTTGGAGTCTTTGATTTTCCTATTACTAGCAGTTTTAATTTATGAGAGCCAGTTATGCATTGGCACAAGTTAGAATTGTTAGTCTGTCTTTGTTTTCTTTTAAGCCATCTGCTGATGTTTCATTAGGACCTGAGGTAAGAAGGTAATGGAAATAGATTCCAGTTTCATCAGCATTGTAAATGTGATTCACATCAATATTATTTTTTTTTTTTTATAAAATCTTCAAAAAATGTAGAATATTCATCTGCACCTTTGTTATCTGCTGATTTTCTCTCTCCAGATACGTTGATCTTTCTAATTCCATGGCGTTTTTTTAAGCAAGAAAGCCACCCATCTGAAAATTTGCATTCTGTACCAATATTTAATTTTTCGGAAAAATCTCTTGCTTTTTCAATTAGGATAGGCCCAGAAATAGGAACTCCCTCTTCTCGTTTTAATAAAAACCACTGATACAAACTTTTGTCTAGTTTTTCATGCTGAGGCTGCTGAAGCGGTTTTCTTTCATTCAATGCTTTGCTTGTCTCTGTAGAGGAAGCAAATGCCATCAACTTTTCTTTCTGCGACTTAATATCATACTAGATGGAACCCGTCAAAATTTGACGGCAAACAACTTGATAGTACCATAAAAATATAATTTATAGTTGCTTTAACTTGACAAATTTCATAGTGGGGAGCATAATATGATTAAGCGATCACAGACCTTTCCATCGATATATCACATGAGGGGTGTATGCAAAATTTAGAAAAGTACCCCCTTGGGGGTCAAAGTGGGGGGATGGACATGGGAGATGCATAAAATGATTAAGTGGTGACAGGCCTTTCCAATGATATATAACATGAGGTTGTGTGCAAAATTTAGAAAGTACCCCTTGGGAGGGGGGGGGGCAAAGTGGGGAGATGGACACCGGAGATGTAAAATATGATTAAGCGGTCACAGACCTTTCTAACAATATATGACATGAGAGGTGTCAACAAAATTTAGAAAAGTATCCCTTGGAGGTTGGGGGGGGGGGCAAAGTGGGGAGATGGACATTGGAGATGCATAATATGATTAAGTGGTCACAGACCTTTCCAATGATATATAACATAAGGGTAATCTGCAAAATTTAGAAAGTACCCTTTGGGGGGGGGAGTGGGGCAAAGTGGGGAGATGGACATCGGAGATGCATAATATGATTAAGTGGTCACAGACCTTTCCAATGATATATAACATAAGGGTAATGTGCAAAATTTAGAAAGTACCCTTTGGGGGGGGGAGGGGGGCAAAGTGGCGGGATGGACCCCAGAGATGCATAACATGAATAAGTGGTCAAAGACTTTTCCAGCGATATATCACATGAGGGGTGTGTGCAAAATTTAGAAAAGTGTCGGGGGGGGGGGGGTGGACCCCAGAGATGCATAACATGAAAAAGAGGTTACAGGCGTTTCAACTTGCAGCTTTTTTCTCGAAGGCATTTGACAATATTTTTTTTTTTTTTTTACCCAAGGCAATTTAATAATATTCTTAATTGTTTTGTGTAATTCGTTAAACGTTCATGGAAAAAATCATGAAATTCACTAATCAATAGTTGATAAATTATAAAATTCAACAATCAGTAGCAGTAAAATTGGTCAATCGATAATGGAACAATCACGAAATTCATCAAATGGTCTCCCGTAAAAAAATTGTCCTGCACACTGATGTGATGATCAAAAGGGTTTTGAAGTATAGGACAAAATTATTACTTGCCAAACAGCAATACTGAAAATTTGGCAATGGACTTTATTGCCACCACTGGTCAAACATAATAGTCACACTCACCAATTGCGATGATTGAATGGAAAAAGATTTTTTCTCTGCTGTCGCTCGACAAATTTCGAAACCATTTGGCGAATTTCACGATTTTTTCCCCGAAATTGACGGATTGTGATTTTTTTTCTCGAAGCCATTCGACGATATTCGAAAACTTTTTCCCCCGAAACCAGTTGATGAATTTTGCGATTTTTCCACTGTCGATTAATGAATTTCACGATTTTTCCGCTATTGATTGACGAATTTCGCAATTTATCGACTATCGATTAACGAATTTCACGATTTTTTCCATAAACGAACAAATTGCGCACTTTCTTTCCGCTAATGTTTGACACATTTCGCCCTTTACAATTCAGCCAATGAGTTGAACGTTGTTTCTTTCCAGAAATGTCAGGAATGAAACAATGATTCTTTAGGATGAATTTCCTTCGTTCAATGTCCCATGGAAGAATGTGTGCGATGCAGCAACGGGCATCACAGACTTTTTAGGGCACCTGCAGACTAAAAACATCTAACTAATCTTCGCGAGGGAAAAAATCACAGATTTTGTCAAATGATTGAGGAAAAAGCACTAATTTCATCAAAGGATCATGGGGAAACATGACTTTCATTAAAAGACCACAGAAAAAACGTGATTTATGCAAAAGGATCATGAAAGATAAGCAAATTTTGTCAAAGAATCGCAAAAAAGGAAATTTCACCAAAAGATCATGCTTTTTTACTAAATATCGTCTAAAAATGGCAGAATAAAATGTATTTTATCAAAGAAACACTGGAAAATGCGAATTTTGTTAAGGATCGCGAGAAAAATGCGAATTTCTTCGAAGGATCACTGAAAAAACGCAAATTTCATCAAAGGATTGCTGAAAAAACATGAATCTCGTCGAAAGTGCGAATATCGTCAAAGGATCACAAAAAAAGCAAATTTCATTAAAGGATCACGGAAAAACGCAAATTTTGTCAAAGGATAGCGGAAAAAACATGAATTTCGTCAAAGGATTGCAGTTAAAACATGAATTTCGTCAAATGATTGCTGAAAAAACAAATTACGTCGTAGGATCGCTGAAAAAATCATTAATTTCATCCATCGGCACATAAATATCATAAATTTCGTCTATTGGGGGCATAAAAATCCTTAATTTCGTCAGTCGGGTGCAGAAATTTTTTTTTTTATCAATCAGGCGTGTAAAAATCATGAGTTTCATTTATCGGTCACCTAAAATTCACAAAATTCTTCAAACGGGCACATAAGAATCAAGAAATTAGTTGATCGGGCATGTAAAAATCATTAATTTCCTCTATCAGCACATAAAAATCATGAATTTTGTCTATCAGGTACATAAAAACACTTAATTTCGTCGGTCAAGTGCAGAAAAAAAATCGTCAATTGAGCGTGTAAAAATCATGAGTTTTGTTTATCAGGCATGTAAAAATCATGAATTTCATCAATCGTGTGCATAAAAATCATGAATTTTGAAGAACAGGCATGCAAAAATCACAGATTCATCAAGTGGGTGAGTGAAATCACGAATTAGTCAAGTGGGCACATAAAAATCATGAATTTCTTCAATTTAGTGCATAAAAATCGTAAATTTCGTCCATCGGTGCGGAAAAATCATTAATTTCATCGATCTGGTGAGGAAAAATCATGAATTTTGTCAAACAGATTGCTGAAAAAACGCAAAGGGAAAAAAGAAAATCAGAAAATCCTGCATTTGGCCAGTTTTTTCCATATTTTTAATAGCTAGTTTTTCAAGTTTTATCGCCGAGTGCTTATTTTTACCTTTAGGTGGCAATAAAGTCAATCGCCAATTTTCAGTATTGCTCGCTGATAGGCAAGTGCTAATTTTGTCCCGACAAAATGGTTATCGTATCAATAAAGTGTGTAGTGTATGTAAATGAATTCTGCATCGACTGTCACCTGGTATAATGACAATTTATCACGTTCGATGGAGTTTTTAAGTTTCAAGTTTAGATTATTATATTTTTAGGTAGTTTTTCATTGTATCTTTATTTTATTTTATTGAATCATTGAAGATAGAAACATATCTATTTCTGTGTTCATGATAGAGTTCTTCAGATATGTTTTGATTCTTCGTATATTGTGTTTGCGAAATTATTTAGTCCACATAATATAATTGTAAAGCATGCTTTATATATATTCTGGTGTATTTTTTCTTCTTTTTATGCTGTATGTATTTTGCTACATTAAAATTTTTAAACCTAAAAGTAACGGTCGAATTTTTAGTAGGATTTTTTTTTTAAGTAGTTTATTTTCTACTTCGTAAAGCTGAAATTTCATTTTTTTTAAATATAATATTTCAGATGTTTTAATAGTTACATTCGGCTGTAAAATATTGAAAAGTTTTGATTATATATAAAAGTTTGAAAATTAGTTGTCACTTTTTTGTTGTTGTTTATTGATAGTCTACTACATATATATACACATATACTAAAATTATCTATCTAAATCCATTTGAATCATTGCAAGTTTTGTTAAGATTTGATCGTATTTCAATCTTTAGAAAGCTTTTCTATTAACCGACATAATACCAATAAATTGTCATACTAAAGTTCCAAAACCTTTAAAAAAATTGTCAACAAAACAAAAAATTCTATGCAAAACACATTCATACACACTATCATAACAAAATCATCAAAATGCACAGGTGGTAAAGCTATTTAGAAGCTCCTGTTATTAGTAGAATTTTGTTATATTTTCCCGAATGGTTGTTGAATTTTGGGATTTTTTTCCCGCAACCATTCAATAAATTTCACGATGTTTTATTGTGATTAAACTATGAAATTTGTTATTTTTTTACATATAAACTCAACTGCGGACGCAGCAATTTTCTGAATTTGTCCATGCTAGTGAAAGTTCTTTTTTTTTTTTTTTCATGCAACTGCTGGTCAAATTTTTAATCAATTTTTTGTCAATTTTTACAGCCGAATGCAACTATTAAAACATCTGTAATATTATATTCAAAAAGGTAAATTTCAGCTTCATAACTCCTAATAAAAACTTGACCATTACTTTTTGGTTTAAGAAATTTAAAGTAGCAAAATATACATACGACATAAAAAGAAAAAAAAAATACACGAAACCAAAACATATAAAATGGTTTGTATATTGTTTGCGAAATTATTTAGTGCACATAATATAATTGTAAAGCATGCTTTATATACATCCTGGTGTATTTTTTCTTCTTTTTATGCTGTATGTATTTTGCTACATTAAAATTTTTAAACCTAAAAGTAATGGTCGAATTTTTAGTAGGATTTTTTTTTTTAAGTAGTTTATTTTCTACTTGGTAAAGCTGAAATTTCATTTTTTTTTTAAATATAATATTTCAGATGTTTTAATAGTTACATTCGGCTGTAAAATATTGAAAAGTTTTGATTATATATAAAAGTTTGAAAATTAGTTGCCACTTTTTTGTTGTTGTTTATTGATAGTCTACTACATATATATACACATATACTAAAATTATCTATCTAAATCCATTTGAATCATTGCAAGTTTTGTTAAGATTTGATCGTATTTCAATCTTTAGAAAGCTTTTCTATTAACTGACATAATACCAATAAATTGTCATCGTCATACTAAAGTTCCAAAACCTTTAAAAAAAACTGTCAAGAAAACAAAAAATTCCATGCAAAACACATTCGTACACACTATCATAACAAAATCATCAAAATGCACAGGTGGTAAAGCTATTTAGAAGCTCCTGTTATTAGTAGAATTTTGTTATATTTTTCCGAATGGTTGTTGAATTTTGGGATTTTTTTCCTGCAACCATTCAATAAATTTCACGATGTTTTATTGTGATTAAACTATGAATTATGTTATTTTTTTATATATAAACACAACTGCCGACGCAGCAATTTTCTGAATTTGTCCATGCTAATGAAAGTTCTTTTTTTTTTTTTTTTCATGCAACTGCTGGTCAAATTTTTAATCAACTTTTTGTCAATTTTTACAGCCGAATGCAACTATTAAAACATCTGTAATATTATATTCAAAAAGGTAAATTTCAGCTTCATAACTCCTAATAAAAACTTGACCATTACTTTTTGGTTTAAGAAATTTAAAGTAGCAAAATATACATACGACATAAAAAGAAAAAAAAAATACACGAAACCAAAACATATAAAATGGTTTGTATATTGTTTGCGAAATTATTTAGTGCACATAATATAATTGTAAAGCATGCTTTATATACATCCTGGTGTATTTTTTCTTCTTTTTATGCTGTATGTATTTTGCTACATTAAAATTTTTAAACCTAAAAGTAATGGTCGAATTTTTAGTAGGATTTTTTTTTTTAAGTAGTTTATTTTCTACTTGGTAAAGCTGAAATTTCATTTTTTTTTTAAATATAATATTTCAGATGTTTTAATAGTTACATTCGGCTGTAAAATATTGAAAAGTTTTGATTATATATAAAAGTTTGAAAATTAGTTGCCACTTTTTTGTTGTTGTTTATTGATAGTCTACTACATATATATACACATATACTAAAATTATCTATCTAAATCCATTTGAATCATTGCAAGTTTTGTTAAGATTTGATCGTATTTCAATCTTTAGAAAGCTTTTCTATTAACTGACATAATACCAATAAATTGTCATCGTCATACTAAAGTTCCAAAACCTTTAAAAAAAACTGTCAAGAAAACAAAAAATTCCATGCAAAACACATTCGTACACACTATCATAACAAAATCATCAAAATGCACAGGTGGTAAAGCTATTTAGAAGCTCCTGTTATTAGTAGAATTTTGTTATATTTTTCCGAATGGTTGTTGAATTTTGGGATTTTTTTCCTGCAACCATTCAATAAATTTCACGATGTTTTATTGTGATTAAACTATGAATTATGTTATTTTTTTTATATATAAACACAACTGCCGACGCAGCAATTTTCTGAATTTGTCCATGCTAATGAAAGTTCTTTTTTTTTTTTTTTTCATGCAACTGCTGGTCAAATTTTTAATCAACTTTTTGTCAATTTTTACAGCCGAATGCAACTATTAAAACATCTGTAATATTATATTCAAAAAGGTAAATTTCAGCTTCATAACTCCTAATAAAAACTTGACCATTACTTTTTGGTTTAAGAAATTTAAAGTAGCAAAATATACATACCACATAAAAAGAAAAAAAAAATACACGAAACCAAAACATATAAAATGGTTTGTATATTGTTTGCGAAATTATTTAGTGCACATAATATAATTGTAAAGCATGCTTTATATACATCCTGGTGTATTTTTTCTTCTTTTTATGCTGTATGTATTTTGCTACATTAAAATTTTTAAACCTAAAAGTAATGGTCGAATTTTTAGTAGGATTTTTTTTTTTTAAGTGGTTTATTTTCTACTTGGTAAAGCTGAAATTTCATTTTTTTTTTTAAATATAATATTTTAGATGTTTTAATAGTTACATTCGGCTGTAAAATATTGAAAAGTTTTGATTATATATAAAAGTTTGAAAATTAGTTGCCACTTTTTTGTTGTTGTTTATTGATAGTCTACTACATATATATACACATATACTAAAATTATCTATCTAAATCCATTTGAATCATTGCAAGTTTTGTTAAGATTTGATCGTATTTCAATCTTTAGAAAGCTTTTCTATTAACCGACATAATACCAATAAATTGTCATCGTCATACTAAAGTTCCAAAACCTTTAAAAAAAACTGTCAAGAAAACAAAAAATTCCATGCAAAACACATTCGTACACACTATCATAACAAAATCATCAAAATGCACAGGTGGTAAAGCTATTTAGAAGCTCCTGTTATTAGTAGAATTTTGTTATATTTTCCCGAATGGTTGTTGAATTTTGGGATTTTTTTCCCGCAACCATTCAATAAATTTCACGATGTTTTATTGTGATTAAACTATGAATTATGTTATTTTTTTACATATAAACACAACTGCCGACGCAGCAATTTTCTGAATTTGTCCATGCTAATGAAAGTTCTTTTTTTTTTTTTTTTTCATGCTGGTCAAATTTTTAATCAACTTTTTGTCAATTTTTACAGCCGAATGCAACTATTAAAACATCTGTAATATTATATTCAAAAAGGTCAATTTCAGCTTTATAAATCCTAATAAAAACTCGACCATTACTTTTTGGTTTAAGAAATTTAAAGTAGCAAAATATACATACGACATAAAAAGAAAAAAAAAAAATACAGGAAACCAAAACATATAAAAAGAATTCAATCATGAACACAGAAATACATATGTGAGGGATGTTTCTATGTTCATGTGCTCAATATAACAAAATAAATAAAGATAAAATGAATAAATACCTAATATTTATAGTAATCCAAACAAATTTCAAAACTTTGAAAATTGCTAACGCTATAATCATCTTTCCTAAAGATCTCTAGACAGGAAATAGCCTTTCACCTCATTGGCTCCGAATCTGTCTCGGGACCTCGGGACAGTAACAACCTCTCACTTGATTGGCTGAATGCTGACGCATGCGTGTAGAACCCAATTCGACAGGAGTTTACAAAAAATGCCTTTACCTGATTGGCTGAATGCTCACGCATGCGTATAAAGGCGATATTTGCATGAAAAACTAAAAAGCAGGTTAGCTTTAAATAGATGGATATTGTAGAGGATCCAATATTGAACTTATGCATAAATTCTTGTTTACTTTCTCCTCTTTCTAAACATTGAATAATATCTAGCTTCTGAGTTATGGTTAAAACAACTTGTTTCCTTTTATGAGAATTTGAATGATCTGCCATTTAAAAAAAATATATATATGGAAGAACACAAAGGTAGAGAGCAATTTACTAGGCTAGCTGATTAAGCACAAACGAAAATTAGTGAATGCCAAAAAAATGTGCCGAAACAACAAAAAAAAAATGTGTTATTTAAGCCAAAAATCTAATTGATCAAACCAAATGTGTAGATCCAAATAGGTGGGGCAGGTAGAAAGTTCTAGTAACTCCAGGTTGAGTGTGTGTGTGTTTGGAGGGGGGAGGGGGCCACTACTGTGCATTTGAAGATAAGAAAATAAACCTTCGCTATCTGAAATGACCATATATCCCCATCCCATTTCTTAGAAAATGCAATGTAATTTTCCTCCCTGCTTCCTCACTTGGCTTCTCCGTTTTCAGAAAATATATAAAAAAGGTTGTTTTTCTACCGTTTGCTCCCTCTCCGTTGGTCCAGTTTCGCCAAGAGCAGAAAGATTAATTAGTCTCTCTTCTCTCCTCACGTTTTTTTCCTTTCTCCTCCTTCTTTTTTTGCCGGAAAAACAGCTGCATGATGCAACATGATTCTGAGGAACTATTCTGTGCCATCAAGCTGTATTTTTTATTTACGTTATATTTTTATATTTTATAACATTCATTGTCATGAACATACATAGATTTGTTTTACACCCATTCGCTGTGATAATTTGATAATGCTAACAATAAAGTTCCTAAAATAGCAGTAAAAATTTTCACCTGTTTATGGAAAGAGAAAAATAAAGGAGCTCTTGAATTTTTCCGGGTAGTTGAGCTTTCCGGTTAGTTGAATGCCGGATAATCAAGCTTTTACTGTACTTCCAACACTGCATAAAATATATTTATATTCTGTATGCATGTTTTGAATTTTATGTTTAAAGAGTTTTACATAATACAATATGTATGAGGATGAGTAATGGTATAAAACATTTAAAAAAAAAAAAATCACTAGTAAAATGTCAATAACTTCCAGTGGGAGTGTTTTCAATTAAATCTTTTTCAGATTTAAAACTTTGACTATAGGTCAGAACATATACATCCTAGTGGACTATTTTTTTATTCTATTCATACCACATTTTTAAAAATCTTATTTGTCGTACACTAAGATTTTTTTTAAAGAGAAATCTTCCACACAGAAAATTATTATGTAAAATGTGGTAGGATTAAATAAAAAAAATAGTCGCCATTCCTGGCCCATAATGAAAGGATTTATAATTGACAATGGAAATAAACGAGATTAAATAAATAATTAAGAATGTTTTTTAAACCTCCTAAAGATATTGAACAACCATTGGTTATTTGTATTTTTATTCTATTGAAGTTTGTTTGCACCTGTAATTTTTTTTCATTTTGTATTTGTTATTATTACAATTATTTTACCACTTACCAGTCTCCGTCATCAGGTATGCGACTGATAGGGCTGGACAATATCAGAAATTTAATATTGCAATATATCAACAAGTTAATATTGATATTGGTGATATATCATGATAACTACCTTAAAGTGCTAATTTTAATATGATTAAAATAAGTGAAAAGCAAAAACTGAAATTGATTTAATACCAGATGTCATACTAATATACTTGTAATTAAATAGGTTTCAGTGGATAAAAGATGCACCAAAAATGTTGTTTTTCAATCTTTCTCTAAGGTACCAATGCATTCTTAATAGAAAAAAAATCACTATATTTATAATATACTAAATAAATACAACAATGAAATCTTTTTTAAAATATAAATATTCAAATTACCTTTGGAAATAGTTATATACTAATTAAAATTTTGTTTTTTCATAAATATTAATTGTAAGCTGAAATATCAGGACAGGATATATTAAATTTACTCAGGAAAATTTAACTCTATCGATAATGCACAGAGAAGATAATATGAATTAGCAAATAAGTGTAACATCGGCAATACTTAGGAAACTCAGCTTAAAAGTAACCAATCACAGTGAACAAAAAGAGAGGATGACTGTGGACTTCGTAATGGGACAAAAAGCAAAAGGTCACTGACGTGTTCATTACTTTTAATCATGGAGTTTAAAAAGTCACGTCATTACTTAGTTTATAACATGTAATTCATTACATCTCAAAACATTTTAAAAATAAGTTTTATTAATTTTTTTAATTTTTTCTCAATTTAAATGCAATTTATTTTGTAAAAAGAGTTTCAAGCATAACTCTAAATTAAGAGTTTTTTTAATACATGAACTAGCTTTAGGAAATTCATATATCTTATTCATTACTATACAAAATGTTATAAAAACTATAATTTTGTGCATATAGTGACAAGAATGGGGTTAACATACCTGACATGCTACGCCTCCCCCCTCTCTTATCACCAGTATACCATGAAGTGCAAAGCCCAAAGAACACACATGCAATTCAATTAGAACTGCAAAAACCTAATATTTGTGGCATTCAATAAAAACAAAACTCCTTCAAAAAAAAAAAAAAAAAAAAAAAAAAAAAAAAGAAAGAAAAAAAATAGACTTTATACACTATAATTGAATGAAGAAACCCATAAAAACATACTAAAAATAAACTCACCCATAAACTACACAAAACAAAATATCTGAATGAAAATTTTATGGCCAAAGATTAGCTCCAAAATACCAAAAAGTTTAAAAATACATCAAAAATACAATAAATTATCACATTTATATAAAAAAAAAATTCATTATTTAAAAAAATAACTCCAGTCAGGGGTGTAGCTACCGGGGAGCAGTTGGAGCAAATTGCTCCAGGCGCAAAATTAGAAAAGTCGGAATAAAGATTGTTTAAATATTTACAAGTTTTTTTTTTTTGTTTTTTTTTTTTAAATTATTAATCAGATATTATGGGTGGATCTGAATTGTTACAATCGGTATATTCCTATGATATTTTACCTTATTTTCAACTTCGACTTAAAACATGTTTTTATACTCAAAAGAAATTACTTCTATTCTCGAAGTTTTAATGTTATTTCATACCATACCGCAACCCCAAGTAACTTCACCAACACCCTTTTAACATGCCTGATTTTTTTATTTAACCTTGTCGTTGGCAGAAGTTTTTCAAATCTTAAAGTAATCAAAACTTATTTACAGAGTTTTCAGCGGTCACTTTATTGGGCACTACTATTTCCAAAGATAAATCTTCCTGGTGCATTTATATTGTAAACTAGCCGCCACTGGCGACCAGTTTGGTCTCCCTTAAATGTATGTTAAGCATTGTAACACACATTGATATTTTTTGTATTATTTTAGTTTGATTTCATATTATTTACTATTTTTAATGATGGGTATTTTTATTAGCCGGGAGCAAATGATAAATCGCCAAATATTGCTCTCAGCACCACTATTCATACTGCATCAATTTAATTTTAAATTATAAATCTGTCAATCATTTCAGTTAAAATACTTAGCTTTAATTTAAAATACTTATATTGCATACAATTTAAAATACATGTTGTTTACACTTTTAATTTAAAATAGAAAATAAATAAGAAATAATATTATAAATCAAAATATTTGATTTCAAAATCACAATATATATTTTCTAATTTGCACATGTGAAAAATAAAAGCTGGTATCAGCGATTTAAAAAATGGTATTGGCGAGATTTGCGCAAATTAACATAAATGTACTTATGATGTTATGTATTTTATAAATGTACTAGGGGGCCTACCCCCTGCGAGCTACGCTCGCCAACCCCTGCTCAGACTTCGAAGCCTCTAAAAACATGACAGCGTGCTTTGTTTTAAAAATATTGGTAAATCTGTAATTGGGTTGCCATGCTTTTAACATTTTAATGGGGCATTTTTTGATTATCATGGCCTCATACACAGCTGTTGCGACAACTGACGACTGTTTTCGGGATTGATAAGTAAAATCAATTACAACTTGAAAACCAGCTTGTATAAAATGGTTAGGTTTAAATTGTGGCTACCTCTCGGACTTTTATAACAACTATCTGTATTCTATTCTTCCTTTGCGTTTAAGGATGAGAAAAATTCCATCTGCTTGTGAATAACATTAAGAACCACGGTATTGAAAAGTACTGTTATAGACATTTTCAGTAACAGGTTTTAATTTTCTCTATTTTAGTGCACCATCATGCATATTTTCAAGTTATTTTAAATATGTAAATTATTTATTTTAATTAATATGTATATATGAATTTTCTAATAATTATTTATCATACAAAATTAATTAAATATTTTGTGCATGCATTTATTCGGCATCAATTGATGACATATTTAAACAAATTTGCTATCCGCGATAATTTTACACTTTATGTCACTTGAATATTGTCCATAAGAAAATCGGGTACTTTTCCAGTATAGGATCCTTTGCTTTTAGGTTTGGCGTAATTCGAACTTCGAAAAGGGATAGATTCGTTAATATACATAGATTTGTTGCCAAAAGTTATGAAAACAAACCCAATGAGCTTTTGGTGCTTTTCTATTATAGGGGTCTTGACACTTTTAAAAAAAGCTTGGCGCAATTCGGGCATCAGAAAGTGAGATTTGGTGCCAAATGACATAAACAGCCATGGAAACAAATTCGACGATTTTTTTTGTTTATATGCGTATTTTAATTATACGTATATTATTATTGTTTTTTCTATACAAATTACTTCTGATAATATATATAATAGGATAAATGACATTTTACGCTAAACAAATTGTATAAATATTTTTTTGCTCCTTTCTTTTGGTTTTACATAAATGACGTCATTTGGACGAATTTATTCAAAATATTTTAGTTTATAAATTAAATTAAATGCTGACAGACGATTGAATCCTGACGATAGAAATGTGATTTTTTTTTTCAAATTTTCCTGAAAAACATAATTTAATCACAATCTTGTCTTCATTATTGATTGAAATAGAAGATAAATTCAATTTCAATTTGAAAATGACGAATAAAAAGAAATCAATAATCCCTATCGGGATCCTTTTCAATTTTTTTCCCTTTTTTGTCACAAAAAAACTGAGTAATTAGTTGCCACCATTACAGAAATGCCATTAAAATTAGAAAAAAATTAATATCTCGAAAACTAATTCCAATTTCAAAATTCTATTACCAGTTTTGACATCCGCGGATTTTTATGGACAATTGGTATTAATTTCACCTTCAAGCGTTTAATAGTTTATTAAAAATAGCCCTGAAACATAATCAGTCGTTTAATCAGTCGTTTCATAAAATCGTATCATAAATTCGTTTCATAAAATCGTTTCACAAATTTGTTTCATTAGGATTTTATATATATAGGGTAGATATTAAATTACTATTTTGAACGCGATTGGTCATAACAATGGTAAATATGATTGGCGATTACCAATTATTTTTCGTGATCTCTCTTCCTGGCATGTATAATACATAAAAACCAAATTAACTCAGAATTCGTTTCGAAATTTCATTCATTAAATATTATTACATCTTACGTCAAGAAAAGATCTGGAAGGAAGTTGAGTTGTATAATGCAGAATTATGGTAAACTCTGATTGTCTCAATGGTGCGATTTTTTTTTTTTTTTTTTTTTTTTTTTGGACATTTAAGCAGCGGTCTAAAAATTCATTCACGGAGAACTTGCTTTACGAACTATTACACTCCATGGTTTGATATTTTAAACGTTCATGACAAAAAAAGCTTTTTTTTGTTGTTGTTGTTTACTTTCATGAATAGAGAACTTGAACTGCGATCCTAATTTCAACTGAAGTTATTGCAGAATATTGAATAATTGAACGTAAGTCATCTCTCAAACATTAATTTATTTTGAACGATCTTTCTAAAAATGTAACTTTTATGCAGTTTAATTCGAAAAATAATTTTGAATAAAAATGGCCGCCTGGTATGTGAAAAAGTGAGGTGGACATCCCGAAACTGTTGATGACAGTCACATGACTTACCCTTTTATTATATAGAATGTTGTAGAAATTTATTGTGATAATTTCTTTACGGAAATAGCGATAGCCAAAAATATAACTGAGAAACATGTATTTAAAAAGGAACATGTAACAACAGCATTGCTTTAGCTATCTAGCTATTTTATCGATTGAAAAAACAATAGTTTGACAAATTGAAAAAATATATTAACCACTAGCTGACCCACGCGACTTTGTCTTGGCGTGAGTTAAAAAAAATCAATTAAATAATCATAAAAAAATAATAAACAGCAGAGCACAAAATTTACAGTATTGCAAGGTTGCAAAAAAAACTGGCTAAAATTAAACAAGTGGGTAAGTGTGATCCAAGTTCGCACAAAGGGTTTCGTTTAATATTCCTTTCAAAACACTTTATCCTTTCTTTAAAAAAACCAAATAAATTTCATTTTCTAAAAAAAAAAACTGTCTATTTTTCTCGGTTTTTCGAATATCTGAACCGGCCCGATAGCGGGTGAAGCCCAGTATTATATTCTGTCATAATAATATCTGTCATGTGGACTAAATGCGATATTTAAAAAAAAGTTAATTTCAAAATTAAACATGTTGTACACCTTCAAAATGTTAAAATATGCGAATATTTCCATAATCGGGTTTTTATCATGATTCAATACGTTCCTCAAACTCATATATTTACTATTCTCTATTACTCATATTCATACTCGCTTTGTATTATACTGAAACATTTGAAAAATCCGTTAAACTTGCGATATGACGTCAGATTTTCTTTTTAATTCTCTAATGACGTGTAAGTAATCTGCTTTGTGTACATGCACACATACTCATACTCCTTGTATTATTGAGAAATCTTTCTGTTTTATTACCACTATGAAGTCAATCATTTTTATTTCATATTAATCTTTTTTTCAATTGGTGAAACTTTTTATTTCATTTTTATTTTTCACGTGGAAATCGTCTGATTGAAAATTAATTATTGTAGATAGAATTTCATCATGGATTTTTAATTTTTGGCATCTGCTATAAGGAAAAATGTTCAAATTTAATAAGAAAAGGCTGTTAGAATTTTGGTTTTTTATCTCTATTTATTAAAATAATACGAATTTTTCAAATTTTAATATTTTCAGCTCTTTACAGCTGATATTCTGATTTATACACAAAGTTTCAACTCTGTAAGTTACACAGTTTTTGAGAATGGCTCTGTGACAGACAGACAACGGAGCGGGAGCAATAGGGTTTCGTGAGATGAACGAAACCCTAAAAAGCCTGGCAGTAGGCTTTTATTGGTTTTAACCATATTTTTTTTGGCCAAAATTGGCCTTTTTTGACCAAAATTGGATTTTATATAGTGAAGCACTTTATAAACTGCACATTTTTGAATGATTTTTATTTAGTTTTAAAGACATTTAATTTAGTTAGAATTTAATAAATAAACTAATTTTTCAATAGTGACAAGAGAATAATGAAGATAGTAATATTTTAATAACACTTCAGATGAAATTGCTAGTGATTTGTAGTCAGAATTGCAAGTAGGTCGGCTAAATTTGAAGTGGATGTGGTATTAACTAACAAATATTATGTACAATTCCATAGAAATCGTAAATTAGAACTTTTTTGCCCATTTTGCAATGAAATTGCTAGTGATTTGTAGTCAGAATTGCAAATAGGTCGGCTAAATTTGAAATGGATGTGGTATTAACTAACAAATATTATGTACAATTCCATAGAAATCGTAAATTAGAACTTTTTTGCCCATTTTGCAATGAAATTGCTAGTGATTTGTAGTCAGAATTGCAAATAGGTCAGCTAAATTTGAAATGGATGTGGTATTAACTAACAAATATTATGTACAATTCCATAAGAAATCGTAAATTAGAACTTTTTTGCCCATTTTGCAATGAAATTGCTAGTGATTTGTCGTCAGAATTGCAAATAGGTCGGCTAAATTTGAAATAAGTGGTATTAACTAACAAATATTATGTACAAGTCCATAGAAATCGTAAATTAGAACTTTTTTGCCCATTTTGCCTTATAAATTTCGATTTTTTTAACTGTTCTGTGCGGCAATTTACATCTTAAAACTAACACTTATGTCAAATTTCAAGTTTATTTCCCTAACAATTCCATAGAAATCGTAATTTAGAACTCTTTTAGAATGCTTTTTTGCGCTTAAAAAAGCCCTTTTTTCCCTTCTAAATTTCTACCTTTTAAATCTTTACCCCTTTAAACTATTCTTAGCAAGTATTTGTATCTTAAAAGTACCTGCCATGCCAATTTTCAAATCCTAATCCTTTCAGTATCACAAACATCGTAACTTAGAACTTTTTTTTTCTCTTGCTACCTTTTAAATTTCGGATTTTTAACAAAATTGTTCTGTCTTAGAAAGAGCAGCCATGTCAATTTTCTAAACAATTCCATATAAATCGCAATTTAGAATGTGTTTAGAACGTTTTTCGCTCATTTCACCTTTCAAATTTCGATTGATTTAGAAATTGTTCTTAGAGAGCAGTTACATCTTATAAGTAAACCATGCCGAATTTCCAGTTTCTTAGTCCCTTCAGTATCACAAAATCGCAATTTTAGAACGTTTTTCACTCTTGCACGCTCCTCCCCTCCCTTTGTGAGTGTTGGCGTCGGCATAAAATATAGCCCCTATGTTGGAGCGGGGTAATCGCACCCAGCACGGTCTGGGTCATGTGGGCAGTGGCTGGCTGTCAAGGGATGTGTAACAATGGTTCACTTTTGGTGCGTCTGATCCTCAGAGAAAGAGATCTAAACTTTTTCTTTTTCATTTAAGTATGGTCCCCTAAGATAATTACATCCAGTTTTACACCGCACGGTGGAAATTGTGAGGGGTGTGGTGGATTGTCAATGGAAAGAAAATGAAGTACCTATGAATTACAATACCTCCCAAGCATGTAATATAATAAAAAACGAAATATCTTTCTGCGTTTTAAATACCGATAGTGTTACCGATAGATCTTTTTTAAACTATTGCTTTAACCAGAGAGTTTGCAAAGAAAACCCGAATGTGTAAATATAATTTGAAATATAATAGATTTAAACATAATTCTTTATTATTTTACAAGATTAAAAATAATAATAACAATAATGCATTATTATCTGTTTAAGGGAGTTGTACTTTTTATATTAAAACATCTTGTCAATTTCAGTATCTGTACGTTCAAAAATAAAATTCTATGTTTACTGACACAATAATAATAAAGTATTTTATTTTTATGAATAAAAGGGCATTTTTTCTTTAGGGAATTATGTCATTATCACCACTAGAATTAAGGTAAAGAGGAAAGAAAAACTATATTTTAAATTATTTTAGAAAATTGGTAATGCTTTAAATATTTGTTTTATTTAAAGATGTCAGCTTTAGGAGATATTTTTGGGGTATCAGCTTTAGGGCACTTTATCTTAGTCCACTTTTCTGAGATTAGGTTAGTGCATCATTTACTTCAATCATTTTTTTAATATTTCAGTTTTATTGAATACTTAATATGATTTTTTTTAAATGATATAATTTTCAGAAACGTTTTATACAGTGCATAAAAAATGTTTTTTTTTTTTTTTTTAAATAGAATGGGGAAAATGTAGGAAGTTTATGTGCAGAACTAAACATTACTGAATATGATATCGTAGTGATGTAATCATACTAAATTTTTTAGTCCCATAAATGAAAATTATATTTTCTTTTGAGATTGATGTCAGTTATCTGAGTATCCGCGACTATGTCATATTGTAAGGCGGTTGTCAAAAAAATATTTTCCCCCAACCAACAACGCGAAACTTTCTGAAACATTCATGGGCTCACTTTTAAGGCAAAAGCATGACACTTGCAGGCCTGAATATTAAAGCTATTGGAAATCGAATAGTGTTTACCATTTTTTTTTCAACGAATTACCTTATATATTTATACGCGATTGTTTTCACGTGACCACAAATTTTTCTTTGATAGTATTTTGTGAATGATATTTTGCCTTTATGAAAAAGTGGAAAACATCATTCCATCACATAGTATCTGCATAAGAAAAAATAGCACCTGCACTCTAAAATTGGGAGGAGTGAGAAGTTGACTCTTTGGAAGAGTGAGAGGCATTTTCACTCTTTTTGGAGTGAATTTTATAAGAATACACTCTTTAAAGAGTGGGATTTTCCACTCTCTAGAAAGGAGTGAAATATCTCACTCCGTTGTCGAGAGTGACTGTCTCACTCCTTTGACAAGAGTGAAATATTTCACTCCGTTGAAGAGTGAAAGCCTGGCATTATATAATTTTGTCCATATTTATTTATTGAGAGAAACGAAATGATCATTTTTCCTTTTTCTTTTTAGGTAGATTTCGTAAGAAATGTTACCTATTACATTCTCCCCTATGTTGGAATTTCTGAAAATTTTTGCAGATCTACGCCGATTATAACCCCTAAAACCCCAAACCACCCCCCCAGTTCAAAACTTTTATCTATCTGTCTATATAGCTATATCATTTTTTTATGGACACGATAACTTCAATAATTCTGCACAAATCTCTTCCAAACTGATAACATATAATCAAAGGACATAAAATCTCGGTCAAGTTCGTTAATGGGCAAAATCGAAATAGGGGGGGGGGGGGGGTGAAAACAGAAGAAAACCCATAACTTCTTAATTATGATACGTATCAAATCCGTTTAAAGTTATTAATATTTCTAGGAAAAGGGCCGAAAATTTATGTATGACAGATTTTTGATATCATTAAAAATGGCCTCAAGGAAGGGGGGGGGATAGGATTTTAGGAAGAAAAAAATTCATAACTTCGTCAATTCACAAGATATCCATCCGCTTCTTGGAAAACATGAAAAAAAAATTGAATGCACTTAAAATAAAATTTAATATAACAAAGCATACCTTTTATTATACACGTGAAATACCACTGCTTCGACCGATCGATGGTGTCTTTATTTTCTTTTAAACATTTCAATATCAATTTTGCTTTTTAACCATAAATATAAAGTAAACCTATGTGGCGAATTGATATTTTATCTTTTTTGTACTACTATTTATTTTTTTTTAATCATTGTTCTGCACTATATAATGCGGTTATTTTATTTTTGTGGCAACACTAATTTGAGGAAAAATATCGCATTTCATTTATAAAAACAATGCCGATTTAATTTTTAATTAATAGCAATATTTAATCAAAAACCATGTTTTAACGAAATGTGGTGGTGGTACTATGTCAGAAGCTGCTTCAAAAACCTTTCGAAGGAGGTTACCTCATTTATTGTTGTGTGTTTTGTAAATTCATGGAAAAAGGTATGTCGACAACAGAAATATGTATGATTTTAGAATAATAAACTAAAATACAGGATAAATAAAATTAAAAATTGACTTATACGGTGGATTCAGGGGGACAGAGCCCCACACCCCATCTCTGACGAAAAAAATCTTAGTCCCTTATTTTCGTGGTGTTTAAATATTATAAATTCACCGGGGAATAATATGTATTATCCTTTTTAAAAACAATTTAATATTATATTTTTTAAATAATAATTTTTAGCTGACATTTTAAACAGAAACGTCTTTTTAAACTTTCCATAAGCGATCGCAAAATTCCAATTACGATGTGACACTGATTGGTCTCTATAAAGTTTAACAACAGTGATTTCAAAGTTGTATATACAAATAGTGACCACTCTAGTTTTAATAACGTATGGAAATTCAGATTAAGTTATAAAGTCTTTCAAAAGTTAATGGATGAATAATGTTTTGGATTTTCATATCTAAAGCAAAAATCTGAAATCTGAAAATTGCTTTTAAATTCTTTAAAATTCGATATATTATATGCAAGTGTTACGTCAATCTTTTTTTTTTTAAGCTATTTTCCCTCTGTCTGAAAATATAACAACTGTAGTAATTATATTTTGATAATTGATAAATTTAACGCCAGAAAATAAAAAGTTTCTGCCCGCTGCGCTGATAAAAAAAAAAAAAAGTTTAATGAGTCAATTGGGTCAGAGATCGCACCATTAGCAATGCTGACGTAAATATTGTCTTTTTTTTTTTTAACAGACCGCTGACGAGGACCATTTTCATTCTTGGCAGACGTCTATGACGATTGGCTGACGCGTTAATACTTCGATTTAAAATGTTAGTTCAACGGTTTAGTAGTTTGAAGAGATGTTCGTAACTTTGATACTGAAAAATTATGTGCTTATAATTTTGTGTCAGTCCTTATGTGTGGATGTGGATTACAAGTAATTTACAGTAATCATCAAACGATACATAGAAATAATATACGCTGAAGAAAATGCTTGTAATTTATAAAATGTTATAATTGTTAGAACATTGGTGTGTATTTTATTAATTTTTTTTTTCCGTTCATCACGAAGATTGTGCTTTTTGAATATTATTTTTATAAAATCCGACTGGTGAGTTTTTTTTTGCAGTCGGATGTGTTTTTTTTCCCCCTTTTCAGAAGGAAAATATGTGTGATTTATTTTCAATGAATATTTTTTAGAAATCGGTTTGCAAAACAGTGCTTTTTTTTATGTTTTGCCAAAAGTGTGCAACTGCCTTAATTGAGGGAGTACGCTCTATGACTATTCCATTGACAAGTTATAAATATTATAAAATCAACATTTAATCTGAGAATTATCTATTTTCGTATTGTACTTTTTGAATATTATTTTTATAAAATCCGACTGGTGAGGTTTTTTTTGCAGTCGGATATGTTTTTTTTTCCCCTTTTCGAAAGGAAAATATGTGCGATTTATTTTCAATGAATATTTTTAACAAATCGGTTTGCAAAACAGTGCTTTTTTTTTTTATGTTTTGCCAAAAGTGTGCCTTAATTGAGGGAGTACGCTCTATGACTATTCCATTGACAAGTTATAAATATTATAAAATCAACATTTAATCTGAGAATTATCTATTTTCGTATTGTACTTTTTGAATATTATTTTTATAAAATCCGACTGGTGAGTTTTTTTTTGCAGTCGGATGTGTTTTTTTTTCCCCTTTTCAGAAGGAAAATATGTGTGATTTATTTTCAATGAATATTTTTTAGAAATCGGTTTGCAAAACAGTGCTTTTTTTTATGTTTTGCCAAAAGTGTGCAACTGCCTTAATTGAGGGAGTACGCTCTATGACTATTCCATTGACAAGTTATAAATATTATAAAATCAACATTTAATCTGAGAATTATCTATTTTCGTATTGTACTTTTTGAATATTATTTTTATAAAATCCGACTGGTGAGTTTTTTTTTGCAGTCGGATGTGTTTTTTCCCCCCTTTTCGAAAGGAAAATATGTGCGATTTATTTTCAATGAATATTTTTTACAAATCGGTTTGCAAAACAGTGCTTTTTTTATGTTTTGCCAGAAGTGTGCAACTACCTTAATTGAGCGAGTACGCTCAACAACTTGTTATAATATTCATTCAATTCTGACTATTCCATTGACAAGTTATAAATATTATAAAATCAACATTTAATCTCATAATTATTTATTTTCGTGTTATATTTGTTTAAAATAATTTACTATTATGGTTATGACTAACTCATCAAAGGTAGGTAGGATTATAAACAACTACTAATTTTCGTTTTCAAATAAAGCTTTTGTTGGAATATAATTGCTTATATAAGATTATTTAATTACTATTTAAATTAATTTGATAAGAATAATATGTATTTGTTATATTTGTATCTTTTTAAATCCAAATAAATATATTTTAATGTTAAAATATTTGTGTATTTTTTATGATTTTCAAATAAATTCATATCAATTTCAAAATTAGCAAATTTGTTTAATATATCTTTAGATCTCCACTTTATCAATAAAAGTTTTTTATTGTAAAGAATCTGGATTATAACTCACAGCATTGATTTTATTGAAGCTCAGAAATATATATACATATATATTATGCAATTATATGTTATTACTATGACTGTAAAATATCAGTAATATATATATATTTTTTAAATGCGTACTTTAAAATATGTATTTTTAAAAAAGCAATAACAGAAAGTTATCAAACCTTATGCTGAAAAAAAAAAAATGCTGTGTTTATAATTTTTTTTAACACTTTGATATGTAAAGGAATTTTTAATGTTGCTTTGATGAATATGCGGAATACTTATAACATTTTCTTTCGCGGTCAAATTCCTGTGGTGACCTATTTTTTATATTTTATAATTAGAGATGTACAATTTTCTTCGAGAAATCTTTTTACATTTTTTCTGTGGGGGGGGGGGGGGGTGAATTTATTTTTGTCAAATCTGATTTGTTAAACCTAAAAAACTTATTGGCAAACTGGCAGAACATTTTTTTTTTTTTTAATTTGAGAATGTGAATTTAAAAAAATCTTCTAAGTTACACATAATATTACTTGGTTTTAAAGCAAATTTTAATTGTAAAACAAATATATCATTACTTACTTTGATTTATTGCTCAAAACTTTAGCTTTCGGTTTTGCAAAACTTGAGATATTGAAAACAAATTTTAATATTTTTAAAAAAATATTTTTAGTAAAAAGGTTAAAAATAGAAAATGGAAAATAAAAAAAAGCTAGACATTTACATTTTTGCATAATTTTGGTCCAAATATTTTTCTAAATGGTTTTCATTGTTGTAATAAAATTCGAGATCTAAATTTACTGGTTCTATTATTTTTCTTTCTTTATTTTTTATTTTTTTAAAACTCTAGATTGTTTAACTGTGTTGTATAAGATCTAAAATACAGGGTTTTCAGTAAATTTTAATATGTTTTTACGTTAAAAAGAAAAAATATATTTCTTCACACATATTATATATATATAAAGTTTCCCATAGCATAAACCTGGTTTTTATATATGTTAGTATTTTAAAAAATATATAAAACATTCAGAGAATGAAAAAACTATAGTTGCCATTATTATTTTTTTATTATCATTATTGAACTGTTCTATTCAAGTCTTAAAACAATTCAAAGCATACTTCATGGAAATAAACTTGTACTTTCTTCTAAGAAAACGAACTATATGGTACACTCAGAAAACGAACTATATGGTACAAAATTATTTTATATCAATTTTAATTTGATGATCCTTTAAAACAATTAATCAGAAGTATTTTTCTAAAAGAAGTATTTTCTATCTAAAATAAATAGTCAATTTTGATGAAAAGTTGCATTGTTCTTCTAAAACAACATTACAAACATTCAAACATTACAGTTTTAATCTAATATTGCAGTGTTAAATTTTCATTCTAAAATGATTTTTTTTTTTTTTTTTTTTTTTTAATGGCTGGCCATTTTAATGTGCGCCGCTAATGAAGTCGTTGCCGACAACAGTATTCAATGACTTAATTCGTGTAATCGGGCGGTGCAGAAAAGTTGTAATCAATATTGTACATGCTTTTAGCATAGAATGAAGTTGAATATAAAAAATATTATATAAAAACATATTTTTTATATGCTCAGTAATCGAATGAATTTAATTTTTTGCGATAGTATGTAAAGAGGGTGGGAAGGGGGGGGGGATAATCATTGTCCCTCGAATTGTTTTAGTGCACATCTTCTATACTATGACAAAAAATTAAACACTTTCATGCTTTAGAATACATATTTGGCCATAAAGCAAGATTCGATTTCTTCCATAAGAGCATGGGCAAACTGGGCCGTTAGCCATTGCCACTATGATTTTAGGGTTCTCAAATTTAGTATGCAATTTTCATAAAGCTGATATTTTATATCTATTTCGACGTTGCACTGACTATAATCAATATTTTGAACATTTAGAGTAGGATAAGTTTAAAAACCAAAAATATATTTATCTAAGTACAGTAAAACTTTTCAATAGCGGACACCCCAGGACGACGGAATTTGTCTGTTATTCGGAAGAGTCCGCTTTCTCCGAATAGCACACAAATTCTACGATGATGCGGTGTCCACTATTGAAAGATTTTATTGTATTTAGATAAATATATTTTTAGTTTTTAAACGTATCCTACTCTAAAAGTTCAAAATATTGATTATAATCAGTACAAAGTCGAAAGAGATTTAAAATATCAGCTTTACAAAAATTTCATACCAAACTTGGGGCCCCCTCAAATCGGGGGAGGGGGGGATGACCCAGTTTGCCCCTGCTTTAATCAGGTTCTGCTTCCGGAACAAACCCCAGCCCTGCTTTATGGTCAAATATTTTCCAATTTATCCAGGATTCACTGTGGTCAAACATGGCTGTATTTAATGCTAAAAAAAGTGTGGTCAGAAATATCTGCATATTCCTCACAAATCAGAGCACAAAAACGGCCACAATTCAGACATTTCAAGTGTCTGAAATCCAGACACATTTAAGTGTCTTAAATTTTTAAGACACTTTAAAGTGTCTCTTTTTTTAACCATCCGTCTCAGACACTTAAGTGTCTGAATTTCAGACATTTCAGTTTACAGTGTAAGTAAAACTTAATGGGTATTTGAAAAGGAAAGAAATAATATACACTGATTAAGATTTTGGTTAATTACTTGCCTTTATGGGCATTTTAAAACTATCATATCTTTATAAGGCATGCAATGAAAGAAAACACAATAGTGATAAGCTTGGAATAAAATATTTTAGTTTTTTGTCAGTAATCTAATTTAATTCATTATGTAACTCTAATTGAATTTTTCCTTAAGAGTTCAATTACTGTTACAAACTGAATTAAATAAATATTGCCAATAAAGTATTTTAGTCCAATCTTTACCACGCTTGTGTCTATTTTCATTGCATGCTCTAAAATATATGATTCTTTTAAAATGCCCAAAAAAGAAACATAAAAATAATTTTTATTCACTCCATAAAAAGTGAACATTCACTCCTATGAAAGAGTGGCTATGCACTCCTGTTAGGAGTGAGAAATCCACTCCTTTTGCCAGAGTGAATAGTCACTCCTATGAAAGAGTGGATAGCCACTCCTATGAAAGAGTGACTATTCACTCCTATCAGGGTGAAAAAACCCACTCTTTTTGCAAGAGTGGATAGTCACTCCTCTGAAAGAGTGAGTATCCACCCCTGTTTAGAGTGACTATTCACTTCTCGGGAGTGAGTATTCACTCTTTCAGAGAGTGAATAATTTCACTTTTGCCTAGAGTGAATAGTCACTCTAAAGAGGTTGGGCAAATTTTGACTCTGCGATAGAGTGAATATCCACTCCTCCGGAGTGAATAGTCACTCTTTCTTATTTAGAGTGTGCCCTGCACCATAAGAGCTCCTGCCAATTTAATGCGTTCCAATATTTATTTAAATATGACGTCATTTTTACTTGTGTAATATCATCCAATCTTTTGTAATTGGGTTTTATTGTGTAAAACAGCGCAAAATAGCGTATTTTTAGATCCTGCGATATCTGGATTGTGGTTGGCAGCCGTAATTTGTAGAGAACAGTGCCCCCAGTTTGAATAAGGTGGTTCTGAAATTAATTGAATAAGAACATCAGTCAATTTCATGCGTTTCCGAACAAATAGGAATTAAAAAATATGTCTGAAAGTAGCCCCTTTGGATTTGAGAACAGCCTTAAAGAAAGAAAAATATGCTGAGTTATTATTTAAGGTTGTTCTCAAATGACCTGCTCAACAACGCGAAATTTTCTGACACAGTTTCTGATTCATTTTTAAACGCAAATGCATACAATTGGCAGGCCTGACTATGGAAGTGATTTGAAATCGAAATTGGTCCTCCATTTTTTGATAAATAGATTACTTATAGAGTTATAAGTGATTTTGATCATGTGACGACGCGTTTTTCGCGCTTCTCGGGCTGCCGCTGTGTGAATTCGGTTCAAAACGGCGACTTTGACAGTCCTTTGTGAACAATCGTCTGTCTTTACCACAAAGAAAAAAAAATGGAAAACGTGTTTCAATTACACAGATTCTGAATAAAAACACTTGCCAAGTTCATGCATTTCCGAACAAAAAAAGAATTTAAAAATACGTCAGAAAGTAGCGTCTTTGGATTTGAGCCTTAAGAGGCTAATCTTAAAGCTCGTTCAATTAATAAAACTTTGAAATTTTGTCGTTTTGACAGTGGATTAAAAGAAATTAATACAATTTTGTTCTATTCTAAAACAAAATATTTTAAAATCTAATAGAACTTTTATTTTTCTAAAACCATCATTAATTTTTAAGAACTAATTCCTTCTCCGCATATCTAGGAACTAATTATAATTGGCTATATGGTAAGTTTGCTCAAATCCAAACTGGCTATTTTGTGACATATTTTTTAATCAAATTTTCTTCGGAAACGCATGAAATTGGGAAGTGTTCTGATTCAGAAACAGGTTAATCGAAAGAAGTTTTCTATTTTTTGGTAAAGGAAGAAAATATTTCAAAATTATTGTCAAAGTCAGCGTTTTGAACTGTATTCTCGCCGTAACACCGCGAGCAAGGGGAAAAACGTGTTGTCACGCGATGCGAGTCGCGTCTGACTCGATAATGTATTTTATTTATCAAAAAAATAGAAAACTCATTTCGATTTTATGATACAGAATAAGTGGCATATTTAATTAAACTGCATTCAATTAACACTTTCCTTATTATAAACTTCTTTAAAATGTTTTATTAACGTATGCTTAGAAGTTTGCACTGGCATTCTAAATATTTTTTAAAAAATCGCATATTCGAACCAAGCCTTTATTAAAAAAACTTTTTAAAATCATTTTGCTGAAGTTTTCCTCTCTGGTTGTTACAAATTGTTGTCTGGTTGTTAAACTTGTTGTTTACAAATTAAGCATTTTAAAACGTCACAAAATAATAAATAATTAGTAAACAGTAAGTTTTTATGGAATAGAATTTAGTGAAAGCTCCATTTTATTATAAGGAATTATGTGAAAAGGTTTATTTTATCATACAGAATTTTGTGAAGGGTCCCATTTCATCAAATTGATTTTTGTGAAGGGGTCCATTTTAGTAAATTGATGTTTGTGAAGGGTCCTGTTTTATTAAATTGATTTTTGTGAAAGGGCCTGTTTTATTATGTAGATTTTTGTGAAGGGCCCTAAATAGGTCTCAAATTTTGCCTGGATCGGCCATTGCATACTAAGTAATCGAATAGTGTTTTCTACTTTTTAATTAGGACTTCAGGTTTTTCAGAAAATACTGTCAAAGTTTTGAACCGAATTTCCAGACGCAATAGCGCGGAAAAGTAGAAAAACAATTGTTATCACCTGACAACAATAGAAATGAATCCGCAAATTAGACAGAATGTTTCGCGATGTTGAGCGGGGATTTTTTTTTTTTTTTTTTTTTTTTTTTTTTTTTTTTTTTTTGAAATTGCTTTCAAGGGATAACCTATAATTGGATTCTCAGTTTGGTTTGGATGGTAAAACTGACACCATTCTTAAAAGAAAAGACCAGTTTCATTTATGGAAATAAAATAATTTAGTATGATTGCGTCCGTATATATTCACCAATCTTTAGCTCTGCACATAAAGTTCCTACAATTTTTTCTTTTTCTTTTTTTTTTCCATTTTAATAAATTTTATATGCACCGAATAAAATGTTTCCGAAAATTACACATTATTTTCTTGAAATCAGAATAGGTATTCAATAAATCTCAAACAGAAGCGTGGTGATAATGACGCCATTCTCAAAAGAAAAAGGAACCTTTCATCTATAAAAATAAAATGCTTTATTATTATTCTCTTAGTAATCATTGGATTTTATTTCTGTAACGTGTCAGGTACGTAAACTGCATATTTGCAAGTAAATCAGAGAAAAGAAAATTGATAATTTAATGTACAAAAAAATTGTTTGATATAGAAACTAATGAAATCGAGTATTTTGTAATGTGCTTAAAAATGATTGTAATGAAATGATTTATTTGAATTTTACAGTGACGCTTAAAGCGTGCCTCAGGGGGATGTCAGGTGTGAGCTATCGGGAAACAGAGCCCCCAAGTATTTAATTAAAAATAAAGCCTTTTCTTTTTAAAAGCTTTACATTTAATAATATAAATAAATGTAAATACCATGGCTATAGTTACTTATTTTACGAAAACAGATTTTAAAGATTTTTATAAGTAGTGTGCGTTTTAATGAATTTGAAAAGATTAACGTCCTTTCTCAGATATAAATGCAAGTTTTTTATTTCCCTTTTTTAGTCTTGCAAAATAATCAATAAGTGGGTAAGTGTGATCGAAGATAGGGGTTTCGTTTAATATTCCTTTCAAAACACTTTATCCTTCCTTTAATAAATCCAAATAAATTTCATTTTCAAAAATAAATCATTTTTTTTATAAAGTAATAATTTACCGGTCTATTTTTCTTGTTTTTTCGAAAATCTGAACCAGTCCGATAGCGGGCGAAGCCCGCTATTATACTCTGTCATAATAATATCTGTCATGTGGACTAAATGCGATATTAAAAAAATATCAATTTCAAAATTAAATATGTTGTATAGAGACTTTCAAAATGTTAGACGTCAGATTAATTTCTTTTAAATTCTCTAATAACGTCCTATTAAGTTACTTTCTGTATTTACACATACTCATTCTCCATTATTGAGAAATGTTTGAAAATTTCCTTTTTATTACCAATATGATGTCATATTAATCTTTTTTTCAACTGGTGAAACTTTTTATTTCATTTTCATTTTTCACGTGGAAATCTTTCAAAAGAAAATTAATTATTGTAGAAATAATTTGATTGTGGATTTTTAATTGTTGGCAACTGCTACAACGTAAAATGTTTAAATTTAATAGAAAAAGGCTGTTAGATTTTTGGTTTTTTATCTCTACATATTAAAAATAATACGATTTTGAGCTTCATAATACGTATTTAGCTATAAGTACACAAAATTTCATGACTGTAAGTTACATAGTTTCTGAGAACTGGCTCTGTGACGGACAGACAACGAAGCGGGAGTAATAGGGTTTCGCGAGATGAACGAAACCCTAAAAATGATATTTTCAATAATCAATTGCAGCCTTCCACTACAATGCGTTTCCGAATTTTTACAACCATACAAATAAATTAAATATGTTAAAAAAAAAAAAAAAAAAAAAAAAAAAAAAAAAAAAAAAAAAACACGGATTAAAAGGATAACAAACATAAAATTATGACTTTAAATAAACAATAATCACTTGTTACTTTTTAAATGCCAATATATTGATAATATTGAAAATGCTTCATGTACATTTAATTTGTACGTAAGATATTTTTAATGTACTGAAAAATTAATCTCATTTAAACATATCTTGTTGTTTTATCTTTCACTGAAATAATTCTTTTTAATCAAGATATGTTCTTTCATTTCGTAGTAATCTTTTTTAATTTACTCATCAGTTAAATGCAACAATAAAATGCAACCCAGGAGCAGAAAAAAAGCCGCATTAAAAAAAAAAAAAAAAAAAAAAAAAAAATTAACTCTTTTTTTTTGTCTATTACTTGGTGTGTATAGATTGTATACAAGGCAGCACAAAAATTTTCGAGTACATTTCCGTTTAATGTCGGAAATTGCAGAAGGGGAATTTTAAACTGTGCTACGCGTTTCCAAACTGAACTCAAATTTAGCATTCTATTTAGTATATATACAAATCTATAGATCCTATACAGTGCTGCACAAAAGAGCTCGGTTATTTTTCTGAATAGTGTTGGTAATTCCTGAAATTGGATATTTAACTATGTTATTATTTTTCAAAATTGTTTAGTTAGATATCACCTTACACATTACCGTAAAAATTTGCAAAAAGTTATTTTAGGAGTGTTGGAAAGTGTTACATAATCTATTCCTTGACGCATGATTTTTCCTGAGTGTTAAAATAATTAAAGACGATTGTGAAAGATTAATACTTCACTTTTATTAATATAAACAGTTCAGCATTTGTTTCCGGCTTATATTCCATAACGAATATTGAAACTTCATCACTAAATAAAATAAATAAATATATAAATAAAGGAGATGCAATCGAACTACGCACTTAAACCATTGAAATTATCGGAATCAAAATGTTGCTGTCTAAGCGATTTCTTCTGCTGTTAACTCTAGGCACGAGGCCAATATTGATATTATTAGTGAAAAATCTAAAAAAAAAAAAAAATATATTAAATGTAAAAAAATCTGTTACATTTTCAATTAAAAGAGTGGTGTTCACCTATATTCAGTAACACGGGAAGACTGTGTTGAATCCCCTAGTTTTTTTTAACATGTATTTTGACCATTAATTCTTCATTATATTTCATGGATAAGATATTTTCATTTATTTCAATTTAATAAGAACATTTAATTTGATTTCATTGAGAATTCTTCAGAAACTAAGTTTTTGAAAATTGTGATTGTTCAATTATTTTTCCATGTTTTTCTTTATTAATATGTAAATAAATAGCTTACAAATAGTGAAAAATCATAGTTATATGTATTGCACAACTCTATCCGCAAAATGTTTTTTTTTGTTGCAATTGGGAAGGTGTTTGTAGTCTCGAAAGTCAACTGTAGCAGAGCACAGTCATTTGTCTAAACTGTCATCCTATTGCCCTTCTTCCCCGAAGGGATTTATTTTAAAAAGGGACCATCCTTAGCAGACTTTTTGAAACGCAAATGAAAGTAAAAGTGTTTCGTCTCCCAGAAAATTGGGGTGGAATGATGAATGAGATTCTCATTGTATAGGTTGACCCCGTGCTACGTGCGGCGGAACCGTTGGAGCAGGGACCTGTCACCATCAATTTGCCACCATTACTTTTGAAATTGGTTCGTTAGTTCCAGAGATTACCCCCCCCCCCCCCTGCAAACAAACAAACATACGTTATTTCTTTAGAATATTAGTGTGTACATTTTACATACAAAAATGCGAGTAAATGAAAATTTGAAGTTTTTTTTCCTTTGTGGAAACTAAACATGTATATACTTTATCAATACAGTTTATAAAATACGATAATCAGTGCCGGATTTAGACCTATTGGTAAAGATCGACAAAAATTAGGGTGGGCGGTTAATGAAATTTTTTGTGTATTATTTTTGAGATTTTGAAAATATGGCAAATCTCAAATGCAGAATTGATAAGAATTTTCTCTCAATGAGAGAGAAAAAGTTAGTATCAAAGCAGTGTTTCTTAGACACTATTGATTTTATTAATTATCGTCACATGGCTACAATGAACTGTATTACTGTTTAGAACTTATCGCAGAATTTTACCATTTTTATGGGGATCTCAAGCATGGTTGCTTTAGTTATCTTCTACTATGTGTCAGGAGCAAACAAGTTAAAGAAAATAATTTGTTATAGATTCCAGTCTTAAAAAAGTCCTTCCGGCCTGTACCGGGAGGAAAGGTAGCTTTCCTATATCTTCGTTTTAAAATTTTAGCTAATGTTACACGAAAACAGCAAGTTAAAATGCAAAGAAAACGTTTACAAAAGATTCGTTAAATACTGAATTTGAATAAGAAATTCGCCAAATTATTGAGCAATAGCCAAATTGGCTTCATTTATGAAGACTTATTTTGGTCGCCAAATTTGGCGATATTTCGCCAAATGTCACCAATTTTGCCAATTTTGGCGCTAACGGATATGAATATATAGTTTTATGTGTATGATTGGGAAAATTATTACAACAATGAAATAAAATAATTTGCGAGTAATCGCGTTAATGTGCTGTTCTGTTTTAAAATGTCAGCCACCCTAGAATTTCAAACTGCTCTATCTCAGCCATTTTTTAAGATAGAAGTAAACCAAAAGATGCTCTGGAATCCTTGTATCAAGGCCTGAAAGGTAATTAAAAAATAAATTTGAATTTTTAATTTTTTTGTATATTTATTTTAGTTTTAAATTTTTAAATGGCCGCCATCTTGAAACAAAATGGCAGACCAAGCTGGCCAACGAACTCGGTCGAGACATTGGTTAGCTTAATACACATAATTAGTTACATCAAAATTGATTTATAAATACGAGCGTTATCGTATGACATAGGTCATATATATATATATATATATATATATGGATATATATATATATATATATAAATCAACATTTGAACGGAAGGTGGTTTTGGGGTCTGGGGGTCATGATCAGTGAAAATATATCGAAATTTTCCGGAACTGCTTTCCTCCGAATGGCTTTAATAGGTAGCTTTATACTTTTTTGTATTGAAAGCTACCTAAAAGTGAAGTATTCAAAGTATTTTCACCTGCCCCCTTCTCTCTGGAATTGATTACCGCCTAGGCAAACGTCCACCACTTTTATCAGAAAGTGTTTTTTGCCTTATTTAATCGCAAAATTCTGAGACTTTTCGAAAAAAGTGGTGGAAGTTTGCCCAGGCCGTAATCATGCTCTGTCCCTCTCCCCTTCATTCAATCATATCACACATATGAACTTTCAAATTATAAAATGAAAAAAATCCTTCAGTCTTGAGTGACATATAAGGGTGTCAACTCTTATTAGCTGTCCATGGGCATTAGAAGTATAGTTCAATAACAAAAAAAGTTTCACAGTTGTTCTTCATTCTCGTAAAAGCCATTCGTGCCAGTTATTTTTCAAAAGTTACAAAATTTAAATTGTTATTCCTTATTCGGTCCCTGGGTTCTATAAGTTATATTTAGAAAAAACTTTCTGCGTACTCTAATTTTTTCCCGTCTAATTAGATATTAGTAGGTACCCCACACTTAAAGAATGATAGTTTATTAGGTAGCTTTCAATACAAAAAAGTATAAAGCTACCTATTGCAGCCGTTCGGAGGAAAGCAATTCCGGAAAATTTCGGTATATTTTCACTGATCATGACCCCCAGACCCCAAAACTACCCTCCGTTCAAATGTTGATTTATATATATATATATATATATATATATATATATATATATATGACCTATGTCATACGATAACGCTCGTATTTATAAATCAATTTCTATGAAACTAATTGTGTGTATTAAGCTCACCAATGTCTCGACCGAGTTCGTTGGCCAGCTTGGTCTGCCATTTTGTTTCAAGATGGCGGCCATTTAAAAATTTAAAATTAAAATAAATATGCAAAAAAGTTAAAAATACAAATTTATTTTTTGCTTAAGTGTTAGGCCTTGATACAAGGATTCCGGAGTATTTTTTGTTTTACCTCTATCTTAAAAAACGGCTGAGATACAGCAGTTTGAACTTCTAGGGTGGCAGACATTTTGAAACAAGATAGCAAATTACAAAAATCCAATGATTAATTTATAAGTTTTAGTGAACGCGACTTCTCGCAAATTATTATCTTTCATTGTTGTAATCATTTTCCCATCATACGCATAAAACTATATATTCATATCCGTTAGCGCCAAATTCTCGCCAAACTTGGCAACACTTGGTGAAATATCACCAAATTTGGCAACCGAAATAAGTCTTCATAAATGAAGCCAACTTGGCTATAGCTCAATAATTTGGCAAATTTCTTATTCAAATTCAGTATTAACGAATATTTTGTAAACGGTTTCTTTGCATTATAGCTAGTTGTTTTCGAGTAACATTAGCATAAATTTTTAAAAGGAAGATATAGGAAAGCTACCTTTTCCTCCCGGTACAGGGCGGAAGGACTTTTTTTTATTGTATTTGTATTTATTACGTTAAATATCTTGCTAAAATACTTTTGACTTCCAAATAAAAATAAGATTTAAAATAGAAATAAGATTTTTTTTTTTTTTTTTTAAACTTTAAAACAAATTTTGATACACTTTTTTTGAGTGACAAGGGGGCGCACCAATTTTACTTGCTCCAGGGCGCTAAATATGTAGCTACGCCACTGACTCCAGTCCATGAAATTAGATTTATCTTCCCCAAAACAAATTTCTAAACATGAGAAATATACTGTTAAACTTTACATTAGATTCCAAAAAGAAAATCATTAGATATTATATATAATGATACTACCATCAAACTTGATACTACAGTAGAAGATCTTTATAACGTAATTCTCCATATAACGCACAACTTCTCAGATGTAAACAATGAATTTTCAGCTAAGAAACACCTGAATTCTTACATTATAAATAGTTGCTATTCTCTAGAGCAGCGGTTCCCAACTTGGGGTACACGTACCCCTGGGGGTACGTGGCGAGCATGCAGGGGGTACGTAAAAATAATATCGGTAATGGCGGAAAACACAAAAATGGTTTAGCTGAAAACACATAAAGAAAGTTGATAGTTTTGAATTATAAAGTTAGCCTCATGTGTAAGTCAAGTCCATTATGTTACACTCAAAATGAGGGTAAAGGCCACTATACCTAATAATTCATTGATAATTCAACGTCAATAGCCCACTGCTAATCATATTGCACCTGTACTTATATATTTTCCCCATTCTTCACGAAAACTTCCATTGATCATTATAGTATGTTCTTTTCCCACCTCTTTTAGGTAGATTTCGTAAGAAATACTACCTATTACATTCTCACCTAAGTTGGAAATTTTGAAAAATTTTTGCGGATCTACGCCGATCATGACTCCCAGAACCCAAAACCACCCCCAGTTCAAAACTTTATATCTATCTATCTATCTATCTATGTCACTTTTTTCTGACCACGATAACTGGAAAAATTCTGCATAAATCTCTCCCAAACTGATACATAAAATCAAGGGTCATAAAATCTCGCTCAAGTTCGTTAATGGGCAAAATCGAACAAGGGGGGGGGGAAATGATGGGCTTTTTGTGAAAACAGAAAAACCCTCATAATTTCTTTATTTTTATACGTATCGAATTCGTTTAAAGTTATTATTACTTCTAGGAAAAGGGCCGAAAATTTATGTATGACAGATTTTTGATATAATTAAAAATGGCCCCAAGGGGGGGGGGGAAAGGGGGGTTTTAGAAGAAAAAAATCATAGCTTCGTCAATTCACAAGATATCAAATCCGCGTAAATTTATTATTAATCCTCTTAGTATTATCTAAAACTTTTATATTGACAAGTTTTTTATAGGACCAACCGTTATAGCAAAAAAAAATTAAAAACAAAAAAAATCCCTGCCGGCTCCGCCTGCAAACAAGTTATTTTTCGAAGTAGGCGGTTCCAACTCCCACATCTTTTCGATACTGATATAAAAAATCAAGGGGCATAAAATCTCGGTCAAGTTTGTTAATGGGCAAAATCGAACCAAGGGGGTGGGGGATGGGGGGCTTTTTGTGAAAACAGAAAAAAAACACACAATTTCTTAATTATGATACGTATCGAATCCGTTTAAAGTTATTATTACTTCTAGGAACAAGGCCAAAAACTTATGTATGACAGATTTTTGATATAATTAAAAATTGCCTTAAGGGGGGAGGAAAGGGGGGTTGTAGAAGAAAAAAATTCAGAACTTCGTCAATTCCCAAGATTTCAAATCCGCTTAAATTTATTATGAATCCTCTTAATATTATCTAAAACTTTTATGTTGACAAGTTTTTTATAGGACCAACCGTTATAGCAAAAAAAAAAATTAAAAACAAAAAAAACCCTGCCAGCTCCGCCTGCAAACAAGTTATTTTTCGAAGTAGGCGGTTCCAACTTCAGCTTCTTTTCGAAACTGATACATAAAATCAAGGGGCATAAAATCTCGGTCAAGTTCGTTAATTGGCAAAATCGAACCAAGGGGGGGAGGGGAATGGGGGGGACTTTTTGTGAAAACAGAAAACCCCCCATAATTTCATAATTATGATACATATCGAATCCGTTTGAAGTTATTATTACTTCTAGGAGAAGGGCCGAAAATTTATGTATGACAGATTTTTGATATAATTAAAAATTGCCTTAAGGGGGGGGAGGGGGGTTTTAGAAGAAAAAAATTCATAACTTCGTCAATTCCCAAGATTTCAAATCCGCTTAAATTTATTATAAATCCTCTTAATATTATCTAAAGACATGTTTTTTATAGGACCAACTCTTATAGCAAAAAAAAAAAAAAAAAAATCCTTGCTGGCTCTGCCTGCAAACAAGTTTGGTTTCGAAGTAGGCGGTTCCAACTGCAGCATCATCGCAAAAAGGTAATTTCTTCCGCAATTCCCGACAAACAGGCGCCCCACGGTCTGCGTCTTCGAAATCTACCTGTGCCTGTAGGCCGAGCCGTCAGGGATTTTTTCTGTTATTGTTTCTTACTAAAATTGCAAAACGCCTAAATTACGGCAGAGCTGTTGGTTTTAATTTTTAATTTTAAAAGCGTTGAAACGCAGTCCCCTATTTTCGTTTTCGAATAGGCGGAGTTGTATCATTAACGTATATTAATTGGAAAGCTTCCTTCCCTTTAATGAGTATTTAACTTGAAATGTTTACTTATTATTTGAATGATTTGGTTTTCTGTTTAAATTAGATAACTCGTTGCAATCCGGAATTCTTAAGAGTACTGCAACTGCGATTGAAATTAACCTGATGATTCTGGAACTGCAAGTTCTTCGAAACAATCTGATTATTTAGAAATGCAAGAGAACCTGGGCGTAGCTGTTATAATAGGCCTGTTCTGAATGCTAATAAACCTAATTTTTAAAATAAAACTGAAAACATCAGTGCTCCCTTAATGAAAAGAAAATATAATAATGAATAATTCTTGAAATCTGGATTTTCATTCAGGAGCTATGAAGATTTTAATAATATGTGGGAGAACAGGGCCGGCGACAGGGGTAAAGCAGATGAGGCAGCCGCCTCAGGGCGCACCCCTAGAAGGGCGGCATTTGGCTCGCATATATTGAACATAGATAATTTTAGATAATTTTTTTTCTTAATTTAAAATAAAAATACGGAGTAAATTGCATGTCAAATAAGTTGCAGATAATTACAGTGACAGAATTCCGGGATGTTTTAGTGCACTTTAGTAAATTTTGTTCTCGGCGATTTTTGAATTATTAGTGATTTTTGACAAAATGTTTATCGTTCTCTTGCTTTTCGCGGTGATTTTTTGATATTCGTTAAAAACAAATTAGTTCTGTTTCAAACTTTTAGCCTAATACAGTACATTTTAGAATTTTAGCTGCATTTAATGCGATTCTTAGCGTTTTTTCGCGTTCTGCTTCGATTTGATATTCGTAAAAAATTCGGTTTAAAATTTTTAACCTAATTTAGTAAATTTTGTCATTCGCAATTTTTGAAGTTTTTGCGACTGTCAATACAATTTTTAGCATTACCTTGCGTTCCGGGCCCCATCCGTGGCTGAGAGGTTCTGCTCTCAAAGCTGGTAGACGGCAGGTGCTGGGTTCAAACCCTTGTCTCGCTCGTCGACCTAACCGTTTGGAGTTTTCCGTGGTTTTCTTCAAACCTTGCGTAAATACGTGTTAGGATCCCTTAGAAAGACCCCCACGGAGGGCACTCCCCCCAGGGCCTATATCCCTCGTGTTGATAATCGGCCGTCATATAATCAACCATCCAACCTTGCGTTCCGTGGCGATTTCGTAAGAAATTCGGTTTCAAATATTTAGCCTAATATATTACATTTTGTCTTCCACGATTTTCAATGCGATTTTTAACATCTTTTCGCGCGGATTTTTTGACATTCGGAAAATAATTCCTTTTAAAATGTTTTAGCCAACTCTAGTAAATTTGCTCCACTGAGATATTTTAATTTTTAGCAATTTTTATGTGATTTCTAGCTTTTTTTTTTATTTTTGTTGTTGTTGTTGTTTTGTGGCGTTTTTTCTGCATTAGTAAAAGAAATCTGGCTGTAAAATTTTAGCCCAATATAGTAAATCTTGTCCTGTTTTCAATAAAGTTTATTCGGAATTCGTACAACGATTTTTGAATTTTTCTTTGCGATTTTTAGAGTTTGTTATAGTGCTCCCGATGCGATACGTATTTCAGCTATACGTTTAACCGATATACGTATATACGTATAATACATATTTAAGAAATACGTATACCTTAAAATATACGTTTAAACGTATCCGGATACGTATAAGCGTATATCGGTTAAACGTACAATTCAAGTATACGTATATTTCAAGCATCGTATTTACTTTTAATGCCAATGGATCTCATCAGTGTTACGTCACTGAACGGAGAACAAGTTGGAAATCGGTGGCGTTACTTTAGCAATCTGTATAATATGTTTCATACATAGAATCTTGTTATTTTTCCCTATAAACGATTATTGTAAATATATAACGAAAGTAAAAAGACTTTTTGTGCAAATAAGGAGAATATACAAGTTTCAGATTTATTGTTAATCCTTATTAAGTATATTCTTTCGCAATATAAAAAATATATATTTATTTTGTGTACGTATACTCAAATTGCACCCGGGAGGTCAAATGTTGTGTTTCCACGGTTCAAATGTTTTGTACTCTGTTTTAATGTATAACGCAATTTCATTTTTTAACCACGACACTCGTGGTATTTTTTTATACAAAGTATATGTGCATTACAAGATATTGCTTTTTAAGAATTGTTGTTAATCTTGACAAATTTTTTTTTAGTGTTAGTACCTAAAAATTTCGATTACTTATAGCCTGATAAATAATCGTCACTGCAGGTTTCAGAACGCAATCACACAAGCTTAAAATGACTTGCCTTCTCTTTTCTTCTTTGCTGTAAAACGTATTTTCAAAATATTTTTAATATAGAAGAAAGTATTCTTAAATAAAATAAAAGTATGTTTAGTTAGTTATTTGTTACGGCCGATTATCTGTACTAGGGATATAGGCCGGTGGGGGGAGTGCCCTCTGAGAGGTGATTTAAAATAAAAATAAGATTATGAAACTTCCCAGGAGTTTTGATTGATCAAATGTCAGTATAAAATATGAAGTCAGTGTAAGTTTGTGTTCTGCAATACTAATGTTTCCGGCGAAATGTCCACGCTATAAATCAAAGTAAGCTATGTGCGTGTGTTACAGATATGCGAAAGGTAAATAATTTCATAATTAAGAGTCATTCCATGTAAGAATCACCCAAAATCAGGGGTCTGTGATTAAATGGTAAACAGATTCATGTGATTTTTTTTTCTCAATGAGATGACCATTAGATGTAAATAAATCCGGAATATTAATGCTGTGGGACCATTGGTTTTAGTTTGGTAGGGGGTCAAATGTCAGTACGCCACTTGAAAAATTCAAATTTTATGTTTTGCGTCGTATTTCTCATAGTAAGCATTGAATTTATCCCACAAAACAAATTACATGGTTGTATTATATAAGGTTGGCCCTTTCATATTCAAGAATAAAAATTATGGGATATGTGTAACGCAGTGAGCTAGGTGGCTTCAAAAATTGAACTTTTTTCGAAATTTCACTATAGTTTTGACACATGTAGCTCTTTGCATTGAAATCATTCCATCACTTTTAACTGCTGTATGCTTCCCAATGGTGAAATGAAACACAGAAAAGTAGGTCGAATCATGGGCAGACTTTAATGCATTCCAAAATTTTATGCCAAATTTCCAAAATAAACGCATTTTTGCCTATTTAAAGTGAGATATACCAGACATGCATTAAAGTCAGAAGCCTGTAAAATAATAATAGAAATGTAGAATAACTAGTCACCTTTCAAAATCACCTAACAGAATTATGGGCACTAAAGCAGTTTTCATGAGGTAATGGAAATCGCATTGTAATATAATTAGGAAATACACTTCCCAGGACCATAGCCTTCAATCATTGACAAGAATAAAAACACTTTTAACAGTTATAATCACAGCTTAGAAAATACTTATATGATAGAGAAAATGCTGTTGCTAAACGTCAAATTACCTGCTACCTTTCTGATGGAAAATATGTTGTTTGTGCAGCCTATGTCAAAGCAGCTCTTGAGTATAGAGGTGGTCTACCAAACTCGAAGGTGTTAATTATTACAATTGACAAACAGAAAGGTAATTTGAGTATGGTTAAGATACCTGGAGGAATTCAGTCGAACCACAGTATTGAATATAATCCTGGAAACATAAAAGTTTGGATGTATTATGATGTTGGACTTGAAAAGGGCTTGACGTTTAACAATATTTTGTTTGATTCTGGTATACAAGTCATTCAAAACTTTGATAGTATGGTTGCACCTTGCAGGTCAATGAAAAGTTCCAGTGCAGCTGTGAGCAGGAAGTACAATGATTCCTTATTCTGTCCACAAGAGAACAATTTCTATAAAAATGTAGAAGAACTGTTTAGGCATATTGCCATAGGAGATCATACATCTCCAAAGACACTCAGTGGGCTCGACAAGGTAAAAAGAGATTATGCAAAGAGTTCAATTGACATCTTCTTTAGTTCACAGTAGTACTTATACAGGTGCTTCCACATCAGCTGCCAGTGTAACTATACCTGAAGATTTCTTTATTCATCAAGGATGGCCATTAAAACAAACAAAAGAAGTTTCTGATTTCTTGTTTTCTTAAAGGTGATACGAGGGGTAACAAAATAATACCAGAGGCAGTTGTAAAGGAAATGCGTACTCGTACTCATTTCAACAAGGATGATGACAATAACGAATTCAATATTAGTGAGACAACAAGTTAAAGCATTGTTTTCAAATTTAACATGCAAGAGAACAGAGGCGTAGCGTCAAGGGGGGCACGGACCACTTTACTACCAGAATTTTTATATACTATATTTGGCCTTATTTAATTCATACCGTCCAAAGATTAAATAAGGCTAAATGTAGTATATAATTATACTGGTAGTAAAATGAACGTGCCCCCCTGACGCTACGCCACTGCAAGAGAAAGAAAGGAATTACAAATGCCTGCTGAAGTTGTACAAACTCAGATTACCACTACAGAACCTGATACAACATCTGAGCCTGACAATCTTGATCAAAATTCTGACAGTGAAACTATTGATAAAGATAATCAAGACATACTGTATGCCATATCAACTGAAATTCAGGAGACGATTGATGTTGAACAATATCAAGCCGCTCTGAGGTCAACTCAAAAATCAAAGAAAGATAGTAAGGCAGTTCTTAAACTGGAAGAGTTCGCAGCAGTTATTTATGAAAACAAGTGGTACCTATCAGAAATAAAGGAAGTGATATCTTCAGATGTTTTGAAAGTGACTTTCTTCTTAACTAAAGGTCGTAACAAATTTCTGTTCCCATTTGGGAAAGATGAAGCCTATGAGACATTTATGATTAACAAGGCCCAAGTCATATCAAAAGTACCAGAACCAACACCATCAGGCAGATTTGTGGAACTGCCACTGGTTGACTTTAACAACATAGAAAATGTGTTTACACAGACTTCGAAAAAATTAAAGTTTTAATAACATATGGAACTGTCTATAGCAAAAACATTTTAAAAATATTTATTGTTATACAATAAATAATACAATTGATGTTAGAATAAGAAATTATATGCATTTCAGAAATAATTGAGAAGTGTTTTTATTCTTGGCAGTGAATGAACGCTATGGCCGTGGGAAGCATATTTCCTAAATATATTACAGTGCAATTTCCATCACCCCATGAAAACTGTTTTAGTGCCCATGATTCTGTTAGGTGATTTTGAAAGGTGAATAGCTATTCTATATTTCTATTATTATTTTACAGGCTTTTGACTTTAATGCATGTCTGGTATATCTGACTTAAAATAGGCAAAAATACGTTTTTTTGGAAATTTGGCATAAATTTTTAGAATGCATTAAAGTTTGCCCATGGTGGGGTATACTTTTCTGCGTTTCATTTCACCATAGGGAAGCATACAGCAGTTAAAAATGATGGGATGATTTCAATGCAAAGAGCTACATGTGTTAAAACTATAGTGAAATTTCGAAAAAAATTCAATTTTTGAAGTTACCTAGATCACTGCATTACACATATCCCATAAATTTTATTCTTGAATATGAAAAGGCCAACCTTGTATAATACAAACATGTAATATGTTTTGTGGGTTAACTTCAATGCATACTATGAGAAATACTACGCAAAGCATAAAATTTGAATTTTTCAAGTGGCGCACTGACATTTGACCCCCTACCAAACTAAAACAAAAGGTCCCACATCATTAATATTCTGGATTTATTTATTTCTAATGGTCATCTCACTGAGAAAAAAAAATCACATGAATCTGTTTACCATTTAATCACAGCCTGGGTGATTCTTATATGGAATGACTCTTAATAGTTTAGATTTGGGGGGGTGGACAAAATCTAAACTGAGGAAAAAATATTCCGATTTTTTTTTTTTTTTTTAAAGTACCGATTGCACAGGACACAGCGGCTGTTTTTCGAAGTCTCTGATCCGCAGACCAGCAGGAGAAAGGCATAATTTTTTAAGCAATGAACGAAAAACGTTTATACGTCTTTACGTTTAACCGCTGGTGTAACGATGTACCGTATATGCTGTTTCGTATAATACGTATAACGCCTTGGTCGTATCATACGTATCCAAAATCTGCACCCCTTATAGTATGTATTATACGTATACTCGTATAAACGTTTAATAGAGAGCACTAGTTTGTTACCGTTTTATGATGATTTTTTGACGTTGTTTAAAGGAATTTGGTTTCAAAACTTTAGACTAATATAGTAAATTTTGTCCTCTTCTATTTTTGAATTTTAGCTATTTTTTGACATTCATAAGAGGCATTTGGCTTCAAACTTTTAGCGTAATACAGTAAATTTTGTCTACCATAATTTTTGAATTTTTAATGTGATTGTCAACTTGCTATTCTCTCTCTCCGTGACGATTTTTTGACATTCGTAAAAGGAATTATGTTTCAAACTTTTAGCCTAATATAGTAAATTTTGACCGCTGCGATTTTTGAATTTTTAGCGGTATTTAGTGTTTTTTCGCGTTCCGCGGTACTTTTTTTTTACATTCGTGAAATAATTCCTGTTGCATAGTCCATTATTAGTAAATTTTGTTCTCTGGGATTTTTTTTTATTTTTAGCGTTTTGTGGCGATTTTGTGGCATTCCTAAACGGAATTCGGTTTTAAACTTTTAGCCTTATGTAGTAAATTTTTTTCTCCGCGATTTGTGAATTTTTAGAGATTTTTAATACGATTCTTAGAGTTCTTCGAGTCTTCGCGTTCAATTTTTTTACATTTGTAAAAAATTTCAGTTTCAAATTTTTAGCCAATCATAGAAAATTTTGTTCTCCGTATTTTTGAAATTTTTGTGATTTTTATTGCGATTTTCATTGCAATTTTTAGGATTTTTTTGCGTTTTGCGACGATTTTTTGATATTCAAAAAAGGAATTCACTTTCAAACATTTAGCCCAATATATTGCATTTTGTATTCAGCGATTTTCAATGTGATTTCTAGCGTTTTTTCGCGCCGAATTTTTTACTTTCAGGAAAGAATTACTATTAGAATGTATTAGCATACAGTAGTAAATTTTGTCCTCTGCGATTTTTGAATTTTTAGCGAGTTTGTTTTTGAGTTTCGCGTTTGTCTCCATGCACATCAGTATTTATAATAATCATAATGGTTTACTTTCATATCCCATGAAATATTCAGAATAAATATGAGTTCACCTGAATATCCAGGTTTTAGTATGATTAACAGTAAGTAAAATATTATAATACATTTATTTTAAAATTTATTATAAACCATTTCCATAGCCGGATGGTATGAGATTTTTTTGCCACACACATAGTAAGATAATCTATAAACTAAACTTCGTTTCCGCAACAGCACTCACCCGAACAGTCAAAATCAAAATAAAGTAATTTCAAAGCAGAATTTGTAAAGCACCTTTTATTAATGAAACAGGTGGAATGTACTAAATAAGCTATTTATTCATCATAAAGCAATTTTTCTTGTCCTTTTTGGCAGCAATGTTATCTATTAGTTCTGAAAAATTTATAGAATTGGCCAAATCGTTTTGAATCAGAATAAGAGCAAAAGCGGGTGAGATGTTCATCAAGCATAGTTGATCTTAAATAAGTATTTTTAAGTTTTAACTTTGAAAAAGAGCGTTCTTCTGAAGCAACGGTTACAGTAAAAGTGAGTAAAATTCTCAATGCAATTACAATATCGACTGAAATCTAGGACTGACCAATTATTATAATGTTTCCAATGAAGAATTTACATTACTGGGAATTGTGCGACATAAACTTTTCTATTCTGTGAATAATTCTAAAAAAATTACATCATCCATCAAAATTTGTAGGTCATTGCACTTATTTACTTTCTTCTATCTATAATAGAAGAAAGTATTGTAATCGAAAAAATTTTCAACTTCCAGTTTTCGACGGATTTACACATTTTAGGGGTCAGTGATCCCGAAAAATATATTTTTACAAAATTTCTGTATGTCTGTTTGCGAGTCCTCTTTGTATGATCGAAAAGTGTATGAAGTTATGGATAGAAATGAACCAAATTTCATTTACCGTAATTTAGGGAAGAAACGCCGCGGCGTTTACGAGTTTAAAAGTTTAAAATTTGCGAAATGCGGCGTTTATACCGGTGCGGCGTTTGTGAAAATTTTGTGTAAAATATTCAGTGTTTAGGATTTTTTTTCACTCATCCTTTTTTTTTCTTTGAATAATTTTCGCCTCGATCGCGAAGTGATGTTGCCGATGGTAAGTGAAAGTTCCGATAGTACCCCAGGAATGCAATACACGAGTCCCCTTTTGGGGGAAAATATGGTGAATGGATTAAGGAGGGACAGGGAGCCACAATGGAAATTCCTTTTTATTGCACTGCACTCTACAAACATAGAATAAGAAAGCTGTTTTCTGACGTTAGCAATGGAAATTTAACTCTTTTGTTTATTTTTTTATATTACTCATTAAAACATTACATTATATTCATTGGAAAGTAAAGACTATGTTGCTGTCATTGCTTTTTTCAACTTTTGTTATAACGATCTTCTGTTAATGAAATTCCCGTTCTTACGGCGAACTTATAGTGAAGATTTTTTAAAAAATCTTTTTGATTATTTATTCAATAATAGTTTTGGAAGTTTTTTTTTTTTAAACGCATTTCGAATCCTCTGTTATAACAATTCCCTGTTAATGCGCAATTTTGCAATTCCTGTTCTAATGACGAACCCATAGTGAAGATTTTTCTAAAATCGTTTTGATTATTTATTCAATAAATATTTTAGAAGTTTATTTTTTAAATGCATTTTGAAGTATCTGTTATAACAATACCCATTAACTGAATATGTTTAAAATATATACACTTAACTGGGAAAAAAAAAAGATACTGCAGGGTAAGTTAGTTTCTCTTTCATTTTTGTTTTATTGTTGTATTTTTATCACTTCAAACATTTTCTTTCCAGCCGTCTGCCGAGAAAATATTTTTCAGCAGAATAAACAGCAAACAGAAGTAACGAAATGATACCCTTTTCTTTTCCTTATTTATTATTTAAAAAAAAAAAATGATATCTCTGTTTCTAATCATCCAATTGTATCAAAATTTTCAGCAAATTCAAATAATAATAAATTAGGCCTCTTACCAAATTTCTATTTAAATACAATACGTTTTCAGAAAAATAGACCCCCCTCAAAAAAAGCCACTGCCTGAGCCCAGCCACTCAAAAAAAAAAAAAAAAAAGTGCTGAGAACTAATTTGTTTTTATCGCGATCGGAGAGGAGGCGAAATCGGACGTTACAGCTTGCATCTGATAACGTTTTTAGCCATGCAGAAAGGACTCATTATTATGGTGACTTGTTTCACCTTCTTGCCGGAGTAAATTTTGTTATTTCCTATGTTGATGTTTACTTTTTTAGCACAGGAAGTAAGAGAAGCATCTGTTAATCATCTTTGTCCTAAATTAAAATCTTTGAAATGTCTAATTATAAATAAAGTAACGTTATAAAAGATTAATAAAAAAATTTGAAATAATATCCTAACACAAAATATTGTTTACCTTTATTTTTAAATCGTCAAAATTAACTTTATCAAATGCAAATTTAATAATAATGAAAGAATTATTTGATCGATTTCCCGATGACAAGAAAATAGGCCAAAAAATCATTTCCTTTTTCACTTACATCGATGCACCCCCCCCCCCCTCCCCCTTTTTGATGACAGATTTTGTAGTGCTCAACTATCCGGACTTTTCAAGTATCCGGAAAATCGGCGATTCCGAAGCATGCCGGTTAGTTGAGTTTTTATTGTATATATATTAAGATTTAAAATAAAGAAAAAAAAACAGATCAAAACAGTTTTTTCAAAAAATGCTTCAAGAAAAAAGTTCGAATTTCGGTTTTTTACGGATTTTGGAGTTTCGGATAATCGATTCCACTTTGTAAATATTTTAATTCTACACATTATTAGATAATTAGTTATTTTAATAATTCCGTTAATTTAGCCGTATTCATGTTATTTTTGTGTACCTATTGCCGCATTAATAGGGCAAATATTTTTTTTTACTGCGGCGTTTACGATGGGTGCGGCGATTACGCCGATTTCTTACAAAACGATGCCAATTTTCAAGGGTGCGGCGTTTACGTCGGGTGCGGCGTTTCTTCCCTAAATTACGGTATATGTTTTTGGGTATGGCCAGCAGATCCCAGATGAATTTCGGGATATTCCACCGGAAGAGGGCTCTGTGATAGGATTTCTTGTTCCATTTTCATTATTGTATCTTCTAAAATTATGAACAGAATTGAACCAAATTCCATTTGTATGTTTTTGGATACGGCCAACAGGTTCTAGTTGAATTTGGGAATATTACGCCAGAAGGGGGAGCAGCGATAGTGATTTTTATGCTATTTTCTCGATTTTTCGCAGTTGTGTTGTTAATCCGTTGCTCGTACAGCGAAAGGTGCTTCGCATCTAAGTAATTGGATGATTTGCAAGCAGCTGGCGTACAACAGAATGGCGAAAAATATTGATTTTATTGGCACTGTGATAGCGAACTTTGAAGTATTAACATGACTGAGATAGAAGAATGTTTTGGGATTTGCCCATCCGACTAGTTAATAAATCAGTATCAGGCATATTATGGATCTGTGTTAGGTCGAAAAGAAAATCAAATGTTAAATTAAATGTTTTCATCTGATAAAAACACTCCTTTGTCGACAATGTAACTTGATTCATAGAGGACATTAAAAAACTCTGTTTGAAATTTCTTTTCCGGATCATGAATTTGCTCATCTTCAGCTTCATATGAAAACTGATTTCTTACTTTTATTCTGAGAATGCATGCTACAGGTGAAAAAGTCTTTGCTCCAGGATTCAATTCTAGCTTTTCAGCTTGTTCTTTATTTGATATTTGAGCATTAGAAAAACCATTTTCTTTATAGTCTTTTAAAAATTGAAGCATATTTTCTATTCATTGCAAGGTATGGGTCGTTTTTCATGACAGAACGTTGCATTAGTTTTGCTAACAAGATTGAATTCCTCCAAAATGTCTTCCTAGATACACAGTATTATAAGGAATTGAAAGCTTTTCATTTCTTTTGCCAATGCAGTTGCTTCTGTCCTACTTTTCATGTAATTTGACGTTTCAGAAACTTCTACTAACGTATCATAAACATCCCCAATTTCGAAGCGAATAAGCCTCAATGCTGTCTACTCGACATTCCTGCCTCCTATCAGACAGCGGTTTAACCGTTAATGTACCGTTATATATTTTTTAAATATGCACCATCTTGGAGTATACCGTCTCAAGAAACATGCATTTTTCGAAAATTTACAAATTAGTGACTCGTAAAACATTTATGAATATATAATTAAAAATAACATATGAGAATGTAAAAGTATAAAACAACATCAAATTTTTGGCGGCCCTCAAATTTTGGCGGCCCTGGGCAAATGTCCGGCTCGCCCCCCTGTAAGCACGGCCCTGGTTATTTACATAACCCCACTTTCCTTAAAACTAGGATAAATATCCAATATATCTTACAACTACAGAAAGAAAAAGCATTGAACACAATTAAACTTAATCACAAGCTATCATAATTGAACTTTAAAATGCAATTTAAAACAAAAAACTTAATATTAATCTGGCCCCCTTCCTCATTATACTCAGATGAAATTAAAATTAAAATACCTGTCCAACTTACAATTTTAAACCAGAAAAAACAAGAATTTCAGTGACCAAGAATGAGGAACTTGTATACATGAGGTAATCGATCAACTTTATATTTTTCTGATAATTCCAGACTCATAAAGTTAAAAAATGTTCTCAAAAATGTAAAAAAATAGTTCAATAACTGTTAAATTAAGTTTAAAGTTACAAGAAAGCCACGCGACTTCAAAACATGGCATGATTGGCTATGATGTCACTGTTCATGATGTGCCAGTATTTACATTTTGTTAGCAAGTGGCGTTTTGGTTCTCGACTCAGGTTTTACAAGTATCTTGATTTTTTTCCCCTTGAAATTTATTTCTGCTTTGGTCTCTACGATGTTTTTATCAATCTCTCATTTTTGTTGTATCTCACTATTTAAAAAAAGTACTTAACTAATGCTGATGTCGCAGACGTAATTGAATTTATTGTGACACTTTGACTTTCTCGGCTCATACTAAAGAAACTATAGCATATAAAAACATGAAAACTTGCAGTTTTATAGAGAAATGTATAATAAATATGCTGAAGCAAGCAGTTTTTAATTTGGGGATTTATTTTAAGAGCTATTTAATGTTAAAATTGGTCAAAATAGCTCATTTAAAAAGTTTTATAGGATCAAAAACTATGCATAGCAATTTAATTGTATTTTGTAGGCATACTTGACTAGATTGTGGTGTTACAATGTGCAAACATTTTTTTTATTTGTTAAAATTTTTAAAGTATTTTTTAATTTTTTCATTAAAAATTTCATTATTTGAATAAAGATTTAATTCATAGTTTGAAATAATATTTTATTACCCACTCTTACCAGATTTAAAATAACCTAAATATGTAATAATATTTACAAATATTTTTCAATCGAAACATTTATTTACAATGCGAATTTTAAAAAATAAAGAAACCTTTAAAATAATTAAATTATTATGTTCAAAAAGCAATGAATGGTACAAATTACTCATAATTAAAATTATATATATGTAATTTGTCATACTTACGTTATATAAACGATTTTCTTATAGCATGTAAAATAAAACTTTTTTCTAAACATTATAAAACTTTGGGAAACAATGACAGTTTTAACTTAAGGCTGTTCTCAAATCCAAACGAGCTACTTTCTGGCACATTTCTGAATTCATTTTTGTTCAGAATCGCATGAAATAAGCAGGTGTTTTTATTCAGAAACTATGTAATTGAAAGATGTTTTCCCCGTTTTTGGTAAAGGCAGAAGATCTTTCAGAAAATACTGCCAAAGTCGGCGTTTTGAACCGAATTCTCGACACAGTAGCACAAGAAAAGGGGAAAATGTATGTCACATGACACGAAAGGCTTATAACTTGATAAGTAATTTATTTTGCAAAAAATGGAAAACTCATTTCGATTCCAAATAGCTTCAATAGTCATGCCTTCCAATTTTATGCTTTTGCGTTTAAAAATGAGTCGCGTTGTTGAGCAGGTGATTTGAGAATCACCTTAGCCATTTTATAAGAGCTGATTTTCAAATATTTAATTGATGTTGCTTAACGAATCATAAAGATAGCTGTCAGCTTTTGTGACAATGGTGGATGCAGTCTGGGGTGCCAAAAATCCCCCATTCAAAAGGAAATGAACGGCAACCTGATTACAGAGCATCACCACTTATTGTGATAGTATCATTTAATTTTCCCTAATCAGATAAACAAAACAAAGAAAATTAGCATGTTTTTAAAGCCTGCGAGGTCTGGGTGGAAGTTGTCGAGCATAGGTCTTAGGAAGGCATATATATATATATATATATATGCCTATATATATATATATATATATATATAGTTCAAATGCATAAATATTTTCTTATTTTTCCTAATCAAAGCTTATATTTTGATTTCTGCTAAAAAATAATGAGGCATCACAGAAATACATTTTACTCTTTTCAGGTTAATTGTAAATTAACCTGAATGAATTAACCATCTTCCTTTTATGAAAAAACGTTTATTATATACTGGTAAGCATTTAAAATAAGGAAATAGTCTGATATCTGACTGTTTGTACACATCATATCAAATATGTATAGATCTATTGGTTTTACTATCAATGCTTTATATATGTGTAGATGCAAATTATGTTTAAATAAAAAGTGATAAAAAGTATTTATTCTTCTGAAATTATTTCCACTTGTTTAAGCAAACAAAAATCTGAAAGGTACTTTAATATTGGAGTTTCTAATATTATATTTAAAAAAAGAAAAAAAAGCACAAACTAGAATCAATGCATCTATGTCATAAATTGAAAGAAACCATCATGTATAGTGATAAAATTTATCAACAAATTATTGTTTTGAGTTAAATTTCAATTAATTTACATTTACATTGAAAAGTGATTCATTTTATGAATTAAATTAATCAAAACAATCATGTATATATATTTTAAAGTTTCTTTATATAACCCTTTCAGTGCAGAATTTTTTTTGGAGGGTTAATGCCCTGTGTGGAATATTTTGACCAAAAAAGCGATTTATTCAAAAACAACAGGAAACGTTTCTGTTTTACTCACAGTAAGTGAGTAAAAGTCATGACTTTCCGAATGACCCAATACAAAGCTAAAAATCATATCTCATGGTTATACAAAAAGCACGCTACTGGTTTTGGTTATAGCCAAATTACTGCACTATGCAGCTGCAATACGTCATCACTGCTAAGCCCATGACGCATTACAGTGAGCCCAATACACGCCGTGAACACCTAGGCAACTTTTGTCGACGCTTAATGTAGTTTACAGCACCCAACTCCTAGGTGTCAACATTAGTCGACTCCTGCACTAAAAGGGTTAATAATATATATAAATGAATTAAGTAATTTTATAAAATTATTGTAACGTTTGCAGATTACCGTCAAATGCTCAAATATCTCACACATTGCCATAAATGTTTTTGCTTCTGTGGTAAATGGATTGATTTATAAAAATCATATTTTTTTTTCCAATACAAAATAGTTATTCTAACAGACAGTATTGTATAACTTATAGCTGGTATAAATTATTATATTGGAATCATTTTTTTCTTGGAAAATTTAAATGCCAATGGGGAAAATCAAACTTACTTTAACTGATTTTGTACTATATTATTATTTTTAAATGCCTTTAAAAAATTAAAGGTAACTTTTTGAAGCTTGTGAGTTGTTTAGATTTTTAGTAACATTTGTATATACTTAAATATTCTATTGTTCTTGATAATGTAATACACACGAATTTTATTACAAGAAGAAAAGAATTGCCATCAAGCGCACTATCCAAAGCATGAACAAATACTGCGTTTCTTTTCTTGTCATGAACTGTGATGTCACAAGACTGGCATAAGAAAAGTATCGTTTTCACAATACGGTAAATAATGTGCTATAAAAAACTGTTAGAAATCAACAAATACAGCTCAAAAAAAAAAAAAATACTGTTCTTCTTATTTTTCTGTTTTCTATTATATAAAAATAAAATCGGAAAACATGAAAATTCTTCATTAAGAAACTGTTACTGGGGTACAAATATCAGAATATTGATCACCTAAAACTAAAAGAAAATTAAAAGAATTTCTAGATAAACTCTCAGATAATTGTGGCAAGTGATAACAGGATTTATCAATTTAAAAAAACTTGCACTCTTCAAAATTTTTGAGAAGAAGGGTCAAACTTTAGCTGCTGGATGGGTAAATTTAAATTATGTTTAAAAAAAAATCATTAACTTTTAAACATAAAAAAAATGAATCAATAAAATTTTTTTTTTAAATTTATCCTGCCCTGCAGATTGCCCATACAAGTTTAATCCAAACAAGAATATATTTTTCATTTCATTATCAGAAGCAATATCATATATAAAATATCTCTGTAAATTTCCCCCCAAAATTTGCCAACTGTAAATTTATTAAATAGCCCAAAACTTACAATAAAATTAGACAAAAACATTTAATTCAATAACCTAATATCCTAGCAAATTCTCAGAGGTAGTCTAAAAATTTCCATTTTTCTTTCGTTAAACTTAATTTTAAACAGTAGATTTTATAAAAACCCTGCAGTTTCCATCAATTTAAAAAAAAAAAAAAAACTTTCAAACAGCAGATAACAATAAAACATATCAGTAATAGGGTCATTTCAACTGGTGATGGGGTATCTGAAATAGAGATCTAATAGTAAATACAGCTTAAAAGATAAGAAGAAAATGCACATGATGAACTAAACACATTAACAATTCAAGGAATGGTCATTAGATGAAATCGGCAGCTCATTTCAAACACTCCTGTGGCATTACAACATTGGTCAAAGGTCAAAGGTTTCTCCTAGCAATATTTAGTTCTTTCAGTATCCTAAAAATCACAATTTAGAATATTTTTTTTTTTTTCTCCTGCCTGCATCCTTTCAATTTTCAAATTTTTTAAAAAACTGTTCAATGCATGTATGTGCATCTTAAAGATAGCAACCATGCAAAATTTCACGTTTTATAACAGTTCAGAACAGTAAAAAAATACTCAAAAACTGCTCACAAATGGAGGCTCTAGCGTGCTCTACTTTTCAGAAACCCTTGTTTGCAAGCATTTGTATCTTAAAAGTAACCGCCATGCAAAATTTCTAGCTTTTAGTCCTTTTAGTAACACATAAATCATAATTCTTCTTCACCCTTTAAAATTTTGAATTAAAAATAACTCCTGTGCATGTATTTGCATCAATGAAGTAGCAGCTATGTCAAATTTCAAGTTTCTATCCTTAAAAATTCCATAGAAATTGTAATTTAGAATGTTTATAAAAAAATTTCTGCTCATTTCACCCATTTAAATTTTGAATTTTTTAGAAACCATTCGAAGCAAGCATTTGTAGCTTAAAAGTAACCACCATGTCAATTTCTAGCTTCAAGTCCCTTTAGTATCTTAAAAATCACAATTTAGAATGGGTTTTTTTCTCCTGCACCCTTCCAGTTTTTTAATTAAAAAAAAAAAAACTGTTCTGCGTATGTACATGCATCTTAAAGATAGAAACTATGCAAAATTTCACATTTTTTCCTAAACTGTTCTAAAGCAATCACAATTTAGAATGTTTTTAGAATGCTTTTTGCACATTTCACCCTTTAAATTTCTAATTTTCTTTAAAACTTTTGTATGTGCATTTGTGTTTTATAATTAGCAGCTATTTAAAACTTCTATCCTTAACAATTCCATAGAAATTGTAATTTAGAATGTTTTTAGAGTACTTTTCATTCATTTCACCCTTTTAAATATTGAATTTATTAGAAACCGTTCTTAGAGAACATTTGAATCTTATAAGTAACTACCATACCTATTTTCAAATTTCTAGCTCTGTCAGCACCACAAAAATCACAATATTAAAACAGTTTTCATGCCTGCACCCTTTTGAATTTCGAATTTTTTAAAAACTGTTCTGTGTGAGCATTTATGGCTTAATGTAATAGCCATGTCAAATTTCCAGTTTCCATCCCTAACATTTCCATAGAAATCATAATTTAGAATGATTTTGGCACATTTCACTCTTTTAAATTTCAGATTTCTTTGGCTATTTTTTTAGAAACCATTTATATCTTAAAAGTAAAAATGCATGCAAAATTTCAAGCTTCTAGTCTCTTTAGTAAGACAAAAATCATAATTTAGAGCATTTTTCCTGCACCCTTTAAAATTTTGAATTAAAAAAAAAAACTCTTCTGTGCATTTATTTGCATCTTAAAGATAGCAGCCATGCAAAATTTCAAGTTTCTATCCTTAACAATTCCATAGAAATCATAATTTAGAAGATTTTTAGAAAGCTTTTCGTGCATTTCAACCTTTTAAGTTTAGAATTTTTTTTAAAACTTTTCTGTGCATCTTAAATGTAGCAGTCATGTCAAATTTCCAGTTTATATCCCTAACAATTCCATAAAAATTATAATTTAGAGAATTTTGATACCAATTTCTGCTTCTATTACACTTTTAAATTTTGAATGTTTTTAGAAACCATTGTTAGAGAGCAATTGTATCTTAAAAGTAACCATCAATGCCAAATTTCTAGTTTTTAGTCCCTTTAGTATCACATAAATCATAATTTTGGACTTTTTTTCTAGTCCACCCTTTAAAATTTTGAATTAAAAAAAAAAACTCATGTGAATGCATTTGCATCGTAAAAGTAGCAGTTATGTCAAATTTCAAGTTCTTGTGCTTTAAAATTCCATAGAAATTGTAATTAAGAATGTTTATAGAATGATGTCTGCTCATTTCACCCATTTAAATTTTGAATTTTTTTTAAACCATTCAAAGCAAGCATTCTTAGCTTCAAAATAACTTATGTCCCTTTAGTATCATAAAAATCCCAATTTAGAATGTTTTTTTTTCTCCGGCACCCTTTAAATTTTTAAATTTAAAAAAACTGTCCTGTGCATGTATGTGCATCTTAAATATAGCAGCTGTGCAAAATTTCACATTTCTTTCTTAAACAATTCCAAAGAAATCATAATTTAGAATGCTTTTTGTGTATTTCATCCTTTTAAATTTCTAATTTTCTTTAAAACTCTTCTGTGTGCATTTGCATTTTAAAATTAGTGGCCATTTCAAATTTCTATCCTTAACACTTCCATATAAATTGTTATTTAGAATGTTTTTTGAATGCTTTTCATTCATTTCACCCTTTTAAATATTGAATTTATTAGAAACCGTTCTTAGAGAGCATTTATATCTTATAAGTAACTACCATACCTAATTTCAAATTTCTAGCTCTGTCAGTACTACAAAAATTGCAATTTTAGAGCAGTTTTCACACCTGCACCCTTTAAAATTTTGAATTTTTTAAAAACTGTTCTGTGTGAGTATTTCTGGCTTAAAGTAATAGCTATGTGAAATTTCCAGTTTCCATCCCTAACATTTCTATAAAAATTGTAATTTAGAATATTTTTAAAACAATTTCACACTTTTAAATTTTGAATTTCTTTAGAAACTATTCTTAAGCTGCTATCAGCATATCATAGCCTATCATAGTCAATATCAGATCGAAATGATCCCGTATGATAGACTGCCTCTTGGAACTTCTTTAACATCTATCCACCAATCAGAGCTCTCTAAAAATTCCAAGATGGCTACCATCAGTTAGTGAACATGTTATGTTTATCGTGGTATTGAAACCAAAAATACAGAAGAATTAAGAAAAAACAATATCTTTGGTAACACAGGGACCAATTATACATGAAAAGAACTTTAAAAATGTGCAGTTATTTTTAAATTAAAGAATTACGTATGCGCCAATTGTTCCTTCGGAGTTCGATATTTACCACCGCCGATAAGAACTTTATTTACTAATTTAAAGTTATTTATTGCAATTATTTTATTTCAATTACTTATATTATTTGCTATATCTTATAATTGCACTGTCGTAGTCACTTATTTACTTCTAAAACTGTACTTGTTTAACTACTTTCTGCAGCTGTATTTGGCATTATTTCATACTTGTTGCCAAGTTATGTCACCAAAGATAAAAATGCAAGCAAACAATCACCAAGGTATTTTATTGCAATACAAATTATTCTAGCCTCCTTTTAGCATGCAGCGTTCAGAGTCTAAAATTTTGTAGTGGAAGGGGGGGGGGGACAGAAAATTTTCTTATACTTTTAGAAAAATAAAATTTAATAAATGAAAATTTATTCTAGCAGCTATTTATAGTTAATTATATTTTACCTTTTAATAATTTTCTTTTAAAACAATCTTGATAATCTTTTTTAAAGATATACAATTATTATACAGACATACATATTTATTCGTAGATCGAATAGGAATAGTAAAAATCTATTCACCGTTGTCCGGTCATCCAAGGCTGTCTGTTAGATGGCTGGTGACTTTCTCTCCAACATGGTTTATTAGTGAGAAATTGCAGACTCAGAATCGGCTGGAGTGGCTCAGTGGTTAGAGCAACAGCCAGGAATGCTGTGGACCCAGGTTCGATTCTTGGCTCTGGCTAATTTTTCACTTAATGTTGGATTATTGTATTTAATGTATGTGGGTGAGAATTTCCTTTTTAGTCTATTTTTCCTTTTTAATTATTGAATTTCAACCACCCTAAAATTTTGTCTTCTCCCTCCTAGCGGAGTATAAATTTTAAACCTTTTATATGTTTTTCAATTTGTTAAGCAAATTTTGCCCCTTTTTTTACTTTGTATTAATAATAAATAAAGCATATAACCCCCCCCCCCCCCACTCCAGTTAAAATATTTTGCTCCCCTTCAAAAAAAAAAAAATATATATATATATATATATTTTTTTTTTTTTTTCAAAAACAAAAATGAATTGTAATGTAAAACTTTCCTAACAGAAATAGATTTCTAGAATTTTCCAATATGTGAACCCAAAATTAAAGCTCATTCTGCCAGATAGTTTTTAAGTTATGCTTAAAAAAACACTTGTCTTGTAATCTGTTTTGTGACGATCGAACAGTTATTTAATATTAGGAGGGGCAAACATAAAATCTGCGTAATTTCTAAACTATTTTAACGAGTGATTTTCAGTTTGATACACAAAGGTAAAATTTACCGAAAAATATGATGTCAAAATTAGGGTTTAGTACTAAAAGTTTTAGAATATGTTACAATTGCTATACATAACTTCCACCTTCCCCCCAGCAAAATTTATGTACAGCATTATTATTAGATGTTATTACTAATCTATTGTTACTTGTGACATTTTTATACAGTGATTTGCGGTAGAGTTAGTAGAGGGTATAACCCCCCCCCCCCCCCCCAGGACTGTACACAATATGCATAAAAATAAGGATTGTGTTTTTGAAATGAAAAATATCAAAAACTCATTTAAACTTTGGAAAAATGATTAAAATCATCAAAACAAGGAAGAAAACACTGCAAAAGAGTGGGAACTATATCTAAATTCTATTATGTATTTCAATTTTACATTACATTCAATATGTAACATGAATTACATTTAAAATATGTAAAATATATTAACTAAAAATGTCATAATAGTAATTTTGGCAAAAGAACTAAAACTTAATTTAAAATCTTTCTTTGTGTTACAGATTTTGGCTTAGCGATAAAGTGCGGTCCCAATACGTGTGACAAAAAACTAGTTTTAATATACTATTTTTTTCTAAATCGCTTAATACTAATAGTTGAGAATTCTTAATATTTACAGGTAATGAAAGACGTAAAGTGAAGATATGGACTCTATAATTTAGAATTTTAATGTTATATTAGCGAGAGTATTGTTTTTATAATCTTGGAATTTTAAGTAAAATGATCACAATATTATATATATAGAACAGACACAAAAAGAAACTGCAATATATAAAATGTTAGTATGCGATAATGCTTCCTTTTTATCAATCGAGCTCTACACTAAATATTAAAACACCTGCTGCAATTACTCGCCAAATGTTATGCCTTCTCCTTGCATTAGCAGATAACTTTCAGTATGGAAAATAACCCTAGTTGCAGCATGAAAGTGTAGCTCCAAGCAAGCGAGAGGCAATAGCATATACTTCATATAATATGGTAGTCCGTGTGATAACAGATGTAGGAAGCATTTATATCTTAAAAGTGCCATGCTAAATTTCAAGCTTCTAGTCTATTTAGCATGACAAAAATCATAATTTAGAACATTTTTTTTTTCTCCTGCACACTCTAAAATTTTGAATTAAAAAAACTCTTCTGTGCATTTATTTGCATCTTAAAGATAGCAGTCAAGCAAAATTTCAAGCTTCTATCCTTAACAATTCTATAGAAGTCATAGTTTAGAATGTTTATCACACATTTCAATCTGTTAAACATTGAATTTTTTAAAAAACTGTTTTGTGCATGTGTTTATGTCTTAAAGATAGCGCCATGTCAAATTCCCTGTTTCTGTTCCTAACAGTTCCATAGAAATCATAATTTAGAACATTTTTAGAAGGATTTCTGCTCCTTTCACACTTTTAAATTAAAAAAATTTTTAGAAACCATTGTTAGCATGCAATTGCATGTTAATTGGTGCATTAATAAGCACCATGGCAAATTTCTAGCTTTTAGTCCCTTTAGTAATACGTAAATCATAATTTAGGGTATGTTTTTTCTACCCCACAATTTAAAATTTTGAATTAAAAAAAAAACTCTTCTGTACATGTATTTGTTTCAAGTTTCTATCCTTAAAAATTCCGTAGAAAATGTAATTTAGAATGTTTTTAGAACACTTTTCATGCATTTCACCCTCTTAAATTTTGAATTATTTAGAAAAAGTTCTTAGACAGTATTTGCATCTTTTAAGTAACTACCATGCCAAATTTCAAGATTCTACATCCTTCAGTTCCATAAAATTTGCATTTTAGAATGTTTTTTGCTCCTCCACTTTCTTGGTGTTAGTGACACTGACATAAATTATACCCTATGTTAGAGCCAGTGCTGTCACCATCAATTTGCCACCATCACTTTTGAAACAGGTTTGGTGGTTCTTGAGATTATCCCCTACAAACAAATAAAAAAAGAATCAAACATTACTTCTTTATAATATTAGTATATATACAGGCAGTATGTTCCTTATAAAAGAATCTTTACTTCATTTCCATAGAATATTTCTTTCCATTAATTCTAGACAAAAATCAATGGAAATAGTCTCTAAATTTTTTCCTTCATATTAGTAAAACTGATTCTTTTATGTATCATTGCACGTTAGAAAATAAGATTACACAAGCACTGATATTAAAAAGAGCAAAATGAATATCAATACAGAATTCTGTTAATGTCAAACACACTTGCTTTCATTTGAGTTATTCTCTAAATGCTGGCAGTAATACAATCTTGCCATTTCATCTTATCATCATCAAATATTAAAGGTATAAATTTTATTACATGTGATGAGAAACTAGACTAAATGGAAGAAGCAGAAACAATACATTTTCATAACATGTAAGCTATGTTTTAAACAAATTTGAATGAATTCATTAAAAAGCAAATTCATGAAATGCTAATATTCAAATTTTAATTGCTTAATAGGCGTATAGCCAACATAGTGAAAAAGTACTCAAACCTGGGTCATCAGATTAGCACACTGACGTTCTACCAACTGAACCACTAGGGAACGATACTCAGCCTGGAACTCTTTTACCATAACATGTTGGCAAGGCTACAAATGCAGCACAAGATGGAATATTTTCCGTGAGCCGCCAACCCTGGGGCAGACACGAAATCAAAGAAAATCCAGCATCGACAATTGAATGAATTCATACTTAATAGTTGGAAATTTTTACAGAGAGAAAATTTCTCATGCCTTGCATTCATAATATTCAAATTTTAATTGCTTAATAGGCGTATAGCCAACATAGTGAAAAAGTACCCAAGCTGGGACTCGAACCCGGGTCATCAGATTAGTGCGCTGACGTTCTACCAACTGAACCACTTGGGAACGATACTCAGCCTGGAACTCTTTCACCATAACATGTTGGCAAGGCTAAAAATGCAGCACAAGATGGAATATTTTTCGTGAGCCGCCAACACTGGGGTAAACACGAAATCAAAGAAAATCCAGCATCGACAATTGAATGAATTCATATTTAATACTTGGAAATTTTTCCAGAGAGAAAATTTCTCATGCCTTGCATTCATAATATTCAAATTTTAATTTCTTAATATGCATATAGACAACATAGTGAAAAAGTACCCAAGCCGGGACTTCAACCTGGGTCATCAAATTTTAATTGCTTAATAGGCATATAGCCAACATAGTGAAAAAGTATCCAAGCCGGGACTCGAACCCGGGTCATTAGATTATTTTCTCTCTGGAAAAATTTCCAAGTATTAAATATGAATTCATTCATGAAATGCTTTAAACAAAACATAGATGTATCATTGTTTGTTTTATATACAGAACTTGCAAACATTAAAAAAAATGACTAACCTAAATCGAATCAATCTGCTGATTGTATAGCAAAAAAGATGCATTGTACCAAAGTTTGGTATATTTTAATGTTGAATGCATACATTATACTTCTTAATTGCCTTAGCTAGCAAGATTATCAACAGAGCACAAAACTTTCAAATAGAGCACTTTAAATGTATAGGTTTATGTTATAGATGGAAATTACTAGTGTGCTTTTATTGTAAAATACTTCAGGTATCTACTCATAATAAATTCCAAAGGCAAGCAAGTGTCTGTAACCATTCCGGGTGGGACCACCCTGGTTTGCAAATCGACTGTAGTTAAACACCTTGTTAGGCTTAATTAAAAACCTATGCTAACATATGACAGCTAAATGATAATATATTCTGCTTCAAATAATGTCTGTTCAGCATATTTTTCCAATAAAACATGTATATTATATACTATTCTAATATTTTACGTTCTTAATTAAAAATCCAGAATAAACATCGGAATCCCAGATATAAACAAACAATGTGGCAAACGACATTGTTTTGCTGCCATCTACTGGCTTTAAAATGTACTTTTCTGCAATACAAACTTTTTAATAATAAAATCTTCATGCTGTTTGTATGAAGTCTTATGAAAATGGAATGCAGATCAACAATCCATCATTTTTGACTGGGGTTATATACTAGCTTTTTATAGTTGCTAGGTTGTACTTAAGATACTGTTACTAAGCTAGCCCAAACTAACCTGTACTTAATTTTTTACAAGCATAAAGAATTAAGTTTAGAAACAATTATTCAAAACTGTTTTTTATTCATAAGGTAAAATATCCATAGAAACTTTCCAAATTATGTTAATCTTAGATTTTATTAATTTTTTTCTGTCAATTTAAACATTTAGTAAATTTATGATTTAAAAAAAAAAGTTGATTTAATCACCAATTTAAATCATCTGATTAAAATTGTTGACACCTAGATTGTTTTGGTGCCATCTACTGGCTTTAAAATGTACTTTTCTACAATACAAACCTTTCAATAATAAAATCTTCATGCTGTTTGTATGATGTCTTATGAAAATGGAATGCAGATCAACAATCTGTCATTTTTGATGTGGGTTATATACTAGTAGAAGAATATAAGTGTTGTAATTTTAATAGTGTTTGCTACTTTATTTGACTTACTTAATTGTATTTTAAATACTTGTTAGAACATAGTTTTTTAAATATAGTTTTTTAAATATAGTGTATTAGATTGCTTTTCAATTTTAAGTTATACTGTCTCTAGTATTCTAATAAATAATAATGTATGTTGTGATCTTATAGATTTCAAATATGTTGTGATTTTATATTATTATAGATAAATCTTTTAAAAATTGTATCTAAATTTTGTATTAATTGATTTCCAGCTACATGTATAAGGAAAAATTAATTGAAGGCTGTAGAGAAAAAGTATTTATATATGACACCCTTTTCTACAGCCGATTAGAAGAAGACATAAAAGCAGACATAGAAGCAAGTGCTGCTGAAGTTTCAAAAAGGTAGGTTTTATAGTTATAACTTTAGTAACATTTAAAAAAATAAATAAATGATAATATTGCTGAACATTCATTATTCATTCATTTCATTATTTTTATAAATATTGCATTTACCCTTTATAAAGGAGAATGAAACAAGTAATATTCCTATCTTAGAATCAAATTTTTAACATTAAAGTTATCACTTCAGTTTTAAAAGTATTTCTGAGGTTTTAAGTATTACTTTACTCATGAAATTTTGTAACATTTTTCTAAGCTTCATTATTTTAAGTAAGGGATTATCAAATATAGGAATCACTGAAAAAAAAAAACTGTCAAACTGACATAGCAAGTGATGTCACATTTGAAAGAAAAAATGCATTATTATTTATAAAATTGAAAGATTTTATTATAATTAGATTTGAATTGGTGTTACTTTTATTGACTTTTCATCCTGCCTGTTCCAAGATTAAAATATGAGGAGTTTTCAAAAAGTAAAGATACACTTCAGACAGCAGGAAATAAATTGTTTTAATGAGAGTGTTAGCAACACATATTGTAAACGTGAACCTTGAACATTTGACCTTTCCCTTACAATAATTTATTATTTGTATGATGAGTCTGTTTTGTGTAGCATGTCTATATTATAAAGGACAAACATGTCCATGCATAATGCTGATGTCATTTTGCGAATGGCAACACTTGATGACAAAATTTCAGCTCTGCGATTTTTGCTTCTGCATTTTTAAAAATTTCTAAACAACGCACATTTTTAATTTTTACACCATTATACAGGGGGGAAAAAATCTACTTTCAAATGCAATTTGTTTGAAAACTGCATCGCTATTGACTGATTTATTATAACTTTTAAATTAAATTTCAAGCATGATTTTTTATTTTTTTAATCTATCTCCATCGCTTGCAGATGATCACAAAATATTAATCCATTTGCACTTTAAACTATATAAAAAGTTCAACATTTGTTTCCAGCTAATATTCCATAATGAAATTAAAACTTCATTAAGCAATGCATAAAATAATCTAAATAAAACACAAATTTAACAGACATGTAATCGAAATAAGCACTTAAAGCCATTGAAATTATCATAATAAAATAAAAACTGATGTAGATAATAAAATTTTAGTGATTTCTTTGGCTATTAACTTCTGGAATGAGACCAATATGAAATTACTTCTTTTAATAAATTTCAAAATTTTATTTGAATATATAATTGACATATCTCATATACAATATGCTCTTTGGTGTCGTTAAGTGGCAATCTAAAATAAAATATTACATTCTCGATCTCAGAAAGACTGGGTTGCATGCCCTAGTATTTATAATGGCTGCATCAATTCAGAATCCTACCAAATGTGAAGTACGTTCCATCATATGTTTGAGCCTCCAGTAGATATATTACTTTTAAATGCTAAAGGTGTAAAATTAACAACATAAAATAACTTAAAATAACTTTTATTAGTTGTTTTACATGTTTCAACTCTTTCCGAGTCATTTTCAAAAACAAAATGAGAATATTCTAAAGTTGCACGGGCTTTGAAGTTATTATTTTCACGTACCTTTTTAAAATTACGCACGTTATCTATTATTTTTTATTTTTACTTGATTGTTTATTTTCATATATTTGACCACGGATTAACTCTAGCCACTGTTTTGGTAAATTCTAAAGTTGCACGGCTTAGTCTACTTGGCTCAGATATATTGATGACATTTTTATAATTTGGCAGCATAGTCTTGATGAACTTAAAATATTTATAAATCAACTAAACTCAATTGACAATAACATTAAATTCACTATTGAAATTGAACATAATAAAAGTCTTCCATTCCTAGATGTAATGTTAACCAGGACAAATAAATCTATCGATAGAGCTGTTTTCCGGAAAAGCATGGCCAGCCAATCTACCATACCAAATAACGCATGTTCTCCCTTTACATACAAAATTTCAGCCTACAGATTTCTCATAAGACAAGCCTTTACAATATGTACTGAAAATAAATTGAATAATGAATTAGATAATATTCGTAAAATTGCTTATAATAATGGTTTTAAAGTGCACCATATTAATAAATTAATCATGGATATCACCAATAATAATAAGAAACCAGAAAAGAAAGATGATTCACAAAAATACAAACTTTATACTCTGCAATATTATCCAAGCGTTTTTGAAAAATTAAAACACAGCCTTAAACGTTTCAATATCTGCTTAATAGCCAAACCACCTAAGAAATTAAAGAATATTATTTGCAATAAAATTGACCCAATTAATTTTGAGAATTTTTCAGGAGTATATGAAATACCTTTTATCAAAGAAGACAGATCCAAGAATTACTACATAGGCATGACCAGCAGGAAATTTAATTGCAGAAAAAAGAGCATATAGCTGACATTAAATATAATAGGAAAACTACAGCCCTGGCAAGATTATATCAAGAAGAAACCATCCAAATAAATTTCAATGAAAGTAAAATAATATTTCCCTCCAGTCTATACTATCCATCCATAATGGATACTAACCATAGAGATACTAACATGCAAAAATACAATATGTAACGATGCGGCATCTTTTAATTTACCAAAACTGTGGCTAGAGTTACTCCGTGGTCAAAGATATGAAAATAAACAACCAAGAAAAAAAAAATAAAAAAAAATATTAGATAACATGCATAATTTAAAAAAAAGGTACATGAAAATAATAACTTTAAAGCCCATGCAACTTTAGAATTTACCAAAACAGTGGCTAGAGTTAATCCGTGGTCAAATATATGAAAATAAACAATCAAGTAAAAATAAAAAATAATAGATAACGTGCGTAATTTTAAAAAGGTACGTGAAAATAATAACTTCAAAGCCCGTGCAACTTTAGAATATTCTCATTTTGTTTTTGAAAATGACTCGGAAAAAGTCGAAACATGTAAAACAACTAATAAAAGTTATTTTAAGTTATTTTATGTTGTTAATTTTACACCTCCAGTAGATGTTCACAAAGAAATTGTTTCTGTCTATGGGAACATTATGAATCAACAAAATGTAATGAAATGGTGTTGTGCTTTCACTGGAGGTAGAACCAATGTTCCTGAAGAACCCAGAGCAGGTAGGCCATCTGTGAGCTCTGATGAACCCAGCAACAAAGATGAGATCAAAATCAAAGTTGAAATGTGGTTTGAACAACAAGTGGTAAACTTCTATTACTGTAGAATACAAAAGTTTGTACCCAGACTTAAATAATGCTTGGACAATGACAGTAACTATGTAAAAAAATAAGGCATATACCAGTAAGTAATCTGTAATAGACATTTTATCAATTAAAAGTTTTTTGAATGAGCATACAGCATTGTATCTTTACTTTTTGAAGACCCCTCATATATGAAATTAAAGAAATTTTTATGTAAACAAATGTAAAGAAAACTTAATTCTTTTTCAATGATATCTTCTCAAATTTTGCCATAAATTGCTCAAGAAATAGCCTAAAATTCCTACATTGAAAAAACAACTACCAAAAAGCCAGACTTTGATGACCATTCATAGATTATTCACTCCTCATCACTTATTCCTTAATTCATTCTATAAAACAAGTCTTTTTTTATGGAAATATGAACTTTTTCATCTGGCAAGTACATGATTTTCCAATCAAGAGAAGATCTAGAATTTTCTCTTAAAATGATAATGAGATTGGGAAAAAAAAACCCTCAAGTTTTTATTATAAGTTCAGAAAAGTAAAAGAAAGATTTTTTTAACTAGTACATTTAAAATTAACAAGATCAAAAGTAATTAGTGATCTTATAAATAATTAATATTTTTTTCTTAAAATTATTAAATTATCTCATAATAAAAGCTTTATCACTTAGAATTTTGAAACTTATATGTTAAAACTGTCATTATCTAAAAAAGTATCTAATTTATATCTGAATATACAACTGTTACTCCATAATACTGACTGGTGATATTTTTTTAAATTTTCAATTTGAGATTATGTTTCAAATGTCAATAGGCACTTATAGTTAAATATTGGGTGACCTTTCTCAGCAAAAAAGCATAAAATTAATTTATACAATCAGTATTAATACACTGCTATCCAAAAATTAAGGGACAATCAGACACTTTCGCTTTTTACACAATTTGTCAAATATCTACTGAAATTCTTGACAAATTGTCCTTGAACTTCAAGGATGTAACATACATGTTTGACTTCAAGAACAGTAGAAACAGTATACTGCAATTAAAAAATTAATATATTGAATATTTTTTGAGATATGGGCATTTGTATGAAATAATTTTTAACTGTGCATGTGCAAATTATACCAAAGATTATTTTTCATGATTTGGTAGTCAATTATATAGAGTCACTCATATATAAAGACCAGTTAAATTGTCAACATAGACATATATCCTCATTTCCAAATATGGTTCTTATCATGTTATTATAACCATTATGTTTTGTTTCTTTTATATCTTTCCAATTAATTAGTTTCTTTTATATCTTACTAATTAATAGTTAATTAAAGTTTGTATCTATGTTTAAAACAAGTTTTCCTTTTAAGTTTAAATATTATTTTATCTCGAGTTTCAGTTTAATGTTTAACTTTTATTTTAAATATCAACAGTTTAATGTTTAACTTTTATTTTAAATATCAACAGTTTCTTTATTTTATCTACTTACAGTTCTGGCCATGTAAAATCACCCTTAATACTCCTGTGTACTTGATTCTGTTTTTTATTTCCAGTATTTACATTTTAAGGCTTACGCTAAAACGATACAATGTTTATCTTTCCTGCAACTCTCTATTTCTGTGCTAGAGTCTTAATGTCATTTGTTGAACTCATGAGAATTATGGTGTCTGATGACAGAGGGCATTGCCAATCTGTCATCATCCACATTTCTCCTAATGACAGTTACATCACATTCAAATGAGCTTGGATCTTTCTTTTTTTGGAGCTTCAGGGTGGAGAGTGCATAATAGGCAAATTCAGTGAAGGCCCAAAGTATTTATATCACGAGCTATCATATGCTATTTAGTTTCATTTGTATTTTGGTGCCTAAGCACGAGAATGTTGACTTGTTATCAATGTCACTTGATCTTGGTGAAGTGAAATAGTAGTTAAATATTTTTACTCATATTTGTTTTATAAGTTCAATGCAGTTTAAATTGAAAAACGTCTGAGATGCCTTTTTAACTTTTACATAGTTTATAGTGCTCTTCAAGTAAACAAAATAATGTTTGAAGTGTGGCTCATGGGAACAACTATGCTATTTTTCCATGGAAAAGGAAAGAAAGATTTTAATTTCCTCTTTCTTCATATATAAAGTTTTTAGCTGCATCACATTTTTAATGGCACATTCATTTTTCATAGTTTTTCTTTCGGTGATATAGCTGAGCAGTTCCCAACCTTTATTGGTACGCGACCCACCTTTAAGTAAAAATTTTCTCACAACCCACCTAATATGAGAGTGCATCTAATATCAGTATGAAAATAGGTGCATGACCTCTAAGCTATTGGCTATCCTATCCTATGAAAAAGGCAAATTTTCGTATGAAGGATGCACTATAGACAAAAACAAGAATTCGTAATCCCAGTGTATGTAAGTAGAATAATAGTTAAAAGAACACACATATTAGAGGGTTCATATGCTTTTACCACAATTTTTTAACAGATTTTATCTCTTTAATATTTAAATAACAGAAATTGTAGCCACCTTTTCTAATTGCAGGATTTGTAATACTTTTCTACATTTAAATAAGACAAAAAATTCTATTAAAAAATTGTGGTAAAAGCATACAAACCCTGTATTACAATAATATTGAAAAATACGTTTAATTATTTTCAAAATACAACTTTACCATTGGGGAGATTTCTGAAACGGATGAGGGCCACACCACTTCCGATGAGGGCATTTACATCAGGGTTAAAACTGATGCTTTCTACACATAGCTCGTTTTTGTACTTGTTTTTCAAAAACAGCAGAGTAGAACAAGCATGTGCACACAAGTATGTTGTGTTGAACCCAATCAATGACCTGAAAGCTGATTTAGATATTTCTGGATATTCTACTGGTATATTCATCCAGCTTGGTAAGTGTCTTTCAAGATTTGATGACTTCATGCTCGTGTTGAACAAGTTTTCACAGCAAATGCTCCACTTCAGTGTTCAAAAACACAAATGAGTATTTCAAATAATCCGGATTATACTTCTGCAGACATGTCTTTTGCTTTTTCACACTGTAATTATAAATACTTGACTGTGGTTCAGTAACACTTTCACATTTTCTATTAGTAGCAGTGGAGATTGAAGGTTCCTCACCATTTGGATTCTCTATTTTACCAGTCCTAAAACACCATTCCATAATGACACTAAATCTACACTCAATCAAAACACAACATAAACAATAACTCACTCTCACAATCAGAGGAAGACTGTTCTGATTCAAGGACAAACAATAAAATTGGAGAAATTAAAAGTGCAGGTAGCATACACATGCATCCCCACTCGAGTGCAATGGTCCAGGGTTGCCATGGCTCGACTACTGCCATATCTCACCATGAGGTCATAATATAATGCCAACTGACTGTTTAAGAAAACACTGTCTTCTCACGAAGTTTTAAATTAAGCTAATATTGATTAGTATATAATAATATTAATTAGTAGGGTAGACTGGGGGCTAATGGGACAAACAGAATTTCTTAAAAACTAATGCAATTTAGAGTTTAATTTTTTTTGTCAATAGATTGCGCTAGTAGTACTTCACATCAGTCTGCTTTGAACCATTTTGTTTCAGTAATTGTTTGCTGTCCACAGGGCAACATACCTTTTGTCATCAAGGCGAGAAATTTTTTTATATTTATAATTTTTTGATTTTAATAAACTTGCATGCAATTAAAAAAAATTATATATTATAAGTCTTTATAGTTATTTAATATAGTTACAATCATTGCTTTTAATAAATTATAAATATTTAATTGGCAGTAAGCCTAAATTTGTTGCAAGACACTATGGGGTCTAATGGGACATTCCCAATGGGGACTGATGGGACTTGTCCCATTTGACCCCAAGTCATATTATTCATTACATAAAAGAAATTAATTGATAGAATATGTAATATAAAGAATGCTAAGAACATGGGTTAGCCATATAAAATATTTTTCTGCAGCAATACACTCAACTTCCTCAGATCTGCTGAAATGGAGACCAAAGGGTTGTGCAAATTGTAGAATTTTACAGATTATAGGTGATTACTTTGTTTATATTTTTATTTCTGTGTATTTACAGTAAATTAGCTATTAATGCATAAATTAATTGGTAAACAAGAAAGATTCTATAACACGAGTTTCAATAAAACAAATGTTGACACTTTTTACAAAAAGCTGGCTAATCTGTATGAACATTACAGATTCGAGCCTTACCATAATTTTAATTGTGACGAAACTGGCTTTACAATCGTAAATAAGCCGCCTAATATCATTGCCCAAAAGGGATTCAAACAAGTAGGACAGGTTACTTCTGCAGAGCGAGGTAAACTTGTTACAGTTTGCTGTTTTGTAAGCGCTTCAAGAGCAACTCTACCACCTGCATTTGTCTTTCCATGAGTAACAGTTCCTGATTTTCTCTTGTCAGGAGCACCACCATGAAGTATTGCTTTGGCATACAAAACTGGATAAATGACCAAAGAAAATTTCTTTAAAGGGATGTCACATATAGTGAAACATATCAGTACTTCACCAGAAAAACCTCTTCTGCTTCTCCTGGATAATCATGAAAGCCATGTTACTGTAGAGATGATACAATATGCAAAAGAAAATGGAGTGATTTTGTTGACATTCCCACCTCACTGCTCTCGTAGACTCCAACCATTAGACATCAGTGTATATGGCCCTTTTAAAAAAACGTTACAACATAGCTTTAAATGATTGGCTTCTTTCCAACCCTAGAAAAGTTGCTACTTATCACCAAATTCCAAGTCTTGTAAACCAAGCTTTCATGAAAGCAGTTAAACCTAAGAATATCATTTCTGGATTTAAAGCTGCAGGTATTTACCCTCTTAACAGTAACACATTTTCTGAGGAAGACTTCCTGTCATCTTTTGTTAGTGACTGACTTAATCCCTTGCCAGAAAATTCCGATCCTTTGTCGCATGCCAATAGTATTAGTTCAAATTCTTTGAATATGAAACCATTATCTACACAAAATGAAGCCTAACCATCAATATGTGCTCAAAGTGCACCACAACTTTCAACATCAAAGAAATCATTAGAAGAGTCATACCTCTGACACCTGAATTAGTTCATCCCTTTCCAAAAGCCCAACCTAGGAAAATGGCTAATACTTCAGGTAGAAAGCATGTAACATGCAGGATCCTCACAGACACGCCTGAAAAAAAGGAAATTGAAGATCTGGCTAATAAGCGCAAAGCCAAGGATTCGAAAAGAAAGAACCACAAAAAAGCTATCACAAAGAAACAAAACAGTGATACCGAGGAAAGTGATCACATGTCTTTGCATGATTCCTCAGATGAAGAATATTTGCCTCTTGGCCTAAAAATCAATCATTTTATTTTGGTGAAATTTGTTCAAAAGACTACTCCAAAATTTTTCGTTGGCATTGTGAATGAAATAAATTTTCAAGATAAAGAAGTAAATGTTCATTTCTTGTAGAAAAAATAACTGCATGAAATTCATTTACCCAGATAAAATTGATAGTTCTTGGGTGGATTTTAGTGACATAGACATGAGTTTGACTCCTTCAGAATATAATTCTTTTACATTCTGTGTGGTATCTTGTATATCATTTTCTAATGATCTGACTCTATATAATGTTAATTAATTTTCTTCATATTGTGTAATTTTAAGGAAAATATAATAAATGTGCATTTCTATACCTGTATTAAATTTTTTTTCAAATGTCCCATTAGACCCCAGACCCTCTCCCACTAGTCCCCAGACCCGGGGTCTAATGGGACAAAATTACCATGCTCAAACTATGACTATTTCTCATTTGTTAATTAATGTAAGTCTTAGATTTTTTATATAATAATTGCCAACTAATTGCACAATAATGTGCTGAAAGAAATTTTTAAAAACTTGAAAAATTTTCAATTTATACCATAAAATGTAAAATGTGTCCCATTAGCCCCCAATCTCCCCTATCTCTATAATAAAACCGTAAGTCATGTGACTGTCATCAACAGTTCCGGAACGTCCGTTTCACTTTTTCATATGCCAGGCGGCCATTTTTATTAAAAATTATTTTTTCGAATAAAACTTCATAAATGTGACATTTTTAGAAAGATCGTTCAAAATAAATTAATATTTGAGAGATGACTTACGTTCAATTATGTATATATTCTCCAATAACTTCAGTTGAAATTAGCTTCGCAGTTCAAATTCTCTATCCATGAAAGTAAACAAAAAAAAAAGATTCATTCGTCGTGAAGGTGTAAAATATTAAACCATTAAACCATGGAGATAATCGTTCGTAAAGTTAGTTATCCATGAAAGATTTTTTGGAGCGCTGCCTGGTGTCAAAAAAATAATTCGTACCAGTGACACAATCAAAGTTTACCATAATTATGTGCTATACAACTCAACTTCATTCTTTATCTTTTCTTGATGTAAGCTGAATGTAAACAAATACAACTCATGTAATGATATTTAATTAATCAAATTTCGAAACAAATTGTCAGTTAATTTGGTATTTATGTATTATACGTGAAAGGAAGAGAGACCACCGAAAATGATTGTTAATCACCAATCATATTTACCATTATTAATGACCAATCGCTTTCAAAACAGTAATTTAATATACATTTACAAAATACATAACATCATTAAATACTTTTGTGTTATTTGGGCGCAAATCTCGCCAATAGAATTTTTAAAATCGCCAATACCAGCTTTTATTTTTCGTGTGTGCAAATTAGAAATGATACTTTTATTTTGAAATCAAATGTTCTGATGGAACAGCTGTCGTAGACGCACCGGGGCACTATATTAACTATAGAGTTGCAATATAGAGAGAAAAAACGGGTTGCTGTAATTAGAATTATAGGCGGTAATGTTGGTGTGACATATTTACGTGATTATCAAAACTGGCTTCCAAAAGTTCAACGTTTCACCAAACCATACTCGAAAATTATGTGTTATAATATGCACTCCGATTATGTCACATTATTCAAGACGTTTTAAATGAGAATAATGATAGATTTTCTTCTTGATTCTCCCGTAATCAAGTCTACAGCCAAAGTTAGCGAGAAACAAACAAACAAACAAAAAAATATTGGCAACAATATGGTTCAGTGTAAATGGTGGATATCATTAAAGACTTTCACAAAATAGACTTCATTGCACCAAATCGTATTAACTAAAATACGCCATTTGGCAATGGATCCAATTACGGAAAACTACTTAATATGTTTAAGAATCTCCTCATTAGCAAGCATATTGCAACTGATAAGCAAACGGATATGAAGCATAAATGCTTAAGTTGGTTAAGCGGTTTTTGTCAAGAAAGATGAAATACATAACAACAAAAAATATGCGAAATACTACCATGATCGAAAAAGTTTTTGATTTGTCTATTAGAATCTTCCGGTTTGGCGAAGGATTACGGAAAAAAAATAAATTATGAATAAAAGTAACGTGTTACAGTGCTTAACATACATTTAAGGGAGACCAAACTGGTCGCCAGTGGCGGCTAGTATTATAATAGTCTTCATGATTATTGCAGTCAGGGGTGGCTGGTCCCTTAGGGCCACTGGAGCATGGCCCCACCAGTATTTTCTCTACATAAAAAAATATCAATACATAGTTTTTACTTTAAATATTAAAAAAAACTATTTACTAAAAAATATATTGCAAAGAAACTGCACTTTTCTTCAGTCCCACTCATCCATTATTATCGACTCTCAGCAACTGTATATTTTTCAATAGGCAATAAATCACTTTATTGACCAGCCGGTACTTCCTGCTGGACACAAGACATTTGCGCCCATCTGACGTATATTTCACTCCTTCATGCTTCTTAAAATTTGGCGATTTACTGCTCTTTTAGAGCTAAAATTTTTGTACTGTTTTACAATAAAGGGCATTTTGCAATTTTGTCCTTGATGCCAAGTAAGGAAAGATAACTAAGTTTCTGTTATAATAAGTTAACCTTTGAGGTTCTCAAAAATATTTGGCAATATTTGTATTACTGCTATTGCTGATAATTTCTTAAATTACATGAGCTTTGAGTATTTTCTTTAAATGAAGACGTGTGATAATTTTAAATTCTTGATATAAAAAAATGAATTCTGTAGATGATCTATTACGAAAGCCCTTTTTAACAATGAGTTTGGAAGAAAAACTTGAAATTAAATGCCTGGGACCTTATCAGCTGAAGAATTTTGAAATGCAACAAAAAGATGTAAAAAAAATGCGCCATACACAGTGGTTTGACAAATTTCTGTGGCTTTCAGTGATTTACAAAGAATTTTAGAAGATGGGTATTTTCTCTTTCTGCTTTCTTTTTTCTATTCGATATTTCAGCATGTAGATATTTTTTGTATAATGTTGTACAGATGACAAATACCACTTGATTAAGTGTGCTGCAAGCTGTCAACTGTTTCACTGATGCTGTTAATGAAATCAGAGGAAAAATTGATGTTCATCGAACTGCTGAAAATTACAAAAATTTATGGGACCCCAAAAGGAAACGTATAAAATTCAGTGGCTATAACACAGTAAAAAATAAATGCTAAAGAAGTCTGTGACATTATAATAACTGAAATGAAAAACAGGTTTGAAGAACAAGAAACTCTTAATGTGTTTCCAGTACTGGAAACAAACAAATACAGTTTATTTAAGGATAATTTTCCTGAAAAAAACATCTCTATTATCACAGAAAGTTACATTATAATTAATAAAGGAAAATTAATGAAGGAACTCCATGTAATATATCATAATTCCACTTTTAAAACATTCAGACAGTTTCAAGTCTCTTAACATTTATAAAAACCAATAACCTTACAGAAGAATTTTCTGAACTTTCAAAGGCACTTGAAATTGTCTTGGTAACACCAGCATTGACTGCAGAAGCAGAAAGGTGCTTGAGTACACTTAAGAGAATAAAAACATTTTTGAGAAACTCCATGGGACAGGAACGATAAACCCTCTTGCTGTCCTTTCAGTCCACAAGGATTTTATTAGTACAATATCAGAATTTAATGTAAAAGTAATTGAAAGATTTGCTGGATGAAAAAATCGATGTGCTAAATTACTATTTAAATGAAGCACTAAATTTTAATTTGTGAATGGATTAAATGTCTGCAAGAAAAGTATGTATTTTTTCTATTAAATCACGAGATATTTTTTATATGATTTGCATATTTGTTTTTCAATTAAATAATGTTTTATCAGAGTAAGTTTAATAGTAATAATGGTAATTAATGGTATTTAAAATGGTAATTAATTAGATAAATATGAAAGTAATGTTAATTACTTTAAAAAATAATTAACATGATATTTCTAAATATAAGTTATTTTTTAATTTTATTATTAAATAATTTGTTTTCATGTTTAAACAAGGAATATTAATACATAAAAATTACCAATTTGTTATAAACGGACCAGACTGGACCCTACCAATGAAAATCAGCATGAGCCACCACTGATTGTAATTGTAAAACATTGTATTTGTTATATTTTTTAAACAGATGAATTTTTTTTTTTTGGCAAACCTTGATTGTTCCACAACACACCAGTAGGTCACAACCTAATGATTGGAACCACTGGTATAGCTGATATTTCTAACTTTTATTTCCATCTCTCATTGAATTCATTTTTTTTTAACTCTAGCTTTTATTGTTACTTTTAAGTCATACTTTTTAAATGTGTTAGACGTTTTAGGCTTTGCAGGATTTTGTGTTTTCCGGTTTGGGTGCATGTAAGATACTATTTATGTCTTGGATTGGTATGATCTTTTCAGCTTTCATGGCGATGGTATTCTATATGTAGCATTGAGTATAAGAGGAGTCATGAGGCTAAGTATAGATTAAAGCTGGTTCAATAGTTTGAAATTATTTGTAATTTTGGAAAAGATATTTGAAGTTAGCTGAATCCTTTTGAAATATTTTTTTTGAATGAAATAGTCTAAAGTCTGTTTTATATATGTATTCTCATTAGACTATAAATGTTTATTTGTAAACGCCACCAAATTCTGAATATATATAATTAAAGTATATAAAGTTAAATAGCTAATTCAGATTAATTTAATATTGAAAATTAAATTAAATGTTTAAATTTATTTTAATTGTTTTTCTAATAAAAGGTGTCTCAATGGTTAACTGTGTTCAAAGTTAAATTTAATATATATTTAAAACATAAATTTAATAAAGATATATTTAAAGTCTGGATTTAATAAAGACATTTAAAGTCAGTTATATAAATTAAATATTTAAATAAAGTTAGAGCAATTTTTTTCCTTGTTGTAGTGTCTGTGTTAGGTCAACTTTTGTCACATATTTAAATCTGGTTTTTATTTATAAAGTTTTTAAACTCTTTTTATAGTTATTTCTTCTGTTAAATAAAATAGATTTTGTTTTTTATTTAATTTGTTATCACTTAAGGCACATCTTTCAACACCTTTTCCTTTTTTCAGCTGTTTGAGTTAATCTTATTGTATATTTAATCCCTTCTTCTTTCCCTAATTCCTTTGGGCAGACTTTACAGCAATATATGCATATTTTATTTTGCTATCTCATTTATTATGGTAATTTACTTCACAAATATTGTGAAAACTTAGAAAGATAACAGAAATACAGTGAGCTAATTGACAAATTGGAGGCAAAATTCAATTGGATGATAAGGAATTTCCCCTCCAATTTGTCAATTAGATCTCTGTATTGCTGATATATTTCTGAGTTTTCACGATATTTGACTGTTTTTTTAATATGAGTTGTTCTATAAAATTGGCTATCAAATCATGAAAAAAAATCTTTTGTATAGTTTGTGCATGCACAGTTAAAAATTATTTCATACAAGTGTTCATATCACATCAAATATTCAATATATTAATTTTTTTAATTGCAGTTTGCTGTTTCTACAGTTCTTGAAGTCAAACACGTGCTTTACATCCTCTAAGTGCAAAGACAATTTGTCAAAAATTTCAGTAGATATTGGATAAACTGTGTAAAAAGCAAAAGCGTCCGGTCACTGCCCCTTAATTTTTGGATAGCAGTGTATAATGTATCAGTACAAAAACCCTTAACGGGTTAAAAGTGTTGAAGCAAGACTTTCTTTTGGCTCTATGAATTTTAAATATGGGTCTTAAAAGCAATGATATCAAATTTAAGTGACGCTATGTTAATAATTTTTTTTTAAATCATAATTTTCTTTTTAGTTTTATTTATGTTCACAGGTGCAATTATTATCTTAATATGAAAAAATATATAAAATTTATTCGCTGATGCTTTTTCATTCACATCTCTCATGAATTCAAAATATGGGTTTTAAAAGAAATGATATCAAAATTTGAGTGACACCTTGACGTTAATTTAATAGGACTCTTTTAAAATTCAATTTAAATTATTTTTGGTTTGTCTTCTAAAGTATATTTACACATACAAACAATACTTTTAATTTTTCAATACACTTTTAAATATATTACTTTCACTGAGCCTATATTATGTATTGAAATGTATTTATTTCAATAAATTGATTTATCTTCTGTGCCACGCTATCCAAAATCATAAGTAAAATTTATGTAAATGATTATTTTGCGTCATATTATCCACTTGCATACATTTCCCTTTGTTTGGATACTATGACACAAAATAATCATTTACATAAATTTTACTTATGATTTTGGATAGCGTGGCACAGAAGATAAATCAGTTTATTGAAATAAATACATTTCAATACATAATATAGGCTCAGTGAAAGTAATATATTTAAAAGTGTATTGAAAAATTAAAAGTATTGTTTGTATGTGTAAATATACTTTAGAAGAGAAACCAAAAATAATTTAAATTGAATTTTAAAAGAGTCCTATTAAATTAACGTCAAGGTGTCACTCAAATTTTGATATCATTTCTTTTAAAACCCATATTTTGAATTCATGAGAGATGTGAATGAAAAAGCATCAGCGAATAAATTTTATATATTTTTTCATATTAAGATAATAATTGCACCTGTGAACATAAATAAAACTAAAAAGAAAATTATGATTTAAAAAAAATTATTAACATAGCGTCACTTAAATTTGATATCATTGCTTTTAAGACCCATATTTAAAATTCATAGAGCCAAAAGAAAGTGCTGCGTCAACACTTTTAACCCGTTAAGGGTTTTTGTACTGATATCATTACTTTTTTAAGGTTATTGATGAAAATGTCAATTAGTCGAAATTAAGTATAGGGTATAAATTAATCATTAGAATAAAATTTTAAAGAAATGCTAAAAAAGACCCCTTGGACCCCAATAAAATATGAGGGTGGTGGCCCAGGGAGAGGAATCCAAGACTCAACTTTTAAATTATACAGTGAGAGAGTAACACAATTAGAAGGATGAAAATGCATGGCAAAACCCGTTTGTTCCATCTTCCTCCACCAAAGGGCGCAATCTTTTCTATACAAACATAGCTGAAAATTTTCAGGCTGTCGATTCCGAGTCAAATGAGCCATACATCGTCGTGATCGGTCCCATAGAACCCGATAGGGAAGTGCCCCTGGTGGTGAAACTTGGAACTAAAATCAATATATCCTGTCGATGTCGAGTCGAATGAATCAAACTGCATTGTGATGGGACCCATAGGACTTGAGATAGCTGCAAAATCCGTTAGTTCCATCTTCCACCACCAGGGGGCAGACTCTGTTCCATGCAAACATAGTTGAAATCTTTGATGCTGTCGATTTCGAGCCGAATGAGCCATACCTCGTCGTGATGGGGCGCATAGGACCCGAGATAAGAAAGCGCCCCTGGTGGTGAAACTTGTAACTAAAATCTATATATCCTGTTGATGTCGAGTCGAATGAATCAAACTGCACTGTGATGGGACCCATAGAACTCGAGTTAGCAGCAAAATCCGTTAGTTCCATCTTCCACCACCAGGGGGCGCACTCTGTTCTATACAAACATAGCTGAAATCTTTCAGGCTACCGATTTCAAGTCGAATGAGCAATACCTCGTCGTGATCAGGCCCATAGAACACAAGATAGGAAAGCGCCCCCTGGTGGTGAAACTTGTAACTAAAATCTATATATCCTGTCGATGTCCAGTTGAATAAATCAAACTGCATTGTGATGGGACCCATAGAACTCGAGTTAGCTGCAAAATCCGTTAGTTCCATCTTCCACCACCAGGGGGAGCACTCTGTTCTATACAAACATAGCTGAAATCTTTCAGGCTGTCGATTTCGAGTCGAATGAGCCATACCTCATCGTAATCAGGCCCATAGAACACGAGATAGGGTAGCGTCCCCTAGTGGTGAAACTTGGAACTAAAATCGATATATCCTGTCGATGTCAAGTCAAATGAATCAAACTGCATTGTGATGGGACCCATAGAACTCAAGTTAGCTGCAAAATCTGTTAGTTTCATGTTCCACCACCAGGGGGCGCACTCTGTTCTATACAAACAGCTGAAATTGTTGAGGCTGTCGATTTTGAGTTGAGTGAGCCATACCTTGTCATGATTGGGGCCATAGAACCTGAGATAGGAATGCACCCCCTGGTGGTCAAACTTGAAACTAATATTGATATATCCTGTCAATGTCAAATTGAATGAATCAAACTGCATTGTGATGGGACCCACAGAACTCGAGTTAGCTGCAAAATCCGTTAGTTCCATCTTCCACCACCAGGGGGCGCACTCTGTTCTATACAAACATAGCTGAAATCTTTCAGGCTGTCGATTTCGAGTCGAATGAGCCATACCTCATCATAATCGGGCCCATAGAACACGAGATAGGATAGTGTCCCCTAGTGGTGAAACTTGGAACTAAAATCGATATATCCTGTCGATGTCGAGTCAAATGAATTAAACTGCATTGTGATGGGACCCATAGAACTCAAGTTAGCTGCAAAATCTGTTAGTTCCATGTTCCACCACCAGGGGGCGCACTCTGTTCTGTACAAACAGCTGAAATTGTTGAGGCTGTCGATTTCGAGTTGAGTGCCATACCTTGTCATGATCGGGGCCATAGAACCTGAGATAGGAATGCACCCCCTGGTGGTCAAACTTGAAACTAAAATTGATATATCCTGTCAATGTCAAATTGAATGAATCAAACCATGTTGTGATGGGACCCATAGAACTCGAGTTAGTTCCAAAATCCATTAATTTCCCCTTCCACTGCCAGGGGCGCACTCTGTTCTATATGAACATAACTGCCCCTGGTGGTGAAACTAAAATCAGTAAGTTCTATTGAGGTCGAGTCGAATGAGCTAAACTGTATCACGATTAGGAATGCACAACCTGTGGCCCGTGATGGGTAACTGGTGGCCCGTGATGGGTAACTGGTGGCCCGCAGAGACCATACATGCCAACCTATCCAAAAATTTCGAATTTCCTTAATAATTCGTGAGAAAAATGTGCAAATTTTGTCCATAGATCGTAGGAAAATATGAATTTCATCGATCAGGTGCATAAAATTATGAATTGCATTGACTGGATGCAAATTTTGTCGAATGGGCATGGAAAAATCACAAATTTCGCCATTTTGTCGCTAGAAAAAGAAACGCAAATTTCAATAATCGGTCAACAGAAACCAGACATGCCAAAATCGGTAATTCTGGAGTTGTAAATTTCGTCTCAATCACTCAAAATCTTGAATTTTGTAAATCAGTTGAAAAAACCTGCAAATTTTGTCGATAAGGCACTTAAAATCGCAAATTTCATGGATCGAGCAATAAATTTCATCGAATGGCATGGAAAGATCGCGAATTTCAACGAACAGTCGCGGAAAAAATTTGCAAATTGTCCATAGATTGTGGGAAAACATTATGAATTTTGTCTATCGGTTCTGCAAAATTATGAATTTTGTCGATAGGCATGGAAAATCGCAAATTTCGTATATTGGGCATGGAAAAATCAAGAATTCCATCGAATGTTTGTGAAAAAATTGTAAATTTCAACAAACGGTAAAAAAAAAAAAGAAATGAAAATTTTGCCATTGTCTAGAGAAGAAAAATTGTGAATTTCATTAAATGGCCGACGGAAAGCATATCAGTTGAAAATCACGAATTTTGTCAATCAGGCACAGTAAAAACATGAATTTTGTGGATCGGGAGAAGGAAAATCATAAATTTTGTTGAATGCATGCATAAAAATCATGAATTTTGTTTATCGGGCATATAAAAATCATTAATTTCGTCAAACGGATCCATAAAAATCAAGAAAGTCATCAATCGGGTGCGTAAAAATCTTGAATTTCATCGATCAGGCGTGTAAAAATATAGGACAAAATTGCCATTCGCCAATACTGAAAATTTGGCGACTGACTTTACTGCCACCACTGGTCAAACTTAATAGTCCCAATTGCGATGATTGGATGGAAAAAGATTTTTTCCCCGCTGTCGCTCGACAAATTTCGAAACCATTTGGCGAATTTCACGATTTTTTCCCCGAAATTATTTGACGGATTGTGACTTTTTTTCTTCTCGAAGCCATTCGACGATATTCGAAAAAAATTTTCCCCTGAAACCAGTTGATGAATTTTGTGATTTTCCCAATATCAATGAATTTTGTGATTTTTCTGCTATCGATTGATGAATTTCGTGATTTATCGACTATCGATTAATGAATTTCATGACTTTTTCCATGAACGAACAAATTGTGCACTTTTTTTCCACTGCTATTCGACGAATTTTGCAATTCTGTTCCGCGATTGTTAGACAAATTTCACTATTTTTCTCCCGAGATCATTTGATGAATTTTGTGATTTTTTTCCCCCGAACGTATTTGACGAATTTCTCTAATTTTTTCACGACAGTTAGACATAATTAATTTTTTTCCTGCAATGCCTGATTTCTTTCCCGAGACCATTTGACGAATGTTGCGATTTCTTTCCCAACACTATTTGACAAATTTCGCCGTTTATTCCACAATCGTTTGACAAATTTCTTAAATTTCTTATCAAGTATTTGTAAATTTGTTATTGGTCATTGCTGAAAAACAGGAGTAAAAAAATCCATGTACTGGCCAGTGGTCACTGAGAAAAAAGTTGAAACCTATACATAAAAGTTGAACCTATACATAAAAATCATGAATTTTTTAGAACGGGCACATAAAAATCACAATTTTGTCAAGTAGCCGCATAAAAATCACAAATCCATCTAGTGGGTGCATTCTTCCAAATTTGCAAACGAACAGTGCTGTATGTATGGATAATGCTAATTATCCCCACCTCCCCTACCCAACATCTCCTCGAAACAAAATTCTCTCTGTGCTACTGATGGTAGTCCTCGACAACCCAACAATTTTTTAAGTGGCCCTTCGCCTAAAAAGATTGGGCACCTCTACTATCAATTAACAATAAATTAACCTATCGCTTGTGTCATGTATTCATGAGCGGTGATTGCAATGCAAATTCTTGTTTACAAGAATAAGACTTATATTAGGTATTTTATTATTTATGTATTGTTTGTTTACTTATTTTGATTTGATTTTCTTGTCCTTTTAGAAATTGACTTTAGATTGTTACTTAAATGGTGAGATGATTGTCAATTACCTGTTTTATCGATAAAAATGATACAAGGTAAGGAAATTGCATCGTGTCGAGTGAATATTTAGGAAGTATTTTAAAACCTGCAGACTAAAGAAGATTTGTGTTTTACTTGTTAGCTATATTTTGCAACTCTCCAAATTACTGCAATGTAAATATAGTATGAAGTTAACTTTCCTCTGTTGTATAGCTAATTTTATTGGAAAAAAACCCTGAAAATGCATTGTTGTAGTAATCAATTATTTTTGCAGTTGTGTAAATTCTGTCATAACAATTTTCAACTAAGGGAAATCTTACATTGGACATTTAATCACAGTATTTTAAATAAGAAAACTTAAAATATTTGCAAATTAAAGAAATGAAAAGAGATTTTGTTTAAAATTACATCTAAATATTTTTTTTTTTTACAAAAAATGCAAAATTCGCCAGTCATTCGGGAAATTATCACAAAATTCTACTAATAAAATGGGACTGTAAACAAACCGGTTCAAAATGTGTCCTTTTTAAAAATTAAATTCTATCCCAGCAGCCCTGTTGTTTTGTTAGTCGAGCACTAGCTGATCGACAAAATTGTTTAATCTTGCCAACCTTTTTTTTCTGACCAATCTTTAACATAAGCTAATAAAGTATAGCCAACATTTTAACATTGCTATATAGTATCTTAAAAAACTTACTTAAAAATAGCTGAAATATAATCTTGATAAAATACATAAACACAAACATATCAATACAAATAACAAAATCTCATGTAATCGGGTAGGGGAGACCGGTACACAGTGGACCACTTTTTCAGTTAAATTTTTTTTTCTCTTTAACAGACTGACCAATCTGTATGAAAATATTTTTGAATATTCCTTAAACCTTCTTACATCCATCATAATTTTCTCACAACATAGTTTTCAATACATTAAAAATATATATATATATACACTGGTCCACCCACCAGGGTACAGTGGACCACTATTAGGTATTATCTAAAATATAATATAAATCTATTTTTCATTAATCTAATTCTTTTTTGTTGCCTCTTCATTCGCAAAATAACATAGTAATATAAATTTTGAAACAAAAACAAAAAATTAATTATATTTTGAAAATAATAACAGATTAATACAGGAACAATTGCAATTTAGTTGAAGTTATTACTTAAGTACAAAAAAAATCAGCTCACAATAAAATTTGCAAATGAAATTCCAAAATACTTATCAGTAAGATTGAGCCTGGAATTTTCAAGAAATAATTTTGGGTCTGCAAGCAACATTATGAAATCATTGACATCAACAGCAGATTCATCTACAGTTTCGGGAGAAATAAACTGATTTCCATTCAATTTGCATCTCATGAATCTTAGTTGAATAGAATCATCAACAATTAGACTACAGTTATATTTATCAAATGCAGTAAATACAAAACAAAATATTTCTTACTATGTTAAAAAAAAATTGTTATTTTTATTTGTTTACTTTATTTTACAGTTAATTCTACTTTAAAACAATCTTTCTTTATAGAAAACAATTATTACATATTTTGAACATTCTGCATTAGAGGAGCAGAGTGGATTGTAGACCACTGTGCCCCATGTTGAAGTTCAATAAATAATCATATTAATATTGTTTATAGCTTTCTTTTAAACATAATAACTTTAAAGTAAAATAAAAACAAGTATCTTAGCTTTTCAAAAAAGCTGTTTTATTTATCTACAACCTTTAATTACTAAAAAAATAAAAATATGATGATGAAAAATTTTACTTTTAGCAGCTCAAAACAACAAAGCAGGATAAAATAGTTCAATCTCAGCTAAACATACTTTCTGAAGGCTATAAATAATCATTGCAGTGCTGTTGTCTATTAGGATAGAAGAGAAGCTTAAAAAAAATTTAAATAAATAAAATATTAGGGGGTGGTCCACTGTGTCCATAGGTTCACTGTGTACCGGTCTCCCCTATATTAATGATAGGCTTAGTCAATAAAAAAAATGTTAAAGTAAGCCATAACATAAATTAGAAACATTGTATTTCATAATGAAAACATCGTATCTAATTTTATATACATAAAAGTGAAAACTTACGTTATATAAATTCCCTATGTAATATACCAAAGTTTCATCACAATTAAACGTATTTCAATCACACTGAAATAAAAAGTTTTAGTTATTAAATTTGTGTGAGGTGAATGATGGGAAAGTTTGATTTGGAGAGTTGGAAAATATAGCTAACAAGTAAAAAACCAATCTTCTATCGTCATCTGATTTTTAAAAGACTTCTTTAAAAGATTCACTGGCCATAATGCAATTTCCTTATATAACGATAAAACAGGTAATACTATTGACAATTATCTCTTCATTTACGCCACTAAATCAAAAGATAATTTCTAAAAGGACAATCTAATCAAAATAAGTAAACAAACAATAAATAAATAGTAAAATACCTCATATGAGTGTTATTCCTAAACAACATTCGCAACTCAAAACAAACAGATGATTGATTCGTTGATTAGAGTCTGTTTCAAATTAACTGATAAAAAAAAATCTGATTATTTTTTTTCCTTTAAAAAATGACAAATTAAATATATAAATAATAATTAAATTGTATATATATAATTATAAAATATTTCAATATTTTAATCAAGGAATCTAAATATTTTTCGACTTAATGAAGATTTTGAAATAAGAAATTCTTTATTATAACAAAAAAGAAAAATATACAAACAATAATTTAATTTAATACATATATATTACATATTAAAAATTGCATTAAAAACTGTTTTCGTACTAAAAAAAAAAAGAATCTAAATAGTTTTTCAGCGATATGGATATGCTTTAACGTTTAACTGTAACCGTAATAGGCAAGAGCTTCCTTATTGCGCAGTAATAAAAAGCAGTGAAAAGGCTGAAGATCTGTAATGTTAGTCTACCAGAAAAAGCATAAGAAAATAGTCCGATTTTAAAAGTGGATTATATTGAAAACAAGAGTTTTCCTACGTTAGCGCAATATCTTAAACGCTTCATCTAAAACTGATTAATATAATATATTAATTTTAAAAAAATCATTCGATCCATTTTCGAGATAACAACTCTGTGCCCATTACACCATTACATTTTCCATTTTCGCTTAAAAATTGGTTCCAGATCTCAAAATCTACTGCATGTAGAAATCTATAAATTTCAGGATAGAGTTAGGCCATAGATATAAGACTAATGTGAAAAAATCGAAACGGTATGCCTCATATTTACTGAGATATTAAATGTCGGTGTTTCGATTTTCCTTTGATGTCCTGCTAGCTGTATATATGAGAGTGACGGAATCTTCGGTTTTGGGCTTACGGTTTTCGGTTTTTCGCTGCGTCACTCAAGAGACTACCATCTCTTATGATACTCTTAATGTTATAAATTTACTCAATTTCATATGCAGTATGATATTACAATTTATGTGCTAAACGTAGATAATTATTTATAGTAATTATGGATAAAAGAGTGCCTTGGTAAAACTAGACCTATGAGTTTTCTATTCAAATTCTGCATCACATGAACACAGAAAACTTTCTATAGTGGTTTCATATTAACCCCATAATGATCATTGCTTCATTTTCTGTAAACAAACATTCATTAGTGCACAGTATGGCTGGATGATTTATCAATATATATATATTGGTCAATTATTGATATTTTTTAATTAACACAATAAGGATATCTAAGCTCTGACCCTACTCATACATCCCAATTTAAAAAAAAAATTCCCACAGCATGACTTCGAAATCCTAAAAAAAGTGCTGAAAATTCTGTACTAATATTGGAATAATCCTTTCTTCCCACACATTTATTCGCTGCCCACTTCATTTAAAGCCAGATATCCCTTCTAACGATTATCTCTTTTTTGTTGTTATCTCAATATAGCCGATACATTCTCTGCTTTACTTTTTATTTCCACCAACCGCATTTTCCACTATCCGTTTCTTACTGAACAATACTGTTATTGGCTGTGCTTCAGTATCGTCACTGCTATTGGTCTAGAAATATTGTAATAGTTCACACATATTGATAAGTCATCACCAATAAAGAAGCGCTCAAATATGTATGAGTTATTTATTGTAGAGTCGATAATATTACCAGAGCTTAGCAGCTGGGAAGCTCGGTTCATGAGCAACGAATCAGTGTAAGCAAAGCCTCACTGTTTCACTGTGAATGGTTACCTTGGAGCAGAGCTTCCTAGCTATTAACATTTAGTACTGCATGCACTGAATATCGGCCAAAGCTACATTCCTGTTTTCTTCTGTGTTGTTGTATCGGTAGAGAGAGAGCATGAATCCCAGTGAATTTAATATATGCTGTCTTGATATTTCAGCTTAAAATAAAGTAAAAATAAATAAATACTATAAAACCATTTCAAAATGTGATTTAAAAATTTATATTTAAAAAAAGATTTCAATGTTGTATTTATGTATAGTAAATAGATAGGAAGGTGAGTTTTTTAATTTTTTTCTATTAAGAATGCATTGATACCTTAGAGAAATATTGAAAAACAACATTTCTGCTGTATCTGTCATCCATTGAAAGCTTGTTATTCACAAGTATATTAGCATTACATGTGGCATTAAACCAATTTCAGTTTTTGCTGTTGCTTTTTACTTATTTTAATCATATTAAAATCAGCAACATTCTAAATTTAAGAATATTTTATTTTAGTTTATTTTTTATGATACTCTCAGTTATGTATGAGGAAATAGTTAAAATAGTGCATAAAATAGGAAGAATAGGGGACATTCTATTTTTAAAGAAATAAACTATCCAAGTAATGGTATAAGCCTAAATAGATATCGAACAATGTGTCCTTTTCCTAAAATATTTCTGTTTTGTATAAATATGAAACTATAATATTTAAAGGATGCTGTGTGAGCAAATAGGTATAAAGAATTGATTTGTTGCTTTCTATACCTGTTTGTACTTAAATTGCTGCTACCATACCATTTATCTTTGGAAATTAACAATTTTTCTATTCCCGTACACTTTAAGTTAGTTATCACCAATATCAATATTAATTCGTTTATATACTGTGATATTAAATTTCCGATATCATCCAGCCCTAGTGCACAGAATGTCAAATTTATGTTCTGTTAGATTAATAATGAGTTGCAAAATGCTACATGTCAATCAAAATCAGAGGGATAAAGTGCTTGAAGTCTGTGAATACAAAATGGATGCCAATGATGTTTCTCAAAAACTCTAGCAATTGAAATCCTAGGCAGTCCCAAATTTTTACTTGCTGCTCAAATACTTATTTGTAGGTTGAGAAAAATTAATGGGATAATGTCAGTTTCTTAATCCTCCATGTACGAGCAAAGAGTCTTGGATGAAATTAACTGGTACCTCATAATCAGATCATCCAGTAAACAAATAAACATACAATTTCAGGTAATTTTGGACTAATTTACAATTTTTAAAAGAAGGCATACAGTCATCCATGAGTTCAGTTTACAAGAACTTCAATCTGCTGAATTAAGATAGTTTTTAATTCAAATACATATATTATTTATTTTCAATTTTCCAAATAAAAAAATTGGATATATCAATGTTACTTTGCAAACTTTCTGTTATGTATTATTGAGTTTTATCCTTTTTGTGATGTGCCTCAAATTTACATTTGTGATTTGACGTAAGAGAGAGTAGTCAAATTTGGACTACTTCACTTATTTTCAGGTGTAACTCACTTCATTTTTGGAATATATGCAAAATATCACTACCACATGGCCAATCTATTCATCTACTAATTAAATAAATCTACTAACTAAAAGCAGAACAATTTTTTTTAATCTTAAGTTTTATTTTAATTTGAAAATTCGTCAAAAGTGGCCCAAATTCTGCGACTGGTTGCCTAAGTTGGACCAAACAATATTAGACTGTTTTAATGAGTAGGGAATATAACTAATTTTATTAAAAGCAAAATTTGCAATTAATAAAACAAGCAAACAAAACAACAGCAATGAAATATAATAAAATCAAATGTTTGAAAATAAGAGTAATTGATTTAAATGAAAATGTATTTAGAATATGAATAAAACTTATAAGTAAATTATAGAACTAATTGTGCCAGTTACTTGAATATCACATAAGAATAATGAATATATTGAATATCATGCAAGGCTTACACATGAATTTCTTTTGTTAATTTTTTATTCCAGTGCACACAACATGGAACCATACTTGGCAATCTGAACACTGAATCATTTCTGCTTTTTTATTTTTTTTACAAATTAGGCAAAACCAAACATCACTGTCTTGTTTTTTCTGTTTAAATTCTGAATCATTGGACTTTTTTTTTTCTTTTGTGCAACAAAAGTTTTCTTTACCTTATGTCTGTAGTTCTTTTCTTTCACCATTTTCTTTCCAATTGAATTATGCCTATTTTTTTTAACTTGATGTTTCAATTGCTTTTGTGCTTTAAGATCTTCCTTTTTGTTGTTTTTTTGTTTTTTCATTTCAAGGTTTACTTTATGAGGTTAAGATGTTAACTGTTGTTTGGCTCCCTCTGTACTTTGGCTTACCAAAAAATCCTGTTAATCTGCCTCTTCAGATGCAACGAAAAATCATAAAATAATCATAGGGGTGCTTACACGGGATTAAAAGGATATGTAACATGTATGTGTGGATACATGTAGGTATGTACACATGGGGGTAGGGGGTATGCTAATTGCGGATCATCACAAAATATGCATTTTTTGAATAAATTGAGGAAAGAAGAAAACATTATTTACTGTAATGACTATACAAAATAGAAAAACTGTATAACTTTGCAAGCAACAGCGATTTCAGATTATAGAAAATTCCAGATTACAGATGTTTTCTAACTAGAATACATTTATACAGATAAAAAATAATACTAATATCTGTCGTTAATATGGTAATGGAAAAAGTACAGGAACTTGATTATTTAAAATAATTAAACACTGAGAAAATTCAATTGAAAATGTCCTAAAACATATTCTAAAAATAATAACATTTAACACAGTGTCACCATCTCTTGTAAATTAGGCAGATTAATAACCGTACGATTTCTTTTTTTAATTGTGATTTCTGATAAATAAATAGGAAATAAATAATACAAATCACAAAAATAACAGTTATATGAAAAATATAGCAAATAAATTCAGCTGGGTGTCTCTCAGAGTCAGTGTTGCCAGATTTTTAAAACAAAAAATACTACAGCCACCATTGAAAAATATAGTACAATTTTGACTTTGGCGCCATCTACAGTTCAATCAATCAGTAATTTTTTTGTGCTTAGTTTTCTTAATAACATTAAATATAACTATAAATTCTTTGAAAAAAAAATTGTTTTTAATCAGCATATTTAACTTATTTAATGAAAAACTTCCATTATTAATATTTTTATTATCTTCATATCTCCATTGATTTAAGTAAACAGATAAATGAATGTTTGTTTATGTTGTTTTTTCAGATTGGCATCTTGTTTATGTTACTTCCTTTTGCATTTGCACGTGAAAAGTACAAAAGAATATCTGACAAGTGACAACACTGCTCAGAGTAGAAAAATGGTTATAAATCTAGGTAAACCGGCAACACTTCTGGTTGGGGCAGATTAACCAGATTTTACAGTAACTGATTTTGGCAAGGGAGATAACACTTCTAATAATTGTTTGGAAGGTTTGTAGCTGCAGCCTTCATGTGGGTCAATCTCATAGTGTCCTGTAACAGAACAATTTTGGACGTACCAGTACATAAGTGGTAGCCTCAATAATCTATAAAAAATATTTTGCAGCGCCCTTCAGTAATGTGTATTGTTTGAAATAGTGTAACTTCATTAAAATGCACTGAAAATCATTTTCTGCATAGATCACAATGTATTTTTTTGTGCATCCCTGTAGTATAACTATAGTTGCTACCTACTCTATATTCTATAAAAAATATGTTGCCATTTACTTCATTGATGCTTATAGATTTCATTATGTTTGAAATATTTAAAATTAGCAGATCCGCCCGGTCCTACTAAAACATATTACAAAACGCGAAATCACTCTTAAAAATCGCTGCATGAAACCCTTCCACTGGTAACTCTTTGTCTTTCGGAAATTAAGTAAAAAGATGGACCCAAAGCGGAAGTAAATTTAATACCGCCTTCTCAAATGTCTGGATCATTTGATTCAAAATAGCTCAGTTTTTGGTCAAAGTTTTTTTAAAGTTGCCGTTTGATTTTCACAAAATTTGCATTTTCGGAATCAGAAGAAAAATAAACTGTGAGTTCCGATTCAAATATTTCAATACTTTTCTTAATACTCGAGGATGAGTAAAAATGAAACTTTTTTGTTGTCTGGGACTATCAAATCGGTCACTTTCTTTTGCGGTTTCAATAAAAATAACCATTTTCGATTCACGCACAGGACAATCTTTTAGTTACACCACCAGGAGATGCATTTTGGTCTAAACAAATTATCCGGCACATGTCCCTGCTGCCTACAATGCCGTGTATAGCAGGCAAGCTAGGCACGAGCTGCAAAATCTTTTAGTTCCAGTTTCCACCACTGGGTGGAGCATTCTGTTCTAAATAAACCTATTTCTGAACAAAACTCCGGCACTCGTTCATCCATTTGTGCTTAACTTAACTCTGCTATATTTACATATCTAGGATTACCTTTTGGTAATTCTCGTCAGTCTGGGATTATCAAATCAGTAACTTTCTTTTGTGGTTTCAATAAAAATAGCTGTTTTCAGTGCACATGCAAGAAAATCTTTTAGTTCCACTGCCAGTGGATGCATTCTGTTCTAAACAAATATTCCAACACGTTGCTGTGGATGTGTGTGTGTAATGTGTGTATGTGTGTAATACACATACTGTGTATTACAGACATGCTATGCATGCACTGAAAATCTTTCAGTTCCTATTTCCACCACCAGGAGGCGTGAAATCTATGTCTTGATTAGTTATCTATATCTTAATTATTTCATGTTAAGTTGAATGAATCAATTGTCATTGAAATTGGGCCTTTTGTTTGAATCGGACAAATTTTAAATGCAAAATTGTTTAGTTTCACTTCCCACTGCTAAGGGTTGCACTAATTTCTAAATAAAACTCTTTCCGATCGAAACTTTGGCACATGTCCCTTCTGTCTATGACACTGTATAGCAGGCGCTGCAAAATATTTTAGTTCCATTCTATATCTTAATTAGTACATGTTAAGTTGAATGAACTAATTCTCATTGAAATTGGACCCATAGAAGCCTAGAAAATACCACTCGTTGGTCATTAATATTCAGAAATAGTGGTAACCAAGGGCTGAAAAAATTATACCGAAGTTTATCTAGTACCTGTGGAACTGACAAAATATTTTATTTGAATTGGACTAATAATTAAATAGTTCTGATTTTAGAGGCAGGGTGGGGGGGGGGGGGAGTTTCGATCAGAGCATTAACACAATATTTAAACTCAATTGAACATTCACCTCTCCCCCACACAGAGTTAAATCAACTGCGTTAAAAAATTAGGAATTAATAACTTTTGAAAAAAAAAAAAAAAAGACTTTTTTTTTTTTACATACAAAAATAGTAAGTTATCATTGTTAATTTATAAAATCAAATACTTAAATGATGTATATATGAAAAACTCTAAAAATCGCATAAAACAAATGGCAAAAATTCACAACTCTCTGTTCGAATTGCAATCAGCTGACGACCTTTTCATCTGCCTATCACAATTGCCCGGTTGACTTCCAGCTACCAATCACAACTGCCCTCCAATGATGTTTGACTAGTAGTGGGCGATTTGGTGACATCATTTGAAACAAAAATTGCTACAAAACAGGAAAAAAATGTTAAAAAATGAAACTAAAAGAAAAAATCTAATAAAAAAATCCCTGATGGCTCGGCCTACAAGCACAGGTAGATTTCGAAGACGCAGACCGTGGGGCACCTGATTATTGGGAATTGCAGAAGAAAGACCTATTTGCCATGATGTGGCAGTTGGGACCACCCACTTCGAAATATACCTCTGCCTGTTGGTGGAGCCAGCAGGGATTTTTTTGTTTTTAATTTTTTTTTTACTCTAAAAGTTGGTCCTATAAAAAACTTGTCAGTATAAAAGTTGTATATAATATTAAGAAGATTTATAATAAATTTAAGCGGATTTGATATCTTGGGAATTGACGAAGTTATGAATTTTTTTCTTCTGAAAATGCTATATCCCTTACCCCCCCCCCCCCCTCTTTAGGGGCATTTTTAATTAAATCAAAAATCTGTCATACATAAATTTTTGGCCTTTTTCCTAGAAGTAATAATAACTTTAAACGGATTCGATATGTATAAAAATTAAGAAGTTATGGGTTTTTTCTGTTTTCCCGTCTGCTTGTAGGTGGAGCCAGCAGGGATTTTTTTGTTTTTAATTTTTTTTTGCCATAAGAGTTGGTCCTATAAAAAACTTGTCAGTATAAAAGTTGTAGATAATTTTAAGGAGATTTATAATAAATTTAAGCGGATTTGATACCTTGGGAATTGACGAAGTTATGAATTTTTTTCTTCTAACCCCCCCCCCATCCCCTTTTTCCCCCCTTGGGGCCATTATTCATTATATCAAAAATCTGTCATACATAAATTTTCGGCCCTTTTCCTAGAAGTAATAATAACTTTAAACGGATTCGATACTTATCATAATTAAGAAAATATGGGGGTTTTCTGTTTTCACAAAAAGCCCCCCCCCCCCTTTTCCCGTTAACGAACTTGACTGAGATTTTATGTATCAATTTGGAAGAGATTTGTGCAGAATTATTGGAGTTATCGTGTCCATAAAAAGTGACATAGATAGATAGATAAAGTTTTGAACTTGGGGTGTTTTTGGGTTCTGGGAGTCATGATCATCATAGATCTGCAAAAATTCCAACATAGGGGAGAATGTAATAGGTAGTATTTCTTACGAAATCTACCTAAAAAATCGGGTTAATAAATAATCCGCCCTTCCCTTTTAAAATTAAGATTTTTTTAATCTGTAAAGAATTATCAACTTTCTCCAAGCTAAAAAGAGTAAAAAAAAATGGCGATTGCGAGTGTATCTGAGGCTGAAATGGAAGCAACCACCGAACCAATCAAGCATTCTGGGCAAAATTATTTGTTGTCAAAGGAAAGAAATCGACAAAAAAATCAAAAATCGCTATACGAATTTTGCATAAACTTTATTGAAAAGAGGATAAAATTTACTATATTGAGCTAAAAGATTGGAACCGGATTCCGGTTACTAATGTGGGTAAATCACAGCAAAACGTAAAAAAACACTAAAAATCACATATTTAAAATCATGATTTTTTATCTGTAAAGAATTATCAACTTTCTCCAAGCTAAAAAGATTTTTAAAAATGATGATTCTGATCATATCTGAGGTTGAAATGGAAGCGCAACCACCGAACCAATCAAGCATTCTGGCAAAATTTCTTAGTGTTGAAGGGAAAAAAAAATCACTGTACGAATTTTGCATCAACTTTATTGAAAAGAGGACAAAATTTACTACCGTAATTTCGCGTGTATGCGCCGCATCGTAGTTAAGTCTTTTTCAAACCGGAAATTTTATTGAAAATGAGAAGTCAAATAAGTGCTAAGCAGAAGTAAGTCATATTTTATTTAAAATAGATTCTGGTAGGAATTCAAATTTTCTGAGGTGCAGCGTATACGCGTGAAATTACGGTATATCGGGCTAGAAGATTGGAACCAAATTCTCATTATTAATGTGGAAAAATTGTATCAAAACATGAAAAAACACTAAAAATCACATAAAAAGTTTAATTTAAAAAAATCTATTGAAAAATTCCAAAATCTGGCTTCGAGGTACAAAACTACATACATAAAGTTACCTTCCCACTAAATTTTGTAGCTCTGCGTGCAGCGGTCTCTTCAGAACACAACCTAGAAACACACAAACTTGCTTCTTTATTGTAGTTGGAGATTATTAAAATGTATTAAGACTATTTTCTTCATTGACACTAATTTAACAAATTATTTTTGAGTGTCCATGTAACTATTCATATTCAATATCAAACATGTAATGGTAAATCCAATTTCATGGCAATCTGAATATATTTACATGAGTTAGAGCATGGCCAGACAAACCAAACTCATCAACACTTTTCAATTATATAAAAAAAAATTTAAAAATATGCTATATTGATAACAAAAAAATATGGTATGGTTAATCAAATGCAAAACTTATATAATCAAACAGTGTTGAATTTAAGGTTTGTGATTTTATGCTTTTAATGGCAAAAAAGTGGAATTTCCTTGCATGCACACAGAACCATAAATATCTTCCTGGAGGAAAATGTCTTAATTCAACACTGTAAATCAAATACTCCACAGGAATAAAGAAATCAAAGAAAAAAAATACAAATACATACAAAATAAAAGAAATTGCAAACAAAATTTATTGCATAAACATGTAAAAGATATGTTTTATGTTTATATAGGTCTAAACTGTATAAAGAAATTGATCGATAAAAAAAAAATTCAAAAACTTGCATGAAGATAGTAATTCATTATAAAATATTTAAAAATAAAAAAATAGTGTCCAAAGCATACAGCCCTCAAAATTAGCAACTCAAATTGGTCTAATTAAGGCAACTGCGCCATTTTTAAAACAGGTAAGCTCTAGACTAAGAACAAAAATGAAAGCAAACAAATCCACATGAAAAATATGCACAATAAACACTTGAATTTAGATATGTATATTAAAACATAACAACTTACCTCAGTTTTTAAGTATTCTCGTACATTTAGTAAGAAAAAATTAGATCAAAACAGTTAATTTTATGTTTTATAAAATTGTCTGAAAACAACATGGGGAAGGCAGGTGTTTCTTCTAATCATAAATGATGTCATTCAGATGAGTAGGATTTCAGTGCTCTTTCAGTAATTAATGGCAAAATTGCAGTGGTACATTTAAAGCGGCAGTCCGGATATGGTTACTCTCTCCTATGGACCCCATTCACAATGTTCAATTTTCAAATTAAGCATAACTCACTCAGTTTTAAAGATACATGTATGCTATTTTTTGTAAGGAACTTGATAGATAAAAAAAAAAAAAAATAAGAATTTTTTTAATGGGCCAATTTTGTCTTGGAGGGTCATATATAAATTTAAAAGTTTAACTTATTGAAAATTACTGTGATGATTATTTCATTAAAGTGGCCTTATTTCCTACCTTATTTTGAGTGTTCAATGTTTATCTTAAAATCATGCCCAATTTCATGACTACAATTCATGATTTTTCAAAAAAATTCTGTTACAATAGTTAAAAACTATTTATCGAAAATTTATAGGGTTTTTTTTAAACACGTGGTAGAAAGCATGAGGTAGAGAACTTTTTTGACAAAAGATAGTAAATCTTCCCTTAAATGTTCAAAGATGTATATTATGCACAAGTATGTATTCTTCTTTCTTCCCCCCCCCCATTCACCTCCGATATAAGTCATATTTTAGGTAGTTGTAGTTTCTGTATGTCCTAATTTATATGTCACTTTATTATTGCTAATTTTTGGCCTAATTTTTTTTTCAGTACTAATTATATATATTTTGTTTTAGCCGTCATAACAAAGTTAAAAAATTCAATAGGCGTATTGATATTTTTTCGAAAGACTATCTCATTATTCCCATTAATGAAAAAAATCAGCACTGGTACCTCGCAGTAGTCTGCTTTCCTGGACTTGTTCCTGAAGCATCCAAAAGTCCTGAAGTTGAAAGTAATTTTTTTACTTTTTTACTCCAAAATCTCTTTTATAAAATCTTCTATACTGTTATTTTTTGTATTTGTATACTGTTAAAATTTTCTATTATAAAATGAAGTTGCTTTTTCTAAGTTTTGTAATAAATCAGCAGTTCCAGTAACTTTATCATCTTGCTCTTATTTTTCCATATTTTTCAGAAGCTCTATATTATTTTACATTATTATATCAAACAAATGTTTATGGTTATGGCAAACTTTTCTGGCAAAGAGACTAACAGTAAGTATAATTAAATTGCCAGATGAAACTTTATCGAGTATGACAGCATTTCCATTAATATTAGCTGTTGATTAAAAGAAATTTGGACTGACTCCACTGAACTTTCCAAACACTACAGAATACTATGAATTCAAATAAATAGTTATATAAAAAAAATAATAATAATATTACAAAGTTGAAATGTTTCCACTTGAGAAAATGACCTCATTTTCTAAAGAAATCATCACTTTCATTCATAAAGCTCAAACTTTTTTCTAAAATTATGACGTAATTCTCAGTGAATTTTCATTCCACCTGTGTTGAAATTAACAACCATTAATTAAAATAAATAATGAAATAAAATTTACATATGCTAATGGGAATTTTAATTTGTTTTAAATATAGATATATCATCATTGTTTTTTAGCAACATACAATACTTAAATTCTCCTATGTTTTTATCAGATTAATACGAGGGCTGTAAATTAAGTAATGGCAACATAGGTATAAATCAAATTTTAATAAACTTACAAGTACAATTGCATTACATTCCTTCTATGTAATCACCAGCAAAGCTTATAACCTTTTGCCAAATGTCGGGAAGCCATTGCAGACCAGTGGCAAGGTGTTGATTGTTGATGTGAGCGACCAAGCGCCCTACTGCGTGGAGTTCAGATGAAACGTCATGAAATCTGTGACCTCGGAGGGTCCATCGTGCTACTGGCCTATACGGTAAAGCATTTGTGCCACAGGCTTCTACTAATCCTCGATAGCATTCTGTTGCAGTTTTGCCACGGGCAACCTCGATTTTAAGCCACGACCGCTGATCACCTTTTGAAAACATGCTTTAGAGCGATGGAAACGAAACTCCTCACTTTAACGCCACACAACAACTACCCTTATAAGCAGATCGACTGTTTTTTGCACGCTACTCATCGACAACAGCGCCACCTCACCGCTCCCATATCCTATTTGCACATGCCCACACTTCTGCGAGTTTCAAGGTTAAGTTGACACTATTTAATTTACAACCCTCGTAAAACTCACTCTAATTTTTTTCTTTGCTTTTTCACCTTCTAATAAAATATGACTGTTGTATCAAAATAAGCTGAGTGTGAACAATAAAACTATTTAATTGAATTCAAAAAGAAAATTTTTATCTTTTTTAAAAAATAATTTAGTTACAAAACCTGTTGTAGATTTATGCAAAAATGAATAAAGTTCTTGTGACAGTGGCTTGTAATATATTCACCAAATGGGAGCTCAATGGAAAGCACATTTTGGATGCTTCTACTTTCACATATTGACATACATAGCGACATCATCATAATACATACATACATTAAATATGAGCTCTGGGGACCTGAAGATGTAACAAAATTCCTCCATATGAGGGTGATTTGATAAGTTCTCAGCCTGACAGTGAAAGCACAAAATTTTTGACATAATTTCATATTATTTTTCAATGTAGTCTCTTGGAAGTCAATACATTTAAGGCACACTCTTGGGTGTGAAATCTTTAGTGCAGCCCTGTACGAGGATGGTTTGAAAAGTACTCACCCTGACAAAGAAAATACAAGATTTTTGACGCTATTTCATTTTATTTTTCAACTTGCAGCACAATTCATTTCAGAACATTCTTGAGAAGTGTTCATTCTTTGGCGTTTCTGGTCGACGTTCAACAAATGTGGCATGCATCGAGCAGAAACCTTTTTCATATCCAAAAAACATCATGTAAAATGTAGTGGACACAGTCTATTGAGATGTTTGCAATATCAGTAAGTTTTTGTATCTTCAATCGGTGATCATTCAATACGGCATTGTGAATTTTTTAGACAATTTTGTCAGTTGTAGCGGTTTTTTAGAGTTCTGATCCTGAGCATTCATTATCATGAATAGAATTCTTACCATGTTTAAATTCAGCAGCCCATTTTTTTTATCTTAAATTGATTTGGTTCAACATCTAATTAACATACTTATGAAATGATGTTGACCATTTTAAGAGCTTAACACAGCAGAAAAACGCAACTGGAAACATGAGCTGGTATGTTGTAAGATAATTGAGGTTTAAATAATATAGTGAAACTAATTTAAGGAAGCAGGTTTTTCAATTCAAACAGTTTATTCAAAATAAAGTCAAGTATATGAAGAGTCACTTTAACATATATCCAGTCAATAATAAAAATGAAAAACAAGCTTTAAGATGAAGTAACTGAAGTCAGAATAAACATAAGCACAACTTAAAAATAACTCACTAAGACTTGTTTCACAGCATGATGACAAAACTATTAAAATGAATAACTAATTACAAAAGACATGACTATTCCTTATTATGAGGAAGCCTAAGCTTCACTCACGTTCATGATTGTTTCAACAACAACTAAAAATCTGCTCAAACACACGATATACAGACCTTTTATAGTAGCGAAAGCTAATTAAACATTCAAAACAAACTCTCCAGAACATACGGCAATGCGTCATCATGATATCGATTAAAGCATAATCGAATACGGAATCGAATCGCACGCAAGTAGATGCGATTTGCAAAAGCTCTACTTGCAAAAGAAAAATAGGTGAATCGATTAATGATCGCAGATGAACGGAATGCCGATGTTAGATTTCGGTAGTTGTTTATGATAGTGAGTGCCGATATGCCGGTGAAAGAAAAACATAAGTAAACGATATTTAAATAATATTTAAAAGTTAAAAAATATATGTAAAAATGAAATTAAGAAAACATAATTTAAACTTAGCACTGACTCTGTATGGATAACTTAATGTCTTTGAGACAAGGAGAAGCATAACTATTTTAATTCCTAACAGAAGCCCCCCCCTCTCGTTGTCTCAACATTTTTCGAGCCATCTGATAAAACAGAATCCAAGGCTAAGTAGAAAGCCAAGAAGAACTTAACAATTAACTTTAACTATATCAAGTTAAAAAAACAATTTAAATAAAAATTCAACAATAATTAAACAATGATTAAATATTAGTAATTCAAACCATCATGGCATTCCAACTAACTGAAATTTTAAACATGGACTAAAAAAAATTTAAACAGCCAAAAAAACTTTTCAAATAAATTTCTAAATTCATACTTTTTCTTTTTTTTTTTAAACTTGCCAAAGTAGAAAAAATTCTCACAACTTCAAAAACTTTTAACATTCTTCATTTAACATTAACAAACTTTAAACTAATGAAAAATACAATACAAACCATGCTGTGATACATGACATACAATACCTTCTATTTGAAGGATCTGAACAAGCCAACAAACATCATCTTGACCTTGATTACAACATAACAATTTCAAAAATATAAAAAGTTCATTTTTATTATACAATCATCACACTGTATCCTCAAAAATTACAATATCCATATTCAGATTAAACTGATTGAATATATATCATCTCTCAATAAACTTCGTCAGGCATCCAAAATATAGGACAAATCCCACGGAGCACTTGCTCGTTCCTTTCATACTAAATTCAGCCATTCTAATTAGGTCAAGCATTCTCCAGTCATTCCTCTGTATGCAGCTGCTAAATGCAAATACGGATAACATCTCATTAAACCACAAAAAGAAGGATGGATATCCTAGATGCCTGCAAAAATAGAGAAACTCATTCATTACACATGAATAACATTACATGGATACAGATATATAACAATTCAAAAATATCACAGTATAGAAGTTACATTTGTATATATATCCTTAAATATTTAAATTAAGTTAAAATCTTTAAATAAAAATAAATTTTAACTGAAAAATTAACAACACAACCCAATAACAATGAGCGGGACAAAAGTGACACTCCCAATTTGAAAAATCAAGGACTTACTGAATTTAAAATAACGTGTCCGCGGTAAAGGTCTTTGTATGGTGGTATGTTTCCGGAGGATTACCCCAGATGACTCTCTGACATTTACCGGACAAGGGTCACCTTCCCGAGATGGTACCGAAGGCTGTTCGAGCCATCCGAAAATAACCCCCACGGAAACGCCATTTCCATACTCGGACGGGAAATTAAATTGCTCATTGCTATGGGATACAGATATAAAAAAAAAAATGTTAAAATGTCAGATGATGGTATAAAAACATGTTTAGGTAAAACAATGTTCTAACAATTATATATAAATAGGCTTTAACATGTATCACATTACACAAAAATATATTTATAAAAATTATATATTGAAAAATAACTTAATAAATATAAGTAAATCATGGCGGGTTTGCGGCTTGGTAAAAACGTCAGCAAATTTTAATTTACCACGTACAAAATTTAATGAAAATACCTCATTATAAACCAGGTCACGTATGAAAAATAACTTAATGTCAATGTGCTTGGAACGGTAATTTTCAATTGGTGAACGAACAAATTCTATAGCAGCTTGATTATCAACTTTCATTACAGATTTGTTGCTAGGTGGTGAGATATTGTAATCTATACATTCTTGCTGGATCCGGTCGAACCAAACCAGGTTCTTATCAGGTTCAAACCAGGTTCTTCAGAACTTATCAAACTACCCTCATACATACATATATACACATTATATATGGAATAAGTTTTAAAGTAATGAAAATGGACTTACTCAAGGAATTTCAAAATGTAAAAATATACCAATATTTCCATAACCAGGTTTTTATCAGGATTACAGTATTTTTGTTACACTATATATATATGCATGAGGAGTAAAAATGGCTTAGAATGATAACAGGCATTACTTGGACTTTTTGCCAAATTGGCTATTTAACATGAAGTTGGCCTTATTTGTGGTACTAAATTTGTTGAGATTTTGCTAAGTATCATCAAGCTTTGCTACAATATGGAATATGTGTGTAAGTATGATGTGTACCACATTTGTTTACATTCTCCACTTTTTCTTTTTTAATATCAGGACTTCAGTGTTACTGACAAAAGAACACATTTGGGTTTTATAATGTATTATTTTACTTTTAGTTCAATTTATGATCCACAATTTACTTTTTTTGTAAATCTGCAGTGACTCCACTCAATCTATAGAATACTATGTGTTCAAATAAATAATAATATAAATATAAGTAAAAACTTAGATCCCAATTTTACAAAGTTCAAATGTCCCTACTTGGGAAAATGGCTTTATTTAGTTTGAAAAAAATGGGAGAGAGACAATCTCATTTAATTCTGCTTTGCCTTTTTAGCATTTTAGCATTAGTTTATGTTGAATTGTTTAATTTTAGGTATTATTTTACATTTATTTTTAGTTTCTTAATGCTTTTTAACAATTTCTAACATTGTTGAAAAGTAGTTTATGACTTTTGTTAGTATTTTTGCTATCTGTCCATGCTCAAAATTTCATAAATATACTCAAAATTCCATGTAATTGATGTATTTAATTAGTTTACTGAGGCATGTTTACTATTTAAAATGAAGGGTGTAACATTTATAGTTCATTTACTAGGGCACTCAAAAGAAATTTGATGCATTTGAGAATTAAAGTACATTTCCATTTGGTAGAAATTGCTGAAGGTTAAGCTTCAACTGTGTTATGCATTGTGGGGAAGATATTTTCCCAAGCATTTTTTTGTTTTATTTTAATTAATTTGAATTGTAAGTTCGACTTTAATTTAGTTACTGTGCTTCATTTTCCCTCCCGCAGCTGCCGTTCCAGCATTTTGTTTACGTTTTTCTTCCACATCTGCTCGGTTGAGTTGTTTTGCAATGCTTCTCAGTCATGGATCGTATTCAGCAATTTTGCTTGTGATTGCATTCGCTCACATTCATTTTCCTTTAAGTTAAAAATGTTGTTTCAATTTAATTAATAAGTAAAAAGCAACTTTTAAAGTCATTTTTATACTTAAAGTAGTTTTCTAAATTCTTAATAGTATTTAATAAATTTATGTAAATGAAAGTAAAAATGTTAATTATTTTTCAACTTATACAAATTGCATAGTCGTTCCTGATTGGCCGATAAGTTTTCGTTCCAATTTAAAGGGACAGTGATTTCATTTTCAGATGTGTGATGAAGTTTCTGGCTGCTTTGCAGAGCCGTCCTTAGCGAAAGCGAGGCCGGGTGCAAGAACTCTTGCGAGGCCCTTCACTTCCAAAATTGTCTATCCCCTCTCATCCCCACAAATATTGACAATTTAGCTGATTTTTTTTAAAATTCATTTACCAGAAATTTCTAATAGTAATTGTTGTCTTATGTAATAACAGACATTCTGTGATTAAATAAAGGGAAGGTAACTATTCGAAAATTCTGGGCGCTTTATTTTGGGGGGAGGGGAGGGATTATAGTACTTTTTATTACATGTTTATACACTCTTGTGAATTTCCTTTCATAATACTCGAAATGACTTGGGCTATTTCTTTTCCTGCAGATTTGTGCCGGGCCGGGAATTCATTCTTGCCGTGTCATGTTGGAGCGACATTTTTTTTTAAAGATATAAAATAGTGATATTATACAGTCGTTAAAAGAAAGAGAGAGCGAGAGAAAATATCAAATTTCATATCTTTATCAAATTTCATATTTTTATCAAGTTTCATTATATCAAATTAACACAGTGAGATGCGAAATGTAATGTTCGACTGGCAATTGTGTCTACTTTTCGAATTTCAATACAGATATTGAAATATGAGTTATCTACATATTAAAAAGTTTTTAATTTGAATTTTCTAATGGTAAGACCCACTTTTAACACCATATTTTTTGTTCCTTTGATTAAAGAAGCACTGAAAAAGGCATCGATTTTACACCTTTTCTTAAATCTTCGTGCAGTAAGATGAGTTGAAAGTTTCAGGATGCTAATGCTTCACGCGACAAAATTTCATTTATATGTTCCCAAAAATCATCTGACTTTTTTTTTAATAAAAAAAAAAATTATGAATTATGAAAATTATTAATAAATTCAATTCATATATTTTTTTATAAAGTAGGAATTATGATCTACAGTTTCTTTTACACAATTCGAACCACAATCGTCAGAAACATGGGTCTGCAAATTTACAGTTCGCTGCCATAATTAACTTTTGAGATATAAATTTTAGATTTTGACCATCTCCTGTTACCAAAGAATCCAAAGAAAAGAAAATATTACATTGTAACCAGAAAAAAAAGTATGGTATTTTCTTACATATAAAATGAGCTTATTTTTCAATAACAAGTTCTGTATAATTTTTATGGTAAATAATTCAATGTTCCTGATAGACCTCCTTGCAAGGTATTAATCTTATATTTCTAAATTTATGGATAAAAATATAATACAATATATTTTTTCGGGCGGACTTGATTCATGTATGGTGATTAAAGTATGGTATTTCAAATATGGTATCAAAAATGGTTGTTATCATTTGAAAATTTAAAGTCAACCCAATTTGTAATATGCAGACGACCTATATTGCAAAATTTAAATTCATATTAGAAAAGTAGACAAAATTCCCAGTCGAAACGCATCTTTTGCATGGGGTGATTTGAAAATTCAAAAGTATGGGGTGTTCTTTCTCCTTCTCTTACACAGAATTAACGGAATCTTTAGAATTTCATTTTGGCTTAATAAATTAAAGAGAAAGGTTTTTAAAAATCTACTTTTTTTTCTTTAGAGTTTAAAAATAATGACTTTTTTAATAATCCTTTTCTTTCCTTCTAAGCTACTTAATTTTAATGGGTCTCCATTTGCATTAATTGCCTTATGTAACCACTGATATTGCAATTCTGCATACCATGGCCTGCGGGCGTATAGTCAGAAAAAAGCTGTACTGTAAAATGTTTGCTTAAATATGTATCCAATAGTCTTTTAAAGAATTTTAATTGTAGGATAATACTGGCTAAGAAAATCGGAATTTTTCCCCCTAAGAAACTTTAAATATTTAGTTTAGATTCAGGATCTGAGGAAAGGCAGCCAATGGGGGGGGGGGGGGGGGGGGAGGGTTCGATCCCCCTCCGAAATTTCTAATAGGATGACTGTAAATATGCCTTTAATAATCAGTCATGATTCAGAAATTAAAATTCAACTCTAACATCTCTTTTTTGTTTGATTCCTCAGCACGTTTCAAAATGAATGTAATTTGTAAGAAATTCCCAAAAATTTTATGGATGGGAATCTCCAAAAGCGAAATTTGAAAGCTGTTATTTTACAACAACGTAATATAAATGGTCCAAATCTGAACTGAAACTCTTAAAGCATGCAGTAAAAATTTTATTTTAAATACCCGTAAATTTACAAATATTCTGCAAAATAGTTGCCAAATAAAAACACTAATTTGGTTTCAGGATAAAATTTTCTGTTTTGATAACTATATCATTGAATTATTCGAACTCATAATTAAATTTAATAAACCTTTTAACTTTCTTCCTCTCCAATAAATTATTAAAAAGTAAATATAAAAAAATGATAATAAGAATAACATTTGAAGTGGTTTCTACTCACTTGCCTCCTCGCAGTGTTTACGCGGCAAGACACAGGTATATGCGTATGGAAAGAGACATCGAGATTCGTATAATAAAAAGATACACTTGATTATAGAACAAACAAAACAAATTATGTTGCTACATTTCAATTAATCATTAAAATAATAGTGAGCAGTTTTTTACAATTATCATCAGCATCAACCTCTTAACCGCAACATTCAGTTCATGCGCATCTCCAGATTTGTTGTGCGCCTGGTACTGCCTACACTGTTAAAAATAAATCCTCAAATTCATGGTAAAACTACTGGCAGCAAAGTAGCCGGACTTTTTCCGTTCCATTAGTAGATTTTCCGTTTTGAAAGATAAAAGAAGGACAAACTCCGTTTGCAGAAATGGTAACTTTCCGTTAACAATCTCAGAAATCACGGAAATATACCTGGCAGCACTGGCAGGAAAGGAAATTATCCGTAAAGAATACACTCGGCTTTAAAAAAATTACCTCTCTACATGTGCTGCCATCTGTCGACTATGACGGGAGTATTTACTATCTGATATACTTGAAGAATATTTTCCGGCCGACATCGTGTTTGAACCAGGGATGACCACGTCTCGAGTCAAGTGTCTTGCCCGTTAGACCAGTGGGCGCTTGTTAGAATAGCAGTTTTAAAGGATGATATGGGGTTTTTCAAAATGGCGGCTTAGAACTTGGAAGCTTGGTAATTTTGAAGTTAATAGCGGGGAGATTTCGTTATGAGATGATGTTCATGTTTTAAAATTGTAATATTAATAGAGGATAAAAATATGAATTATATATATTCTTAATTTGATTGTTAGATGTAAAATATGAATGTTATATTTTGAAATAAATTCGATAAAAAATTTTTGCTTTTTTGAGAAAATCGATTTTTTTTTCAACTATTATATATTTTTAAAATGTGTTTGCTTAGAATATATTTTCAGTGCGAGTGCTTTTTATTACTTTAAAAAATAAATTTCGAATAATTTTAAATGAATGAGAAAACTGTTATTATTATTTTTTTTAATTCGAAAGCATTATTATTATTTTTTTTTTATTAAAATCGATTTTTTTTTTACTTAATTTAACTTATTATATATTTTACTTAATGTATATTTTTTAATCTGTTTGTTTAGAATTTATTTTAAGTGCAAATATTTTCTTATATCTTTAAAAAATAAATTGCAAATAATTTTAAAAGTAACAATTTTCCCATTCTTAATGGGAAAATTGTTACTTTTTTTAATTCGAAAGCACTATTTTGTTGTTTTAAATAAACTCGAAATTTTAATTTATTGAATTTTTAGTTTTTCTGTGCAGCAACATGTCAGTTTAATTTTTTTTTTTTTTAAACATGCAGCAGATAACGGAATATCTCCGTTGGCCCCTTTCGTCTCCGTCCGTTCTGTTGTTTTCAGGAAATATGAGAAAATTTTCTGTTTTTTAACGGAAAATACCCTTTTATCGTGAAAAGGGACTTTTTCTGTGAAATTCAGGAAAAAAATACCCGTGAATTTCAGATTATTTTTAACAGTGTAGGCTGAGTATAACAATGCTTATATATAAGCTTGAAACAATTATTCTCTTCTCGAGCGTCGCGAATTATACCTCTACTGAACATTTTATTGACAAAACAGTCTACATTTTATCAATAAGAACGTTTATACATATAAATGTTATTATGAAATAAATAATTCAGAACAAAATGAATAATAAACATTCAGCTACTTTGTATTACATTTGCTTTTGGAACGCGAGGCCCTCTTAGGCGCGAGGCCCTGTGCGGCCGCACCTGTCGCACACCCCTAAGGACGGCTCTGCTGCTTTGTGATGTGTTTAGTAAATTTTGAGTTGTATTCTTTCCCTAAAGTTGATGAAATTTTGACAAGATGATGGTATATTTAATTTATAATTGTACTACGCTTGTTTATAAGGTTTTAAAATCATCTGTATTGCTAAATTCAAGTCATTCATTCATCCTCCAACTTGGTATTCATCATTATATTTATTTTTGGAGCAGTAAGTTAATGTTCTGACTTGTGTTTTTATAAAATAAAGTTATCATCCATGGAATTCCTGGCATCCTTATTGAAAATTTATGTAAGTAACCTTTTACACATCTTAATTACAAATTTTAGGATTGAATACTTTACAAATTGATTCACAAACTTTATTGCACAGTTCTTATGTTTTCAAGAGTTTACTCATTTTTTTTCACTCTGCAGAAATGATACCTTGGGTTTTAACCCTTCTACTGACAACTAGAGGGGCACCGGAAACCCACAGAGGTTATGGGCCCAGAAGCACTTGCACTGTGAATGATTAGAATTGTGCAATTGAATAAAAAAAAATCAAGTTTTAAGTTTTCAAGTGTGTTTTGAATGTTTCTTAGTGTTTCTAAATGTGCATAAAATTTGATATGTTTAAGTTTTGTTTTAATATGTATATAGTGATTAAGTAAAATTATATATTGATGGCTACTGCACAAGAAATAGTTATATTGGGTAGAGACAACTACCAAAATTGAACTAGAAGTATTAAATGTATATTACAAACAGAAGGTTTGTATACTTGGGTGCATAAAGCCAGTTTGCCAGATTTTACTGATTTAAAGCCCCTCGATACATTTAAACTAAACCAGTCAAAACAAAGGGCAGCAAGAATCTTAAAAACATATGTTAGTCCAGAAATTGGGTTAACAATAGGGCATTTAGATGATCCCTCTGAAATTTGGGAAACTTTGAAACTAAACCTGGAAATTCCAGGCAGAGCACTTAAATCATTTCATGTAAATGAATTTCGAAATTTAAAAATTAACTTGGATGAAGATATCCCAACATACATTGCTAGGTTTGAAGAGGCTTATCGCCATGTGGTTGATTCCGGGGAAGAAATAGCTGAAAAACATCGCTGCTATCAATTGATAGAAAGTTTACCTGAAAATTATGATTACTTAATTAGAGAATTAGACTGTCTTCCAGAGGCAGATTTTAAATTTAAAGATGTTAAGGAAGAGATACTAAAAGAATGTTCAAGGAGGGATTTGAGAGAAAGATTAAGAAATGAAACCCTTATGGCTGACAGAGTGACCCATATGCCTGAAAAAGTTTTAACTTCCCCTAAATCACGTTCTGTGAATAAAATGAGCTTAAAATGTGAAGTGTGTGGTAAATATAGTCATTGGGATAAAAATTGTAGGCTACAAAAACAGAAGAATAAAATGGGCCAGGAAGTAGATATAGATTCATATGTCAATGAACTAGATTGTAAAAATAGTGATACATACAAAACCCCTCCCCTGTGTTAGGAATGGATGGTAGACTCTGCGTCAACATCTCACGTATGTCAAAACAGACAGTTTTTTAATCAGTTAAGGGCCACCACAAGGTGCAGTGATTAGAATGGGTACAACTCCTCACAAGGTTAAAGGGATAGGAAAAGTGAGTTTTAAGTTGAAAGAGAATAACAAAATATCTATTGTAAATTTACATAATGTATTATATGTTCCTAACATAAAAATTTAATTTCTATGTCTAAGATGGATAAAGCAGGTCTTCATGCTACAATGGATAACGGGTTTTGAGTGTTTGATTGAAACTGAAAATATTTGTATACTGCCTCTCTAAAAGATAATTTTTATGTACTTAAAGAAATTAAAGAGTACAATAACAAGGAAGCTGAACCAAATGTTAATAATCAATGTTGTCCCGCAGAGGCGCGGACGGTAAAAGCTTGGCTCTCGTAAGATCGCCGAAAGCCAAGCAGCATCGACTACGGTCAGTGCTTGGGAGGGTGCATCGTCTATCCTCTCTTGTCTGCCTCTGCTGTGGGACCATGTATGTTAATGGGAGCTGGTGCACATTAAATCTGTTCGTGGCTCCAAAGTCCTCCAAGTTCTATATAAGCGTTACCTCTGGGGGTGCCAATCCAGATGCAGGTCTCTCATCTGGAATTGGTTCAAAATTAAGAGACCTGGGGGATAGTACAATAGACCTCTGGTTGCAGTGCTTTGGCTTTCGAGCCACCCCCCTTCCCCCCAGTAATACAAGTAATAATCAATGTTTGGAACTTACCAGTAAATCCTTTCTTCCAAATCATAAGTTGAAAGATTGTTCTTCTTCCAAATCTGACATTGACCCAAAAAGAGTTCATTTAATGTGAACTCTACTTACACTAATGCAAAATTAAAAAATTGAAAAGCAAGGGAATGCAAATATTCAAAAGCCAAACCAGTATAATGCTACATTTGCTGCTGAATGTAACAATATCATGCTTTGACATGAAAGATTAAGACACAGTAATGTTAATGTAATTAAGAAAATGTTTTGAGAAAATTTAGTAGAGAACTGTGGGTCATTGCAGGGTAAAGAAGCTCCTTGTGAACCATGTATTCTAGCTAAAAATACCAGATCAATGCATCCTAGACTAAATAAAATTCAGTCAAAAGAAATTTTAGAGTTGATACATAGCGACCTATGGGGTCCAGCTCCAGTTTCATCAAGAAATGGGAAAAGGTATATACTTACTTTTATTGATGATTACAGTCTCAGAGCCTTCTGTTATCCATTGTGCTTCAAAGATGAAGTTTTTGTGAAACTAAAGCACTTAATCACGTTTGTAGAATGACAAACTAACAAGAAAATGAAAGTTATGCGAACCGATAATGGATTGGAGTACTGCAACAAACAAATAAAAAATATGTTGGACAACCTAGGAATAAAACATGAGAGGACCACAGTATATAGTGCCCAAATGAATGGGACTGCAGAGAGATGTAATAGAGTATTATTTTAGGGTACAAGAACATTTATGCAAGCAGCTAATCTTCTGGTCACATTATGGGTGGAGGCAGTTATGGCAACAAATTATATCCATAACAGGATATTTCATAAAGGTATTGAGGCAATTCCTTTCAAACGATGGTATGGAAGAAAACCATCCATTCGTCATTTGAAGTGTTGTGGGTGCATAGCGTATGTACATCAATCAAAGGAAAAGAGAAACAAATTTCAGTCCCGAGTGAAAAGAGGGATTTTTGTGGGCTATGGATTGGGATCCTGTGGATACCGTGTTTATCTACCTAATGAAGATATAGTAGTGGAATCAAAGTGTACTACATTTGACAAAGCACAAACAGGGAAACCTGAATAGAAAATAACACATCGTACTTTGGTAGATTTTTCAAATGATGACAATGAATTCTTTACAGGTCTAGACCAGTTGCCAATTATGAAAGTGGATGAACCCACTAACAACCAGCCTAATAGCTCTAAAATTCCAACTGATGAAGAGAAACTGCAACAATCCAAAATGCATTCTCATGACGAAAGGGGAGATGATGAGTCTTCTACAACATCTGAAAAATCTCCGGGTGTGATCTCAAAGGAAGAAGACGAGGGTAAAGTAACATTTTATAGATTTATGAAGAAAAGAAAGAAAGGAAGAACCAAAGGTAAAATTGATATTTATTTACTATCTCCTACTCGATCAAGATTAAGATCTAATCAAGAGTTACAGGACTATTGTAAAATGCATAATATAATATTAGATGACACTGTAGCTAATTTTTCATTAGGGAATACATTTGAAGCTCCCATTAAGCTAGAAAAGGAACCTGAAATTGAAATAGTAACTGAAATAATTATACCACAAAACCTCTCACAAGCAAAACAACTTCCCGAAGCTCAAAAATGGTAAGAGGCAATGGATCAAGAGATCCAAACCATGTTAGATAGAAATGTTTGGACACCTGTCCCAAAAGTTTATCAAAGAGTCATAGGAACGAAATGGGTGTCTACCATAAAGGGAAATAGTGAAGGGAAAAATTGTATATATAAAGCACGTTTGGTTGCTCTTGGAAATAATAAAAGAATCGGTTTGGATTACAATGAGACCTATAGTCCCATAGTAAATTTTACACTTATTCGTCTTTTTATAGCACTTTTTATTAGAATAATGAATTGGGTGCATTGTCTTCTTGATGTTAAGTGTGCAGATTTGTATGGAGATATAGATAAGGAAATTTGCATAAGACAACCTAAAGATTATACTATTCCAGGTAAAGAACTTTTCATATTAAAATTGAAGGCCATTTATAGTCTTCATCAAGCAGGAAGATGTTGGTACAATGATTTGCATAACAAATTAATTACAAATGGGTTCACTGAGGTAGAAGGAATAACTTATGTTTATTCTTATAAAAATCAAGCATTTGTTATAGTATATGTTGATGACTTGCCAATTTTTGCCAAGAATGAGGAGATTTTAAAAGAAGTAGTAAAATTAATTGAATCCATTTATGAAGTCAGAATTTTAGGTCCTATATCAATGTTACTAGGTATAAACAACAGTAGGTAGGTATAAGTAACATAAGTAAGTATGGTAAACAAGGTATAAGTAGAAGATAAGGAGATAGTCAATATTAACTGTGAAAATTATATTGGAAAATGTTTAAAGAAGTTTGATGTTCCTGATTTTTCTAATGTTTCTCTTCCTTCTCCTCCCGGATATAATCCTGTTCCAGTTGCTGAAGAAGATGAACTGCCAGAGAACCTGCCCTACCGAAATCTACTGGAATGTCTCCAATATATTGCACACCGATGCTATCCAGACATAACCTGGCCTGTTGCTTCTCTCTCCCAGTATACAGAAAGACATAGTCTTGACACTACAAAGCTCTTCTTCCAATCATGATGTACATATCTTCGACGAAATCTCTTGGATTAAAGCTGACTAGATCTGACTTTCCAATCCAGCTAGCTGTCTATGTCGATGCCTCTTGGGCAAGTGACACAACTGACAGAAAATCATGGAGCGGATATATTGCCTTCTTGAACAACATTCCAGTAACCTGGCATGTAACCAAGCAAAGCTGTGTTGCCTTGAGCCCCATGGAAGCAAAATTTATAGCAGCTACGGAAGCTGTTAAGGACTTAAAATTTTTACACATGACCTTTGCAGAAGTAGAGAAACATCTTAAACTAGACACCTCTATTATTCAACGTCCACTTTTATTCTGTGACAACACTGCAGCCATCTCCTTTGTTAAAAACAAAGCTGACACCATAAGGAATCGCTATATTGACTTGAAATATAAGTTTATAAGAGACTGGTATAACCAAGGTCTTTTTGACATTAAGCATGTTATGTCAACGGAAAATTATGCTTATATGTTGACAAAATCACTTGTCAAGGACTCTTTTCTTCAATTTAGAGGAATATTATTTTGGTAATGAGCTCAGAAAAAAAAAGACTTTGATCCTGTTAATTACAAAAACTGTAATGAACTTTAAAACAGAAATAAAAAATGAATGGGAAAGAGGGGCATTCTGTGGGGAAGATATTTTCCCAAGCATTTTTTGTTTTATTTTAATTAATTTTAATTGTAAGTTCGACTTGAATTTAGTTACTGTGCTTCATTTTCCCTCTCGCAGCTGCCGTTCCAGTGTTTTGTTTACATTTTTCTTCCACATCGGCTCGGTTGAGTTGTTTTGTACTGCTTCTTGGTCATGGATTTTTGCTTCTCTCAGCAATTTTGCTTGCGATCACATTCACTCGCATTCAGTTTCCTTTAAGTTAAAAATGTTGTTTCAATTTAATTAATAAGTAAAAAGCAATTTTTAAAGTCATTTTTATACTTAAATTAGTTTTCTAAATTCTTAATAGAATGTAATAAATTTATGTAAATGAAAGTAAAAATGTTAATTATTTTTCAATTTATGGAAATCGCATAGTCGTTCCTGATTGGCGATAGGTTTTAATTCCAATTTAAAGGGACAGCGATTTCACTTTCAGATGTGTGATGAAGTTTCTGGCTTCTTTGCGATGTGTTTAGTAAATTTTGAGACGTATTCTTTCCCTAAAGTAGATGAAATTTTGATGAGATGATGGTATATTTAATTTATAATGTACTACGCTTGTTTATAAGGTTTTAAAATCATCTGTATTGCTAAATTCAAGTCATTCATTCATCCTTCAACTTGGTATTCTTCATTATATTTATTTTTGGAGCAGTAAGTTAATGTTCCGACCTATGTTCTTATAAAATAAAGTTATCATCCATGGAATTCCAGGCATTCTTATTGAAAATTCATGTAAGTAACCTTTTACACATCTTAATTACAAATTTTAAGATTGAATACTTTACAAATTGATTCACAAAGTTTATTGCACAGTTCTTATGTTTTCAAGAGTTTACTCATTTTTTTTCACTCTGCAAAAATGATACCTTGGGTTTTAACCCTTGTACTGACAACTAGAGGGGCACCGAAAACCCACATGCATTCTCTAACTAAACACAATTTTAGCACAATATATGGAATATATATAAATCTATAGATCATATACAGGGTCGCAGAAAAGATTTGAGTACCTATCCGAACATGGACGGTGGTTGCTGAAATATATTTTTCAAATGTTGCATTTAGAAAAGCATAGTTGTTATGCATTTTCTAAATTGCTTACTTAGATCTTTCATCTTATTAATCAGCAAAGTTTTGTTAAAGTATTCCGGAAGGATTGGAAAGTGTTTAATAATCTATGCTTGATGCATGATTTTTCTATCTTGTTTAAGAATAAAAATCATAATATGGTGTGTCAAAAGGCATTAAGGAATTATTCTCCTAAAATTTCAGTTGTTATCATGTAGAAAATAATGCACCTATGTTAAAATTTTATATTAATATATCTTTAAAAACTGCTTTAATTTCAAATGCATCTATGGAGATATATATTTTTTTCTGTAATTGATTGTTTGTTATTTTATGTTATGGTATCTTTTATATTGTTTAAAGGGTTAATTCGGAAGGGTTCTAATTCTGAAGAAGAGAGACATCTACATGAAGAGATGGACGCTGAAGAAAATTTACCTGAGCCTTGCAAAAAAGTGTATGTTGCTTTTTTATCACCAATTCAGCTTTTTTTCAAATATGTTTTTCATGATAAGATTTTATTTTTTAAAGTTTTCATGATCTAATGAATAGAATCCAATATAGAATGATTTGAATCCTGACTCAGACTTAGATGTTTGTAGTGGGTCAGATTTGACTTTAAATGGAAGTCCTGGTCTGTTTAGCCCTTGTGTGTAAAAGATGACCATAATGCCCACAACAACCAAACATTGTAGAATGAATAGAGTTTAATTTAGTTCATTTGAATGAAGTTGGACTTTTTTATTGCCTAAAAACTCAAGCTTTTAAAGGAGAAAAGTATACAGGAAAACTTTCTAAAGAAGGTTAAATTGTTCTCCTTGTTGCAACTATCAATCATTCATATGCATTATCATCTGTCTGCAATAATTAAAGGAAGATGTATTTTTATTTGTGTTAATGCATTTTTAAGTTTAGCTAAAATTGAGTAAATAATGTGGTGTGTATAAATTGTTAAGCTCTGAAAGTTTAAATTGATATTTTTTTCTTAATTCTGTAAATTTAAATTGATATTTTTTTCTTAATTCTGTAAGTTTAAATTAATATGTTCAATATGCATATTTGTCCTAATTATTTTCTAATTTATTACCTTTATTTACATTTATGGAATAATAAAGGTGTTTCAATGCTTAATTCAAATCTAAAGTGCATAGCTGTCTGCTGTATATCAATGTCTGTGCCCAATTTTTCTTCTTCACTCTCATGGTTTTCTAAAGGTAATAAAGAAGCCTTTCTGAGTAGTGATCAAGATCCCAGGTCAATTTTAGTAGGCAATATACTGCAGAATTACAACATTCATTGTCACTTGACAGTGTGAATGATTTGCTTGACAGTGTGAATGATTTTTCTTTGCATATATTTAACAATCACTATCATATGAAATAACAATCAAGATAGTCATTGTCCCCAAATTTTACAATCTAGAATTATCTTACCAAAAAACTAAAATCTGCAACTGAAAATTTACAGATTAATCCGGCAGAAAATATTATTGTAGTGATCGGCTATTGCAGAATTATTCTATTATTAGAAAAATTTGCTGCTGACTGAGGTTTGAGGGAAAATTAAGATCATTTGTATCTTTTGAATCTGTTTATTTCTGAATGGAATTAGGCCTGTTTTCTTTCATTAGGCTCTGGATGGGACGTGCTTACTTTTTTTTTTTTTTTTTTTGTGGCAGACTTGGACAAGCCAGGCTTGGACTTTTTTCTTTCCAATCAGTGTCAGGCAAGATTTTTTTTTTTTTTTTTGTGAAAATTGTCATGATATTGGAAACATTTGTGTAAATGAAATCTTTAGAAATTTATTTTTGGTTTTAAAAGAAATAGAAGAGAAATAATTTAAAAATTAAATTAAAAAAAAATATATATATATATATATACATATATATATATATACAGTAGAAGATCTTTATAATGCAAACCTAACCTAAAAATACATGGTTGTGCATTATATAGATCACATTTCACAATTCATTAAATTTAGCTTGTAAAACATGGCCAAATATGTGTGAAACATACCAAAATACATTAGAGTATCTTTATATTGCATTCTTTATTACCAGGAGTTGTGCAGATTATAATTTTTTGCATAATATTGATCATTCCACACATTGTTAAATTTACTTTATAAACACTGTCCAAACATACCTGTATCAAATCATAGCAATTTTTTCAGTAATTAGCTCTGAATTAAGGAGACAAAGTTGATCTAATGTGTCAAATTTAGTCCTCTAGAGAATAGAAACTATTTATAATTTGGAAATTTAGGTGTTTCTTAACTAAAAATTCATTGTTTACATCTGAGAAGTTGTGCGTTATATGGAGAATTGTGTTATATAGAATTGCATTATAAAGATCTTCTACTGTATATATATATATATATATATATATATATATATATTATATATATATTTTTTTTTTAAACTAATTTTTCATTTGAATGCAGCTGTCTAAAACTGATCATTAATGTTGTAATTTCACACTGAATGCAATGTGAACATATAGTATGGAAAATGCTGTATTTGTTTTCATTTATTTTCATTTGTGACTGGTTATTCCCTGAACTGTGGGAAAAAAAAACAGTTCCTGGAAATTTCAGCTCATGATGGTTTATAGTCAAGGTTATTTTTGCCAATCACCATTGCACCAAACTGTCATAAAATGCTTCATTTGGTGAGGAAAAAACAATAAATATCACCAAATTGTAACTGCTATTTTTTTTTTTTTTTTTTTTTTTTTTTTTTGTATAAGGGACATTCTCATTCTATTTCTGCTGAGAATATTTCAAATTTTTCAAAAATTCAATCTGAATTTCCGCTCTATTTTCCAAAAATCTCTCTTTTATCCTCAGCACAAAAACTCAAAAATCATATTTTTGTTTTAAACATTTTCACTCAAAAATAAATAAATAAATATATATAATATAAATCCCCCCCCCCTAAAATCTGCCCCCTCCCCCCAAAAAAATTGAAAATCTGTAAAAAAAATTTTATAATATTTTTCTTTATTTGTTATTTTATTATAACAATAAATAATCAATCATCTAAATCCCCCTCAAAGTTACTGCTTCTCCCTTTGCCCCTCCCTCCCCCTCTAGTACCAAAACCCCGTAGTTTAATCTTTAGAACACTTTAAATTAAATTTTTTTTGCAGATTTATTTAATACTCTATATTAACAATAAATGAACCTAATCTACCATCTAAATCAACCCCTCCTCCTAAAATCTCTGCTTTTCTACCCTCCCCCCCCCCCCACTTCATCTCATGAATATTCTCCCCCTGCAAATACATCTTATTAAATTTTAAAATTCTTAATTTTTTCTGCTCTATTTGTTATTTTTTGTAATAATATTTAAATAACAATCTAAATTATTCCCGCCATCTCCCCCCGAAAGTCCTCTTTATTTTCTTTCCCCCCCCCCCCCCCAGTACATACTTTAAAATCTTTAATTTCAATAAATTGCTTTGGATACGGACTTTCTAAGGAAACGTATTCTCGTGTATTAAGGAAAAAATTTATTTTAAAATTTGTATTGTAAATGTCTATTACCGACTTATTTACATGCAATAAAAGGTGTATCACAAAGAAACATGTATAATTATGTTATCTCAAGAAATGTATGTGAGTTTTATTAATTTTTACGAATGAAAATACAAGCAAAAGGGTTTTTTTTGTGTTTGTGTGAATTCTCATTTTTGTCTTCAGTAAGACAAAATAGTTTGAAAAAGTAGTATCCATGAAATTTTTTTTTTTTATATACTTTTTAGATTTGTATGAAGTATTCAAAAGTATGGAACATTACTATCTAATTTTTTCAAAACTTTTTAACAAATGACTTTAGAGAAAAATGTATTTTATTGAAACATAGCCGCAACAGAAGTACCGCTTCGCACAAGGCACCAAACATTGTAGGCTCTTCATTGGGGACGTTAATTAGCACTACCTATTCGCTGACCTTTAGCAGAAAAATAAATAAATGGTTTCACAAACTATTAAATAGAATTGCAAATAAATAAATTTTCTAACACATTTCTGAATTCACTTTTGTTCAGATACACAGGCATAATTAAATTGGCATGTGTTCATATTGAGAAATAATGTAATCGAATGCCGTTTTCCATTTTTTGGAAAAGGTAGAAGATCTTTCAAAAAATATTCTGAAAGTTGGCATTTTGAAATGAATATCCAGATGTGACAGTGTGGGAAAGGAGGAAAATCTATCACCACGTGACACAAATCGCTTATAACTCAATAAGTAATATATATATATATATATATATATATATATATATATACATATACCATAAAATCCCGATTGTAAGCCTCCCCTTTTTCAAAACCAAAAAGGGTTGAATGTGGGAGGGGGGGAGCTTATAATCGGATTTTTTAAAATCATTTAAAAACCCGTTTTACCATTAATTCAGAAGTAAAAAGGGGCGAGTATCTTCTGTATTTTGGCAGATTTTCACTCAAAAATAAATAAATATATATAATATAAATCCCCCCCCCCCCAAAAAAAAAATTGAAAATCTTTAAAAAAAAAATTTATAATATTTTTCTTTATTTGTTATTTTATTATAACAATAAGTAATCAATCATCTAAATCCCCCTCAAAATTACTGCTTCTCCCTTTGCCCCTCCCTCCCCCTCTAGTACCAAAACCCCGTAGTTTAATCTTTAGAATGCTTTAAATTTAAAAAAAAAATCAGATTTATTTAATACTCTATATTCACAATAAATAAACCTAATCTACCACCTAAATCAACCCCTCCTTCTAAAATCTCTGCTTTTTTACCTCCCCCCCCCCCACCTCAACTCATGAATATTCTCCTCCTGCAAATGCATCTTATTAAATTTTAAAATTCTTAATTTTTTCTGCTCTATTTGTTATTTTTTTGTAATAATATTTAAATAACAATCTAAATTATTCCCGTCCTCTCCCCCCCAAAAGTCCTCTTTATTTTCTTTGCCCCCCCCCCCAGTACATACTTTAAAATCTTTAATTTTTTTCCTACAATAATTAAATAATTATTTAATTTGCTCCTCATGCCCCCCCCCAAAAAAACCCTGCTTCCCCCCCTTCCCTCCCAGCGCACAAACTTTAAAATTATTGTTTTAAAGATTTTTATGCTTTATTGTTACTTTGTAGAAATAATAAATAAATAATCATGTAACTCTTCCTTAAATTTCCATTCCCCATCCCCAGATAATGGGGTGAATTTCTAAACATGGAGAAGGGGGCGGGGAGGCAGAGAGAAAATTTTAGTCTTTTTTATAGTTTTTTCTCACAGCTGATATTTTGTCAATGGGAAGAAATTATTTTAGAGAACATATTTATTTCAAAACATAAAATATATACATGATTCAGGGAGAAAAGAACAGCCAAACTGCAAAAAAGATGAACATTTTTACAGATTGTTTGGTTTCAGAGAGGTAATTATATTGGTTGATTATTTATTTATTGTCACTAGACAGCAACAAATAGAGCATATATTTTTTTAATAAAGAATTTTAAAGATTTTAAACTTTGTATGCTGAGGGGGAGGTGGAAACATAAATTTTGGATGGAGGGTTAGATTGTAGTTTGGAGGACTGATTTTTTACTTATTGTTGTTATATTACTAGCGAGAAGTAAGAAGGCTAGAAGAATTTAAGATTCTCAAGATTTTGAACTTTTTGTATTGGGGAGGGCAGAGAAGGGAATCAGACATTTTATGGGGGGGGGGTATTTCATTAACAAAATATAAAAGCAAAAGTGGAAATCTGCCAAAATTTTCAAAAGACTGAAAATTCTCTTCCTTGGATTTTTGAAATCAATTTTTTATACAAAAAAAAATTGTGGGAGGGGGGGGGGGCTTATATTTGGGAATGGAAAAGAAAATCAAAATTGCTTAAAAGTGGGAGGGGGGCTTACTTTCAGTATTTTACGGTATATATATATATATATATATAAACAGGAAAACTAATCTAGATTTCAAATTGCTTCAATAGCCAGGCCTGACAATTTTATGCTGTTATGTTTATAAATAAGTCAGAAAATGTGTCAGAAATTTTTACGTTTTTGAGCAAATCATTGAGACTTTAACTTCCTTTGAAATACTTCTGATTTTCGATCCTGTCTTGCTGTATATTTCAATATATTCATTCCATGGAAAACAAAACATATGGTGATTAAAAAGGAGAAACTAGCATCGAAAGAATAGAAATTGGAAAAGAATAGAAATTGGAAAGAATGCAAGTTGGAAAAAGAAATGACATTTTGCAAGTTAATAAAAACCTAGACTAAAGAAAAGATAAAGAGCATATATTTTTCCCAAGACGAGAGTAAACACTTTCCAGGAAAACGGACAATGACAGCAAAAATACATCTGTTCTCAAATACAAACATGTGCTTGTAGCTCAATAGAAAAGAACCCTATCTGCAAGGGAGGAATTACTGATACAGTATATAAACTTGTGAATTCTTTTGGGTTGAAACTGAAACGTACATAAATGGATATTTCGAATCCAAGAAAGAAAGTAAAATAAAATAAGATAAAGAGCATATATTTTTCCCAAGACGAGAGTAAACACTTTCCAGGAAAACGGACAATGACAGCAAAAATACATCTGTTCTCAAATACAAACATGTGCTTGTAGCTCAATAGAAAAGAACCCTATCTGCAAGGGAGGAATTACTGATACAGTATATAAACTTGTGAATTCTTTTGGGTTGAAACTGAAACGTACATAAATGGATATTTCGAATCCAAGAAAGAAAGTAAAATAAAATAAGATAAAGAGCATATATTTTTCCCAAGACGAGAGTAAACACTTTCCAGGAAAACGGACAATGACAGCAAAAATACATCTGTTCTCAAATACAAACATGTGCTTGTAGCTCAATAGAAAAGAACCCTATCTGCAAGGGAGGAATTACTGATACAGTATATAAACTTGTGAATTCTTTTGGGTTGAAACTGAAACGTACATAAATGGATATTTCGAATCCAAGAAAGAAAGTAAAATAAAATAAGAATATATATTTTAAAGAAATTTTTATTAAAATAATACAAGATTTTAATGTATATTCGCAAAAATTTAAACTTTAAGCATAGATATTAGAAAATCGACAGTATTTTCTTGTTTCATTTCTGTTCTTTTTTTCTCCGCTTATATCTCAAACTTAAAGAGAAACATTATGATAAAGGATTTTTTTTAATTATAACTATTTTTAATTATAAAATTAAATGGTTTATATTACTTTCTTTGGAAAAAGAAGTATGTAAGACAATTTTTAGCTTTATCGTATTCTCATTAAAAGAGCAGAAAATAAGATTATCTGAATGGTACATATGAATCAAAGCCACTTCACTTTTTTATGTGAATATGGACCAGATAGGTTACTTTAAGCATTATCAAAATTTATAGAGAAAGTTCATTCAGATTTCTACCAAGAATATTACCTTTAAGATTTTTGAAATGCTTCATCTAATACCAGCAGAGTGTAGTTTAAATAAAATATCTAACCTTTCCCCCTTCTCATATAAAGAAATTTCGGACCAAGGGGATAAATTTTTCAACCTCATAAAAAAATTCTGGACAGACATTTAATTCAGACATTTTACATGGATTTTTAAGAGGATTCAAATTACACCTTCTTTAAGTCTGTTCTCAAATAAAAACTTGTTAATTTATGACACATTCTTAAATTAATTTTTTTTCCCCACAAAGGAGGATATAGGTGAATGATCTTAATCAGAAACTATAAAATCGAATATTTTTCCTTTTTTCGGAAAAGGGCAGAGGATCTTTCAGAAAAGACTATTATGCATTTTGGGCTATCTCTATGAATGTTGCCATGAGAAAAAAATCGCTTATAACTGAAGATGTTATTCCAGGGGTCGATGCAGGTTTTTTTTCTTGGGGCCCATTTTGTGAAAAGTAAAGGTTATTTTTGTGAAATTTATTATATTTTTGTGAAAAATAACATTTTACAACGAAAGTTGAAATCCAGTTAATCAAATTCGAACCAAGCATTTATAAATAAACTTTTTTAAATCCTTTTGCTGAAGTTTTCCGCTCTGGTGAACTTGTTTGTTTACAAATTACACATTTTAAAACATCACAAAATAATAAATAGTAAGTTTTTATGGAATAGAATTTTGTGAAGGGGACCATTTTATCAAATTGATTTTTGTGAAGGGCCCATTTTATCAAATTGATTTTTGTGAAGGGGCCCATTTTATTAAATTGATTTTTGTGAAGGGACCCATTTTATTAAATTGATTTTTGTGAAAGGGCCCATTTTATCAAATAGATTTTTGTGAAGGGACCCTAAACAGGCCCCAAATTTTTCCTGGATCGACCCCTGTATTCCTTTATCAAAAAATTAAAAAGTTGTTCTATTCCAGATCTCTTTAATAATCATGCCTTCCAGAATCATTTTTTTACTCTTAAAATTAAATCCGTAAATGTGTTAAAAGGGGGATATTTATTTTTAGAAGAACCATAAACTAAAAAATTCAAAGGCTCAGACACACACATACACAAAAGAAAAAGCGTATAAAAGGGGAAATCTTGGGTTTTCTTATGTTTGTAGTACATACCTTTGACATTTCCAAAAATTCCAACAATAAAAAAATATTTTGAATTTTATTTTGAAAGGTTTTCCATACTTTGTTTGTTGAACATTTTAATAAAATTTAAGCCATTTTACTAAAGGATTTTTAATTTTTTAATAAATTTATTTAGTATTTGCCAATAATTTAACACGGGGAGATTTATCTTTCGATTGGGTGGATGGATATCATGTCTTTTAAAGTTGTTCTCAAATCGAAATCATTTTTTATCATAAACGTAAAAGTAAATGACATAGCATTTGCAGGTATTCTTATTCATATATATAAAAAAAATCGAACTAGTAAAAAATATATTTCTGACTCATTTTTTTTTTACCCAACTACATTATATTGGAAAGCCTGACTGTTGAACTGATTTGAAATCAAAATAAGTTTTCCATTTTTTGATAAATAAATTACTTATTGAGTTATAAGCGATTTGTGTCACGTGACGACACGTTCCCCTCCCCTCCTCCTTTTTCTTGCTGTGAAGAAGGAAATTCGGTTTAAAACACTGACTTTGACAGTTGAAAGATCTTCGGCTTTTATCAAAAAAATGCAAAATGTCTTTTGATTACAAAGTTTCTAAATAAGAACACCTGAAAACTTCACACGTTTCCGAACAAAAATGAATTAAAAAATATGTTATAAAGTAGCCAGTTTGGATTTGAGAACAAACTTTAAAAAACATATAAATATATTTGTTTGAAAGCCAGTAGTTTATTAAAACCTTAAAAATGTACTAAATTCTAATTCAAAGCATTCTTTATATATTATAGCAAACAATTCCTTTTGATTACTTAAAAAAAAAAAGTATATATCTCAGGAAGAGAAGAAATGAGTCATTGACTGCATGTAATAATTTGCCTGGTAATGTAGTATGGTTGTATATGCCTAGAAAATATTAGGAAACCAGAAGAAAAGTAGAATGCAGTACAACTAATGAAAAAAAAATTTAATTTAAATGTTTTCTAAATATTTAAGTGAAGAGGAAAGCTTCCAATTTTTGAATATTTAAATGAGTTAAAATAAGAATAATTGCAATAGAATAAATATATGAAAATTTTAATAGTTTATTTTATGTATACAATTAAAACTATGAGAACGTAATCTGTATAAAACGAAATTCTATGTTAGAAATGTTTATGATCCCGTCAAAAGGAATACCATATATAAATAATCCCACTAATACGTCAAAACAGCTTACCTATAAAACGGAAAGAAAATTCCAGTTTCTTGTGATTCTGTCTTAGCAGGCTGTATTTATATATATTTAACAAGTTTTACAAAAAAAATTATATTTTATGAGTTTCTTTATATTTCATAAACTTTCATATCACTGCATTGCATATTTGCAAAATACATCAAAATCAATGTTACTTATACAGCAAGTTTTAAAGAACAATCATATATATTATTTCTGTTATCAACATCCCTTTTGCTATGCATTTACAAAACACACAACATTCAAAGTATCATTCGAAAGCTTTTTGAACCGGTTTCTGACATAGTGTACTCTCAATTCGTTAAAACGTGTTTTTCGATTAAAAATTGCAGCTATTTAAAACTTAAATCAGTTTTTTTTCTTAAATGAAATGAAAAGTTTTCTTAAATTAATGTTGCCTTAAAAATAAAATACCCCTTTATATTTTGCTTAACCATGGTTAGATATTAAAAAAAATAAAAATAAAAATAAACACAAAAAGATAAAGTGGGTAGGATAAAGTTTCACTAACTTTCAAGATTCTTAAAAAATACACTTTTCTACAATTGACGCTGAGAATGAAATGAGTAATGATGTTCAAAAAACAAAAAGATAAAGAATCTGCCTGATAGAAAAAGAGACATATATTTCAAAATTTTAAACAATTGCTGGAAAAATTTAGTAGAAAAAATATTTTTTCAATGTGTAGGCGACATTAATTAAATATATAAAGCAATGTTAACTAACCACAGTCAATAAGTCAATTATTTACTATTTGTCAATAATAATCATTAATTACTATTCATCAACTAATAATGGCAAGAATTAATTATTATTTTAATGAACAATAGCAAATGTTTAAGCATAAACATATCAAAATCATCACATTTCAACCCTATTGCTTAAAACATCCTTTCAAATGATTGTCAATGTCCTTCAACCATTTCAATGACAATATACACTTTGTAATGCAATTTATTGAATTATCGAGTAACCACTCAAAACATCTTAGTTCGAGATTAAGTTACTCGAACTAAGTGTGTGAAATTTCAAAACGAGCAACCCCCGAGTTACTCCTAAAAATGGTACTGTGCTCACAAATACTTTTATTTATAAAAATGCAAATTTTCTTTGAATGAAATTTTTTTTGGTGTTCATAAGTCTATTTTGCATATCTTAACATTCTGTAATAAAATTTTCATGGGTATTCCAAATGTCAGTAAAAAGAACAGTTACTTAGGACAGTATGTGTGTGTGTGCAGCCATCCTCAAAATTTCTGTCTTCTCTCCTTTGCCCCACTTGAGCACAAATACTTAAAATCATTAATTTTTTTTTTGTCCAATTTGCTGTATTCAAGCAACAATAAATAATCAATCATTGAAATAACTTCCTGAAATATTTTCTCACACCTGAAAAAGGGGAGAATTTGTATGTATGGGAGGGAAGGTGAAGCAAAAAAATGTCTCTTTTTTTTTGCAATTTTCACCACTTTTTAGAGATGCATTGATCAACACCTCTTCATTTTAGCCAAAGCCACAGCAATTGTTGTATGAGTGGTAAAAATCGGATTTTTATTAAACTTGGATTTTTTAAAGATTTAAATTGGATTCTTATGATTTTTCTCTATGTTTCAAAAACCTCTATGTTTAAGCCAGAAATTAAATGATATTAAGGAGCATAAACTATATGTTTACCTTTTTATTAATAAAGTTATAATTAGTTATTGTAGACATAATAAACTTGCAAATAACTAGTTTCATTAGTTACATAAATAACAAATCTGTTATCATGGCTACTACTATATGGCTATCTTTTGCAACTGTACTTAGTAAAATTACTGTAATCACATAAATCTAAATTTATACACATGTATACATGCATGATAACAAAAGAAAATTAGTTACATCCATTAATTCATACACAAACAGGGTAAATATAGTCATAAGAATGGTCAGTTATATTTAAAATGCATGTATTATCGTACTTAATTATTACTTAAAAAAAATTAAAGATCAACATTATTACCACTCAGCATACATTATTAACATTCAGTGCTTTAAATTTTAAAAGAAGTTTTGCTACTCTTTCAATTCCTAACAGATTACTTTATTTGCTATGTATCAGTCCAAAAATAATAAAAAACATTCTTTCAGTCTCTACTGAAGAAAGAAGCTCTAGCTGTGGTTAACATTGATACTAATTAGCTTTTTTTTAACTTCAGTATTTCATAAAAGCTGTTGAGCAGATGTTATCATTTAATTCTGCTTTAGTTTTAATTTGTTGTTATATATTTGTAAAAGTAGAATGAGAAAATAAGAAAATCACTACTTGTATAATTATTTTACCTACAAAAATTTATTACATTTGCTATGCTCATTTTATATAAAAGAGTAAATAATTTGATCTATCTTTATTATAATGATTTCTATCCAAACTATGACAATATAAATTATAATAGATTTAATTGATATTGATTGTAAATTAAATGCTTTTTACACCTGGTAAAAATTACTATTTTCAAACTTATTGTACTTTGCTCTTAACAAGCTTAAATGTATTAAGCTTATAAATTATCATTTAATGCTTTTTTACTTATTCAATTGGCAAAATACCTTTAGAAACATTGTAAATTATGTTCATCTTTGATTTTAATTATATTTTTCTATTGTTTTTATAATTAAGAAAGTTTCTGATTTTAATCAATGTTTTTTTAATTATCTGTTTTTTTAATCATCCTGATTTAAATCACTGATTTTTGCTTGACTAAAATTGCTGACACCCTAGCAGGCAGTGTCTTTGCACCAGGTGCCAGGCCTAATTAAAAATGGGGATTAAAGAATGATTTTCAGATCAATTTTTCACAATGAATTCATTCAGCTAATATTTTTTTTTTTGCATTTGGCTACAGTTTCTTTTTGTTGATTACCCAAATTGCTAAAGTTAGTTAAAAGTCAGCAAGAATTCTGTCTAGAGCATAGCACAATAGAGTGAAATTTTGCACAATTGTGACTTTTCTTAGGGCCTAGTCAAAGTATATCATGGAATTTTTCAAAAATTTTCTCTTCAGACTGGCAGGAGAAGGAGGGAAAAGATAATTAGAAAGGAAATTAATACCTCACAATCTATTAATACATTGTAAATGTGATTTTACTTGTTTGTGGGTCTCAGAACATAGTCAGAAAGAATATGTTTTAAGTTCTGATTGCAGCTCTCATGGTGCAGATTAAACTGTAATCAAAAACAATCAGAGCTGTAGAGGTGAAATTTTGTCTGATGTTGTTTCTTGGACTATACACTAAATACAATAAGAAATTTTTTGAAAATCACCAGCATTTTTGCTGCTCTTGGGAACACAAAATATATTGCAGAATCTATCCAAGCTTTAAAGGTGAGTTTTGTTAGAACTTAAGAAAAATAAAAGAATGAATTTTTCAAACAATTTCTTTTATTTTCAAGAGGAGGGGGATGCAAGACCATATCTCAAAATGTATGAAGTCTGAAGTCTTAGGGAAAACAATTTCAATGATGTTTCTCAGAACATAAGAAAGACTTGTGAGGATTGGTTATATCCAACAAGGGAATTCTATTGAAGAACAACATGTGTTCAACGTGTGTTTCAATCTTTGTGTTAGGACATTGTATACTTAATTCTTTAAATTAGTTCAGAAGTCAAGCTTATTACCTTTTCTCTTGACATTAAACACAAATATAGCAAAAATGAGGACAAATTCTGCATTTGACTAACCATAAGCAAACAGCTATTATCTCTTACCTTTGGAATTTGTGTTAAAGAGCACAATTTATAAAATTATTTAAAGTAAGTTCTTTCAATTTCTGCAACTATTTTAAATTTATGAGAAAAGAAAACTTTCAATTGCAAAATACACAAAATTAAAATCTATATTATGCTACAACTTAAAAATGAAGGGATGCATATAATTTATTTTAAATTAAGACACCAAACACAGGCATTTTAGTTGTCTGTTTCTGTGTCTAATTGATTTATTTGACCAACAACACTATTTTTTCTTTTCACTGTAAACTTCCTGTACTTTCAAAATATATGTGGGATCTCTTATGGACACAGATCTTGTATTGTGTGGATAAATTATTTCTGGTAGAAGAGAGTCAAAATAAAAATATTTTAACTTATTTTTCATCCCTGCTTTCTAAAAAATGTAATCCCTGATCAACCTTTATTCCTTTTGGTATCCAAAGGACAAAATTATTTCTTTTTTGAAATATGCAATTTTTCTTGCCCATGAAAGTAGTATGTGTGTTTGTTATTTATTTCTTTTATAACATAATTCAGTTTTCTAAAAGTTGACCCAATTTTTTCAAAAGAAGTCCTGAAAATTTTCAATTGAAAAGACTATATATTTGAATATTAATAAGTGTATAGATGTTCATTTTTATACAAAAAAGATAAAACTGATATTGTAGATATAATTGTAGACTATTTTTCTATAACTGTATTAAAATGTGGATTAATTTTCTCTCACTTTGGGCTTGGGTTGGTTTTGGGTTGACAAATTTTTTTCATCTGTTTGAGTTGATGTTCAGCAGAATTTTTGGGTTTGAATCAGGCATAACCGAACCCATGCAGGACTCTAACTTGTAGTCCATAATTTCCCAGATTGTTAGGCCTTGTTAAATTTCAAATCTGTTAATTACTTTTTTCTTTTCTCATTAAAAATTATCCTAGTTACAATTAAATGGCATATTGAATTTACTCATTCAAACAAATTTCATTATGAATTTTCCTATTTTATTATTCAGGATGGTTTATAAACTTTCAAACTTTGTATTGAAATACTTAAATGGATTCCTGATCAAAAGTAAGTTTAAACAATTAAAAATACATGGGCTATTTTGATAATGATTACTATTAATAAGCAATCAAAATTCAATTTAAACTGTGAATTAACATGATGATATTTTAATTTATTTTACTGTTAAATGAATTTTTTAGATATTTTGAATAAGGTATGAATAGCATAAGTTTTCTTTTCTTTCTTCTTTCAAATGCAAATAATGTAGTTTTCTGAAAGCATTAAAACAGATATTTTTAATTTATTTTAGGGAATGAAAAAGAACAATAACTTAGTAATCAACTTTTTATTTAAAAAGGTTATTACATTTAGGGAGGATAATACAAACTATTTCCCATGCAGTGTAAAGATATGTTTTGATAAGTGCATCGAAACACTGTAGAGAAAGTTGAAGAAAAACCTACATATTTAAATATATATACATATAGTGTTTGATGTAGTTTTATTTTTTAGAAATTATTTATAATATATAATTCAAAGAAAAGAAGTTGGGGAGGGGGGGTGAAGCAATAATTAGAGAAAAAAAATTACTATGTTTTAACACAACTGAAATGTAATAGCTCTCTACCTCTTTTTAAAAATAATCGTTACAGAAATCATTATAGAAATGTTACAATAGATCCCTGATAGGTTACCCAGCAGTTTACTTAATTGTGCTTAAATAATCCTGGTGTCCTCCCACCATGACATTTGACATGTGTGATGTCAAAGGTTATGTGCTTTCCTCTTCTTCTGGTCTTGATTTATAGATTGGCTTAGGGAGAGGAAATTTTTGAGTATTTATAAAATATCTAGAGTTTAAATAAAATTGTTTTTTTTGTATGAGCAGATAAGAACATACACTTTCTTTTCTCATTTTTAAATTTTTGAAACTCCAAATAGTTTTGGAGTTATTTAGTGTTATTCACATCTCACTTACTTCTTAAGATTTTAACGCTAAATAAAAAAAATAACTATATATTTTAGAAATATTTTGTCGATTAAAAAAATAAAAGAGACATCTTTCAAGAAGAGTGCACAGAAAAAATAAGTTAAAAATATTAATTTCCTGATGAGATATTTTATAAATCCAAATGTATTCCATGGCCATTGGTTTAACATGGGAGAGTGAAAGCTCAAAAATGACGTTCTTACTTATTAGTTATTTATACTATTGATATATACAGTAGACTCTCTAAAATCGACACATTGTTTCTAATGTAAACAATGAAATTTGCAGTTAAGATGTAAGTGTAAAATTCAAGTTTTCATTCTGCACACATTTTAATATGTAATTCTGGTTAATAGGATTCAACTTATGTTTTCTCATAAAGAAAGTATAAATTTATTTTTGAAAAAATTCAAGATAGTGGCAATCATGATATTTTTACCAAATAATTTATGTATTCATCAAGCTTTTTTGGTGATTAAGTATGGCTAAACATGAAATAAAACATTGTTATTTCAAGATTTTGATGTGAATTATTAGTGTACATTTATAACACAAAAATTATCTCATCATCAATATGCATATTTAGTTATGAATTATGACTTATTTACTTGACCTTTACTTTTAATATTTTAAATGTTCTTAATTATTATTATTTTACTTTATTTGTAAGCATTCATTATAATTTCAAGTGCATTATTAAATTCAAATTATTGTTTTAAAATGTAAACAAAACAATGACCAGAAATCTACAGAATTCTTAAATCTGCTCAACCTCTGGTTTTAAGCTATGTGGAATTGATGGAGTCTACTGTATAATTTTTTATGTCTTGGAATGAAAAATTAACTGCAATTTATATTGTAATTGTGATTTTTATTCTATTATCATTTCACAGCAATATTTAAATTAAAAACAAAACAAAATTTCTTACTTTTTAAATAGTTACACCCTCAATATGTGAATATTTTTATCCTTATAATGAAAAATATTCCTATTTAATAACATTTATATTATTTCAATTAAAACAAACTTTCTTACATTTTAATTAATCATACTATTTTTGCATCTTACACTGAAAAATATTGACACTCGGTATTGCTTCCTAGCATGAAAATTCTATCCTTCAAAACTTCTAATTATACTGTGGTTATTTATAAAGAAAGTGATTTTTTTTCTTTATTTTAATATCTAAATAATTATTTTAATGAATACTTTGTTCAGTCATCTCTCTCTCTCTCTCTCTCTCTCTCTTTTTTTTTTTTTAGGGCATAAAATTAAACTTTTTACCACCTGAGGATGATCTACTCCTGTACAAAACAGTTTACATCATAACATTTTGAAAAAAAATCTCAAAAATTTTCTTCAAACAGCTGGATTAGAAATAGCTTTCAACAAATAGCTGAACCTTCTGATATAGTATATCTGCATCATCCATCTACACTTCCTATGAATATTTTGTCTACTGTTAATGATCCAGGCATTTGCAAACACATGTTGACTTGTATTTTATCTATATTAAGATCAAATAGTTCTCATGACATGTTTGTAAAAGTCACTGTTAATGACAAAAATTTTGACTTTTACACTCTTTTATTTAACTTTGTTTTGGTATATAAAGATGGAATTTTGTAATATATTTTTCACTCACTTCCTGATATGCTAGAATTTTAAAAATTATGCTCACAAGTTTGTTTCTGATGACAATACATTTTAATATCTTTAGAACATAATTATAAATTAATAAATTACTTATAAGGCACTTTTGCCCACCATTGGTGATAAACTAGCTGGCTTCGCCAGCTAGCGGGCCCCTAATTTACATCGGTGCCTTGAATCTTGTAAAACCTCAAATAAGATAAACCTCGAACCTCCAACCCGGGTCCCTACTGCCTTCGGCACCGGATAATCAATTCATTTGCACATTGAGTAGTATGAACCTCTAACCAAACGAACCTCAGACCCTGGCCCCCGCTGCCTTCGGCACCGGATAATCCCTTAAATTGCACATTGAATAGTATAAACCTCTAACTGAACAAACCTCCGGCTCGGGTCCCCACTGCCTGCAGCACCGTATAGCAATCGTGCTGCAGTATACGGTAGTTCTGCCTTCCACCACCAGGTGGCACAATCTGTTTATACGATCATAACTGAAATCGTTAAGGCTTTCGATGTCAAGTTTAATGTGCCATACCCCGTCGTTTTCATGTCCGTAGAACAGGAGATAGGAAAGCGCCCCCTGTTGGTGAAAAAAATAAATAAAATCAGTTAGCTCTATCGATGTCGAGTCGAATGAGCCATACCCCATCATGATCATTCCCATAGAAACAGAGATAGGAAAGCGCCCCCTGGTGGTGAGACTCGGAGCAAAAATCGATAAGCTCTAGTATCCTCTATTAATGTCGGGTCGATTGAGCCAAACCGCGTCGTGGTGTGACCCATAGAACCTGAGTTGGCTGAAAAATCCTTCAATTACACCTTCCACCACTAGGGGGAGCAATCTGTTCTATACGAACATGATCGAAATCTGTAAAGCTGTCGAAATCCAGTCAGAAGAGCCAAACCCCATCGTAATCGGGCCCATAGAACCCGATTTCCGGAAGCGTCCCCTGGTGGTGAAACTTGGAACTAAAATATGTAAACGCTGTCGATATCGAGTCGAATGAGCCAAACCGCGTTGCAAATGTACTTGTAGAACTTGAGATATTGTGAAATAAAAATATAAAATCTGATATTATTATTCGAAAAGAGTGGTATAAACTCAAACTTTTAAAAATGGTATAGAGGGCCCTTATTACTTTTAATTATAATGGTTGGAATCAGTTTGGTGGAAATCCGTAACATAGTTTCTGAGTTATGAAAACGGACCATAATTAAGAGAAAACCCTAAAGGATCGGGGGGTGGGGGGGAAAGGGCGATGACACTACTTTTCCTCAAACAACTGATTTAGACTACCAGAGTATTTGTTCAAGGACGACTTGTAAAACTTAGAACTTGGAAAAAAAAAAACTGAATTTACTATTTGAAAATACTGGTAATTTCTATACATAAACACAATCAAACGCTAGGGACAAATAAAAAAAATGTTAAATTAAAATCATAATATCTGGCCTGCACTCAGCTTGAATATCTTACCACATAATCTTCTGTTCCCAATCTGCGTCTAATTTATTATTTTTGTCTGGGCATAGTTGAAATATTAATAATTAAATAGTGTCTCAGCTCGTAATTAATATCTAAGCTCGTAATGAAGATATCAGAATAATTTTTAGATTCTCTGAAAGCTGATATTTTTTTATGTCAAAATGCACAAGCACGGAAGGTCTGCGCCCCTCAGATTCTGAGATGGGGCGGCCCCCTGAAAACCCCTAGTCTATAAAAGTCACGTGATGTTTACTGAATTTCCTGCGAGCCTCGACCAAGGCCCGGAAAAAGACAGAAGCTGATTGGTCGTTGCTCTATTCGCTACCCTTGTCTCGAGGTCCGAACTTAGTCAGGAATGAATTTATTTCTTTGTAGCAGAAAAAATGTTTTGTTTTGAGTAATTAAAACAGTTTTGTTAATTAATAACTCCCTTAATTGGAGGCGGACTCGTTCGAAAACTATATCTCCGGAATGCCCGGATTTTTCGGAATTTTTTGGTATAAAAAGTGCTTCTGTCCGGCGTCTCTGACCCGACTTTTATTCGTTTACAGGCAGACAGACGTTTACCAACATTAATAATAGTGACTAGCCGTCTTCGCCTGCTAGCGGGCCCCTAATTTACATCGGTGCCTCAAATCTTGTAAAACCTCGACTAAGAAAAACCTCGAATAAGATAAACCTCGAACCTCCGACCCGGGTCCCCGCTGCCTTTGGCACCAGATAATCCCTTAATTTGCACATTGTATAGTACAAACCTCTAACCGAATGAACTTCCGACCCTGGTCCCCGCTGCCTTAGGCACCGGATAATCCCTTAAATTGAACATCGAATGGTATAAACCTCAAACTGAACGAATCTCCGGCTCGGGTCCACGTTGCCTGCGGCATCGTATAGCAGTTGTGCTGCGCACGCGCTGCAGTATACGTTAGTTCCACCTTCTGCCACCAGGTGGCGCAATCCGTTTATACGATCATAACTGAAATCGTTAAAGCTTTTGATGTCGAGTCGAATGAGCCATACCCCGTCGTTTTCATGCCCGTAGAACCGGAGATAGGAAAGTGCCCCCTGGTGGTGAAAAACTAAATAAAATCGGTTAGCTCTATCGATGTCGAGTCGAATTAGCCATACCCCACCGTGATCTGGGCCATAGAAACAGAGATAGGAAAACGCCCCCTGGTGGTGAAAAACGAATTAAAACCGATAAGCTCTAGTATCCTCTATCGATGTCGAGTCGATTGAGCCAAACTGTGTTGTGATGTGACCCATAGAACACGAGTTGGCTGATAAATCCTTTAATTACACCTTCCACCACTAGGAGGCGAAATCTGTTCTATACGAACATGACCGAAATCTGTAAAGCTGTCGAAATCCAGTCGAAAAAGCCAAACCCCGTCGTAATAGGGCCCATAGAACCCAATTTCCGGTAGCGCCCCCTGGTGGTGAAACTTGGAACTAAAATACATAAGCGCTATCGATATCGAGTCGAATGAGCCAAACCGCGTTGCGATTGGACTCGCAGAACTCGAGATATGAAATGAATATATAAATCTGATATTATTGTTCGAAAAGAGTGGTATAAGCTCAGAAACTTTAAAAAATGTTATAGAGGGTCCTTATTACTGTAATTATGATGTTTGGAATCAGTTTGGTGGAAATCCGTAACATACTTTCTGAGTTAAGAGAGAAAAAATGTGCCCCTGGTGGTGAAAAAATGAACTAAAATAGGTAAGCTCTATTGATATCAAGTCGAATGAGCCAAACTGCGTTGCGATGGGACCCATACGACAGGAGATATTTTGAAAAGAAATAGATAATTCCTTAGCTTCTTTTTTTTTTTCCTATACAAAAATCGGGATTTTGCTAAAATCAAAAATTATGGTCCGAAATCGAAAATTTTTTTAATCCCTGAAATGTTAGCCCACTCAGAGCAAGGATGCATATATTTCAGGTTCGAAAATTTGATAATTTAAAAAATTTTATATAGCGTATAAAAAGTACAATCATTTTTAAATGCATCATTTTATTTCTTTCAGAAATGAATTATTCACAGACAATTTGTCTCCTTTGAATGTTGAAATAAAAAAGCAGCTATCTTTTTGGAATAGAAATTAATTCATTTGCCCTTTCATTAATGAGTTTTAATTGATATCTTTAAAAGTTACTGGTCGATTTTTATGAATTTTTTTTTGGTGAATTTGCGATTTTTTTTTACACATGTTTGCAAATTTTTGTGGGCGTAGAGTAATTATTTCTAGTTGTTTGAAAAAACGAGTAGGGCGATTTGGCCTGGTATGTGTCAACCCTGCAACGTTTACAGTAACCCTCTTTCCTGTCTGGGTCAATATTGGAAGTCTGGTCAGTTTTTGGCTGAAATAAAGAAAAGTTGCGGTCCGAATTAAAAAAAATTTGAAATTTTGGAACAACAAAAATCGATTGCGTGTGTACCCCGATTTTTGGATTGATTTTTTTTTATTCGATGATGCGTCAAAAAGAGACAATTTGGATGTCTGCGATTATCAAAACGGAAATTTTCTTTTTGGGTTCCAATAAAACTGTTCCTTGTTTTGCTAATTTTGATGAGGTTTTTAATTAATAACGTTCTTAATTAAGGGCCGACTTCTTCGAAAACTATAACTCCAGAATGCCCAGATTTTTCTGAATTTTTTGACATAACTCGCAGAATTTATCCGTTAACAGAAAGACACACACACAGACAGACAGACGTTTACCAACATTAATAATATAGATTGCCATTTATTCTTTATGGTTACAATTTTTTAAGAGTTATAACAATAGATTTAAATATGCACCAAGCCATGCATGATCAAATAAGCCAACTTGCTGTGAAACTGCAACAACGAAATATTTTAAACACTAAAATGTAGAAAATAAAGTTAGAAAAATGAAAAGTTAGAAATGTAGAAAATAAATAAAGTTAGAATGTTAAAAAAAAGTGTAATATATTTTTTAAATATGCAATTAAAAATCAATTATTAGTTTCACATTAATTAAATTATGATTATACATTGAAAACTCAATTTAGAAATCCTGAAAAGATAGTTTAAATATTTTTCCCTGTTATCATATCTTACAAAAGAAACAGGGCAAAAATTATAATTTAAAAAAAAATAAATTCACTAGTTCATGCTTTCTACCAATCATAATAAAAGTGGGGATTTTTTTATAATCTGGTTCATTGCCCATGACAAATAAATGTATTGTAACAGATTTTCTTTTTAGCACTTTCCAACCTAGTTGAAAAGTGCTTATGACTTCGGTTTGTCTGGCCGTCTGGCTGTCTGCCGTCTGTCCGTGCTCTAACTCCCGTAAATATGCTCGGATTGCTCTGCAATTTTTATATGTTATTGTCGTTATCTATAGCATGTTCCCTATTTCAACGGAAGTGTGTAGCACTTATAGTTTTTTTACAGGGACACTCAAAAGAATTCCGTTACATTGCGGTCTATGGGGAAAAATCATTTGCGGTTTATTTAAATAATGTTTCACTATTTTAAACGCATTGTAATTTATATAGATCACTAAGGCGCATTAGAAGAAGCTTAATATGGAACAGGGTGTGCATAGCACTTATAGTTACTTTACAGGGACAGTAAAAATAATTCCGTTACATTACGTCTATGGAGAAAAATCGTCTGCGGTTTATTTAAATAATGTTTCACTATTTTAAACGCATTGAAATTTATATAAATCACTAAGGTGCATTACAAGAGACTTACTACGGAATATTGTGTGCATAGCAGTCATCGTTCATTTACAGGGACACGCAAAAGAATTCTCTACTGTCTGTTAACAATAATTCCTGGAATTGCGTTTTAAGTTATTGAACGCGATTTTAATTTTAACTTGCTTTTTGTCTATTACGTGGTGTGTATAAATTCTGTAGATCCTATACAGGGCAGCACAAAAGTTCGCGAACACATTTCTGTTTTTTGACAAACTCCAGACGGAGAATTTTAAACTGTGCTACGCGTTTCCTAACTGAACTAAAATTATCATCCTATGTAGTATATATACAAATCTATAGATCCTATACAGGGCTGAATAAAAGTATTCGGATATTTTTCCGAATATTGTATATGTTGGAAATTCCTGAAATTATGTTTTTAAATATGTTATGCATTTTCTAAATTGTTTACTTAGATGTTAGCTTTTAGCTTATTAAACGGTATGATTTGTAAAATTATTGTGGAAGCGTTGGAAAGTGCTATATAATCTATGCTTGACGCATGATTTTTCGTTCTTGTTTTAAATCATGAAATTATGCATGGTTTTTAAGATAAACATTGAATGCTTATAAAAGAGTGGGTTTTTTTTAAAACTTATTTTTATGTTTATGCTTTTTTTTATTTTTTTTTTTTTAAATACAAAATTGGGATAGCTGATCCAGGTTTTTTACCGATGATGTGTTTTACATAGGATGAACATTTTGATTTCATTTTATCTAAAAGTGATAAAGAAATATATCACAATGTCTTTTGGATGTTTCATACATGTTAATATTTAGATAGTTATATTATGCAATTAGACTGTTTAAAATGATATTCATTCAAAAAAAAAATAAAGAGAGAGAGAGAAAATGTTTTTATTATTCATATAATATGCAATAAGGCATGTGCAAAACTGATTGTGATATTGTAGACAATAAATATTCGTAAAATATGAAAATTATAAGATGGGGAAGAAATAGAGAAATATATATATACTATTTAAAGTTTTCAGAATTTAACAAAATTCTATATATTATGTCTTTTGGATGTTTCATGTTTCATGGTTTCTGAAAAAAATTCTTAAAGTTAACTTTTATTGACGAGAATTACTGAAAGTGTGTTTGCAACTGGGTTATGGGTTTATCTGTGAACTAAATATTAAAATATTATGCAGTGTGAGTATAATATAATTAAATTCAGGTACAGTAGACCTGAAAACAAAAAAGACAGAGTTCTATAAATAACCATATTTTGCAACCCAACTACCATTAAAAGTACATTTTGTTTACCAAAAAACACTCTTATTCATATTTTCTGACCTTTTAGTATAGGCTGGTATTTTATAAATGTGTGTATGTTTGTTAGGTATTGTACTGCATACTTTAAAGATTTATTAGCAAAAAAAGGAAGTCCGAGAATGAAAATATCATACTCATTTTAAGATAAATTTCATAATGTCAAACTTAATTGCAGGAAGCATAAAATCATTCCCTGAACAGTACCAATACAGTACATACAGTTTTAAAATAAACAAAACCTTATTGTAAAACATAAACCTTATTTAAAAGAAGTAGCTTAAGCTAATTTTACTGTTCATTGATAAATTGTGAAAAGTTAGGCCTGAGATGAAATAGTCAAAACTCAACTTTCAATTTTTGAAATGCCTTTAATGTTTCTCCTTTTTAGACCTTTTCTGTGCATGTAGAAGGATCGTAGATCTTAGCAGACAGCTGCATCGGGTGCCTTGGCAATATAATTTCTAATTTTGTTATGGATTATTTAAAAAATTAGGCTATACAGCATGGAAGCAAGATAGTCATGAACCAGATAATCAGGAGTCTATTGTAAAGTGTTGCACCAATGGATGTGCATTGTCATCTATGAATGATTATTCTAAGAAAAGCCAGCTGAATTTTAATAGATGGTATAAAAATCTATAGATCACACATGTGTAGGTTTCACAGAAGAATTTGAATGCATTACGATCTGTTAACTTTTACTGACATTTTATCCACACTGAAAATTGGTTTTCAACTGTGCTACATATTTTCTAAACATTTTTTTTTTAGATGTCTTCTTAAAATGAAAAAAATTACCAATATCTGATAGCGTTTCATAATTTATGCATGAAGCAGGATTTTTCTTTCTTGTTTGTCTTTTTAAATACAAAATAATAAAGGTATTTTATTATTTCTTAGGCCTTCTATTTTAATATTTGATTCTGTTTCTTCGGATAGAAGACGACATTCTTGGAACACCACATTTACAAGAATTAAAGAGTAAGTTTGTTTCATATTTATTATTTGTGACTTTAATTTTTCAACTATGCTATGATTTTTCTTTATGTTGAGTTTTGAGATAAGATATGTTTAAAATGGCACTGCTTTAAAATTTCATGGTTATTTAAAAAAAATTATCTGTTATTTAAAATTGGTTTATTGATTAAATGTTATTTTATTGTTTGTTTCTATAATGCTTGGCAAAAGAATAAAGTTGATCTATCTGAGAATTTCTGGGAGAAAAAAAAATCTATTTCCCAATTTTATTTATTTTTATTTTTCATATATTTAATTGAGCTGAGTGAGTGAAGCTCTTTTGCAGCCACTTCAATGGTATCTTTCTTACTCTACTCCTCTTAAACTGTTCAGTCGATAACCATCTAATTCATCACAATAATAGTTGCCATAGCCATTAACGTTTACATTTAAAAAAAAATCTGGCAAAAATTGCATTGTTAAGAAATAATGATAGAATATAAGTGCCATAGACTTAGTCTTAATTGTTATATAGCTGGTCATTGATTTTCACATTATTTAATCCATTTATAACATTCCTTATACAAATGTACAGTGTTTGACAAATTTGCATGAAAGTTGATAGAACAAGAGTAACATTACTGGCTACTTTAAAAAAAATTTCTTTATCATTCACTCTTTACCATTTTTTTCAATGACTTGCCATAATTTATCATTATACAAATCTATTTTTTAAATTTTCTAATACAATTTTTTCTTTCCTGTGGCCACCAGTGCCTGATTTACAGCAGGGCATTCGGGGCATGGGCCCTGGTCCCCCAATTATCAGGGGGCACCAAATGTCACTGAAGATTTTTCAATTATAGGCCAAAACAGTTTTAACTGTCAAAAAACAAAATTAAAATGGAAAAATCTGTTTGTCAAAGATTGTCTATGATTTGTCAAAGTAACTTCATTTTTTCCTGATTGTCTTTTAACAATTTATGTGCAGGAATGTACAGGACTCTGTTTTTGGGATCGCCATATTATTTCATTTTTATTTATTTTACCTGTAAGTCCCTCATGGTTGACATGGACAAAGCCATGTGGTTGTGCTAGTTACTTGTAAAAAGGTTTTTTTTTTTTTTTTTTTTTTTTTTTAGTGAAAGCTTGTATTTGAAAGAAAAAAGTTATTCGATTAATAAGATATGCTAATATTTTAAATAATTATAGCCTGGTACTGCGGTAAATTTATTATTAGTTGTTGCATACTCCAGCTATTAGTTGTTGCATTCCAGATATATGGACTTGCATAGAGAAAGATAATCAGCACCACACAGTTTATTATAAAATTCAATTAAAAATTCATAATTATCAAATAATTATTTAAAAGTAAATTTATGATTATCAAATTTAATTTTTTTAATTGATATTTTAAAGAAATTATTAAAGTCAATAGTGGTTATCTTAATAAGTACAGCTTTCGATATTATATATATTTTTTTATTCAGGGGCATCGCTGCAAGGGGGCCCCCCTACACATCTTTGCCCAGGCCCCCTAATTTGTAAACCAGTCCCTGGTGATCACAGCCTAAAAAGGGCACAATAATTTAAAAAATAATAACATGTATATTTTGTTTTTATAAAAATATAAAAAATCAAACTCACTTGCTATATTTTTGCATCCAAAATTGAGGTTATTCTGAGCAGATAATGTGCATTTTTCATATATAAAGTTGAAAAAGTTCATTATAAGCCCATTAAAATGATGTAGTATCTTTTAAAACATCTATTATTATACAGATACTTCAATTTCAAGAAGAAAAAATAATAAAAATAATTTGTGATATCAAACTGTCTCTAAACAATAAGTTGCTATGTTTTATTTCCTATTTCATCTGTGTATTACTTCTATGTCTTATAACTCTTCCTTACAGCTAGGTGTTTTAATTAAGCTTCAACTTCAATCGTATGTTTTTTACATTACTTCTCCTAAACTATTTGGCTGATGATTATCTAATTCAGTACAGTGATTGCTACCATAGCTGGTATAGTTCGCATTTATTATATATATATATATAATCTGACATATTCAGTGTCCTTGAGGAATAATTCTAAATTATGATTGCAACTTAGCTATCTTCAAAATGCTTAAAACTTGCTGTTCTGTAAAAAAGTATATTGGCGTAAAGATAACAAGCCTCTGTAACTTAGTGCAGGGCTTTACAAATTTGAAAAAATCTGGTTACTAGCAAAAACTTCTAGTCACCAATAAAACATATTTATGTATGTCAGCTGGTTTGATTGATAAAAATCTTTATGTGCTTATAAAATAAATCCCAATTTGGCAATTATAAAAAATAAATAATAAAAAATAATTACATTTGCAAAATAACTCAAGAATTATAATGTAATATGCATTGCTGGTGACAAATAAAACAGTTTTACAGACCATGTAAAAATTTCGTGAAAAAATATTGTTATCTAGTTGTAAAAGAAATGTTTTCTTCTCATTTTTTTGTTTGTTTTTTGCATCGCCTCCTTTAACATAGCAATAAAAAAATAGTTCTCATCTTCCGAATTCTCTGACATTTCAATTGGTTACAAATATAAATGTATCCCAGCTTCCTTTAAAATTTTGTGAAAAAATATACATATTTAGTACTGAAAACATGAGTTCTTTAAAAAAATGTATAGATTTCAACCTCAGAGCAAAAATAAATGAGGTCTATGTTTTCAATGCAATGGTATGGCCATACGCGTAGCCTCAGGGGGGGGGGGGGCATGAGACAGCATGTGCCCCCCCAACTTTCTGAACATCAATTTCTAAAATATGATACAGTCAATTAAGACTTGTCTTGCATTGCCCCAAAATGAAAATAACTACTTTAATTTTCTTTATATATTTCTTCATTTTTTTACTTAATCAGATGTCAGATCAGTATAGATAGCTCAGTTCTTTTTCTTTGAAGTGATGAATTTGGTAGCAAAAATTGTGTTGTGCAGTACAAACCCTGATATGAACATTCATTAAACAAAAGTTTGAACTATCACTCTTTTACAGCTGCAGACAATTTCAATGTGTCAGCTGTTTTTCCCACTGTCTGCGATTAGTATCTACATGTACTTTTCCCCCTTCTCATTCTGTCTATAGACTTTAGAAAATGTAGTTGTGTTTATCTGAGCGGGAGTTCTGTTTCCCCGCAATATATATTTCATTTAATTTGTTGTAACTTTAATTATAATTTAATCAAGTCATAAATATCCTGCTTTTCCAAGCTATGTCGCTGGAATTATTTACCAATGGAATGCAACCACACATCACTAAGATGATAAAAAATAATTAATATTTTCTTAATTTAGTTATTAAATAAGTTCCTCTCTCTTACTTATTAATATTTTTTATTGAAAGCACTTAATCTTCTACTATACCTTTGCATTTTTGAGATGCAATGGTTATGATTTTTTTTCAAAATGTAAGCCTTCTTGAATGAGCTGTTTTAAAGTTAATACAAATACCGTTGTTAAGCAAAACCGTTGCTATCGAAGGTGCAATTTTCCATACAATATTGCAGGTGCACATACATTAAATGATTAGTTACTTCTTAAAAGTGCTGTTTAAACTTATTTCAAATGTCTTAAAAGTTTGATTAATGTCTTTTATTTATTATCAGGGCCATACCAAGGGTGTTACGGCAGTGCCTGTAACCCCCCCCCCACCACCACCACCACCACCAGGCACCAGATAGAGTTGTTGTGGTGCTGTTTATTATATTTGTTACAAAAATATTAATTTCAATAAAATGATCTAGCGGAGCTTTCCTGATTTACTTGGTCGTTATTTTTTTCCAAAATGAACCTCGAATTAAATTAACCTGGTAGTGGGGTCCAACTGGTTTCAACAGCGTACACCCGTGCAAGGCTACGCCTGATCTGGTCTCAAATCAAACTAACCTTGAATTTTTTTTTTTTTTGACCGAAATCAGTTTAATATTTTGAGCATCGTAGTTCATGTTACGACGATTTTGCATTCTTCCAACTTTAATTTAATCGCAGAGTTAGTTATTTCCGTTTAAAAAAAAAGGGTGAAAATTTTGCCGAAAAAACACTAAAAAATTCGTGAGCAATTCAAAACTTGCAGAGGACAAAATATACTTACATTGGTCTAAAAGCTTGAAAATGAATTCATTTTACAAGTGCTAAAAAATTGCCACTAACAGCAAAAAACAGCAGAAAATAGAGTACAATTTTTTGTGTACTCAATTTTAATACAATATATTTAAACCGGATTCCTTTCGCCGCAGAATGCAAAGAAACGCTAAAAATCTCTCTCTCATTTCTTTTTTTTTTTTTTTTTATTGCAGAGGACAAAATTTACTATATTGGGCTAAAAAGATTAAAACTCGATTCCTGTAACAAATGTTAAAAAATTGCTGCAAAACACAAAAAAAAGTTTAGATTGCATGATAAATTAAAATCATTGTACGAATGATGAATAAACTTTATTGAAAAGAGAAACAAATTTACTGTATTGGGCTAAAAGATTGAAAGTGAATTCGTTTTATGAATGTGAAAATATCTCCACAAAATGTTTAAAAAGAAATCCCATAAAAAAAAAATTCCATGAAAAATTCAAAAACCAAAAATCAAAAACCAAAAATTCCAGCAACTCAAGCTAGCCACTAGAACCAGGGTTGCCAGAAAGTAAAAAAAGCACCAAGCACTTCAGCTTATGCTGTGGCGAGAAGGTAAATATGTGGTAGAAAGTTATAACGCTCGTCAAGTGATAAATTTGAACATGACAAAGCAAAAACTGATGAAAGAAAACACATTATTTTTAAGGAGAGGGTTGGTTGGCTGAAATAGTAAACTTGCTTTACTGATTGACCAAGCACATTGAGTTGAGATAAAAGAAAGCTGAATGAAATTAAAATTAAATCCAATTTAAAATACAAGTAGGCAGTTAATATAATTTTGAAATGAATTAAAAATGTGAGATTGAAATATAATAAAGAGGAAAACAAACATTTTATGATATTTGAATAAGGGATAATTTAAGAATATTGGAGGTAAAGAGGGATTCGTCACGGCGAATATTGTTTTATAACATACAGCCTAATTTACTATTATTGAAACTTGTTAAAAATTTGAACAAATTCCATCAATTAACATTCGAGATATCAATTATTATTTTTTTAATAGTACGGAAAAAATGGGTTTTGCTTTTCGTTCTTTTTCTTTTAATTATTTTTCTGTTTGATTGAAGCTCAATTTCTTTTTCCTGTATACTTTATATAAGTTTATTTTATTTATTTATTTTTTTCAATTTTTAACAGGAGTTTTCCTTTTGGCCTTAAAAGTTTGAGTATTCTGCTAAATTTTGCAATTTTTTTTAAGTAAATTGTTAGATAGTAGTTATGCTCACACACAATGAACTCCAAATTTGTTTTTGAACCCTTATTATTGGGTTTTAAGGCTTTTTGAAAAAAAATCTCAATTTCTTTTGGACCTTGTAATATTTTTGATAAATTGTATTTGTACACTAATTAATTTTTCAGCAGAGCTGAAAATACGCTGTAAAATTAATCAAATACAAATTTGTATTTCATTAATTTTACAGCGTATTTTCAGCTCTGCTGAAAAATTAATTAGCGTATAAATATTCACTGATACTGGGTTTGATTTGTCTCATGCATGCCAACGGTGTTGTGCTTGTGCTCATGATTGACTTTCCATCTTCTGCTGCGTGTTTGTAGCCTTGCCATATAAGAGTGAGAAAATGCTAAACTGGATGTCATCTGGATAGCTTAATTGGTAAAGCACTTGATGGGATCTGGGATTGAACCCTGGTCTGGACATTTGTTTTACTCTAATGGTTGTATGCTGTTTAGTAAACTGATAATTCACATCCTTTGTATTTCATTAAATTCTTTTTGTTTAACATTTTATATATATATTTTTTATGGTTTAATTTCAGATAATTTTTATATTAAATTAATTTAATGATTTTACATTGAATAATTTGTTTATGTTTATTGAAGTTTATTTTACAATAAATAATTTTTAGAAGAAAGTTTTTTTAGGAGGGAGATTGCTTATTGAGGCATATAAATGAAGGTATAATTTGGAAGTCTTGATGAGGTTCTGTGGCTTTCAGTTTTTAAATTAATATGAAGAAACTGGTAAATGTTTCAAAGGTTAATATGAGAAATAGTTAAGTATTAAGAGTTTTGGAGGGAATTGAATGGAACAGCTGTTGTAGTATTTTTAGATCTGAAAATTGGTTGAGTAAAGCATTGGATGGTTGCCAATTGGTTAAATGCTGTTCACTATTGGATTTCAAGATGAACTGTTAACTGCTTAAATTGTACTTACCGTAAAATCCTGTTAATCCGCCCCCCTAAATGCAACGAAAAATCGTAAAATAATCAAGGGGGGGGGGGGCGCTCGCTTACACAGTATTAAAATTGTAGTATATGATATTTATGGGTGGTGGAGGGGAGAGATGCTAATGGTCGATCGTTCGCAAAAAGTATGCATTATTTTAATAAAGTGACAAAAGAAAAACATTTTGAACAAAAAAATGATATACAAAATAGAAAAACATTATAACTTCACGATGAATGGCGATTTCAGATTATAGAAAATTCTGGATTTCAGAAGCTTTAAAACTGGAATGCATTTAGATAAATAATAACACTAATCACTAATATCTGTCATTAATATGGTAACAGAAAAATAAAAGGAACTTAATAATTTAAAATAATTAAAAAACACTGAGAAATTGCAGTTGAAAATGTTCTGAAAAACATTTTAGAACTAGTAACATTTTAAGTAGTGTTGCCATCTGCTGTAAATTAGAAAGATTAAATAACTGTTTTTTTTTTTTTTTTGGTTTTTTTTAAAATAATGATTTCATATCTATAAATGCTAAATAAATAATACAAATCACAAAAATTGAGAACATAAAGAACGAATTGGTAATGTTGCCAAATTTTTAAAATGAAAAACATTTCTACCATAAAAATAGCACAAAATACGCTACAAATTCGACTGTGGCGCCATCTACTAATCAGTCAATCGATAATTTTTTTGTGATTGGTTTTCATAATAACGTTAAATACAACTATAAATTCTTTGATAAAATATATTCTTTTTTAATCAAAATATTACACACACAGCATCAAATACACATTTTTAAAATTATTTCATGAGAAACTTTTACTATCGATATTGTTATTACCTTCAAACCGCCATGGAGATAAATTTACAAGCAAAACTTATGTTTGGTTATATTGCTTTTTCAGATTGACAATAGTTGAGGTTGTGTATGTTACTTTTGTGTTTGTACATGTTTACGATTTATCAAAGAATAGTCGAAAAAAAAAAATACTTGAGATAAAATTTTTGCTGTTGATCTTGACGTGCATGGCGAAATGTCTTTTGCGGGAGGGCGCTTTCTCGGGATTTTTTAAATTTTCCAATTTGTATACAAAGTGGGAGGGGGGCGCTTAATCAGGAAGGGCGGATTAACAGGATTTTACGGTACATGGTTAAGTTAAGATGATGGGCAATGACTTTTAACGATAAATCCTAGCTTCAGAAGTTTTTATTTGATTAAAACAAGAGCACTTCCCATAAATGTGCTAGGTGTTCTCAATAAAATCCCCTTTTACTAAATTTGCTGTTTTTGTGAGTGTATTTCTCCTAGGAAAGTACGCTTAAGATATGGTGTGAAATTTTCCCTAGCTGTTGTTTCCTAGAGTACATCAGGGAGGAAGACCACAACAGTGTAAGGTGATAGTAATGAAGAGCTGTTTTCCCAATCTTATAAAGATAATTTGGACTTGTTCCTAGTATTGGTAATTTTTTCTGATTTTGGCAGGTAGCGTTAATGTTTTATCTACTAGTTAAGTAGTATAGATTAATTTTCACACATCTGCTCTACTGTCTTATTGGTGAACCTATTTCACTGAACAAAAAAACACCCTAACACCTTTTAGCCAGAAACTGCCACCAAAGAATTTAATTCATGGTAAAGTAGTGAAATCCGAGGTCTCTAGCAAATCATCCATCTTCATACCATTAAGAATGCCATCAGGAAAGACTATTTTTTATGAGATTGTTGTAAGTCAGTTGTACCATATGGGAAAAGATAAGGAAAAGCACGTGTTGTGTAACCATTTTCTTGAAATTCATTGATAGGCTGTGACTTTAATGAAAGATGAGGCACATTAATTACATCATTAAGTTTTTTTGGTCTACTAGCTCAAGTACTAAATTACTCATATCTTAATTCCTTATTAAAAGTATCAAGATCCTCAGCAATGTCAGTTTCCATTGGTAGCATTTGTGATATGTAACCATTCTCAGGTAGTGTGGTGTTCAAATCTTCATCAATTATGATATTTGAATAGTAAGGATTGTGAGCTTTAAGCCATCTGAGTGCTTCTTGAAGGCTTTGAAGATAATTTTTAATTATCAATTTAACATAGAAAATTTGATACTTATGAATTTTTTACTGTCATGTTTATTTGGCAATAAACCTCTGTTTTTCATACCAATTACTAATATAATGTATAACAAAATTTTTTTATCCATTTCTATATAAAATGCTTGTTAATCCATTTTTTAATGCTGGATTGTCTGGATTAAATAAAAATAAACAGATTAAGTTTAGACTGCATTTACAATAAACTTGAAAAGCAAAAATTTTGCTGATGTGAAATCAAAGTGTTAAAGTGTACTGTTTGTGGTGTAACTTTATTTTGATAGGGGCCAATGTACATAATCAAAGTTAGCATTATGTTATGAGAAATAAAAACTTAAAAGAAAAACTTGTGGATAAATATTTGTATATGCAATAACCCCATACCAAAGTATGTTATTCTGTAATGGTCATAAGTTGAGAAAGTAAAAATAATGAAAAATGTTCTTATTTAGTAAAGTGATGAGACAATAAATCATAGACTCAAAATGATGAAGCTTGAATGGATTATAATCGTGTCTTATTTGCATGTCAAAAATGAGAAGAGATGTGAAATTTTGCCTTTTGGCCACCCAGATCATGATATAAATTCCAGTGCTGAAAATCCTCTTATAAATTCCACAGCAAAAATATTATTATCAGCAGTTGTTCAGTGAATACCTTCAAAATTTAGAACTAGGATTATGGTAAGCTTTTTACACAGTGACATCACCGATCATAAAAAAAGGAATTGAAACCTTTTCAAAATGACATCACCTAGGCTATAAAAGGATGACCTTCGTTGACGGTAATTCTGAAGCAAGCACTAAAGGCCTAGATTTCAAGCTGTAACAAAAAACTCATACAGATTATATTAACACCATCAATAACTGAAAATCTTATCTGAATTTTGAGTTGTAATGGTGGAATGAGTAGAAACTTAGTATATAAAAGTTAATAAATGGAACTTTTGAAATTATTAGTTAATTGATTAATTATTGATGAAGTTATCTATAAACAAGTAAATGAATTTTTAGAATAAGAACTTATTTCATATGATTGTTGATCAGAAGCCATACCTCCAAATACAGCTGATACCGTAACTGTCCACTCTGGAATCGGCAAACATGTCACATGTGCATGCACAAATCAAAAGGCTAATTGATCTGGCCAGGAGAGGACATGCAAGCAGCACTCCTAAGCTTAGGCTTACCACATGGAAAAATGGAAAAGCATGCGTCGTGAAGGAGATAAATCATTCTTGCTAAAACAGGCACAGAAACTGCAAATAAATATACCAAAATAAAAATAATGTGAGAGTTTTCTCACACCATTAGCTGAGTTTTTTTTTTTTTTTTCAAACTAAATTCATGTACTTAATATTTTATTACCTGTGTTTTAAGATTGAAAGTTATGGCATTCTAATTTCAGAAAAGTAAACATTTGCTGGAAAAAATGATGTTATTAACCTGTACTTTTATTCATAAAGCTGCATCATTTTATAATGATTGCATCTTAATTTACGTAATTTCTACTACCTTTTCATTAAATCCATATGACAGATTACTTATTTATGGTCTGGATTGAGACTGAGATTAATTAAGATATTTTATTGAAAGGTTGTTTCCAAATATTTCTTTTTTCAAATAAGTTTTTCAGCATTAAAAAAAATTTGGCAACTTCAAATATTCTGATTTTTTTATAAGTCTTTATTTCAGTTCTCCAGTAAAATAAAATATTGAATATAAATCATTAAAAATCTGGTAAATTTGTGAAACAGTAATAAAAATAACAAATTAGTAAGAATTGTAGACATTTTCTTTTTATGTAAGGAAAAAAGTTTTTTTAGATGAAGCCACATTCAGATTAAACATAATTGTTGTATCAACATAACATAAATATGAGTAATAAAAATATTTATTTGAGTAAAAGGTGAAAATAAATAGAAGATGATATAATGTTTGTGTTTCTATGGGTTTTTGGGGCCAACACTGTTTTGGGGTGTTTGGGCTGATGATTGTTTTTGATTTTCAATCCCCAGTGAGATATTGGTGTCTTTTTCACTTTTTTTTTTTTTATGTATTCAGTTTTATTTGCTTAAATAAAAAATATTTTTAATGCCTTTTTTTTTTTTACCTTTATAGTTATTTAGAAACAGAATACAAGGTGAAGAAAGAAATTCACAAATCTTTTAATTTTTTCAAGGAGCATGTAGTGAAGTGTCCTACACAACACAATCAGTATGATTGTGGAATTTTTTTACTTCAATATGTAGAAACATTTTTTAAGGTTTGTATTTCCTTTTTTAGCTACATCAATGTTTGTTTATTTCTTCAGAAAGAATCACATTTAGAAATTTTTCTATCTTGTTATATAAGTTGTTAGAGTAGTGAAATGATAAAAGTAAGTGTAATATTTTTTAAGACAGGTTAATTAAATGTTATATTAATTTTATTTGTTAAAGAAACTGTTGTTTTTAGTTCAATGCAATATAAAACTCTTTCCTCTCTTTTTCTACTTTTTTGGGATAGAAGAAAAGGTGGGTATGTGATGCTTGTGAATATTCAGAAGGTATTAAAAATTCTTTAAATAAAAATCTTTCAAGATTTCTGCAGAAATGCATTTTACTTAAAGTTCATTAATAATTCTGGAAGAATTGAAAATATATAAAATAACTAACTTTTCTATAGAGAATTTAAAAGAAACTACAGTCAGATCATAAGGAATTGCATATTATTTGGGTTGAATAATGCTTTAAAATTACCCCTCTCTTAAAGTTTTGTTGTGTTTCAGTAAATCTTTCATTTCTCAGGTTCTTAAGTTGTATTGCATTTTGTTGATAACATTAAAATTATAAGTTTCAGTTTTTAACTTTCAAAACAAAGGAGAAGCTAAATTGAATTCAAATATATTTTCTAAGAACTTCTGTTTTGCTTTCAATAAAATATCTGATTTTTAATTAACTATATATATATATCCATAATTAAATTCATTTTTGTATTTTTTTTTAGGATCAAATTGAATGTTTAGACCACTCTACTTGTGATCTGACTACGTGGTTTTCACAAGAAGAAGTTTCCAAAAAGCGTCAGGAATTGAAAGACCTTCTTTTAAAGTTAGAGATAAAATATTCTTCAAAAAATGTTCCTTCTTCTCAAGCGATATGAATGAAGCGTCATTATATGATCAAAATTTCTGTTTTGTATAAAATTCCATATTTATATGGTGGATGCTACAACTAAAATGTAGAAACAGCAATTCCATTTTTTTTTTCTGTACTGTCTGGTGCTTCTCCAGATTATTCTTACATGTAGTCATTTTTTCACATCTTTTATGAAAGATTGAGTATAAAAGTCGCTAAATGTTTCTGTGTAAAAAGATTGTTTTTCTTGATATATATTGAATAAATTTTTTTTATACTTGTTCCAATGTTAATTAGTGTGAAACCTCCAGCAACTGGCACCTTAAGGATTCTTCCTTATTCAAATCCTTATTACAAAAATTTTAATTTATTTTATATTTACCTTTGTTTTTGAAAGAATAGTAGAAATAGATTAGAAAAATATTGTTGGCAAAATTTTGAAAAATTATACATTTTATTATTAAAAATTAATTTTTTTATAAATATAATCAAAAACTCCAGTAACTGACACCATCCCTATTTTGAAACACCAGTAACTGACACAAAGTGAACCAGTGACTGACACTTTATTTAACAAGGTTAAAATGTTTTACATTTTTTATTATAAAACAAATTACATTAATATTTATTATAAAAAGTGGGATTTAAATTTTTAAAGTAGTTAACACTTATAATTTTTAAGCACCTTACTTTAAATTTAAACAAAAAAAGAAAGAAATTCAAACATTTGACATCATTTAATGTAGTTTTTATTTTAACAACTCTAGCCTTACAAAATTAATCTTTAACAACTGTAGCCTTACAAAATTAATCTTTTTCTTTTAAGCAAGCACAAGGAATATACTGAAATGTTATTTAAAAAATATATCAATCATTGTTTTTTCATTTGGCGATAAGCTGTCTTTATCTTCCTAATTATAGCGATATCAACAAAAAAAATAGATCATTACCAATAAGAGTCAAAGGTCTATAAAAAATGTAACAGTTTTTTATCACAGCATTGTCTGTTTTCTATGATCATGAATAGGAATTTTCCATTTTTTTTCGTAGAAATCTTACTGTACAATAGTCTCTATTGACTTCAAAAATATGTCAAACGTTAAACTTCTCATCATAATACACAGCATAACAGCATTCTTTCTTCAGCTGAATATTATATTTTATTTTAATCCAAGATTTTTTCGTGTCGTCATTTAGATCTTGATTTAAATCAAGGTCCAAAGAGTCTTCATATACAATATTTGTTTCAGACTAATATACACTGGATTCAGATAAAGAACGTTTATGTTTTTTTTTTTTTCTTGGTAATAAACCACATTTTTTAACACTTTCCAACCTAGTTGAAAAGTGTTTATGACTTCGGTTTGTCTGGCCGTCTGCCCGTGCTCTAACTCCCGTAAATATGCTCGGATTGCTCTGCAATTTTTATATGTTATAGTCGTTATCTATAGCATGTTCCCTATTTCAATGGAAGTGTGTAGCACTTATAGTTTTTTTACAGGGACACTCAAAAGAATTCCGTTACATTGCGGTCTATGGGGAAAAATCATTGACAGTTTATTTAAATAATGTTTCACTATTTTAAACGCATTGAAATTTATATATATCACTAAGGTGCATTAGAAGAAGCTTAATATGGAATAGGGTGTGCATAGCACTTATAGTTACTTTACAGGGACAGTCAAAAGAATTCTGTTACATTACGTCTATGGAGAAAAATCGTCTGCGGTTTATTTAAATAATGTTTCCCTATTTTAAACGCATTGAAATTTATATATATCACTAAGGTGTATTTCAAGAGGCTTACTACAGAATAGTGTGTGTACAGCGGTCATCGTTCATTGACAGGGACACACAAAAGAATTCTCTACTGTAAGTTAACAATAATTCCTGGAAGTGCGTTTTAAGTTACTGATCGCCATTTTAATTTTAACTCGCTTTTTGTCTATTATGTGGTGTGTATAAATTCTGTATATCCTATACAGGGAAGCACAAAAGTTCGCGAACACATTTCCGTATTATTTAACTCCAGACGGAGAATTTTAAACTGTGTTACGCGTTTCCTAACTGAACTAAAATTTAACATCCTATGTAGTATATATACAAATCTATAGATCCTATACATCGCTGAATAAAAGTATTCGGATTACTTAGATGTTATCTTTTAGCTTATTAAACTGTATGATTTGTAAAATTATTTTGGAAACGTTGGAAAGTGTTACATAATCTATGCTTGACGCATGATTTTTCGTTCTTGTTATTCTTATCAGGGGTCAGAAAAAACTATTTTTTATTTTTTATCTACAACTACTTTATCAAAAATGTAGTTAACTGCGCTTACAACTATTTGTTTTAAAAAGTAGTGACTGCAAACTACTTTTTAAAAATAGTCACTACTTTGCTACTTTCAGATTTTGTCAAAGGGTTCAATTTATACTAGAAATAGAAGGTACAGATTAAATTATAAAGCTAAAGCTACCCTTTGTTATATTGTTTCTGACAGGATACAATTAAATAAATGCGACATAACCAAGGGAATTAAAAAAAATAAGAATGATAACATACAAGAAAATTTTTATGTTTGTCTTTAAATTTTTAGTTTATACCCACATTACAAATTTCATAGCAAAATTAAATGATACATTATAACTTAGAAAATTACAGAAAAACAACTCTAAATGTAAAGAATAGATGATTCTGAATAATAAGAAACCCAGCTACAAAACATGAAGAACTAATAATGAGTAGACAAGTGTTGCCAGCAAGCAAATTAATTCCTTTGGTAGGTTAATACTTGATTTTGCACGGAAGAAGCAAGTTTCGGTGATGCGATTTGCAGAATGGTACATTTTGAAAAGAAAGAGGCTTTGAAAAAATTTATTTTCTGTATGCCATTTCACAATTTCTGCATCTTTAAAAATCTGTATCAGCACTACTGGTCAAGTTACAAATAAAGCTAAAAATACTAGATTATATCTACATTCATTTCCATATCAAAATCTACTATCCGTTTTGAAAAATAGGAATATTAACTCTGATAAAGTTCATTTATAAAATTCACTTTTAATCTTTTTTTTTTCTACAATTTTTTAATTCTGCATTGCTTTTGTAAATGAAAATACAAACCAAACAGATCTAATCTCATCTACATTCACTTTTGTTTACAACAAATCCTGCTTTACAAAAGGCTTTACAACAAAGCTTTTGGTTTAAAAAAACATTAATCCTTTCAAAATGTCCATATCTGTAAGTCACTATTGCGATTTCCGCAAACTTTAAAAATCTGTATCAGCACTTTGGATCATGATAGGAAAAAATTAAAAATACCAGACCACATCTTATCTGGATGTCTTACTGTAATGTAAATATATTTTTGTACTATTTCTCTAAAATTTTAATAACCTAAATTAACCTTTTAGCTGTTGTTCCATTAAAATTTTATTTAGATATGACATTTAGGGGTAAAATAATCAGTTTGAAAGTAAAATGTTTTTAGAAAAACACTGTTTTTTACAACTAAATATCAATATTTTAGCACAAAAATTTGTCACTGATTTTGGTAATATTATATTTAAAACTCATTCTCATAAAAATTTCAAAATGTTTGGCAGATCCAGAGCATCTTTTTTTTTGTAGGGGGGGAGGGGGGGGTCAATACGTTGTTATACATAATGGGCATAGTATGGTACCGTAAAATTCCATTAATCCACCCCTTCCCAAACGTGATGGAAAATTGTAAAATAATCATAGGGGATGCTTACACAGTGTTAAAATTGTAGTATATGATATCTATGGGTGGTGTGGGGGGAAGGGAGATGCTAATGGCCGATCGTCGCAAAGTATATATTATTTTAATAAAGTGAGAAAAGAAAAACATTTTGAAAAAAAAATGATATACAAAATAGAAAAACAGTATAACTTCGTGATTAATGACGATTTCAGATTGTAGAAAATTCTGGATTTCAGAAGCTTTGAAACTGGAATGCATTTAGTTAAATAATAATACTAATATCTGTCATTAATATGGTGACAGATAAATAAAAGGAACTTAATAATTTAAAATAATTAAAAAACACTAAGAAATTGCAGTTGAAAATATCCTGAAATACTTTCTAGAACTAGTAACATTTTATGTGGTGTCGCCATCTGTTGTAAATTAGAAAGATTAAATAACCGTATTCTTTTATCATGATTTCTTATTTATAAATGCTAAATAAATAATACAAATCACAAAAATTGAGAACATACAGAATGAATTGTTAGTGTTGCCAGATTTTTAAAATGAAAAACATTGCAGCCACAAAGATAATACAAAATATGCTACAAATTTGAATTTGATGCCATTTTCTGATCAATCAATTAATAATTTTTTTGTGATTGGTTTTCATAATAATGTTAAATACGACTATAAATGCTTTGATAAAATAAATAGATTGTTTTTTAATTAAAACGTTTCACGCACAACATCAAATACACATTTTTTAACTTATTTCATGAGAAACTATCACTGTTGATATTTTTATTACCTTCATATCGCAATGGAGATAAATTTATAGAAAAACTAATGTTTGGTTAGATTTCTTTTTCAGATTGGTAACAGTTGAAGTTGTGTATGTTACTTTTGTGTTTGTATATGTTTGCGATATATCAAAGAATCATGATTTGTTCATGATCAGCCTTTCTAATCCATTGGTGAAAAAAAAAAACACTTGTGAGTTAAAATTTTTTGCATTGATCTAGATGTATGTGGCAAAATTTCTTTTAGGGGTGGGTGCTTTCTCGGGATTTTTTTAACTTTCCAATTTGTTTACAAAGTGGGAAGGGGGCACTAAATCAGGAAGAGCAGATTAATGGGATTTTGTGGTATAGTAAAACCTTTGAAAATGGAAAATTTTCATGCTTAAAAGGAAGAAACATGAACAAAGGAAAAAACATTACAAAGGAAGAAACACCATATAAATATGCCAACAAAAACAAAAACCTGTCTGAAACATAATTTTAGTCTGATACCTAGCGATTTCATTTTTACAGGATTTACTGTATGTAAAACAATGCAGTGAGTTAATATTTACATTTGTTTATTAGTTATAATTCCTGCTGATTAATTCATACACTATAACCTCTAAGAATGGAACCTGCCTATATTGGAATTCTATCTTAATTGAAAAACTTTATAGTCTTGTATAAACTATATAATTATTAACACCGGATGAAGTTGCAAAGGCTTTGATGGATTCGTAAGCTGTGAAAGAATTCTTTTGTTAAAAGTTAATATTTTGAAAGATTTTTTAAAATGCTATACAAATAATCTTCTAAAACGGAAATCTGCTTAAAATAAATTTTTTCCAGCTCATAGCTGAACCGTTTTCATAGATTTTTACAATAATTTGTAGTTTATTATTAACTAGCTCACCCGCCTGGCCTCGCCTGGGCCCATGATAATAAATTAAAATAAATCTCAAGTTTGTATGATTTTATATATTTAACCCGATTTTGAGGTCTAAGGAAATTTTTAGTAGGTTATAAAGTAGCTGTAGGACCATATAACTATGTTAAAGAAAATTGAAAGAGAATCGGATCATTTTTAAAGAAGCTGCACCAAGGGCCCCAAGAAGATTAATTTAAATTGGTGGTAGCTGAGGTCGGAGAAATTTTTTTGTCATTCATGTAGTAACTGGAGGACCTAAGCAGTTGTCAGAAAAAAAAAAGCTAGTGAATCAGACAATTTTTAAGGGAGCTATAGTAGGGGGCCCAAAAGAGGCCAACTGATGGTTTTGAGCCAAGCTCTAAGATGAAAACATCTTACGAGGTCCTAGTATTTAGTGCTTTAGATCTTCAATTAGTTGAAATTAAGCAAGGGGTATGAATTAATCATATTTTAAAGAAATGCTTAAAAGGGCGCTAGTGCCTCAATAAAAATATGAGGGATATATATACTTAGGCTATTTGCACCCTACATAGGCTGCTTAGGCTACATAGGCTATATAGCCCTATTTAGGCTTATATGTATTTTATTTATATATACTTAGGTTATTTACACCCTATTTAGGCTATTTATACCCTATATATATGTAACGTATGGCATTTGATAATAAAGAGATCAAATTTAGCACTTGAGCATTCCATAAAAAACATAGCAGTAGCAGTCAATGATTCCAAAGACAAGACGATGGTTTATTTAAAACATGAAGTTTTCCCATGGAAATAAAAAGATGAGGAATTTTAGTATCAATTCTTTTATTGACACGATACTAAATTAATGTCAATTTCACTAATGAAAATTTTCAGAGTTCATATCTCTGAGTGTTAAGCCATAAGAACAGCATGTAGATGTTAAAATGATTAGAGATATTACACCAAATTGACAGAATTTCTCCTCTTAGGCTTATATATATTCTGCTTATATGTATGTGCTTTTTATTGGCAGTTGGAAAAATGTACAAATTCTGCTGTCCAAGCCTGTGTAACAGTGTTTTAAAGGTAGTGAGCGTATGAATATTTTCACTAATGCAGGTGAGTACTAGCCAATAAGCGGCTTACAAAGCCGTGGAACTTATTACTATATACAGCATAATTTTGAGGTGAACAGGTAGACGCACAAGCCAAAAGGATTTATGGGATATTGAATGATAATATTACTAAAAATAAAAATGATAATAAGAGATGTTCTAAAGAAATAAAAATTGAATGTTTCAATAGGTCATATGACTTGCAAGTTATTAGCAGAGAAATGTTACACAGACCTGGGTTACAATTTTGTCACTTGGAGTAGGCCTAAGAAAAATAACCTTTCTAAAAATTTATAATCATCAAATTAAATTTAATTTTAATACTTATATCATGAATTAGTGGAATTGTTAATAAAAAATACAATGGCAAGATATTTATCTTGTTTACAAATTAGAATTACAGAAAAAGCTTTAGAAATATTAGAACTAAAAATATAAACATCAGATCAGATGATTTAAAAAAATTTCCTGCCCTTGCCTTCAGAAGGCCGGGGCAGGGGGGGGGGATTAAATATATCAAGGCTTTCTTTTTGTCCATGGTGTGTTTTTCTGTGGGGATTTTGTTCATGTACCCAGAATATTATATATTATGTTTCAATCTGAGATCATAATATTACCTAGTAAAACTGATATTTATTGTAAAATTCAAAATTTCATTTTGAGATATTTTATAATTTAATAAATATTAATTCAAAGTTGATTGAATTTCGTTGCCTTTATGTATATTTGAATTTCTTTAAAAAATATCTTAAGTAATTAGCAATAGTATGTTTAAAAGTAAGGAATATATAAAAACTTAGAAATAATCCATGAATATTTAATTGTTGAGGGGGGGGGGGGAGAGGGCCCCTAGACAAATGCTCGCACCGGTGACAAAATACTCTTGTGCCAGCCATGTGAAAATAAAAAAAAACAGCAGCCTGTGAGACCGCTAGCAGCAGCTGAGGGTTAAGAAAAGTCTTGATCGAAACCCTGCATTGATATGCAAAATTACTAAAACTTGCTCACTGGCCTAAACAGACAAAGCATGGCTCACAATCCTTGCATTGCAGTTAAATTACTTTCATAGAAAATTCTCACATGTTATGTGCTTTAAAGATCTTAACAAATTTTCTTTTTTTATAAACAAAAATTTTTATCAGATAGAGGAACATATAACTGAGTTCTGTCCAGTACAATTTGAGAGAATACTGGTGGCTTTCAAAAACATATTTTTCGATGCTCAACAATGCGAAATTTTTGCAAATTTTGTGACTTCTTTTTTAAATGTAAAAGCTTGAAATTCTCATGATTATTGAAGTGATTTGTGATAGAACATTTCTATTTCATTTTAATTTTCAAATGAATTACATCATGGGTTATAAACAGTTGTTGTCTCAAGACGGCAGTTTTTTCCTTTCCTACTATCGCGTCCGGAAATTCCGTTCAAAGTGCCCATTTTGACAGCCTTTTCAAAAAAATCCTCTGCCGTTACCGACAAATTGAAAAATCTGTTCGATAACATAGTTTCAGAATAAGAGCACCTGCCAATTTGGTACGTTTGCGAACAAAAATAAATTAAACAAGTTTGAAATTGTTTGTCAAACGAGACAAATGGGGTGCATTCGTACTATAGCTAGTTACACAAATATTCAGATCTTGAGGATTTTTAATTCTGTGAAATGAAGTATATCACCTGCAGATTAATTTCTGTAATAAAATAAGTATCTCGATGACAATTAAACCTTGGAAGCTCCTATAACAAGAAAAAAAACCAATATTTTTTTTAATTCAAATTTCTTAATAAATATTTTTATTAATAACTTCTAAAGTTTTGATTCGTTTTCATAAAATTTGAAATGTCTCGACAACATTCTGCAAAGATAATATATCTTAAATTTTAACCCATTCGATTGGGTGGTTCTTGCGTTGTTATATGCGGACGGATGGATGGATGGACAGACGGACGGACCAGACGACGACAATAGGGCAGTTGCAATTGACGTCACCTTGGAGGTAAACCGTACAAATAGGCAGTTCTGATTGGTGGAATTACCCTTACCTCCAAGTGAATACAATGGTTGATCAGCTGATTGCAACTGCCCTATAGGTGCTACGTATTTATATAATTACGAACGCACCTAAAAATGTGTTAGAAAGTAGCCAGTCTGGATTTGAGAACCGACTTAAAATCTTTTTTACCTGTTTTTTCGAAACAATCTTGGCTTATTTTCAGTGGCGTAGCTACATATTCAGCACCCTGGAGCAAGTAAAGTTTGTGTGCCCTGTTGTGACTCGAAAAAGTTCTGCGGAATTTTATTTTGAAGTTTAAAAATCACATACTATTCTTAATTCGAAATCTTAATTCTTTTATTTGAAAGTCTAAAGTATTTTAACAACGTATTAAATACAAATAATTAAAAATAAATAATGAAATTAATTATAATACTTTAAATACGGACCACCTAGCAATTTTTACTGCGAATTGGGAGGGATTTTCGTTTTAAATGAGCCAATGGATCAGTACAATCTTTTGCCCTTAATATCTGACTTTCTTTTCAAGGGTTTAGAAGCACAATAAAATATTAATAAAAAACACACTATTGTTGGGATTTTTTTTTTAAAATAATTTTTGCATATGGGTGAAACACGTTTTTCTGTTTTTAGTAGCAGAAAATACTAAAATTCCACAAAATTCAAACTATCATAACACGGAAAGTTTCGGTCGTACAAAAAAGAAACTTTTATTATTTTATATATTAAAGTACGGAGAAGGTTTTTCTAAATATAAGGTATAGAACGCAGTGAAACTTTTTTACTATCGGAAATATATTTCTGAAGCTAATGGTTTATAAAATTAGCCAATGGACAACGATAAAAGTTGACACACTGACCTTTCACTAGTCTTAGCAATTTGGCTAATCACTAAAGAAAAATTATGGTCAAATTCAAATAATGTTAGAAATAGATTCTTCGTGAAACACTAAAAATATCAAAACACAAATAATGAGTTACACAGAAAAGGTTTATTCGTACAATAACATCATCGAGAGCGTCGCCGAAAGAAAAGAAAATCTCTTGCAATTTGACGATTTGAGTCTTTAGTTTTCTCGCCAAATGAAACATTTTTTCGCATTGGTGATCGGCAGTAAGAACCCTGGTTGACACCCTTAAATATTACTCAAGATTGCAGTTGTTACTTTCCATACACATACTGTGACGATATATGTTGAAATTAATACGCATTTACATTTGTTAACATACATACGTTTAATGAGGACAAGTTACACACAAACAAGAATAGAAGACAGTTAGAACGGGCACAAGCGGTTACAGTTAAATGGACGTTGTCATGGATACAATTATATTACATCTCCCCTTTCAAAATGTTATTTAAGTTCTATTTGAATTCTGTTAAAGATCAAGTCTCTTTATTGGCTTTACAACTCTTCCAGACCTGGTAACGATGGGTTTCTTGTCAGTAACGCTGGGGGCAGACACATTTAGATTTTTCGCCGGAGATACGCTGGAATTGTTATCAGCACTAGAAGGTTGATGGTCAATTTCTAACGGTAACTTCCTTTTCCTTTCAATCTGGAACTTCAACTTAGTTGGCTTGATTTGGATAGTGTTCCTTCTATATTCACCTTTAGGAGTCAGCACATTGTATGATCTAGGAGCAGCTTGAGATGTTATTGTTGCTGGTATCCAATTCCTTGGTGCTTGTTTCAGCATCACATTTTGGTTAGGTTGTAATGGAATGCTGAATGATGGTTTCGTATGAAGATCATGGTAGTATTTTTGCTTTAATCTAGCATCCGTTAGATGTTCTGTAGTTTGGGTCATAACTTTAGGCTTTAGCAATTCTTCAGCAACTGGAACTGTAGTGCGCATGCGTCTACTGAAGAGACGTTGAGCTGGTGATCCTAAATTTTCTCTTGGCGTATTTCTCAAATTTAGTAATGCTAATTGTATATCTTGACCTGATTATCTTACATTTTCTTAGCAAATTCTTCGCTGTTTGGACAGCTCTCTCTGCTAGATCATTGCCTTTTGGATAGAGGGGACTTGAAGTTTGATGGGTAAACATCCATTCTTCAGCAAATTCCTTAAATTCAGAAGAATCATAATTTTTAGCAATGTCAGTTTCTAAAATTCTAGGAATTCCATGGACACTAAACCAGTCTTTGAGGATTTGTATTGTAGACTTACTAGATAAATCTTTTAATGGTTTGAAATCAATGAAACCAGAGTAACTATCTGTAATAAGTAGATAGTCAACATCCTGATAGGTAAATACATCAGGTGCAAGAATTTCCCATGGTAGTTTAGGGATCTCCTTAGAAATTAATGGTTCTCTCGGAGGAGTCTTCTGAGTTTTCTGACAAACTACACAATTTTCGATCATCAAAATTATATCTCCAGACATTCCTGGCCAAAACATACACTCACGAGCTCTTCTAAGACAACTTGTAATGCCTAAGTGACCTTTATGAAGATTCTCCAATGCACGTCGTCTGTATCTTTCGGGTATAAATATCGTTAATCCCTTTAAAATTACATCTTTCTGAATCGATAGTTCATCCAAGAATGATAAGTACTTCTTACACGAATCTGGAACTACATCTTTGTTTTTGGGCCAACCAGTAAAAATGAAATGTTTCAGTTGTATTAGATCTGGATCCGTATTTGTGAGATCTTGTAAAATTTTAAACCCTACGTCTGTGGTTGGAATTGAAAAGAGAATTTGGTAGTTACTCTCCTGTAACAAATCTTCATTATGACAGTCTCTGCTCAGCAAGTCAGCTACATACATTTCCTTACCTCTCTTATAACAAACTCTTGGAGCATACTGCTGAACCTCTAAGAAGATTTTACGGAGTCGTGGTGGAATTCGATCTATTTGTTTCTTAAAAATAGATTCTAAAGGTTTGTGATCCGTCTCAATGGTTACTTCATTTCCATATATATACAGTCGAACCCCGTTAACACGAAATTGAAGGGACTGGGAATTTTTTTCGTGTTATCCGAAATTTCGTGTTAACCGTCATAATAGTGGCGCCATCTATGTTAGATATAAAAACTCAATAAATTAACCTACAAATATATCCCTGCTCAAAAAATCATAAATTAATAAGAAAAAGTATATTTCATTAACAAATTAATTATCGTTTTTAAGGCAATAATAAATTTATTTACATGCTAATCATATTTTTAAATAGTCCGTTATTGACTTTGGCTTCAATTTTTGTAGAGTACTTTTTTTAGGAACGTGTGGACCTAATCTAATTTGTCCAAAGCTCGGGAAGTATCCTCTTGATCCATAAGGAAACGTTGTATAGTTTTCAATGCTGCGGTAGATTCATTTATTGACAGTAAACTTTTCCGTTCTGTGTCAATTTCTTCAATGTTGTCATCTTTATTTTTCAGCAATTATTTCTTCAATGTTGTCATCTTTATTTTTCAGCAATTATTTCTTCAATGTTGTCATCTTTATTTTTCAGCAATTATTTCTTCGTCTGTCGTCACATCCGAAGTCAGCACATCGTCATCTATGCAAATGTACTCGGGAAAAACAATGTCTAAGAAAGAATTTACCGATTTTGGCTACATATCTTTCTGCAGACAAGTCTATGACGCTATTTAAATCTTGTCAGTCTTCCGTTAGAAATATGAAACCACTCTCACCGAAAGCATCAGCAAAAGCCACTGCTTCATCTTGCAAAACTGCAAACATTAAAACAATGTTCTGGCTTATTGCCTCTTTTATCCTCCGCAAGAAAGCAAATTCAATTTATTCATTCTTTCTTCTACACATTCGTTTTCTTACTGGTTTGATTTAACTCACAGCATAAACCGCTTCAATCTTTTCGCGATTCTTTAAAATTGTAGAAGAATTGTAGGTATCCCATACTTCGCCGCATTTTGGGATTTTTTCAAAACTTTATCGCTAACTTCGTTTAATTTTTTTGCTTGGTTTCTAAAGATACTGCTTGCTGTTTTTGACTCATTTTTCACAGAACTCTACAGAGCAACTGTTAACAGCGTTTCCATTATGTTAGTCAGGTAGTGAAGTAGAGATTGTCAGTTCTTTCACTCACAGATAGGAGAATTCAGACCCCCGGTTAATAGTTTATGTTACTGTCAATACAGTCAACCGAGTAATAGAACAATCACTTTCAAAAAATAAATTCCTTCCCCAAACTTTCATTGTGACTAATCTGTTGCTCATATGGTTAATGTGGGAACACTTGCGCATATCAGGGATCAAAGAAAATCAGGGATTATTCAGGAATTCAGTATTTCAGAATTTTTTGAAACCCTTTATCACTTTAAATCGTTTTCAAACCATGAGAAAATTCCACTTTTAATAAGAGTATGTGACATTTAAGTTTGAAATATCGAAAACATTGCATAAGGAATCATGTTTTGTCTTTGAAAGGAAAAAAAAAAATTCGCCTTAAGCGGGATTTTTCGAAATTCTATTTCGTGTTAAAGGAATTAATTAACATTGATAAAATTATTTCGTGTTAACGAGGTTCGACTGTATTGATGAAATTTTTGGCATCCGAATTTCATTGCCTTTTCTATCTGGGGATAAGATCTTTGGGCGTCATTCATCGCTGTGGATGAGAATGCTATTTGGAGCTAATGCGAAGGAACTAGTATCCACTGAAATTGTAATACTTTTGTTGGGATTATAGTATTTAAGTGACGCAATAATTTCTTGATTTCAGCTAATTCTTTATCTAATTCCTTATTCCAATTCCACTCTTCATTTTTCTTCAATAACAATCTCATATTATGTGTTTTGTCTGAGAGATTAGGGATGAACTTGTGTAGGTACTGAATCATGCCAAGTAATCTTTGTAGCTCTTTTTTGCTAGTTGGAGAAAATGGAATTCTTCTGGGGGGCTTAATGTCAGTTTGGGGACACTCTGTGGAAAAATCTGCTGTATATTCGAAATTTTTTATACATCCCATTCCTTGAAACAGGTCTTGAAATTTATCTTGCAGTAAATTAACTACTTCAATTCTTTGAATTAATCCGGCCTCCATGCAGGTTAATCGACCTAGGATTGGACTAATTCCTCCATGTGCAATTATTAATTTAAGCCGTATATGCTTATCTTTAATTTGACAGTGAACAATAGATTCTCCTGCCACCTCAATAGCATGACCAGAATATGAGAGGAGTTTACGGACATTTGTAGGTTTTATTATTAGACGTAATTCCTCTGCTAAGCGAAATGGTATGACATTGCACTGGGCACCGGTATCAAGTTTCATTGGGATAGCTTTATTGTTAATTATGACAGTCTCGCACCAATCTGATTTATTAGAGTCGATACTTGCTATCAGAAAACTATCATCCGTAATCGTATCTACATTTTCAATATCTTGCACTCTGTATTTTTTCTGGTTTCTGGATCTACATTTTTTTGCAAAATGGTTTTGCCTTTGGCAAATTTTACATTTTTTGCCAAAAGCGGGGCAATCATTAATTTTATGTGTATTACCACAATTTCTACAATCGTTTATCATTTTAGAGAATTTGGTATTAGAATTAGGCTTATCTTTCGAAGAAACATTTTTATGCGACTGAGTAAATTTCTTCGATATTGTAGAAATTATGGGTTTATTATCATCAGAAATATTTTTCAATTGCTGTGCAGCACTTTCAGAAGCAAGACAAATCTGCACAGTTTTATCTAAGCTTAACTCAGCATCGCTTAAAAGCTTTTCCCGAACGTCATTATTTTCAATTCCGACAACAATTCTATCGCGAATTAATTCCTCCTCCATAATTCCTAGCTTACATCTAGAAGCTTGTATTTTAAGCCTTGTTAAAAAATCTTTAAAAGCTTCATCCTGCTTTTGTTTAATCTGGTTGAATTTGTAACGTTCAAAAGTATACTTGACTTTAGGAGTGAAATATTCTGTGAACTTACCTCTAATAATCTCCAAATCTTCTTGTTGATCGGTACTTAAACTGAAGGTTTTATAGATTTGTTGTGCTTCTCTTCCAATAACGGCCATAAATGTCGCAACTTGAACTTTTTTCTCTTTCTTGTCAAGTTGAACGGCAGCAGCATACCAATCAAAACTTTGAATCCAATCTTCCCATTTTTCTTTGGAATCCGCCATAAGTAATGGTTTTGGAGGACGTATTCCGTTTTCACCCATTTGTATTTAATTCAGGTTGTCGTTAACGAAATTTAAAGTAAATATTACTTTTTGACACAACTTCTGACACCATGTGACGATATATGTTGAAATTAATACGCATTTACATTTGTTAACATACATACGTTTAATGAGGACAAGTTACACACAAACAAGAATAGAAGACAGTTAGAACGGGCACAAGCGGTTACAGTTAAATGGACGTTGTCATGGATACAATTATATTACACATACAATGTAAGGAAAGAAATATGAAAGTATTGTAATCACAATAAAAATGAATGGAAATAATGGTATATTTTTACTATATTTCAAATACCCTCAATCCGTTCTCACAATTTTTATAATGATTCAATATGTATGTGTGTATGTTAGAATTTCCTCATGTTTTTATGTTATAAATTCGTCACAAGACAAATTTGCGAAGAAATCGCTTCAACGGGCTTGGTATCTAAACTATTTTTCAACCATTCTGTGATGATAACTGATAAACATTTTCTCTTATATCTCAATTAAATTATTTTTATTGCTCATGTTCATCTTATAGCTATAAAAAAATGTCTCACCACGCAGACAGTAGCGGCTCGTCAGGGGATTCACAATCACTTTACTAGCAGTAATTTCATAAACATTCTCCTTGTTTAATAGTAGAAAATCCCGCCAATAAAACAAATCAAATTTTATATATTAAAATTTCTGGTAGAAAAGTGATTGTGAACCCTCTGAAGAACCGCTATTGCAACCAGGGTCAGACTCAGTCACTGTCAAATGCGGATTTGATATCAACTTTGGATTTTTGGAGGGTGCTACTTTTTTAACGAAACTCATTACGTTACCATCTTGCTAGTAGAAACAAGCAATATCCATTACCATTCCAGTTTTTCTTTCTGTGGACGCTTTCAATTTCGAAACTGGATCCGAAATTAAATGCATATATTACATACATAATCTATGTGTCAAGCATAGATTATGTAACACTTTCCAATGCTTCCAAAATAATTTTACAAATCATACCGTTTAATAAGCTAAAAGATAACATCTAAGTAAACAATTTTGAAAACGCATAACATATTTAAAAACATAATTTCCAACATATACAATATTCGGAAAAATATCCGAATACTTTTATTCAGCCCTGTATAGGATCTATAGATTTGTATATATACTACATAGGATGCTAAATTTTAGTTCACTTAGGAAACGCGTAGCACAGTTTAAAATTCTCCGGCTGGAGTTTCTGCCAATAAACGGAAATATGTTCACGAACTTTTGTGCTTCCCTGTATAGGATCTACAGAATTTATACACATCACGTAATAGATAAAAAGCGAGTTAAAATTAAAATCGTGTTCAGTAACTTAAAACGCACTTCCAGGAATTATGGTTAACAGACAGTAGAGAATTCTTTTGTGTGTCCCTGTAAATGAACGATGACTGCTATACACACACTATTCTGTAGTAAGCCTCTTGTAATGCACCTTAGTGATATATATAAATTTCAATGCGTTTAAAATAGTGAAACATTATTTAATTAATCCGCAGACGATTTTTCTCCATAGACCGCAATGTAACGGAATTCTTTTGACTGACCCTGTAAAGTAACTATAAGTACTATGCACACCCTATTCCATAATAAGCTTCTTCTAATGCACCTTAGTGATGTATATAAATTTCAATGCGTTTAAAATAGCGAAACATTATTTAAATAAACCGTAAATGATTTTTCCCCATAGACCGCAATGTAACGGAATTCTTTTGAGTGTCCCTGTAAAAAAACTATAAGTGCTACACACTTCCGTTGAAATAGGGAACATCCTATAGATAACGACAATAACATATAAAAATTGCAGAGCAATCCGATTATATGCCTGATCGATGCGCAGCAGTACGGCTTTCGTAAGAATGTTAGTACGGTCGACGCCCTCCATCGAGTGATGAAATACATAGCTACCTCGAAGAGTCGTGGAGCATTCACATGTTTTCTCACGCTTGACATCAAGTCAGCATTCAACAGTGTTCGACGAACAGACATTCTCAGATTTCTGGAAGACATGGGCGTCGAACCATGGCTCCTAGGATTGATAGAAGACTACTTGTGGGATAGATCTATCATCCAGTCAGATGAAGGGGGATCACACTACTTTAACGTAGGAGTACCCCAAGGTTCGTGCCTCGGACCATACCTCTGGCTTGTGGTAATAGAGTTCCTGTTGAGACGGTTGCAAGACGAGAAGGACGAGGCCTATGTTGTTTTGGTCTTCGCCGATGACGTCTTTGTGGCAGCACGACAAAGAGCTGTCATGAGGTTTCGCCGCTGCTGGGACCGGTCCTCTCAAGGATCCACGCCTGGGCGACGGAGTGCAGCCACACGTTCAGCTTTGAGAAATGCGGTTACACGGTTATGAAGCCCAAGGGCAAACTAGAACATGCCCCCTCAATTCCCATCCTCATAGAAGGGAACAAAATCGGCTTTAAATGGCAGATTTTGTACCAGCCGATTTTGTACCTAGGCCTCATAATCGACCACCACCTAAGTTGGATGCCGCACCTGACTGCCATCCAGGAAAAGGCGTTTAATGTGTTGAATAAGATGAACCGTCTCTGAGGAGCCACATGGGGTCTAGAAAGATGCTCTACTCTATCATAGCGGAAAGAATAATTCTTTACGCGGCATCTATTTGGTTTTACTCAAAGGAGGTAGTGGTAGTAAACAGGTTGCTCAGCATGCAGAGGAGCCTACTCCTCTGTGTAACGAAATGTTACGCGACAACTTCCACGGATGCTCTTCACGTCTTGTCAGGGGTTCTCCCCCTCGACTTGCGTGCGGGGCTGGATAGGGACTACACGGCCCTAGTCCGATGGAAGAAGAGTGTTGACGGTACCGGATTAGACTTCGAGTCGGTCGACCTCTGGAGGCCCACTCCCAGACTTGAGGATCTCTGGTGGGTCCGTTGGACCGCGGATTTGGCCCCGCGGACAGCGTGTTCGTACTACACGGACGGATCCAAACAAGAGAACGCGACAGTAAGCTGTGCGTTTCTCGCAGTGTCAGAGAACTAGAGTTGCAAAGGGTGGAAAAAACCGGGTTTATTCCCGGGAATAAACCGGGTTTTTTGGGAGGGAAATATTAAAAATTCCCGGGAGTTTTCAGAAAGTTTTAGGCATGGAATTTTTTTATTTGTAAAAAAAATGTTTTTTACAAATGTAAACAAAATCGATAATACAAATGCAGAAATGCACAGATTACATGAAAACTCACGACATACATGGTTAAGGTGCAGAAATATTAAGTAAGATAATTAAAATATCATAAGTAATTTAATATTTTAATCGTGGATAAGTAAAAAGTGTGAGAGGCAGATGACAGATCCCTCTTGCCTGACATGAATATAAACATCACCCCTGTTCTCCTATTCAGGCAATGTAAACAAAAACAAAAACAAGCAAAACTGATAGAAATCAATGCAAAAATGCACTATCTCACAAGCAAATTAATATAGAGTCTGCCTAAATACTAAATATGCCAGCTAACAGAAATTAAACAATTTTAATTTTTAAAGAAGCATTCAAATCTTTACCAATTCACAGCCGCCATTGTTTTAAATCAAATGAGTTATAATAAATTATAAAAACTTAGAGCATAAAATCCTAAGTTTTGTGAATTCATAACGAAAAACCTATTTTAAACTTTTCAGAACACTGCTTGAAATTTCTTAAAAACAAAAATAATTAAACTGAAAATGACTAGTTTTGTTTACTTTCAAAACTCCTTCAAAATTTCCAATATTCCCCGAAATTTCGGGTTTATTCCCCAAAATTCCCGGGTTTATTCCCGTCCCTCAAAAACTGCAAGTTTTTTGCAACTCTACAGAGAACCAAGTAATAGCGGAGAGCCAGTTCCGTCTCTCGGACGGTGCGGAAGTGTTTGCGGCAGAGGTCCAAGCGATCAAAGAAGCAATCACCCATGACCATCTGAGAGGTCTCGGGGAACTCGACATATTCTCAGTCTCGAGATCGGCGCTCCAAGCGCTTCACGGACTTGTGCCTCAGCACAGGGCCATTGCCGAGATTAGGGATCTGATTAAAACTACAGGAATCGGGGTTCATTTGCATTGGGTCCGAGCTCATGTTGGTCGTGTCTATAACGAAAGGGCGGACATATTGGTAAAAGAAGCCATTACTCGACAAGACGTCGACGTAGTGATTCCAGTCACGCGCCGCCAAGCCAAAAAAGACCTCTTTGGACGAGCCTTGTCCAAGTGGCAAGAGAGATGGGACCAATCTGAGACCGGCCGCAAGACATATGAATCCTTCCCACGCGTTGGCACTCGCCGACTGCAGGGCGATTTCTTCATAAATCAGGTCTTCACGGGACACGGCACCTTTGGCCATCATCAGGCTCGCTTCTTCAGCCACGACTCTACATGTTTTTGTGGAGTTGGGGTTTGTGACATTAGCCATGTGCTATTTCGGTGCGAGCTCTGGAAGTCTGTTCGGGAAAAGTACTTTCCCCGCGACTTTCGGACGCGAACGCCATGCGATCTCTGCCTAGACGGCTACGCCAGAAAGGGCGTTCGGTTTATCATTCACCGACTCCTCCTGCGTACGCTAGATCGAAACCTTGGTTGCCAAAGAGCAGGCCGCAATCACCGAGCTCTTCCACGCCCACACTTGAACGCACTACGAAATGCCCGTGGTCCCCGCGGCGCAGGACGTAGAGGTAGAGGTAATGGTGCAATAAGTACGCAGGCTTGAGATTCGTCTCATAAGCCGTCATAGATATGTGATAAAAGGGGCTAGTCACAGTGGTTAAACACTTTGTTGTTGTTGTTGAAGTTTGAAATGCTTTCGCATTCTAGTCAAAGTTGTTGTTGTTGAAGTTAGAGTTTTATAAAAGTTTATATGTTGTTGTACTAATCATTTCCCTTTCAGGATCCACTGCAAGAGGGAACGTGACTACCTTTGTAGGTTCTCACACCCCTCGAGTTGTGGTACAGCAAGAGCCGTCGTGGTAGCTCGACATATGGCCTAGTGACCGTCTCCCCCTATGGGGTTTCGTGAACGAAGTCGTCGGGGGTTCTTCGCCGGTTCATCAAGGTTCCGTCTCTGCGGAAGTTTCCTCTGAGCATGAGGTTGCTGTCGTAGCGACCTGTGTCATCGAGCTTGGTAAAGTGACCTGGGGGTCCGCAGTGGGGAGCGGCTCTAGGCCAATCGCAGCGCCGGGGCGAGACAAAGCCCCTGGTGCGTTATAAGCCCTTCAGAAACTTGGGCACGATGGTCGTTATCGTGACGCCAGCGACCCCCGTGGGCTTCTGGCGGCGCAGGCTAGCCTTACCGGAGTTAGAGCACGGCCAGACAAACCGAAGTCATAAACACTTTTCAACTAGGTTGGAAAGTGTTAAAAATACTGCAACCAGAATAAAGATAACAGTTTTGACATCGACCTCACACATGCAAAAAATAAAGAAAAAAACATTTAAAATATTGAAATATAAATGAAATATTTGTAAAGAACGCTGCCATTGGCTTAACATTAGTTTGATAGGGGCTAGCGTAGGATCCTAAATATACAGAATTTTAGTACTAAATAAGAATGCTATGATTAATTAAACATATTTTAAACTTTTTTTTGTTGTTCTAACAACCTGTTCTAACGCATATATACAAAATAGCAGACCACCATTTCTGATTATCACATTTTTTAAACAAAATTGAAACAGTTCCGTTTTCATATTGAAATGTAATTTTTAACAAAAAAGAATGTTTGACCTATCTTTTCTTTGGCGAAAATATTCTTTAGAAATAATTGTATGCATCAAGTGCAAAAATCGATATAATAAATATTTTTATGGTAAATTACAATCACAGCATTTGAGTTTTATATACGAATACAAGAAACGTACACATTTCAGAAAAATACCTAATAAAAGAATTTACAAAAAAAAAAAAAAAAAAAAAAGACAAATATATTACACTGAAATAGAGGCAACGCTTTTTGGCGCCAGACAGCCTGAAAATTTTTAGGGCAGATCATGTCGCTATTGGTAACAGACAGAATCACAGGATATATATATTTGATTTTAAAACATTTAAATGTTCCTCTGAAACAAAAAAACTTTCAAGAAAAAAAAATGCAATTCTTCTGCTTTGCAAAGAGAAAAAAAAAATCATTAACAAAAGAAAATGCTTCAAAAAAGTAATTTTTTATATTAAACAATTTAAGACTGTTCAAATCTAATGCTTGCATCAAATTTTGTAACTATTAGCCTCACCAGGGAAGCCGCAGCTTCACCTGGTTTAGGGTGCACCGATCCGAGGGTCGATTGTCCGGCGGGCCCCAGTCCAAGCCTGCCAGAATATAAATTAATGTAGTAAAATCTTTTTTTTCTCAATTTATAAGCCTTATTTCAGTATTGGTGGCATGAAAATTTGTTAAAAATTATGGCATTAGAAAAATGTTTAAGCTTTATGAATGAAAGTGCACGTTTTCTTTAAAACACGAGGTCTTTATCACCAGTCGAAATATTTCACCTTTGTATAAAATTAGGATCTATTTTTTTATTTATGGTTATATTATTATTTTTTTTGAACACACAGTATTTCTATAAGGTGTTCGAAAAGTTTAGTGGAATAACTCTTTTTTTTTTTCTTTTCATTTTATAATTCAAAAATTCATTGACTACTAATATGTGATATCGTGTGGTGATGGGGTTGGGGCAGAGCCTGATTATGGCCTAAGCAAACTCTCATTGCTATTTTCGAAAAATATATTTTGCCTAAAATTCTGCGGTTAAATAAGGATTAATGCGAAAAAATACTTTTCGAAACAAGTGGTGTAAATTTGCATAGGTTATAATCAGATGCTAAGTTGATACTTAACTTTTTTCTCTTTTCGAAAGAAAATGCTTATCAATTCTGCATTTGATATTTGCCATATTTTCAAAATCTCAAAAACAATACGCACAAAATTTCATTTGCCCCCCCCCCCCCCCCAACCTCTAATTTTTTTCGCCTTGGGTTCATGTGGAATATGCCTAAATCTCGCTCTCATTATTATTTTGTAATCTGCATTGATAAAGCATATGCAAGTTTCCAAAAAAAACTTCAAAATTTTCACTTTTCATTTCTAAATTGGTCAATAATTTCTATTTGTTTCTTCCAATCGTATAATAACTAAATAGCTAAGGCATTGATGTTGTTACATCTTAAATACAGGTTTCTCAGCGGTGACATTGTTTCTGTTTCTGCTACCATTATTTCCGTGCAGTAATCATCATGATAAATTTCTAAAACATTTTCAAGAGAAATGTACCAGAAAATTATTGTTTGGAAATAATGGTAGCCAATAAAGTGACCGATGAACCGACCGATGAATTAACACATCAATGAAGATGACCGAAAGTTACCGACCCTGTAAATAAGTTTTGATTACTTTAGGATTTGAAAAACTTTAACGTCGTCTATGGAAAAGTTAAAGAAAAAAATTCAGGCATGCTGAAACGGTGTTGGAGAATTTACTTGAGCCTGCAATATGATATGAATTGAAATTTAAACTTCACTCAAAACATAAAGAAATTTAAATTTCTTTTAACTGTGTATGAAAACATGTTTTAAATCGAAGTAGTTGAAGTTAAAAACAATTTAAAATATCTTAGAGATATGCTGATTGCAACAAGCTTCACCTATAATATCTGATTTATAGTGAAAAAAAATGTAAATATTTTTACAAGTTGCTATTTTGCGCCCTTAGGATTCGTGCGCCCGGAGCAGTTTGCTCCAAGGTAGCTACGCCCCTGCTTATTTTATTTTTAATTATAAGTTTATCACATTTCAGATTTGACCCTTTTTTAATATATTATATCACATTAAATTTATCTCCCCAGCTGTAATAATCCCTAGCTGTGTGTGTGTGGGGGGGGGGGGGGTAATCAGTCTTTCAGATATTCTTCAAATAGACTTTTTTTTCTCTGCTTTCTAATTTTGAACTTTGTTATAATTAAAATTAATACCACAATGCTAATTTTTTGCTATAAAAAATCCATATTACAAGAAAGGAATATTTATGTCACATTTGGAACAAAATACCAAAATAAGTTTCTAAATTTTAATCTCAGTATAAGGATGATACATCATCATCCTTTGATGCTGGAAAAAACGAAAGCCAACGCCAACGGGGAGTTGGGAGGAGGGGTCATAAAAGTTTCATCATGCCTTATCTCTCTATTCTTAAAAAAAAAAAAAAAAAAAAAAAAAAAAAAAAATCACATATAAAAACATGAAAAATGGTAGTTTTATAGAGAAATGTATGATAAATATAGTGAGGGAGACAGTTTTTAAATCGAAGAATTGTTTTAAGCGCGTGGATGAGGTCTTGGAAATTGAAACCCCAGTCAAAGGGTAATGAATAACCAGTGTTGAATTGAGACACTTTTCTCCAGGAGGAATTTTTTGGCTCCGGAGGGGGGGGGGATGTCCCCCCCCCCCGATAATTCAACACTGTGAATGACAACCCCAGTTACAGAAGATTGTCACTGGTCCTGATATCATTCAATCTTCTATAATAAAAAATGACCGAATTAGCGTCTTTTTAGGCCTGCGGCGTCTGGACGGGGTTATAGTGGATCTCCGTACCAAAATTATGCTTTATTTAATTAAACCACCTTTACCGTAACCATAATTGTTTTTTTTTTTAAATGTTCAGTTATTTAAAGTTACCTAGACACAATATTCTTTTATTTTTCAAAATCATCAAAAACAAAGGAAATTTCAAAAAGGAAAGAAAATAAAGCAACATCCAAGAGAGGGAGAGTGGGGCACTCTACCGGCGCCCTTTACTTAAATCATAACTCTCTTGTTTCCATAAAAGCCGACTACCGGGACGGAGGTAGGTAGGAGACAAGAGAACGTGTCCCCCTGGAAAATTTCTGAAAAGGCATTTCACCTTTTCGGTTGGGTTGGGTTGATTATTGACGGCCAATTATCTACACTTGGGATATAGGCCCGGGAGGAGTGCCCTTCGTGGGGGTCTTTCTAAGGGAACCTAACCCGTATTTACGCATGGATAAATCCACGGCTCGAAGAAAACCACGAAAACTCCGAAAGATTAGGCCGACGGGCGCGATTGGGATCGAACCCAGCACCTCCCGTCTACCAGCTTCGAGGGCAGAACCTCTCAGCCACTGGTGGGGCCATTTCATCTTTTGAAAATATAAAAATAAATAATGGAATGTTTGTTCCTTTATTCCTGCGATTGAACTCTGTGGCCGTCATCATAAACTTTGTCCTTTGCCTCCGCCCCATGACTTATTTATTTAAAAGTATCAATATGTGAGATAAGAAAAAAACATATGCAATAATTAGGATGAATTTTCTTGTACCCTTTATAACATAGGACAAGTAAAAATTATGGGAAAAAATTCTAAAGTTTTAAAAATATTTATTATTATTTTTATTTGTGCTAATATATGTGTTATTTCAATTGGAGTAAACTTGTTCAATTTAAAATAATAATTTAATGTGTTTGTGATGTTAGAAATAATTTTCTTTAAAACTGTTTTAAAATGATGATCTAAAAGTATGTAAAGAAAAAATTCTAATTACGAATTGTGTTACCTCGATAGGAGTAATATTAATATTATTTTGTTAAAAATTATGAATTTTCTTGTATAATTTACAGCACAGTTTTCTATAACTATATTTATACTTATTATAAAAAAATGTAAAAAATGATTATAGTTATTTCTATAATAGTTATCCTATTGTTATCTATTTATATATATAACATTTTATCTTTCTTTTAATCTTACTCTACAACAGTATTAACAAGCATGTATTAGTATAGAAATGTTTTAGCATCTACAAAGCATACTTTAAAAATGTTTCTTCGTTCTTTGTTCACAAGGAAAGTGCCATGGCATCTGACTACAATTTAGTCAAGTAGGTTTGCAATATCAGCGCCAGGCATATACGCCAACTGCTTTACAAGAAATTCCCTGTAACAGTTTTCCCTTCTACTAAATTTCCCTCACTGTATTTTGGGCAAAGAGGTTCCAAGTTCAAACCTCAGAGGAGGAAAGATAGAAGTTATGAGAAAGAGTCTTTGGTTGAAACTCCTTTCGTCAGAGGCATATAATCGGATGCTACATAGTAGAACTTCGTAGCACTGGATTCTGGAACCTCATTCGTCGAATTTGTCACGTGATCAATGCTAACAACCCTAAACTGCACCCCGTATTTTCGCCAACAGCCAAGGGATTACGTTGTGGATTTGGATTATTATTCACTATTCTGATTCTCTTTACGGTCGTTCGTTCACCGGATAATTTCAAATTGAAACGGAGTGCAGTAATGTTCATTAATTTTTTCGATTGAAAATACATGATGTCATAGAAGAGTTGTCATGGATTATAGGCAACTAACGTGTATTCTGAATTTGGGAAACCTTTGGTTCGGCTGTGTAATATAAGAGCCTTCCTTAGTGATTTCAATTTCGGACAAAAACACGTTTATCAGTCAGTGTTATTAAGTCCATATAATTTATCAGAACGTAGGACATTGTTTAAATATTTCTTTATGTCTAAGATTTTATCATTCCAGAGCTAGATCAAATAACTATAACATAGTGTATATATTTTAATAATTATATTATAGATAGGGAATAAGCACGTTATTGTTTGATGTAAACATTTACTGTTGCATCTTTAACTATCTTTTCTGTAACTGCATAGCATCTAAAAAACTTCTTTTTCTCATTAATTGTTGTACCTGTACACAGTTGTAAATTCAGATATTTTTTCTAGTTCCAACATCTGATCTGCATACACTACAAGACATTAATTTTAAAGGCATTAATAATTTCATAATTCTATGTGCGTTACAGTAAAAAAAAAAAAAAAAGTATTTTATTTAAATAAATATCAATGTGCCAGTACTGGTTACCCTCCAAAGATTTTATTTTAGTTTATAAAATAAATAACCTATAAAAATTATCCTTGTATTATTTTTTGTCATAATTCTCCCTTTCATGTTTTATTATCTGTGTTGACAACTTTAATCAAACCAATTAGGAAGCAGAAAATAATGTTTTACCTTTCCACTGTTTTTCAGTGAAAATTAAAAAAAAAAAAAAAAAAAAAAAAGCTAATAGCTGGTTTCATTTACTTAATTTATATATTTTTTATTTTCTTGCAAAAATTTGCATGGAGTATTGATAGTAATAGGAAACTTTGAATTTTATATAATAATGTTCATTTACAAAATTTATTTTTAAGGTTTTAGGACCATTGTCCATTCAGGGCCCGACAAGTTTTCCGGAAAATTGGAAAACGGTTCCGGAAATAAAAATAAAATATTTCTTCCATCATTTATAGAAATGTGCTTTTAACCATAGATTCAGATATATTTTTGTCATTTCATTGTATTAATATATCAAATAAGGCGATTCCACCGTTACGTGTGTGACTTTTAGAGAGTGTTTTTTTGCAAATTGAGACAAATTTGGAAGTGA